>CM051237.1:323918282-326674116 GCA_027917425.1 Gastrophryne carolinensis | reverse complement strand
GGTTGATCCAATGACTGCGGACACCTGTCCCAATGCGTCAATAGGTGAAGTTGAAGAGATCTCATGTGAAACTGTGCAAATGGTACAGCCTCGAAGGAGGACAACATCAATCCCACCAGTTTCATCCCCTGTCGGATAGATGGACAAGGATTGGCCAAAATAAAAAGGATCAGACCCTGAATCCCCTGCACCTTGGTCTGGCCTGAATGGTATCCAGATTCATGCCCAGAAATGAAATCACACACGACGGAGAGAGAGAAGACTTGGGGCGGTTGATCACCCACCCGAACCTTTCCAGGGTCGACACCACCTGGTGGGTGTCCAGCTCCGCCTGACGGAGGGAAGAAGCTGAGATCAACAGGTCGTCCAGATAAGGCACAATGCGAATGCCCTGAGCAGGGCCATCATTCCCGTCAAGACCTTGGTGAAGACCCGCGGCGCTGAGGTCAGCCCGAAGGGAAGAGCCACAAACTGAAAATGTTGATCCCCCACTGCAAACCTGAGGAATCTCTGATGAGCTGGAAAACATGCAGATACGCATCCTTGATGTCTATGGATGTCATGAAATCCCCCTGGGAAGGGAAATGATAGCGGAGCGCAGAGTCTCCATGCGGAACTTTTTGTCTCTGATAAACCTGTTTAGAACCTTGAGACCTAGAATGCGTCTCACCGAACCCTCCTTTTTGGGTACCGTGAAAAGGTTGGAGTAGTAACCCCTGCCTCTCTCCGACTGAGGCACCGGGCAAATAACTCCTATGTCCAGAAGGTTTCTTACTGCTAACAGGAGCCCCTGTGCAGCCAGAGGGTCCGAGGGCACCCGAGACCTTAAGAACCTTGGAGGAAGCCAGTACTCGAACTCCAGTTTGTACCCGGACTAGACCACTTCCAAGATCCAATTGTCTGTGACCTCCCGGGCCCAGACCTGGAAGAAGAGCCGCAGCCGTCCCCCCACCCGTTCGGGTGAGGGCGCCCCTTCATTGCTGAGCCGGCTTACCGGCGGGCTTGGAACCCCAGGCAGCCGTCGGGCACGCCCGACCTCTGCCCCTGTTCCAGGACGAGCCCCTGACACCAGAGACGGGCAGACCCCTAATCGCTCTGGCTCCACGAAAGGAAGGGGTGAAGGAACCAGCCCCCCGAAAAGGACGGCGCTGTTTCTTCCGCTGAGGTAGCCTTCTTCCGCTGAGGTAACCTACCTCCCTTAGCAACAGCATCCAATTAATCTCCAAACAGCCACGTACCCATAAAGGGAAGAGCCGTAAGCGACTTCTTGGCCCCAAAGTCCGCCGTCCACTGACGCAGCCAGACCAATCTGCGCATAGCCACCAATAAAGCCGAAGTCCTGCTACACATGACGATAGAATCTTCCATAGCAGACAAAACAAAATCCATGAACAATTCACATCTCTTAAGAGTAGCGAACTCAGCGCTATCCGGATCAAACTGACCATCATTCAGCCAGTCCCTGATAAGGGACCTGGTAGCAAGCGACACTAGAGCAGATGAACAAGCCGGCCGCAGGGCCGATCCCACACTGGCAAACGCATGCCAAGCCATCTGATCAAGGCGCTTATCCTCGCCATCCTTATGGGAGGTAGCTTCAGGGGTGTTAAGCACAGAAGAATTGGTCAAGCCCAAAACAGGCGCATCGACCTCAGGAGGAGAGGACCATCGCTTGACCGCCTCCACCGGCAAAGGATACTTCTTGCCCCATCCCTGGGGAGCACCAGGAAGCCGACAGGGCCTCTCCCAATCTTTCTGGATCAGTGCGTCAAAATGATCCTGCGTAGGGAATTCTAGACAGGGCTTGCGGACCCCCAAAAATTCCCCCTTCTTCAGGGGAGGCGCCTCCGGGGGATCAATATCCAACACCTTCAACATATGTGACAAAACAGCAGCCGTATCTACGGCATCCCCAGGCGCCTACCCAACAAAAGCATCACCAGACTGTACAAAATCAGACTGTCTCCTCAAACACTTCTCCCTCCTCTAAAGGGGAATAATCAATCAGACAAATCCATAGAGTCGTTGTCCGCGTCCCACACAGGCTGGGCCGACGACAAATGTCTCTTTTTAGCTTGGGCCTACTTGCCCACCGTGCTAACAAACTTTTCAATGCTGGCCAACCTGGCACCAACATCCGACTGCGACTCCCCGCTGGCACCAATGTCACTCGGGGTACAGATCAAGCGGGGAGGGGAAGGCGATGAAGCAGGAGGAGCCGACCCAGAAGGCTGGGACTCAGACTTCCGCATTATGGCCTTATGAGCGCATGGAGTACATATCGGTACATCCTCTCCCGTAAGGGATGCCCCACACATGGGCGGGCTTTCCCCAGGGTGAGCCCGAGCCCAGTATCCTGCGGAGCCTCCATATGGTGATTTTTTAGTGGTCAGTCGCAAGACCGCAGGGAATTACGCTTAAGCAACCCAGGATGCCCCTTAAATGTCCCGGTGGGAGGATTTAGAGCAGAGCAGTTTTAAACTAAGCCCCAGGACCAGGAGGCACCCCTTAATATGCACAATATGAAGCAATCTGCAACACACAATAGGCAAATCAGTTACTATTAATGGCATCTTAATTAATAAAAGTACAACCATACCACTATATATATATATATATATATATATATATATATATATATATATATATAAAAATTGCCAACACCAGGGCCCACCCCACCAGAGAGTGACCCCCAATACAATGAAAAAAACTGCCATCCGGCCCCTACCTGTCCCCTAGGCACAGTCACAGCCACGCAGGAAGCACCAAGATGTCCCCTGGCCTTGAAGAAAAAAGGACCCAGGAAGAAGGGGGTCGTGCCAGCGCCGCAGGCGCGCTTCTACAGGCCACGCCCCCTTCCCTGCAGCGCGGATCTGGCCAGAGGGAGGCCTTACAAAAAAACGCGCCGACGAGGGGGCTACCGCGGTCGTGGCGAGCGCCCGGCCCCGCCCCCTTTTCACACACACAGCCTGAGTGAATCTCACTCAGGCTGACAGGAAGCCATCTGCGATCAATTCATCAGGGATTACAGCCAGGTGTACCACACACACACACACACACACACACACACACACACACACACAGTGTGAAGCACCCACAACAGACCACACACGTATCCAAAACAATTAATAAATGCAAAGGAGAGGCCAGTTAGGACGCGCCAGCACCCCCCCCCCCCCCCCCGAGGGAGTAAGGGACCCGGAGGGGAAGGGAAACCCGGCCAATAATAAGGCCTCATGCTAGCAGGGACAGGGGCATTCCATACCAGGATCACCACAACCTGGTTTTACCGCCTGCCCCAATTGAGGTCTCGCAGTGGAGCAAGGCTCCTACCCTTGCCAGGACCCGCAGCCTAAGCTGGGAGGCTCAATAGGGGAAAATTTGGAATGAATCCTGGCAGCAATAGGGACAAAAAAGGGGTCTTCTCTTACCACCAAGTAAGAGAAGTCTTCATCTTCTATCTTGTCGCCTTCCCTGCAGAGAACTTGGAAATTGGTGGGGGGTCCCAGGTATATATGGGCCAGGAGGGGCTTTCTTTTTTGCATATTCATCTCTGCAGAAGTTCGCCCTCTACTGGAGATTACCCATATGTCACGAAGATCGAAGTGGAGTGTATGGCACACTTAGAATAGCCCTGCATGCAGATAATGGAACGGAATATACAAACAGCAAGGTGCAAACCATTTTGTAAAAGAAAGGAATTGTCTTCCAGACCACTGTTCCATACAACCCAGAACAAAATGGTGTTGCAGAGAGAAGGAACCCCTGGCTCTGTGGTAGAAGCATGCTGTTTGATGCAAATCTACCTACAACAATTTGGGGAGAAGCCACTATAGCGTTCCATCTTCAAAACAGACTGCCAGGGAGAGCTACAATCAAGGCTCCGTATGAGCTAAGGAACGGCAAGAAGCCTGACCTGAAGCACCTCAGGATATTTGGAAGCAAAACATTTGTGTATGTTCCCAAAGAAAAACGTTCAATGTGGGAAATCTCATGCTAAAAAGGGGACATGGATTGCTATAGTGAAATTCAAAAGGGATACAGGATCCTGCAACCAGAGACCAACACAATAACAATTAGCAGAGTTGTATTGATTGATGAGAACTCTATATCACTCAAATTTCATGAAGTTTTGCCAGAAACACAACAAATGCAGAAAGAACAAGAATCTCAGTCACAAGCTTCAGATGCTGAAAAGGAAAGCACTGAAGTCTGAATAAGCATTGAAACCAGTCTACTTTTTAAGCCTCTAGAGGGCAGCCAAAAACAACAGAATTCCATCTATCCCATTGTAAGTGGTTACTTAACAATAACAAACGTATTAATAGTATCAATGATTCAATGTTGTATTCATTCAATAAAAAATACTTATTTTTGCATTGCAATCTGCTCGTTTCATACAACACTTATTTATTGTGCAGACCACAGTGAAAACAGGTTTCGACATGTCTTAATCTATACACTGTGGAGCTATAACATCAATTGTATTTTAATCAATCTTTAAAGATACAATATACACAAAAAATTCTTCACGTTTCGTTTACTCACAATTTACTATTGCATGCATGGGGCTGGGGTAAATCTAGTAGAGAAGAAGCCATCTCACCTATGCTTGCCACAGGTACCTCCATAGAACTACAAGGGCCAGTTTTATAACAAGCCCCTAGTTTGAGCTATTCCAGGCTGCAGAGGGTGATAATTGAAGTTCATTTTCACACCCCCCCCCCAAAAAAAAGCTATATTCCCCTTTCCTCCCACACAGACCACTGCTCCTAGTTCGGAGCTACAGAACTCACCTAAAACGCTGGATGCAGTTCCCTCGCGGGCGGGGAACCACAGGCAGCGCCGCTCTTTAGCGCACATCTTTGTCTTGCTCTGATGTGGCAACGCCCCCGCCATCAGTCACGTTGAGCTGCCACGCCCCCTTCATTCATTGCAATGGATAAAGTCTTGATTGATGAAGGATTTTAAAGATCTCAAGTTGATCCAGGTTTATAAACAAAATGTGTAGGAGAGAAATGGACTTATGTTCTTCTATATGTAGATGATGTAAACACCGGCCATCAAGAAGGAAGAGAAATTGGAAACCAGGTGAAGGTCTCAACCAGCACTTTGAAACTAAAGAGCTTGGAAGTAACATATTATTTGGGAATCCAAATCCAGATTAAGGTAGATGGCAGTTTTCATCTCAAGTTCCAAAATCTCCTCAGTCCTTTGGAAGTCAAAGGTGCGTCAACACCAATGGATCTATTACTTGAAGAAGTTAGAAGGAGAAAAAGAGCTGCTATCCAGCAATGAGAGTTACAGACAAGCAGTGGGGGGCACTTTCATACATAGCAACTACTTCTCGCCCAGATATCACAGCCTCAGTTGAAATTCTTTGTAGACGTTTAAGCAAGCTGCGCCAAAGAAAGTGGAATGCAATAAAAAGACTGCTACAATGTCTTAAACTCAAAGGCTAAATCTTAAGGTGACTCTTGAATGGAGAGGGCCTGTAGGTCACTAAACCCTGCATGCTGAGGTAATCGCAAGCAGAAAACACATCTTTATGCCAGCAAGTGGCTCAAAAAGAAGCTTTTATTAGACCCTCTAAGAAGAAGGGTGAAATCCCACTTAGGACATCTGGAGATAGAGACTAGTAACTTTCTTAGAGCGTTATCTAGGAATACCAAAAATGATGATGCTTGGGTCTGAAGAGTACTTACTGCCAGACCCAGTTCAAAACCTTCATGCAGAAATTCCAGGGCAGACGACATGGCATGGAGTGTCTCTGGACATGTTCTTTAGAGCTGCGAAACAACTTCTCCTTGGCCAGGCTGGAGTAATCAGGATCACAGTTTTTTTCTCTCGATCTTTCGTATAGGCTATAGGAAAGCTCCAGGACTGTGCTAGGTCGACCACCCCTAGAGCCCCCCCCCCCCCCCCCAACACATAGAAGAAGGTTTTATTCTTTGTATTCTAGGATGTCGCAAAGAGATCTGTCTGGGGAATTCCCCACATTTGGGCTATTTGCCAGAGAGGCATCCAATTTTGGCCATTTGGACCAGGGGGCACAGGCGGACTCTTCAAATGGGAATTTACACTTAAAGTGGGCCGACACCCAGGGGTGATCGGCCTGGGAATCCCGGGCCGATCACCTCACACACCGCGGGGACATCCGAGATCGGGATGTCCCGCGGGGTGTAACCCCCCCAAAACCCCCGAAAAACCTTACCTCTCCAGCCGCTGCTTCCGCCGCCGCGTCACTCGCGCTCCTCTAGACGTGCGCGCGCCCGCACCCGCCGTCTCTGAATGGCCGGCGCAGGCGCGCACACGTCAAGAGTGACGCGCGGGAGGCGGTGGCGGGCGCGATCCCTTGTCCGTCGACGGACTTCACTTGTCCATCGGCGGGCATTGGACAGCGCAGTCACGTGGGAGCGTGGAGAGGTGAGTTTTCGGGGTGTTTGGGGGGGTTTCAGGCAGCGGGGCACCCCAAATCGGGGTGCCCCGGGGAAGTGGACCAATACCCAGGATAGTCAAAATCCTGGGTGTTGGTCCACTTTAATGAGTTTGAGACAAGTAGCTTTCTTTCAAGGAACTGCTATTCCCAAATTAGACTAGGAAGAATGATGTACTGCAAAAGATTTTTTCCATTCTACCTATGATGAATCATATCCCGAGGCTATAAAGTCTGTTCAATGCTAGGGATACTTATAGATTCAAAAATATCAAATAAGAGCCGCAGTTTCCTCCAACATCTTATTCTTTGAACCATTTGAGGTTCCTTCTTCCTGAGATCCTTCTCCTCCAAAACCCTAATTTAGTGAATGAATGCTTGTCTGAGGAGACTATACCTTCACTCTCCTCGGTTCCCTGACTCTGACTGGTAGCAGAGGGGGGGGGGGGGGGGGGGGGGGGGGGAGGTAACAGAGACACCTTGTAAGTTTCAAGGGTCAAGGTCATATCCATTGTCATGGAACCAACATTCTCTAATATAAAAGAAGCTGCCTCACCCCCCAATTTATTGTCAAGTTTTAACAGAAGAGTCTGTTCAAGGATTTTGGAAAGAAAATTTAGCATGTTTAGAATCCTGGCCCTTAATTCTGGGAAGGTAGGAAGGAAGATTTATAGCACCTGCAGGCAATGAGACTACTTTCCTGGGACTGCAAAAAGGTGATCAATCTCGAAAAGTATTTGTAAGGCATAATTAAAAGTAAGACATAACGATTGAAGAAGAAACCTAAAGGATGTTAAAAAAAAATACACCAAAAGGGTTGGCCTTCAAATCTACTGAATTAGCCAATAAGGGAAATTTCCTCTCTCACCTCCTCCATTCCGAGGCACCACCAGTAGCAATGCATGGGTTAGTCTCAGCCTAAGGCGGGGACTTTAACCCTTTTGTTGCCAAGCACGTAACACCTACGTGCTGGCTTGGCTGGACCTTAAGTGCCAAGCCCGTAGGTGTTACGTGCTTGACTTTCCCAGCTGCTGGTTTAAAAAATAAAAAATACTCACCTGACCCCTTGTTGGATCCGGCCGGGTCTCCTCTTTAATTTGGTGCCATCCGATCCCTCGTGGAGGGTCGGATGGCTCCAGGAGAGCCCCCGGAATAGGCCGCCCCCCCCTGCTTTGGCAGTGTAACTGTAAAAAAAAAAAAAAAAAATGACATTCACTTACCTGTGTGTGCGCTGGCTCCCGCTGTCCCTCCTCTTCACCTGGGGGGCCTCCGATCCCCCCCCAGGACTTACCGATCTTCAGGAGAGAGCCCGAGAGGCTCTCTCCCCTTTCATTCTCGATGGCGGCCGCCATCTTGCCGCTAAGCCCCGCCCCCTCTGATCTCCTGCCTCCTCCTTCTCCTGTACCGATCACCGGCATCTGTCAGCAGAGCGGCGAGGGACAAGAGCTTGCAATCGGAGGTAAGTACAGTAAAAAAAAATTTTTTTTTTTTTTTTAATAAAATACTTTTTATTAATGTGTGTGTGTTTTTTTTACAACATTTAACCCCTTGTGAACTGGTAAGGGGTCCATGAGACCCCTTATACCAGTTCACAAGGCTGGGGGGGTGGCAAGTCACTTGCCCTAGCGGGTGACTTGCCATTAACCCCCGGCACCCCCATTACCTGCCTCCCCAAAGCCCAGGGGGGGGCAGAAGAGCCCGGGCCCACATAGGCTATGTGGGCTCGTAGGCTGCAGGGTGGGGGGGGCCACAAAAGCTGGCCCCCCCACTCTGTGCCTACAAGCCCCCATAGCTGGTCCCGGGCTGGTTACTTTGGGTAAGGGGGACCCCACGTCATTTTTTTTTTGGATTTTTAAGGGTTTTTAACCCTTAAAAATCCCAAAAAAAAAATGGGGTCCGCCTCCCAGGGAGGGGGGACCCTATGTCATTTTTTTTCTCGATTTAACCCTTTGTAGTGTGGATGGTAGTTGTATTTTATTTGTAAATGTTATAAAATGTTATAAAGTACTTGTTTCAGTTAGGGGGGTCTCTTGGGCAGGAACGGGGGGCTACCCATAAATATGTGGTACCGTTCTAATCGGTAGAAATGGGGCTTTCACATGCAATATGCTTTTCCTTAATAAAATACATTTTTTATTTAAAATAAAGGAGGCAATTTTCTAAAAATGTTATTTATTTATTTATTTATTTTTTACTTAATAATATTGTAAAAAACAAAATACAATTTACAAACAAGACATTTCATTTTAAAGCCTAAACTCTGCTGCAAAAAAATATAAATATAACATTCCTGAAAATTACAGCAAAAATGGCGCAAAAATTGCGCAAAACATGGCGCAAAATGGGGAAAAATGACCTGTCAACAGAGGGTGACAAAATCTCAAGTAGGCTGGCAAATAAAAGGGTTAATAGTACCTCTGCATGTTGGGTATTGTTCTGTTCGGGAGACCTTGCGCTTTCAGACTTAGCTTGTTTTTTCTGGTTTGCATATTTATATTTTAGGAAAAGGTGTTTTTTATTCAGCTTTTTTATACATTTTTTAGGGAAACCCTGCGCAACCAAAGAACTCTTTGAGGAATTAATTCCAGAAAGATGAGCCCACTACAACTAGCTGGGTACGCTTAGAAAGCTTAACATGTGTACTTTCAGGGAATATATGGTGTATGCGGGATATTCCAAATGTAAAGGGTTGTTTTGGTTGAAAAATCGCAAGGTGCGCACTTTGTCTGCAGAACTAAAATTTTCAAGTAAAATTACCGTTACGCACATGCTTTACTTTGGGGTGTTTGGCAAATCTTCCCTTGACAAAACCTATGCATGTTGGGTATCGTTCTGTTCGGGAGATGTTGCTTTTTCAGATTAAACTTGATTTTTCTTGTTTGTATATAGTTTTTTTTAGGAAAATGTGGCTTTGATTCTGCTTTTTTATCCTTTTTTTGGGGAAACTCTTTGCAACCAAAGAATACATTGAGGAATTACTTCCAGAAAACTATGGGCACATCAACAAGCCTGGTACACCTAGAAAGCTTGAGGTGTGTACTTCCAGAGAATATATAGTTTGTTGGGGGTATTTCAAATGTAAAGGGTTGTTTTTCTGGTAAAACTGCAAGGTGCGCATAGCGCATATCACAGTTGTATTTTTTCTGAAAATCCCCTAAAGCGCTATTTCAGTTTGGGGGAGTCTCCTGGGCAGGAAAGAGTGTCTACCAATACATATGTGGTATCGCTGTAACCGGGAGAAATTGGGATTTCACACGCAATAAAATTTTATTGACAAACTTACATTTTTTATTACAAAAAAACACTACAAATTGTAAAAAAATATTTTTTTTTAATTTTTTTTTCACATATTTCACCCAAAAATATTGAGAATACACCTAAAAAATACAAACAAGACATTTCATGTTAAAGCCCAGACTCTGCTGAAAAAAACAATATATCATTTTCCTGGGAAATCCCTGGAAATCCTTTCAAAAATGACAGTTGAACATGTGTAGCACAAAATAGTGCAAAATGGTCTGGCAACAGGGAGTGGGAAATGCTGCAGGTAGGCTGGCACTTAAAGGGTTAAAGTAGAAAAAAAAAAAAAAAACTCCTCCCAGCCCATATAGGGCAGGCTGTGGCAGGATCTCCTCAGTTGATTAAAAGCAGTCCGGCACAACCCTGGGAGGGGAGAAACGCTAACCTGCCCATAGAAAACCATTAAAAAAAATTAAAACCATGTGGAAGGCATCATCCACCACCGATGCAGTCGTAACATAACAGAAGTACAGGTGTGGTGCCGTGGAATGGAAGAGGACAAGAAAGGAAATTGTGTGTACACAAATTTCTCTTTTCTCATCTCTTCCATGGGACACGCATGGGACACCCTCAGTACCCTCAATAAGGGTGGGACCATGAAAGAACAGCCAACACCTGAATGCGTCAACCTAACCAAGAGCAACGGCACTGACACCTCAAACTTGGACCCCTGGAGAGGGGTTCCCCAACGTCTGCAATAGCTTAAGCCCAAGAGCGGCAACAGCAGATGCCCTGACATCAAGGCGTGGGGAGACGACCAGGTAGCCGCCTTGCAGACCTGTTCTGACGACTCCTGGTGTTGGAATGACACAGCAATCTTCCTGGTGGAGTGAGCGGTGACCAGGAAGGGCCTCCTCCTTACCCTTGCAGCCGTAGGCTTGTATGACCCCGTGCCTGATCCATCTGCTAAGAGTGGATCTGGCAGCCATCAGGCTTCTCCTTGGTCCTACTGGGATCACGAACAAGACATCCATTTTATGTACCTACTGAGTAGCAGCCTAGTACTTTAATGCCCTGACCACATTGAGGGAATGCAGAAGCGGCACATTAAAGCGAATGGGCGTGGGCACAAGGAGGGTAGCACTATCTCCTAATTAAGGAGGGAGAGACCACCTCAGGGAAAAAATCCTGCTTCACATGAAACACTAAAAAAGGTGATCTGATTGAAACAACTGTCAGCTCTGAAACCCGCCTAATGGAGGTGATCGCCACATGAAAGCCACGTGAGGGAAGCCTCTGCCATGGGTTCAAAGGGGGGCGTCTGATGTGCTGATAGGACCAGATTGAGATCCCAGGGCGGGACCATCGACCACCACATAGGTTGAACATGCGCAGCTCCCTGCATGAAAGTGCGGATTAACTTATGCTCTGTTGGAAAAGGCCAAAACTTTGGCCCTTAAGAGTACTAGGCTGTAGGCCAGCATCCATCCTTGCTGAAGGTACCAATTTTGGGTACTGAGAACCTCCTACAAGAGGGGCCCTTAGATTTCCACCAAGACACAAAGGCCTTCCAAGTCCTGTAGTAAATTCTAGAAGATGACTGTTTCCGTGCTCGAATAAAGGTCCTTATTACTGCAGCAGACATACCCCTCTCCTCCAATATGCTGGTCTCAACAGCCAAGCTGCTAAAGCCAGCTCTGGAAAATTAGGGTGCCACAAAGGACCCGGTTGTAGAAGATCTGGGTGGTTGGGGAGTCGCCACGGGAACTCCAACGCCAGGCTGACCAGATCCGCAAACCACACCCTTCTGGGGCAGTGTGGGGCGATCAGGATGATCGGAATCTGCTCGCAGTTGACATTCTTTAACACAGGCCAGAAGTGGCAGTGGTGGAAATGCATAGAGCAGGTTGCGCCATGACCAGGGAATAGCCAGCGCATCGACGGCCACCGCCAGGGGGTCTCGCGCCCTGGACATGAACCTCTGGACATTCTGATTGTGCAGAGATGCAAAAAGATCCATCTTCAGCACTTCCCACCAGTCTCAGAGGGCAGGAAACAAGTCCTGGTGAAGGGACCATTCCCCCTGGTCCACCAGCTCCCTGCTCAAATTGGTCTACAGTCTCTCCACTCCCGAAATGTGAACCGCCAAGATGCAAGGAACGTGATTTTCCGCCCACCTCATGATGCGACTCACTTCCTGGAATGCCTGCCTGCTCCTGGTACACCCTTGATGGCTTATGTAGGCCACAACTGTGTAATTGCTGGACTGTACCCTGACTGGAAGGCCCTGGAGCTGGGCAGACCAATGTCTAAAAACCAGCGAAATTGCCCTCAGTTCCAACACATTCTATAGAAGATCCCAGAGACCCTGAACCGTCTGGCTATCCAGACCACAACCCCAACCCGTCAGACTGGCGTCTGTGGTCAGGATGACTCACCGGACCGCCAGGAAAGGCTGTCCCGATGCCAGCGACCGCTGGTCCATCCACCAATTAAAGACTCACTAGGCATTGTCCGTCAATATGAAGAGATAGTCCAATGTCTGCTCAGTCCTGTACCGTTTCGATAGGAGCAGCATTTGTAGCAGCCTGGAGTGGAACTGGGCATACAAAACTGCCTCGATGGTAGACACCATCAGGCCAAGGAGATGCATGCCCTGCATCGTGGAATGTTCGCCTGTCAGCAGCGACCTCACCGCCTCCTGAAGAGCCATGTACCTCTGCACCGGAAGCAGGACCCATGCACGTCGAGGGTAGTTGATCACCCACCCGAAAAGTTGAAATGTGGACAGGACCATCCGAACATCCCGCAGTGCCTCTGCCAGAGATGAGCAAGTCATCCAGGAATGGGGTGATGTGCACACCCTACCTATGCAGGAGTGCCATCACCACCAGCAAGACTTTCGTGAAAACCCGCGGGGCAGTAGACAGTCCGAATGGCAGTGTCACCAATTGGAAATGACAGTCGCCTGCCTCAAGGAGCAGGTATTGTTGGTGACCAGGGAAGATAGGGATAAGCATTCTTTATGTCAACCGCGGCCAGAAAATCCCAGTTGCAGCAAAGTCACGACCGACCTTAGAGATTACATGCGGAACTTCTGCATCCAAACATCTGAATTTTTACATTCCGAGATCCAGGATTAGATCAATGGACCCGTTCTTTTTGGGAATGATGAATAGTATTGAGTAATAACCACAGCCCGGCTCTGAGGGGGGCAGAGGTACTCACGCAGTGGAGTCCTGCTGCCCTTTCCACAACATGGGAAGGCTTGGATGCCACAAACCTGTTTCAAGTCCTGGTCCAGAACTCGATCTTGTATCTGTAACAAACAACAGACCCAGGTGTCAGATATCCGTCCCCTCCAGGCCGCTCAGTCAACCCTGAGAGGGCTTGGGTCGGCTGGCCCCTTGTGGTCTAGGTTCCCCCGTGGCTTTCACTTACCTGAAAATCTTTGCGGCGCTTGAAGTCTGTCGAATCTTCGATCTTCTGGAAGGGAGGAAAATTCGGCGTCCTCCGTTTCCATTTCTGTGGAAGACTAGTTGACTTCCCACCCGTGGCCTTCTGGTCCAGATCATTCAGAGGCTTACCGAAAATACAACCCCCCAAAAAGTGAAGGGCAGTAAGAGTCTTCCTAGAAGCAGTGTCGGCCGGCCACTGTTTCAGCCAGACCGTGCATCACAAGGTTACCAGCAAGGCCAGCCACCAGACGCACAAACTTGTCTATAGCCAGCACCATGTATTTGAAGTGTTCAAAGTTCAGAGGAACGTGAACCCCATGTCGCAAATGCCTCTTCTGCTGCTTCATACAGACCGCACCCGCCACTCACCATGGAGAATGCATTTCTGGCCTGCTGTTCCAACCGTCGGGTCTCTCAAGGCCACACTATCCAAAGTAAGGATGATGGTGTGCCGAGCCAGACCAGACACCAGTTCGTCTACCTCAGGTGGCGAAGACCAAATCCTGACCTCCTCATCCAGAAAGGGGGTACTTGACGTCCAGAACTTAAGGAAAAGAAAGAAGCTTATCCAGTTTCTCCCACTCCTTTGCCACCAGCCTGTCGAAATAGGTAAGCCTGGGAAAAAACGGCCTGACCTTCTGACACTTGCAGGGTTCACATTTTATTATTTGCAGTTTCAGCTGAGGAGTGGAGAGATGCAGAACCTCCAATATTTCCTCAATGAGCTCCTCAATCTGGCCTGTCAGGTGATCCAGAGGGTTCCCGTCTCGGCTTCTGGTTCCTCTCCGCTGCTGGAGAACACCTCCCCCTCTGACTAGCAAGAACTAAATCCTAAACCCCCAAATAGTTCCTCGACATAGGAGTTAAAATCCTCAGAGGATTCGCATATGAATTTGCATATGCTTGGCTATAGCCTTTTCGCCTGGGCGGGCAGAGACTCGGGATGCCCCTGCTGCCATAAGCCACTGACCATGCTCTCCAACTGAGCAACCCTGTCCCCAATGTTGGAAGGAGGAACCCCATCCGTGGGTGGCCCCCTGAGACAGAAATAGACCTGGCAGCCCTCCCGAGGGGATATCCTGCTCCGCCGAGCCCGTGCCTGAAGCCACAGGGGAAACTGGACGATCCAGAACCTGCCAGCTGCATAAGTCCCTCAACCCAGGTCAGATTGGCACCACTCTGTTAAAATTCAAAAACCCCAATGCCTCTCATGTCTCTGACATGATAAAATTGCTGCTCTAATTGCTAAGCAATACAGCTGGAGCGCTGGTCCCCACACCCTCCTGCCTGTCGACTACTGGTCAGACCTGCCTGCACTACCAGAAAAGCAAACTCCCTGCAGCTGGGATCAACCCACCGACCAAGGATGCAGCAGCTTTCAGACCCCCACGCTGCAACAACAAAAGCAATGTCAGATTCCTAAGGAAATCAGTACAATCTAAAAGGCTTTGCTCCCAGATGGAGCCCTACCTGACCAGGGAAAACCATGGGGAGGCAGCTGAATACAATACTCTGCCCAGGAGAACAGGGAGGCAGTGCAGGAGCTGCCAAGCGATGATCCAGGGATGCAGCAGGGACCTCCAGGCACCGCACAAGATGGTGCTACCTCGTCCTGTTAGTGAGGAGAAGCGAACCTCGCAAATGCGGTCGTCCAGCCCCCTCCTCCAGGTGCCGCCAGCCCCTTTCTAGTTAGCCAATAGACAGGCCGCATGGAAGGTGGTCAAACACCCTCCGTGACGAGGCCGCCTCCCTTAAAACACTGACTGCCGAGCTTTGAATGAGCAGTAGTAATCAAACACACATCGACACCAGGGAGATTTTCCACCTAGCTCAGATGACCCAGAGCGGTAGAGGGACCGGGCCTCAGTGGGAGACCCTTCAGAGTACTGAGTTGGAGTCCCGACTCCAACCCATGCTGTAAGAACTCCAGAACGCTGGGGACTGAAAACACCCGACAGGGAAGAGACCTAGACTCACACCAGTCAATGTAGGTACGCCATACCCTGTAATAGATGGAAGAAGTTTTCTTCCTAGCTTTCACCATGGTATCAACCACCGAGACAGACAAGCCTTTCTCCAACAAGATGGAGGTTTCAGCAGCCAGAACGTACTGGTCTACTGCCATCTGCACCACATCTGCGAACCACACTCTTCTTGGCCACCTGGGGGCCACCAGAATCGCTGGCACCCCTTCCAGAGCAATCTTGCGCAGAACCCTGCCCAGGGGGAATGGAGGAAAGACATACAGGAGCCGAAATTCATGCCATGACATGGACAGAGCATCCGTGGTCAAGGCCAGAGGATCCTGAGACAGGGAGACAAAGGCTGGGAGCTTGTGATTGTGACGGGATGCAAACAGATCCACATCCGGTAGACCCAAACGGTGACACAGGGACTGGAAAACCCTGTTGCAGAGGGACCACTCTCCCTGACGAGAGGTCCCCCTGCTCAGAGTGTCTGCCAGGAGATTCTCTGCCCCCAGGATGTACACAGCCAAAATGCATTGAAAATTGACCTCCGCCCATGTCAGAATCCGAGACACCTCCTGGAGGGCCCCCCTGCTCCGGGTCCCTCCCTGATGGTTGATGTAGGCAACCGCCGTCCTGTTGTCTGAGCGCACCTGCACAGGCAGACCCTGCAGGTGATTGGTCAAATGATCCAGTACCAACCTGATCGCCCATAGTTCCAAAATGTTGATAGTTATGTGGGCCTCCTGAGGGCCCCATCTCCCCTGGAACCGCAGGGACTTCCAGAATCCCCCCCATCCCAACAGACTGGCATCCGTGGTGACCGTCTCCCAGGAGGGGGCCAGAAAGTATCTGCCCCCCAGCAAGTTCCTGGAGTCCAGCCACCACAAAAGGGACCGCCTGACCAGGGGGGAGAGCACACAGACCCTGTCCAGGGACGTTGGGTCCTTGTCCCAAACTGACAGAAGGTGAAGTTGTAGAAGCCTCAAGTGGAACTGAGCAAAAAGGCACCGCCTCGAAGCACGCCACCATCAGGCCCACCAACTACATTCCTGAGGGAGGGATGGTGACACGACAGCAGGAACCTCACCTGTGCAATTAGAGCTTCCACCTTCTGTTGAGGAAGGAAAACCCTTGACTGAACCGTATCCAGAATCATTCCCAGGATCAGGGTCACAGAGGAAGGGGACATTGAGGACTCCGAAGGACTCCAGGGTGGACACCACCAGCTGAGTGTCCAACTCTGCCTGCTGTAGAGACTGAGAGGTGATGAGTATGTCGTCCAGGTAGGGCAGCACGCGGATACCCCTTGACCTGATCAGAGACATCACCCCAGCCAGCACCTTGAACACTCTAGGAGCTGAAGTGAGACCAAATAGCAAGGCCACAAATTGGTAATGTTGATCTTCCAACGCAAATCTGAGGAACCTTTGGTGTCCTGAAAACACAGGGATGTAAAGGTAAGCGTCTTTGATGTCCACAAACGTCATGAAGTCCCCTGGGCACAGGGAGCTGATGGCCGAGCGCAGAGTTTCCATGCGAAAACGCCTGTTCCTGACAAATTTGTTGAGGATCTTTAAATCCAGAATGGGCCTGATTGACCCATCTTTTTTGGGAACTGTGAAGAGGTTGGAATAGACCCCCTTGCCTTTTTCTCGTAAAGGGACCCTGCAGATGACCCCGAGACCCAGAAGGCCTTGCACGGGCTGCACCAATACCTGAGCTGAGACAGGGTCATGAGGGATCCGGGACCTGATGAACCTTGGGGGGGGGGGGCGCGAACAACAAACTCTATTTTGTAAACGGAGGACACTACCTCCTGAATCCACCGGTCTGGGACGTGATGCCTCCAGACATGTGCAAAGTGCTGTAGCCGTCCCCCCCACCCGGATGGGCGAGGGCGCCCCATCATGCCCGAGGGGGCTTGGGAGAGGATTTGGGCTTAGACCCCCAGGAGGAGCCGGGACGACCCCGTCCTCTGCTCCTATGCCAGGAATCTCCACGAGCCCCCACGAAGGACACCCCTTTTCCTTGTTTAGCACCACGGTAGGGGGGGGGGTGAAAAGGAGCCCTGGCCCCGAAAGGGCCGAGACTGCCGCCTGCGCTGGGGTAACTTACCTCCTTTAGAAAAAGGGTCTAGGCGGTCCCCAAACAGGCGTAACCCCTTAAATGGAAGTCCAGTGAGGGCCTTCTTTGCAGCATTGTCAGCAGCCCACTGGCGCAGCCAAACCGAGCGGCGTATAGCCACCACCAAGGCAGAAGTTCTAGCACACATCCTAATGGCATCATCCAAGGCAGATAGGATAAAATTTACAAACACATCACAGTTAGACAGTGCATTAAATACCTCAGGTAGCAAATCATCAGGAGCACCATCAAGTACACTTCTGATCAGGGACCTGAGGCGCAGACCGGGCGCAGCGTCGTCCCCACAAATGCAAAGGCATGGGACGCCAATTGGTCAATGCACGGGTCCTCGGCATCCCGCAGAGTAGTAGAGTCAGGGGAGTGCATGACAGAGGTGTTAGACAGCCCTAGAATAGGGGCATCCACCTCGGGAGGGGATGACCAGCACTTGACCATATCAGCAGGAAAGGGATACTTCCTGTCCAGGCTCTTAGGTACGCCGGGAAGTCTACTGGGATGTTCCCACTCCTTAAGCACGAGAATATTGAAATGAGCTTGCTCAGGAAATTCCAAACGAGCCTTAGCAGTATGAAAAAGCTCACCCCTTTGCCTAGGAGCCGCAACAGGGGGGGGGGAGATGGACAGAACCTCAAAAATCTGTTCGAGCAGTCTGTCAGTATCATCCGGGGCCCAGGGGTCAGAGCCACCATCGTCATGACCCCTGGGTCTCTCAACAGATGACCCTGAATCGGAGAACAGCTCCCCTTCGTCTGAGAAGGTATAGCCATATAAATGCAAAAACTCATCAAATTCCATAGGAAAAAGAGTGACATCAGGGGTTAAATAACGCTTTGGCCGTGGCTAGCAGTGGCCTTACGCACTAAGGTATTAGCAATCAATCTTTCAACACTGGCCAGTCTAGCAGACACATCAGGCTGAGAATCCCCGCTTGTATGCAAGTCAGTGGGAGTGAGACCCAGCCACAGGAGGGCCAGATTGCAAGGTTAGCACCTGCTGTACGCAAGGAACACAGACCCATGCATTGTCACCGCTAATAGGCGAGACCCCACAAGCTACACACAGCCGGGCTTGTCCCGAAGGAACCCCGGTCATATTATCCTGAGATGCCTCCATATGGTGATTATAAGGCACAATATGCCAGTAGGGATTGACGCTATAGAGCAACCCTGGATGCCCCAATAACCTGCTAGGGAAGTGGGAGTAATTATACTAGGCCCAACTATCAATTAACACCGGGCCGGGAGAAGCCAATGGGTTCACCCGTCTGAAAGACACAATGAAAAGAAGGAGTCAGAGCCATACACACAAAAATTGAGCATAAAGCCGCCCGCGAGGGCACTTACGGACCGCGGTTAAGTAGAACCGTCACACATGCGCGCACGACCAGACAAAATGGCGCCGGGAGTACCTCGAAGGGCGGGCCAGAGCGAGCTGTGATGCAGAGCGCGCCAAGCCAGGCCCCGCCCCCCCGAAGTGCACGAAGCCTACAGACAAGCAGCCAATGAGAACGCAGAAGCGTCTGAGGTAACGCCGCCGCCCGGCGCGGAACATCCAAATGAAGGAAAAGACGCGCGCGCGGCGGCATTTTGCAAATAGTAAAAAGAACAAGTCAGCGCGGCGGGCGACACCATATATACTAGTCAAAAACAGACAATACACTGTATGCACGAATCACAATACACTCACCCACACCCCCCCCCTTCTTTCCCCCCCGAAGGCTACAGGGAGAATGAGGGAGGACACGAGGAACGGGTGGGAATAGTCCAACAGGGCCGCAGGCTAATAGCCCCGCTCACCTGCGAGAGAGTGATAAATTCATGTCTTTGCAGTAAGCACTGCAGAGAAATCTGGGGATTTGTGGGAGATCCCCGGTTTTTGAGGGGCCGGGAGGAGCCTGTTTTGCATGTCTCTGCAGTGCAGCGCCATTGGCCGGAGGATAACCCACTTGTAAGTATTACATTTGGAGCAGGACGTACTGTATACTAAGAATAAAGAAAAAGGAGGCAAAGCTGTTGATCTATACTGCCTACAAAGGTAATGATGTTTTGGCCAACACAACTAGTGAGAAACGCAACTGGTGATGCAAGAAAGAAGAGTACTTCATTGAATAAAAAACACTTACCAGGGGTATTGATAACAGTTGCAGTAGTACTAGGTAAGATGGGGGTGACAACAGGAGGAGGAATACCAGCAGCCATATCAAGAAGAGGTTGAATGATTTCACTTTTGAAAACATTATTCTTCTGCCACAGATTCAGAACTCTGACTATTTTGCTCTACATAAAAAGATGCAAAGAAAGAATCATGTTAATCTTACTAAACGCAATCAATACCAATGATAATATGTGTAAAAGAATAAGACCATACACAATCATAATGGTACAATAAAGAAGAGCATAATGCCAATGTGGCAATATCAGTAGATTTAAACCGGGTGTTGGTCCCGCTGATAGGACATAAAAACAAGCTCAGGGGTGCATCCATATTGCTGTTCAGTGGCCAACCGCTGGACTTCTTTTCGGGAGCAAGCTCGAGGTGAAGGTAAGCATATTAGGCGTTTTGGGAGGGGGCTCCTGCATTCTAGATGCCCCCCCCCCCCCCCCAGCTTGTTTTTATGTGCTGTCAGCGGGACCAACACCCATTAGAGAGAAAATAGGTGTTGGTCTGGATTAAGGGGTAAATCCACTTTTGATTGTCTATTTTTGTGTGCCAAAATGAGTGTAGAGCCGATTTAGATTTTTTTTCCTGTTAGAAAATTTGATTTTTTTCACTAACTGCAATCTGTTGCTATTGGCAACATACACCAAGTCTGTACAGCAATAAGAGAGAAGAGAGTCCTGTACACACAGATCAGCACAGCACCTTGAGAAAATCATTTTGGCACAAAAATTGTACACTTTCACTTTCCATTGAAGGAATTTTTGAAAGTGTAGTCATTTTTATTTTTTTTGCAATATATATCTTTATTAAATTTTGAATTTTGCATAGACAGTAATTCAGAGAGACATCAAAGAAACAGCGTAAGGAAGAAAAACACAGAGCCATAACATTTTGTTATACAATGGAGGCGACCAATAGGAGCATCTAGATATTGTAAAAGTCAAAAATATCCAAGGCATTATTACAAGAGCTACGTTATCAAAGATAATGATGGTACCAGGGCCTCCAAACCCCGCAAAGGCTTCCCATCTACTAATCACTGTTTAAGTAGGAGAACCCATGGAACAACCATAGGTCCAACTTCTGGAGATGAGGATTAGGGGGGAACCACCCCCGACCTGGGGGACCCCAGCGGCCATCAAGTCTGAGGGGGTGTTTCCCCAGGCCCCACCCCCAAACCACTGATCACCTATGCCTCTCTGCTGCAAGCTCTGTCCACCCCCAGGAGGAGCCCAGGGGAGGGAGAAGAAGAAAGGAAAGAATAACGAGAAATAGAGGAAACAAGAAAGAATAAGAAAGGTCACGCCCCTCTCAACCGTTCATCTCTAGCAGATCCCGAATCTCCTGAGAACTCTTAGAGACCTCCCATATTGACCAGGTCCTGTAATGCTTCTCAACCCCCCCCCCCCCCCCCCTTCGACACCATCTAGTGCTAGTTCCTCCATCCGCTTAATATTTTCCAATTCACCAAACCATTCTATCAGGGAGGGCATTGTGTTAGAACGCCAGTGTCGGGGTATCACTGACCTGGCTGCCGTAAGCATGTGTTTTAGCAGGCCCCTTCCCCCCTGCCGCTACTGAGCCTGGAGTTATTGATAGAAGGACCACCTGTGGGGAGTTGGGGACACTCTCAAGCGTTGTATACTCGAAAGCTTTCAACACCCCATCCCAAAAGGTTTTTATAGCGGGGCATTCCCACCAAATGTGAGTCAGGGTTCCACGCGCTGTGTTGCATCTCCAACAGTCCCCAGTCTCTGATCCTCCAAACCTCAACAAGTCCGCTGGGCATCTGTACCACCTCGTCAATATTTTGTAGTTCCTCTCCTGAGCTCTACAAGCCATCGAGAATTTGTGTGTCAGGGCAAAAGATTTCTCCCACTCCTCCCTCTCAAAACGTCTGACCCAAATCAGCCTCCCACCTTCTGCAGAATTGGGGGAGCTCGTCCTCCGTACCTCCACTCTGGTAAATCCTGTACAGGGTTGAGATAGCCCGCGTAGGGGGGGGGTTCCGGGATCAATTCTAGCGCCGTTAGGGGCTGGGACAGGGTATTCCCCGGGACAAAAGACCCAATAAAGGCGCTCAGTTGGGCATATAAGAACCAGGACAATTTCTCCCCCCCCCCCCTCCCCTCTCCCTCAAATCAGATAGTGATGGTAGGCCAGGGCCTGAGGTCACATCTCCCAGCCTCGTGTCCTGGGTCGCATTCCAAACCAGGAAAGTCCTGGCGCCTAGTCCCGGGGAGAATGCTGTGTTATCAAAAAGCAGAGTAAGAGGGCCAGGTCTGTGCGATATACTCTTCTGTTTAAGGGCCCTATCCCAAAGGGTCAACAGGGGATTCACTAGATATGGCAGTTCCCGCCTCTTTGGACGGTACATTGGGTCCACCCAAGGCAAGGCAGTCAGGCTAATCGGAGAGATATCGTTTTCCAGTGTAACCCATTGTTTGCTCCCCCTGTGGTGGAACCAGTCAACAAGCCTCACCAGAACTGCCGCCGCATGGTATGACTTCATATCGGGGACCCCCAGTCCCTCTGCGCTCTTGGCCCTATACAGCGTCCCCCCTACTCACCCTGGGTTTCTTATTGTCCCATATAAAATTGAAAAAAGCCATCTGTAGCTGCATAAAGAACCCCCGCTCCGGTATTAACGGCAGCGTTTGAAAAACCTATAAGAAACAAGGTAGTACATCCATTTTTAAGATATTGGTTCTGCCCAACCAGGAGCATTGTTTTTTAGCATAAGATCTCAGGCTCCCTATGGAGCTATTGAGGAGTGGGAGATAATTCAATTTGTAAAGTTTCCCCAGGTCTGTGCACCCCAAGGTATCCGATTGATTCCCGTCGCCACTTAAACGGAAAATTTGCCTGCGTTACCTTCTGGGTCTGTTCGTCTAGGGAGACGTTCAAGATCTTCGTTTTAGTCATGCTGACCTTGAAGTTGCTTAACTTGCTAAATCTTTCAAACTCCTTAATAATAGAGGGTAGGGAGATATGCGGGGAGGTTATGTATAAAAGGAGGTCATCCGCAAAGAGGGAGAGCTTATATTCCTTGCCCCCACATGGCACCCCCTTAATGGAACGATTGGCTCTCAGGGCATTTGCCAAGTGCTCCATTACCCCTGTCGCGTACCATTTCTAATGGTAAATGATCCAGAGAGCGTGCTGTTAATCTTGACTTTGGCAGTGGGATCATGATAAAGGGTCATAATTCTATCCAGCATAATTGGACCCATCCCCACCTGGGACAGTGCGGCCCTCAGAAACCCCCAAAGCACCCTATCAAAGGCCTTCTCCGCGTCCACCGCCAGGAGGCATGATGGGACTCCCCTTGTTTGGGCAAAGTGCATCAGTGAGACAGTTTTAATAACATTGTCCCTAGCCTTCCTTCCCGAGACAAACCCGACTTGATCATTATGTATCAACGAAGGCAGTAGGGTCTGGATCCTGCTCGCCACAATTTTGGCAAACAGTTTGATATCCACATTGATCAATGAGATCGGTCTGTAATTACCTGGCAAGGTGCCATCCTTTCCAGGTTTTGGAATGACCGTAATGTGAGCCTCCAAGGTTTGTCTCGGGAAGTGACAGCGGCCCGACACTGAGTTAAATACTTTCGTCAGGAAGGGGGCGATCAGGGGTCCCATCGTTTTATAGAACCTGGGGGTAAACCCATCCGGCCCAGGACTCTTCCCCACGGGGGTCTCTCCTATAGCCTTCATCACCTCCTCCTGCCTCACTGGATCCTCCAAGGCTGAGACGAAATGAACGAAGCACCTGGGGACTGAGAGACCACTCCCCCTGACGAGAGGAGAACCTGCTCAGAAGGTCTGCCTCCGTGTTCTCTACTCCCGGAATGTAGACTCGACCGAACCTGAACTGGCAGGCCCTGCAACTGATGAGTCAAGCGAAACAGAACCAACCTGACGGCTCTTAATTCCAGAACCTTGAAGGGCTCGTGGGCCTCCTGCGGGCCCCACATACCCTGAAACTGAAGATCCTTCCAAACACACCCCCAGCCTGACAGACAGGCATCCGTGGTGACCATCTCCCAACACGGCGCCAGAAAAGATCTACCCTTCAACAGATTGGCAGACCCCAGCCACCATTGCAGGAATTGACGGACTCGGGGGGTCACCTGGAAGGACTGATCCAGCAATAGCGGAGACTTGTCCCAAACCTTCAACAGATGAAGCTGGAGCGTCCTTGTGTGAAACTGCGCAAAAGGAACTGCCTCGAAAGAGGCCACCATCAACCCCACCAGCCTCATCCCTAGCCGGATGGCCGGACGAGGGACCGACACGAGAAGGCGAACCAACTCCTGAATCAAAAGACTTTTGGCCTGGGGCAGAAAACCCCTGGCCTGCGAAGTGTCCCAAGACATACCCAGAAAGGTCACAACCTTGGACGGAGAAAGAGAGGACCTGGGGTAGTTGATCACCCAACCGAACCTCTCCAGAGTGGATACCACCGTTCTGGTGTCCAACACCGTTTGGTTGAAGGAAGAAGCCATAATCAGACGATCGTCCAAATAGGGCACAATGCGGATACCCTGAACCCTGAGTAGAGCCATCACCCCCGCCAGCACCTTGGTGAACACCCAAGGAGCTGAGGTGAGACCGAAAGGGAGTGCCACAAACTGAAAGTGCCGATCCTCCACCACGAACCTGAGAAACCTCTGGTGTGCTGGAAAAATCGGAACGTGTAGATAAGCGTCCTTGATGTCTATGGACGTCAGAAAGTCTCCCTGACGAAGAGAGTGGATAGCCGAACGCAGCGTTGCTATGCGGAACTTCCGCGGCCGGATAAACCTGTTGAGAAACTTCAGATCCAAGATGAGTCGGACCGATCCGTCCTACTTGGGTACCGTGAACAGATTGGAATAAAAGACCCCTGCCCTGGTCTGAAAAGGGCACTGGGCAAATGACAGCCATGTCCAGAAGACTCTCTACTGCCACTAGGAGCCCCTGCGCGGCCAAATGTTCCGAAGGCACCCGAGACCTGAAAAAAATCTGGAAGGGGGGCGGAGCTCGAACTCCAGCTTGTAACCGGAAGGCACCACTTCCCGGATTCATCTGTCCGAGACCTCCTGATCCCAGACCTGGGAGAAGTGTCGCAGCCGTCCCCCCACCCGCATGGGTGAGGGCGCCCCCTCATTGCTGAACTGGCTCAGCAGCAGGTTTGGGCTTAGAGCCCAAACTGTAACCTGGACGGGCACATCCTCTGCCCCTTTACCCGGAATCTCCTCTGGAAGAGGGGAAGGCAAATCCCCTGCCAGATCTGGCCCCACGAAAGGAGGGGGTAAAGGAAAGCGCCCCCCGAAAGGGACGGCGTTGTTTCTTGCGTTGAGGTAACCTACCACCCTTGGTGACAGAATCCAATTTCTCTCCAAAGAGCCGCAAACCAACAAAAGGTAGAGCCGTCAGCGACTTTTTGGACATAAAATCGGCCGCCCACAGGCGCAACCACACCGACCGCCGAATAGTCACCAGCAGAGCCGACGTCCTACCACGCATCATCAAAGTGTCATCCAAGGCGGCTAATACAAAAGACAAAAACAACTCACACCGTTTAAGGCCAAGGAACTCGTCACTACCAGGACGAAGCCCGGCAGACGTCAACAGGTCCCTGACCACGGACCTGGCGGCCACCACCATCAGCGCCGAAGCGCAAACGGGCCGCATGGCTGACCCAACGCTAGCAAAACCATGACAAGCCATCTGGCCAACGCGTTTATCCTCGCCATCTGAAAAGAGAGGAGCCATCAGGGTTATTCAGAATTGGATACCCCTAGAATTGGTGCGTCAACCTCGAGGGAGGGACGCCCAGCGCTAAACCGTATCCAAAGGGAAAGGATATCTTTAAACGCAACTCTGAGGAATGCCCAGGAGCCAAGCAGGCCACTCCCATTCCTTAGAAACAATCTTATCAAAATGCTTTTGGTTAGGAATTCCAATCGCGGCTTGGATTCCTCCTAAAACTCCCCTGTTGATGAGGAGTAACCTCTGGAGGGGAAATAGCCAGAACTCCTAACCTGGGGAGTAATCTGACCAATCCAGACAATCCACATAATCATCAAATTCAAATGCCGGGATGACCGGTGATAAATCCTTTCTCTTAGCCGGTGCCAATTTGGCGACCGCGGTAGAAATGAATTTTTCAATATTGGCCAATCTGGCACACACTTCAGATAGCGACTCCCCACCCATGACAACGTCACATGGGGCACTGGTCAAGGTGAGAGGGGGAGAGGATGAAGCCGGCGGTGCTAACCCAGATGCCTGGGGTCCAGACTGCCGTGTAATAGTCTGCTGTGCACATGGTATGCAAAGAAATACATCATCCCCTGTTAGGGATACCCCACAACCCATGCACTTCCGGGAATGTCCCGAGGGGAGCCCGGAATCCTGGGATGCCTCCATAAGGTGAACTTGTAGTACGTCGCTATGACCGAGGGAATTACGCTAGTAAGCAACCCGGGATGCCCTTTTAATGTCCCAGTGGGAGGATTTGAAAGCTTTTTGAAATAATAACCCAGGGACTCTAGGACCGGGAAAGAACCCCCTAATTGCCACTGTGGTTCCGCCTGCAAGACACAGAACGAACTTATGAGGATTACAGGCGATAAGAAATAAAAGAACATGCATACAAATAAAGAAGGGGAAGAGGGGGGCCACAGGCCACTTACAGTACCGCAAGGATCGTGTAATGGCGTCCAGACTGCATGAAGAGGAGACTTTCTGACTAAAAGAGTGAAAAGGGGGCGTGGTCAACGCGGGACACGTGATACGCCAAGCTCCGCCCCCTCCTATGCCAAGCATTAGCTCCGCAGCGGCGCCAGAGATAGATGGGGGCGGGCCGCAGTGACGCGCCGCAAGACCGGCCCCGCCCCCAAGAGGATAATCATGAGGGAAGATCCCCCTCAGAGAAAAAAGGCGCCAAAAGGCCGGCGCCGCAGCGAATATGCGGCCGCGGCGCTTGGCACATTAAAAAACAAAGTGAATGTGGCACCTGCGCTCCAAACTACGCTGGCACCCAATACAAGGAGGGGCGGGCGCCGGCCCCGCGCCGAAGGTCCGGCCCCGCCCCCCCCACTACAGTGCGTGAGGTAAAATACCTCCGCCATTACAGCTTCTCCTCTGCCCCAGATTCTAATGACTCTCAGAAAAGCCCAGCACCGCACAGAAATAGCGGCCGCTGCGCTGACACTAAGTACAGTTAAAGAAACAAGCACACCAAAAACTGTGTTAAAAGACAGAAAAAAGTTAAGAGCAAGATGGGGGGAGGAAAGAATATTAAAGAGGAGACCCACAACCCCCCATCCCCACTGTGGAAAAGGGATCCTAGGAGGGCCATTCCAACGTTAAAACTAAGGGACAGGGCATCCCAAACCGGGGTCACCAATCCCGGTGTAGCCGCCTACCCTCTTAGATAGGGTCTCACGGTGGAGCATTGCTCCTGAGCACCAGGGGTGCTAAATTACCCTCACCCGGACCATCAGCCAAGGCTGGGAGGCATGTATTGGTATCAGATAAAAAGGATCCGGACGGAAATAGATAAATAAAGTGCCGGGAGTCATCCCGGCTACCTGAAATCCCCCTGTGCAAGGAGGAGGCATCATCTTCTGACTTGCTCGCCGTCTGCAGAGATGGAAGACTGGGTAATGAGTGGGAGGTCCCAGGTATTTATGGATCAGGGAGGGGCTTTCTTTTTGCTATCATCTCTGCAGAACGCCCTCTTCAGGTCGGTAATACCCACATGTTATGGATATCTTGAAGCGGGGTGTGTGACATACTTAGAATAATAGAAAAGAGAAAGAGGACTAACAAGCCCTTCCTTAAAGAGGAGGGCAAATGAAACCTAAAAGGGGCGTAGCCCCAAACCCATGCAATTCCCGCCGGCTTACAGCCCCCGGGATGGCGCAGGAAACTATCTGGGGAAAGTGGCCTCGCTACTCAGGAGCACGCTCCCGCCGGCCCCAACCCGTGTCACGGGTCAGAACACTCAACTCCCCCCCCCATCACCCAACGTTGTATCCAACCCGCACCTCATTTTCAGTCACCCTTCTTTTAATATTTCTATAGCAATAAACCTCAGAGAACAACTTAGAGACTGGCAACATCTAGGACAAGTCTATAATCTAGTCCAGTCCGCCCCCCGCTGGTATAACCACGGGGATGGGTGCCCGAGACAGAGGGGAAAGATCCGGCCCACAACCCCCCAGTCCCGAGGGGCACGAACGCCACCAGGTTTGGCCATAGGCGAGAAGCGGGGGGAGACCCGGCCTAACCGCCTCGGTCACCACCATGAGCGATATAAAACCTTATACAATAATTCAGAGATGCTACAAGTAATCTCAATATAACCGTTTGGATAGAATCTCCACATTTAGAGAAACAAGCAACAACAACCATTAACCTAATTTTAACATCCACTTTCAGGTGTCATCGAGGGACTCAATCCCTTGCCTTCCCTCCCCCTCCGGGGACCCTTCTGGGTGGGGTGAACCATCCCCTCCACAACTCCAGGCTTAAGAATCACAGGACTGTGAAGAGGAGGCGGCCCCCCACACCAACAAACCCACCAGGAAGAGTTCAGAGCCACCTAGGGCATGTGGACCGCGTGCCCCTCCATCTGTCTCGGGGCTCAAGGAGCAAAGGGTCCGAAGCACCCCCATGTCAAGAGTCCTGATATGATTGTCCTGCTGCAAAAATACAATTCTGTGAAATACTTACATGTAGAATTGATATTATAAGTATACAGTACGTCCTGCTCCAGATAGATTACTTACACTTGGGTTATCCTACGCCAGATGGCGCTGCACTGCAGAGACATGTAAAAACAGGCTCCTCCCAGCCCCTCAAATACCCAGGGACCTCCCACAAATCCCCAGCATTGAAAAGCAGTGAACAAGAAGCCGGGAGAATTTAACCACCAAAACTGGTAACTATAACAATGATAACAATCACCATACAGGGGATCCAGAATAATGCAAAAACCAGGGTGGGGTGGAGCAGGACGTACTGTATACTTATAATACCAATTCTACAGGTGAGTATTTCACAGAATTGTATTATTCTTATTATACAGTATGTCCTGCTCCAGATAGATTACTTACACTTGGGACATCCAATAGCAGTGTCCATAAGCAGGGTGGGATCCCCAACAAAAGGTAACAGCAGTCTGTTTAAACCACTGCCGCCTGCAAAACCTTGCGGCCAAACACAGCATCAGCTGAGGCCCTAACGTCAACTTTGTAAGACTTTGAAAATGTATTAACAGAAGACCAAGTAGCGGCCTTGCACACTTGTTCAACAGAAGCCTGGTGCTGGAAAGCCCAAGAGACACCAATAGCACGAGTAGAATGAGCAGTAAGGCGGAAGGGAGGACTCTTCCCCTTAGCAGCATAGGCCTGAATCACAGCCTGACGAATCCATTTGCTAATAGTAGACTTGGCAGGAGCCAAACCCTTCCTAGGACCAGAAGGGACCACAAAAAGAGCATCAGTCTTCCTGAAGGCTGCAGTGACTACCAGGCAATACTTCAGACACCTGCACACATCCAAGGAATGCAGTATCCTTTCCTTAGCGTTGCTAGGATTAGGACACAAAGAAGGAAGAACAACATCTTGATTCAAATGAAAGGCAGACACCACCTTAGGCAGAAAGTCTGGCTTAAAGCGGAACACCACCTTGTCCTGGTGTCTCTCATAGTATGGGGGCTGAATAGACAGAGCCGCCAGCTCAGACACACGCCTGACCGAAGTAATAGCCACCAGAAAGACAACCTTGAGGGTAAGTACAGCCAGAGCAGAATCCTGAATAGGCTCAAAGGGAGCACCCTGCCAAGCAGACAAAACCAAGTTCAAATCCCAAACAGGGACCATAGGTTTACGTGGGGGACGCACGTGAGTGACCCCCTGAAAGAAGGTCATAACCAAGGGATGCTGAGCAAAGGACTTCTGAAAGAAGACAGACAGGGCAGAAACCTGACCCTTCAGAGTACTGAGTTTTAGACCCAATTCCCACCCATGCTGTAAAAACTTTAGAACCCTAGGGACTAAGAACTCCCTACAGGGAAGAGACCTAGACTCACACCAATCAATGTAGGTACGCCATACCCTATAATAGATGGCAGAAGAAGTTTTCTTCCTAGCCTGCACCATGGTATCCACCACCGAGGTAGACAAGCCTTTCTCCATCAAGATGGAGATTTCAGCAGCCAGGCCGTCAAAGCCAGAGTTTGTAAATTGGGATGGCGTAAGGGGCCCTGAGTGAGCAGATCTGGCGCCCCTGGCAGGACGTACTGGTCTACTGCCATTTGTACCACGTCTGCGAACCACACTCTTCTTGGCCACCTGGGGGCCACCAGAATCCCTGGCACCCCTTCCAGAGCAATCTTGCGCAGAACCCTGCCCAGCAGGGGGAATGGAGGAAAGACATACAGGAGCCGAAATTCCTTCCATGACATGGACAGAGCATCCATGGGCAAGGCCAGAGGATCCTGAGACAGGGAGACAAAGGCCGGGAGCTTGTGATTGTGACGGGATGCGAACAGATCACATCCAGTAGACCCCCAACGGTGACACAGGGACTGGAATACCCTGTTGGAGAGGGACCACTCCCCCTGAAGGGAAGTCCCCCTGCTCAGAGAGTCTGCCAGTAGATTCTCTGCCCCCGGGATATACACAGCCGAAATGCATTGAACATTGGCCTCCGCCCATGGAGGGCACCCCTGCTCCAGGTCCCTCCCTGATGGTTGATGTAGGCAACCACTGTCCTGTTGTCTGAGCGCACCTGCACAGACAGTCCCTTCAGGTGATTGGTCAACTGCTCCAGTACCAACCTGATTGCCCGTAGTTCCAGAATGTTGATGGGTAAGTGGGCCTCCTGAGGGCCCCACCTCCCCTGGAAGCGCAGGGACTTCCAGAATCCCCCCCCAACCTGACAGACTGGCATCCGTGGTGACCGTCTCCCAGGAAGGGGCAAGGAAGGATCTGCCCCCTAGCAAGTTCCTGTGGTCCAGCCACCACGAAAGGGACCTTCTGAACAGGGGGGGAAGCACACAGACCCCGTCCAAGGATGTTGGGTCCTTGTCCGATACTGACAGAAGGTGAAGTTGCAGAGGCCTCAAATGGAACTGAGCAAAGGGCACCGCCTCGAAGCTTGCCACCATCAGGCCCACCAGCTGCATTCCCTGCCTGAGGGAGGGCTGGGGGCACGAGAGCAGGAACCTCACCTGCGCAGTCAGAGCTTCCACCTTCTGTTGAGGAAGGAATATCCTTGACTGAACCGTATCCAGAATCATTCCCAGGAATGGGGTCACCGAAGAAGGGGACAGAGAGGACATGGGGTGATTGATCACCCATCCGAAGGACTCCAAGGTGGACACCACCAGCTGAGTGTCCAGCTCTGCCTGCTGTAGAGACCAAGAGGTGATGAGAATGTCGTCCAGCTAAGGCAGCACGCGTATGCCCCTTGACCTTATCAGAGACATCACCCCCGCCAGTACCTTGATGAACACTCTGGGAGCTGAAGTGAGGCCAAATGGCAAGGCCACAAATTGGTAATGTTGATCTTCCAACGCGAATCTGAGAAACCTTTGGTGTCCCAGGAACACAGGGATGTGAAGGTAAGCATCTTTGATGTCCACAGACGTCATAAAATCCCCTGGGCGCAGAGAGCCGATGGCCGAGCGCAGAGTTTCCATGCGAAAGCGCCTGTTCTTGACAAACTTGTTGAGGATCTTTAAATCCAGAATGGGCCTGACTGACCCATCTTTCTTGGGCACTGTGAAAAGGTTGAATAGAACCCCTTGCCCCTTTCTCTTAAGGGGACCCTGCAAATGACCCCCAGATCCAGGAGTCCTTGCACGGCCCGCATCAAGACCTGAGCTGAGACGGGGTCCTGGGGGATCCGGGACCTGATGAATCTTGTGGGGGGCCGCACAGCAAACTATCTTGTAACCAGGACACTACCTCCTGAATCCACCGGTCTGAGACGTGGCGCCTCCAGACGTGCGCAAAGTGCTGTAGCAGTCCCCCCACCTTGACGGGCGAGGGCGCCCCATCATGCCTGGGAGTTTTTTGGAGGGGCTTTGGGCTTGGACCCCCAGGAGGAGCCAGGACGTCGTTCTCTGCTCGAGCCCCCGCGAAGGACACCCCTTTTCCCTGCTTAGCCCCTCGATAGGGGATTTATAGGGAGCCCTGGCCCCGAAAGGGCCGAGACTGCCGCCTGCGCTGGGGTAACTTACCTCCTTTAGCAAAGAGGTCTAGACGGTCCCCAAACAGGCATAGCCCCTTAAATGGAAGCCCAGTAAGGGCTTTCTTAGCAGCATTGTCAGCAGCCCACTGGCGCAGCCACACCGCGCGGCGTATAGCTACCGCCAAGGCAGAAGATCTGGCACACATCCTAATGGCATCATCCGATGCAGACAGGATAAAGTTTACAAACATATCACAGACAGTACATTAACCGTATCAGGTGGCAATTCATCTGGGCCTTCGAGTACATTTCTGACCAGGGCCCTGAGCGCCACAGAAGTAATGGCCAAGGAGCAAACCGGGCGCAGCGCCGCCCCCACAAATGCAAAGGCATGGCATGCCAATTGGTCAATGCGCCGGTCCTCAGAGTCCCGCAGTGTAGTAGTGTCAAGGGAGTGCATAATAGAGGTGTTAGACAGCCCTAGAATAGGAGCATCAACCTCAGGGAGGCGATGACCAGCACTTGACCATATCAGCAGGAAAAGGATACTTCCTGTCCAAACTCTTAGGTATCCCGGGAAGTCTACTGGGATGTTCCCACTCCTTAAGCACGAGGTTATTGAAATGGATTTGCTCAGGAAATTCCAATCGAGCCTTAGCAGTATGAAAGAGCTCACCCCTTTGCCTGGGAGCCGCAACAGGGGGAGAGATGGACAAAACCTCAAAAATCTGAACTAGCAGCCTGTCAGTATCATCCGGGGTCCAGGGGTCAGAGCCAGAATCGTCATGACCCCTGGGTCTCTCGTCAGATGACCCTGAGTCAGAGAACAGCTCCCCTTCGTCCGAGGGGGTATAGCCATATAGATGCAACAACTCGTCAGACTCCGTAGGGAAAAGAGTGGCATCAGGGGTTAAGTGCCGTTTTTTAGCGGTGGTCTTACGTGCTAAGGTATTAGCAATCAATTTTTCAACACAGGCCAGTCTAGCAGCCACATCAGGCTGAGAATCCCAGCTTGTATTGGGGGTTAGACTCAGGCTTGGGGGAGTAGGTGAAGTGAGGCGAGGTGCAGGCCCAGCCACAGGAGGGGGCAGGTTGTACCATTAGCGCCTGCTGTGCGCAAGGAACACAGACCCGTGCATTGTCACCGTTGATAGGTGAGACCCCACAAGCTACACACAGCCGGGCTTGTCCCGAAGAAACCCCAGTCACATTATCCTGGGATGCCTCCATATGGTGATTAATAGGCACAATAGGCCAGTAGGGATTGACTCTGTAAGCTACCCTGGATGCCCCAATGACCCGCAGGGAAGTGGGAGTAATTATACTAGGCCCAACTGACAATTACAGTGGGCCGGGAGAAGCCACTGGATTCACCCGTCTGAAAGACATAATGAGAATAAGGGGCGTCAGAACCATGCACAGAAAGCAATGAGCATAAAGATCGCCCGCGATCACTTACAGACCGCGGAAGGGGGGACCGTTACGCGTGCGCGACTACACATCAAAATGGCGCCAAGCGAACCTCGAAGGGTGGGCCAGAGCGGGCCGTGACATGGAGCGCGCCAAGCCAGGCCCCCGCCCCCCCCCCCTCCCCCGAAGAGCGCGAAGCTCTAAGACAGTAGCCAATGATAACGCCGCAGCCGCCCGGCACAGAACATCCAATGAAGGAAAAAGCGCGCGCGGCGGCGGCAGCTACACGAGTAAAAATACAAATCAGCGCAGCGGCTGACACCACATATACAAATCCAAGGACATTACAAAGGCCATATGCATGTAATCACAATACAGTGACACCAAACCCAAGTGTAAGTAATCTATCTGGAGCAGGACGTAATGTATACTAAGAATACAAAATGCTGATTGCCCCTTCATGATAGAGTCACCGAGGCGAGCCTGGCCGGGGGTAGGCTGGAAGAATCACTGATGCTCATGAACCCGCCAGGGGGTGTCCCCCGGTCCCCTCCTCCTATCTCTATTCCGTCGAGGGCGCCGGGGATCCCTCTGCGGCAATGGGGGAGGTAGACTGAACACCAACCAATCTGAAACAGGGAAGGGTTCGATTCCCAGAAAGTCAAACATGCTAGGCAGGTCTGCCTTACTTCGCAAAGTGAAGGTGGAGTTGTCCTTCCGTATGAGGAGGTGAAACAGATGGCCCCATTTGTAAGAGGCCCCTAACTCCCGTAGCTTGTCTAGAAGAGGCCGAAGAGTGCGTCTCATTCGTAGAGTCCGACGTGATACGTCTGGCAGAACGAAGATCTGTGAACCCTTCCAGTTATTCTGGCCTCGCTCCCACGCCCGTCTAAGGATATCCTCCTTCACCGTAAAGAAGTGGGTTCTGCACAAAACTTCCCTGGGAGCCTTAGGGTCTCCTGCCGGGCGGCTAGCCACCCTGTGGATTCGGTCTATGATCAGCTGTCGAGTCGTCTCTCAAGCATGGAGTTAAACAATTCCGTTGCTGTTAGGCGTAGAGAATCAGCCTGGAACGATTCTGGAATTCCTCGGAGTTTGAGATTGTTGCGCCTGTTTCTATTTTCTTGGTCATCTGATTGCAGTCGCAGTTCAATCATCTGCTGTTGATGCTGGTCCTGCATTCTCTCCAGTGCTGCAAGTCGGGTTTCATGATCTGCACGAGAATCCTCAAGCGAGGAGACCTTGGTTTCCAAGGCGGATGATTTCTGTTGGATGTCTTCAATTTCTCTACGCAGAGCCTTCTCAATTCTAATCACCACTGCTTCTAGGTCGGCCTTAAGCTCTGCCTTTGTCGGGAGGTGTTGCAGTATGGCCTGGATAGTCGGGTCGACGCTGGGCGCTGGAACTGTCTGACCATGTGCGGTACGCTGTGAAGGGGGGCCCAAGGGGGAGCCAACTAAACGAGCACCCACACCACGGCGGGTTCGGTCCCCAGCCTCCCCTCCGCTTGAATGTTCAAACTTTGGTGATGGGTCAGCCAGTGATCCCACACTGGACCCCATGGACCACTCCAGATCCAGATTCGCAGAGGAGTCCTGCGTGCGTACAGGTGGAGAACCCAAGCCAGCTGGTATGGGATGGACCTCTGCACGAACAAGACATCCATAGGGGTCCGGGGCTCCCTCCCCAGCGCCACCCCGATCCCAAATCAGGGGGGTGTTGGAAGACTCCTCATCTGTGGCCCGGCAAGGGCTCAGTCCCCAGCACCCCGACCTGGAGTGGCTGTGGGTTGATCCATGTCCCAGTGCAGAACATGACTGCCCAAGTGCGTTGGGTGAGAAAGCAGGGGAATCAGGGTTTCAGGCCACCACCTCCAGTATTCCGCGGCATGAGGGTTAATTCAGGGTATTCTCCCCCCCCCCCCCACCCGTCTCCCATCCCCCCTGCAGCTCGATATTGCAGCATCCCTCAGGAGTCTCAGTCACAGTTCTGGAGTAAGTGTGTGACCTGCGGTGTGTTTCCCTCCAGCCCCCAGGCTCACCTGCTTGGCAGCGGCGGCGTCCCTGCTGGCCTGCCCTCCACGCTCTCCTCCTGTCCCCTGTATGCAAGCGGCTCCCTGCCCAGGCTCCCGGCCGCCCCCTCTCCTTCCTCGCGGCTGCCCATCTCGCCGATGGCATCCACATCCGCAGTGGCCAGGGCCGCGATCACGCCGGCAGCGGCTCTCCGCCCAGGCTCCGGGCAGCTCACCCCTCCGTCTTCGCAGCCGCCCCTCCAGCTTGCAACACACACATCAGCGGTGGCGGCAGCTGCAGCAGTGTCACATCCTGAAACCAGACTTCGGGCTCCGCTCCTCTCACAGATAGCGCCGCGATCCTGGGCAAGGTCGGGTGTGCCCAGGGGACCTCCAGATAGGGGGCTAGGATGACTCCCCTCCTCAACATCACTCCCGTTGGGTAGAGCTGCGGACGCCATCTTGGATGGGGACCTCCTCTGCCCCGCCGACTCCGCTCTAAAAAATTTCCTTATGGCCACTTTCGGTGACTCTCTGGAGTTGCCCCCAGTCGTCGTGTGTTGCCCCTCATCTGGCTGATTTGGGGATGAGTTGGGGTATTAAAATCAACTATAAAGGTCGAGGACAGATGGGAGCTCATACCTAAGCTTCCTTACTCCCTCATGCCGAAGCCACGCTCCCTCGTGCTCCATTATTTTGACCCTATTTTAATGCAGATTTTCCAAATCCAAAGCTGTATGAACTTGAATGCCTGCATTAAGGTGAGTATATTTAGTAGACAGTTTATTTTGCTCATGAACGATTTAACAGACTAAAAAAATCTGTAATTGTTAAGTTTTTCAAAAGGATGTGCATAACCATAAAACATTGCAAAAAGTTAAAGCACTATCACGAAGTTGTGTAATGTTAAAAACCCATATAAAACATGTTGGCTTATGAGAGGAGGGGTCACTTATACACCCAAACTGAATAAAACTCCCACCAAGCTTGTTTATTTTCACAGGGGAGGAAACAAATCCAAGGGTGACAGGTTTAGTCTATGATGGGTGACAGAACCGTCACCCCTGATTTTATCTTTCATCCAGTAAAATAAAAGAAACAAGCCTGGCTGGATATTCCTTGATGACAGATGTATAAGTGACCTCGCCTCACACCATCCAGCATATTAAAATTGAGTTTTATTATTTGCCCATTTTTTCGTGATAATGCTTCTTTAACTGGGTGGTAAGGACTGTTGGAGGCCTTAAAGATGAAAAAAATACAGTTTTGTGAGTACTCACCTTTAAAACTGGTATTATGAGTGTGTCATACACTCCACTTCGATCTTCATGACATATGGGTAATCTCCAGTAGAGGCGAGCTTTTGCAGAGATGAATATGCAAAAAAGAAAGCCCCTCCTGGCCCATATATACCTGGGACCTCCCACCAATTTCCCAGTGTAAAAAAGCAGTAAGGGGACCAGGAAGAACCAATTATAACCTTAACAATCAAAACCAATGGTTCACCATATAAAAGCCCCAGAATACCTGAAAAAAAGGGGTGGGGCGAAGTGGCGTGTATGTCACACTCATAATACCCGTTTTAAAGGTGAGTACTCACAAAACGGTATTATTCTAAGTGTGCCATACACTCCACTTCGATCTTCATGACATGTGGGACATCCAATAGCAGTGTCCGTCATGGGTGGGAACCAGAAACAGTAAAGAATGTACCAACTCAAACCACTGCAGCTTTCAGAACCTTGCGGCCAAAAACAGCATCCGCTGACGCCCGCACATCAACCTTGTAAAACCTGGAAAAAGTATGAACCGAAGACCAAGTAGCAGCCTTACAAACTTGTTCAACAGAAGCCTGGTGCTGAAAAGCCCAGGATGCACCAACAGCACGAGTAGATTGCGCAGTGACCCTAAAAGGGGGAGTCCTCCCCTTAGCAGAATAGGCCCCAACAACGGCCTGACGAATCCATTTGCTAATCGTAGACTTAGCAGGTGCCAAACCTTTCCTGGGCCCGCAGGGCACCACGAAAAAAAGCGTCCGTCTTGCGGAAGGAAGTAGTAATCACCAAATAGTACTTCACACAGCGAACATCATCCAAATTGTGCAAAACCCTCTCCTTGTCATTGTTAGGCTTAGGACACAAGGAAGGGAGAACAATATCCTGATTGGGGTGGAAAGCAGACACCACCTTAGGAAGGAAATCTGGCTTAAAACAAAAAACCACCTTATCCTGGTGTCTCTCAAAGTAAGGGGCCTGAATTGACAGAGCCGCCAACTCAGAGACACGCCGAGCAGAGGTAATAGCCACCAAGAAAGCAACCTTCTGAGTGAGAACCGAAAGAGCAATATCCTGTAACGGCTAAAAAGGAGGACCCTGGAGAGACGAATGAACCAAGTTCAAATCCAAAACAGGAACCACAGCCTTCCGAGGGGGCCGCACATGCACGACCCCTTGGAAAAAGGTCTTAACCAGCAGGTGTAAGGCAAAAGACCTCTGGAAGAAAACAGACGGAGCAGAAACCTGTCCTTTCAAAGTACTAAGCTGGAACCCAAGATCCAGATTATGCTGAAGAAACTCCAAAATCCTAGGAATCGAAAACACCCTGCAAGGCAAGGCCCTAGCCTCACACCAATCAATATAGGATCTCCAAGTCCTATAGTAAATGCCAGAAGAGGACCACTTCCTGGCCCTAATCAAGGTCTGAACAACAGCCGCAGACAAACCTTCAGCAGCCAAGCCGTCAAAGCCAGCGTTTGTAAATTGGGGTAAAGTAGTTGACCCTGAGATAACAGATCTGGCAACAAGGGTAGCCGGTACTGATCTATGGCCAGCCTTACAATGTCTGCGTACCAAACCCTTCTTGGCCACCTTGGAGCCACCAGAATTGCTGGTGCCCCTTCTAGAACCAGTTTGCGAACTACCCTGCCCAGCATGGAGACGGGCGGAAACAGGTACAGAAAATCCAGATCCTTCCAAGCAAGGGACAAGGCATCCACTGCCAGAGATAGAGGATCCTGAGAAAGAGACACAAAGGCCGGAAATTTGTGATTGTGTCTCGAGGCAAAGAGATCCACCTCCGGAGTCCCCCACTTGCGGCAAAGATCCAGAAAAACCTCAGGGTTGAGAGACCACTCTCCTTGGCGAGAGGATCCCCTGCTCAGGGAATCCGCCTCCCTGTTCTCCACTCCCGGAATGTAGACAGCCGAAATGCAAGGAACATTGCTCTCCGCCCAGTGCAGGATCAGAGAGACTTCCCTGAGGGCACTCCTGCTGCGAGTCCCTCCTTGGTGATTGATGTAAGCTACCGCCTTTCGGTTGTCTGAACGAACCTGAACCGGTAGACCCTGTAAATGTGAGGTCAGCCGAGCCAGAACCAGTCGAATGGCTCTGAGCTCCAAGACATTGATGGGGGTGTGAGCCTCCTGAGGACCCCACACCCCGCTGAACTGATGACTTTTCCAATAACCTCCCCAGCCCGACAGGCTGGCATCCGTGGTGACCGTCTCCCAACAAGGCACCAGAAAGGATCTGCCCTTCAACAGGTTGCTCGATTCCAGCCACCGAACCCTGGGAGACATCCTGAAAGGTTGATCCAATGACTGCGGACACCTGTCCCAATGCGTCAATAGGTGAAGTTGAAGAGATCTCATGTGAAACTGTGCAAATGGTACCGCCTTGAAGGACGACACCATCAATCCCACCAGTTTCATCCCCTGTCGGATAGATGGACAAGGATTGGCCAGAAGAAAAGGGATCAGACCCCGAATCCCCTGCACCTTGGTCTGGGGCAGAAACACTCCGGCCTGAATGGTATCCAGATTCATGCCCAGAAATGAAATCACTCGTGACGGAGAGACAGAAAGACTTGGGGCGGTTGATCACCCACCCGAACCTCTCCAGGGTCGACACCACCTGGTGGGTGTCCAGCTCCGTCTGACGAAGGGAAGAGGCCGAGATCAACAGGTCATCCAGATAAGGCACAATGTGAATGCCCTGAGCAGGGACATCATTCCCGCCAAGACCTTGGTGAAAACCCGCAGCGCCGAGGTCAGCCCGAAAGGAAGAGCTACCAACTGAAAATGTTGATCCCCCACCGCAAACCTGAGGAATCTCTGATGCGCTGGAAAAATGGGAACATGCAGATATGCATCCTTGATGTCTATGGATGTCATGAAATCCCCCTGGTGCAGGGAAATTATAGCGGAGCGCAGAGTCTCCATGCGGAACTTTTTGGCTCTGATAAACCTGTTTAGAACCTTGAGATCTAGAATGGGTCTCACCGAACCCTCCTTTTTGGGTACCGTGAAAAGGTTGGAGTAGTAACCCCTGCCTCTCTCCGACTGAGGCACCGGGCAAATAACTCCTATGTCCAGAAGGTTTCTTACTGCTAACAGGAGCCCCTGTGCAGCCTGAGGGTCCGAGGGCACCCGAGACCTTAAGAACCTTGGAGGCGGCCAGTACTCGAACTCCTGTTTGTACCCGGACGAGACCACTTCCAGGATCCAATTGTCTGTGACCTCCCGGGCCCAGACCTGGAAGAAGAGCCACAGCCGTCCCCCCACCCGTTCGGGTGAGGGCACCCCTTCATTGCTGAGCCGGCTTACCGGCGGGCTTAGGCTTGGAACCACAGGCAGCCGTCGGGCGCGCCCGACCTCTGCCCCTGCTCCAGGACGAGGCCCTGACACCAGAGACGGGCAGACCCCTAGTCGCTCTGGCTCCACGAAAGGAAGGGGTGAAGGAACCAGCCCCCCGAAAGGGACGGCGCTGCTTCTTCCGCTGAGGTAACCTACCTCCCTTAGCAACAGCATCCAATTTATCTCCAAATAGCCGCATACCCATAAAGGGAAGAGCCATAAGCGACTTCTTGGCCCCAAAGTCCGCCTTCCACTGACGCAGCAGACCAATCTTCGCATAGCCACCAATAAGACCGAAGTCCTGCTACACATGACGATAGAATCTTCCATAGCAGACAAAACAAAATCCATGAACAATTCACACCTCTTAAGAGTAGCAAACTGACCGTCATTCAGCCAGTCCCTGATAAGAGACCTGGTAGCAAGCGACACTAGAGCCGATGAACAAGCCGGCCGCAGGGCCAATCCCACCCTGGCAAACGCATGACAAGCCATCTGATCAAGGCGCTTATCCTCGCCATCCTTAAGGGAGGTAGCGTCAGGGGTGTTAAGCACAGAAGAGTTGGTCAAGCCCAAAACAGGCGCATCGACCTCAGGAGGAGAGGACCATCGCTTGACCGCCTCCACCGGGAAAGGATACTTCTTGTCCCATCCCTGGGGAGCACCAGGAAGCCGACAGAGCCTCTCCCATCAGTGCGTCAAAATGATCCTGCGTAGGGAATTCTAGACGGGGCTTGCGGACCCCAAAAAATTCCCCCTTCTTCAGGGGAGGCGCCTCCGGGGGGTCAAGATCCAACAATTTCAACATATGTGACAAAACAGCAGCCGTATCTATGGTATCCCCAGGCGCCTGTCCAACAAAAGCATCACCAGACTGTACAAAATCAGACTGTCTCCTCAAACACTTCTCCCTCCTCTAAAGGGGAATAATCTGACAAATCCATAGAGTCGTCGTCCGTGTCCCACACGGTCAGGGCCGACGACAAATGTCTCTTTTTAGCTTGGGCCTTCTTGCCCACCATGCTAACCATAAACTTTTCAATGCTGGCCAACCTGGCACCAACATCCGACTGCGACTCCCCGCTGGCACCAATGTCACTCGGGGTACGGATCAAGCGGGGAGGGGAAGGCGATGAAGCGGGAGGAGCCGACCCAGAAGGCTGGGACCCAGACTTCCGCGTTATGGCCTTATGAGCGCATGGAGTACAGATCGGTACATCCTCTCCCGTAAGGGATGCCCCACACCCCACACATGAGCGGGCTTGCCCCAAGGTGAGCCCGAGCCCAGTATCCTGCGGAGCCTCCATATGGTGATTTTTTAGTGGTCAGTCGCAAGACTGCAGGGAATTACGCTTAAGCAACCCGGGATGCCCCTTAAATGTCCCGGTGGGAGGATTTAGAGGAGAGCAGTTTTAAACTAAGCCCCAGGACCAGGAGGAACCCCTTAATATGCACAATATGAAGCAATCTGCAACACACAATAGGCAAATCAGTTACTATTAATGGCATCTTAATAAAAGAACAACCATACCACTATATATAAAGGGCCCACCCCACCAGAGAGTGACCCCCAATACAATGAAAAAACATATATATTGCCATCAACAAGCACAACAAACACCCCAGGGGGCCCACCCCACCAGAGAGTGATTCCCAATCACTAAGGAAAGTGGCCCTCCGGCCCCCCACGCCCCCTTCCCAGCAGCGCGGATCTGGCCTGAAAGAGGCCCCAGCAAAAAAACGTAACAGGAACAGGAAGCAGTATAATGTTAAATGGCAGCCGCATGATAATTCAGTCCCAAGGTCCCAATCTCAACTCTTAAGTACACCGGGAAGCCTGCTGGGGCGTTCCCATTCCTTGAGCACAAGGTTATTAAAATGGGCTTGCTCAGGAAATTCCAAGCGTGACTTAGCAGTATGAAAAAGTTCCCCCTGTTGCCTGGGGGCTGCAACAGGGGGAGAAATAGACAGAACCTCAAAAATCTGAGCCAACAGTCTATCAGTATCATCTGGGGCCCAGGGGTCAGAGCCAGAATCGTCATGACCCCTGGGCCTCTTATCAGATGACCCTGAGTCAGAGAATAGCTCCCCTTCCTCCAAAAGGGTATAGCCAGACAGTTCCAAAAACTCATCAGCTTCCATAGGGAAAAGAGTGACATCAGGCGTTAAGTGCCGCTTTTTTGCAGCGGCCTTCCGCGCCAAGTTATTAGCAATCAACTTCTCAACACCAGCCAGTCTAGAAGACACATCAGGCTGAGAATCCCCATTTGTATGCAACTCAGTGGGAGTGAGATTTAAGCTTGGGGGAGTAGGTGAAGTGAAACGAAGCGCAGGACCAGCCACTGGAAGGCCAGATTGCAGTGCAAGCACCTGCTCGGCACAAGGTACACAGACCCGCGCATTGTCAGCGCAAATAGGGGACACCCCACAAGCTACACACAGCCGGGCTTGTCCAGAAGGAACCCCGAGCACATTATCCTGAGACGCCTCTATATGGTGATTATAGCGGCACAATAGGCCGATAGGGATTGACGCTATAAAGCAACCCGGGATGCCCCAATAACCCGCTAGGGAAGTGGGAGCAATTAACACTAGGCCTCACAAGTTAATAAACTAAATAGAGGGGGTAGGGCCGGGAGAAGCCAAGAGGGTTCGGCCCGTCTGAAAGACATAAGCAAAGGGGAGCCGTAAGTATACAAATAAATAACAGCGGTAATAAAGCCGCCCGCGAGGGCACTCACGGACCGCGGTAGATAGAAGCCCGTCACGCAGCAGCCGGAACCAAGAAAAAAAATGGCATCGGGTATACCTTGAGGGGCGGGCCGCAAGGACAGTGACGCAGAACACGCCAAAAGCGGGCCCCACTTCCCCCGAAGAGCGCAAAGCCATACACGTGACAAGCAGCCAATGGCGGAGCACCAGCGCATGAGGTAACGCCGCCACCAAGCGAGTTACACAGTGGAAGCATGCGCGGAGGCGGGGCAATTTTAAAACACAATAGAAGCAAACAAGTCAGCGCGCTTAGACTGACGCTAAGCATAATCAAATAATGTGGTGAAGCACAAGGCCAATACACATACACGCATAACCCCCCCCCCTACAAGGAGAGCGAGGGAGGACAGCGGCCACTTAATATGGGGCCCACTGATAGACAGGGACAAGGGGCAATAGGGTGGGAGGGGGATCCCATAGAGGCTCACCATATGCCTATACCGCCTACCCTTTGGTGGGGGATTGCGGTGGAGCAGCGCTCCTAAGCACCGCCAGCGGTGCTGCCTACCATCACCCGACCAGCGCAGCCAAGGCTGGGAGGCACATAAATAATGGAACGGGTGGGAATAGTCCTACAGGGCCGCAGGCTAATAGCCTCACCTGCGAGAATAGAGAGCCATCTTCTTGTCCTTCGCAGTCCAGACTGCAGAGAAGATCTGAGGATTGTGGGAGGTCCCTGGGTATTTGAGGGGCCGGGAGGAGCCTATTTTCGATTTCTCTGCAGTCCAGCACCATCTGGCGGAGTAATACCCAAGTGTAAGTAATCTATCTGGAGCAGGACGTACTGTATACTAAGAATAAAAAAACAGGCCGTTTTGGGGCACTGGGGTGTGGATAGAAGGTGACAACATAAACTTCCTTTCTGGGTATCCCTCCATGGATATAGTTACTTGCGGAATGTCCCAAAGCAGTAGTACATACAACAGGCAAAGACACAGTGTGAACCTACCCGAGATCCAAGCCCTAGCTACTGTTTTTCCACAAAGTTACTGAAGAGGAACCCGATTCTTGCCCATTATATATTTTTATAAACAAATAATTGCCTATTAGGTGTTTGAGCCATTCCTTAAGCTTTTCACAAAACAAAATATAAATATGTGTAAGAACTGAGCAAGTAACAAACTTACTGCATTATACTGTATGTATTTGAATGCTATACCTTGTCATCTGTAGGACAGCGATATAGGTTCTGGAAAGTGTTGATTATATTATTACTAAATCGAGGTGCAAAAAGATCCTTTTCTTGACCAAACTGATGCCTAGATTGTCGAACGATTGAATCAATAACATACAGTCCAGGAACTTTATATTCTGGTTTACACTAAAAAAAAAAGAAAAGCAAAAACACAAAATAAGTGTACTCAAAATAAATCATGAGGCTAAGCCTTATATTTATCTTTTTAAATACATTATCCCACCAGTTCTGTATGCAAAATGACACCTTTTTGAAGCTCCCTTGTAGATCCGTTTGTTGGGCCGGAAGAGTTTAAAATCTGGGACAACTATGCCAAGGGACTTCCAGTCTCTGACAGAAATGTCCTCCCCAAGGACTGCCCCTGCCCCCCCCCCCCCCCCCCGCAAACTGGAACCAATCTCCCTGAGGGGTTGAATGAAGTGCAGCATTGGGACTGGACAGGACATAAGCCCCACAGCCTGATGCTAAAGGACAGTGTGCTCTAACCCCCTCATCTGCCACAAACAGATCATGTTTTGGGGGTTTCCACTATATAGTTCTGTTTAAGCACTAATTACTACGGTACCAAACATGACCATATGGTGGTCCTTAAAGTGGACCAAAACCCACCCAGGGCTGCTTGACTCCTAACCCCCAGCCCCCATAGCATCCAAAATCGTGATGCCCCACTGTGTGTATTTCCCCCCCCCCCCATACATCCACCTTCCTTTCGCTCCCACGGTGCAGACTCAGACAAAAGCGAGTGCGGCGATTGGCTGAGCAGGCTCGCTTTCACTTGGCTCCGGACGACTAAGCAGCCGAGCCATTCAGAAAAGCTGGGTGCGGGCACATACACAGCTAGAGGTGAGCGTGGATGCAGCCGCAGCGCAAAGATGCAGCAAGGGCTACGGAAGGAGAGGAACTTGGATGGCCCGGGAATCTTTAAGGCTCCAGGGCCCCCGAAGTTCCTCTTTAAAGAGTATAAGGATTGGCTAGAATCTATCTGAAAACATACCTGACATTACTACAGAATCTTCTGTTACTCAAAACTACAAAATAAATAAATTAGGTTTCGGAAAAAGTTACCTTTTGGATAAATTTCTCCACACTCTGAACAACATGCTTGTAAAACTGTAAAAAGACAAAAATAAGAACATTAAAATATAACACAGTAAATGTATCATTTAAAGCAGAATACAAAAAAAAGCAAGTTCAGTGAACTGTACCACTAAAGCCCCACTCTGGGAATAGGTGACAAACTATTTGAGAGGGCTTAACTTCATGCAGATGTTACTGAATAGCAGGCAGATTCTATGCTGCATAACAGACGCCATCTTGCCACATACAATAGGCCAGTCCAAAAACTCAATCCCACAGTCAAAATTGCCTCACATATCACTGCAATCCGCCTTTCTTTCTAGTAGAAAGTTATCAGCTGTGATGACTCATTGCTCTGCACAGCTGAAAGAATTGTATCATTTTAGAAGATAAACTGTCTGAATGGTCTGCAGGTAAATCCAAATTCCACAGTGAACAGTGATAAAGATACATTATTGCAGGTTTCCCTTCACACCACACACACTCACCTCTTGCAGCTGGATATTCAGTGTGTGGTTATACAATACACAAGCTGCCCATGTTTCAGAGGCAATTATTTCTCTGTTTGGTGTCAGCTGCTGCTGGCATAGCTCTCCCTCTTGCTAGGTGTGTGACAAGATGGCTGCTCTGCACCAAAAAAAATATCGGCCTGCTATTCCAGAACATCTGCATGGAGTTAAGCCCTATTAAATAGTTTTTGCCAGAAGGGGGCTTTAGGGGAGCAATTTACTAAACTTTCTATTTAACTTTTTCTTAACTTTTGGTCCCCTTTAAGAGATAAAGAAAAAGAAACAATTTTCATCAACTTTCTACTGAAGGAGTGAAGCCAAGAAATGTTTTACCTTTATGGCTTTAATGGCAGACTTAGTAATCTGTGTCATCTTTGCCTTGGATATTGGAGGTCTGTAATCATTAAGAGAGTATAACTGTGGAAAAAATAAAATTAGAAGTCAAAACTATTTTACATCTGAAATACCACAATAGCAGGTAGACTTGAAGGCATGTTTAGGCATACAAGACGCATTCTACAATAATAAAAAGTGGGAAATAGGGGGCATAATGACCTAGAAGACAGCCCTTATACATTACAAGTAGAAATGCCTTACAAACTGGCAGGTAACTCGCATGCTCATGCTACCCAGCCCTCCCCATAATCCTTTGACTGCAGCATTCTAGTTCCGGATCGGTCAGCCACAAAAATTGGACATACACTCCCAGCCCCCTAAGTGCCAACATAAGGATCCACCAGAGAATAACTATTAGCGGTGGAAGCTCATATGATGCGTCCCCTAAGACCAACAAAGGAAATTACTCCCTTGTGATGAACAGCAAGGACACCCTTCATGGCAGGCTGAGGAGAGAGCCAATAGCACTGGAGTATTCTGCGTTTAAACCAGAGAATGCTGCAGTCTGCAGGTCTCTGGGGAAAAATACAATTCTGTGAAATACTCACCTGTAGAATTGATATTATTTGTATACAGTACGTCCTGCTCCAGATATAATACTTACACTTGGGTTATCCTCCGCCAGATGGCGCTGCACTGCAGAGACATGGAAAAACAGGCTCCTCCCGGCCCTTCAAATACCCGGGAACCTCTCACAAATCCCCAGCATTGAAAAGCAGTGAACAAGAAGCTGGGAGAATTTAAAACCACCCAGAGCAACTGGTAAGGATAAGATAACAATCACCATACAGGGGATCCAGAAAAATGCAAAAACCAGGATGGGGTGGAGCAGGACCTACTGTATACAAATAATATCAATTCTACAGGTGAGTATTTCACAGAATTGTATTATTCTTAGTATACAGTACATCCTGCTCCAGATATAAAACTTACACTTGGGACATCCAAAAGCAGAGTCCATAAAGTAGGGTGGGATCCCCAACAAAAAACGACAACAGCAGACAGTTTAAAGCACTGTCACCTGCAGAACCATACGGCCAAGACAGCATGAGCTGAGGCCCTAACATCAACATTGTAAAACCTTGCAAAGGGTATGAGCAGAAGGCCAATGGTAGTGGCCTAACCAACCAGTTCAACAGCAAAACAGGTGCTGAAAAGGCCCAAGAGGCATCAATCAGGCGTAGAAAAGGAATCAAGGCAACAGGGGAGATTCTTCCCCTTGCCTGAATAGGCCTGAGTAACAGCCTGACAATCCGATCACTAATAAATTTGGCAGAAGCCAAAGGCCGAAACAAGGCACCAGGAGTAACATCCATTAAGGTAACAACCAGGACCAAACCGTCCAACTCCCGAGAGCAGACGAGATCGGGCACATTTAGGATGTAATGACCACAAGCCCCAAGGAACCTCAGTTCCCTTAAGGACACAGTGACTCCTAAGAAAAAAACTGCCAACACCTGTATAAGGAATGCAGAACCACTTCCTCAGCGTCGCTAGGAAGGGGGATAGCCGTGGATAACAATATCTCGAATAAATGAACATAAGACACCTTCAGATGTAGAGAATCCGGCTTCAGGCGGAACTCCACCTTATCCTGGTGTATCTCAAGGAATGAGGGCTAGGTAGACCGAACCGCCCGCTAACACACACCTGACCAAGGTAACAGTCACCAGAAGGACAACCTTGAGGGTAAGGACATCCAGACAGCGTCCTGAATAGGACCAAGGGACAATCCTGCAAGCAGACGGAATAAATTCAATTTCAATCCCAACAGGGACCATAGGAGTACATAGAGGACGCACATGAGCACCCCCTGAAGGAAGTCTTAACCAAAGAAGACTGAACCAGAGACTACTAAGGCAAGGTGGACAGGGCAGAGCCTGACCCATTAGAGAACTGAGCTGGGGAACCAACTCCAATTCATGCTGAAAGCCACACCGGAAACCTGGGAACCGAGAACGTCCAACAAGTAAGAGAACTAGACTCGCCCCAATCAATGTGGGTATGCCATACCCTACAACAATAGAAGACGAGGAAGAGGCTTACTCCTAGCCTTCCCATAGTCACAAACACAGAGACAGCTAAACTTGTCTCCATCAAGATGTATGTTTCAGCAGTCAGATTGACTAGGCCAGGGACCATGAATTATAATGACGTAAAGGGGGCCCTGAGTGATCAACTGGCACTCCTGGCAAAGTGCAGAACTACTGACCACAGTACCATGTCTGCAACCACACTATACTAGGTCAACTGGGGGCCACCAGAATCACTGGTCCCCTTACCAGTGTAATGTTCCGCATAACCCTGCCTAGCAGAGGGAATGGAGAAGGACATACAGAACCAAACGTCCTGTCAAGACGGTACTAAAGGCATCCGGACCACTGACATAGGATCCTGGGACAGGGAAACAAAGGCCGATAGCCTGTGAAGGTGAAGGAACCCAACAGATCCACGACTGGATGGACTCCATAACGACACGGGGATTAGCACATCCTGTCGCAGAGGGGCTTCGCCGGAGCTAATATCACTAACATGCAGGGAGCATTGTCTCCGCCCAGAAGGGAACAAAGACACTCCCTGGAAGGTCCGCCAGCTCCAGGCCCCTTCCAATAGTTAATGTAGAACGTCTGTCGTCAGACGGACCGAGCACCCCCAGCCTGGCAAATCCAGAAGGGGAGTGGTCAAGCGAGAAAGAGCCAACTGAAAAACTCTCACTTGTTTAGACTTCAATAGGCGTAAGGACCCTCTAAGGGCCCCACCAACACCAGAATCGCGGGGGGTTTCGGAAGAAACCATCCCCTTCAACCTGAAAGGTTGGCATCCATGGTGGCCGTTTCCAGAAAGGGGCAAGGAGAACTGCCCCCAGACAGGTCCCTCGAGTTCATCCACTTTCAAGAGAAAACCGTCATACAGGTGGGAAGGCCCACAGGCCCTGCTCCAGGGGTGCTGGATCACTGTCCTATGTTACCAATAGAAGTCGCAGACGGGCTCAAGGGGAACGGAGCATAAGGGACCTCTTGCCGAGCAAGTTAACAACGGCCCACCAGTTGCATCCCTGCCTGGTGTTAAGAAACCGGGACAGCAGTGAGGGACTGGGCCCATGAGACCAGAATGCCCACCTAATTGCTGAGAGGGGGAGAATCTGGTTTGAACCGGATCCAGAATCATTCCTATTAATGGAGTTACCACTTTAGGGAACAGCGAGGACCCGAGGTGATTGAACACCCATCCAAATGACTCCCAACGGGCCCACCAGCCGGGAATCCAACTATCCTGACGCAGAGACAGGGAAGTGAGGAAGGGCGTCCGGGTAGACATCGCGCGGACGTCCCTTGGTCTCATCAGAGACATCACCATCGACAGCACCTGAGTGAACACTCTGGGAGTTGAAGAGAGGCCAGATAACAGGGGCACAATTAACAGTGTTTGGACTTCCAACACAAACCTGGAGAGCCTCAGAGATCTGAGGGCACAGGAATGTAAACATAAGCATTGAAGAGTTCCCCAGACAGCAAGACGCCCACTGGTTGCAAGGTGCTGATGGCCCAACTCAAGAGTTTCCATGCAGAAACTGCCTGTAATTAGAGAATTGCTGTGAAGCCAGAATGGGCCACCCGACCCATCCTTTTGGGGGCTGTGGAAGGTGGTATAGCGGCCCTTGCCTCTGCCTATTACGGGCAATCTGCAAGAGACCCTGAGACCTTGCACACATTCTAATCGCGTCATCTAGCGCTAATAGAATAAACTTCCCAAAACATCACAATTGGAGAGTGCATTAAACACCTCCCAGGGGAGATCCTCGGGGTGATGATCGAGCAATTTTTTGATGAGGGTTCTAGCGGCCACTGCAGTAATGGCTGCGGCACAGACCGGGCGCAGCGCCGTCCCGGCACAAGAAAAGGCATGGGAGGCGAGCAGCTCAATGCGCCGGTCCTCAGCATCCCGAAGGGTACTATAAGCAGGGGTTGTAATAAAGGGGGGGTTAGGGACCCCTATGATCGGCGCATCCACCACGGGGGGTGATGACCAGCAATTAACCACCTCAGGGGGAAAAGGGTATTTCCTATCCCAGTCCCCTGGAACCCCTGGAAGTTCACTGGGGCATTCCCATTCCTTGAGCACAAGGGCATGGAAATGAGCCTGCTCTAAAAATTCTAAACGTGCAGTAGCAGTATAGAAACGCTCCCCTCTAGGCTTGGGGACCTGACCGGGGGGAGAGATAGACAGTGCCTTAAAGACCTTAATCAACAGGTCGTCAGTGTCACACTAGCCCCAGTATTCCGGGCCAGAATCGTCATCAGAAGAGCCTGAGTCAGAGAACAACTCCCCTTCATCAGAAGGGGTATAGTCACACGGAGTAGCAAACCCCTCAGTTCTCATAGAGCATACAGAAACATGGGGCGACAGGTGCCGCTTTCTACCAGGGCCCATTCGCTCTGACAACCTAGCAATAATCTGTTCAGCCGTAGGCAGTCTGGAAGGGCCAGCAGGCTGCAATTTCCCACTTGTAGGCGACTCAGCAGGAGAGAGATTTAAGCCTGGGGAGATAGGTGAATTGAAGCTAGGTGTAGACACTGGCCGACCAGATTGCAGGGCCAGGGCTTGCTCGGCACAGGGTACACAGACCCGTGCCCTGTCAGCATCAGCATGGGGTTGTCCACACGCTATACACCGCCGGTCTTGTCCCAGAGGGACCCCGGTCACAAAATTCTGAGATGCCTCCATATGGTGATTAATCAAGGCACAATATGCCAGTAGGGATTTACACTATAAGTAACCCTGGATGCCCCAAAGACCCGCTATGGAAGTGGGAGAATTTAACAAGGCCCGCTATAATTTTACACCGGGCCGGGAGAAGCCAATGGTGTTCACCAGTCTGAAAGACATAATGGGAATAAAGGGCGTCAGAACCATGCGCAGTAAACAAGGATCATGAAAACCGCCCGCGAGGGCACTTACAGACCAAGGGAGGAGGAGGACCGCTACCACGCGTGCGTGCGACCAGCATCAAAATGGCGCCAAGCGAACCTCGAAGGGTGGGCCAGAGCGGGCAGTGAGGCGGAGCGCACCAACCTAGGTCCCCGCCCCCCCCCCCCCCCGAAGAGCGCGAAGCTCTGTGGTAGTTACAAACTGTCATGAGGAGCGAAGTGAATGGCACACTTAGAAAAGATGATTTGCCAATGAAGACGCCGCAGCGTCTGAGGCGACGTCGCCGCCCGGCGCAGCACATCCAGTGAAGAGGTGCACGCGGCGGCGACAATTACACTAGTAAAGAACAAACAGCGCGGCTCTGACCCCAGGAATACTAGTCCGGGCAAGACTAAGGCCATAACGTGTAAAACATACACTAAGACCACCACACACACATACACACACACACCCCTTCCTTTCCCCCCGCAAGCGCCAGCCCCATAACTTTTATGGGGCTGGCGCTTGCGCATTGATGTGTGCGCAGTGTCAATAGTGTCAAAGAGTCGGCGCATGCGCGATGTGGGCCCGGAGTTATGGGGCTGGCGCTTACGCATTGATGTGTGCGCAGTGTCAATAGTCCCGCACTGGTTGATAGAGTTTTCGGGCATGCGCAGTGTGCCTCAGGTGGCAAAGGACGGGCACATGCGCAGTAGCGCCCGTCAGGAGAGACGTGACTGACGCGTGCGCAATGAGGGATTGAGCCGGCGCAGGCGCAGTGACATATGTCTCACCTTCCGGCTAGACCGGAAAGGTTTAGGAAACTATGCGGGTTTATATACAGGTAAACTTCTTTTACTATAGCATTTGCCTTTATATATTGGTGAATTGGTGCCATCTATGAAGGGTAGTCAGGAATATTCCACATTTTTAAAGTGCCGACCGCGGACCGGAAGTAATTACTTCACTTCCGGGTTGAAATGAAAGGAAAGGGGATATTTAAACCCATACTCTCAAACGAGCTGCAAACCTGGTTAAAGCCCCAATGTGGGGTGAAACGCATTGGTGAGCAGCAGTTGGAAGTTACTGTTGGTATACTACGACTGGATTTTGATGCCTGGCGGTGAGAGTCGCAGACAACTTTTATCTTTTGCTACGCTTTAAAGATTTTTTTATCATGTGAGTGCATATAATTGTTTATTAAAAAGCCCCTTTTATTAGCGGTGTTGCACTATTTGTTCTATTTTTCTTATTCCCTTTATACTCTTGGGATCTGAAAATTGTTATGCCTGAGTGGATTTAAACTACTCCTAACTGGAAGTTGAAGCTTCTTGCCAGCTATAATTATCATCCTCCATCCTGGGATGGGATTTGCTGCAAGTCATTGGGATACTTTGTTTTAAGAAAAGCTTTCTTATGATATAAATTTGGTAAGCCTCCTGTCACATAGGTGGTGGATTTGCACTATATTTGATGAAAGTCACTTGGTGTTTTGAAGTTTGGAAGAATTTAATTGGATCTACTATTTATTGGACTTCATAATAGACTATTTTTTGCTCTGTGTTTTTTATTGTTTTTCACATCAGCCCTAAACCGCCTACCCTTTGGTGGGGGACTGCGGTGGAGCATGGCTCCGTTAAGCACGCATGGTGCTGCCTACCTTCACCCGACCAGCGCAGCCCAGGCTGGGAGGCACATCACAGGGAGGACGGGTGGGAATAGTCCAACAGGGCCGCAGGCTGTAATAGCCCCGCTCACCTGCGAGAGAGTGATACATCATGTCTTCGCAGTCAGCACTGCAGAGAAATCTGGGGATTTGTGGGATGTCCCTGGGTATTTGAAGGGCCGTGAGGAGCCTGTTTTTCCATGTCTCTGCAGTGCAGCGCCATCTGGCGGAGGATAACCCAAGTGTAAGTATTATATCTGGAGCAGGACGTACTGTATACTAAGAATAAGCCTGCGGCCTAGCAGGTAAGTGTATTTGATCTGTTTTTGGCAGGATGACAGAATTCAGCTCTTCTGCTACAGTCATTCCTTGCTTAGCATCCCCATAAGGCTTGCACAAACCCGCTCAATTAAGATTAAGTAGAAATGGGTGCTACCCCCAGGCTCTATAAGCCATACATGGTACACTGCATAAACAACAACACAGGAGGCACTCCAATCCCAAAATCAAAATCAATACCAACTTTATTCAATATCCATATGTACCAAATCTATAATTAGACATATTAAAAGCACATTAAACATAACAAACAACAGGACATACAGGATGCAAAGGTAGTGGGATTTTGTTCTATGTTATGATGACAGTTTTTATACTGTAGTGCCATTTTTATAGATTGATCTATTGACATTAGGATTGTATAGTATTGTCACTATTGCACTTTAAAAAGGCATTCTTTCATATAATTATTGCACATTTTGCACACTATCTTGCGCACTATCTTGCACTTTTTGCACAATATATATTAGGTTTATTTGACATATGGATTCTCTCCCCACTGCCTACACATCCTGTATGTTTGTATGTCCTGTGCGTTATTTGTTTTTTAATGTGCTTTTAATATGTCTAATTATAGATGTTGTAGATATGGCTGTTAAATAAAGTTGGTATTGATTTTAATTTTGGGATTGGGGTGCCTCCTGTGGTGTTGTTTATGCAGTATTCCTTGCTCAGCAAACCTCAGACTGGCTAGGAAAAATCAATGGAGCGCAAACCCCAGCCATTCAGAAATGCCTGATGCAGGTACGCGAGATCGGCAGGGGTTTCGCAGCAGGGCATCCCAATTTGGGATGAGGAAATTGACCTGACTGCTGAGAGGCAATTGTTCTCTTTATGGGACAGTTAAGGCAATAATATAATAATAATGTGGTTGCATGGCTGCCCATGTCCCTCAGGGATCAAAGAGTGAGCCCAACAATCCATTGGAGACCTGCTACCAGAGCTCGCTGCAGGAAATGGATAGGTGTATGGGACAAAATATTCAAGTGAGCTCCTTGCTAAGTTATCAATGACACTGCCTGAACTGTCCACAGAAACTTTAAAGAAACAGTATATGTTAACCACAAAATCATATGCTCATTACACAAAGGAGGCTTCGACCACATTATCTAGCAGCACACCAGGTTAAATCCTCCGCATGGCAGGTAAGCAAACCGATTAGTTTTTACACTTAGCCTGGACAATACTTTTAAAGTGGACCAAAACCCATACATTTTGACTATCCTGGGTTTTGCACCAGAGCACCCCGATTCGGGATGCCCTGATGTGTGAAGCCCCCCAGGTTGCCTGATCTTACAGCACATGCACAGCCTCCCATCCAATCATCGATCCTCAGCCAAAACGCCACTCTGTGACTGGCTGATTAAGCAGAGGATCGAGGTGAAGGTAAGAATTTTAGGGATTGCGGGGATTCATTGCTCTGGGTTCTCCAGCAATCTGGATGCCCCCTCTCTCCTAAGTGTGTGTATGCTTTAAGGCTGAAGCGAAACCGCGCCTGACAGTTGACCAGCTGGCAAACTGAGAACTTTCAATAAACCCTCTAGACACCTGTCAACTGGGTCTTTAAGAGAAGCCAATTCCCTAGTTGGCAGGAACCGCTTTTAAAAAAACACAAAGACATAAAACAATAAGGGATTTCAGGGACCCAGTAAGCATTCTTCCAAAAAATTAATAAATATAAATCCATATAGCCACCTAGGGCTTTACATACAAACTACATAAGTAATAAAAAGGGGCACATAACCAGTATCTCTAACAGATACAGCCAGTTTGTAACAATCAGTAGCAATTTGAAAGACAGTCTGATTGATCAGTGGTTCTCAAATTTTTCATGCCAAGTACCCAGTAGAGACAGGTTACAACCAAGTAGCCCAAAGGGGAACACTAAATATTACCAAAATAAGTAGGCCACAGGCATCAAAACACTTTTAAAGAAAGGTTTTGCTGTTAAAATAATATATCAGACCTTTCAGACACCCCATGTAGGTTCACAACTGAACATCTCACTACCCCCTGAGGTACATGTACCGCAGGTTGAGAAACAGTTTGCTAAATTACCACAACCAGAGAGAGCACCACTGTGAACATAAGAAACATGCAGCCTCTTGCAGTATGAGTCATCCTTAATTCTAGAAGAAATTACAGTGAGTACTAAATCCTTTGTCTTGCACAATAAGGAAGACACAACCCCCTCCTAATCTGAAATGTTGATGTCCTAAAGCAGTAAGAATGAGAGTGGGCATCCTATAGATACTAAAACAAAGCTGCAACTGAATCGAGGCCAGTCTCTTTGCTCATGTAGAATGCTGCCCCCCTCCTTTTTGAAGGACAACTGGGAGAAAAAAAACCTGTGGTTATGAAGTGAACGCTTCAAAAAGGCAACTTTTTGGAACAAGAACACAGCAAGGCAGTAGCTAAAGACTCAAAGGGCATCTGTGTAGTGCTAACAAAATGATAGTGATGCCCCTAAGCTCAACCACACACTGTAATTGTCATGCAACATTGGGCCATCCCCTGTAAAATGTTTTTTTTATCGTGCAGCAGTTGGCAAAAGGCGTTGGAAATGAAATGGAGAGCCCTGAATGCAAGTAGGCAAGGATGTTTTTGAATGACCTGAAGCATCATCGGACGTAGGAGAAACGCATGCACTACATTTTGGGATATAACTACTGCATCTGTGCCAATGGCCAGAAATCCTCGATTCTTTCAACAAGTGCGTCAAACGTTTCTGTTGTGCAAACTGTCCTCACCAATTGGCGATAATTACCGATTAAGCTCCTAATCCCCGTGGCAACTCCCAAGATATCATGTGATGACAGAATCAGGATGTGGGCTTCTGCCTACAGAAGAATGTGACTGGCCTCCTTTATTGTCATGCTGCTCCTGGTGCCTGATGTAGACAACAAAATAATCGTCAGAAGGGATGGAGTACATTACCCGAGACTGACTGATCCTCCAGTAAAGCTGGAATCGGCTGGGAGGCTCACCCTCTGATTTGGAAGGAATTAGTGCCTGTCCTTTTAGCAGGCAAACTAGATATGTCTTTACTCCTTAGGAAGCAGACAATTCCAAGTCCAGGGACAGGAGTGGCCACTTTCAACAGAATAGTTAGTTGTAGAGGCCTGGTGAGGTCTGGTTAAAGCAGTCACTGCCACAGATATTTGCCTTGGTGTCTCTACAAAGGATGAGGCACAAATTGTCCACGTAGTGGATTAGATGGATACCATCTCTCTGTCTCTGTAAGAAAATTAAGACTGGGAACACTCCCTTGGCCAAATTGGAATGTTTAGGTAGTTGTCCTTGAAGCCTACTGTGGCCAAAAATGTGCTCTTCTGAAGGACAACAAACTAATCTAAGGTATATTATATGGAACAAATGGCAAATAAGGGCTGAATGGAATATGCATTACACCATTCTTATTTGGCACTGCAAACATTTGGAACTGAAGCTGTAGTCCTGCTTCCAAGAGGGGAAAGGATGTAAGGCAGTTTTTTTTCTTTTAGCCTGGACAGACCCTTTAATGGTGTTGGCACCACCACTAGCCTGTTTAGTTGGATCTAAGGTATAAGGCTGATGGAGACTTTCCTCAGGATTTTATGCATATGTAGGTACAAATTGGATCCATGCGGACTGTAACATAGCTGTAGCAACATTTTTGCCAGAAAGCCACATCATCTAAACTAAGGAATGGACCAGATGCTTACCCCCAACATGATAATGCAGCAAAGCATCAAACTAGAGACACATGAAAGGTCTTCACTGATAGACATGAACCAAACATTCATGCTAAGCCCTAAAGAGGAAAAGGCGCCTGGCAAGCAGACACTTTTTCTGGGTGCAGGGCAGTTTCTAGTCAAAATAGCATTCAGTTCAAGAAGGTCCATTCTATGTCATGCTGCTGTCCCATACAGGTCATCCATCTACAACAGAAGCAGGCGGAGCCCCATTCACATGACCGAGTACAATATGGCCCGATTTATGGCCTGGACCACTGATAGGGACCCTAACTCATCCATTCATCTCCAAATGTGCAAATGGCCCATAATCGCACTGGTCTGAACCCAGCCTAACATTCTCATGAAACAGACCTACAAAGAAATTATATTATATATATACATACATACACACACTATTATTGTGGCTGTCCATTAGAGGGCAGTGTATATACAAAAAACCCCCTGTTAAGCACCACTCAATCTAATCAAATTATAGGGGGAGATGTGTGCAAAAAAGCCTCTAAACCTTCAATTGGTACAACCAAACACAAAACCCTGTGGTTCCAGTAATCCACAGATAAGTTAAGTTAAACAGGCCGCACCACCCTCACCCCCAGAAATCAATCAAAATATTCATTATTTAAATGTATTCATAATATTCACTTAAAACAACACACACATTAAATCATCACAACATACATTTAAAAACATATAAATGACTCAAACTCAGCAGGAGTTCCCTACATAACCCATTATATACCTACTGTCCCCCAAAAATGAGCACATTACAAACTAAATTTAAGGTGCTAGATAAAGTGACCAATGCGATATCAAGCTCAATTTAAAGTGCTATATAAAGTGACCAGTGCAACATATGATCCCATATACAATTATAAATCAAATACCTCAGTGCAAATGTGATCGCCTCCTGCTGAGAACATATACATAACACACACAAACATTAGAGGGCAGTGCATTGCAAATTCCCACAGAAGTAAGGCTAGGATTATCGATAATGTGCTTCTCATGTGCTCGTACATTACCTCAGTTCTACTCTGCACATGTCACCTCTACTTGCCTATTCCCACCACACCACTGTCCATCACTTCTCTCCCCGTCTCCCCCCTGCCACATCTGTTTAACTCTCCCCACCTCAGATAACCTCACCCATGCCCACCTCTCTGCTGTCTGACTCTTTTATTCCTTTCTCATTTCTGCCTACCTCTAACAACCTTTGCCCACCCTTTTTTCTTCCCACCTCACTTCTCACTGCCTTACCTCTGCCCACTCATTCCCACCACAATTCTTCCTGTTTTGCCTGTCCCCATATCTGCTTACTTCCTCCCACCTCACCTCTGTAAAGAGGAGTGTATATCTTTGATCCAGCAGTGAATTTGGCTGCATCCACTTACATGGTAGTAACTTCTGATTTTTTTTACTTTATTGTATTGTGGCTTGTACTCTTTCTTGGGTAATACACTTGCATTTGGATGTAGGATACACTATACTTTGAGGTATTGGGGTAGTATCTTGCATTTAGAATAATTTGATTTACTTTCTATTTGGACATTAGTATCATATGTATGGATTTTTTAGCACATATGTATTTTGTATATAAGGTTTTATAATGCTCTAATCAACTGCTAATACAAAATAATAATACTTTAACCCCCTACCGCCACATTTGGGATTACGTCTGTTTGGATGACCAAATCACTAGGTTCATTTGCAATAGAGACAATTATGATGTATGACAAATGTAGTCCCGATCGAAAATGAACCTAATGATTTGTTAAGCTGTCACGATTCAAGCACCCCAAATTTGTCCCTCAAAGTAAGCTGACTTTTTTCAAAGGGGACGATATGTCAGAAAAACCCCAAAACAACATTTTAAAACTGCACCCTTCAACATGTTCAACACCACATTTAGGAAGTTTATTAACACGTAAGGAGCTTCGCAGGAATTAAATTGTAGGAAGCAAGTATAATAGTATGTCATGTCAGGAAGGGGTTAAAGAGACTGTCCATGTAATAGGTTATTAAAACCTACAGCATCCTCAACTCTTAAACCGGACCTTCACCATGATTTATTGAAAAGTCCAAACGATTCCCCAGCATCTAAAATTAATAAGTGACTAAAAACTTAAAATATATTATTCTTTCCCCCACTGGGCTGCAACTCTGTTTAAGGACTTTAGGATACGGGCGCTGCCATTTTGATTCAGAAGCATCACACTTACTGAGAGGAGAGTGGGATAAAGTACAGGGGGGCGGGTTACAGCTGTGCTTTGCGCAAACAAAGCAGAGCTGGGGTCAGGAAAAGGTCAGCAGTCCCAGAATGCAGAGCAGCACAGTCAGAAGGCACTTCCTGTTTGCAGGCTGCCTGACATTCCATAAGCCTACATCTTGGATGTTTAAAGGCTCATAACATGCAGTAGATGCAGATAGGGTGATTTATAATGTGAGCAATCTGTATGTACAGGGTGTGGGAAACATATAAGATAGACTCTTATTCAGAGTGAAGGACCACTTTAAGTGAATGGTGTAGGAATCCCCCCCCCCCCCCCCCCCGGGCTCTGCATTGATGGTCAACAAATACAAATCCTTAGACTCTTAGACAATATTGTGATCTTGACTTAAATATTATTGAAATGAGTATTGAATGAGAACTGCTCATGAGTAGAAATGTATCCCAATGGGATGCCCCGTTGCGTGAAAACTCCCAGATAGCATAGTAAAACTCATCTCTTTCTTTTCCTGTGGCACGCAAGGGGGCTCATTCAATCAGCTGTTTGCTGTGTATACTATCCCTTCCCCTGGCCTGCCTGAATGGCCGAGAGTGGCAGCTCACTCACAGCCCAAAAATGCGGGGATGCAGTGAGGGAGCCAGAAGGTGAGTTTTGCAGTCCCCCATGGTTTTGTTATGCTTCAAGCTGTATTATGTAGTGTAATTTTCAAACATCCCCATTAGACTTACCGTACAGTATTTCTATGAGTCCTTCAGGATGGCCAAGGAGAGAGGCTTCTCCTCTTAAAGTGGACCATCACCCAGGATTTTCACTATCATGGGTTTTGGTCCACTTCCGCGGGGCACCCCAATCAGGGGTGCGTGAAACCCCCAGAATGGCAGAAAAAAACTCACCTCACCCCGCTCCTACGGCGCATGCGCGGGCCTCGTCCAATCAGCGCGCTCAGAGCAGCTGTGGTATGCACGTACAAGGGACGGACAACTACAGCGGCTTTGAGCACGCTGGCGTCTGCATCTCGCGCTTCCCTCTAACAGGGAGCGTGCCCGCGCCGGCCATTCACAAACGGCCGGCACAGGCGCGCGCCCTGCTAGAGAGAAGCCTGGGGGTTTCACACAGCGGGGGCATCCCGATTTCAGATGCCCCGCGGGGAGGGATCTGATCGGCCGGGAATCTTATAGATTCCCGGGCCGATTAGCCTGGGTGTTGGTCCACTTTAAAGAGGAAACTGGGACAGATTTAAAAGCCCCATGTCTTCTCCCCAGTCCTCAATATTGTCCTCAATATTGTGCAAGAAAAAAATATTAAAGTGGACCAACACCCAGGGGTGATCGGCCCGGGAATCTATAAGATTCCCGGGCCAATCACCTCCCTCCCGATCTCGGATGTCCCGCGGGGTGAAACCCCCCAGAAAACCCCCAAACTCCTTACCTGATCCGCCGCCTCCCGCGCGCCCCTCTAGACGTGCGCGCGCCCGCCGTCTGTGAATGGCCGGCGCGGGCACGCTGAAAGTGACGCGCGGGAGGCGGCGGCGGACGCGCTGTCCTGGACGCCGCTGACCCCCGCTTGGACGTCGGCGGGGATTGGACGGCGCGGTCACATGGGAGCGGGGAGAGGTGAGTTTTTTGGGGTTTCAGACAGACGGATAGTCAAAATCCTGGGTGTTGGTCCACTTTAAACTGAAGGAACTAAGAAAACATTTAAAAGGGGGGTTTGTAAGGGCCATCCTGAAGGACTCGTAGAAATACCATTACGGTAGGTCTAACAGGAATTCTCTCCCATAGTTCTTCAGGGCAGTTATGGAGAGGAGGAGAATTAAAAAATTAAGATTCTAAAAAGGTGGAATAATGCCTGTAGTTAATTTCTACCAGAGCTTATTTGTCTGATAAACTGTAATGCCTTTGGAAGGTGTGGGGGGTAAATCTAGCAGTAGCGCAGCAAAATTATTCTATGAAAGCTGCTAATCTTTTACCCCAGGAAGTGGAAGTGGAGTAGACCCAGGATCTGGCCTGTATATTCAAAAATTATAGTGGCTTTAGAAGCGGATACACGCCTATTCCTTTCTGAATAGAAAACAAATAGCTGATCTGTGAAGAAAACTTGGGAGTGAGTTCTAATAAAATAACATTTTCTCCAAAAAACAAGGACACAAATGAAAGGATAACTAGCTCTTGTGTGCGAGGATGAGACTGCTGTTTTAGGCAGAAAAAGTCAATATGGACCAAAAGCAGACCTTCGCCCTGAATAAAAGCATATCTTATATGTTTCCCACACCTTGTGCATACAGATTGCTCACATTAAAAATCATCCGACCTGCATCTACTGCATGTTATGAGCCTTACAAGATGGCGGCTCACGGAGCATCAGGCAGCCTGCAAACAGGGAGTGTCTTCTTATTGTGCTGTTCTGCATTCCGGGATTGCTGTCCTTTCCCTGACAGCTCTGCTCTGTCACAGCTATAACCCCCCCCGTACTTTATCCCACTCTCCTCAGCATGTGTGATGCTTCTGAGTCAAGATGGCGGCACCGCCATATATTATTTTAGATGCTGGGGAATAGTTTTATTAAGGGTTTGGGCTTTTCATTAAATCATGCTGAAGGCTAAATTCTGAGGCTACTGATGTGGTACCTCCGTGGCGATTCAGTTATGGCAATTATCAACTTGTTAAGTGGCTCAGTGAGTAAGAAACTGCTGCTATTTGTAGTTTGACGATTCGATAATCAATTCTGACGAACTATGCCCCTAGATGTTGCTTGCGTCAGATGAGCTCCCATGCCCATGGTATCCGTTACAATAACTGGTTCCTCTGGTCTCCAATGACTGCCTTGGAATACTAGAGAATCCAACCACCACTTTAGGCTTACCCTGACCGCTTAGAAAAGCAGTGATTTTCCCCAAGGGAGCAATCCCATGTCTGTAGTGAAGTTACAGCCAGGTAATCGCCAGGATGTTGTAGGTCATAGACCCAGGACCAGGGATGCAACTATAGAGGGGTGCAGAGATTGAGGCCGCACTGGGACCCATAAGGCCAGGGGGCTCCATGATTGTTTCTCTGCCTTATTTCTTATAATTGTGATCACATTCACGTACAAAAAAGGAGCATCATATTTATATCTCCAATTTAGCTAAATGACAGGAAAAAGGTTACTGCTTGAACCAAGATATGGGGGAGAGGGGGGCATTCAATGCTTGCACTGAGGCCCCCTCATCTTAAGTTATGTCCTTGCCCAGGACTATTAAGATCCATGCAGCGATGGCAACGTTTTCTGTTGTGCGCTGTCTAGGTATAGCCCAGAAGTCTGCAATCTCTGGATGGAACCAAGTTCCTGAGTGAAAGATCGATTCTCTTGCAAGATCGCCTCTGTACTGGCTAATGACCAGAAGCCATACGGGAAAGGCATGATTGAAAATACTCTAGACCTCAGATAGCCCATCACCCTGGTCAGAATCTTCTTAAAGATTCAGGGGGCAAAGGATATCCCAAAATGTAAAGGCCCCACGTGGTCTCCTATCCATGTACCATTCGCTTAGCTTCTGATATAAGGTGTATTTAGGCTGGTGTGGCTGTAAGCCGCAATAGGCACATGTATGTATATGCTAATGCAAACATACCCGGTCTCTAAGATTATAATCAATCAGAAGGTTCCCCCGCTTTTAGGGAGGACTGCACTTCTTTGGATGACTGGTGCAAGGGTGAGACCTGGCTGAGTGGGTGGATTACAAATTGGACTTTGTCTGCGACACCCACCCTTATTTGTTTATCCCTAGAGAGTGTAGTCTAATTCAACCAAACATAGGGTTTCATTTAGAAAATGAAACCTCCTACATTTTTATACATGAAAAAGCCCTGCCAGGATTATGAAGAGAAAGGCTGTTCTGGCATAATTTAGCAAGGCCTTTGATGTAGTGACAGCTAATCACCTCATGGACGCATCCTCTAGAAAAGGAGATGGACCGAAACAAGTATGATAGCATGCCTCACAGGGAAGGAAAAGACTTTACCATGTGCTGCTGCAGCGAACTGGTCTTATAAGAGCCCCTAATGGCTATAATCAGATGATACAAGGACAAAAACAGGAGTAAGACATATTCTGCACAAGTACAAGACCTGGTAACCACCCCTTGGTTTCCCACCATTAAAAATCATCCTACCTGCATCTACCACATTTAAACATGCAAGATAGCGGCCCATGGAGTCTCAGGCTGCCAGCAAACAGGAAGTGTCTTCTGACTGTGCTGCTCTGCATTCTAAGAACTGCATTCAGCTATAACCCACTCCCTGTATTTTTGCCCCCTCTCCTCAGTATGTGATGCATTTGAGGCAAGATTGTGGCACCTGTATCCTAGAGTCGAGTCCTGAACAGAGTTGCTTCCCAGTGGGGGAAAGACTAATAAGTGACTAAAAATGTAAAAAATATTAAATTTTAGATGCTGGGGAATACTTTTTTAAAGGTTTTATTGGCTGGGTGAGTGACAACATGCTCAGGCTGAGCACCCCCCCCCACCCCCCCCAATGAACCTGAATGGTTTACAGTCAAAGAGGATGTGCAAACTGTGGCCGCGATAATCCAGGAACATGGAAGTGAGTAAAAAGGCCCGGCCAAACTCTCCAGCCAGCCGCCATATATGCATTCATAATATATTGCTGAGACTCACTAGGCCTCGAAATCTATTCAGAATGCCAATCCTGGTAGCGAAATTGTGAAATTGCCACTGGATTGCCATAAACTTTTAATAGAGCTAGGCAAAGATATATTTTTAGAAAAAAGACACTCCTCTTCCATTAAGCCCTGGAGAAAGCGTGGATAGGAAAAACACGTATCCTTGCTGATAATGAAGCTAGGATCCAATGTCAACAGGGTAGAAGTTATCAGAAAACCTGTGTTATATTAGCTTGGTCACTTTTGCTCATCTTAAGCTTTTATAAAAATCCATTATATAATCTGTGATAACAAAGAAAAAAATACAATTCTGTGATTACTCACCTTGTAGAATTGGTATTCTACGTATGCAGCACATCCTGCTCCAGAAGATAATTCCTTACAGATGGGACATCCAATAGCAGTGTCCGTAAGGTAGGGTGGGATCCCCAAAGCAACAACGTGCAGTTCAAACCACTGCCGCCTGCAGAACTTTGCGGCCAAAAACAGCATCAGCTGAGGCCCGAACATCAACCTTGTAAAACTTGGAAAAAGGTATGGACAGAAGACCAAGTAGCGGCCTTACAAACTTGTTCAACAGAAGCCTGGTGCTGGAAGGTCCAGGAACAGCACGGGTAGAATGAGCAGTAACACGGAAAGGAGGATCCTTTCCCCTAGCAGAATAGGCCCTAAAGATAGCCTGACAGATCCACTTGCTAATAGTAGACTTAGCAGGAGCCAAACCCTTCTTGGGACCCGAAGGGACCACAAACAAGGCATCAGTCTTTCTGAAAGGTGCAGCAGCCACCAAGTAGAACTTCAAGTTCCTGACCACATCCAGGGAATGCAAGGCCCTCTCCTTGGAATTTCCAGGATTAGGGCACAAGGAAGGAAGCACAATGTCCTGATTGAGATGGAAGGCAGAGACAACCTTAGGCAAGAAATCTGATTTAAAGCGGAAAACCACCTTGTCCTGGTGTTTCTCAAAGTAGGGGGCCTGAATAGAAAGGGCCGCCAACTCCGAAACACGCCTGACAGAGGTGATAGCCACCAGAAAGGCAACCTTAAGAGTAAGAGAATAGACAGAGCAGCCTCCTGCACATGCTCAATCGAAGGACCCTGAAGGACAGACAAGACCAAATTCAAGTCCCAGACAGGCAAAAGAGGTTTACGGGGGGGGGGGGGGGGGGGTTGCATATGAGCAACCCCCTGGAAGAAGGTCCTGACCAGAGGATGCTGAGCGAAAGATCTCTGGAAGAAAACGGCCAAGGCAGAAATGTGACCCTTGAGAGTGCTGAGCTGGAGTCCCAGATCCAACCCGTGTTGAAGAAACTCCAGGATCCTAGGAATGGAAGACACACGACAGGGAAGGATTTTAGACTCACACCAGTCAATGTAAGTCCGCCAAATCCTATAGTAAATGGAGGAGGAAGATTTCTTCCTAGCCCTGATCAAGGTATTGACTACCGAAGCAGAAAGCCCTTCTTCGCTCAAGATGGAGGTTTCAGCAGCCAGGCCATCAGAGCCAGTGTTTGTAAAGTGGGATGGCAAAGCCGTCCGTGAGTGAGAAGGTCTGGGACCATGGGAAGAGCGTACTGATCCAAGTGAGCCAAGGCCAGGGGATCCTGTGACAGAGAGACAGACTGGAAGCTTGTGATTGTGGCGAGATGCAAACAGATCCACGTCCGGCACCCCCCAGCGGTGACGTAGGGAGCGAAAGACCTCGCTGCTGAGGGACCATTCCCCCAGGCAAGGAGTCCCCCTGCTCAGAGAGTCTGCCTCCAGGTTTTCCACCCCCGAATGTACACTGCTGAGATACAAGGAACATTGTCCTCCGCCCATGACAGAATCTTGGACACTTACTCGAAGGCACCCTTGCTCCGGGTCCCTCCCGGATGATTGATGAAGGCAACCGCCGTCTGGTTGTCTGAACGTACCTGGACCGGCCAGCCCTGAAGGTGCGGAGTCAATTGGGCCAGAACCAGCCGGACTGCCCTTAGTTCCAGAATGTTGATAGGGGCGTGGGCCTCCTGAGGGCCCCACAGCCCCTGGGATTGTAGGGTTTTCCAGAAGCCCCCCTAGCCAGTCAGACTGGCATCCGTGGTAACAGGGGGCCAGAAAGGATCTGCCCCCCCAACAGGTTCCTTGAGTCCAGCCACCACGAGAGGGACCAGAGGAGAAAGAACAAAGGCCTGATCCAGAGACAAGGGACTCTTGTCCCAAACTGACAAGAGGTGGAGCTGAAGAGGTCTCATGTGAAATTGCGCATAGGGAACCGCCTCGAAGCAGGACACCATCTGTCCCACCAGCTGCATCCCCTGCCGGATGGAGAGGTGAGGGCAGGACAGAAGGAAATGGCCTTGAGCTTGCAGGGAGTCCACCTTCTGCTGAGGAAGAAAGATCCTGGCCTGAACCGTATCCAGATTCATGCCCAGAAAGGATGCCACCAGGGAGGGTGACAGGGAAGAGTTGGGATGATTGATCACCCAGCCGAATGACTCCAGAATGGTCACCACCCGCTGGGTATCCAGCTCCTCCTGTTGGAGAGACTGAGAAGCAATGAGAAGGTCCTCCAGATAGGGAAGAATGCGAATGCCCCGAGGAGAGCCATGACACCCGCCAGCACCTTGGTGAAGACTCTGGGGGCCGAGGTGAGACCGAAGGGCAGTGCCAGGAATTGGTAGTGCTGGTCCACCAGCGCAAACCTGAGGAATCTCTGATGCCCTGGGAAGACTGGAAGCATACTTGATGTCTATGGAGGACATGAAGTCCCCCGGGCACAGGGAGCTGACAGCCGAGCGCAGAGTTTCCATGCGAAAGTGCCTTGTCCTGACAAATTTGTTTAGAAGTTTTAAATCCAGGATGGGCCTGATGTAACCATCCCTTTTGGGTACTGTGAAGAGATTGGAATAATATCCCTGACCTCTTTCCCAAAGAGGGACCTGACAGATGACCCCCATGTCCAGAAGGTTTTGCACAGCAAGAACCAGACCCTGAGCTGCCAGGGGGTCTTGAGGCATCCGAGATCTGAGGAATCTGGAGGGCGGCCAGGCAGCGAACTCTAGCTTGTAACCGGAGGACACCACCTCCTGAATCCACCGGTCTGAGAAGTGTTGTCTGACACGAGCGAAGAGCCTCAGCCGTCCCCCCACCCGGATGGGTGAGGGCGCCCCTTCATGGCTGAGGAGGCTTGGGGGAAGACTTGGGCTTGGAACCCCAGGAAGGACCTGGACGGGCATGTCCTCTACCTCTGCCCCAGAAATCTCCCCTGTGTCCTGCAAAGAATACTCCTCTCCCAGACCTGGCTCCACGGTAGGAGGGGGTAAAGGCACCTGAACCCCGAAAGGACCGGGGCTGTTTTTTACGTTGACGCAGCCTGCCACCCTTAGCAAACAGATCCAAGTGGTCACCAAATAAGAGCAGCCGTTTAAATGGAAGCCCTGTGAGAGCCTTCTTAGCAGCGTTGTCAGCTGCCCACTGGCGCAGCCACACAGAGTGGCGTATAGCAACCACCAAGGCAGAGGTTCTACTACACATCCTAATGGCATCAACCAAGGCAGAAAGGATATAAGCAATAAAAACCTCACAACTTGACAAGGCCCTGAACTCTGCACTAGAAGAATCATCAGGGGCACTCTCCAGCAGACCCTTGAGCAGAGTTCTAATAGTCACAGCCGTAATAGCAGAAGCACAGACAGGGAGCAGAGCAGATCCAACACAGGCAAAGGCATGGAAAGCCAACTGATCAATGCGCCGGTCCTCACTATCCCTCAGGGTAGTAGAATCAGGGGAATGCACCCCGGAGGTATTGGATAACCCCATGACTGGAGCATCCACTTCTGGGGGGTTGACCAACATTTAACCACCTCAGTGGGAAAGGGATACCTTTTATCCCAGCCCTTAGGAATTCCGGGGAGTCTGCTGGGACGTTCCCATTCCTTAAGAACAAGGTTATTGAAATGGGCCTGCTCTGGAGATTTCAAAAGTGGCTTAGCGGTATGAAACAGTTCCCCCTGCTGCTTGGGAGCCGCAGCAGGAAGGGAGATAGAAAGTACTTCAAAAATCTGAGTCGAGTCTATTGGTGTCATCAGCATCCCAGGGATCAGAGCCTGAGTCAGCGCCGCAGTAATGCTGATCATCAGATAGCTCTGAATCCGAGAACAATTCCCCCTCTTCAAGGGGGGTATAGTCAGCCATGTCAAAGAATTCTTCTGTTTCCATATGAAAAACAGACGCACCAGGCGCCGCTTGTCGCCTCTTAGCCGGGGCCTTACGGGCCGCAGAGCTAGCAATCAACTTTTCAATGTTAGCCAACCTAGAAGACACGTCAAGTTGAGACTCCCTGGGCGCAGGGTACGTAGACCCGATCATCACTTACAGGGGATGCCCCCCACGCCACACACAGCCGGGCTTGTCCCGAGGGGACCCCTAGCACAATATCTTGTGAAGCCTCCATATGGCGATTATAGTGGCACAATTGGCCAATAGGAATTACGCTGTAAAAGTAACCTGGGATGCCCCAAAGGTCCGCCAGGCAAGTGGGAGGATTTTACTAATCAGGCCTCTAATAGTTTGAGCAAACTACTAGAGGGGGTAGGACCGGGAGAAACCTCTATACAGTTTTCCCGCCTGAAAAACACAAAAAAAATGACACCCCGTAAGCATACAATAATAAAAACTAGACAAGAAATAAGCCTGCAGGGGCACTCACAGACCGCGGTGGGGAGTCACAGATCACGCCAGGAGAAGAGACCAAAATGGCGCCTGGTACCTCAAGGGAAGGACGACGCGGGCGGAGCGCTCCGCCCCCAAGAAAAGCACAAAGACATAACGTGTGACTAGCCAGCCAATAGGCGCGCAGAGTTGCCTGCGGTGACATCGCTGCTGACCGCGGAACGCCGCAAGGCGCGCGTGTCAGCGGCGGCAGATTCAAGCAAGGACAACTGACAAAGTCATAGCCAGGGCGCGGAGCCCTGAGACAGTGATAGCAAACATGCAATACACACATATACACCCCCTCCCCCCAACGAACGGGACAGCGAGAGGGGGGGGGAGCGGCGGTCAGCTAGCAGAGACCCACCGAGGACCAGGGCGGGGGGCGGAAGGGACATCCCAAATCAAGCTCACCATACGCCTGCACCGTCTAACCTTTGGTGGGGGATTACGGTTGGAGCAAGGCTCCTAAAGCACCTGTCAGAGGTGCTGCCTACCATCACCTGACCAGCGCAGCCAAAGCTGGGAGGCATAGATAAAGAGATGGAATGGGTGGGAATAGTCCTACAGGGCCGCGGGCTGTTAGGCCCCGCTCACCTGCGAAACGAGAGAGCCATCATCTTGTCCTTCGCAGCCGACTGCAGAGAAGATACTGGGGAATTTGTGGGAGGTCCCGGGTATATATGGGACCGGGAGGGGCCTCTTTTTGCCATCTCTGCAGTCCAGCACCCTCTGGCAGAGGTAATCCCATCTGTAAGGAATTATCATCTGGAGCAGGACGTGCTGTATACTTAGAATACATTTTCTGTAGCAACTCAAACCAAATTGGTGTTTTGGTGGTATATATCAGACTTCCTGACTCTGGCTTGCTAATCCTCTGATTGGCTGTGGCAGAGACAGGTTAAACCCCCTCTGCATGAATTCAAATTCTACAGATAAGGGGATTGCAATCTTGTGTACCAGAAGCTAAGGGGTTACTGCAGCATTCTCACCTGTAGAGGTAATGACTGCTGTGTGATTTAGCAATGCTACTGACGAGTTCCCCTGTTACAGTGGAAGGCCAGGGAAGCAACTCCCACCTTAGGACCACAGATACACAGAAACACAAGAAATCTCGACACAGCATGCCGATAACTAAACAACAGGAATGGTGCCAATACTAAAAGATTTTTTGTTTAAATCCCAGAAGAGGAAAACAAAAAGGCACCACATCAAATGCACTGGTACTCTGGCAGCTCCCCCCTTCAAAATCCTTTACTGCAGGGGGGAGGGGGCCCTGGGATGCTCTGGCCCTGAACATTTCCAGTGAAGAGACTATATGCGCAAAGCAATGCAGTTTCCTTAAACTGGCAGCTTTACTCCGCCCCAGTCCATGTCCCTACTGAAGTCAACCGAATGACCTAGTATAAATGAATATCTGTATAGGTAGGTAGAACTATAAGCCCCCCCCCCCCAGGATCCTTAAAACTTTGAACCTTCCAGCAAGTCAAATTAATTTGGGTTGGCACTAGGCCCAGGATACCTAAAGCAATGGTGTTGATACTTAGAAAACATGGTGGCCTTTTTTCCTCTGCCCATCCTCAGGGCTTATGCCCTTTATAATAATTCCCTACCTCACCACCCGTGGATTTCAGTGACCTGCGTGGTGGCAGGCATATAACTTCATTAAACTTACCATACTAACTTGCTAGCGAGCAATATTAGTGCATGCCCCCCCCCCCTCCCCCCCAAGTAGAGCTGTACCAGAACCTTCAACTGAGACACTTAATTAAGCTCCTCCTCAGCATTCCCCCACATATTGATCCTTTTGGTCTTTGAACATATTTATGATCAGGAGCTCTTGGTTAAGGTATGGATTCATAGTTAAACCAGACCAACACCTGTCTTTAACAAGTTTTGGTCCAGCAGACCGAGAAAAAGAACAAGCTCGGGGGGGCCTCCAGAATGCTGCAGCCCCAACCCCCACCAGAACACCTGATATCCTTACCTTCATCTCGAGCCAGCAAAAGGAGAGGAGTCCCGCAATTGGCTGCTGGGCGGTCAAGAGGGCCATGGTCCTGTCCTCGGTGCCGGCCACCAGAGCACCCCACCCACATGCACGCCGGCGGCCAATCGCTGGACTCCTTTGCCAAAGTAAAGGTAAGGATATCAGGCATTCTGGGGGGTTGTTTTGGGAGTCTCCAGCATTCTGAATGCCCTTGAGCTTGCTCTTATTCTCTGTCTGAGGGACCAACACCCGTCAAAGGAAAAATGGGTGTTGGTCTGGTTAAAATATGGGCCACAGCAGTGGTCATACAATAACCTTCTTTCACATTCAGCACCTGGAATGCAAACTAACAAAATCAAAAACCTGTTTTACTCTCTTATGTTGTGTAGTGAATTTATGTGTAGCACAGGTTGGTGAAGCTCATAGTAAATCCTCCCACTTACTACCCAAGCTTTTACTCTGGGTCCAAATGGGATGCCAGATGAGGTTTTTATATTAAAGCAGTACAAAACCTGGAATTATCACCAGTTTTGTTTCGTCCCCCAGGGGCATCAAGTGGAGGGACAGTAATAATGTGCGTATTTAACAAACAGGCAGAATGTGGCAGGGATCCCCAGATCTGCAGCAACAGGGGATACGGATATGGCGAGCGTGTTTACCTGCTGCAGTGGAGTAATTTCATTGACAGTAGTTGGAACCAAAAGACCTTAGACTGTTCTTTCATTCCCCTGTCGGTCCTCCTAACTCTCAGAAGGGCTAGCGGGATATCTGCATATAGAGTCCTTCCTTTATCACTATCTATGCGGGCCCTTCTCCTACTGTTCTGAAGGGAAATTAATTTTTATTTTATTGTCCAAAATAGGAAGCGCTTTGGAAAAAATGAGGGGAGAAAGTGTTAAAGGTTTTGTGAATGCCAAATGTTTCACCATCATATAAGACAGACCTAGGATTTGGAGGAGGAACATTAGAAGAAAAATTCTGCAATAACACAGTCTCCCTAAGGACCAAATAATAGGCAAGGTACAGAATACCGCCACTAAGGGCAGAGTGGAATTCTACCTCCCCATTCCTTATAGGCAGTGTGGCACCCATCCTGTTCCCCAATACAGGCAGTGTGGCACCCTTACATAACCATCTCTCCTGCGCTGCTGCCACCCGTAGGTCAGATGATGGAGAAACGCTCGGCAAGCAGGGTAACAAAGACCAAGAATCAGTACAGTGCCATTCAGAGTGGGAACAGCAGGCAGGGTTATGCAAATTTCTTTTTTTCCCCTTAAAGTCGCCCGATAAGCCTTCCCCCCCCCCCCCCCCCTCTTTTGGTGTGTCTTACAGTTTAATAAACAACTAAAACACATCTCCAGCTTTTTATTATTTTCAATATGTGATGTTTGCATACAGAAGTATCTCAACATTTGATTTGGTCAATCTATAGTGCAGATTCATCCCTTTTTTTTTTTACTCTTTTTTTCAGTATGATTTGGCTGTGCACATTGATTTACAATTTGCACAGCTAAATATAAGAATGAAAAGTAATGAGGAAAAAAATGGGTTTTCTCTAAACAACCAACAGAGTTTTACTAGCGACAGAAGCTGCCAGACTAACCTGATTGGCTTTAATGAAGTAGTGAGTAAAAGTCTGGACAGAGGAGCAGCTGTAGATATAGTTTTTCTGGATTTCGAAAAACCATTTGAAACTTTCAATTTAAAGCGGAAGCCAGGAACCCAAGATTTTGACTATTCTGGGTCTTGTTCCTTGCCCCTGCGGCAAGATGGGATGCCCATTTGTGTGAAACCCCTCAGATCACCCAGTAAAAGTCACCTCTCCCCGTCTTGTGGCACATGCACAGACTCTCATCCAATCAGAGCCTTCACCTTGCATATTAATGATCAACATACAGCTCTGCTTGAATAAAATCTGCAGCAAAAGCAGCTACATCCCCAGCAGCAGAAGTGCTCCCATCCCCAGCCTATCTGAATAGCTGGGGGAGGCAGTGTGCGCACAGCCCAAGATGAAGGAATGTGGCTGTCCGATTTTTACATCGGCAAGGGAGCCAGAAAGCATTTGAGTTTTGTGGGGAAATTCATAGAGTGGGGTGGGGGGGGGCATCCTGATTTGGGTAGCCCAAGGGGGGGAGGTTGAGGACCAGTTCCTGGCCCTGGAATATGTTTTAAATAACATAGTCAGCCTCTTTGAAATTTGTACCACCTCAAGGTCTTTGAAGTTAGAAAATACAGTTTGTAACTGGATTGAAAACGGATATTGGTTAAGGATACCTACTCTGAATAGCCCCAGGTTCTAAGCAGTGTAACCCAGGGTTCAGTACTGGTCCCACAATTAATCAATTTGTTGACAAATGATAGAGTAGATGGAATTAATGGCACATCCTCTATTTTTGCAGATGACACCAGTTTGTTGAAGATGCTCACAAGCTTCAGGCTGACTTGGACACTGAGTGTCTGGGCATCCATTTGGCAAATAAAGTTCAATGTGGATAAATGTAAAGTCATTTACTTGGGGTCTAAATCAGCAGGTCACGTTTGTCGTATGGAAGTAAAGCTGGGAGAGCCACTAGCCGAGAAGGATACTGGTAAAGCACAGGCTAAATAACAGTGTGCAATTTGAAGCAGCTGCTTCCAAGGCCACCAAGATATTATCATGCATTAGGAGAGACATAGAATCAGAGGACAGAGATGTAATATTGCCACTTTACAAGGCACTGGTGCACACTCACCTAGAATATGCCATCCCGTACTGGGCACCAGTTCATAGAAATATTGTCCTGGTTTTGGAAATATGCAAAAGAGAGCCAGCAACTAATAAGGGGAATGAGGGATCTTAGTTATGAAGAAAGATTACTGAAATTACATTTATTTAGTCCTGACAGTAGACATCCAACTGGACAGGTGTAGCCTAATGGGAGATTTATAAACAGCAAGTTCTGTATTGAACCACACAATCTGGGGTAGACATAACATACTCTCAAAAGCTTTTGGCATTTTCGAATCATAAAGGAGTTTGGTACCGTGCAGTAAGTGCCCTTATTTAGTATGACACTAATCTTCTGAATCTTCTTATGTAGCACTTTCAATCACAGATGAAGTCTCCAGGTTTTTGTGTTCTCTGATATTTTGTTGGTTTGAGGGAAACAACAGCAATCACTTTTAACATAGATTTTTGCCTGAATATCTGATCCCTCGTAGCCACTGTTACCACACAGGATTTAGGAACTTCCTGTACAATCTTTTTTTCTGACGGAAGGTTGTTTAGTATATAAAAGTGGGTTATGAACCTTCAATGAGGAGATTTAGTCACAGATTAAAGAGCTCCGTCTCCTCTGCATGTAATCCTGGTCCTGGCAGAGGAAGGTCAGATCTATTTCCTGGGTTTGCACTGCTTGCTATCATTTCTATAGAAAGGATACCAACTGTACCTACCCATGGCATGTAAAAAAAAAAAAAAAGGATTTCATGACTACAGTTATTACAATATTATTATTAAGTCCTATAAGGATGCCAAAGTACAGGGTAATAAGTATGAAGGTTCTCCTGAGGCGGTGCTGCTAGACACCACGGAACGCGTAGAGACTGCTGTTTGGGGTCGACAACTAACATATATTGGATAAAGTACGCCTCTATCTTCTTTCTATTACCCTGCACTTTGGCATCTTTATAGGACATCTTATTTTGTTACTGTTAAATAATTGTCAGTCTATATTAGGGTTGGGTTTTCCCCTTTTTGGCACTTTTGCATAGATGTATACACTCCCTCTCTGTGCCAGGGTAGGGTGGAAGGGGGGTAAAGTTCCAATTTAATAATAAATATATACAGACTGAATGAGTTAAAGGGTACTAGCATGTATATATGTTTCATAAAGAAAGTTTATTACATTAAAATATGCAAAGTCGTTTTGGTTCCTATGGAGCGAATGTAATCCACTCACCTTACAGGCCCGCGGGCACTGCTGAAAAGTCTGCATCTGTTTGTCCTCAGTGGGGATCTGGAGAAAGGCACCACTCTCTGCTGGCAGCACTGCTGGCCGAACTATTGATAGCAACGGCACGTGAGTGGCTGCACTGAAATTGCACAGAGCGCTGGCTTCCTCCGCACTGTTTGTGTGGCCCCACCAATTGACTTCATTAGCGGGCTGGCACGCGCACAGTAGTGAGAAATCAGCTGCTCTGTGCACTGTGCAGTCTCTTGCCATGCCGATGCTATCAATGTATCAGTGCGCGGCTGGCAGCACTGACAGTGTAGAGAGCAGTGGATTTCTCTGGATCCCAGCTGAGGTAAGAAGCTTTCTTTTATGTTCTAACCCCCCCCGCCCTGTCTCAGCACAGTAATTGAGGGAAGGAAGATTCTGCATGCAGCCTAGAGCGAGCAATAGCTTCCACAGGAATGGCTGCAGGTAATGAGGGAAGCCTTGTGCTTTACATGCAGTTCTGATCTTGGATCTGCTGGAAATGTGTATCAAATTTGACTTTTTCCTTGAAGCAGACCAAAACCCACACCGAGTCATACTATACCCAGCTAATACCGCTTGTTTTAGCTGTAAAGCGCTGCCTCATTATTGTCAGTGGAAATTGTGTCATTGCCTCACCCACAGTTAGGGCCATAAATATTTGAACACAAATTTAGTTTTTTTTTCGTACCCATTTACTGAGACATTCAATTTATAGTTATATAATGGACATGGACAGAATGTCAAGACTTTTAGCTTTCATTTGAGGGTATCCTCGTTTAAATTGGATAAAGGGTTTAGGAGTTTCAGCTCACTAACGTGTTTTTAAAGGGACAAAACGTAATTGGAAAATTGACTCAAAGGCCATTTCATGGGCAGGTGTAGGCTATTCCTTAGTGATGCCAGTTTTCAAATTAGGCAGATTAAAAGGCCTGGAGTTGATGTGAGGTGTGGTGCTTGCATTTAGAAGATTCTTCTGTGAAAAAAACATGCTGTCAAAGGAGCTCTCCATGTAACAAGCCATATTAAGCCAAGAAAACAGGAAAAAAAACATCCCAAAAATTGCTACAATATTAGGAGTGGCAAAATCTACAATTTGGTACATCCTGAAAAAGAAAGCACCGGTGAACTCATCAATACAAAAAGACCTGGACGCCCACAGAAGACAACAGTGGTGAGTAATAACTGGCAGAATAATTTCCATGGTGAAGAGAAACCCATTCCCAACAGCCAACCAAATAAACAGTACTCTGCACGATGTAGGCAATGTATCAATATTCACACCTACCATAAAGAGAAGACTGCATGAAAGTAAATACAGAGGGGTTACTGCACAATGCAAGCCACTAACAAGCCTCAAGAATAAAAAGGCTAGATTGGACTTTGCTCAAATAACATCTACAAAGCCAGCACAGTTCTGGAAGAACATTCTTTGGAGAGATAAAACCATGATCAACTACCAGAATGATGGAGAAAAAGAAATTATAGCGAAGGCATGGTACAGCTCATAATCCAAAGCATAGCACGTCATATGTAAAACATAGAGACAGAGCGATGGCTCTGGCATTCATGGCTGACACTGGGTCACTAGTGATTATCGATGATGCGACACAGGAGCAGCCGGATAAATTCTGAGGTATTCAGGGACATATTGTGTGCTCAAATCCATCCAAATTGATTGGTCGTTTCATAATAAAGATGGACAATGACCCAAGGCTACCCAGAAGTTTATTAAAGCAAAGAAGTGGAATATTCTTACATGGCCAAGTCAGTCACCTGATCGCAACTCAATTGAGCATGCATCTCACTTGTTAAAGACTAAATTTCAGACAGAAAGGCTCAAACAAAAAGCAACTGAAAACCACTGCAGTAAAGGCCTGGCAGAGCATTAATAAGGAGAAAACACAGCAATGTCCGGTAATGTCCACGAGTTCAAGACTTCAGGCAGTCATTGCCAACAAAGCATTTTCATTCAAGTATTAGAATTTAACATTTTGGGCTCGATTCAACAAAGGTAGAAATAAATTTGTGTCACTCGAAAAATCCGATCGCATGCACAACGTTTTAACTTTTTCAAGTGATTCAAAAAAGGGGTTGAATTAAATACTTGCACTCGAAAATGCAATCGTAAAATTTTCTAATCACTCGTAAAATTTTAAAAATGCTCGTAAAAAGGCTGTCGCAAGCGAAAATTATTGGAAAATGTACTCAATTTTTTTTTCTATTGTTTAGTATTGTTTTCTGACTGTTGCATGGTGTTGTAAGGCTTTTTTAGTTACCTGTGTAGCTGTATGTACATGGCTAACATTGTGGATACATGTAATAAAGAGGTATGCTGTAGTGGAAGTACTAATTAAACAGTAATATTTGAGACATATATGTCTTTTTTTTTGGGGGGGGGGGTTGGTTGGATTGCTAGGGACCTGTATTAAAAAGGTTTCCTTTAATGCAGAAATGTGGCCATTGTTTTCTATACAAAGCTTGCTCACATAGCACCATGTGCCCCTGGGTGCAGGGAGCAGCTCTTTGCTAGCTTTAACCTCATGGTACGCCATTCTTATGCTTACACTATAACGTGGACCAAAAGCAAGGATTTTGACTATTCTGGGTTTTGGTGCACCGCAATGTAAAAACCCAAAGGTCTTCTACCAGTTAATGGTGCCAAATATGGATTCCAAAGCTGCACGATTTAGCCTAGTAAGCTGGAAAAGTGCTTGATATGTCAGCTGATCCACTTCCAAACGTGTCCGAAAATATGGGAATGGGTAGTGTGCGCCTTCTCTGCGCCACATCATCTGCAATATGTTCGAAGTCAATGGCCTCGATTCACAAATCATTGAACAAAAATTCTCATGGTAGTAAAAAATTTAATTCATGAGAAAAAAGCCTGAGAATTTCACTGTTACCAAATCACCAGATAGGAAGACACTGAAAGTCAATGGAACTTTTTACTACTAGTAAAAAAGGGTAAAAAGTTCAGTATTTTTTTCAGGAGTAAAAAAGTGCCATTGACTTTCATGGTCTTCCTAACTAGTGATTCACAAACAGTGGAATTCTCAGGCTTTTTTCTTATGAATTGAATTTTTTTACTACCATTAGAGTTTACTACCATTGCAAAGAAAGTAGAAGGGCTCCATTATGGGAGAGCAAAATGAGTTTTCTCCTGCTGAAAGCTGCATCAATAAAATAGTGTGAAACACTCTAATTTATATCATGTGTGTGGCTCATCAAGTCCACCTGAATCAGTAGTAAAATTTTTGAATTGTAAAATGCAGTAGTAAATTTTTCGATCCACTAATTTAATTCGCACTTTTACAATCGCACTCGAATTGAATTCAAGTGACTCGTATTTTACAATGGTTCCAGGTAGCTGAATCACTCGTAAAAAAAAATATAGCAAAATCGCAACTTTTTAAGCACAAAACACACAAAAAATCCATTTTCGACCTTTGTTGAATCAAGCCCTTTATTTACAATTATTTAGGTTTGTCCAATTACTTTTGAGCCCCTGAAATGAAGGGATTGCATTTACAAATGTTTTTGTTCAACTCACTGAATTAAAGCTGAAAGTCTGAACTTCAACATCTAAATTGTTTTGTTCAAAATGTATTGGGGTAATGTACAGAACCAAAAATGAAAAAAAAAAAAGTTTGTATCTGTCCAAATATTTATGGACCTAACTGTATGTAATGACTGATTGCGCCTGCCATCTTACAGAGAGGGACAATGAGAGAAAAAAAAAAAAAGTGTTCCATGACAATAAAATAATCCATTTCTAGTTGTACACCCAAAGAAAGGAGTATTCGTAGGGGCTTTGGCCAAATGGATTTCACAAGTCCAGTAAGTTTTGTTCTGCTTTAAAGAGATCGATGACTGATTTTTAAATCATTACTTTAAAAAGCATTGCAAAAAGTAAGCATGCCAATTTGGGACTCCTTATACTTTCAAACATAGCAGCTTGTTTTCGACCTATGCCATTACTTTACTTCCATGTTCCCCTGCAGTTGCAGATGCGGAAACCCCACAGAACCCAGCATCCCAGCTCCCTCTGCTCTGTGTGTCGCTGGCAAACCTGGAAAAGCATCAGGTTCACCAGTATCGTACAGTGGAGGGAGCTGGGAATGCTGCGCACAGTGGAGTTGGCAGGTCTTCCCCAAATCACCATTCACCCTTGCATGCCATAGGCCATACAAAACCATCAAGACTTTTGGGACACTTTAATATTCTATATATAATATATATTTTAGAATACATGCAAACAGTAATCCACCCTGTCTGGCCATGACCCCCTGCTGAAGAGGGACAAGAACTACTCCACTGTACAAGAACGCATCTAAAACTGCAACCAGCAAAATGTCCTCCTGCAGCAATAAAAATCATTCCTTTGTCTTTCAGTAGCACAGGCCTCAAACACTGCTCTCTTTGCTTTTAGGAACACAGTGGGTAGTATAAGCCATGTGTCCTGTCAAACAGCAAGCACCTCACAAAAGTTTGCAGTAGTCTGCATCATAGGACTCAAGATTAAAGCAGAAGTCCAGTCTCGAGTAACCTCCCAGCCCTGACAGCACTGGGGGATACAAAAACAAAAGACCTTACTGTGCACTGTTCCTGCCCCGCACCCTGGGCACAGGCAGCAGATACACAAAGTGGCATTCCCTACTCTGTGCACAATCCTGTTCGCCCATTCAAGTGTGCGGGTAGAAGCAGCTCTGTGCTTTCTCTTCATGATTGCAGCGGCCATGACCCAAAACAAGGATCAGAGGCTGGGTGAGTTTTGTAAACACCCCCCCCCCCCCCTCTGCCTCAGAGCCAGGAAAGGGTGGCAGGGTAGAGAGGGGATTACCGGAGACTGAACTTCCACTTTAAATGTAAACATTTACATTACACTCCATAAATGATATGACTTCATTTCCATCCATTGCAAGCTTTGGAGCAAACTTAGGAGCAAATACATTTATACTATAAGCTTACAAAAAGGTAACATCAAGGCAGTGTCAGACAACCACGTGGTAATAGTGATGCGCTAAACAGCCTATTCGGTTCAGGACCAGTTCATAAATAGAAAGCCAAAGCACAAAAACATTAAACGTCTATATGGAGGGGGGCATCACTAGGAACAACATTAATAAGTAGGGACCATAAAACACTAGAGTATACAGAAGGTCCACTGCTTTCTATCAAACTCTTAACAGATCATCAACTATGAATACCAGTGGAACCAAACCACCAGGGAAAATCAATAAAGTTCGGAAAATGGCAACATATTCTAAGAGATAAATACAGATAACTTATACGGAAACATAACATGCAGGATTAAGGTTACAGGTTTCTCAGGAAATAATTCAAACCTGACTAGATCGATATGGGGCACTTCTATACCCTGATGTTGACCCTGGAAAAAATGACACATCAGATTAGTCATGAGTGCTAATAAACATTTTTCATTGCTATACCAAGATAATGAATATATCCGAAACAGCAATCTGGACTACAGGGTAGTAATGAGTGAAACACAGAAAATACAATTCTGTGAAATACTCACCTGTAGAATTGGTATTATAAGTATACAGTACGTCCTGCTCCAGATAGATTACTTACACTTGGGATATCCTCTGCCAGATGGCGCTGCACTGCAGAGACATGTAAAAACAGGCTCCTTCCGGCTCCTCAAATACCCAGGGACCTCCCACAAATCCCCAGCATTGAAAAGCTGTTAACGAGAAGCCGGGAGAATTCAACCACCAAAACTGGTAACTATAACAATGATAATCACCATACAGGGGATCCAGAATAATGCAAAAACCAGGGTGGGGTGGAGCAGGACATACTGTATACTTATAATACCAATTCTACAGGTGAGTATTTCACAGAATTGTATTATTCTTAGTATACAGTACGTCCTGCTCCAGATAGATTACTTACACTTGGGACATCCAATAGCAGTGTCCATAAGCAGGGTGGGATCCCCAACAAAAAAGGTAACAGCAGACAGTTTAAACCATCGCCGCCTGCAAAACCTTGCGGCCAAAAACAGCATCAGCTGAGGCCCTAACATCAACCTTGTAAAACTTTGAAAAGGTATGAACAGAAGACCAAGTAGCAGCCTTGCAAACTTGTTCAACAGAAGCCTGGTGCTGAAAAGCCCAAGAGGCACCAATAGCACGAGTAGAATGAGCAGTAAGGTGGAAGGGAGGATTCTTCCCCTTGGCAGAATAGGCCTGAATCACAGCCTGACGGATCCATTTGCTGATAGTAGACTTGGCAGGAGCCAAACCCTTCCTAGGACCAGTAGGGACCACAAAAAGAGCATCAGTCTTCCTGAAGGATGCAGTGACTACCAGGTAATACTTCAGACACCTGACCACATCCAAGGAATGCAAAACCCTTTCCTTAGCATTTCTAGGATTAGGGCACAATGAAGGAAGAACAATATCTTGATTTAAATGAAAAGCAGACACCACCTTAGGCAGAAAGTCTGGCTTAAAGCAGAACACCACCTTATCCTGGTGTCTCTCAAAGTATGGGGGCTGGATAGACAGAGCCGCCAACTCACACACACACCGGACCGAAGTAATAGCCACCAGAAATACAACCTTGAGGGTAAGTACAGCCAGAGCAGCATCCTGAATAGGCTCAAAGGGAGCACCCTGCAAGGCAAACCAAGTTCAAATCCCAAACAGGGACCATAGGTTTACGTGGGGGACGCACATGAGTGACCCCCTGAAAGAAAGTCGTAACCAAGGAATGCTGAGCAAAAGACTTCTGAAACAAGACAGACAGGGCAGAAACCTGACCCTTCAGGGTACTGAGTTGTAGACCCGACTCCAACCCATGCTGTAAAAACTCCAGAACCCTGGGAACTGAGAACACCCGACAGGGAAGAGACCTAGACTCCCACCAATCAATGTAGGTACGCCATACCCTATAATAGATGGAAGAAGAAGTTTTCTTCCTAGCCTTCACCATGGTCTCAACCACCGAGGCAGACAAGCCTTTCTCCATCAAGATGGAGGTTTCAGCAGCCAGGCCGTCAAAGCCAGAGTTTGTAAATTGGGATGGCGTAAGGGGCCCTGAGTGAGCAGATCTGGCACTCCTGGCAGAACGTACTGGTCTACTGCCATCTGCACCACATCTGCGAACCACACTCTTCTTGGCCAACTGGGGGCCCCCAGAATCACTGGCACCCCTTCCAGAGCAATCTTGCGCAGGACCCTGCCCAGCAGGGGGAATGGAGGAAAGACATACAGGAGCCGAAATTCCTGCCATGACATGGACAGAGTATCTGTGGCCAAGGCCAGAGGATCCTGAGACAGGGAGACAAAGGCCGGGACCTTGTGATTGTGACGGGATGCAAACAGATCCACATCCGGAAGACCCCAACGGTGACACAGGGACTGGAATACCCTGTTGCAGAGGGACCACTCCCCCTGACGGGAGGTCCCCCTGCTCAGAGAGTCTCCCAGTAGATTCTCTGCCCCCGGAATGTACACAGCCGAAATGCACTTAACATTGGCCTCCGCCCATGTCAGAATCCGCGACACCTCCTGGAGGGCCCCCCTGCTCCGGGTCCCTCCCTGATGGTTGATGTAGGCACCCGCCGTCCTGTTGTCTGAGCGCACCTGCACAGCCAGACCCCTCAGGTGATGGGTCAAATGCTCCAGTACCAACCTGATCGCCAGTAGTTCCAGAATGTTGATAGGCAAGTGGGCCTCCTGAGGGCCCCACCTCCCCTGGAACCGCAGGGACTTCCAGAAGCCCCTCCAACCCGACAGACTGGCATCCGTGGTGACCGTCTCCCAGGAGGGGACCAGAAAGGACCTGCCCCCCAGCAAGTTCCTGGGATCCAGCCACCATGAAAGGGACCGCCGGACCAAGGGGGGGAAGCACACATCCCGTCCAAGGACGTTGGGTCCTTGTCCCATACTGACAGAAGGTGAAGTTGAAGAGGCCTCAAATGGAACTGAGCAAAAGGCACCGCCTCGAAGCATGCCACCATCAGGCCCACCAACTGCATTTCCTGCCTGAGTGAGGGTTGGGGACACGACAGCAGGAACCTCACCTGCGCAGTTAGAGCTTCCACCTTCTGTTGAGGAAGGAATATCCTTGACTGAACCGTATCCAGAATCAATCCCAGGAATGGGGTCACCGAGGAAGGGGACAGAGAGTCCTTGGGGTGATTGATCACCCAGCCGAAGGACTCCAGGGTGGACACCACCAGCTGAGTGTCCAACTCTGCCTGCTGTAGAGACCGAGAGGTGATAAGTATGTCGTCTAGGTAGGGCAGCACACGTATGCCCCTTGACCTCACCAGAGACGACATCACTCCCGCCAGCACCTTGGTGAACACTCTGGGAGCTGAAGTGAGGCCAAATGGCAGGGCCACAAATTGGTAATGTTGATCTTCCAACGCGAATCTGAGAAACCTTTGGTGTCCTGAGAACACAGGGATGTGAAGGTAAGAGTCTTTGATGTCCACAGACGTCATGAAATCCCCTGGGCGCAGGAAGCTGATGGCCGAGCGCAGAGTTTCCATGCGAAAGCGCCTGTTCTTGACAAATTTGTTGAGGATCTTTAAATCCAGAATGGGCCTGACTGACCCATCATTTTTGGGAACTGTGAAAAGGTTGGAATAGAACCCTTTGCCTTTTTCTCTTAAGGGGACCTTGCAAATGACCCCCATACCCAGAAGGCCTTGCACGGCCTGCATCAAAACCTGAGCTGAGACAGGGTCCTGGGGGATCCGGGACCTGATGAATCTTGCGGGGGGCCGCACAGCAAACTCTATCTTGTAACCAGAGGACACTACCTCCTGAATCCACCGGTCTGAGACGTGGTGCCTCCAGACGTGAGCAAAGTGCTGTAGACGTCCCCCCACCCTGATGGGCGAGGGCACCCAGTCATGCCTGAGGGGGCTTGGGAGAGGATTTGGGCTTAGGCCCCCATGAGGAGCCAGGACGTCGTCCTCTGCTCCTATGCCAGGAATCAGCACGAGCCCCCGCGAAGGACACCCCTTTTCCTTGTTTAGCACCACGGTAGGGGAGTGAGAGGGAGCCCTGGCCCCGAAATGGCCGAGACTGCCGCCTGCGCTGGGGTAACTTACCTCCTTTAGCAAAAATGTCTAGACGGTCCCCAAACAGGTGTAGCCCCTTAAATGGAAGCCCAGTAAGGGCCTTCTTTGCAGCACTGTCAGCAGCCCACTGGCGCAGCCAAACCACGCGGCGTATAGCTACCACCAAGGCAGAAGTTCTCGCACACATCCTAATGGCATATAGGATAAAGTTTAGAAACACATCACAGTTAGAGCATTAAACGTTTCAGGTGGCAATTCATCAGAAACACCGTCAAGTACACTTCTGATCAGGGCCCTGAGTGCCACAGATGTAATGGCCGAGGCGCAAACCGGGCGCAGCGCCGTCCCTACAAATGCAAAGGCATGGCCCGCTAATTGGTCAATGCGTCGGTCCTCGGCATCCCGCAGAGTAGTAGAGTCAGGGGCGTGCATAATAGAGGTGTTAGACAGCCCTAGAATAGGAGCGTCCACCTCGGGGGGGGGGGGGGGGCGAAGACCAGCACTTGACCATATCAGCAGGAAAGGGGTACTTTCTGTCCCAACTCTTAGGTATACCGGGAAGTCTACTGGGACGTTCCCACTCCTTAAGCACAAGGTTATTGAAATGGGTTTGCTCTGGGAATTCCAAACGAACCTTAGCAGTATGAAAAAGCTCACCCCTTTGCCTGGGTGCCGCAACAGGGGGAGAGATGGACAGAACCTCGAAGATCTGAATCAGCAGTCTGTCAGTATCATCCGGGTCTCTCGTCAGATGACCCTGAATCAGAGAACAGCTCCCCTTCGTCCGAGGAGGTGTAGCCACATAGATGCAAAAACTCATGAGACTCCATAGGGAAAAGATTGGCATCAGGGGTTAAGTGACGCTTTTTAGCGGTGGCCTTACGCTCTAAAGTACTAGCAATCAATTTTTCAACACTGGCCAGTCTAGCAGCCACATCAGGTTGAGAATCCCCGCTTGTATGCGATGCAATGGGGGTGAGACTCAAGCTTGGGGGAGTAGGTGAAGTGAGACGAGGTGCAGGCCCAGCCACAGGCGGGGCGGGTTGCAACGTTAGCGCCAGCTATGCGCAAGGAACAAAGACCCGTGCACTGTCACCGCTGATAGGCGAGACCCCACAAGCTACACACAGCCGGGCTTGTCCCGAAGGAACCCCGGTCACATTATCCTGGGATGCCTCCATATGGTGATTAATAGGCACAATAAGCCAGTAGGGATTGACGCTGTAAAGCAACCCTGGATGCCCTAATGTCCCGCTAGGGAAGTGGGAGTAATTATACTAGGCCCAACTATCAATTACACCGGGCCGGGAGAAGCCACTGGGTTCGCCCATCTGAAAGACACAATGAGAAGAAGGGACGTCAAAACCATACACAGTAAGGAATGAGCATAAAGCCGCCCACGAGGGCACTTACAGACCGCGGTAGGTAGAACCATCACACACGTGCGTCCAGACAAAATGGCACCGAGCGAACCTCGAAGGGCGGGCCGCAATGCAAGGCGTGCCAAGCCAGGCCCCGCCCCCCCCCGAAGAGCGCGAAGCCCACAGACAAGCAGCCAATGAGAACGCAGAAGCGTCTGAGGCGGCAATTGTAATAGTAAAAAAGCCAAGTCAGCGCGGCGGCTGACACCACATATGCCAGTCAAAACAGACCAAAAGCCAATTGCATAAAATACTGACACATTCACCCCCCCCCCGAAGGCTACAGGGAGAATGAGGGAGGATGGTGGCCCTCTGTACAGGACCCACCGCTACACGGGGCATGGGGCAATAATGTGGGAGGGGCATCCCATGAAGGCTCACCATCAGCCTATACCGCCTACCCTTTGGTGGGGGACTGAGGTGGAGCAGCGCTCCTTAAGCACACATGGTGCTGCCTACCTTCACCCAACCAGCGCAGCCCAGGCTGGGAGGCACATCAAACGAGGAACGGGTGGGAATAGTCCAACAGGGCCGCAGGCTAATAGCCCCGCTCACCTGCGAGAGAGTGATAATTTCATGTCTTCGCAGTAAGCACTGCAGAGAAATCTGGGGATTTGTGGGAGGTCCCCGGGTATTTGAGGGGCCGGGAGGAGCCTGCTTTTACATGTCTCTGCAGTGCAGCGCCATCTGGCGGAGGATAACCCAAGTGTAAGTAATCTACCTGGAGCAGGACGTACTGTATACTAAGAATAAACTGGTTCCCAAAGCTGCTGTAAAACTCACCAGAGCCCTGCACAATCCCCTTCCTACCAGCAATGCTCAAGTGGCGGCCATTTTTCTGTGGCCCCGGATGTGGACCATTTTAAAAGCAGCCGTCGACATCAGGTAGGGGATTGTGCAGGGCTCAATTAAGTTTTACATCAGCGCACTTCCGTCAGCACACTTTGCGGCCCCTTTACTCCACAGCCACCCCCAAAGTTATGGTCCCTATTGATTTCAAAGGCGACCAGGTTTGGGTCCCTGAACTTTTTATCAAAGTTCATCTGAACCTGCAGCTCCTGAAATTTTTTTTTTTTGGGGGGGGGGGGGGCGGGGTTCCTTCGCCCCTACTAAAAGTAAATATTGCAACTTTACAACTGCCATAACAAACTGTACTACAGTACCTTGAAAAAGGATATGGCTAGGATAAAGCACTTTCTCAATCTGATCAGAGTGTCACACCCTGATTATTGGTTTTAGAGAATAAAGGTGATTAAAGGGATAAAGAGGCCAGATCAGGGAAATATGGAAAAACAAAAACATTTTATCCTAGGGAGGTTAGACCGGACCTTCAGCATAATTTAATGAAAAGCCCAAACCCTTAAAAAGTATTCTCCAGCATCTAAAGTTAATATATTTTAAGTTTTTAGCCAATTACTTAATCTTTCCCCCGCTGGGCTTAGACTCTAGGATATGGGCGGCGCCATCTTGCCTCAGAAGCATTGCATACTGAAGAGAGGAGTGGGATGAATAGTGCAGGAGGGCAGGTTATAGCTGTGTGCTGCACATACAAAGCAGAGCTGGGGCTAGGAAAAAGAGCGCAATCCCAGAAGGCAGAGCGGCATATTGAGAAGACACTCAGTTTCTGCAGGCAGCTTGAGACTCCATGGGACGCCATCTTGGATTTTAGATAGTTTAAGCAAAAAAAAAAAAAAAAACACACTAGGTGCAGGTAGGATGATTTTTATTGTGGGCAAAACATACAAGATAGGCTCTTAACAAAGCATCAGAGAGTTCTAAGTAACTTATATTTTACCTATAATATTTACAGAGCTATGCAGTGCTTTGGGGGGGGGGGCAGTAGAACATATCAAGGACTCATTCAGTCCTGCCTGAGAGCCAAATCGCCATTTTCCTGGGACTATACCATCCCTCTTGTGGCATAAAAGAAAGCAGAATGTTAAAAAGCACATGGTGCCTTTGAAGCGGTACAAAACCCAAGAGCCACCCCTGGAATCTAACAGATTCAAGGGCAGCCCGTGACCTTCCCCCTGGAGCATCCCAAAACAGGATTCCCCAGTGGTTAAAATATTTCGGCAACTCCCTTAGCCAGGATGGCAAAAAAAAAAAAAAAAAAATGGTCCAGAATGTTAGAAAGAGCAGTAATATCCATTTCTAGTTCTACACCTTAAAGTGGAACAAAATACACCCTGGAGTCTATGAGACTCCAGGGCAGGCATACTCACCGATCGGGGGTGTCAACTCGAAAATTCACCTCCGTACCCGGTCCAACAATGCATGCGCGAGCAGCGGCTGCATCCCTGCTGTTGCGGGCACGCTCCTTGTTGAAGGGTAGCAGGGGATGCTGCTGCTGGGCATGCCGATTGGATGAAAGGGCTGCTCATGTGCTGTAGGGCAGTTTCACAAGAGCTGGCTTGCTTACATGGCCTCTTTCTTAGTAATCCAAAGTCATGCTCACTAAATCAAGATGCAACTACAACATATTTCTCTGAAAATGTTAGTTGCATGGTAACTTCCTTAAACATCGGAAAGTGCAGCATATCACTGAGATATTAAGGCTGAGTGCCACATAACCATCTGAATACACAAAAGCTTTAGCTCTGCGTCCAGACACCAGTAGTTTAAAGCAAACCTTCACCCTGAATAAGAGCCTATCTTGTATGTTTTCCACAACCCTGTACATACAGATTGCTCACATTAAAAATAATCCTACCTGCATCTACTGCATGTTAAGAGCCTTTAAACATCCAATATGGCGGCTCATGGAACATCAGGCAGCCTGCAAACAGGAAGTGACTGACTGTCGCTCTGCATTCTGGGATTGCTGCCCGTTCCCTGACCCCAGCTCTGCTCTGTCTGTGCAAAGCACAGCTATAACCCCACCCCCTGCACTTTATCCCGCTCTCCTCTCCAAGTCAAGATGCCGGCGTCCGTATCCTAGAGTCCTGAACAAAGTTGCAGCCCGGTGGGGGAAAGAATAATAAGTGACTAAAAACTTAAAATATATTAATTTTAGATGCTGAAGATAGTTTTTAAAGAGAGTTTGGGCTTTTCATTAAATTATGCTGAAGGTCCGGTTTAAGAGATCTGAGAAACAAAGATAGACAATAGCACCAACTGGTAAATCAGTAAGATAACAAAATAATGTAGCATGAGGGAAAGAAGCTGCCCTTTTGGATGTTTAGAAAAGAAGTTACCAGGTAACTTAAGTTTTCTCAAAACAGCACACCACCGAGAGGATAAGCGCGATACTACTGTGTGGGAAAGGCTGCCTGCAACACACTCCTACCAAACAACTGATCTTGCAAGGCGAGCAGCTCCAGGCAGTAATGATTAATAAATGTCTTAGCTGAAGACCAGGTTGCCACTCTCTGCACAAAATGTAGAAATACTTCTTGTTGAATGAGCTGTAATACACCATGAGATCTGTTGTAAGCAAAATTGCTGGTAGTCGCATCCCCGCTTCCTTCTAACAGGGAGTGTGCCATTAAATGGCTGGCGCAGGCAGGCAGGCGTCCTGCTAGAGGGATTGCAGGCCTGGGGGGGGGGGGGTTCACACAGCAGGGCATCCTGATTTTGGACCTGGGTCTTGGTCCACTTTAAGACAGCTAGAGGGTCCGCCAAAACGTTGGTAAAAATTCTCGGAAGTTGTTGCCAGCCCGAAGGGTAAGCGTACAAATTGGAAGTGGAGTATTTGGTCCCCCAACTTTACTGCAAATCTCAAAAAGGCTAGAGCCGACAAGCTCATTGGTACCTGCCCATAGGCATCCTTCAGGTCTACTGACATGTACCATGAAAGACACAGGCGAGAGCAAATTCCTCACAGAGAAAATGGACTCCATGCGGAAGCATCTGTAGCGCACCGACAGATTCAGCTTCTTCAAATTGAGAATGAAGTGGAATCCTCTGGAGGTGGTCTTTACCCCCAAAAAATGCTCAAGTAGAACCCTTCCCCCCCATTGGTGGCGGGGAACAGGACAATCACTGCCATATCCAACATAGAATCTAGACAGTCTTTCCTTCCTGCCCCCTGGGAGAAGAGTAACAAAAAGGAATCAGGAACAAAATCTGGGTAGAACCCATCATGTTTAGACTTAGGGGTGCAACTGCTATCCTCAATGACCCTAAAACATTAACCATATGCAGGAGATATGGTAAATCCTCTGGAGGAAAAGGGAATTTCACTGGTGAAACTGAATCAGAACCTGAACAAGGGAGGAGGAGGAAGGGCCCTCAACCCCGTCCGATAAAATTGGTAGGAAGGATGTTGTTCTGCAGAAATGTCTGGCATTGTAGATGATAGAGGATCAGAGGATCAGGGATGTCATCGACCGCCGCTGGGTGGAATCGTCTCCTGCAGCAGATCCCTCCTCCCCTTCCATCAGGCATGACAAAACGGAAGAGGAGTGCGAGCATACCACAGACTGGCTTCTGGCAAGCTCCACAGAAAAAAACACAATGCAGCCCAACCATTCGCAGTCGTACATCCCACCGGACCATCACTAGCCCTTATCGGAGGAGGTGGCAGGAAGGGGGCACAGTAATCCGCTTTGACAATTTCCACAAAGCCTCAGACCATTAGCATTCTTGGTCTGAGGCTAGTACTGACACCCCCCCCCCCCCCCCGCTGGCTATGAGTCAGGGATAGGGGAATCTGACCTATCCCCTGGGAATCCCCTGGGAGTCACCTGGGTCCTTGGCAGGCTGCCTCTGAAGCCAGGGAATGGGTCAACCCATCAGGCCCACAGCAACAGTCTACTTACCTAAACCTGTGCCTGTCCCAGGCAGAAACACATAAAGAAGGGGTGTCTGGAGGAGGAGCTAAAGCTTTTGTGTATTCTGGTGGTAATGTGTTCCTACCTTGGGGCAGAGCCTTATAATATCTCAGTGGTATGTTGACCTAAGGGTGTTTTGAGAAAATGAGGTGTGTTGATGCTCCCCTGCTATTCCCTGGGAAACCCATAAGACAGATAAATTTAAATCCTTGGTCAAATGCTACCCCAGATCATAAAAAAACAAGACAATAAACACTGCACACTCTAACACACTAAATGATCATTAGCCTGCGCTCCAACTCAAACTCAAAATTAGAGCAGGGGCCATAACTTGTCTTTAAATTTAGTCAGAATATGTCAAATTCATGCAGCACTGGTCAATCACCAAATATGCATTGTGCTCCGAGCACGCTGGCGGTCGCATCTCGCGCTTCCCTCTAACAGGGAACAACGCTCACACTGGTCATTCACAAATAATGTAAGTGCAGCTGGCGAACGGGGGGGGGGGGGCGTTCACACAGCGGGGCATCCCGATTTTCAATGCCCCCACGGGGAGGGAATGGATCGGCCCAGGAATCTTATAGATTCCGATCCAGTTGGGTTTTGGTCCACCAACACCCTCCCGTGATCGGCCCGGGAATCTATAAGATTCCCGGACCGATCAGCCCCCTGACTGCGGGGCACCCCGATCGGGGGTGCCCCGCTGTGTGAAACCCCCCAGAAACCCCTAAATCCCTACCTGCTCCTCGATCCAGCGGCGCCCGACGCCGCCTCCCACGCGTCCCTCTAGCATGACACGCACCGCCGTTTGTGAATGGCCGGCGCGGGCGCGCACCCTGTAAGAGTGACGCACGGGAGGCGGCGGCAGGAGCGCTCTCTTGTCCGTCGCTGCCTCCTGCTTGTCCGTCGGCGGACAATCAGGGTGCCCCGCCGAAGTGGACCAAAGCCCAGGATAGTCAAAATCCTGGGTGTTGGTCCAGTTTAAGCAGTAAGGGAAATATGGTATTCAAGCGTGCAGCTGTTTCCTGGTGCCCCGAGTGAAAGAATTGCCACAAGTTGCCAGGTAAGAGTTTAGATCCATTAAAGCATCTTTACCGCCAACAAAATTCCAGTATATTCTACAATTAAATTAGACACAAAATTCCTAGACAGATTCCTCCAAGTAACCACACGAGTAAACTCTACCACTGATTTTTTTTTTTTTTTTTAATTGGGAGCATAAAAACAGGCCTTCACAGCGTTTTCTCTCAAAGCTCCAATCTCTTTTAAACAGCAAAAGGAATATGCTGATTCAGGCCTGCGCCCCACCCCCGCAACAAGGTAAGAGAAGTAGCAAGCAGCTACACAATGACATCAAGCAGATGACAGCTATAGTGCAAGAGATTTGGGTTGCACAGGTAAGAAAAGGTATTTTAAAAATTAAAGGCCTACTAAAACTATTTTAGTTTTGGATATAGTTAGAACAAGTTATACCCAATCAAACCTCACTGTATAGATCAGTGATACTCAACTGGCGGACCTCGATGCCAGATTTATGGACCCCTGCCCTGACAGCCCTGCACTCAGTTGCTTCTGTGTTGCTGTGCTCAGAGCTGCCTCCCCTTGATTGCAGGGTACATACAAACTTTGTTTCTCAGTCTCTTTACCCCATCCAATCCAATTTTGGCTCCTCCCCCAGTGTGTTCATTTTTTAACTATCCACCCCCCGCGACAGCACTCTGCCCGGACCTTCACCTCTCAGCGGATGCCTTTAAATGGACCTTTACCAGAAGTGGTTGAGTACCCCTGGTATAGATTTAGACTAGCTTTCCTTAAAGTAAAAAAAAAAAAAAAACATGGTACTTGAGCATCATAGTTCATGCTGACCAATAAAGCACTCCATCAAATAGGGATTTTCTGCTAAATTAAAAGAAATTAAAGTTAAAAAAAATAAAAAAAAACACAACTTTACTTCCTCTAATGCCCAAAGCATGGAGGCACAGAGACAGGGCAGCCAATACTTAGCACTCCCAAGATCGAGTGACAGCGCCATCATTAAAGGTTTGCTAGGCTGGTGGGTGCACAGAAATATGTACGCCCCACCAGATGAACCTGAATGGCCGCCAGTAGGCACATGATTGGCTGTCGTAGCTGGAATGCAGAAATTGTGATCAGTTGCCTGGTCTCAAGGCTCACAGCAGGGAATATAGAAATGGGATGCCCCTCATGCTGCAGAGACTAGAGAAGTCTTTTTGATTTTGTTTGTTGACGGAAAATAAGGACCATCTCTCCAATGGAGGGAATATGTGGCAAATTCATTTTCAAGCTAACACTATCTCAAGAAGAAATCCACATGGTCCTCAAGTTTGTCTTTATTTACCCCTCCAATTGCCTTTGACTTGGGACAGGAATGCTCCTACTACTATAAACATACCTCCCAACTTCTGAAAGCGGGACAAGCCATGCCCCCGGCCACACCCCCGTCACGCCCCGGCCACACCCCCGTCACGCCCCGGCCACACCCCCGTCACGCTCTCCAGCTCCAGCAATGTCGGCTGCCTTCACCCCTGCATGCGGTACGTAGCCCCCCCACCCCTGTGCGCCTGCCCACCCACCCCCGTGCGCCTGCCCACCCACCCCCGTGCGCCCGCCCCACTCTCTCACCCCACGCGCCAGGAAGTTATCTTCCCGCCGGCGTCATTGCGGCCCTGGGCTGTCACAGCGCAGGGGGTCCCGGGACATTTGGTAATGTTCCGGGACCGCGGGATCCTTCTAAAAAATCGGGACAATCCCGGGAAAATCGGGACAGTTGGGAGGCATGCTATAAAGTATCCAATTTGTGCTGCAGCGCCCACACTCCAAGTAAAGAGTAAACCCAGACCAGTCCTGACAGGTCTGGGTTTACCCTTTTCTTGGGCTCCGCATGCTGGGATATAGAAACATGAGGGCTCAGCAGAGGCAGAGGAATATTGAAAATGGCCTGAATGACCAGCACACATGGCTGCCGGCAACCAGTTCGAAAAAAGGGGACAGCCCAGACTGCCCTAAAATATAAAAGGCACTTATATACCAGACCACAGTACTGCGGGCTAATCTCCTCCTGTTTCAAAGAAGTCCGTCCCCCAGGCTCCTCTCCTAGCCTTGTTCAGTCGCATGCTGTATTCAAAGGAGCCCAGAATCAAGAAGGGAGCCTGTTCCCCAAGTGACCAGCAGCAAGGACCCACCATCAGCATCATAGCAGATAGTGCTAAAATTGGAGAACAGGAGTCCACAGAATTCCATGGAATTAAGTATTGCAGATGGCAGGTAAGTGCCTTTTAAACTTTGAAGAGCCTGGACAAAGACTTTGAGTCACTAAGCACAGCAGCATCAGGTATAGAACTTCAAAGTGCCATGTTAGAACAGCTGTCTCCATTTGGAAGAAACATTGTTTGGCAAGGAACAGAAAGTTCATTAGTTCAAAAGTCCATGTTTGTTACTACAGTATTTCTAACTCTTTTAGATACATTATATAAAAATAATATGGCTATTCACTTAAAATGTTCAGTAACAAGTGAGCAACAGGATGGGCAGACCCTTTATGCCATTATAATTGTCATGATGTCAGTGTCTGATACACATACTCGCCTATTTCTCTCACAGCCTCTCCATCTTAATACAAATTACAGGGTTCCAAGATTGAGTCCTACGGCATTCCACACCCAACCACCACTCACCAGCGACAATGCCAATCCCATAAAGATAGACCCCATAAAGACAGATATTTAGTTGGCTGGCTGAGATTCTATCATCTGTTCCTGGATGCTAACCACATCCTGGAAACAACGTTGTAGACACAGAGCCAGTTGAATTTAGTTCATATAAGAAATGGTGGTTTTCAAATGGGTGTAAATATATTGTCTAGATTTGAATAAACAGTCACTACTAATTGTCCCCTACAGTAGCTTTATCCAGCTGATGCTCATCCACCGTTTGCAAGCAATTGGTAGAGGAAGCTCAGTCCTGCCTCCATCATGACGACTGGAGTGTTGCTGTGCTCCATTCACTTTGACTATAAGGCTGCAGGGGAACACCTGGATTGCCAGGTCACCCAATCTTAGGGCACTGTCTTGGAGTAGGACAAAGCTGGATACTATTGATTGACTGGATAGGGACATCAAATAAGTTGGTAATTGGTATCATTTCTAAAATAAATTATAATCTGCAATGCAATACTTCAGTATGTTTCAAGGACTGCATCTAATAGATCTTCCGAAGCTAGTTACCGCCACATTTTTGTAATGCGTTTTCAGAACTCAGGGCGCATTCTGATTTTTTTGATAGGTTTTATGTATTATATTTCACAGCATAATACAACATATTATGCATATTAAAGTGGACCAATCACCAACGATGCATATCCCTCAACGCGATCACGGGCCGCCACCACGTCCTCGTCATCCAAACAGCTGTTCTGGGGGCTTTCACAGCATGGCGCCCCAATATGGGACGCTCCCGGGGCAAGAACCAATCACCGGGATAGTCAAAAAACCCTAGCGATTGGTCCAATTTAAAGCAATTCACATTAACGTTCCCTAGTGGATGAGTTACTTGCAGGAATGAGCTTTTAATAATAAAGAGAAGTCACCACTTCCTTATTCACTTGTATAGCAGCCAAACATGTGACTGCCGGCAACAAATCAGGATTGATTTGCAAGCCCACTCTGCATAAACGATTGGTCGCTGACAGTCTTGCATTGAATGCACAGGTGTTATTTTAAATACAGCAGTTTCATATTTACAAGAAATAGACTGTTTTGTTTTACAAGGAGATGGCATGTTAATAAACAAATACATTGCAGTGAGGCACACCAAGGCCACTGATTTTAAAGCAGAAAAAATCCTGTGGGGCCAGCCAAAAAAAATAAATTCCAGTGTCGGCCGCTGACAATCCCCAGGGGCATCCTAAATCGTGTGGTGCCCTCCTGCGCCCAGCCATTCAGGTCACCGGGGATGCGTCAGCTCTTGTCATTCCTCACTTCTGTGTATGCACCTGTCTGACCATTAACTTCAATGGTAGTGCCAGAAGCACTCAGAGCAGATGATGCCGTGACAGCCACAAAAAGTATCCGTAGAACATGCTTATTTGTGGACCAGGTAAGGTTTTTTTTTTTTTTTTTACCATCAGTTTGGTGACTTTAGGGTCCCTGTAAAGAGGAGCACCACCCTAAAATGTAACCATCCTGGGTGTTCTCTCTCCCAGTTATGGCATTTCCTGGCCTGATTTCCCAGAAAAACTAATCTCCATGCAATCTAACGGAGCATGTGCTAGTTGCTCTAGTCATAGCTTGTCTAGGCGACCCAATGTCAGCTTGGCTTGGGTATGCAAATGGAGAGCACGCTGCTGGCTGAACCCATGTTCATCCACATACCATTTACAAAAGGCTGGTGTGAGTACCCACCTCAGATAAATATAGTAGCGATGCAGCCCATGCATGCATTGTGGGCTTTCTGCAAGTATACCAGGACAATACTGGGGATTTTACACAGAGGGGCAAGGCTGTTTCTAGGGGAGGGTGAGCAGGGCTGGGTGCCAAGGCCATTGGGGGTGTCTTTATCCCAGCCTGTTTTCTGTGGATGAGTCAGGGGCACTGTTCATGGTGCAGGCCCTTCATTACCCCATATTGGGCACTACCTGCTGCTTAAAGTGGACCAATCATGGTGCACTTTAAGCAGCAGCTAGTGCCCAATATGGGGGATTTGTGCCTCTTTAAAGTGGACCAACACCCAGTATTTTGACTATCCTGGGTTTTGGTCCACTTCCCCGGGGCAACCCCTATGTGAAACCACCTAGATTTCCCGATAAAACTCACCTCACACCGCTCCAATCAGTGCGCTCCCAGGCGCTGAGGTATGCGTGTCTAACCTCAGCGGCTCAGAGCACGCTGGTGGGTGCATCTCACACTTCCCTCTAACAGGGAGCGCGCCCGCCATTCACAAATGGCCGAAGCAGGCACGTGCCCTGCTAGAGAGAAGCGCGAGATGCGGCCCGCACATGCGCCGTTAGGCCGGGATTCAGGAAAGTGCAGTGGGCGTCCTAGGGGGTTTCACACAGCAGATTTTGGATGCCCCGCGGGGAGGGATTGGATCAGTCCAGGAATCTTATAGACTCCTGGGCCGATCCCCCTGGGTGTTGGTCCACTTTAAAGTTAAATTTAGTAGGCTTCGAATCATACCCAAAAGATAAACTTGCTTCACCAGACAATCAGCATGTGCCCCGTATGTGCCAGTTAGGAGGTTCTCCACCTGCCAGTCCCTCGGCAACTTTTTATTAACCAAACATGGCATGAATGAAACTGTAATCCTAATGCCCTAGTGAATAAACCAGGTTATATTCACTACAGACCCTGACCACTGAAGCTATATATTGGCCAGCTAAATAAAATGCGAATGGCTCCTTTTCTCAGAGATATATATATGTAATAAATGTTCCCCCACTCCCCTGCAGCCAGTGACCGTATGATAGGTCATAGCCCGGGCCTACAGCGATGGCTGGCTCATGGTATAAAGAGCAGGCGGCGCCCACATTTAATGTTATAGGGGTTCCTGCACATACCGTAGACAGAGGTGGGCCGCAATCTGAGGCGCTTCATCCGAGGCGAGTAGAGGAAAGGGCAGGAAGCCCATGGCTCCCAGCAGGCCTCAGCATCGGCCTTTCCTCACAGTACTTTCCCGCCACACAGAGCGGAGCCCCTGCACTGCACACAGCTCAGGACTAAAATGGGAAACACAAACACACACTGATCTGCGTATACAAACCTCGTTGTTAAACGTTTTGACGGCCTCCATGTTGTCTGGGATTCTAGCAGCGCTGAGTTGTTTAGAGGAGGCGGCAGCGAGGGTTGGCCACGGAGGAGGGGAGAAGAAAGCAGAGGGAGGGGGAAGAGAGGAGAGGAGGAGAGAGAGAGAGGAAACGCGGGCATGGAGGAGGGGGCTCTTCAGTAGCCTCATCATTATAGAGGTGGCCGGCTTACATTTACCTCAGTTCATAATTACCATGCTTGTTTCTCCTAACCAGTGTTAATGTAACTGCTGTAACAGACATTATCGTATTGGCGGGAAGGATTCCTGCTTCCAAACGTCATCACCCTCTTCTATCGACATCGGGGGCGAAAAGCTACAGTATAGCAACCGCATAGTAAAAGCCTGATCAGTGCAGCGACGGCTTTCTCTCTATGAGACAGCTGCTGGAGCCCAAATCCTGCATGAAATAAATCAATAGACACAATGTAAGGTCACTGCACAAGCCACTCGCTATTTAATCAGTTACTTTAAAGAAACGTACTATGCAATCTTTCATCACATGTGATTCTATGTCACCATCGATTTGCTTCATGAAGAAAGAGCTTCTTAAACAGGCGATGAGTTTGAGCGCCATCTCCTGGAACTTTTAGGAAACAACTTGTTCTCTTAGCTTTTCACTATCCTGGTGATGAGTTGATCCTTGCCCTGCGCTTACCACCATTTGCCCTGCATAACCTGGTCTGGTCCCAGAGGCTTTTCAGTCTTTGGTCTAAAGGGCAACAGGTGAGTTTACCAGCTCCCCAGGGGTCCGGCCCTTGAGACTAAAAGAGGTTTTGAAGGCGATCTGTGGGGTTTGCCTGTGTGGGAATGCCGGTATACTCATGGTAAATGTGTGGGATCTTATTCAATTAATCTCTTTATGCCATGCATGTGAATAAACAGAGAACCTGGCACAGGGAGCTGCCACTCGCCTTTGAGGTGCGTGCGTCAGGATCATCACCGGACCTGTAAGTATAATGGGCGAACATTGGTATTTCACAGTGGGACATCCCAAATCGGTTGGAAATTGGAAATGTTTTTTTAGGCTCCAGGGCCAGCCCTTAAGGGTTTTGATCAACTTTATAGCAAGGCCATACTTGTTGTTCATACAAAAAAAAAACACACCCTTGCGCCCAAACCCTAACATAAATGTGCAGTATTAATATACGCAGGAACACAATAAGGCAGAACACCAAAAACCTCACATACATGAAGTTTTCCTTTAACACCCTTATGGCCCGTTTAGACGGAGCGATTAAAAAGTGCGAGATCGCTAAAGCAACCGCAATTTAGCAATAATCGCTCTATGGAAACAGCTGCTACAGCAATGGATGAGAATTGGTAAATCAGTCAGCATTGTATTGTTTGGCTGACCAAACATTTCTTGGCCATCTCTTGATGGAGTGTATAAACAGATGTCACCCTAAAAAAAAAATGTACTTTGCTATGAGAATCGCACGATCACATTAGCCAACAAATTGACCAACAAATCTTCAGCATCTGAACACAGTCGCTCAATCACAGAAGATTTGTATGGTGGCTCACTTGCTGAGCTGACAGCCAATATATCTGCTCGTGTAGACCCAGCATTAGGATTTATACTCCTTTCACCAGTTTTCCTGCCTACATACCCTCCATCCCTCATCTTCACACCAGAGTGCTGTGGTATTTTATTCACTATACAGTGTACCCTGCATCAGCCTTTGGAGCCTACGTGGTCTATGACCCAATACAAAATTGTAGTGACAGGCAACATCTGGGCACTCTTACATTGGTTCACCTATAATGAAAGAGTTTTAATTGCTCCATTTGCCTTATTCTTAGTATACAGTATGTCCTGCTCCAGATAGTACTTACACTTGGGTTATCCTCCGCCAGATGGCGCTGCACTGCAGAGACATGCAAAACAGGCTCCTCCTGGCCCCTCAAATACCCGGGGACCTCCCACAAATACCCAGATTTCTCTGCAGTGCTGACTGCGAAGACATGAAGTATCACTCTCTCACATGTGAGCGGGGCTATTAAAGCCTGCGGCCCTGTTGGACTATTCCCACCCGTCCTCCTTGTGATGTGCCTCCCAGCCTGGGCTGCGCTGGTCGGGTGAAGGTAGGCAGCACCACGCATGCTTATGGAGCGCTGCTCCTCCGCAGTCCCCCACCAAAGGGTAGGCGGTGTAGGCTGATGGTGAGCCTCTATGGGATGCCCCTCCCGCATTACTGCCCCTTGCCCCGTGTAGCGGTGGGCCCTGTACCAAGGGCCGCCATCCTCCCTCGTTCCCCCCATAGTCGGGGGGGGAAAGAAAGGGGGGGGTGCCTGTGTGGTCTGTATTGGATCCTTGCACGTATATGGCCTTTGTCTGTCTTTGGACTCTTATAGATATGGTGTCAGCCGCCACGCCTTTTTATGTATTTTACTTGCATGACTGCCGCCACATGCGCTTCTTTCCTTAGTTGAAGGTTCTGCGCCGGACGGCGGCGTTACCTCAGACACCTCTGTGTCCTCATTGGCTGTTGTTGGACTTCGTGCTCTTCGCGAGGGCGGGGTCTGGTTTGGCGCGCTCCGCGTCATGGAACGCTCTGGCCCGCCCTTCGAGCTACACAGCGCCATTTTGTCTGTTCGCACGCGACACGTGGGACGCTCCTGCTTACCGTGGTACTGTAAGTGCCCTCGCGGGCGGCTTATTCTCATTATAGTTATCTTGGTTCTGACACCATTTTTCTTCTCTTTGTGTCTTTCAGACTGGTGAACACCATTGGCTTCTCTCGGCCCGGTGTAATTTATAGCGGGCCTTGTAAAATTCTTCCACTTCCCTAGCGGGTCTTTGGGGCATCCAGGGATGCTTATAGTGTAAATCCCTACTGGCATATTGTGCCTTAAATAATCACCATATGGAGGCATCTCAGAATTATGTGACCGGGGTCCCTCTGGGACAAGACCGGCTGTGTATAGCGTGTGGACAACCCCATGCTGATGCTGACAGGGCACGGGTCTGTGGACCCTGTGTCGAGCAAGCACTGGCTCTGCAATCAGGCCTGCCAGTGGCTGCACCTCGCTTCATTTCACCTATTTCCCCAGGCTTAAATCTCACTCCTGCTGAGTCGCATACAAAGGGGGATTTGCAGCCTGTTGCGTCTTCCAGACTGCCTACGACTGAACAGATCATTGCGAAGTTGTCAGAGCGCAAGGGCCCTGGTAAGAAGCGGCACTTGGCGTCTCCTGTTTCTGTTTTTTCTATGGGAACTGAGGAGTTTTCTACTCCGTGTGACTATTCCCCTTCTGATGAAGGAGAGCTATTCTCTTACTCAGGCTCATCTGATGAGAGGTCGAGGAGTCATGACGATCCTGGACCTGAATACTGGGCCCAGTATGACACTGACGATTTGTTGATTAAGGTCTTTAAGGCTCTGTCTATCTCTCTCCCGGGTGAGGCTTCCAAGCCAAGAGGGGAGCGTTTCCATACAGCAACAGCACGTTTGGAATTCCTAGAGCAGGCTCACTTCCATGCTCTTGTTCTCAAGGAATGGGAATGCCCCAGTAAACTTTCAGGGGTCCCAGGGGACTGGGATAGGAAATACCCTTTTCCCCCTGAGGTGGTTAATTGCTGGTCATCCCCCCCCCGTGGTGGATGCCCCGATCATAGGGGTTCCTAACCCCCCCTTTATTACAGTCCCTGCTCATAATACCCTTCGGGATGCTGAGGACCGGCACATTGAGCTGCTGGCCTCCCACGCCTTTTCTTGTGCAGGGACGGCGTTGCGCCCGGTCTGTGCCGCGGCTATTACTGCAGTGGCCGCTAGAAAGATGCTTGATCATCACGCTGATAATCTCCCCTGGGAGGTGTTTAATGCACTCTCCAGCTGTGATCTGTTTGTAAAATTTATCCTATCAGCGTTGGACGACACCATTAGAATGTGTGCAAGAACTTCTGCCCTTGCGGTGGCTATACGTCGCTTGGTTTGGCTGCGACAGTGGAGTGCGGACGATGCTACTAAAAAGACTCTTACTGGGCTTCCCTTTAGAGGGCCAGGCTTGTTTGGGGCCCGTCTAGACCTGTTTGGTAAAAAGGGTAAGTCACCCCGTCTCGGCCCCCTCGGGGCAGGGGCACCCCTATTCCCCCCTGCCATAGTGTTAAACAAGAACCAGGGGTGTCCTTCGTGGGGGCTCGCGCAGACTCCTGCCCCGGGAGCAGCAGACAACGCTCTGGCCCCTCCGGCGGGGCTAAGCCTAAATCTTCCACCATACCCCCTCAAGCGTGATGGGGCGCCCTCGCCCGTCGGGGTGAGAGGATGGCTGCGGCACTTTGCTCTTGTCAGGAGGCTTTACGCCTCATACTGGTGGATTCAGGAGGTAGTGTCCTCCGGATACAAGATAGAGTTTGCTGCGTGGCCTCCCCCAAGATTATCAGGTCCCGGGTACTCCTGGTCCCTGCCGCTGTTCAGGTGCTGGCACAGGCCATGCAAGGCCTGCGAGGTCTGAGGGTCACTTGCAGATTGCCCTTAACTGGCAGAGGCAGGGGCCGCTACACCAACCTTTCCACAGTCCCCCAAAAGGATGGGTCAGTCTGGCCCATTCTGGATTCACAGCAATTCTCCAATTACAGGCAGTTTCTGCATGGAAACTATGAGATGGGCCATAAGCGCCTTGCGCCCAGGGGGCTTCTTGCTGTCTGTAGAGCTCTAAGATGCTTATGTTCACATCCCTGTGCCTTCAGGACACCGAGGCTCTTCAGGTTCGTGTTGAAAGTCCAACACTGTTAATTTGTGGCCTTGTTATCTGGCCTCTCTTCAGCTCCCAGAGTGCTCACCCAGGTGCTGACGGGGGTGATGTCTCTGATGAGACCAAGGGGCGTCCGCGCGCTGACCTACTGGACGTCGTTTTTCACTTCCCAGTCTCTATGTCAGACTAAGTTGGATACCCGGCTGGTGGTGTCCATTGGGAGTCATTTGGATGGGTGATCAATCACCCCAAGTCCTCATTGTCCCCTTAATTGGTAACTCCATTCCTAGGAATGAATCTGGATTCGGTTCAAACAAGAATCTTCCTTTCTCAGCAATAAAGTGGACAATCTGGTCCCATGGGCTCAGTCCCTCATTGCTGTCCCGGTCCCTTCACCAGGCAGGGATGCAGCTGGTGGGCTCGTTGGTGGCTTGCCCAGAAGAGGTCCCTTATGCTCAGTTCCCCTTGGGCCCTTATGCGACTTCTATTGTTATTACAGGACAGGGACCCAGCATCCCTGGAGCAGGGTCTGTGTGCCTTCCCACCTGGTAAGGAGGTCCCTCTTGCCACCTGGTAAGGAGGTCCCTCTTGGAGTGGATGAACTCAAGGAACCTGTCTGGGGGCAGTTCCTTCTTGCCCCTTCCTGGAAACGGTCACCATGGATGCCAATCTATCAGGTTGAAGGGGGGGGGGTTTCTTCTGAAACTCCCTGCGATTCTGGGGGAGGTGGGGCCCTTAGAAGGTCCTTACACCTATTGATGTTTGAAACAGTGAGCGTTTTCAGTTGGTTCTATCTCGCTTGACTACTCCTCTTCTGGGCCTGCCAGTTTGGGGGGCGCTCTGTCTGTCTGACGACAGTGTCCTACATTAATCATTGGGAGGGGCCTGGAGCTAGAGGACCCTCCAGGAAGTGTCTATGATCCTAATCTGGGTGGAGACAATGTTCCCTGCATATCGGTGATATTCCCTCTGCGACAGGAAGTGCTAATCCCTGTGTCACTATGGGGTCCAACCAGTTGTGGATCTGTGTCCCATCACTATCACTAGCTCTCGGCCCTTGTTTCCCTGTCCCAGGATCCTCTGGCCGTGGTCCTGATGTCTTAGTAACGTCATGGCTGGACGTTCGGTTCTGTATGTCTTTTCTCCATTCCCCCTGCTAGGCAGGGTTCTGTGCAAGATTGCTCTGGTAAGGAGACCAGTGATTCTGGTGGCCCCCAGGTGCCCTGGTAGAGTGTGGTTTGCAGACGTGGTGCCGAGGGCAGTAGTTTCTGTACGTTCTGCCAGGAGTGTCAGCTCTGCTCACTCAGGGGCTCCTTACGTCACCCCAATCTACAGACTCTGGCCTAGACAGCCTGACTACTGAAACATCCATCTTGATGGAGACAGGCTTATCTGTCTCAGTGATTGAGACTATGGGAGACTAGGAGCAAGCCTCTTCTTCTTCTTCTTCCATCTGTTATAGGGTATGGCATACCCATATTGATTGGTGGGAGTCCCTGTCGGCGTTCTCGGTTCCCAGGGTTCTAGAGTTGTTTCAGCATGAGTTGGAGTTGGTTCTTCAACTCAGTACTCTGATGGGTCAGGTTCTGCCCTGTCCACCTTGCTTAGAAGTCTTTTGTTCAGTCTTCCTTGGTTAAGACTTCTTTCAGGGGGGTACTCATGTGCGTCCCCCATGTAATCCTATGGTCCCTGCTGGGATTTGAATTTGAATTAGAATTTTTAATTTGTATTTGATTCTGTCTGCTTTGCAGGGTTTTTTCCCTTTGGTCCTATTCCGGATGCTGTCTGGCTGTTCTTACCCTCAAGGTTGTCCTTCTGGTGACTGTTACTTCGGTGAGACGTGTATTGGCAGGCGGCTCTGTCTACCTAGCCCCCATTCTTTGAGATACACCAGGATAAGGTGGTGTTCCGCCTGAAGCCGGACTCTCTGCCTCAGGTGGTGTCTTATGTTCTTTGATTCGAGATATTGTTCTTCCTGCTGTGCCTTATTCCTAGCAACGCTGAGGAAAGGGCTCTGCATTCCTTGAACAGGTGTTGGAAGTTTTTTTTCTTGGTAGTCACTGTGTCCTTAGGAGAACTGATGTTCCTTTGGGCCTATGGTCACTACATCCTGAATGTGCCCGATTTCGTCTGCTCTCGGGGAGTTGGGCGGCCTTGGCCCTGGCTATTACTTGAATGGGATGTTCCTTCTGGTCCTAGGAAAGGGTCTTTGGCTTCTGCCAAGTCTACTGTTAGCGATTGGATTCGTCAGGCTGTTACTCAGGCCTATTCCAACAAGGGGAAGAATCTTCCTTTTCGCTTTGATTCTTATTTTACTTGTACCTTGGTGCCTCTTGGGCTTTTCAGCACCATGCTTCTGTTGCACTGGTTTGCTAGGCTGCTGTTTGTCTTCTGATTCATACCTTTTTCAAAGTTTTACAAGGTTGATGTTTGGGCCTCAGCTCATGCTGTCTTGGCCGCATGGTTATGCAGGTGACAGTGGTTTTAACTGTCTGCTGTTGCCTTTTTTGTTGGGGATCCCACCCTACTTTATGGACACTGCTATTGGATGTCCCAAGTATAAGTACTATATCTGGAGCAGGACGTACTGTATACTAAGAATAATACAATTCTGTGAAATACTCACCTGTAGAATTGGTATTATTTGTATACAGTACGTCCTGCTCCGCCCCACCCTGGTTTTTGCTTTTTTCTGGATCCCCTGTATGGGGTTACCATTGTTATAGTTTCCAGTTTCGGTGGTTTATTCTCCCGGCTTCTTATTCACTGCTTTTCAATGCTGGAGATTTGTGGGAGGTCCCCGGGTATTTGAGGGGCCGGGAGGAGCCTGTTTTGCATGTCTCTGCAGTGCAGCACCATCTGGCGGAGGATAACCCAAGTGTAAGTTCTATATCTGGAGCAGGACGTACTGTATACAAATAATACCAATTCTACAGGTGAGTATTTCACAGAATTGTATTTTTGTGGCTTTTACCTGGGGGAGACAAATGGTCCCACTGTGGTAATATTGAGAATAGAGAAGGGATAAAAGAATGGCCTGGTGACCTGGTAAGCAGGTTTTGTGTTGGTAAATCTGTGTGTTCACTTGCTCGGCGTGTTTCGCTGGGACCTGGGTGTTAGCTGTAGCTTGCCTTGCTGAACATGTGTTTGTTATTCTTTAGTGGTGGTGGCATCCGAGTTTTAGATGTCACTGTGTCCTTTTTACAGGCTATAAGGGGTACCGATTGGCTGGTTATTATCCAATCGGGTGGGGGCATTACCAGGATGTGGCAAGGCTCAGTGGGCAACTGACTATTTCTAGGTGAGTGTCACAAGGACCTAGGTGGAGCCCTGACTGCAGGGACTACAGGGGGACTAGAATCTAAGAGCCGACCTTGTTTTCACTAGAGCCCCTGATGATGGGGATAGGCTGGGCTGCAGGAAGGTCCCAGGTCAGGTAACCTGGAACCGATTATTGCTGGACTAACACAAATTGTGTTCCAGCTGGGGGTCATGTGACCCTATGTGCTAATAATGCATTTATGTGCCTGCATTGGTGTGATATGGGAATTGGAAGTTAATCCCTTCTTAGTGTGCTAGCTCATCGCTCTGCAGCACCTTCTAGTTTTTTTTTGGCTGTGGCACAAGAATAGTTTTTCTGGTTGTCTCCAGCTACATGTCAGAATAAGGTCATTATAGCCACGGTGCTGGGGCTGGTCATTTAACTTGGTTGTTTGGTGAATAACTGCAGGCCGTCCAGAAGGAGCTTGTGCTGGAGGTGTTTACAAATGGTACAATTAGTATAATAATGTGAAAAATTAATAAATAACTACAGATAGTCATTAAGTTACATTGCATTGTTTCAAGCTAAGCACAGTGCATAAGCATATGCTAGTTGGCAATGTTACTACAGAAATAGAACAAAACTCAAATGGACATTGCGACCTGGATGGTGGGTATCCGTTAGCATAATAATCCCTCTTGTTTCTAATTGTAGCAGGTGTTTGTCTCAGTTCCCCCCTTGTTGGTTAGGGTGGATTCAATCTAACATGTTGAAGAATATGTTGTGTGTTCCTTTGGATAAGCTGTTGTTTACATGTCTGACTAATGTACTCTTAGAGCTGTTGTTCATTCATGTGTTCCAAAATTCTATTCTTAAATGGTCTTTTTGTTTTTCCTACATAAAAGGCTCCACAACTGCATATCCTATCTAATTGTGTGGGCTTTACACTTTCCGCATGTATATAGACCGGTTATGCAGCATTGTTGGGTTTTAGTGGCTTTGAAGCAGTGCTTGACTTTAAGATTTCACCCCTGCAAAATTTTAATTGTGGTTCATTGTGTATAAATTGTTTTAATGTTGGATCTCTATATAGTTTGTGCAAGTGTTTATTGATGATGTCCTTTTTTGTGTCATGGTGGATGGTATAAGTGGTGATTAGTCCTCTCTCTAATGTGCCCCATCCTATGTCAATTTGCACCTGAGGTGGTGGGAGCAAACTATATTTTCAGATGATTCCTTCACAGACTATACCAACAAGATAATCTGGTAGGGAAGATACATAGACAATCTCCTTTCTCTGGTCTGACAACATAAACTCTTTGCAACAAAATGTAACTAGACTACTAATATTAACAACCTAAGTCTTGCTTCCCTTATATCCTCACAGGCCCAGAACCCCAAAACAACCGTTTAACACCTCTTTACTCTGCCTACAGCCTCTCCTGCTTACCTCCCCAATAACAGCAGAGAAATCTGCCTCATTCAACTAACTGACTATATCCAAGCTAGCTTAGCCCCTCTAATCATTTCAGATCCCCCTTTCACCCCTGACTACTACCCTATCCCATTTCACCCTGCTGTCTAATCAAAGACTATCCTCCCTCATCTCCAAGGCCCACCTTGCTACTTGCCCTCTTGATCCTATTTCATCCCATCTAATTGCACAACTATCCTCATTCATCATTACGGCCCCCACACCACTCTTAAACATTTCAAAAGACACCTTTCCTTCACTCTTTAAACACACAGTCATAACATCATTACTCAAAACACCCTCCCTACACCACTCTGTACTCACCAACTACCAAGCCATCTCACTGGACCCTTTTACATCCAGACTTCTAGAACAGAACATTCACTTCCTACTAGACCCCCTCCAATCTGCATTCTGTTCCAATCAAGCCACTGAGACTGCCCTCACTAAAGTCACTCATGATCTGCTAATCACCAAATCTAAAGTCACTACTACTCCATTTTCATCTCTCTCAGGGACCACTCCTTTCCACTTATTTTACTCACCTCCCAAGGAATCGGATATCTTGCAATGTCATGGCTCTCCTCCTACCTCTCAAACCGCAATTTGAGTGTATTCGACTACAACTCAGTCTCCTCGCCCTCTGTCGGGGTACCACAAGGATCCACCCTGGACCCCTAAAAATTTCAGTCTACACCTATGGTCTTGGCCAACTGATGAACTAGTTTGGCATCATTTTTATGCTGATGACACTCAAATCTACCTCTCAGGCTCTACCATCTCTCTTCTCTTCTATCTTATGGTCCAGACTGTTTAATTGCTGTCACCTCATTCATGTAATATTGCTCTCTCAAAATGAGCATAACAACGTTTGTCATCTTCTCAACATCCAATTTTGCTTCTATTTCCGCAATAATCATTATTGTTAATGACCTGACTATTACAGCAGCTCCTTAAGCTCCTTAACCAATGTCTTAGTCTTTTACTACACTTCTCACATTCAGTCACTAGCCACCTCCTCTAAATTACAAAGCCTTTAATTTAATTGCAAGTCCAAAGAGACCAACCCAGACACAGTCTCCGATCTGCCTGCGACCTCCTCCCACTCTTGTGCCCTGGGCTCCACCATTATTCAACCCCCATTTCCCATGGGTTTAAAGGGGGGGGCTGATGTGGCAATAGGACCAGATTGAGATCCCAGGGCGGGACTATGGATGGCCGCACCCTTCATGAACAAAAGGACAAGGTCGGGACCTGGCCCTTAATGGTGCTGGGCTGTAAGCCAGCGTGCAGGTCTTGCTGGAGGAACTTTTTTGGGGTACCAAGAAGTGTCCCTTAGATTTGCACTAAGACACAAACCCTGTAGTAAATTCTAGAGAATGACTGCTTGAATCAAACCCCTCTCGTCTAATATGCTCGTCTCAGCAGCCAAGCTGCTAAACCAGCACTGGAGAATTGGAGTGCCACAGAGGACCCGGTTGCAGAAGATCTGGGCAGTTGGGTAGTCGCAACGGGGGCTCCACCACCAGGCTGACCAGATCCATGAACCACACCCTTCTGGGCCAGTGTGGGGCGATCAGGATGATAGGAATCTGCTTGCAGTTGACCTTCTTTAATATGTGACCAAGAAGTGGCAGAGAAGAAATAACCTGCGCACGTCCTAGCAACCCATAGCGGTACTAAATAAAATCTTACTAGTACCTTGTAATTAGCCTTGATGGTTGCGGTATTTACCAGACCCTTTTAGGACCTATTTGCGATGGAGAACCATTCCTTGTCGGGCAGGACCTCACATAGATCCCTCTTCCAGGCCAACATGTATGGTAGTTTATCATCTGTTTTCATCATTGAGTTATAAAGGGTGGAGGTCAACCCCGGTGGGTCTGGGTTCCTCAAACTGATTTTCTGTGGTTTCCTCCTGTGTACCTTCCTTTGTGGTGAGCAAATGTAGAAAAGACTCGGAGAGCGGCACAGAGCGGGGTGTCCCTGAACACAGAACTGGAGGACAGATCACCTTGTATCATCCCTGGTTTCTCCCGCAAAGAAAGCTTCCCAGTTGTACACCTGGAGGGAAGTCTGGGTTATGAAAAATCCTGGTAAGTGGACTAAATTTGGTTTAGAGTTTAATTGTCCGATTTATCCTTTCCCATAGTCCAAGCAAATAGGATATAAATGGGTTAGATATCTGCGGTCTAGAGATACGATAATTAGAAAAAGTAGTAGGGTGTGTTGGCCCGCAGGTCCTACACCTGGGGTATAACACACCCTGTTGCTGTGACCCTACCCTATTGAAAACGCTGGTACGTCCTCAAGACTAGACCATAGAACAAATTAGATGTTGGGTGTAGGCAACACCCAAATATATTGGAGAAAAAAGAAGGAAGGGTTTTAGTATGCAGAGCGTTCAAATCGCTCTGTTTCAAAAATCCCTCCTAATGCAGGCACGCTATTGTGTATGAGAGCAAAGGGGAACTATAATCAAAAGTGATGATAGATGCTTTCAATATATATTATTCTAGGCTGCACCAGAGTATTTAATACAGTGTTAAAGGTATTAGCACAATTTCATATAATGTTACAGCCAGTAAGTAGAGATATTAACGATTTTGGCTCATGGTAGCACTATATTATCAAGCTCAGTAAATAATTCTCAAAGAGGCACTCACCGACCGGGCCCGGAGGTATAGAACCTAACCTGGGCCACTTGCTGATTCCGCTGTGCGCAGTTGCTAAACATTGTCATCCAATAATAATCCCGATAAACTGTTGCTGATTCTTTCAGTAGAAAGAAATATTTGGATGCTCTGTCACACTTTATTTCTAATCATATAATATCAAACATTTAGTTAATAAAATGTCTCCTCTTTTCTTCTTAGTTGGATAAAGCTTCCGGTCTGCAAGGTTTCAATATGCTAAGACCACTGTCCCGCAAATGCGTGTTCCTGGATTTAACAAAAATGTCTTTATTGCTCACCTAGAGTTCATAAGCTTCTTTGCTCCAGTGTGCAAAAGTTCAGGATGTCACTTGTGTGGAGCCAAATGCAAGCGGTATCTTGTTGCCAAAAAAAACTCTGCCACGGCTTAAAATCATAGAGGTCCGACATGCGTTTCGTTCAATAACATTCTTAAGGTCCTCAAAGCGCATGCGCAGGGAGTCTTTTATACTGGCTTTGTGCCCCTGGTGTTTCTGGGAAATGTAGTTTTGTCTTGTAGTTCCTTATACTAGATACGTGTGATTACCGCATCTGTGAATTATCCGCACAGTGGCTCTATTAACACTTTCACTGCAAAAAGAACAACTCCCTGCGCATGCGCTTTGAGGACCTTGAGAATGTTATTGAACAAAACGCGCGTTGGACCTATATGATTTTAAGCAGTGACAGGGTTTTTTCGGCAACAACAAGATACCGCTTGCATTTGCCTCCACACAAGTGGCATCCTGAACTTTTGCACACTGGAGCAAAGAAGCTTATGAACTTTAGGTGGGCAATAAAGAAAGTTTTATTAAATCCAGGAACACGCATTTGCGGGACAGTGGTCTTAGCATATTGAAACCTTGCAGACCGGAAGCTCTATCCAACTAAGAAGAAAAGAGGAGACGTTTTATTGTGTAATGTTTGATATTATATGATTAGAAATAAAGTGTAAGAAGTAATCTGACAGAGCATCCAAATTTTTCTTTCTACTGAATGAATCAGCAACAGTTCATCGGGTAGATTAATATTGGAGGACAACCGTTTAGCAACTGCGCAAAGCGGAATCAGCCAGTAGCCCAGGTCGGGTTTTATACCTCCGGGCTCGGTCGGTGAGTGCCTCTTTGAGAATTATTTACTGAGCTTGATAATATAGTGCTAGTATGAGCCAAAATCGTTAAAATCGCTACTTATTGGCTGTAACATTATATGAAATTGTGCTATCTAATACCTTTAACACTGTATTAAAATACTCTGGTGCAGCCTAGAATAATTAATATATATTGAAAGCATAAGGATATCTATCATCACATGATTATAGTCCCCCTTTGCTCTCATACACAATAGGGCGCCTGCATTAGGAGGAATATTTGAAACAGAACGATTTGAACGCTCTGGAGACTCAAACCCTTAGGTTGGCCACCTTGTCAGGTCGCAGCTACCTTATCTACCAAGCGCCACACACAATCTGCTTAACACCCAAATATAACACTGAAGTCTTTGAGGGCGACCGCGCCTTGTTAAATCAGAATCTAATAATTATTATAAAAAATTACAAAAATCATTTATTTGAGAGATTCTTAAAATAGCGATTCATATAGAATACACAAGTCTTTTATATTAAAACACTAATAAATCCTTGACAGTGCTGTACTGATTCATTCCCAATAACCAACAATATTTTGGACATAAATCATCATTATAGTAAATTTAACCATTCATAGACATAACATTTTATCACTTGGTTCACATTATAATGTGCCTGTCAAGGCTTCTTCTGCGCCACATTTTGCACTCATTGTTCAAAATATACATTCAATTTGCGTGCGCCCTAGAAGGAAGGAACAAAAAAAAATACAATTCTGTGAGTACTCACCTGTAGAATTGTTTTTGTAGTATACAGCACGTCCTGTTTCACTTATTCCTTACGTCTGGGTTATCCGCCACAAGGTGGCGCAGTGGACTGCAGAAAGACTTGTGGCATCTCCCGGCCCTATAAAAAGCCAGGAACCTCACACAAATTCCCAGTGTTACAAAGCAGTTAGACAAGAAGCCGGGAGAACAATAATGAAAGAAAACCCAAAAATAGCATTTGAACAAATCACCATACAAAGGAAACCAAGAAAAATTATAACAAGGGAGGGATGAAACAGGACGTGCTGTATGCTACGAAAACAATTCTACAGGTGAGTACTCACAGAATTGTATTTTTCCAAGTTTACAGCACGTCCTGTTTCACTTATTCCTTACGTCTGGGACATCCAAAAGCAGTGTCCGTAAGGTAGGGTGGGATCCCCAAAAAGTAACGGCGGGCAGGTCAAACCACTGCCGTCTGAAGAACCTTGCGGCCAAAAGCAGCATCAGCTGAGGCCCTAACATCAACCTTGTAAAAACTTGGAAAAAGTATGAACAGAAGACCAAGTTGCAGCCTTACAAACTTGTTCAACAGAAGCTCGGTGCCAAGAGGCACCAATAGCACGAGTGGAATGAGCAGTAAGGCGGAAGGGAGGTTCCTTCCCCTTAGCAGAATAGGCTTGCACCACCGCCTGACGGATCCACTTGCTGATAGTGGATTTATCCAGAAGGGAGAACAAAAAGAGCATCAGTCTTCCTAAAGGATTCAGTAGCTACCAAATAAAACTTCAGAGCCCTGACCACATCCAAACAATGTAAAGTCCGCTCCTTAGGATTATTAGGATTAGGGCACAAAGAATGCAAAACAATGTCCTGATTGAGATGAAAGGCAGACACAACCTTAGGCAAGAAATCTGGCTTAAACCGAAACACCACCTTGTCCTGGTGTCACTCAAAATAAGGAGGTTTGATGGAAAGTGCCGCCAATTCAGAAACACGCCTGACAAAAGTGATAGCCACCAAAAAGGCTACCTTAAGAGTCATAATAGACAAAGCGGCTTCACGAAGAGGCTCAAAGGGATGACCCTGCAGAGCAGATAATACCAGATTCAGATCCCAAACTGGTAACATAGGCTTACGTGGCGGACGCATGTGAGAAACCCCCTGGAAAAAGGTCTTAACCAAACGGTGATTGGCAAAAGATCTTTGGAAAAAAATAGCCAGAGCTGAAATATGACCTTTGAGGGTACTAAGTTGAAGGCCCAAATCCAAACCATGTTGCAAGAATTCCAGAATCCTGGGAATAGAAAACACCCGACAGGGAAGAGATTTGGACTCACACCAGGCAATGTAAGCATGCCAGACTCTGTAGTAGATAAAGGACGAGGACTTCTTCCTAGCCCTAATCATGGTATCAACAACAGAGGCAGGCAACCCCTTTTCCATCAAGATGGAGGTTTCAGCAGCCAAGCCGTCAAAGCCAGCGTTTGTAAATTGGGATGGCGCAGCTGCCCTTGAGTGAGCAGGTCTGGATCCTTGGGCAGGACATATTGATCTACTGCCAACTGCACGATGTCTGCGAACCACACCCTTCTTGGCCAACAGGGGGTCACCAGAATGGTTGGCACCCCTTCCTGGGCTATCTTGTGCAGCACCCTACCCAACAGAGGGAACACATAGAGGAGCCCTTCCAAGGCATTGCTAGCACATCTGCTAGGGTCCTGTGACAGAGAGACAAAGAATGGAAGCTTGTGATTGTGACGGGACGCAAACAGGTCCACATCTGGCAGACCCCAGCGACGGCACAGGGAGCGAAATACCCTGTTGCTGAGGGACCATGCCCCCAGCTGAGACATCCCCCTGCTCAAGGAGTCTGCCTCCAGGTTTTCCACTCCCGGGATGTAAACTGCCGAGATGCAGGGGACATTCTCTTCCGCCCAGGACAGTATCAGGGACACTTCCTTGAGGGCTCGCTTGCTCCGAGTCCCTCCCTGATGATTGATGTAGGCAACCGCCGTCTGGTTGTCCGAGCGGATCTGAACAGCCCGATCCCGAACGTGTGGGGTCAACTGGGAGAGAACCAACCTTATCGCCCGCAGTTCTAGAATGTTGATGGGAGCATGGGCCTCCTGGGGGCCCCACTGACCCTGGAACTTCAGAGACTTCCAAAAGCCCCCCCAACCTGTCAGACTGGCATCTGTGGTGACAGTCTCCCAGCACGGGGGCAGAAAGGTCCTGCCCACTAGAAGGTTCCTTGAGTCCAGCCACCACGAGAGGGACTGTCTGACCAGAGGGGACAGAGCAAATTCCTGATCCAGGGACACAGGGTCCCGATCTCACACTGACAAGAGGTGTAGCTGAAGAGGTCTAATGTGAAACTGAGCATAGGGGACCGCCTCGAAGCATGATGCCATCAGGCCCACCAACTGCATCCCCTGCCGAATGGAGGGATGAGGACAAGAAAGTAGAAACCGTGCCTGCGTCTGCAGGCTCTCCACCTTCTGCTGAGGCAGGAAAACCTTGACCTGAGATGTATCCAGAGTCATGCCCAGAAAGGACCTCACCAAGGACGGAGACAGTGAAGACTTGGGATGGTTGATCACCCAGCCGAAGGACTCGAGTGTGGAGACAACCATCTGGGTATCCAGCTCGGCTTGATGGAAGGATTGAGACGCAATCAGAATGTCGTCCAGATAAAGATGGATGCGTATGCCCTGAGATCTCAACAGAGCCATCACCCCCGCCAGCACCTTGATGAAAACTAGTGCTGGATGGGTGAGGGCGCCTCCTCATGCCTGAGGGGGCTTGGGGGAAGATTTGGACTTGGGACCCCATGAGGGACCGGGACGTCCAAGCCCTCTACCCCGGCCCCAAGGGTCTCTACGTGTCCCCGCAATTGGTGCACCCCGGCAAGTCCTGGGAGCACAGAAGGAGGGGAGGGAAGAACCAGCTCCCGGAAAGGGCCGCGGCTGCCTCCTGCGTTGAGGCAGCCTACCATCCCTGGCAAACAGATCCAGGCGCTCACCAAAGAGCCTTCTTAGCGGCATTATCAGCCTGACACAGGCAAACAGAGTGGCGTATAGCCACCAAAAGGGCAGAGGTCCTACCACACATCCTGACCGCATCATCCATGGCAGAAAGAATAAATGCAACAAAATCATAGCAAAGCAGGAGGGATCTATAATCCTCTCCCCTATTGGCAGCCGTGGCATTATCCAGAAGAGACTCAGGGTAGAAGTGTCAGGGGAATGCATGACCGAGGTATTGGACAACCCGAGGACGGGAGCATCCACCTCAGGGGGACACGACCAGCGCTTAACCACATCAGCAAGTAAGGGGTACCTCCTGTCCCAACTCTTGGGCACCGCAGGCAATCTACTAGGTGAAACGCGTCATCCGCAGGTACCGCCCGCCCCCCCCGAAGAGCACGAAATCGCGGTCACATGACCCGCCAGCGCCATGATAAACAGAAAAAAAGACACCTAAGAAATTATCACCGCCCGCCGCGAAGCGTCGTACAAGGCGGCGCAGCAAACAGTAACAGACAAGTAAAACACAATAAAGGCACATTGCAGCACACAAACAGATCCCCAGGGCAGTGGGCACCCCCGCCAGTCGCCCGTCTCCCCCCCCCCTCCCCGAGCCCAGGGAGAGAGCGAGAGGGCAACAGAGCAGCGGCAAGGGCCCACCCAGGGAAAATGACGGAGGGGGGGTGTTAGTGGGCCCCTTACCCAAAAGGGGCTAACCAGCAAAGGTCTCAGCATCCCAAAGGCTCACCATAAAGGCCTGTTACCGGCTACCCTTGTGGAACAGGTTTTTGCGGTCTGGAGCAGCGCTCCTCAAGCACCTGACCCTGGTGCTGTCCTACCTTCACCCGAACCAGTCAGCCGAGGCTGGGAAGCAGTGGGTCCAGAACGGGTGGAAATAGTCCTGCAGGGCCACAGGCTGGTAAGCCCCGCTTGCCTGCGCAGTATAGAGAGCCATCTTCTATCTTCGCAGTCCGACTGCAGAAGGAAACTGGGAATTTGTTCCTGGCTTTTTATAGGGCCGGGAGATGCCATAAGTCTTTCTGCAGTCCACTGCGCCACCTTGTGGTGGATAACCCAGATGTAAGGAATAAGTGAAACAGGACGTGCTGTATACTTGGAAAAAAACATTTTTGTTTTTTATCTCAAATGTTTGGTTTTTGATTTGTGCTTATATAAAGCGGTTGTATACATATGTTTAGGCCACTACAAGTTGGCCTGTATGCCCTTGAAACCCTTATTACTTTAAATTCTATAAATACCTGGTAAGAAGTTTTGATACACTTTGGTAGTGATTCACTCGTCATTAGATGTGAGGGTAGTAAGAAGATACCAATATTATGAACTGTCTTCAAAGATCTAAAATGGACAATGAACCATAATATGGTCATATGTTTTTTTTTTGTTCCTTCCTTCTAGGACTCCCGCAAATTGAATGTATTTTTTGAACAATGATTGCAAGATGTGGCGCAGAAGAAGCCTTGACAGGCGAAACTAGTACACCAGTACTCAAATTCATTATATGTGAACCATGTCATAAAATGTTATGTTTATGAATGGTTACATTTACTATGATGATGAAATGTTATTTATGTCCAAAATATTGTTGGTTATTGGGAATGAATGTCAAAGATGTATTATTGTTTTATTTTTGTTTTATTATAATATGTTTCATTTTAATATAAAAGACTTGTGTATTCGATATGAATCGCTATTTTAAGAATATCTCAAATAAATGAATTCTGTAATTTTTTACAATAATCACTAGATTCTGATTTAACAAGGCGGGCTCGCCCTCAAAGACTTCAGTGTTATATTTTGGGTGTTGCCTACACCCAACATCTAATTTGTTCTAGAGTTACGATATCTCAAAGCAAAAGGTCTATACAGGATTTTGGAAGTGAGCGATATACCCAGGTAGGATAGCCTTTTAGATTCCCACTGAAATTTAAACTGTGAACACAATCTCGGTACAACCTCAGGAGCAAAAGTCAGACCCCGTGCCGTTGATTTGAGTAATTTACCTTAAATCCAGAGATCTTCGAGAACTCTTAAAACCTTTATGATAGCCGGGGGGGGGGGGGAACGTAAGGATGAAGAGCAGTTGTGGACTTGCCTCCCACATCCATCCCTTTTATATCGGCACTGGATCGTATCAGCTCAGCCAGAGGCTCTATAGCGATCAGAAATAACACCAGAGACAATGGGCAGCCCTGCCTGTTACCCTTCTTGATTGCAAATCTTTCTGTCTGAAACCCCCTGATGATGACTGAGGCTTGGGGCTATCTATGGGCTCTTTAAATTTCCAGCTGCGCGTCACACAAGTTTTAGTTGCACACATTTGCAGATGAATGTGGAAGCTGTAGGGCCAGGTCAAGGCACCTCTTTTTCTTGCAGTCCTACTGTAAACAATGAGAGTCCCCCAATTTTTAGCAATGGATAAACTGAGAGCTGAACCTACCTGAGGCTGCCAAGGGTTGTGCGAAAGTCGACTCCACAAAATGTGGCCCCCCCCCGACATATAATCACATGCACTCTCCACAAATACAACAGACAGAATGAAAGGAAACGGCAGGCCACACCTTCAGTTTAAAGCTGATTCAGATAATGTAATTAATCACAGACAAAACAAAACAAATACCCCAGCACTCAAATCCAAACTAGCCTGCAACAAATCCTACAATTGGGGTGCCCTGGGGGCAAGGACCAAAACCCAGGATAGTCATAATCCTGGGTTTTGGTCCACTTTAAGGGGGGGAGCTTTCATGGATCTTCTCACGGTGCCAGCAAACATAACACTAACTTCCTGTCCTGGCAGTGGGTGCACCAGGTCCACTGTGAGTTTGTGCTGCCTGCCCCCAAGGGGCACATGCGTAAGCTAATCAGGGGCCCACTAAGACTCTCTTGCCCAAGGACCCCCACGTGCAGTATTATTACTTACCTGAAACAGCTTACAAATTGGTGTAAATACTGTTCGCAAGCACAAGCATTGCAGAAAAAACAATAGCAATGGACTATCATCATCTTTAAAGTGTACAGTTCATGTCGTCACCTTCTATCCCCATCCCAGTGGCCCAAAACAGCCTTTGTTTTTTTTGTTTTTTTTTTACTAAAGCCTTTGCCCAATATTGATACTGGATGCATTCAACCATATTGCTCCCTGGCCGAGCAGCCCCACTTCCTGGTGCTTTCCAGCGATGATACCTTGTTACAGTACACACAGCTCAGCATTGGGGGCTGGTCTTATCAGTTACAATAACTGCAATAAATCTGAAAGCATTGCAACCTAACTGCCATTATATGACAGTTTAGCTTATAACTGAATTAATTAGCATATGGGTGCCATTGGTTAAGAATACTAGGCAAAGGCTTTAGTAATAAAAAAAAGCGCTGGGCATAGAAGGTGATGACATAAAGAAGCTATCTGGGTATAGGTGCACTTTAATGTATTTTTTTTAGTAGCTTATCATGGTAGTCCAACACCAAATGGGCTCTTTACACTGCAAGACTTTTCCAACTTGAGTATTTGTAGAAGCTATATACAGTAGATAGCGAAATGCAATACCTTGTCGGGGATGTGGCTGCGGCCTGCTCATGCACTGTGAGAGTGCAAGCGAGCCCAGAGGGTTTCACACAGAGGGGCATCCTGGCATTGTCCTTCCATGGAATAGGGAATTTTCTGTGAATTGCTCATATGACCATCTTTCTACTCCCATGTGGGATCCCAAACTAGGATGCCCCACTATTTGAAACCCCATTAAATCGCTGCACCCACTCACCTAACCTTGTTCTACTGATGCATGTGCAGGTCACAGCCTTGCTATATCTTTGGCTAGACGCATACTCAGGGAAACCATTTGTGATTCACCAGCCTGGGCACGCTAGAGGTGAGCTGGAATGCAACCAGTGGCCAGGTCTGCACCATTCAACTCGCTAGCTGCTGTGATGTCATAACATCTTATATTACTGAATGGAGATGAGGGAACTGATTCTGCAGCAGCTGACTCATGTAAGTGTACAGTGGCTTTCAGTCTTCTGCAATGCGTTCAACGGCACATCTCACTTGCCGCAGGCTGCCTGCCCGCACTGAGTGGAAGTAGCTCTATTTCGTTGTGATGAAATTGAATTGCTTCTTGTGTTAGCTTTTTGTAACCCCCCCCAGCTACCCCTCGCCCCCCCTCCCAAGCCTGGCTTGGGAATTAAAATAATCACAACTTTATGCCAGGGGTGGTGCTCTGCAAGGCAGCTGTGGGCTTTGATGACAAAGCAATACAGTCACAATGCAGCACAGGATTGGATGACTGACCTGCCAGTCATTGTCCTAGCTTATGCACCTGCTGCCCAGTGTTTTTTATATTACTGCCCAAATGGGGCTAAGCACAGTGGGAGGGGTGGTGGGGTGTTACAAAGTACTTGGCTTCCTCTTTACTGTAACTTTAAGAGGGTCCTCTGAATCATATATGCTTTTCTTTGTTTCTAGTATGTATGGGCATTCATTTTTGATCTGTTTGAGGCATTAAAATAGCCTAGATGTCTTGTGCTAAAGATGGAGCAGAGGTTAAAGAGATGGAGTGTGTGAGCAAATGTTTTTGTTCCATTTTGAAGTTGATGCACTACTATAAGCACGAAAAATCGAGAGATGAGGGAGAACCAAGGTCTCCGGGGCCAATGTGGCACAGTTCAGAGAACTCTGGCTCCGATCTGATCTTCCTCACAACCATTGACAACAACCTCATTGTAGGAAATGTGTAACAAAGGTCGAATTCCCCCCTAATGCTTGTTGAATGCATTCCAAGCCCCAATCCACTGGATCCCTCTTGAGAGAGAAGTACCTTGGGCATTTGGTATTTTGGCTGTTGGCAAATAAGTGTTTGGTTGACCCCATCAAGCTACTATCTAACACTTGCTGATGCAGAACCTATTCTGCTTGGTGTATTCTTACCATGTTCTGGAAATATGCCTCTATGTTCAGGTCCCCTTTATGTGGACCACTTGGATGGATTTTATCCTTCTCTCTAGACTTCTCAACAGTGATATGGTCAGTCTGGAGAGTTCCCGAGACCTTGTTCCTCCCTGGGGATTTAGGTAGTGACACTGTCTGAGACAACCTGGTCATCTCTGTTCAGTAACCTGTCCTCCAGTTCCCTCATGGCCCTTTTCACCACTAACAGTTCCTTGTAGTTGGAGGACTTTTGGGGCATGGATGATGTCCACACTCCCTGATAGTATAGTAACCTGTCCTCCAGTTCCCTCATGGCCCTTTTCACCACTAACAGTTCCTTGTAGTTGGAGGACTTTTGGGGCATGGATGATGTCCACACTCCCTGATAGTATAGTCACTGGCAATGGGCTCCCCATCCAAAAGAGCTGGCATCTGTTGTGATTACTAAAGGCTCTGTCTGATGCCAATGCCTCCCACCTACCAGTTTCTCTTATAAAGTCCACCACACCTCTCCTGAACCTGCTCAGACAAGGTGACTTGCAGGTCCAAGGAGGCTGGATCCTTGTCCCAGGCTAGGTTTAGAAAGAAGTCCTGCGAAGTCGAAAGTGGAGCTGAGCCCAGGGAACTGCCGGTATGGAGGAGGTCATGAGACCCAACATGGTTAGAATCTGACTCGGGGCAACTGACTGATAAGAAAGGACCTGTGCCACAGAACTCTTAATGTAAATGTAAAAGGAAAATATGCTGGCTTAGGGTATTTATTTAATATCAATTCACTGGACTTCTCCAGATTCAATATCCACTCTAACTTCTGTGAACACAGAAAGGTTTTTTTGTAAGGCTGCTAGGAGGGAGAGGCTATCTGCTGCGAAAAGGAGCAGGTCGTCTAGATAGGCTATGACATTTATCTGATGAAGTCTCAGATGAGCCATTGCTTCTGACAAAATCTTTGTAAATATCTGAGGCTCAGAAGTGCCAATGATGGACTTTCCCTTCTAGCAGGATCTCAAAACCTTCTGTGAGAAGGATAAATTATGATAATCATCTTGTAGATTGACAGAAACCATCAGCACATCCTTCTCTAAGGTATATCTGATTAAATAAATTGATTCTATCCCATTCTGAATTTTTTGTATTATATGCTGCCGTTTAGATTCTTTAGGTTTAAAATCATACAAAACTTCCTGAAGGGCTTTTGTACTAAAAAGCTGAGAGAGTAAAATCCCTCCTTTGGAGACCCAGAAACTGGCTCTATCACTAACTTGTGAAAGATCTTGGCTATGACAGAATGGAAGACTTCTATCTTGAGTCAACAGAAAGTGATCCTATGGTCACGGGAAAAATTCCAGTTGGTACCCTTCCTGAATTGTTCGCAGAAAAAAGGGGTTTCGAGAAATTTCCTTCCAGGTGGGTAGATAATGGAAGAGTCTTCTCCCCACCAGAATGTCAGGATTGAGGTTTGTGGCCTGGGAAGGATTAAAAGGAGTCCCCTTACCTCTGCCCTTTCAGGTTATCGAAGGCTTCCGCATCTCTGAGGAAATGTTTGTCTTTTGTTGTCTGGCCTCTGAGGTGGCACTGGCACTTTCTTATTAACAGGGAACCTTCTACCCTTTTCCGGGGAGCGGGAAAAGACTCCAGTTCCATACCGAATAAGAGTTTCCCCTCAAAAGGGGGAGCCCACAAAGGTGTGACAAATTCCGTATCTCCACGTCTTAAGCCAGAGTGCTTGGGCTGGGGACTAAAAGGGCAGGCAGGAATTGATCCAGTTTTGTTTTGTAGGAGACAAAAGTACTATCCATACCCCCTTTCAGGCAGGGGAGGACTGACTGTAGCATATACCGGGTATAACCCTGGTAGGCCGGCACCAGGGAAGGCTGCGGCTGGCAAGCAACAGATGCAGGAGTTTGGGTGGTGGCCGGAGAGCAACCCTGGGTGCTTTACAACAATAAGGCGGTGGAATGGGTAACTGATTTATGCCTTCCCCAGCCGCTGCTTTTGCCCCTGCTCACATACAAACACACACACTCATTCATTTGCTCCTGCTAGTTCCATCTGACCATATGGGCCACACCCACTGGGAACAAGTGCCGGTAAGTGTGTGTGGCGGCAACGGGAGAGACAGCAGCAGCAGGCGGGCAGGCATGAATAGGTTAAACTGCCCGTCCGTTGCCTTATTATTGTACATTGCTGGGGGGAAGAGAGGGGGCTGGATGCTGCTCAATGCCTGTAATGAGGGATACTAGTCACTGCCTGGAATGGAGGGATGCCACTCACTGCCTGTAATGGGAGATGCCGCACACTGCCTGTAATGAGGGATGCCCCTCACTGCCCTAATGGGAGATGCCGCACACTGCCTGTAATGAGGGATGCCACTCACTGCCTGTAATGTTGTACACTGCCTCCAATGTGGGATGCCCCTCACTGGCTGTAATGGAGGGATGATGCACACTGCCTCTGATGTAGGATACCCCTCACTGCCTGTAATGGGTGAAGCTGCACACTGCCTCCAATGTGGGATGCCATACACTGTTGGTAATGAGGGATGCCTCTCACTGTCTGTATTGGGAGATGCCGCAACATGCCTCTGTGGGATGCCCCCCACTGCCTGTAATAGGAGATGTTGCACACTGCCTCCAATGTAGAATGCCTCTCACTGTAATGAAGGATGCTACTTACTGGCTGTAATCAGAGATGCCACTCACTGCCTGCCTAGGGTCCGATCACCAATGATGATGGAACTAAGGGTAAGTAAAAAGATTTTAAAGGGTTTTTCTGGTTGTATATGGCTTTTACAACCATGCTGAGACAAATGGTATATTGTTCAAATGAATTAACACATCCAACTTTTGTAATGTAATCCTAGAGAGATTTTGGTGTTTATTGAATGTCTTAATTCCTTGACTAACTACTTTCAAATAAAAATGTAGTCATGAAAGTACAGAGTATTTATAAAAAACATTTATCTGAACTGGTTCCCCCAGAAGAGATGTGAGTTTCAAAAGTATCTTACCAAATAAAAAATACAATTCTGTGAAATACTCACCTGTAGAATTGATATTATTTGTATACAGTACGTCCTGCTCCAGATATAATACTTACACTTGGGTTATCCTCCGCCAGGTGGCGCTGCACTGCAGAGACATGGACAAACAGGCTCCTCCCGGCCCTTCAAATACCCAGGGACATCCCACAAATCCCCAGCATTGAAAAGCAGTGAACAAGAAGCCGGGAGAATTTAAAACCACCCAGAACAACTGGTAATGATAATAAGAGAACAATCACCATACAGGGGGATCCAGAATAATGCAAAAACCAGGGTGGGGTGGAGCAGGACGTACTGTATACTTATAATACCAATTCTACAGGCGAGTATTTCACAGAATTGTATTATTCTTAGTATACAGTACGTCCTGCTCCAGATATAATACTTACACTTGGGACATCCAAAAGCAGTGTCCATAAAGTAGGGTGGGATCCCCAACAAAAAACCTTGCAAAGGGTATGAGCAGAAGGCCAATGGTAGTGGCCTAACCAACCAGTTCAACAGCAAAACCGGTGCTGAAAGGCCCAAGAGGCATCAAGCACGCGTAGAAAAGGAATCAAGGCAACAAGGGAGATTCTTCCCCTTGCTGATCGCTAATAAATTTGGCAGAAGCCTAAGGCCGAAACAAGGTACCAGGAGTAACATCCATTAAGGTAACAACCAGGACCAAACCGCCCAACTCCCGAGAGCAGACGAGATCGGGCACATTCAGGATGTAATGACCACAAGCCCCAAGGAACCTCAGTTCCCCTAAAGGACACAGTGACTCATAAGGAAAAAACTGCCAACACCTGTATAAGGAATGCAGAACCACTTCCTCAGCGTCGCTAGGAAGGGTGATAGCCGTGGAAAACAATATCTCGAATAATTGAACATAAAACACCTTCAGATGTAGAGAATCCGGCTTCAGGCGGAACTCCACCTTATGCTGGTGTATCTCAAGGAATGAGGGCTAGGTAGACCGAACCGCCCGCTAACACACGCCTGACCAAGGTAACAGTCACCAGAAGGACAACCTTGAGGGTAAGGACATCCAGACAGCGTCCTGAATAGGACCAAGGGGACAATCCTGCAAGCAGACGGAATTAATTCAATTTCAATCCCAACAGGGACCATAGGAGTACATGGAGGACGCACATGAGCACCCCCTGAAGGAAGTCTTAACCAAGTAAGACTGAACCAGAGACTGCTAAGGCAAGGTGAACAGGGCAGAGCCTGACCCATCAGAGAACTGAGCTGAGGAACCAACTCCAATTCATGCTGAAAGCCACACTGGAAACCTGGGAACTGAGAACGTCCAACAAGCAAGAGAACTAGACTCGCCCCAATAAATGTGGGTATGCCATACCCTACAACAATAGAAGAAGCCGAGGAAGAGGCTTACTCCTAGCCTTCCCATAGTCACAAACACCGAGACAGCTAAAACTTGTCTCCATCATGTTTCAGCAGTCAGATCAACTAGGCCAGGGACCATGAATTATAGTGACGTAAAGGGGGCCCTGAGTGATCAACTGGCACTCCTGGCAAGGTGCAGAACTACTGACCACAGTACCATGTCTGCAACCACACTATACTAGGTCAACTGGGGGCCACCAGAATCACTGGTCCCCTTACCAGAGTAATCTCCCGCATAACCCTGCCTAGCAGAGGGAATGGAGAAGGACATACAGAACCAAACGTCCTGTCAAGACGGTACTAAAGGCATCCGGACCACTGACATAGGATCCTGGGACAGGGAAACAAAGGCCGATAGCCTGTGAAGGTGACGGAACCCAACAGATCCACGACTGGTTGGACTCCATAACGACACGGGGATTAGCACATCCTGTCGCAGAGCGGCTTCACCGGAGCTAATATCACTAACATGCCGGGAGCATTGTCTCCGCCCAGAAGGGAACAAAGACACTCCCTGGAAGGTCCGCCAGCTCCAGGCCCCTTCCAATAGTTAATGTAGTACGTCTGTCGTCAGACGGACCGAGCACCCCCAGCCTGGCAAATCCAGAAGGGGAGTGGTCAAGCGAGAAAGAGCCAACTGAAAAACGCTCACTTGTTTAAACTTCAATAGGCGTAAAGACCCTCTAAGGGCCCCACCAACACCAGAATCGCTGGGGGGTTCGGAAGAAACCATCCCCTTCAACCTGAAAGGAGCCAGACAGGTCCCTCGAGTTCATCCACTTTCAAGAGAAAACCGTCATACAGGTGGGAAGGCCCACAGGCCCTGCTCCAGGGGTGCTGGATCCCTGTCCTATGTGACCAATAGAAGTCACAGACGGGCTCAAGGGAAACTGAGCATAAGGGACCTCTTTAGCTACTCGGGCTCCTGCCGAGCAAGTTAACAACGGCCCCCCAGTTGCATCCCTGCCTGGTGTTAAGAAACCGGGACAGTAGTGAGGGACTGGGCCCATGAGACCAGAATGCCCACCTAATCGCTGAGAGGGGGAGAATCTGGTTTGAACCTGATCCAGAATCATTCCTATTAATGGAGTTACCACTTTAGGGAACAGCGAGGACTCGAGGTGATTGAACACCCATCCAAATGACTCCCAACGGGCCCACCAGCTGGGTATCCAACTATCCTGACGCAGAGAGAGGGAAGTGAGGAAGGACGTCCGGGTAGACATCGTGCGACGTCCATTGGTCTCATCAGAGACATCACCATCGACAGCACCTGAGTGAACTTCCAACACGAACCTGGAGAGCCTCAGAGATCTGAGGGCACAGGAATGTAAACATAAGCATTGAAGAGTTCCCCAGACGGCAAGACGCCCACTGGGCACAAGGTGCTGATGGCCCAACTCAAGAGTTTCCATGCAGGAAACTGCCTGTAATTAGAGAATTGCTGTGAAGCCAGAATGGGCCACCCGACCCATCCTTTGGGGGGCTGTGGAAGGTGGTATAGCGGCCCTTGCCTCTGCCTATTATGGGCAATCTGCAAGAGACCCTCAGACCTTGCAGGCCTAGCATGGCCTGTGCCAGCAACTGAACAGGGGCAGGGACCAGGAGTACCTGGGACCTGATAAAAACTGGGGAAGGCCGTGCAGCAAACGCTATCCTGTATCTGGAGGACACAACCTCCTGAATCCACCAGAATGAGGCGAGATGCCTCCTGATAAGAGCAAGGTGCTGCAGCCATCCCCTCACCCAGCCGGGCGAGGGCGCCCCATCATGCTTGAGGGGGTTTGGTGGAAGATTTGGGCTTAGGCCCGCAGGAGGGGCCAGAGCGTTGTCTGCTGCTCGTGGGGCAGGAGTCTGCACGAAAAATCCGGAAAGACACCCCTGGTTCCTGTTTAACACTAAGGTAGGGGGGAGGAGGGGTGCCCCTGCCTCGAGGGGGCCGAGACGGCCGTCTGTGAAGGGGTGATTTGCCCTTTTTAACGAACAGGTCTAGACGGGCCCCAAATAGGCGTTGCCCTCAAAAGGGGAGCCCAGTAAGAGTCTTTTTAGTAGCATCATCAGCACCCCACTGTCGCAGCCAGACCAAGCGACGAATAGCCACCAAGTTCTTGCACACATTCTAATTGCGTCATCTAGCGCTAATAGAATAAACTTCACAAATACATCACAATTGGAGAGTGCATTAAACACCTCCCAAGGGAGATCCTCGGGGTGATGATCGAGCAATTTTTTGATGAGGGTTCTAGTGGCCACTGCAGTAATGGCTGCGGCACAGACCGGGCGCAGTGCCGTCCCGGCACAAGAAAAGGCATGGGAGGCCAGCAGCTCAATGCGCCGGTCCTCAGCATCCCGAAGGGTACTATAAGCAGGGGTGGTAATAAAGGGGGGGTTAGGGACCCCTATGATCGGCGCATCCACCACAGGGGGTGATGACCAGCAATTAACCAACTCAGGGGGAAAAGGGTATTTCCTATCCCAGTCCCCTGGAACCCCTGGAAGTTTACTGGGGCATTCCCATTCCTTGAGCACAAGGGCATGGAAATGAGCCTGCTCTAAAAATTCCAGCGTGCAGTCGCAGTATGGAAACGCTCCCCTCTAGGCTTGGGGACCTGACCGGGGGAAAGATAGACAGTGCCTTAAAGACCTTAATCGACAGTCGTCAGTGTCACACTGGCCCCAGTATTCCGGGCCAGAATCGTCATGACTCCTCGGCCTCTCATCAGAAGAGCCTGAGTCGGAGAACAACTCCCCTTCATCAGAAGGGGTATAGTCACACGGAGTAGCAAACCCCTCAGTTCTCATAGAGCATACAGAAACATGGGGCGAGAGGTGCCGCTTTCTACCAGGGCCCATTCGCTCTGATAACCTAGCAATAATCTGTTCAGCCGTAGGCAGTCTGGAAGGGCCGGCAGGCTGCAATTCCCCACTTGTAGGCGACTCAGCAGGAGAGAGATTTAAGCCTGGGGAGATAGGTGAATTGAAACCAGGTGTAGCCACTGGCCGACCAGATTGCAGGACCAGGGCTTGCTCGGCACAGGGTACGCAGACCCGTGCCCTGTCAGCATCAGCATGGGGTTGTCCAAACGCTATACACCGCCGGTCTTGTCCCAGAGGGACCCCGGTCACATAATTCTGAGATGCCTCCATATGGTGATTAATCAAGGCACAATATGCCAGTAGGGATTTACACAATAAGTAACCCTGGATGCCCCAAAGACCCGCTATGTAAGTGGGAGAATATTACAAGGCCCGCTATAATTTTACACCGGGCCGGGAGAAGCCAATGGTGTTCACCAGTCTGAAAGACATAAGGGGAATAAAGGGTGTCAGAACCATGCGCAGTAAACAAGGATCATGAAAATCGCCCGCGAGGGCACTTACAGACCAAGGGAGGAGGAGGACCGCTACCACGCGTGCGTGAGACCAGCATCAAAATGGCGCCAAGCGAACCTCGAAGGGCGGGCCAGAACGGGCAGTGACCGGGAGCGCCAACCTAGGTCCCCGCCCCCCCCCAAAGAGCGCGAAGCCCTGAGGTAGTTACAAACTGTCATGAGGAGCGAAGTGAATGGTACACTTAGAAAAGATGATTTGCCAATGAAGACGCTGCAGCGTCTGAGGCGACGTCGCCGCCCGGCGCAGCACATCCAGTAAAGGAAGAAGTGCGCGCGGCGGCGACAATTACACAGTAAAGAACAAGCAGCGCGACTCTGACCCCAGGAATACTAGTCCGGGGCAAGACTAAGGCCATAACGTGTAAAAACATACACTAAGACCACTACACACAAACACACACCCCTTTCTTTCCCCCCGGGCTACGGGGGGGAATGAGGGAGGATGGCGACCCTTTGTACAGGGCCCACCGCTACACGGGACATGGGGCAATAGTGCGGAAGGGGCATTCCCTAGAGGCTCACCATCAGCCCTAACCGCCTACCCTTTGGTGGGGGACTGCGGTGCAGCAAGGCTCCGTTAAGCACGCATGGTACTGCCTACCTTCACCCGACCAGCGCAGCCCAGGCTGGGAGGCACATCACAGGGAGGACGGGTGGGAATAGTCCAACAGGGCCGCAGGCTGTAATAGCCCCGCTCACCTGCGAGAGAGTGATACATCAGGTCTTCGCAGTCAGCACTGCAGAGAAATCTGGGGATTTGTGGGAGGTCCCTGGGTATTTGAAGGGCCGGGAGGAGCCTGTTTTTCCATGTCTCTGCAGTGCAGCACCATCTGGCGGAGGATAACCCAAGTGTAAGTATTATATCTGGAGCAGGACGTACTGTATACTAAGAATATACATCTTTTGACAGCTGCAAACGTTGTCATTATGTTTAGTCGGGACAAAAGTCAAATTTCAAGCAAGAACGGACCTTGCTGCTGGGGATATTGTGAGGATTAACGATCCTTAATGCCTTAGATATTGAAAGTATTCGATTCCCTGTTTTGTGCATTTTTTCTCATGTACTGTGAACGCTTTGCTTTTCCCTCTCTGGTTTTTGTTTCGCTTCACTATGGTTATCATCTATTGCAATCTGAAAATGAAGGAAGATTATAAGTGGAATAATCCAAGACCTTACCTAAAGTAAAAGGCTAGCCATGGGGTTTACAAAGAAAAAACACCCCTTACCTCACCCTTTCTGCCACTGCTCCAGGTCCTGGGCGCTGCCATCTTCAGTGAAAGCCCAAAGCGGCATCCCCGGCTCTGTGAATGCACTTGCCCACCCATTTACTTTACCTGGTAGAACGGCGTTGGATCGAGAGCAAGGTAAGGAGGGAGGAAATTCTTGACCCTATCTGTAGTTTGACTGCTAGGAAACTCAGCCCTAGGGGGGATTTCTGGGAAGAATCCTCAGCACAAGGAAATTCAGGACAGGACCTTTTGCCTGAAAAATCCTTTTTAATGGGAAAATGATTGAAGCTATATACAAGGCAATCCTTAAAGCAGACCAACATTCAAAAATGAATTAAAATCAGACCAACACAAAAAACAGTGCTCATATGCTCCCTCCCCAGGGCACATAAAAAATAATGTACCTTTTTAGAATGCCTGCTGGGATAAATTTTGAAAAACAAGATGGCCGTTCACGAGCTTGCAGGCCACCTGCAAAGAGGAAGTGCTGGGCTTCCTGTTACTGTGCATTTCAGTTATGTCAGTTGGAAGAGGAAGCTCCAAAATGGCTGCTAACTTTCTTTTCCAACTGTGCCCGTCCGATGGTTCGTTTGAAGGAAAACCTGTTAGAACGTGAACCTAAACCCCAGTCTGCTGTAGCCTCTGGCAGGAAGACAACCCAAAACATACAGCCAAAGTTCAGACCTAAATTTAGAATCTGTGGCGTGAAAAATGCTGTTCACAAACTTTCTCCATGCAGACTGAACCACAGCTATTTTGCCAGGAAGACTGGGCCAAAATGTTAGACTCTATTTGTTCAAACCTGGTAGAGACATACCCCCAAAACTTGAAGCTAAAAGTGGTCCTACAAAGTATTGACTCGGGGGGGCTGAATACATACGCATGCCACATTTTTCAGTTTTTATTTTATTTGCAAAGTGTGGCAAAGTATTTTTTTCTTTAGACATTAATGGGCAGCTCCAGCCTCAGTCAGTATTGTAGCAAATGTCCCACACACTTCTGGAGAAAATGCCCACACTCCAGTCCTTGCAGCCGGTAAGGTAAATATCTCCTTCTCTAAGTCAGCCTCATCAGGGCAATTCTTCTTGCCCTGAGCATTTCTCTAGTTGGTATGGCACTGATGCTGTGGTAGAGATGCCAGCTCCGGGCTCTCCATATATTATTTCCTGACAGGTTATATAACGCCTTTTCTAACGCCTACTGCGATCAATTTTAAAAACAAGATGGCCGCTCATAGCTTTGCAGGCCACCTGCAAACAGGAAGTCATGCTAGAATTCCTGTTACTGTGCATTTCAGTTATGTCAGGAAGCTCCAAAATGGCTGCTACCTTTCTTTTCCAACTGTGCCAGGCTGTTGGTCTGGTTTAACCATAATGCTTTATAATTAATTGCTGTTCCTTAGTCTTGGGGGTCTTTTTGAACTTTCTATTTCCTGACACTTCTTTCTGCAGATTCTAGTTATCACTCTACTCAGTTCTTCAGCAGCCGCTAATGTCAGATCTAGAAAGGCTAGGTTCGTTCTTTCCACCAGACCTTTAAAGATTAAATTCATGTACATTTCATTCAGACAGTCGATTAACCTGTGTACTGAATTTCCAGAGAAGCCTATCTCGTTTCCTAATATGTACGAGCCCTGACCCACATTGGTCTGAGTTCCATCACCCATTGAGATTGGTAAGGGGCCTGGGCAGGGCTGCACCTGGATGGGCAGGTGCTTCCCCTTACAACTTCTTTCCCAGCTGACAGACATGGTCGTCCAGTGCATAGCTTTGTTTAGCCTTTTCAGTCCCCAGCTTTTTATGGGGAGCGCACACCCGAACATGTTGTGTGGGTGGGGGGGGGGGGGAAGGGTGGTTGAAGATTGAGCAGTGAACCCATTTCTGGGTTTCCATCCTCTTTAAAGAGGAATATCAGATCTAAAAAAAAAAAAAGGGTCCGATTCCACTGCTGCCTGCTGTGACGACTTCTTCAGGGCCCGATCCTCTGCCCCCCCGCCGGCTTAGCCATCTGTAAAGCAAAGTCTCGCAGGCTCTCGGGTGGCTCTATTGCATCCCATTTATGGGCACTGCACAGGTGCAAGATCGGGGGCTGCGCGCAGTGCCTGATGGGATGCAAGATGGCGCCGCCCGTCAGAAGGTAGACCAGTATCCGAGGGACCTAGAAGATTGATCCCCCAGCGAGGTGCGTAAACACTGCCCAAAAATAAAACCGGAGGGGGTAGCAGATCGGTGAGATTTGGATACGATATTTCTCTTTAAACACTTTGCCAACAGGCAGGCAGATTCATTACTAGCGCCAGGTACCCACAGATGAGCGTCTGTAGTGAGGCATTGAGAGCGACCACTAGTCGCTGTGCTCGCCCATGGTTTGTCGTTTCAGAGCATCTCAGTCGTTGGCCGGCATTGATCATTACAGAGCTATATGGGAGCGAAAGGTAGCGCCAGCTCAGTGCGACCGACTCACACCATATTCATCAAAAAAATAGCCCCACACAGCACCAGCACTCAATCGGGTCGTTGTAGCCCATAGCGCCAGAGGCTGTGTGATTAAAGTCTGTTTATGAACATGTATCCACTAGTAACAAACCGAAAACATATGGAATTACATTGTTATTACATTGTAACATGAACACTTTAATGCCAGACATGTAAGGACAATTCTGCATAAAAATATTATAAATCAAAAAAGTTTTCAAAAATGTCAGTTTCTAGGCCAGGATACATGTCAGAAAGTTTTGAGATTTTATAAAAAAAAAAGGAATCAGGAAAGGGATTATAAAGGAGCGTCCTTTGAAATGTATGGGAGAGCGCCAGGTAGCGACAGGCAGGTAAGACGTGGTGCTTTGCAAGGCTGAACGCCGGCGCTGTACGCTGAGGCTGGGATAATGATGAATCGTACGCTACATGGCTTTGTTCCAGTCACTCACCAGATTCGGCTTCATAAATGTGGAATTACGTGCCGTGTCCGGCGTTCACCTGCCGCTTACAAGGCACTACCTGTCGCTATCCCTTCATGAATAAGGCCCTAAATGATATTTGGTAGAGAATACATATGAAAAATCATGAAACATTTGTGGAATTTCAGGATAATACTTACATGTAAATGACACAGAACTTGAAAACACAGGCATTTTAAATGCCCAATACTTTAAACAATTTTTATTCAAAAACAGAAATAAAAATACATTGCAAAACAAAATACACCGTCAAATACTAAGCAATATTATTCAAACAATCTAATACTGTGCCCCCCCCCCCCATCTCAGGCCCCCTTTGCCTTCTCAAGCATAATATACTTTATTTAATAAAAATCTGCATCAGACGAAAGTGACTGCTTAACAGAGACAGGGTGTTTTTTCATGGTCTGTAGCAATAGCCTGTGTGGGACACAGGTGAGTATAGCTGTTTTTTTGCCTAGAAACCTAAAAGTCTTTAATTATCCTTTAAAAATAGAACAAATACAGTTTGCAACAAGAAACTAAGGCATATTAATCTTTACAAGTTCACACTTTTGCCATTTAAGGCATGTGGTCATCATGTTCGAGTTCAGATTTAGATACGAACAAATCAGCAAGCATGTGTTTTGGAATTTCGGAGCCTCTTACTTTCAGCATATAGCAAGCATTCTCAACTTTGGACAGGCTCTGCTTTAAAACAAACAGCTTTCGTGAAATTTCATATGGGCCAGTGTTGCCAATGTAAGCAAATCCATCAAAAATTTGACGCAAAAACTGAGTCAGTTCAAATGGAGTATCAATGTCGCCATTGCCAATGCTACCTATGCACAAACGCATAAGCTCTCCTGTAAGGTCAGCTACTCCGAGCAAATAATCAACATCAGTTACTTGAAAGCTTAAGGTATCATGTTTGATTGGCTCTTCGTTACTTGGAGACAAGCTCATCTAAAAAGAATTACAAAGTTGGGGAAAAAATGTCAATTATTTATATTCAAAAATGATAGGTTCACAAAATATGGTTATCAAGTAGTAAACATCTAATGTTTGATATCAATTTGATCGGGATGTCCTAAAAAAATCATTGTAGTTTAGTACTCGCAGTAAAATAATTTTCCTGTAGTTTCTTCCTAAAGTGGACCGACCATCCAATGTGCCCCCCCCACCCCGAGTCTAAAAGACTTTAGGTTATTCAGGCGGCTCCTATCGGGAAATAGACACAATCAAAAGACCTGCCACTTCAGCACATCTCAGAGACAGAACAGAACTAAGGCTCAGGTTGAAGGAAGTAGTACCATAAAAAAGAACTTCAGGACACCACACCGCTATGAATGTGTCCTTCAGATAGAGCTCTAAAAAGCAGGTCTGCTGGTTTATAATAGTATGGAGATGTAACAATAAAGGAGCATGAAACAAATAAAAAATACTAACCAGAGGAGGTGTTAAGGGAGAAAATAAAAAATAAAAAAGGAGGTCCTTGAGGGCACCATCTAGCAGGAAAATGCTAGGGAACAGAAAAACAAAGGTGAACGCTATAAAGTAAAATCCCTGGGAAACTGTGCCTAGAAATTTGCAAAAGGCTCCTCTGGGTACCAGAAAGCCAGGGTAAGAACCCCTTATACCATAGCACCATCAGTATCCTACCCTCTCCCCAGACCCCTCTGGCAGAACCAGAAGAGGACCATCTAAACCCACTAGTCCTGGGGAACTATAACTGGGTCACTCTTACTACATCAAGCTGAAGCAAATATTAGGGCCCTGAAGTAGGAGAATTAGAGCAAAAATACTTTATTTCCAAACCTGTGGATTTTGGAGACAATCTGAATGAGGGATTATGGGGCCCCTGAAATCTAAGGCAGCTTTGCTGGAATTCCAAAAGTTCTAGATCAGAAGGAAAGGAAAAGCTAAGAGAAATGTCATCTTCTGGGATACTACCCACAGAGAAATCAATGTCTTGGGTTCAAAGAGGGGAAATGTCTGTAGAACCTACAGGACGAAGTCCAGGGTCCATTGACTATTATGATTTTCAAAGAGAGGAGCTAAACTGAAGGACTTAATCACAGGTTAAAAAAAACTTGAATCAAGTTCCTCCCTCTGCAGTTCCATGCATAAGCAAATATGGGCGGTAAACAGAGGTTTCCCGGCAGTTTACAATATTTTATGATGGTGTGTGTGCAAAGCTGTACAACTCTTGGTAGTGGGGAATTGCCAAATTGTAAGGAGAACTTTGTGTAAATGCGTCCACTATAAGTATAATTTTATTTTAGAATAATAATATAATTCCAAATGTATAAGTAAATACCTTTATAAAAAAATAATTTCGCTTACCTTGTCATCTACATTGCAAAATGTTAGCTCGCTGTTAATATCATGAAGACTTAAAAGTGATCTACTAGTAATAAAATGTTGAAAGGTTACAGCTTCAACATATTCTTGAATTCCTATATGAAAAAGTTAAATAAGAAATTTTAGATACTTTATTTATTCCACCAAGTAAGTACAGGATACAAACAAGAAATGCTTTTTGACAAGGAGATAGAATAACAGAATTAGCAACAATGCATAATCTGGATTGAGTTTAAGAACCTCCCACACTGGTTGTGTTTAGAGCCATAACAGCCAAAGGAAAAATACCATTTTGTGATTACTCACCTGTAAAATGGATATAAGTATGTCTCACACCCTGCTTCGGAATGATTAATAACACGTGGGTTATGACCAGTAGAGGGCGAACTTCTGCAGAGATGACTAGAAAAAAGAAGCCCCTCCCGGTCCATAAATACCTGGGACCTCCCACACATTCCCCAGTATAAGAAAGCAGTAAGGGGACCAGGAAGAGCCAATAAAATCTATGAGAAAAAATTTTCACCATATAGAGGATCCAAGATGCAACTCAGGGTGGGACGAAGCAGGGTGTGAGACATACTTATAATACCCATTTTACAGGTGAGTAATCACAAAATGGTATTCTTATTCCAAGTATGTCTCACACCTTGCTTCGGAATGATTAATAACACGTGGGACATCCAATAGCAGTGTCCAACAAGGGTGGGGATCCCAACAGGCAATCATGCACAAATTTAAACCACTGCAGCTTGCAGAACTTTGCGGCCAAAAAACAGCATCCGCTGAGGCCCGCACATCAACCTTATAAAACTTGGAAAAAGAATGAACAGAAGACCAAGTAGCAGCCTTACAAACTTGTTCAGCAGAGGCCTGGTGCTGAAAAGCCCAGGAAGCCCCAACAGCACGAGTAGTGAGCAGTGATCTGAAACGGGGGAACCTTCCCCTTGGCCCTATAGGCCCCAACAATGGTCTGACGAATCCATTTACTGATGGTAGACTTGGCGGGCGCCAAACCTTTCCTGGGCCCGGAGGGCACCACGAACAAGGCGTCCGTCTTACGAAAGGCAGAAGTAGCCACCAAATAGTACTTCACACAACGAACCACATCCAAAGAATGCAAAACCCTCTCCTTGTCATTGCTAGGCTTAGGACACAAGGAAGGGAGATCTACATCCTGATTGAGATGGAAGGCAGAAACCACCTTAGGAAGGAAATCTGGCTTAAAGCGAAAAACCACCTTGTCCTGGTGTCTCTGAAAGTAAGGGGCCTGAATGGACAGAGCCGCCAACTCAGAGATATGTCGAACAGAGGTAATAGCCACCAAAAAGTGAGCATATAAAGTGCAACATCCTGCACCGGCTCAAAAGGAGGCCCCTGGAGGGCCGACAGAACCAAATTCAAATCCCAAACGGGCAACAAAGGCTTTCTAGGGGGCCGCACATGAATGACCCCTTGAAAAAAAAGTCCTAACCAGAGGATGTAGAGCAAAAGACCTTTGAAAGAAGACCGCCAGAGCAGAGGCCTGCCCTTTCAAGGTACTAAGCTGGAACCCCAGGTCCAGACCGTGTTGAAGAAACTCCAAAATCCTAGGAATTGAAAACACCCTGCAAGGCAAGGCCCTAGCCTCACACCAGTCAATATAGGACCTCCAAGTCCTGTAGTAGATGTTAGAACAAGATCTCTTCCTAGCTCTAACAAGAGTCTGAATCACAGCATCAGACTATCCTTCCTCCTTTAAGATGGAGGTTTCAGCAGCCACGCCGTCAAAGCCAGCGTTTGTAAATTGGAGTAACGTAGTTGACCTTGAGTGATCAGAGCCGGAAACAGGGGCAACCTGTACTGATCTACCGCCAGCCGTACGACGTCTGCGAACCAAACCTGTCTTGGCCACCTTGGGGCCACCAGAATTGCTGGCGCACCCTCTTAAGCCAGCTTGCGCACCACCTTGCCTACTATGGAGAAGGGGGGATACAGGTACAGAAACCCCAGATCCCTCCAGGCAAGAGACAAGGCGTCCACTGCCAGGGCCAGAGGATCCTGAGACAGAGACACAAAGGGCGGAAGCTTGTGATTCTGACGTGAGGCAAAGAGATCCACCTCCAGAATTCCCCACTTGTGACAAAGGGACGGGAATACCTTGCGCTTGAGAGACCATGTCCCATGGCGAGAGGATCCCCTGCTCAGGGAGTCCCCCTCCATGTTTTCCACTCCCGGAATGTACACAGCTGAGACATTCCTCTCTGCCCATGCAAGAATCAGAGAAACTTCCCTGAGGGCACTCCTGCTGCAAGTCCCTCCTTGGTTATTGATGTAAGCAACCGCAGTCCGATTATCTGATCGAACCTGAACCGCCCTGGAGATGATGAGTCAAGCATGACAGAACCAACCGAATAGCTCTCAGCTCCAAGACATTGATGGGGGTGTGAGCCTCCTGAGGACCCCACAGCCCCTGGAACTGATGTTCCTTCCAGAAACCCCCCCCCAGCCTGACAGGCTGGCATCCGTGGTAACCGTCTCCCAACAAGGGGTCAGAAAAGATCTGCCCCTCGTCAGATTGCTTGGTTCCAGCCACCACTGAAGAGACTGCCGAACCCGGGGAGACATAAGAAATGACTGATCCAAAGACAGCGGATATCTGTCCCAGGCTAACAATAGATGAAGCTGGAGCGGCCTCATGTGGAACTGAGCAAAAGGAACTGCCTCGAAGGATGCCACCATCAATCGCACCAGTCTCATTCCTAGCCGGATAGACGGGCGAGGGTTGGATAGGAGAAGGCATATCAGATCTTGAACCATCTGCACCTTGGACTGAGGTAGGAACACTCTGGTCTGAATGGTATCCAGATTCATGCCCAGAAACAAAATCTCCCTTGACGGGGAGAGAGAAGACTTGGGATGGTTGATCACCCAGCCGAACTTCTCCAGCGTCGCCGCCACCACCACCCTGGTGTCTAGCTCCGCCTGTCTAAGAGAGGATACCGTAATGAGGAGGTCGTCCAGATACGGCACAATGCGAATGCCCTGGGCCCTGAGGAGGGCCATTATGCCCGCCAGCACCTCGGTGAACACCCTTGGTGCCAAGGTCAGCCCGAAAGGGCGGGCAACAAACTGAAAATGCTGATCTCCCACCACAAACCTGAGAAACCTCTGGTGTGCTGGGAAGATTGGTACATGAAGGTAAGCATCCTTGATGTCTATGGACGACATGAAGTCCCCCTGACGAAGAGAAAGGATGGCTGAGCGCAACGTCTCCATGCGGAACTTCTTGGCTCGAATGAACCTGTTGAGAAGCTTCAGATCCAGAATGGGTCTTATGGATCCATCCTTTTTGGGAACCGTGAAGAGGTTGGAATAATAGCCCCGGCCTCTCCCCGAGAAAGGCACCGAGCATATGACTTCCATGTCCAGAAGTTTCTTCACAGCCAACAGGAGCCCCTGCGCAGCCCGGGGATCCGAGGGCACCCGAGACCTCAGGAATCTGGGAGGAGGCCGGTACTCGAACTCCAGTTTGTACCCAGAAGGGACCACTTCCAAGATCCACTTGTCTGTGACCTCCCTGGCCCAGACCTGGAAGAAGTGCCGCAGCCATCCCCCCACCCGCAAGGGTGAGGGCGCCCCCTCATTGCTGAGCCAGCTTGGCAGCGGGCTTGGAACCCCAGGCAGGTCCAAGACGAGCACGTCCTCTGCCTCCGTTTCAGGAATCGCCTCTGAAGTTAGAGTAGGCAAAACCTCTGCCTGCTCTGGCACCGCGAAAGGAAGGATTAAAGGAGCCTGCCTCCCGAAAGGAGCGACGCTGCTTCTTAAGCTGAGGTAACTTTCCACCTTTCGCCACTGAATCCAATTTATCTCCAAACAGCAGCATACCCAGGAAGGGTAGCCCTGTAAGTGATTTCTTAGCCGCAATGTCAGCCGCCCACTGGCGTAACCAGACCGATCGGCGAATAGCCACCAGCACAGCCGAGGTTCTACTACACATAATAATTGTGTCATCCATAGCAAATAACACAAAGGTCATGAATAATTCACACCGCTTAAGGGCTGTGAAAACATCACTGGCCAGGTTAACCTGGGAACCACTCAACAGGTCCCTAACCACAGACCTGGCAGCCACAGCCACGAGCGCCGAAGCACAAACAGGCCGCAAGGCTGAACCCACACTGGGAAAGGCATGGCATGCCATCTGATCAATGCGCTGGTCCTCACCATCTTTAAGAGTGGTGGCGTCTGGAGAATGTACAACGGAGGTGTTGGACAATCCCAGAACGGCGCATCGACCTCGGGAGAGGACGACCAGCACTTCACCGCGTCCACCGGAAAGTGATACCTCCTATCCCATCCCTGAGGAACACCGGGGAGCCGGCTAGACCTCTCCCATTCCTTTAGAATCATGCTTTCAAAATGATTCTGATTTGGGAACTCCAAGCGAGGCTTAGAAGTCCCAAAAAATTCCCCCTTCTACGGAGGGGACTTGTCAGCACTCACTTACCTGCGCCCCGTTCCTGTCGCGCTCCCCGTCCCGCCGCGCGGCTTCCTGATCGGCGGCCGCGGCGGGCGGCGGCCTTCCTGCCTCCTGGCGCGCGCGCGCCTGGTTCTTCTTCGGCCGGCGTCCCCGGCTCCGGCGCTCGTGCTCGCGCACACGCGCGAGCACGTTGTGGTTATGCCCTCCGGCGCCGCTGTTCTCAGCGCGGCCGCCGGAGGAGAACTAATTAAAGGAACAGGTGTGGCTGGGGGGAATGTTTCACTGTCACTGGCCAATCTCATCAGCTCGTCATTCCCTCACTACTTCCCTCCTATCAGCCCTCTCTGATTCCTGGGCGGGTCGCCCTGTTCCGTCCTATCAGCTTTCAGATCCTAGTTGCACCAATCATCAGAATCGTTCCCCTAGCCCAATCATACCTAGTTCCTTTATATACCACCTTCTGCCAGTTGCTGGTTGCCTGTTATAGCGCCTAGTTCCTTGTATTTGCTTATCCCTGATTTTGATTCTGATTCCTGTTGCCGACCCTCGCTTGTTTGACCATCCTCGATCTCCACTCCTGTTGCCGACCCTCGCTTGTTTGACCATCCTCGATCTCCACTCCTGTTGCCGACCCTTGCTTGCCTTGACCATCCTCGATCTCCACTCCTGTTGCCGACCCTCGCTTGTTTGACCATCCTCGATCTCCACTCCTGTTGCCGACCCTTGCTTGCCTTGACCATCCTCGATCTCCACTCCTGTTGCCGACCCTTGCCTGTCTATTGGACTGCCACCTTACGCTCACATACCGGCTACCCGATTCCACTTCCAGCCGCGGACTCTCCAGTTCTCTGTACCGTAAGACCTCATCCTTTGAGCCATAAAGTCCTGGGGGCAACCGATCCCGAGCAGGCGTGTTCTGCGTCTCGGCAAGCGGGGGCTCCTATAGGTGAAGCTGGCTGCGGAGATTGGGGGTTGAGGTCCTTACCAAGAGAGCTGGAGTTGTCCAAGTGGTAATTGAGGTTCTGGGAGCGTGACATTATAACAGGCCCAAAAATATCAATATGGAAGACCTGGTACAGCAAGTACAGGCGATGGCCACCGCTATCAATCAACTTGCCCAGAGGGTGGCCAATCAAGAAACCCGCCAGACTTCAACACCCGCTGTATCACCTCATATTCCTGAGCCTAAGGTTCCTTTGCCTGAAAAATTCTTTGGAGACCGGGCCGGCTTTTCGAATTTCAAGAATTCGTGTGAACTCTACTTTAGGCTGCGGCCTTTATCTTCTGGCACAGAAACCCAACGGGTGGGTTTAATTATTTCTTTGTTACAAGGAGATCCCCAGTCATGGGCTTTCAGCTTGCTCCCTGAAGATCCTGCCTTACACTCCGTGACATCTTTTTTTTCAGCTATGGGAGTGTTGTATGCGGATCCAGATCGTCAGTCCACGGCGGAAAACAGGCTTCGGGCCTTGAAGCAGGGTCGGAATTCCGCCGAGGACTACAGCGCTGAGTTCCGGCGCTGGGCAGTAGAATCTACCTGGAATAATCCAGCCCTGTGTAGCCAATACCGTATGGGGCTGTCCGAAAATATTAAAGATGCCCTGGTCAACTTTCCTACTCCAAAAGATTTGGACCAGCTTATGCAGGTCTCCATCAGGATCGATAGGCGTCTTAGGGAGAGAGCCAGGGAAAGGGTTAGAGTTACTACGCCCTTTAGACCTTCACAAACTCCCAGCCCTTCCACTCCTGGTGGGGTAAACTCCTCCTCCCCCTCTCAAGAGGAGCCAATGCAGGTTGGCAGAGCCCGTCTTTCTCAGGACGAGAAACAACGAAGACGGTCTTTGGGTCTTTGTCTCTATTGTGGGTCCCCGGGGCATTTTGCCAGGTCTTGCCCAAATAAGGGATATCCGGCGGGAAACTTTCTTGCCTAGGTCAGGAAGAGGGTGCTGACCTAGGTGGATTGAAGCATTACCCTCACCATGATAAGATGTTAATCCCTACAGAACTTTTCTGGGGTCTTTCCAAACAGGCAGTATCTGCGTTTGTCGATAGTGGATCTGCAGGTAACTTCCTGGATCGGAACATAGTCTCAATCCTGGGAGTTCCACTGGTACCTCTAGAAAAGTCTCTTCAGGTTTTGGCCATCAACGGGAAGGCCATCCTGGGAGGGCCGGTCAGTCACAAGACCCCTCCTCTCAGATTGGTGGCCGGCTCATCTCATACTGAACATATAGAATTTCTGGTGTTTGATTGTCCGGAAACACCAGTAGTGTTGGGATACCCATGGCTAAAGCTCCATAACCCCGTATTCAATTGGCAGTCCGGTGATCTGATTAAGTGGAGTAATTTCTGCAGATCACATTGCTTCTCCACCATCCTTAGGAGTGTGCAGATTTCGCCCCAAGAACTGCCTCTGCCTTATATAGATTGGGCAGATGTCTTTTCTGAGCGGTCCGCTGACAATCTTCCCCCACACAGACCCTATGACTGTCCCATCGACCTACTTCCTGGAACCTTTCCTCCTAGGGGCAAAATCTATAATCTGAATCGAGCTGAAGAGCAGGCCATGAAAGAATATATTTCTGAAAATCTGAGTAAAGGCTTTATCCGCCCATCTACTTCACCGGCGGGTGCCGGCTTCTTTTTTGTGGAGAAGAAGGATGGGGGTTTAAGGCCTTGCATAGATTATAGAGCCTTGAATAAGATCACTATTAAAAATCGTTATCCTCTTCCCTTAATAGGTGATTTATTTAATCAGGTAGTGGGGGCTCGAATTTTTTCTAAACTAGATCTAAAGGGGGCCTACAACCTGATCCGTATTCGGCAAGGGGATGAATGGAAAACGGCGTTCAATGTTAAGGATGGCCATTATGAATATTTAGTGATGCCTTTTGGCCTTTGCAATGCTCCTGCGGTCTTTCAAGACTTCGTTAATGACGTGTTTCGGGACTTTTTGGGTAACTTCGTTGTGGTTTACTTGGATGACATCCTCATTTACTCTAAGAACCTTTCCGAACACAGGCAACATGTAAAACTGGTCCTTCAGAAGTTGAGAGAGAATAACTTATACGCTAAAATTTCTAAGTGTATGTTTGAGGTCGCCTCCGTTCCCTTCTTGGGATATATTATTTCTAGTCAGGGGTTGGAGATGGATGGGGGTAAAGTTTCGGCAGTACGGGATTGGGTGCAACCCAAATCCTTAAAAGAATTACAACGCTTTTTAGGATTTGCCAATTTCTATCGACGTTTTATCAAGGGTTTTTCTAGTATCGTTGCACCTCTCACCAATCTCACCCGCAAAGCCGCATTCACTGTTAACTGGTCACCATCAGCTATTGAAGCCTTCCGTGTCCTAAAACAGGCTTTTACTTCGGCGCCAGTTTTAGTGCACCCCGACGTCAACAAACCTTTTATTATTGAAGTAGATGCGTCTGAATTAGGTGTTGGAGCTGTTTTATCGCAATTTTCCGGATCTCCTGAACGTATGCATCCGTGTGCCTACTTTTCCCGGAAATTTAATACCGCAGAACAAAATTATGATGTCGGCAATAGGGAACTATTAGCTATTAAACTGGCATTTGATGAATGGCGTCATTGGTTGGAGGGTTCCTTACATCCTATCACTGTATATACCGATCACAAAAATCTCGAGTATATAGGTGCTGCCAAGAGGTTAAATTCTCGACAGGCCCGTTGGGCATTGTTTTTTTCACGTTTCAATTTTATTATTACCTTTAAGCCGGGCGTGAAGAATACTAAGGCCGATGCTTTGTCGCGCAGGTTTGGTGAATGTAAGGATCGGGGGGATACTGGTGAGCCCATCTTACCGGCAGGTTGTGTAGTCGGGGCCTTGCTCCCTGATCTCTCTAATGTTTTGGCGCCGTTCCAAGTTGAGTCGCCTGTAAACGCACCTTTAGGATGTCAATTTGTACCACCGCATTTGCGTTCTGATGTTATTCGCGAATTCCACGACGCAAAGACTGCTGGGCATCTGGGAGTTCGTAAGACGTTTATTTTAGCTCGGCGCCACGTATGGTGGCCTTCTATGAGACGTGATATCACTGCCCTTATCGACGCATGTCCTGTTTGTGCACGAAGTAAAGGGGTACACAAGGCCCCTAGTGGGTATCTGATTCCGCTTGAGATCCCTAAAGAACCATGGTCTCACATCTCAATGGACTTTATTGTTGATTTACCTCTTTCGCATGGGAACACTGTGGTTTGGGTAGTCGTCGATAGATTCAGTAAGATGGCTCATTTTATTGCTTTACCCAAGTTACCCTCGGCCCCTGAACTTTCGCGCCTGTTCGTCTCGCATATTTTTCGCCTTCATGGTATTCCATTAAATATTGTTTCCGATCGGGGTGTGCAATTTATATCACGATTTTGGAAAAATTTTTGTTCACGTCTGGGGATTCAGGTTTCCTTATCCTCCGCGTATCATCCCCAGTCTAATGGGCAGACCGAAAGAACGAATCAGAGCCTAGAACAATATTTAAGATGTTACATCTCTGACACTCAGGAGCAGTGGTCGGAATTTATTGACTTTGCGGAGTTCGCGTATAATAATGCGCCGAGTGATAGTACCAAGATATCTCCGTTCTTCTGTAATTATGGAAAGCATCCTAAAGCTTCTTCTTTCTCTGCAGCACCTTCTGATTTTCCGGTCTTAGAAGAGTGGCTTCAGAAACGGAAAGAGGTTTGGGCATGTGTCAAGAAAAATTTAGAAACTATGCGCGATAAATATAAAAAGTTTGCTGATCGTCACAGGTCTCAGGAACCTATCCTTCAGTGTGGAGACCTTGTTTGGGTTTCCACTAGGAATATCGCTCTCCGTCAGCCTTCTTATAAATTGGGTCCTAAATTTATTGGTCCTTATCCTATTATCAGAAAACTTAATAATGTTACCTATAAAGTACGGCTTCCTTCTACTATGAAGATCTCCGACTCATTTCATGTTTCTCTGTTGAAGCCTGCTAAAGACTCTTCTCCTGTTGGTCCTCCTCCGGTTTTAGTAGATAATGCACAAGAATATGAAGTAAACAAGATTTTGGATTCTCGTAGAGTGCGTAATACTATACAGTATTTAATTGATTGGGTTGGTTATGGTCCTGAGGAGAGATGCTGGGTTTCTTCTAGGGATGTTCACGCCAGGGCTCTGGTAAAGAAATTTCACCGTGACAATCCGGAGAAACCTGGTGAGGGTCCGGAGGCCCCTCGTGAGGGGGGAGGTAATGTCAGCACTCACTTACCTGCGCCCCGTTCCTGTCGCGCTCCCCGTCCCGCCGCGCGGCTTCCTGATCGGCGGCCGCGGCGGGCGGCGGCCTTCCTGCCTCCTGGCGCACGCGCGCCTGGTTCTTCTTCGGCCGGCGTCCCCGGCTCCGGCGCTCGTGCACACGCGCGAGCACGTTGTGGTTATGCCCTCCGGCGCCGCTGTTCTCAGCGCGGCCGCCGGAGGAGAACTAATTAAAGGAACAGGTGTGGCTGGGGGGAATGTTTCACTGTCACTGGCCAATCTCATCAGCTCGTCATTCCCTCACTACTTCCCTCCTATCAGCCCTCTCTGATTCCTGGGCGGGTCGCCCTGTTCCGTCCTATCAGCTTTCAGATCCTAGTTGCACCAATCATCAGAATCGTTCCCCTAGCCCAATCATACCTAGTTCCTTTATATACCACCTTCTGCCAGTTGCTGGTTGCCTGTTATAGCGCCTAGTTCCTTGTATTTGCTTATCCCTGATTTTGATTCTGATTCCTGTTGCCGACCCTCGCTTGTTTGACCATCCTCGATCTCCACTCCTGTTGCCGACCCTCGCTTGTTTGACCATCCTCGATCTCCACTCCTGTTGCCGACCCTTGCTTGCCTTGACCATCCTCGATCTCCACTCCTGTTGCCGACCCTCGCTTGTTTGACCATCCTCGATCTCCACTCCTGTTGCCGACCCTTGCTTGCCTTGACCATCCTCGATCTCCACTCCTGTTGCCGACCCTTGCCTGTCTATTGGACTGCCACCTTACGCTCACATACCGGCTACCCGATTCCACTTCCAGCCGCGGACTCTCCAGTTCTCTGTACCGTAAGACCTCATCCTTTGAGCCATAAAGTCCTGGGGGCAACCGATCCCGAGCAGGTGTGTTCTGCGTCTCGGCAAGCGGGGGCTCCTATAGGTGAAGCTGGCTGCGGAGATTGGGGGTTGAGGTCCTTACCAAGAGAGCTGGAGTTGTCCAAGTGGTAATTGAGGTTCTGGGAGCGTGACAGGACTCCTCTGGCGGAGAAATAGCCAGTACCTCAAATAGGTGGGCCAGGACTTTGGGGGTATCCACGGCATCCCCCAGCACCTGCCCAGCATCAGTATCAAAAAAGTAAATGTAGGCACGCCAAACCCTGTAATAAATGGAAGAGGAAGACTTCTTCCTAACTTTAATCAAAGTATCCACAACCGAGGAAGACATCCCCTTCTCCATCAAGATGGAGGTTTCAGCAGCCAATCCGTCAAAGCCAGAGTTTGTAAATTGGGATGGCGTAGTGAGCCCTGTGCGAGCAGATCTGGCATCAAGGGCAGAGTGTAGTGATCTACCGCCAGCTGTACCACATCTGCGAACCACACTCTTGCTGGCACCCTTTCCAGAGCAATCTTGCGCAGAACCCTGCCCAGCAGGGGGATTGGAGGCAAGACATACAGGAACTGAAAGTCCTGCCATGACATTGCTAGCGCATCCGAGGTCAAGGCCAGAGGATCCTGGGACAGAGAGACAAAGGCTGGGAGCTTGTGATTGTGGCGGGACGCAAACAGATCCCCATCTGGTTGGCCCCAACGGAGACACAGAGATTGAAATACCCTGCTGCATAGGGACCATCCCTGGCGAGAGGTCCCCCTGCTCAGAGAGTCCGCCAGGTGATTTTCCACCCCCGGGATGTACACAGCTCATATGCAGGGGACATTGGCCTCCGCCCAAGTCAGGATCAGAGACTCTTCCTGGAGGGCCCCCTTGCTCCGGGTACTTCCCTGATGATTGATGTAGGCGACTGCCGTCTGGTTGTCTGAGCGCACCTGAACAGGCAGGCCCCGAAGGCGAGTAGTCAAGTGAGCCAGAACTAGCCTGATCGCCCGCAGTTCCAAGACATTGATAGGTGTGTGGGCCTCCTGAGGGCCCCACCTCCCCTGGAACCGCAGGGACTTCCAGAAACCCCCCCCCCAACCTGACAGACTGGCATCCGTGGTGACTGTCTCCCAGAAAGGGGCAAGAAAGGATCTGCCCCCCAACAGGTTCCTAGAGTCTATCCACCACGAGAGGGACCTCCTGACCAGGGGGGAGAGCACACAGACCCTGTCCAGAGACACAGGGTCCTTGTCCCATACTGACAATAGGTGAAGTTGCAGGGGCCTCAAGTGGAACTGAGCATAAGGGACCGCTTTGAAGCATGCCACCATCAGGCCCACCAGCTGCATCCCCTGCCTGATGGAGGGATGGGGACAAGCTAGGAGGGACTGAGCCTGTGCAATCAGACTGTCCACCTTCTGTTGAGGAAGGAATATCCTTGCCTGAACTGTATCCAGATTCATTCCTAGGAATGGAATTACCAAGGAAGGGGACAGTGAGGACTTGGGGTGGTTGATCACCCATCCAAATGACTCCAGAGTAAACACCACCAGCTGAGTATCCAACTCTGCCTGATGTAGAGACTGGGAAGTGATGAGAATGTCATCCAGATAGGAAAGCACGCGGACGCCCTGACATCTGAGCAGAGACATCACGCCAGCCAGCACCTTGGTGAACACCCTGGGAGCTGAAGTGAGGCCGAAGGGCAAGGCCACAAACTGGTAGTGTTGATCCATCAGAGTGAACCTGAGGAACCTTTGATGACCTGGGAACACAGGAATATGAAGGTAAGCATCTTTGATGTCCACAGAAGTCATGAAATCCCCTTGGCGCAGGAAACCGATGGCAGAGCACAGAGTTTCCATGCGAAAGCGCCTGCCCCTGACAAACTTGTTGAGGATCTTCAAGTCCAGGATGGGCCTGACTGAACCGTCTTTTTTGGGTACTGTGAATAGGTTGGAATAAAAGCCCTTGCCTTTTTCTCTTAAGGGGACCTGGCAGATGACCCCCAGCTCCAGGAGGCCTTGCACTAGCTCCTGAGCTGACACAGGGTCCTGAGGAATCCGGGATCTGATGAATCTTGAAGGGGGATCGGCAGCAAACTCCAACTTGTAACCGGAGGACACTACCTCCTGAATCCACCGGTCTGAGACATGAAGCCTCCAGACGTGAGCGAAGTGCTGCAGCCGTCCCCCCCACCCGGATGGTTGAGGGCGCCCCATCATGCCTGAGGGGGCTTGGGAGAGGATTTTGCTTTAGGACCCCAGGAGGAGCCAGGACGTCCACGTCCTCTGCCTCTACCCCAGAAATCTCCCCGGGCCCCAGGAAAGGAAACCCCTCTTCCCTGTCTTGCACCACGGTAAGGGGAGGAGAAGGAACCCTGACCCCGAAAGGGCCAAGATTGCAGCCTGCGCTGGGGTAACCTGCCTCCCTTGGCAAAAAGGTCCAGGCGGTCCCCAAACAGGCGCAGACTTTTAAAGGGAAACCCAGTGAGGGCCTTCTTGGCAGCATTGTCAGCAGCCCACTGGCGCAGCCAAACCGAGCGGTGTATAGCCACCACAAGGGCAGAAGTTCTGGCACACATTCTGATGGTGTCATCCAATGCGGAGAGGACAAAATTTACAAAAACATCACAACTGGAGAGTGCATTAAACACCTCACAAGGCAAATCATCAGGGGCACCATCAAGCATATTTCTGATAAGGGTTCTAGAGGCCACAGCAGTAATGGCAGAGGCACAGACCGGCCGTCCCTGCACATGCAAAGGCGTGGGATGCCAGCTGGTCAATGCGCCAGTCCTCAGCATCCCGCAGGGTAGTAGAGTCAGGGGAATGCATGACAGAGGTGTTAGATAGCCCTAGGATCGGGGCATCCACCTCGGGGGGGGGGGGGATGACCAACATTTAACCACCTCAGCAGGAAAGGGATACTTCCTATCCCAACTCTTTGGAACCCCGGGAAGTTTACTGGGGAGCTCCCATTCCTTGAGCACAAGGTTATGGAAATGTGCCTGCTCGGGAAATTCCAAACGTGATTTTGCTGTATGGAAAAGCTCCCCTCTTTGCCTGGGAGCTGCAACAGGGAGAGATGGACAGAACCTCAAAAATCTGGGTCAATAATCTGTCAGTGTCTGCCGGGGTCCAGGGGTCAGAGCCAGAATAGTCATGACCCCTTGGTCTCTCTGATTCAGATGAGCCTGAATCAGAAAAGAGCTCCCCTTCATCAGACGGGGTATAGCCACAAAGATTCCAAGCTTGGGGGAGTAGGTGAAGTGAAACGAGGTGCAGCCACTGGCAGGCCAGATTGCAATGCAAGCGCCTGCTCAGCACAGGGTAAATAGACCCGCGCCTTGTCCGCGTCAGCATGAGGCTGCCCACAAGCTACACACAGCCGGTCTTGTCCCGAAGGGACCCCGGTCACATTATCCTGGGATGCCTCCATATGGTGATTATAGCGGCGGTATACGCCGATAGGGAATAACGCTAAATAGCAACCCCGAATGCCCCAATAACCCGCTAGGGAAGTGGGAGTATTATATTTGCAAGGCCTACAAGTATATACTAATACAGGGCCGGGAGAAGCCAAAGGGTTCCAGCGCCTGAGGTAATGCTGCCGCCAAGCGCGGAACCAAGTCAGCGCGCGGCGGCGGCAATTTTAAAAAAGACAGTAAAGACAAGCCAGCGCGGCGGCTGACACAAGACTAAACAGAATGGGAAAAAGGTGTAAAACACAGAATGCATAGCATACATATTTACAGGATGAGGGAGGACAGCGGCCACTTAAACGGGGCCCCCCGATGGGTAGGGGCAAGGAGGCACTAGTGCGGGAGGGGCATCCATAAAGGCTCACCATAAGCCTGAACCGCCTACCCTTTGGCGGGGGATTGCGGTGGAGCAGCGCTCCTAAGCACCTAACAGCGGTGCTGCCTACCTTCACCCAACCAGCGCAGCCAAGGCTGAGAGGCATATTACTAGTGGAATGGGTGGGAATAGTCCTACAGGGCCGCGGGCTAATAGCCCCGCTCACCTGCGAGTAGAGAGACATTTCTCGTCCTTCGCAGCCAGACTGCAGAGAAATTCTGGGGATTTGTGGGAGGTCACGGGTATTTGAGGGGCCGGGAGGAGCCTATTTTCAATGTCTCTGCAGTCCAGCGCCATCTGGCGGAGTATATCCCAACTGTAAGTATTAGATTTGGGGGGGGAGAGAGAGAAAGAGTGGGAGAAGAAGGGCGGTCCAGCGCGGATCGCGCACCGCGCCTGGCCCCGCCCCCTTTCCTCACAAGTGAAGACGCGGTTCCCAGCAATGGCTGGGTTCCGCGATGCCAGAGACAAAGGGGGGCGGGCTGCGGGCCGATAAGGGATCTATGAGACCCCTATACCAGTTCACAAGGATTAGGGGGCTGGCAAGTCACCTGCAGCTAGCATCGAGGCTGGCCCCTGCATCACGTTCTACAAGCACCCATAGCTGATCCCTGGGCTGGTTATGGCGCGTGGGGCGGGGTTGCTCACACCATTTTATTTTTAACCCTTAGGATTAAAAAAAAACAAAAAAAAAAACCCTGGGGTCCCCAACCCCTGGGCAGGTGGAGCCCACTCCAATTCTTTTATTTAACCCTTTATAGTGTGGGTAGTAGTTCTATTTTATTTGTAAATGTTATAAAGTGATCTTTTCAGTTTGGGGGATCCCCTCGACAGGACCTGGGGGCTACCGATGCATATGTGGTACTGTTGTAATCAGGAGAAATTGGGCTTTCACATGCAATATGGTTTTCTTTAGTAAAATAAATGTTTTAATTAAAATAAATTAGGCAATTTAAAAAAAAAGTTTTTTACTCAAAAATATTTAAAAAAACGTGGAAAAATTACATTTCATGTTAAAGCCTAAACTCTACCACAAAAAAATAATACATAATTTTCCTGGAAATTCCTGCAAATATCTCAGTTAAACATACTGCAGGATGTTGAAAAATGACCTGTCAACAGAGGGTGACAAAATCTCAAGTAGGCTGGCAGTTAAAAAGTTTAAAAGTACCTTTGCTTGTTGGGTATTGTTCTGTTCGGGGGACCTTGCACTTTCAGATTTAGCTTGTTTTTTTTCTTGATTGCATATTTATATTTTTTATTCTGCTTTTTATTCTTTTTTTTTTTTTTTTAGGTAAATCCTGTGTAACCAAAGAACTCTGAGGGATTACTTCCAGAAAGATGAAGCCATTACAATAAACTAGGTACGCCTAGAAAGCTTAATGTGTGTACTTTCAGGGAATATATGGTTTGTAGGGGGTATTCTAAATGTAAAGGGTTGTTTTGGTTAAAATGTGCAAGGTGCGCACTTTTACTTTGTCAGTAGAATTACTGTTAAGTGCATGCTTTACTTTAGGGTTCCATTGACAGTGCCTATGCATGTTGGGTATTTGCTGTTCAGCTTTTTATTATTATTATTATCGTTTATTTATATAGCGCCATCATCTTCCTTGGCGCTTTTCAGATTTATATTGTTTTTTCGTGTTTGCATATTGTTTAAGGAAAATGTGGCTTTGATTCTGCTTTTTAATTCTTTTTTGAGAAGCCCTTTGCAACCAAAGAATTAATTGAGGGATTACTTCTAGAAAACTGTGCCCACATGAACAAGCCTGGTACGCCAGAAAGCTTGAGGTTGTTTTTTTTACATTTACAGAGAGTGACAAAAATGCTAGGTAGACTGGCAGTTAAAGGGTTAATGGCTGACAGTAAAACTAACACCCATAAACTGAAAACACCAGCAGGTGAGCTATAAACACAGAACATATAAATTCAAATACTAATTGACTGCTTTGTAGAGTTCGTAAAGAATAGCTTGATGGTGGAGAACCCAAAAGGACACAATTGCCCTGCCAAGCAAGTAGTTCTGTTTAAAGCTATTGGGAGTGAGTGCGGGCACACTCCTGCTCCCAATCTAAATGGCAGGCCCCCCACACTGTGCATCCTGTACAGGCCCCATGTGACAATGTCCTGGGCGGGGCTCACCCCTGGCAATGCTCCCAGCCGGGCTCACCCGTCGCTCCACCCTGCCTCACCTGGCGGTCACCAAGCAGCTAACTGTGGCTGACAATCAGGGACAAGCCGCCAGCAACTAGACCCCACTCATGAGGACAAGGGCCAAACCGTTAGCATTCAGACCTTACCGACAAGACCAGGGGCAAGCTATCAGTAGCCATGTCAACAGCAACCATGCCCCTCCAACTACCACTAGGCTTGAGCCGCCAGAAACTAGACCCACTTGCAATTGGCTAGGACTAAGCCGTCAGCAACTAGACCTCAAATGACCAGTGCCCTGAGGCTGCCAACATGACCTTTTATTATATGTTGGGGGGTCATCATTTTAAAGCACAGGGTTTAAGCAAAACAACACCTTTTAGACTCCAGGGATAAATATCAGTAGCTTATCATACATTGAGTCTCTCCAACGATCTCCCTCCTGCTTTGCCAGTCTGCTTAGTGAGGATATCAAGTCCTCATTCAGCTTTCAGTCACCGCACCCCCCCCCCCCCCCCGGCTGACCTGGTCCTTCAATTAACCTTCAGTGGACCGAGAATGGAAACACCTCCCACTCCCTCCCCAGATAACCTCTCTAGTCACATTATATTCTAGCAGACTGGAGCGGCTCTTAGCCTGCAGCATCCCTCACCCCCTCTTTTTGGGTCACACTAGAGGCACAACTTTCTCCTCAATGTTTCTCTGCATCTCCAATGCTCTAATACTTAACTAAAATAACTTAGGAACTACAGGGTCTTTTTCAAAGTGGATTGAAGTTTGCGACAGTACAACATGTAGCCCGAGACAATGGTACTCGTAAAGCGGCACTTATGGCCACAGAAAAGGGACTTTGACCACTAATGCTTACATATTGTAAGCCTTCGGGATCGTTTAGGCATCACAGATATAGATTTAACATGTGGATTCAACTCAACTTGGGCTACATTTGGCACCGTTTTCAGTGGCCTCCTCCTACTTGTCCAGATTCGTCACAGATTATGCAAGATCCCACAAGATTATGCAAGGGCCACAACCACTTTTTTTCAGAAGAGAAATCATGAGGTGAACCTGTAAACCTCATCATCTTGAACATTTTTTAATCAATTTAAAAACAGAAAATGCCCAACGTAGCCCGATGCAACAGTGTAAGAATTAACTTTGCCTGCTGTAGCACTTTAAGATAAACACTTTAGTAACAGTAACCAGGAGGTCACATAACGCATGATTTGCTGTGTCATGGTTTTCTTTGGCATTTCTCGAATTTCTCCAACATCATTGGTTTATATTAACCCCATCTTTTTAACTAATTTGTCTTTTTCTTCTGCCTCCAATTAGTGATAGGATTAATAGCATTATATTGTTTTTGGTATTTGATTGTTGAAATTTAAAGTGGTCCTTCACACTGAATAAAAGCCTATCTTATATGTTTCCCACACCCTTTACATACAGATTGCTCACATTAAAAATCATCCTACCTGCATCTAGTGCATGTTATGAGCCTTTAAACATCCAAGATGGTGGCTCATGGAACATCAGGCAGCCTGCAAACAGGAAGTAACTTCTGACTGTGCTTCTCTGAATTCTGAGATTGCTGACCTTTTCCTGAGAAAAGCACAGCTATAACCTGCCCCCTGTACTTTATCCCACTCTCCTCTCCTTAGTAAGTGTGATGCTTCTGAGTCAAGATGGCAGCGCCTGTATCCTAAAGTCCTGAACAGAGTTGCAGCCCAGTGGGGGAAAGAATAATAAGTGACTAAAAACTTTTTTATAAGGGTCTGGGCTTTTCATTAAATCATGGTGAAGGTCCGGTTTAAGCACTAGATTTGCACATATTTAGACCTGGGTTAATTAGTCATATTGAAATAGCACATTTTGTTTAGTAAGTTTGGTGTTAGTGCATACCCATCTATATACAAATGGTTGGATTCATTATATATATAGATTCATTGTCATTATGGGGATTAAAACAAAAGGGTACTCATTTGTTGCCTGCAGTTGATCAGTCCTGCTCACCTGATTGCTGGATCACCAGTCACGGGCACTTCAGGATTGCAACCCTCCCATCAGTCACAGAGAGCTACATTGTAGGGGGTGTGCAGAGGCCTGAAACACATGATTAATTGTAGTGAATGGAGAGCTGCACCCCTGTGACTGATGGCGGTAGGGTGCAATCCCTGCACGGAATTTGTGACCCAGAGGGCGCGAGATAAGATCAAGCGTTCAGATAAGTCGCTGATTGCCGTAGAAGGAACGATCACCGATTAGCTGCAGGTGACAAAAGGCCTTTTTTTTATTTTGTTGGTCAATCCCTTTAATATGTTAATGTCTAGTATAAAAGTTATAATACATATTTGATATAATCTGTGATATAATAACTTGGATATTGGATTGTGCAGCATCTTATAGGTTTTGGTGTAGTCTGGGGACTATACACGCACAGTTCTACTTCATTAACAAGCATCATCAAGTATATTAAATAATCATATTATTTACTATATATAATTAGATTAGCATAATTAGGTAATTGTATTGTTATAAAGCCCTATGTATTTAGTAAATGCAGGCTGCTCGACGACAGTGAATTGGCACATGATGATGTGAGCAGGAATACTATAGGGACTGGCCAACCACCAATGGAGTAGTGAGGAAGTTTATTTATGCAAGTATTCCAGAAAGGGAAGGGATTCAACCACAAGAGAAAGCCAGTCCCAGGCTTACAAATGGGATTTCTTAACATACATTTAAGTAGGCAACTTTACACAGAAGGAACACTGGAAGATATATTGAAAGAGAAAGTCCAGTCAGAACTGAAAAGACTTCTAATAAACAGCACAAATTGCTCAGATTTGGAAGTCCAGCAGTGCACCAGTGCTCAGCAAGCCTGGAAACCAGGGCTGTGTGGACCCTTACTTTTTCAAAGTTTGTTCCCATGGCCGCCTATTAGGTTCACCAGACTGACAGTCACACAAGTGATTTGCACACCAGGCAAATCTTATAGTTTGCTCAGGGACAAGTGGTACGTGGAGAACACAGGATATAGGTATTAGCTGCCGTAAACAGGCTTACTGAGTGCCAATGTGCTGATAGAAACTGGATGCCATTTTCTGTATTGTATAGAGGAATGCATTAGACTGGACTTCCTCTTTAAAGTGGACCAACACCCACCGGTGATCGGCCCGGGAATCTATAAGATTCCCGGGCCGATCACCTCCCTCCCCGCGGGACATCCGAGATCGGGATGTCCCGCGGGGTGAAACCCCCCCAAACTCCTTACCTTAGTTTCGGCGGCGGCCGGCCGCCTCCCTCGCGCCCCTCTAGATGTGCGTGTGCCCGCGCCGGCCGTCTGTGAATGGCCGGCGCGGGCACGCGCGCGTCAAGAGGGACGCGCGGGAGGCGGCGGCGGAGGAGCCGCTTGTCCGCGGCTTGTCCGTCGGCGCGGGGAGAGGTGAGTTCGGGGGGTTCGGGGGGGGTTTCACACAGCGGGGCACTCCGATCAGGGGTGCCCCACCGAAGTGGACCAAGACCCAGGATAGTCAAAATCCTGGGTGTTGGACCACTTTAATGTTGCGGCTCCACTTGAAAGACAATAACCACACAAGAGCCATGCAGAAACAAGATTATTAGGTCAAAAACAACTGAAACAATGGTCACTGACCTGTTACTCAAGTCTATGACTACTGTGCATAGCCACATCTCTTCCGTGCCGGCATCAGAGGACGACTACGCTGATTAGGTTAGTTATTTAATTTTGTAAAAATAATCAAGCTTAGTGTAGGGAAGGGTGGGCTTCTGCATTTAAAAGTAGACCAAAACCCACAGCTGACGACCTTCGTATCTATAAGATTCCAGGACCGACTGATTCCTTTCCCCCAGAGCATCCAGAATCGGGAGGTCCCGCTGTGTGAAGACCCCTCCAAAAGAACCTACCTTCTCCTCGAACCAACAGCACATGCATGTGCCAAGGCTGCCGTCAACTATACCTTTAGCAGGACGTGCGACACCTGCCAGGCATTTGTGAATGGCCGGCGCGGGCACACATTCTGTTAGAGGGTAGCAGGGAAGCAGTCGCCGTCACGTTAGGCTACCTTCAGTTAGGCTTAGCTGATATTGACGAGTGCAGCACACGCTAATTGGAGGAGAGGCCGCACACGCGCCGTAGGACCGGGGAAAGGTTTTACTGCGCGACCTGGGGGGTTTCACACAGCGGGGAAAGCCGAATTGGGGAGCCCCGGAGGCAAAAACCTAGTATACTCAAAATCCTGCGTTTTGATTCACTATAAATGCACGGACTTCCTCTAAGTATTCCAGCTATAAATCACTTGCATGTAAATGTTATTGCCCAATTAAAATTTAAAAATACACTTTACCAGATGTAAAGGCTCTGTGATACTGATACATATCTTCATCCACCAGCTCTTGTGCCACTTGTTTAATTTTTTCCCGTACTGCATCTAATTTTTTTGTTGCTTCTGTCAGGACTTCACCCTGGTTGGGATCACTATAAATAGAAGAATCAGAAGAAAAATAAATGGATTTTTTATTAAATGTGAAACGTGTTCAAACCTCCCCCAAAACTCACCGATCTGCTGCCCCCCCCCCCCTCCGGTTTTACCTTTGGGCAACTTCTACCCATCTCCCCGGGGGATCCATCTTCTGGGTCCGACCTTCCGACATGCGGTGCCATCTTGCATCCCATCAGGCACTGCACACGGGCCCCCATTTCATGGCTGTGCAGAGCCAATGGCTAGGATGCTATTGTAAAAGGGGAACTTTATTGGAAAGGGATGCGATACTAACCCCAATTAAATGATTATGTTGTATCAAGTAAACACTCTCTCTTTAGGGGACTTTTTGATGTACATGGAAAATACTCTAAGGCATGTTAAATTGACCTTACAAATGTCATGATATTCTTGAAGGAGAATACCAATGTTACCACTGTTAACATTTGTTCCTGTAGATATTAACATATTAAAAAAGCGGGGTTAATCCATAAAACACAGTTGTGTGTTTCAATTACCACCTACCAGTATAAATAAACATAAATAAAATGTGATGTGGGATTCAGCAGGACAAAGTTTGCCTCTATGCAGAAATAATTAATGTGATGTGCAAGTTATGGAATTTTGCAATGTAATGAATCAATGTCTTTAAAAATGATTTAATAAAAAACGATATATTTTTTAAGATATACATTACTGGTTAGCAAATTTTATTTAAAAAATTTGGGAAAAGAGTGACGCCAGTGGGTAGGGAGCTGCATAACTCCTAGGAGTATGCGCACCTTCCCGGCCCATATATACCCGGGACCTCCCACTAATTCCCCAGTATAGAAAAGCAGTAAGGGAACCAGGAGAAGCCAATAACAAATTTAACAACGTTAACAATGAAAACAATCACCACATAGAGGATCCAAGAATAAAGCAATCAGGGTGGGATGGAACAGGACGTGCTGCATACTTATAATACCAATTCTACAAGGTAAGTAATCACAGAATTGTATTATTCTAAGTATGAAGCCCGTCCTGCTCCAGATAATGATTCATAACATCCAATAGCAGTGTCCATAAACAGGTGGGGATCCCAAAAAGGCAATAACGCGCAGTTCAAACCACTGCCCCCTGCAGAACCTTGCGGCCAAAAACAGCATCCGCTGAGGCCCGAACATCAACCTTGTAAAACTTGGAAAAGGTATGAACAGAAGACCACGTAGCAGCCTTACAAACTTGTTCAACAGAAGCCTGGTGCTGGAAGGCCCAGGAAGCCCCAACAGCACGGGTAGAATGAGCAGTAACACGGAAAGGAGGATCCTTTCCCCTAGTAGAATAGGCCCTAACAATAGCCTGACGAATCCATTTGCTAATAGTAGACTTAGCAGGAGCCAACCCCTTCTTGAGACCCGAGGGAACCACAAACAAGGCGTCCGTCTTTCTGAAAGGCGCAGTAGCCACCAGGTAGTATTTCAAATTCCTGACAACATCCAGAGAATGCAAGGCCCTCTCCTTGGAATTACCAGGATTAGGGAACAAAGAAGGAAGCACAATGTCCTGATTGAGATGGAAGGCAGAGACAACCTTAGGCAAGAAGTCTGGTTTAAAGCAGAAAACCACCTTGTCCTGGTGTCTCTCAAAGTAGGGGGCCTGAATAGACAGAGCCGCCAACTCAGACACACGCCAGACAGAAGTGATGGCCACCAAAAAGGCAACCTTCAGGGTAAGAATAGACAAGGCAGCCTCATGCACAGGTTCAAATGGAGGACCCTGAAGGACAGACAATACAAAATTCAAATCCCAGACCGGTAACATGGGTTTGTGGGGAGGGCGCACATGAGCCACCCCCTGGAAGAAAGTCTTGACCAGAGGATGTAGAGCGAAGGACCTCTGGAAGAAAACAGCCAAGGCGGACACGTGACCCTTCAAAGTGCTGAGCTGAAGACCCAAATCCAAACCATGTTGAAGGAACTCCAGGATCCTAGGAATGGAGAACACACGACAGGGAAAGGCCCTAGACTCACACCAGTCAATGTAGGTCCGCCAGGTCCTATAGTAGATAGTAGAAGAGGATTTCTTCCTAGCCCTGACAAGAGTACGAACAACCGAATCAGCCAGTGAATAGAAACAACCAGAGCCGAGGTCCTGCTACACATCCTAATGGTGTCATCTACGGCAGAAAGAATATAAGCGATAAACATCTCACATTGTGATAAGGCTCTAAATTCGGCACTAGAAGAATCATCGGGAGAGCATTCCAAAAGGCCCTTGACCATAGTCTGAATGGCCACTGCAGTAATAGCAGAAGCACAGACCAGGCGCAGGGCCGATCCAGCACAGGCAAAGGCATGGGACGCCAGCTGGTCAATACGCCGGTCCTCACTATCCTTCAAGGTAGTGGAATCAGGGGAATGCACCACCTAAGTGTTAGACAGCCCCAACACAGGGGCATCCACTTCTGGGGGAGTTGACCAACATTTAATCATATCCGAGGGAAAAGGTACCTTTTATCCCATCCCTTAGGGATACCAAGAAGCCGGCTAGGCCGCTCCCATTCTTTGAGAACCAGATTTTTGAAATGTGCCTGTTCTGGAAATTCCAAACGTGGGTTTGCAGTACCTAACAATTCCCCCTGTTGCCTGGGTGCAGCAGCAGGAAGGGAAATGGAAAACACTTCAAAGATTTGAGTCAAAAGTCTATGGGTGTCATCAGCATCCCAATGCTCTGAGCCGGCATCAGCGCCAAGGTAATGCTGATCATCAGAAAATTCTGAATCTGAGAATAATTCCCCTTCCTCAAATGGGGTATAGTCAGATAAATCAAGGAAATCTTCAGTCTCCAAAGGAAAGGCTGACGCAGCAGGTGCCACGTGCCGTCTTTTAGCTGGGGCCTTACGGGATCAATCTCTCAATGTTGGCCAGCCTGGAAGACACATCAGGCTGAGACTCCCCACTAGTATTGATCTCACTGGGAGTTATGCTCAAGCGAGGGGTTGTGGGAGAAGACATAGTGGGCGCAGACCCAGACACAGGCCTGCACCCGCACATCATCGCTCACAGGGGATGCCCCACACACCACACACAACCGGGCTTGTCCCGATGGGACCCCGAGCACAATATCCTGTGAAGCCTCCATATGGTGATTTTTGGTGGCACAACTGGCGAATAGGAATTACGCTGTACAGATACCTGGGATGCCCCAAATGTCCGCTAGGATAGTGGGAGGATTAAATTATTCAGACCTCTAATACAGTTACAGGGAACAAATAGAGGGCACAGGACCGGGAGAAACCTCTAAAAAAGTCTTCCCGCCTGTAAGACATAAGACATTACACCCCATTAGTAATACAGAAGAAAAAACTGGATAAAAATATAAAATACAGGCCTGCTGGGGCACTCACGGACCGCAGAAGAGCTTGCAATCGTCCAGGCAGCAGGGCTAGATGGCGCTGGAGAGCTCTGAAGGGGCGGGCCGCATGAGGAGAGCTTCGGAACGTGCACAAGCGCTAAGCCACGCCCCCTCCAGGAAGCGCGGGGACAGACCAATAGGAGCCACCCCGCAGCCAATCCCAGCACAGCAGGCCCCGGAGTGACGTCACCGCTGACCACGGACGCCGCAGAGCGTGCGAGTCAGCGGTGGGAGAATTTAAGAATGACCCGGGGAGAGGAGAAGCGCTGTTAGCAGAGTGCCAGCGCGAGTATGCCAAACGCAGCCACAGCAATGCTAGTACTGTGAAGCAAGCACTCACACAAACATACAGACGTCCCCCCCCCCCGACGAACCGGGAAAGCGGGAGAAGGGGGGAGTAGTAGTATGCCCATAAGGACACCCAAGAATGTCATGGAGGGCTAAGCGGACGGGGCATCCCAATTCAGGATCACCAAAAATCTGGACCGCCTACCCTTTAGTGGGGGATTTGCGGTGGAGCAAGCTCCTAATAAAGCACCTCTAATAGGTGCAGCCTACCATCACCCGACCACGCAGCCAAGGCTGGGAGGCAGAATAAAAGGTGGAACGGGTGGGAATAGTACTACAGGGCCAGGGGCTGTGACGCCCGGCTCACCTGCGAGAAGAGAAGCCATCATCTTGTCCTTCGCAGCCCACTGCAGAGAAGAAACTGGGGAATTAGTGGGAGGTCCCGGGTATATATGGGCCGGGAGGGGCCTCTTTTTGCCAACTCTGCAGTAAAGCGCCCTCTTGTGGAGGTATATCCCAGATGTTATAAATCATGATCTGATACTTAGAATAAAGGCATGATATTATGAGCTTTTACAGTGGCATTGACACATATTCTTTGGCACCTGTCTGTCACCTGTAATAGTGTCTGGGATCATGTCCCGCCACTCTCGTTTCCCTGCTTTTCCAATAACTAACAGAAAGAAACAAGAAGGGAAGAGGGTTCTATGGGAGGGATAGGAAGCAAGAGATAGACGGGGTGGGGAAAGGGATAAGAAGGAAAGGTGAGTGAGGGTGAGGAGAGAGAGGGAAGAGAGGGGAAGATTAACAGGCAAAGGGATGGAGAAGCATGGGAGGCTCCCAGGTACCAGGCCAGCCACGCATCCCACCCCCCCAGCACCCCCCTGCCCCACCTCCATCAACGGAGGGAGAGCCCCACGCCCCCCCCATCCACATCCCCACCCCCAAGGACCATTGCATCCACCAGAGTCTGTGTCTCTCCTACATGCGCTGGAGGAAAGCCATCAGGTCTTCCATTAGCCTAATGTCCTCCACCCTCCGTATCCAAGAGCTGACAGTGGGTGGGGTAGGCGACCTCCACCTAGCAGGTATGCATGCCCTAGCTGCGTTTATCAAGTGAATTGTCCTGTACTTCCCCACCAAGCTTTTGGTGGAATGCCGAAGAAGGACTTCCGGGGAGAGTGCAACGGTCTCTCCTGTTATCTTGTGAATCTATTTTACAACCTCCTCCCAAAAGCTTTTTATCTTTTCGCATCCCCAGAAGATGTGCGAGAGGGAGCCCTGGGCCCTCGCATCTCCAGCAAAGGGGGGACACTGGTGGGTAGAAACTGTGCAGTACTTGTGGCGACCTATACCAACGACTCAGTATTTTGCAGCCCGCCTCTTGATACAAGTTACTGATTGTATATTGCGGACAGTGCTCCCCTAGTTGTCTCCCCTGTTGCACACATCCGCTCGAAGGGTGTCAGCTCTCTGATGAACTCCCCTGGCGGGGCAAGCTCCCCAGGAAATGTGAGACTTGCAATGCCCTCCAATAAGACAGGCGAGGGTCACCCCAGTCTTGGAATTCCTTCAAGGACTTTCATCTAGAGCCACACAGGAAATCTTGGGCGGCACCTCGCCCGGGCGTCTTCCATCTCGCAAAACCCACATCAAGCCGATTCAGCGTGAAGTCCAGTGCCCCTGTGATTGGGCAAAGCGGGGAGGGTGAGGGGCTATGTTCTTTTTCATTGCCTGTCTTACCCAACCCACACCCTAAGGGTCGGGCCTATTGTGGGGTGTGACTTAAGCGCGCTCTGGACTTCTCCTGGAGACCAAGGGAGGCCTGCTAGTGGGACCGGAGACCATGATTGTTCTAGTTGTACATACCATTTGCTCCCCCTGTGTCGTTTCCAGTCCACGATTCTGTTTGGGTGCGCTGCCACGTAGTACATTCTAATATCCAGAAGTCTCCCCCCCCCACCCCGTCTTCGGTAGTGTGAACGTTTATGCCCCCCTATATGAACTTTATGAATTCGGAACGAATATCCCTCAGGAAGGCGGACGGCATGTGCCTCTGCAGTAGAGAGACATTTAAAGCTTCAGACTTTTGAAGGTTGATTTTGAAGTTCGAGAGCTCTGTGTACTCTCTTACTTCTCTTAGTAAATTAGGGATGGTCGTCACTGGTTGGGAGATGCAGAAGATCAAGTCAACGGTAAAAGCAGCTACTTTGTGTTCCGTGCCCCCCCACCAGGCCCCTTTTGTCTGGGCTCGCCCTGACCTTCCTGAGCATCCCAGCATCTGTGGAGAGCAGCATGGCAGATATCCCCTTCTCATGTGTCAAGTGAATCAGGTTTTGGATTCTGGTCACATTATCTCTTGCCTCTCTACCAGGGGTGAACCCCGCCTGGTCCATACCCATCAAATTGCCCAGATGCGGTAGAAGCCTAGTCGCCAAAATTTTTGCAAATAGCTTTAGGTCCACGTTTAGCAACGACATTGGCCTATAATTGGAGCAGAGAAGTGATCTCTTCCCTGCTTGGGTATAATCGCATTCTGCGCCCTCAACATGTCTGTTGGTATGGACTGCTCAGGCGATATAAAAGGCTGCCACTGCTTGGGGTCAGGATGTCATCCATCCATTTGTAATATGATGTGAATCCATCAGGACCTGTCTGGGAGGACTTTTTTGCCTGGGACCATTTCTGCGAGGTTATTGGCTCCTCCATGGCCTCCACTATCTCCTGACTCAGCGCGGGTAGGCCTGATTTCGCAATACATCTTTGAGCCTCTTGTAGCTGTCCCGGCTGGCTCCCCCCCCCCCCCTTAAATTTTAGAGTTTGTAGTAAAAATGTTCTAGCAATGTCTGCCGGTCTAGAAAGCAGCCGGCCTCCTTCCCCCTGCACCTGAGTGACGAAGTTGCTGGCCCTCTGCTCTCTGATTGCACTAGCTAACATGCGGCTGCATTTGTTCCCGTATTCATAAAAGGAGCGTCTGGCCTTTAAAAGTGTACCCTTAGCCTTTGTTAACAGGATGTCCCTCAGCCTCTCACGCGTCTCCGCCAACTCCTGCCCGGTCCTCTCTGCCTGTTGTTTCTTGTGCTCTGAGTCTAGTCGAGCTATTTTCTCTACTAGTTCTCCAATAATTTTCTCCTTCTCTCTTTTCGTTCTGGAGGCCATCTTCAGGATGATACCTCTGATATAACATTTGTGCACTGCCCATAGATTCAGGGGGGTAGTCTCAGGATTGGCATTTAGTTCAAAGTCAGTCCTCAACTCCCTCCTGACCTCCTTCAAGACCTGATCTTGGAGTAACGACCCATTAAGCACCCAAGTGCCCGGCCTGACTATCAGCTTGGGAAGTTTCACGGACAGCGAGATCAGGGCATGATCCGAGATCCCCCCCCCCCCCCCCCCGAGAACTTCAATCAGGAGAATAAGAGTGGCATCCTACCAGGAAGCACTTGTCCATGAATTTTGGGGCTCTCCCCTTCTGGAGTGTTTCCTGAGCAAACAATATTTGTGCTCTACGCTTCCATAGAGGTTCAGGCACATTCTCTTTTTCTCAGGGACGTTAAGGCCCTTGGTGTTCAGGGAGATAATCTTGAGTTCCATCGTGCCCCCGGTGCCCGATCCAGACCACGCAAAACGACCACGAAAAGAGGCACCAAAGGCTACATTAGAAAATGGAAGACCGGGCGCAAAAAGGGGGGGAGCAGCCCGCCCAGATCCGCGGAGGGATGAGGGAGCGCCCCGGCTGAGCCAAGGGAGCGGCAAGGGAGGAAAGGGTACGGACCGCAAGGTGGGGGGGAAGAGAGCGAAGAAGAGCTAGAAAGGAGAAGATAAGAGAAGCGTAGGGAAGAAATTTACAAGAGAAAATTAAAAGAAACGCCTACCATAGGCCCAATGGGCGCTGGCGCGCTGGCCTATGTGGGGTAAAGAAACTGTGGCGCTGCAAGGCTGCGGAGGTCTCCTGCCTCCCCAGCCTGATTCAGCCCCTCCTGCAGTGGACAGTCCAAGACTTAGTTTCCCCACTGGGAACAAGAAGAGAGAAGCAAAGAAAGAGTTACAAGGTCAGCCTTTCCGGCGAGGACCATGAGTTCGGATGCCCCCCTGGCCTAACTGCGTGGCCCATTCCTCCCTCTTCTGGCCACCAGGGGGTCCCTCTAATATCCTGTCCCAATCTATGTGGCTGGCTGAAGAGGAGGGACAGTGCAGACGGGGCCCTCTGTCTAGTGTATCTGCCCCTTTAAAAGAAGACACTGTGGATGTCTCAAAGATCTGTGCTGGTTTCAGCAGCCCATGTCTCCAGCTGCATGTGCTCGTATGGGTGATAGGAGACAGCTCGGTTTCCACACTCTCCGCACGTGGTGAGTCTCCTGCATGACGGGGGGAGTCCAGGCTGATGGCCCCTGGGCTCTATGGGCACTGCTCCTCGCAGCACTTCCACTGCCCGCGTCTCCAGGCTCCTCCACTCCCTCAGCTGTGCGGCCGCCATCTTGCTGCGAGTGGTGACTTCCTCTCCTCCACTCTCCGCCCCCTTGTGCGGTACAGGCTGCTGCTGGCACTGTTGTTGCAGGGCTAGACCGGCTCCATCCCCCACTCACTCTCGGTTTCCCCCCGATCGCTGCCTCTCTCCTCGATCCTCTGCTCTCAGCCGCTCTACTCCCCCTCCGTCCTCAGTCTGGTTCAGCACCATGTTGACTCAGTGCATGCTTTCTGGGTCACCAGTCCGCAAGAATTGGGTGATGGTGTGTTTCTCGCCGGCTGGGAATGGTTAGGAGCCTCCGCGGCTACGATGCCGCGGCCACGCCCCGTCCCCTCCCCCCCCCCCGTAAAATTGTATTTTGATGGCCACTCAGTACCACAAAGAGTGAAAACATTTAAACAAATAAAAGGCCAACCAGCTTTTTCCCTCAGTTCGGGAAGAAAAAGGACTGGATTTTTGCGCACATTGAACCTAAAAGACAGTTACAGCCAACCAAGAGGGTGTTTTCTATAAGGAAAGGATTTTTACAGTACTTCTGGTCACTTATATGTTAAATTTTAACAATTAAATATATGGCCTCAATTTTCTAATCTTACTAGTCCAGGATAAAATAAACTCAGAAGGGAAAGCTGACCAGTGACAAAAAAGGCAGATGATAATAGCCAATACAGAAATATTCATGAAAACATGTAAGATGTAAGATTTTCTAACCTAAAAATAACAGCCGACAGAGATGGGTGCATCACAATCTCGATCAAGCCCCTGCAAACTCCTTAAATCTCTGTGAAGGAAGCAAGGTGACAGGTAAGGGGCTTGATCAAGGGGGGACCCCGGCAATCGGATTGCCCCTGGGACTAGGACCAAAACCTGGGATAGGCAAAATCTTGTTTTGGTCCTCTTTAAAATCTGCCAGTATCACCACCATACCAGCCTGTGCCACCTGCTCTATTTGCTAATGGTGCTGCCCCTATATTCTCAGTTACGCTGGGGGTTGCATTTTAACATTGTTTACATCCCCCTGCACTTCCAGCCACAAGGATTTTACATCCTGACAATCTTCAGCTACAGTTGCCTCACATATTCTCTAAATTCATTGCAAACATAGTGACCCACTCTTCCCTCTTACCTGTTTGCACGGTCTTTCTAAAGAAGTGTATGACTTTGAAAATTAATATCACACCAAGTAAATCAATATTTTGCTTTAGTACCAGAGCATAAAACTCCCCCACACTTGCTAGACTGCCTTATTATTGCCTTTGGCCGTACAGTCGCTTTAAATTCATGGTAATCATGACATACAGAGACAGCAACATTCATTGTAATAAAACTCACAAATGCTGCTATGATGTACAATGTAACAAGCTGATAAATTGTAAAAAGCAGTGCCCTGCTGGGTTACATTGTAACCATAAGGTGCATGGCTGCTGTTAAATTATATTACAAGCAACGCTTTTAGTACCCACTGCCTGGCGGGCCACGGGCACAGTTGCACATCATTCAACAGCCAACCAAAAGAAAGGCACGCATGACCTAGTTTCTATGAATGTACGCATGAGTGCAGTTGTGCGAGTGCCCAAAACTGTGCGCAGATTCAGAACAGCTCTAATTGCGCAGCTTCCTGTGCAATGACATTTAAAATGCATGCCCAGCAGTACATTGCTGGATTATCCTTGTGGATGTCCCTTGACCTTGGCTTTTGAACTATCCTTCTGGTTTAACCTGGGTTTTTTTTACTTGTTTATGACCCATCGTTGCCTGCCTTTGACTATCTGCTTGTGTTACGGTTTATGAACTTTTGTTGCTTGCCTATGACCTTCGGCCTCTCTCATCATATATGAGCTTTTGCTGCCAGCCCATTGACTGGGCTCTCTACTACGCCCCTGGTATCCTCTTGGGCCCCTGCATCGCAAGACACCAAGTTACAGCAGAGGTGCTACTTCACAGTGGCACTGGAGGCCTTGAGCCTGGGTTTCTGTGGCTATCTGTGCTTGGCTGCTCCTGTTGATAGCCCTGCAAGACATTGTGTCTCTTCAACTAAGCTGGCTGGTTGGAATGGCCCCGCAGCCTGTCAGGGTTGTAAACGCCTGTATTAACGAAAACGCACTGCGTGATCTTGTATGTTGTACACATACGAGAGAAATTGATTTATAGCCCACAAGTATGATTTTATGAATGCAAACTTTTTACCCAGGAGTGTAGGAAATAAACCATATAACCATATAAAAGTTACAAGTAAAAAACCTACAGATGTGGCACTAAGATAAATCACTTTAGCGCAGGGTGCTCACACATCACAGTCAGCTTGAGTTGCTGCGGCTGACTCAGTAAGCGACTGACTTGTGATTCCCATTCACTAAAAAGCAAGCAAGACAGTCTAGGAAAATCCAGCCTAATTACTTAGACATCACTATCCACATGGGTGTTGGGAGGTAAATCCATAATGACAAAAAGCATAAGAGTAAAGAGTAATAGAACTGGGGGACATTTTCAGGTAGACCCAAAGCAGGGGACCTTAGTAGAGGAATTCTGGATAATAGACAGCACAGCATATATTTCTGTCCTAGCAGCACAAGTACAATAACCTACTATTAGTAGCCTCAAATTCATCTTGAGAACCGAAAGGGTGCCTTTTTTGCTTTTTGAACCAATAAAAAAATGTTGGCTGGCTGTTAAGAAAACTCCATCAAACAGCAAAAAACATAAGGGTCAGAACAAGGCTTTACCCCAATCAGCACAAAGCATGCAGTAAGCCTGTCTATCCACTGGGCCCAATGTAGGAAAAAAATAAGATTTTGGGAAGAGATTTACTTGACAAAGTTTAGAAACTTTAGCCTGCTTCAGGAATTTTAAAAGTCTCCTGCCTCTAGCAGATTACATTTCCTCTTGCTCCATGAGGATCAATGGTAATCCTCTAGACCTGGATCAGGTAAGCCCTTGGGAATCAGAACTGTCAAAAGACAAAATAAGCCATTTGGCTACGTGGAATAGAACGGTTATTGGCCCATTTGGTTGGTGTAGAAACCACTATGCTAGGTCTAGATCAAGTAGACGAGAAGTGCTTCTGAAGCTGTTGACTATGTCTGGTACATTATAGCACCATAAATGTGGCAAAGTATTAGAAGAAGGACATTTTTTCAAATAGGAACTGGCACATTAAGGCTACTGCAAAGATCAGTCTTTTGCAGGGTATCTTGACTGGCACAAGCTAAGCATGTTGAGCATGCTTTGCAGGGTTTTTGTGTTAAAGTTTTGCGTTTCCAGCAAGGTGGACGCACCTCAGCCAATTGTTCCCCACCCCTCTCCTCAGGTAAAGTAATTTGTGAGCTAAAGTGCCAGTTTGGTGGACATTTACAAAACATGATGGTTGGTGGTTTTCAAAGACAAGGTTGGGGAACACTGGCCTAGGGAAAGAGAGATTGTCAAGTTCGAATAGCTCAAGACACAGCTGGCACAAATTCATTGGAAAAAAGAAATGCATACCTAGTTACTCACAGAGGTAATACAGAGCAAGCCCTGCAGCGCCTCCATTGTCCACACTTGGAATAAATTGCTGCAACTTTTCCTGGGCAGGGTTATGTACCCAGAAGTGGAACAGCTCTGTCAAGCGTCCATTCTCATGTAACATAACTCAGCTTTATTGGGTGAAAAAAAGATCCCATGTCCTCCAACAATAAAGAAATATATATACACACAAACTAGAATAAAAACAATTGCCACCATTTTACTTCTTGTCCTCTACTGAATTGCTTCTATAAGCATAGCATACACTAGCTTTGCAACACAGCTGTGGCAGGAGCCCTTGCTCATCACTACTAACTCCACTGACATCCCTGACACCCATTGTCCATCACCACAACAAGGGTATTTTTAGCTGAAATGCCCCTTTAACGATCTGCATTGAGATGGAAAGGTCTTATTAATCAATTCATTAGCTACAATGACACAAGATTAGATAACCACCCTTGGTCACAGCAATCCCAATGATAATCTAGAACTTATTTACCTGATAACTCTGTGTAAAAGAAATATTGTTCTCTTGCTTTCAGTTGTAATGTCTCTACTATGCTTCACAAGTCGCTCATACTTGTCGTGCCTTGTGTCCAGTTCATGTTGAAAGGCTGGAAAACAACAATTAGTAAAATAAAAAAACATTTTTTTAGGATTGTTATACTTTATTAGGGCAAATATCTTAATATGTAACATAAAGCTTTAAAGGAGATGTAGGTATCACATCTTCAGCATACCCACCCAAAGCAGCATAACGTATTATCTAGTGTGGAAGCCCCTGACAGTACCCATTCCCACCCGAAGAGAAACTACTGAGCCCTCAAACTTGGGCATTGTTAGGATGTTAAGATCAGTAAAACATAAAAATGATCACAGTAAATTAAAATGATTATCCCATGGAGGTTTGAATTCGGAATGATACTCAAAAGCAAAGTGAAAAATCAAATTACAGGCTAATCCAACTTTAGTGGAAATGCCTTAAGACAAGGAAATGAGGCTCAGTAGTGTGTGTGGCCCCCGCGTGCCTGTATGACCTCCCTACAATGCCTGATGAGGATGTTCCTCTATGTGTTCTCCTTCCAGGCCTAGAAAAAAGCATCAGTCAACTGCTGGACAGTCTGTGGTGCAGTGTGGTATTGGTGGATGGAACGAGACATGATGTCACAGATATGCTTGACTGGATACAGGTTTGGGAAACAGGCAGATCAGCCCATAGCATAAATTCCTTCATCATGAAGGACATGCTAGCACACTTCAGCCACATGAGGCCTAGCATTGTCATGCATCAGAAGGAACCCAGGGTCAACTGCATATGGCCTCACAAAGGGTTGAAATAATGCATCTTGGTACCTAACAGCAGTCAGGGTAGCTCTGGCTAGCACATGGAGGGCTGTGTGGCCCTCCAAAGAAATGCCCCCACCATTACTGACCCACTGCCAAACCAGCCTTGCTGGAGGATGTTGAAGACAGCAGAACATTCTCCACAGCGTCTCCGGACTCTGTCACATGTGCTCACTGTGAACCTGCTCTCATCCGTGAAGAGCACAGGGTGTCAATGTCAAATCTGTTTAGCTGTTCGCTGGCAAATACCAAGCGCCTTGTTGGGCTGTGCAACAATGACTTGTTAAAGTCGGATCCTCATACCACCCTCATGTACTTTGTTTCTGACAGTGTTAGCAGACAAATGGATTAGTTACCTGTTGGAGGTCATTTTGCAGGGCTCTGGCACTGCTCCTCCTGTTCCTCTTTGCACAAAGGAGGAGGTACTGTAGCTGGGTTGTTGCCCTCTACAGCCTCCCCCATGTCTCCTGGTGTACTGGCCAGTCCCCTGGTATCTGCGCCATGCTCTGGAGACTGTGCTGACAGCTAACCTTCTTGCCACAGCTCACATTGCTGTTCCATCCTGGAAGAGTTGCACTACCTGAACAGCTTTTGTGGGTGGTAGACACCACTTCATGCTTCCTTTAGGGGGTGAAAGCAATGACAAATGCAAAAGTGACCAAAACAACAGCCAAAAAGGACGAGAACAGGGAAATGGTCTGTGTTCACCACATGCATATCCACTCCTTTATAACAGGTTGTCTTGCTAATTGCCTATCATTTCTTCCAGTTGCCTATTCCATTTGCACAAAAGCAGGATAAATTGATTCACAATTATTGCTGCTTCATAACTTAACAGGATGATCCCACAGAAGCGTGATTGATTTGAGTTTATTTGTGGTGTTTTTATTTTTTTGAGAAGTGCATACTTGGTCAGGAAATAATCTGTCACTCTAAGCTGGACCTTCAGCATCATTTAATGAAAAGCCCAAATCCCTAAACTATTCCCCAGCATCTAAAATGTATATATCTTTAGTTTATAGTCACTTTTAATTCTTTCCCCCACTGGGCTGCACCTCTGTTTCGGACTCTAGGGTACATACTGAGGAGAGGAGGGGGTTGTGGGAGTGCTGGGGGACAGGTTATAGTTGTGCTTTGCACAGACAGAGCAGAGTTGGGGTCAGGAAAAAAATACAATTCTGTGATTACTCACCTGTAGAATTGGTATTATATGTATACAGCAAGTCCTGTTCCAGAATATTCCTTACTCCTGGGTAATACATCCACAAGATGGCGCTGGACTGCAGAAAAAAGCTTGTGGCTCCTCCCGGCCCTATATAAGTCAGGGACCTCCCACAAAATCCCCAGAATTGACAAGCAGTTAACAAGAAGCCGGGAGGACAATAACAACAAGAACTCAACAATGAACAATCACCAAACAGAGGTAACTAAGAATAATGATAACAAGGGCTGGGTGGAACAGGACGTGCTGTATACATATAATACCAATTCTACAGGTGAGTAATCACAGAATTGTATTATTCTAAGTACACAGCACGTCCTGTTCCAGAATATTCCTTACTCCTGGGACATCCAATAGCAGTGTCCGTAAGGTAGGGTGGGATCCCCAAAAAGTAACAGCGGGCAGTTTAAACCACTGCCGCCAGCAGAACTTTGCGGCCAAAAGCAGCGTCAGCTGAGGCCCTAACATCAACCTTGTAAAACTTAGAAAAAGTATGAACAGAAGACCAAGTAGTGGCCTTGCAAACTTGTTCAACAGAAGCCTGGTGCTGAAAAGCCCAAGAGGCACCAATAGCACTAGTAGAATGAGCAGTAAGGCAGAAGGGAGGTTCCTTTCCCTTAGCAGAATAGGCTTGTATCACAGCGTGACGAATCCACTTGCTGATAGTGGGCTTAGCTGGAGCCAGACTCTTCTTAGGTCCAGACGGGAGCACAAAAAGAGCATCAGTCTTCCTGAAGGATTCAGTAGCCACCAAATAGAACTTCAAGGTCCTAACCACATCCAGAGAGTGTAAAACCCGCTCCTTAGGGTTACTAGGATTAGGGAACAGAGAAGGCAAAACAATGTCCTGATTGAGATGAAAAGCAGACACAACCTTAGGCAAAAAATCTGTCTTAAAACGAAACACCACCTTGTCCTGATGTCTCTCAAAGTAAGGGGGTTTGATGGAAAGCGCCACCAACTCAGAAACACGCCTAACAGAAGTGCTGGCCACCAAAAAGACTACTTTAAGCGTCAAAATGGACAAAGGAGCCACACGCAAGGGCTCAAGGGAGACCCCTGCAAGGCAGATAAGACCAAGCTCAAATCCCAGACTGGTAACATAGGCTTACGTGGAGGACGCACATGAGTAACCCCCTGGAAGAAGGTCTTAACCAGATGATGGCGAGCAAAAGATCTTTGGAAGAAAATGGCCAAGGCAGAAACATGACCTTTAAGGGTACTAAGTTGAAGACCCAAGTCCAATCCATGTTGCTAGAAATTTCCATCCTAGGGACAGAAAAACCCCCGACAGGGAAACGACTTAGACTCACACCAGTCAATATAAGCATGCCATACCCTATAGTCGATGGAGAACAAGGACTTCTTCCTAGCCCTAATCATGGTATTAACAACAGAGGCAGGCAGCCCCTGAGTGAGCTGGATCCTTGGGCAGGGCGTACTGATCTACTGCCAACTGCACGATGTCTGCGAAACACACTTTTCTAGGCCAACAGGGGGCCACCAGGATGGTTGGCACCCCTTCCTGAGCTGTCTTGTGCAGCACCCTGCCCAGCAGAGGAAAAGGAGGGAACACAGAGGAGCTGAAAGCTGTTCCAAGACATTGCCAGTGCATCCATGGCCAAGGCCAAAGGGTCCTGGGACAGAGAGACAAAGACTGGAATCTTGTGACTGTGGCGGGACGCAAACAGATCCACATCCGGCTGACCCCAACAATGGCACAGGGAGTGAAGCACCCTGCTGCTGAGGGACCATTCTCCCAGGCGAGAAGTCCCCCTGCTGAGGGAGTCTGCCTCCAGATTCTCCACTCCTGGGATGTACACTGCCAAGATGCAGGGAACATTCTCCTCCACCCAGGACAGTACCAAGGACACTTCCCTGAGGGCTCTCTTGCTCCGGGTCTCTCCCTGATGATTGATGTAGGCAACAGCCATCTGGTTGTCCGAGCGAATCTGAACAGCCCGACCCCAAAGGTGTGGAGTCAGTTGGACGAGAACCAACCGTATCGCCCTCAGTTCCAGAATGTTGATATGGATGTGGGCCTCCTGAGGGTCCCACTGACCCTGGAATTTCAGGGATTTCCAGAAGCCCCCCAACCTGTCAGACTGGCATCTGTGGTGAATGTCTCCCAGCACGGAGCCAGAAAGCATCTGCCCACCAACAGGTTTCTTGAGTCCAGCCACCACGAGAGAGACCGCCTGACCAGAGGGGACAGAACAAACACCTGATCCAGGGACACAGGGTCCTGATCCCAAACTGACAAGAGATGACGTTGAAGAAGTCTCATGCGAAACTGAGCGTATGGAACAGCCTCGAAGCAAGAAACCATCAGGCCCACCAGCTGCATCCCCTGCCGGATGGAAGGATGAGGGCAAGACAGAAGAAGCTTGGCTTGAGCTTGCAGACTGTCCAACTTCTGCTGAGGGAGAAGGATCTTGACCGGATATGTATCCAGAGTTATGACCAGAAAGGACTTGACCATTGACAGTGACAGGGAAGACTTGGGATGGTTGATCACCCAGCCGAAGGACTCCAGTGTGGACACCACCATCTGGGTATCCAGCTCGGCCTGCTGGAAGGACCGAGACGTGATGAGAATGTAGTCCAAGTAAGGAAGGATGCGAATGCCCTGAGATCTCAGCAGAGCCATTATGCCCGCCAGCACCTTGATGAATACCCTGGGAGTCAAGGTGAGACTGAAGGGCAAGACCACAATTGGCAGTGCTGATCCTCCAGATCGAACCTGAGGAATCTCAGATGACCTGGAAAGATTGGTATATGACGGTAAGCATCTTGATGTCTACAGAGGTCATGAAGTCCCCCGGGCGTAGTGAATTTACAGCTGAGCGCAGAGTCTCCATGCGAAAGTGTTTGAATCTGACAAATTTGTTGAGGCGCTTTAAATCCAGGATGGGTCTGATGGACCCCTCTTTTTTGAGAACAGTGAAAAGATTCGAACAGTAGCCTCTGCCCCTTTCCTTTAAGGGCACTTGGCAGATGACCCCTAACTCCAGAAGGTCAGTTGGACAGTAAGGCACAGACCCTGGGCTTAAAGGGGGGTTTGAGCCATCCGGGATTTGATGAATCTTGGGGGCAGCCAGGCTGCAAACTCTATCTTATAACTGGAGGACACTACCTCCCGAATCCACCGGTCTGAGACGTGAAGTCTCCAGACGTGAGGATTTTAGCTTGGGACCCTAGGAGAGGCCAGGACGGCCACGTCCTCTGCCCCTTCCGCAATGGTCTCCGTGGGCGCCAGCAAAAGAGACTCCACGGTTAGTTCTGGAACCACGGAAGGATGGGAGAAAGGCACCTGTCCCCCGAAAGGACCGAGATAGCCTCCTGCGTTGAGGTAACCTACCACCCCTAGCAAACAAATCCAAGCGTTCTCCAAAGAGGCGCAGGCCCTTGAAGGGAAAACCAGTGAGAGCCTTCTTAGCAGCGTTATCAGCTACCCACTGACGTAGCCAGACAGAGCGGCGTATAGCCACCAACAGGGCAGAAGTCCTACCACACATTCTAATGTCATCATCCATGGCAGAGAGGATATATGCAATAAATTCCTCACAAAGCAGGAGAGATCTATACTCCTCTCTACCTGCATCCTCAGATGCCCCATCCAAAATACACTTAAGCACCCCTTTAATGGCAATAGCCATAATAGCAGAGGCACAAACCGGGCGCAGTGCCATCCCCACACAGGCAAAGGCATGACAGGCCAATTGGTCCAAATGCCAGTCCTTGGCATCTCACAGGGTAGTAGCGTCAGGGGCATGCATGACCGATGTATTGGACAACCCTAGAACTGGCGCATCCACCTCGGGAGAACATGACCAACGCTTAACAACATCAGCAACTCCCAATGTCCCAACTCTTAGGCACCCCTGGCAGCTTGCTAGGCCGTTCCCATTCTTTGAGCGCTAGATTATTAAAGTGAGACTGCTCAGGGAACTCCCAGCGTGGCTTAACCGTATGAAAAAGCTCACCCTGCTGCTGCGGAGCCACTGCCGGGGGAGAAATACAAAGCACTTCAAATATGTGACTCAGCAATCTGTCAGTGTCAACAGGGGACAACGGGTCTTCCCCAACGGGAGTCCCAGTACCACCGTATATCTTAGGTTGTTCCTCAGAGGAATCAGAAAATAATTCCCCCTCCTCAAGGGGGTAGGAACCTGGGAGTGAGAAAGGGCCCTTATCTTCCACAGAGAAGAGGGAAACCACGGGTGATAAATGCCACTTCTCAGCAGAAGCCTTACGCGGGGCAGACCATGCAGCTAAATCAGGTTGAGACTCCCCACTATTATGCCCCTCAGTGGGGGTTAGATGTAAGCGTGGGGGGGTGGGTGAGGCCCGAGGGGGCGCACCCCAGGAGTAACAGTGCCTGCCACTGCCTCCTGCCAGGTCTCCTCTTCACTGGGGGCCCTCCGATCGCCCCCCCCAGGCTGCTTAGTCTTCAGGAGAGGGCTCAAAATGCCCTCCCCCCTGCCTTCCGATGGGCGCCGCCATCTTGACGACTAGCCCCGCTAGCCCCCCCCCCCCCGCGGGGCTTATGACGTCACTCCCGGGTGTCGTCTCGGCTCTCCTCAGCTCAGCTGTCAGATGCCCTGGTGATCGCTGGGCAGAGCAGTGGAGGGGCAGGGGATGCTCTGATCCCCTGCCCCCCCTCCTCTGGCCAGCGATCACCAGGGCATCTGACAGCTGATCGACACAGGAGCTGACAATCGGGTGAGGTGAATAAAGAAAAAAAAACGTTTTTTTTTTGTTTTAATAAATCACATTTATATGTGTGTGTGTGTGTGTGTGTGTGTGTGTGTGTGTGTGTTTTTTTTTAATGTTAACCCTTTGTGAACTGGTAAGGGGTCCATGAGACTGCAACTAGCGGGTGACTTGCCATTAACCCCCACACCCCCAATTACCTGCCTCCCCAAAGCCCAGGGGGGGCAGAAGAGCCCGGGCCACACAGGCTATGTGGGCTTGTAGGCTGCAGGGTGGGGGACCACAAAAGCTGGCCCCTCCACTCTGTTCCTACAAGCCCCCATAGCTGGTCCCGGGCTGGTTATGACGGGTAGGGGGGACCCTACGTCATTTTTTGGGGGATTTTTAGCCTAACCCTTAAAATTCCCCCCCAAAAATGCCCCCCAACCCCCCCCCCCCCCCTGAGATGGGGGACCCTATGTCTTTTTTTTTTAAATTAACCCTTTATGCTCTGTCGCCCAGCAGCTATAAAAGGCTTCCAGCAGCAGCAGAAGAGCAGAAGCCAGAGTGATCAGCGTAGGACACAAGCTCCAGGATGGATGGGAGGTAAGTATAAAAAAAAAACAAAAAGAAATAAAATATTTTTTCACCATGTGTCTGTGTGTTTTTTTTTTACTTTTAACCCCTTGAGAACTGGTAAGGGGTCCATGAGACCCCTATACCAGTTCACAAGGCTGGGGGCTGGCAAGTCACCTGCGGCTAGCGGGTGACTTGCCATTAACCCCCGGGGCCCCCAATTACCTGCCCCTCCCCAAAGCCCGGGGGGGTGGGGTGGGCAGAAGAGCCCGGCCCACGGAGCTTGTAGCCGGCAGGGCGGGGGGGCCACCAAACTGGCCCCTTCGCCCTGTTCCAACAAGCCCCCATAGCTGGTCCCGGGCTGGTTATGATGGGTAAGGGGGGCCCCTACGTCTTTTTTTAATTAACCCCTTATGTTTATAGTGTGGATAGTAGTATTTTATTTGTAAATGTTATAAAGTCCTCTTTTCAGTTTTGGGGGGTCTCCTGGGCAAGAATGGGGGGGCTACCGATACATATGTGGTACCGTTGTAATCAGGAGAAATGGGGCTTTCACATGCATTTCATTAATAAAACAAAATGTTTTATTTGAAATAAAGGAGACAATTGTCTAAAAAATATTTTATTTATTTTTTTGATTTTTACGCAAAAATATTTTAAAAAAACAGTAGAAAAATTACAAACAAGACATTTCATGTTAAAGCCTAAACTCTGCTGCAAAATTATATATATATTATTCCTGAAAATTCCGGCAAAAATCACGGTTGAAAATGGGGAAAAAATGACCTGTCAACAGAGGGTGACAAAACTTCAAGTAGGCTGGCAATTAAAAGGGTTAATAGTACCTATGCATGTTGGGTATTGTTCTGCTTGGCAGACCTTGCGCTTTCAGATTTAGCTTGTTTTTTCTTGTTTGCATATTTATATTTTAGGAAAATATGTTATTTATTCAGTTTTTTTATTCATTTGTTTAGGGAAACCCTGTGCAACCTAAGAATTCTTAGAGGGATTACTTCCAGAAAGGTGTGCCTACTACAACAAGCTGGGTACTCTTAGAAAGCTTAACATGTGTACTTTCAGGGAATATATGGTTTATATGGGATATTCCAAATGTAAAGGGTTGTTTTGGTTGAAAAATTGCAAGGTGTGCACTTTGTCTGCAGAGCTTACATTTTCAAGTAAAATTACTGTTATGCGCACACTTTACTTTGTGGTGTTTGCCAACTTTTCCCTTGAGAGTAGCTATGCATGTTGGGTATCGTTCTGTTCGGGGCATGTTGCTTTTTGAGATTTTACTTGTTTTTTTTTGTTTGCATATAGTTTTTTTTTTTTTTTTTAGGAAAATGTGGCTTGATTCTTCCTTTTTATTCTTTTTTAGGGAAACTTTGTGCAACCAAAGAATACATTGAGGGATTACTTCCAGAAAACTAAGCCACATAAACAAGCTTGGTACGCCTAGAAAGCCTGAGGTGTGTACTTCCAGAGAATATATAGTTTGTGGGGGGTATTTCAAATGTAAAGGGTTGTTTTTCTGGAAAAGGTACGCATAGCGCACTTGTATTTCATCTGAAAATCTCCTAAAGCTCTGTTTCAGTTCGGGGGAGTTTCCTGGGCTGGAAAGGGTGTCTACCAATACATATGTGGTACTGCTGTGACTGGGAGAAATTGGGGTTTCGCACGCAATAACATTTTATTGAAAAACGTACATTTTTTTATTACAAAAAAAAAAACAATACAAATTGCAAAAAATAGATTTTTTTTATTTTTTTTGCACATATTTCACCAAAAAGTATTGAGAATACACTAAAAAATACCATTTTGTGAATACTCACCTTGTAAAATGGGTATTATAAGTATGTCACACACCCCGCTTCAAGATATTCATTACCTGTGGGTAGTATGGTCCTGTAGAGGGCTTCTGCAGAGATCATTGGAGGAAAGAAAGCCCCTCCCAGTCCATAAGTACCTGGGACCTCCCACTCATTACCCAGTATAAAGAAAGCAGTAAGGTAAAGGACCAGGAAGAGCCAAATATCAGTCATAACAACGCAAAGTTCACCATATGAAGGATGCAGAATCCAAAGGGCGGGTTGAAGCGGGGTGTGTGACATACTTATAATACCCATTTTACAAGGTGAGTATTCACAAAATGGTATTATTCTAAGTATGTCACACACCCCGCTTCAAGATATTCATTACCTGTGGGACATCCAATAGCAGTGTCCATAAAGGGTGGGGATCCAAAAACAAGGTATAAAGCACAACTCAAACTACTGCAGCCTGCAGAACTTTGCGGCCAAAAACAGCATCCGCTGAGGCCCGCACATCAACCTTGTAAAACTTTGAAAAAGTGCGAACAGAAGACCAGGTAGCGGCCTTGCAAACTTGCTCAACAGAGGCCTGGTGCTGAAAAGCCCAGGAGGCCCCAACCGCACGAGTAGAATGAGCAGTAACACGAAAGGGAGGATCTCTCCCCTTAGCAGAATAGGCCCCTACAATGACCTGACGGATCCATCTGCTGATGGTAGACTTTGTGGGTGCTAGACCCTTCTTGGGCCCAAAAGGCACCACGAAGAATGCATCAGTCTTGCGAAAGGCAGACGTTACCACCAAATAATACTTCACAACACGAACCACATCCAAAGAATGCAAGACCCTCTCCTTGTCATTGCTGGGGTTAGGACAGAGAGAGGGCAGAACAATATCCTGATTTAAATGAAAGGACGAAACCACCTTAGGAAGAAAGTCCGTCTTAAAACGGAAAACCACTTTATCCCGATGTCTTTCAAAATATGGAGCTTGAATAGACAGAGCCGCCAACTCAGAAACACGTCTAACTGAAGTGATAGCTACCAAAAATACCATTTTGTGAATACTCACCTGTAAAATGGGTATTATAAGTATGTCACACACCCCACTTCATTTATTAATTATTACACTTGGGTTATCTCACCGCTAGGTGGCGCACTTGCAGAGATCTCCAAAAAAAAGCAGCAAGCCCCTCCCGGTCTATAGACACCTGGTACCTCCCAACAATTCCCCAGTGTTAAAACAGCAGTAAGACAAGGTACCAGGAATAAACAATTGTAACCCTCAACTGTAAATAACAAAACCTCACCATAAAAGGAACCCGGATACCAAAAAAGGGCGGGTGAAGTGGGGTGTGTGACATACTTATAATACCCATTTTACAGGTGAGTATTCACAAAATGGTATTATTCTAAGTATGTCACACACCCCACTTCATTTATTAATTATTACACTTGGGACATCCAACAGCAGTGTCCATAAAAGGGCGGGTATCCAAAACCAGGCAATAACGCAGATAAAACTCAAACCACTGCAGCCTGCAGAACCTTACGGCCAAACACAGCATCAGCTGAGGCCCGAACATCCACCTTGTAAAACTTAGAAAAGGTGTGAACCGAATACCAGGTAGCGGCCTTACAAACTTGTTCAACCGAAGCCTGGTGCTGAAAAGCCCAGGACGCACCAACCGCACGAATAGAATGAGCAGTAACGCGAAAAGGGGGATCCTACCCCTTGGCAGAATAGGCTCCAACAATCGCCTGACGAATCCTTTTGCTAATGGAAGACTGAGCCGGAGCAAAGCCCTTCCTAGGCCCACAGGGCACCACGAAAAAGGCATCAGTCTTACGAAGGAAGATGTAGCACGCAAATAGTACCTAACACAACGTCCAAGCAGTGCAACGCACTCCCCTTGACATTCCTAGACTTAGGACACAAAGAAGGAAGAACAACGTCCTGATTAATATGAAAAGCAGAGAAAATCCGACTTGAAACGAAAGATCACTTTGTCCTGATGCTTCTCAAACAAGGAGCCTGAATCGATAAAGCCGCCAACTCTGAAAAACGCTGAACCGAAGTGATGGCCACCAAAAAGGCAACCTTCTGAGTCAGAGTGGACAGAGCAATATCCTGCACAGGCTCCAAAGGAGGAACCTGTAACGCAGAAAACACCAAATTCAAATCCCAACTGGGAACAAAGACTTCCTAGGAGGCCGCAGAAGCGAAACCCCCTGGAAAAAGGTCTTGACCAAAGAATGGCTTGCAAAAGACCTCTGGAAAAAAATTGACAAGGCAGAAACCTGCCCGTTCAATGTACTCAGCTGAAGACCAGAATCCAGCCCTGATTGAAGACACTCCAAAATCCGAGAAATAGCAAAAACCCGGCAGGGCAAAGATGTAGCCTCACACCAATCAATATAAGATCTCCAGACCCTATAATAGATGGAAGAGGAAGACCTCTTCCTAACACTAACGAGAGTCCGAAAGATCGAATCCAAAAGACCCTCAAGATGGAGGTTTCAGCCGCCAAGCCGTCAAAGCCAGCGTCGGTAAACAGGGGTAACACAGTTGACCCTGAGTGATAAGATCTGGCCGAAGAGGCAGATCGAACCGAACCACTGCCAGACGAACGATGACTGCGAACCACACCCGCCTTGGCCACCTTGGAGCCACGAGAATGGCGGGAACTCCTACCTGAACTAGCTTTCGCAGCACCCAGCCTAACACGGGAATAGGAGGGAACAGATAAAGAAAAACCCCGGTCCCTCCTACCCAAGGGCAGCCCATGGCATCCGCTGCCAGAGCCAGAGGGTCCCGAGAAAGCGACACTAATGTCAGAAGCTCGTAGTTGTGACGAGAGGCAAAACAGATCCACCAACGGCGTCCCCCACCGAAGACACATCGACCGAAACACCAGGGGATGGAGAGACCATTCCCCCCGGCGGGACGAGCACCGGCTCAGGAAGTCCGCCTCCGTGTTCAGCACTCCTGGAATGAAACACTGCCGAAATGCAAGGGACATAAGTCTCCGCCCAAACTAGAATCAGAGACACATCTCTGAGGGCACCCAGACTGCGAGTCCCTCCTTGGTGATTGATATAAACAACCGCCGTCTGATTGTCCGAGCGAACCTGAACCGGCAGACCCTGTAAATGATGCGTCAAGGGAGACAAAACCAACCTGATGGCTCGCAACTCCAGAACATTGATGGGCAAGTGGGCTTCCAGAGGGTCCCACTGCCCCTGAAACTGAAAATCCTTCCAGAAACCTCACCATCCTGACAAACTGGCGTCCATGGTGACAGTTTCCCAAAGCAGGGATAGAAAGACCTGCCCTTCAAGAGATTGTCCGGGACCAACCACCCCAGTAGAGACTGCCGAACCTGGGGGGACATCCGGAAGGACCGATCCAACGACAGCGGTCGCCGATCCCAAGACGCCAAAAGATGAAGCTGAAGCGTCCTCGTGCGGAACATTGCGAAGGGAACAGCCTCGAACGAGGCCACCATCAACCCCACCAGTCTCATCCCCGGCCGGATGGACGGGCGAGGATTGGAGAGAAGAAGCTGAACCAATTCCTGAATCAAAAGAACCTTGGCCTGAGGGAGAAACACTCTGTGCTGACAAGAGTCCAAGGACATCCCCAGAAAAGTCACCACCCTGGCCGGAACCAGAGAAGACTTGGGATAGTAGATCACCCAGCCGAACTTCTCCAGCGTAGACACCACCAAACTGGTGTCCCCCTCCACCTGACTGAGGGAAGGTGCCACGATGAGAAGATCGTCCAGATAAGGAACAATGCGAATCCCCTGAGCTCTGAGCAGGGCCATCACCCCTGCCAACACCTTGGTGAACACTCTCGGAGCCGAGGTGAGACCGAATGGGAGAGCTACAAACTGAAAACGCCGATCCTTCACCACGAAGCGAAGAAACCACTGATGTGCCGGAAAGATTGGAATGTGAAAATACGCGTCCTTGATGTCTATGGACGTCATAAAGTCCCCCTGCCGAAGAAAACCGATCGCAGACCGCAGGGTTTCCATGCGGAACTTCCGGGGACGAATGAACCTGTTGAGAAACTTCAAATCCAGGATCGGGCGGAAGACCCGTCCTTTTAGAGAACAGTGAAGGGATTGGAATAAAACCCGCGCCCCACCTCCAACGGAGGGACCGGGCAAATGACTGCCAGCTCCAGAAGATTCTTTACCGCCGCCAGAAGCCCCTGTGCGGCTAAAGGATCCGACGGCACTCGAGGCCTGACAAACCTTGGAGGAGGACAGGACTCGAACTCCAGCTTGTAACCGGCCGACACCACCTCCCGGATCCACCTGTCGGAAACCTCCAGGTCCCACATCCGGGAGAATAGTCGCAACCGTCCCCCCACCCGTACGGGTGAGGGCGCCCCCTCATTGCTGAGCGGGCTTGGAAACTGGCTTGGGCTTGGCGCCCCAGACGTGTACGGGACGGCCACGGCCTCTACCCCTACTCCAGCTGGCGCCCCTGGAAGCCGAAAAGCCCGCACCTCTGCTGGCTCTGGCTCCCCGAAAGGACGGATTGTAGGAGACCGTTCCCCAAAAGGAACGGCGAAACCTTTTGCACTGAGGCAACCTGCCTCCCTTGGCAACAGAATCCAGCTATTCACCAAAAAGCCTCAAACCCAGAAAGGGAAGAGCCGTGAGTGATCATTAGAATTGAGGTCAGCCGTCCACTGTCTCGACCACACAGAGCGACAAATAGCCACCAACAGAGCAGAAGCTCTGCCACACATCAACATGGCATCATCCTGAGCGGCCAGAACAAATGACAAGAAAAAGTCACAACGCTTATGCAAGAAACTCATCACCAGAGGGATCAAGATCCACACATAAATCCCTGACCACAGACCTAACCGCCAAGGTCAACAGAGCCGAAGCACAAACAGGCCTCAAAACCGAACCCGCACAGACAAACCCATGGCGGGCCAACAGGACAATCCGGCGATCCTCGCCATCTTAGAGATAAGTAGTGTCAGGAAGATGAACAGCCGCAGTATTAGACAGTCCCAAAACCGGAGCATCCATCTCGGGAGGGACAGACCAACGTTTCAGCAAGTCCGCCGGAAAGGGATATTTCTTATCCCAGCCAGGCGGTACCCCAACGAGCCGTGTAGGAAGCTCCCACTGCTAAAGGACAACGTCCTCGAAAAGCTGTTGACTGAGGAACTCCAGACTCTGCTTGGAGCCCCCAAAGAGCTGGCCCTTAGGCCGAAGAACAACCTCGAGAGGGTCCAAATCCAAAACCTCAAACATTTGGGTCATAGAAGGCGTATCAGGGGCTGGACCATCCACCTGGTCCCCCTCAGCGCCCAGCACCCGCTGGCCCTCTGAATCATCCAATTCTTCCACGAGCTCACCCTCTGCGAGGCGACCATCCGACCAATCCAGGTCCTCAATCACTTCCTCCTCCGAGTCCAGCGGAGGCGGAGATAGGTATTTTCGCTTGGCCGCACCCTTCTGTGCGGGCATGGTGGAAAACATTTTCTCGGGGGTGGCCAACCGGGCGCACACCTCCGATTGCGAATCCCCACCCGTGACCACGTCACACGGGGTCCGGAACAGGCGAGGAGGAGAGGGAGATGGCGCGGACGATGACGTACCAGGCACCAGGGTGCTGGACTGGCGCTCAATGCTCCGCTGCGCACATGGAATGCATACAATGACATCATCCCCCGGGAGCGGAGTCCCACAACCCCCACACAGCCTAGATTGTCCCGAAGGATCAGATCCGGAATCCTTGACAGCCTCCATATGGTGAAATTTATGGTATTCGCAGAACCCAGGGATTTACGCATAAAGCGACCCGGGATGCCCTTTAATCTACTATATATGTAAATATAGATATATATATATATATATATGTATACATATACACACGTGTATTCATGTAACCCTGACCCTGGGAATCTTAGCCGGAAAATATCCTAATTAAAGAATGAAATGCCACCAGCCCCCGACTAGCCCGGTATATAAGACCGGGAGAACCCTGTGGGATGGGGTCCCAGGGTCTGACAAGGACACAACAACACACAACCAATACAGGCACACCTACAAACAGCGCCTATAGCCGACCCCCCCCTTTTAACCCCATGCCCCCAACACATGGAGGCGAACGGCCAGGATGGGGGGGGGGGGGGGGTGGGGGTTGGGGGCGGGAGAAGGAGGCTCAAACAGTGACCCCAGACTAGCAATAGGCCCCGACCTAAACAATCTGCGGAGCCTACCTTTTATGACTTGCGCGACGAGGAGAAAATGGCGGCCCCTGCCAGCAACGCAGACAACCGCACCGCCAAGGAGAGGGAAGGACGAGGGGCGTGCCCACAGAAAACGCGGGAGCCACAGCAGCCCCGCTCCCTCCAACCGGCCAACCACGACGCGGGCCGCGCAGGACGCGGCCCCGCCCACTCCTACGCCGCCGAGCAGCGGGCGCCAGCGATGATGGCGCCCGCGTACCCCACCGCTCGGCCATCCTGAACAAAACGGTCACCGCACTACACACACACACAAGAAGGCAAGACAGGGGGAAGGCCCCCAGTAAAACACACGCCGCGAGCGCCGCGAGAACCTCGGCGCTTCCCGGCCAGGCGGGCCGCCGGCGCAGCGCGCCGCCCGGCCCCGCCCACTGCAATGCCTCACAGGGACCCCTGAGTACGGGCGCCAAAAACAGGGCGCCCACTGAGATAGCCCCTAAGCAACCCAAAAACGGCGGGCCGGCGAAAACGCCCAACTCCACCATAAGTGACCCAAAGCCGAGCAAACCGCACAGCAAGCATCAGCCAGACAAAGACGGGCAGGCCAGTGCGGCCCAGCCCCCGTCCAAGCACACCCTCACACACCACACAAGCATAAGAAAGCCATACTGAATTGGGAGGGAAATAAAGCCTCTGTGCCTAATGTACCTTGCCTAGAGTAAGTGTAAGGGCATCCCACGTCCGGATCACCACTCCGGAATCCCGCTATGCCCCACAATATGGGGTCGAGCGGAGGAGCTAATCTCCTAGGCACCTAAGGTGCCAGCTACCCTTGCCCGACCGACAGCCTAAGCTGGGAGGCTGCCAGTTAACAGGGGGAATACAAAAAAACAGAGTCGGGCAGCAATAGACCATGGGGGGGGGGCCGGGGTGATACCCCGGCTACCTGCAAGCAGGAGACTTCTCTCTTCTGTCTTGTCGCCATCTTGCAGAGACCAACACTGGGGAATTGTTGGGAGGTACCAGGTGTCTATAGACCGGGAGGGGCTTGCTGCTTTTTTTTGGAGATCTCTGCAAGTGCGCCACCTAGCGGTGAGATAACCCAAGTGTAATAATTAATAAATGAAGTGGGGTGTGTGACATACTTAGAATAATGCCACCTTCTGCGTAAGGGAAGACAAAGGACTATCATGCAAGGGCTCAAAGGGGGGACCCTGTAGCGCAGAAAGAACCAAATTCAAATCCCAAACCGGAATCAAAGGCTTCCTAGGAGGCCGCACATGCGTAACCCCCTGGAAAAAGGTCTTAACCAAAGCATGTAGTGCAAAAGACTTTTGGAAAAATACCGCCAGGGCAGACACCTGCCCCTTCAGAGTACTGAGTTGGAGCCCTAAGTCCAGACCATGTTGCAAGAACTCCAAAATTCTAGAAACAGAGAATTACCTACAATGGAAGGCCCTAGCCTCACACCAATCAATATAAGACCTCCAAGTCCTATAGTACACGGATGAAGAAGACTTCTTTCTAGCACGAATGAGAGTCTGAATAACAGCGTTAGAAAGACCTTCCTCCTTCAAGATGGAGGTTTCAGCAGCCACGCCGTCAAAGCCAGCGTTGGTAAATTGGGGTAACGAAGATGACCCTGTGTGAGCAGATCTGGCAGCAGGGGCAGAACGAACTGATCTTCTGCCAACCTTACCACGTCTGCGAACCAGACCTGTCTTGGCCACCTTGGAGCTACCAGAATTGCTGTTGCTCTCCTCAGAGCAAGCTTGCGCACTACTCTGGCCACCATGGGAAACGGAGAAAACAGGTACAGAAACCCCAGATCCCTCCAGTTCAGGGACATGGCGTCCGTCGCGAGAGCCAGTGGGTCCTTCGCCAGAGACACAAAAGCCGGAAGTTCGATTGTGACGGGAGGCAAATAGGTCCACCGCCGGTGACCCCCACCTGAGACAAATTGAGTGAAAGACCCTGGGATTGAGAGACCATTCCCCCTTGCGGGCTGACATCCTGCTCAGAGAGTCCGCCTCCGTGTTCTCCACACCTGGGATGTAAACTGCTGAGATACACGGGACATGTCTCTCTGCCCAGTCCAGGATCAGAGACACTTCCTTGAGGGCATTCCTGCTGCGGGTTCCTCCCTGGTGATTGATGTAGGCCACCGCCGTCCGATTGTCCGACCTGACCTGGACCGGCAAGTCTCGCAGTTGATGAGTCAAATGACAAAGAACCAACCTGATGGCCCTCAATTCCAGAACATTGATAGACTCGTGAGCTTCCAGGGGACTCCACAAACCCTGAACTTGCAGATCCTTCCAAAAGCCCCCCCATCCTGAGAGGCTGGCATCCGTAGTGACTATCTCCCACTGAGGAGTCCGAAAGGATCTGCCCCTCAGTAGGTTGGTTGAGTTCAGCCACCACCGAAGCGAGCGGCGAACCCGGGGAGACATCTGAAAAAGATGACCCAGCGACTGAGGAGACCTGTTCCAGACCGATAACAGATGGAGCGGAAGTGTCCTTGTGTGAAACTGAGCAAAGGGAACCGCCTCGAATGAGGCCACCATCAAACCCACCAGTCTCATCCCTAGACGGATGGACGGTCGAGGCATGGACATGAGCGACCGAACCAACTCCTGAATCAGAAGAACCTTGGACTGAGGAAGGAAAACTCTGGCCAGATCTGTATCCAGAGACATTCCCAGAAAGGATACTGTCCTGGACGGGTGTAGGGAGGACTTGGGGTAGTTGATCACCCAGTCGAACCTCTCCAGAGTGGATATTACTGTCCTGGTGTCCAATTCTGCCTGGCTGAATGATGGTGCCATGATGAGGAGATCGTCCAGATATGGCACAATGCGAATCCCCTGCGCTCTGAGGAGAGCCATCACCCCAGCAAGCACCTTGGTGAAAACTCTTGGAGCTGTGGTGAGACCGAAGGGAAGAGCTACAAACTGAAAGTGCCGATCCTCCACCGCGAACCTCAGAAACCTCTGGTGTGCGGGAAAAATGGGAACATGGAGGTAAGCGTCCTGAATGTCTATGGACGTCATGAAGTCCCCCTGACGAAGAGAATGAATAGCCGAGCGCAACGTTTCCATGCGAAACCTTCGCAGTCTGACGAACTTGTTGAGAATCTTTAGGTCCAGTATGGGCCGGACGGAGCCATCCTTTTTGGGGACCGTGATCAGATTTGAGTAAAAACCCCGACCCCGGTCTAATGAGGGAACTGGGCAAATGACTGCCATTTCCAGAAGACTCGATACTGCCGCCCGGAGCTGCTGCGCAGCCAGTGCCTCCGGGGACACCCGAGACCTGAGGAAACGCGGGGGAGGGTAGGACTCGAACTCCAGCTTGTAGCCGGAAGACACCACTTCCCTGATCCACCTGTCCGAGACCTCTCGGTTCCAGACCTGGGAGAAGTGCTGTAGCCGTCCCCCCACCTGCACGGGTGAGGGCGCCCCCTCATTGTTGAGCGGGCTTGGCCACGGGTTTGGGTTTTGAGCCCCAACTGTATCCTGAACGGGCACGTCCTCTGCCCCTATTCCAGGAATTTCCCCTTGTAGAAGGGAAGGCGAAACCTCTTCCTGCTCTAGATCCCCGAAAGGAAGGAGTGAAGTAAGACGCTCCTCGAAAGGGGCGACGTTGCTTCTTGCGTTGAGGTAGTTTGCCCCCCTTGGCCACGGCATCCAGCTTGTCTCCAAAGAGCCGTAACCCAACGAAGGGAAGAGCTGTTAGTGACTTTTTTGACCCAAAGTCAGCCGCCCACTGGCGTAACCAAATTGAACGCCTGATAGTAACCATTAGAGCAGAGGCTCTACTACTCATCATCAAGGAATCATCCAAAGCGGCCACCATGAAGGACAAAAACCCCTCACATTGTTTTAGTTCACGAAATTCCTCACTGTCCGGATTCAAACCGGAGGAGGATAACAAGTGCCTGACCACCTTTCTCGTAGCCACCGCCAACAGCGATGAGGCACAAACAGGCCTTATTGCTGCCCCAATACTGGCAAAACCATGACAAGCCATCTGGTCAATGCGTTTATCCTCACCATCCTTAAGAGAGGAACAATCAGGGTTGTTCAATACGGCTGAGTTGGATAACCCCAAAATAGGGGCGTCCACCTCGGGGGGAGACGCCCAGCGCTTAACCGTATCCACTGGAAAAGGATACCTCTTATCCCAACTTTGGGGAATGCCTGGGAGCCGGGCAGGCCTTTCCCATTCCTTAGAAATAATATTATCAAAATGCTTTTGATTAGGGAATTCCAACCGCGGCTTGGATTCGTCATAAAACTCCCCTTGTTGTTGAGGAACCTCCGCCGGAGGCGAGATAGCAAGCACCTCAAACATCTGAGTCAGAACATTAGGAGTATCCAAGGAAGTCCCTGAGCTCCGATCGGAATCAGCACCAACAAATTGCTGATCATCAGAAATATCTGAATCCTCAAATAATTCCCCTTCTTCTAGAGGGGAATAATCTGACCAATCCAGGCCGTCCTCGTCATCATCATATTCAAAATGATTAACCGGTGATAAATGCTTCCTCTTAGCCGGTGCTTTCTTGGCAACCGTGGAGGAAATGAATTTTTCAATACTGGCCAACCTGGCACACACATCAGATTGCGACTGCCCCCCCGTGGCAATTTCACACGGGGAACGGGTCAAAGTGGGAGGGGGAGAGGATGAAGCCGGCTGCGCCGACCCAGATGCCTGGGGACCGGACTGCCGTGTAATAGTCTGCTGTGCACATGATATGCATAGGAAAAAATCATCCCCTGTTAGGGATACCCCACAACCCATACACTTCCGGGATTGTCCCGAGGGGAGCCCGGAATCTTGGGATGCCTCCATAAGGTGAACTTGAATAGTCGCTATGAGTGAGGGAATTACGCTATTAAGCAACCCGGGATGCCCTTATATTGTCCAAGTGTGAGGTTTTGTAATAAATAGCAAAAGTACCCAGGTACTCTAGGACCAGGAGAAACCTGAAAAAATTCCTGGCAGTTCAGCCTGAAAAACATAGAAAAAGACAGTAAGAGGTTCTCCCTATATAAACCTATATCTATTATACCTATATATATATATATATATGCAAATATGTACAGATAAGCAACGGCCGCAGGGCCACTCACTGAGTCTTTGGGCGCCAATACACTGTGTCCTCTGCCTGAGGTAACACAGATCAGAGCGGGAGACGCAGCAGGGGGGCGTGGCCAGCGTGGATCGCGCGCTGCAAGGCTCCGCCCAGCAGCTCCAAACTCCTAAAGGGCGCGGGCTGCGGCCTCATACCGAGGGCCCGGCCCCGCCCCCTCACTGAAGAGCGTGAGGGGAGAAACCTCCCCTCAGCTCTGAGGTAAAAATCCAGCACCTGTCTCAGCTCTGAGGTAAAAATCCAGCACAGTGTCTGTCAGACGTGAGGGGAAGCTCCCCTCCATTAACACTCGCGCACCGGTGCCGCAGGCAGCCGCGGCACCGGGCGCATAATAGAGCCGGTAGCAGCCCGCATAACAAGCGGAGCTGCTCCCCGCTCGGTCACGCTACCAGCTCCAAACTCCTAAAGGGCGCGGGCTGCGGCCTCATACCGAAGGCCCGGCCCCGCCCCCTCACTGAAGAGCGTGAGGGGAGAAATCCTCCCCTCAGCTCTGAGGTAAAAATCCTGTCTGTCAGCAAAAAAGATTGCAACAAGTTTACATTATAACTATTCATACCAAAAAAGTAAACATTTTAAACAAACATTTCAAATAAATCTATTTTCCAGGCGCCCCCATAGAAAAACACCAGAAGCTGAATAAGAGGCCTCCACACAACTAAAAAAGGGGAATAGGCCATTTAAGGGGAAAATTAAACTCTTGGACAGGGCATCCCAAACCGGAGTCACCAACCCGGTATAACCGCCTACCCTCTTTATAGGGTCTCGCGGTGGAGCATAGCTCCTGAGCACCTGAGGTGCTGTTATACCCTCGCTCGGACAGCAGTCAAGACTGGGAGGCATTTAAATAGCTATATATTAATAAAGGGAATAAAGAGTCCGAACGGAAATAAAAATATATATAGGCCGGGAGTAGACCCGGCTACCTTAAAGTCCCCCTGTGCAAGGAGGAGATATCATCTGCTGCTTGCTCGCCGTCTGCAGAGATGAAGACTGAGTAATGAGTGGGAGGTCCCAGGTACTTATGGACTGGGAGGGGCTTTCTTTCCTCCAATCATCTCTGCAGAAGCCCTCTACAGGACCATACTACCCACAGGTAATGGATATCTTGAAGCGGGGTGTGTGACATACTTAGAATAAAGGCCAAACAAGACATTTCAAGTTGAAGCTCAGACTCTGTTGAAAAAAACAATATATAATTCCTGGGAAATCCCTGGAAATCCTTTCAGAAATCACAGTTGAACATGTGTAGCGCAATATAGTGAAACATGGTCTGGCAACAGAGGGTGACAAAAGCTGCAGGTAGGCTGGCAGCGAAAGGGTTAATGCTGAAGAGCTACCCGGGATGCCCCAAGAACCGCTAGGGAAGTGGGAGTTAGTGAGGGAAGATGGCCGGGTGAAACCACAGTACTGAAGTTTTCACCCGCCTGACAGACATAATCAAACATTCCCATGAGAATAAGGCAGAGAAAAAAACTTTAGAAAAAAATCACCCCACCTGGGTTACTCACACACCGCAGAGAGCCAGCAGCACGCAGCAAGGAGACAAAATGGCGTCCGCAGACCTCGAGGAGCGGGCCGTGGAGTTGTGAGGTAAAATTGCATCATCCATGCACCCACGTGATCCGACCTGCCAATAGCGGCCCGGCAGCTCTGAGGTGAATGGGGCTGCCAGGCTCGGAGCGCAGTACAAAGCGTGGCTGCGGCGTATTATAAAGTTACAAACACTAAAATATGACAAGAGTGAAATGCAGTATTAAATCACTAGACGACCCCCCCGGAGATCTCCCGAGGGGAGAGTGAGGGAGGATAACAGCAGAATTCCCAGGGAAAATGGGGCCCAGAGGACTAATATGAGAAGTGAGGGTGGAGGGGGAAATAATACCGTTTTGTGAGTACTCACCTTTAAAACAGATATTATAAGTGTGACATACACTCCGCTTCAACTCTTCATGACATTTGGGTTATTCTCCAGTAGAGGGCGAACTTCTGCAGAGATGAATGCAAAAAAGGAGCTCCTCCCAGTCCATAAATACCTGGGACCCAATTCCCCAGTGTAAGATAGCAGTAAGGGGACCAGGAAGAACCAAATATAACAATACTAACAACCAAGAAACAAGTAAAGAATGCACCAACTTCCACTGCAGCTTGCAGAACCTTGCGGCCAAAAACAGCATCCGCTGAAGCCCGCACATCAACCTTGTAAAACTTGGAAAAAGTATGAACGGAAGACCAATTAGCAGCCTTACAAACTTGTTCAACAGAAGCCTGGTGCTGAAAAGCCCAGGACGCACCAACAGCACAAGTAGAATGCGCAGTGACCACAAAAGGGGGAGTCCTCCCCTTAGCAGAATAGGCCCCAACAATGGCCTGACGAATCCATTTGCTAATGGTAGACTTGGCGGGCGCCAAACCTTCCCTGGGCCCGCAGGGCACCACGAAAAAGGCATCCGTCTTGCGGAAAGAAGAAGTAGTCACCAAATAGTACTTAACACAGCGAACCACATCCAAATTGTGCAAAACCCTCTCCTTGTCATTGCTAGGCTTAGGACACAAGGAAGGGAGAACAATATCCTGAGATGGAAAGCAGAAACCACCTTCGGAAGGGAATCTGACAAAAAGCGAAAGACTACCTTGTCCTGGTGTCTTTCAAAGTAAGGGGCCTGAATGGACAGAGCCGCCAACTTAAAGTGGACCAACACCCAGGATTTTGACTATCCTGGGTATTGGTCCACTTCCCCGGGGCACCCCGATCGGGGGTGCCCCGCTGTGTGAAACCCCCCAGAAAGCCCCAAAAAATTCACCTCACCGCCGACGGACAAGCTGATTGACAGCGACGGACAAGCAGCTTGCCCGTCGGCGCCTCCGTGCGTCACTCTTGACGTGTGCGCGCCCGCGCCGGCCATTCAGAGACGGCCGGCGCGGGCACGTCTAGAGGAGCGCGAGTGAGGCGGCGGCGCCAGAAGCAGCGGCTGGAGAGGTAAGGTTTTTCAGGGGTTTTGGGGGTTTACACCCCGCGGGACATCCCGATCTCGGATGTCCCGCGGTGTGTGAGGTGATCGGCCCGGGAATCTTATAGATTCCCGGGCCGATCACCTCAGGGTGTTGGTCCACTTTAAGAGACACGCCGACAGAGGTAATAGCCACCAAGAAGCCGAAAGAACCAAATTCAAATCCCAAACAGGAACCATAGCCTTCCGAGGGGGTCGAACATGAGTGACCCCTGGAAAAAAGTCTTAACCAGCGGGTGTAAGGCAAAAGATCTTTGGAAGAAAACAGACAGAGTAGAGACCTGTCCTTTCAAGGTACTAAGCTGGAACCCAAGATCCAGACCGTGCTGAAGAAACTCCAAAATCCTAGGGATCGAAAACACCATGCAAGGCAAGGCCCTAGCCTCACACCAGTCAATATAGGACCGCCAAGTCCTATAGTAAATGCCAGAAGAGGACCTCTAACCAAGGTCTGAACAACAGCCTCAGACAAACCTTCCTCCTTCAGAATGAAGGTTTCAGCAGCCAAGCCGTGAAAGCCAGCGTTGGTAAATTGGAATAAAGTAGTTGACCCCAAGATAACAGATCCGGAAATATGGGAAGCCGGTACTGATCTACGGCCAGCCGTACAACGTCGGCGTACTAAACCCTTCTTGGCCACCTTGGAGCCACCAGAATTGCTGGTGCCCGCTCCAGAGCCAGTTTGCAAACTACCTTGCCCAGCATGGAGAAGGGAGGAAACAGGTACAGAAACCCCAGATCCTTCCAAGCAAGGGACAAGGCATCCACTGCCAGAGCTAGAGGATCCTGAGATAGAGACACAAAGGCCGGGAGTTTGTGATTGTGCCGTGAGGCAAAGAGATCCACCTCCGGAGTCCCCCACTTGCGACAAAGAACCCGAAAAACCCCGGGGTTGAGAGACCACTCTACTTGGCGAGAGGACCCCCAGCTCAGGGAGTCCGCCCCCGTGTTCTCCACTCCCGGAATGTAGATTGCCGAAATGCAAGGACCATTGCTCTCCACCCGATGCAGGATCAGAGAGACTTCCCTGAGGGAACTCCTGCTGCGAGTCCCTCCTTGGTGATTGATGTAGGCTACCGCCGTTCGATTGTCTGATCGAATCTGAACCGGAAGACACGGTAAGTAAGACGTCAGCCATGACAGGACAAGCCGGATGGCTCTGAGCTCTAAGACATTGATGGGGTTGTGAGCCTCCTGAGGACCCCACACCCTGCTGAACTGATGACTTTTCCAGAAACCTCCCCAGCCCAACAGGCTGGCATCCGTGGTAACCGTCTCCCAGCGAGGAACCAGAAAGGACCTGCCCCTCAACAGGTTGCTCGACTCCAGCCACCACCGAAGGGACTGCCGTACCCTGGGAGACATCCTGAACGGTTGATCCAATGACAGCTGACACCTGTCCCAATGCGTCAATAGATGAAGTTGAAGAGATCTCATGTGAAACTGCGCAAACGGGACCTCCTCGAAGGAGGCCACCATCAATCCCACCAGTTTCATCCCCTGTCGGATAGAGGGGCAAGGATTGGCCAGAAGAAGGCGGATCAGATCCTGAATCCCCTGCACCTTGGTCTGGGGTAGAAACACTCTGGCCTGAATGGTATCCAGATTCATGCCCAGGAATGAAATCACCCGTGATGGCGAGAGAGAGGACTTGGGGCGGTTGATCACCCACCCGAACCTCTCCAGGGTCGACACCACCTGGTGGGTGTCCAGCTCCGCCTGACGAAGGGAAGAAGCTGAAATCAATAGGTCGTGCAGATACGGCACAATGCGAATTCCCTGAGCTCTGAATAGGGCCATTATGGCCGCCAGACCCTTGGTGAAGACCCACGGCGCTGAGGTCAACCTGAAGGGAAGGGCTACAAACTGATGTTGATCGTTCACGGCGAACCAGAGGAATCTCTGATGCGCTGGCAAAATTGGAACATGCAAATACGCATCCTTGATGTCTATGGATGTCATGAAATCCTCTTGACGAAGGGAATTGATGGCCGAGCGCAGAGTCTCCATGCAGAACTTCTTGGTTCTGATGAATCTGTTGAGAACCTTGAGGTCCAGAATGGGTCTTACAGAACCTTCTTTTTTGGGGACCGTGAAAAGATTGGAGTAGAAACCCCTGCCTCTCTCTGGCGGAGGCACCGGGCATACAACTCCCATGTCCAGAAGGTTTTTCACTGCTAACAGGAATCTTGGAGGAGGCCAGTACTCGAACTCCAGTTTGTACCCGGAGGAGACCACTTCCAAGATCCAATTGTCTGTGACCTCCTGGGCCCAGACCTGGAAGAAGAGCCGCAGCCGTCCCCCACCCGTACGGGTGAGGGCGCCCCTTCATTGCTGAGCTGGTTTACCCGCAGGCTTGGGCTTGGAACCCCAGGCAGAAGCGGGACGGGCCCGACCTCTGCCCCTGTTCCAGGAAGAGCCTCTGACACCCAAGAAGGCCAAACCTCTGCCAGCTCTGGCACCTCGAAAGGAAGGATTGAAAGAGCCTGCCCCCCGAAAGGGACGGCGCTGTTTCTTCCGCTGAGGTAACTTACCTCCCTTTGCCACAGCATCCAACTTATCTCCAAACAGCCGCATACCCAAGAAGGAAAGAGCTGTGAGCGATTTCTTGGCCGGAAAGTCTGCCGTCCACTGACGGAGCCATACCAATCGGCGCATGTCCACCAATAAGGCTGAAGTCCTACTACACATAACAATAGTGTCTTCCATAGCAGCCAAGACAAAATCCATGAACAATTTAAATCTTTTAAGCGTAGTGAACTCAGCGCTGGCCGGATCAAGGTGAGCGTAATTTAACCAGACCCTAATCAGAGACCTAGCACCCACCGACACTAGCGCAGATGCACAAACAGGCCGCAAGGCCGAGCCAACACTGGCAAAGGCATGGCATGCCATCTGATCAAGGCACCTATCCTCACCATCCTATAGGAAAGTGGCGTCTGGGGTGTGAAGCACGGAGGAGTTGGTCAACCCCAAAACTGGCGCATCGACCTCGGGAGGAGAAGCCCAGCGCTTAACTGCTTCCACCGGGAAAGGATACTTCTTATCCCATCCCTGAGGAACACCCGGAAGCCGACTAGGTTTCTCCCACTCCCTAAGGATCAGTGCATCAAAATGACCCTGGGTAGGAAACTCCAAACGAGGCTTGTGGGCCCCCAAAAATTCCCCCTTCTTGAGAGGGGGCGCCTCAGGCGGCGCAATATCCAAAATCTCCAAGAGATGTGACAAAACTGTGGCCGTGTCAACAGCATCCCCCAGCGCCTGCCCAACATCAGCCTCGCCAAACCGTACATCGTCAGCCTCTGACTCCTCATACAATTCCCCTCCTCTAACGGGGAATAATCCGACATATCAAATGAATCATCATCAATATCCCCAGTTGCCTGGACCGACGACAAATGTCTCTTTTTAGCCTGGGCCTTCTTGCCCACGGCGCTAACCATACATTTCTCGATGCCAACCTAGCACAAACATCGGAATGCGACTCCCCGCTGGCACCAATGTCACTTGGGGTACGAATAAGGCGGGGAGGGGAAGGCGATGAAGCGGGGGGCGCCGACCCATAAGGCTGGGCACCCGACTGCCGCGATATGGCCTTTTGTGCACATGGTATACAAATAAGCACATTCTCACCCGTTAGGGATGCCCCACAACCCACACATGGCCGGGATTGTCCCAGAGGGAGCCCGAGCCCAGTATCCTGCGAAGACTTCTATATGGTGATTCTTGTGGTCAGTCGCAAGACCGCAGGGAATTTAAGCAATAAGCAACCCGGGATGCCCCTTAAAAGTCCCAGTGGGAGGATTTGTGGTGATCTATTTTAAGACTAGGGACCCCAGGACCAGGAGGATCCCCTTATCATGCACATATACGATGCAATCTGTAACACACAATGAAAGCATCATAAGTCACAATCGCCTCAAAATTTATATTATATATATATATATATATATATATATATATATATATATATATACTATATAGACACACATGCAAGAAAAAAGGAGGTCCCCCTGCTAAAGAGGGGCCCCCCGCATAAGCTAAGGAAGTGGCCAACAGGCCCTTACCGGCCAGGAGCATGCAGGATCAGCCACAGCAGCACCAAGATGGCCCCCAGAGAAGAGCCTCATGAGAAGGAGGAGGAAGAGAAGGGGGGACGGGCCAGCGCAGATCGCATGCTCGCCAGGCCACGCCCCCCTCCCAGCAACGCGGATCCCAGCCATGGGCTGGCCCGCAGCATCGCGCCAAACAAGGGATGAGAGCCCGGCCCCGCCCCCTCCCCGAACAAAGCCTGAGGGGGAGAAGCTCCCCAGGCTGAATGAAGGAGGCCAGTACAGTTATGGCCCCATGTACAAGGCAAACACCTGTCAGCACCAACACAAGTGAAAACACTCACACACAGTGTCACACACACATAAGACCAAAAAAAAAAACGAGTATAAAGGCCAGCCAGCCCCCCCCCCCCCCCCCCCCCCAGAGGGAAGTAAGGGACCCGGAAGGGGGGAATCCCAGCCAGAATTTGGCCATAGGAATGAAAGGGACAGGGCATCCCACACCGGGATCACCAAACCCGGGCAACCGCCTACCCCTTGTAATGGGGTCTCACGGTGGAGCAAGGCTCCTTGCACACCCATAAGGTGCTACCTACCCTCACCAGGACCCGCAGCCAAGGCTGGGAGGCTCAAATAGGGATAATTTTAGGAAAGGTCCTGGCAGCAATAGGGACAAAAATGGCCGGGCGCGAGCCCGGCTTACCTGCAAGTAAGAGAAGTCTTCATCTTCTGTCTTGCTCGCCTTCCTGCAGAGAAGAAACTGCTGTCTTTTTTGTTTTTCTGTATGTACGGTTTATGAGAAAAAAAAAAAAAGAAAAGAGGTGGTGCACAGGGCAGGACACACAGTTACGACTGAAAAGAAAACACAAGTACAGTGGGAGAGTCATACATTTCTATTACCAGTGAGTATTTTTAGTGAAGACTTGATCAAGATTGACTATAGGGTTAATTTAGCAACGTTTTTTTTACCTCCTTTTTGGTGTAATTTATCACCAGACCTAGATGTACATTTTTTAAAAACATCTGCACATCTAAATATGGTGCTGAATTGAGGGAAAAATCGTGAAAAAAATAAGATGCGGAATTGACCCTTAAATGGCCTTCTGTTGGGAGGCTCATCTCCGCGCCACACAAATCTTCCGTTTGCACAAAATTCCAGGAGTGCAACTATAAAATACTTACCCGCTGGTACGCGGTTCCCACTCTGGTCAACAAGTGGTTTCCGGGTCTCCTCAGCTAGTTGCTGGAGATGTGGCGCGGAGAGAGGAGACCTTTTACACATTTTCTGGTCATGCCCAAGCTCAGACCATTCTGGGATTCTGTGAGGATAGCGGACTCGGTCACAAACTGCTTCCTACCAAAGGCGTTCGTCTCTGATCCAGGCGTTCGTCTCTTTCACCTTACAAAAGCCCCCCTTAAAGAATATAAAAAAATCACTCCAATGTCAGCTTCTTAACGCTGCTAAGGCATGTATCCCGATAATGTGGAAGTAGGAGATTCCCCCTTCGCTGGCTATGTGGATATTGAAAGTAAATGACATAATGCGCTACGAGAATCTCTTGCTAACAAAAGATGGAGGTTTTGAAAAATTCACCATCACATGGTACAGCTGGATGGTGTTCCTTGACTGATGAATGCAGGACAATCCTGGAGACGCCCTAGGGTCCCGCAAGTTGCTACCTCATTTTCAGTCCTAACTAAAGACTACTGTCGCGCACCTCCCCCGCACCTCCCCCCCCCCCCTTCCAGGTTAACAATCCGTATGTACTCCCCCCCCCCCCCTAGTTTCTTGCCCCCCCCCCCCTTACCCCCTTATTTAGTGTAAATGTTGCATCCATGACTAGACTATTCAATGCCATTGCTGGAATATTGACTTAAGACAAATGCTTCTAGATGCTTTCTTTTTGTAAACAATCTTTATTATCAATGTACGTAATGGATGTTGTCACTTTTACATCTTGAAATAAACAAAGAATTTAAAAAAAATGGCCTTCTGTTTTAGATTATATATTTGAGTTTTAGATTATATATTTGAGACTGTGGTTTATATGTTAATGTAAATTTATAATGTGCTGCTTGTATGTTCTTCTCTCTTCTTATAAATATGTAAAATTTAAAAAAATCTAGATAAAAAGTGTGTAAAACCAGGAATCATTGCACGTTTTTTACTGAGGTCCAGTTCTGAATGGCACAGACCTAGGAAGGATTCATAGCCTGACCAGTATTTGAGAAGATATCTTCAAAGTTCACATACTGAATATAAAAAGTAAACCCCTCGAGTTTTGTTAAAAGAGTATTTTCCAGGAAATTCAGCAGGAGCCGTCTGCCATGATGTATTCACAAATGTATTAAAAACTCAGTCGTCACGACAGACCACTACAAATTGACCCTTGGAATTGACAAATTCTTGGAACAGCCTTATAACTACGTAGGCCAAAGATATTTGTAGTGGCTTCCCTTGGTATTAAAAGACCATTTCTACTTATCTACTGTTTGATCCAAATGCGCCGGACAAGAAGTTTAGTAGACAGTATGTATAAACTAAAAATATATAATGGAATAATTCACACAGTGAAATTTTAGAAACTTATCTCAAAGTAGGCTTCCCAGATTTAGCAAGGAAGAAATGCAGAATAAATAAACTTAAAGTATTTACATTTAAAGTAGATAGAACTAAACAAGGTGAGAAAAAATCCATGTTAGACTTACCGGTAAAGTTTTTTCTACCTTCAGGACGACCCACGGAGAGAGGTCCCACCCCCCTTGGAGGAAACACAAACTGTCGTTTAAAACCCCATCCCTTCCTGTCCCCAGTCATAATCAAGTAACATAAGGTATACCATAGGGCAATGGGAAGGAAATAAGGGGTTGTCCCGAAGGACTCGTAGAGTTACAGGTAACTCTAACGGGGATTTTCTCCCTTCATCCTTCAGGATGACAAATGGAGAGGATTAGAAAGTAATTATAACTTAGCTGCTAATAAGACCCTCCTACCAAAGGCCTGATGGTTTGCAGAAAGGAGATCTAGTCTATAGTGTTTGAGGAAGGTATGGGGTGAAGACCACATTGCTGTTTTACAGACCTCTTCTCTCTACAGAGGGACCTGTCCTCTCTGCTCAGGAAGCTGACATGGCTCTTGTTGAATGTGCTGAAACCTGAGTAGGAGGAACTCCCCTGGATGTTTAAGCCTGCACAATAGTCTGATTAATCTATCTGACGACAGGCCAAAAGGTAAAGCCCTGTACTGGTAGTGATAAAGCCCCTGGTTTGTTTGCACTGCAAATCTCAAGAATTTGCAATGTAAAGGCAGAATTGGAATATGTAGGTAAGCATCCTGCAGGTCTAAATTGAACTGTAGATGTTGAGGGATGAGTGTGCCAGCAGTGGATACCCCTGGGTGCGACCCAGAAGATTTATAGACCTCAAACATAGATGCCATTTCCCCTATACATAGCCGAAGTCTCCTCTTCCCCATTAGCTGTAGGCATGTCTGACAGACAGGATTTACAGCATCTAATAGGTTTAGGATCCTTGGGCTTTTCTTTTAAAGGGGCCTTTAAACTATCATTATCCTTTACTTTGGTTGGATAAGACTAAAAGGACAAAAAACAATGTTGCTTCCTGTTGCTATGGGCTGCTGGGCTGTCGGCGAGTTGCCACTGTGCCACTGCCGCCACCCTTCTCCATCCGGAATCCCTTCCAACCTGTGTAGTGGCTGAAGAACTGATGCTGCTTACACTTCTGGGTCGCCTAACGTGTAGAGGGCGTGCCTGGATGACGTCAGAGCGCCGCCGGGTCTCCTCCCCCCATCCTCATCCTACGTCCCCCGGGTGAAGAAAAGGACCGAGGCCGCTGCCGACCCGAGGCTCCAGTAAGCCAGCCCAGGTTCCCCCGGGCAAATGCAATCGCACCCGCTGGTGCAAGCCAGGATTTAAAGAGGACAGCACACAACTCATGTGCTCTGTGACTATGAGGGACAGCCCTGGCCACCTCCGGACCTCGGGTGGACTACAACCCAAGATAAAGTGGTCCGGGGCTAAGCAGGCTTTTCCAGGGTCTCCTGGAGCTGAATCTGTCCAGTGGTTCCTTAGGGAGAAAACACAAATAACTGAGAAACAGTTACTGTGAACAGAAAGGGGTGGGGTTGTAGCTTCTGTTCAGTTTTTGTTTCCTCCCAGAGGGTGGGACCACACTCTCCATGGGTTTTCCTGAAAAACGAGGGGAGAAAACAGGAATTAGGAGCAGGAGACATGCTGTGTGTAATAGAAAAGTAAGTAAGAAATTAATAATATATACCAGTTTAAAAAAAAAAACTTAAATGATAAATGTATTAGTAGAGAACTTTAAGAAAAGCCTCATAAACATCCATGATTGAGAGTTTGGAAAGATATATATATATATATCATTTCCCCTGGAAAGGGCTCTGGAAGTGATAAAATCAAGGATAGGGCAGATGGTGGCGCACTCCATATCGCTGAACTAGAAAAAACATACGAGGAGTGAAAAAAAAAAAAAAAAGGGTTCCGGTAGTGGATCACAGCATGCTCCACAGTGCAAAACAAGAAATGTATTATGCGCTTCATAAGAGGGGAGTGAGAAAGACGCAGGAAAAAAGGTGCACTGCTGGGATTAGTCCGGATGTGAAGTACCGAAGGAGGGAGTTGCGCTCAAAAAAAACATAATAAGGAAATCGAGTAGAGAGGTTGAATAGGATAGGGAAGTGATGCGGTGAGGAAGCTTGCTCTCCAAATACCAGAAATAGAAAAGCACAACCTGTCTGATTGGTTTAAAGTGGCGACAAAGCGTGGAACAAAAGAACGCCATTTGGATGGACATACTAGGAGAGAAGTGACGCGCACGGCAGCCCATGCAGGGAGCGGTTGCGTCTAAAAACATCCTAAATCCCTAAGTCTTAGCAGAGGACCATTGTGTACTGGGAGTAACTACAAAACCAGGTTGAGGGGTATAGTAAGAAAAGTATATTCTTTTGAGGTTATAAAAAATAAATACATTTGTTTTCAACGTTTTCTACCGAAAGAGATTATGAAAGCACTGAAAAATGACAAACAAGTCATTTCATGGAAAAGCCCAAAATGCCGAATTCCCCCCCCCCCCTTGAAATCCCTGCAAAACTCACAGTTAAACATATATAGCGCAAAATGGTGACAACATGTTCTGGCAACAGAGGGTGACAAAAATCTCTAGCTAGGCTGGCACTGAAAGGGCTAACACCTGAGGTTTTATTACTATTATTTGCAGTGAATAACATTGGTTGTGGCCTTACTCAGCAGGATCATGCAGTTATTATGGTGTCTTGCATATTTGATGTACTGGAGTGTGCCTCTACTTACATTTGAATGAAAGTATTACAGGTGATGAAGAGTCTACAGTACACGGTTTCCCATCTTTCTTCATAGAATGTTCACCACCTTGCTTGTGCAATTTGTGCCTTTTAAAGCATCCAGCTCCTAAATGCATTAAAATATATAAAAAATAAAATAAGTCAAACCTAAAAAAAAATATATATCAATTAAAGGATCTTATTGTGAGTATAGGCTGAAATCTACTTTTTAGTTTCTTAATTATACTGTACATCTGCGGACACACATGTGTTGAAGCGGCCCCCCACGCCCGTCTTCTACATAACTGGTGTGGGGCCGCTTCGTGACAGGATGGACGGGCATCCAGATTGCTGGAGCCCTCCTGCACAAAGACCCCTGCAAGCCTTACCCAAACCTTGTTCCCCAGGTGCAATACAGCCGCATGATTGGCTGGCGGCGGTCATGTGGCCCGGGTTGCTTCCTCTTCCCCAGCCACCTGCGCATGTGACTGCTGGCAGCCAATAAGCAGGGCCAGATTTCACTTGTGGATCGAGGTTGAGGTAAGGCTTACAGGAGGTGCAGTTGTGTATGCACAGGGTCCAGCAATCTAAATGCCCCTACCGAGCCTGTCACAATGCAGCCCCAAACCCATTATGTAGAAGATGGGTGTAAGAGTGCGTTAAGAAAAGGGAGGACAATACCAGAAACAAACAGAACCTGCCCCTCCCAAACAAGGTACCCACTTTACCTTCCTGTTCAAAACTACATCCTTAATATAAAGGAGGACTAAACAGAACTGAACATAGGGACTAAAAAGCGAACATCTAGGACTAAACCAAGAAAACCCAATGGAAAAGGTGTGCTCCACCAACTGAAGGTGCACCCAATATCGTAAGAAAATATCAAAATTAAAATCAGAGGAAATAAAAGATCCATACCAGTATGACGGCCACACATAACAGTATAGCTATGCGAGGCACATACTAGCCAAGTAGAAAGGGTGAGATCTAGGATTCAAGATTGGGTCAAGTTGACCCTCCGAAAGTGGCCCCCTTCATCACACTCTGCCTCACATTTTGGGATATTCATAGAGGTTCCTCACTTATTCAGGGTATTTTTTGGTCACTATTTTTTCACTGTGGTATTTAATGTGCATTTTGATTACCTCACATTTGTCACATTGTTGGTTTATACAAACACTTCACGTTTTTAGGTGGGATTATCCTTAAATATTAGTATTGCAGTACTTTTTCACTCTGAGTGTGTTAGTAAGGGGGGTATCCTTTGTTTTTAACTGTCTCTGTGTGGTATGTGTTTTAAAGCGGAACAAAACCCATCGGCCAGCCCAGAATCTAAAAGATTCCAGAGCTGGCCACTGGCTTTTTCCCAGGCATTCCAAATCAGGATTTCCCACAGTGTGAAAACCCCCAGGAGGCCCATAAAAACTCATTGTTTTCAATGAGGATCTTGCACAGCTGCATCACCTGCATCCTTGGTGGTGTGCGCCCGCTCCCGCCATTCAGATAGGCCCTGTATTGCTTTCAGTACTTTGCCAAAAGGAAGTAAATATGGCAAAGGGCTCTGGAGAACGAGAGACCGTGCACACATTGAAGCGAGGAGAGGTGAGTTTAACTTGGCTTTCAGGGTGGGGTAGGTCTGTTTTATTTTCCGGAGCAAATCCATCCTAAAACTTACCTAAACTTGCAGTTCTGTGCCAGGAAAGGTCCTGGTCTACAGGGGAAATAAACTAGCTTACCCTAACCCTCATGACATCAATGAGCCCTGCATTTGAGAGATATGCACCTTGTCCTAGCAGAGCTCCATCTTATGGCAACAGAAAACAGGCATACACTTACCCCAATATGAGGTGCACTACACTGAAGTGTTCATGTATTTCCTACCCACTTTATATTTTCCACCAAGGGAGATGTCCGCCAGACGCCTCTTTGAAACTTTATCAGCTTCCCACTGGCACAGCCATACAGCACAGTGAATACCAACCAGCAAGGAGATAGTCCTTGCCATCAAACACCCAACCGTGTGTATGGCCTCAAGTGTATAGCGTAAGAGACGCATCAGATGGTCGTTAAATTATAGAAAGGAGGAATCAGTGCTCACGCAACACTGATGATGGATGTGGCAAACACCAGAAGATAGGCCAATGCATCTGTGATATAAGCATGACACTTAACTGATCCAGACATCTTCATCCTATACTGGTAGGCAAGTATGGTGAGCCAGGACTAATAGGGGCATCCACCTCGGGAGGACTGGGCCACTGATCTCAAATTCCTCCAAAAAAAAGTGAGCATCCAAGCTCTTGGGAGTGCCAAGCAGGTAACTTGTCCAGCCTGATATACACTTTGTCCATGATTTTGGTAAAATGCTTAAAACAGGTGAAGCACCGCCTCACCCTTGGGCCACGATGGCCATAAAGATCAAATCATCAACCTCGTCCCTGACAGAGTGCGATACCTGATCAACTTCTGACTCCCTGTCACTGGAATGGGACTCCTCCTCAGAAGAAAATACATCAGAGCTAAACCAATAAACTCCTCCTCAGAGGAGGAGCTGGAAGACTGCTCATGCCGCAGGTGCTTGTGTAGCGCCATTCTGCCAGCACCCATGCGTGTATAATCCTGAGGCGGCTCTTTTAAAGGCCTCCTTCTCTAGCCGTTCCAAGCACGCTGCCACATCCGTGGGCAACGCAAGGGGTAGTGGGGCAAGGTCAAGGGAACTTGGAAGGGGTGCCAGATCCAGGCCAGCCCTAGAACCCAGGCGTTAGGTCAGACAAAGGAGAAGTATGCCCACACTGAGGTTTTACCTCCTGTTGCTAAACAGTATTACGCAGTACAGTCGTGCAGAGAGACTGCTTCCCATCTGCCAGTTGTTCACAGCACATCAAACATCCAGCACCACTCCCCAAACTGCTGTGAGACGCCGATGCTTCAGTCATGGTGAAATCCATGCAATAGAAAGCATGGAAAGATAATAAGGGGCAGTAACATTATACCCCTAGTGCGGACACAGGATGCCCCCTACACCAAGAAAACTAAAGTAAATTCTGCCTACCCCTGACAGCAGAGAGCAAGGAGCCTGGTCCGGCACCTGGGGAGACACAAAAAAGGGAAACGAAATAGGCAAGTCCCCTTTAAGCAGTAAAACAAAAGACTTCAAAGGGATAATGAAAGCATGATAATGGATATATATTGTAACAGGATTGACACTTCACAGCAGGCACAAAGGGGGCGACTCCACACGACAGGTTAGGTTTAACTGGCAGTTTTATTCATCAAGCTGTACAAATATTAACCCTTTCGCTGCCAGCCTACCTGCAGCATTTGCCACTCCCTGTTGCCAGACGATGTTTCACCATTTTGCGCTACACATATTCAACTGTCATTTTTGAAGGGATTTCCAGGGATTTCCCAGGAAAATTATATATTGTTTTTTTCAACAGAGTCTGGGCTTTAACATGAAATGTCTTGTTTGTATTTTTTAGGTGTATTCTCAATTTTTTTGGGTGAAATGTGTGAAAAAAAACAAAAAAAAAACATTTTTTTACAATTTGTAGAGTTTTTTTGTAATAAAAAATGTAAGTTTGTCAATAAAATCTTATTGCGTGAGAAACCCCAATTTCTCCCGGTTACAGCGATACCACATATGTATAGGTAGACACCCTTTCCTGCCCAGAAGCCTTTTATAGCTGCTGGATGACAAATGGTTAATTAAAAAAAAAAATGACATAGGGTCCCCCTTCCCGGGGAGGGGGACCCCATTTTTTTTTGGATTTTGAAGGGTTAAAAACCCTTCAAAATCCAAAAAAAAAAATGACGTGGGGTCCCCCTTACCCAAAGTAACCAGCCCGGGACCAGCTATGGGGGCTTGTAGGCACAGAGTGGGGGGGCCAGCTTTGGTGGCCCCCCCACCCTGCAGCCTACGAGCCCACATAGCCTATGTGGGCCCGGGCTCTTCTGCCCCCCCCTGGCCTTTGGGGAGGCAGGTAATGGGGGTGCGGGGGTTAATGGCAAGCCACCCGCTAGGGCAGGTGACTTGCCACCCCCCCAGCCTTGTGAACTGGTATAAGGGGTCTCATGGACCCCTTACCAGCTCACAAAGGGTTAATGTGAAAAAAAAACACCACACAATAATAAAAAGTATTTTATTAGAAAAAAAAAAAATTTTTTTTTACTGTACTTACCTTCGATTGCAAGCTCTTGTCCCTCGCCGCTCAGCTGACAGATGCCGGTGATCGGCATCCAGAGAAGGAGAAGGCAGGAGATCAGAGGATCTCCTGCCACCTCCTTCCAGGGCACCGATCACCGGCATCTGAGAAGCTGAGAAGGCTGAAGCCTGAGATCGGGGCCGGGATGACTTCATAAGCCCCGCCCCCAAGGGGGCGGGGCTTAGAGGCATGATGGCGGCCGCCATCGTGCAGAAGAGAGGAGAGAGCCTCCCAGGCTCTCTCCTGAAGATCGGTAAGTCCTGGGGGGGGATCGGAGGCCCCCCAGGTGAAGAGGAGGGACAGCGGGAGCCAGCGCACACACAGGTAAGTGAATGTCATTTTTATTTTTTTTTTTTTTTACAGTTAGAAGCTGCTGCTGCAGAAGCGGGGGGGGGGGGGGCGGCCTATTCCGGGGGCTCTCCTGGAGCCATCCGACCCCCCACGGGGGATCGGATGGCACCAAATTAAAGAGGAGACCCGGCCGGATCCAACAAGGGGTCAGGTGAGTATTTGTTGTTTTTACTTTTTAAACTACAAGCGAGGAAAGTCAAGCACGTAACACCTACGTGCTTGGCACTTAAGGCCCAGCCAAGCCAGCACGTAGGTGTTACGTGCTTGGCAACAAAAGGGTTAATACAAAATAAGCAAAGGAAATCCTGAGCCTGTCCAGCACTAACTTAACATATGCAATTGCTGACTAACGGGGTGCAGGCCTGGTGCCATCCCCACCAAAACAACACAAAGGGTACAACCTGATTCGGCAAAGTCCATTCGTTTCCAGTGTCTTAGTTTCTGACCTTCTTAAAGCTTACACACCTGAAGCCTGATTATGTGTCAGCCCAAACCCCGGCCAGTCAGCCCTGGGATGGGAGGAGTTGGAAGCCCACCCTGCTCCATAGCAACTCCAGCAAACCATAATACCAGGTTTCTAATCAGAACCTAGAGCAGACAGAAAAACACTTTCGCTGCTGTTTAACTCACTGGGTGCCTAATACAGATGAACACCTCAATCTAGTTGAAAAGTATGCACCATTCACCACACTGTCTGCCACATATATATATATAGCATATAGTGCTAAAGTTCATTATTTTCCATAATGAAATGATAAAAATTAAACTTTCATATATTTGAGATTCATTGCACACCAACTGAAATATTTCAGGTCTTTTTTTGATTTAATACTGTTGATTTTGCCATACAGCTCATGAAAACCCCAAAATCCTATCTCAAAAAATTAGCATATTTCATCCGACCAAAAAAAGAAAAGTGTTTTTAATAAAAAAAAAGTCAACCTTCAAATAATTATGTTCAGTTATGCACTCAATACTTGGTCGGGAATCCTTTTGCAGAAATGACTGCTTCAATGCGGCGTGGCATGGAGGCAATCAGCCTGTGGCACTGCTGAGGTGTTATGGAGGCCCATGATGCTTCGATAGCGGCCTTAAAGTGGACCAACACCCAGGATTTTGACTATCCTGGGTTTTGGTCCACTTCGGCGGGGCACCCCGATCGGGGGTGCCCCGCTGTGTGAAACCCCCCCAGAAACCCCAAAAAACTCACCTCTCAGCGCTCCCACGTGAGCGCCGCAGCCAATCCCCGCCAACGTCCAGGCGGGGATCAGGAACGTCCAAGACGCTTCCGCCGCCGCCGCCTCCCGCGCGTCACTCTCGGCGCGCGCGCGCCCCCGCCGGCCATTCACAGAGGGCCGGCGCGGGCGCGCGCACGTCTGGAGGGGCGCGCGGGAGGCGGCGGCGGCGGAAGCGGCGGCGGATCAGGTAAGGTGTTTTTGGGGTTTCTGGGGGGTTTCACCCCGCGGGACATCCCGATCTCAGATGTCCCGCGGGGTGGGAGGTGATCGGCCCGGGAATCTTATAGATTTCCGGGCCGATCACCCCTGGGTGTTGGTCCTCTTTAAGCTCATCCAGAGTGTTGGGTCTTGCATCTCTCAACTTTCTCTTCACAATATTCCACAGATTCTCTATGGGGTTCAGGTCAGGAGAGTTGGCAGGCCAATTGAGCACAGTAATACCATGGTCAGTAAACCATTTACCAGTGGTTTTGGCACCAGGTCGTGCTGAAAAATGAAATCTTCATCTCCATAAAGCTTTTCAGCCAATGGAAGCATGAAGTGCTCCAAAATCTCCTGATAGCTAGCTGCATTGACCCTGCCCTTTATAAAACACAGTCGACCAACACCAGCAGCTGACATGGCACCCCAGACCATCACTGATTGTGTGTACTTGACACTGGACTTCAGGCATTTTGGCATTTCCTTCTCCCCAGTCTTCCTCCAGACTCTGACATGCAAAATTTGCTTTCATCAGAAAAAAGTACTTGGGACCACTGAGCAACAGTCCAGTGCTGCTTCTCTGTAGCCCAGGTCAGGCGCTTCTGCCGCTGTTTCTGGTTCAAAAGTGGCTTGACCTGGGGAATGCGGCACCTGTAGCCCATTTCCTGCACACGCCTGTGCATGGTGGCTCTGGATGTTTCTACTCCAGACTCAGTCCACTGCTTCCGCAGGTCCCCCAAGGTCTGGAATCGGTCCTTCTCCACAATCTTCCTTAGGGTCCGGTCACCTCTTCTTGTTGTGCAGCGTTTTCTGCCACATTTGCTCCTTCCCACAGACTTCCCATTGAGGTGCCTTGATACAGCACTCTGGGAACAGCCTATTTGTTGAGAAATTTCTTTCTGGGTCTTACCCTCTTGCTTGAGGGTGTCAATGATGGCCTTCTGGACAGCAGTCAGGTCGGCAGTCTTACCCATGATGGCGGTTTTGAGTAATGAACCAGGCTGGGCTTTTTTAAAAGCCTCAGGAATCTTTTGCAGGTGTTTAGAGTTAATTAGTTGATTCAGATGATTAGGTTAATAGCTCGTTTAGAGAACCTTTTCATGATATGCTAATTTTTTGAGATAGGATTTTGGGGTTTTCATGAGCTGTATGGCAAAATCATCAGTATTAAATCAAAAAAAGACCTGGAATATTTCAGTTGGTGTGCAATGAATCTCAAATATATGAAAGTTTAATTTTTATCATTTCATTATGGAAAATAATGAACTTTAGCACTATATGCTAATTTTTTTAGAAGGACCTGTATATACACATATAAAGAATAATTGTAGCACAGAAGGAACTAAATACATAATAAAGTATAGGCTGCATGATTTATATATATATATATATATATATATATATATATATATATATATATATCTGGGGAGAGAGAAAGCAGCTCAAACGGGGCCCCCCCTTGAACCCAGCAGCAAGCGGCCACTGCACAGCACAAGGGACTGTGGATCAGCGCTGAGAGGATGCCTGGACCGGCTTCTCTCGAGCAGCTAGAGGACAGAGCCCAGCAAACCCGATAACATGAGGGACAAGGCCCAGGACAACATGAGATGAGCCATAATGACATGCATCTGGCCCCCCAACGACAACTAGAAAACCAGCTCCAACCTCATCTCACAGAGGAATAATCACATTAGCACATGGAACGACTTCCCCCAATCTTCTCCACCAGAGTTCTGCTGAAAAACCCACGTCTGCAGACTGGCGGGAAAGGGGTACCCGGGGAGCACCCGGTGGCCCCAACAGAAAAATACACTTTTCTTCTGTCTCTTTTTTTTTTTACCTAGAAGCAACATAGTCAGAGGTGAGGGGTTGTTCCGTGTGAAACCCCCAGTTTGCCCAGTAAAACGCACCTCTCCTCAGACGAACAGTGCATGGGCAGGCTCTGGTCCAATCAGAGCGCTTTATAAAAATAAAAGTAGCGCACACTCGTAATCTTGATGAATTGCTAATAATTATATTTTACAACTATTACAACGCCCCAGCATATCTGAATGGCTGGGGGTGGGAGCGTGTACACTATCCCAGGATACGGGATGCGGCAGCTGGCGCTCCCCCTTGAAAACGATCAGAGGCGCTTGCTGAATGGCAAACTTCTTTGATTCCACGAGAGCCCACGCAAGCGCTGTTGACCAAGCAAAGGTGAGCGATTTCACACAGCGCAGCATTCCAATTCAGGAAGCCCCGAGGGAAGCCTTATTGATTCTACGACCAGCCACGCCAGCTTTTGTCCAGCTTTAAATAGACAGTTTTGAGCCCTTGCCTGGACATTTACCCCAGCAGCCATACTAAGACACCCCCCACCTATCACTGCAGCAGAAACACCCCACACCACTCACTCCAGCAGCCACACTTATACCCCCCCCCCAACCTCTGGCCCTCCTTCCTTCCTTCTCGCTGTGGCTGCAGCCTGGTCACATACGCTGCAGCCAGACAACACATCCTGAAATCACGTCATGTTCCCAGCAGCTCTCCTCAGTGGGAGCATCAGGGTGGTGCCAGTGCTGGGGATGGGCCACTGAAGCCACCAACGATTGTTAGTGAATTAATTGGTGCACTAGCTTTGGTACCGTGGGGGGGGCCCTGATGCACAAAAAAATGGGTGGATGACAAAAGGCTACATTCTGCCCTGGGGGGGGGGGGGGGGGGGCAAGGATGCTGGGGAGGGGCAAGGATGCTGGGGAGGGGGGGGTGAACCCATCCACATTCATTGCAACCAAAAATAAAGCTTATAAGGGTTTGAGTCAACCAAAACCTTAATAGCAAGCCCAACTGCATCGATAAACACCAGTACTGCTGAAATTAAAGGTGCTTTCTGCTCTCCCTGAAATGTTAGGGGCTACATCTTTCATTTAGCCTGCTTTATATTTCTCAGTAACTACCAGTAAACTCCCATCTGCAGGGCTTCTTTAGCCAAAGATTCATGCATGTTTGAATGTGAGGGCCCCTTCAGAAGTCATTTCATTTTGGGGACCCTAAAAAATGAAAAAAAAAATAAATCACTGCTTCCTCATTCACTCCCCTGGAGCACAAATGTAGGCGGCATTTTTGCACTGCATGCGTCCAAGCCTAGCTGACTTGAATGTCTGTTGGCACTGCCATGCTTTGCTAAGCAGAGAACAGCACCCATCAGCATGCCTCCTGCTCACTCCATGACAGACATTCATGGACAGTAAAGAGTAAAATGGGGTGAATTAACTCATGTGGTACTGGCCGTTCCCACAGAGACTGCAGCATCAACTCCTCACAGTGACTGAGAGGTAGGGGCAGAACACTTCTTTTAGACTGTAGTGTCCCTTTCAATTCTGCTAAGCTCATCAGTGCACAAAACAAAGATGCTGTCGAAGGACCGTGCATTGAGATTGAGACTCAAGTCAGGGGAACCAGGAGTGAGGCATCGCAAATCCCCCGGTTCCCAAAACCAATAATGCATGGCCCAAATGATGTTCCACTCCTAGCTTTATGCTGCCCAACCCACCCATGGCTGCCCGAGTTACTCTAACCACCCTGTAACTGCCGCGGCTTCCTCCCACCTATATCTGTCCCACCCTTGGCCAACCCAGCTCCCCCATACTACCCTTGATCAACCCAGCTCCCCCTTCCTATTCCTTGCCACCCCAGCTCCAAGACCACACTGGCTCCCCTACCCATATACAAAAAAAAAAAAACAGTACTCACCTTTTCTCCCAAGATGCATGCCTGTAATTCAGTTCAGTGGCAACCACTTTATTGTACGCCCACCCCTACCACTGCAGTGAATGGAGCAGGAGTGTTTAGGCACGGTGACAGACTGAGTGGTCACTGTGTCAACTCAGAACTGGATCTGGAGATGCTGTAAGTCTTATTCAAGCTGAATAGGATGGAAAATGGAAGTATTTATGTCTGGGGTGAGTTTTCATTCACTGCGCAATTCATCTAAACTTTACCAACTTAGTCTCCAAAATTAAATATGCAAATTGCATGCAGATCCCCCTCCTCGGCCCCCAATATGAATATGCAGATTGCATTCAGGTCTTTCTCAGCCCCCTAAAAGATATAAAAAGTGTACACAGATACAACGCCTCCAACATGAGTTGCCCCCCCCCACCATCCTGCCAACCAGCTAAACAAAAAATATGCAGAGTGCCACCAATCTACTTTACAGCCCCCAAAAATAATATCCACCCAAACCAGCAGCCCCCAAAATGAGATGTCGCCCTCACAAGTGGACTCCCAAAAGCAGTGTGGAAGAAGGGGATAAATGCAGACGGGCTAAGAAGAGTGCTTATACCTATCAGCCCTAAGTGCCTCAGAAACTGATCACAAGAATTGTATGGCACCACACAATAGGGGCTGGGAGGGCAAGGTCTGCATACGATGCCCCACTGTGGGCACTCTGTGCCTGCCCGACTATATTCGTCCCACACCTTAGGCACTGTGAAGGATCTGATTGCAGCTGTGGAACAGTATTTACCTCCGCATAGTGCACCATCCATTTTGGAGATGAAGCCCCTTAAAGTGATACTGCAGGCAAATGTAATGTTACACTATTGCGTCAAGCTACATTTGGCACTGTCCTAAACTGTTTTCCATTTTTAAATTGAAGCAGAAATGGCCAAGATATCAGGGATTACAGGTTCAGCCAATGACATTCTCTTTATCATCCTATCCCTCAAGCAGCTCAGCAGAGCGGGACATGATTGCTGGTCCCTCCCTCCGCCTCCTCAAGAGCACAGAGAGCTGATTATTATGGGCCACGCGTCTTTTTCATAAGAGAACCTGTAAGCCTCAATATCTTGACCATTTTATTCTTCAATTTAAAAATGATTAACAGTTTAGGACAGTGCCAAATGTAGCCTGATGCAATGGTGTAAATGTCACTTTTGCCTGCAGTAGCACTTTAAAGCCCATCAACTCAGGGGCCCACCAGGGGCTTCACTTCAGTGGCAGTCCATGCATGGCCTCTGACTGATTGGTCTACTGGTCTACTCATAAACCAAGGGCACAGCCCCCCCCTTTACTGCTAGGGGTTAGTTAGGTCTTTATTTGGGGGCCCACCTATTTCATCTATTCTGGAAATTAAAAACAATTAACAAAACAAAAATATTGCCATGGCATGCATTTTAAAGGGACTGTCCGGTTGCAGCTATATCAGCTCCAAAGCAAAGACTGTGCTCTGGAAATATCAATGAGTTAGCCCCCTTTGTGACTGGAGGCAGGAGACCAGACCAATGCTGGCCTGGCAGCAGCACATCTTTCAGGAGCAGCCAGTGAAGAAACTGACTTAGCTTAAAGGTCTCCCTGGAGCCTGCTGCAGCCAGTCAGATAAAGTGCCATTTTCTTCTTATTTCTGATCAGGGATTTTATGTTTCTGTGAAAAGTTTATTTTAGTATAAAGGACAAAAAAAGGAAAATCACCTGCTGTCAACAAAAGCATAATTTGAACATACATTTCTAACATTTGGTCGAATCTGCTCCCACCCCCTCTCATCTTAGCCGCTTCACCAGCCTAGGAAAAAAATCAAAACACGGTATTTTACTCTTGATATGAAAGAGGATACAGTCTTACCCTTGTTATCACCCATTCTTAAGTCAGCAGTGTTCCGGCTTCACTGAGCAAATGAACTGTTTGTTCCGGAGGCACCAGGTGTAGACAAGCCCACACGACGTAGATGCTCTGTTTCCGGATATCATGTGGGAAAACACAAATAAAAAAATACAGGAATTTCCCATCAGATGGTTTGGAAAGACTCGCTGCTATGGTGTAACTAAATGCAATATGCCAGTATGCTGTTCGGCATAGCATTCGGCGAAAGTACAGAAGCGAATCACAGGCTTGCTTTCTCCCTCTCAGTAGAAGCAGTTACAGTACGCATAAGACACGCCCCCACTGCTCCGGCAAATGCACATTAACTCTTCCTTCTGCAAACATTTGCTCATTTTTAGTTTTGGTATAATATTTTGTTTTCTTACTAACTGGAAAGTATTACGAGAAATTAGAGAAATTAATTTTTCAGGATAATATACCGTAAGTTGGAGGGTCATCCAAGCTTTCACAGTCCCTTGCTTGCTTCAGCTGCTCTAAAGAGGACCCAAACCTATGGTATCATTTTCAAATATCAATTTGGGATGCCCCTGCTGTGTGAAAACCCTGGTTCACTGGTGATCCCATGGGACACGCTCTAATTCAGTTAGCTTCTAAGGCGTGTATATGAATGAACAGCATAAAATGTTGTTCACACACCGAGCCCGGCACAGAGCAATGGAAGCTGCAGACATGCCTCAGATTGCCGCATGCTCCCCCAACAGCCCTGTCTGAAAGGCTGGCATGAGAGGCATGCTGGGGATGCTGCAGTGGCCTGTGCATGGACTATGGGATTCCATGATCGGTAAGTATACCGGTTCACTGTCCCTGGTGTTGTTCTTTGCCCCCTGGGCATCCTGATTTGGGATGCTCTGCTATATGACCCCTAGCACCGCCTGGGAGCCCTGCAGAGTAGCCGCTTTTATGAAAAAAAAATACAGTGCCCGAGTGGATGCTGACAGAAGGGGCTCCCAGGACCCCTGTGCCTGTAGAAAACCCCATTTTTATTTTTTTGGGGGACTGGGGACCAGAAAATACCAGGAATTGCATTAGGGACACATGAAAGACCAGACACATGATTTGCACGGCTCAAGTGACACGTTTGCAGCGCAACACAACAATTCAAAACACTTCCAAAAATCACGGCAGAGGACTGGTGGAAAGGCAAGCCGTTATGGGCCACTGCGTGAGGGTTCAAACACTCGGCTGGCCATGGAGTCTTTTAGACCCCAGGGCCGGCAAAGGTGTGATTGGTCCACTTTAAATATTTAATTAAAGAGTTTTTTCAGGCATACAATACAATAATTCAGAAGGCTGCCTTATCTTCTGTTGCAGTCTCTCCAACATCTTGCATTTCTGTGTGTTTAGCATGGAAGTGATTAGCCTATGCTAAACCTCGACCGCCCTGACCTTCCCCCTTTTGCTTTCGGGGAGCAAACAGGATGGGGAAGGCTGGCTAGGGAAGACTGGATGCTCTGTTTAATGTGCACCCCAGGAAATCTAGCAAGCCTTTGTCGGGTTTTCCTATTGGATGGAGTGACTTGAAGAAAAGGTAAGTAGCTCTGTATTGTCTTGAGTGACATTTGGAGGTGTGTAAGGTTTATGTGGGGATCCCTGTGGGCCAGGACCCTGCAGTAGATTTTAGGTTTGCTTAAAAGCAGACCCTTACCCTCAGTTTTGTGCTCCCACCCATCTGTAAGACCAAACACTGAAGTTGTTTATCCTTTCCTTGTGTTGGTTAGATTGATGTGGACCAATAAATTGCTGCACACTGTGGCTCCAGACACATGCAGCTATTTTGCGGCCTATTAGGGCAATGCAAGAAAAAGTTGGGCATCACTCTGATGTGGTCTATGGGTTTTAGGGTCAGCAAGAGGTGGTAGGTTAAAGTCGCTGCATCACAGCACCCCCCCCCCCCCCCCACCTTGTGCCCTTATACCTAAATATGAATAAAGACAGTATAAGCAAATTCCCTCAGTCCCGTTTTTTGACAGTTGGTCCCTCGTCCCGCGGCGTCGCCCAGGGGGTTGCCCTGGCTTCTCAGCTGCCCGTTGCCGCTGGCGCGAGTGTAAGCGCTCAGCTGCATACTCTGGGCCGGTGGCAGCGGCCGTCTGAGAGGCCTCCGCAGCTGGGAGTCATTGGTGGTTCAGTGGGTGGGGGAAGGAAGGAGCCTGTTGCTGCCGCTGAGCTGAAGGTGGGTGGGACTCCAGGAAGGAGCCTCGCACAGGAGAGGAAATCGCCTGCACTGATGAGTGTGTTTGTGTCTGTGTATCTGTATGTGTGTCTATGTGTGTATGTGTGTCTATGTGTGTATGTGTGTGTTTGTGTGTGTCTGTCTGCGTGTGTGTCTGTGTATGTGTGTCTATGTGTGTGTGTGTGTGTCTGTGTGTCTGCGAATGTGTGTCTATGTGTGTGTGTTTGTGCTTGTCTGTCTGTGTTTGTGTGTGTGTCTGTGTCGCCCCTAACTGGTTGTAATGAGGGATGGCCTTCACTGGCTGCAATGAGGGATGCCCTCATTAGGTGGTGTTTACCTTTAAGAGCGTGGCTGGGGACGTGGCCAGGGCATGGCTTCTCGTGTCCCTCTTTACGGCTTTCAAAAGTTGGGAGGTATGTATAAACCCCTGGTATGTTTTGCCAAAATACCATTTTGTGAGTACTCACCTGAAAAATGGATATTGTTGGTGTGCCACAACAAGTGCTTCACTTCTAAATATTCTTCACTTAATGGGTTAACTCGCCGCCAGGTGACGTAGTGCAGAGAGGAAGTCTTGTAACGAGCCCCCTTCCGGCCTATATATACCTGGTACCTCCCTTCAATCACCAGTATATTAAAAAGCAGAAAGACAAGGTACCAGTATTCCACCGGTAACCTCAAAATCAATTTTGATATAAATAAAAAGGCTTCACCATATAAAAGCTTCGGAAATACCGAAAAGGGTGGGAGTGAAGCGGGGTGTGTGGCACACCAACAATATCCATTTTTCAGGTGAGTACTCACAAAATGGTATTATTCTTGGTGTGCCACACACCCCGCTTCACTTCTAAATATTCTTCACTTAATGGGACATCCAAAAGCAGTGTCCACAAGGGATGGGCATCTCAAGGCCAGGTGAAGCATAACTTAAATGACTGCAGTCTGCAGAACTTTGCGGCCAAAAACAGCATCCGCTGAGGCTCGCACATCAACTTTGTAAAACTTAGAAAAAGTGTGAACAGAAGACCAAGTGGCGGCCTTACAAACTTGCTCAACAGAAGCTTGGTGCTGAAAAGCCCAAGACGCCCCAACGGCGCGAGTGGAATGAGCAGTAATACGAAAAGGGGGAACTCTTCCCTTAGCAGAATAGGCCGCAGTAACGGCCTGACGTATCCACTTGCTAATGGCAGATTTGGCTGGTGCCAAACCCTTCTTAGGCCCATGGGGCACAACAAAAAAGGAATCCGTCCTACGAAAAGGAGACGTGATAATCAAGTAGTACTTAACACAGCGTACTACATCCAAACAATGCAAAACCCTCTCTTTGTCATTCTTAGGATTAGGACACAAGGAGGGGAGAACAATATCTTGGTTCAAATGAAAAGCAGAAACAACCTTAGGAAGAAAGCCTGGCTTGAACCGAAAGACCACTTTATCCTGATGCCTCTCAAAGTAAGGCGCCTGGATAGACAAGGCCACCAACTCCGAGACATGCCGGACCGAAGTGATCGCTACCAAGAAGACAATCTTCTGAGTCAGGGTAGACAAAGCAATATCTTGCAAAGGCTCAAAAGGAGGAGCCTGAAGAGCAGAAAGAACCAAATTCAAATCCCAAACAGGGAGTAATGGTTTCCTGGGAGGCCGCACATGCGTAACCCCCTGGAAAAAAATTTTAACTAAAGACTTAAGCGCAACACGCTTCTGAAAAAAGATAGATAAGGCAGAGACCTGCCCTTTCAATGTACTTAGCTGGAGACCAGAGTCCAGCCCTGATTGTAAAAACTCCAGAATCCTAGAGACCGAAAAGACCCTACAAGGAAAAGATCTTATATCACACCAAGCGATATAGGCTTTCCAAGTCCTATAGTAGGTGATGGAAGAAGACCTCTTCCGGGCACTGATCAGAGTCTTAATGACTGAATCAGAAAGACCCTCCTCCTTCAGGATGGAGGTTTCAGCAGCCAGGCCATCAAACCCAGCGCTGGTAAATTGGGGTAACACAATTGACCCTGAGTGAGCAGATCGGGCCTAAGAGGCAGAACGAACTGGTCCACTGCCAGCCGAACGATGTCTGCGAACCTCACTCGCCTTGGCCACCTTGGGGCCACGAGAATGGCGTCCACTGCCAGAGCCAGAGGAACCTGGGAGAGCGACACGAAGTTCGGGAGCCTGTGATTGTGACGAGAGGCAAACAGGCCCACCTCCGGGGTCCCCCACCTGAGACACAGTGAGCGAAACACCTGAGGATGGAGAGCCTATTCTCCCAGATGGGGAGATCCCCTGCTCAACCGGTCCGCTACCTGGTTCTTCACCTCTGGAATGTAAACCGCCGAGAGACAAGGAACATGGGACACCGCCCAGGTCAGGATCAGGGACACTGCTCTGAGAGCACTCAGACTGCGAGTCCTTCCCTGAAGACCGATATAAGCAACCGCTGTTTGATTGAACGTATCTGGACCGGAAGGCCCAGAACGAGCTGAGTCAGGAGAGCACGCACCTGATGGATGGTTCTCAGTTTCAGAATATCGATGGGTAAATGGGGCCTTTGAGGTCCCCACTGCCCCTGAAACTGCAGCTCCTTCCAGAATCCGCCCCATCCCGACAGACTGGCGTCCGTGGTGACAATTTCCCAAAGGAGGGTCAGGAAGGACCTGCCCTACACAAGATTGGTCGAGACCAACCACCACAGGAGGGACTGCCGGACCCGGGAGGACAACTGGAAGGACTGATCCAGCGACCGAGGCTGCTGGTCCCAAGACGCTAACAGAAAAAGCTGAAGCGTTCTCGTGTGAACTAGGGCAAAAGGAAGAAAAACTCTGTGTTGATGAGAGTCCAGGCCGGGACGAACCGACCCAACTCTCTCGGGGACTGCGAAAAGATTGGAGCAGAAAACGAGGCCCATCTCTAAGCGTGGCACCGGCCGGATGACCGCCATCTCTAACAGATTCCTTACCGACAGCAGGAGCCCCTGCGTGGCCAAAGGATCGATGGGCACCCGAGACCGTACGAACCGTGAAGGAGGGTGAGACCCGAATTCCGGGTCGCAACCGTCCGACACTACCTCCTGGATCCATCTGCCTGGAACCACTTGGTTCCAAACCTGGGAGAAGTGTCGCAATAGTCCCCCCACCCGCACGGGTGAGGGCAGCCCCTCATTGTTGAGTGGGCTTATCAGCAGGCTTGGGCTTGGTGCCCCAGGACTGAGCGGACCGGCCACGGCCCCTCCCCCGAGTCCAACCTGCACCTCTGGTAGCGGGAAAGGAAGCACCCCTGCCCGCTCTGAATCCTCGAAAGGAAGGCCTACCGGAACCTGCCCCCCTAAAGGGGATACGAGGCCTCTTGCGTTGTGGCATCTTACCACCCTTTGCGACTGAATCAATTTTCTCCCCGAACAGACGCAACCCCAAAAAGGGGAGAGCTGTGAGCACCCTTTTAGAAGCCGCGTCCGCTGACCACTGACGCAGCCATACTGACCTGCGAATAGCCACCAGCATAGCCGCTGCCTTGCTACTCATAGCCAGTGCATCGTCCTGAGCGGATAGGACATAGGACACGAAAGATTCACACTGCTTAAGCGCAGTTAACTGTTTACAAGCGGGATTGAGATCCTCATACAGCCCCTGAATTAAAGACTTAATCGCCAATAGCAGAAGGGCTGAAGCACATACCGGGCGCAACGCTGACCCGGAGTAAATAAAGCCATGGCGCGCGTATTGGTCAATCCGACGATCCTCCCCATCTTTAGGGACAGTGGTCTCAGCAGACTGTACCATAGCCGTGCTGGAGAGCCCTAGCACAGGGGTATCGACGTCAGGAGGGACAGACCAAAGCTTTACCAACTCTGGCGGAAAAGGATAACGCTTTTCCCAACTGGAAGGGATTCCAGATAACCGCGTGGGATGTTCCCATTCCTTAAGAACCACCCTCTCAAAGTGGTGTTGTCTGGGAAAAACCCAACGCGGCTGAGGCTCCTTAAACAACTGACCCTTTGGCAGGGTGGCCGCCTCAGGTGGATCTAAATTCAAAATTTTAAACATTTGAGCCAGAATGGAAGGGGTGTCAAAGACAACCCCCTCCGACCAATCGCCAATCACATCAGCCTCAAGCTGATCTGTAGGCTCATCTGACTCCAACGGGAATTCATCCTCGTCCGAGGACCCATCGGACCATTCCACAGGCTCACATAACTCGTCCTGTGGAGCCGAAGGTACCGGAGTCAGGTGCCTCCGTTTTGCAGCGGCCTTTAATGCGGCTTTAACGGGCACTACTTTCCAGGGGCTGGGCTGTGCCGCCACCTCGGAATGCGAATCCCCACTTTTGGCAGTGCCATGCGGGGTCCGGAACAGGGAGGGAGAGGTAGGAGATGATGAAGGATGCGATGGGCCCGCAGCCGAAGCAACGGACTGGCGCGCAATAGTCTGCTTTGCACAAGGGATGCAGATAAAGACATCATCAGCTGGGAGTAGAGCCCCACAACTTACGCACCCCCTGAATGGCTCAGAAGAACCGTTTCCGGCAATTACGGAAGCCTCCATATGGTGATTTATGGTATTCGCAATACTTGGGTCTTTTAAGGCATAAGCCAACCCGGGATGCCCCTTTATTTGTAAATGTCCCGGAAGGGAGGATTTTTTTTTTTTTTTTAAATTAAGTTAAGGTCCCCTTTAATAAACTATATATATATATATATATATATATATATATATATATAGATAATATATACAAGCATTTATAATATATCCCAATTAATAGCCAGGCAACATAGAGCCGGAGGGCCACCATAAACAGGGATCCCTGGATCTGTAAGCAAGAGAAAACACAATCAGATCCCCGCTTAAGCAACAGTCTGCCTAATTAAAGCGGCCAGCCACCTACCCAGCGCGGTCTGTCATTCAAGCAGACCTAAACCAAGTGAACAAAAAGTGCACACATGCTGAATAAACTTAATGCATAACATGAACACACACATGTTGAAATAAAGTTATACAAGTGAAACACACATACTAAATGCACACCCTCCAAACCCCGCCCCCCATAGTGAAGGGAGAAGGGACCGTAACAGGAGAGAAAGGGGCTACGGGGACCCTCAGGACAGGGGCATCCCATTTCCGGATCACCATGCCGGATAGCCGCATTGCCCCACGCATGAGGTCGAGCGGTAGGAGATAAGCTCCTAGGCACTTAAAGTGCCATCTACCATTTGCCCAGTGAGCAGCCTAGGCTGGGAGGCTTCCATTCCACCATCAAGGTATAAACACTCAAACCGGGCAGAAATAGACCAAAAGGGGGGTGCCGGGGTAAAAACCCCGGCCTACCTGTAAGCAGGAGTCTTCCATCTTCTGACTTGTCGTCAAGCAGAGAGAAAAATACTGGTGATTGAAGGGAGGTACCAGGTATATATAGGCCGGAAGGGGGCTCGTTACAAGACTTCCTCTCTGCACTACGTCACCTGGCGGCGAGTTAACCCATTAAGTGAAGAATATTTAGAAGTGAAGCGGGGTGTGTGGCACACCAAGAATAGAGGACCAACGGCTGAAGCACATGTCAAACTCAAGGCGCGAGGGCTTTTTATGTAGCGTTGACAGGTGGTGGCTTCTGCCAGCCTGGTCAATGCAAGGCTTCTGACACTGCCGACACATCATCATGCTTGCGTGTGGAGGTGCATAGTGATGCTGTGCCTGTAAAAACAGCTGGCACATGTATTTGTGACATTCTGGGGGAGAAGAGAGCAATGTCTGCAACTATTCTATGTCTCTGTGAAACCATCTCCCACCTATCCCACCAAATTTACTGCCACACCAGAGGGTTATGCCGCTTCTGCAGGGGTTATTGTTAACTATTGCCAAGTAGGATGCGAACAAATAATGCTGCATCTCTCCTGGACAATATAATTCTGCATCTGTCCTGGGCAACAAAAAAAAACAAATGGAGTGCATGTTACCATACATCTGAAAACATTTCAATGGTCATGTTTGCATTTCATTTTGCGTTTGTTATTAACTGGCCCTTTCAAGGCAACCAGAATGCTGATGTGGCCCTCGGTAAAAATGAGTTTGACACCCCTAAGTTAAACCTGGACCAACTGCCTGGCACAGTTGGAAAATAAAGGTAGCTGCCATTTTTTGTAGCTTCCTCTCCCAGCATCACAGCCATGCTACTGCCTCGATCCAACTGACATAACTGACAATGCACAGTAACAGGAAGCCCAGCACCACTTCCTGTTTGCAGGTGGCCTGCAAATACACGAGCCACCATTTTTTTTCTAAAGTTTACTACAGCAGGAGTTAGAAAAAGGTAAAATAATTTTTATGTGCAGCAATCTAAATTGCCCTGGGGAGGGATGCATATCAGCACTGTTTGTTGTGTTGGTCTAGTTTAAGTCATTTTTGAATGTTGTTGTCAGATATAAAGTGGGTATAAAAGCAATAAAATGCATACTGTATGTTTTGTTAACAGCACATTACTAATTGCTGAAGCAGTATGCCCAAACTCACCATTTAGTAGAACTACATTACCCAGGCTCTCCTGGGGTGCTGCCAGGGCGCCTGTGGAACAGGAAGTCTTGTGCGGCTTTAGCAAATAACCATGAGATGCCATGTAGGACAATTGACAGGAAGTTTTACCAGGTCTGCAAAGATAATTGAAATGAAACATACACCATATGTGGGGGACAGGGGGAGAAACCAGCAGGACTTAGTTTTAAGGCAGCATCCCGCCTAAAGGCAGAGATATTTCCTGATGTCCAGCAATTTTGCTTTTTTTGCATTAGGATGCTCCCTTTAAATAACCTGCCATGTTATGCTGTGCTGCTATTTTTACCCCATTAGGTACAGTACTAAGCAGCACTGAAACAAAAAGACATGGCACAGAAGTGATTGAGAGCCCTTTTTATTTGTAAAGCTGTTGGTTTTGGTGTGCCTGAAACTGTTAAATGGGAAGGCAGTGTTGAAGCGTGCCTGTACTGGGACTCTTAAAGCAGACCAACACCCCTCACAACGCTGGGATGCCCTGCTGTGTGAAACCCCTGTTGTCACTGGTAAAACCACCTTTCCCAGCAGCTTCCCATGGCTTGACCCAGCTCACTGGCCACAATCCTGGTATCCATGTAGCTGAATTTCAGACATTTAAAGCACACACTTTATGATTTAAGTGCCTGTCCCTGGCTTTTCACCCCAAACTGACCTACTGGAAGATACCAGGCCCTCCTGGAAGGTTAACCTTATCACCCTCACCTCCCAGGCTTTCCTTACCTGCCAATAGATGAGCTGACAGTGTGCACACTATCTTTCTGGTTTCCCATGGCATGCAGAAATGACAGCAGTTAGCTGGCATGCCCCTTCAGTAGCCTAAGCTAATGCTCACTTGCTGCCTTCAGCACAGGAATTGGGAATGCAACATCTGCAGCTGCTGGAACAATGGGAAGAAAGGTAAGGGTATAGCCCAAACACAGTTGTTTGAAATGAAGTGTGTGTCATTTCCAGTCGACAGGCTCCCTTACATCCAAACAGACAATATATTATTGGGTTGGGTATATGCCTTTAAAAAGCAAAAGAAGCTCAAAACATGCCTAAAGAACCATAGTATAGAAGTTCTTCAGAATAAACACAACTAAATATATAAAACAAGGCACTGAGCTAAAATCATTAGACCTTATACAAATCCTTTAACTTCCAAGAATTTAAATTCAGTAAGTGTAGTCAAAAAGCTAACTCTCTGCTTATTCCTTCACCAAACACCAGTGGGCAATGCACACTTACCGCCTCCTAATGTCAAGCAAGCTCCACATTCATTGATAATCAATGAATCCACTTATGAAGGCATCAAAATATTCAATATGCATGCAATGCGCTAAAAAAAGGAAAAGTCCTTCTTCACATACGCTCAAAGCGCCATTAGTACATAAAAACACATAGCCTAATACTGTCATTTTAAAACAAGATCATTCTTTAATATCCTAAAGTGCAGGCATTAATGTATATCAATCCAGTGGAACATGTGCATCCCTAATTCAATTTTGCCAACAGGCATCAGGTAGGAGGCAATGCAATCCTCAAGTGGCCTGCATTTATAAAGGCCACTAGGTTGCAAAGCGTTTCGTAATAAAATTTTCACGAGACTGTGGGCAAAGGGCTCATATGGCTATATATATAGAAAAAAGTTTTAGAGGCACCCTGGGATGCTGACTCCATGAACTAGAAAAGCGTGCATGTCCAAGTAAATCCCATATGTAAAGTATAGCCACTGCACAAGCGCCAGATGTCATCAATACACAGTGGTAACCCGGAAATCCTCCTGTAGTACATGGTTTCCTGATCTATAGGTGGATCGCTGTTCCACGCCTTGTTCTCATCTCCCCTCAGTGTTCTTCTGCATTAGGAATTGTTGTAAACTGAAGAGTTGGCTACCACAACCAAGCCTCTTTTTTGATTGTTGGACTGTGTTCCCCATTGATGTAGGATGGATCCGAGTCTGCATATCAGAAAGGCTAAAAAAATTAACCATGTAGTCATGCTGTGGGTCTATCCCCTCGCAGCGATCCAAAGAACTGCTGGGTATTAAAGGTAGACGCCCATTGAGGCTACTGATGCTACATAGCGAAACATCATTTTTACATAGGGCACTATCTACGAACAATCCGTAAAAAAACTCTTTATAAAAAAGTTTATATACAATTTTTAAATAAATATATATATATATATATATATATATATATATATATATGCCATAAAAGTGCAAATCTGGAGACTGCATATTGTTTTCTGCAAAAATATTTTCGAATGGACTCCTAAAGTGGGAGAAAGTTAAAGATCAAACTACTAAAATTACATTGCTTGATTTTAACTCCTTCATCCATCTGGTACAACCCACCCCTTCCAATGGATTACAAATACAGGTAGATATGCCAACAGTAAGATGGTTAAACACGTTATAAAGACACATATACTTTAAAAGTGTGGCAGTACAAACAATGGTGTACAATCATATCAAGAATTATCTATAAAAGCATTTAGGGCAAACCTAATATTTAACCTAACTGTGCTGAGTTTGTAGTTCATAAATCTACCACGACTCTTCTCCCTCACCATATTGCTGCCCAGCCAATTCATTTCCGTTTTCTCTATTCCCAAAAAAATAATACCCATTGGGTCTTCATTATGTGCAATGAGCAGAGAGGCTATGGGCCTCAAAGCCACAGTCAATATTATATATTTTTTCTCTAACTCTCGTATTTAGAAATCTACTGGTTCTGCCCAAATATTGTTCAGGTGAAATATACCACATATTTAGAATGGCACGCGATTGTGCTCTTTACTGTATACGTCTTTCCTGAAATGGAAGACTTGAATTCTGTGCTCCTCCTAGGGTTCCCTGCTGTTACCTACCACATTTATAAAAATGCTGGAGATTCTTGGATGTCAATTGGATCTTTTTGGGAGGATCTACATAGCTCATTGTGAGTTTATCTTTGAGGCTAGGTCCCTTTCTAAAGACTATCCCCTCGATTCAAAGAGCAAAAGTTAATTGATTTCGTATCGAGAATCGTAAGTTTGGGTGGGTGTTAGTCATTTTTTCCTGTTTTTTTGGCCATTCCCGACTCGCACGAGCCTACGTACGAATGCGTATATGCTCTTACGATCAGCGGCAGTTCGTTCGTAAATTTTAGGATCAAAACGTAAAACTTAGGATCAAATCCTAAAACTTACGATCAAAACGTAAAACTTAGGTTAATTGGATGTGTTTAGGTGTGATTCAGAGAAACCTCTAAACGCGTTTTAAAAGAAAGCCACAGCCGACACCTTTTAGCAGCCGGATTGCTGTTCGTGAACAGGTTTTTTGGCTATGTGGAGGAGTCTGCGCGTCTTGAGCTCCAATGAACTGCATGTATCAGCATGGCCGAGGCCATAAATTGTATGGCAATGCATACCTGATTCATGTATGCCTTATAAAAGCATTTTAATGTGGACCTTAATTAGTCCTTTGCATGTAAACCTTTATTTTGCAATATATTTGCGTTAATTAAAGAAACTTATGTCCTTTGTTATTTATTTTAAAATTGAGGTACTAGAATAATATTTTTAGATTGCATTTATTGGTGTAGTTGTTTACCTTTGCTTTGTTTAATTATTTAAGCACATCTTTGGTCAGATGCATCACACTTACTGAGGAGAGGAGAGCGGGATAAAGTGCTGGATGTGGGTTACTGCTGTATTTTGCACAGACACAGCAGAGCTGGGGGCATGGAAAGGTCAGAAATCAAAGAATCCAGAGCAACACAGTCACAAGGCCCTTTCTGTTTGCAGGCTGCCCGATAATACCTGAGCCGCCATCTTGGCTGTTTCTAGGCTCATAACATGCAGAAGTTGCTGGGTGTTTTTTAATATTTGTGAGCAATCTGTATGTAGAGGGTGTGGGTAACCACACAAAAAAGTTAAAGTTGTACCATTTGAAGCCAAAATATTAAAATTAAATCCACAAGTAAAAAATGCAAGTTAACTAAAAATTAAACAAAGTAAGATTTACTTATGCAAATGCATTCATTAATGGTTGGTTACTACAAAATGAATGAAATAACGAAAATTAAAAGACCAAATATTTAGAATGCACTTTAATGAGGTAAGTTTGTATTGCGGAGCCGCAAGATCAGAAGGATTTACGTCCAGACAAAAAAGGAAAAAGGGCAAAACCAATGTTGCAACCTGAGAAATGAAACGGAAAATTCAGGATGGAAACTGACATAGGTCTGATTCCCGAACTGCCATACGAACGGACGTATATTTTAGGATAGAAACGTATTTGCTTATTGAATCACTCGCAAGTTCATACGAACGCACGAGCGGACGTGAAAAATAGGATGATCGTGAGCCAAATCCAAGCTGTTACATGTTTCTTTGAATCAACCCATATTTGTACCTTTTCAGGGAGATGTTCAGATAAGACCCTATCATTTTTTAATAGGGCCAAATGTTTATTCAGGATATTTTTAACTATTCTATGGTGGACACTATATCCAGTGATAAATGCAAAGCCCGTCCTGTTTTTACTGTTGATATTAACTTGTATGTCAGATTTGCACCAAATCTGCAGAGAAGCCCTTTTCCAAAAAGGATTATTGCAATAGTGCAGCTTGCTACATCAGTGTTGTTACATCTTAGCCTGGTAAACTAATTTTTAGGATTGCCTAAACACACAAGTAGTCACAGCTCAAAAAATAGCTACAAAAGGGGGCGTGCTCCTTCGCCCACGGCTACACAACTTATTGTGCAATCCACCAAACACTTGCTGGGGTCTCAATTAAGGGCACTGCTCCCAATATCAGAAACTATATGAAATGTATTTATTCAGTTGCACAAATTAAAACACACAAAAGACACTACACATTACTCCCTAGGCGCTGGATAATATCAAGCCAGGCGCTGAATTTAAGTCCAATTTAAGTCCACACTGGGTCTATGCTCCCTCTTGATCAAATATGTAATTAATAATTAATAACTCAAAAGACATAAAGTGCTGTGTGCAATTAGCGTGCCATCCGCCATGTGCCAGTAAGCCTCTAAACAAAATGCATGTGCTAACAAAACATACTTAATAAACATGATATATTATAACATAGTGAGCTAAATAATTAATTGTCATATGCGAGCTGCTATAATATCCATAGCATTCATCCTACCACTAAAAAGAGTATTTGCTATTACTATTGGATACCTAAAAACAAGCAATGAATAAGCATTGTTTGTTTTTTAGGTATTCAATAGTAATCGCTGATTGCACCCAGCACTTCTTGTATTTTGGATTATTAATCATTAATTACATATTTGAGGGAGCATAGACCCAGTGTAAGACAGTAGACAGTGTAAATGTTGAATTACGAAACGCGTCTATGCTGTGCGAGCTAGTGGCCATTATAACAGCAGGATACTTAAGAATTGCATTGCCTCCTTCTACTTTACAGTCACGGGTGAGATTGAATGGGGGATGCACGTTGTGTTCTATTGGATTTAGATACATTAATGCCTACTCTTTTAGACAAAGCTTTTAAGAACATTTGAGGTATTAAAGCATGGTCTTGTTTTAAAACAACAGTATTATGCTGTATGTTTTTATGTATTCCAGACATATGCAAAGTAGGACATTTCCTCTTTTAGAACATTGCATGCATAGTGGATATTTTGATGCCTTCATTAGTAGATTAATTGATTATCAATGAGTGTGGAGCTTGCTTGACATTAGGAGTCGGTAAGTGTGCACTGCCCACTGGTGTTTGGTGAAGGTGTAAGTATAGAGTTTACATTTGACTACAACATACACTGGACTGAAATTCTAGAAAGCCAAAGGACTTGTATAAGGACGGATGATTTAAACTGGGCCAACAGTATGGCACAAATGGAAAAGAAAGGTAGCGGCCATTTTGGAGCATCCTCTTCCAGCATCTCAGCCATGCTGCTGCCTGGATTGTAACTGACATAGCTTACAATGCACAGTAACAGGAAGCCCAGCAGCGCCTACTGTTTGCAGATGGCCTGCCAATGCATGAGCTGCCAATTTGTTTTTAAAATTTACCACAAAAGGGGTCAGAAAAAAGTAAATTAATTTTTATGTGCAGCGATCTAAATTTCCATGGGGAGGGATGCATATGATAAAAGGTAAAAAGACTGGGAGAACCCACAAACACAATGGATCCTGTGCACTGTCAAAAATTATATACAGGCTAATCAAAAAAACTCTAAAAGGACAGGTGGTTAAGTGTGGGGCTGGCATAAAGAGACCAGCAGCTACAAATGATGGCAGAAGGAACAATGTCATTAATTTAACATATTGCACATGGCCTCTGGCACTACACTAAGCAAAGTACAAAACCACAAGACATATATAATAAAACGCAAACGTTGTGAATGCTAAAATTATCAGGGCCGCCCATGCACCCATGCATATCAAGCACCCCTCATTCACACACTGTTCCTGGCCAGCCAAGGTCTCTGATGTGAATGGGTCCTCTAATGGGGACAAGCCTTACAAATGGCGTCAAGCCCCAGTATGCATATAAACTATGAGCAGATGCTAAATTGCAGCTGTAGAAAGTCAAGGCAACCCAGCTGGGCCATGTTCAAGCCAGTGGGGCAGGAGCTAAGACATCTGGGCAGGGCAACTGTAATACCCTGATCCGGTGGCCATCCTGCCACTGCAGCTTCAGGGTGATGGACAGCATTTGACCAGATATACGGAAGTATGCTAGATTGGAGACTGTGCAAGTAATGCATCAGGATCTTAACCCCTGGAAACGTTCTGAAGTAAAAGAGTAATTCTGGATCACAGTGTCATCTTGACAGCATTTATGTAGCCCATCCAGGAAATCTCATGCTGCTTCCAGGGAGACCAAGACAAAATGAAGGCGGTAAAGGTAAAAGTGAAAGAAAAATGGATCAGATTCAAAATCAGTCAGATAGTGAAGCAAGTGTGAAGGAAACTAATGATGATTCTTTAGACTTTGTCACAACAGGAGGAGAAATCAGAGGAGGCATAGAATCAAATACAATAGATGCCAAAATATTGCAGCCAACCAAGGGGCTGTCTAGACAAATAGTCAGCAATGTACAGTTGGGAACATTTCCAGTTGACAATGCGTAGAGCGTAATATTGGAATTTCCCAGTGATAATAACACACAAAGCAATTCCCAAATCAATAAAACAGATATTATCCTAACAAAGTAACAACAAGAATTATTAATGGTTTAATTTTCTGTCCCATGAAAAATTGGACACTTTTGAGGTAATCAAGGATTTGAATTTATTTGTGCATAAGGTAACCTGTATATTTCAGTTCATGGATAAGAGTGGAGAGGCACAACTACAAAAAATAGATGATATTGGTTTATCCAATACACACAGATAATACAGGATATAGATTTGGAAGTAACTGGAATACAGAAGCCCTCAAAAAAATCAACCAAAATATTTAAAAAGCCATCCACGTATTACCCCTCTTGCCGCCTAAAATAACACATACAAACCTTCGTAGATCTAATATCAGCAGACATACAGGATCTAACGAATAAGAGGGTAGAACAGCCTAACTATCAGAAGCAATAAAGCAATGTGAATCCAGTCATTAGTAGTGAATCCGGCTGAAAAGGGGGGTAACATAATAGTTATGACGAAGACACAATATGAACACTTGTGTACAATTTTGAACAATACAGATTGGTATGTCAAGGCCCCCGCATCCAGACTCGCTGAGGACGCCAGGGAGTACCATGCTCTGGTCAGGGAAGCATGCAACGTGGGGTGATCTACGTGCAGACTGGTAGATTCTTGGAAGCTCCATGCCCGATTATTCCTACCTTATATGTGCTACCCAGAGTGTATAAATCTATGGTGGAGCTTCCAGGAAGACCTATAGTGTCTCTGACAAGTCGCGCCAGTGAGCAATGTCGATCACTACCTTCAACCATTGGTACAACAACTTCCGTCGTATGTTAAAGACACCAGCCACAGATCCTTGAGGGGATGTGGGTTTCTCCCAGGACACTCTTGGTGACTCTGGATGTGGAGGCCCTGTATTCCAGCATTTCACACCAGAAGGGCCTAAAAGCAATGGAATGTTTTTTAAATGACAAGGATTTAACAAACACAATCATAATCTATTTCTATTACGGCTGCTCAATTTCATGCTCATTCACAACCTCCTCCTATTTAATGGACTCCTATATCACCAGATACAGGGGACGATGATGGGGACTACCTGTGCCTTATTGTTTGTGGACCTGTATCTGGGTTGTGGGAAAGGAGGTTGTGGGCTGAGGATGACATGGTCCCATATCATAATTACGTGGCACAAATATATTGATGATATAATTCATGTGGGAGGGACCAGAATTAGAACTGCAAGAATTTGTAAACATTTTTGAAAATTACATCAAAATACAGAAAACTGTACCAATTACCATAAGCTTGCATTCCTCAATTTGGAAATACATTTATATGCAGAAAGAAAAATAGGGACAAAACTATACAGAAAGAGTACAGCAGCTAATACCATATCGTGTTCTTCCAGTGCTCACCCAAACATTTATTAGCAAGTATTCCTCATGGTGAGTGTGCTCACCGCAATTGTTCAATGAACTTTTTATAAGTATACAGTACGTCCTGCTCCAGATAGATTACTTACACTTGGGTTATCCTCCGCCAGATGGCGCTGCACTGCAGAGACATGCAAAAACAGGCTCCTCCCGGCCCCTCAAATACCCGGGGACCTCCCACAAATCCCCAGCATTGAAAAGCAGTGAACAAGAAGCCGGGAGAATTTAACCACCCAAAAACTGGTAACTATAACAATGATAGCAATCACCATACAGGGGATCCAGAATAATGCAAAAACCAGGGTGGGGTGGAGCAGGACGTACTGTATACTTATAATACCAATTGTACAGGTGAGTATTTCACAGAATTGTATTATTCTTAGTATACAGTACGTCCTGCTCCAGATAGATTACTTACACTTGGGACATCCAATAGCAGTGTCCATAAAGTCGATGGGATCCCCAACAAAAAGGGTAACCGCAAACAGTTTAAACCACTGCCGCCTGCAAAACCTCGCGGCCAAAAACAGCATCAGCTGAGGCCCTAACATCAACCTTGTAAAACCTTTGAAAAGGTATGAACAGAAGACCAAGTAGAGGCCATGTAAACTTGTTCAACAGAAGCCTGGTGCTGGAAGGCCCAAGAGGCACCAATAGCACGAGTAGAATGAGCAGTAAGGCGGAAGGGAGGACTCTTCCCCTTAGCAGAATAGGCCTGAATCACAGCCTGACGGATCCATTTGCTGATAGTAGACTTGGCAGGAGCCAAACCCTTCCTAGGACCAGAAGAGACCACAAAAAGAGCATCAGTTTTCCTGAAGGACGCAGTGACTACTAGGTAATACTTCAGACACCTGACCACATCCAAGGAATTCAAAACCCTTTCCTTAGCATTGCTAGGATTAGGACACAATGAAGGAAGCACAATATCTTGATTCAATTGAAAGACAGACACCACCTTAGGCAGAAAACCCGGCTTAAAGCGGAACACCACCTTATCCTGGTGTCTCTCAAGGTATGGGGGCTGGATAGACAGAGCCGCCAGCTCAGACACACGCCTGACCGAAGTAATAGCCACCAGAAAGACAACCTTGAGGGTAAGTACAGCCAGAGCAGCATCCTGAATAGGTTCAGAGGGAGCACCCTGCAAGGCAGACAAGACCAAGTTCAAATCCCAAACAGGGACGCACATGAGTAACCACCTGAAAGAAAGTCTTAACCAAAGAATGCTGAACAAAAGATTTCTGAAAGAAAACACAGACAGGGCAGACACCTGCCCCTACAGATCACTGAGTTGCAGTCCCGACGCCAACCCATGCTGCAAGAACTCCAGAACCCTGGGGACTGACAACACCCGACAGGGAGGAGACCTAGACTCACACCAGTCAAAGTAGGCACGTCATACCCTTGATAGATGTAAGAAGATGCTTTCTTCCTAGTCTTCACCATGGTAACACCCACCGAGGCGGACAAGCCTTTCTCCATCAAGATGGAGGTTTCAGCAGCTAGGCCGCAAAGCCAGAGTTTGTAAAATGGGATGACGTAAGGGGCCCTGAGTGAGCAGATCTGGCACCCCTGGCAGAACGTACTGGTCTACTATCATCAGCACCACGTCTGTGAACCACACTCTTCATGGCCACCTGGGGGCTGGCTGGCCATAGGGCATACCGGGCAAAATCCCGGTAGGCCGGCACCAGGAAAGGCCGCTGTTCCCCCCGCTGCGGCTGCTCTCACACACGAGCACACAGACACACACGCGCAAACTTACCAGCACTTCCTGGTTGTTGCGCGGTGGGCGTCTATGGGCGGTGTCCGTTGTTTTCATTGGATGCCGGCCATATAGGTCCCACCCACCGACGCCGGTAAGCATGAGTGTATGTGTGTGAGTGAGTGTATGTGAGTGGCCGCGGTGGGGACAGCAGTGAGGCCAGACTGGCCGACCCTCTGCGGGGAACTAGTGTAAGTGTGTGGGAGGCTGGGGTGGGGGGTAACACTAGGGGCGGGCAGGCAGCCATGAATCAGGTTCCCTGCCTGCCTGCTGGCTTATTATTGTGCAGTGTTGGCGGAAAGGAGTAGAATGAAGAATGCTCCCACCCACTGGCTGTACTGAGGGGTGCCCACACCCACTAAGGGATGCCCTCACCCACTGGCTGCACTGAGGGGTGCCCACACCCACTGGCTACACTGAGGGATGCCCCCACCCACTGGCTGCACTGAGGGGTGCCCCTACCCACTGAGGGATGCCCCCACCCACTGGCTGCACTGAGGGATGCCCCCACCCACTGGCTACACTGAGGGATGCCCCCACCCACTGGCTACACTGAGGGATGCCCCCACCAACTGGCTGCACTGAGGGGTGCCCCTACCCACTGAGGGATGCCCCCACCCACTGGCTGCACTGAGGGATGCCCCCACCCACTGGCTGCACTGAGGGGTGCCCCCCACCCACTGGCTGCACTGAGGGATGCCCCACCCACTGGCTGCACTGAGGGGTGCTCACACCCACTGAGGGATGCCCCCACCCACTGGCTGCACTGAGGGGTGCCCACACCCACTGGCTACACTGAGGGATGCCCCCACCAACTGGCTGCACTGAGGGGTGCCCCTACCCACTGAGGGATGCCCCCACCCACTGGCTGCACTGAGGGATGCCCCCACCCACTGGCTGCACTGAGGGGTGCCCCCCACCCACTGGCTGCACTGAGGGATGCCCCACCCACTGGCTGCACTGAGGGGTGCTCACACCCACTGAGGGATGCCCCCACCCACTGGCTGCACTGAGGGGTGCCCACACCCACTGAGGGATGCCCCCACCCACTGGCTGCACTGAGGGATGCCCACACCCACTGAGGGATGCCCCCCCCACTGGCTGCACTGAGGGGTGCCCCACCCACTGGCTGCACTGGGGGGTGCTCACACCCACTGAGGGATGCCCCCACCCACTGGCTGCACTGAGAGGCCACACCCACTGAGGGATGCCCCCACCCACTGGCTGCACTGAGGGATGCCCCCACCCATTGTCTGCACTGAGGGATGCCCCCACCCACTGGCTGCCATAAGGGATGCCCCCACTCACTGGCTGCCATAAGGGATGCCCCCACTCACTGGCTGTACTGAGGGATGCCCCCACCTACTGGCTGTACTGGGGGATGCCCCCTCTGGCTGTATTGAGGATACCCCCACCCACTGGCTGTATTGAGGGATGCCTCCACCCACTGGCTGCACTGAGGGATGCCCCACCCACTGGCTGCACTAAGGGATGCCCCCACCAACTGGCTGCACTGAGAGATGCCCCCACCCACTGGCTGCACTGAGAGATGCCCACACCCACTGAGGGATGCCCCCACCCACTGGCTGCACTGAGGGATGCCCCCACCCATTGTCTGCACTGAGGGATGCCCCAACTCACTGGCTGTACTGAGGGATGCCCCCACCCACTGGCTGTACTGGGGGATGCCCCCTCAGACTGTATTGAGGATACCCCCACCCACTGGCTGTATTGAGGGATGCCTCCACCCACTGGCTGCACTGAGGGATGCCCCACCCACTGGCTGCACTGAGGGATGCCCCCACCCACTGGCTGCACTGAGGGATGCCCCCACCCACTGGCTGCACTGAGGGGTGCTCACACCCACTGAGGGATGCCCCCACCCACTGGCTGCACTGAGAGATGCCCACACCCACTGAGGGATTCCCCCACCCACTGGCTGCACTGAGGGATGCCCACACCCACTGAGGGATGCCTCCACCAACTGGCTGCACTGAGGGATGCCTCCACCCACTGGCTGCACTGAGAGATGCCCACACCAACTGGCTGCACTGAGAGATGCCCCCACCCACTGGCTGCACTGAGAGATGCCCACACCCACTGAGGGATGCCCCCACCCACTGACTGCACTGAGGGATGCCCCCACCCATTGTCTGCACTGAGGGATGCCCCCACCCACTGGCTGCCATAAGGGATGCCCCCACCCACTGGCTGTACTGGGGGATGCCCCCTCTGGCTGTATTGAGGATACCCCCACCCACTGGCTGTATTGAGGGATGCCTCCACCCACTGGCTGCACTGAGGGATGCCCCACCCATTGGCTGCACTGAGGGATGCCCCCACCCACTGGCTGCACTGAGGGATGCACCACCCACTGGCTGCACTGAGGGATGCCCCACCCACTGGCTGCACTGAGGGGTGCTCCACCCACTGAGGGATGCCCCCACCCACTGGCTGCACTGAGGGATGCCCACACCCACTGGCTGCACTGAGGGATGCCCCCACCCACTGAGGGATGCCCCCACCCACTGGCTGCACTGAGAGATGCCCACACCCACTGAGGGATGCCCCCACCAACTGGCTGCACTGAGAGATGCCCCCACCCACTGGCTGCACTGAGAGATGCCCACACCCACTGAGGGATGCCCCCACCCACTGGCTGCACTGAGGGATGCCCCCACCCATTGTCTGCACTGAGGGATGCCCCCACCCACTGGCTGCCATAAGGGATGCCCCCACTCACTGGCTGTACTAAGGGATGCCCCCATCCACTGGCTGTACTGGGGGATGCCTCCACCCACTGGCTGTACTGAGGGATGCCCCAGTATCTGTACTGAGGGATGCCCCCAGTGGCTGTACTGAGGGATGCCCCCAGTGGCTGTAATGGGAGATGCCGCAACATACCTCTGTGGGCTTCCCCTCACTCGCTGTAATGGAGTGATCCTGCAGGCTGTCTGTAATGGGGGGATTTTAACACACCATTTGGTTCAGAATCTTTTCTTTATTATGGCTGCACTGAGGGATGCCCCCACCCATTGTCTGCACTGAGGGATGCCCCCACCCACTGGCTGCCATAAGGGATGCCCCCACTCACTGGCTGTACTAAGGGATGCCCCCATCCACTGGCTGTACTGGGGGATGCCTCCACCCACTGGCTGTACTGAGGGATGCCCCAGTATCTGTACTGAGGGATGCCCCCAGTGGCTGTACTGAGGGACGCCCCCAGTGGCTGTAATGGGAGATGCCGCAACATACCTCTGTGGGCTTCCCCTCACTCGCTGTAATGGAGTGATCCTGCAGGCTGTCTGTAATGGGGGGATTTTAACACACCATTTGGTTCAGAATCTTTTCTTTATTATTTTTCTCCTCTAAACCCTGGGTGCATGTTAAAAAAATAAGGTGTATATAATGTGACGTTAAGATAATATACTGGGCCAGAAGCAGTACAGCAGGGCCGGTGTGTTCCAAAAATACCATTTTGTGAGTACTCACCTGTAAAATGGATATTGTCAGTGTGTCACACACCCCGCTTCCCCTTAAATTCTTACGATCGGGTTACTCCACCAGCAGGTGGCGACGTTGCAGAAAGAAGGCTTGAAAACAAGCCTCTTCCGGCCTACATATACCTGGGACCTCCCACTTAACACCCAGTGAATTCAAACAGCAGTAAGACAAGGTACCAGGAAATCCAACGGTAACCTCAAAATAAAAATAAAGAAAAGCTTCACCATATAGAGGATCCAGGATACCAAAAAAGGGCGGGTGAAGCGGGGTGTGTGACACACTGACAATATCCATTTTACAGGTGAGTACTCACAAAATGGTATTATTCTCAGTGTGTCACACACCCCGCTTCCCCTTTAATTCTTACGATCGGGACATCCAAAAGCAGTGTCCACAAGGGATGGGTATCCGAAGGCAAAATGAAGCATAACTTAAATGACTGCAGTCTGCAGAACCTTGCGGCCAAACACAGCATCCGCTGAGGCCCGCACATCTACCTTGTAAAACTTAGAAAAAGTATGAACAGAAGACCAAGTAGCAGCCTTACAAACTTGTTCAACAGAAGCTTGGTGCTGAAAAGCCCAAGACGCTCCAACGGCGCAAGTAGAATGAGCAGTGATACGAAAAGGGGGAACTTTCCCCTTAGCAGAATAGGCCCCAATAATGGCCTGACGTGTCCATTTGCTAATGAAAGACTTGGCCGGAGCAAAACCCTTCCTAGGCCCACAGGGCACAACAAAAAATGCATCAGTCTTACGAAAAGGAGAAGTAGTAATCAAATAGTACTTAACACAGCGTACTACATCCAAACAATGCAAAACCCTCTCCTTGTCATTCTTAGGCTTAGGACACAAGGAGGGAAGAACAATAGCCTGATTCAAATGAAAAGCAGAAACAACCTTAGGAAGAAAGTCCGGTTTGAAACGAAAGACCACCTTGTCCTGATGCCTCTCAAAGTAGGGCGCCTGAATCGACAAGGCCGCTATTTCCGAGACACGCCGAACCGAAGTGATAGCCACCAAGAAGGCAGTCATCTGAGTCAAGGTGGACAGAGCAATATCCTGCAAGGGCTCAAAGGGAGGAGCCTGAAGAGCAGAAAGAACCAAATTCAAGTCCCAAACAGGGAGTAATGGTTTCCTGGGAGGCCGCACATGCGTAACCCCCTGGAAAAAAGTTTTAACTAAAGGATGAAGCGCAAAACGCTTCTGAAAAAAGATAGATAAGCCAGAAACCTGCCCTTTCAGAGTACTCAGCTGAAGACCAGAGTCCAGCCCTGATTGTAAAAACTCCAGAATCCTGGAGACCGAAAAGACCCTACAAGGCAAAGATCTAACCTCACACCAAGCGATATAGGCTTTCCAAGTCCTATAGTAGATGGTAGAAGAAGACCTCTTCCAGGCACAGATCAGAGTCTTAACAACCGAGTCAGAAAGACCCTCCTCCTTCAAGATGAAGGTTTCAGCAGCCAAGCCGTCAAACCCAGTGTTGGTAAATTGGGGTAAAACAGCCGACCCTGAGTGAGCAGATCGGGCCGAAGAGGCAGAACGATCTGATCCACCGCCAGTCGAACGATGTCTGCGAACCATACTCGCCTTGGCCACCTTGGAGCCACTAGAATGGCGGACACCCTTTCCAGAGCCAGCTTCCGTACCACCTTGCCCAGCATGGGTATCGGAGGAAAAAGGTACAGAAACCCCAGATCCCGCCAGCTCAGGGACATGGCGTCCACCGCCAGAGCCAGAGGATCCTGGGAGAGCGACACGAAGGTCGGAAGCCTGCAATTGTGACGAGAGGCAAACAGGTCCACCTCCGGTGTCCCCCACCGGAGACACAGCGACCGAAAAACTTGAGGATGGAGAGCCCATTCTCCCAGACGGGAAGAGCACCTGCTCAACAGATCCGCTTCCCTGTTTTCCACACCCGGAATGTAAACTGCCGAGAGACAAGGAACATGGGCCTCCGCCCAGGTCAGGATCAGGGACACCTCTCTGAGGGCACCCAGACTGCAAGTCCCTCCCTGATGATTGATGTAAGTAACCGCTGTTCGATTGTCTGAACGAACCTGAACCGGAAGGCCCAGAACATGTCGAGTCAAAAGAACAAGAACCAGACGGATGGCTGTCAGTTCCAGAACATTGATGGGCAAGTGGGCCTCTCGAGGTCCCCACTGCCCCCGGAACTGAAGATCCTTCCAGAATCCCCCCATCCCGAAAGACTGGCATCCGTGGTGACAATTTCCCAGAGAGGAGTCAGAAAAGACCTGCCCCTCAAGAGATTGGTCAAGACCAACCACCATTGAAGGGGCTGCCGGACCCGGGAGGACAACTGGAAGGGCCGATCCAACGACCGTGGTCGCCGGTCCCAAGACGCCAACAGATGAAGTTGAAGCGTCCTCGTGTGAAATTGAGCAAAAGGAACTGCCTCGAAAGAGGCAACCATCAACCCTACCAGTCTCATCTCCAGACGGATGGACGGCCGAGGATTGGAAAGAAGGAACCGAGCCAACTCCTGAATCAGACAAATCTTGGACTGAGGCAGGAACACCCTGTGTTGGCAAGAATCCAACCGCATTCCCAGAAAGGACACCACCCTGGCCGGGGCGAGGGAGGACTTGGGAAAGTTGATCACCCAACCGAAGCTTTCCAGCGTGGAGACCCCGTCCTGGTGTCCGTCTCCGATTGGTTGAGAGAAGGAGCCATGATGAGAATGTCGTCCAGATAAGGTACGACACGAATGCCCCGAGATCTGAGAATGGCCATCACCCCTGCCAGCACCTTGGTGAACACCCTTGAAGCCGAGGTAAGGCCAAACCGAAGTGCCACGAATTGAAAATGCCGATCCTTCATCACGAACCGAAGAAAACGTTGATGAGCCTGGCAGATGGGAACATGAAGATAAGCATCCTTGATGTCTATGGACGTCATGAAGTCCCCCTGCCGAAGAGAACCTATGGCCGACCGCAGAGTTTCCATGCGAAACTTCCGAGTACGGATGAACCTGTTAAGGAACTTCAGATCCAGGACGGGGCGAACCGACCCGTCCTTCTTGGGGACTGTGAAAAGATTGGAGTAAAAACCGAGGCCCACCTCCAAGTGCGGCACCGGCCGGATGACCGCCATTTCCAGAAGATTCCTTACCGACGCCAGGAGCCCCTGCGCGGCCAAAGGATCGGTGGGCACCCGAGACCGGAAAAACCGTGAAGGAGGGCGAGACTCGAACTCCAGCTTGTAACCGGACGACACCACCTCCCGGATCCATCTGTCCGGAACCTCCTGGTCCCAAACCAGGGAGAAGTGTCGCAATCGTCCCCCCACCCGCACGGGTGAGGGCACCCCCTCATTGCTGAGCGGGTTTACCTGCAGGCTTGGGCTTGGCGCCCCAGGACTGACCGGGACGGCCACAACCCCTCCCCAGGGTCCAACCTGCACCCCTGGTAGCGGGAAAGGAGGCCCCTCTGCCCGCTCTGACTCCCCGAACGGAGGGACTAAAGGAAGTCGCCCCCTGAAAGGAATGACGAGGCCTCTTGAGTTGAGGCAACTTACCACCCCTGGTAACTGAATCCAATTTATCGCCAAACAGGCGCAAACCTACAAAAGGAAGAGCTGTAAGCGATTTCTTAGAGTTAAAGTCCGCCGTCCACTGGCGCAGCCACACTGACCGACGAATAGCAACCAACAGGGCCGTGGTCCTGCTACACATTGCAAGCGCATCGTCCTGGGCGGACATGACAAAGGAAATAAACTATTCACACTGCTTGAGAGAAGCGAACTCATCACAAGTGGGATCAAGTCCTGCGTATAAATCTCTAATAATGGACCTAACTGCCATCAGAAGAAGCGCCGAAGCACACACCGGCCGCAGTGCTGATCCAGCACTGATAGACAGCCCTAACACAGGGGCATCAACATCAGGGGGAACAGACCAAAGCTTCACCAAATCCTCCGGAAAGGGATAACGTTTATCCCAACTAGGAGGAACTACAACCAGGCACGTGGGTTGTTCCCATTCCTTAAGGACAACCCTCACAAAGTGTTGTTGCCTGGGAAACACCAAACGCGGCTGGGGCACATCAAACAACTCACCCTTTGGCGGGGGGACCACCTCGTGCGGATCCAAAGTCAAAATTTCAAACATTTGAGCCAAAATGGAAGGAGTGTCAAGGGACACCCCCGCAGCCTGATCGCCAGCGGTGCCAACCAATTGCTGGTCTGCAGGCTCATCCGACTCCTCAAGGAGTTCCCCCTCCTCAGCAGGGGGACAATCGGACCAATCCAATACTTTAAACACCTCATCCTCCGGCGATGCCGGAGAAAGGTGCTTCCGCTTAGCCGTAGCCTTCTGAGCTACCTTGGCGGAAACCATTTTCTCGAGGTTGGCCAATCCCCCCTTTTGACAATGTCACATTGGGGTCCGGAACAGGGGAGGGGGGATAGGAGATGACGGAAGTTGCGAAGAGCCAGAAGCCGGAGTGCCGGACTGGCGCGCAATATTCTGCTTTGCACATGGAATACATAATATGACATCATCGCCTGGAAGCGGAGTCCCACAACCCCCACCACGGCCTGGATGGCCCCGAAGAGCCATTTCCGGTAATGTCTGAAGCCTCCATATGGTTTAATTATGGTATTCGCAACAACCCAGGGATTTACGCATTAAGCAACCCGGGATGCCCCCTTTTATAATTAAAGTCCCGGGAGTGGGAGGATTTTTAAGCCTAGGAAAATCCCAATTTGGAGAATAAGACTAGCCAGGTATATCAGACCGGGAGAGCCACTGCAGTGAGGGAATCCCTGAATCTGTAAGGGAAAAGAGACCACAATCAGTCCCCCAAGAAAATTTGCCAGCATGCGCCACACACATACACCAAACAAAAAGTAATGGTAAAATATATAAACAATATATACAACCCATGAAGAATATATATATATATATATATATATATATATATATATACAAATAAAAGCAATAAGTGCCTCCAGGAGCTATACTAAAGTGCCAGGGAAACTCACAAGCACAAGCACAGCAACAATGTGAGACTAATCAAACAAACAAACAAACACAGCTTTGAATGATGGCCCCTCCTGACCGAGGCAGGGACCGCTAACCTGTTACTGAGAGCCTCCGTGTAGTGGTGGTGCCGCTGAAAACTGAGCACAGTATCCTCTGTTGGAAAGGCACTTTCCCCAGCTAAGCCCCAGCACCTGTCTCCGTGATGAGGCAGAGGGAGGAAGGCGGGCCGGGCCCAGCGAGCGACGCGCTCCGGCCATGCCCCCCCGCCAATGAGTCACACAGCGAGGGCCGAAAGGGAGCGCGGCCCCGCCCCCAAGACCCGAGCAGCGCGGCCCGCCGAATGGCGGTGCCGCGTGCAAACGGGCGCCACAGACGCCCTCAGTCCCCCAAGCGGGAAGTAAAAAATAAGTAGAAGGAGCCCCAGCAGCCCAGGATACGCGCCCGCACGCAGCGGCGCTGACCCTGCGGCTGCCAGCGCTCCCCAAACACACACATGACACAAGTGAAAAACACCCCATACAAAACCACCCCCAAAGCGAAGGGAGAAGGGACCAAGCGGGAGAAGGTGGCCAAGGGGAACATCGGGACAGGGGCATCCCAAATCCGGATCACCATGCCGGATAGCCGCATTGCCCCACGCGTGGGGACGAGCGGAGGAGATAAGCTCCTAGGCACCTATAGTGCCATCTACCGTTGGCCAGCCAGCAGCCTAGGCTGGGAGGCTTCCGTTATCAATCTAGGCATATTAAAACAATTGACTGGGAAGAAATAGACCAAAAAGGGATGCCGGGGTTTGACCCCGGCTACCTGCAAGCAGGAGACTTCTTTCTTCTGTCTTGTCGCATCTTGCAGAGAGAAAACACTGGGTGTTAAGTGGGAGGTCCCAGGTATATGTAGGCCGGAAGGGGCTCGTTTTCAAGACTTCTCTCTGCAACGTCGCCACCTGCTGGTGGAGTAACCTGATCGTAAGAATTAAAGGGGAAGCGGGGTGTGTGACACACTGAGAATAAGTCCCGGGCCGTTTTTTAGCCCCAGTCCGCCCCTGGGGCCACCAGAATTGCTGGTACCCCTTTCAGAGCAATCTTGCGCAGAACCCTGCCCAGCGGGGGGAATGGAGGAAAGACATACAGTAGCCGAGATTCCTGCCATGACATTGACAGAGCGTCTGTGGTCCAGGCCAGAGGATCCTGAGACAGGGAGACAAGGGCCAGGAGCTTGTAATTGTAATCTGATCGCCCGTAGTTCCAAATGTTGATAGGTAAGTGGGCCCCCTGAGGCCCCCACCTCCCCCGGCACCGCAGGGACTACCAGAATCCCCCCCCCCCCTGACAGACTGGCATCCGTGGTGACCGTCTCTCAGGAGGGGGCCAGAAGGACCTGCCCCCCAGCAAGGTCCTGGAGTCCAGCCACCACGAAAGAGACCGTCTGACCAAGGGAGAGGGAGCACACAGACCTCGTCCAAGGACGTTGGGTCCTTGTCCCAAACTGACAGAAGGTGAAGATGTAGAGGCCTCAAATGGAACTGAGCAAAGGCACCGCCTCGAAGCACGCCACCATCAGGCCCACCACTGCATTCCCTGCCTGAGGGAGAGATGGAGACACGACAACAGGAACCTCACCTGCGCAGTTAGAGCTCCCACCTTCTGTTGAGGAAGGAATATCCTTGACTGAACCGTATCCAGAATCATTCCCAGGAACGGGGTCACCGGGGAAGGGGACAGAGAAGACTTGTGGTGATTGATCACCCAGCCGAAGGACTCCAGAGTGGCCACCACCAGCTGAGTGTCCAACTCTGCCTGCTGTAGAGACCGAGAGGTGATGAGTATGTCATCCAGGTAGGGCAGCACGCGGATGCCCCTTAGCCTCATCAGAGACATCACCCCCGCCAGCACCTTGGTGAACACTCTGGGAGCTGAAGAGAGGCCAGATGGCAAGGCCACAAATTCGCAGTGTTGATCTTCTAACGCGAATCTGAGGAACCTTGGTGTCCTGAAAACACAGGGATGTGAAGGTAAGCATCTTTGATATCCACAGACGTCATGAAACGCCCGGGGCGCAAGGAGCTGACGGCCGAGTGCAGAGTTTCCATGCGAGAACGCCTGTTTTTGACAATTTTGTTGAAGATCTTTAAATCCAGAATGGGCCTGACTGACCCATTTTTTTGGGGAACTGTGAAAAGGTTGGAGTAGAGCCCCTTGCCTCTGTCTTTTAAGGGAAATCTGCAAATGACCCCCAGACCCAGCAGGCCTTGCACGGCCTGCGCCAACACCTGAGCAGAGGCAGGGACCTGGAGTATCCGGGACCTGATAAATCTTGGGGGAGGCCGCACAGCAAACTCTATCTTGTAGCTGGAGGACACTACCTCCTGAATCCACCGGTCTGAGGATTGATGCCTCCAGACTTGAGCAAAGTGCCACAGCCGTCCCCCCACCCTGACGGGCAAGGACGCCCCATCATGCTTGAGGGGGCTTGGGAGAGGATTTGGGCTTAGCCCCCCTGGAGGAGCCAGGACGTTGTCTTCTGCTCCTGTGACAGGAATCTGCACGAGCCCCCGCGAAGGACACCCCTGTTTCTTGTTTAACACCATGGTAGGGGGGTGAAGGGGGCCCTGGCCCCGAAGGGGCCGAGACAGCCGTCTGCGCTGGGGTAACTTACCTCTCTTAGCAAACAGGTCTAGACGGGCCCCAAACAGGCGTAGCCCCTTAAAAGGAAGCCCAGTGAGGGCCTTCTTTGCAGCATTGTCAGCACCCCACTGGCGCAACCAAACCAAGCGGCGCATAGCCATCACGAGGGCAGAAGTTCTTGCACACATTCTGATGGTGTCATCCACTGCTAATAGGACAAAATTTACAAAAACATCACAACTGGAGAGTGCATTAAACACCTCACAAGGGAGATCATCAGGGGCACTATCAAGCATATTTCTGATAAGGGTTCTAGTGGCCACAGCAGTAATAGCAGAGGCACAGACCGGGCGCAGCGCCGTCCCCGCACATGTAAAGGCGTGGGAGGCCAGCAGGTCAATGCGCCGGTCCTCAGCATCCCGCAGGGTAGTAGAATCAGGGGAATGCATGACAGGGGTGTTTGATAGCCCTAGGATCGGGACATCCACCTCGGGGGGGATGACCAACATTTAACCACCTCAGGGGGAAAGGGATACTTCCTTTCCCAATCCCTTGGAACCCCGGGAAGTTTACTGGGGCACTCCCATTCCTTGAGCACAATGGTACGGAAACGTGCCTGCTCTAGAAATTCCAAATGTGATGTTGCTGTATGAAAACGCTCCCCTTTTTACCTGGGAGCCTCACCAGGGAGAGAGATAGACAGAACCTCAAAGATCTGGGTCAATAATCTGTCAGTGTCATCCGGGGCACAGGGGTCAGAGCCAGAATCATCATGACCCCTTGGTCTCTCATCAGATGAGCCTGAATCAGAAAAGAGCTCTCCTTCATCAGATGGGGTATAGCCACACAGATTCATAAACTCCTGAGATCCCATAGGGAAAACAGTAACATTAGGCGTCAAGTGCCGCTTCTTACCAGGGCCCTTACGCGCTAAAGACCTCGCAATAATCTGTTCAGCAGTAGGCAGTCTAGAAGACACATCAGGCTGAGAATCCCCACAAGTATGCAACTCAACAGGAGTGAGATTTAAGCTTGGGGGAGTAGGTGAAGTGAAACGAGGTGCAGCCACTGGCAGGCCAGATTGCAATGCAAACACCTGCTCAGCACAGGGTGCACAGACCCGCGCCTTGTCAGCGTCAGCTTGAGGCTGCCCACACGCTACACACAGCCGGTCTTGTCCCAAGGGACCCCGGTAACACTATCCTGGGATGCCTCCATATGGTGATTATTAGGCACAATGTGCCAGTAGGGATTGACGCTATGTAGCAACCCTGGATGCCCCAATGACCCGCTAGGGAAGTAAGAGTAATTTTACAAGGCCCAACTTTATCAATTACACCGGGCCGGGAGAAGCCAATGGATTCACCCGTCTGAAAGACACAATGAGAAGAAGGGGTGTCAGAACCAAAACACACTACAATGAGTATAAAGCCGCCCGTGAGGGCACTTACGGATCGCGGTAAGTAAGAACGTCACACGCGCGCGCGATCTGTCAACATGGCGCCGAGAGTACCTCGAAGGGCGGGCCAGAGCGAGCCGTGACGCAGGGCGCGCCAAACCAGGTCCCGCCCCCCCGAAGAGCGCGAAGTCCACCGACAAGCAGCCAATGAGAACGCAGAAGCGTCTGAGGTAACGCCGCCGCCCGAAATGAAGGAAAAGACGCGCGCGGCGGCGGCGGCGGCATTTGCAATAGTAAAAAGACAAGTCCGCGCGGCGGCTGACACCACATATACTAGTCAAAAAAACATGACAAAAGGCCGTATGCACAAATCACGATACACGCTCACCCACACCCCCCCTTCTTTCCTCCCCCCCGAAGGCTACAGGGAGAATGAGGGAGGATGGCGGCCCTCTGTACAGGACCCACCGCTACCGGGGCATGGGACAATTCGGGAGGGTCATCCCATAAAGGCTCACCATCAGCCTATACCGCCTATCCTTTGGTGGGGGACTGCGGTGGAGCAGCGCTCCATAAGCACGCATGGTGCCGCCTACCTTCACCCGACCAGCGCAGCCCAGGCTGGGAGGCACATCACACGAAGGACGGGTGGGAATAGTCCAACAGGGCCGCAGGCTAATAGCCCCGCTCACCTGCGAGAGAGTGATAATGTCATGTCTTCGCAGTAAGCACTGCAGAGAAAATACCATTTTGTGAGTACTCACCTGAAAAATGGATATTGTCAGTGTGTCACACACCCCGCTTCCTCTTTAATTCTTACTCGACGTTGACTGCGTCGTTGCAGAGAGAAGTCTTGAAAACAAGCCCCTTCCGGCTTATATATACCTGGGACCTCCCACTTAACACCAGTGATTTAAAAAGCAGAAAGACAAGGTACCAGGAAATCCAACGGTAACCTCAAAATAAAGAAAAGCTTCACCATATAAAGGATCCAGGATACCGAAAAGGGCGGGTGAAGCGGGGTGTGTGACACACTGACAATATCCATTTTTCAGGTGAGTACTCACAAAATGGTATTATTCTCAGTGTGTCACACACCCCGCTTACCCTTTAATTCTTACGATCGGGACATCCAAAAGCAGTGTCCACAAGGGATGGGCATCCGAAGGCAAAATGAAGCATAACTTAAATGACTGCAGTCTGCAGAACGTTGCGGCCAAACACAGCATCCGCTGAGGCCCGCACATCAACCTTGTAAAACTTAGAAAAAGTATGAACAGAAGACCAAGTAGCAGCCTTACAAACTTGTTCAGCAGAAGCTTGGTGCTGAAAAGCCCAAGAAGCTCCAACGGCGCGAGTAGAATGAGCAGTGATACGAAAAGGGGGAACTTTCCCCTTAGCAGAATAGGCCGCAATAATGGCCTGACGTATCAATTTGCTAATGGAAGATTTGGCCGGCGCCAAACCCTTCCTAGGCACACAGGGCACAACAAAAAAAGGCATCAGTTTTACGAAAAGGAGAAGTAATAATCAAATAGTACTTAACACAACGTACTACATCCAAACAATGCAAAACCCTCTCCTTGTCATTCTTAGGCTTAGGACACAAGGAAGGAAGAAAAATATCCTGATTCAAATGAAAAGCAGAAACAACCTTAGGAAGAAAGTCCGGTTTGAAACGAAAGACCACTTTATCCTGATGCCTCTCAAAGTAGGGCGCCTGAATAGACAAGGCCGCCAACTCCGAGACACGCCGAACCGAAGTGATAGCTACCAAGAAGACAATCTTCTGAGTCAGGGTAGACAAAGCAATATCTTGCAAAGGCTCAAAGGGAGGAGCCTGAAGAGCAGAAAGAACCAAATTCAAGTCCCAAACAGGGAGTAATGGTTTCCTGGGAGGCCGTACATGCGTAACCCCCTGGAAAAAAGTTTTAACTAAAGGATGAAGCGCAAAACGCTTCTGAAAAAAGATAGATAAGCCAGAAACCTGCCCTTTCAGAGTACTCAGCTGAAGACCAGAGTCCAGCCCTGATTGTAAAAACTCCAGAATCCTGGAGACCGAAAAGACCCTACAAGGCAAAGATCTAACCTCACACCAAGCGATATAGGCTTTCCAAGTCCTATAGTAGGTGATAGAAGAAGACCTCTTTCGGGCACCGATCAGAGTTTTAATAACCGAGTCAGAAAGACCCTCCTCCTTCAAGATGGAGGTCTAAGCAGCCAAGCCGTCAAAACCAGCGTTGGTAAATTGGGGTAATACAACCGACCCTGAGAGAGCAGATCGGGCCAAAGAGGCAGAATGAGCTGATTCACTGTCAGCCAAACGATGTCTGCGCACCATACTCGTCTTGGCCATCTTGGGGCCACGAGAATGGCGGACACCCTTTCCAGAACCAGCTTCCGTACAACCCTGCCTAGCATGGGTATCGGAGGAAACAGGTACAGAAACCCCGGGTCCCCCCAGCTCAGGGATATGGCGTCTGCCGCCAGAGGATCCTGGGAGAGCGACACAAAGATCGGGAGCCTGCAATTGTGACAAAAGGCAAACAGGACCACCTCCGGTGTCCCCCACCGGAGCGGACTGCAGACTGCCGAGAGACAAGGAACATGTGCCTTCGCCCAGGTCAGGATCAGGGACACCACTTTGAGGGCACCCAGACTGCGAGTCCCTCCCTGATGATTGATGTAAGCAACCGCTGTTTGATTGTCCGAGCGAAGCTGAACCAGAAGGCCCAGACCATGTTGGGACAAAAGAGCAAGAACCAGACGGAAGGCTCTCAGTTCCAGAACAGACGGCCGAGGATTGGAAAGAAGGACCCAAGCCAACTCCTAAATCAAACAAATTTTGGACTGAGTGAGAAACACCCTGTGTTGACCGGAATCCGACCGCATTCCCAGAAAGGACACCACCCTGGCCGGAGCAAGGGAGGACTTGGGAAGGTTGAAAAACTTCAGATCCAGGACGGGGCGAGCCGACCCGTCCTTCTTGGGGACTGTGAAGAGATTGGAGTAAAAACCGAGGCCCACCCCTAAGCGCGGCACCGGCCGGATGACCGCCATTTCCAGGAAAAATCGTGAAGGAGGGCGAGACTCGAACTCCGGATTGTAACCGGACGACACCACCTCCTGGATCTACGTGTCCGGAATCTCCCGGTCCCGAACCAGGGAGAAGTGTCGCAATCGTCCCCCCACCCGCACGGGTGAGGGCAGCCCCTCACTGCTGAGCGAGCTTACCAGTAGGTTTGGGCTTGGCGCCCCAGGACTGACCGGGACGGCCACGACCCCTTCCCCGGGACCAACCTACACCCCCGGTAACGGGAAAAGAAGCCCCTCTGCCCGCTCTGGCTCCTCGAAAGGAGGGACTAAAGGAACTCGCACCCCGAAAGGAGCGACTAGGCCTCGTGAGTTGAGGCAACTTACCATCCTTGGTAACTGCATCCAATTTCTCGCCAAAAAGGTGCAAACCTAAGAAAGGTAGCGCTGTAAGCGCCCTCTTAGAGTTAAGGTCCGCCGTCCACTGGCGCAGGCATATAGACCGACGAATAGCAACCAGCAGTGCCGCTGTCCTGATACTCGTCGCAAGAGCATCGTCCTGAGAAGTCAGGACAAAGGAAACAAAATACTCACACTGCTTGAGAGAACTAAACACATCACAAGCGGGATCAAGACCTGCGTACAGATCCTTAATAATGGACCTAACTGCCAACAGAAGAAGCGCCGAAGCACAAACTGGCCGTAGTGTCGACCCGGCACTGATAAAACCATGGCGAGCCAATTGATCAATCCGGCGATCCTCACCATCTTTAATGGTAGTGGTGTCAGAAGAGTGCAACGCAGCCGAGCCAGTCAGCCCTAACACAGGGGTATCGACGTCGGGGGGCACTGACCAAAGCTTCACCAAGTCCTCCGGAAAGGGATAAGGCTTATCCCAATTAGGAGGAGTTCCAGCTAGGCGCGTGGGTTGTTCCCATTCCATAAGGACAACCCTCTCAAAGTGCTGTTGCCTGGGAAACACCAAATGCGGCTGGGGCACGTCAAACAACTCACCCTTTGGCAGAGGGAGCACCGCAGGCGGATCCAAGGCCAAAACTTTAAACATTTGAGCCAAAATGGAAGGAGTGTCAAGGGACACCCCCACAGCCTGATCACCAGCAGTGTCAAACAATAGCTGGTCTGCAGGCTCATCCGACTCCTCAAGGAATTCCCCCTCCTCATCAGGGGGACAATCGGACCAATCCAAAAATTCAGGTACTTCACCCTCCAAAGCAGGCACTGCCTGCTTCCGTTTTGCCGTAGCCTTCTGAGCCACAGTAGTGGAAATTATCTTCTCGAGGTTGGCCAACCGCGCATGCACCTCGGAATGCGAATCCCCATTTTTGACAATGTCACACGGGGTCCGGAATAAGGGAGGAGGGGTAGGGGAAGACAGAAGTTGCGAGGAGCCAGAAGCCGGAGCAACGGACTGGCGCGCAATGTTCTGCCTTGCACATGGAACGCATAATATGACATCATCGCCTGGGAGCGGAGCCCCACAACCCCCACACAGCCTGGATAGCTCCGAAGAGCCATTTCCGGTAACGTCGGAAGCCTCCATATGGTGAAATTATGGTATTCGCAACAACCCAGGCTTTTACGCATTAAGCAACCCGGGATGCCCCTTTGTAATTAAAGTCCCGGAAGTGGGAGGATTTTTTTTTTTTTAAAGCCTAGGAAAATCCCAATTTAGAGACTAAGACTAGCCAGGTATAACAGACCGGGAGAGCCACTGCAGTGAGGGGATCCCAGAATCTGTGGGGGAAAAGAGACCACAGTCAGTCCCCCAACCAGTATGCACCACATTCATACATAACCAAACAAGGCAAAACATATATGAACAGCTTAGACATCATGAATAAGAAATATACATGACACATGCTATTTAAGGCTAACAAAAGCCAGAGAGTGCATCAATAATAATAAAAGTATAGACATGCATAAATATATATATATATATAAACACACATAAATATATATATATATATATCTATATATCTATATATACATACACACATACATACATACCTATATACAGACATTTAAACCCATACACAAAGAGCAAAGTGCCCTCAGGAAAACGCTAGGCATGGCAGGCAAATACAAAGTACAAGGACGGCCCCACGTGCGCGATGGTGGGGACCGTTTACCCTTACAGCTAAAGCCGCACTGGACGCGTCCTCTTCCCCCACCGGCTCCAGCACACCTGTCTCTGATGAGACAGAAAAAGTGAAGGGCGGGCCCCGGCCACTCCCCCCAAAACACAGAGCGAGGCCGCAGAGCGGAGGAGATAAGCTCCTAGGCACCTAAAGTGCCATCTACCTTTGCCCAGCCAGCAGCCTAGGCTGGGAGGCTTCCGTTTAACTAGGCATAAAACACAAAAGACTGGGCAGAAATAGACCAAAAGGGGATTCCGTGTTTGACCACGGCTACCTGCAAGCAGGAAACTTCTTTCTTCTGTCTTGCAGCCTCATGCAGAGAGAAAACACTGGTGTTAAATGGGAGGTCCCAGGTATATATAGGCCGGAAGGGGCTCGTTTTCAAGACTTCTCTCTGCAACGTCGCCACCTGCTGGTGGAGTAAGAATTAAAGGGGAAGCGGGGTGTGTGACACACTGAGAATATCTGGGGATTTGTGGGAGGTCCCCGGGTATTTGAGGGGCTGGGAGGAGCCTGTTTTTGCATGTCTCTGCAGTGCAGCGCCATCTGGCGGAGGATAACCCAAGTGTAAGTACTATATCTGGAGCAGGACGTACTGTATACTAAGAATAACTGCTGGGCTGGTAAGAGGTGGGGAGATTCATTCAGGCAGCTGAAGGACACACACAGTCGTGTTTTGAATGGAGACGGAGGATGATATGTGCTTTGTGAACTTACAGCAGCCATCTTGTTTGGAGATTGGATGAAGCCTGCTCATTTCTGCCTGGACTAGATAAAACCGATGAGTAATCCATTTTAATATATGCTTTTGCCCTGTTAGGCTTTCTGTGTTGTAACAGTGCTTCTAGTGTTTTTGTATTTGTACATTTTTACAAGCAAGGTATAACAAAATACAACTCTGTGAAGTACTCACCTGTAGAGTTGATATTATATGCATACAGCACGTCCTGCTCCAGAGATAGTAATAACATGTGGGTAATCCTCCGCCTCCGGCGCCGTGCACTGCAGACATGTATAAAACAAGCTCCTCCCGGCCCTACATATACCGAGGGACCTCCCACAAATCCCCAGCATTGAAAAGCAGTGAGAAAGAGAGGCCAGGAGAAAACAACCACCCAAAACTGGCAATAATACCAAAGATAACAATCACCAAACAGGGGATCCAGAACAAGGTGAAACAGCGTGGGGTGGAGCAGGACGTGCTGTATGCATATAATATCAACTCTACAGGTGAGTACTTCACAGAGTTGTATTATTCTAAGCATACAGCACGTCCTGCTCCAGAGATAGTAATAACATGTGGGACATCCAATAGCAGTGTCCGTAAAGAAGGGTGGGATCCCCAACAGAAGGTAACAGCAAGCAGTTTAAACTACTGCCGCCTGCAAAACCTTGCGGCCAAACACAGCGTCAGCTGAGGCCCTAACATCAACCTTGTAAAACTTTGTAAAAGTATGAACGGAAGACCAAGCAGCAGCCTTGCAAACTTGCTCCACAGAGGCCTGGTGCTGAAAAGCCCAAGAAGCCCCAACAGCTCTAGTAGAATGAGCAGTAAGATGAAAGGGGGGAGTCTTCCCCTTAGTAGTATAGGCTTGAACCACAGCCTGACGAATCCATTTACTGATGGTAGACTTGGCGGGAGCCAAACCCTTCCTAGGTCCATGAGGCACAACGAAGAGAGCATCCGTCTTCCTAAAGGCCTGAGTGGTAACCAGGTAAGACTTGACACACCTAACCACATCCAAGGAATGCAGAACCTTTTCCATAGGGTTACTAGGATTAGGGCACAAGGAAGGAAGTACAATATCCTGATTCAAATGAAATGCAGACACCACCTTGGGCAGGAAGTCTGGCTTGAAGTGAAACACCGCCTTATCCCGGTGTCTCTCAAAGTAGGGAGGCTGGATAGACAAGGCAGCCAACTCAGACACACGTCTAACCGAAGTGATAGCTACCAGGAAGACAACCTTGAGCGTGAGCACAGCGAGAGCGGCCTCATGAATAGGCTCAAAAGGAGCCCCCTGCAGGGCCGACAAAACCAAGTTCAGATCCCAAACAGGAACCATAGGTTTCCGGGGAGGACGCACATGAGTGACCCCCTGAAAGAAGGTCTTGATAAGAGGGTGCTGGGCAAAGGTCTTCTGAAAGAAGATAGACAGGGACGAAACCTGGCCCTTCAAGGTACTAAGCTTAAGACCCAAGTCTAGACCATGTTGTAAAAACTCCAGCACCCTGGAGACTAAGAATTCCCGGCAGGGAAGAGACCTAGATTCACACCAGTCAATGTAAGCACGCCATACTCTATAATAGATAGCAGCAGAAGTCTTCTTCCTGGCTTGCACCATAGTAGCCACAACAGAAGCAGACAAACCCTTTTCCATTAAGATGGAGGTTTCAATAGCCAAGCCGTCAAAGCCAGAGTTAGTAAATTGGGATGGCGTAGAGACCCCTGGGTTAGAAGATCTGGCAACCTTGGCAGACCGTACTGATCTACTGCCATTTGAACCACGTCCGCGAACCACACTCTTCTTGGCCACCTTGGGGCCACCAGAATCGCGGGTACCCCTTCCAGAGCGATCTTGCGCAGCACTCTGCCCAGAAGGGGAATTGGTGGAAACACATACAGGAGCCGAAACTCCCTCCAAGACATTGACAGGGCATCCAGAGCCAGAGGATCCTGAGACAGGGATACAAAGCTCGGGAGCTTGTGATTGTGACGGGACGCAAACAGATACACGTCTGGCACACCCCAACGGTGACACAGGGACTGAAATACCCTGTCGCAGAGGGCCCATTCCCCCTGACGGGACGACCCCCTGCTCAGAGCATCTGCTAGCAGATTTTCCGCCCCCGGAATGTAGACAGCCGAGATGCATTGGACATTGGTCTCTGCCCACGTTAGAATCAGAGATACCTCCTGGAGAGCACCCTTGCTCCGGGTTCCTCCCTGATGATTAATGTAGGCTACCGCCGTCCTGTTGTCTGAGCGTACCTGAACGGCCAGACCCTTCAGGTGCTGGGTCAGCCGTTCCAGCACCAACCTGACCGCCCTGAGTTCCAGGACATTGATAGGAAGATGGGCCTACTGAGGGCCCCACCTCCCCTGGAAGCGCAGGGACTTCCAGAATCCCCCCCAGCCCGAAAGACTGGCATCCGTTGTGACCGTCTCCCAAGAGGGAGCCAGGAAGGATCTGCCCCTTGTCAAGTTCCTGTGGTCCAACCACCACGCAAGGGATTGTCTGACCGAGGGGGGAACCACCCAGATCTCGTCCAAGGACGCTGGGTCCTTGTTCCATACTGACAGAAGATGAAGCTGCAGGGTTCTCAAATGGAACTGGGCAAAGGGCACCGCCTCGAAGCTTGCCACCATCGAGCCCACCAACTGCATTCCCTGCCAGATGGAGGGATGAGGAATCGAGAGCAGGGACCTCGCCTGCGTTGTCAGAGCTTCCACCTTCTGTGGTGGAAGGAATATCCTTGACTGAACCGAGTCCAGAATCATCCCCAGAAACGGGCTCACTGAGGAGGGGGACAGAGAGGACTTTGGGTAATTGATCACCCAGCCGAAGGACTCCAGGGTGGACACTACCAACCGAGTGTCCAGCTCTGCCTGCCGCAGAGACTGAGAGGTGATGAGTATATCGTCCAGGTAGGGCAACACTCGTATGCCCTTTAGTCTTAAGAGAGACATCACCCCTGCCAGCACCTTGGTGAACACCCTGGGAGCCGACGTAAGGCCGAATGGCAGAGCCACGAACTGATAATGCTGATCCAACAGCACAAATCTGAGAAACCTTTGGTGCCCTGGAAACACCGGAACGTGCAGGTAAGCGTCCTTAATGTCCACAGATTATTATTATTATTGTTTATTTATATAGCGCCATCATCTTCCGTAGCGCTTTACAAAGTAGTAATTACGGACAGGGTAGAAACATATGGTACATATACTATTTCAAATGCAGTTTTACAGAGTTGACAATGGATATTCTGAGTACAAGATACAATAGGGGAGAGAGCCCTGCCCTTGCAAGCTTACAGTCTAAAGGAAGAGGGGTGAAGACGAGGGGGAAGGATCACAAACAGTCAGTATTGAGCTTTGTGGCATGTGCCCTTTAGAAGATTGGTTAGGCCAGATTATATGCTTGTCTGAATAAGTGAGTTTTAAGGGCGCCTTTGAAGGTTTTGAGGGTTGTGGAGTGGCGGATTGGGTGCGGGAGGGCATTCCAGAAGATTGAAGTTGCACGTGAGAAGTCCTGGAGGCGGGCGTGAAAGGAGGTGACCAGGGTGGAGGACAGGAGAAGGTCGGCAGAAGAGTGGAGGCTGCGTCTAGGTTGATACTGTTGGATTAGAGATGAGATGTAGGGAGGGGCCTGGTTGGAAAGAGCTTTGTATGCGAGAGTTAGAGTTTTGAACAGGATTCGCTGTGGGACTGGCAGCCAGTGTAGGGATTGGCAGAGAGGTGCAGAACTGGAGGAGCGAGAGAAGAGATGGATGAGGCGAGCAGCAGAGTTCAGGATAGATTGGAGTGGTGCCTGTCTGTTAGTTGGTAAGCCACAAAGAAGGATGTTGCAGTAATCCAGACGGGATATGACCAGGGCATGCACTAGCATTTTAGTGGTGTCAGGTGAGAGGAAAGGACGGATGCGGGAGATGTTTTTAAGTTGGAGGCGACAGGAGGTGGCCAGGGAGTGAATATGTGGTTTGAAAGAGAGGGCAGAGTCCAGAATGACTCCCAGGCACCGAGCTTGGGGAGTTGTCATGAAGATGTCACAGATGTCATGAAGTCCCCTGGGCGCAGCGAGGCAATGGCCAAGCGCAGAGTTTCCATACGAAAATGCCTGTTTCTGACAAATCTGTTTAGGATTTTCAAATCCAGAATGGGTCTAACTGACCCGTCCTTTTTGGGCACCGTGAACAGGTTGGAATAAAACCCCCTGCCCCTGTCTCTTAAGGGGACCTCGCAAATGACCCCGAGATCCAGAAGGTCCTGCACAGCCAGCATCAAGACTCGAGCTGAGGCAGGGTCCTGTGGGATCCGGGACCCAACGAACCTGGTAGGGGGCAGTACAGCAAATTCTATCTTGTAACCGGAGGACACTACCTCCTGAATCCACCGGTCTGGGACGAGGCGTCTCCAGACATGCTCGAAGTGCTGTAGACGTCCCCCCACCCTGACGGGCGAGGGCGCCCCTTCATGCTTGGGGGGTCTTGGGGGGGGGCTTTGGGTTTGGGCCCCCAGGAGGAACCAGGACGGCGTCCTCTGTTCTTGTTCCAGGACTCTGCGCGAGACCCAGCGAAGGACACCCCTCTACCCTGCTCGGCCCCACGGTAGGGGGTCGAATGGGAGCTTGGGCCACGAAAAGGCCGAATCTGACGCTTGCGCTGGGGCAACTTGCCACCCTTGGCAGAGATATCTAACCTTTCTCCAAACAGGCGCAGCCCTTTAAATGGAAGCCCCGTAAGGGCATTCTTGGCGACGTTGTCAGCAGCCCACTGGCGTAACCAGACCGCACGGCGTATGGCTACCACCAGAGCAGAGGATCTAGCGCTTAGCTTAATAGCATCGTCCGATGCAGATAGGATATAATTCACAAAGGTCTCACAGGTGGCCAGAGCGATGGCGGCATCAGAGGGCAGGTCATCCGCCCCTTCCAGAGCAGTCTTAACCACAGTCCTGAGCGCCACCGCCGTGATGGCCAAGGCGCAAACCAGGCGGAGCGACGCTCCCCCAAATGCAAAGGCATGACATGCCAATTGATCAACTCGCCGATCCTCTAAATCCCGCAGCGTAGTAGTGTCAGGGGAGTGCATAATAGAGGTGTTGGACAGACTCAGAATCGGGGCATCGACCTCGGGTGGCGATGTCCAACACTTAACCAGATCGGCAGGAAAAGGATACTTCTTATCCACAGCTTTAGGGATCCCCTAGAGTTTGCTGGGGTGTTCCCATTCTTTCAGCAGTAGGCTATTAAAATGAGTTTGTTCGGGAAACTCCAACCGCACCCTAGCGGTATGAAACAGATCACCCCTTTGCCGAGGAGCCGCGGGAGGGGGAGAGAGGGATAACACATCAAAGATCTGGGTCAGCAGTCTATCAATGTCGTCCTGGGACCAATGATCAGAACCAGACTCCTCCTGACTCCTCCAGAGAACAGTTCCCCTTCCTCTGATGGGGAATGTGCATAGGAAAGCAGTAAATCATCAGATTCTACAGGAAGAATAGTAGATTCAGGATTCAAATGACGCCTCTTGGCAGTAGCCTTGCGCACCAAGGAGCCAGCGATTAAGTTTTCCACACTAGCCAGTCTAGAGGCCAAATCAGCGTGAGAGTCCCCACTAGTATTGGGGGTTAGGCTCAAGCTTGGGGGAGTAGGGGAAGTAAGGCGAGGTGCAGGCCCAGCCTCGGAAGAGGTGGGGAGACCGGCTAGCGCCTGCTGGGCACAAGGGACGCAGACCCGTGCATTGTCACCACTGCTAGGTAAGACCCCACAAGCTACACACAGACGGGCTTGTCCCAAAGGAACCCCGTTCACAATATCCTGAGATGCCTACATATGGTGATTATTAAGTTCAAAATGCCAGTAGGGATTGACACTATAAAGCAACCCTGGATGCCCCAATAACCCGCTGGGAAGTGGGAGTAACTTCTTAAAAATGGTCTGGACCGGGCGCTACGCCAGGCCGGGAGAAGCCACCGAAGTCCGCGGTCTGAAAGACACAAGGGGAACAGGGATGTCAGAGCCGAGCGCGAAGAAGCAAAGCTAGGGAAAGGTCACCCATGAGGGCACTTACAGAACTGTGAGGGGAGGACCGTCTTCACCACGCGCATGTGAGAAGGAAATGGCGCCCAGCGAACCTCGAAGGGCGGGCCAGAGCGGGCGATGACGCGGAATGCGCCAGACCGAACCACGCCCCCCGGAGAGCGCGAAGCTCGAAGGCGCGCAGCCAATCAGAAGAAAACAGTAGTTATGCTAGAATCACCTCAGAGAAAACATCTGACAGTGTGAATACAGGGATAAAAACGCCGTAGCGTCCCCGAACAGAGCTGCCGTACACGCCATAGAATACAATAAAAGCGCTGCGGTTAAATAAAAACTTAAATGTGAAGTGCGCTCTGACACCCGGTAACGGTTAAAAGCTATAGGACTCTAGTGTAATTAGGGCAAGGTTAGGCCATCGTACACACAACCCCCCCCCCTCTTTTTTCCCCCACTAACGGGGGAATCTAGGGAGGAAGGTGACCCAATATGCAGGGTTCACCGTTACATGGGGCGTGGGGGCACTGGTGCGGGAGGGGCATCCAACTGAAGGCTCACCATTCGCCTTAACCGCCTACCCTATGGTGGGGGATTGCGGTGGAAACTAGCTCCGTAAGCACACTAGGTGCTGCCTACCTTCACCCGACCAACGCAGCCCAGGCTGGGAGGCATTAATTCACAATGAGGATGGGTGGAAATAGTCCCGCAGGGCCTCGGGCTGTCAAGCCCCGCTCGCCTGCGAGAGCGTGATACTTCATGTCTTCGCAATTCCAGCACTGCAGAGAAATCTGGGGATTTGTGGGAGGTCCATGGGTATATAAAGGGCCGGGAGGAGCTTGTTTTCTACATGTCTGCAGTGCACGGGGCCGGAGGCGGAGGATTACCCACATGTTATTACTAAATATAACTCTTTAAAGTGCATTATTTAGCGTGGTGTAATATTAGAGATATACATATGTATTAGAGCTTTTAAGTTGCCTTATACATTTAAGGGCTTTAAATATACTTGTGAAATTTAGCAAAATTACACCCAAGCAAAACAGACCAGATTTGAGATTTTACCAAATTGTGGAGATATTTCACAGCTTTTCCCTTGGAATATATCATCTTTAATTATGGCTCTATTGACTACAAGTGTGTAACTGTAATTAACCATAACTATTTTTATTACAGTTTGTCATCAAATCAATTTACTAACTCAATATATTTATCTTATGTGTATATAGGGCGTTGATAACGATTTGCTGTGGAGGCGAAGCACGTCTGCCCAGCCTTAAAGCGGAACCTAAACCATACATTTATGAGATGTGAAACTGATTCATATTTGATCAGAGAGCAATATGAATTGTAAACTGTTAAATGGTATCCCCATTTATATTTTATGTTGCATGTATGCTCCACACGGTTACAAAGTGGCGGGGGCTAAGTCAGAGAATATTTGGATTTTGTGACCTTAGTAGGCAATATTAGGTGTGTTTCAAGCTGCTTGTGCTATATGTTCTTACACTACAATCAGTAAAGTTCACGATAATGTCACAGAGTAAGCCATCCTGTCTAGCCAGACCCAGGGATCGGTGTATGCAGTCAAATTCCAATCTAGAGACAGGCACCTCAGGAACAAGTGAGGAGAATATTTCTGTAGCAGTCGCTTCAATGTTTTTAAAGGATTCAGGTAAGCCTAAATTGTCACTAGCGGGAGCAATCCTTACACAACCCCACTTTAAAAGAGGATTTCAGACATCGTCTTTGGTAAAATCCACATTTAAAACCTCTTATGTAATGAGACCTTCTTGTCATTCTAGAAAACCCCTTGGGGTATCTTAGAGCCAGCTGGAAACTGGAAAAATCTCCATCCAGACCGTGGGCTTTTAAAGCCATGGCCATTTATACTATGATTGCCAGAGAGACACGGGGTTCAGGCCTTGAGCAGGTTTTAACACAGGTCTTAGCCAGGCATGCAAAGGCAGAAGTAACACTGGAGAAGGGGGCAACAACTGGGCATGCCTAAGTGGGCAAGGAAGGCACTGTCATAAGAGGATTGGGCAAGGCAGGCGCTGGCATTCCCACCTCAGGCAAACCACACACAGGCACTTCCACCTCCAGCAAACCACACACAGGCACTTCCACCTCCAGCAAACCACACACAGGCACTTCCACCTCCATTAAACCACAGACAGACACTTCAGTCTCGGGCAAACCACACAGACACTTCCACCTCTAGTAAACCACACACAGGCACTTCTACCTCCAGCAAACCACACAGGCACTTCCACCTCCAGCAAACCACAGACAGGCACTTCCACCTCCAGCAAACCACAGACAGGCACTTCCACCTCCAGCAAACCACAGACAGGCACTTTCACCTCCAGTAAACCACAGACAGGCACTTCAGTCTCGGGCAAACCACACACAGGTACTTCCACCTCTAGTAAACCACACACAGGCACTTCCACCTCCAGTAAACCACACACAGGCATTTTCACCTCCAGCAAACCACAGACAGGCACTTCAGTCTCGGGCAAACCACACACAGGTACTTCCACCTCTAGTAAACCACACACAGGCACTTCCACCTCCAGTAAACCACACACAGGCACTTCCACCTCCAGCAAACCACATGCAGGCACTTCCACCTCCAGCAAACCACAAACAGACTCTTCAGTCTCGGGCAAACCACACACAGGCACTTCCACCTCCAGTAAACCACAAACAGGCACTTCCACCTCCAGAAAACCACAAACAGACACTTCAGTCTCGGGCAAACCACACACAGGCACTTCCACCTCCAGTAAACCACAGACACTTCCACCTCCAGCAAACCACACACAGAGACTTCAGTCTCAGGCAAACCACACACAGGCACTTCCACCTCCAGAAAACCACAAACAGACACTTCAGTCTCGGGCAAACCACACACAGGCACTTCCACCTCCAGAAAACCACAAACAGACACTTCAGTCTCAGGCAAACCACACACAGGCACTTCCACCTCCAGCTAACACACAGGCACTTCCACCTCCAGTAAACCACAGACACTTCCACCTCCAGCAAACCACACACAGAGACTTCAGTCTCGGGCAAACCACACACAGGCACTTCCACCTCCAGTAAACCACACACAGGCACTTCCACCTCTAGTAAACCACACACACTTCATTCTCAGGCAAACCACACACAGGCACTTTCATTCCACTGAATGGCCATGCATGGCTGTGCACTGCCAAAGGATGCGAATGATGCCGTCCTCCGCCAAGGTGTACGGCTGGGATTTCATTCAGCTTCTCCAGCCGCTCACTTATATGTGCAGGCGGGTGGATTGTGGGGTTTCACACAGCAGGTCATCCCAACTGGGGTGCCCCAGGGGGACGGACAAAAACCTGGGTTAGTGAAAATTTTGGTCGGGGGGGGGGGGGGGGGGTTAGCTGAACTAGAAACAGGCGTGCTATGGACCACTAAAGATAGGTTGCCAGACCGAGTTCTATAACGCAAGGCGAGGGAACAAAGATATACCCTTCTGTGGTAAAAAAACAGGAGAGCGGTATTAGGCCGCCTATGAGAGCCACTCCCAATAAGCCCCATTATGCTAGGGGTTGGTTCATTATAGCATGTCCAGGTGAAATAATACAACTCTGTGAAGTACTCACCTGTAGAGTTGATATTATACGCATACAGCACCTCCTGCTCCAGAATAGTAACATGTGGGGTAGTCCTCCGCCTCCGGCGCCGTGCACTGCAAACATGTAGAAAACAAGCTCCTCCCGGCCCTACATATACCGGAGGACCTCCCACAAATCCCCAGCATTGAAAAGCAGTGAGAAGAGAAGCCAGAAGGAAACAACCACCCAGAATAACTGGTAGCAATATCTGAACGATAATAATCATCATACAGGGGATCCAGAATTAGTAAAACCAGGGTGGGGTGGAGCAGGACGTGCTGTATGCGTATAATATCAACTCTACAGGTGAGTACTTCACAGAGTTGTATTATTCTAAGCATACAGCACGTCCTGCTCCAGAATAGTCATAACATGTGGGACATCCAATAGCAGTGTCCATAAGCAGGGTGGGAGTAAACAATAACGGGGAAGAAAGGCTCCCCTGAAGGAACATAGTTCAGTGTAGTGACCCAACCAGCTCACAGGCAAGGAAGCCTTGTGGCAACTCTTGTAACACCCTCAAGGGGAACAAAAACAGGGCACCCGACCAAGGCGGGAATACAAACCCTTTGATTCTGGGGAAGCCTGGCTTCCTGGTATTTGAGAGCATCCAGAAGGAGCGCTCCAAGGCGCAATGGCGCTGGAATAGATATCAGGCGCATACCAAGGAGACGCCCGTAGACTTCCAAGAACAGCAGTCCCCCAAAGGCCAAGGAGGCCAGCATGGGAAGAAGTGCAAAAACCTGAAGAGGGAGGTAGGCCCTCACAATTAGTATATTAGTAATCAGCCCATGGCTGTAAAAAAGGGCCTGAACCAAGGGTCCAACAGACCACCTGGGCCAGAAGCCCAGGATAAAGGGAACACCCCCAGGTATGTGGGACCTGTAGCCGCATATAGCCGTACATGTATATATGAGTATACATAGCGTCAGGGAATAATTAGCCAGAACCATCGTCTCAGGCCCAAGTCTGACGTGAGTCAGGAGGCCCCAGAAGAGCGGTCTGGCCTCCAGGGCAGCCGATACCGTATCCAAGCAGGATCCCCAGGAAGTCCGCAGGGTAACAGGATGAAAGGTTTGATCCCCACAGGGACTTATGGAACTACTGGGGAGGTGCAGTTAAGCAACCCAAAGAGAATACTCTACAAGGGTGACAGAACCAGACTCCTGTAAGAAAGGCCAAGGCAGGCCTACACCATCAGAGCCCCCAGATGGGGAGCCATCCCCAATTTAAGCTGTAATGGCTTTAAGGCCCTGGGGACCGATAACGCCTCACAGGGGAGAGCCTAAGGCCCCTGCCAGTCAATATGGGAACCACCCAGCCATTATAGGTGGAATAAAGGGAAGCTGGGGAGCTAGCCCCCAAACCTCCACTCATACTAGGTCACCCAGAAGATGAGGCCCGCCCCCAAGGGGGAATTAGCAATCAACCCCCAGATGGGAGGCCTTTGATTGGAAACAGGAAGAGACCTGATAAGGACAGGACCGCACCCCAACTGGGACATCACAACTCCGCAGCCCCCGGCAGAGGCGTCTGCGAGCCATTACTCCCAAGGCCGCCTAGGCCATAGATCCCATGGGACTCACTATCCAGCCAGCCGCAGAGCCCAAGGTAGGTTGGTGAAAAGAAGGCATGTGAACTAATAAGGCTAAGCCTAGATACTCAGGCCCACCAACAGGAACCAGAATATTCTGGGACCGCAGAGACAAGGGCAGAGGCCCTGTGTCAGAAGGGAGACCCCTCAGAGGCGCTCTAGGCTCCCTGGGCAACCCGGGATGGCAAAACCTGCCGCTAAGGGCAACCATAGAAGCGAATACCGCTGAGAAGCAGGGGGGGTAGAACCCCACCCAGGCCAGGGACAGGGACCCTCCAGCGGTAGCAACCTGTCACAATCATTAATCATCAACACAAACATGTCCTCGTCTTGCAACAGGCCAGGCATCCCTCATGAACCGACCGGTCCTAAAGGAGGGGGAGGCCCGCCCTATAGAATCAAAGGGGGCCACCGAGAGCCCAGCAGATAAGATGGACCCTCTAAGGGCCCAACCTAGAACCCCGTGGTTCGTGGGAGAGATTTGGCTCTCCCTCTCCAAACCTGCTAGACTGGCACCCAGGGGGCCATACTCTAGAAGATGCTAGCAAAGAAGGGAGGTGCCCCCCTGAAGGGGCCCTTGCCAATGGGAAGTTCCAGAGGAACCAACTTACCAAGAAGGCCTGAGCCCAGACCAAGCACCGGGGTGCTGGGACATATGAGGGCTTAGTAACCTACTGCGCCGAGGAGCCCGAGGGCTCGGTATATAAATGGCATAATCTGGATGTGCCACCGACAGACCCTCCAGCTGCCATCTCGCTTGGTGGAGGTAGGGCGCAAGTGAAGGAGGGCAGAGCCCCCGAAACCAGGGGTCCCCTAATGCCAGGGAAGAAGGCAGCAAGCCTGAACCGATTTCCCCGGGACGGGGAATAGTGAATAAGTGACGGTGAAGGGATGGGGAGTTTAAGCAACCATCCAGTAGATTCTAGGGGACACTGTCGGCCGACCGGCCCACTTTGTCTGATGCAGAGGCAGGGGAGTAAAGAAGACGACCCGGTAGGTCCTAACGCCGAAGCCCCACCTCATGCGCATCCCCATACCCGTCAGGCTAGTAGCCTGGGCACGAAGGGAGGCCCCTGCAGTTCCTCAAGCTGCAGGGTTGATCCTGTGACACTGGCTAGAATAGTCTAAGGCGTGCCGCAGACCCCAGAGAAGCTGAGAAGTGCTAGAGCCTCGCCAGAGGTCGAAAACCCCCCCGCCGCGCAGGGGCCCGTGGCCCCAGACAGATATGTCATATATGGATTACTTGCAAGGGCAGAATATCTAAACCTGCTGTAAGCACATGGGGTCCAACCTACCTCGTACTGATGAGGGGGGGGGGAAATGTATAGGGGCCATGGCCCCATCCCATTAAGGCAATTGCCAAGGCGTGCCCAATACTGCAGGCCCTAGTCCAGGCTGCACCGGGTTCAGAAGGGAGAGCAGGGCTAAAAACACCCTGACAGGAAACTGAGGGGGGAACCCATCCTGAGCCCAGGTGGGCTACATCCCGGAACCGCCATAAGGAGAAGGCATATTCCTGGATGTGAGACAGCTGTGCAGTCGCCCCCTCGCCCAAACGGGCGAGGGCGCCCCTTCATGCTTGAGAGGTTTTGGCAGATTTGGACTTGGTCCTGCCAGAAGGCCCAGGGCGCTGCCTGCCCGCGCCATGCTGGAAGTCCACGCCGAATAACTGGAAACACACCTCAGATTCACGTCTAACACTGACGTAGGGGGGTGGAGGGGTGACCCTGCCTCGTGGAGGCCGGAACGGCCTTCTGCGGAAGGGTGCTATAGCCTTTTTGCCGAAAAGGTCCAAGCGGGCCCCGAATAACCTCCGTCCTCTGAATGGGAGGCAAGTGAGGGACTTTTTTGTAGCTCCATCGGCGCCCCACTGTCGCAGCCAGACCAGGCGGCGAATGGTTACCACAAGTGCTGAACTCCTAGCACACATCTTAAAGGTGTCATCCAGTGCCGATAGAATAAACTTCACAAAGGCTTCGCAGTCTGATAGGGCACTGAACACCCCCCAAGGAAGATCCTCAGGGCGGTGATCCAGTATCTTTCTGACAAGAGTCCTGGGGGCCACCGCAGTGATGGCCGCGGCACAAACCGGGCGCAGGGCCGTCCCAGCAAACGAGAAGGCGTGTGATGCCAGTCTGTCAATGCGCCGGTCCTCAGCATCCCGGAGGGTACGATAAAAGGGGGCAGTCATAAAAGGGGGGTTTGTGACCCCTATAGCCGGCGCGTCCACCACCAGGGGAGCTGACCATAAATTGACCACATCAAGGGGAAAAGGGTATTTCCATTCCCAGACCCCTGGAATCCCTTTCAGCTTACCAGGCGATTCCCATTCCTGGGATATAATATTCTGGAAATGTTCCTGTTCTAGGAACTCCAAGCGCGGCGGCGCTGTATGGAAGGTCTCCTTTTTAGGCTTGGGAATCTCCCCAAGGGGGGAGATTGACAAGACCTCAAAGATTTTGATCAGGATTTCATCTTTGTCACACAGACCCCAGGAGCCAGGCTCGGATTCCTCACGGCCCGCGGGCATCCCATGGGAGGAGCCCGAGTCTGAGAATAGCTCAGCTTCCTCAGAAGGGTCAGGGTCCTGAATATCAGCAGAATCATCGGTATCGTTAGGAACCGGAGAACCTGGGGGCGTCAGGGACCGCTTTTTACCAGGGCCCATACGCTCCGCCAATCCAGAGAGCACCTGCTCCGCCGTGCGCAACGCTCTCGGCACCTCTTGCAGGTTATCCCCGCTGGAGTGGGACTCATCATGAGCGATGTTTGGGAGCGGGGAGACGGGGGTGAGGAAGGGATCCTCTGTTAGCAAACCTGCCTGTGCTGCACACTGTCCGCAGACCTGTGCCCTGTCGGCCTCAGCCAGGGGCTGGCCACACACTGCACACAGCCGGTCACGTCCCGGAGGGACCCCGGTTCCATAATTCTGAAATGCTTCCATATGGTGGTTTTTATGCAGTATAACACAGAGAATTATGCAATAAGCAACCCTGGATGCCCCAATAACCCGCTAGTAATGTGGGAGGATTTGTAAAGAGGACCCGTTATAATATATGTTAGGCCGTGGCCGGTAACGAAGTCTTGGCTTCTGAAAGACATAATGGGACAAGGGGAGAGGAGTCAATGCCATGCTCTGTTTGAAAAAACCTAGAAGCCATACCACCCCGGAGGGCACTTACATGACCGAGGGAGGAGACGAGCCACACCACGCGCGCGGGAAGACAGAGAAAATGGCGCCAGCGAACCTCAAGGGGAGGGCCAGGCCAGGCTGTGACGCAATACTCGTCAGGGCGAGTCTCCGCATCCCCCAAAGAGCGTGAAGCTCCAACCGTAGAACAGAGTGGATGTTTAAGTCTCATGCTGACATGCTGAATGAAGCTGCCGAGCAGCAGATAGTTAGTACAAAGCCAGCACCCGCTATATAGCGAAACGCGACACTGACCCCCAAGCTCAGGGACCGAAGTCTAAGGGCGAAATAGCGCAAGGGCTGCCACGCAAACCCCCCCCCCTTCGTTTCCCCCGAGTCACGGGAGGAAGCCGACGGTGTCCATGGACTAATTTGTGAGGGGCACGGGCGAAATTGCGGGAGGGGCATCCTCTATAGGCTCACCATCGGCCTGACCGCCTACTCTATGGAGGGGGATTGCGGTGGAAGATGGCTCTGTTCAGCACACCAGGTGCTACCTACCTTCACCCAACCCGCGCAGCCTAGGCTGGGAGGTATAATTCATCTGAAGAGGACGGGTGGAAATAGTCCCACAGGACCTTGGGCCGTGAGGCCCGCTCGCCTGCGAGAGCGTGATACTTCATGTCTTCGCAGCTCCAGCACTGCAGAGAAATCTGGGGATTAGTGGGAGGTCCTCCGGTATATGTAGGGCTGGGAGGAGCTTGTTTTCTACATGTCTGCAGTGCATGGCGCCGGAGGCGGAGGACTACCCACATGTTATGACTATTCTGGAGCAGGACGTGCTGTATGCTTAGAATAAACCTGCAGCAGGCACCAGCCAGGAGGTTAAGGCCACTCTAGGGACCAAGATAACTAAGGTAGCTCCACCAGTCAAGAGAGTAAAGGGAACTGGAGAGGAAACCAGGAAGATAGAGGGTTGCTAGAGCAGGCAGGGACAGTATGGACAGAAAACAGATGTAAACAATGATAAGGCTAGAAGCAGATTAGTTAGGATAGACAGGCCCCAGAAACTGGGGTACACAAAGGCGAGGTTGGAAGCAGATAGGAAAGCCTGTCTATGCCACCAGAGGGGTGAGGTTTGGTACTCTGAGAGCCCATATTCTACCCATGACCCAGCTGAGGTACAAACAGATGAGGCTACATCAGGCCCCAGGCAGTCCTGTGGTGGTCGCAGATTTGGAAAAGGGAAAACAGAGGGCAGACAGTACACAGACAGAAACCAGCAGGGGGGGGGGGTTAGTGGATTGCATAAGCTTAGCACAGACAATGGAGGGTGGCAGGAGAGCGAGTACCTAGCACAGAACAGATAAGCAGGATAGATACAGGACAGATGCCAGAAGGCCACAAGACGAATTACAGGGTGCACACAGCAGGCCACAGTCACAAGCAATGGCAGAATAAACCAGCATGTGGCAGAGTAAGCAAATGCACAGACTTGGCACAGGAAGCCAGAGTATCGCCAATTTGAAGACTGGAGGTATCAACCCATACAGCCGACAGTTAAAGAGATTGTAGACTTTCTTATAGATTAAAATATTTTTATCAGGGAGGGTCTACTCCACCAGAGGTGGACCATGGAGCCCAGTTTTATCTCGCGAAGTGTCCCTCCAGATTTCTTCGGGTCTGTGGGACCCCTATTTCATCACTAGAAGTAGCAGTGCATGTCTGGATGAAACTGCAGAAAGCATCTGTGAGAGCATTCCAAAGAAGTGTGGGTAGGGTTTCCATAAAGGTACAGTGTAGTAAAATGTCTTCATTCACCAAAAGGAACTAAGCTGGTAGAGGTTGGGCATAGGCAGTTAGGTTGATCTTAATAATTTTATCCTTCTAAAACAAATAGGCAAAAGTACATTTTTATGACCTTGATCTTTATTTTTTCCCAAAGTATCTATTTCAAGAAATCAGATAAGTTCATTTATATATTACATAAAAGCATCAACTTTTTACATTCACTCGACAGAACATAAACCTTTTAGGAGGGCGTTAATGTACAATTAGGCAAGTACTCAATCATCAGATCAGTCTTCAAATACAGAGAAGTAAGAGGCATTTCTATTTCAGACTTCCTTCACAGTTCCATCAGATGACTTGTTTAGCTCGATTTTTACAGACCTTTCACCTAAAAAATATAACAAAATTAAAGTAATACACATTATTATTACACATATTTCCAAACATGCCACTGGTAAAAAAAAAAAAAAAAAAAAAAAAAAGGATCTGGCACACCATTTTTCATAATATAAAGCATCAAATTATTAGGTATGAAATGTTTATGTTTCACCAATACTAGCCACATACACAATCATGACTGAAATGTTCTTCTCACCTGCCTTCCTATTATTCCTAAACAACACCATCTTCTTCACTCATCTCCCTCATATTGTCACCAAAAACTCCTATTATTCTTAGTGTCACCCAAATGACTCTTCAAGTTTCTAATAATTTTGATTAAAGTGGACCAAAACCCACCCTGGACTCTATGAGACTCCAGGGCAGGCATACTGGCTCCTCCTGGAGCACCCCGCTGTGTGGGTTTCACACAGTGGGACACCCCCGATCGGGGTGCCCGGGGCAGAGAACAAAACCCAGGATAGTCAAAATCCTGGGTTTTGGTCCACTTTAAGTAGTGTTCCTTTCTCATTTTCTTTTATGCTGACCTATACATCCTTGTTTATCAGATTGGTGTAAAATCTGTGCAAAGAAAACTGAACCAATCTGCCTTAAAGCGGTCCTTCACTCTGAATAATAGTCTATCTTTGGTTTCCCACAGCCTGTACATACAGATTGCTCACATTAAAAATCATCCTACCAGCATCTACTGCATGTTACTCGGCTTATGGAACATCAGGCAGCCTGCAAACAGGAAGGGCCTTCTGACTGTGCTGCTCTGCATTCTGGGATTGCTGACCTTTTCCTGACCCCAGCTCTGCTCTGTCTGAGCAAAGCACAGCTATAACCCGCCCCCCTGCACTTTATCCCGCTCTCCTCAGTTCTAAGTGACTAAAACGTAAAATATATTAATTTTAGATGCTGGGGAATCGTTTTATAAGGGTTTGGGCTTTTCAATAAATCATGGTGAAGGTCCGGTTTAGCTGCTGTTTTTTCTTGAATGATTCTCTGAATCGATGAAGAGATTTAGCAGGCAATGCCAAGAGTTGGCCCATTGTGTAGGACTACCCTTGGGCAACCTTAAACGGTTTTTCAATGATACTTGACGTGCCTAATAATTTTTCCTTTTTCAAAAGGTCTGGAAAAATGTAAAGCCTAATAATTCTGTGAGTACTAGTCCCTGGTCTTTATTGGAGAATTGTGAACACCACAAGCTTTTGGGTGACCATTCTTCATCATGATAAAAAGGGTGGTTGCCTGAGTGCTCGCACTCGTCCAGCCATCATGATGAAGGGAAGTCGCTTGAAAGCTTGTGGTATTCAGGGTTCTCCAATAAAGACCAGCATCTAGCGCCCACAGATTGCATTAACCTTGATATGTGGTTACCCTTCCTTTTCTGTTTATGATACTTGCTGCTGTAGGGTGTTAAGGGACACCTTTGTTAGCACAACCACAGTTACCAACCTATTTACCTATAAACATTAATAATTCTACTTATATTTCCATATTTTTACAGGGATTGATTAATTAATTTGAACCTCTTCATACCCAAAATTTCATTTCAGTTGGACTATTCATTACTGGCCAGCTATGGTCAAGATGCTTGCCTGCATGCCAATTTCCTTTAAGGGCAAAGGGCATTAAAAAAAAAGGTAAATAAAGTAAGCAATGTCTTAATGTATGAAAAAGGTCATAACAAAGGCTTCAGGTACATACTTGAAGGTGATTATTAGAGTCTATTGTTACAGAATTCCATTTTAAACTTGTGGATAATCCAATTTTGCAACATTTGTGAACACAGATCAGAGGTTGATGGATCTGGGTATGTTCTGTGAGGGAGTCCCAAAGCAAACAAAGGCGCATTTAGCTACAGCTTGAGGAACTTCCATTGAAATAAGATTTTAAACAGATTGTCCAGGCAAAAAAACAATTCGGCATAACCTGCTGTGTAAATCCCTACAGATTGCCCATACAAGCTCACTTTTCCCTGCTTCCATCTGTCTTTTTGGTACCAGTGCCAGATGCATTAGGATTTGTTTCACTCTAAGGTTACAATTAGGTGGGTCATTAAGTGGTCAAAAAGTATTTGAGAAACTGGAGTTATGTGCCAACTTTATTTACATAAGACATAGATTAAAGATCTGCACGGCAAGGCATTTCCAGGAGGGAGCTAGATATTGAATACTGGTGTAGGATGACGCGGTGCTTGTTCTCCTGTATTGCTACGTTCTAAAACAGTATATGGGATATATATATATATATATATATATATATATATATATATATATATATATAATTTTTTTTTTTTTCTGCTTTAAAGTGGACCAACAGCCAGGATTTTGACTATCCTGGGTTTTGGTCCACTTCGGTGGGGCACCCCGATCGGGGGTGCCCCGCTGTGTGAAACCCCCCAGAACGCCCGGAAACACTCACCCCACCACGCTCCTACGCGGGCGCTCGTCCAATCAGAGTGCTCAGAGCCGCTGTGGTATGCACGTACAAGCGGCTTCCAACCACAGCGGCTCAGATCCCTCCCCGCGGGACATCCCGCCCAGGAAGCCCAGAAACCTTACCTTAACCCCGTTCCAACGGTGCAACGCAGGCCGTGTCTCGTGCTTCCCTCTACCAGGGAGCGTGCCCGCGCCGGCCATTCACAAACGCCCAGCGCAGGTGCGCGCCCTGCTAGAGGGAAGTGCGAGACGCGGCCTGCGTTGCACCGTTGGAACGGGGTTAAGGTAAGGTTTCTGGGCTTCCTGGGCGGGATGTCCCGCGGGGAGGGATCTGATCGGCCCGGAAATCTTATAGATTATAGGTGCACTTGTGTCATTTCTATTGCCTACAAAAGATTGTGGGGGGGGGGGGGGAGAAATACAATTCTGTGATTACTCACCTGTAGAATTGTTATTATGAGTATACAGTACGTCCTGCTCCAGATGATAATTCTTTACTTCTAGGTATTACTCCGCCAGATGGCGCTGGACTGCAGAGACAGCGAAATTGGCTCCTCCCGGCCCCATAAATACCCAGGGACCTCCCACAATTACCCAGTATTGAAAAACTGCAAAAAGTTGGGCTCATGGACCCTAGTCCAGAAACCCAAGCAACAGGAGCACCAATACAATCAATGATGATAAAAATTGCTATTTCTTATACAAAATCTCATTAGATCAAAAGGACAAAGACATAACATGCAATGCAAAACACGTTAAAAACACTGCCTATCCCCAAAATACATCCAGTGCTGCCAACGCAGCAACATTTACCTGGGAAACTCCTATTCTATTGATACGTTAAAACAACCACTATTATTGTGCCGGCACAGAAAAAACCCCTCCCCAAAAAAAGAGGAGAGGGGGGGGGGCCCCACTGAATCTAAATCAACAAAGTGACAATGCACAAATCACAAAACCGCAATTCATATTCATATCAACAATAACAAATCCCAAAAGTTCAGTGAGTGTGAGATCTATACAATGAGTGAACACCTTATACATATAAAGATAATGATATAAAAAGTGTGCAATAAGTGTTAACAAATATTCAAATCAATCTCGGTCATAGACACAAAATACCAAATACAAAACAGACATATCCAAATAGACTGGCACAAATAGAGCAAGCAGGGAGGCAAATACTTAGCCGGACAGCAGAAAAATCACGTAAGGTGAGGAGTGGGGAAGGCAGAGGGGACACCTTCGATCGCGGCCGCCCGTGCCGCTTCGCTGGGTGAGTAAAGTACATCTAAAACAGTTTTCTTAAATACCTGGTATGTATGGCTAAAATTCGCGCCATCCGGCAGGTGCTGATCAGACGCATCTGCGTTTCAGCGACCCACCCCGCGCGGCGGATATGACATCATGTGTACCCGGATGTGATGTAGAGGCCGGCATATGTAAAACAGTGCTATCAATCTGGAAGGGGGGTTTTTTGTTCAGGGTTGTCCAAGGCCGGCGTACGTCACCAGGCCCAACCCACCTACCACCCACATCTTGCTCTTGGGGGCCGCAGTGTGGGCGATCGCGGGATGGTTTGACACGGGGCGCACCTGTGAAGGGCAGTACTGACGCGATAGACTTAGGTCGGACCCCGGTGTGACGTCTAGTTGCTGATGCATAGTGCGGGATGATGTGGGTGGTAGGTGGGTTGGGCCTGGTGACGTACGCCGGCCTTGGACAACCCTGAACAAAAACCCCCCCTTCCAGATTGATAGCACTGTTTTACATATGCCGGCCTCTACATCACATCCGGGTACACATGATGTCATATCCGCCGCGCGGGGTGGGCGCTGAAACGCAGATGCGTCTCATCAGCACCTGCCGGATGGCGCGAATTTTAGCCACACATACCAGGTATTTAAGTAAACTGTATTAGATGTACTTTACTCACCCAGCGAAGCGGCACGGGCGGCCGCGATCGAAGGTGTCCCCTCTGCCTTCCCCACTCCTCACCTTACGTGATTTTTCTGCTGTCCGGCTAAGTATTTGCCTCCCTGCTTGCTCTATTTGTGCCAGTCTATTTGGATATGTCTGTTTTGTATTTGGTATTTTGTGTCTATGACCGAGATTGATTTGAATATTTGTTAACACTTATAAAGATAATGATATAAAAAGTGTACAATATGTATAAGTTGTTCACTCATTGTATAGATCTCACACTCACTGAACTTTTGGGATTTGTTATTGTTGATATGAATATGAATTGCGGTTTTGTGATTTGTTGATTTAGATTCAGTGGGGGCCCCCCTCTCCTCTTTTTTTGGGGAGGGGTTTTTTCTGTGCCGGCACAATAATAGTGGTTGTTTTAACGTATCAATAGAATAGGAGTTTCCCAGGTAAATGTTGCTGCGTTGGCAGCACTGGATGTATTTTGGGGATAGGCAGTGTTTTTAACGTGTTTTGTATTGCATGTTATGTCTTTGTCCTTTTGATCTAATGAGATTTTGTATAATAAATAGCAATTTTTATCATCATTGATTGTATTGGTGCTCCTGTTGCTTGGGTTTCTGGACTAGGGTCCATGAGCCCAACCTTTTGCATTATTTCGTTACTTATAGTGTAGCACAGCATTATTGATTTTGGGCGGTGCACCACTGTGGTGGCAGTATTGAAAAACAGTAAAGAAGAAACCGGGAGAATGAAAACAAAATCAACCACTAATGCAAACCAACAATGATAACAATCACCATACAGGGGTTCCAAGAATAATGAAAACAAAGGGTGGGGTGGAGCAGGACGTACTGTATACTCATAACAATTCTACAGGTGAGTAATCACAGAATTGTATTATTCTTAGTATACAGTACGTCCTGCTCCAAATAGAATACTTACACTTGGGACATCCAATAGCAGTGTCCATAAAGTAGGGTGGGATCCCCAAGAAAAAGTAGCAGCAGATAGTTTAAACCACTGCAATTCTTTACTTCTGGGACATCCAACAGCAGTGTCCGTAAAGTAGGGTGGGATCCCCAAAAAGGCAACAACGGGCAGTTTAGACCACTGCCGCCTGCAGAACTTTGCGGCCAAAAGCAGCATCAGCTGAGGCCCTAACATCAACCTTGTAAAACTTAGAAAAGGTATGAACAGAAGACCAAGTAGCGGCCTTGCAAACTTGTTCAACAGAAGCCTGGTGCTGAAAATCCCAAGAGGCACCAATAGCACGAGTGGAATGAGCAGTAAGGCGGAAGGGAGGATCCCTCCCCTTAGCAGAGTAGGCCTGAATCACAGCCTGACTGATCCATTTGCTGATAGTAGATTTAGCAGGAGCCAAACCCTTTCTAGGACCAGAAGGGACCATGAAAAGAGCATCAGTTTTTCTGAAAGGAGCAGTGGCCACCAGATAGAACTTCAGATTCCTGACCACATCCAAAGAATGCAAAACCCTCTCTTTAGGGTTACTAGGATTAGGACACAAGGAAGGCAGAACAATGTCCTGATTAAGATGAAAGGCAGACACAACCTTGGGCGGAGTAGTACCTAAGTGTAAGTATTCTCTCTGGAGGAGGACGTACTGTATACTCATAATACCAATTCTACAGGTGAGTAATCACAGAATTGTATTATTCTTAGTATACAGTACGTCCTGCTCCAGAGAGAATACGTCCTGCTCCACAAGGGCATATGTTCTGGCACACATTCTAATGGTGTCATCCAAGGCAGAGAGGACAAAATTCACAAAAACATCACAACTAGAGAGTGCATTAAACACCTCACAAGGCAAATCATCAGGGGCACTATCAAGGATACTTCTGAGCAGGGTCCTAATAGCCACAGCCGTAATGGCCGAGGCACGGACCGAGTGCAGCGCTGTCCCCACACATGCAAAGCCATGGGACGCCAGCTGGTCAATGCGCCGGTCCTCAGCATCCCGCAGGGTAGTAGAGTCAGGGTAGTGCATGACAAAGGTGTTAGATAACCCTAGCACTTCGGGAGGGGATGACCAACACTTTACCACCTCAGCAGGAAAGGGATACTTCCTATCCCAACTCTTAGGTACACCGGGAAGTCTACTGGGACGTTCCCATTCCTTGAGCACAAGGTTATTGAAATGTGCTTGCTCAGGAAATTCCAAGCGTGACTTAGCAGTATGAAAAATTTCCCCCCTTTGCCTGGGAGCCGCAACAGGGGGAGAAATGGACAGAACCTCAAAAATCTGGGCCAGCAATCTATCAGTATCATCCGGGGCCCAGGGGTCAGAGCCAGAATCGTCATGACCCCTGAGCCTCTCATCAGATGACCCCGAGTCGGAGAATAGCTCCCCTTCGTCTGAAGGGGTATAGCCACATAGATGCAAAAACTCATCAGCTTCCATAGGGAAAAGAGTGACATCAGGCGTTAAGTGCCGCTTTTTTGCAGGGGCCTTACGCGCCAAGGTATTAGCAATTAACTTCTCAACACTAGCCAGTCTAGAAGACACATCAGGCTGAGAATCCCCGCTAGTATGCAACTCAGTGGGAGTGAGATTTAAGCTTAGGGGAATAGGTGAAGTGAAATGAGGGGCAGGCCCATCCACTGGAAGACCGGATTGCAGCGCACCTGCTCGGCACAAGGTACACAGACCCGCGCATTGTCAGCGCTAATAGGGGACACACCACAAGCTACACACAGCCAGGCTTGTCCCGAAGGAACCCCATTCACATTATCCTGAGATGCCTCCATATGAGGATTATAGTGGCACACTAGGCCGATAGGGATTAACGCTATACAGCACCCCGGGATGCCCCAATAACCCGCTAGGGAAGTGGGAGTAATTACACTAGGCCTCACAAGTTAACCAACTAATAGAGGACCGGGAGAAGTCAATGGGTTCGCCCGTCTGAAAGACATAATCAAAGGTAGCCGTGAGCAAACAATAATTAAGAACGGTAATAAAGCCGCCCGCGAGGGCACTTACGGACCGCAGTAGGTAGAAGCCAGTCACGCAGAAGCCGAACAAGCAGACAAATTGGCGTCGGTATACCTCGAGAGGCGGGCCCGCACGAGCAATGATGCAGAACGCGCCAGAGACAGGCCCCACCCCTCCAAAGAGCGCGAAGCCAACAAGTGACAAGCAACCAATGACGGCGCACCGGCGCCTGAGGTAACGCCACCGCAAAGTGCGGAACACTGGGAAAAAAACGCAGCAATTTCAAGTATAATAAAAGTAATACAAGTCAGCGCGGCAGCTGACACAAGGCATAATGTAATAAAGCATAAGCTAATACACGTATATACATACATACATACATACATACATACATACACATCCCCCCCTTTTCCCCCCGAATGCTACAGGGAGAATGAGGGAGGAACAGCGGCCACTTAACATAGGACCCACCGATAGACTGGGGCATGGGGCAATAGTGTGGGAGGGGCATCTCATAGAGGCTCACCATATGCCTGTACCGCCTACCCTTTGGTGGGGGAATGCGGTGGAGCAGCACTCCTAAGCACCTAACAGCGGTGCTGCCTACCATCACCCGACCAGCGCAGCCAAGGCTGGGAGGCACATTACTAATGGAACGGGTGGGAATAGTCCTACAGGGCCGCAGGCTAATAGCCCCGCTCACCTGCAAGAAGAGAGCCATATTCTTGTCCTTCGCGGTCCAGACTGCAGAGAAAATCTGGGGATTGTGGGAGGTCCCTGGGTATTTGAGGGGCCGGGAGGAGCCTATTTTCGATGTCTCTGCAGTCCCCGAGTGCAAGTATTCCCTCTGGAGCACGTACTGTATACTAAGAATATCTGGTTTGAAGCGAAACACCACCTTGTCCTGGTGTCTCTCAAAGTAAGGGGGCTGGATGGAAAGCGCCGCCAACTCAGAAACACGCCTAACAGAAGTGATCGCTACCAAGAAAACAACCTTGAGAGTAAGGATGGCCAAGGCAGCCTCCTGTACAGGTTCAAAGGGAGCCCCCTGCAAGGCAGAAAGCACCAAGTTCAAGTCCCAGACAGGTAACATAGGCTTACGTGGGGGACGCACATGGGTAACACCCTGAAAGAAGGTTTTGGCCAGAGGATGCATAGCAAAGGATGTCTGGAAGAAAACAGCCAGGGCAGAGACATGACCCTTCAGAGTACCGAGTTGAAGCCCCAGCTCCAACCCATGCCAGAGAAACTCAAGAATCCTGGGGATAGAGAACACACGAACACAGGGAAGAGACCTAGACTCACACCAGTCAATGTAAGTGCACCAAGTCCTATAGTAGATGGAAGAAGAGGACTTTTTCCTAGCCCTGATCATAGTGTTAACAACAGAAGCAGGCAACCCTTTCTCCATCAGGATGGAGGTTTCAGCAGCCAGGCTGCCAAAGCCAGCGTTTGTAAATTGGGATGGAATAGCAACCCCTGAGTGAGCAAGTCTGGAACCATGGGCAGATCGCACTGATCTACTGCCAACAGCATGATATCTGTGAACCACACTCTTCTTGGCCACTGGGGGGCCACCAGAATTGCTGGCACCCCCTCCTGAGCAATCTTGCGCAGAACCCTGCCCAACAGGGGCAATGGAGGAAAGACATACAGAAGCTGAAAGTCGCACCACGACATTGCTAGAGCATCTGTGGCCAAAGCCAGAGGATCCTGGGACAGGGAGACGAAGGCTGGAAGCTTGTGATTGTGACAAGACGCAAACAGATCCACATCTGGCTGACCCCAACGGTGACACAGAGAGTGAAACACACCGTCGCTGAGGGACCATTCTCCCAGACGAGAGGTCCCCCTGCTCAGAGAGGCTGCCTGCAGATTCTCCACCCCCGGGATGTACACAGCCGAGATGCAAGGAACGTTGTCCTCCGCCCAGGACAGAATCAGGTGATTGATGTAGGCAACCGCCGTCTGGTTGTCAGAGCGTACCTAACGGGGAGACCCAGAAGGTGTAGGGTCAAGTGAGCCAGCACCAACCTGATCGCCCTCAGCTCCAGAATGTTGATAGGGGTGTGGGCCTCCTGAGGGCCCCACCGCCTCTGGAACTGTAGGGACCTCCAGAAGCCCCCCCAACCTGTCAGACTGGCATCCGTGGTGACTGTCTCCCAGCAGGGGGCCAAAAAGGATCTGCCCGCCAGCAAATTCTGGAGTCCAGCCACCACGAGAGGGACCGCCCGACTAGGGGAGACAGAGCAAAAGCCTGATCCAGGGACGCAGGATCCTTGTCCCACACTGACAAGAGGTGGAGTTGAAGAGGCCTCATGTGAAACTGAGCATAAGGAACTGCCTCGAAGCACGACACCATCAGGCCCACCAGCTGCATTCCCTGCCAGATGGAGGGATGAGGGCAAGATCAGAGGGACTGAACCTGCGCTAGCAGACTGTCCACCTTCTGCTGAGGAAGGAAGATCCTTGTCTGAACCGTATCCAGATTCATTCCCAGAAACTGCGTCACCAGGGAGGGGGACAGGGAAGATTTGGGATGTTTGATCACCCAGCCCAATGACTCCAGCGTGGACACTACTAGTTGAGTATCCAGCTCTGCTTGCTGTAGGGACTGAGAAGTGATGAGAAGGTCATCCAAATAGGGAAGAATGCCCCGAGATCTGAGCAGAGCCATCACTCCCGCCAGCACCTTGGTGAACACTCTGGGAGCTGATCGAAGGGCAATGCCACAAATTGGCAGTGCTGATCTTCCAAGGCGAACCTGAGGAATCTTTGATGACCTGGAAAGATAGGAACGTGAAGGTAAGCGTCCTTGATGTCCACAGAGGTCATGAAGTCCCCTGGGTGCAGTGAGCTGATAGCTGAGCGCAGAGTTTCCATGCGAAAGCGCCTGCATCTGACAAATTTGTTGAGAATCTTCAAGTCCAGGATGGGTCTGACTGACACATCCCATTTGGGCACAATGAAAAGATTCGAATAAAAACCCTTGCCCCTTTCTCGTAAGGGAACCTGACAGATGACACACAGCTCCAGAAAGCTTTGCACAGCCATAACCAGGGCCTGAGCTGACAGGGGGTCTTGAGACATTCGGGATCTGATGAATCTTGGGGGTGGCCAGGCAGCAAACTCTATCTTGTAACCGGCATGACGCCTCCAGACGTGAGCAAAAAAGCTGAAGACGTCCCCCCACCCGGATGGGTGAGGGCGCCCCTTCATGCCTGAGGGGGCTTGGGGGAAGACTTAGGCTTGGAGCCCCAGGGTGGGCCAGGCCGTCCACGTCCCCTGCCCCAGAAATCTCCTCGGGCCCCTGAAAAGGAGGCCCCTCTCCCTGTTCTAGATCCACGGTAGGGGGAAGGAAAGGAGCCTGAACCCTGAAAGGGCCGAGACTGTCTTCTACGCTGGGGAAGCGTGCCTCCCTTAGCAAACAGGTCCAGGCGGTCCCCAAATAGACGTAGACCCTTAAAGGGAAAACCGTTGAGAGCATGCTTGGCAGCGTTGTCAGCTGGCAACTGGCGCAGCCAAACCAAACGGCGTATAGCCACTGCCAAGGCAGAGGCCCTGCCACACATTCTAATGGTATCATCCAGGGCAGAAAGGACATAAGCCAAAAATACCTCACAACGAGAGAATGCATTATACAGTTCACTAGAAACATCATCAGGAGCCCCATCTAGGACACTCTTGAGCAGAGTCCTAATAGCCACAGCTGTAATGGCAGAGGCACAAACCGGGCGCAGTGCCGTCCCCACACAGGCAAAGGCATGAGAAGCCAACTCATCAATAGGGCTGTCCTTACCATCCTTCAGTGTAGTAGAGTCAGGAGAATGCATGACAGTGGTGTTAGACAAACCTAGAATTAGTGCATCCACTTCGGGAGGGGATGACCAACGTTTAACCACATCAGCGGGAAAAGGATATCTTTTATCCCAGCTCTTAGGAACTCCGGGAAGTCTGCTTGGACGCTCCCATTCTTTGGACACAAGATTATTAAAATGGGATTGTTCAGGGAACTCCAAGCGTGGTTTAGCAGTATGAAACAACTCCCCCTGCTGCTTGGGAACCACTGCGGGGGGGGGGGGGGGGATGGAAAGCACTTAAAAAATCTGAGCCAACAGTCTGTCAGTATCATCTGGGGCCCAGGGGTCAGAGCCAGAATCAGCATACCCCTTAGGCTGCTCATCAGATGATTCTGAGTCAGAGAACAATTCCCACTCTTCCAGGGGAGTATAACCAGACAAGTCCATGAACTCCTCAGCCTCCATAGAGAAAAGAGTGACACCGGGCACCAAATGCCGCCTCTTAGCCGAGGCCTTATGCGCCAAGGTATTAGCGAGCAGCTTCTCCACACTAGCCAGTCTAGAAGACACATCAGGCTGAGACTCCCCACTGGTGCGCACCTCACTGGGAGTCAAATGTAAGCGTGGGGGGGGGGGGTAGGCGAGGCCATACAGGGCGCAGGCCCAGCCGCAGGTAAACCAGGCTGCAACGCAAGCACCTGCTGGGCACGAGGTACACAAACCCCCACATTATCACTTGTAGGGGACACCCCACACGCCACACACAGCAGGGCTTGTTCCGAAGGAACCCAGAGCACATTATCCTGGGACGCCTCCATATGGTGATTATAGCAGCACAATCGGCCAATAGGGATTCACGCTTTAAAAGCAACCCGGGACGCCCCAATAGCCTGCTAGGGAAGTGGGAGGATTAAGCAAACTGGTCCTCAATAAGTTTAGTAAAAATAAATGAGGGGGCAGGACAGGGAGAAATCAATATAATCTGACCCACCTGCAAGACACAAGGTGAAGACCCCGTAAGTGACAATGCCAATAAAATATATAAAAAGACATGAACAACAGCCCGCAGGGGCACTCATGGGCCGCGGTAGGTAGACGCCAGCCAGCCAGCACGAGGAAGCAAAATGGCGCCGGTGATGCAAAACGCGCCCACCCCCCCAAAGAGCGCGAAGAAGCACACGTGACAACAGGAACCAATGATGGCGCAGCAGCGCCTGAGGTAATGTCGTGCCAACTGCGGAACGCCGCACAAGCGCGCGTGGCGGCGGCAAATACAAGAGGCAACCATGCAACCAATTCATTGCGGTGACAGGGAAAAGGCACCCCCCCCCCCGAGCGGCCACCAATATTGGGACCCACTGACAGGGACGAGGGGCATCCCATGCAGGCTCACCATGTGCCTATAACGCCTACCCCTTGGTGGGGGATTGCAGTGGAGCAGTGCTCCTAAGCACCTGACAGCGGTGCTGCCTACCCTCACCCGAACCAGCGCAGCCAAGGCTGGGAGGCAAAATAACATGGAACGTGTGGGAACAGTCCTACAGGGCCGCAGGCTAATAGCCCCGCTCACCTGTGAGTATATAGAGCCATATTCTTGTTCTTCGCAGTCCAGACTGCAGAGAAAATCTGGGTAATTGTGGGAGGTCCCGGGAATTTATGGGGCTGGGAGGAGCCAATTTCACTGTCTCTGCAGTCCAGCGCCATCTGGCGGAGTAATACCCAGAAGTAAAGAATTATCATCTGGAGCAGGACGTACTGTATACTAAGAATAAATCTGTGCTGTAAGTTTCTTTTCTTTATTGCATTGGCACAATTTTATTTCTCTTTTTAAAAACGATGTAACATGGCTTATTAGGTTTACCAGGTTACAGCCCCCACATTACATACATTGAGTGGATAAGCAGTGCTCCTTTCCTGTGGAACTACCTAACATTTCGACTTAAATGACCACACTATGTTCTATTTTAAGTCCCTGCATTTGTCATTAACCACCACCTCTAAAAAAAAAAAAAACAAAAACACATGCCTATTCCTACCATGAGTGGATAAGCCATGTTCCTCTGTTGCAAAACTGTTGTACCCAGCATCCTTGCTGTCCCAATATACAAAAGAAAACTGCGCCGTGTGTGAACCCCACCCCATAGCCCCCCTTCCAGGTTAACCGCCTTTAGACCCCCAAACTAAAATGCACAGCATACATAACCTCCCTCCCCATGCAGAATGTGTCTGCAGACCCCTTATCCCCACAATATGCAGAATGTAGGTTTAGGGCAACCTCAGGTAAGCTGCTCCCTTTTTTATCTCTTGCATTGTATGTCCCAAATGGGGCTCTCATAGATTAGAGTTAGGACCGCACCCATAGAGGCACCTTGGCGCGGTGGTGCAGCTTAGCATACTTCTGCAGATGTGTGTGACCGAGCCTCTGTTTTTACCAGATTTAGAGACAGATTATAGGTTGGTCTGCAAGCTAACAGGGTTGAGTGCTGCAGCTCCTTTAAGTCTTTAAAATGTAGAGTGTGCCTGCAGACCCCTCCCCTAACAATATGCAAAATGCTCCTGCTGATCACCCTCCCCACCAATATATATGCAGAGAGCACTAGCAAGCCCCCTTCTCCCCAAAAGTTATTATGCAGTGCAGGCACAGGTAGGAGGGTGGGCAGGCAGACAGGTGAGTTGGTGGCTGAATGGTCAGGCAGTGTTGGAGGCTGGAGTGACCCTTTAAAGTGGACCAAACCCCAGGATTTTGACTATCCTGGGTTTTGGTCCACTTCCCCGGGGCACCCGATCGCTATGTAAAACCCCCAAGAACGCCCTCCTATGGCGCATGCACGGCCGCTCGTCCAATCTGCCAGCGTTTGTAAATTGGGGTAAAGTAGATGACCCTGAGGTCCGGCAGCAAGGGAAGCCGGTACTGGTCTACGGCCATCCTTACAACGTCTGCGTACCAGACCCTTCTTGGCCACCTTGGAGCCACCAGAATTGCTGGTGCCCCTTCTAGAACCAGTTTGCGAACTACCTTGCCCAGCATGGAGACAGGCGGAAACAGGTACAGAAAACCCAGGTCCTTCCAAGCCAGCGACAAGGCATCCACTGCCAGAGACATGGGATCCTGAGAAAGAGACACAAAGGCCGGAAGTTTGTGTTTGTGCCTCGAGGCAAAGAGATTCACCTCTGGATTCCCCCACTTGCGGCAAAGATCCAGAAAAACCTTGGGGTTGAGAGACCACTCTCCATGGCGAGAGGATCCCCAGCTCAGGGAATCCTCTCCTCCACTCCCAGAATGCAGACTGCCGAAAGGCAAGGAACATTGCTCTCCGCCCAGTGCAGTTTAACACTAAGGTGGGGGGGTGCTCCTGCCTCGAGGGGGCGGGGACGGCCGTCTGCGAAGGGGTGATTTGCCCTTTTTACCGAACAGGTCTAGGCGGGCCCCAAATAGGCGATGCCCTCTGAAGGGGAGCCCAGTAAGAGTCTTTTTAGTAGCATCATCAGCACCCCACTGTCGCAGCCAGAGCAAGCGACGAATAGCCACCGCAAGGGCGGAAGTTCTTATCGCGCCATCTAGCGCCAATAGAATAAACTTCACAAATACATCACAATTGGAGAGTGCATTGAACACCTCCCAGGGGAGATCCTCGGGGTGATGATCGAGCAATTTTTTGATGAGGGTTCTAGCGGCACCGCAGTAATGGCTGCGGCACAGGACGGACGTAGCGCCGTCCCGGCACAAGAAAAGGCATGGGAGGCCAGCAGCTCAATGCGTAGGTCCTCAGCATCCCGAAGGGCGCTATAGGCAGGGGTTGTAATAAAGGGGGGAGTTAGGGACCCCTATGATCGGCGCATCCACCACAGGGGGTGACGACCAGCAATTAACCACCTCAAGGGGGAAAAGGGTATTTCCTATCCCAGTCCCCTGGAACCCCTGGAAGTTTACTGGGGCATTCCCATTCTTTGAGGACAAAAGCATGGAAATGAGCCTGCTCTAAAAATTCCAAACGTGCAGTCGCAGTATGGAAACGCTCCCCTCTAGGCTTGGGAACCTGACCGGGGGGAGAGATAGACAGTGCCTTAAAGACCTTAAGCAACAGGTCGTCAGTGTCACACTGGCCCCAGTATTCCGGGCCAGAATCATTGCGAGTCCTCGTCATCTCATCAGAAGAGCTGGCGTCAGAGAACAATTCCCCTTCTTCAGAAGGGGTATAGTCACACGGAGTAGCAAACCCCTCAGTTCTCATAGAGCATACAGAAACATGGGGCGACAGGTGCCGCTTCCTGCCAGGGCCCATACTCTGACAACCTAGCAATAATCTGTTCAGCCGTAGGCCGCCTGGAAGGGCCGGCAGGCTGCAATTCCCCACTTGTAGGCGACTCAGCAGGAGAGAGATTTATGCCTGGGGAGATAGAATTGAAGCTAGGTGTAGCCACTGGTCTAACTGATTGCAGGGCCAGTGCTTGCTCGGCACAGGGTACGCAGACCCGTGCCCTGCCAGCATCAGCATGGGGTTGTCCACACGCTATACACCACCGGTCTTGTCCCGGAGGGACCCCGGTTACATAATTCTGAGATGCCTCCATATGATGATTAATCAAGGCAATATGCCGGTAGTGATTTACACTCTAAGTAACCCTGGATGCCCCAAAGACCCGCTATGGAAGTGGGAGAATTTTACAAGGCACGCTATAAGTGAACACGGGCCGGGAGAAGCCAATGGTGTTCACCAGTCTGTAAGACATAATGGGAATAAAGAATGTCAGAACCATGCGCAGTAAGAAGGATCATGAAAATCGCCCGCTAGGGCACTTACGGACCAAGGGAGGAGGAGGACCGCCACCACGCGTGCATCCAGCATCAAAATGGCGCCAAGCGAACTTCGAAGGGCGGGCCAGAGCGTCCCGTGACGCGGAGCGCGCCAACCTATGTCCCCGCCCCCCCCCCCGAAGAGCGCGAAGCTCTGAGGTGCGGAGTGAATGAGACACTGGATGAGATGATTTGCCAATGAAGGCGCCGCACATCCAGCAAGGAAGAAGTGCGTGCGGCGGCAATTACATAAACGGAACTAACTGTGCGGTTCTGTCCCCTGGGATACTAGTCCGGTCAGACTACAGACTAAGGCCATAACGTGTAAAACATACACAAGACCTTGCTACACACACACACACACATACCCCCCCCCTTCTTTCCCCCCGGACTACGGGGGGAACGGGAGAGGATGGCGACCCTTTGTATAGGGCCCACCGCTACACGGGGCATGGGATAATAGTGCGGGAGGGCATCCTCTAGAGGCTCACCATTAGCCTAAACCGCCTACCCTTTGGTGGGGGACTGTGGTGAAGCATGGCTCCATAAACACACAAGGTGCTGCTTACCTTCACCCGACCGACGCAGCCCAAGCTGGGAGGCACATCACAGGAAGGACGGTGGGAATAGTCCCAACAGGGCCGCAGGCTTGATAGCCCCGCTCACCTGCGAGAGAGTGATACTTCATGTCTTCGCAGTCAGCATTGCAGAGAAACCTGGGGATTTGTGGGAGGTCCCTGGGTATTTGAAGGGCCGGGAGGAGCCTGTTTTTCCATGTCTCTGCAGCACAGCGCCCTCTGGCGGAGGATAACCCAAGTATAAGTATTATATCTGGAGCAGGACGTACTGTATACTAAGAATATGGGACTCAGCGAACCCTCCTTTTTGGGAACCGTGAAAAGGTTGGAGTAGTAACCCCTGCCTCTTTCCGACAGAGGCACCGGGCATATAACCCCCATGTCCAGAAGGTTTTTTACTGCTAACAGGAGCCCCTGTGCAGCCTGAGGGTCCGAGGGCACCCGAGACCTTAAGAATCTTGGGGGAGGCCAGTACTCGAACTCCAGTTTGTACCTGGAGGAGACCACTTCCAAGATCCAATTGTCTGTGACCTCCCGGGCCCAGACCTAGAAGAAGAGCCGCATCCGTCCCCCCACCCATGCAGGTGAGGGCGCCCCTTCATTGCTGAGCCGGTTTAACGGCTTGGAACCCCAGGCAGCCACGGGACGCGCCCGACCTCTGCCTCTGTTCCAGGATGAGCCCCTGACACCTGAGAAGGCCAGACCCCTAGATGCCCTGGCCCCTCGAAAGGAAGGAGTGTGAGGTAACTTACCTCCTTTAGCAACAGCATCCAATTTATCTCCAAACAGCCGCGCACCCAAGAAGGGGAGAGCTGTGAGCGACTTCTTGGCTCCAACGTCCGCTGTCCACTGACGGAGCCAGACCAATCTGTGCATGGCCACCAGTAAGGCTGACATCCTACTACACACGACAATAGAGTCTTCCATCGCAGCCATGACAAAATCCATGAACAATTCGCACTTCTTAAGTATAGCGAACTCAGCGCCAGCTGGATCAAACTGAGCGTTATTCAGCCAGTCCCTGATAAGAGACCTGGTAGCAAGCGACACCAGGGCAGATGCACTAACAGGCCACAGGGCCGAGCCCACGTTGGCAAATGCGTGGCACGTCATCTGATCAAGGCGCTTATCCTCGCCATCCTTAAGGGAGGTGGCGTCAGGGGTGTTCAGCACAGAAGAGTTGGTCAAACCTAAAAAAAGGCGTGTCGACCTCGGGAGGAGAAGACCAGCGCTTGACCGCCTCCACTGGAAAAGGATATTTCTTATCCCATCCCTGAGGCACACAGGAAGCCGACTGGGCCTCTCCCATTCTCTAAGGATCAGCGCATCAAAATGACCCTGGGTAGGGAATTCCAGACGGGGCTTGCAGGCCCCAAAAAGTTCCCCCTGCTTAAAGTGGACCAACACCCACGGGTGATCGGCCCGGGAATCTATAAGATTCCCGGGCCGATCACCCCCCACCCCACGGGACATCCGAGATCGGGATGTCCCGCGGGGTGAAACCCCCCCCAAACACCCCAACTCACCTACCTTATCTTCGGCGGCGGCCGGCCGCCGCCGCCTCCCTCGCGCCCCTGTAGGCGTCGCGCGCGCCCGCGCCGGCCGTCTGCGAATGGCCGGCGCGGCCGCGCGCGCGTCAAAAGTGACGCGAGGGAGGCGGCGGCGGCGGCCGCCGCTTAGACGTTCCTTGTACGTTGGCGCTGGGAGCGGGGAGAGGTGAGTTATTCGGGGGGTTAGGGGGGGTTTCACACAGCGGGGCACCCCGATCGGGGGTGCCCCACCGAAGTGGACCAAGACCCAGGATAGTCAAAATCCTGGGTGTTGGTCCACTTTAAGGAGGGGGCGCCTCAGGCGGTTCAATATCCAACACCTCCAATAAATGTGACAACACAGTGGCCGTATCTATGGCATCCCCCAGCGCCTGCCCGACATTGGAATTCCCAGGCTGAACACAGTCAGCCTCTGAATCCTGATACAATTCCCCCTCCTCTAACGGGGAATAATCGGACAAATCAGCGGACTCGTCGTCAATATCCCACAATGGCTGGACCGACGACAAATGTCTCTTTTTAGCCTGGGCCTTCTTGCCCACCGTGCTAGCAATCATTTTCTCGATGCTGGCCAACTGAGCCCAAACATGAGAAAGCGACTCCCCACTGATACCAATGTCACTAGGGGTACGGATCAGGTGGGGAGGGGAAGGCGATGAAGCGGGAGGAGCCGACCCAGAAGGCTGTGTACCAGACTGCCGCGTTATGGCCTTTTGTGCACATGGTATACAGATCAGCACATTCTCCCCCGTAAGGGATACCCCGCACCCCACACATGGCCCGGATTGTCCCAAAGGGATCCCGGGCCCCGTATCCTGCGGAGCCTCCATATGGTGAATTTTTGTGGTCAGTCGCAAGACCGCAGGGAATTACGCATAAGCAACCTGTAACCCACAAAATAAGCAACATAAGAGCAGAGCTGTGTAAAAATGGCCATAACCAACATGTAAAAAAACACAGCATTTGATCTTGCAGCCACACAAATGGAAATATATATATATCACAACCCAGCCAAACAGTGCAATTAAATCACAAGCACACACACACACCCACCCACACACACACACACGTTTGAGACCAGTGGGGGCCCCCGCTAAATAGGGGCCCCCACACACACAAGCTAAGGAGATGGCCATCAGGCCCTTACCACCCCGATGTGCAAAGCGCCTGCCAGAGAAAATGGCCCCCACGCAGCCTCGTGCCTGAGGAGGGAGAGCAGCGGGAGGGTGGGCCAGCGCAGAACGCACGTTTGCCTAGGCCACACCCCCCTCCCAGCAACGCGGACCCCTAGACAACGAGCACTGTAATCGCGCCAAATAAGGAGGCGGGGCGCCGAGAGCCCGGCCCCGCCCCTTCCCAAACGCAGCCCAAGGGGGAAAAGCCCCCAGGCTGTAATCAGTCCCTGTTGGCCAGTAATGCAGCAAGCACTCACACACAAAGTGAAACACTCAGCACACAGGGACAAGGGCTGGGTAAAATTAAATATGGGCCAAAACGAAATATCGGCCAGGCACCCCTCCCCCCCGGAGGGGAATCAAGGACCCGGAAGGGGGGAAATCCAGCCAGGAGCCGGCCATACGCCTAACGGGATGGGGCATCCCACACCAGGATCACCAAGAAACCTGGAAACCGCCTACCCCATAGTGAGGTCTCACGGTGGAGCAGTGCTCCTGCCGCATCCATAGGGTGCTCTTACCTTCACCAGGACCCGCAGCCTAAGCTGGGAGGCTCAAAATAGGGCAATTTAGAAGGGTCCTGGCAGTAATAGGGATAACAGAAGGCCGGGCGCGAGCCCGGCTTACCTGTAAGCAAAGAAGTCTTCGTCTTCTGTCTTGTCACCTTCTCTGCAGAGAAGAAACTGGGGAATTGGTGGGAGGTCCCAGGTATATATGGACCGGGAGGGGCTTTTTTGCATATTCATCTCTGCAGAAGTTCGCCCTCTACTGGAGATTACCCAGATGTCATGAAGACCGAAGTGGAGTGTATGGCACACTTGGAATATATAAAGCAAGGATGGGGGGGTGGGGTTAACCATCTAGTTTATTTTTCCCCCCCCAGTCCTATCCATACATGGTCTTGGAGTTTACTCAAACAGACAGAAGCTAGGGTTTTAACCTTACTCTCCCCCCTCATTGAATGCCAGGGCAAAAGGACAAGGGCAGAGAGAAAAGGGCAAGGGCAGAGAGAAAAAAGCAAGGGCAGAGAGAAAAGGGCAAGGGGTGGGTACTAAACAATGCGTAAGGCACGTCTTGCTGAGATGGTAGGTGCTAAGGACTTGGGGTAGGTCTTATACACGCTAGGCCAAGACAAAAAAATTATTTGAATTGTCCTGCCAAAAGAGGCAGCAGCCCCTATGTTACATGCAGTTAATATGATTTGGACTGCAAACTACTAAGTTCCTGCAGCCAATATACAATTCTGTCCCTCTAAAGCAGGACAAAACCCAAGCCGGCTGGTCCTGGAGGGAATAGATGCCAGTGCCAGGCGCTAGCCTTTTCTGGGCAAATCTGGATGCTCCGCTGTGTGAACCCTGCTCCCTTCCCAGGTCCCAGCAAAACTCACCTTTTCCTGTGGTTCCCTCTGCAATGTAAACAACAGGGAGAAAAAGCTGCGGCATAGACGAAGAGAGAAAATAGCCCACGGGTGGCTCACGTCACCCAGGAAGAAACAATGTGGCGTGCGGGGGAGTCTCCCTCCCAGCCGCTGCTGCTGTGAGAGGCACCTACATAGAAAGCTTTGTGTTTTTTAGGCAGAACAAAACCCAGTATTTTCACTATCCCGAGTTTTGTTTCTTGCTCCGGGCATCCTGACTTGGGATGCTCCACTATGTGAACCCCCCTGTTCGCCTGTAAAAATGCACCTTTCTCCATCCCATGGCACATGCACGGGCTGTCATCCAATCAGCATAATTTGCTTGATAAACGGCTGATTGCACGCAGAGCTCGGCAACGGGGAGCCGGAACGTCTGCATCCCTGGCTGCCCAGCCTATCTGAATAGCTACCTGTGGGAGCTTGCGTCAGCCCAGAGATGTAGAGGGTGCGGTCGCAGCTATTTACATCGCCATGGGAGCTAGGAAAAAAGGTAGGTTTTATGGCGACCCTGGTGGCGTTTCACACAGTGGGGCATCCCGATTTGGGATGCTCCAGGGGGGAAGGCCAGTGGTCAGCACTGAAGTCTTTTTAGGGCTTTGTTCTGCTTTGATAGATAATATATATATAAAATATATATATATATATATATATATATATATAAAATATATATATATAAAATATAAATATATATATATAAAATATATATATATAAAATATAAATATATATATATAAAATATAAATATATATATATAAAATATATATATATATATATATATATATATATATATATATATATATATATATATATATATATATATATATATATATATATATATATATATATATATATATATATATATATATATTCAGAGTAGAGTTTTTTCGTGTCAGCTTAGTTTATATTGTAGAGATTTGATATATTTATTTATTTATTTATTGAGTCACCTGGTGGTCTCATGACAGAAGCAGCAGCTCACACACAGAGCTGCCGTGTGCAGAGCCTGCCTAGAGAAAGTTCACTGCAGCTGTTGCTAAGAGACCAGTGGGCTAAATGCTGCAGCTATCAGCCATCATCTCACTGAACAAAACCCAGCAAACCCCCCCCCCCCCCCAATTCAGTAAATGGAACAAGCCATTTTCATTTTAAAATGTAAAAGCATACATTTATTTCTTTACTATTGCCACATTATTTATACACGTTAAAGGCTATTGTGTTTCTATTTAATTATTTATCCTTTTTAATGCAAATATTTGCAACAGGGTTCCTTCAACTGGTTGGTTGAGCGCCAAAAGTAAAAAGAATATACCTGTTAAATACTTTTCCTTAGCTCTGGCTCTTTCGTCTGCATCAAAATACCACACAGTGATTGCGTACCTAAATAAAAATAAAATGCAAGTATTTAAAATGTTACAAAAATTGTTAGAACTTGTAGAGCACATGTCAGGAGGCAAAACTTTTACAGGGACAGAGCACTAGGACCTGCTGCTTAAACCAAGATACCTGTAGGTGATAAAGATGCAATTTCACAGAAATATTGAACCAGCCAAGCTTGGCTAAATTTGGATGCAGTAAAATGACAAATGAACATACAGCAAATTGCTATCTATAAACCCAATGCAGAGACACTTAATTTGTGATATGGGATGCCCATTTGCCATCAATCCTGGAAGCTCAGTCCCAGACCTGGGGTACCCCACTTACAAGCTTAAGTCAGAAGAAAGAAATTGGGATCTTTAGGGAAACTCTTACAGGAGAGGAGTATTGCTGCCTGGCCAAAGGCAAAGGAGGTTCTCAGTGGCATATGCCACTGCCTAGCGAGGGGTTCCCCCACATGGCGGTCCCAAGCAGAAGAGAGCACCCATCTCCCCACATGGAGACCACATGCTGTCACAAGAAGCGGCTCCATAATGCTAGGAAAAGGTAAATAATAGGTGTGGCTTCCATAATACAACTCATTGCTTCATTTGCAGAGACAGTGGTGATGTGACTCATGTAATGCTGCAAGGTACAGTAAAAACAAAAAAATTAGAAACCTGTACATAGGACACGTTAGAATTTTTTTTACCTGCTTGGTCCAGTAAGCAGGGCTTAAAAACTGCCTGCATGTGGCCACCCAAATGACCACTGTACCCTTTAACTAGATTGCCTTTCAGCAACCTTTTGGCAACAGTGCTGGCATACAACCCTTTCTGGGGTCCAAACACAACACCGCCCCCCCCCCCCCCCCAAAATCACCCACAACTGTACAATACCAATGCTTTTAGGATCAGTAGACATCTTAAAGCGGATTGAACCCATAAAGAAACAAACATAGAAACATAGAAGGTTGACAGCAGAAGGAGACCATACGGTCCATCTAGTCTGCCCCTTATGTGTATACTGTATGTACTCTTTATCTTAGGATAGATGTGTGCTTATCCCAGGCATGTTTACATTCAGTGACTGTTGATTTTTCAACTACCTCTGCTGGAAGTTTGTTCCAAGCATCTACTACTCTTTCTGTAAAATAATATTTTCTAACATTGCTCCTGATCTTCCCCCCGACTAGCTTCAGGTTGTGCCCCCTTGTTCTATCATTAAGCTTCTTCTTAAAAACACTTCCCTCCTGAACCTTATTCAATCCTTTCACATATTTAAAGGTCTCAATCATGTCCCCCCACTCTCCCTTCTTTCCTCCAGACTGTACAAATTAAGTTCTTTAAGTCTCTCCTGATAAGTTTTAAGTTTAAGTCCTTCCACCATTTTCGTTGCCCCGCCTTTGGACCCGTTCTATTTGAATAATGTCTTTTTGCAGGTAAAGGTCTCCAGAACTGCACACAGTATTCTAGCTGTGGCCTTACCAGGGCTCTATACAGCGGCATCACAACCTCCCTCTTCCTACTGGTGATGCCTCGAGCTATGCAGCCAAGCATCCTGCTTGCTTTTTCCCACTGCCTGGCTATACTGTCCACTCATCTTGCAGCTATCAGTAATCAGTACCCCCTAAATCTCTCTCCTCTCTCGCCAGCCCCATGGCATTATCGGCTCCAGGCCAGTGGTTGCTCCACTAGATTTAAGGTAATCAATGCATTAGGAGAAACCTATTGAATAAGTATTCATATAAATGTTGAAATTAAAGTATGAAAAAAAAAATAGTAAAAAGGTTTACATTTTATTAAAGAAAAAAAACATACCTTGTAGCAAAGGCAGGTTGAACTTCATGAGGATTACGACGATCAGACCAAAAGAACAATAGTCTGTCAAATTTTGGTTCAATATCTGCAAACTGAGATTTGCCTTCAGGAAAAATTCTAAGGACTCCACCGTTTGCCTGCATAATATGAAAAAGTGCAATGACAATCTGCACTAGGTTTCAATTTACACATATATCCTCATAATACTTATTGTTTCACTATGCAACAATAAAAAGGAAACATTCACTTTCATGGAACTAGAAGACCTTACCTCATTGCTGCTCCTGCACTGCTGACATCCTCCCATAGCCTCTGTTTTCAATGAGAAAAGTGGACTTTTCCTTCATAAATTACCCCCATCCGAAAAAATACTTTTGATTTTGATAGTTCAACATTGCCACTTAGTTTGTAACTACGCCCAGAAATCTTCCAGGACAGGGCAGAACAGGACAGGTTAGAGAGGGGCTCCTCTCTAGCCACAGGAAACACAAGCACCCATTATTGCACCAACATCATAAAATACGCAATTGTTTCCAGGTTCTAGGACACGCATTTTGATATAAATTTACAGAGAGCATGAGGTACACAGGGTATTGGTATAGGACATGAGATTCTAAACCTTTTGGGGCCCCCTAAAACAAGACCAATAGCCTTGCACAGATGAAAACAAATTATGCAAAACTTACTTGCCCCATCTGCACACATGATACTTAAAACATTGTCATTCTTATTCTCCTGCATCCACTCAAAACTGAAAATGCCTCATCGCCGATTTTTTTCCCTGGTTGGGGCCATCTTGGAGCACCCAGGAGGCTTCTTTTTTTCCCAGCATCCTAACTGTGCTGCTGTCTGGATTTAACAGGCATAACCCACAATGCACAGTGGCAGGAGACCGATGATTACTTTATGTGCAGAAAATCTGAATTGCCCTGGGGGAGGGACGCATAGGACCACTGCTTCTTGGTTCGTTAGTTTGGTTTAGGTAATTTTGAAACTGGTGGCGGGCCACTGTCTACAGGTTCAGATTTTTTTTTTCATTTTAAAATCGTATAATGAAGATTTTCTACAACAATCAGGATATCATTTGGGGCCCCATTTTAATAGTCCCTTCCCAATAAGTCCCAAATCTTAACCATTTACCCAATATTCAGCCCTTCCACCAATGCCAAAAGTAAAATGAATATAGAAAAACTATTACCAAATTAACGCAGCAGAGATTTGATCCAGGAGGTGGTGGTGTACAATGTTACAGCAGGGCTGTGGAGTCAGTTTGGGCTGGAGGCCGGGGGATAAAGAATTCTTACTAATACTGTATAATGAATGTAACTTTCACAGGACCGCTTAGAAACATTAATAAAAAACCCAGCTAGGACCAGTAACGGTATTTCTAGGAGTTTTCTAGAAAACACAAAGCTCCACCCCTTACCGGCAGTTCTCAGTATTGGTCAAGAAAATATGTTAAACCGAAGAAACAAAGAAAACATTTAAAGGTAGGGGGGGGGGGGGGGGATAAGGGGCGTCCAGAAGGACTTGCAGAAATACCGTTACCAGCAAGTCTAACAGGGATTTTCTCCAAACATCCTTCAGTACGGCCACGGAGAGGATGGTCAAGAAATTAGGTTTCTAAGGGTGGTGATACTGCCTGTAAATTCAATTCTACTGGAGCTTATTTATTGGATAAAAGGTTTCAATGGCAGTGCTAATGGGGGGGGGGGGGGGGGGGTGTGGGGCGCAGACCTAGCAGTAGCTCAGCAAAATTCTTCTAGGAAAGCTTAGGATCTTTCACCCCAGGAAGTGGAGACTGCGATGGAATGAGGCGAAATATATGGAGCGAAAACATCCATACAAGTTTAGGCCCAGGATCTATCCTTTATATTTCATAGTTATAGGGGGCTTTAGAAGCAGATAGTCTCCTATTCCCTTTCTAATTAGGAAACAAAAAACCTGAAATCAATCAAGGGGGAGACTTGGGAACACAAAACCCAAGCGCCACCCACGCTGCCACCATGCCGACTGGACAGCAAAGCCGGGCTAGCTCCCGAGTCCCAGGATTACCATGTGCCCAGACAACTTCGCCCCTCCGACTGCAAACATCTGGGTCACACCCAAGCCCGTGCACCAGTCTACCCCTGGAGAATCAGAGAGGAGACCTGGGAGCACCAACCAAAGCACCAATGCTGCAGTCGAGAGCATGTCAACCAGACCGCAAGCCTGCTAGCTACTGTAGAAGATCAGGAGCCAGCCAGGGTAAGTGATGTGGTGCTTCAGCAAGCACCTCCCCAGGCGCCTCTTGGGGTTGAAAAAAATAATTAAAAAAAAAATAAACTGAGCAAGGAAAGAAGGTCCCAGAGGTTTCCTGAAGAAGAAACACAATACTGAGGACTAGAGGGAAAGGGGTGGGGCTTTTAAACCGGTCCTAGTTTGTGTTTCTTCTGTAGGGGTAGGAGCCTCTCTCTCTAAAGGACGATGGGAGAAAATGTATATATAAAAGGTTAGATTGAGCGAACATAAATTATAAGTATTAGTGATGAGCAGCAGCCGGGTGCTGGTGATAGTGGTGATAAATAATGAATGCTCCAACCTCCCCTGTCCCTTATATTCGCTATCTTCATGTTGTCCTATGGCCATTAGTTACAATGCCTAAAAACTTACAGGAATGTCACCAGGCAAAAAACAAGTCTATACTCACCTGCGGTTCCTCTGTGCAGGTCCGGTGTTGGCCTGCAGCTCCGGCATCTTCATACTTACCAATGATGGGAGCCAGCATTTCCATATTTCAAGCACCGGTGGCCTGTCATGGAGGTGTCCATGGAGCCTCGTTTACGACCCGTTTTGCTTGGGTGTAGTTTTGTTAACATTCACAAGTAAATTTGTAGTCCCTTTAAGTGGACCAAAAAACACGCCGAACGGAATAGATTCCCTCCCCCCTCGGCATTCAAAATCGGGATGCCGTGCTGTGTGAAATCCCCCAGGTTGGCGGATCTAACGGCCCATGCACGAGCCAGGGCCACATCCCCGCAATCTCTCTAGCAGGGCATGTGCCCGTGCCAGGCATTTGTGAATGGCCAGCGTGGGCTCGCTTCCTGTTAGAAGCGGGTGATGCGGCCACCAGCTGATTGGATGGGCGGACGTGCATGCAAAGTAGGACCATGGAGAGGAGAGTTTGCATTGGCGCTCTGGGAGGTTTCACACAGCGGGTGCCCCGTGGGAAAGGACCAAAACCCAAGATAGTCAAAATCTCTCACCAGCCCACTCTTTTACCCAAGCTGGACCCTTTGTTTTTATTTGAACGAGTGCAGGCGTTCTCCGATTGACCGCAGACAAACTAATCCAGGTGATACTCCTATTGGCTCAGATAAAACTAGGCGATTCTCTGCTGGCTAGCTTAGTCTGCATGCAAATGCACACATGAAACTAAAGCTACTAAATCAGTCTTCAGAACAAAAGAAGGGTCTCCCTTTTTGATTGCATAACTCACACATAAATAGCTTCACACAGCCTCACAAGTCTGCTCCAATAATTGCAGTGGAGTGGGCGTCCCAAACCGGGTTTATCATGCCTGGCCTTGGAATGACCCCTCCATTGCAATAAATGTAGTAGGAAAATTAGGGGATGTAAAGCCATAGTGATGGTTGCCACCACGTCTGCCCAGAGATGGAGGATGGAATCTCTTTCTCCCTCATTATTAAGTATGAAGATGCCGGCACTGCATGAAGGAGCTGTGGGGGACAAAAGGCGAGTGCATACCTTTTTGTGTGTTATTGCCTGGATAGGAACTTTCAAGGAAAATTCCAGACAAAGGATTGAATTAGGCTATTTTCTGCCCTCTCCATTCTGAATGTGAGGGACTACATTTTTTTTCAGTCTCATTTATATTTCTTAATAAGACTTAGTGAACTTCCTCCCTTCTTCTGGGCCTTTCCGCAGCAGAGGAGGACTTATCCATGCATGTTTCAGTAGAATAGTCATCTCGGAAATGAATTCATTTTGGGGACTGAGACAGAGGAGTCCACATAAAGGAGAAGGTTCAGCAGGGTTCATCAGAAAATGCATAGTGCTGGTGAATGAAAGGTGCAGCTCCTAAAACCCAGCATGAGTCAAGCACAAACTACTTTTACTTTTAGGAAGGCAGGTCCATTTTTTTGGATGGATCTAAAAGCCAGGTAGAGACCCTTGGAGTGAGGCACTTGGAACAAAGGAGGGGTAAAAGCCGCCTCACTGTCTGGTTATAGGTGTTGTAGAGAAATGCTGATTGCACTAGTGATAATTAAAATATAGATTAAAAGGTGTAGTAGTAGGTAAGTAAGGTTTGAAGGGGGGGGGGGTCCATCTACCTGGCAAGCCTTCACACATGCTCCCTCCTCTTCTCCTTGTACCTATGTGATACCGCTCTGAAGAGACAACGATGCTCACCTAACTACAATATGGACATTTAAAAAGGAGAAGGTTTTACAAGAATAACAAACAGTTACCATCTTTTGTTTGGCTTACACCTCAATGCCGGCATACGTCATATTAAAGTAATTCCTTGGCACTCAGCAAGACATTCATACAATGACTTACTCAGCCCAACAGAATGAATCCACCCACCCTCTGATGACGACCATGGGCGAAAAGCATCAGGGCAGTGAGCAACTGGGTGCTTCATAACAGGGAGAAACGTATCCTCAACAAGTACTACGAACCCAGTTATTTTTCTTCTGTACAATTTAACAAGTGGTTTTCATAATACTAAAATATGAAAATTCTATTCACACCGTCGATCTATACATGAAATGTAAATAAAAATGTTGTTTAATTATCACAACTGCAATCAGTATAGCCAGACGGCGAGGCCAGCTTATATCATTCATTCATTCAACCCTGTGCCTGGAATGTCCCTTTAACTTATCTGTTCATAAATTGTATTCCAATAAATATGCTTTATGTTTTAAGTAGCCTGATTATTTAATGGTGAGAAAAAGCCTGAAGTTACCATTTTAGTACCATTTTTAGTTTAGTCGGAATCGGGCTTTGGCTTACCGACTCCACAGCCGTGTGTTACAGTGTTCCTACTAAAACCTCCCATTCTTCCGGTGCCCCCATTTCAAAAAGGTTTTACACCCAAAATAATTAGGGAGCACTCGAACAGCTCACTTCATACCTGTTCGAGTGCATCTTCCCCAGTTCCTGCAGTGCCGGGTAGAAGCTGTAACAGTGCTTCAAATTTGCCCCCCTTTCAATTCAGCTTCTCCAGGACCATGCAAAAAAAAAAAAAGACGGGTATTCTGTCCCTTGGTACCCTTCGCATGAGCAAGCCTGGCACGCCATAGTGGTCCTACAGCCACCTGTGACCACAGCAAAGCATGCTCATGACACGCCATTCCCAGCTAAGCTACAACCCAGAAATTGAAGCAAAGAAAGCTGCTTTGCATATATAAGCCGTTTACATATAATCAAAGATTTTTAAAGGCTTTAAAAAGAATATTTAGGCTGTTCCAAAGGGGCATAAAAGGGGACTTTACACTACCTTTACATACCAGTTCTATTTACCCCTCCCATTTAAACCGGACCAACAGCCTGGCAGCCATGCTGCTGCCTGGTTTCAACGGACAATGCACAGTAACAAGAAGCCCAACAGCACTTCCTGTTTGGGGGGAGAAGCATATGAGCACTGTTTGTCCGCTATAACCCACAACAGGTCAGGGGCCCCATTTAATGGCTCAGAGGATCACAAAGACCGTGTCCAACCAAGAGTTAACATTGAATTAAGTATGTGCAGGAGACTTTATAGGAGGTGCCGACACATCTGGGTTTCACATTTTCTGCAACTCATTTTTCCCCCCTCAGCTCCAAATGAGCCAGGGAACTTGGGGGGGGGGGGGGGGGGATGACAGGGATCTGCCACACTTCTAGGTTATTTTGGGGGAGATGGAGATCTGCCACAAGTGCGCACTCCAAAACCACATCCGCACAATCCCAAACGCACATCTGCAGATACGCACTCCCAGATGCACGTACTCCCAATTGTACATACTGCCACACAGATGCACGCACCACCACAGACGCGTACTACCAAACCCACATGCACTCCTCCCACAGATGCGTACTCCCAAATTCACATGCGAACATGCCACTGCAGATGCACAGTCCCAAATGCTAGATAGTCTGCAGAGACGGGCACATGTTTATATGCAGGGCTGTTCATGTGCATTTGGGAGTGTGCGCATGTGCACCCGAGGGGGCGCTCATATGCGTTTAGGAGCGCATGCATGTGTCTGCGGGGGGGGGGGGGGGGGGATATGTATCTGTGGGGCAGGTCTGTGCATTTAGGAGTGCTCATGTGTGCAGGTGCATGAATGTGCATCTGCAGGTGGGCACATGTGCAGTTGGGAGTGCTCGTCTATGTACAAGGAGAGAGAGGGAAGGGAGGGAAGGAGCACTGCCAGGGTGTCAGTGGTTCTCAACCCTTACTGACCCCGCCCATTATGCAGCATCACAGCTCCAAGGGCCACACCCACTTGCTTCAAAAGAATTCCTAATGTGTAACTGTAAACCTTGATACCTCAGCCATTTTTTTCAATTTAAAAACGGAAAACCATTTAGGACAGTGCCAAATGTAACTTAGTGCAGGGAGCCAACAACTGCCTATGCCTACAATGTCACTTTAACCCTTTAAGTGTCAGTCTATCTAGAGTTTTTGTCACCCTCGGTTACCAGACCATTTTCCACTATTTTGCACTACACATGTTCAACTGTGATTTTTGAAGGGATTTATGAAGAAAAGTATTTTTTTGCAGCAGTTCACACTTTAACATGAACAGGTCTTGTTTGTAATTTTGTACTGTTTTTTTAAATATCTGAGTAAAAAAAAAAATTGTCTCCTTTATTTTACATAAGACATTTTATTAAAGAAATCCATAAAGCCAGATTTTTCCCAATTACAACGGTACCACTTAAGCATTCCTGCCCAGGAGACCACCCAAACTGAAAAGAGCACTTTATAACATTTACAAATAAAATACAACTACTATCCACACTATAAAAGTGTTAAACCATAAGAAAAATGGCGCCCATTTTTTGGGGGGAATTTTGAGGGTTAAAAACACTTAAAGTGGACCAACACCCAGGATTTTGACTATCCTGGGTTTTGGTCCACTTCGGCAGGGCACCCCGATCGGGGGTGCCCCGCTGTGTGAAACCCCCCAGAAACCCCAAAAAACTCACCTCTCAACGCTCCCACGTGAACGCCGCAGCCAATCCCCGCCAACGTCCAGGAACGTCCAAGCCGCTTCCGCCGCCGCCTCCCGCGTGTCACTCTCGGCGCGCGCGCGCGCCCCGCCGGCCATTCACAGAGGGTCGGCGCGGGCTCGCGCAAGTCTGGAGGGGCACGCGGGAGGCGGCGGAAGCGGTGGATCAGGTAAGATCTTTTTGGGGTTTCACCCCGCGGGACATCCTGATCTCGGATGTCCCGCGGGGTGGGAGGTGATCGGCCCGGGAATCTTATAGATTTCCGGGCCGATCACCCCTGGGTGTTGGTCCACTTTAAAAATCCCCCCCAGAAAATGACGTGGTGCCTCCTACCCAGCATAACCAGCTGGAGACCAGCTATGCAGGGCTTGTAGAACAGGGCACAAGAGCCAGCCTTGGTGGCTTCCCACCCTGCCCACAAAGCCTAAATGGCCCCTGGCTCTTCTGCCACCCTGGGCTTTTAGGAGACAGGTAATTGGGGGGCTGGGGGATAATGTCAAGTCAGCTGCTAGCCACAGGTGACTTGCCAGCCCCCTAGCCTTGTGAACTAGTATAGGGGTTTCATTGAACCCTTACCAGGTCACAAAGAGTTAACAGTAAAAAGAAAAAAAACACAAATTAGAAGCGACTTTTTTTTATTATTCTTTACTCACTTCAGATGTCCCCCGGCAACCCTGTCCCACGGAGCTCAGATGATAGCTGCCGAGTGATCGGTGGAGGGGGGCACAGGATCACAGAACCCTCTCCCCTGCCGCTACTGTCTTTGGGCTGGTGTGGGATGACGGCAATCAGAGCCCCCGCGAAAAAGAGTAAATGGCATTTTTTTTCAGTTACCAGCTGCCGAAACGGGGGGCTGTTTCGGGCCCTCTTCTGAAGCCAGAATAGTTCGGGGGGGGGGGGGGGGGGGGGGATAGGGTGCCCCCCAGGAGTAGAGAAGACTCGACCAGATTGATTGAGAGGTCATGTGAGTTTTAACATTAAACACCTATAACTCTGCCATTTCTATCACATAAAACCCCTCTATATGATATAAAGTACCTCACATAAGCGAGTACATCCCTCACATGTTTGCAATTAATTACTTTATTCTCTCTTTTCATGGGACAACATGGAAGATATGACACTTTGATACAAACTAATGTAGTCAGTGTACAGTTCGTAGAACACATCATTTAAGTCATTTAAGGTCTTAAAGTGGAACTTCACCCTAAATAAGAGTCTACCTTATGTGTTTTCCCCATTCCCTATATACAGGCTGCCCACATTAAAAACCATCCTACCTGCACCTATTGTGTTTTTTTTACTTTCTAACATCCAAGATGGTGACCCATGGAGCTGCAGGCTGCCTGCAGACAGGAAGTGCCTTCTGACTATGCTGCTTTGCATTCTGGGATTGCTGTCCTTTCCCTGACCCCAGCTCTGCTCTGTCTGTGCAAAGCACAGCTATAACCACGCCCCCCTGCACTCCGCACCTCTCCCCTCTCCTCAAAATGTGATGCTTCTGAGGCAAGATGGCGGCGACCGTATCCTAGAGCAGTGAACATAGTTGAAGCCCAGCGGGTGAATGATTAATAAGTAATCGACTAAAACCTTAAAATATATAAATTTTAGATGCTGGGGAATAGTTTTTGATGGATTTGGGCTTTTCATTAAATAATGATGAAGGTCCGGTTTAAACAAAAGTGAGTTCCCCCCAAGTGAAATTTGCCAAAGCCTGCCTAAAGTGTCAATATTTTGTGTGGACACCTTTTTCCAGCACTCTCTCAGATGCAAACGCCCAAATGCACATGAACCCCCAGACATGCATGCACCCCCGCAAACACACACTCCAAAATGCTCAAGCAGGCCAGTGCTTAAAAGAAATCTCCCTTTTTGACAGGTTTTTGGCATTTTAGTGCTGTCTTATTGTTTTCCTCTCTTGGGATGTAAAATAAACTTGTGCGTTAGGATTGTGCCCCCAGACCTGTGATTTACTTATTAGCACGCTGCTTCCAAGTTTCTTATATTCCTGTTGGTCCTTCTTCGTAAAGAAGGAGTGGTTTTCTTGCTTTTGCAAAGCTCTAATATACTTTCTGCCTACAAATCCCAGAATTATTTCACTGTAACAGGCGAGCGCATTAGCAGCTTTGGCTAAACAAAGAAGTAGTAAGGACGCTTCCAGCTGAGAACACAATATATTGTTCCCCCTATCTGAAGAAAGTGATATAATGCAGATGGGGTTAAACTTGTCATCTGTGCCTCAGCCAATCAGGTGATTAGCAAGCCAGAGTCAAGAAGTTTTTGATCTGTACAATCAGAACACCACTTTGATGTACATTGTTAAGGTAACACATTGTTGCTAGGGGAAACATTTATAACATGGAGTTGAAAAACAATAAAAAAGAAAAAAAAAATAACAGATAAACTCCGAACCTTGAGCACATCATACTAGCACACGATAATAGAAAATTTTAAATATGCTTTCAAAATGGAGGGTTAAAGTGCTGGACTGACCAAGCATGTCTCCAGACCTAAACCCTATTGAGTTGTGGGCATCCTCAAAGGCGGAGGAATGCAGTTCTGTGATGGAGTCATGAAGGAGTGGAAGAGGATTCCAGTGGCAGCCTGTGAAGCTCTAGTGAACCCTATGCCTATAATATTTAAAGGGTAATGCCACTTTCTTTAGCAAGGCAGTGGTCATCTTGGAAGTGCGTTTGGGGTCATCATCATGTTGTAATACTGCCCTGCGGGCCAGTTTCTGAAGGGAGGGGATCATGCTCTACTTCAGTATGTCATAGTATATGTTGGCATTCAACATCACCTCAATAAGCCTTCGTACAGCCCCAAAATATGACACTCCCACCACCATGCTTGATTGTAGGCAAGACACATGCTTGACAACATCAAAACCAAATAGGTTTATCTTGGTCTCATCAGACCACAGGACATGGCTCCAGTAAACCATGACCTTAGTCTGCTTGTCCCCACCTGTTTGCAGGCTTTTGTGTGTATCAAATTTAGAAGAGGCTTCCTTTTGGAATGACAGGCATGCAGGCCAAATTGATGCAGACACGTTCTGCCTTCAATTACATAATCCACGTTGACCCTAACAATTCACCTGGAGATGCTGGTTAACCCAGGGTCTTAATGACCTGACCATGATTGTATAGGCTATGTTGGTCTTCAAGCCTACCTCTCTTATCTATCTGGTCTTTGAAGGTTGCTGCGTCTTCTATAGGCAGGTCTGACTTCCTAAGAATTTTGGAGACCGCCACATTTACCTTCAGGGCTCAAAAGTTTAAATCTTCAGTACTGAAGGGAATCTATGCTTCTAAGACTTAGGGATGAAACAGTTTCAGTCAGTAAAATTCCATTCCTTTGCTACTTTGCTATGATGTCCCCGGTATTTGTGAAGAGAGAACACTTTATACAGATGTTCCTCAAGGCCCTCATAACTCATCCTTTAGACTTTAGATTTAGTAATAACCTGCTGCTGTTTCCTCACTATATCAGCCATCTCCTCCAGTATTTGGTTAGTCTACTCAGAGAAAAATATGTACCGCGAACTCCCCTCAGGTGGCCCTGCTGTCCTTGCTTCCTGGCTCTCTCTCCCGTGGCAAAAAGGGGGTACTGCGGCATTTCGTGACAGCAGCGAGAGCAGTCATCCCGAGATGATGGAGATCCACAGCCCCTCCATCTCTTGTTGAATGGGTTCGGGAGGTGGAGGCCATTCGTCGTATGGAGGAGCTGATTTCAGACTCCGAAGGCTCCTGGGAGAGCTATAGGATGACGTGGGTCGGTTGGCTGGACTACAGGGACACCCATTTCGCGCAGAAGATATTATAGGTGGTCAGGCGTCGGTACGCCCCTGTCAGCAGTAGTACTTCTGTCCCTGTATATGCTTCGGTACGCGTCCCTACTCCTGCCCTTGCCTTGGAACTACCCATACTCATCCCCAACTTTTTCCAATGCTCCCGCAATCCTGTCCCTCATTCTTCCTCCTTCCCCTTCCTTCCTAGGACACCTCACAACCCAGTGTCATTAGGCCCTGGGATGCACCCCAATAAATCAAGTCTCACGCAACAGTAACCAAGTCATATGTAATGTTTAAAGTGGACTAAAACCTGTGAAGCTTTCCAGGCTTGGTCGGTCCATACCCCCGGGGCATCTAGGATGGTCCGCCATGTAAAACCCCTTCAGTTTCCCATTATAAATACTCTCCTCCATTCAGCTCTGTTGGTCGAGCATATAAAAAAGCTGAATAGAAGCTTAGCTGCTTTTGTGAATGGTGGTGGCACCCCCTGTATCTTTCTAGGGCTGTGTGCAGGTATAACAGGTGCGGCCACACAGACTACATGGATGCAGGAAATGCCACAGACACAGCGAGGCATCTCAAATGGGGATGCCCCGGGGGGTATTTAACTGGACCTAGAATATTGAGACTTTGCAGTTTGGGGTAAAGTATGGATGGATGGCAGCAGATCAGGTTGTAGGAACAGGTAAGTGTGCAGCCTCATACCTACCACCAGATGGAACCTCACATAACACTAGTTAAGAACCCCTATTCTCTACTTGTTTTTATTGTAGTTGGTGGGGGCAGGGGTTTGTCAAAGAAAAGAAAAGGCACCAATATACAAATACATTAGAGGCAATGGCTATAAACAAAGTCTGAGAATGGATTGCGCAACCATGGTTCTGTGGCCAGAGATGTATTTTTCCTTCCCTATTTCATGGAGGTCAACTTACCTACAAAAGTTAATAAGGCACTATAAACAAAGTTGAAATGTAGTACCTTAGCATCCCAGTTTTTATTCAAATAATATATACAAGTGACGCATCTTCCATCTCCATTAGGGTTGTCAACATGACGAACATAGCCCGTTCCTTTACCAGGGTAGCAAGCCACCATTGCCTAAAAAAAATAAATAAATAATTAAATAAATAAATATTCTGTGGATTCTGGCAATATAAACAAACAGACTGGTGCAAAGCAAAAAAGTAGACCTCAAAATATAATTTTTGGATAAAATCTGGCCTGAATCAATAACTCAGAAAAGTTGGTAACTTTCTACATTTTTTGTTTAATGTATTCAATTTAATAACTATGTTACCTATTAGTAAGCAATTTGGTTACATCGTTTTTCAATAAATAAATTACCATAAAGGGAGTTTTATTCCCTTTAAGGTAATGTTATCAGATTTTATTCTTCTCTATGCTAGAGCTCAATAATATAAAAATGCTAATTTCTAACATGACAGTTTATTGAACTTTATATAATGAACAATCATGCAAATGGGTAGTTAGAGAGGATACAGTGACAGACACTTTTGTTCAATATGTCAAACGTTCACTTCCAAACCATGCAGGGACCAACTCTACAAACTGGCTGAATCAACATCCAGAAACACACTGTGCTTAACTCACAACATAATGAACTCTGAGATATACTCAGAGAAAAAAAAAAACTCAAGTTAGTTACCTGGTAACTTTTTTTCTAAACATCCGTAAGGGCAGCATACGCCTGAGACCTCCGGGCTCCTTCCATCGAGGGGAACACATGACCACCAGCAACAAATAAAAGCTTGACTCCTCCCTCTGTTCCCCAGTTGTTGTAGAGATCTGAAAAGAGAGAAGAGACACAGATCCACAAATTCTCTAAATAAAAGCTATAAGCAAAACATCTCCCAGTTAAAAGAAAAAATATTAGGGAGGGAAGCTGGCGTATGCTGCCCTTACGGATGTTTAGAAAAAAAGTTACCAGGTAACTAACTTGAGTTTTCTCAAAACATCCTTCGGGCAGCATACGCCTGAGAGATAGGCGAGGACTACCTCAATGGGTGGGAAGACTCGCACGAAGCACGCTTCTGCCAAAAGATTGATCTTCCTAAGATAAGAGATCCAAACGGTAATGTTTCGAAAAGGTCTTAGCCGACGTCCAGGTGGCTCTGTTCAATGGAGACCCCGGCTTGCTCTGCCCAAGACGTGGATACGCTCCTAGTGGAATGAGCTGTAACTCCTCTTGGTAAATTGACATCTCCATATGCCAGCTTAATGGTATCTTTCATCCACCTAGCCAACGTCATCTTTGACACTCTCAAACCCTTCCTGGGCCCTGAAAAGGCGATAAACAAGCTGTCAGCCTTCCTGAATCCTTTGGTTTGATTCAGATATTGTAATAGAAGAGATTTGACGTCCAAAGCCATCAGTTCTGTATCTTCTTTCGCGACAGAAGGGATGATGATCTCTTGCGACCTATGGAAATCTGATGCAACTTTAGAAGATAGCAAGGATCTACTTTCAAAACGACGGTCTGTAAAAACCTGGAGGAATGGGTGACGACACGAGAAAGCTTGAATGTCACCGACTCTTCTTGCTGATGTAATTGCCTCTAAAAACAATACCTTCCAAGTAAGCAACTTGATATCCAAATTCTTGTTCGGATAGAATGGAGGAGAACTTAATACTGATAAGACTTTTGCCAGGTCCCAATGTGGAATATGGAGCAGGCCTGGAACGTTTGACCGCCAGCAGAAATCTTTTAATGATCGAAATAGATGAAAGTTTCCTATCCAAAAAGACAGACAGGGCCACCAACTGAACTTTTAGTGTGTTAACACTTAGGCCTTGTTTACCCCCTCTTGTAAAAAGTCCAGAATAACCGGTGTTTTAAAAGAGGTCCTGCTATTCTCTGTCCTCCAAGAATTAAAGGTTTTCCATACCTTAAGGTAAATCTTTCTGGTCACGGTCTTCCTGCTAGACAGAAGAGTATTAATCACTGAAGCTGAAAAACCTCTCTTTTGCTGTAAGGAGACTTCAGGGTCCAAACTATTAACCTCCACCATTGGGGGTCTTGACAAAATACCGGACCCTGAGATAGGAGACGAGGGGTCACCGGTATTTCCCAAGGGTCCTGAACCGACAGTTCCACCAGAGTTGAAAACTAGGATCTCTTCGGCCACCATGGAGCTATTAGGAGCACCGTCGCTGGTTCCCTCACCAGCTTCTTCAGTACCATTGGGATTAAACGAATCGGAGGGAAGGCGTATGCCAGACTGAAGTGCCATGGCTGAGTTAGTGCATCTACTCCCAGCGACCGATCTCTCGGATTCAAAGAAAAAAAATTGATCTACTTTGTGGTTGCTTGCTGACGCAAATAGATCCACTTCTGGAATGCCTCCTGTACGCAAATCATCTTGAAAACAGTCGGATCTAGGGACCAATCTGATTCCTTGATCTGTGATCGGCTTAAAAAATCTGCCACTTGATTCAGAGTTCCTTTCAAGTGAATCGCTGTCAGAGACTTCAAATTGATCTCTGCCCATGATAATATTTCCAGTGCTATAGCCATCAGTTTTGAGGATCTTGTCCCTCCTTGATGGTTTATGTAGGCCACTGATGTCGCGTTGTCTGATCGGATTTGTACGTGCTTCCCTTGTAGGTGTGACCTCAGGGCCCATAAGGTTTCCTTTACTGCCACCGATTCCCTTAGATTGGATGAAGATTGACTTTGAGCTTTTGACCATCTCCCTTGAGCTGTCCATGACCCACAATGTGCCCCCCAGCCCCAAGCTGAGGCATCTGTAGTCACGGTTATCTCCTTCGTATCTCCCCAAGGCAAGCCTCTTAGGAACCGATCCTCTTCCAACCACCAAGTCAGAGAATCTCTTACTTCCTGTGTTATTGGTAGTTGTAGATCCAATCCCTGCTGGGAACCGTCCCAATTCTTCAGGATATGACCTTGCAGGCATCTGGAGTGAAGCTGGCCCCATCTCACTACCGGAAAGGAGGATGTCAAAAACCCTAGTACTCTCATTGTTTGTCTTACTGTAGGAATTGTTTCTGAGCAGATAGATCGAGCTGCCTCCTGGAGAGCAAGGACTTTCTGATGAGGAAGAGTAAGGACCTGACGGACCGAATTGATATCGAATCCCAAATAGGTCATAGTCTGAGAGGGCGTTAGAGAAGATTTGTTGTAATTCACCATCCAACCTAGGTGAGCCAACAGATTCATGGCAATCTGAATATTCTGTAGTAGTCTGTCCTGTGACTGAGCAAAAAGCAGGTGGTCGTCTAAATAGCCGACCACCCCCTATCCCTTTGCGCCTCAGAAATGCCAAGGGCTCGGCCAAAACTTTTCTAAAAATTCTTGGAGCGGACGCCAGACCGAAGGGAAGTATGTTCTTCACAGAATAAATAGTCTCCATCCTGAAGTGTCTGTACTGGACTAGAAGGTTGAGATTCTTTAAGTTCAGGATAAACCTGAAGCCTCCTGAAGTCTTCTTTACAAGGAAAATGCTGGAATAAAATAATTACTCCCCTTGTTCTCATGTCTGTCAAAATACCAAAAATTGCAGCTCTCTCCTCTCTGCCCTTTGGAAGAGAAGAAATAAAACATCTTGAAGGGGGTGTTTGAGAAAATTCTATGTGGAACCCCTCCGTAATACCTCTTACAATGAAAGGGCAATCCAACAGGCCTTGCCAGGCTGTGCAAAACCTCCCTAGCCTGGTGCCAATAATGATATTGGCGTCATTGCTTCTTGGGTCTTGCCTGATAAATTCCAAACAGGGTGGAACCTTTGAAGCTGCCTTTTCTCGAAAAATTGGAGGAGGAGGAGGCCCCTCTAGTTCTTTTAGCGGCCCCCTTGTTAAGAAAGCTTAAAAGAATTCCTAGGAGAAAAACATATTGTTGGCTACAGCCCTAGGACGAGGTGGAAAACATTTATTCCTGTCTGCCGTCAAATCCAAAACTTTACCCAAGTCTGATCCAAACAAAAATTCACACTTAAAGGACATAGCACATAATCTCTCATTTTAGAACCAACATCGCCAGACCAGGTCTTTAACCAAAGAACCCTGCGCACAGAGTTGGTCACTGCCAGATTTTGCGCTGAAAATCTAATCGACTCGGCCGTGGCATCTGTAACAAATGCTGTTGCCGAAAAGAGAATAGGTAAAGCCCTTACTATCTTATCTAGACTAGTTCTTTCTAAAAGACAGTCTTTTAGTTGTTGAAGCCAAAACCCCAGATTTCTAATGACACAATTAGAAGCCAAATTAGTCCTCAATAAATTGGATTCCACTTGCCAGGCCTTCTTAAGCAGAGAATCCATCTTTTTATCTAGGGGATCATTAAGAACCCCAAAATCCTCAAAGGCTAAACCCATACCCTTTGAAACCTTGGCAAAAGGGGCATCTAATTTGGGCCATTTTTCCCAAAACTGAGAATCTTCTTCTGCAAAAGGGTATCTACGTTTGAGACCCCTAGAAGTAAAGATTTTCCTAGATGGCTCTTTCCATTGTTCTTAAGATAGCCATGATAGGAAATGAGTAGGAAGAATCCGGAGCCAAATCTGGATAGAAGCTATCCTGTTTAGATTTGGGGCCCGCCACCTTTTCCTCAATACCCATAGATAGGTTCATCATGTGTAAGAGAAAAGGAAGATCACCAGGCGGAAATAAAAATCTGTTTTTTACCAATGAAGAGCTTGAGGCTAGGTCGTCATTCTCCTCCGGGGAAGAATTTTCACCTTCCTCTGATTTATCGTCAGGAACAAAAGTTTCCTGAGAGACAAAAAAGGAGGGATTCCCCATATGCCCAGAAAATAAGGATGGATCAAAGTGGCCCAGACCTGAATGAGAAAGGCCCATCTGGTTACCAGGAATCTCAGGGAACCCCTGAACTTTAGGGAAGGAAGAGATCTGGTCTTTAAGATCCTTCATCAGCCTCATCAAATCATCCTTATGCTCCTTATTAACCACTTTATCTGTGCATACTTGACAAAGGGGTTTAACATAGGTATCCGCAAGCTTCAAGGATATAAAAAAAATGACACCAGTGCGGCCAATGTTCCCAAAATTAGGTCTCCCTCCAAAAAAAAAACACTGAATGGGGTCCGGTAACCCCTGCTTCTTCCCAAAAATCATCCTCAGAAAGAGGGAAAAAATGTTTACTTACCCCCCTCTTGAGAAAAAAAATCTCAAAAGAATGGGATCTGGCAAATAATCCCATAGGGTATCCCGGGCCCCAGATAAAAGTTTATCTTAGGGACCGAGAAATGGACCCCCTGTTTACAGGCCCATAGCACCGGGAAAATACTTTACCTGAACCTAACGATCCAGGAGCTAGTGGTCCGGCTCCTTACTCGAGGAAGAACACGGAAACAACTGGGGAACAGAGGGAGGAGTCAAGCTTTTATTTGTTGCTGGTGGTCATGTGTTCCCCTTGATGGGAGGAGCCCGGAGGTCTCAGTCGTATGCTGCCCGAAGGATGTTTTGAGAAAAACACATTTTTCTAAAATAGCAATCAATATAAAAGCGCAATACCCAACATGCATAGATACTTTTAACTGCCAGCCTAATTGAGATGTCTCCCTCTGTTTTGACTACGTGAAAATAAATAAAAATTATGTTTTTTAAAATTGTTCTCATTTGGCCAATGCCCCTGACTATGATCTTATGGTGTATAACTAGAAATGGATATTTTTGCTTTTTGAATTGTCCTGGAACACTTTTTTTTGCCTTCCTTCTCTGTAAGATGGCAGATGATCAGCCATTGCATAGGTGTGGCAATGACACCATTGCCACACAGAACAGTGGCAGTGAATGGAGGAGGTGGGGTTTACAGCTAAAACAAGTGGCATTATCTGGGATTTGTGAGGAGACCCGGCTGGAGTCAGCATACGTCGGGCTACTGCCTCTCAGCGCTGTTGTAACTGCCAGGGGTCAGGACGGAACAGGAAACATCATGACCTCCCCCCCTGCCAGCCTCTTCATAGATGTTGAGCTATCAGATCTCTCCATTCCAGACATGCAGCCCCCCCTATTCATATTAGGCTCACCCACTACCCTGTGTGTAGCCCACCCCTCTGCCTGGCTTTATTCATGGTGTCATTGCGATAGAAGCTAATACAATGTTGGGGCTCTGGAGAAGCCCCCCAGAAATATATACAAAATTATCAAAAATAAATTTATTTAGAAAAAAAGGCTATACATACTGAACACATAAGGACATAAAAACATGAAAGACAAACCGTGGGGAACCTGGGCATAAGGCTTAGGACTAATACGTTTTTTGAATGAATTTAAAGATGGCACTATATTTTTAAATTGTTTGATCATGTTTGTTTGGATTGCAGCATTGGCATTTTTCCAACCCATTTTTTCCTTTGGGAGTGTGTATTCTTAGACTTTAATTTAGACAATGTTACACCTTTCCACTTTTTATTAAAAGGAGGCTACTTAAAGGGGTTGTTATAATTAAATACATGCTTATTATATGGTATTAGAGCCTTATGTCTGGGTTCCCCACGGTTTGACTCATGTTTTTTTAAATTTGTCCTTATGTGTTCATTTCTAAATAAACTTATTTTTGATTATTTTGTATATATTTCTGGGTGTGCAACCATTTTTTATTCTTTTGGGGCCCTTCTCCAGAGCCCCAACAACATTGTATTAGTATATTTGGTATCAAGTTCCCCTTGGGTGTGCACCCCTTCTAGTATTTATTGGTGGTTTATTAGTAGGGCTGTGCATATCTATATAGTTTTTGATTATAGTGATGCTGCCACCCGCCATGAGTTCTGGGCGGTGGTGGCAGCAGCAATGTTATCTGTGCTGCAGAGTTACAATGGTGGCGTTCCCCCCCAAAAATCCACCTACCCAGTTTAACCAGCTCAGGGACCATCTATGCAGGGCCTGTGAAACAGGAGCCCCCACAGCCCCAGGCTCTTCTGCCCCCCACCCCCAGGCTTTAGAGAGGCAGGTAATGGGGGACTGGGAGTTATTGGCAAGTAACTCACTAGCCGCAGGTGACTTGCCTTCCCCCTAAGCCTTGTTAGCTGGTATAGGGGCCTCATGCATCCCTTACCAGTTCACAAAGGGTTACATTTTTTTTTTTTTTTTTTTTTTAATAATTACCTCCCATCCATCCCCGAGTTATACTTGCTTGGTGACAGGACATAAAAGTGGTTAATTAAAAAAAAAAAAATAAAAGACATGGGGGGGTTAGAAACCCATAAAAAATCCCCTCCAAAAATGGCGTTGTGCCCCCTTCCCAGAACAACTATCCCAGGGACAAGCTATGCAGGGCTTGTAGAACAGAGTGCAGGAGCCAGCTTCTGTGTCCCCTCCCCACCCTGCAAACTACAAGCCTGCATAGCCTCTGAGCTTTGGGGGGGCCGGGGGTTACAACACACACACCGATCCTGTGTCCCCCGGCAATCTGATGACCACTGAAGCAGGGCTGGAGAAGCAGGGGGAATCACAGCCCCCTAAGCCTCCTACCCTCTCCGGGCAATCATCTGGCAACTACTGATGATCTTTGGGCGAGTGCGGGATGAAGTCACGGGGTGGAGCCTATTTCAGGCCCTCTCATCACGTCAGAAGGGTGGAGAGGGGAAATCGGAGGCCCCTCCGCTGCAGAGGATACCCGGCGGGAGGGATCGCGCACGGAGGTAAGCTATTTTTTTTTTTTTTTTTTACACATTAAATGCCGCGGCGTGGGGAAATCTGAGGTCCTGGGTTTAGAGGCAACCAGGCTGGATCAATTGATCGAGGAGTCGGGAAAAGCCAGGTACATAAAATTTACGTAGCTGGCAGTTACGTAGCTGGAGGGTCGGTTTCAATGCACCAAAACCTTTTGGATTTGGTTGTCATGTCTCCCATTCTCAGTTGCTTTTCAATACTGCAGGATTTCACGCTCCCTATGGAGCTTGGAGTTCTAGGATCAAATGGCAGATCCAATTTCATGACAATCCAATCCAAGTGAGTCCAGAAATAGGCGAGTGTTGTGGTGCCATGGGGGGGTTCACAAAGCGGGGAATCCCGATTTGGGACGCCCCTGGGGGCTGGAAGGCCGACAGCCGGGCCTGGAATCTTACCGATTTAAAAGTGTTCCTTTTACAAACCTAACCCTGCTGAGGGTCACAATTAAAATGTAAGGATGTTTGAAACTGCCTGGCAAACCACATTTCTTACAGTCAGGCTCTAAAGCCAATACAGCACACAGGGCTGCTTCATCCCCAACGTCCTTGAAAGCATTACTGGTGCTGTGCCTGGAAATGCAACATGTGGTCTTAGACATAGCACTCTGTACCCGAGACGTACTAGAAGCTCACTAGTTTATAATCAAGGATGAGATAAATTCTTGCTAATGTTCACTGCAGATAACAGTTACAGTAATTATTCATATATATGTAATTTATTCCCCCTGCACACAATCACTTCTAGTCTAATCACTAGTCGCTTACCCAATCACCGTATCTGTAAGTTCCACGCAGCCTGGGCAAAAGTCACCCGAGACATCTGCTTTCATGGCAGAGGCCAAACAGCGAGTATAGGAAATCCAGGCCTGATGAAGACATGACTGATCCCACTATGCACACACAGCCTATGGGTTACTGATACAGGAATGTGGCCACAAACAATTACTTAAACCGGACCAACAGTTTGGCTCAGTTGGAAAAGAAAAAGGTAGAGGCCATTTTAAAGCTTTCAACTGACATAACAATGCACAGTAACAGGAAGTCCATCAGCACTTCCTGTTAGCAGGTGGCCTGCACAGGCCACCGTTTTTTTCTAAAATTCACTACAGCAGGAGTTAGAAAAAGGTAAATGAATAATAAATAAATAAATTGCCCTGGGGGGGGGGGGGGGGGGGGGATACATATGAGCACTGTTTGTTGTCTTTGTCTGGTTCAAGTCATTTTTGACTGTTGGTCCGCTTTAAGAACCTCAACTATGGCACTGAAACCAGTACAGAGTACAAGTACTCTGCCTAAATAGAAAGGATATTAAAAACCGAACAGAGCTGCAAACAAGAAGCAAGTGGCAGGAAGCAGAAAGGTCGGAGGACATAGCTCCTGAGGCAAGCATAATGCAGTGCGAAAACACCAGCTTCGTCATTCAGCAGCAAAATAAAACTAAAAAAAAAAAAAAAAAAAAAAAAAAAAAAAAAAAAAAAAGTACTTACCTTTTGTCCTGTGCTGCTGGTCACTACAGGGGACCTTTGCTGTCCTGCCTGGGGTCTGAAACTATTCTCTGGCACTTTCATGCCAGACTGCACCCCCTGTAATCAGTCACAGTTCACCACAATGGAGAAGAGGCCTACTACCTCCACTGTAATAACTGGAGAGGACGTGGCCACTCCCCCCTAGTTATTGATGGCGGGACAAATGGCGTCAAAGATCCCATCCCCGTGGTCTGGCCTCAGAACGAGGGAGGCGACAGCTGAGGCCGTGATAAAGTGATCAGGTAAGTTCCGGAGCGCCAGACCTGCTGTGACCAGCAGCACAGGACAAAAGGTAAGTACTCTTTCATTTCCTTTCCCTGCTGAATCACTTTAAATCCAGTGTCCACCAAATGAAGGGGGGATAACCAGGGCAGGGTGAGATAGGATGCGTGAGCAGCACCACTCAAAGACTCCTCCTCACAGCAGGTCACCTGGAATGTCGCTCACTGATAGGATTGCATACTGGGGCCTAGAGGATGTGCATGCAAGAACATCACAATTTATTTAGCCACTGCATTCTTTCTAGGGAGATTGAAAATAAATTCACATGTTAGCAGACCTAAAGGCAAATATTTTAAAGCAAACCTCCAATCAAAAAGGATTGAAGGTAAGCCGACAGCGACATCAGGGGGAAAGGTGGGATTACACACTGCAGTGCCCAAGACCAGAGGCAGTGGTACTTACTACTGACTTCCACATAACCACTCTGCCTGGCGTTTCACATACTGCTGGCAGCTAATCGTGTACAAGGATGGAATCATGGTTGCAAAATTTCGGGCAGCCTGTTAAAAGACCTTTAGTCAAGAATGATTTGCTTCCGTGCTGTTAACTCTAATTTGGGATTAAAACAGACATATTAAGCAAAGGACAGCCGAAACACCAATAAATATTTTGCCTACTGAAGTGCCATCACTCCATCCAACCCATTGTCTACCAATAAAGCTAAATAAGAGATTTGTTGGATTAATTTTCCAATCAAAGATATTCCTGTCGTACACCATCTCCTAGCGATTAATATTTTCACTGCGCTCAATATGTGTGTCAGAGAGAATCCCTTCAGTCAATTAAAAAAAAAAAAAAATCCACGATTAATATCCAACTCTATTGGGATCTTCAAAACTCTAGCTATCAACTGTTCTACATGTGTCCAAAAAGAGTTGGTAGGTCCACCATATATGAATAAACATTCCTTCTGATCTCTCGCACCTTCAACAGATTCCAGAATTTTGTGGAAAAATTCTCTTCAATCCAGCCGGAATTCTATACAATTGTGTGACTATTTTATAGTTCACTTCTTTCATTATTATTTAAAGCAGTCCTTCACTCTGAATAATAGTCTATCTTATAGGTTTCCCACACCCTTTACATACAGATTGCTCACATTAAAATTCATCCTACCTGCATCTACTGCATGTTATGAGCCTTTAAACATTAAAGATGGCGGCTCATGGGACATCAGGCAGCCTGCAAACAGGAAGTGCCTTCTGACTGTACTGCTCTGCAATCTGGGATTGCTGACCTTTTCCTGACCCCAGCTCTGCTCTGTGTGAGCAAAGCACAGCTACAACCCACCCTCCTGTACTTTATCCCACTCTCCTCTGCTCAGTAAGTGTGATGCTTCTGAGTCAAGATGGTGGCGCCCGTATCCTAGAGTCCTGAATAGAGTTGCAGCCCAGTGGGGGAAAGAATAATAAGTGACTAAAAACTCAAAATATATTAATTTTAGATGCGGGGGAATCGTTTAAGGGTTTGGGCTTTTCAATAAATCATGGTGAAGGTCCGGTTTAAGCTTTAAAATATAATGATGGCACATTCTTCTCCACCTATCCATTGGGTTTTCCCTCTCCAGGGATTTTTCCCAAATTTTGTTTCCCACCATATCCAAAGTTCAAGCTCTCTCCTCACATAACGTTCCATACGCTCAAGCCGAGATGTGTTCATTTGGACCCCTCAATGGAGGTCGTTATTGCCCATTTACTTAGGTCTTCACATACTTTGGACAGATAGCTTATCCAAAAAAGCTCCCACCATTTTTACGATGTAAATCAGTAAGAAATGCCCACTCAAAATCCTTAATGAAACAATTTATGTGACAGGGTTCCCTTCCCCCCGTCCTATTCCACATCAAGTTACTGTCACCTATACAAAACGGTCACCACCATCTGCAAGGGTTCGGTTCTATTCTATGCCCTATAATACATAATATATTACATACATCTGGAACCTTTAATCCCCTCTATACTATACTATACTATATCTATATAAGGGGTTTTATGGCCCCAGATATATTGTGTTAATGCCCCTGACATCTTCCATAGATACACTTTTGGTAACCTGACAGGCAGAGATTGCATCACATATAAGATCTTAGGTATCAACATTTTAGCGCTGAAACCCCACCAAACCATGATGTCTTGAGGTAGTGCCATATTTTAAGAGCATAACTTGGCATATACAGGCCCAGATATTTTATTGCCACTCAAAATGAAATTTACCCATTAATCCTGAATTGCTTTTCTCAGAATATATCCCCATAGCTTCAGACTTGCCATCATTTATTTTTAAATTTGATATCTTATTAAACTGAATAGAAGTATTGGGTTCTGTGATGTAAAACATCACATCGTCGGCCTATTCAAATCCTGTGAATATCTATCTGGGTGTTGTAACTCTTCGTACAAAAATTTTCAAGGGATAATATAAATATTATGGGCGACATAGGACAGTCTTGGTGCATGCCGGTACTGCAGAACTCTCTGATCTTACCCTTGCTGCCCTAAATTGCACCGTCTGGTTTGAATAGAAGGCCATTACCCTGTTAAACATCACCGGCCCCATTCCCAGAAAATTAAGAGCCTGTTGAATCCAACTCCAGCCTACTCTGTCGAAGACCCAACCTCATCTGTGGATGAAAATAGAAATTCAACCCATGTTTTCTTATGTAACTAGACCTGCTTATGAGATAGTCCTGCCATTATTGTTGGAAACCTACGAGCCATATATACAGATTTTATTGCTTCACTTGTACTAACTGTATTGATTACTATAAATTTCTTGGGAAATTAATACACATCAATTGGCAAAACATTAATTGGTGTTTAGACTATCCATTGCTTAATTCATTTTGTAACGTTGCGACCACCCCAGTGGAAAGGATGGTAATACATAAATCTGAACCCAGACAAAATGTTTTTTCATAGGATCTGGTGTGCATTGTTGTAACTTATTTATTCATGATTAAAACAGACATATCTGGTGGTGGAGACCATAGGTAAATATTCCTCAATTGCTGTAGAAATATTGGTCTACAAAACAATCCTCAGTGGCTTGGCATACCCAGAAGCCAAAAACATGCATATACCTGGTGGGAGAAGGTGGTGAAGCACAGGAACAAAGTTTTTATTCTATTAATTTATTTTGAACGCCAAACGCCATGTCGGATTTGGGTAAGGGAAACCTGTGGCTTGTGCCAGTGGGCATATGGTCCACTCATTTTAAAGGAAGGTCGAATAAGCCTTTCTGCTTGCCATGTCTTTCATTCATCAGCACATACTGAAATAGATCCCTTCTGCTGACTCCCCCCTTAATGATTACACTTCTATGGGGACTGCCACATTGATACATGCTGACAAAGGAGAAAGTTCTCATTGATTTGACTTGAGAAATATAAAGCAGGTTAAATGATGTCTGAATGAAAGGTGCTTCTCACAGCCAGCATGAGGAAGAGCCTGGAACGTCACTTTGATTTTGAACTTCTCACGTTTTGTTCAGTGCCCCAAGGACATCCAGAGTTGGGATGCCCCTCTGTGTGACCCCCCCCCCAGATCACCCTTTTAAACTCACCTCTTCCCAGTCCAACGGTGCATGCATGGGCTCTCGTCCAGAGTGGTTTGCTGTGCATATTAATGCTCGGCAAACATGCTCTGTTTACATGAAGAGCCCAGTGATGGGAGCAAGAAAGGCCACAATCCCCTGTAGCGTGCACTCCCGTCCCCAGCCTGCATGAATGGCTGGGTGTGGGAGCGTGTTCACAGCTCAGAGGAGCGGGGATGAGGCTGTCCTTGTTTACATTGGCAAGACTTTAAAGCAGAACAAAACCCACCAGCAGCCACCCCAAAATCTAAAAGATTCCTGGGCTAGCTGAAAGCTTGCCCCACTTTATGAAACCCCCCAGGACCCCAGTAATTGCTTATTTTTCCCCAGTCCAACGGCGCATGCATGGGCTCTCGTCCACTGAGAGCCGTCTGCTGTGACCAAATAATTTGGCAAAAGGCTCTCATTGTTTGCAACAATTCAGATAGGCTAGGAGGGGAGCACGAATGTTGTCTGGGATGCGGCAGCGCATACCCCACATTGAAGTCAAAGAGATCAGACATAGCAAACGTCTGATTGACTGTGGGACCATGCATGCGTGAGAAAGAGGCGAGTTGTACTAGGCATTCTGGGGGGGGGGTCACAAAACAAGGCATCTCAATTCGGGGAACGGACCAAAGCCCAGAAAGACAAATTCCTGAGTTTTATTTGGCTTTAAAATGGATGTCCAGTCCCCATGTAACCCTCACCCTCTGCTGAGGGAGGCCCCAGATCAAGACCTCCTGCTCATCAGCAACTTCTAGTTGGCGGCTCCCTACTCACCCAGCCCTCCTAAGTTGTTCGATCACTCCTTGAACTCAAAGAGCAAGGGGGTGAGAGCTGCCAATTCATTATGTCAAGGTATTAATAGGCATGGCAATGAATGCTGATTTCAGAAGAGCCTGCACAAGTGAATCACAGGGTTTCACGCACACACAGGGGCACCTCACATTGGCATGTTCCTATGAAGCAGACCAAAAGCTTGGAGAGTGAAAATACAGAGAGTCTGTGAGCATCACCAGTACAAAAAGGTAGTCACCAGCACACAGTAGGGTTGATTCAGCGCATTGAGTATTTGTTTACTCACGTTTTCCCTCGTTGCAATGCAGCATCATATTTAGCTTTGCAAATCTTTAATCTCAGCAAAACATGTGCCGAGTCGCACCAAAGAAAGAAAACTTCTGAAGCTGTTGGCAAATGTGAGCGTCCCTGCCAAACCTGAACTTCACTTCATCCTAAAGGCGGTATCTCTCTCTCTTATTGTCTCCCCTTTAAGCTGCTGCTATTTATCTGCATGCTGTGCTTGTTTATTAATCTAAACCTCTTTGTAGGGATTTATATTTACTGTTTTTACTGTGGTAGCTTGAACATTTAGGTTTGATATTGTTTTTCAGTTGTTGCATCATGTCACTTTTGGATTTTTACATTTTGTATTTATAATTTTTTTTCACCTCACGAGCGATCCCCTCCTGGGGGGACTACCCTTCCCCGCTCTCGGAAATGCCCTACCCCATTCACCCCTCCCCCCATATACGCTATGTCACCGCTTTGAATCTAGTCATCTACGAAGTACATTACCACAAGCATCTTGAGGGGAAAATGAAGGGAGAGCATTCAGGAATAATATTGGGACGGATTCGAGGGGAAGTAACCCCTGCATAGTCCCATACACCCCCCCCCCCCAATGTGACTTTATATGCCATGAGCTACTGTTTTACTTGCAGTGATATCTGTTCTGTATGGAAATGTACCCAGTGAGCTACGGACAGCCTCACTTCCCTTATGTGTTTTCCTATGTTGTACTCCACTTTACATTGTAAAATGAAAATAAAGAATAATAAAAAAAAAAAAAAAAAAAAAAAAAAAAAAAAATCACCTCTAAATTATAGCACTCGCACTTTATAACGATTATTATAGGATTGTATATAAGCATATATTCCCCTTTTGTTTATCAAGATATATTGGTGTGCACTTTAGATAGAGAATATGGAGGTCACTTTGTGATACCTCCATGTGTATTGTATTATTAAGAGGTAGAGACAAGAGACACCGCCTGCGGTATAATAAAGGGTTAACCTTTATTGTATAATATTGATGTTATTTATAGTTCAGGGTAGACAATTGGTTTTAAATGAGTCGGTGTCTATATGTTTTTAGATTCTTTGGTTTGGCTTGTAACATATTAAAATAAAGTAACCTTTTTGATTATAAGAAGATTGTTGTGCCCGCTTATGGTCCACAATAAGGGTTATTATTGTGCATGTCTAGTTTAAAAGGTGGGACCATTAGAGCACCTCTTTCTATTTATTTTTTCATCAGTCTTATTAGAATAGTGGTGCCCGCCCAAATATTTAAAGGAATAAAAAACATTATACCTGGTGTAATATATCATCTTTGTTCTCACCGTTTGTATATGCACAAAAAAGTTGTTGCTGGAAAGCTCTAAGAACATGTCTGACTATATATAGACTTCAGTATAATCTCTTTATAGTCAGGCAGCATGTTAGATCTTTCCAGTTACACCTTGCATCTAGATATAAATGGTCTACAAAAAGATGCAGACTCCATACCCCATGTCTGTACGCAAAGTTCCTGTTAAAAGACAAGAGATAAAAGATAAGAGTCATCTTCTCTGCCCATTCTTCTTCTGAGGAGATGTAATAATTTGTTAGCAGTACCCAAATGATACAATGTATGAGTTTGTTAACACAAGCTCAGAATCACATAACACATTGTAACAAATGCCAGCTGTGCTCAGACACAGCTGGCAACCACACTGTTTGCCAAATCTACTCACCTCTCCTTGGACTAACGGCACATGGGCGACTGCTCGTCCAATCAGCATCCCAAGCCGCACACATCGGCCGTGTGCAGCATCACTTCTCCTCCTTCGGATGTGCGTGGCCATGCACAGCCATTCAGTTGTGGCCACGCACAGCTGAGAAGGGATGCAAGTGATGCTGGCACTGGCGCCTCTTTATTCTAGGAGACTTCAGGGCCGGTTTCGGCTCACTTTAAAGAGGAACTTTGTAGGTCCTGGGCCATCCGAGTTCCACTTCCTGGGGCATGCCAGCCCTACTGTGTGAAACCCCCTGGATTTCCAGTTTCACTCACCTGCTCCCAGACCCCTCGATGTGTCTCTGCGCCATCTAGCTGTGAGCATACCTGCGCCAGACCTGTCTGAATGGCAGGCGCGGGCATGCCACAGCTAGAAGCTGGGTGGGGGGATGCGGATGGTGGCCAAGCCTGTGTCATGGGAATGACAGGAATGTGAGTGTATTGGGCAAACTGGGGGAGATACCCACAGTGGGGCATCCCGAAACTCCTCTCGTCTGAGAACAACAGCGCAAGGGAAAGTGAAATTCCTGTTTGTTGAGCAGAACATAAGCTTAAATTCCCACCTTTGTTCTACCGTTGATTCTGAAGTTCCCCAGCTTGCTGCCGCAGTGGCGGATCAGGTCATCCATGCTGCTCATCAGGTGGCCAATGGCTTTGCAGCCGGCTTCTTTGCCCTCCACCCAAGTGATCTGGTCACCACGTATGTCCCGTGAGGAGTCGCTCTTCTGGCTGACCAGTTGACCATCGGTGAAGTGTCCGGTGCTGTGCAAGGCTTTCACTTCGCTGACTATCCTGTCCCCCATGTCCTGCCCCAGGAAGTTATCCAGCACACAGATGCCATGCTTATTCATGCACGGGATGATATAATCCAGGGCCAGTGTCTGCAGCAGCAGCGGCTTGGCATGCCCGTTGGGCCTCTCTAGCCCAGATCCCTGTACCCCAGCCTCACCAGGGTGGGTGTAATCTTCTGCTTTAATGGCTCTCAGAGTGGCCCCACCAACCACCACCTCTCGCTGTGTGGCTTTGGGCTTGGAGGAAGTAGCCCCCTGGGCTGATGTGTCTGGGCTGTCTGTGGCTGCCATTGGAGCTTTGGCTTTAGTGGGCTGCTTCAATTCCAGGCTGACACTGGCAGCCGGGTTAGGGGGGTTTCCCTTACACACCAGCTTGTGCTTCTTCCAGTCCTGCCGCTGATGCTCTTTGCTGCAGTAAAAGGAGTTCCGGCAGCGGCCACATCGTAACAGATCCTCCATCTTCCCGCACAGCTCACAGTACTGGCGATCGTGCTCCTGGCTGCCCCCCTCGCAGCCCTGTCCCCCCGCCATGATGCTCCGCAATCAGTAACTCTGTGTGTCAGCCCAGTGCAGGGAGGTGATCAGCGTCACTGGCACACGGGGCCCGAAGCCATGCGTCAGTCGGCACACGTGTGTTTACCTGTCAAACATCAAAACGTCAACCAGCAGCCTTTCCGCAGCCACTTCCTCTGCAGCTAGCGCATAGAAGCTCCTCCCGCCAGCTACAGGGGGGCGAGCCGAGCCGCTTACTGCTACCCAGACGCCACTTCTATTTCCTGCCGACTCCGGGGAGGAAGCTTGGCCGCCAGTCACATTACATCGCCAATAAAACTAGCACCGCCGCTTCTCTTTCGAGAAAGGACCTTTGATGACGATAACATCGAAATCACGTGATCCTGTACGACGTCAGCTGACCATGTGATTTGCTCAGAGGTAGGCGTGTCCAGCCAAGCTAGTAGATGCCATTACGTGACCCCGCCTTACAGGAGAGACGTCAGCACTGGGCTTAGCCGGTACCAGAGCCCCTGTACTTCATATGGCGGTCAGGTGACACCTCTCTCCCCTGGGCAGCCCCCCTATGCCGGGCATAGGGCCCTGCAGTAACGAGGACTGGGCAGCAGCCATTATTTTCTTATTGTTTATTTATCATCTTCCATAGCGCTGTACAATGCCTTATTATTTTTACTTACTTTTTTCTGTCATTCTTTCTAAAAACTTGACCTCCTTTTAGCCATTCTGCATGTCATCACCTTTATTTTACTTTCTTTTCTTGGTCATTCATTCTATAGTACTATTTCTGTCAATCTTTTTTTTTTTCTTTGTCATTCTTTTAATTCTTTTTGTCATTCCTTATATGATTTCTTTTGTACTTCCTTTTTACATGCCTTTCATTCTTTCTTTGTTATTCCTTCTATTCTTTCTTTTGTACTTCCTTTTTACATGCCTTTCATTCTTTTTTGTTCATTTCTTCTATTCTTTGATGCCCTCCATTTTGTCTTTGTCATACCTTCTATTCTTTCTGTCATTTTTTCCGTTCTTTCTTTTGTACTTTTCTTCTATTCTTTCTTTGTCATTCCTTCTACACTCTCTTTTGTACTTTCTTTTATTACTCCTATTCCTTCTATTCTTTCTGTCATTTATTCAATTCTTTCTTTAAACCGGACCAACACCCATGTTTTTTAAAATAGTTTTTGTCTTTGTGTCTCTCTTTCTGTCATCCCTTCTATTCTTTTGTTTCCTGTTTCATTAATTCCTTATTTTTTCATGATTTCTTTCCTTGTCAAGTCATGGCATGAGACTGAAACATTGAGCTTTAAAGGAGAGGACGAAAATGATCCCTAAGAGGGTAGTTCAGCAAGTGGCACAGGGCAGGAGTCTGCGGCAGCAGTCACAGGCAGGGAGTCTCCAGGGAGCAGCCGGGGTGGGATAGAATTCACTGAGCAAAATCCACCATAAATGTCATGCCCACACCATAAACCTGGAGCCTGCCCTGCCACCTTGTATTGCCTCCCATACACTGCAGTGCTCACAAGGAAAGATACAGGGTATCCAATGGGAAGGATGTTTCCTACTTGCATTTGCTTGTTATGGAAAAATTAAAGGAAAAAGGGCCAAGAAAATTCTTCTAATTATGATTGCAGGTGTGCCATGCTTAATAGAACACTAGGAGGTGCTGTTACAAATCCTATGAATGAAGCTGAAATGATTCCGAGCCTTATGTTTTGTCATCAAAGACCACAAGATGGCAGTGTAGTTAAAGTGGGCCAAAACCCAGTATGCCTCCTATGTGAAACCCCCCAGATCTCCAGCATCAACTCACTTCACCGCGGTCCTATGGCGCATGTGCGGCCGCTCATCTAATCAGTGTGCTCAGGGGCCGCTGAGCTATGGACGTCTAACCCAACATCTTAGCTCAGCGGCTCCGAGCGCGCTGGCGGCCGCATCTCGCGCTTCCCTCTAACAGGGAGCACGCGCCCTGCTAGAGGGATAGCAGGGATGGGGCTGGACATGCGCCGTTGGACCAGGATTAATGTAAGTGTAGCAGGCCACCTGGGGGGTTTCACACAGGTTTCAAACGATCTACATGCGTTTGTAGGGTGGGTTGTTAGCCCCCCTAGGTCCTGAGATTTGGTGTTTGGAAGTGTACTATCCTGGACAAGGTGCATTGATTCCGATTATGATTTGGAGCCTCGGATATCCAGATCCAGGGGGGCTAGACATTTACTAGAGGTGTTGTTGGAAAGAGGAGGACTTCAGTTATGCACCTCTGAAAGTAAATGTGGTACGGCAACATCAGTTGATGGGGCTTGTTCTGCAGCTGAAGATCTCAGCTACATTCCATGTAAGTTTGGACTTCCTTTCCCCCATGGTCCTGGGGAACCGGGGCTCAGAAGTGGACCTCCCTGGGTGAGGTGCCTCAATTCCCAGGGTGACCCACTTTGGAGCCCTGGATTAGGGGGGGGGGGGGGGGGGGCTAGCAACCAACTGGAGGTGCCAAGAACAGCGCAGAGAGGTGGTGAGGACTGGAGCTGGTGGAGACAAGTGGTGGACAGTGCAGAGGACAGAACACAACAGGATTCTCCGGCCCAGATCAGCAATGATATGAGTTGCCTACCTATCTACCTAATGACCCACCCACAATTTCCCCACCTACCCACACACCTTCCTATCCTACCTGCTTGCTGACCAACCTACCTACCTATCTTGCTACCTATCCCTACTGCTTACTGACCCACCCACTCACCTGCTTACCCAGGACCTGGAGCGACAGCTGGCTGCCCTGGTGTAAAGGCAGAATCCTCAGATCCTGGAGCTGTGGTGGCAGTTGCCCACCTCCTTACCTGCCCTCCCACCTACCTACTGACCTATGTATGCACATGTTTACCAACCAACCTTATCCTATCCTAAATAGGAAAATAAGAATTCCTATCTAAATTCCCACATACTCTACCTAACTACCCCCCTACCTGTCCATCTGAGTACCTACCCACCTACCTGACAACCCCGACCTACCTACCCACCCACTCACCTGTATGCCTGCCTGCTCATCCACCTACCCTCCTAACATAACCTACCTACCTATGAGATACAGGGAGATATGCAGTCCTGTGATTCGCTGCCTGCTTTTATTTGGTGGCCAATCACGGGGTCTCCAGGGGATTGCCATGCAGGTAAGTTAAACTCAGGGTTGCAGGGGGGCTCCATCAATGTGGATGCCCCCCCAAACCTCCCCCAAAGCAGTCCATTACCTATTTGGTTGAAGTATTGGACTGCTTTAAGTAACGTTTGAGAAAATTCAAATAAAAACGTAGTTAAACGAAACTTGATCTTGTAGCTAGAGGTGACCACCTGTCCCACCTGCCAAACAGGTCTAAGAAACATCATCAGTCCAAGATTCAATTAGTGCTGTAGCATAAAACAGGATAAATAAAATAAATATAAGTTTAGCTAAAGAAAGCAGCAGGAAAACACTGAACAGCTTGTCTGTTTGTCCTAAGGATACAAAACTGAAGGCCTCATTTTGTGTCTGGAATTAGAGGCTAAACATTACTCGCTGGGATTTTTTTTAGTATGTACTAGTGTGCTCATGCCATCATATCAGTGCTCTGCCATTTGCTTATACTAGCATATTGCATCCCCTCACTCACTGGTGCGCTAGCATGTCCGTATAGGAAAATAACGCAGGTCTTATTTGTGTACAACCTTTCTTGTATGTATAAGCTTTCAATAAAGCTCATTTGTTCATTTGGTATTTATTCAAATAGGCTTGGTATATTTAACCCTTTGTATTTAATAATCAGTACAATTATTTAATTAATCGGGTACAATGATACAATGAGATACATAAGATTGTTTTATTGTACTAAAATATGTAAAATATATTACAATTTTATTCTTGTGACGCGGAATCTTCCTTACCATCAGGGTTGAACCTATTAAACTTTACACTAAAATCAGAACTGGGTTCCATATCTGAGGCTACGGATGTCATTTGTAGTCTGGTTCTACTCTCCACTTGGGAAACAGCTGTTAATGACATACTGGAGGAGGAGGAACTTTGTTTGGAGTTCATTTGGATGGAAGGAGGAGAGCTACCAAATCCTATCATGTTTAGAGCATCCAGAGTACCATCTGGATCAATCATTGCATTAATCACTGTAAAATAAAAAATATATATATTAAAAATATTCAATATCAAAACAGGTTTGGCAGTTTATTTTTTCAAAATTTTGCTGGTTCAATCCATCTGTAAAATTTCAAAAAAGGGAAAGCTTCCTGATATGGTATTCCCTGCAGTTTACAAATACAATTTAAAATGCTTGCATCGCGAAAACTGGCCCAAATCCATATAAATATGCTGGATGACGGGAAGGAGGGGCCACTTATACATCCAGCATCAAGAAATATCCATCCAGCCAGGCTTGCTTTTTTTATTTTAATGAATGTACTACCATAAGAGAATAAACCACAAGCTTGGCTTTTTATTCAGTTTAGGTGTATAAGTGACCCCTCCTCATTAGCTGACATGTTAATATGGATTTTTAATATTACACAATTTAGCGATAGTGCTCCTTTAAATAATTACCACAACCATAGCTCCAGTGCTGCAGAGAAGCACAGCCCCTGCTTTAGCCCCCTCTTGTTGATAGGCTGGCAGAGAGGGAGTAAGCGTGGATGTGGTCCTCTGCAGAGCCAGAATGTGGGGGCAAAACGGTATTTAGCCCACTAACAAACCATGAAACTAGTCTGCACCCAGGATGTTGGTTTAAAGCTTGACACGTGATTACTTTAACCCTCAGCAAAAAAAGATCTTATTGGCTTTTTCTTTATCTGTATCCAAATATAACCCTCAGCCCAGTATATTTGTATAGCATCCTGACCCACAGTTATTTGCATCTGCACTGAAACCCTTCACCTGATTTATTTGTAACACCATTTAAAGTGGACCAAAACCTAGGATTTTGACTATCCTGGGCTTCGGTCCTTGCCCCCGTGGGGCACCACAATTGTTTAAACAAAACTCACCACCGCTTACCTTTCGCTTCGAATTGGGATGCCCCGCTGTGTAAAGCCCCCAGGAAGCCCGTGAAAACTGTCCTTCCAATGCTCCAATGGCGTATGCGCGCAGCCAGCTCACATTATTTACAGTAGGGAGCTACCCCGCCACGGCAATCAGACTACTATGGGCATATTGCAGTTGTGCTGTCGGCTAAACCACAGTGCACTGATGTTAAAGGGCCCATTTATTTTAATATGTGACATGGAGGTGTGAAAGGGGCCTCAAATGCTGGCAAATTAACTCTAAGCAGCTGAAAAGATTGCCGACTGCTGTCAAGGCAACATCCTGGGATAGTCTTAGGGCACAATGATCATATGTGGGCTAACAGGCAAGTGAAGTGTAAGCCCCACTGCTTATGTATGTAACAAATAAACCTTGATAGACTTGATTGATATTTATATTAAACATACTTTACATTCTCATTAAAGCAGAACAAAACCCACCCAGGTCGGTCCTGGAGTCTAAAAGTTTTTAGGGGTGGCCTCTGGCCCTCCCCCTAGGCATCCCATACCAGAATACCAGGCACTCGTAAACACCCACCTTTCTCCACTCCAACAGAGCTGTCTGCTCTCATTGGAAGATTGCCTGAGCATGCACCGTTAGAACGAGGAAGAGATGAATGAAGTTTCAAACAGCAGGTTCAAGGCAAAGGATTACAGCTCCACCAAGTACAAGGGCAGCGCGGATGCACAGATTGCTTCTCAGGCAAATAATGTGAATGATAGAAATTCCAGCACAGTCCAGCCATCAGACATAGCCTTTATTTCAACAATTAAAATGTGGCAAGTCACAAGGCAGTAAAAGCGCTGTCAGCAGCTGCGAGTAACGTGTTTCAAGCTCACAGAGCTCTCAGTCACACAGTGGGGCATCCCAATTCAGGATGCCCTGGGAGAACAGACCAAAACTTAGGAAAGTCAAATTCCCAGGTTTTGTTCCACTTTAAGGGGTCTCAGTAGAAAAAGCATTCTGGCCATAATATGGGGCAATATATGACATACCTTGTATCTGTTTCTCAATTCTCTTTAGTTCTTGCAATATTGATAAAATTTCCTAAAGGAAAAATCACATTTAAGAGTCACTTTAAAGTCATCACAACCTCTATTAAACAAGTTATATTACACAGCTATAAAATATAGAAAAATTAAAGGGGTGATTCCAGGGCTGAGGAGTCGGAGTCGAGGAGTCGGAGGAAATTTTGGGTACCTGGAGTCGGAGTCGGCAAACAATGCACCGACTCCGACTCCTACTACATTTTGATTTAGCAAGTTTAGTTTATCTGTTTTTATTGGTAAATCAAAGAAAATACATACAAAATGTGGTACACAGTACAGCAGAACATCCATTAAACAGACCAACATTACAATAGCTTTACATAGTGCCATAACAGTTCCCCGATATCCATTATCCCGCCCTAAGAACATTGGGGGCGCCAAGCCGGCGCGCTGCGGGAATCCCACCCCCCGTGTCATAATGAACCAAAGCCTCTCCGGTCCAACTCCACGGCCACCCAGGCACGACAGGGTCCCGGACGATGAACAGGGGACTCCTGTTCTTCCCTAGCAATTGGCATCAAGCCGAGCGCCCCAAGAATCAGACCGGAGACCGCTGAAAACTCTCTGAAACGCTCTGAAACGATCTGAGTCCCGGAAGTCAATCCAACAGGCCCAAGTTGTGATGTATTTTCCTATCAAGCCTTTATCGCCCAGGATGAGTTCCTCCATTCGTCTAATATGTTCAAGCTCCACTACCCACTCAGCCAGGGAAGGGGACCCCAGTGTCTTCCAGTGTCTAGGTATAACAGCTCGCGCTGCCGATAGAAAGTGCCGAAGTAAACCCTTTTTGTGTTGAGATATGGAGCCCTCTATAAGGGAGAGGAGGGTTAACTGAGGTGTGTTGTTCACTTTCGTGCCCGTTGTCTCAGTGTGTATATCCAAGACCCTTTCCCAGAAAGATCTAATAACTGGGCACGCCCACCATATGTGCGTCATATTTCCCTCCTCTGCCAGGCAACGCCAGCACTTGAAGTCTAGGGTGCATATTTATGGATGTCCGCAGGACATCTGTACCACCTTAAGATTATCTTAAAATTCCTCTCCTGCGCCGCCCCCTCCAAGATGGATTTATGTTATAATGTAATAGCATAAGAGCAGGACAACATATAATCTCTGTCATGATTGGTGTTAGGTTAGTCCAAAAGGTCGTTATGTTGGGACAGGACCATACTATATGAAAGAGAGAACCCCCCTCTTTCCTGCATCTCCAGCATCTAGGTCATGTTTGTCATGACATTCAAGTACAAAGGGGAGCCACATGTCCTTGTCAGAGGAGGACCCGGGGTCACTGTCAAAGTCGCCCGGGCGATCCCCGGAGGAGTCGGAATCATGGAATATGACAAAATAAAACTTAAAAAAGTTCTAAAAACCGCGCTCAAATATCAAAAAGAATGAATAAACAAATTAAATGTCCTTATATAGATCTCTCGCTCCAAGCCTTTAAACTGTTGTCACCTCAGTTTCAGTATTCAATTATATATATATATATATATATATATATATATATATATATACAGCCCTAAAGCTGCATATGTAAGGCTCAGCGAAACAGTTGTATCACCACAGGTGCTCTTCGTGTCAATTCAGTGACATCACCACCACCATCTTATATATAACGTACCAGATTCAATCTTGATTTATAGCACATCTGATTGCCCTTTTTCTTTTAGGGCTCCACTATTCCTCCTCTGGCTTGATTATATGCTTATCTATTAAATATTAGGGTATTTCCCTCCTTATAAAAGATCAATGTACTCCAATTTCCACAAGGGGATATATCAAATCGCTCCGGATTTATTAAAACACATATATTGGACAAAGAGACAAAAACACAGGATGCTCCAATAACGTAAGTACGTTCCACACACAGAAATCAAAATCTGGGCCGCTGGCCCTTTCAAAAGCCGCTCACCAGATATTAAAAGCAAATAAGCATTCAACATAAGAATACAGCAGCGCGGGCGTCCTCAAGACTTTCCAACCAGTCCGCGCACACCAGTTAACTATAGAACAAGTTCCAGCTCACCGCCTCCTCCGGCCGTAGCCAGCGGCGCTGCTCGTTCGCACAACTCACGTGACACTCCTTAGCTCCGCCCAACGCGTTTCGTCATCACGACTTATTCATGGGCTCGCGCGGGGCTAGGAGGGTCACTAATTTATTCACCTCCTCGTATCACGTAGTCCAACTTTACAATTAACCCCTTCGGTTCTTAGTCTAATACCGCTTTTTTTCATTTATCAGCTGTAACTGGTGAGCCCGTTCCCCGGAAAGTCCAATGCACACCCGTTTCTTCACATACATTATTCTGTTCCACAAACAATGCAATTTAAACAATGCAATTCAATAATTCACCGCAGGATATCATAGAATTCTACTCCTGTTATTTATCTCATTCCCACAACCAATTCTTCTATATACAACATAAAAACTTTCCTTTTTATTTTAAAATTCTTCAATAAAACCTAAAATATTAATTTCTGTTAAATTGTGGTCTCTGGTCCACTTCAAGCAAAAAAACTCTAAAAGCTACTTTTATCCGGTATATGATCAATTATCACCTATAAAACAGTTTAGATCGTACTCCATAGTCCCATAGTGTCTCAGCACATTTTAACCTTATTCACAATAAAGATCCTACTTTGTTAAAATTCAGGGTGATAGATCAATGGATAGGAGGATTAAAGGGGGGAAATAATATTAGGGAGATATCCAGAATGGAATCTAGATGGATATATAAACTTCAGTCCCTTCAACCGAAAGGGTTAAATGTGGAGTACGATCTAAACTGTTTTGATTTCTGTGTGTGGAACGTACTTACACTATTGGAGCATCCTGTGTTTTTGTCTCTTTGTCCAATGTATGTGTTTTAATAAATCCGGAGCGATTTGATATATCCCCTTGTGGAAACTGGAGTACATTGATCTTTTATAAGGAGGGAAATACCCTAATATTTAATAGATAAGCATATACTCAAGCCAGAGGAGGAATAGTGGAATCATGGAATAACTCACCCTCCTCCATGGAGTCACGGCCACCAAAAGTCTCATAAGCATCCTCATCATCTGCAAAGAGTGAATAAGCCGGGTCCAAGTTCCACTTCTTACAAGAGGCCTTGCCGGCGGCCAGACGGGACAACTGCCGTTCAAGGGTGGCCACGCGTGTCGGCGAAGCCGTAGGTAGAATAGGGCTGGGGAGCGTAGCGCTCGGCCCATCCTGTTCCGCAATAACACTCTGGGCGCTGGGTAAACAAACCACGCTGCGACCGCTCAGGGGGGATGAACCACACATAAGACACCACAGAGCCCGCCCTGAAGGGCCCCCAAGCTCGCTATCCCCAGAAGCCTCCATTATGGTGATTAATAGACAATAAAAAGGGGTTGAGGACACTAAAAGGCCCACCACAGACAAAAACCCCAAAAGTAAGCGCCCAAGCCACGATGGGGGGGGGGGGGAATGGACCGGGAGAACCACAAAAGTCAATATGGGACCAGCCTGTAAGACATAAGGAAAAACCTATAAGCATCCCACAGCACATGCACAGTATATACAAGGACAGAGATGGTGTGAAAAAAAGGACTCACAGACCAACCAGCGGCGACGACCAGGCAAAGGAGGGGAGTCCGGAAGCGCAGGGATGACGCTGTAGCACGCCCCCCAAGAAACAAACCCAGAGAGGAGGCACCGCAGGGCTCCTCTCCGCAGGCGGCGAGGCGAAGATCGCGCCCGAGCAGCACCTTGAGGGGCGCCCCCCCCCGCAGCGTGCAAGGGGCTCCGGGCACCTGCGGGAAGATGGAGCCCGGAGAAGAAGAAGCGAGGGAGGGATCTTCCCCTCCCCCCTTACCCCCGTCCAGGCAGGGGACGCCAGAAGGCTGCCACCCCCCCCCCCCCCCGGCGAGGGGAGAGAAGGAGCAAGGAGAGGTGAGTAACAGTGAATGTGTCAGGCTGACAGGAGCAGAGAACTCTCATGTGGCCGTCCTGAAGGAATGGCTAATAAGTAAGCACTAACACACAACATGTACACCAATAAAGCTTGTGGGAAAAACATATAGCATAAAGCATAAAGGGGGTGCCAGTGGTTTCCCCCCCCCCCCCCCCAATTGGCTCAGCATTAGCCTAAGGCCGACTACCCTTTGGGTACAGGGTTCTGCGGCCCAGAGCATAGCTCTATGAACACCCGACCCCAGGTGTTCTCCTACCTTCACCTGAACCGCAGCCAGGGCTGGGAGGCAGAATGGGTCTGGAACAGGTGGGAATAGGCCTGCAGGGCAGACGGGCTTGGGATGCCCCGCTCGCCTGCGATAATCCAGAGAGAGATAATCTTCTGTCTTCACAGCCAAGACTGCAAGGAAACTCTGGGGAGTTTATGGGTAATTTGCTGCCTTTTATGGGCCGGGAGGAGCCACAAGTCTTCTTGCAGTCGACTGCGCCAGCTGGTGGCGGTTAACCCAATAGTGAAGAATTGAAGATGAAGCGACCCGTGCTGGATACCAAGAAAATATGGTAAGTGGGGGGTACTCCAAATGTAAAGGGTTGTTTTGGTAAAAAAGACGCAAGGTGCGCACTTTGTCTTCAGAGCTGAAATTTTCAAGTAAAATTATTCTTACACACATGCTTTGGGGTGTTTGCCAACTCTTCCCTTGACAGTACCTATGCATGTTGGTTATTGTTCTGTTCGGGGGACCTTGCTTTTTCAGATTTAACTTGTTTTTTCTTGTTTGCATATTCCTTTTTACCTGGTTAGCTGGAACAGTAACAGGAAGGCCAGCGCTGAAATCAGATCACAGAATGTTTACTGTCAGTGTGGTTTAAATAGGCGGTTCCGACGTTCCTCTGGCACGCAGCTAGTGCATGCGGCTGCCTGGAAGCTACAGACCAGGATCCCTCACAGCATCAATCTAAATTTAGCCAAGATGGTCAATTTATCAAATGCCCAGGTATCTTTCACAGGCTGAACATCTGCAGGGAGCTGTACAAAAGAAGAAGGCACATCTGGGAATGAGACAGATGGTAAGCTGTGCCTCATCCTCTTCCTCCCTTGGTGCTGCTGCTACCATTACTGTTGAATCACACAGGGCAAGCTTCTATTCTCCTCCAGATTTTTCTGCCCTTTCACTTCCACCTCACAAACACTGTGAGGGTTCCCGAAACACACTGGTTAGGCTAATAAATGCTTTATAGCGCCTGATAAGAGCAGAGCAGAGCAGCCATTTAGCCCTGCTGCATGAATATAACCCCCTCCTCGCTATCTCCAATATTAACTTTTTTTCAGAATAAAGGGTAGACATGGTCTGCTACAGTCACGGTTGGGCATTTAACCCATGTTGATAGACGTTCTAAAGAACCTCTTTAGCTGCGTTGTCTTACCTCCCAGAAAGTTTCTACCACTCGGATCTTTAAAGAGGAACATCAGTCCCCCCCCCACCATTGGCCCCTACTTTTGGATGTCGCCACTGGCTTCTGTGGCGGCATCCGGCTGCTTCAGGGCCCCGTCTTCACCCCACCGCCTGCTTAGCCGGCGCTGGCTGACAAGCAAGGTTTTAGCCACCCTCTTCAATGTCCAATGACGATCTCGCAGCTCTATAAAGTCTTGCGGCAATATTGGGTGCCTCCATTGCATCCCAACCGTGCAGTGCCTGATAAGATGCAAGATGGCGCCGCCCCTTCGGGAGTTCACCTGGAATCTGAGGGACCCAGAAGACAGATACCCCGGCGAGGTGAGTAAATACTCCCCAATTGTGAAACCAAAGGGGGGGCAGCAGATCAGTGAGGTTTTGGGGGAGCTTGATGTTCCTCCTTTAAAGTGGATCCTTTTTTTTTAAACCACTAAAGCGAGTGCCCTTCAAACGATTAAACATGAAGTCAGACCCTTGCATCCTTTCTTCAAAATCTGCGGCAGAAGTCCCACCCTCCACCTCTCTTGGACTGGTGTCTCTTCACCTTAGACGCACATTCCATTCTTCTTCTGTCCTCTGCAATTGCGGGATTTCACTTTCCTCTCTTTCCTTCACTTTCCTCTTCATGATGTCATCTGGGTAGGCGTGGCCTCCTCGGTGCTGGCGTCACTCCCTGCTCCATTCAGCTCCTCGGGTTAAGGAGCGCTCGCGTGCTCACAATGACAAAAAGAAATCTGCACATGCGCAGTAGCACCGCCTTTCGTACAGGGAAGCACTGCTCGCTCCTGAGGTAAGCAGCACCTCCTATACCTACTGCGCATGATTTGTAAAAGGAAGAGGTCAAAGGATCACTTCCAAAGAGGGGAAAAGCCAAGATGGCGGCGCAAGAAACAAAAGGACGCAACACTGCGCAGATGCCTCAGAGGTACGTTTTTTTTCTTTACATTCATTAAGGGGGGACATGTTGCCCAGTACAATTTTTAGAAAAAAAATTAAAAACGGATGGGTTTTGGTCCACTTTAAGAAGAATATTGTGATTTCTAGCTGTTCTAGAGCTATACCTTGCAACTTTGGAGTCTGCATTTGTATCAGAGGCTGAAATGTTTCACTACTCAGCAACACAATACCTCCAGCACAACAAGCTTTGTAAGCGTTGCAACTACCTAAGAAGCAGAGAAGGCACCACCTGCAGACACAGCGAATAGTGTGTTTCACAGAGTGTGATAAAGGTGGGATTAAGTTCAGCTCCCAGTCTAAAAAATGTGGTGTGTTAAAGAGGGCTCCCAGTCACAAAAAGAAAGATTAGAAGGTAATGTAAATCAATAAAGAAATTTAAGTTAATGACTACATTGGCTGACGTGACTGACGAGAGCTATAAAAACGCAATTCTGTGAGTACTCACCTGTAGAATTGTTTTTTCTGGGAATCCATTCCAGACACTCCTTACACTTGGGATTACCTCCTTGCTGATTGGATGTGACTGCAAAACAAAAAAAGGTGTGGCCCCTCCCGGCCCATAAGTAGCAGCTGCCTCCTAATCAAGGTCAGTACTTAAAAAGCAGTAAAACATAAACTAGAGGCAGGCCGGGAGGCCCTATATAGGAGTCCATGTTACTTCACACCGAACTCCACCAGAATACTCTCAGAAATTAAATTTTGTTCTTTTCACTTTCTCTTTTTCTTTTTTTTTATGCTAATGAAAATAATAAATGGATTAAACACCATCAAAAAAGCATCAAAAGATAGATCATGACCCAAAAAGGGTGGGCCGGAGTGTCTGGAATGGATTCCCAGAAAAAACAATTCTACAGGTGAGTACTCACAGAATTTCATTTTTTCTTCCAATCCATTCCAGACACTCCTTACACTTGGGATCTCCAAAAGCAGTGCCATCTATGGGCGGGATCCCCAGCGCAGAACAGCAAGTAGTTCATTTCACTACCGCCTGAAGAATCTTTTGACCAACAACAGCATCAGCTGAGGCTCTAACATCCACCTTGTAAAACTTGGTGAATGTATGAACCGAAGACCAGGTGGCAGCTTTGCAAACCTGTTCCACCGAAGCCTGATGCTGAAAAGCCCAGGAAGCACCAATGGCCCTAGTGGAATGGGCCGTGACCCGAAAAGGGGGTTCTTCCCCCTTGGCCGAATAGGCTCTTTCTACAGCCTGCCTAATCCATTTACTGGATTTAGCTGGCGGAAGCCCCTTTCTCGGCCCTTCCGATATAACAAAAAGAAAATCCGTCTTCCGGAAGGAATCTGTAGCTGCCATGTAATATCTTACGGCTCTGACTACATCTAAAGAATGAAGCGCCCTTTCCTTAGCATTAGCCGCAACAGGGCATAAAGAAGGTAGAATTACCTCTTGATTAAGGTGAAAGGGAGAAACAACCTTAGGTAAAAAATCAGGCTTAAACCGAAAAACTACCTTGTCTCTGTGTAACTCAAAATAAGGAGACTTCATACATAAGGCGGCTAACTCAGAAACACGCCGCACAGAGGTGATTGCCACCAAAAATATCACCTTAAGCGTCAACAGAGCGTCATTCATAGGTTCAAAGGGAGCACCCTGAAGAGCCGACAATAACAAATTCAAGTCCCACACCGGTAAAAAAAGACTTGTGCGGTGGTCGGACATGAGTGACTCCCTGAAAAAAAGTCTTAATAAGCCTATTACTAGCGATAGACTTCTGGAAAAAAATAGATAAGGCTGATACATGCCCCTTTAGGGTGCTTAATTGTAGGTCCATTTCTAAGCCATCCTGTAGAAATTCTAAAATTCTAGAAATCGAATACTTCCTACATGAAAACTTCCTAGCCTCACACCAGGATATGAACGCCCGCCAGACCCTGTAATAAATCATGGAAGATGACTTCTTCTGTGCCTGAATCATGGTATGAATAACCTTAGCCGATAAACCTCTCTCTGCTAAGATCGAGGTCTCAATAGCCAGGCCGTCAAAACCAGCTTCTGTAAATTCGGGTGCTGAAGCGCCCCCTGAGTGAGAAGGTCTGGCTCGTCTGGTAGGCGCCAATGGTCTACCGACATACTTGTTATGTCTGAAAACCAACTTCTCCTTGGCCAGCGAGGAGCCACCAGAATGGTTGGTACCCCCTTCTGACCTCTCCGGCTCTCCGGCTCAGGAGCAGAAGCGGGGGAAAAACATACAGAAGCTTGAACCTTGCCCAAGAGACTGACAGGGCGTCCGTTGCTATGGCCAGAGGGTCCCTTGACAGGGACATGAATTTCGGCCGTTTGTGATTGTGTCTGGATGCAAAGAGATCCACTTCCGGACACCCCCAGCGAAGGCAAAGGGCCTGAAAGATCTTCTGACTGAGGGACCATTCTACCCGATGCAGCGCCTTCCTGCTCAAAGCGTCAGACTCCTGGTTTTCTACCCCCGGGATGTAAACTGCCGAGATGCAGGGAACACTCTCCTCTGCCCAAGTCAGAATCCGCCTTACTTGCTCTAGAGAACTCTTGCTCCGAGTACCCCCCTGATGATTGATATAGACTACTGCCGTCCGATTGTCTGACTGGACCTGGACAGCCTGCCCCTTTAAGCTGGGGGTCAGATACTGAAGCACTAGCCGGATTGCTCTTAATTCCAAAATATTTATGGGAAGCTGATTCTCCTTCGGCCCCCACTGTCCCTGGATCTTCTGGGTTTGCCAGATACCCCCCCCAGCCTGTGAGACTGGCATCCGTGGCAATGATCTGCCATTGGGGTGTCAGAAAAGACCTGCCTACCGACAGATGTAGAGGATCTATCCACCACAGGAGAGACTGCCTGGCCGAGGGCGTTAGAACAAAGACTTGATCCAGCGACTGCGGGGCTCGATCCCAGCTGGCCAACAGATTCAACTGAAGAGGCCTCACATGAAACTGGGCAAAAGGCACAGCCTCGAAGCAGGCCACCATAAGACCTACTAGTTTCATCCCTAGCCGAATGGTCGGCTGTCGGCAGGCCAGTAAGGACTCTATTTGATTCCGAATTAGCAGAGCCTTCTGCTCTGGTAGAAACACCTTGACCTGAACTGTGTCCAGCGTCATTCCTAAGAAATTCCTTACTGGCGCCGGAGTGATATGGGACTTCGGATAATTGATCACCCAGCCCAGCCCCAAGACCGTCTGCGTATCCTTCATGATTTGCTGAGGAGACCTGGCTGAAATCAAGAGATCGTCCAGGTATGGAATGATGCATATCCCCTGGATTCTGAAAATGGCCATGAGACCAGCCAAGACCTTGGTGAATACTCTTGGAGCCGAGGATATCCCGAATGGAAGTGCCACAAATGAAGTGCTGGCCTTCCAGGGCAAACCTCAAGAACTTCTGATGCCCTGGAAAAATCGGGACATGAAGATACGCGTCCCTTATGTCTATTGTAGCCATAAGATTACCGAGCTGAATTGCTCTTTTTTTTTCAATTCTTTATTTATGAATTTTCAGTAAAAAAAATACACTTCCGATATGCATTCCCAATAAAGAAGAACAATTGTAAACTGGTTAAGTCAAAGTGTATAAGTTGTCATAGTAAATAAGCAATAAAGATTATTACAAAATCAACTCAGGAGATCCAATCTAAGATGTATGTGTTGTCACGGGGGGGGGGGGGGAATTAGAGTGCGAGTCCCTGGGCGCCACCCAGCAAAGCACTGCAATCCACATAAGCTCATTTACCTTCAGGATCCACATCGCCACCGTGGGCGGTTCGGGGGACTTCCATTTAAGAGGGATGCAAGTCTTTGCCGCGTTAAGTAGGTGACACAGCAAAGACTTTTTGTATATTTTCAGGGGAGTCTTGGTCATGTGTAGGAGACAGGAAGCCGGATCATCAGGCACCCTCTCCTCCGTCACTCTGCCCGCAATCTCTCTGACAGAGCTCCAAAAATTTCCAAGGGCCGGGCAGGACCAGAAAATATGTAACATGTCACCTCTTGCCCCGTTGCAACGCCAGCAAATGTCAGAGGCCTCTGACGACCATTTACTAAGCACGGTCGGCACCCTATACCAGCGAGAAAGAATCTTAAAGTTACACTCCTGAATGCGTGTACATATAGATGTTTTATGTGGCATACTTAAAAGTTTTCTACACTGGTCCGGTGTCAGAGGGATCCCCAGTTCTTCCTCCCACTTTCCTAAAAAAGCAGGCCTCACCCCCTCTGGAGGAGTAATGAGCATTTTGTAGGTATAGGATAGGGTGTGTTTGACCGCACCCGAACTGGCACAGAGGGTCTCAAAAGGAGTAACTTTCCTCATAACACCATTAAAGTTCTTAAGAGACCGGAGGAAGTGGATCAATTGGATATTCTGCCAATCCGACCATGCCGGAAGGCCCTTTGAGTGAGCCAGCTCCCCCAGATCCGCCCAGCCAACCCCTGCCCAAAGGTGACCTGCCCTGTAGACTCCCGCCTTTCGCCATGCCTCCGAGGTGGGACCCCCATTGCCCGGAGGAAATCGAGGGTTGCCCAGGATCGGAAGCATCGGGGAGGGGCCAGGAGAGATCTCTGGGTGAGAAAAGTGTCGCTGGTTAGCTCTAATAGTGGCTCCGACTGTGGGGTGTTTCATGGCAATTGGGATGTCGAGGGTGTTCACCCAGGCTAATCCTGCAATAGGAGCCTCAATGAATCCTTGCTCCAACCCCACCCACTGTTTATGTACCCCGTGCAGACACCAGTTGACAGTTCTGCTAAGGTGGACTGCCGCATGGTACATGATCGGATCTGGAAAGCCTAACCCACCATTCTCCTTGGGCCGCGTCAGCAACGTTCTATTTAAACTCGGCTTCTTCCCACCCCAGACAAACCTGATAAATACCCCCCTAACTCTCTGTAGGAAGTCCCGACTTTCACTGGCAGAGCCTGCAGCAAGTACAGCAACCGGGGGGAGCAAGTTCATTTTGGCAGCGTTGCAGCGCCCGAACCAAGTTATCCTACCCTTAGCCCACCTCTTTGTCTCCTCTTCGAACTTCTTCAACAGTGGCGGAAAATTTAGGACAAAGATTCTGGTTAGGTTGTTACCGATCTTAGTCCCCAGGTATGTGATACTGTCCCTGGCCCACCTAAACGGGAAAGAGTCTCCCGGATAGTGTCAAATCTCTTAGATGGGATGTTTATGTTAAGAGCCTCCGATTTTTGGTAATTAATCCTGTATCCGGACACATCCCCATAGAGTTTTAGTTCGGACACAAGATTGGGAAGAGATATTTCAGGGCATGACAGGCTGAAAATTAGGTCGTCAGAATATGCTGCGACTTTATATTGCTTTGAGTTAGTAGTAAGGCCTGCAATATCCGGGTTTCGGCGGATTCGACACAAGAAGGGTTCCAGGGTCAGTATGAAAATGAGGGGAGAGAGCGGACAACCCTGTCGCGTCCCATTAGTTATCCTAAAAGAGTCAGAGAGAACCCCATTAACTCGAACTGCGGCTGACGGAGCCCCTTAAAGACTGCCTATCCAGCTCAAGGCATTAGGGCCCAAACCAATATGCCTGAGCATGGCTAACATAAAATCCCAATTCACCCGATCGAAAGCTTTTTCAGCGTCCGTCGCCAATAAAAGAGTAGGGGTCCCATTTTGTTGTGCCATGTGTATTAGGTTCAACACCTTAATGGTGTTGTCCCTGGCCTCCCTGTGGGGCATGAACCCCACCTGATCAAGTCTGATATGATATGGTGCAGGTGAGGAGCTAGCCTTGAGGCCAAAATTTTAGCAAATAATTTCAGGTCTGAATTCAGGAGGGATATCGGTCTGTAGCTTGCACATTGAGCCGGGTCCTTGCCCTCTTTCGGAATAACCGAAATATGGGCTCTCAGAGTATCTGGCGGGAGGGAAGTCCCGTCCTTAATCGAATTAAAGGCTTCCAGGAGTTTCGGAGCTAGGAGAGGGAAGAATTTCTTATAGTAAGGGATACTGAAACCGCCGGGACCCGGGGCCTTACCTCCCGCCGAACCGAATACTGCCTTATGCAGCACGGTTAAGGTTAGGGGCTCTTCCAAGTCCTCAAGGATCTCCCTGGGCAACTTAGGGAGCCCAGATTCCAATATATATTGCTCTATGGGCCCTCTTACCCCCTGGTCTCTTTCCTTAGGGAGGTTATATAGCTGTTCATAAAACCTTCTGAAAGCATCCCCTATTTCATTAAAGAGATGTGTAACCTGCCCCTCTGAGGTGACTATCTTGGGGATATATGTTTTAGCCTGCTCCTCCCTCAGGGCTCTCGCCAGTAGTCTTCCGCACTTATCTCCCGATTCATAGTAGATTCTACAGCAATTGTTAAGTTGAGCTTTGATTTTAGCATAGTGTTTTAAGCTTCTCTCTTAGGGAGATTAGAGTAGGCAGATATTTCACTGCTAGGGATTCTTTGTGTTTCCTCTCAACTCTCCCAATCTCTCCTAATAGATCCTGCACTTGCTTGGTTTTCTCTCTTTTGATTCTGGACCCGATCTTAATGAAAATACCTCTAATCACACATTTGTGTGCTTCCCATAAGGTCCCAGGGCCAACATCAGAGGAGGAATTGAGTTGAAAAAAGTTTTTGATTTCAGACTGTATTTCCTCTAGTATGTTTTGGTCCTCCAGAAAGGACGCATTTAGCCTCCAAGACCAGCTCCTCGGGATTTGGGCAGGGCAAGTGACCGTTAAAGTAACAGGGGCATGGTCCGAGACCGTAATGTGACCAATGGTGGCGTCCGAGATCCGGCACAGAGAGGCCCGGGGCACCAAGAACCAATCGATCCTTGAGTACGACCCATGGGGGCTGGAGTAGAACGAGTAATCTCTCTCATTGGGGTGAAGTATTCTCCAGGGGTCGATCAATTTATAGAGAGTAAGTGTTCTCTTTAAAGTGGACCAACACCCAGGGGGGATCGGCCCGGGAATCTATAAGATTCCCGGACCGATCAGATCCCTCCCCGCGGGGCATCCGAAATCAGGATGTCCCGCGGGGAGGGACCCCCCAGGAGGCCCACAAACCTTACCTCAGCCCCGTTCCATCTAGCAGGGCGCGCACCCGCGCCGGCTGTTTGTGAATGGCCGGCGCAGGCGCGCTCCCTGTTAGAGGGAAGCACGAGACGCAGCCTCCAGCGCTCAGAGCCGCTGAGCTGCTATGCGCGTCCAAGCGGCCTTAGACGCATGCTGTGATTGGCTGGAGCGGTCACGTGGGAGCGGGGAGAGGTGAGTTTTTGGGGAGTTCTGGGGGGTTTCACAAAGCGGGAAGTGGACCAAAACCCAGGATAGTCTCCTATAGGATTCATGTGGGCTACCCCTCGAAGTGTCTAGGAGAGGGTCAGGGGCGAGGTTAAAATCTCCGCCCACGACCAGCTCCCCCTCCCTAAAGGAGGATAAAGTGCTAAGAACCGATTCCAGGAAGGCAACTTGATTAGAGTTCGGCAGGTACACATTGGCAAACGTGTAGCTACAGGAAGCAATCTTCCCTTTAAGGAAGACCCACCTCCCCTCATCGTCCGTCTTAACATCTTCCAATTCCCAAGGGAGGGACGCGCTTAAGAGTATGCTGACTCCACACGATCTGGAGTCCGTAGAGTAGCTATGGTATGCCCTTGTGTAGTAACTGTTGCCGAGAGAATGCGATTTGCCAACCCTAAAATGAGTTTCCTGCAGAAAGGCCACTTGTGCCCTTAGGCCTCTAAGGTTTCTAAGTATGAGAGATCTCTTTTCAGGATTGTTGAGCCCCTTAGTATTGAGGGAGACTATATGAATCTCCGTCATAGTAGGGAACACTCGGGGCCCTTCACTCGGCTCGTTCAGCCACGAGAAGCGACCAGGGAACAACGCCGCACGAGGAAGGGTGAGGGGATCGGGGAAGAACCGACTAAGTTATATGGGAGTGTGAACGAAAGGAGGAGAAAAACCAAACCGGGGAGGGGGAAAGGTCTAGTGCGGAGGTCGCACCTGCGCACAGGAAGTTATAAAAAGTTATAAATTTCCCCTCAGACAGGGTAAATATAGTCAACGTGGGCCACAAGTGCCCAGTAGACCAGCCTATTGGGGGTGCTGCGTCCGACAGGAGCTAGGAGGTACAACAGGGAACTTAACCCGAGCTCTCCCAAATCATGCTGACACTGCAATCTCAACCACTAGGCGGTCCAGGGGACCCCGTCCGCGAGATCCTAGGGTCTCGCGAGCAGGGCACCGGCTTCAAGCAACAAAAGAATTAAGCGACTATAACAGTAGCAAAGACCAAGGCCCTACAAATGGGCCCGGGCAAAACAGAGAACAAACATAACGCATTGCTAGGTGTTGGCGAAAAAGCGACTCGAGGGACATCCAAGAATGAGTCATTCATTGACCGTCGGGCCCCGCCCAGACGGGTGAACCGGGGGGGAGCGGGGACCAGGCCGTTCACTCCTTCGGCTGCTGTTGTATGAGACGCCCGCTGGACTCTCCGATCGGAGCGATGCTCTGGAGCCTACCGGATATCCCCGAACAGGACCCCCGAGGTCACGAAAGCTCCTCAAACCCCGTTTTCTTCTCCTAGACGGACCTACAGGCAACGGGGGCCCACCAGGGTCGAGCCAATCAGGGATGTAAACGGGGTCACACTGCAGGAATGTAAACAGATCTCCGAGCTCCCGGTAATTTTTCAAAACGAAGACCCCATCCGCGCGCTTCACTATCAGATGGAAAGGAAAACCCCATCTGTACGTCGCTCCCTTGCTAGTGATGGTTTCAAGGAGGGGTCTCATCATTCTGCGCATCTGAAGAGTCCGCTTGGACAAGTCCTGCAATATCTTGATCGGCGCTTCTTCAAAACTGAGGGAGCCCTTGTTCCATGCTCTCCTCAGGATTTCCTCCTTTAGTGAAAAAAGGTGGATCCGCAAATGATGTCTCGGGGGAACGCGGGGTCTTTGCTCCTAGGGCCCAAGGCCCTATGCGCTCTGTCGAGCTCAATAGGGCTAGAGAGCTCCCTATCCAACACTCCATTGAATATGGAGGTGACCATAGCCTTTATGTCTTCTGTGCCTTGCGATTCCGGAACCCCTCTAATCCTCAGGTTTGTTCTTCTATTGCGGTTCTCGAGATCGTCAAGGTGTAGGTGGCCAGCAGCTATCATTGCTTCTAGGAAATCGCACCTAGCCTCCAGGGCCTGCAAGCGGCTGGCATAAGATGGCTTTCCGGCTCCAAGGCCTGTACTCTGGTTTCTACCTCCGCTACTTCTTGGCGCACTGCAAGGATTTCGCGCTTGTGTCTCGCTTCGTATTTCGCTATGAGGTTTTCAATCTCTCCCTTAGAAGGAATACCCCTCAAAAGAGAGATAGTCTCCAAGTGAATCTGTCGCTCCTGAAGCCTCTCCTCAGGCGGAATATCCACCCGGATATCCATTCTCCAGTCGTCAGGTGCTTCAGGAGCAGGGGCCCCAGGTGAAACCGCTGGCGTCATCAGTGAAGGGCTTCCGCCCTGTTTAGACGAGATTCTTTCAGGGGAGGACTGAAGTGGGGAGACAGGTGACCCCAGCCTCGCATCCACATTCACCTGCGACCCGAGGTCATCCTTCATCGTCGGTCGCTGTGGAAGTGCAGTAGGTTGGACCTCTGGGGCACGTTCCGAGGTACATGAAGGGTGGCGGGGGGCACACGTCGGCTGCTGCCTTTCTTTAGGTGTGTATGCAAACCTGCCGAGGTTTGCTGGGAAGCTCTGGCGGGATCCTGTGGGCCGCCCCTGCCCATGCAGGCCGTGGTGATCAACCCCCGCCTTCTCACACTGTGGCACGTCTTCCGGGGGGACCGCACCTCTGTTTCCTGGGGGCAAGGGGTTCAGCACGTCTTGTGCCGTGCCAGGTGCATATGGGCCGGGAAGCGCGGGAGACACATGTAAGCCTGCCAACCGAATAGCATGGCTGTGGCATGGTTCTGGGCTCTCCCTCCCCAGGGCGTACTCTTCACACCCCCTGCCAGTGCATCTATTGGTGGTGGTGCACGGACTCTGCACCTTTAAGGCGCTGCAGTCAGTGAGAGTCCCATTCAGTGCGGCGGGAGTAGCGTCCACCATCTTGCTACACCTTGGATTCAATTCTTCTTTCCCAGCAGTGCTGCAAGGCGGCTCCTCCGCCTGTGCTGTGATACCCTCACCGCCTAAGGCCCCGGGTGCTCCCGCCGCACTCACCAGGTGGGCGCAGTCATCTGCTCCTCTTCTGTTTTCGCTCTGGGGTCCGGCCAGGCCCCTCCATCCCCTATTACGCGCTCTGCCTCTACCCCAAAAATCTCTAGGGGAGCAAGGACGGAAGGCACCTCTGCCACTCCGAAAGGGCCGATATGATGAAGGCCTCTGAAAAGGCCGAGTCACCCTCTTCCTCTGAGGAAGTTTGCCATCCTTGACCATACGGTCCAGTTTTTCTCCAAAGAGTCTGCTCCCTAAAAAAGGTAGATCTGTAAGAGCTTTCTTAGCGGCGGCATCCGCCGACCATTGTCTTAGCCATAAGGAACGGCGCAAGGCAACAAGAAGAACAGAAGTTCTAGCAGCTAGCCTGACCGCATCATCCATATCAGTGATAGAGTTAAAGTCTAAACAATCGTTAAAATCTTTGGACTCTCGAATAAGCCTGCACGACTTAGCCCTGGCAAAATTTTTCTTCATCTTCTTCCTTGAGGTCAGAGACACTAGTATTACTACACAGTATTAGACAAGCCTGATACTGGAGAATCCACCTCGGGTGGAAAAGACCAAAGCCTAACCATGCCCGCCGGAAAGGGATACCCAACGTCTAGTATCCTGGGAACAGCGAGCAGCTTGTTAGGATTTTCCCACTCCTTTAACACCATTTTGAAAAAAATGCAGCTGTTCCGGGAACACCTGCCTTTGCCTTACTGGCTTAAACAGATCAACCTTCCCTCTTTTTGCCACCTCAGGAGGGGTAATATTCAAAGTTTAAAAAACTGAATAAAGCAGACATTCTGTTTCGTCTGTGAGAAGGGGATCCTCATCAGAAGAGAATAAAATAGAATTACTATCTTCTTCACCAGAGCGTAACTCGCCCTCTGAGAGCTGCTCATCTAAATATTCTTCCTCCTCCTCAGACCCAAAAGAGGCAAATAAATCTCTTTCCTCCGCAACAGGCTCCAAATGCCTCCTCTTATAGGTGTCTTTCTTAGGAATGACCAAGGATAACTGTTTCTCTAAGTTATCCAACCTGTGCACCACATCCGCCTGTGCCTCACTGCCTTCCCCCTCTTCGGGGGATGTAAGGGATGGTTGAGCCATCCCGCTCCCTCCAGCAATAGCTGGGCTAGAGACCTGAGCCGCCGCTCTATTATCGTCTAAACCAATTCTCATGGCGCAAGCCAAACAAACCGTGCTGAAACTACCCAGGGGATGCAGCTTACATAAGGGACAGAGCCTGCCCTGCTCAAGTGGGATGCCCGAATCGCTATCCCCTGATGCCTCCCTCATGGTGTTTTTTTTTTTTTTTTAATTTGGCAAACAGACCTAAGGTCCTAAGGCTGAACCAATCCCAAAGAGACTGGAAGGAACCACAACCCCTTGTTTATCCTTCTTCCAATTCTAAAAATAAAACAGGAGAAAAAACCATTAGATAAAAAACCTTTACCAACTCATAAAAATCAATATATAAAAAATGTTATTGTTATTTATTTATTTTTTTAAATCTTGGGAATATAATTAATGAATATAATTAATAAATATGATCAAAAAACTCTAAATACACATTATAATATTAATAATAATATTAATAAAAATAAAGATAATAATCATAATAATGATAATGATAATAAGGATAATCATGATAATAATAATAATAATGTCGACATCCACTCACCACCACAGCCTATACAAGAAAAAAATACCATTTTGTGATTACTCACCTGTAAAATGGGTATTATAAGTATGTCTCACACCCTGCTTCGGAAGTAGTCATTACACTACAGTAGAGGGCGAACTTCTGCAGAGATGACTAGAAAAAAGAAGCCCCTCCCGGGCCCATAAATACCTGGGACCTCCCACACATCACCCAGTATAGGAAAGCAGTAAGGGGACCAGGAAGAGCAAATAAAAACTACAAGAAAAACAGTAACACTAAAGAGGATCCATAATACAACTCAGGGCGGGGCGAAGCAGGGTGTGAGAAATACTTATAATACCCATTTTACAGGTGAGTAATCACAAAATGGTATTATTCTAAGTATGTCTCACACCCTGCTTCGGAAGTAGTCATTACACTTGGGACATCCAACAGCAGTGTCCAAAAAGGGTGGGGATCGGCAGGGCCATCACCTCGTCCAAGCTAGACGAAGGACACAAGGAAGAAGAACCACAACCTTAAAAAGATGGAAACACAGCTAACAGAAGCAATAGCCATCAAATGTCAATCTGTGGTGTAAGCATAAAAAAATGCAAAATTCAAATCCCAAAAAGACGCAAGGCTTTTGAGGACAAAAGGCCCGAAAAGAAGACCACCAGGACAGAGGCCTGCCCCAGCAAAGCACTTAAGCTGGAGCCCCAGGCCCAGACCGCACTGACTAAAATCCATAAACCTAGTGAACAAAAACACCTGGCAAGGCAAGGCCCTAGCCTCACACGCATCAATATAGTACCGCCAAGGCCTGTAGAAGAAGTCAAAGGAAAACCACTTCCTAGCCCAAACAAAGGCCTGAAGCACAACATCAGACAAACTTCCTCTATGAATACGGAGGAGGTTTCAGCAGCTACGCCGCCAAAGCCAGCGTTCGCCAACTGCAGAACGAACCAAACCTATCTAGGGCACCCTGGAGCCACCAGCATTGCTGACGCACCCTCGGGAGCCAGCTAGCACACCACCTTGCTCACCATGGTGAAGGAAGGAAACAGGTACAGGGACCCCAGACCCCTACCAGGCAAAAGACATGGCGACCACTGCCAGAGGCAGAGGAACCTGAAACCGAAAAGCAAACGTTGGGAGCTAGTGATCACAACACGAGGCAATGAGAACCACCTCCGGAACCCCCACTTGCGACAGAAGGACTGGAACACCCTGCAGTAGAAAGAACAACCCCCTCAGTGAGAGGATCCCCTGCTCAAGGAATCCGCCTCCATGTTATCCACTCCCGGAATGAATGCCGCTGAGATGCATGGAACATCGCTCTCCGCCCATGCAAGAATCAGCGAAACTTCCCTGAGGGCACTCCTGCCGCGAGTCCCTCCTTGGTGAGCGACGTAAGCAACCGCAGTTCAATCGGCCAACTGAACCGGAACCGGCAAAACCTGTAAATGATGCATCCAGCATGACAGAATCAAACAAAAAGCACTGAACTCCAATGGGAGCGTGAGCCTCCTGAAGACTCCCCAGCCCCTGGAACTGAAAGTGCAGAAAATCTCCCCAGCCCGACAGGCTGGCAGCCGTGGTAACCGTCTCCCAACAAGGGGATGCCTCTCATCAGACCGCTAAGCTCCAGCCACCACTGAAAAGATTGCCGGACCCTGGGAGACAGCAGAAAGGACCGAGCCGAGCACCGGGAACAACTGTCCCAAGTCCGCAATAGACGGAGTTAGAGCGACCTCACGAGGAACTGAGCAAATGGGACTGCCAAGAAGGAAAACCACCATCAATCCCACCAGTTACATCCCTAGCCGAAAAGAGAGGCGAGGATAGTCCAGGAGAACAAATATCAGGTCCTGAACCCTCTGCACCTCAGGGTGAGGAAGGAACCCTCTGGCCTTACCGGAAGCCAGATTCATGCCAGAGAACTTGGGGTGGGTGATCACCCATCCGAACCGTTTCAGCGATGTCACCACCCTGGAGACCATCTCCACCCGGCATAGAAAAGACGCTGTAATGAGTAGGTCATCCAGATACGGCACAATGTAAACGCCCTGGGCTCCGAGAAGGGCCATGATGCCCGCCAGCCCCTTGGTGAACACCCTTGGCACCGAAGTCAACCAGAAAGGGAGGGCCTGAAAATGCAGAACTTCCACCCCAAACCTGAGAAATCTCTGGCTAGCGGAGTAGGTAGGTACATAAAGGTAAACAACCTTGAAGTCTACAAACGTCACGAAATCCCCCAGATGAAGGGAATTGATGACTGAGTGCAGAGTCTCCATGCGAAGCTCCTGGGATCTGATGAACCTGTAGAAAGGCCTCAAAAACCAGAATGGTTCTGAAGGATCCATCCCGTGAGGGAACCACCAAAGGTTGGAACAATAGCCCCGGCCCCTGCACAGCCCGGGGGTCCGAGGAAAAACCGAAAACAGAGGAATCATCCACTGAAGAAAGAAAAGGCAGCACCTCTGCCAGCTCCGGCACCGTAAAGGGAAGGAATAGAGAAGCCTGCCCCCCGAAAGGAGCAACGTCGCTTCTAGCGTGGCGGAAGCCTGCCTCCTTACGCAACTAAATCCAATAGGACTCCAAACAGCCGCCTACCTCGAAGGGTAGCCAATGTTAGCCGCCACCGGCGCAACCAGACAGCGCGCCGTATAGCCACAAGCAAAGCTGATATTCCGCCACACCAACATATAGTGTCATCCAGGCAGACAAGACCATGATCAGAAACTATACATACCGCACAAACGCTGCCAAATCAGCACTAGCTGGGTCCAGCTGGGACCCCTCAACAGGTCTCAAACCACAGACCTGATAACCACAACCGTGAGTACAGAAATACAACAGGCAGCAAGGCAGATCCCACGCCGGCAAGGGCATGTCAAGCCATCTGGTCAAAACGACCGTCCTCACGATCCTTAATCGTGGAGGCGTCTAGAGAGTGCACCACAGATGCGTTGTACAATCCCAGTACCGGACGCATCGACCTCGGGAGGAAATGACCAGCGCTTCACCGCATCCACCGGACAGGGATACCTCCTATCCCGTTCCTGAAGAAAACCGGGACGCCGGCTAGAACCCTCCCGAACCGCAATAATCACATATTAGAAAAGAAACTGAGTCGGGCACTCCTCACGAGGCTTAGAGGAATAGCAGGCACCTCAAATAAATGGCCCAGGAACTTGGGGGTAACAACAGCATCCCCAAGCCCCTGCCCGGCATCAGCATCCCAAACTGCTGATCCTCCGAGTCATCATACTCCACAAACAGTTCCTTCTGCAAGCGGAAAATGAACAGACCAGTCAAGGGAATCATAAACATCAAGAACCGGCACTGCCGGTGACAGACGTCTTCTCTTAGCCGGGGCCTCCCTGGCCACAGAGCTAGAAAACAATTTTTTGATGTTGGCCAATCCAGCACAAACATCAGATTGCGACTCCCCGCTAATGACAATGTCACATGGGGTACGGATAATTTAAGGTGTCGTAGGTGATAAGGCCGGCGGCACTGACCCAGACGTCCGGGCCCCCGACTGCTGTGTTATGGCCTGTTGAACACATAGTATGCCCCAGCACAGCATCCCCACAAGGGATACCCCCCAACACACACACTGCCGGGACTGCCCCGAAGAGAACCAGAGCCCGGATCCAGGGGAGCCTCCAAATGGTGATTTGTATGGTAGTCGCACTAACCCGCAGGAATTACGCTAGAAGCAACCCGGGATGCCCCTTAAGTCCGTTAGTGGGAGGATTTGTAAAACCCAAGGGGCCCCAGGACAAACTGACAAGGGGGGCCCCCCGTAAATAAGGAATCAAGACAAGCACTCATACAAGCAAAATGTAACAGAGTGTGACTAAATATAGAAAATAAATACATATATATATATATATATATATATATATATATATATATATATATACACATAACATTGAGGCAAATAGTATTAAGGACCACATAGCATGCCAATGTCACATGTAAAGAAACAAGTAAACACAAGATGGGACTAAACAATAAAACAGTGTTCTATGCCTGCGCTGAACAAGGCGCCCTAAATCAAAGAACAAGCAAAGCCCCGCAGGGCACTCACCTCCAGCGGAATGCCAGCCGGGGCCCCGATCTGATGCAAATGAAGAGGGGCCCCCTCCCCATCCTGTGAATGACCGCACGGGAGCCACAACCGGGTGCCAGAGAGAGTGGGGTGGGACGCAACCGGAGCGTAGCACGCCCGGCCCCGCCCCCTCCCTAGTCAAAGAACCGGGAGCGGCCGAGAGCGAGGAGCGCCCGGCCCCGCCCCCCCCCCTAGTTAAAGAACCGGGCGCCGCCGTGGGGGGGCCCGAGAGCAGTCGGGCGGGCCGGCGCCGGCGCGAGGAGCGCCAGGCCCCGCCCCCTACCAGTCAAGACGCCGGGCGCCGCAGAGAGCACCAGAGAGAGCGGGGCGGCCGCCGCCAGCGCGCCAGGCGCCTTGCCCCGCCCCCCTTCTCCTCACAGCAAGAAGAGGGAGAAGCTTCCCTCAGCCACCGCACCAGCCGCCATTTTGACAGTGCGGCCAGCTCTGGCAGTGCTCATTGAGGGATTACTTCCAGATGCGCCACATGGCTAACAAATACAGTTAAAACACAGTTAAAGACACATACACACACTAACACTCATTGCACCCAATGAAAGAAGGATTACTTCCCGATGCCCATGACAACTGGATAAGGGAAAGTCACAGCCCCTCCCCCATTCCATAGGGAATAAAGTGAGGGAGGGATCCCCAACTATAGCAGTAGCAAAAAGGGGGAACGGACAGGGCATCCCAATCCGGGGTCACCAACCCGGTTAACCGCCTACCCTCTAATATAGGGTCTCACGGTGGAGCATTAGCTCCTAAGCACCTAAGGTGCCATTCTACCCTCACCCGGACCAGCAGTCTAGGCTGGGAGGCATGGGGATCAAAAGAGGGATCCGGGCGGAAATAGAGAAAAAAGAGGGCCGGGAGTCATCCCGGCTACTTGAAATCCCCCTGTGCAAGGAGGAGACATCATCTTCTGACTTGCTCGCCGTCTGCAGAGACGATTACTGGGTGATGTGTGGGAGGTCCCAGGTATTTATGGGCCCGGGAGGGGCTTCTTTTTTCTAGTCATCTCTGCAGAAGTTCGCCCTCTACTGGACATAACCCAAGTGTAATGACTACTTCCGAAGCAAGGTGTGAGACATATTTAGAATAGGATGACTAATACATTATATATATATATATATATATATATATATATATATATATATATATATATACTCTGCCTAAAGAAGCAAAAGGCCAAGAAGCTGCATAAAAATATATAAATATATAAAAACAGCGGGGCCAGCCCGCAATCCATAAGCCCCTAAGCTTACACCTCTTGGGTCTTTTAGAAGGCCAGCGACCTAAACCACAATGGCTGCCGCCGCAGCAGCACTCTGCAAAGGCTGCACACAAAGAGCCCCTAGGCTCATAACACGTATGGGATTAAGGGAACCAGCGGCCCGGCCCGAGATGGCCGCCGCTGCCGCATGTCTCCGCGGCCGCTATCCCCCACACCCAGAGCCCTTAAAGAGGACCAACACCCAGGGGTGATCGGCCCGGAAATCTATAAGATTCCCGGGCCGATCACCTCCCACCCCGCGGGACATCCGAGCTCGGGATGTCCCGCGGGGTGAAACCCCCCAGAAACCCCAAAAACATCTTACCTGATCCGCCGCCGCTTCCGCCGCCTCCCGCGCGCCCCTCCAGACGTGCGCGCGCCCGCGCCGGCCCTCTGTGAATGGCCGGCGGGGGCGCGCGCGCGCCGAGAGTGACGCGCGGGAGGCGGCGGCGGCGGAAGCGGCTTGGACGTTCCTGATCCCCGCCTGGACGTTGGCGGGGATTGGCTGCGGCGTTCACGTGGGAGCGTTGAGAGGTGAGTTTTTTGGGGTTTCTGGGGGGTTTCACACAGCGGGGCACCCCCGATCGGGGTGCCCCGCCGAAGTGGACCAAAACCCAGGATAATCAAAATCCTGGGTGTTGGTCCACTTTAAGCTCAACATGATCTAAAATCCAGCAAACGGCCTGGCCAGTGGCGGCAGCTGCCGTCGCCGCCACAGCGCAAACACAATAGCAGCCTCATGTCAGCCAGGCTGCTATACACTAACCTTGAACAGTGCAGGGGAGCCTGAACACGACCTCCCTCCAGCCCGGAAAGAGACACACTGAAGTAACACAGCCTCGTGGTTTCATGTTAAGCTCTGCCCCCTGAGTGACATCAGCCACCTTAAAGGCATACATACATTTTTTTTTTTTTTTTTAAAACCTACCTAACTTGGAAGAAGGACGGGTTGAAACTAAAAATAAAAAATGTTCCTCAGCAGGTACACCAGAGAGAAACCTGCGGCTGTCTTACTTTCAAAAAGCCTGCAGCCCAGAGCATATACACTCTATAAGCGCCCCAAGACCCCGGCGCTTCCACCTTACCTTCACGAACCCCAGAACATCCAGACGCTTTAGGAGGCACAATTGGGTCTAGGAGATCCGTGGGAAAAAGGCTGTGCAGGAAGCCGACAGGGTGCAATCCCCCGCTTGCTGCCAATCCTTGAGAGCAAATTTTCCTGAATCTTCACAGTCACTTGCAACTGCAAGAAAGAAACTGATCTTGATTAGGAGGCAGCTGCTACTTATGGGCCGGAAGGGGCCACACCTTTTTTTGTCTTGCAGTTACATCCAATCAGCAAGGAGGTAATCCCAAGTGTAAGGAGTGTCTGGAATGGATTGGAAGAAAAAGTCCGATAGCTCCCCCATCCAAATGTGATGCACTCCATATCAACATTAATTGTCAATATTCCCACTGATCGTTATCCCACATCCTACAAGTAGTAGGAAACATCTCATTATTCCTGTATTTTCAATAAATAGTATTACTTTAGATTTTTTACCATCAAGTTGGACAAACCATTTAAACCAAAGCCCTTTCTTTATTATGAATACCTATGAAACCTAACAAGTATTGTACCTTGCAGGGGCGGACTGGGACTAAAAAACGTCCCGGGACTTTCTTGGGCACCCTGGCACTGCTGTACTGTTTCTGGCCCAGTATAGTATAGTAATCATATATATATATATATATATATATATATATATATATATATATATATATTATTTTGTTTCATGGTTTACCAGGGTTTAGAGGACAAAAAAAAGAAAGAAAATATTATAAACAAAATGGTGTGCTAAAATCTCCCCTCTGATTCACCCCATTACAGCCAGTAAACAGTCGCCCTCATTACAGCCTGTGAGCAGCATCCCACATTGGAGGCAGTGTGCAACATCTCCCATTACAGGCAGTGAGGGGCATTCCTACAATACAGGTAGTGTGCAGCATCTCCCCTTACAGACAGTGAGGGGCATCCCTCATTACAGACAGTGAGGGGCATCCCTCATTACAGGCAGAGAGGGCATCCCACGTTTACAGGCAGAGAGGGTCATCCTGCATTACAGGCAGAGAGGGGCATCCCGCATTACAGGCAGAGAGGGGCATCCCGCATTACAGGCAGAGAGCGGCATCCCACATTACAGGCAGAGAAGGGCATCCCGCATTACAGGCAGAGAGGGGCATCCCGCATTACAGGCAGAGAGGGGCATCCCGCATTACAGGCAGAGAGGGGCATCCCGCATTACAGGCAGAGAGGGGCATCCCGCATTACAGGCAGAGAGGGGCATCCCGCATTACAGGCAGAGAGGGGCATCCCGCATTACAGGCAGAGAGGGGCATCCCGCATTACAGGCAGAGAGGGGCATCCCGCATTACAGGCAAAGAGGGGCATCCCGCATTACAGGCAGAGAGAGGCATCCCACATTACAGGCAGAGAGAGGCATCCCGCATTACAGGCAGAGAGAGGCATCCCCCACTCCCTCCCCCCAACGATGGACAATAATAAGGCAGCATGCGGGCAGGGTAACCGATTCATGCCTGCCTGCCCACCAGCTGGCCACTAGGGCTTGGTTATGCTTTAACGAATCATAGAATGGAGTACCACAGAAACATTTTGTTTCGACACCTTCCTTGTTCAGCCAAACACCATGGGTGACTTCTCAGCCTCATTTTTATTGTTGGTGAATATGCCTGACTGATTTCCTGACCAGCCCCCAACATGCTGACCCCTCCCGTGTGTTTTCCAGGTGGTCAACGGGTAATTGCTGAGGTAAATGGGCAGTTCATGATTAGTGGTGTACATGGCCTCTTTTAATCATGGTACAACATGGGCAGCCTGTGATGTTTGGGTGAGCTTTAGAAGATTCGGACCCTGAGGTTAATTCTGGGTGTGGGAAGGGGTAGGCGGAGTACTCACACAGCTTGGACGGGCTGTTTCTTGAAGTTCTCCTGGTAACTTCAGGTCCCTTTGAAAGCCAGAAGCAGGCACAGTTCAATGTTCAAAACAAAACCTTTCTTTATTCTCCAGCTGGGTAGCAGTCTGACTTAGGGCATTTAGCTCATCTCTGTCAGTACTCACCTTGTAAATCCTCCAGGAGTCTGCCGCAGTACAGTTTGCCCCCCCCCCCCCAAGGGTTGTATCAGACCCGACCTTTCTTGCTTCCTTCCTCTGGTCTTATCTCTAGTCTGGGGTGTAACACTCTAACACCCCACAACAGCATCTACCGGTCACACTCACTCACCAGTTCACACGCGCGGGCACTTCCTGGTTGTTGCGCGCTGGTTGGTGGGCGTGCCCCATATGGACGCCACCCATTGACGCCCACCAACCTGCGTGCAACAGCCAGGAGCTGCCTGTAAGCATCAGTGTATGTGTGAGTGCGGCGGCCGTCACCCCTTCATCAGCGATTGCTGCCTTTGCTCTCTCTATCCACCGCAGATAGAGAGAGCGAAGGCTGCGATCGCGGATGAAGGGGTGGAGGACGATGAGCAGAGAAGTGGAATGGGTGGAGGCCGCTCTGCCCGCTTGTTTACATTAGCGTGTGTGAGAGCGGGGCCGATGGCGGCGGGCAGAGCGGCCTCCACCCATTCCACTTCTCTGCTCATCGGCCACCACCTCTCCTCCCGTGGTTGCAGCCTTCCGGGATTCTGCCCGGTATGCCCTATGGCCAGCCCGCCCCTGGTACCTTGTATATAATTGCTAGTCAATTTAAGTATTTTCAGTGTACTGTATTATCCAAATGACATTGATTCAAATAATGATTTTAAATTAGGAAATAAAATATATAGTTTATATTGTTTTCAAGCAAAACTAAGAAAAATAGATGATAAATTACCACACATGATGTTTTTAAAATAGGTATCTCGCTTTCTGGTCTGAATTTCTTCTCAATATCAACCCAATTATATTCCTTGTCCTTAAATAAAATCCTGTAATATAAAAACATTACACTTACAGTAGTTATAGTAACTGTATTGCAAAATTGTGTTACATTAAAAATCTAGATAAACATGCTGGATAATGAGAAGAAGGTTCACTTATAAATTCCAACTAAAAATAAAAACCTCACCAAGCTCATGGAGCTGTGATGAAGCTGTGAGAGCCTGAGATCCTGCACCCTGGCTGTGCTCTCTTTTGCTTGGTGACATTAGACGCCTAGACCTGCACTCGCAAACGCATACATGCACCCCACTCCCCCCTCCCAAAACACATGCTTGCACCCCTGCACTCCCAAATACATGCATGCACTCCCAAATGCATACCCGCACCCCCATACTCCCAAACACAGACACATGCCTCTGCGCTCTCCCACTCCTAAACACATGCACGCACCCTTGCACTCCCAAACACATTTCATCAACATATTAAAAAATACAGACACATGAAGAGGTGGGCTTTGTGGATCCTAATTCACATAATCTCTAACCATAATTACTGCATATTTTGTATACTACAATACAACGTCCCCTTGTGAACCCCTACTTTCTCAAAAAATATATAATCAACCCCCCAGTGACCCCCCAAATATATTATCATTATATAAAGATTTTCAATATTTATGTGTGATAAAGTGCTAATACAATCATCAAGTAAATAAAATGCAATTCTGTGATTACTCACCTGTAGAATTGGTATTATGAGTATACAGTACTTCCTGTTCCAGATATAATACTTACTATCGGGCATTACTCCACCAGATGGCGCTGGACTGCAGAGACATCGAAAATAGGCTCCTCCTGGCTCCTCAAATACCCAGGGCCCTCCCACAAATCCCCAGCATTGAAAAGCAGTTAATGAGAAGCCGGGAGAATTAAAACAACCCAAACTAGTAACTATAACAATGATAACAATCACCATACAGGGGATCTAAGATAATGCAAAACCAAGGGTGGGGTGGAGCAGGACGTACTGTATACTCATAATACCAATTCTACAGGTGAGTAATCACAGAATTTTATTATTCTTAGTATACAGTACGTCCTGCTCCAGATATAGTACTTACTATCGGGACATCCAATAGCAGTGTCCATAAAGTAGGGTGGGATCCCCAAAGTTAACAGCAGACAGTTTAAACCACTGCCGCCTGCAGAACCTTATGGCCAAAAGCAGCATCAGCTGAGACCCTAACATCAACCTTGTAAAACTTTGAAAAGGTATGAACAGAAGACCAAGTAGCAGCCTTGCAAACTTGTTCAACGGAAGCCTGGTGCTGAAAAGCCCAAGAAGCACCAATAGCACGAGTAGAATGAGCAGTAAGGCGGAAGGGAGGATTCTTCCCCTTAGCAGAATAGGCCTGAATCACAGCCTGACGGATCCATTTGCTGATAGTAGACTTGGCAGGAGCCAAACCCTTTCTAGAACCAGAAGGGACCACAAAAAGAGCATCAGTTTTTCTGAAAGGTGCAGTAGCCACCAGATAGTACTTCAGACACCTAACCACATCCAAAGAATGCAAAACCCTCTCCTTAGCATTACTAGGATTAAGACACAATGAAGGGAGAACAATGTCCTGATTCAAATGAAAGGAAGACACTACCTTAGGCAGCAAATCTGGCTTGAAGCGAAACACCACCTTGTCCTGGTGTCTCTCATAGTAGGGGGGCTGAATGGAAAGTGCCACCAACTCAGACACATGCCTAACAGAGGTGATAGCCACCAGAAAGACAACTTTGAGAGTAAGAATGGCCAGGGTAGCATCCTGCACAGGTTCAAAAGGAGCACCCTACAAGGCTGACAAAACCAAGTTCAAATCCCAAACAAGCACCATAGGCTTACGTGGGGGACGCACATGGGTCACCACCTGGAAAAAGTCCTTATCAGAGAATGAAGAGCAAAGGCATTCTAGAGGAAAACAGCCAGGGCAGAAACCTGACCTTTTAGAGTACTAAGTTGGAGCCCCATCTCCAACCCACGCTGTAGGAGCTCCAGAATCCTGGGAATAGAGAACACAAGACAGGGAAGAGACTTAGACTCACACCAGTCAATGTAGGCACGCCAAACCCTGTAATAAATAGAAGAAGAAGACTTCTTCCTAGCCTTTATCAAGGTATCAACAACCGAGGAAGACAGCCCCTTCTCCATCAAGATGGAGGTTTCAACAGCCAGGCCGTCAAAGCCAGAGTTTGTAAATTGGGATGGCGTAGGGAGCCCTGAGTGAGCAGATCTGGAACCATGGGCAGAGTGTACTGATCTACTGCCAGCTGCACCACGTCTGCGAACCACACTCTTCTTGGCCACCTGGGGGCACCAGAATTGCTGGCACCCCCTCCAGAGCAATCTTGCGCAGAACCCTGCCCAGCAGGGGGAATGGAGGGAAGACATACAGAAACTGAAAGTCCTGCCATGACATTGCTAGAGCATCCGTGGTCAAGGCCAGAGGATCCTGAGACAGGGAGACAAAGGCCGGTAACTTGTGATTGTGACGGGAAACAAACAGATCCACATCTGGTTGGCCCCAACGGTGACACAGAGATTGGAACACCCTGCTGCATAGGGACCCTTCTCCCTGGCGAGAGGTCCCCCTGCTCAGAGAGTCTGCCAGGAGATTTTCCACCCCGGGATATACACGGCTGATATGCAGGGAACATTGGTCTCCGCCCAGGTCAGGATCAGAGACACTTCCTGGAGGGCCCTCTTGCTCCGGGTCCCTCCCTGATGATTGATGTAGGCAACTGCCGTCTGGTTGTCCAAACGCACCTGAACAGACAGGCCCAAAGGTGAGGAGTCAACTGAGCCAGAACTAACCTGATCGCCCGCAGTTCCAAGACGTTGATAGGTGTGTGGGCCTCCTGAGGGCCCCACCTCCCCTGGAATCACAGGGACTGACAGACTGGCATCCGTGGTGACCGTCTCCCAGGAAGGGGTAAGAAAGGATCTGCCCCCCAACAGGTTCCTTGAGTCCATCCACCACGAGAGGGACCTCCTGACCAGGGGGGAAAGCACACAGACCCTGTCCAAGAACGCTGGATCCTTGTCCCACACTGACAAGAGGTGGAGTTGCAGAGGCCTCAAGTAGAACTGAGCATAAGGGACCGCCTCAAAGCACGCCACCATCAGGCCCACCAGCTGCATCCCCTGCCTGATGGAGGGATGATGACAAGATAGCAGGAACTGGACCTGTGCAATCAGACTGTCCACCTTCTGTTGAGAAAGGAAAATCCTTGCCTGAACTGTATCCAGATTCATTCCTAGGAATGGAGTCACCAAGGAGGGGGACAGTGAGGACTTGGGGTGGTTGATCACCCATCCAAATGACTCCAGGGTGGACACCACCAGCTGAGTATCCAATTCTGCCTGATGTAGAGATTGGGAGGTGATGAGAATGTCGTCCAGATAAGGCAGCATGCGGACGCCCTGATACCTGAGCAGAGACATCACGCCAGCCAGCACCTTGGTGAACACCTTGGGAGCTGAGGTGAGACCAAAGGGCAATGCCACAAACTGGTAGTGTTGATCCTCCAGATCAAACCTGAGGAACCTTTGATGACCTGGAAATACAGGAATATGAAGGTAAGCATCTTTGATGTCCACAGAAGTCATGAAATCCCCTGGGCGCAGGGAACTGATAGCAGAGCGCAGAGTTTCCATGCGAAAGCGCCTGCTCCTGACAAATTTGTTGAGGATCTTCAAATCCAGGATGGGCTGAGTGGCCCATCTTTTTTGGGTACTGTGAATAGGTTGGAATAGAAGCCCTTGCCTTTTTCTCTTAAAGGGACCTTGCAGATGACCCCCAGCTCCAGGAGGCCTTGCACTGCCTGCTCTAGCTCCTGAGCTAACACAGGGTCCTGAGGAATCCGGGATCTGATGAATCTTGGGGACGGCCAGGCAGCAAACTCTCTTGTAACTGGAGGACACTACCTCCTGATTCCACCGGTCTGACATATGAAGCCTCCAGACGTGAGCAAAGTGCTGAAGCAGTCCCCCCACCAAGATGGGTGAGGGCACCCCATCATGCCTGAGGGGGCTTGGGAGAGGACTTAAGCTTTGGGCCCCAGGAGGAGCCAGGAGGTCCACGTCCTGTGCCCCTACCCCAGAAGTCTCCCCGGGCCCCAGTAAAGGAAACCCCCCTCCCTTGTCTAGCATCACGGTAGGGGGAGAAGGAGCCCTGACCCCGAAAGGGCTGAGACTGCCGCCTGCGCTGGAGTAACCTGCCTCCCTTGGCAAAAAGGCCCAGGCGGTCCCCAACAGGCGTAGTCCTTTGAAGGGAAAACCAGTGAGGGCCTTCTTGGCAGAATTGTCAGCAGCCCACTGGGGTAGCCAAACCGAACGGCGTATAGTCCTGGCACACATTCTAATGGTGTCATCCAAGGCAGAGAGACAAAATTTACAAAAACATCACAACGGTAGAGTGCATTAAAGACCTCACAAGGCAAATCATCAGGGGCACTATCAAGTATACTTCTGATCAGGGTCCTAATGGCCACAGCGGTAATGGCCGAGGCACAGACCGGGCGCAGCGCCGTCCCCACACATGCAAAGGCATGGGGCGCCAGCTGGTCAATGCGCAGGTCCTCAGCATACCGCAGGGTAGTAGAGTCAGGCGAGTGCATGACAGAGGTGTTAGATAACCCTACGACCGGGGCATCCACTTTGGGAGGGGATGACCAACACTTCACCACATCAGCAGGAAAGGGATACTTCCTATCCCAACTCTTAGGTACACCGGGAAGTCTACTGGGGCGTTCCCATTCCTTGAGCACAAGGTTATGGAAATGTGCTTGCTCAGGAAATTCCAAGCATGACTTAGCGGTATGGAAAAGTTCCCCCTTTGCCTGGGAGCCGAAACAGGGGGAGAAATGGACAGAACCTCAAATATCTGGGTCAGCAATCTATCAGTATCATCCGGGGCCCAGGGGTCAGAGCCAGAATCGTCATGACCCCTGGGCCTCTCATCAGATGACCCTGAGACGGAGAATAGCTCCCCTTCGTTCGAAGGGGTATAGCCACAAAGATGCCAAACAAATCAGTTTCCATAGGGAAAAGAGTGACATTGGACGTCAAGTGACGCTTTTTAGCAGGGGCCTTACGCACCAAGGACTTAGCAATCAACTGCTCAACAGGAGCCAGTCTAGAAGACACATCAGGCTGAGAATCCCCACTTGTATGCAACTTAGTAGGAGTGAGATTTAAGCTTGGGGGGGTAGGTGAAGTGAAACGAGGTGCAGGCCCAGCCACTGGAAGGCCAGATTGCAGCGCAAGCACCTGCTCAGCACAGGGTACGCAGACCCGCACCTTGTCAGCGTCAACATGAGACTCCCCACACGCTACACACAGCCGAGCTTGTCCTGAAGGAACCCCGGTCACATTATCCTGAGATGCCTCCATATGGTAATTATAGCGGCACTATAGGCCGATAGGGATTAACGCTATACAGCAACCCTGGATGCCCCAATAACCCGCTAGGGAAGTGGGAGTAATTACACTAGGCCTCACAAGTTAACCAACTAATAGAGGGCCGGGAGAAGCCAATGGATTCGCCCGTCTGAAAGACACAATAAAATGGGCCGTAAGCAGACAGTAATAAAAAGGTGGTAATAAAGCTGCCCGCGAGGGCACTTACGGACCGCGGTAGGTAGAGGTCCATCACACATAAGCCGACCAAGCAGACAAAATGGCGTCGGTATACCTCGAGGGGCGGGCCCGCACAAGCAATGACGCGGAATGTGCCAGAGACGGGCCCCGCCCCCCGAAGAGCGCAAAGCCAACACGTGACAAGCAGCCAATGACGGCGCACCGGCGCCTGAGGTAACGCAGCCGCCAAGCGCGGAACATAGTGACAAAAGGCGCACGGCGGCAATTTTAAGTACAGACATAGTAAAGCAAGTCAGCGCGGTGGCTGACACAAAACATAATGAAATAAAGTACAAGGCCAATACACGTAAATACATGCATACACCCCCCCTCTTTCCCCCCGAAGGCTACAAGGAGAGTGAGGGAGGACAGTGGCCACTTAACATAGGGCCCACCGATAGATAGGGGCAAGGGGCAATAGTGCAGGAGGGGCATCCCATCGAGGCTCACCATAAGCCTGAACCGCCTACCCTTTGGTGGGGGATTGCAGTGGAGCAGCGCTCCTAAGCACCTAACAGCGGTGGTGCTGCCTACCATCACCCGACCGGCGCAGCCAAGGCTGGAAGGCACATTAATAATGGAACGGGTGGGAATAGTCCTACAGGGCCGCAGGCTAATAGCCCCGCTCACCTGAGAGAGAGCCATTTCTCGTCCTTCGCAGTCCAGACTGCAGAGAAAATCTGGGGATTTGTGGGAGGTCCCTGGGTATTTGAGGGGCCGAGAGGAGCCTATTTTCGATGTCTCTGCAGTCCAGCGCCATCTGGCGGAGTAATACCCGATAGTAAGTATTATATCTGGAGCAGGACGTACTGTATAGTAAGAATATATATATACTTTTTTTGCAAATAACAAAGATTAATGAACAGAAGAGGACCAGAGGGAAAGAAAAGAAGAAAATAAAAAGCATAATATAGTTATGTCATCAGTCATAGGTAGTCAAGTGGGTGGGGCCTGCACCCTGGCTGTACTCCCTCCCTCTCTCTGTTTTGCTTGGTTATATTAGACGCCTAGACCTGCACTCCCAAACACATTCCTGCACTCCTAAACACATGCACGCACCTTTGCACTCCCAAACATATGTAAACACTCCCAAAAACATGCACACACTCCCAAACACATGCCCGCACTCCCATACAGGGTAGGTAAACAGGCTGGTGGGTGACCTGGAAGATAGGTGGGCAGGCAGGTAGTCAGGTTTGTAGGTAGATGGCCAGACAATGTGGTAGGTAGATATGTGGTCAGGCAGACGGGGGGATGGAATGAGGACTCTGGCTGTGGTGGTGGCTCAGGTGGACGGCCTCGGGATGGGCATTCTTACCTGCAGGCAGCTCCGACTACAACTGGGTGTGTCTGCTGACAGTTTCTCTTCACGGCTCATTTGGCTCTTCCAGCGGCGGCAGACATCTCGGGTGCCGACTCATCTTCCCGGTCTCAGGCTGCTCCTCCAATGGTGGCAGCTCATCTTCCATGGTCTGGGACGGCAGGCACCTCGGGCAGAGGAGGCGGATCATCTCCTGGGCTCCTTAGCAGTGGTGATGGGGGTCTGCTACCCACAGCTCACGCTGCGAGCTACGTTTGCCCCACCGCTGGGGGTTGGGGGGGAGAGCTATTAGTGCTGGCAGAGATCACGCTGCTAGGTGGAGGCAGGGCTGAGAGGCCGAAAGGAGTTGTTAGCTTGATGGCAGAGAGAGCCATTCAATCCAGATTGGGGGGGGGGGCATGGTTCCCATATGGAACCTCAAAGAGGATTGGTGGCCTACATCAGCAGGGTGTGGCAAAAGCCCCGAGTGAGGAGGGTATTTCCTCATTCACATGGCCGAGCTGAGAAGAATGGCACTACTGGAGGAATGTTTGTCAAGGTAAGCTGCTGTTTATTTTTTTTTGTTTTACATTTGCCTTTACAATGACTTTATCCACACTAATATCTACCCAAAGCGTTGACTGATGGGTAAAAGCATCCACAGCTATAGCTCATTGCAGTTAAGCAGATCTCCCCTGCAAACACAGAATGGAACACGACAAACCTCCCCAAATCTCCCCAGAATCTTTTTCCTTCAATAAAAGAAACTGGTAGTGCTGGAATTTTGCATGATATGATAATTATATGCATGTTGCCCAGCTTGGTTCACCAGGGAGAAATGTACCCGAGCGTCTACCGCAATCTTTTCGGAATATACATGTAAACAGTACCTTATCTGGAAAAGGATACATTTTATGACCAGCTCTGTGTGGTTCTGAATTAGCCTGTGAGAACGTTGGCATTTCAAGATAGAATTCTTGCCTGGCAGTTGCTTTTTGGCCCCATTCTCATAAAGGCATAACACCTGGACTACAGCCTTGCTAAGGTCATCCACCATATCTCTATAGTGTTCATGCACCCTCTCATCCTCTGACCCAGACTCCTGGGTATCAGAGAACTCCACTTTGTCTTCTTCAGTATCAGCCCTGTCCTCATATGATGACCTTCAGGTAAAAATAGTCTGCACCTTTTCCTAAAGTTTTCCAATAACACCCTTTCACTGGCAATTACATTCATGTTTGGGTGCACCCTAGCTGAACAAGCTTCACTTATTTGCCCCACTTAGCTCAGCCTTGCATGCAACACAGCTGGCTGCCAGCTGGTCGTGGCATATGCAGTTCTCTGATGCCCCAAACATGCTGTACCACAGCTTTTGCTAAATTGTCCAAGAATACAATATCGCAGGGAGTAGCCACAAAATATATATTTTGGTAGCAACTACACTGCCACCTCAAAGCATATAAAGCAATACAGATATGATACAAAACTAAAGCGAGTACCTATTTCGCTATATAAATACATTGGATAGCAGAGAATAAGCAAGCAAGGACAACACTCACCAGGGACTTTCACCCCCCACAGTGTTCAGGCCTTACCACCACTATCCCAGGCTAAACTGGATACTCCCCAGATGGCCCAGGTTCCCTAATGCTGCCACCCCAGTGCTTGCAGCTTGGTTCTAACTGCTGAGCACCACTGCCACCCTTTAATCAATGCGGCTGACCAACCTCTGTGTAGATTGCTGTAAAGGGGCACACTGCTGCTGGCCCCACCCTGTGACACCCAGCCAGCCCACCAATCAAGTCACTCTGCTGGCTTACACATCTGAGGTCTGGTCTGCTCAATATACAATCAGCGTGGTACCACTTAAAGGCAAGTGCAGTGCCAAAGCGTTACCCAGAAGACTGGTCAACAGGCAAGCAAGGTCAAACACAAAAAGGCAATTCTGTGAAACTCACATGTAGAATTGCTATTCTTTCCAATCCATTCCAGCCGTTCAGAAGTCATCATGATTGGGTAGCTCCGCCCCCCAAGGGGGCGTTGACTGCAAGATCAGAGATGTAGCCCCTCCCAGCCCCCTATAAAGGCAGCTGCCTCTCAACCCAGGCTCCAGTAATTTAAAAGCAGTACTCAATAGAAGAGGCAGGTCGGGAGGTCCACAAAAAAAAATAAAATAGGAGACCATGTTACTTCACATAGCCTCCGCTTGTACTCTCTCGAACTAAAAATTGTAAAATCTAGAACTAGTGTCCTATTAAAGTGGACCATCACCCTCCCGTGATCGGCCCGGGAATCTATAAGATTCCCGGGCCGATCACCTCCCTCCCCGCGGGACATCCGAGATCGGGATGTCCCGCAGGGTGAAACCCCCCCAAAACGCCCCAAATCCCCTTACCTTGTCTTCGGCGGCGTCCGGCCGCCGCTGCCTCCCTCGCGCCCCTCTAGGCGTGCGCACTCCCCCGCCGGCCATTCACAGACGCGCGGGAGGCGGCGGCGGAGGAGCCGCTTGTCCGTTGCTGTCTGATCGCGGGGAGAGGTGAGTTTTCCGGGTGATCGGGGGGGGTTTCACACAGCGGGGCACCCCGATCGGGGGTGCCCCACCGAAGTGGACCAAGACCCAGGATAGTCAAAATCCTGGGTGTTGGTCCACTTTAAATAAAAAGGGGGGTGGGAATAGCTAAATCACTATTATTTATACAAATTTATTATTAGTCAGGGCCTGGGAACTCCGCCCAATGTTAACCCTCGCATTATCCAACTATCAAGCAACAAACATGTCTAGCTGTGTGGAAAGACAGAGATTTAGTTGCATATATCTGCAGATACATGTGGAAGCCACACTGCCCCGGCAAGGCACTCTGTATTCAGTGTGGTCCCTACTCTTAATTTTGAGTCCCCAAAATTGGGACATGCAATGCAGACAAATATTTGAGAGCTACTCACCTTTTTGGGAAGCTGCCAGCCTCCCTTTAGAACACTTCACAGGGAGAGATCCATGTTAACTGAATCACTCCCTGCTTGTGCTCATGGCATTTCAAAATGAATAAAAAGGGGGGTGGGAATAGCTCAATCACTATTATTTATACAAATTTATTATTAGTCAGGGCCTGGGAACTCCGCCCAATGTTAACCCTCGCATTATCCAACTATCAAGCAACAAACATGTCTAGCTGTGTGGAAAGACAGAGATTTAGTTGCATATATCTGCAGATACATGTGGAAGCCACACTGCCCCGGCAAGGCACTCTGTATTCAGTGTGGTCCCTACTCTTAATTTTGAGTCCCCAAAATTGGGACATGCAATGCAGACAAATATTTGAGAGCTACTCACCTTTTTGGGAAGCTGCCAGCCTCCCTTTAGAACACTTCACAGGGAGAGATCCATGTTAACTGAATCACTCCCTGCTTGTGCTCATGGCATTTCAAAATGAATAAAAAGGGGGTGGGAATAGCTCAATCACTATTATTTATACAAATTTATTATTAGTCAGGGCCTGGGAACTCCGCCCAATGTTAACCCTCGCATTATCCAACTATCAAGCAACAAACATGTCTAGCTGTGTGGAAAGACAGAGATTTAGTTGCATATATCTGCAGATACATGTGGAAGCCACACTGCCCCGGCAAGGCACTCTGTATTCAGTGTGGTCCCTACTCTTAATTTTGAGTCCCCAAAATTGGGACATGCAATGCAGACAAATATTTGAGAGCTACTCACCTTTTTGGGAAGCTGCCAGCCTCCCTTTAGAACACTTCACAGGGAGAGATCCATGTTAACTGAATCACTCCCTGCTTGTGCTCATGGCATTTCAAAATGAATAAAAAGGGGGGTGGGAATAGCTCAATCACTATTATTTATACAAATTTATTATTAGTCAGGGCCTGGGAACTCCGCCCAATGTTAACCCTCGCATTATCCAACTATCAAGCAACAAACATGTCTAGCTGTGTGGAAAGACAGAGATTTAGTTGCATATATCTGCAGATACATGTGGAAGCCACACTGCCCCGGCAAGGCACTCTGTATTCAGTGTGGTCCCTACTCTTAATTTTGAGTCCCCAAAATTGGGAGGCTGGCAGCTTCCCAAAAAGGTGAGTAGCTCTCAAATATTTGTCTGCATTGCATGTCCCAATTTTGGGGACTCAAAATTAAGAGTAGGGACCACACTGAATACAGAGTGCCTTGCCGGGGCAGTGTGGCTTCCACATGTATCTGCAGATATATGCAACTAAATCTCTGTCTTTCCACACAGCTAGACATGTTTGTTGCTTGATAGTTGGATAATGCGAGGGTTAACATTGGGCGGAGTTCCCAGGCCCTGACTAATAATAAATTTGTATAAATAATAGTGATTGAGCTATTCCCACCCCCCCTTTTTAGTCATTTTGAAATGCCATGAGCACAAGCAGGGAGTGATTCAGCTAACATGGATCTCTCCCTGTGAAGTGTTCTAAAGGGAGGCTGGCAGCTTCCCAAAAAGGTGAGTAGCTCTCAAATATTTGTCTGCATTGCATGTCCCAATTTTGGGGACTCAAAATTAAGAGTAGGGACCACACTGAATACAGAGTGCCTTGCCGGGGCAGTGTGGCTTCCACATGTATCTGCAGATATATGCAACTAAATCTCTGTCTTTCCACACAGCTAGACATGTTTGTTGCTTGATAGTTGGATAATGCGAGGGTTAACATTGGGCGGAGTTCCCAGGCCCTGACTAATAATAAATTTGTATAAATAATAGTGATTGAGCTATTCCCACCCCCCCTTTTTAGTCATTTTGAAATGCCATGAGCACAAGCAGGGAGTGATTCAGCTAACATGGATCTCTCCCTGTGAAGTGTTCTAAAGGGAGGCTGGCAGCTTCCCAAAAAGGTGAGTAGCTCTCAAATATTTGTCTGCATTGCATGTCCCAATTTTGGGGACTCAAAATTAAGAGTAGGGACCACACTGAATACAGAGTGCCTTGCCGGGGCAGTGTGGCTTCCACATGTATCTGCAGATATATGCAACTAAATCTCTGTCTTTCCACACAGCTAGACATGTTTGTTGCTTGATAGTTGGATAATGCGAGGGTTAACATTGGGCGGAGTTCCCAGGCCCTGACTAATAATAAATTTGTATAAATAATAGTGATTGAGCTATTCCCACCCCCCCTTTTTAGTCATTGGTCCACTTTAACAATAATGGTTCAATCACCATAAACAGGCATGCAGGACATAATAAACCTCAAGGGCGGGGTGGACGGGCTGGAATGGATCAGAAATAAAAGCAATTCTACAGGAGTTTCACAGAATTGCCTTTTTCTTTCCCGCAGGGTGAAACCCCCCCAAAACGCCCCAAATCCCCTTACCTTGTCTTTGGCGGCGGCCGGCCGCCGCTGCCTCCCTCGCGCCCCTCTAGACGTGCGCACTCCCGCGCCGGCCATTCACAGACGCGCGGGAGGCGGCGGCGGAGGAGCCGCTTGTCCGTTGCTGTCTGATCGCTTGTCCGTTGCTGTCAGATCGCGGGGAGAGGTGAGTTTTCCGGGTGATCGGGGGGGATTCACACCGCGGGGCAACCCGATCGGGGGTGGCCCACCGAAGTGGACCAAGACCCAGGATAGTCAAAATCCTGGGTGTTGGTCCACTTTAACAATAATGGTTCAATCACCATAAACAGGCATGCAGGACATAATAAACCTCAAGGGCGGGGTGGACGGGCTGGAATGGATCAGAAATAAAAGCAATTCTACAGGAGTTTCACAGAATTGCCTTTTTCTTTCCAATCCATTGCAGCCCGTCCAGAAGTCATCACGATTGGGACATCCAAAAGCAGTGTCCATATGGGCAGGATCCCCAGTGCGGAACAGCAGGTCTGAAGCACCTTTCAGGCCAAAAACAGCGTCAGCTGAGGCACTGACATCCACCTTGTAAAACTTTGTTAAAGTATGAACTGAAGACCAAGTAGCAGCCTTGCAAACTTGTTCCACCGAGGCCTGGCGCTGAAAAGCCCAAGAAGAACCAATGGCTCTAGTAGAATGAGCTGTGATCTTAAAAGGGGGTTCCTTCCCCCTGGCAGAATAGGCTTGTACCACCGCCTGCCTAATCCACATATTGATTGTGGACTTGGCTGGTGGCAATCCCTTCGTAGAACCCTTGGTTAAGGCAAAAAGCAAATCCGATTTCTGGAAGGATGCAGTCACAGCCAGGTAATACCTTATGGCTCTGACCACATCCAAAGCATGGAGAGTCCGATCTTTAGGGTTAGCCGGTGCTGGACACAAGGAAGGTAAGACAACTTACTCATTAAGGTGAAAAGGAGAAACAACCTTAGGCAAATCAGGCTTAAAACGAAAAACCACCTTATCTCTGTGCATCTCAAAATAGGGTGGTTTCATACATAGCGTGGCCAGCTCTGATACGCGACGCACCGAGGTGATTGCCACCAGAAAAACCACTTTGAGTGTCAGCAAAGTCAATGTAGCGCCATTCAATGGCTCAAAGGGGGCACCCTGGAGAGCAGATAACACCAGATTTAGGTCCCACACCGGTAATACTGATTTATGCGGTGGACGGACATGAGTGACCCCCTGGAAAAAAGTCTTGATCAATCTATGATTGGCAATGGACCTCTGGAAAAAAATGGGTAAGGCCAAGACCTGACCCTTGAGGGTGCTCAGCTGAAGGCCCAAGTCTAGACTGTTTAGTAGAAACTCAAGGACTCTAGAAACAGAATATTTCCGACAAGGAAGGCTCCAGGCCTCGCACCAAGCGATATAGGCCCGCCAAACTCTGTAGTATATCATGGAAGAAGACCTCTTCCGTGCCTGAATCATTGTGTGAATAACCGTGGCCGATAACCCCTTTTCCATCAGGATGGAGGTTTCAATAGCCAGGCTGTCAAAGCCAGCGTCCGTAAATTCGGGTGCTGTAGCGACCCCTGTGTGAGAAGGCCTGGATCGTCGGGCATTATGTAGTGACCTATTGACATCTGTACTATGTCCACAAACCAACTCCTCCTCGGGCAGCGAGGAGCCACCAGGATGGCTGGTACCCCCTCCTGGGCTATCTTGCGTAGAACTCGGTCCAGGAGCGGAAACGGAGGGAATGCATACAGAAGGTTGAACTCCGTCCAAGGAATCGCCAGAGCTTCTGTTGCTATGGCCAGGGGTCTCTTGAGAGAGACACGAACCTTGGCACAGAGCTTAAAAGGTCTTCCTGCAGAGGGACCATTCCCCCAGGCGCAAGGAGCTCCTGTTCAGGGAGTCTGCCTCCTGGTTCTCCCCCCAAGGTATAAACTGCCAAGATGCAGGGAACATTCTCCTCTGCCCAAGTCAGAATCCGGCTTACATCCTTGAGGGATCTCTTGCTCCGAGTACCGCCCTGGTGATTGATGTGAGCTACAGCTGTCTGACTGCCCGAGCGGACCTGAACCGCATGGCCTCTTAAAAAGGGGGTCAGACGAAGCAGGACCAACCAAATTGCTCTTAGTTCCAAGAGATTCATGGGCAACCGGTTCACTTTCGGACCCCACTGACCCTGGATCTTCTGGGTCTGCCAAATGGCACCCCAGCCTGACATACATGGTGACTATCTCCCATTGGGGAGTCAGAAAGGACTTGCCTACCAGCAGGTTCCGAGAATCCAACCACCACAAGAGGGATTGCCTAGCCGGGGGTGGGGGGGAGGGTAGGGGAGGGGACAGCAAAAATCCTTGTTCCAGGGATTCCGGCCACCGAACCCAGCTTGTTAGCAGGTTCAGCTGTAGAGGTCTCATGTGGAATTGGTCGAAGGGCACTTCCTCGAATCAAGCCACCATTAGGCCCACCAATCTCATCCCTAGACGCACCGATGGCTCTACTTGCGTCTGGAGTCCCAAGACTTTCTGCTGCGGCAGAAAGACCTTGACTTGACCGGTGTCTAGAGTCATCCTCAGGCAAGATCTCACTGTTGAAGGCGTGATATGCAACTTGGGGTAATTGATCACCCAACCGAAGGCTTCCAGCGTTGACAGGACAGTCCAGGTGTCAGTCTCGGCCTCCTGGAAGGAGATGAGAAGGTCGTCTAGATAGGGTAATACACAAATACCCTGACTCCTCAGGATAGCCATGATGCCCGCCAGAACCTTGGTGAACACTCGAGGAGCTGAGGATATGCTGAAGGGGAGTGCCACAAAATGGTAATGTTGATCCTCCAGTGCAAACCTCAAAAACTTTTGATGTCCCTGAAAAATCAGGATGTGCAGATACACGTCCCTGATGTCCACTGTAGTCATAAAGTCGCTGGGCCGAAGCGACCTCACCGCCAACCGCAATGTCTCCATGCAGAAATGTCTGACCTTTATAAATTTGTTGAGACCCTTTAGGTCCAAGATCGACCGCAGTGATCTGTCCTTCTTGGGGACCATAAACAGGTTGGAGTAGAATCCCTGACCCTGCTCCTGCCCAGGTATCTCTGCGTGCACCGGAAAATGACGAACCTCTTCCTCCCCGAAAGGGCCGGTAAGAAGAGGAGTGCCGAAAGGGCTTTCTTCTCTGAGGGAGCTTACCATCCTTGACCAAAAGGTCCAGTCGCTCCCCGAAAAGCCGACCCCCCACAAAGGGCAAACTTGTGAGGGACTTCTTGATGGCCGCATTGGCCAACCACTGCTTCAACCACAGCGAACGGCGTAATGCTACAAGCATTCTGGCACCAAGCCTGACCACATCATCCATGGCAGTAACAACAAAGCCGATGAAATCCAAACAGACCCTGAGCTCCTTAAACTCCTCTGCCCGTTTACGAGATTTAGCCACATGGGGTTTAACCTTTCTGCTCGTGGCAAGGGAAACAATTGCCGTGGCACACGCAGGCCGTAACAGGGAACCAACAAAGGAAAAAGCATGGCAAGCCAACTGATCTATGCGTTTGTCTGCAGGATCACGTAAAGAAGCAATGTCAGGTGACGGCATAACCGTGGTGTTGGACAGACCTGAAACCGGAGGGTCCACCTCGGGAGGATGAGACCACAACCTAACCAACTCGGCAGGGAAAGGATATCGTCTATCCAGGCCCTTAGGAACCGACGGTAGCTTGTTGGGCCTTTCCCATTCCTTAAGAATCATATTAGAAAAGTGCGGCTGCTCGAGAAAAACCTGCCGCTGTCGTTCAGGCCAAAACAAATCACCCTTTTTCCTCTTAGCCATTGTGGGAGGAACAATGTGCAAGGTATAAAAAATGGAAGAAAGCAAACTCTCCGTATCATCCGGAAGGAAGGAATCCTCATCCGAGGAAGAACCAGAGATGCTGTCATCTCCGGTGGATAGCAACTCAGCCACTGATAGTGGGCGATTCACCTTCCTCCGCGGAGCCCAAAGAATCATAAAAATCATCATCTGAGTAAACCGGCTCCAAGTGGCGCGTCTAACTCGAGGCCTTTTTAGGGGCTGCCAACGAGATCTGTTTCTCAAGGCTAGCCAGCCTGTGCGCAAAATCGGCAGAGGAGGATCTGGAGAGGCAGGTGGTAATGCAGGACTAGGGTCAGGAGCGACCATCTGCTCATGGTCCAAAACAATGCCTTTAGCTCAAGTAGAACAAATTGTGCTGAATCCACCCAGGGTATTCCATCTGCACAAGGGGCAGAGCCTGTCTTGCCCGAGTGGGGTGCCCAGCTCACTATCCCCTGATGCATCCATAATGGTGATTTTGAATAAATATATTAGTTAAGGCTAATAGACACTAATGGCCTAAGCCTAGTAGCCGATCCCTCTTTTTAACAATGGGGACCGGGAGAAACCACAACCCTCAACCTTCAGCCCATAATCTAAAATCAAAAAGAGAAAATACAGTAATTACAATATGACCCATAATGTCATGTATAACACATAAACACATTATAGCAAAAATACATGGAAATAAACAGTGACCATAATATTACATAAAAAAATAAGCATCTATCCCCTTTTCCCCCTTAAAAGAATGACAGTAATAAGAGGGACTCACGACCGCGCTAAGGAGAAGAGAGGAGCAGTCAGGCAAGAGGGATACGCCACCGAGGCCAGGACAGCTGCGTCATAGCACGCTGGCAGCGCGCGTTTCTGGAAGGATCCGGCCGGGGGAGCGTTACTGGAGCGACGGTCAGCCTGTGCGCCGCCTCCCATGACTCCGCCCCCCCGGCACGTCAGCAGGAAGGCCTAGAAGCAGTGCCGCGAGCGCCTCCCTCCATAGTAACCCCCCCCGATCCGCGAGGGGCTCGCACCCCTGCCCGGGACCACCGCACGGCGAGGGAGCGAGGAAGGTAAAATGCGGGAGGAGCGGCAGCGGACCTCTCCCCACCGTAGCGTGCTATGGCGATGGAGCTCTCCACCGCTCCCCCAGTAAGTAGCACCAAGCACGCACATATACAGAAACATAATAAAGCATGTGGGAGAAGGGAAAGTTATATATATAAGTGGTTTCCCAGCAGGCTCACCATAATGCCTGCGGCCGACCTGCTTTTTGTAAGAAAGCCTGCGGTCCACGTGCTCTGCCAAAACTCCCCAGACCCCGGAGTTTCACCCTACCGTACACGGATCCCTGGTAATCAGCCAAAGCTGGGAGGCAAGGATGGGTCAGAGGATATCCAAGGAAATAGGATCCTGCAGCCGGCCGACAGGCTAGGGAGCCCCGCTCTGCTGCTAAAAGTCAGAGAGTGTAAGCGATCCTGTGCAGTCAACTGCAAGAGAAGAACTGGGGCCTGGGTTGAGAGGCAGCTGCCTTTATAGGGGGCCGGGAGGGGCTACACCTCTGATCTTGCAGTCAAAGCCCCCTAGGGGGCGGAGCTACCCAATCGTGATGACTTCTGAACAGCTGGAATGGATTGGAAAGAAAAAGTTAGTGCTCCAAGAGTCAAAGCGTTATCCAAGTTTTTAGTCAGACAACATGTCGGTCCAGGAAGAGTTCAAGTTCAAGTGGCAAAATAGAAGAGATAAACATAGATAAACATACACAGGCTCAAACCCAAGGAGAACTGAACACTACAACAATGCATGCTGGAAGAGGGTAGGTTTTATGTTTCCACCAGCTAATCAGGGCTCTAGATCAGTGTCAGACCAGCTTTGGCTAATGGATTCAGGGACTCAGGTAACCAGAGAAAGGTTACTAACAACCCTCTGACTTTAACTCCAACCTACCCTAGAATCCTTTCTATAATTAACACAGCTCTGCCCTGGTGCATTACAAGACCATCTGCACATCTATAGTGATGCTGGGGATGCACAGAGATTTACAAGGAGTCTGAAGCACAACAGCAGAGTACAGAGCAGGTCATTCTTCAGGACAATCATGACATCCAGGCCAACAATCAATCCTTACATGTCCCGGTGGGGTAACTGAAGGTGATGGGGCCTGGGTGAGAAAATTAAATATATTGGATGCAGCTAGACAACTTATGACTGAAACAGCAGAGACAGATGGTGCGTTCTTTATCTAAAATGATGCAGAGTGAGCACAAATGTGATAAGGTGGAGGATCAACCATGATGGGGGCTTCTCTGACCTTCTTGGCCCCGGAATTGCCTCCCACAGGCAAGGCCATATTTTTCCTTAGGCAAACCTAGGCACATGCCTAGGGCGGGCATGGCTGAACTGTGTGTAAAGGTCATGTCTGTTCCTTATTTCTGGCTACTTAACTCCACAAGTTTGTTTATCCCTCTGTCCATTTATTTATTGACCTCTCCCGCTGCCTATCTATCTATCTATCTATCTATCTATCTATCTATCACTTCTCCTCTCTCTCATGGCGCATGCATGGGTTCTCGTCCAATTCAATAGGGAGCGCATTCTGCAACATCCCCCATATCAGCCGCCAGGTATGTAGGGGAGGCAGCAGCACGTGCTCCCCATTAAAAAGAATCAGAGCTGTTTGTTGAAAGGCAAATGGCTCTGATTAGACGAGAGTCTGTTCATGCGCCGTTGGACCAGTGAAAGGTGAATTATTAACGTCCCCTCCCTGGGGGCTTAACACAGGGCATCCCGATTCAGGCTGCTCCAGTAAAAAGCCAGTGGCCGGGTCTGGAATCTGCACTGATGGGTTTTGTTCTGCTTTAAAAGGGACCCCCAATGCAGCATGGCATCCCGAAAGAGGCGAGTAATAGCACTGGAGAAAGTGCTGCTATGGCTTTTATTCAAATTTCAAATTAAATTATCAAACATGTTCAGAGATTTTCACGGAAAAAACAAACTAGCTTATTAATTCCAATAGTGTCCCACCTTATACCACATACACAGAAGCCTCTAATTGTCATTCTCCCATGTACTACTGTGTGTACCATGTGTAATGTTTTTTAATGTCGTGCTGGAGGGGGGTGCATGTCCAAAAAGTGCCAGGGCAGCACAAGTCCAAAAAACAGCCCTGCGCACAGGGAGGGGTTATATACCCATCTATAGGGACAGTGCAGTTCCCCTAAAGGCTACTCGGCTAGCCCCTTCTCGTTATTGACTCCCAAAATGAACTGAGAGAAACATTTTATTAAAAGCATATAAAAACAATAAATGACACATAAAATAACAATAAACAAAGTGAATTTCTCCATACCTTATTTTATTCACAGTTTTGTCAATGGTTTGTCTGATTTTCCGAGAAAACTGAAAAACTGAAGATAGCAGTAAGCTATCTCCCATTACCTGCACAAAATATAAAAGTTTGACTCTTTTTAAATAATCGTTATATAACATGGTGGAAATTGTGATCAAGTAATGGCACTGGATGCTACAATTTTGTCAACCAGTAGTATGGCATTTTCTGCCAACTTTATCACTAATAGTGTTATACAGTTTCATTATATAATATAAATTCTACACTGCTAGTCCTCAGCCTTTTGACTAAAAATGTCATTCAGTAAAGTACCTTCATCATTAATTATCCCTATGCTTAAATGTAATGCTTAAACCGGACCAATAGTCTGGCACAGTTGAAAAAGAAAGGTAGCATCCATTTTGGAGCTTCCTCTCCCAACTAACATAACTGAAATACACTGTAACAGGATGGCCAGATGACTTCCTGTTTGCAGGTGGCCTGCAAGCCCATGAGTGGCCATCTTGATTTCTAACATTTACCCCAGCAGGCATTAGAAAAAGGTAAGTTATTTTTTATGTGCAGCAATCTAAATTGCCCTGGAAAAGGATGCATATGAGCTCTGTTTGTGGTGTTGGTCTGATTTAATTATTTTTTGACTGTTGGTCCACTTTAAAGGGCTGAAACAAAAAAAATACAACTCTGTGAAGTACTCACCTGTAGAGTTGATATTATACGCATACAGCACGTCCTGCTCCCGAATAGTCATAACATGTGGGTAGTCCTCCGCCTCCGGCGCCGTGCACTGCAGACATGTAGAAAACAAGCTCCTCCCGGCCCTACATATACCGCGGGACCTCCCACAAATCCCCAGCATTGAAAAGCAGTGAGAAGAGAAGCCAGGAGGAACCAGCCACCCAGAATAACTGGTAGGAATATCTTAATGATAATAATCACCATACAGGGGATCCAGAATTAGTGAAACCATGGTGGGGTGGAGCAGGACGTGCTGTATGCATATAATATCAACTCTACAGGTGAGTACTTCACAGAGTTGTATTATTCTAAGCATACAGCACGTCCTGCTCCCGAATAGTCATAACATGTGGGACATCCAATAGCAGTGTCCATAAGCAGGGTGGGATCCCCAGAAAAGCAAGGCAGAGCGGACAGTAAAGGCGCTGTAACATAGTAACATAGTATGTAAGGCTGAATAAAGACTTTAGTCCATCCAGTTCAGCCTGTTTAACTCCTTCCAGTGGTCTAGTAGCCATAGACGGAAATGTTATCACATGCCAGGAAGGCATCAAGGCCACTTTTGAACATTTTTAATGTATCCCTCATTACTACCTCCTCTGGCAGCGAGTTCCATAGTCTCACATAGTCTCACTGCTCTTACAGAGAAGAATCCCCTCCTATGTCGGTGGAGAAAGCACCTTTCCTCTAACCTTAGTGGATGCCCCCGGGTTATGGTTACACTCCGGGGTATAAATAGATTGTGGGACAGATCCTTGTATTGACCCCGAATATATTTATACATAGTTATTAGATCACCCCTCAATCGTCTTTTTTCTAGACTAAATAAGCCTAACTTGGACAATCTTTCCGGGTACTCTAGCCCCAGCACTCCTTTTATTAACTTTTTTGCCCTTCTTTGAACGCGCTCCAGTTCTGATATGTCCTTTTTAAGCACAGGTGACCAGTGACTTGTACAGGGGTAAAATGATGTTCTGGTCATGAGCACCAATGCCCCTCCTGATGCACCCCATGATCCTACTTGCCTTGGCAGCAGCTGCCTGGCATTGATTACTACAGTTGAGCTTATTGTCAACTAAAACCCATAGGTCCTTTTCCATTGTTGTTTTACCAAGTGTTTCTTTATTTAGTGTGTAATCATGACACAGATTTCTCCTTCCCATGTGCATAACCTTACATTTATCTGTGTTAAACTTCATTTGCCATTTAACTGCCCATGCCATTTAACTCACCTGCAAAACTTGCAACAGGCATGACATGAGCAAGGGCTCTAACGTCAGTCTCATAACAGGACCATGAAGGTATGAAAAGAGACAGGCCATAAGTCTAGTAATTGAACTAACAGAGAAAAAACCCTGGTGCCGAAGGGCCAGTGATACCCAAGCACCCATGGTAACGGAGTATACAGTAAAGGGGAAGAATCACTCCCCTGAAGGAACATAGGTCAGTGTAGTGACCCAACCAGCTCACAGGCAAGGAAGCCTTGTGGCAACTCTTGTAACACCCCCAAAGGGAACAAACAACAGGTCACCCGACCAAGGCAGGAATACAGAGTCTTAATTATCAGGAAGCCAAGGCTTCCTCAAGATCAGGGAGCATCCAGAAGGATCAGTCCAAAGGCGCAACGGCGCTGGAATAGACATCAGGCGCATACCTAAGGAGGCGCCCGTAGACCCCAAGAACAGCAGTCCCCCCTAAAGGCCAAGAAGGCCGGCATGGGGAGAAGTGCAAAACCTGTAGAGGGATATAGGCCCTCATATTAGTATTAATAATAATCAGCCCATGGCTAGACTAAGGAACTGAATCAAGGGTCCAACAGACCACCTGAACCGGAAGCCCAGCGTAAAAGGAACACCCCCAGGCATGGGGTGCCTGTAGCCGTATCCATCTGTACAAGTATATATGTGTATACATCGAGTCAGGGAGTAAGTAACCAGATCCATCATCTCAGGCACATGTCTGACAGAGTCAGGAGGCCCCAGAAGAGCGTGCTGGCCTACAGGGCAGCTGAGACCGCATCCAGGCAGGGTCCCCAGGAAGTCCGCAGGGTAACAGAATGAAAAATTGATCCCCACAGGGACTTATGGGGAGGTGCAGCTAAGCAATCCCAAAGAGAATACTCTACAAGGGTGACAGAACCAGACTCCTGCAGGAAGGCCAAGACAGACCTACGCCTTCAGAGTCCCCAGATGTGGAGCCAACCCCAACTTACGCTGTAATGGCTTTAAAGGCCCTGGGAACCGATAACGTCTCACAGGGAAGAGACTAAGGCCCATGCCAGTCAATATGGGATACCACCAAGCCGTTATAGGCGGAGTAAGGGGAAGCTGGGGAGCTAGCTCCCAAACCCCCTCTCATACTAAGTCACCCAGAAGATGAGGCCCGTCCCCAAGGGGCGAATGAATCATCAGTCAATCCCCAGACAGGAGACCTTTTATTGGAAACAGGAAGAGACCTGATAAGGGCAGAACCGCACCCCAACAGAGATATCACAATTCAGCAGCCTTCAGCAGAGGCGCCTGCGAACCATTACTCCCAGGGCCGCCAAGGCCATAGATCCCATAGGACTCTCTATCAGGCCAGCCGTGCGCAGAACCCAAGGGTAGGGTGATGAAGAGAAGGCATATGAAATAACAAGGCTATGCCTAAATACTCAGGCCCCCTAACCGGAGTCAGAATATCCTGGGACAGTAGGAACAAGGGCAGAGGCCCTGTGTCAGGAGGGAGACCCCTCAGAGCCACGCTAGGCTCCCCGGGCAACACCGGGATAGCATAACCTGCCGCTAAGGGCATCCATTGAAGCGAATACCGCTGAGAAGCAGGGGGGGTAGAACCCCGCCCAGGCCAGGAACAGGGACCCTCCAGAGGTAGCAACCTGTCACAATCTTTAGACCAGCATTAAAAACATGCCATTGTCTTTCAACAGACCAGGAGTCCCCCATAAACCGACCGGTCCTGAAGGAGGAGAAGGCCAGACATATAGAGACAACGGGGGCCCACCATTTCAACAAGCCCAGCAGGTAAGATGGACCCTCTAAGGGGCCCAACCTAGAACCACGGGGGTTGTGGAAGGGATTTACCTTTCCCCTGCCAAACCTGCGAGACTTGGTACCCAGGGTGACCATACTCTAGGAGATGCTGGAAAGGAAGGGGAGTGCCCCCCTGACGGGGCCCTTGCATATGGGAAGCTCCAGGGGAACCACCTTACCAAGAAGGCATGAGCACAGACCAAGCACCGGGGTGCTGGGACATATGTAGGTTTAGTAACCTACTGCGCCGAAGAGCCCGAGGGCTCGGTATATAAATGACATCATCTTGATGCGCCACCAACAGTGCCACCAGCTGCCGACCCGCCTGGTGAAGGCAGGCGCCAGTAAGGGGGGGCAGAGCCCCATAACCAGGGGTCCCCTAATGCCAGAGAAGAAGGCAGCAAGCCTGAACCGATTTCCCGGGAACGGGGAATAGTGGATAAGTGACCGTGAGGGGATGAGGTGTTTAAGCAACCATCCAGTAGCTTCCAGGGGACACTGTCGGCCAACCGACCCACTTCGTCTGATGCAAAGGCTGGGAAGTAAGGAAAACGACCCAGTAGGTCCCAACGCAGAAGCCCCACCTCAGGCGTGTCCCCAGACACGCCAGGCTAGTAGCCTGGGCCGAAAGAAAGGCCCCAACTAGTGCCTCAAGCTGCAGGGTTGATCCTGTGACACCGACTAGAAATAGTCTTTGGCATCCAGCAGACCCCAGATAAACTAAGAAGAGCTAGAGCTTCGCAAGAGACCGAAACCCCCCCCGCGCAGGGGGCCTGTGACCTAAGACAGAGTTGTCATATATGGACTACTGTGAAGGTAGAATTGCTAAGCCTGCCATAGGCCCACGGGGTCCAGACTACCTCATACTGATGAGGGGGGAGGATGGAAAAAATATATATAGAGGCCATGGCCCCATACCGTTAAGGCAATTAACAAGCGCGCCTAACACTGCAGGCCCAGTCCGGCCTGTGTCAGTTTCAGAAGGGAGAGCAGGGACTAAAAATACCCTGACAAAAACTGAGGGGGGACCGTCCAGCAAGAGCCCATCCTGAGCCCAGGTGGGTTACATCCCGGAACCACCAGAAGGAGAGGGCATATTCCAAATGGGCGAGGGCGCCCCTTCATGCTTGCAAGGTTTTGGCAGATTTGGACTTGGTCCTGCCAGAAGGCCCAGGGCGCTGCCTGCTCGCGCCATGTTGGAAATCCACGCCGAACAGCTGGAAACACACCTCAGGTTCACGTTTGACACTAACGTAGGGAAGTGGAGGGGTGACACTGCCTCGTGGAGGCCGGAGCGGCCTTCTGCGGAAGGGTGCTATAACCTTTTTGCCAAAAAGGTCCAAGCGGGCCCCGAATAACCGCCGTCCTCTGAATGGAAGGCAAGTGAGAGCCTTTTTTGTAGCTCCATCGGCGCCCCACTGTCGCAGCCAGACCAGGCGGCGAATGGCAACCGCAAGTGCTGAACTCCTAGCACACATCTTAATGGTGTCATCCAGTGTGGATAGAATAAACTTAACAAAGGCTTCGCAGTCTGATAGCGCACTAAACACCCCCCAAGGGAGGTCCTCAGGGCGGTGATCCAGTATCTTTCTGACAAGAGTCCTGGCGGCCACCGCCGTGATGGCCGCGGCACAAACCGGGCACAGGGCCGTCCCGGTACACGAGAATGCGTGTGAGGCCAGTCTGTCAATGCGCCGGTCCTCAGCATCCCGAAGGGTACGGTAAAAGGGGGCAGTCATAAAAGGGGGGTTTGTGACCCCTATAACCGGCGCGTCCACCACCAGGGGAGCTGACCATAAATTGACCACATCAGGGGGAAAAGGGTACTTCCATTGCCAGACCCCTGGAATCCCTTTAAGCTTACCAGGCGATTCCCATTCCTGGGATATAATATTCTGGAAATGTTCCTGTTCTAGGAACTCCAAGCGCGGCGGCGCTGTATGGAAACTCTCCCTTTTAGGCTTGGGGATCTCCCCAGGAGGAGAGATTGACAAGACCTCAAAAATCTTGATCAGGATTTCATCCGTGTCACACAGACCCCAGGAGCCAGGCTCGGATTCATCACGGCCCGCGGGCATCCCAAGTGAGGAGCCCGAGTCTGAGAATAGCTCACCTTCCTCAGAAGGGTCAGGGTCCTGCATATCAGCAGAATCATCGGTATCGTCAGGAACCGGAGAGCCTGGAGGTGTCAGGGACCGCTTTTTACCAGGGCTCATACGCTCCGCCAATCCAGAAAGCACCTGCTCCTCCGTGGGCAACGCTCGCGGCACCTCTTGCAGGTCGTCCCCGCTGAAGTGGGACTCGTCATGAGTGATATTTGGGAGCGGGGAGACGGGGTGAGGTAGGGAGGTTCTTCTGTTAGCAAACCTGCCTGTTCTGCACACTGTCCGCAGACCGCCCTGTCAGCCTCCGCCAGGGGCTGGCCACACACTGCACACAGCCGGTCACGTCTCAGAGGGACCCCGGTTCCATAATCCTGAAATGCCTCCATATGGTGATTTTTATGCATTATAACACAGGGAATTATGCAATAAGCAACCCTGGATGCCCCAAAACCCCGCTAGTAATGTGGGAGAATTTGTAAAGAGGACCCGTTGTAATATATGTTAGGCCGGGGCCGGTAATGAAGTCTTGGCTTCTGAAAAACACAATGGGACAAGGGGAGTGGGGTCAGTGCCATGCGCTGTCTGAACAAAACATAGAACCAAAACATAGAACCATACCGCCCCGGAGGGCACTTACATGACCGAGGGAGGAGGCGAGCCACACCGCACGCGCGAAGATAGAGAAAATGGCGCCTGCGAACCTCGAGGGGAGGGCCAGGCCAGGCTGTGACGCGTCATGCTGAAACTCCGCCTCCCCCAAAGAGCGCAAAGCTCCAACCGACGGCAAGTACCGCAGCGGAGAATAAGTAACAACTGATGCTGACACGCTAGAATGAATCTGCCGAAGCAGACTGATAGTAAGAAAGATAGCTTGCACTGTACAGTGAGGCGCGACACTGACCCCCTGATAAAAGGAACAAGGTCTAATGGCGAATGGACACTAGGGCTGCCACACACACCCCCCCCCTTTCTTTTCCCCCGAGTTACGGGAGGAAGCGAGGGGAGAAGCTGACGGTGTCCATGGACTGAGTCTGTGAGGGGCACGGGCAAGATTGCGGGAGGGGCATCCTCTAGAGGCTCACCATCGGCCTGACCGCCTACCCAAGGAGGGGGATTGCGGTGGAGCATGGCTCCATTCAGCACACCAGGTGCTACCTACCTTCACCCGACCCGCGCAGCCTAGGCTGGGAGGTATAATTCTTCTGAAGAGGACGGGTGGAAATAGTCCCACAGGACCTTGGGCCGTAAGGCCTGCTCGCCTGCGAGAGCGTGATACTTCATGTCTTCGCAGTTCCAGCACTGCAGAGAAATCTGGGGATTTGTGGGAGGTCCGCGGTATATGTAGGGCCGGGAGGAGCTTGTTTTCTACATGTCTGCAGTGCACGGCGCCGGAGGCGGAGGACTACCCACATGTTATGACTATTCGGGAGCAGGACGTGCTGTATGCTTAGAATAAAGTCTATGCTCACCTATTGTCCCTCACAGCTTCTCCTTATTTTTATCAAAGAGACATTTTGGATCTGCTGTACAGAGCATCAGTTCCTAATTTGGGATGCCCCCAGGGAAGGCAAGTGGCCGGCCATGGAAACTTTTAAATCCCAGGCCTGGCTACAGTGGGATTTGTTCCACATTAAAGTGGACCAAAACCCAGGTTTTTGATATCCTGGATTTGGTCCTTTCCCCTGGGACACCCTTATTAGGGATTCCTAACTGTGTGAAACTCCCCAGGTCACCCAATCAAACTCTTGTTTCCCCAGTCCTACAGCTCATGAGCGCCCTCTCGTCCAATCAGTGTGCTTGGATCTGCTCCTGCCCCTACGTCTAAGGGAGCGGACTGAGCGCGCCCGGCAGACGCATCCCCAGCTACCCTCGAACAAGGAGCGTGCCTGCGCCAGCCATTCACAAATGCCTGCCGCGGGTGAGGGCCCTGCTAAAGGGGGGGAGGGGAGTGGGCACTGCTTGCACATGTGCCATTGGGCCGGAGGAGGTGGTGAGTATACCAGGCAACCTGTGGGGTTTCACACAGCGGGGCATCCAGATTCTGGATTCTTTAAGGTTTATAATGTTGAACTGTGTGTGCTGGTTGCCAAATGTAATGTTAGCTATTAGTTGCAGGTTGACGTAATTTTGATGTAAGATTAGCATCATATTTAGCTGTGTATTTTTTATAAGCATTTGTACAGCTTAATATGATACCAATTTGCACCGAGGGAAAAAACTCAAAGAGAAAAATACCATTTTGTGATTACTCACCTTTAAAATGGGTATTATAAGTATGTCACACACCCCGCTCCCACTATTCATTACATATGGGTTATGGTCCAGTAGAGGGCGAACTTCTGCAGAGATGAAAGCCAAAAAAGAAGCCCCTCCCGGTCCATAAATACCTGGGACCTCCCACACAGAGCTAATAAAACATACTTAACAATAAAAAGGTTCACATATAAAGGATCCAGAATACAAACGGGCGGGATGGAGTGGGGTGTGTGACATACTTATAATACCCATTTTAAAGGTGAGTAATCACAAAATGGTATTATTCCAAGTATGTCACACACCCCGCTTCCACTATTCATGACATATGGGACATCCAATAGCAGTGTCCATCATGGGTGGGAAATACAGCAAAAAAATGCACCAATTTAAACCACTGCAGCTTGCAGAACCTTGCGGCCAAAAACAGCATCCGCTGAGGCCCGCACATCAACCTTATAAAACTTTGAAAAAGTATGAACGAAAGACCAAGTAGCAGCCTCACAAACTTGTTCAACAGAATCCTGGTGCTGAAAAGCCCAGGAAGCTCCAACAGCACAAGTAGAATGAGCAGTGATCTTAAAAGGAGGAACCCTCCCCTTAGCAGAATAGGCCCCAACAATGGCCTGGCGTATCCATTTACTAATGGTAGACTTGGCGGGCGTCAAACCTTTTCTGGGCCCGGAAGGCACCACGAACAAGGCGTCCGTCTTAAGAAAAGGAGAAGAAGCAACCAAATAGTACTTCACACAACGAACCACATCCAAAGAGTGCAAAACCCTCTCCTTGTCATTGCTAGGCTTAGGACACAAGGAAGGGAGAACTACATCCTGATTGAGATGGAAAGCAGAAACCACCTTAGGAAGGAAATCTGGTTTAAAACGAAAAACCACATTGTCCTGGTGTCTCTCAAAGTAAGGGGCCTGAATAGACAGAGCCGCCAACTCAGAGACACGCCGAACAGAGGTAATAGCCACCAAAAAGGCAACTTTTTGAGTGAGCACAGAAAGAGCCACATCCTGCATCGGTTCAAAAGGAGGCCCCTGGAGGGCCGAGAGAACCAAATTTAGGTCCCAAACGGGAACCAAAGACTTTCTAGGGGGCTGAACATGAGTGACCCCTTGGAAAAAAGTCTTGACCAGATGATGCAAAGCAAAAGACCTTTGAAAAAAGACAGCCAGGGCAGAAACCTGACCCTTCAAAGTACTGAGCTGGAACCCCAGATCCAGACCGTGTTGTAGAAACTCCAAAATCCTAGGAATCGAAAACACCCTGCAAGGTAAGGCCCTAGCCTCACACCAGTCAATATAGGACCGCCAAGTCCTATAGTAAATGGTAGAGGAAGACCTCTTCCTAGCTCTAATCAAGGTTTGAATAACTGCCTCAGACAAACCTTCCTCCCTAAGGATGAAGGTTTCAGAGGCCACGCCGCCAAAGCAAGCGTTTGTAAATTGGGGTAACGTAGTTGATCCTGAGAGATCAGATCCGGAGACAGGGGCAGCCTGTACTGATCTACCGCCAATCTTACGACGTCTGCGAACCAAACCGGTCTAGGCCACCTTGGGGCCACCAGAATTGCTGGTGCCCCCTCTAGAGCCAGCTTGCGCACTACCTTGCCCACCATGGAGAAGAGGGGAAACAGGTACAGAAACCCCAGATCCCTCCAGGCAAGGGACAAGGCATCCACTGCCAGGGCCAGAGGATCCTGAGACAGAGATACAAAGGTTGGGAGCTTGTGATTGTGCCGAGAGGCAAAGAGATCCACCTCCGGAGTCCCCCACTTGTGACATAGGGCCCGAAATACCCTGTGGTTGAGAGACCATTCCCCTCAGCGAGAGAATCCCCTGCTCAGGGAGTCCGCCTCTGTGTTCTCCACTCCCGGAATGTATACTGCCGAGATGCAAGGAACATTGCTCTCCGCCCATGTCAGAATCAGAGAGACTTCCCTGAGGGCACTCCTGCTGCGAGTCCCTCCTTGGTGATTGATGTAAGCTACCGCAGTACGATTGTCTGATCGAACCTGAACCGGTAAACCCTGTAGGTGAAGTGTCAGACGCGACAGAACCAAACAGATAGCTCTGAGCTCCAAGACATTGATGGGGTTGTGAGCCTCCTGAGGACCCAACAACCGCTGGAACTGATGATCTTTCCAGAAACCTCCCCAGCCCGACAGGCTGGCATCCGTGGTAACCGTCTCCCAACGAGGGGCCAGGAACGATCTGCCCCTCATCAGATTGCTTGATTCCAGCCACCACTGAAGGGACTGCCGAACCCTGGGAGACATCAGAAATGACTGATCCAAGGACTGTGGACATCTGTCCCATTTCAGCAATAGATGGAGTTGTAGCGACCTCATGTGGAATTGAGCAAAGGGGACTGCCTCGAAGGAGGCCACCATCAAACCCACCAGAGTGTTCCCTAGCCGAATGGAAGGGCGAGGGTTGGTCAGGAGAACACGTATCAGAGGCAGGAGGTAGGAACACTCTGGCCTGACTGGTATCCAGATTCATGCCCAGAAAGGAGATCTCCCTTGATGGGGAGAAGACTTGGGGTGGTTGATCACCCATCCGAACCTTTCCAGCGTCGCCACCACCGTCCTGGTGTCCAACTCCACTTGGCAGAGGGAAGAAGCTGTAATGAGTAGGTCGTCCAAATACGGCACAATGCGAATGCCCTGGGCTCTGAGCAGGGCCATTATGCCCGCCAGAACCTTGGTAAACACCCTCGGTGCCGAGGTCAGCCCGAACGGGAGGGCCACAAACTGAAAATGCTGATCTCCCACCACGAACCTGAGAAATCTCTGGTGTGCTGGGAAAATTGGTACACGAAGGTAAGCATCCTTGATGTCTATGGACGTCATGAAATCCCCCTGACGAAGGGAACCGATGGCTGAACGCAGAGTCTCCATGCGGAACTTCTTGGTTCTGATGAACCTGTTGAGAAGCTTCAAATCCAGGATGGGTCTTATGGAGCCATCCTTTTTGGGAACCGTGAAGAGGTTGGAATAATAGCCCCGGCCTCTCTCTGAAAGAGGCACCAGGCATATGACCGCCATGTCCAGGAGATTCTTTACAGCCAACAAGAGCCCCTGCGCCGCCAGAGGATCCGATGGCACCCGAGACCTTAGGAATCTGGGAGGAGGCCGGGACTCAAACTCCAGTTTGTACCCCGACGAGACCACTTCCAATATCCACTTGTCTGTGACCTCCTGGGCCCAGACCTGGAAGAAGAGCCGCAGCCGTCCCCCCACCCGCAAGGGTGAGGGCGCCTCCTCATTGTTGAGCTGGCTTGGCAGCGGGCTTGGGCCTGGAACCCCAGGTAGAGGCTGGACGGGCACGTCCTCTACCCTTGTTCCAGGAATCACCTCTAAAGCCATAGTAGGCAAGACCTCTGCCCCCTCTGGCACCGCGAAAGGAAGGATTAAAGGAGCTTGCCCCCCTGAAAGGAGCGACGCAGCTTCTTACGCTGAGGTAGCTTCCTACCCTTCGCCACAGAATCCAATTTGTCTCCAAACAGCAGCGTTCCCAAAAAGGGCAAAGCTGTAAGTGACTTCTTTGCCGCAATGTCAGCCGCCCACTGGCGCAGCCAGACCGATCGGCGCATGGCCACCAACAGGGCCGAAGTTCTACTACACATGGTAATAGTGTCGTCCATAGCCAACAAAAAAAATTCATGAACAATTCACACCTCTTAAGGGTTGTGAATTCAACGCTGTCCGGGTTGATCTGGGACCCATGTCCCTGATCTCCGACCTGGTAGCCACGGCCACGAGTGCCGATGCACAGACAGGCCGCAAGGCAGAACCCACAATGGCAAAGGCATGACATGCCATCTGATCAATGCGCTTGTCCTCGCCATCCTTAAGGGTAGTGGCGTCAGGAGTATGTACAACGGAGGTGTTGGATAATCCTAAAATGGGCGCGTCAACCTCGGGAGGGGAAGACCAGCGCTTCACCGCGTCCACGGAAAGGGATACTTCCTATCCCATCCCTGAGGAACACCGTGAAGGCGACTCGGCTTCTCCCATTCTCTAAGAATCATGCTGTCAAAATGATCCTGATTTGGAAACTCCAAGCGGGGCTTAGAGAACCCAAAGAATTCCCCCTTCTCCCCACTGGCGGGGAAATATCCAGAACCTCTAAGAGATGGGTCAGGACCCTGGGGGTATCAACAGCATCCCCCAGCGCCCGCCCGGCATCAGAATCAAAGAACTGCAATTCCTCAGTCTCAGATTCCTCAAACAATTCCCCCTCCTCAAGCGGGGAATAATCAGCCCAATCAGGGGAGTCATAATCATTAAAATCAATTACCGGCGTAGCCGGTGACAGATACCTTTTCTTAGCAGTGGCCTTTCTGCCCACTGAGCTAGAAATAATTTTCTCGAGGTTGGCCAGCTTGGCACATACATCCGAGTGCGACTCCCCACTAATGGCAGTGTCACTTGGGGTACGGATGATGCGGGGTGGGGTAGGAGAGGAGGGCGGCACTGACCCAGGCGCCTGGAGTCCCGACTGCCGCGTTATGGCCTGTTGCGCACATGGTATGCAAATAAGTACATTCTCCCCCCGTAAGGGATACCCCACAACCCACACATAGCCGGGATTGTCCCAAGGGAAGCCCGAGCCCGGTACCCTGTGGAGCCTCCATATGGTGATATTAAGGTAGCAGCAATGACCCGAGGGAATTACGCTAGTAAGCAACCCGGGATGCCCCTTAAGTCCCAAGAGGGAGGATTTATAAGTGCCCCAAATTTCTGCTAGGGACCCTAGGACCGGGAGAACCCCCTTTTAAGCAAGGCACAGAGAGTCCTCCTGAAAGACACAAAGAAGTGGCCATAAGCACATGAACACATACCTATATAAATATACATATATATATATATATATATATATCATATATATACCATAATCAAAAATCAATGGAAAAAGTGACAAGTACTAGAGCTGTCCCCTGACATAATGGGGCACATGGCCAATTCAGGAACATAAAAGGGGGAGCCCGGGAGGGCACTCACGTGTCTTGTCTAATGGCTGCCACTGCTCATCAGCTCAGAAGAGGGAGAAGGGAGAAGAAGAAGGGGCGGGCTAGCGCGTATCGCGCGCCGCGCCTGGCCCCGCCCCCCTACACTCTCAACCAGCAGCACGGTTCCCAGCCGTGGCCTGGGCCCGCAACTGGCTCCAACAGAAGAGGGGGCGGGCTGTGGCAACAAGCCAGTAAAGTGAAGCACCAAGCGCCATACACAAACACATTCACACTGAAAGAAAAGTAAAAGTAAAGGAAAAGTCCGCCCCCCCCCCCCCCCCCACTGGAGGGTTAACAGAGGGACCCGGAAGGGGGATAATCCTGCACCAAGTATAGTGTAAGGGATATATATATATATATATATATATATATACCCCTTTATATGGGGTCTCACGGGGGAGCATGGCTCCCTAAACACCTATTAAGGTGATTCCTACCCTTACCCGGACCTGCAGCCAAGGCTGGGAGGCTAATAATGGGCTTAAAGAATAAAGGTCCGGGCAGAAATAAGGCAAAGAATGGCCGGGCGTAAGCCTGGCTTACCTGCAAGGAAGAGAAGCAGACATCTTCTGACTTGCTCGCCGTCCTGCAGAGAAGGAACTGGGGAATGTGTGGGAGGTCCCAGGTATCTATGGACCCATTATAGTCAATAAGAGCAGTTTGCCAAAAGTGGCAAATACAGCAAAGTTGCAAATACAGCAAACGGCTCTCATTGGCTGAGCGCCCGTGCATGCGCTGTTTAGCCGAGGAAGGGTGAGTTTGACTGGGCAAACTGGGGGATTTCACACAGCTGGGCATACCAAATCGGGATGCCCCCGGGGAATGGAACAAGACTCGTCAAAGTCAAATCCCGGGTTTTGTTTATCCACTTTATCCTGAATTGGGATGTCCCACTGTCTGGAACCCCCCAGGTCACCCGGAAACCCACTTTCTTTCCCGGTCCAACGGCAGGGCAACATCCCCGTTATCCCTTTAGCAGGGAGCGTGCCTGTGACAGGCATTTGGGGATGGCCAGCGAAGGCACACTCCCTGCTAGGGAGTAGTGGGGGATGCGACCGCCAGCGTGCTTGGATCGTGCTGCTAGGACGAGAGGCGGTGCATGTGCCGTAGGACCAGGATAGGCGAGTTAGATCAGGCGACCTGGGGGCTTCACACAGCAGGGCATCCCTGATCGGGGTGCCCCGGGGGCACAGACCAAAACCCAGGATAGTCAAAATCCTGGGTTTTGGTCCACTTTAATATGATCTCTGCAACAGACTTTTTTTTAACATGGTGCACAATAAACCTTTGACATCATAACTCTAATTGCGGATTGTGCGACATTATAGGTTTTTGGTCTGTCTGGGGACCATACTTGCATAGTTTTGTACAATCTAGGAACTAAGTATGTTTTAAAGCCCTGGATTTAGAGGCAGCAGCTTCAGTGGGTTGCATTATCAGCATTTTAGTTTTTCGCTTATACACATTTACGACTTTTGACATTTTTCATTTGTCATACAGTATATGTAATTAAATTCAGAATTTTCAAAGCATATAAAAAAACGTACCTCTTCTCTGCTCCATGCTTTTCTTCTAGTGCTAACCTGAGGTTCAGAACTTCCTTTTGATTGAGATTTTGAATCACCTGCTCGAAAATGTATTTCTGATGTGCACGGGTTTGAGGAAGGAATCTTTCTAAAGTTAAGGCTTTCATCAAAAACTCGATCGACCAGCTGTCAAATACAAAAATAATCTTAAAAAAACACATTAATGTGCAATTTTGTTTAGTTCTATACAAGAGGATGTGGATTAGTGGTGAAAAGTTAAAGGATTACTTACCCAAACTACATTCCCAGCTATAGCCAGCGCTTACCTTATGTCAGCTGTGTTAGCACTGGTATTCAGCTGGTTAATCAGGCTGTAAAAGCTTCTCCACCCATCGCATCCCCCAATCAGGTTGCCACAGCAGGCTGGAATTACACGGACATATTACCATGCAATTCCATGGTAGGCATTAGACCAACACTGAGGTCAAACTCCATTGACCGTGGACCAAGTGACCTTGGTGGCCAGGGCATCCTGATTCAGGATGCTCCAGTGTGTCAACCTTCGTTAATCCCATTCTGCGTTCTTGGGTTGCAGTTACATCCCTGGCCTCCCTGCAAATGAGGCACATTCCTTGTACAGCCATTAATATTATATAATCCCAATTATATATTGGGATTACGTGTATGCATGTTTGGGGGTGGATGCATGCGTGTGCTTTGGGAGTGTGTGCATGCATTTTTGGGAGTGTGCACATGCATGTTTGGGAGTGTCTGAATGTGCTTTGTGAGTGCATGCATGTGTTTTGGGATTGCGCACATGCATTTTCAGGAGTGTGCGCATGCATGTTTGGGAGTGCACGCATGCATGTTTGGGAATGCATGCATGTATGTTTGGGAATGCATGTGCTTTGGGAGTGTGCACATGCACTTTGAGAATGTGTCTGGGAGTGTAATGTCACCTAGCACCGGGGGGGGGGGGGGGGGGGGAGGGTTTCGGGGGAGAAGCACAACCCCCACCCATTATGCCGATTATTTTCTTTTTCAAAAGAGAAATCATGCGGAAAAACTGTAAACCTCAATATCTTGCCCATTTCTAAATCAATTTAAAAACAGTTTAGGGCAGTGCCAAATGTAGCCCGACGCAATGGTGTAACAATTACCTTTGCCTGCAGTATCACTTTAAATACAAGTATGGGGGCGTGGCCGGACATGGAGGAGTGAAGACGTGATTGCCGAGAGCTCCCTCCAGCCGACCATCTAATCGCTATTTCTGTGGTGCTTGCCCGACTCCAGAGAAGAACTGTTGGCATGGCTAAGAAGAGGAAGGGGGGGAAGACCTCCTCACCCCCTCATACTAGGAAAATAAGGGACTATCTGGCCCCGAGGGGCCCCGAGCGCGGGAGCCACGGGAGTCCCAAGATGGCGGCGACGGACAATACAGCGGCGATGGAGCGCCATGATAACCCGCCACCCGTACACCCTCACCTGTTTAACCTCCCGGGCCGAGATGGAGACCAGCGGCGAGGCCCCGACGAGCAGCTGAGTGCCGGCGCTAAGGAGAGCGGAAGGCGGGGGAGCGATCGGGGACCTGTTCTTTCCAAGGTCGGCGCCGGTGCCCGGGAGACAGAGGCCGCGACTGAAGAGGAGGTGAGCCGGGTCCCGACGAGCGGTGGGGGCTGTGGATCTCCGGAGGGAGGCGCCCAGGCCAGCGGGGAATGGAGTGACAGTTCCGGCGGCGCGCCGCCGCTTCAACCGGCACCCGGGGACCTGACACGGCGGTGCCCCTCCTCCCAGCACGTGAGGAAGCTGCGGCCTGGCCGGGAAAGCGGAGGTGGCGAGACCCGGTGCGGAGATCTGCCCCCTGACAGGCAGTCGGCTTCGGTGAGTGGGGCGGGGGTTGGCGGGGAGAACCCTCATGGATGCCCTGCAGTGTTTCCCCACATCAGGGACATACCGGCGGTAGATGGGTCTGGAGGAGCCTCCCTTGCAGGGGAATGGGCGAATCCTCCCCCACATGGCACACCTGCTTCAGAGGGGACGGAGCCCCATCAGCTGCCCAGAGTTTCCTCAAGGGAGCCAGAAAATCAATGCTCCCCACCCCAAAGAGATTACAGGGATTCACCAGAGGCCCCGGCCCCGGACGGCTGCGAATCCCCTGTACCCCTCCCGGGCCCCTCACGAGACCCCAGCGGGGATTGGCTCTCCCCCAGCATCCAAACGTGGGGTGCCCCTTCACCCTCCTGGCACTCAACGGGAGACCTGGAGAACCTCACGGACTCTGAATCCTCCAACAGTGGTCTGTCTGGACACCGTCCCCTCATGCCTCCAATCCCGGCCCCAGGTGGGGAGACACAGCCTCGGGCAGCTGCGATCCCCTCTTCCCGAGAGCCCTGCCCCAGCCCTGGAAATCCCTCTCCCGGTGGGAGTCGGGGGGCTGCACCCTGCTGGGCCCCAGCTAGACCGGGCGCTACATTCCCTGATCGCCGCGGATCCTTGGGGGGCTGCAGGGGGTTGGTTCCTGCCCCAGCCTTGGAGACACACGAAGGGGTGCTCGCTGACATCAGGGCGGAGCTTAGAGCCCTTCCCTCCAAGGCGGATCTAGAATCCTTCATCTTGAGGGTGGAGAGCTCCTTTAAGAAGGACATTTCGGATCTGCAGACGTCTGTGGCTGATATTGATACCAAAGTTTCGGGCCTGGAACAATCGCATCTTTCAACAACGCTGAGAATTGAAGCCCTCGAGAGAGGATTGGCGTCCCAGCGAGCCATTTCCCAAGCCGCCATCCTGCAGTTAGATGACCTCGAAAACCGCAGCAGGCGGAACAATATCAGAATAAGAGGCCTGCCTGAGGCGACGGGCCCAGATCAGCTCCGTCACACCGCCACGGGCATTTTTAACGATATCCTTGGCCGGCCTCCGGGCACGGCAATTGCCATCGACCGAATCCACAGATCCCTCGGCCAACGCCCAGCTGACCAGGCCCGCCCTCGGGATGTTATTTGCCGTCTGCATCATTTTCCCATCAAGGAGGAGATCCTAAGGAAGGCCTGGGAGAGGGACGGAATATGCTTTGACGGAGCATCAATCCAGATATTCCCTGATGTCTCCAGACGATCGCTTCAAATGCGCCGGCTCCTGAAGCCCCTCCTCGCTAAGATCTTGGACTGTGGTGGATCCTACCGCTGGGGCTACCCGTTCCATCTGCTCGTCCGGAAGAACCAACGGACTTTTGCCCTGAGATCTCCGACAGACCTCCCGCACCTCTTCTCGCTGTTACAGACTGATCCCTTCGCGGTGCCGGACTGGCTCGACCCCGCGCCGCTCCCTACCCCAGGTCGGGGGGGCGGTGATCCACCGCACAGACCCCGCCAGGCCAGAGGCGGCGGGGCTGCCCGTAGGAGGGGTGCCAGAAGATCACCGGGTGTGCCGCGTCCCATGGTGCACGAGACCTGATCCGGCACGAATATCGCCGCCAGCCATATATCCTTTTAGTGCTTCCGCTATATTAAGTCAGATGTTTAACCTTAGCTTTGTATTACCTTTATTACGTTATTTTAGCTTTGCACCTTAAGTAGGCCTAGCTCTCGGGTGATAGCCGATGCCTTCCTTTGCGCGGTGGGCGGCCCGGCTGCTGCCCGGGCGCCCCCCGCCCGCCCCCTTGGGGGCCCAACGGCCGGGGCGGCGGTTGGGGGGCCCAAGAGCTTTGCTGACGGGATATGCATCGACACCACCTCAGACCACGGTCTCCGGGGGGGCCATAAAGGCCTTCCTGGGAGCTTCGTCGCACATACTCAGAGTCGGCTGGGGGGCCTCTTCGGCCCTTCCGGTTCGCCTCGCTCCCACATTAGGATCGAGTCCCTATCACCAACCTCACGGGGGGCGGTGGGACTCCTGTTTGGGAAACAGACCGTATTTCCCGATTAGGTCTTTTCTGTGTTTAGAGGGTAGCACTTATAAGTGTTGCACCTCCGGTTTAAGTGTTTGGTTTCTGACCCTCGTTGTTATAGTTTGTTACCCCATCCCTTGTCTTGCGTCTCCTGTCCCCCTCCCCTTTGTCTCTTGCCCTGACTCTCCTTCTTCCCCACCCCCCTCTCCTTCCTCACCCCCGACATGTCAAGGGTTAAGTGTACCTCCCTGAATGTTAAGGGGCTCAATTCCCCCTACAAGAGATCCATTGTCCTGCGGGAACTGGGACGCCTACATGCGCAGATAGCCTTCCTGCAGGAAACACATCTAAAAGGGGGTCGGTCACACAACCTCAAAAACCGAACCTTTAAAACCCAATACCTCTGCCCGTCCCCCGATTCAAAGTCCAGGGGGGTGGCCATCTTGCTAGCAGGATCCCTGCCATGGACACACTCAGAGTCGCTCCTGGACCCAGAGGGGAGGTTCCTCTTTGTAAAGGGCACCCTGTTCTCTCTGAAAGTCACGCTCGCCACATGTTACTCCCCCAATGTTCACCAGTTTAAGTTCCTGCGCTCCACCCTTGGGAAGCTGGCGTCCTTCACAGAGGGTGTTCTCTTGCTGGGCGGAGATTTCAATGCGGTCCTGGACCCCGCGTTGGATACTTCCCGCGGGATATACCACCTCTCCCCTACGATGCTGAAAAAATTCAAAACCCTTCTATTCCGGAACCAGCTCATGGATGCCTGGAGGACACTTCATCTCAAGGGGAGAGACTATACCTTTTTCTCCACAGCCCACAATTCGTACTCCCGTATTGACTGGTTCCTGGTCCCCCACAGATATCTCCATCTTATTGTTAGCATGGACATAGGTCAGATTACGATCTCAGATCACGCCCCGATCTCAATAACCATTACCATCCCTGACACATCTCCCCTTAGAGGCCAATGGAGGTTGAACAGCTACCTCTTACAAGACCCCGGGGTAAAAGCAGACATTAAAAAGGCCATAGCTGAGTTTTTTGAGACAAATGACACGGAGGGGATATCGAAAATGTCCATATGGGAAACCCACAAATGTGTAATAAGAGGGCTCCTGATTAAACACGGAGCCCGTCTTAAGAAAGAGAGGCATAAACAAATCAATTACCTTACCCAAGAGATATTTAAATTAGAAACTCAGCATAAACAAACACTTGACGTGGCTCTTGCAGCCAAGCTGGTGGGCCTACGGGAGTCGCTTAAGGATATCTGTTTTGTCGAGGCCAAAAACATAGCAGTCAGATGTAGGAGGTACTTCTACGAATATAGTGACAAGTGCGGCAAGGCACTGGCAAGGGCTCTCAAAGCCCAGCACAGCAAAAATTATATCCCACTGATCCACGACCCAGAGGGTAACAGGCAGCATTTACAAGTGGACATTGCCCGGGCTTTTCGGGGGTTTTACAAGAAGCTTTACAACCTCCCACGGGACAAGCCTGCCAGCTATCGGAGGGACATTGAGACCTACATCCGAGAGTCGGGGCTCCCACGTCTGAAACGGGAGGTGGTAGATTCCCTAGAGAGGGGAATTGAGATGGATGAGTTGCGAGCGGCCATCAAAAACACCAAACCAGGGAGGGCTCCCGGGCCCGACGGATTCAGCTTAGACTATTATAAGGAATTCTTAGATGCCCTAGGCCCCCAATTCATAGCCTCGTTCAGCTCCCTGAGAGATGGTGATCCCCCGCCCAGGGATACCCTACGCGCTAACATAACCGTAGTTCCCAAGGAAGGAAAGGATCCTACCCACTGCGGGAGTTACAGACCCCTATCCCTGCTGAACTGCGATATAAAACTTTTCAATAAAATAATAGCTGACAGGCTCGCCCCGCACATCCCCTCCATCATACACTGGGACCAGGTGGGCTTTGTGCCCACACGGGAGGGCAGGGACAACACGACGAGGGTGATCAATCTGATACACCACGCACGCACGGGTGATAAGGCAGCGATGCTCCTTTCGACGGACGCCGAGAAGGCATTTGATAGGGTCGGGTGGGAATTCATCTCTGCCACCCTGCGGCATATCGGTATGGGGAGTAACCTGACCCAATGGATTATGGCCTCCTATTCTTGCCCCTCAGCGTCCGTCGTGGTGAACGGGATGGCTTCTGAGTCCTTCTACCTAGGAAATGGCACCCGCCAGGGCTGCCCACTCTCTCCCCTAATTTTCATTTTGACTCCGGAGCCCTTTTTGCGCACCATCAGGAAAAACCCCGATATAGCTGGGATACTTTCAGGCCGTGTGGAACATAAGGTAGCGGCATACGCCGACGACCTCATATTTTTTATCACTAGGCCTGAAACGACCCTCCCTAATCTTATGGCAGAACTAAAAACCTTTCAGTCTTTGTCCAATTACAAAGTTAATTACCAAAAATCTTCAGCCCTACATATTAATATCCCCCCGGAGAGACTGAGGCGGATCTCGGGGAGCTTCCCATTCACGTGGGAGAACGAGGCGGTGACCTACCTGGGGACACGGATCTCGGCCTGCCCCCAAAAGTTATATGGCTTGAATTTTCCCCGGTTACTGGAGGGAGTGGAGGAGGACCTCCGGAGGTGGAATAAGGGTGCCTTTTCTTGGTTTGGCAGGATTAGCATTATAAAAATGAATATCCTGCCCCGGGTGCTCTACCTTTTCCAGGCCCTGCCAATCGAGGTCCCTCACACTTTCTTCAAGCGGCTGATGGGAATTTGCACGAGGTTCGTATGGGCTGGGAGGTCTCATAGGTTAGCTGCCGCTCTCTTGGTACTCCCTAAGAGACGGGGGGGCTGGGCCTCCCGGACTGGAAATCCTACTATGCGGCAGCACACCTTACCCGGGTGATTGATTGGTCCAGGCACGCGCATTTGAAGCAGTGGACAAGAATTGAGCAGGAGGCATCCCCGGTCCCTCTACCGGGACTGCCCTGGGTCCCGCTGGATCGCCTCACTGCATTAAATAGACACCCCACGATTGGGCCCACTAGGAGAGTAGCGGGCAGGTCGTTCCGGGGATTAGACATTTCCCCGGCTCTTTCGCCCCTGACTCCTGTGATTGGCCATCCGGACTTTCCGGCAGGCATTTCGGACGGCACTTTCCGGACTTGGATGAAGCACAATAGGTTCCGGATCCTCCACCTGCGGGACGATTCGGGCTGGGTGGGGCTGGAGGAGCTAGCGCGGAGAGATTCCCTGCCCACTCTAGGCTTTTGGCAATCCCTACAGTTAACGCATTATCAAAACTCTATAGGCAGGGCAGTTGAGACCGCCAGGCCCCTAACTCCCTTTGAGCGGGTCTGCGTGGGGGGGGGGGGGGGGGGGGGGGGGGGAGCATTTCCGTGGTGCCCTAGCCTTTGCCTATTCGCTATTGATCTGTCCCCCCGACCCATTCTCGCCTTCTTTCCTCCTGGAGGGATGGGAGAGGGAGCTGAACAGGAGTTTCACCGAAGAGCAAAAGGCGGCAATGATACAGCTGGCCCACGGGTCTTCCATGTCCTGCAGATATCAGGAAACGTCGTATAAGATTCTCACTCGGTGGTATCTGGTCCCAACCAGACTATCAAGGATTTTCCCTTCTTCCTCCCCCCTGTGCTGGAGGTGTATGCACGCAAGAGGTACCATGATGCATGTATTCTGGGAGTGTGGGGACCTCGCTGGGTTCTGGAGCAATGTGAGGAAAATAGTCATAACCCTCACGGACATAGATCTGGGCGGTGACCCGGCGAACTACCTGCTTAATCTCGCCCCTACCTCCATCCGGAGACGAGGCAAATCTCTGCTCGCTCCCCTCCTGAATGCGGCGAGGTCCTGCATCCCAGCGTGCTGGAAATCTCGGGAACCCCCCTCCACCGCGTTGTGGCTAACTAGAGTCAATGATATCTGCAGAATGGAGGAGCTCACGGCCCTGATGAGGGGTACCTCGGAGAGGTACAGGGCGACATGGTCTGAATGGGACCGCTTTGTCCTCTCGGCGGAATACCTGGAGTACCTGAAAACGTAATGGGGCTCGCGAGCTGGGCACTTAGCCCCCCCCCCCCCCGATGCCCCTGACCCTTTTCCCCCCTCGCCCTTTTTACCATTTTCCCCTCCCCCACACCCCACCCCACTTCTGTCTATACCCCCCCCTGTCGTGAGTTACAGTCTTGTGTGTTCTCCCCGTTAGCGTCTACTAGTTATTGTCGTGTTTGTTTTGTGTTAGGCTACAGGTAGCCATGTTTCTTTAATAAGAAAAGAAAGAGAGGGCGGGATATGCAGGCCCCGGGCCTTTCCGTATTTCATTTATATGTATAGTTGCACGCCGCAATTATCCCTGCGGGGGGTAGTACCAGTTTCAGAGCTCCTCAGGAAACTGGATAAGAGATATACCAATGGTTCAGGATATAACTGTATTCTCTTTAACAGAACATCGCGACTAGGTTGATTTGTCTCATGCAAATTTTTTCTTCATTTACCCGCTGCATTGTATTGTAATGTATTGTATTGCTTCTTCTCTGCCGTGCATGTTGTTGTACCCTGATTACGGTCTGTGACCTGCTTTTCTCTAATAAAAATTACAATTTAAAAAAAAAAAAAATACAAGTATTTCTTTAAAAAAGGAACAACACCTAAGAAATTTAATTTCTGTGTATATATTGCTTTATATCACTCATGATCGGCTATAATTTCACCGCTTCCTCCTTCTCACGCCATATGCGTGGGCTACTCAGCAAATCAGCGGTCCTCGTGGACTGACCTTGGTACAGTAATGAAATCAGAATGCAGCACGAATCGCTGGCCTCAGCCCTGCCTCTAGCTGTGAGCATGCCTGTGCCACGCCTAGCTAGAAGTATGCTGGAGATGTGGCTGTGGCGCTGAGTTGATTAGTGGCCTCCAGGAAAAGGAGAGTAGATCAGGCAAATTGGGGGATTTCACACAGCAGAGCATCCCAATTCGGGTTGAAGAGGTAGATCAACCCCCCAAGAGACATATAGACTTGAGGGGGGGGGTTTGCTCTTCTTTAAGCCTCTATCAGCCCCTGCTACTCAGGAATGTTAGGAAGCAGTTATGTGGCCCAAGAGAACAGAAGGGGTAGCCCCACTGAGTCCAGTAAGGAAATAAAAAAAAAGAAATGAGACAAGAGCAAGAGGTTAGAAAGAAAAGTAAGGTGGATGGGGGAGTGTCACAGACAGAAATATGCACTGGACATAACCGGCATGGCCACAGACTATATGAGATCCAGTGAATAATTGCTGTTAGACTACATTCATCTTTGTATAATTATGCCAAGGTTCCCAAACATTTAGGTTTTCCCATCCCTAATAATGCTGGAGATTTGTGGTTATTAATCATTATCCAGTGCATCTTCTGTGTTACTAAATCTCTAGATATTATTGCAGATTTCCAAAATGCTACAATCGCTATTCTGGCCACTAGTAATAAAAAGGCAATTCATTGTCGTAAAGGTCTATCTACATTTGGCACTTTATCACCTAACAATGCTACCTTGAGGTCCTACTATACCCAGATATCTGTAATTCTAAATATCAGATTGTGTATCGATTTCCAGAGAGAGCGGACTTTGAGGCATAGCCACCACGTGTGGTACAAATCCCCCAGATTCTTAGATTATCTAAAGTAATCCGCAGAAGTTCCAGGAAAAGCCCTAGCAATCCTCGCTGGGGGAAATTTCCATCGTAAGAGAGCTTTAAAATTGGCTTCCACCAGCATTGCATTGATAGAGCTCCTAGCCGCCCTGAAGGGAAGATCAAAACCAATCTTTGGGCTACATCTCGATCCCCAGATCTCTTTCCCAAGCAATCATGTATGGAAGCTTCTCTCCCGAACACACAATAGCGTCATAAATCATTGATATTGGCCCCTTGTTATTTCCTTCCACTCAAGGGGGCTGTCATTAGTATGCAGGGCCGTAATTTGCTGTTTTTTCTGATTCAGAATTAAAAAGTTCTCCTGCCAAGGAGTCTTCATGAGGAGACCTTTTTGGGCATTAAGGACTGAATGGTCCTAATTCTAGTGTTATGGACATGCGGTACTTACAAACCAGCATGTGGCCTCTCAAGCAAATACATTGTTATTTTAGTACATTTAGTTTATTGCAGTACACTGGTAGCAGAACAGGAAACATGAGGATAATTATGACATGCAGCTGAGGCTGAGGACAGGACAACAGGAACTGCAGTGGGATATTAACCAAATAACCAAGATGACAGGAATTTTGCGTTGAGGATAGGGCAACAGGAACTGGAGCCAGACCAGAAAGAGGACCATGGCAGGCAGCTGAGGTGAAGGACAGAACAGCAGGAACTGAGGTGGATCATGAAACCAGAGTACCAAGATGAGTAGAAATTGAGACTGGGGACAGGACAACAGGAAGTGGAGCAAGGCAGGAAAGCAGAGGAACCAGATAAAGAGCAACTGAGGACAGGATAACAGGGAGTAATGACTGGCAGAAACCAGTGGACTAGGATAATGGGGAACCAAGGCTGAAAATCGATGGAAGGTTTGGAACTGAGCTAGTAGAAGATATTCTCAGTGGCAGGTAGTGGAGAACTAAACCCAAGTTAATGGAGATAATTTAAGTGATAACTCACCCATAATTAAAATACAGCAAAACCCTGCTTCAAACTGGGGGGGGGGGGGCATCCAAGTTAGTGATACCCCCTATACATAGGCCCCACGTAAGCCCCGTCCCCAGACCCATGAAACTATATCCGCAATATTCTTCGGAATCTAGCACCACGTGACCGCATGGGGTCAGTCGCGGACTACAGATAGGATAGGATAGCTCATCAGTTTGAGGATAGTGACTCAGAGGAATGCGCAGCATGTCTGTCACCAGAGAAAACCACAATTCAAAACTAAAGGCCAGGTGAAGCATGTAGTTTGTGGCTCTTATAGCTGTAGCTGCTTATAGACCCATCAGTGAAGCTTATTATCTGCCTTCTCCACTTTCCAAATATTTTTTATGCTGCAGTAATTAACAAACAGCAATACAATACAATATTATGGTTATATAATTTACTAAAAAAATAAAAAATCAAAATAAGAAAGAAATGAAAAAGAAGAAAGAAGATAGAACCTGTACATCCTCATGAAGATCTCCTACCTCTTCTCGGGTGTCTATAGCTGAGCCAGGAGTGGTGGCTGCAGTGCTTACTGTGGTACTAGGTGCTGTGCCTGATGAAGTCACTGAATCTATTTCCCCTGCCACATCATTAATTTCTCGAGCAATGAGAGCCAAATCTTGGCTAATCCTGTTAAAAGAAATCCTGTTCAAGCAGAGCAATTATATGTACTGTAATAATCATTATTTACATGTGTTTATATACATATATGCAGAGCAAAGCCATAGCACGTAGACAAACATTGTAAAAGCACTTTAAACTTACAAGTTGAAAAGTGATTGACCACCCAATAAAAAAACATAAGTGTACTCACCTTTTGTCCTGCGCAGCTGATAGGTTCAAGTCCGGTGTTCAGCAACTTACCTGATCACTGGATCTGTACCCGCACATCCCATGCTGCTTTGGGCCCAAACATGGGGTCGGAATTGATGGTGTGTCAGGCTTGCGACCTGCCATCAGTAACAGGAGCACTACCATGCCCCCTCTATTCATTACAATGGGGGGGGGATGATTAGGTCTGACACGCCCCTTCCACTGTGGTGAATTGAGAAGGCGTGGCCGTGCCCCTGTGACTGATAGCGAGGAAAGTGCAAGTCCGTGGAATTCAGGCCTGGGGTGGCGCGGGCTCAGGTCCAGCGATCTGGTGAGTTTCTACTCACCAGACTGACTTTGGAACAATAAGCTGCTCAGGACAAAAGGCGAGTACCCATTTGTTTTTATTGGGTGCTTAACAACTTTAATCATGGTGTTAAAGAGGACCAACAACTGGTATTTTCACTCTCCCAGGTGTTGTTCCTGATATAACACTCAAAACAGCATCCATGGCGTGAGGTTCCTGAAATAGGATGCCTTTTCACCCCTTTGCCCACCTCCCTCAGTCACCAAAATGACCCTATAAGATCGTAAAGTGGCACAAATGCCACCCAGCACACTTCGGAGATGGACCAGGTAGAGGCAGTGGTGACTGTGCGCGGCAGCTGGCAGCGGTGGCTTGTGAAGGCAGGAATGCAGCTTAAAGGCAGGGTAACAGATCAGTGGCTAGCTGCTGCTTGCAGCAACTGGCAGGGTGGCAGCAAATTTGCATATGTTGACCTCTGCAACAGCCAGAGTGGCAGCAGCTGCAGGTTGGTGCGTGGTGCCCTATGCATTAGCTAGTTCAGTGGTTTAAGTGGGACCCCAGCAATAGCCAGAATGGTGGCGGTGGATCAGCGTGTGCGGTCTCGAGGCAGCTAGAGAAGGAAGAGCCTCTTTGGAACTTCAATGGGTGGATCAGCAGCACGTAGAGGACTGTGGGGCAGATGGGTCCAGTGCTTGTATATGCCTACGTCCCATGCTACATCATGCTGTCCCCTGTATAGATGCCATCTACCCACCCCCATTGCTCCCCACAATAGATCTTCTCTCACACCACATGCTGCCTCTCATAGGACCCATCCTCCTCGCCCAAGTAAGGGGATGCCCCCTGTGTCCAGTGTCATTATGCCCCCTGCATCCTTATGCCTGCATCACGTTGCCCTCTGTCCCATGCTGCCTCTCAACAAGTCCCATCCTTTGCACTTTACATCTCCCCTCATGCCCCATGTGGCCTCTTCATAGGTCCCACCCTTCCTCTTCCCAATGCCTTCATGATTCCCCTTCATAGGTCCCACCTCCCTCCCCCAGGCTCTATGCTGCCCTCGATAGTTCCCTGTACATGTGTCCCATCCTCCTCTCCTTCATTGCCCCCCAATATGTCCTGGCACTCCCCCTCGCATGTTGTCCTATACTGTCTCAGTAACCGCCCCACATGCAGGCTGCCTCCATATGCCCCTGCACCCCTCCACATGTGTGCTGCTACTCCATGTGTTTCTGCCACTACATGTGTTCAGAAGCTAGTTAAGCATTCTCAACCTGTTTGTCAGACTAGCCAGAGACTGGCAATGGTGAAGGGAAGTATTGCTTTGCTACAAACAAAATAGTTTTAAAGCGGGTTGAGGAGCTTTTGCAAGTTCTGGTTATGTTTTAAAGTGAGGTTGTATTATAAGCGAGGGGACTTTATATTGGGGGACTTTAAGTGTTGTTGCAACTTAAACTGTAACCACTAAAATTGTGTTTCCACTACCTGGGATAATGGCAACATTGGAAGTCTACTTCAGTGCACAATTTGTCATATATATACACTTCAGGAGCAGCACTTTCAGGGTGAATACCGCTGTGTTAAATGTGAGTGTGCTGCCTCTGCAGGCTAGTTGAGTTATAATTACTTATAGGTAGTGTATAACTTATAGTTTATGTAGTACACCACTGCCATCTAGTGGCAGAAGTTGGTAACAAGTACATTTCTCAGACAGGAAATGACCTTTGTTCCAGACAAATTCCTCAGATTTTCATTCTTTATGGATGCAGCAGGTCTGTTCCTCTCCCATGAGGTTTGGGACATCATCACAAGTGCTTTTCTATTGTGTCATTGTCATTTATGCTGGACTAGTGATTTCATGTGTACTGATATGTTGTTATTGTATTGTATTGCAGTTTCACAATAATAATAATAATAATAAAGTGTAAAGTTGGATTCCTTTGGTGAACAACACAAGCGTGGGCTTCTGTTTACTAAAATCTCCGACAAGTGTTTAGCTGTCCATTTAGAATCACACACAGTCAGTGTTTTGTAAGTTTAACAGTGAGCATATTGCAACCTTGGAAGCTCCAGTTAGAGATCTGGAGGCACAAAATGCAACACTGAGGGAGACTTACAACATAGAAAAGTGCATTCTGCTCAATGAACAGGCATTAAGTGGGGTAGAAATAGAGGGTGGAGTAATGGATCAGGAGGAGCAGATAAGTAGCTGGGTAGATGTAGACAGAAGGAGTAGAATGGGAGCACAGAAAAAGAAGGACAAAGCTATGTTTGTGCACCCTAGCAAAATTGACAAGTTGGGTAATGATGCTAGAGTGTCTCAGAAATGGCAGCCCTAGAGCAGTGATTTTCAACCGGTGTGCCGCGACACATGGTCAGGTGTGCCGCGGGGAAAGTTCCCCAAACTAAGGTGCCCCCTGTTCCCCGGCAATGCGCAGCGATGCGGCTTCCACACAAGGAACAGGGCCGTATTTGCCTTAAGGCAATGCCTGCGAGGAAGGCACTGTCACTTACCCGCCAGTGGATCCGGGGGGCGGGGGCACTGAGTGGTCGCACGCTTCCCGCGAGGAAGGCATTTTCCAGCTAGTGGATCCATCTCGCCGCCTCCTCGCTTCCCCCCGAACAGCTGCTTCGCGGCGCGCGCCCGCCTCCATCTCGCTTCCCCCTCCCCCCGATCAGCTGCTCCGGCACCCGCCCGCCTCCATCTCGCTGGCCTCCTCGCTGCCCCGGCACCCGCCCGCCTCCATCTCGCCGGCGTCATCTCTGCCCCCCTCCCAGCTGCTCCGCGGTGCGCGCCCGCCTCCATCTCGTCGGCCTTCTCGCTGCCCCCCTCCCCCGATCAGCTGCTCCGGCACCCGCCCGCCTCCTTCTCGCTGGCCTCCTCGCCACCCATCCCCCCATCAGCTGCTCCGGTGCCCACAAACAACTTGCCGGCCTCCTCGCTACTCGCCCCTCCCGATCAGCTGCTCCGGTGCCCACCCACGGGGGTCGCTCTGTGCTCCTCACTAACCCCCCCCCCCCAGTCCAGTACCTCTGGCCACCCGCTGATTCATCACTCCCAGACGCGTGACTGCTGAGGACCCCGGAGGATAAGGTAAGGAACTTTATAATATTTTATATATATATAAAAAAAAAAATAAATTATGATTTTGGAGTGTGTGTGTGCTTGCTTGCATGGCAGAGGGCAGCCTTACATGACTGCAGCAAGCAAAAAAATCTTTTTTTTTCACAGTTCGGCCATGGGGCTCCTGCGCGTGTGCCCGCAGGAGCGCACATGCCCCGTGAAGTAAATCTGGCCAGCTGGTGTCAGCAACCCCTCTGCCTCAGCGGCTCCAGCGCCCTTCCCCAGGGGAATCCCGATCTGGAGTGCCCTGGGCGGAAGGTCAGAGGCCAGCCCCCACAACACCCAAAGACACTCACCTTTTCCTGGTCCAATGGTGCATGCGCAAGCTCTGGTACAGTGAGAGCCGGCCACTGTCACTAGGTAATTCGGCAGGTGGCTTTCATTAGAATCAATAGGGATCCCAGCCTGTTGAATTACGCAGTGACGGTGAGCGGCTTTCATTGGACCAGAGCCCGTGCATGCACCGTTGAAGCCAGGTAAGTGTTAACTGGACTTTCTGGGGGTTATACACAGCAAGGTATTCTAAACTGGTATGCTCCGCTGGGTAACCCCCCCCCAGAAGCCCCATTTCACTCACCTTGTCCCAGCCTTGACCTCACCACATATCTGCACAGCGGCCGCATCCCGGCTCACCTCTGCCCGAACCTGCGCTTGGCCTTTCTGAATGGGTGCACCACCCACACGTCCACCGCACATGCAACGGCTGATAGGTGAGCGGGGAATGCGGCTGGATGCGCACTCTGCTCCCTTTGGCTGCTTAGCCTTCAGTGGTGCCAAAGGGAACCAAGTGAAAGGCGCTCAGGCTATCAATCAGTGCGCTCGTTCTGACCCCAGTCTGGGCTGTGGGAGCAACAGGAAGCAGGAAGGTGAGTGAATAGGGCAACCTGGGAGGGTACACACAGTGGGGCATCCCAAATCAAGATGCCCTCACCGAGAGGAACAACACCAAGTGAAACAAGTGAAAATCTTTAAAGTGGACCAACACCCAGGATTTTGACTATCCTGGGTTTGGTCCTTTCCAGATTGGGGTGCCCTGCTATGTGAAACCCCCCAGATCGCAAGTTACAACTCACCTCACCCTGCTCCTACGGCGCATGCGCGGGCACTCGTCCAATCAGCTCGCTCTGAGCCGCCGTGGTATGCGCGTCAATGAGACGTCTTACCGCAGCGGCTCCGAGTGCGCTGGCTGCTGCATCTCACGCTTCCCTCTAACAGGGAGCGCGCCCTCGCCGGCCATTCACAAATGTGAATTCACAAATGTGAGCTGGGCTTCTCAAGCTTGACTGCGATAAAAACTAAAAACAGGGAGAGACTGAGAACTGTTGAAGAAGAGCTTCGTGTGTGTCTTTCCACCATTCCTGCCAGGATATCCCTTTTGTGTTCATCGAAACAGGCCCAGGTTTCACACTGAGTGGTAAGAAATACATTTAGAATCTATATTATTAACTATATGTATAGTATGTACTGTTTTAGTGTCATTTTGTGCCATTTTGGTTGGTGGTGTGCCGCGGGATTTTTTAAGTATAAAAAGTGTGCCGCGGCTTAAAAAAGGTTGAAAATCACTGCCCTAGAGGATACTGCTCTCCCTTACAGCCGGGAGGACAGCCCAGTGAGCGGGTGGACTGCAGGTAGGACTAGACAATTAGTGGTAATAGGAGATTTTATCCTCAGGCGGATAATTTGTCACCAAGACTGCCTCAACCGAAAGGGTTCGGCGTGTGGTGGAAAGGGTGGATAAATTACTGGGAGGGGTTGGGGATGACCCAGCTGTCGTGGTCCATGTGGGGACCAATGGCAGAATTAATGGGAGATAGAGGATCCTTAAGAATACATTTAAGGAATTAGGCACAAAGTTGAAAGAAAGATCTTCATGGTTGTGTTCTCTGAAATACTGCCTGTGCCATGCGCTACAAATGAATGATAGCGGAAGCTTAGAGAGTTAACCGCACTGCTCAAGCCAACACAGAAAATGTCACTGATAGCAATAGCCCAAGTATAATACTCAACAAGCTAAACATGGATATCATCCAGGAAAGACTAAATATTTTAAATGTGAATAAGACTGCAGGGCAAGATGGACTTCACCCAAGAGTTCTGAAAGAACTCAGCTCAATTATCTCATGACCCCTAGTCTTGATCTTTAAAGATTCACTAACAACTGGTATAGTGCCAAGGGATTGGTGAGTAAAAGTCTGTACAGATGGGGCGACTGTGGATATAGTTTTTCTGGACTTTGCAAAAGCATTTGATGCTGTCCCCCAAAGGCGCTTATTAGGGAAATTAAGGTCTTCAGGAATAGAAAAATACCATTTTGTGAGTACTCACCTGAAAAATGGATATTGTTGGTGTGCCACACACCCTGCTTCACTTCTTAAATATTCATCCATTAATGGGTAATCCACCGCCAGGTGACGTAGTGCAGAGAGGAAGTCTTGTAACGAGCCCCCTTCCGGCCTATATATACCTGGTACCTCCCTTCAATCACCAGTATATTTAAAAAGCAGAAAGACAAGGTACCAGTATTCCACCGGTAACCTCAAAAATCAATTTTGATATAAATAAAAAAGGGCTTCACCCTATAAATGCGTCGGTAATACCGAAAAGGGTGGGAGTGAAGCGGGGTGTGTGGCACACCAACAATATCCATTTTTCAGGTGAGTACTCACAAAATGGTATTATTCTTGGTGTGCCACACACCCCGCTTCACTTCTTAAATATTCATCCATTAATGGGACATCCAAAAGCAGTGTCCACAAGGGAAGGGCATCTCAAGGCCAGGTGAAGCATAACTTAAATGACTGCAGTCTGCAGAACTTTGCGGCCAAAAACAGCATCCGCTGAGGCCCGCACATCAACTTTGTAAAACTTAGAAAAAGTGTGAACAGAAGACCAAGTGGCGGCCTTACAAACCTGTTCAACAGAAGCTTGGTGCTGAAATGCCCAAGACGCCCCAACGGCGCGAGTAGAATGAGCAGTGATACGAAAAGGGGGAACTCTTCCCTTAGCAGAATAGGCCGTAGTAACCGCCTGACGTATCCACTTGCTAATGGCAGATTTGGCTGGTGCCAAACCCTTCTTAGGCCCATGGGGCACAACAAAAAAGGAATCCGTCCTACGAAAAGGAGACGTGATAATCAAGTAGTACTTAACACAGCGTACTACATCCAAACAATGCAAAACCCTCTCTTTGTCATTCTTGGGATTAGGACACAAGGAGGGAAGAACAATATCTTGATTCAAATGAAAAGCAGAAACAACCTTAGGAAGAAAGTCTGGCTTGAACCGAAAGACCACTTTATCCTGATGCCTCTCAAAGTAAGGCGCCTGGATAGTTAAGGCCGCCAACTCTGAGACACGCCGGACAGAAGTGATAGCTACCAAGAAGACAATCTTCTGAGTCAGGGTAGGGTCTTGCAAAGGCTCAAAAGGAGGAGCCTGAAGAGCCAAAAGAACCAAATTCAAATCCCAAACCGGGAGTAATGGTTTCCTGGGAGGCCGCACATGCGTAACCCCCTGGAAAAAAGTTTTAACTAAAGGCTTAAGCGCAACACGCTTCTGAAAAAAGATAGATAAGGCAGAGACCTGCCCTTTCAACGTACTTAGCTGGAGACCAGAGTCCAGCCCTGATTGTAAAAACTCCAGAATCCTGGAGACCGAAAAGACCCTACAAGGAAAAGATCTTATCTCACACCAAGCGATATAGGCTTTCCAAGTCCTATAGTAGGTGATGGAAGAAGACTTCTTCCGGGCACTGATCAGAGTCTTAATGACTGAATCAGAAAGACCCTCCTCAGGATGGAGGTTTCAGCAGCCAGGCCATCAAACCCAGCGCTGGTAAATTGGGGTAACACAATTGACCCTGAGTGAGCAGATCGGGCCGGAGAGGCAGAACGAACTGGTCCACTGCCAGCCGACCAATGTCTGCGAACCTTACTCGTCTTGGCCACCTTGGGGCCGCGAGAACGGCGTACACCTTTTCCAGAGCCAACTTCTGAAGAACCCTGCCCAGCATGGGTATCGGAGGAAACAGGTATAGAAATCCCAGAGCTCCCCAGTTCAGGGACATAGCGTCCACTGCCAGAGCCAGAGGATCCTGGGAGAGCGACACGAAGTTCGGGAGCCTGTGATAGTGATGAGGGGCCAACAGGTCCACCTCCGGGGTCTCCCATTGGAGACACAGTAAGCGAACCACCCGAGGATGGAGAGCCTATTCTTCCAGACGGGGAGAGCCCTTGCTCAACCGGCCCGCTACCTGTTTCATCACCTCTGGAACGTAAACCGCCGAGAGACAGGGAACATGGAACACTGCCCAGGTCCGGGGGCCTTTAAGGTCTCCACTGCCCCTGAAACCGCAGCTCCTTCCAGAATCTGCCCCATCCCGACAGACTGGCGTCCGTGGTGACACTTTTCAAAAGGGGGGTCAGGAAAGGCCTGCCCTACACAAGATTGGTCGAGACCAAGCACCACAGGAGGGACTGCCGTACACGGGAGGACAACTGGAAGGACTGATCCAGCGACTTAGGTTGCTGGTCCTAACACGCTAACAGAAATAGCTGAAGCGTTCTCGTGTGAATTTGGGCAAAAGAAAGACACACTCCGTTTTGATGAGAGTTCAGGCCGGGATGAACCGACCCATGAACGGACCGTGAAGGAGGGTGAGACTCGAATTCCAGGTCGTAACCGGGCGACACTACCTCCTGGATCCATCTGCCTGGAACCACTTGGTTCCAATGGTAGAAGTGTCGCAATAGTCCCCCCACCCGCACAGGTGAGGGCAGCCCCTCATTGCTGAGTGAGCTTATCAGCAGGTTTGGGCTTGGTGCCCCAGGACTGAGTGGGCCGGCCACGGCCCCTCCCTCGAGTCCAACCTGCGCCACTAGTAGCGGGAAAGGACGCACCCCTGCCCGCTCTGAATCCTCGAAAGGAAGGCCTACCGGAACTTGCCCCCCTGAAGGGACCACGAGGCCTCTTGCGTTGTGGCATCTTACCACCCTTTGCGACTGAATCAATTTTCTCCCCGAACAGACGCAACCCCAAAAAGGGGAGAGCTGTGAGCACCTTTTTGGAAGCCGTGTCCGCTGACCACTGACTCAGCCATACTGACCTGCGAATAGCCACCAGCATAGCTGCTGCCTTGCTACTCATAGTCAGCGCATCGTCCTGAGCAGCCAGGACATAAGCCACAAAAGATTCACACTGCTTAAGCGCAGTGAACTGTTTGCAAGCGGGATTAAGATCCTCATATAGCCCCTGAATTAAGGACTTAATTGCCAATAGAAGAAGGGCTGAAGCACATACCGGGCGCAACGCTGACCCGGAATAGATAAAACCATGTCGAGCGTATTGGTCAATCCGACGATCTTCCCCATCTTTAGGGACAGTGGTCTCAGCAGATTGTACCATACCCGAGCTGGAGAGCCCTAGTACAGGGGGGGTATCGACGTCAGGAGGGACAGACCAAAGCTTCACCAATTCTGGTGGAAAAGGATAACGCTTTTCCCAACTGGAAGGAATTCCAGATAACCGCGTGGGATGTTCCCATTCCTTAAGAACCACCCTCTCAAAGTGGTGTTGTCTGGGAAAAACCAAACGCAGCTGAGGCTCTTTAAACAACTGACCCTTTGGCGGGGCGGCCGCCTCAGGCGTATCTAAACTCAAAATTTTAAACATTTGAGCCAGAATAGAGGGGGTGTCAAAAACAACCCCCTCTGACCAATCGCCAATCTCATCAGCCACAAGCTGACCTGTCGGCTCATCTGACTCCGACGGGAATTCATCCTCGTCCGGGGATCCATCGGACCATTCCACAGGTTCACAAAACTCGTCCTGTGGAGCCGAAGGTACCGGAGTCAGGTGCCTTCGTTTTGCAGCGGCCTTTAACGCTGCTTTAACGGGCATTACTTTCCGGGGGCTGGGCTGTGCTGCCGCCTCGGAATGCGAATCCCCACTTTTGACAGTGTCATGCGGGGTCCGGAATAGGGAGGGAGAGGTAGAAGATGATGAAGGATGCGATGGACCCGCAGCCGAAGCAACGGGCTGGCGCGCAATAGTCTGTTTTGCACAAGGGATGCAAATAAAGACATCATCAGCTGGGAGTGGAACCCCACAACCTACGCACCCCCCGAACGGCTCAGCAGAACCGTTTCCGGAAATTACGGAAGCCTCCATATGGTGATTTATGGTATTCGCAATACTGGGACTTTTAAGGCATAAGCCAACCCGGGATGCCCCTCTATTAGTAATGTCCCGGAAGGGAGGATTTTTTTTTTTTTTAAGTTAAGGTCCCCTTTAATAAACTATATATATATATATATATTTATATATAGTCTATGTAAATATACATTAATAGATATCCCAATAATTAGCCAGGCACATAGAGCCGGAGGGCCACCATAAGCAGGGATCCCAGGATCTGCAAGGAAAAGAAAAACCATCAGATCCTCACATGTGTATAAAAAACATATAAACATGGCACCAAAGTGCCTTTAAATAAGAGCCAAATCACGCCCCCTTAATACAAAGTGACTCCCCACTATATCACTGCAAGGAAATGCATTCCCCACTTAACGACCCCAACGGGTGGGGCCGCTTACCTGGTCAGCGAAGGCAGCAGCCGGAGCAAGACTGCAGCCAGCAACCAGCACGGAAGACTAAGTGCGGCCGCGTGCCCACGCGACTTCCTGCTTTTGAAAGGAAGTAAACGCTGGGCCCGCCGCAAGACGCCGCATGACGTCGCCGCCGCGTCCCCGACGCCGCGTCAGCGGGACCCGCACCCCCCTACGCCGATCAGCTGGAAATCACTCTCAGATGGGCCACTACACGTGCGCCCAGGCGGCGGAGGGGGGGGGATAAAGACTGCATGGCGCAGCCTAAAGAATACATAAAATGCCAGGCGGGGAAGAGGGGAGAGGAGAGGGGAGGGGGTAGGGGGCCACAAAGCAACAGTCTGCAAAGAAAAGTGGCCAGCCCCTACCCAGCGCAGCCTGCCCTTCAAGCAGACCAAAACCAAAAGTATACACATGCTGAATAACAGTGAATGCATAATCATGAACACACACACATGTTGAAATGAAGTGATACAAGTGAAACACACATACTTAAAGCACACCCTCACACCCCCCCCCCCCCTAGTGAAGGGAGAAGGGACCGTAACGGGAGAGTAAGGGGCTACGGGGACCCTCGGGACAGAGGCATCCCATTTCCGGATCACCATGCCGGATAGCCGCATTGCCCCACGCATGAGGTCGAGCTGTAGGAGATAAGCTCCTAGGCACTTAAAGTGCCATCTACCATTTGCCCGGTGAGCAGCCTAGGCTGGGAGGCTTCCATTCCACCATAAAGGTATACAAACTCAAACCGGGCAGAAATAGACCAAAAGGGGGGTGGCGGGGTAAGAATACCCCGGCCTACCTGTAAGCAGGAGACTTCCATCTTCTGACTTGTCAGCAAGCAGAGAGAAAAAATACTGGTGATTGAAGGGAGGTACCAGGTATATATAGGCCGGAAGGGGGCTCGTTACAAGACTTCCTCTCTGCACTACGTCACCTGGCGGTGGATTAACCCATTAATGGATGAATATTTAAGAAGTGAAGCGGGGTGTGTGGCACACCAAGAATATACAGTTTGTAACTGGACTGGAAGCTGGCTCAAGAATTGTGTACAGAGAGTCGCGATACCTACTCTGAATGGTTACCGGTTGTAAGCAGTATACCCAGGGTTCAGTGTTGAGCCCACTATTATTTAACTTGTTTATAAACAACATAGACAATGGAATTAAATGCAGTTTCTATTTTTACAGATGACACAATGTAGCACAGCACAGACTATTGAAGATGTTATGCTGCCTTGGACACTTTGAGTGTCTGGACAAAAAATATGGGGAAACACTATTTCAGATAAAATACTCTCTAAAGACAAGGGGGCACTCCCTTGGACTGGAAAAAAAGAAATTCAATCTCCTGGGGTGACAATCATTTTTTACATAAAAATGTTTTAAATAAACTATAAATCTGTGGAATAGCCTCCCACAGAGGCTTGCTACAGCATTAACTGCTGACAGCTTCAAAAAAGGATTAGATGCTTACTTAGAGGAAAATAACATTAACAGTTACTATTAGCTGTAACCCAACCTACCCCAACACCCTTGGTTGAACTTGATGAACATATATTTTTTTTAACCGTATTAACTATGTAATTTTGTGTTGTGTCCCCCCAGGCCCCCCAATTGCCCCCGAATGTCTGCCTCCCCAGCAGTCAATGACTCCCACAGATGATCCTTTATGCCACCCTCAACGTCTCTCACCCCCCCCCCCCACACACACACACACATTTGCTGCCCTCATGGTTGAGGGGTTGTGCCCCCCTCAACTCACTTGGATACCCTACGGAATTAACTTTACAGACTTTATCCTTGATGTATCCTTTCCTTCCTTCCTTAGTGTCTCTCCCATACCCAAAGACCCCCAGCAGTGTCTACTCTTCATTCTGACCTCTCTCTCATGCTACTCTCTACTTGCGCTAGGACCTTACCAAGTAGTGCCTGGATTGAAATGGCTGCCTGGTGACGATTTATGAATGCCACCCTGAATCACATTGGTCTTGGACCAAACCTGATAAATTGGATTACGAGTCTCTGCAGAGGCCCCTCGGCGTTGGTGCGTGTCAATGGAGTCCTATCTGATCCCTTTAAGATCAACAATGGGACTAGACAGGGCTGTCCACTCTCACCCCTGATTTTTATCCTGACCCTTGAACCTCTGCTGTGCTCTATCCACAGGGACCCCGACATCAAAGGTGCGGAGGGACCCAAATCCCAATACAAGGTGGCAGCATACGCGGATGATTTAATCTTCTGTCTGTCCGATCCAGAGGTCTCTTTGCCTAATTTGATGCGGGAACTTAATAGGTTCAGGGACTTGTCGGGATACAGGATACATTTTTCCAAATCCGAAATTTTGAACATCAACATCCCTGAACAGCGTTTTGCCAGAGTTAGAAATGCTTTCCCTTTCAAATGGGCTAAAGAGGGGGTTACTTACTTGGGTACGAAGATTGGGAATGATCTGTCCAGGATCTTCAGCATGAATTCCCCCCCCCCCCCCCTCCTGAAAAAATTCTCTGATGACACCGCCAGATGGTCTCTGGGAAGGATTTCCTGGTTTGGGCAATCAAATGCTGTCAAGATGAACCTCCTCCCCCGACTCCTATACTTACTTCAAGCCCTTCCAGTTGCGATCCCGCAGGCCTTCCTTCGGAAAGTCAGAACTCTTTTTTCCAACTTCATATGGAGGGGGGAAAAACCAAGGCTGAGCAGATCCATCCTGACCAGACCAAAGGAGGAGGGAGGATTGGGATTCCCAGATCAGGTGTTGTACCATGCTGCCACTCATTTGGGTAGAGCGGTGGACTGGTGCTTACACTCAAAACATAAACAGTGGGTTGGGTTGGAGCAGGGTCTGCTGGAGGCACCGCTGGCCAACCTACCTTGGCTAGAGAGGAAAGAAATTCAGAGGGCGCTAAGACACCCCACGGTTGGGGCTACTTTATGTACTTATTGGAAGTATAATGAACTAGCTGGGATCTCCCCAGCCCCCTCGCCAATGTTCCCAGTGTTGGGTAACCCACAGTTCCCCCCCGGTTGCGGCGGCCCCAAGGTGAGGGAGTGGCGTAGGGCGGGCCTCTGCAGAGTCAGGCACTTTAGGGCCAATTCGGGTTGGGCTAAGACAGATGACCTAGCACAGGAAAGAGCCATTCAGAAATGGTCTGCTTGGGAATGCACACAACTAGCACACTTTATGCAGTCCTTACAGGGGTTCTCAGGGGGCATGCTTCCTTTGACCCAGTTTGAGGAGCTCTGTTCCAGTTCTAACGATGAGAGACATGTGCTGTCCTCCCTTTATAAATTGTTGATTGCCCCGAAGGAAGGGGAAGAGCTCCACTTTATTAAACATTGGGAGGAAAGTCTGGGGGTCTCGTTTGCACCGGAGCAGCAGAGGAGACGCCTTGCGGCGCCGCACACGGACCCAGGAATGTAATTACAAAATCCTTACTGGCTGGTATAGGGTCCCAGCGATCCTACACAGGTGGTTTCCGGGTGAGTCGGAGGATTGCTGGAGGTGCGGTGCTGCGAGGGGTGATCTTCTCCACATTTTCTGCTCCTGCCCTAAGCTACGGCCCTTCTTGGATTCAGCGAGGAGAGTGATAGGGGATGTTACGGGGGAGACAATACCTGCAGATCCTGGAATCTGTCTGCTGCACCTAGGGAAGTCCCCCTTGAAAGATTACAAAAGATCCCTCGTGTGTCACCTTCTAAATGCTGCAAAATCTTGCATTCCTCTGATGTGGAAGAAGACCTCCCCTCCCTCCTTGGAATGTAAAACACTGTTAATGCAACGTGAGTAACCGCACTAACCCCCCCCCCCCTTTCCACCCTTCACACCCCCTTTCTTCCCCTACCTTGTCAGATTGGTCTGTTTCTCTGTTTTCTCGTTAATCTTACTGTTTCTCTGAGCAGTGAATAAGAGTCTGACAAAGTGTAATATTGACTTATCTTATTTTATTTTTGAAATTCTTTTTGACATCTTATTTGTTATTGCACCTGTGATGTTTGTAAAACTTCGATAAATAAAGAATGAAAAAAAAAATAAAAATAAAAGAAATGGCTGCCTGGGAGGAAGGCACCTGGTGCAATTTCCCCTTGCCTCTGGCTCTGTACTGTACCACCATCTGGTACTTCTCCTTCTGTGCTACTAGTATACATTTTAAACTCACTAACTAATCCCACGCTGCTCTCAACTTCCTGGACTAGGATTCATAGAAAGTGGCAACTGGAATGGCTACCGAGGCGAGAGACACCTGGTGCAAGGAGTTCCTCTTATTTCTTGCACTTACTCTATTCCTTACAACTAATTCCTGTTGGACAATCAGTTTTACTTAATTCAATCTTTAATAGCCTCCCTGACATTAGAGCAGTATAGTATGAATTGACTGCGTGCTGATGGCCACATCCCTGCGTGGCAGCACCAGCGATTACGAAGTGCCTAAGACAGAAGTATAGCAGGGACACACCTTGCGTGTGAGCAATGCAATTGCTGACTAGGCGAGTTACAAAGGTTTAACAAAGTGGCATATCCCAATTCGGGATACCCCCATCATTGAGGATATTGGTGTCTCTGGAGATTTCAAGGAGGGCGTTGATCCTTTTAAAATACATGAAAATAATCATGTCTAAAGCCTTGCAGGAATTAATAAGATCGCTACGAACGGGAGCAAAGGGAGAACTCCTGATGGGCTACAGGCAGCCTCCAGCTCCCAGCCCAGCTAACCCCAAACCTAGGCTAGAATTCAATCATTCCTCTTCGAACATCCCTCCACTCCCATGACTCTCTCCCCCTATACCATATTCCCCAGTTAAGTCACCTCAGTGTAAACCCCTTGCTTTTTGTGTGTCATCCTGATGATTTAAGTATGCTACTGCTGTGGCACATCATAATATACCATGATAAAATGGCCCTTCAGTGACTGAGACCAGTGGAACAATAAAAACAGAATGACCATTTAACAACTTGGACACCAAGTTATCACATGGTGCAGGAAATTTTGGTGGCCCTGGAAAATGGACATGCAATTAAGCTTCCTTGGTCCAGAGATGCCTGGACCAAGCTCAAGGACTTCAAAGGGAATATTTGTATGTGCAAGATCTTTAGTTCCAGAATTTGGCAAACAAAGCCATGCTATTTGGGGACCACAACATGAAAACCACTGTACAGTATCCAACCCTCTGCTATGAGTAATAAAGGAGGTTCCCATTAATAAAGCAGGTTCTCATTTTGGTAATTGTTTGTTTAATGTAAAAGTTTCACACACCCTTACCTTGCAATCTCTTCACGATGTGCAGTCCAGTCACGTATATAATCTTCTTGTTCTTTTGCTTTATGTTTGGATGCAGTAATGCTTGGAGCTCCTGGTGTTGTTTTTACTGAGCTCCCTCCACTAACTTGTGATCTCTGAATTTTAATGGTTGAAGAAGTACGCAGCCGAGAGGGTTTGGGAGAGTTGCGAATAGATCCAAACTCATCTTCAGAAGTAGATGCATATTCATGAGGAACCCGTCTCCATCGGGATTGGGCTGGTCATGGGATGAAAAGCGAAAACATATTTTTAGAAAATTCCAACGATCAATCATTATGACTATTACTATTAACTACTATTAACTAATACAATGGCACATTCTGTTTACTATAGTGTGTTCTCACAATTAGTTCATATTTAAAATGACTCTTTATAGTGGGGAAAAGCTGAGTAGTGTAATTTGAAATTAGAGGTGTACTCTAAATTTACAGCAGCTACAAAAATCTAAGTATTCTTTTACCTCTTGTGTTTTCTTATTCCAGACTATAGCAGCAATTAAAAACACAAATGCATTTTTCAAATGGAGTTGCAGGAAATAAACTACATAAGACTACCTACAGCATCAACAGGTTGTTTATTGTACATACCACCTTTTTTTTTCTTTTTTATGAAATGGCGGCCTAAGGGTACAGGAGTAATTTGGGGGTAATTCTGCACACACCGTCCCTGCCTATGGCTAATACAATACTGTTGCTAACCTACACACAATCAGACCACAAGCCACACACAGTAATTGAGAACCAGCATCCACACGCAAAGCAATCTCACATCATTTATTAGTAGTAATCAAAAAATCAGGAAACAATCATACAAACCTGGGTATACAGGAACCATAGCCAATATGTAAGCAGTAGTTGTAGAGGATGATCAACCATGGAAAAGAATTAACCAACTTGGTAAAAGAATAAAATAATTAAGTCTGAGTCAGCCTCTAAAACGGAGGGAGCAGCGTCCGCCCCACTCCCAGTAGCAAAGACCTTTACTGCACTAAAACTCCTTTTTTTTCTTCTGGGGCATGTGGAGGACACATTATTCTTTCATTTTTCTAAACACATGGTGTCCCAAGCATTAATGAGTTGGGTGAGATGTAGGGTGATGTAACTACTTCAATTAACACTTGATTTCCAAAAGCCAACAAACAATGGAATGGCAACTGATAAATGTTTTTTTAAACTGCAGTACACAAAATCTTTCTACCCAATGCTGTATCAGCAACACCAACGCTGTCAATTTTATAAAATAATGTAAGTATGGAGCCACTCAACAGGTGCTTGAAGCCGAAACAATAGATCTAGTGGAATCATCTGTGACCTTCAAATGTAGTTGCTTGTCTCTGGACGCATAAGACTTAACAATGACCATTGTGATCCATTATGATGTCTTTCGGAGGGGCTGATTTACCCTCTTTAGCACCATTCACAGAGAAGAATAGCGAATCAGTCTTCCTAATGCCCTTAGCTCTTTGAACTTCAGGGCAAAAAGCACTTAATACTTAGTAATAGGTTCTCTTGGGAATGAGGAGGAATAGGTTAGAAATAGAGATGAGAGAACCAAAGTTCCCCCGAAATTTCAAGGAAAAGTTTGATTTGTCACAAACTTGAATTCTTTGGGGCTCATACAAACTTTCCCTGAAATTCTGACTCACCTGCTCTTGTTGTCCCCTGTCTGTCTCACGATGGTCTCTGCAGCATCCAGTGGCCCAGAGAGGCACATTTATCCTTGGAGTGAGCTGTGTGATGGTTTTGGTCCTTTCCCACGGGGCACCCCGATTAGAGGTGCCCCGCTGCGTGAAACCCCCCAGGACGACAAGACCAACTCACCTTTTCCCGGGCCTATGGCGCATCTAAGAGCAGCGGCTACATCCTCCTCTTCCCTCTAACAGGCAGCGTGCCCGCGACGGCCACTCTAAAGGGATAGCAGGATATGGCCCCAGCTCGTGCATGTGCATGTGCAATCAAACCCCCAAAGGAATTCAAAGACTACTGATCTTTATGACAAAAGAAAAAAAAACTGAGCTGTAATATAAAAGTTTAATCCCAAGATTACAAAAAGAAAGAGGATCAGCTGCCTCATTACCCCAGAGCCAATATTCTCCTAGTAGCGTCAGCACCATAGGATCTCCGTTTCACAAAGGGGAGTGAGGAGAAAGGTAAGAAAAACTGAACTCCTTACTAGTTCATGGTGGTAAAAGATAAAAAGAAAAAAAAACATGCCACACAAAAGCATTTTATTGTTCTAAACATTACACTGTACTGACGACCACCATCTTTATCCAGCACCACATGGTGTCTTTTCACTGCTCCAACAACTCTGGGGTCCCTCGTCAGCTTCTCTTCAGCTGGGAGATACTGTGAAAATGACCACTCTGCCAGTCATAAGAAGGAAGAAGGATGAAGGTCCTCCTTCCTTCCATGCTGGCACTCTGCCAGGCACTGCTCGTATTTATACCCCTAGGCGTGGCTTGCCTCCCCAGCAGCAGGAAGTGTGCAAAGCCTGGCAGAGAGCCAGCATGGAAGTTAGGGACTGCCAGATGTGCTGGTGCAATGAAAGGACATCACCCAGCACTGGACAAAGATGGTGGAGCTAAGCACAGTGTAATGTTTAGAACAATAAAATGCTTTTGTGTGGCATTTCTTTTATCGCTCTTACTACCATGAACTAGTAAGGTCCAGTGGACCACTAAACTATAGTTTAAAGGGTAAAGGTCAGACACCAAGTTACCTGCCGCCATGGAGGCTTACTTTCCATTAGCCCCTGCCCCATTACATGTATCCTCAATGGTCAGGGGATTACAGAAGAGGCCCTGGGAGAGCACTGGACCCGTGCCGAGGGGCATAGGGGCTATTATCCTGGTACATGCCGGCTGATAGGCTTGTAAAAAGGGGGAACCTCACATCATTTTTTTTTCTATTGAAGAACACAAACATAGGCACATGTAAAAATGAATGCAAAAATGCTCCTACCGCAAGTCATTAAGGCAACTTATGCCGCAAACACTGCTCTGCAGGTGTCAATGTACCCTTAAGGAAATTTTTTTTTGTCTGTCAAGGATCACCAAAATGGTCCCCAAGCTAAAGGGTAAACTGTCAGAGATACTCTTTTGGTCAGGACCCTGTCTGAATCCATAGGCACTGAAGATGAAGTCCCTGGCCTCCTTAAAATCTATCTGGTGTCCAAGTAGATCTGCATTGGGAGCCTCATAAGACATCTTCATGCCACAAGTTTTGTCCTGTGTTTTGCTACTCTACCCAAAAGGGCAAAGGCTAAAGCAGGCCTAGCACCTGCCGCTGTAACCATATGTAGCTGGGTGACTAGATCATGGAGGTAACAGATAACAGCCCAAAAGTCCTTGCATGGCAATGTGCAAGTTTAGTAAAGGGCAAAGAGCACCCCAATTTTCAGGAATTGCGAAAATGCTGTCGAGAGCTTTCCACTCATTATTGGCAAAGTTTAACTTTGGGTAAGACAAGATCACAAGTCTGGGCTTATGTGTGAAGAAACCCCTCTTTTAGGCCACTGGGTGAGGGGCTGACAAATGAGGAGACTCACCTGATCCAGGAAGCAAGGACATTCTCATTCCTGTCTTGTCCACCAAAGATGCTGAGTTTTCCAGTCAGCACAGTATGTGCTGGACAAAGAAAAAAGCTGATGTAAGCAGACTTAATGCAACCTAAGGTGAAAAAGGTTAGTTGAAACTCATATTGTGTTGCAGGTCCTATCCCTCACTCCTGAAGTGAGGTTATGTTATGTACCCTTAAATGTGGAACAGACCTGTCACTGTGGATAAGCTAATGTGCAGTATATCTAAGTGCTGCTGTGTCTCCCATGAATGACACAGAAAAATACAATTCTGTGATTACTCACCTGTAGAATTGGTATTATGGGTATACAGTACGTCCTGCTCCAAATAGAATACTTACACTTGGGTATTACTCTGCACTGCAGAGACATCGAAAACAGGCTCCTCAAATACCCAGGGACCTCCCACAAATCCCCAGCATTGAAAAGCAGATAACGAGAAGCCGGGAGAATAAAACAACCCAAACTAGTAACTATAACAATGATAACAATCACCATACAGGGGATCCAAGATAATGCAAAACCAAGGGTGGGGTGGAGCAGGACGTACTGTATACTCATAATACCAATTCTACAGGTGAGTAATCATAGAATTGTTTTATTCTTAGTATACAGTAGTACGTCCTGCTCCAAATAGAATACTTACACTTGGGACATCCAATAGCAGTGTCCATAAAGTAGGGTGGGATCCCCAAAGCTAACAGCAGACAGTTTAGACCACTGCCGCCTGCAAAACCGTTTGGCCAAAAGCAGCATCAGCTGAGGCCTAACATCAACCTTGTAAAACTTTGAAAATGTATGAACAGAAGACCAAGTAGCAGCCTTGCAAACTTGTTCAACAGAAGCCTGGTGCTGAAAAGCCAAAGAAGCACCAATAGCATGAGTAGAATGAGCAGTAAGGCGGAGGGGAGGATTCTTCCCCTTAGCAGAATGGGCCTGAATCACAGCCTGGCGGATCCACTTGCTGATAGTAGACTTGGCAGGAGCCAAACTCTTCCTAGGACCAGAAAGGACCACAAAAAGAGCATCAGTTTTTCTGAAAGGTGCAGTAGCCACCAGATAGTACTTCAGACACCTAATACATCCAAAGAATGCAAGACCCTCTCCTTAGCATTACTAGGATTAGGGCACAATGAAGGGAGAACAATGTCCTGATTCAAATGAAAGGCAGACACTACCTTAGGCAGAAAATCTGTCTTGAAACGAAACACCACCTTGTCCTGGTGTCTCTCATAGTAGGGGGGCTGAATGGAGAGCGCCGCCAACTCAGACACACGCCTAAAGGAAGTGATCGCCACCAGAAAAACAACCTTGAGAGTAAGGATGGCCAGGGACGCATCCTGCACAGGTTCAAAAGGAGCACCCTGCAAGGCTGACAAAATCAGGTTCAAATCCCAAACAGGCACCATAGGCTTACGTGGGGGACGCACATGAGTCACCCCCTGGAAAAAAAGTCCTGATCAGAGAGTGCTGAGCAAAAGACTTCTGGAAGAAAACAGACAGGGCAGAAACATGACCTTTTAAAGTACTAAGTTGGAGCCCCATCTCCAACCCATGCTGTAGGAACTCCAGAATCCTGGGGATAGAGAAGACATGACAGGGAAGAGACTTAGACTCACACCAGTCAATGTAGGCACGCCAAACCCTGTAATAAATGGAATAAGAAGACTTCTTCCTAGCCTTAATCAAAAGCCCTTTCAGCAGCCAGGCCATCAAAGCCAGAGTTTGTAAATTGGGATGGCTTAGAGAGCGCTGGGTGAGCAGATCTGGCACCAGAGGCAGAGCGTACTGATCTACTGCCAGTTGCACCACGTCTGCGAACCACACTCTTCTTGGCCACCTGGGGGCCACCAGAATTGCTGGCACCGCTTCCAGAGCAATCTTGCGTAGAACCCTGCCCAGCAGGGGGAATGGAGGGAAGACATACAGAAGCTGAAAGTCCTGCCATGACATTGCTAGAGCATCCGTGGTCAAGGCCAGGGGATCCTGGGACAGGGAGACAAAGGCCGGTAGCTTGTGATTGTGACGGGACGCAAACAGATCCACATCTGGTTGGCCCCAAAGGCGACACAGAGATTGGAACACCCTGCTGCATAGGGACCATTCTCCCTGGCGAGAGGTCCCCCTGCTCAGAGAGTTTGCCAGGAGGTTTTCCACCCCCGGGATGTACACAGCTGATATGCAGGGAACATTGGTCTCCGCCCAGGTCAGGATCAGAGACACTTCCTGGAGGGCCCCCTTGCTCCAGGTCCCTCCCTGATGATTGATGTAGGCAACCGCCGTCTGGTTGTCCGAGCGCACCTGAACAGGCAAGCCCCGAAGGTGAGTAGTCAACTGGGCCAGAACTAACCTGATCGCCCCCAGTTCCAGAATGTCGATAGGCGTGTGGGCCTCCTGAGGGCCCCACCTCCCTTGGAACCGCAGGGACTTCCAGAAACCCCCCCAACCCGTCAGACTGGCATCCGTGGTGACCGTCTCCCAGCAGGGGGCCAGAAAGGATCTGCCCCTCAACAGGTTCCTGGAGTCCAGCCACCACGAGAGGGACCACCTGACTATGGGGGAAAGCACAAGGACCTGGTCCAGGGACGCGGGATCCTTGTCCCATACTGACAAGAGGTGGAGTTGCAGAGGTCTCATGTGGAACTGAGCATAAGGGACCGCCTCGAAGCACGCCACCATCAGGCCCACCAGCTGCATTCCCTGCCTGATGGAGGGATGATGACAAGATAGCAGGAACTGGACCTGTGTAATCAGACCATCCACCTTCTGCTGAGGAAGGAAAATCCTTGCCTGAACTGTATCCAGATTCATTCCTAGGAATGGAGTCACCAAGGAGGGGGACAGTGAAGACTTGGGGTGGTTGATCACCCATCCAAATCACTCCAGGGTGGACACCACCAGCCGAGTATCCACTTCTGCCTGATGTAGAGATTGGGGGGTGATGAGAATGTCGTCCAGATAAGGCAGCACGCGGACATCATGCCAGCCAGCACCTTGGTGAACACCCTGGGAGACCGAATGGCAAAGCCACAAATTGGTAGTGTTGATCCTCCAGAGCGAACCTGAGGAACCTTTGATGACCTGGAAATCCATGTCCACAGACGTCATGAAATCCCCTGGGCGCAGGGAACTGATGGCAGAGTGCAGAGTTTCCATGAGAAAGCGCCTGTTACTGACAAATTTGTTGAGGATCTCAGGATGGGCCTGACTGAACCATCCTTTTTGGGAACTGTGAATAGATTGGAATAGAAGTCCTTGCCCTTTTCTCTTAAAGGGACCTTGCAGATGACCCCCAGCTCCAGGAGACCTTGCACTGCCTGCAATAGCTCCTGAGCTGACATAGGGTCCTGGGGAATCCGGGATCTGATGAATCTTGTAACCGGAGGACACTACCTCCTGAATCCACCGGTCTGAGACATGGGGCCTCCAGATGGGTGAGGGCACCCCATCATGCCTGAGGGGGCTTGGGAGAGGATTTTGCCTTGGGGCCCCAGGAGGAGCCAGGACGTTCACGTCTTCTGCCCCTACCCCAGAAATCTCCCCGGGCCCCAGTGAAGGAAACCCCCCTCCCTTGTCTAGCACCACGGTAGGGGGAGGAGGAACCCTGACCCCGAAAGGGCCGAGATTGCCGCCTTTAGCAAAAATATCCAGGCGGTCCCCAAACAGGCGTGGTCCTTTGAAGGGGAACCCAGTGAGGGCCTTCTTGGCAGCATTGTCAGCAGCCCACTGGCGTAGCCAAACCGAGTGGCGTATAGCCACCACAAGGGCAGATGTCCTGGCACACATTCTAATGGTGTCATCCAAGGCAGAGATGACAAAATTTACAAAAACATCACAACTGGAGAGTGCATTGAACACCTCACAAGGCAAATCATCAGGGGCACCATCAAGTATATTTCTGATAAGGGTTCTAGTGGCCACAGCGGTAATGGCAGAAGCACAGACCGGGCGCAGCGCTGTCCCTGCACATGCAAAGGCGTGGGACGCCAGCTGGTCAATGCACCGGTCCTTAGCATCCCGCAGGGTAGTAGAGTCAGGGGAATGCATGACAGAGGTGTTAAATAACCCTAGGACCGGGGCATCCACCTCGGGAGGGGATGACCAACATTTTACAACATCAGCAGGAGAGGGATACTTCCTATGCCAACTTTTAGGTACCTCGGGAAGTCTACTGGGGCGCTCCCATTCCTTGAGCACAAGGTTATTGAAATGTGCTTGCTCGGGAAATTCCAAACGTGATTTAGCTGTATGGAAGAGTTCCCCCCTTTGCCTGGGAGCTGCAACAGGGGGAGAAATGGACAGAACCTCAAAAATCTGGGTCAGCCATCTGTCAGTGTCATCCGGGGTCCAGGGGTCAGAGCCAGCCTTGTCATGACCCCTGGGCCTCTCATCAGAGGACCCTGTGTCAGAGAAAAGCTCCCCTTCATCCGAAGGGGTATAGCCACAAAGATTCCAAAACTCCTCAGCTTCCATAGGAAAAAGAGTGGCATTGGGCGTTAAGTGCTGCTTTTTTTGCAGGGGTCTTACGCGCCAAGGTATTAGCAATCAACTTCTCAACAGTAGCCAGTCTAGAAGACACATCAGGCTGAGAATCCCCATTTGTATGCAACTCAGTAGGAGTGAGATTTAAGCTTGGGGGGGTAGGTGAAGTGATACGAAGTGCAGACCCAGCCACGGGACGGCCAGATTGAAGTGCAAGCACCTGCTCAGCTCATGCCTTGTCAGCGTCAGCATGAGGCTGCCCACACGCTACACACAGCTGGGCTTGTCCCGAAGGAACTCCGGTCACATTATCCTGGGATTATAGCGGCGCTATAGGCCGATAGGGATTAACACTATAAAGCAACCCTGGATGCCTCAATAGCCCGCTAGGAAGTGGGAGTAAATACAACTAGGCCTATAAAAATTAGCAAACTAAGAGGGCCGGGGGAAGCCAATGGATTTGCCCGCCTGAAAGACATAATAAAAAGGGGGCCGTAAGCAGACAGTATTAAAAAAATTAGATAATAAAACTGCCCGCGAGGGCACTTACAGACCGCGGTAGGTAGGGGACCGTTGCACATAAGCCAGCCAAGCGAAATCCAAAGTGGAGCCCAGGTTCAATCAATCCCCCAGGGACCACAGAAAAAAAGGAGCACAACCAATAAAGAATCTATGAAAAATTTATTGAAACCACATAAACAACACACATTTAAAACCAACAATTATGACACATTAAAATCTCACCCCTCTATTTGCCCTGAACAATTGTGTGTGTATATATATGTCCTCAATAATCACCCGTGTGGTATAAGGCTGGTGCTCTAATTAAGGCTTCTGCTCTCTAATTAAGGCTTCTACTATCTTCACCAAAAAACATGTGTATATACACCTAATCCCCTTTGTGCCGGCACAAAAACCACCCCTATTTAATAAACCTAAGTGCTTAAAAAAATTTATTTTACAACCAAATACCAATGGGGCGGCGTAACATTGCAGGTGCCGCCCGTTGTGTGCCCTCCTTATGGGGCCCATGCCGCGCTTGACTGTGTGCGGCCCGCGCATGATGGGGCTGCTGCATCATACACCATAGCGCAGCCCCACTTGTTTACTGGCGGGCCGCGGTATAGCGTGGGCGGGAGTGGGCGTGCTGGCTGGCCGGGCTGGTATGACGTTGCAGGCGGGAGCGTCCCTAACAACGGGCGCTCTGGCCAACGCATCATTCTTGGCAGCAGTACTATGTCCGCCGCATCTTTCCCGTTGCGGCGTCATTTCCGGCACTCTCGCACATGCTGCCAGTTTGGCGAGGCTGCGCCCTGTCGGGAGGGCCCACATAAGGATCAGTATAAAGGTGGCCGAGGTAGTAAAAGTGTCTCACCCAAGCAAGAAGCGGTTGTTACATCGCGAAGCGCAGGTGGTGCACCCCTGTTTGCCCTGACTGTCCTCCCCGGTGACTGCATGCTCTGTGCTATTTACAGCTGAGTATCTTTCTCTTGTATATTTATATGCAAGCTTGTTTATTTTTGTGTCTCTTACGTCTCACTTGGATGGTTGCCTTTAGGTGTATTATATTTGGATGATTTTTGGGGTTTATGCATTTGATTACATTTAATGGTATATATATAATTATATCTTGTACAATTTTTGCACAATGTACATTTTCTTGACTTTTTTATATGTTGAAGGATTTTTTTGAGGTTTTGTGGTATTGGTTGTAAAATACATTTTTTTAAGCACTTAGGTTTATTAAATAGGGGTGGTTTTTGTGCCGGCACAAAGGGGATTAGGTGTATATACACATGTTTTTTGGTGAAGATAGTAGAAGCCTTAATTAGAGAGCAGAAGCCTTAATTACAGCAGCAGCCTTATACCACACGGGTGATTATTGAGGACATATATATATATATATATATATACACACACAATTGTTCAGGGCAAATAGAGGGGTGAGATTTTAATGTGTCATAATTGTTGGTTTTAAATGTGTGTTTATGTGGTTTCAATACATTTTTCATAGATACTTTATTGGTTGTGCTTCTTTTTTTCTGTGGTCCCTGGGGGATTGATTGAACCTGGGCTCCACTTTGGATTGCGCTGTAAAGTATATTAGTGAGCACGCCCTTACCCATTATTATTAGTGGTGCACCATTTGTTGTTATAATAAGCCAGCCAAGCAGACAAGATGGCGTTGGTATACCTCGAGGGGCGGGCCGGTAACAGCAATGACGCGGAACGTGTCATAGGTGGGCCCCGCCCCCCCGAACAGCGTGAAGCCAGCACATGACAAGCAGCCAATGACGGCGCACCGCTGCCTGAGGTAATGCCGCCGCCAAGCGCGGGCATAGTGACAGAAAAGGTGCGCAGCGGCGGTGGTAGTTTTAAATACAGTAAAAGTAAAGCGAGACGGCTGGCACAAGACAATGAATAAAATATAATTAAAAAAATAAATGTCTAAAACACATAAATGCAAGCATGCATGCAGGGGCAATATTGCGGGAGGGGCATCCCATAGAGGCTCACCATAAGCCTGAAACGCCTACCTTTTGGTGGGGGATTGCGGTGGAGCAGCGCTACTAAGCACCTGCTAGCGGTGCTGCCTACCATCACCCGACCAGCACAGCCTAGGCTGGGAAGCATATAACTAATGGAACGGGTGGGAATAGTCCTACAGGGCCGCAGGCTAATAGCCCCGCTCACCTGCGAGTAGAGAGAGCCATTTCTCGTCCTTAGCAGTCCAGACTGCAGAGAAAATCTGGGGATTTGTGGGAGGTCCCTGGGTATTTGAGGGGTCGGGAGGAGCCTGTTTTCGATGTCTCTGCAGTCCAGCGCCATCTGGCGGAGTAATACCCAAGTGTAAGCATTCTATTTGGAGCAGGACGTACTGTATACTAAGAATATAAGACAATCTGCTGTGTGTGAAAACCTCTTTTCATATATAAAATAAATATTGTAAATGAAAACTCACCAACAGTGGTGCTGTAAGCTGGTGAAATGGTCTTTACTTTAGCATCCGATATGCGAGAAAAACTGTTAGCTCTAGCTCTGGGAGAACTTCTACCATCTATTGCTGAAGTCATTTTGACCCCACTTCTAGATGTATTTTCTGAAGTGCGTGAAGATCCAGAACACCTTTGTGGTAATGTTGCTTCAGAGTCACTGCGTGCAGATAAAGAACCGATCCTTGCTCTACGAGGCTGCGCAAGCAGATCTATTCTTGAAAGTGCTTTTTTGCTTGCGGATTGTTTTGATGTTGAACTTGTTGTTGACACTTCTGAAGCAACTGATGCTTTATCGGTATCTCCAACCTCCGTGTCTGAAGCTTCGCCTAGGCGTGATCTACGCAGCAGTGATGTCCTAGTTGGACGAGGCCTTGGAAGAGTAACTGGCTTGTTAGGAGAAGAGGTTTTTAATGCAGTAAACTTATCATCAGCTGAAGAAAACATCTTTCCAGAATAGGTTTCTTGATCAGAAGATAAAATATCAGATACAGCAGAACAAGGTAAGCTAGAAGTTTGGTCATCATCTGTCAAGTCAAAGGATGGCTGTCGATTCCTTCCACCAGTCTGATGAACATTATGGATATCAGTCTTACCACCAGCCTGTCTAGCATGAGTTTTACCTTTTCGCTCATTTCTTTCATGGTTTATGGTTGCTGGGGAACTAAGATCTTTTGCAGAAAATGAACTTGAGGATCTTTCCTTATGCAGCCCGCTAATGGTTTTTCGTTTTTGCCCACCTTTTTTATCAGTATCATTGGCAATGAAACTAATAGTGCTTGCAGTATCAACATCTGACTCGGGTGATATAGAGTTTTCATTGGTGTAACTTGGCGTTTTTGGATCCTCATCAGTTTTACTCTCATCTCGAAGTTTTGCTTCAAGAAAAGCCATGACTGCTTCCGTATCTTTCAGAAGTAAAGTAGTATCCATGCTGGAATCTGTGTCCAAAGAGTCACTTCTTTCTCTTAAATTAATAGGGGATACTACAGGTTGTTTATTAATATGTGGAATAAGTTCAATAGGTACATTGGAGCTAGGTTTGTCTATAGTGAAACTTCCTTGTCGCACAAGTGGCTTTACAGTTTCTTTTCGGTCAATGTCTACATTTTTAACATTATTAGTTGAAATGGCTTCAGTTTGCTTTCCTGATATTTTCTTAGGGATTTCAGCATATTTTGGTGGCTTCTGAACATTTGGACTTGATGAAGCACTGACACTTGACTGGATAACGGGTGGCTTTTTAAATACTTTTACAGAAGTGAACTGTTCTTTAGCTTGTTCCTGCTGAATCTTGTATAAAACTTGCTTCTTAACAGAACTTATACCATCTTTTTTATAACCCTCATTTACTGTATGGGCCTCAGACTTTTCCACTAAACTGTTGTCTGTAGGTTTAATGTGATGATGGATAGCGCTTAGGGCACTAGATGCATGCAGTCCTTCGTTCGGACTTAAATTATTTTGTGATTCTTTCTCCTGTAACTCTGTGTCTTGTTTTTCCCCAATATCAGAATTACTCATATATTTCATTGCCGAAGCATGTGAACTTGTTCTTTCCTTTGGAAGCTTTGGTAAATTTCTTCTTTTTTGATCACTCTGTCCAGTCTCTGAATGACTTGACATTCCAGATTTACACATATCAGCATCTAAGATATACAGACAGTAAAGTAATTTACATTTATTTTTAAAACCTTTTGCAAACATAAATTAATTGTCTTAAAATAAAGCTAATTTTTTTGGGGGGGCTAAACGGAATCCTAAAATATATTAAAATCCATTCCAGAGATCATGGAAGACTGACTAATTAGAGAGATACAAGGCCTTATGCTTTTCATAGGACATTTGTAAGAGTTGTTCCACTTTTTCCAGTGGTAGTTGACTCCTGTTATCAGTGTGCAGCTATGAATGGAAAGGGCATTCATTGAACTAAATTGTACTTCACCGAATTACAGGGGTGAAAATAAATTAAAGTGCTACTTCAGGCAAAGGTAATTGCGTCGGGTATATTTGAAACTGTCCTAAACTGTTTTCCATTTTTAAATTGAAGAAGACATGGCCGAGATATCAAGGTTTACAGGTTCAGCTTATGAATTCGCTTCTGAAAAAAGTGGGTGTGACACTTGGATATGTGATGCTGCCTAATAATCTTTGCTGACAGCAATATGATGAATCTGGAGGAGGAGACAGAGGAGGGAGGGACCAATCCTGTCCTGCTCTGCTGAGCTGATTGGGAATGGGATGAAAAAAAAATGTCATTGACTGAACCTGTAAACCCCACTATCTCTGGCATTTCTGCTTCAATTTAAAAACGAAAAAATGTAGTTGCCGCAATGGCGGAACCATTACATTTGCCTGCAGCCTGCAGTGTCAATTTAATGGTTCTTCCAGGTGAGACAAAATACTTGAATTGGCACTTGTATACCACTGCAGCAAACAAAAGGTATCCATATTTTTTTAAACTTTCTGAGCACGGTAAACAGTAACTGATGGCTCTTACAATATCCAACAGTTCTTTTAAATAAAACGAAGCTGGCCTGGCAGGGGGAACAGAATAACTTTGCTGATTCTGGTTTTGGTAGCAAGCCTGGACGATAGCAAACATCCGCTAGGCCCCCCTACATAAGTAGCTAGCATGGCTGACAAAAGCCAACACAGAGACTTACTGGAAATGTGTAATGTAAAAACTTGTAAAATTTCTCTCTATACATTTCCATTCCATGACACTGACAACTTGTGAGTTAAAGTGATTGACCACCCAATAGAAATACCTAAAGGGTACTCACCTTCTTTACCTGCCATCACTCACAGGGGCTCTACTAGGCCTCGCCAAATGTCCTATATTGCAATGAATGGAGAAGTTGTGGCAGCACTTCTGTGACTGCTGGCAGGTCGACATGCCATTCATTCTGAACCATTCGGACTCTGGGCGATGCGTGATGCAATTCAGCAATCAGGTGAGTCACTGATCGCCAGACTAGGACCGATCAGCTGGGGTGACAAAATTTGAGTACCCTTTTGTTATTTTTATCGCATGGTCAATCCCTTGAACTCCCCCAGCCAATCAGGCAGACTAAAAGCATAACACAATGAATATTCTCCCGGCTCACTAACCCACCCACCTCCAAGAGTGTAGACGCAAGCTGCAAAGAGGAACATTAATACATAGTTTACAAAATGTCAGCACTAATGGAAGAATAGAACAACCAGGTTAACATGCACCAACAACAGACGCAGTTACAACAATGCGAAGAGGGAGCAGTGTCCAGGAATGGGAATGGAAAGAAACACATTTTGCGGGTGAGTACATAAAAATCTTTCAATTCAGGGACACACATGGGATGCTTTAAAGCAATCCCTATCAGGGTTGATGTTGATCACATCACATCAAGAGAAAAGAAAACAACATCAACCAATAGTCTAAACCCCTGGCTGCCAAAACAGCCAATGTTGTACTTGGCCTGCAGCCTGGCAGCCAAGGTGCCTACCTCAAGCCCTGACTAGAGCAACTCCAGCAACCTCAGCGTGGAAAACTGGGTGACCAGATAAAACATGATTAAAGTGGACCTACATGTTCCCTTGCAACTACCGTGTTTCCCCCAAAAAAGACGGGTCTTATATTCATTTTTGCACCAAAAATAAGTGATAGGGTTTATTTTCGGAGGATGTCTTATAGCTGGCTGGCAGCTAGCAAGATGGTGGTGGCAGTACAGCAGCTCCAGTACAGTACGTGCACAGAGCTGGCTGGCAGCAAATGTGGATACCCTTTTGTTATTTGTATCGGGTGGTCAATCCCTTTAACTCTCTCTCATTCCATTCAGGGAAACAACACATAGGATATCCCAAAGCAGTCCCTATCAGGGTGGGAGTTGACCACATCACATTCAAGAATAAGGATGACAACATCAACCAATAGTCTAACCTCCTGTTCACCTCAATTGCCACCTGCAGATCTTTATTTCCATAAGCAGCGTCGACTGATGCCCTCACATCCTGGCTTCATAAAAACATACATTGATGACAGCACTTAAAGCCACTTTCACATTTTATTGGTCTTCCCAAAACAGCCAATATTGTACTTGGCCTGCAGGCTGGCAGCGAATGTGCCTACCAGACTGGAGCAACTTTAGCATCATAAGTGTGTAAAACTGGCTGACCAGAAAAAACATGATTAAAGTTAGTCAACAGGCTAATGAAAAATACCATTTTGTGATTACTCACCTGTAAAATGGGTATTATAAGAATGTCACACACCCCGCTTCAAAACATTCATTAGATGTGGGTATACTTACCTGTAGATGCCGATCTTGCAGAGATGTCAATAAAAAAAGTAAGACCCTCCCAGTCCATAAATACCTGGGACCTCCCACTCATTCCCCAGTATAAAGATAGCAGTAAGGTAAAGGGACCAGGAAAAGCCAATTATAACCAATGAAAACTAAAAAAGGTTCACCATATAAAGGATCCAGAATACAAAAGGGCAGGGTGAAGCAGGGTGTGTGACATACTTATAATACCCATTTTACAGGTGAGTAATCACAAAATGGTATTATTCTATGTATGTCACACACCCCGCTTCAAAACATTCATTACATGTGGGACATCCAATAGCAGTGTCCATAAAGGGCGGGGATCCAAAACAAGGCAACAATGCACAGACTTAAACCACTGCAGCTTGTAGAACTTTGTGGCCAAAAACAGCATCCGCTGAAGCCCGCACATCAACCTTGTAAAACTTGGAAAAAGTGTGAACGGAAGACCAAGTAGCAGCCTTACAAACTTGCTCAACAGAGGCCTGGTGCTGGAAAGCCCAGGACGCCCCAACAGCACGAGTAGAATGAGCAGTAACACAAAAAGGTGGAATCTTCCCCTTGGCAGAATAGGCCCCAACAATGGCCTGGCGAATCCATTTACTAATGGAAGACTTGGCGGGAGCCAAACCTTTCCTAGGCCCAGAGGGCATCACAAAAAGAGCATCAGTCTTACGAAAAGAAGAAGTAGCCACCAAATAGTACTTCACACTGCGAACCACATCCAAAGAATGCAAAACCCTCTCCTTGTCATTGCTGGGCTTAGGACACAAGGAGGGAAGAACAATGTCCTTATTAAGATGAAAGGCAGAGACCACCTTAAGAAGGAAATCCGGCTTGAAGCGGAAAACAACCTTGTCCTGATGCCTCTCAAAGTAAGGGGCCTTAATGGACAAAGCCGCCAACTCCGATACACGCTGAACGGAAGTAATGGCAACCAGAAACACAACCTTCTGAGTAAGCGTAGAAAGTGCAATATCCTGCAAAGGCTCAAAGGGAGGACCCTGTAAGGCAGAAAGAACCAAATTCAAATCCCAAACTGGGAGCAAAGGCTTCCTAGGAGGCCACACATGCGAAACCCCCTGGAAAAAGGTCTTAACCAGAGGATGAAGAGCAAAAGACTTTTGAAAGAAAACTGCCAGGGCAGAAAAATGCCCTTTCAGAGTACTAAGCTGCAAACCTAGGTCCAGACCATGTTGTAGAAATTCCAAAACCATAGGGATAGAAAACCCCCTGCAAGGCAAGGCCCTGACCTCACACCAATCAATATAAGACCTCCAAATCCTATAGTAGATGGTAGAGGAAGACTTCTTTGTAGCCCTAACCAGAGTCTGAATGACAGCATCAGAAAGACCTTCCTCCTACAAGATGGAGGTTTCAGCAGCCACGCCGTCAAAGCCAGCGTTGGTAAATTGGGGTAGAGCAGTGGGCCCTGAGTGAGCAGATCCGTCAGAAGGGGCAGATCTAACTGATCCTCCAACCTTACCACGTCTGCGAACCAAACCTGTCTTGGCCATCTTGGCGCCACCAGGATTGCTGATGCGCCCTCTATGGCCAGCTTGCACACCACTTTGCCCACCATGGGAAATGGAAGGAGCAGACATGGCATCCGCTGCCAGAGCCAGCGGATCCCGCGAGAGAGACACAAATGCCGGAAGCTTGTGATTATGACGAGAGGCAAAGAGGTCCACCTCCGGAGTCCCCCACCGGTGGCAAAGTGACCGAAACACCTTGGGGCTGAGCGATCATTCTCCCCGGTGAGACGAGCCCCTGCTCAGGGAGTCAGCCTCCGTGTTCTCCACTCCCAGAATGTACATGGCCGAGATGCAAGGGACATTGTCCTCTGCCCAAGCCAGGATCAAAGACACTTCCCTGAGGGCACGCCTGCTGCGAGTCCCTCTCTGGTGATTGATGTAGGCGACCGCCGTCCGATTGTCTGACCGAACTTGAACCGGTAGGCCACGCAACTGATGAGTCAAGTGAGCCAGAACCAACCTGATGGCTCTCAGCTCCAGAACATTGATGGGATCGTGAGCCTCCTGAGGCCCCCACAGTCCCTGAAACTGAAGATCCTTCCAAAATCCCCCCCAACCTGACAGGCTGGCATCCGTGGTGACCGTCTCCCAATGAGGGGTCAGAAAGGATCTGCCCCTCGTCAGATTGCTTGGTGTCAGCCATCACCGGAGAGAACGCCGCACCCGGGGGGGACATCAGAAAAGACTGATCCAATGACAGCGGGGACCGCCAAGATATGGAGCTGGAGCGACCTTGTGTGAAACTGGGCAAATGGAACTGCCTCGAACGATGCCACCATCAATCCCACCAGTCGCATCCCCAGCCGGATGGACGGGCGAGGGATGGATAGGAGACGCTGAGTCAATTCCTGAATCAGAAGAACCTTGGCCCGGGGGAGGAACACCCTGGCCTGAGAAGTATCCAGAGACATTCCCAGGAACTCCATCACCCTGGAGGGAGAGAGGCAGGACTTGGGATAGTTGATCACCCAACTGAAACTCTCCAGAGTGGACACCACAGTTCTGGTATCTGCGCCTGACTGAGGGAAGACGCCATGATGAGAAGATCGTCCAGATATGGCACGATGCGGATACCCCGGCCTCTGAGGATGGCCATCACTCCTGCCAACACCTTGGTGAAAACCCTTGGATCAGAGGTAAGGCCAAACGGAAGAGCCACAAACTGAAAATGTCGATTTTCCATGACAAACCTGAGATATCTCTGGTGTGCCGGAAAAATCGGAATATGCAGAGAAGCATCCTTGATGTCTATGGCCGTCATGAAGTCCCCCTGACGAAGTGAGTGGATGGCTGAACGCAGAGTTTCCATACGGAACTTCCGGGGATGGACGAACCTGAAGAGCAACTTCAGATCCAGAATGGGACGAACGGATCCGTCCTTCTTGGGCACCGTGAACAAATTGGAATAGAAGCCCAGGCCCCGGTCCGAGGGGGCCACCGGGCAGATGATAGCCATTTCCAAAAGACTTGCTACTGCCTCCAAAGCCCCTGAGCGGCCAGAGGATCTGAAGGCACCCGAGACCTGAAGAATCTGGGAGGGGGCCGGAACTCGAACTCCAGCTTGTAACCGGAAGACACCACTTCCTGAATCCACCTGTCTGAAACCTCTTGGACCCAGACCCGGGAGAAGAGTTGCAGCCGTCCCCCCACCCGCAAGGGTGAGGGCGCCCCCTCATTGCTGAGCCGGCTTGGCAGCAGCTTTAGGCTTAGAGCCCAACTGTGTCCTGGACAGGCACAACCCCTGCCCCTGGACCAGGAATCACCTCTGGATGAGGAGAAAGCCGAACCCCTGCCAACTCTGGCCCCACGAAAGGACTGAGTGAAGGAAGCCGCCCCCCGAAAGGGGCGACGCTGCTTCTTACGCTGAGGTAACTTACCTCCCTTTGCCACCAAATCCAATTTCTCTCCAAAGAGCTGCAACCCCACTAAGGGAAGGGCCGTAAGCGACTTTTTGGACACAAAATCAGCCGCCCACCGGCGTAACCAAACCGACCGACCGGATAGCAACAAGCAAGGCCGGAGTTCTGCTACACATCACCAATGTGCCATCCAAGGCGGTCAGCACAAAAGACAAAAACAACTCACATCGCTTAAGGGCGGTAAACTCCTCACTAGCCGGGTCAAGCCCAGAAGAGGTCAACAGTCCTCTAACAACCGACCTGGCAGCTACCAATAAAAGCGCCGAAGCACAAACCGGCCGCAAGGCCGACCCAACACTGGCAAAACCATGACAAGCCATCTGGTCAATGCGTTTATCCTCACCATCCTTGAGAGTAGTGCAGTCCGGAGAATGCAGGATTGAGGTGCTGGACAACCGCAAAACAGGAGCATCCACCTCGGGGGGGACGACCAGTGCTTCACCGCGTCCACCGGAAAGGGATTTTTTTTGTCCCAACCCAGAGGAACGCCAGGAAGCCGAGTAGGCCTCTCCCATTCCTTGAGAATAATGCCATCAAAATGCTTTTGATAAGGAAATTCCAAGCGCGGCTTGGTCACCTCAAAGAACTCCCCCTTCAGCGGAGGAGCCGCCTCAGGGGGAGAAATAGCCAGGACCTCAAACATATGAGCCAGGACCTTAAGAGGTATCCAAAGAATCCCCCTGACCCTGCTCGGTATCAGCACCAACAAACTGCTGATCATCGGACCCCTCTGACTCCTCAAACAGCTCCCCTTCCTCAAGCGGGGAGCAATCAGACCAATCCAGAGAGTCAAACTCATCCACATCAAAAGCCTGCGTGGCTGTATACAAATTTTTTCTCTTAGCCGTGGCCTTTTTGGCAACAGCACTTGAAAACAATTTTTCAAGATTGGCCAATCTGGCACACACCTCAGATTGCGACTCCCCACCCATAACCACATCACATGGGGTACGTATCAAGCGAGGGGGAGAAGGAGAAGAGACTGGCGGAGCAGAACCAGACGCCTGAGATCTGGACTGCCGCGTAATAGTCCGCTGCGCACAGGGTACACAAAGAAATACATCGTCCCCGAAAGGGATACCCCACACCCCAAACACAGCCTGGATTGCCCTGAGGGGGGCACAAGCCCAGTATCTGGGGAAGCCTCCATATGGTGATTTTTTTAAATTAGGCACAATGCCCAGAGGGAATTACGCAGTAAATGCTACCCGGGATACCCCTTTAAGTCCCACGTGGGAGGAATTTACAGACCCCTAAATTCAACCAGGGACCCTAGGACCGGGAGAACCCCCCTTTAATAGAAACAATGGTCCACCTGGAACACAAACACAGACACAGCAATCAGACCTCAGTAGCAAATGTCCAAAGGGGTTAATAAACAAGCGTTGCCAACAACCCCAAGGAGGGGCATGGATATATACACATATATATATAAAAAACTAATGGGGCCACAGGCCACTCACCAACCAAGGCCAGACCGTCACACACGCACACCGCAAAGGGGAAGAAAGGGCGCGTAAGCAGAGGAAGAAGTAGGGCGGGCCGGCGCGGTTCGCACATCGCGCCCGGCCCCACCCCTCCCCCGTCGCTCCCTGAACACCGGTGCCAGCAGCACGGGGGAGGGCTGTAGGCGATCGCATGAACGCCCGGCCCCGCCCCCCCGCGCCTGAGGGGAAGAAGCTCCCCGCCGCCATGGCAGACAACAGAGGCCGGCGCCGGCTAAGTACAGCGCAATGACAAGTGATCAAACACGTACCACACATACCACACACACATACAATAAAGGATCTCAAACATGAAAATCTTCAAAGGACAAGGCCCCCCCTCTCTAAGGGTATCCGGGAGAGGGGGAAACCACGCTAGGGTGGAAGGCCAAGGGACAGGGCATCCCAAACCGGGGTCACCAACCCGGTTAACCGCCTACCCCTTGTTATGGGGTCTCACGGAGGAGCGTAGCTCCTAAGCACCTAGGGTGCCATCTACCCTTGCCCGGACCAGCAGCCTAGGCTGGGAGGCAAGTTAAATCAATAAAATAATCCGGGCAGAAATAGATCAAATAGAGGGCCGGGAGTCACCCCGGCTACCTGCAAGGAGGAGACATCCATCTTCTGACTTGCTCGCCGTCTGCAGAGATGAAAGACTGGGGAATGAGTGGGAGGTCCCAGGTATTTATGGACCGGGAGGGTCTAACTTTTTTTATTGACATCTCTGCAAGATCGCCATCTACAGGTCAGTATACCCACATGTAATGAATGTTTTGAAGCGGGGTGTGTGACATACTTAGAATAAACAAAGGTCTGGAACTCACCTAATCCCTTTATTCGAGCCCCTACAGCAGCCTATAATCCCGCTCCACCCAAGTCTTCAATGCCATTCTCTGGTACTTCCATGCCCCCGCCATCAGTCACAGGGGGTGTGGCCACCCCTTCTCCATTCACATCAAAATAGAGGGGGGTGTCAGGCCTCTGCCTACTACCTCCATTGTGATGAATGGAGATGGTGTAGCAACGCAGCTGTGGTTGATGGCGAGTCGCAATTCTGAACCGCCATCAAACGCGTCCCATGGTCGTGGAATGTGGTGGATGCGGCAGGGGTACAGATCCTACAATAAGATGGGTTCCTGATCCTCGGACTTGCACTGGAAGTACCCTTTTGTTTTTTCATTCACTTGCCGAGTCACTTTAAAGTGGACCTATACTCTTCCTTTGCAACTGTGTGCCAGGGTCCTGGTTTACAAGGACACTAAACAAACCTAACCTACCCTACCCCCCTCACACCATCAGTGAGCCCTTTCAATACTGCTTGCGTAGTTTTTCCACTGCCTTCCGCAATGCAGTGAATGTATGTGAACTGGCCCATTACAATTAATGAGCAGCATTTTCCCTTGCATTGTGACTGCGTTGCACAGATATGTTGCACAGGTATGAACAGATCCTGGTACCAAGACAACCCTTACACAAGTGGGTTGTGTTTTCTATATCTATTTAGTTGTAAAATAAATTAGTATATATGTTTACTACAAATCTCCAGACACACGCTGTTTAAGACAATATACATAACGATCACTAGGTACATTTTTGGTATGGTGTATTGTATCAAGCTATTTGTTAATTAGGGGATCAGGTTAGAATGCACCCATTACTCCTGTTTTATATTTATATTTTTTTAGAGTTGTATGGTTTTGCTTATTCCTAAGCATATCATACTGGTGACCGTATGTTGTCCTATAATATTGCAATTACTATCATTACTATCACTATGAAAAGAATCAACAAGAGTTTCAATGTAAATGTCCAAGGTGCAGGGATGCCAGCACATTGGGCTCATGTCGCACATTAAAACATCTGAATAGAGTAACTGTATTTTAGGTATATTCAAATCTAAACCAAACACTGTAGGTTTTGGCAATATTCTTTCACACTATAGCTTTGTAAAAGGGCAATGAAGAACTTCATTTTGTGAGATTTTAGTAAAAACTACATAGTTCACTGCTGAGTGTTGCTCTTATCGCTTTTACTGTTGTGGTTTAAACAATTTGTATAAAGGCTAACATAAATGAGCAACTGACTAAGAAAATGCATATGTTGCAAGGTCTAAACCCACACAAACGTAACAGCATTCACAACACACAATATTTAAGAACTACCATTTTTAGAGGACGACATTTTGGTTTTATTCTGTCCATTATCTTGGCCCGGCCCAACATGATTCGAAGCCAAACTGGCCCACTGTGAGACCCAACGCTTTCTACTGGTTGCAGTAGTGTCCTGAAACAAAATACTGGGGGTTAGAAAACAACTCCATATGAATCAAAAAAATGCTCACTCATATGTGTATTAGAAGATATACCCAGACATTGCATGCCCAGCTGACGCTTTTTTGGCCACTTGAGAAAGGATGTCAAAAAGAGATTACATAAATACCCTCTACTAGCATTTGTGTGGGAATGCAGGCATGCTGATTAGGGATGTCTGTTTGTCCTCAGCAATGTGCAAAACCTTGTCCTGTGCATCTGTGTATTGTATGTGACAGAGGGAAGGTTCGAGCATCTTCCTCAGAGAGGAAAGCATAACCTGACACAGACTGAGGTAAAAGAGAATGTTGAGGGGCTAATGGGGGTAAGGTTGGGGGCAGCAGTTGTAGCATACTGAATACTGAAACATTAATGGTTAGAACTTAGAACAGAAGCAAATATTTGGGCTTTAAAATGATGACGAGATTTGACCTTTAATGGTAAAATAGGACATTTCCTGGGACAGTCTGATGCTCCTATCCAGCAGGCATCGGCTTTGAGACAGTCCATTGAATTGAAATGGATTAGTGCCTGTCCTATCTCCCTCTACTCATGAAGAATGCAAAATGCTTTACAGGGATACTGTTCCACTATGAAAACAAATGTTAGTTGTAGAGGTCTGGTGTTAGACAAAGTGTTCTGCCTCCAGAGAAGCTACCATTAGGGCTAGTAATCAAATGCACTTGCTAAAGGTTGGAAACTACATGTTTAGTAAATCCTGAACCTGAATCAATTTCTAGTAAGGTGACTATCCTGGAGAGAGCAAGAGAGTACTTCACATAATTCGCTATCTGACCTTCTCTAAAAACTTTCCCCAATGCAGATTTACACCTTGCTGTAAAAGGAGCTTGTCCAAGTAGGGGACCGCATTGATACGCTGGTCTCCTGAACTGAAGATTGAGAATGAGTTTTTTGCCAGAAAGCTGCATCACCTAAACTAGGGAATGCCCCAGATCAATTACCATTAACACATTATTGCATTAACATTAACACATTATTGATGCAAGCATCTTGAGGCACATGCCATCTCTGGTGGGAGAGCACATATATCATGTACAGAACAAGGATTTGCTCTAAGCCCTGAGGAGGAAAATGTGTCCTGCAGATTCTAGGCATAGTCTCTTTCCTGGGTGAAGCCATGCTTGAGACACGGTTGAAAAAGTATTTATACCCCTTAAACGTTTCCACATTTTTAAACGTTACAGCCACAAACTTAGATGTATTTTATTGAGATTTAATGAAAAAGTAACACAAATGAGTAAGTATTTGTGAAGTGTAACACAAATGAGTATGTGTGAAGTGTAAAAAAACGATACACACTTTTCCAAATTAAAAAATAAATAAATAAACTGAAAAGTTTGGTGCGCATACATATTCAGCCCTTCTGAGTCAGTACTTTGTAGGACCACCTTTATCTGCAGTTACAGCTGTCGGGGTAGGTGTCTGCTAGCACTGCACATTTAGAGACCAACATGTTTGCCATTCTTATTTGCAAAATAGCATCAGCTCAGTCAGTTTGCATGGAGAACATTTGTGAACGACATTTTTAGGATTTATGTCTGGACATTGACTGGGCTATTCTAACACAGGAATATGCTTTGTTTTAAAACATTCCATTGTAGTGTTGGCTGTATGTTTAGGGTTTTTGTCCTGCTGTAAGGTGAACCTAATCCCCAGTCTTGAGTTTTTTGCAACATCTAAGAGGTTTTCCTCCAGGATTGCCTTGTATTCAGCTCCTTACATCTTCCCATCAACACTGACCAACTACCCAGTCCCTGCTGTAGAAAAACATCCCCACAGCATGATGTTGCCACCACTATGTTTCAAGGTGGGGATGGTGTGTTCAGGGTCATTTGCAATTTGGTGGAGCACTAATGTGCTTTCTTCTACATGTTTGCTTTGTCCCCTACATAGCTTGAGGCAAATTGTTCTTCTTATGACTTACTTTAAAAATGATTTTCATTTTGCCACTCTTACATAAAGGCCAATGTTGTGGAGTACATGACAAACAGTTGTTCTCTGTACATGAAAGTGCCAACATTTCTCAATGGAAACCATCAGCACACATGTCACTCCCATCTGTCTTCTTATAGCAGCACCATATAGGGTGGCTGGCAGTTAAGCAGGGAGTGTCATGCCCTCTGCCTTTACCTTTGTTGTGTGGAATTTGTGGAAATCTAATGACAGAAGGCCAATAAAGATCCTACTATCCTATGTCAGAAAACACAAAAATGCACAGAAAAATAATTTCTGGATAGAGAAGATATGCATTGAGCTACACAAAGCCTCCATAAAAGGGTGCCATATGTTGTGCCTCTAAGGGGATTGTGGTAAGGTGCTTTATAGGAACCTGCAGTCTGACCAGTATGGGAAGCTGGGTAGGCCCTGCTTGCCAGGCAGCCCAGTCCAGTTCTGGAGTGTTATAAAGGGGGTAACATGTCTCAGATGAGGGCTCCTGCTGTGTGGACTGACCAGGACCAGCGCCATGTGGAGGCCTGCAGCTAGTTGTGCATGTTAAAGCCATATACTGGTCATAACCATGAGTAGACAAAAAGGCTGTTTCGGACTAAATGGACTTTTGCTATGTTACACTATATGCTGAAGAAATCCTTTTCTGCTTGATATATAGGGAATACAAACAAGCTGAGCTCAATATCCCTGTGTTCTCACCGTCTGATGCCCGAAAGATCCTGTAGTCTTACACCCCATGCAGGGTATGTTGGCATGGGGGGAGGCCTACTGTACCCTGAGACTTGTAGGCCTCAACCACTGCATCCATGATTTATCTACTGACGGTGGCTGTTATGCAGCATTTACATTATAATGACCATCTGAGAGCACAACAGAAGAATCATTATCATCATTAGCAAGGCCTTTGGTCCTAGACATGTAAAGTACTAAATGCTAATGACCCCACCCAGATAACTGCTAGGATTAGTGGGGGCTGGGAAAAAGGATGGGACCACAATGTCTTCATTAATATGAAAGGTTAAGAATACTAATGGGCTTCAGCCAAAACAAAGAAGTTTTAGTACCCATCGTACAGTCCATGAAGAACACACTGATCTAGTGGAATGGGCAAAGACTCTCAACAGTGACCCACTATAGCCATTCTGATACATAATAGAGCCAGCTCTCTTTTTCAGGCACATCAACAGACGCAAAATAGATGACCTGATATTCAGAAGTCCTTGGCAGTAGAATTTCAATGCTTGGACTACATCAAACGAAATTAACAGTTCTTCCTTAGAATGTGAAGGATGAGGACACAAGGAAGGGAGCACAAGCGCCACACATATGTGAAAAGGGGAGACTACCTTTGGTATAGAAATGAGAGGCAATTAGAAAACCACTTTGTCCTTATGAAAAATCTAAATATAGAATGTCATAGAAATATGTCATAGAAATATGTCATAGAAATATGTCATAGAAATATGTCATAGAAATATGTCATAGAAATATGACAGTCGCATATTCTTAGACTCTTCTAATCTCTTCTCTTCTAATAGAACCAGCAGCTACCAGAAAAGTCACCTTCTGCAACAAATGCAATAAATGTATTGGTTTAAAGGAGGCGTGCTTTCCAGGATCTAAGAACCACAAAAATCCTGGCTGACGTCTCTGATATAGATGTTGCCTTAATCAAGTATGGGATCACTGGAATTCCTTAGCTTCTGAGAATTGCCATGATAGTGGCCAGGACATTTGTGAAACCCATGGGTGCTGTGGTCAGTCTGAAATGTGAAATCTTGATCTCGTCTTGAAAAACGGAGGAATTTCTGATAAACCGATGAAACTGGTATATGTAAATAAGCACTCTTTTCTAAAAAAATCTCCCTCTAACAGAAACAAGAACTGATCTCAAGGTTGGCTACTAACAGATCATTTTTGAAAAAAAAAGATTCAAATAAAAACCAGTGCCATGCGTGCCAAAGATCTTGAGCCACTTGATTGACCTGCAGAATCCAATTAGGCTCATGGGGTAGGTTTGGAGTGAAGAATCATTTGGGGGGGGGGGGGTATTTTGTTCCTTCCCTTACAAACACAGACATCTGACACTTAGTGTAGCCAGACAATTTGCAGATACCACTTGCCATCCTACTGGTTGAGGGTGCTCCTTTATGCAGTAGAGTTCTTTGGAGGTAGCATACCCCTAAAGGAGGGATTGCTTTTTGAATTGCTAGAAAAGTAATATCTGCACCCTATTTTACCTGCTTAAAATGGACCACAAAAACTTTCACAAAGCGGGGCATCCCAATTCTGGACACCCAAGGAGTGGAACTCGTCTTAACGACTCCAGGGCCTTTGACGTTCCTCTTTAAGTAACGAAAAGGACAATGAAGAGACTTTCTTTAAGATTCATCCCCTCTTCTGTAGCCCAGCTCCCGAATGTATTTATTTGTGACCATCTTTGTAACACTGAAAGGTGGACCTATACAAAGGAACAGGGCAAAGACAGACACGTAGAGCAATGAGCAGTTATCATCCCCTACACACACTGCTGCAAGAGTGGAGGTAGGTCCACCTCCACTCAATGCTAAAAAAAGGTGGTCATGAATTAAGAAAATCTAGGGACAGGGGCTATATCTCAACAACAACAGCTTTATTCAGCAGCACCAGGGCTGTGGATCTGGTAAACCAAACACAGACTTTGACTCAATTTTTTTCAGGCTTCGACTCTTGACAGCTACAACTACTTTATAAATAATTAGTGATACATTTACTGTAGTAAAATGGAAAAATGTATCTCACCATTATATAAGTAATAGGGCGACTTATATAGAACATAAAGCATAAATTAGCTACTCTCTACGTGCCACATGCTGGCTGTCAGGGGCAGCACGCTTTATTCACCATTACTTTGCATTCCCTGATAAACCCTGCTGTCTCCTCTTTATTAGTCCTCATATACTTTGGAGATGAATGAGTCATTCCTTGCTGCCGAGAAGGCCCAGCAGAAGGGAAGGAGTTGTCTTATAAAGAAATATAAATCACACGGAATAGAACATGCATCTCCTCACATTTTGCCTTTAAAATCATTTTTTTTTGTCCCCAGCGTTCCTCCATGCAGCGCCAACATCTTCATACTTACCAATGAGGGAGAACGAGTAATTTCATCCTCCATCGCTGGTCAGACACGGTGGCATACAGCAATATTGCTTTACATTCTCTAACACTCTTACATTTATTGCAATGAAGGAGGTATGTGGAGGCCAGGTGTGCTAAACCTGCATTGAAACGCCCTCTCCATTACAGTGAATGGAGAAGGATTGTGGGGTCATAAACAAGGCTCCATGGATGCCTCCAGGAGGGGCCGCCAAGGCTGGAAGACAGAATCGCTGGCTCCCCACCATTGGTTATTATGAAGATGTCACCACTGCATGCAGGAGCTGGACCTACACAGAGGAGCTGCTGCTGAGATTTTTTCGCGTTTCTGCCTGGACAATCCCTTTAAATTCCTGTAAGTTGCAGGCATTGTAACTTAGGGCAGCATGAAGACATCTATCCACTTGAACGCCCAGCTAATAATGCTTATCACTGTTATAAATAAGGACATTAGTCTGAAAGAACATAAAAAACATAAAAATTCCTATGAAATTTACATTCAGTATACAATATTAGAAAGATTTTTTCTTCATGCTCCAGCCCAAACTAGCTCTGACTCAACAGCACAACAGGATAAATCATTTGCACTGCAGGTAAGCAAAATGTACAGAGGTGGCATTGTTTAAAGTAAAAATTGTGCTGCAAGTTTTTTACTGCATGCTGGTGTGTCTATGCACTACACTGGTGGAACGCTGTGCATATGGAATGCTATGCCCTTAATCTAGTGCATTGCAGTGTGCTGGTAAGGACACATTAAAGAGGAGTGCATCTGTACATCAAAAGCTGTGTCTGGGCAAAAAAAATTCTACTGCACAAATAGATATTTGGTGACCTGGGATGGTTGGATTACCGGGATTTGCACCTCTTATGGGATTCCCCTTGGGATGCATACATTGTAGGTATCAATGCTAGAACGTGGGCCCGAAATATGATTTGGGGTCTTATCTCACCCCATTCTTTAGAACGCTTGCCCAGCCAATAGCACGCCTGTCAGTTGCCAAGGTTCACTTACTCCCCCAACCTCATTACTTCCCTCCCCCCATGCCTAGCCTTTTCCAATCCTCTAAGCAGAAATGGCATAAGAACTAGGACACCGTCGTCATGACTCAATTTTTGTTTACAGCTCGGTATTGGCAATGCCTAGGTATAGGAAGGAATGGTGTCAATAGTTCCCCTGTGGGAACCCATATAAGTTTGATGGTCTACCGATGTGAGGACTGATTTTGTCTGCCAATCGTGTGATCATCATAAATTGACATGACTGTGAGTTATTGAAGGTGGCGTGATGTAATGTTGGTAATGTACCTAATTGTGGAATATGAATGCTGTACCCCCTTTACCCCCATACACTGCCTTTCTTGCCTTCTGTACCCCCTCAGTACCTCTTATTTACTTTTGAAACCAATAAAAATACAATTCTGTGATTACTCACCTTGTAGAATTGGTATTATAAGTATACAGCGCGCCCTTCTCCAGAAGATTCCTTACACATGGGTAATACATCCACAAGATGGCGCTGGACTGCAGAAAACAGCTTGTGGCTCCTCCCGGCCCCATATAAACCAGGGACCTCCCACAAATTCCCCAGTATTGACAAGCAGTTAACAAGAAGCCGGGAGAACTATAATAACCATAATTCAAATGAACAATCACCATACAGAGGTAACTAAGTAGAATGATAACAAGGGTGGGATGGAGCAGGACATGCTGTATACTTGTAATACCAATTCTACAAGGTGAGTAATCACAGAATTGTATTATTCCAAGTATACAGCACGTCCTGCTCCAGAAGATTCCTTACACATGGGACATCCAATAGCAGTGTCCGTAAGGTAGGGTGGGATCCCCAAAAGCAACAACGTGCAGTTTAAACCACTGCAGCCTGCAGAACTTTGCGGCCAAAAGCAGCATCAGCTGAGGCCCTCACATCAACCTTGTAAAACTTAGAAAAAGTATGAACAGAAGACCAAGTAGCGGCCTTGCAAACTTGTTCAACAGAAGCTTGGTGCTGAAAAGCCCAAGAGGCACCAATAGCATGAGTAGAATGAGCAGTAAGGAGGAAGGGAGGATCCTTCCCCTTAGCAGAATAGGCCTGAATCACAGCCTGACGGATCCACTTGCTGATGGTGGACTTAGCAGGAGCTAAACACTTTTTAGGCCCAGAAGGGAGAACGAGCATCAGTCTTCCTGAAAGGTTCAGTAGCCACCAAATAGAACTTCAGGGTTCTAACCACATCCAGAGAATGTAAAACCTGCTCCTTGGAGTTACTAGGATTAGGACACAGTCAAGACAAGACAATGTCCTGATTGAGATGAAAAGCAGACACAACCTTAGGCAGAAAATCTGGCTTAAAACGAAACACCACCTTGTCCTGGTGTCTCTCAAAGTAAGGAGGTTTGATAGAAAGCGCCGCCAACTCAGAAACACGCCTAACAGAAGTGATAGCCACCAAAAAAGCTACTTTAAGTGCCGAAATAGACAAAGGGGCTGCACGCAAGGGCTCAAAGGGAGACCCCTGCAAGGCCGACAATACCAAGTTCAAATCCCAGACTGGTAACATAGGCTTACGAGGAGGACGCACGTGAGTAACCCCCTGAAAAAAGGTCTTAACCAGACGATGACTGGCAAAAGATCTCTGGGAGAAAATAGCCAAGGCTGAGACATGACCTTTGAGGGTACTAAGTTGAAGATCCAAATCCAAACCATGTTACAGGAATTCCAGAATCCTGGGGGATAGAAAACACCCGACAGGGAAGCGACCTAGACTCACACCAGCCAATGTAAGCATGCCATACCCTATAGTAGATAGATGACGAGGCCTTCTTCCTAGCCTGAATCATGGTACTAACAACAGAGGCAGCCAGCCCCTTTTCCATCAAGATGGAGGTTTCAGCAGCCAGGCCGTTAAAGCCAGCGTTTGTAAATTGGGATGGCGTAGCTGTCCTTGAGTTAGCAGGTCTGGAACCTTGGGCAGGGCATACTGATCTACTGCCAACTGCACGATGTCTGTGAACTACACTCTTCTTGGCCAATGGGGGGCCACCAGAATGGTTGGCACCCCTTCCTGGGAGATCTTGCGCAGCACCCTGCCCAACAGAGAGAACGGAGGAAACACAAAGGAGCTGAAAGCTCTTCCAAGACATTGCTAGCGCACCCATGGCCAAGGCCAGAGGGTCCTGGAAGCTTGTGATTGTGACGGGACGCAAACAGATCCACATCCGGCCAACCCCAATGGTGGCACAGGGAGTGAAACACCCTGCTGCTGAGGGACCACTCCCCCAGACGAGACATCCCCCTGCTGAGGGAATCTGCCTCCAGATTTTCCACCCCTGGGATGTACACAGCTGAGAGACAGGGGAGGTTCTCCTCCGCCCAGGACAGAATCAGGGACACTTCCTTGAGGGCCCTCTTGCTCCGGGTCCCACCCTGATGATTGATGTAGGCAACCGCTGTCTGGTTGTCCGAGCGGACCTGAACAGCCCGGTCCCAAAGGTGTGGAGTCAAATGAGCGAGAACCAACCGTATCGCCCTTAGTTCCAGAATGTTGATAGGAGTGTGGGCCTCCTGAGGACCCCACTGACCCTGGAATTGCAGGAACTTCCAGAAGCCCCCCCAACCGGTCAGACTGGCATCCGTGGTGACTCCCAGCAAGGGGACAGAAAGGATCTGCCCAACAACAGGTTCCTTGAGTCCAGCCACCACGAGAGAGACCGCCTGTCCAGAGGGGACAGAACAAACGCCTGATCCAGGGACACAGGGTCCCGATCCCAAACTGACAAGAGGTGAAGTTGAAGAGGTCTCATATGAAACTGAGTGTATGGAACCGCCTCGAAGCAAGACACCATCAGGCCCACCAGCTGCATCCCCTGCCATATGGAGGGATGAGGGCAAGACAGAAGAAGCTGGGCCTGAGCTTGAAGACACTGCACCTTCTGCTGAGGGAGAAGGATCTTGACCTGAGACATATCCAGAGTCATGCCCAGAAAGGACCTCACCAAGGATGGGGACAGGAAAGACTTGGGATGGTTGATCACCCAGCCGAAAGACTCCAGTGTGGACACCACCCTCTGGGTATCCAGCTCTGCCTGCTGGAAGGACTGAGAAGTGATGAGAATGTCATCCAAGTAAGGAAGAATGCGAATGCCCTGAGATCTCAGTAGAGCCATTACTCCCGCCAGTACCTTGGTGAAAACCCTGGGAGCCGAGGTGAGACCGAAAGTCAAGGCTACAAACTGATAGTGCTGATCTCCCAGAGCGAACCTGAGAAATCTTTGATGATCTGGAAAAATTGGTACATGAAGGTAAGCATCCTTGATATCTACAGATGTCATGAAGTCGCCCGGGCGCAGTGAATTGACTGCAGAGCGCAGGGTTTCCATGCGAAAATGCCTGAATCTGACAAACTTGTTGAGGCGCTTTAAATCCAGGATGGGTCTGAGGGACCCGTCCTTTTGGGAGACAGTGAAAAGATTGGAATAGAAGCCTCTGCCCCTTTCCCTGAAAGGCACCGGGCAGATGACCCCCAACTCCAAAAGGTTTTGAACAGCAAGGCACAGACTCTGAGCTGACAGGGGGATTTGAGCCATCCGGGATTTGATAAGGCTGCAAATTCTATCTTGTAACCGGAGGACACTACCTCCTGAATCCACCGGTCTGAGACGTGAAGCCTCCAGACGTGAGCAAAGAGCCGAAGCCGCCCCCCCACCCGGATGGGTGAGGGGGCTTGGGGGAGGACATAGGTTTGGGACCCCAGGCGGGGCTGAGGCGGCCACGTCCTCTGCCCCTCCCCCAATAATCTCCACGGGCCTCAGCAAAGGAGGCTCCTTGCCCTATTCTGGAACCACGGAAGGAAGGGAGAAAGGCACCTGTACCCCGAAAGGGCCGGGACTGCCTCCTACGTTGAGGTAACCTGCCGCCCTTCGCAAACAATTCCAAACGTTCACCAAAGAGGCGCAGCCCCTTAAAGGGAAAGCCAGTGAGAGCTTCTTAGCAGCGTTATCAGCTACCCACTGACGCATCCAGAGCGGCGTATAGCCACCAGCAGAGCAGATGTCCTCCCACACATTCTAATGGTATCATCCATAGCAGACAGAACATATGCAACAAATTCATGGCAAAGCAGGAAGGAACCATACACTTCTCCTCCCGCGTCATCAGAGGCCCCATCTAAGAGACTATTGAGCAGGCCCTTAATAGCAACAGCTGTAATGAGGCACAAACCGGGCGCAGAGCGGTCCCCACACAGGCAAAAGCATGGCAAGCCAGCTGGTCCATGCGCCGGTCCTCACCATCCTTCAGAGTAGTAGTGTCAGGGGAATGCATGACAGAAGTTTTGGACAGCCCCAGAACAGGTGCATCCACATGACCAACGCTTAACCACCTCAGCAGGAAAGGGACACCTCAATCAGTCCCAACTCCTTGGCACCCCAGGGAGCTTGCTAGGCCGTTCCCATTCTCTGAGCACCAGATTATTAAAGTGAGTTTGTTCAGGAAACTCCAAGCGTGGTCTAGCCGTATGAAAAAGCTCACCCAGCTGCTACGGAGCCACGGCAGGAGGGGAAATACAGAGTAATTCAAAAATATGAGCCAAAAGCCTGTCAGTGTCATCTGAGGACCATGGGTCAGCCCCAGACCCGGTATCACCATAAACCTTAGGCTTTTCCTCAGATGATTCTGAATCAGAAAACAATACCCCTTCCTCCAGGGGAGTATAACCAGTAGTGTCAAAAAATTCCTCGGCCTCCATTGGAAAGAGAGAAACAGCAGGTGATAAATGCTGCTTCTTAGCAGAAGCCTTACGCGGGGCAGACTCAGCAATATGCTTTTCAATGCTGGCCACCGGTGCAGCCAAATCAGGTTGAGACTCCCCACTGGTATGTGGGGGGGTGGGTGAAGCCAGAGGGGGCGCAGCACTAGGCCCAGCCACAGGTAACCCAGACTGCAGCGCAAGTACCTGCTGGGCGCAGGATACACAAACCCTGACGTCATCACTGGCAGGGGATACACCACACGCAATACACAGCCGGGCTTGTCCTGAAGGAACCCCAAGCACATTATCCCGAGAAGCCTCCATATGGTGATTAATGTGGCACCGCAGGCCAATATGGGATTAACGCTAAATATAGCCTCCCAGGATACCCCAAGAGCCCGCTAAGGAAGTGGGAGATATACAATTACAATAAAGGATTAGCGCTAAATCAAGGGGAGAGGCCCGGGAGAAACCACAAAAAAGTTTGACCCGCCTGAAAGACATAAACAGACATCCCCATAAGCAAACAATCCAAACAAATAAAAAATATATACAAGCTGCCGCCCCACAGGGGCACTTGCGGACCGCGGTAGGTAGAAGCAGCAACGCAGCAAGCAGGCAAAATGGTGCACGTCATATACCTCGAGGGGCGGGATGCGGAGAAGTGATGCGGGAAACGTCATCCGCAAGGCCCACGCAAACGTGCCCAAGTGATTGAGCAGTCCGCGGAGCGCAGTACAAGCGCACGGCGGCGGCGGCGGCAATACACACAATTATGCAAGGCAAAAGAAGCGGATAGATAGAAAAAGGTTCTACACCCTTCATGGACTACCGCCGCAACACCCCAGGGAGAGCGAGGCGGGGGGGGGGGGGGGCACCTAAGAGAAGGGGCCCAACCCAGGGGACAAGGGTAAAGGGGACCCAGATAGCGGGAGGGGCATCCCACAAGGCTCACAACAGGCCTATTCCGCCTACCCTTTAAGCAGGGACTGCGGTTGGAGCAGCGCTCCTTAGCACCAGACCCCGGTGCTTCCTACCTTCACCCGAACCAGTACAGCCTAAGCTGGGAGGCAGTGGGAATCGGAACTGGTGGGAATAGTCTTACAGGGCCGCAGGCTAATAGCCCCGGTAACCTGCGCAGCATAAAGAGCCATCTTCTATTCTTCGCAGCCCAGACTGCAGATAAGAACTGGGGAATTTGTGGGAGGTCCCTGGTTTATATGGGGCCGGGGGGAGCCACAAGCTGTTTTTTGCAGTCCAGCGCCATCTTGTGGATGTATTACCCATGTGTAAGGAATCTTCTGGAGCAGGACGTGCTGTATACTTGGAATATTTGATTATACTAAAAAATATCTACTGCACATCAGCTGTGTGGTGTATAGTGCTTTAAAACTCATGCATGTCTATTCTTCTGGAGGCCACTTCCTACGAGCAAGCAAGTGCATGGGATTCTGACCTGCCCACTGCCACCACAGTGAATAGAGCATGCTGCTCCATTCACATTAACAAAGGGGGCATGCCAAGCACAGCTCTTTCTGTATCAGAAGGCATGGGGTGCGCAGGCACATTGCATGGGCTAATCTACAAGACTGGTACGCTTTGCAGAATCAGACCCTAAAGAAGCTGCATCTGGAAGAGAATGGGTTATAGGATTGTATTTTTGCCCAGGCAGTAATTTTCAATCAAGCAAAACACAAACCATTCCTATTACATTACCATTATGCTTGATTCCTCCATATTAACTTTGCTATTTGCCTTTTCACTCATATGACTGTTTTCCTTGGTTCTCACAGAAGATAATTCTATGTTGTCAGGTGTAATTTGCATATTTGCTGGTCTGTGTCCAAGGCTTCCAGAGCTTCGAAGCAAAACATTCTGAGAAAGCATTAAAGAAGTACAAGGTTCCTCAGATTTATTTTTTAACAGCAGCTTTGCATGCTGTGTGCTATGAACCACTCTGTGAGATGATGAAGCGGACTGCAGACCCAAACATTGTCCTTTAGGATCAACAGACAATGTTCTGACTTTTTCTATCCTTGACTGTGGGATTGGATATGGTGCTTCTAAGCCTACAGAGCTGTTATTAAGGGAAAAGGAATATGAACGTCTTTTTCTTGGATGGTCATCAAGAAACTCTATCAGAAAAGAGGTTTGATTTGCAGACTCCTGCTGTTTTTCACCAGCATGGCATTTTGGATCCGGCCTTCTTTGTTCTGTACGCCTGTAACTTGCAGGATCTCTCAAGTTAGCACCTTTATTTAAAAGCTTTATTGCTGCGCTGGTTTCGCAGTCACTCTGGGTACCATCCTCATGTTTGTTGCCTATAAAAAGTAAAAAAAGGCAAAATTAATTTTCTTTTTTTTTAAAAGAGAGATTGCTGAGCAAGTCAAAATGTCCCACCATTAATTAATTGGACAGTTCAGGTCAACAAAAAAACTTAACTTACCTCCTCATAGACTTGATCCCTTATGTCAGGGCAGTGTTTCCACCAGTTCTGTAGAAGCAGTTGGGGATGCAGTTCTGTGCACCCTCTGCGAGGCTGCCAGCCATGTGCCAGTGACCGTGCTGGATCCTGGGCAAGGTAAGGCATTTTTTGTTGTTGTCCCCCAACCTCCGATCCCACCTGTATCATTCTTCTCATAAATGCTCAAAGTCCTTCTGACTGCAGTAGTCTCATCTCGGCGCTATGAGGTCTGTAAGTAAAGGTGTGCTACTGCCCCCCGCTTTGTGCGGTCAAACAACAAGGGAGCCTATCTGAAAGCAAAGACGTATACCAAGGCTAGCTTAAGAGTGTGCAATCAGCGATAGAGTTGACAGTGCTGAAATGGGGCTTAAGCAGCTCACATGATTCCATGCGATAGAGCTTATGTGTAGGAAGGTAAGGGTACAGAGACCTTATCTCATCCTTAACTCATCTTTTCTGTTATTGTGCTCCCTAGTGTTGCTTGGATTAGAATTTTGAATAGAATTTTGCTGATTGGTTCACTTCAGTCTGAACAGAATATCAGTACAATTCAGGTAAAATATGACCATAAAGTTTGGAAGAAAAAAAAATAAAAATAAAACATTAATGGCAGTATAGGATTTCATCCTTAAAAATGTCACGCTTTAGCCAATTAATGTAGTTTTATGGTGAAAAAACATTTTAACTATATGAAGTTCTGTTGAGGGCTCAGTTAATCTAATATAATAAGATATGTGATGGCATAGTTACAAAAGTTTGATCATCATCAAAAAAGAAGTTTCCAAAACTCCCGATTCCCATAAAAGCTTTTATTCAGCACGTATTAAAAAGGTTAATCCCCATATGTCATTCAATGAATAAGACATCCATAGCATGGATGTAGATGACGCGTTTCATGATAGGACTAAGGGCATATAGCATACTTGAAACGCATCATGACTACACTGGAATCACTTGAATGCTAGAAACAATCAAGCTTTTGGCGGGCCTTCTGGGCCTCAGCAGATAGTAGTAATTGCGATGAAGCTGGCAACCCACTTCCCCATGGCTGACCAAATACCATTTTGTGAGTACTCACCTGTAAAATGATTATTACGAGTATGTCACACACCCCACTTCCAAAGATCCATGACACTTGGGAACCCGGCCTGTAGAGGGCGATCTTGCAGAGATGACATGGAAAAAGGAGCCCCTCCTGGTCCATAAGTACTGGATTCCTCCCACTATTCCTCAGTCTTTTTAAAAAGCAGTGAAGAACCAGGAAGAGCCAATTATATTCAATAATTGAAAAATAGTTTGAAAATAATAATCACCATATAAAGGATCCCTAGAACAAAAAAGGGCGGGGGAAGTGGGGTGTGTGACATGCATAACCTAAATTACTGCAGCTTGCAGAATTTTGCGGCCAAAAGGCCGCACATCAACCTTGTAAAACTTAGAAAAAGTATGCACAGAAGACCAAGTCGCAGCCTTGCAAACTTGTTCAGCAGAAGCCTGGTGCTGAAAAGCCCAAGAAGCTCCAATAGCAGGAGTAGAATGAGCGGTGACACGAAAAGGGGGAACCTTCTTCTTAGCCATATAGGCCCCAATGATGGCCTGACGTAGCCACTTACTAAGGGAAGATTTGGCAGGAGCAAAACCCTTCTTGGGCCCAGAAGGCACAACAAAAAAGGCATCCGTCTTGTGGAAGGCCGAGGTAGTAACTAAATAACACAACGAACTACATCCAAAGAATGTAAGACCCTTTCCTTGTCGTTACTAGGTTTAGGACACAAGGAAGGAAGAACTATATCCTGATTTAGGTGAAAAGCAGACACCACCTTAGGAAGGAAATCCGGTTTAAAACGGAAAACAACCTTATCTTGATGCCTCTCAAAATAAGGGGCTAGAATAGACAAAGCCGCCAGTTTAGAAACTCGGCGGACAGAAGTAATAGCAACCAAAAAGGCAACCTTCTGAGTAAGAATAGGAAGAGGAATATCCTGCAAAGGCTCAAAGGGAGCAGCCTGCATAGCTAAAAGCACCAGGTTAAGGTCCCAAACAGGAAGCATAGGCTTTCTGGGAGGCCGCACATGCGCGACTCCTTGGAAAAAGGTCTTAACCAAAGGATGAAGAGCAAACGACCTTTGAAAGAAAATAGCCAAGGCAGAGACTTGCCCTTTCAAAGTACTAATCTGGAATCCCATATCCAGACCTCGTTGCAGATATTCCAGAATTCTAGGAATAGAAAATACTGTACAGGGCAAAGCCCTGGATTCACACCAATCAATATAGGACCTCCAAGTCCTATAATAAATGACAGAGGAAGGACTTCTTCCTAGCTCTAATAAGAGTCTGGATAACCGCATCAGAAAGACCTTCTCCTTTCAAGATGGAGACTTCAGCAGCCATGCCGACAAAGCCAGAATTTGTAAATTGGGGTAACAAAGTTGACCCTGAGTGATGACATCTGGAAGAAGAGGCAGATGGAAACGATCCACTGCCAGCCTTACAACGTCTGCGTACCACAGACGTCTTGGCCACCTTGGTGCCACCAGCATTGCTGGCGCCTCCTCCAGTGCTAACTTGCGCACCACCTTGCTGGTCATGGAGAATGGGGGAAACAGATATAGGAACCCCAGATCCTTCCAGGCCAGAGACATGGCATCCGCTGCCACTGCCAGAGGATCCTGGGATAGAGACACAAAAGCTGGCAGCTTGTGATTGTGGCGAAAAGCAAACAGGTCAACCGTGGAGTCCCCCACTTGTGACAGAGGAACTGAAAGACCCTTGGATTGAGAGACCATTCTCCCTGGCGAGAACATCCCCTGCTCAGGGAGTCTGCCTCCAAATTCTCTATCCCCGGAATGTAAACTGCTGATATGCAGGGAACATTGATCTCTGCCCACTGAAGGATCAGAGACACTTCCCGGAGGGCACCCCAACTGCGAGTCCCTCCCTGGTGATCTGAACTGGCAGACTCTGTAAGAAATGGGTCAGGCAAAGTAGAACAAGACGTATGGCCCGAAGCTCTAATACATTGATTGGAGAATGAGCCTCCTAAGGCCCCCACAACCCTTGGAACTGATGCTTCTTCCAGAAGCCCCCCCAGACCACCAGGCTGGCATCCGTGGTAACCAGTTCCCAACGCGGAGTCAGAAATGACTTGCCCTTCTGGAGGTTGTGCGATATTAACCACCACTGAAGGGACTACAAAACGTGGGGAGACAATAGACAAGTCTGATTTAGTGATAGTGGGCACCTGTCCCCCTTTGCCAAGAGGAAGAGCTGAAGCGTCCTTATGTGAAACTGGGCAAACGGGACTGCCTCGAATGCAGCTACCATCAGTCCCACTAGTCTCATCCCTAGACGGATAGACTGACGAGGGTTGGACAAGAACAGACAAATCAAGTCCTGAATCAGAACCATCTTGGACTGAGGAAGAAAAACCTTGGTCTGAAATGTATCCAGAATCAGGGCCAGGAAGGGAATTTCCCTGGATGGACAGAGAGAGGATTTAGGGTAACATATTACCCATATGAACCTCTCTAGCGTAGAGACCACCGTCCTGGTGTCCAACTCTGATTGTTCGAGGGAGGAGGCCGCGGTAAGAAGATCGTCCACAAAAGGCACAATGCGGATGCCCTGGACCCTGAATATAGCCATCACTCCTGCCAGCATCTTGGTAAAGACTCTTGGGGCCGAGGTAAGGCCGAATGGCAGGGCCACAAATTAATAATGCTGGTCTTCTATCGAGAACCTGAGAAATCTCTGGTGACCTGGAAAAATAGGAATGTGCAAATAAGCATCCTTGATGTCTATGGATGTCATAAAGTCCCCCTGACGGAGAGTATCGATCGTTGATCGCAGAGACTCCATGCTGAATTTTCTGAAATGGATAAATTGATTGAGTCTCCTTAGGTCTAGGATAGGCCGAACAGAGCCGTCCTTTTTGGGTACCGTGAATAGGTTGGAGTAAAACCCCAAACCCCTTTCCGTTGGAGGCACTAGGCAGATGACAGCCATGTTTAACAGATTCGCTACTGCTGCCCACAGTCTCTGCGCAATTGCCGGATCTGACGGCATCCGGGACATGAAAAATCTGGGAGGAGGCCGGGACTCGAATTCCAGTTTGTAACCGGAAGAGACTACTTCCAGAACCCAATTGTCTGATACCTCCTGAACCCAGACCTGGAAGAAGAACCGCAGCCGTCCCCCCACCCGTAAGGGTGAGGGCGCCCCCTCATTGTTGAGCAGGCTTAGTGGCAGATTTGGTTTTGGACCCCCAATTCTGACTTGGACGGCCACGTCCCTTTCCTCTATTCCATGCATTCCCTCTAGGGGCTGAAAAGGCCGATCCTCTACCGGACCCCCGAAAGGAAGGGTTAAAAGAGGCCACTCCACGAAAGGAACGACGTTGTCTCTTAAGCTGAGGTAATTTACCTCCTTTAGTTACAGAATCCAATTTTTCTCCAAAGAGGCACAATCTCACAAAAGGGAGCACTGTAAGCGATTTCTTGGCTACAATATCAGCTGCCCACTGCCGCCCAACTGACCGCCGGATGGCAACTAACAAGGCAGAGGTTCTGCTGCACATGAGCAGAGTATCATCTAAGGCAGAAAGTACAAAAGATGCAAACATCTCACATCGCTTAAGAGCGCCGTACTCATCAGAGGCCGGATCAAGCCCTGAGTAATTCATTAGGTCTCTCACAACAGACCTAATAGCCACTGTCATGAGGGCTGAAGCACCAACAGGCAGCAAGGCTGAGCCCACACTGGAAAAAGCGTGGCACGCCATTTGATCAATACGCTTATCCTCTCCATCTTTAAGTGTAGTGGAGTCAGGAGAATGCAACACAGAAGAATTGGATAAATTAAGCACAGGGGCATCCACCACAGGTGGTGATGACCAACGCTTAACAGTATCAGCTGGGAAGGGATATTTCTTGTCCCAGCCCAAGCGAATGCCAGGAAGCCGCGCAGGCTTCTCCCATTCTTTAAGAATAATTTCATCAAAATGCTTTTGGATTTGGAAATTCTAAACGAGGTTTAGAGACTCCAAAGAATTCCCCTTTTTGAGGAGGGACTACTTCAGGAGGAGTGATAACCAAAACCTCAAATAACTGAGCAAGAGCCTTTGGGGTATCCACAACACTAGCTTCACCCTGCTCAATCAGTACCAACAAATTCCTGTTCATCAGAAACATCTGATTCCTCATATAATTCTCCTTCTTCTAACTGAGAAGGATCAGATCAATAAAGCATTTCACAATTATCCGACTCACTTACCGGAACGGCCTGAGTCAAATGTTTCCTTTTAGCGGAGGCCTTCTTGGCCACAGAGCTAGACATTCATTGTTCAAGATGAGCCAATCTGGCACATAAATCAGAATGCGACTCACCACCCATGACAATATCACTGGGGGTACGGACAAGACATGGCGGAGTAGGAGATAAGGTAGAAGCCACAGACGCCGAAGCCTGGGCCCCAGTTTGCAGCACAAGGGACGCAAAGAATTGCGTTATCCCCAACAAGGGATGCCCCACAGCCGAGTCTGTGCAGAGGGAACTGCACCTGTCCTGAGATGCCTCCATATGGTGTTTAGTATTATACTATAATTGATTATAGTCGCCAAGTATATATGGGATTTACGCAATTGCTACCCGGGATGCCCCTTTAAATAGTCCCAAGTGGGAGGATATTAACACAAATGGACCCCCAAATAAGGCTTTAAGGGCTAAAGACCAGGAGAAACCCCTTTTAAAATAAAGAGTTTCCACCTACAAAGAAAACAAACAGTCACCAATGCACACAATACAATAAATGACAAAGCATGAAAAAAATGGCAGAAAACTCCCTTCAGCAAGCTGAGGGGTACTCACAGCACCAGGAAATCAGCTCGCACCATGAGGGAAGACCATAGGGAAGCAGCAGGAGCCAGGCAGACAAAGAGAGCACACCAGGGTGCTCTGGGAATGAAATGATGCTGTGTGCCTAAGCCCCACCCCCAGAATCACATGACCAAGAATGGAGGGAAATTCAAATCTGAACATAGCCAGAAACAAAGAGCTTTAAAAGGTAAGAAAAGAAGAATGCTGCCTAGACAGAAATAGGAAAATCTAAATAAAACATATCCTATTAAATAGAATAGTAAACATACATAATAATATATATGTAATGATTATTTATTTTATATATCTTTTTTTTATTTATTTGTGTGCATGGTGACAAATAAGCCCAGATAACGACCCCCCCCCTCCTTTTTACCCCAGCAGGGTAAAGGAGAACTAAAGGGGAGAGGATAGAAATGCACCCATAAGGCACAAGGGGATTATAAAGGGACAGGGGCATCCCATGCCGGGAACACCAACCGCCTACCCACATTTGGGTCTCACGGAGGAGTGAAACTCCTGTATACACCAGAAGGTGTATGTATCTACCTTTGCCTGAACCATACAGCCAGGGCTGGGAGGCATACAATATAACCAAACAGGTTTAAAGAGTTTCAGACAGAAATAGAGAAAAAAAGGGGCCGGGAGCAAACCCGGCTACCTGCAGCTTGAAGGAGAGTCATCTTCTGAATGCTTCGCCTACTGCAGAGACGAAAAGACTGAGGAATAGTGGGAGGAACCCAGTACTTATGGACCAGGAGGGGCTCCTTTTTCCATGTCATCTCTGCAAGATCGCCCTCTACAGGCCGGGTTCCCAAGTGTCATGGATCTTTGGAAGTGGGGTGTGTGACATACTAGGAATAAGTTCCACCACTATCTTATATAACTCTGGTCCCAGCAGCTGAAGAGCATTACAATCCAGACATGGTTAAATCTTTAGACAAACAGCGTACATTATAACAAAGGGAGGGGGAACGTGGCCCTCCCCATAACTTCGGGAAAATGATTTTATTTTATAAAAATACAGTTTCTTTATAGTCCTGAAGATTGCAATCAACCAGGATGGGAAACTTACCAACCTAACAACCAAGCCAGGCTGAACATCCAATCTGTAGAACTTGGCAGGGTGTGAACCAAGGAAAAAATGGCTGTGGTGGCCTCCTACAGCATAATGACACAAGGCCTATCCTACCACTATCCTACTTTTATAAAGTGTATGTTGGCTTAGAAAAGGGAGACCTTGTGCCTTGTAGGCCTCAACATCTGCCTCCCTGATCCATATACTGGTGGTGGTCTGTTGGTGGGCCTTGAGGAAAGGGTTGTGTAACAATGTCTTAGAGGACTTTAGAATATAGATTTGTGCACTAAGGCTGATTTCGAGAGCTGTGCAATAGCAAACTGTGTCCTAGTTCCAAGGCCTTACAGACATAATGGTGGGTGCTGCCACGAACCTGGCTTTTACTGTGCAGTGCAAAAGGAGACAGCAGAATAATCATATACTAAGAGAAGAGTTATTTCCTAGACACCCGTCTCCTATATTGGGTCAGAGGGACCAGGACCAATAACAGACCCCACTTATACTTTAATAGTGGCTGGTCAATGGGAGGTATAATAATTAAATTTAATAATAATTTAATAATTAAAGCAGCACAGGAGTGGGAGCAGGACTCCCTGAACGTTCTTACCCCAAGGACCTTACTTTGAATGTTATGATTAAAATTGCATATTTTTATAAATGCCATTTAAAATCAACAATTATGTCATCATTAATTGATCCACAGTGCCATAGATGTTCAAAATTTATGATTCAGTGCTTAAAATGTGTATATAGCAGCGATACAAAGTTACCACATCGGTATATTCTTTATGGAGCTATAAATGTCTACTGAGATGCAATGTGCAAAATGTCCACAAGATGGTAAACATGAACATGTTACGTTTCAAGCTTCTTCTGTACCAATTGCATAGTGCACTGTGGGGTATATACATACCTATATATGATAATGATGACATAAGAATATTAAGCATATTGTAAAATCATGTGAAATAACTATAATTCTATATTGTAATTGTAAATTAGGTGTGTTTTATTCATTGAAGGGAATTTAGAATTATGGTTATTTTCACATGATTTATTTACTAAATGCATACTATTATATATATAATGTAATCATACATGTGTATGTGTCTAGCCCACAGTGCACTCCACAGTTGGTACTGAGGAAGCTTGAAATGAAACATGTTCATGTTGGCCATCTTGTGGACATTTTTCACAATGTATCTCCATGGACATCTATAGCTCCATAAAGAATATACAGATGTGGTAACTTTGTATCGCTGCTATATATGAATTTAAAGCATTAAATCATTATTTTTTTAATTTATTTATAATTTTTTTAATTCATATTATATAAAATATTACGTCCACTACATACAGACATTCAACAAGCGCTTCATACAATACTTTTTATTTTTATCAATTTCCTATCGAACACCTTATTCCTGGTTGCTCATAGTCATGAATTTTGAACAACTATGGCACTGTGGATCAATTATTGTTGATTTTAAATGACAAGATTATGCAATTTTAATTATAACATTCAAAGTAAGTTCTTTGGGGTAAGAAGGTTCGGGGAGGCCTGCTTCCAATTCTGTGCTGCTTTAAAATATATACTAGCCTGAAGCCCTTATAACCAAATTGTTTGTCCCAACAGCCAAGGGGTTTATTACATGATTTATAAAGTTCTGGACCATTCAGCTGCAAGGGTATCTGAACACTGCAGGGGCGAGTACCCAATTTCATCTGCAAAGTCAATCTGCTGTCACATGACCAGCATACTTAAGATGTGGACATCTGTCAGTACTGGCTACCTCCCCATGGCAGTATCAGATGAACACCTGTCATGATTCTTGCGCCATGTGTAATTAAGATGTGCTATGGTAGTGTTGTCTACTAAGCTTTTGCCCCCACAGAACTAATGACAAGTAGTAAAGGGGTAGTAGGATAAATTCCAAGCTCCAACCCACTGATGGGTAAGATCCTTTCTCTTTTTCCAGATGGCTGGACTGTTCCGCTCTTTCGGCTGGAATCCATGGTTAAGATCCTCCTAAAACTGCGGCCACCACCTCAGGCTTAACCTGACCCTAGGGTTTCATTTTCAGACCCTTACCTTTTGGCAGAATGTAGAGCTGAAGAGACTAAGAGTGACATTGGGCATTTGGGACTTCAAGTGACATGCTGGTGGTATAACCCCAAAACAAAGAAATTTCATGAAGATGCACCCTTGACTGAAGGAAAACCTTCACTCATACTAAGAGCACCAAGGTGCAAAGTGTCTGTTAGCCCACTGCTTCATGTGGTCACGAAGGAAATCTATGGCATCTAACTAGCACTGCAGAAAATGGAGAAGATGAACATGGGACTTGCATCAAGTAAGCTGCTTGTTGTCTTATTATTTCCATTGCCTAGATAGACTCTAGATAAGTATATTGCCACCGCCAGTCTGATCATCACATGACGCTGACATAATTTATGAGTACTGTCTACTGAACTGTAAGAAATAAGCTCCTGCGTATATATTGTGGATATACTTCAAACACCAATCTAGCTCCTTTTCACCCTGAAGGGTTCAGACAAGTTCTTTCCATGGACAAGGGATCTGCTCCACTTTGTTACCTTCCTATTATCATATAGTTGTCACCTGGGTGGTGGGTGGCAGCTGAGGCAGTGTAGCTTCATGGCAAACTCCAGGTTTCTCATGTTGCCCCTTTCCCTGTCTCTTTGCCTGTCTCTTGCATGTAAGCATGGTAATTAGAACGGACAAATGTTTAAAGGAACCACAGATTGCAACCAATCTTAAATTCAGTTTTTTTAACTGGATTTTACAGGCAGGCAGATTATAGGCCAGGCATGCAATAATAGCCCAAGACTAACTGATTGTCTACTTAGTCACTTTACTTGTTGCTTTTCAAAAATAGATATATAATTTACGCTTCTCTATCTGTTTATACAAGCACACATCATTTTCTCTCACACACGTTATATATATTAATTATTAGAACAATCTTCAAAACTCCCAGCTCTACTTGTCAATTTGCTTTTTTTCTTCCTACTGAGCTACAAACTTTTTCTCTCTTACTGCCTATAGTGCTCTGCCACTCCTTGCTCCATGACAAGTGCTCCCTAATTCCTTTAGTGATCTACTTTCCTTTATGGTTTACCTCTTGCCACTGCCACCTTATCCTCTATTCTGATGCATTATACTTTGCTCTGGCATTTTGTTTTTGCGCCTATTTTATCTGGCATAGTATAAATGATGCTTGCTGGTGTGTGCGGCTCCTTCTATCAAAACACAGAGGTGTTATCTGTGTTGTCTATATTAGGGGCACCACTAAGCCAAGATACGTTACACAGGCAATTATAATAATAAACATTTGAAACGAATTATAACATTACCTCGTAACCGCTTCAAATAGAATGGAACATCACTTTTAATGCTTTTATCATCTTCTGTTGCGGCTGCTTCTTTCAGCAGTCGTGGTGGATTATTTTGTGCCAACCAATCAGCCACCTTACTTTCCGCAGCAATCATCTCTGTGTGTAATCCAGGAATATCCTTATCATCAGAAGATAGGGGCTTCTTTAACTTTTGCCGATGGTCAGTAAATTTTGTTATATGGTCTTTTATTGTTACTTTACCTGGGGAGGCTTCATCAAATTCAATTGTAAATGAAGCATGCCCTGCCCCGGAAACGGATACACAATGTGCGCCCTGTGCTGTTATTTCATTTGTGGACTTTCCCAGCTCAGTTTTTTCATGGAGTTCTTGGGAAGGGATTTCAAAATAGCTTGGCTCTCCAATAACACAGTTTTCTTTTTCTACTTGCATTACAGTCTCCTGTTGGGCACTTTTCTTAGCATCTTTCGAGCAACCTTAAAAAAAAGCCAATACATAAAATAGTACAACGAACATAAGATAAATTGTTTGCAAATGTATGTATTCATATACTGCACAGTAGAATAAGGGGTTCAGCTCATTCAACCACTATGCCAACAGTAAAGAGCAGATAAAACCACTGAGGCTGGATTCCACTCATAAAATCAAACCTGACTTTCTGATCTGATTGCTGTAAGTTTTGGTGTACAGTTAATTTTAGCAAAAGGCTTGGTTTAATCCTTTTGCAGGTAACAACAAAATGGAAGCTCGAAGTAGGAATAAAAGAACATTTCTGCAAACCAAAAACCTTCCAAAAAGTCCAAGAAGTGAGCATTTTTTTTTTACATTTCATGGTCCAGTCTCAGTTGAAACATCAGGACACAAATGCGATAGGTAACAATCCTATTGCAGAAGGCCTACTTTCTCATTTACCACTAGAATAGATACCAATGCCCCAAAAATATTCACAACCAATTATAGTATGTAAGAACGGTCCACCCTATGTACCTAACTGTAGACCTAGTTGCTGAATCTAAAGATTGTTAAGACATTATTTTTTGTGCATTGGTGCCCCCACTGCCCCTTTGTAAGAGACTGGTTAGAGCCTACTGGAGCCTGTTTGCTAAGTCTGCTAAGACCATATGACAGGGGAAACGCTTTATGTTGTGTATCTAGTTCTCTGCATGCTGACACTAGCAGCTTAGGAATAATTCCCTGTTTTTCCTATGTATACACCCTGTATACACCCTGATACTCAAATTATACTGCACATATATCTTTTATTATTTTTTTATAAAGTGCCATTATCTTGTAGTACTGTACAAAGTAGTAATTACAGAGTAAACATACAGCACATCGACTATTACAAATGCTGTTTTACACTGAATATTCTGAATACAAGATACAATAGGAGAGAGAGCCCTGCACTTGTGAGCTTACAGACTAATGAGGATGCAATCTCTGGCAATGATAATGTCAGCCATTTTTCTATGACAGGAGCAACAGGTAATGCTGGTATAGACTGTTAAGAATTAAGAGTACTTTCAGTTAAAATAACAAGGATTAAATGTATAAATTTGCTCTACTCACTCACTCTCTACTCTACTCACTATTCTGTATTTTTTAGCAGTGTGTGTGCCCGCGCCAGGCATTTGTGAATGACCGGCGCGGGCACGCTCCCTGTTAGAGGGAGGCAGAGGATGCAGGCCATCAGAGCCGCTTCTCTTAGACGCGCCTAGTCTGTCCCCTGCCCTCTTTCCCTGGGTGCTGAGGCAGAACATAGTTTCCAAAAATAAAATGCCTTACCTGGACCTTTGGTACCAAGTGGCATCCATGCATGCACACAGGGCAGGGGATGCTGATGAAGGTAAAGTGTATTTTTTAAACCTCCGTCCTGCCTCAGTGCTGGGGGAGAGAGGAAAGAGCGGGGGACCGAGTGGACATTAGTCAGTACACAACTGCCAACATTCCGATTATCTCCAAATAAAGGTCAGCTGTTCCAGTAGGATTTTTCTGACATTTTATTGGTTGCATGTTACAGAAAAATCCATGGCCCGTAAACAATTTAAACAAATTGTTGAAAGGTGTCAGGAAATATAACCACCTTTATGGATTAGCTTAAAATCAGTTGAAAGTTATCAATTTACTATAGATGGGTTACTTTGGAATTCTTCCAATTCTCGTCCACAATTACCCAATCCAGTAAATATGTTTATAGAAGTAGTTTTCACTAACTGCAATCTTTTGCTATTGGCAACTGTACACCATGATCTACAAGAAGAGAGATGAGTGCTATCTGCATACTGAATGCTGAGGACATCCTATCAGCACAAAAACATACACCTTCAAAAATGCAATTGAACATGGACGTTCCCTTTAACCACTTAATCTAAATTTGATACTGGATACATACTTTGGATAATATGTAATTTGTAACATGTTAATGGAAGATTTTGCACCGCATTCTACCAATACCATTATTTTCTGTATTGTGGAAATCTACAATTAAATATTATGTCAAGATATACCATGGAACACATTAAAGTAATCAAGAAGTGGATAAGACGCCCCTCAAAAATTGATATAAAAACAAGAATAAACGTTTCGGAGGCTGCCAGGAGCCCTACCATAGCACTAAAGGAGCTGCAGAAAATTCAGGCAAGTACTGGTTGTGTACTGCATGTGACCCCAATGTTTTATATTCTTCATATGTCTAGGGTGGCATGTCATTTCTTACAAGGAAAAACATTCAAGCCTAGCTAGGTTGCCAAAATCAGGTAATCAAATCTGCCAAATGTATGTGGGAAAACGTGTTATGGGCTATTGGGGACCAAGGCTGAACTTTTTGACCATAATTCAAAAAGGTATTTTGCGCAAAAGCTAACACTGCACATCACCAAAAGAGCACCATGCCCACAGTGAAGCATGGAGGGGGGGAATTATGCTTTAGTCAAGGTGGATTGAATTATGAGCAATTCCAAATATCAGTCAACTGTGGCACAAAACCTTCAGGCCTTTGCTTAAAAGCTGAAAATGATGATTACCGCCAGAAGAAAATCAAAGGTTTGCAAATGCGCAACCAGAGCCCACACCTGAAACCAACTTAAAATCTGTGGATTGGCCTCAGAGAAAGAGCTGTAAACAGAAGATGTCCTTGCAATTTGGAGAGTTTGGCATGAATGAGTAGGCAAAGATTGCCAAGTCTAAATGTGTGTTACTAACAGACTCTTACTCAAAAAGAGTGAATGCTTTTATAAATTCAAAGTATAATTTAATAGTTTACAGCAAAACAAAACCAACCAATGGCTGCCCTGGAATCGAAAAGATTCAGAAGCCGGACGCTGGTTTTCCCCCGGCTGTGTGAGTATTGCTATTCACTCACCTCTTTCTCGTCCAGTGAGCCATGCCATTCATGTATAAATGTATGGGGCAGTGGGCTGCCTTAATTACAGAGGCCAGGGAGCAGTTGGGGAGTTAGATACCTTGCTCTCTGGGTTGCAGGTTCGAATACCTCCTGTTTCCAACACGTATACCACCTAAAGGGGGCTTAAACAGGGCCAGCAGCCTGGCACAGCTGGAAAAAAAAACTTTCCGAAACATACTTGCCCCATCTGCATGCATGATACTGAATCATTGTCAGCACTTACATTTGCTCCTGCACCCACTCAAACCTGAAATGCTGCTTCACCGATTTTCTTCCAACAGTGTTGCTGCCTGGATTCAAATGACATAACCACACAATGCACAGCAGCAGAAAACACAGCTGCACCTCCTCTTTGCAGGTGGTCTGCAGCTACATAAGACACCATTTTGTTTGTAAGCAGAAGGAGTTAGTAGAAAGTAAATTCATTTTTATGTGCATTAATCTTTATTGCACCGGGGAGGGATTCATATGAACACTGTTCCTTGTAAGAGTGTTGGTCCGGTTTAAATTGAGCAAACTCACTTCTTTACAGCCCAACGGTGCATCAGTGGCCACTCGTCTAATTAGCTTCTCTGGCCCCACATATTAATGTGCAGCTGGAGAAGCTGAATGGAATCCATGGTGCACACATAAGAAGAGCGTGGCATCACTCACATCCTTCGACTATTGCGTTGGGTGTGGCCGCACACAGCTGAGGGCTCGGCAGAAAGGTGAGCACTACAGGAGAACTGGGGGGTTTCACACAGAGGGGCATCCTAGTTTTGGTCTAGACTAGACTAGAGGTGGAACTGTCGAAATTTGGTTTAGCACATGTTATTTTGGACTATTGAGATGTCAAAAAGCACTAGGAAGGGCAGGAGAGAGGCAGATACTGTCTACAATTTGACCTGGAAGTTGGCCACCACATATCCAATCCCATCTAGCTTCAGGGCAAAAGGAAACATTCATCTTTATTAAATTTTACAGTGTTATTATTTTTCCCTCACAGGGGGCACATGAATGTATGTTTTCGAACGCAGAGAAAAAGGCAAAAAGGGATGTAGCCCTCTTAACAGCAACGAGTGGCCAATATGAGTATAGCCCGGATGTCCAGAAGCCAACACATACAGTATATGCAACAAAGAATGAGAACAAGAAAAAATACAACCTTGAGCGTAAGAATGGCCAAGGCAGCATCCTGCACAGGTTCAAAGGGAGCACCCTGCAAGGCTGACAGAACCAAGTTCAGATCCCAAACAGGCACCATAGGCTTACCTGGGGGGCGCACATGAGTGACCCCCTGGAAAAAAGTCCTGAAAGTGCTGAGCAAAGGCTTCTGGAAGAAAATAGCCAGGGCAGAAACCTGACCCTTCAGAGTACTGAGTTGGAGCCCCATCTCCAACCCATGCTGCAGGAACTCCAGAATCCTGGGAATAGAGAACACACGACAGGGAAGAGACTGAGACTCACACCAGTCAATGTAGGCACGCCAAACCCTGTAATAAATGGAAGAGGAAGACTTCTTTCTAGCTTTAATCAAAGTATCCACAATCGAAGAAGACAGCCCCTTCTCCATCAAGATGGAGGTTTCAGCAGCCAAGCCGTCAAAGCCAGAGTTGTAAATTGGGATGGCCTAGTGAGCCCTGAGTGAGCAGATCTGGCACCAAGGGCAGAGCGTACTGATCTACTGCCAGCTGTACCACATCTGCGAACCACACTCTTCTTGGCCACCTGGGGGCCACCAGAATTGCTGGCACCCCTTCCAGAGAAATTTTGCGCAGAACCCTGCCCAGCAGGGGGATTGGAGGGAAGACATACAGGTACTGAAAGTCCTGCCATGACATTGCTAGCGCATCCGAGGTCAAGGCCAGAGGATCCTGGGACAGAGAGACAAAAGCTGGGAGCTTGTGATTGTGGCGGGACGCAAACAGATCCACATCTGGTTGGCCCCAACGGTGACACAGAGATTGAAACACCCTGCTGCATAGGGACCATTCTCCCTGGCGAGAGGACCCCCTGCTCAGAGAGTCCGCCAGGCGATTTTCCACCCCCGGGATATACACAGCTGATATGCAGAGGACATTGGCCTCCGCCCAAGTCAGGATCAGAGACGCTTCCTGGAGGGCCCCCTTGCTCCGGGTCCCTCCCTGATGACGGCAACTGCCGTCTGGTTGTCCGAGGGCACCTGAACAGGCAGGCCCCGAAGGTGAGTAGTCAAGTGAGCCAGAACTAGCCTGATCGCCGCCAGTTCCAAGACATTGATAGGTGTGTGGGCCTCCTGGGGGCCCCACCTCCCCTGGAACCGCAGGGACTTCCAGAAACCCCCCCAACCTGACAGACTGGCATCCGTGGTGACCGTCTCCCAGGAAGGGGAAAGAAAGGATCTGCCCCCCAACAGGTTCCTTGAGTCCATCCACCACGAGAGGGACCTCCTGACCAGGGGGGAGAGCACACAGACCCTGTCCAGGGACGCTGGGTCCTTGTCCCATACTGACAATAGGTGAAGTTGCAGGGGCCTCAAGTGGAACTGAGCATAAGGGACCGCTTCGAAGCACGCCACAATCAGGCCCACCAGCTGCATCCCCTGCCTGATGGAGGGATGGGGACAAGCTAGGAGGGACTGAGCCTGTGCAATCAGACTGTCCACCTTCTGTTGACGAAGGAAGATCCTTGCCTGAACTGTATCCAGATTCATTCCTAGAAATGGAGTTACCAAGGAAGGGGACAGTGAGGACTTGGGGTGGTTGATCACCCATCCAAATGACTCCAGAGTGGACACCACCAGCTGAGTATCCAACTCTGCCTGATGTAAAGACTGGGAAGTGATGAGAATGTCGTCCAGATAGGGAAGCACGTGGACGCCCTGACATCTGAGCAGAGACATCACGCCAGCCAGCACCTTGGTGAACACCCTGGGAGCTGAAGTGAGGCCGAAGGGCAAGGCCAAAAACTGGTATGGTTGATCCATCAGAGTGAACCTGAGGAACCTATGATGACCTGGGAACACAGGAATATGAAGATAAGCATCTTTGATGTCCACAGAAGTCATGAAATCCCCTTGGCGCAGGGAACTAATGGCAGAGCGCAGAGTTTCCATGCGAAAGCGCCTGCCCTTGACAAACTTGTTGAGGATCTTTAAGTCCAGGATGGGCCTGACTGAACCATCTTTTTTTGGGTACTGTGAATAGCTTGGAATAAAAGCCCTTGCCTTTTTCTCTTAAAGGGACCTGGCAGATGACCCCCAGCTCCAGGAGGCCTTGCACTGTTTGCACTAGCTCCTAAGCTGAGGAATCCGGGATCTGATGAATCTTGGAGGGGGATCGGCAGCAAACTCCAACTTGTAACCGGAGGAAACTACCTCCTGAATCCACCGGTCTGAGACATGAAGCCTTCAGACGTGAGCGAAGTGCTGCAGCCGTCCCCCCACCCGGATGGGTGAGGGCGCCCCATCATGCCTGAGGGGGCTTGGGAGAGGATTTTGCTTTGGGACCCCAGGAGGAGTCAGGATGTCCACGTCCTCTGCCTCTACCCCAGAAATCTCCCCGGGCCCCAGGAAAGGAAACCCCCCTTCCCTGTCTTGCACCACGGTAAGGGGAGGAGAAGGAACCCTGACCCCGAAAGGGCCGAGATTGCCGCCTGCGCTGGGGTAACCTGCCTCCCTTAGCAAAAAGGTCCAGGTGGTCCCCAAACAGGCACAGTCCTTTAAAGGGAAACCCAGTGAGGGCCTTCTTGGCAGCGTTGTCAGCAGCCCACTGGTGCAGCCAAACAGAGCGGCGTATAGCCACCGCGAGGGCAGAAGTTCTGGCACAAATTCTGATGGTGTCATCCAATGCTAAGAGGACAAAATTTACAAAAACATCACAACTGGAGAGTGCATTAAACACCTCACAAGGCAAATCATCAGGGGCACTATCAAACATATTTCTGATAAGGGTTCTAGTGGCCACAGTAGTAATGGCAGAGGCACAGACCGGGCGCAGCGCCGTCCCCGCACAAGCAAAGGCGGTCAATGCGCCGGTCCTCAGCATCCCGCAGGGTAGTAGAGTCAGGGGAATGCATGACAGAGGTGTTAGATAGCCCTAGGATCGGGGCATCCACCTCGGGGGGGGGGGGGGGGGGATGACCAACATTTAACCACCTCAGCAGGAAAGGGATACTTCCTATCCCATTTTGGAACCCCGGGAATTTTACTGGGGCGCTCCCATTCCTTGAGCACAAGGTTATGGAAATGTGCCTGCTCGGGAAATTCCAAACGTGATTTTTCTGTATGGAAAAGCTCCCCTCTTTGCCTGGGAGCCTCAACAGGGAGAGAGATGGACAGAACCTAAAAAATCTGGGTCAATAATCTGTCAGTGTCATCCGGGGCCCAGGGGTCAGAGCCAGAATCGTCATGACCCCTTGGTCTCTCATCAGATGAGCCTGAATTTAGAAAAGAGCTCCCCTTCATCAGACGGGGGATAGCCACAAAGATTCCAAAACTCCTCAGTTCCCATAGGAAAAACAGTGACATTAGGCGTCAAGTGCCGCCTCTTAGCAGGGGCCTTACGCACTAAGGACTTAGCAATCAACTGTTCAACAGTAGCCTATCTAGAAGACACATCAGGCTGAGAATCCCTGCTAGTATGCAACTCAGTAGGAGTGAGGTTTAAGCTTGGGGGTGTAGGCGAAGTGAAGCGAGGTGCAGCCACTGGCAGGCCAGATTGCAATGCAAGCACCTGCTCAGCACAGGGTACACAGACCTGCGCCTTGTCAGCGTCAGCATGAGGCTGCCCACACGCTACACACAGCCGGTCTTGTCCCGAAGGGACCCCGGTCACATTATCCTGGGATGCCTCCATATGGTGATTATAGCGGCGCTATACGCCGATAGGGAATAACGCTATATAGCAACCCCGGATGCCCCAATATCCCGCTAGGGAAGTGGGAGTATTATTTTTACAAAGCCTACAAGTTATATACTAATACAGGGCCGGGAGAAGCCAAAAGGGTTCACCCCACCTGAAAGACATAAGCAGACAAGACCTGTAAGCACACAGTAACAAAAGTGAAAGATATAAAGCCGCCCGCGAGGGCACTTACGGACCGGGCCCCGCCCCCCCCCCCCCGAAGAGCGCGAAGCCAGAACGTGCAAGCAGCCAATGATGGGGCACCAGCGCCCGAGGTAATGTAAAGTGAGCGCGCGGCAGCGGAAATTTTAAAAAGCCAGTAAAGACAAGTCAGCGCGGCGGCTGACACAAGACTAAACAGAATGGAAAAAGAGTGTAAAACACAGAGTGCATAGCATACATATTTACACATCCCCCCCCTCTCTTCCTCCGAAGGCTACAAGGAGGATGAGGGAGGACAGCGGCCACTTAAACAGGGCCCACCGATGGGCAGGGGCAAGGGGCACTAGTGCGGGAGGGGCATCCCATAGAGGCTCACCATAAGCCTGAACCGCCTACCCTTTGGTGGGGGACTGCGGTGGAGCAGCGCTCCTAAGCACCTAACAGCGTTGCTGCCTACCTTCACCTGACCAGCGCAGCCAAAGCTGGGAGGCATATTACTAGTGGAATGGGTGGGAATAGTCCTACAGAGCTGCATGCTAATAGCCCCACTCACCTGCGAGTAGAGAGCCATTTCTCGTCCTTCGCAGCCAGACTGCAGAGAAATTCTGGGGATTTGTGGGAGGTCCCTGGGTATCTGAGGGGCCGGGAGGAGCCTATTTTCGATGTCTCTGCAGTCCAGCGCCATCTGGAGGAGTATATCCCAAGTGTAAGTATTAGATTTGGAGCAGGACGTACTGTATACTAAGAATAATAAATGTTGGGTTAGTATTGAGAGGGATACATCCCCTCTCGAGCTGGTGGCCCTGCCTTGGGTGGATCCCTCACGCTGGCCCGGGAAACGGGAGCTGCCCTACTTGGTGAGCCCATTATTGACAGTATAGGTTTTTGAGACGGGGGAACTATCACTCAGACCTGGTCCCCCCACTCCGCTATTTGATAACCCGGACTTCCCTCCGGGGTTGAACTCCAAGACATTCCTCCTTTGGGAAGCGACTCAGGATACTAGACTGGGAGATATAGTGTGGAGCACAGGCCCGCCTTCCCTTTCTGACTTGCGGGCCCAGGGAGGGGATAGGAGTGTCTCCTGGCCTGCATGCCCAGTTGGTTGCTTTTATTAGGTCCCTTACCCCGGCCTCGAACCTCTCTCGCCCTTGGAGAAGCTACTGAAAGACCCGACACCCCCTAAACATGTGATTTCCGCCCTATACAAGATTATTATAAAATCCTAGCAAGATGGTATAGGTGCCCGTCAGACTTGGTAAAATTTGGGGGAGCGGAGTCTGGGGACTGCTGGCGGTGCGGGAGGGCTCCGGGGACTATGCTCCACATATGGTGGGAGTGCCCGGGGGTGAAAACGTTTTGGGAGGGGGTGCTCGGTGTCTATAAACATCTGACGCTTGAAATCGTCCTGAACACACCGCAGGTAACTCTCCTCTCAATGATCCCAGGGTCGGTCTCGGCCACCAAGAAGGGGTTGTTGCTGCACTTGCTTACGGCCGCTAGATCGGTGATCCCCAGGCACTGGCGCACCAATGTTGCTCCCACCCTGGTAGAGTGGTATGGGGAGGTAGAGAACATCAAAAGGATGGAGGAGCTGACGTTAGAAAAGATAGAAGAAGGAACCCAGAGGTTCCTTAAGACATGGATTCTTTGGGAGGTGTCACGGGTCTCGCAAGACTTCCGGGCGCTCCTGGTGCGGAAGTAGTGCTGGGTAGGGTAGAGGGGGGCCCAACCCATGGTTGGTGGAGTGTGGTTGAATGGGGGTGGGGGGGGCGGGAATCCGGGTGTGGGCACCGGACTCCAGGGTCTCCACTCTTTCTGGTTCCTTTTTCTTGTTTTTCCCCTTTTTCCCTTTTCCTTCTATCTCTTTCTGCACTTCCTTCATTCCTTTTGATCGCTGGCGAGAGCGGACACAGCAGTTTACGTGCTGAACGGTCGGCCAGAGAAGGGTTCACAAGAAGAGGATGGTTACCCCATAGTACATGTAGTCCAGCGTGACGTAATTGGTAGATTAGCGTTAGACAATAGACCCCATATGCCCGGCAAGAGGTCGAACCCTGAGATGAGGAAGAAGCTTGATTGATTCCTTGCGGGCTGTATATGTTCGTAAAGCCTTGTATTTGGTTGTCGTGTTGTCTTCGCTCTGTGATCCTTTTTTTCCCTGTTTCTACTTGTATACTGTTCTGTATAAAATGTTAAAATTCAATAAAGACATATTGGAAATAAAAAAAAATGACATGGGGGGCGTGGCCTGGCGCTTGAATGGAGTGGCCGCACTAAGCTGAGCTCCTGACCGAAACCGGGCTCCTTCACCATCTTTTGTGGCAATTGGACCTACAGTGTTCCCTGGAATATGCCTGGGAGAAGAGGCAAGAGGAGAGAGGGGGATGGAGGCGGATCGCGCTCCGGAGCGGGGGGAAAACAGAGACCGGCAGCCACCTTACCTGGATCCGGAGAGGGGACCCGGGAGCTGCTTGCGGGCCACGTGTCGCCGGCCCCGTCGTCGGCTTCCTCCCCCGGGCCGATGGAAGATGATCCCCAGCGGGCGGAGACCTGCGGCGTCGCCCGAGAAGATGTGCGGCGAGCTGCGGGAGCAGAGGCGTCGGCCCGCTCTGAGGAGACCGCACCCGGAATGGCGGGAGACGAGAGGGGGAGGCCGTTCCTCTCTCCCCCTGCTCCGTCCATCGAGCAGCCAGCCGAGAGGTGTGAGGAGGAGGGGGACGGGACATGCACTGCTGGCGAGAGCCCCCACCACGCTGCAGCTGGGAGCGGATGCTCTGGGACCCGTGCGCTCCCCAGCTATCAGATGCAAAGGCCTAATCAAGATGGCGGCCGGGTCGACAGGTGGACAGCCACCTGGCAGCAGCACAGGTATGACGGGGGGGACGCCCCGGTCCCTAAGTGGGGGGAGGAGGACCAGCAACCCTTCCTTAGCCTGGGGAAGGAGGGAGGCCCAGGGACACATATTGCAGATCCCCAACCACAGCAATCTGATGGATGGAGAGAATCTGCCCTCCATAAATTGGGGAGATTTGCTTTCCTCCCTGATGAGAAGGAAACAGGGAGGCATACGCCCAGCAACCCTGATCGGAGGTCGCCGTGCCCTCCCCAAATGCAACATAGGGAGGCTCTCCCACAAAGAACCCCAAGGTCCAGGAGTCGCTCCGGGGCGAGGAGGGAGAGGAGCCCCTACAGTAGTCAGGAGCCCTTTAGGAGGCCGGCGAGAACATCCAGCCCGCTATCTCCCCATGCCCACTCTGATGCTTCGGGGACATGGCCTACCCGGGGGGCCACGACTCGTCCCGGTTCCCCAAGTTCGATCCATTTCTCCCAAGAAGAACCTCCCTACCCTATGGAGGACTTCTCCATAACTGAAGAGGTTGAGCTCCCCCCTCCTGCCACCTCTACTATCCATTCCCCTCCACGAACGTCTGGTGAGAGAGAAGAAGTAACACCTCACGCCGGTAATATTCACAGGGAGACCCTCTCATTTCTGAGATCCATCCCCACCAGGGCGGACTTTGAGGCGCTCATTTCTAAGTATGAGACAGCCTACAAAAAGGATATCGCTGAGGTGAAGGGGCACCTCCGGGCGCTCGATTCCAGGGTAGCCTCCCAGCAAACAGCTAATGAAACTGCTATCGCAGACCTGGCGAAACGGGTAGAAGCACAGAGCGTACAGATTCTTCAGCTCCAACTCCAGCACGATGACCTAGAAAATAGGCATAGGAGAAACAACTTACGCCTCCGGGGCATACCTGAGGCTTCGGCGGGAGAAGACGTGAAGCAGATTATCACCACAATCTTTAATAAGCTACTAGACAGAGCCGCTGAAACCCCGATCGAGATCGACAGAGCTCACAGGGCCCTTGGCCCCCGCAATCCGGACCCGTCGCGCCCGAGAGATGTAGTGTGTAGAGTCCACTTTTATAAAATCAAGGAGGAGATAGCCAGGAGGGCCTGGCGACATGGGCCGGTGGACTTTGATGGCGCAAGTATACAAATTCTCCCGGACCTTTCAAGACGCACGCTTCAGATGAGGAGAATGCTGCGGCCGGTGCTGGAGGTCATCAGAGGTGCGGGGGCTTCCTACAGATGGGGTTTCCCCTTCCACTTGATTGTGCTAAGAAATCGTGAAACGTTTCTTCTCAAGACACACCGTGACCTGGCGGGACTATTTTCTTTCCTGGGCTGTGACCCGATCCAAGTTCCAGATTGGCTTCTTCCAAGTACGGATCCGATTCCACGGAGACTCCCGGGAGCACCCCCGCGCAGACCAAGATCATCCAGACCCCGGGTGAGACAGGAGAGGCGCCCTGGCCCGACCGACAGCGAACCCTGATCCCCTGCCTCTTAGACGCGCATGGACTCTGGTGATATCTAAACCTTTTTCTTGTACCTCTCTTAAGTTTTAATTGCACTACTATCTCTTAAGATGTTTGCCCCAATTGCTCAGGTAATATCCTCGCTTTATCTATATATGTTGTTGGATGCCCGGTAGGTCTGGACGAAAGCTACTCCGATCTTGTAGCTAGTCACAGTCCCCCATTTAGGTTGGCATCAGCCCCCCTCCGGTTGGAGGAGTGCCGATCCCTTGAGCTACAGCTCTTTAGTGTTTCCCCCCTGCCAGGTTGGCTTTTGCATTGTTTGTTATTGTGTTTTCCTGTCTACCTTCCCTACTCGTATCCCTTCCCCGCAAACCCAAAACCACTACTACCTGGCCGCCCCGAGGCTCCTCACCACCCCTGCCCTCCCTGCCTGCAAGTACCTCCCAACGCCTGGAAGGGGCTGCTGACAGCCCTCGGGCGTCTTGGGCTTTTCCGGGATGGGGGAGGTGGTGATCAGCTCCTTCAATGTGAAGGGCCTTAATATCCCTGAGAAAAGATCAAAAATCTTGTATAGCCTCCACAAACAGAAAGCCAAGATAATCCTTCTTCAGGAAACCCATTTTAAAACGGGTCACGTTCCCGATATTCGGGACAGATACTACACGACTTGGCACCATAGCTCCAACCCGGAAGGGAAGACGAAGGGGGTGTCAATAGCTCTCCACAAATCGCTCCCCCACGAGATACTAGATAGTAAAGTCGATCCCCGGGGTAGGTTTCTATTCCTCAAAATTAGGATATTCAACAAGACCTACACTCTCGCAAATCTGTATGCCCCCAACACGGACCAGACTCGGTTCTCTGCCCAGACCCTCAAATTATTAGAAGAATTTGCGGAGGGGGTGATAATTGTCGGGGGAGACCTGAACGTTCCACTTAACCCCTCACTCGACACTTCATCCGGGAGGGCTTCCGTGTCGCTGAGCAAACTCAATAGCTTGAGGAAAGCGCTAACAAGCCTCCAGCTGGTTGACACATGGAGGGTCCTTCACGGCCAGAGGAGGGACTACTCTTTTTATTCGCATGCTGCAGGTTCCTACAGCAGGATTGACTATCTGCTCACGAGCCATCATGCCCTGGACTGGGATCCCGAGGCGTGGATAGGACCTATCTTGTGGTCCGACCACGCCCCGATCTTTATTTCACTGACCCTCCCCGGTCAGTCGCCTGCCTGCTGGTCGTGGAGGCTCAACGACGCCCTGCTCGGTGACGCGGTTTGCTCTTCCGCGATTGAAAAGACGATTGAGCACTTCCTCGAAGATCACAGGGCTGACCCGACCCCCCTGCCCGCCCAATGGGAAGCCCTGAAATGTGTTCTCAGAGGTGAACTTATTAAGCAGGGTTCTAGAATTAAACGAGAAAAGTCGGCGCTAATTCAGAAAACCCTAAGCGATATCCACGCACTAGAGGCTGCACACAAAGCGAGACCCACTGACCTAGGGCTTCTGGAACTGCAGGGTGCTAGGGAGAAGTTACAGAAATTGTATAATCAATCCTACCTAAGCTACAGGGATAAGGGAAGGGCCCAACTCTACAGACTGGCAAACAAATGTGGCCGAACACTGGCCAGAACCCTCCACCCTCGGCCAACGGCCGCGTATATTCCTGCTATCCGGAAGCCTGACGGCTCCTTGGCGCAGGCTCCCTCGGATATAGCGGCCACCTTTAGAGAATTCTATAACTCCCTCTATAATATCCAGAACCCCTCCTGCTCTCCTCCGGTTCGGGGGTCTCCACCCTCTGTGATTGACGACTACATTAAAAGTACCCCGTTACCCTCACTTTCCGTGGAGGAAACCGAGTCCCTGGAGAGGCCTTTCTCTGCCCTGGAGGTTATCCAAGCTATTAAAGACTCACCAGCCGGTAAATGCCCAGGCCCAGACGGATATACCCCCAAATTCTATAAACAATTTGAGGCCAAGTTGACCCCCTTCCTAACAAGGGTGTTTAACTCCATAGGCGATACCTGCCCTTTCCCCAAACAGACCCTCGAGGCCTCGATCTCGGTCATCCCTAAACCAGGAAAGGACACCTCGATCTGTGGCAACTACAGACCAATTTCAATTATCAATATTGACCTTAAGATCTATGCTAAGATCATAGCCGTGAGACTGCAGGGTTTGCTCCCTGATAGGATTCACCTAGACCAAGTGGGGTTCGTGCCGGGGAGGGAGGCCAGGGACAATACAAACAAACTGTTCACCCTGATCTCACATGTCGCCTCCTCCAAAATCCCAGCTTGTCTCCTCGCGTGTGACGCTGAGAAGGCATTTGACAGGGTGAACTGGGCCTTTATGTCTGCCACATTGAGACAGATCGGGATTGGCCCTGGCCTCCTCTCCAAAATCATGGCCCTATATGGTGGCCCAACAGCTAGAGTCAGAATCAATGGCCTACAGTCCGCCCCATTCTCTATAAGCAATGGCACGAGACAGGGGTGCCCTCTTTCCCCCCTCCTTTACGTGTTGACGATGGAACACCTAGCCATAGCCATACGCAACAACCCTGATATTAAGGGCATCCAGATTGGTGAGAACCAGTTTAAGACATCTCTGTTTGCAGATGACTTGATGCTACATATCACAGCGCCACACATATCATTCCCGGCTCTCTTAAAGGAGTTTGAGCGCTTCAGCACGGTGAGCAATTTCAAAATCAACCTTTCCAAAACTGAGGCGCTCAACCTCTCTCTTCCGCGCCAAGAGGTTTGCCTCCTTGAGGCAAACTTCCCATTCAAATGGAAGGCTCAGGCCATCAGGTACCTAGGCATTCTAATACCGGCTGATCTCTCCAAAATATACGATCTTAATTACTCCCCTCTCCTAGCTAAAATAGGTAAGGAACTAGAGGCTTACACAAAGAGACCGATCTCCTGGTTTGGCAGGGTCAATAGTCTAAAGATGGACATACTCCCAAAACTTTTGTATGTGTTTCAGACTGCCCCGATAGGTCTGCCCAGCAGCTTTTTTAAAAAACTGAGCTCAATATTCTCAAAATTTGTGTGGGGGTCTTCTAGACCTAGGATTAGACTTTCGACGCTCTCCAGAGGCAGGGGGGAAGGGGGCATGGGACTCCCTGACATAAAAACCTACCATGCGGCGGCAGTCCTACAACGGCTAGTGGACTGGACACATAGAGGAAAGGAAAAACTGTGGGTTCAATTGGAGAAGTCACTCTCTCGGTTCAACCCTTCCACAATAGTGTGGGCTGCCCCTCTAACCCGGCCACAGAAAGGGACTCTACCATATCTTATGCAACATTTCCTGGATGTTTGGGACCCACTCCAACAAAAACACAACTTGGTTCGTAGACCCGGCCCCCTTACGCCGATCTTTGATAACCCAGCATTTGAACCAGGCATGCTCTCTAGGAGCTTCCTCATTTGGGAAGCTTCCGAGGGTATAACGGTGGGCCAGGTGATGCGAGACGGGACCATCCCCACCCTGGATGACCTGAGGGCTAGAGCAGGGAACAAGCGTATCTCCTGGCTGCTGCACAGACAGCTCCATACCTTCCTATCATCCAATAATATGGTGGAAAGGGCCCGGATCCCCCCCACAACGCTAGAGTCCCTGATCCTGCAAGACACCTCCCCTGACCATATGATCTCCAGGCTCTATAAACTTTTATCCAAATCTCTTCATACGGGGCCACCCAGATTCATTGAAAAATGGGAAAGAGAATTAGGTCTCCCGCTCTCTGAAAGTGACTTAACAAAGATTTATGCCTGTACCCATAGCTCCTCCATAGCCACAGCCACCAATGAGCGCAATTATAAAATCCTTTCACGATGGTATAGGTGTCCTGCAGACATCCATAGATTTGACAAAAATACCCCCAGTGTGTGCTGGAGATGCCAGCAGGAGGAGGGGAATATGATCCACATTTGGTGGGGCTGCCCAAGCATTAAATCTCTGTGGGACGAAATCCTCTGCATTTATGGACAGGTGTCGGGTAAAATCACTCTGAATACGCCCCAGCTGGCGCTCCTATCGCTGCTTCCCTGCTCTATAACCAGCGCTAAGAGGGATGTCCTCCGCTTCTTCCTGGCGGCCATGAGAGCAGTCATCCCTAGACACTGGAAGTCAGCAGACCCCCCCACACTGGCGGAATGGGTTCAGGAGTTGGAGTCTATACGATATTTAGAGAGCCTAATTGCTGTCGACTCAGAATCCACCAGCAGATATGTAATGGTCTGGGCGAGCTGGTTGGACTTCCGGGACACCCGCTTACCTGCGCTGTTGTGAGCAGCTGTGAGTAAATGGATAGCCATACTACGGGGGTCCTTGGTGTCCATCAGCTCTCCCTGGATCATGGAGCTTTCAGGCGACTCCTCACAGGCCCGTACAGGTGGCATGGGAGAAATCAACCCTAACCACCTCCCAATAATTAAGGCTGTCCAGGTGGCCAACTACTGCGATCTCCCCCCCCCCCCCCCCTCGCCCTGGTCTCTCTCCCTTCCTCCCCTACATACCTCTCCCCACATTGTTATAACTTTTCACCAATGGAGAACGTCTGTTTCCCAGTGTGGGATTACATGGGTTATTTATATGGGACCTGCACAGGTCCCCGTAGGTCTCATTGAGTAATAGAGGTACGGCTAGGATAACCCTCCCACGGAACTGAGTCATGATGTATTGAATTGAAGTTTGATGTATGCAGTTCACCCTATGTGTCAAATTGTCGACTTCATATGTGTTACACGATATGTTGTTCCCATCCCCTCACCCCTTGCTTTCTGTATTCCCTTCCCCCACTCCCCTTGTGTTGTATACAACTTGTTGTTTGAAAAAATCAATAAAAACCGATTACATTAAAAAAAAATGACATAGGGGGAACCCCATTTTTGGGGGGATTTTCAAGGGTTAAAAACCCTTAAAATTCCAAAAGAAAATGACATGGGGTCCCCCTTACCCGAAGTAACCAGCCCAGGACCAGCTATGCAGGGCTTGTAGAAACAGGGCGCAGGGGCCAGCTTTTGTGGCCCTGGCCCTGCAGGCTACAAGTCCGCATAGCCCGTGGCCACGGGCTCTTCTGCCCCTCCCTGGGCTTTGGGGAGGCAGGTAATGGGGGTGCTGGGGGTTAATGGCAAGTCACCTGCTAGCCGCAGGTGACTTGCCATCCCACAGCCTTGTGAACTGGCATAATGGGGCTCATGGACCCCTTACCAGTTCACAAGGGGTTAAATGTAAAAAAAAAAATAAAAAAATAAAAAAAACAGACACAAAGAAAAAAAAAAAAGATCTTTATTTTGTCTTACTTTACTCACCTCCGATCCTGTGTCCCCCGGCAATCTGCGATGACAGCTGTCAGTCTGCTCGGGTGTTTGGAGGAGAGAGCCTGGGGAGGGGAGGGGGGGCGATCACAGCCCTCTCCCCCTCCCCACCTCTCTCCTCCAAGCACCCCAGCAGACTGATTCTGAGTCTCGGGTGCCGGTATTAAGAGTGATGTTGTGGGCAAGCATACCTGATCCAGGAAGTGGGGGGGAAGAGGCTGGGGGGGCGATCGGAGGGCAACAATGGAGGGGGGCCAGAAGGGATGTTAGGATTTCATTAAAACAGACCAAAAAAATCAAAAGACACCTGGTCCGCTTGGTTAAACACTTTAATTTCCCCCATGGAAACATTGCAAGCCGGCCCAGAGACTTATAAGACTCCTGGTCTTAACACCCTCCTCAAGACTTGAGTTGCAGTGGTCTCCCTCAATGGGGTATACATGAATCGGGATACCACACTGTACATGCTGTGACCACCCCCCAGATTGCCTGGTTTACTCACCTCTCCCTAGAGCCTCATCAGGGCCACATCCCCAGCATACCTCTATTTGGGGCGCTGAATGGCTGGACCCGGCACACTCACAGCTTTGCGGTGCTGAGCTCAACGGCAAAGGAAATCTGAATAGAGCGCTGCTGATTGGCTGAGTAGCCTACATGTGAACCAAAAAAATGTGAGCTTTTTAGCAATCCCAGGGAGATGCACAGAGTGGGGCATCCCAAATCTACCCTGATTTGGGATGCCCCACTCTGTGCATCTCCCTGGGATTGCTAAAAAGCTCACATTTTTCCCCTGCCAGGGAGCAACAAAACCCAAGAAAGTGAAATTCTTGGGTTTTGTTCCTTTTTAAATGTGGAGCACTGAGGGGACAGGGAGGGGGTGTTAGGAAGTGGCTTTAGCATAAAATAAATGACCCTATCAGACTCACTGTATTAAAAACTTACTTTAGAGTGAAACACTAACACTGGCACCGCTCCTCCGTGAAGCAGGCAGAGGTTGAGAACCCCACTCCAGGTCAGCCAGAGCCAGGCCAACCCCTCACACCGGCTGCTGTGCGCATGCAGCAGGGCACTGTAGCCTTTACTCCAGCGCATCTCTAGGATCCCACCCACCTCATTACTCACTCCTTTTCAGGGCCGTCCTTGCTGGCCAGCAGCACCAACACACAACAATCTTTGGTTTTCTGCTTGGTGACACAGCTTATTGCCTGTGCCAGCTGTCAGTGAGCCTTTAGGGACCTGGGACCCCTGGCACCCCCTCCCCCGCTATTATGCTTTAATCATGCCACAAATAAGAATCTATGTGATGCATAAATATGCATACCTGTTGCAATAGCATCCTGAAATGTGGCTTCTTTATTCTCTTGATAATTTTTGTGTGCTGCAGCCTCTTCATCACCCCACCAAGATGGCTGTCCATATAAAGGTGTACCACGAGGCACTGCAGAAACATCTGCAAAAAAAAAATACATATGCAAAGATCACCATATAAAGCATGAATAGCAGTCCCTAAAATGACATATTTTTCTTACATTCAAAAACATGAAAGTAAACCATGCATATAATGCTTTCCAGATGAAGAAGTCGGAGACCAAGAGCGTTTCTCAGGACCATGCACCAGCCACAAGAGAAAACAGGACGATTACCTGATCTGAACGAACTTAAAGTGGACCAAAAGTGAAAGAAAAAAAGAAAAGGCATGCTGTACAAAAAGATGTTGGACAGAGCGGGCAAGCACTCCACACTGTGGGTGTGTGCGCCTCTGAGCGGGGACGAGAGTGTCCTCCTCTTCCCTGTGGATGAATGTACAGCGCATGAATGGTCAGCGAGCAGGAAACTTTAGCATTTTCCTTCACAAGATATCTTTGCCTGTTCTTCGAAAAATAGAAATTCTAACTAACTGGATAAAAGAACTTGCACTCTAATATATATCAATGTTGACGTGCGGTTCACCCTCCATGAACATACCAGCCGGTATGCTATACTTACCTCCATCTTTATTCAGTGCCGGGTGGTGTCCCTTGCTGCTCTGGCGCATCTGTGTCGACCTTCAGAAGACAAAAGTACAAAACTCCCCTTCCTTCTATACTGGCACACTGCCAGTGTCTGCTCGCTTTCCGCCATTGGGAGGGAAATTTATAATTTGGGGCTTGTCTGTCATTAGACAGCAAGGGTGCAGGAGGAGATCCCCCAGGCTAACCCTTTCCCACGGTGCTGAGCGAGCAGAGGTTGGCAGAGTGCCAGCATAGAAGGAAGGCAGATTTTCATTTTCCTTCCTTCCATAGGCCGGCAGCGTGGTCTATTTGACTGTATGTATGGGCGGGGCTGAGCAGTCTTATCAGTGCTGCCCTAGATGATTCAGCTCCGGGGTCACAGACGAGTGTCAGGCCACGTAAGCTGTATTACAGCTTCACTAAATTCTCACTAAATCACATAGCAATGGGATAAGGAGATCCACACTCTAAGGAATCTGTTGCTCTACAACTGGAAGTAAGCATGCAAGAATGCTTACATTATAAAGCCATGATGTTTATGCAAGTTTTTTTTCAATAGCACAGCGCAGTTCGGATGTTTTTTTTGTGCATAAAGACTGTTGGTCCATTTTAAAGCTGACCAAAGCAGTAGATGCAAATCAAGATCAGCCAACCCCCTTTACAATAGTTTCCTCCCTGGGGCTTTATGTGCACCTTTGTACATGTCTTTAAACATGTCATGCCATGTGGGCGTGGCCTTGGCAGTGGAAAAAAAAAGTTAAAAAAAAAAAGACGGTTCACATAGCAGCCAGCTGCATTGCCCAAGGTACGCGGGTAGGTGGGCAGTATGGGGGGTTCCTTTTAACCCTTTTAGTGCCAGCCTGCCTAGAAATGTTGCCAGACAATTTTTCACCTTTTTGCGCTATATAGGTTTAACTATAGGTTTTTCAGGAAATTCCAGGAATTTCCATGAAAATTATTTATTGATTTTTTTGCCAGAGTTTTTCCTAAAACATAAAATGTCTTGTTTGTAATTTTTTCAATGTAAAAAATAAGTTGTTTTGAAATAAAAAATGTATGTTTTTCAAGGAAACTATATTGCAAGTAAAAGCCCCATTCCTCCCAATTTTATTGGTACCATATATGTATCGAAAGACACCCGTTCCTGCCCAGGGCAACGCAAACTAAAAAGAGCACTTTATGACATTTTCAAATGAAATACAACTACTATGTGCACTAAAGAAAAAAAGTAGTGTGGTGTCTTTCGTATCCAGCAAAACCACACCAAAGTTTATTTCCCTCTACTTACCTTGATTCCATCGCTGATCACCGCTGTTGCCCCCACAGCCGGTAGTGACCAGCAGAAGCCAGCAGTGTGGCAGGGGATCGGAGTCCCCCACCCCGTTTCTGAGATCACCTCAGGTTTCTGACACTTGGAGCCGGGAGTAGCCTTGTATACTGCCAGAGTGAAATGCAGAAAGAGGGAGCTGTCAGAAGCCGAAGCGGGGGAAGAGAACGGGCATTCTCTGCCCCACTGAAGGAGTTGAGATGGAGTTGAAATGTTTTTTTGTTTTTACCACAGAAGAGCAGAACAGAAGTTGCAGCAGCATTGAAAAATACAATTCTGTGAAATACTCACCTGTAGAATTGGTATTATACGTATACAGTACGTCCTGCTCCAGATATAATACTTACACTTGGGTATTCTCCGCCAGATGGCGCTGTGCACTGCAGACATGCAAAAACAGGCTCCTCCCGGCCCTTCAAATACCCAGGGACCTCCCACAAATCCCCAGCATTGAAAAGCAGTGAAAAAAGAAGCCGGGAGAAACTAACCCCCAAAAACTGGTAATAACAACAATGATAGCAATCACCATACAGGGGATCCAGAATAATGCAAAAACCAGGGTGGGGTGGAGCAGGACGTACTGTATACGTATAATACCAATTCTACAGGTGAGTATTTCACAGAATTGTATTATTCTAAGTATACAGTACGTCCTGCTCCAGATATAATACTTACACTTGGGACATCCAATAGCAGTGTCCATAAAGTAGAGTGGGATCCCCAACAAAAAGGCACAGCAGACAGATAAAAGCACTGTCACCTGCAAACCTTGCTACCAAGAGTGACATGAGCAAGGCTCTAACGTCAACCTCATAAAAACCTTTGAAAAGGTATGAACAGAGAACAAGTAGCGGTCTAGCAGACTTGTTCCACAGAAACCTGGTGCCGAAAGGCCCGAAGTAGAAAGAAGAATCAGAAATAAGGCGAGAAGAAGATTCTTCCCCTTAAAAGAACAGGCCTGAGTAACAGCCTGACAAGTCCAAAAGCTAACAGCAGCCTTGGCAGAAGCCGAAACCTTTTTCTAGGACCAGAAGGGACAACCCATCCAAGTAAAGACCAGGCCAAAGGCCGCATAATCCCTGGAATCAGACTAAATCAGGCACATACAGGATGGAGACGCCCGCAAACCCCAAGGGGCAACAGTCCCCCTAAGGGACGAGAGACAATCCAGGAAAACACTTCCAACACCTGTAGAGGGAATGTAGACCCCCTTTTCTCAGCGATACTAGGAATAAGGCCCAGATGAAAGACAAAGTCTTGAATACATGAGCATAAGACACCACCTTAGGCTGAAGGTCCGGCGTAAAGCGGAACACCACCTCATCTTGAAGTATATATCTATGAACGAGAGCTAGCTAAACAGAGCCGCCCGCTCAGGCACACGGCTGACTGAAGTAACAGTCCCTAGAAGGACAACTTGAGGGTAAGAACAGTCAGACAGCATCCGGAATAGGTCCAAAGGGAACACCCCGCAAGGCAAGCAGAATAAATTTGAATCCCAACAGGGAACATAGAATTACGTGGGGGACGCACATGAGTAACCCCCTGAAAGAAGCCTTAACCAAGGAAACTTGAGCAAAAAACTTCTACAGGAAGTCGGACAGGCAGAACCTGACCCTTCCGAGTACTGAGTTGGAGAATTCCAACTCCAACCCATGCTGTAATAACTCTAGAACCCTGGGAACAGAAAACGCCCGACAGGGAAGAGACCTAGACTCACACCAATCAATATGGGTACGCATACCCTATAATAGACGGAAGAAGAAGAAGAAGAAGAAGCTTGCTCCTAGACTTCCCATAGTCTCAATCACAGAGACAGATAAGCCTGTCTCCATCAAGATGGATGTTTCAGCAGTCAGGCCGTCTAGGCCAGAGTCTGTAGATCGGGGTGACATAAAGGGGCCCGAGTGAGCAGAGCTGGCACTCCTGGCAGAACGTACAGATCTACTGTCCTCAGTACCGCGTCTGCGAACCACACTCCACTAGGCCACCCGGGGGCCACCAGAACCACTGGTCCCCCCCTTCCCTAGCAGGAGGCATGGAGAAAGACATACAGAACAGAATGTCCTGTCATAACATTACTAAATCATCATGACCACGGCCAGAGAATCCTGGGACAGGGAAACAAGGGCAGAGAGCTTGTGATAGTGACGGGGCACACACAGATCCACACTGGTTGGACCTCATAGTGACACAAGGATTAGCACATCCTGTCGCAGAGGGACTTCCACCGGAGCGAATACCACCGATATGCAGGGAACATTGTCCACCACCCAGATCAGGATCGGAGACACTTCCCGGAGGACCCTCCTGCACCGGGTCCCTCCCTGAATTTTCAATGTAGGCCAAGGCCATCAGCTAGGCCTAGCTCCCCCGAACAGGCAGGCCCTGAAGAGGAGTAGGCAAGCGAGTTAGAACTAACTTGAACGCGCAGAGATTCAAACATTGATAGGTGTATAGGCCTCCTAAGGGCCCTACCTCCCCTGGAACCGTAGGGACTTCCAGAAGAAGACCCCCCCCCCCAACCTGATAGATTGGCATCCATGGTGACTGTCTACCCAGGAAAGGGCAAGAAGGGACTGCCCTCAGGCAGGTTTCTTGAGTTCATCCACTACAAGAGGGACCTCCTCACCAGGGAGGAAGGCACACACACACTGCTCCAGGGATGCTGGGTCCTTGTCCCGTAGGACAAATAGGAGAAGTTGCAGAAAGCCCCAGGGGGGGCTGAGCATAAGGGCCTCTTCGGAGTACGCCACCAGCGGGCCCACCAGCTGCATCCCCTGCCTGGTGGAGGGACGGGGACAGCTAAGAGGGACTGAGCCCATACAACCAGATTGTCCACTTTATTGCTGAGGAAGGAAGATCCTTGCTTGAACTGTATAAAAATCATTCATAGGAATGGAGTTACCAATGAAGGGGACAATAAGGACTTGGGGTGTTTGATCACCCCTCCAAATAACTCCCAAATGGACACCCTCAAGCCGAGTATCCAACGTAGCCAGACGTAGAGACTGGGAAGTGATGAGGACGTCCAGGTAGGTCATCGCGCGGACGCCCCTTGGTCTCATGGGAAACCACACCCCCGTCAGCACCCTGGTGAGCACTCTATGAGCTGAAGAGAGGCCAGATGACAAGGTCACGATTATCAGTGTTGTTCAACCAACACGAATCTGAAGAACCTCGGTGTCCAGAAGACACAGGGAAGTAAAAATAAACAGCATTGAGCTCCACAGACAGCAAGAAGCCCCCGACGCGCAAGGAGCCGATGGCCGAGCGCAGTGTTTCCATTGCAGAAACCGCCTGTAACTGACGAATTGCTGAAAATCTGTGAGACCAGATTGGGCCAGACTGACCCATCCTTTTTTGGGGAACTGTGGAAAGGTTAGTGTATCGGCCCCTGCCTCTGCCTATTAAGGGTAATCTGCAAGAGACCCCCAGACCCCGCAGGCCTTGCATGGCCTGCACCAGCACCTGAACAGAGGCAGGGACCAGGAGCACCCGGGACCCGATAATCTTGGAGGAGGCCGCGCAGCAAACTCTATCTTGTATCCGGAGGGCACTACCTCCTGAATCCACCAGTCTGAGGCGTGTTACCTCCTGGCATGAGCAAGGTGCCGCAGCCGTCCCCTCACCCAGACGGGCAAGGGCGCCCTGACATGCTTGAGGGGATGTTGGTGGAAGACTTAGGCTTAGCCCCGCCGGAGGGGCCAGAGCATTATATGCCGCTCCTGGGGCAGGAGTCTGCACGAGCCCCCAGGAAGGACACCCCTGGTTCTTGTTTTACACTATGGTAGGGAGGGGGAGGGGTTACCCTGCCCCGAGGGGCCGGGACGGCCGCCTACGTTTGGGTGAATTGCCCTTATTTACCAAACAGGTCCAGACGGCCCCAAACAGGCGTTGCCCTCTAAAGGGAAGCCCAGTAAGAGTCTTCTTAGCATCATCGTCAGTACCCCACTGTCGCAGCCAAACCAAGCGACGTATAGCCACCACAAGGGCAGGAGTCCTTGCACACATTCTAATGGTGTCATCCAGTGCTAATAGGCTAAATTTTACAAATACATCACAACTGGAGAGTGCATTAAACGCATCCCAGGGGAGATACTCAGGGTGATGATCAAGCATCTTTCTGATGAGGGTTCTAGCGGCCACTGTAGTGATGACCGCGGCACAGACCGAGCGCAGCGCCGTCCCTGTACAATGCGCCGGTCCTCAGCATCCCGAAGGGTACTATAAGCAGGGGCTGTAATAAAGGGGGGTGGGTTAGAAACCCCTACGATCTGCGCATCCACCACGGGAGGTGATGACTAACAATTGACCACCTCAGGGGGAAAAGGGGTATTTCCTATCCCAGTCCCCTGGAATTTACTGGGGAAATCCCATTCCTTGAGTACAAGAGCATGGAAACGAGCCTGCTCTAGAAATTCCAAGCGCGCTGTCGCTGTATGGAAACGCTCCCCTCTCGGCTTGGAGGCCTCACCAGGGAGAGAGATAGACAGGACCTTAAAGACCTTAATCAACAAATCTCACACTGGCCCCAGTATTCAGGGCCAGAATCGCCATGACTCCTCGGCCTCTCATCAGATGAGCCTGAGTCAGAGACCAGCTCTCCTTCATCAGAAGGGGTATAGTCATACGGAGTAGTCAACTCCTCAGTTCCCATAGGACAACACAAAACGGGAGGCGTCAAGGGCCACTTCTTACCAGGGCCCCTGTGCCCTGACAACCTCGCCATAATCTGATCAGCTGTAGGCAGGCTGGAAGACACAGCAGGCTGCAAATCCCCACTTGTATGCGACTCAGCAGGAGTGAGAATTAAGCATGGGGAAATAAGTGTATTGAAACGAGGTGCAGCCACTGGCAAGCCTGATTGCAGGGCCAGTGCTTGCTCGGCACATGGTGCGCAGACCCGTGCCCTGTCAGCATCAGCATGGGGTTGACCACACGCTATACACAGCCGGTCTTGTCCCAGAGGGACCCCGGTCACATAATTCTGAGATGCCTCCATATGGTGATTATCTAGGCACAATATGCCAGCAGGGATTTACGCAATAGGCAACCCTGGATGCCCCAAAGACCCGCTAGGAAGGTGGGAGAATTTTACAAGGCCCGCTATAATTTAACCCCTTTGGATAGGGCCCACCGCTACACTGGGCACAGGGCAATAATGCGGGAGGGGCATCCACTATGAGGCTCACCATCAGCCTAACCGCCTACCCTATGGTGGGGGACTGCAGTGGAGCATGGCTCCGTTAAGCACACATGGTGCTGCCTACCTTCACCCGACCAGCGCAGCCCAGGCTGGGAGGCACATCACAAGGAGGACGAGTGGGAATAGTCCAACAGGGCCGCAGGCTGTAATAGCCCATGTCTTCGCAGTCGGCACTGCAGAGAAATCTGGGGATTTGTGGGAAGTCCCTGGGTATTTGAAGGGCCGGGAGGAGCCTGTTTTTGCATGTCTGCAGTGCACAGCGCCATCTGGCGGAGAATACCCAAGTGTAAGTATTATATCTGGAGCAGGACGTACTGAATACTATGAGAGTCATTTGCCAAATAATAATAATAATCGTAACATAATCACTGCAGACTGCTCTCATTGGACGAGCATCCTGAGGGGTTTCACACAGCGGGGTATCGCGATTTAGGATGCCCCGGGAGAAAGGCACCAGCCACTGGTGGGTTTTGTTCCACTTTAAACTAATCCTTCACAGGGCTACTACTGGACTTTTATACTGCTACTGTGACCCTTTGTCCTAATGATAAAGGAAAAATCAACCATTTTGGCTGACCACAAAATCCCAGTATAGGTGTTGAAAAATCCCTAAACGTCTGATTTCTCAGGACAGAGTTGTTGGAATGGTTTCATTTTTTTTTTGGGGGGGGGGGGGGGGCATAGTTGCCCATTGTATACTTGTGCACACATAGGAATTTTCTCTCAGCATTTAACCCATTTGCACAGTGAATGTACACATGTCCGGAGTGGTGGGCTGCCCTAATTACAGCGCCCAGGATCAGTTGGGGGGTTAGGTGCCTTGCTCAAGAGCACTTCAGTTAAGTCCCATGGCCGGGAATTGAACCTGAAACCCTCTATTCACAAGGCCGCCATTTCCTGTTTCTGTGTGAGGAAAGCTGGAATTAACTTGTTAAACCGGACCTTCAGCGTGATTTAATGAAAAGCCCAAACTCTTAAAAAACGGTTCCCCAGCATCTAAAATTAATATATTTTACGTTTTTAGTCACTAACTTATTATTCTTTCCCCCACTGGGCTGCAACTCTGTTCAGGAATTTAGGGTACGGGTGCCGCCATCTTGACTCAGAAGCATCACACTTACTGAGGAGAAGAGAGTGGGATAAGGTACAGGGGGGCGGGTTATAGCTGTGCTTTGCTCAGACAGAGCTGGGGTCAGGTAAAGGTCAGCAGACCCAGAATGCAGAGCAGCACAGTCAGGAGGCACTTCCTGTTTGCAGGCTGCCTGATAAGATGGCAGCTTCCATAAGCCGCCATTTTGGATGTTTAAAGGCTCATAACATGCAGTAGATGCAGGTAGGATGATTTTTAATGTGGACAATCTGTATGTACAGGGTGTGGGAAACATATAAGATAGACTCTTATTCAGAGTGAAGGGCCGCTTTAAGGACAAACTTTTGCTACTAGTGATTTAATCAGTCAATTCACTTATGCAATACCAAATCCGAGTCCCCAATTCCTCATGCTAGAGTATGTAGGAGCATCCTGCACTAAGCAACTTCCAACAAAGGACAACAGTTTGGAAAAAAGCCAGACCAGGGAAAGGGGTCACATAAAACTAAACTGGCACTTTTTACTTGCAAAACTTTGCTGGATCACAACTAGGTTGGAACAAGTTTTGCCTAGTCGCGGGATGTGACACCTTCCAATGTCACAAAAATGTATAGTGAAATCCAAAAGGAAGTCATGGTCACAGGAGACTTATACGTGGCTTAGCCTTTCAGCCTGGCCATGGCACGCAAGGTTTTCATCAAGGTGCTCATCATGGCAATAGTGAGACCTGGTGCTTTCTAACCTGGACAACTTCCTATTCCCTATTTTTAGAAAAACCAGATGCCACAACCCCGGGTTCGGTTGATGCCCGGCTGGTGGCTGAGCTCAATTACCCCATCTGTGGTACCGGTAGCCACCAGCTGGTGTCACCAGAGCTCTGGCTGCAGACCCCATCTGCAGTTCCATCAGCCACCAGCGGGTGTCACCAGAGCTCTGGCGGCTCACCCTACCATCAGCCACCAGCAGGTGTCAGCAGAGCCCTGGATGCTCTCTCCCCATCATCTGCTGCACCTGGTGTGTGGGCTATTTAAGGAAGATTGGCCCTCCACCTGGTGCAGCAGGATTTTGTTTGCTTGTCGTTTGCATTGGTGACATTTGTAGCTATTGGAACCGGAATCTGTTTCTGTATCTGTCCCTGAGTTATCATCTGCTTCTGCCTTCAGGTGAGTGTGCCAGCACCTTGGGGCTCCAGTTTTCCCTTGTTTGTTATCTTTGTTAGTTAGCTTGTTTTTGTCCCTTTTTCTGAAAATAAGATATTTTTGTTATGTTCCTTTTGATTTAATAAACCCCCCTGTTCACTGCACTTCTTGTCGTGTCATTGCTCTGGCCAGACTTTCTGCTCCATGGCGGAGAGTTCATATTAGAGAACTCTCCGGCCTGACATAATCCTGCTGCCTACCCACCTGGCCAGAGCATTGCGCATCCTGGGACCTATAGTCCCTCTAGCTATTGCTCTCCATTCTTAGCCCCTATAATGGATCCTGCAGTGATCAGAAAGTTGCTGACATTAACAGAAAGCCATGCTGATGCTTTGCATGCATTGTTTGTGGGATATTCCAAACCCATGTGCCTAGACATGATAAACTATATCCATTCTCTGATTGATCAAGGGGATTTTGATTTTCCTTTTGCTCAACCCCTCATTAAGATCCTGGTGGATGTAGCTTTCAATATTAATTCTCCTTTGCCACAGGTTAAGCAGACCTGTTCCATTGAACCCTGTGTCCCTGATCAGATTCCCCCAGCTCCTCTCCCCTTAGATAGATTTGTAGGGTCTAGGGGTTACTCTGAGGTGCTGTGCGCTTTACCTGGGGCCTTGGCTCATGGGTCAGCTATTTCCTCATGGGGCCAACCTGTGCCTACCGCTGGAAGCCAGGACCCTGATTCCTGGTTCTATGAAGAATCTGATGATGATGATCCTGTCACCAGAGCGTCCCACCGCGAGTCAGCCGCCGCTGAATATCTCCCAGGAACCTACCTTGTCTCTGTCCCTCAGCGAGCCTGCCGCCGGGTCCCTCAGCGAGCCTGCCGCCGGGTCCCTCAGCGAGCCTGCCGCCGGGTCCCTCAGCGAGCCTGCCGCCGGGTCCCTCAGCGAGCCTGCCGCCGGGTCCCTCAGCGAGCCTGCCGCCGGGTCCCTCAGCGAGCCTGCCGCCGGGTCCCTCAGCGAGCCTGCCGCCGGGTCCCTCAGCGAGCCTGCAGCCGGGTCCCTCAGCGAGCCTGCAGCCGGGTCCCTCAGCGAGCCTGCAGCCGGGCCCCTCAGCGAGCCTGCAGCCGGGCCCCTCAGCGAGCCTGCAGCCGGGCCCCTCAGCGAGCCTGCAGCCGGGCCCCTCAGCGAGCCTGCAGCCGGGTCCTGCTTCCAACCAGCTTCAGGACCCCCTGGCTTTGAGTCTGCACCCGGGCTCTGCTACCAGCCGGCACCCGGGCTCTGCTACCAGCCGGCACCCGGGCTCTGCTACCAGCCGGCACCCGGGCTCTGCTACCAGCCGGCACCCGGGCTCCCGGGCTCTGCTACCAGCCGGCACCAGACTGTGCTTTGAACCCGGGCTCTGCCTTGGCCTGCACCCAGACCGTGCTTTGAACCCGGGCTCTGCCTTGGCCCTGCGCCCTACTTGAATCCGCACCTGGGCCCTGTCTTGAATCCGCACCCGGGCCCTTTCTTGAATCCGCACCCGGGCCCTGTCTTGAATCCACACCCGGCCGTCATCTGGGCTCTGCCTTGGACCCGGGCCCTGTGTTGGATCCGCACCCGGGCCCTGTGTTGGATCCGCACCCTGGCCCTGTCTTGGATCCGCACCCGGGCCCGGTGAAACAACAGTGGATCCCGGAGGTGGGATAAATATCCGGATTTTGGACATTTTTCTTTCCATGGACTTGAGCTTTTACTGTTTGGTCTTGCTCAATAATTTTTGTTTTGTTCAGAGGAGCGTTCAGGAGCCCGCTCCTGAGAAAGAGGGTAGTGTCACAACCCCGGGTTCGGCTGATGCCCGGCTGGTGGCTGGGCTTAATTACCCCATCTGCAGTTCCATCAGCCACCAGAGCTCTGGCAGCTCACCCTACCTGCAGTTCCATCAGCCACCAGCGGGTGTCACCAGAGCTCTGGCGGCTCACCCTACCTGCAGTTCCATCAGTCACCAGCGGGTGTCAGCAGAGCCCTGGATGCTCTTTCCCCATCATCTGCTGCACCTGGTGTGTGGGCTATTTAAGGAAGATCAGCCCTCCACCTGGTACAGCAGGATTTTGTTTGCTTGTCGTTTGCATTGGTGACGTTTGTAGCTATTGGAACCGGAATCTGTTTCTTTATCTGTCCCTGAGTTATCATCTGCTTATGCCTCCAGGTGAGTGCGCCAGCACCTTGGGGCTCCAGTTTTCCCTTGTTTATCTTTGTTAGTTAGCTTGTTTTTGTCCCTTTTTCTGAATATAAGATATTTTTGTCATGTTCCTTTTGATTTAATAAACCCCCGTTCACTGCACTTCTTGTCGTGTCATTGCTCTGGCCAGACTTTCTGCTCCATGTCGGAGAGTTCATATAAGAGAACTCTCTGGCCTGACACCAGAAAAGAGGATCCAAAGTGTTGTCCGTCTCAGACATTTGGGTGGATAATCTACCACATCATGTCTGCTCTGACACCTGCAAGCCAGTGTGCGCAAGGTACTGCGTGGCAGAGTGTGTCGTTTTACCAGTGCAAAAAGACTTTGGGCTTATGGGCATTGCGATCGAAGGAGTGGCGTAACTTAATGTGACAGAGCCCGAACATTAAATGGGGCCCTTCCAAGGCTCATACAGTACCTCTTTTGTGACTTTTAAATTAAGCACATGCAGTTAGACTGAAGCAGCAGACACAAATGCTACTTCCTTTCTCTAAATTATACCAAGTGAGCACAAATATGATAAAGTGGAGGAGCAACAATGATGGGCCCTACAGCAGTTGCACCCGCTCCACCCCTCCATAGTTACTTTCTTGTCCCAATTTCAAACCAAGCCCCTTCAGTTGCATATTCTGGTTAAATGGAACAGGTCCTCCCTCTCCACTTACCTTATTGGTCAGCTATCTCTATATATCTATGACATAGTTGCGGCAAATGGCTCTGATTGAGAGTCTGTGCATGCGCCACTGGCCCAGGAAGAGTTGAGTTATTATGGACGAGAGGAAGGCCAGCGGCCAGCCCCTGGAATCATTTAGAATCCAGGGCTAGCCCTTCAGGGTTTTGTTGTACTTTAAATCCCAAATATGAGTCTAGTGCCCATGTGGGGCATGGGAGAAGGGTGGGTGTTTTTTTTGTCAGGAGCCACTTTAGGCTCCAATACCCTACAGTGAATGGAGAAAACGATAATGGTGCATGAACATCCAACACATTGGACCAGATGGGTAAAACTTTCATTCAAAATAATCTGCCATCACAAAGCCCATTAATGAAACCGAAAAATCAACAAAAAATCATAATATATGATAGAAATGCACTAAACATCAAAATATATATATATATATATATATATATATATATATATATATATATATATATATATATATATGTAACAAAGGACTATACAGTATTTGATGAGCACACAGAAATGTTATGTTTGGTAAGTAATTTACCAGCATTTTTTTCCTCAGTCTTCAGTGCCTCCAATGCTTTGTAATGGGCTTCCACAGGAACATATGTAGTTGTGTCAGTCTTACATTTTGAATCTTCAGTTGCAAACTGTTTTTGTGTAATCTGAAGCTGACTTGAAAATTTTTCATGCTTAGGAAAATAAAATATATTTAAATTAAATGTAACAGTAAATCTAATAGACACATTATTTAAAAATACCATTTTGTGATTACTCACCTGTAAAATGGGTATTATATGTCTCACACCCTGCTTTGGAAATATTAATTACACGTGGGTTATGGTCCAGTAGAGGGCGAACTTCTGCAGAGATGACTAGAAAAAGAAGCCCCTCCCGACCCATAAATACCTGGGACCTCCCACACATTCCCCAGTATAAGAAAGCAGTAAGGGGACCAGGAAGAGCCAATAAAATCTAAGAGAAAAAAGTTTCACCATATAGAGGATCCAAGATACAACTCAGGGTGGGACGAAGCAGGGTGTGAGACATACTTATAATACCCATTTTACAGGTGAGTAATCACAAAATGGTATTATTAGAAGTATGTCTCACACCCTGCTTCGGAAATATTAATTACACGTGGGACATCCAATAGCAGTGTCCAAAAAGGGTGGGGATCCCAACAGGCAATAGTGCACAAATTAAACCACTGCAGCTTGCAGAACTCTGCAGCCAAAAACAGCATCCGCTGAGGCCCGCACATCAACCTTATAAAACTTGGAAAAAGTATGAACAGAAGACTAAGTAGCAGCCTTACAAACTTGTTCAACAGAGGTCTGGTGCTGAAACGCCCAGGAAGCCCCAACAGCACGAGTAGAATGAGCAGTGATCTGGAAAGGGGGATCCCTCCCCTTAGCAGAGTAGGTCCTAATAAACCGCCTGACGAATCCATTTACTAATGGTAGACTTGACGGGCGCCAAACCCTTCTTGGGCCCAGAGGGCACCACAAAAAAGGCGTCCGTCTTCCGGGATGGTGAAGTAGCCACCAGATAGTACTTTACACATCTAACGACATCCAGAGAGTGAAAAGCCCTCTCCTTGTCATTGCTAGGTTTAGGACACAATGAAGGAAGCACAATGTCCAATGTCAGGTGAAAAGCAGAGACAACCTTTGGCAGGAAGTCTGGTTTAAACGGAAAACCACCTTGTCCTGATGTCTCTCAAAGTAGGGGGCCTGAATAGACAGAGCCGCCAACTCAGAAACCCGTCGAACAGAGGTGATAGTCACCAAAAAGGCAACTTTAAAGGTGAAAATGGATAGAGCAGCATCCTGCACTGGTTCAAAAGGAGGACCTCCGAAGGGCAGTCAACACCAAATTGAAATCCCAAACAGGCAACATGGGTTTGCAAGGAGGGCGCACATGAGTGACCCCCTGAAAAAAGGTCGTAAACAAAGGATGAAGAGCAAAAGATCTCTGAAAGAAAACCACCAGAGCGGACACATGCCCTTTAAGGGTGCTAAGTTGAAAACCCATGTCCAGACCATGCTGAAGAAACTCCAAAATCCGAGGAATGGAAAACGCCCGACAAGAAAAGGCTCTAGCCTCACACCAATCAATGTAGGTCCGCCAGGTCCTGTAATAGATATTAGAGGAAGATTTCTTCCTAGCCCTGACGAGAGTCTGGACAACGGCTTCAGACAAACCCTTTTCCTTTAAGATGAAGGTTTCAGCAGCCACGCCGTCAAAGCCAGCTTTTGTAAATTGGGGTAACAAAGCTGACCTTGTGTGATCCGATCCGGAACCAGAGGCAGCCTGAATTGATCGACCGCCAGCCGCACGATGTCTGCGAACCACACCTGTCTTGGCCACCTTGGGGCCACCAGGATTGCCGGCACACCCTCTTGAGCCAGCTTGCGTACCACCTTGCCCACCATGGGAAAGGAAGGAAACAGATACAGGAGACCGAGCTCCTGCCAGGACAGAGACATGGCATCCACTGCCAGAGCCAGAGGGTCCTGGGACAGAGACACAAATGGCGGAAGCTTGTGATTGTAACGAGAGGCAAACAGATGCACCTCAGGCCTCCCCCGCCCCACCTGCGACAGAGGGATAGAAATACCTTGTTGCTGAGGGACCATTCCCCCCGGCGAGAGGTCCCTCTGTTCAAAGCGTCTGCTTCCAGGTTCTCCACCCCTGGAACGTAGACTGCCGAGATGCACGGACCATTGCTCTTGGCCTAAGCAAGAATCATAGACCCCTCCCGGAGGGCACTCCGGCTGCGAGTCCCTCCTTGGTGATTGATGTAAGCGACCGCTGTCCGATTGTCGAAGCGAACCTGAACTGGTAAGCCCTGAAGATGATGTGTCAGGTGCGACAGCACTAACCGAACCGCCCTCAGCTCCAGAATGTTGATGGGGATATGGGCCTCGTGAGGACCCCACAGCCCCTGGAACTGATGTTCCCTCCAAAAGCCTCCCCAGCCTGACAGGCTGGCATCCGTGGTGACCGTCTCCCAACAGGGCACAAGAAAGGACCTGCCCCCCAGGAGATTCCTCTGGTCCATCCACCACTGGAAGGACCGCCAGACAACAGGGGACAGAACACAAGTCTGATCCAGAGACAGAGGACATTTGTCCCAAACCGATAGAAGATGGAGCTGAAGGGGTCTCATGTGAAACTGAGCAAATGGCACTGCCGCAAAGCAAGCCACCATCAAACCTACCAGCCTCATGCATTGCCTGATGGACGGACGAGGGCTGGACAGAAGAAAATGAATAAGAGCCTGAAGAACATCCACCTTCGGCTGGGGTAGGAACACCCTGGTCTGAATGGTATCCAGAGTCATGGCCAGGAACGAAGCCACCCTTGACGGGGATAGAGAGGACTTGGGGTAATTGATTACCCACCCGAACCTCTCCAGCGTCGCCACCACTGTTCTGGTGTCCAGCTCCGCCTGGTGGAGAGAAGATGACGTAATGAGAAGGTCGTCCAGGTAAGGCAAGATACGAATGCCCCGGACTCTGAAAAGGGCCATCACACCCGCCAAAACCTTGGTGAACACCCTGGGCGCCGAAGTCAGCCCGAAGGGAAGAGCCACAAACTGGAAGTGCTGATTGTCTACCACGAACCTAAGAAACCCTTGGTGTCCCGGGAAGACCGGCACATGAAGGTAAGCGTCCTTGATATCTATTGAGTTCATAAAGTCCCCAGGACGCAGCGATTCGACAGCAGAGCGCAGAGTCTCCATGCGAAATTTTTTGGTTCTGATTAACCGGTTGAGACTTCAAGTCCAAAATGGACTTATGCAACCATCTTTTTTGGGCACCGTAAAGAGGTTGGAATAGTAACCCAGACCTTTCTCTGTGGGGGGAACCGGAGAGAGGTTGTTCATCGCCCGAAAAAGGCCCTGTGCCGCCCGTGGGTCCGACGGAACCCGGGACCTGAGGAATCTGGGAGGAGGCCAGCATGCAAACTCCAGCTTGTACCCGGAGGAAATTACCTCCTGGATCCAGACGTCTGTGACCTCTAGGTTCCAGACCTGAGCAAAGAGCTGCAGCCGCCTCCTCCCCCCCCCCACCCGCAAGGGTGAGGGCGCCCCTTCATTGCTGAGCGGGCTTGGCAACGGATTTGGGTTTATTACCCCAGGAAGTCCCAGGTCGGGCACGTCCTCTGCCCCTACCCCAGGGCATCTCCTCGGAATGCAGTGAAATACGTTCCCCTGCTTGACCGAGAGCCACGAAAGGAAGGGTTGAATGAGCCCGAACCCCGAAAGGGCCGGCGCTGCTTCTTGCATTGAGGTAACTTACCCCCTCTGGCAACAGAGTCTAAACGATCACCAAACAGGCGCAGACCCACGAAGGGAAGACCTGTGAGCGCCTTCTTAGCAGCGTTATCGGCCGCCCACTGGCGCAACCAAACCGACCGGTGTATAGCAACCTGCAATGCCGAGGTCCTGCTACACATACCGATAGTATCATCCAAGGCCGATAAGACACAAAAGCAATGAACATCTCACAATGAGTCAAGGCTGTAAACTCCTCACTGCAAGGATCCAATTGGGAACCATCCAAAAGGCCCCTAATTAGAGCTCTAGTAGCCACGGCCGTGAGCGCAGAAGCACAAACCGGGCGCAAGGCCGCACCCACACAAGCGAAGGCATGGTTAGCCAATTGATCGAGACGTCGGTCCTCACCATCCTCACCAACGTTTAACCACCTCAACAGGAAAGGGATACTTCCTATCCCACCCGTGAGGGATACCAGGGAGCCGACTAGGCTTTTCCCATTCCTTAGGGATCAGATTGTTAAAGTGCTTCTGATCCGGAAACTCCAAATGAGGTTTGGCGGTCCCAAAAAAATTCCCCCCGTTGCGGAGGGGCCTCCGCAGGAGGGGAAATGGCAAGTACCTCGAAAATTTGAGTAAGGAGCCTATGTGTGTCGACAGTATCCCCACGCTCTGAGCCAGCATCAGAGCCAGGGTACTGCCGATCCTCAGATGAGTCAGAGTCTGGGAACAGTTCCCCTTCCTCAAGCGGGGAACAATCAGACCAATCAAATGGCTCAATATCCGCATAATCCAAGGCCGGCGCCGCGGGCGCCAAGCGCCGTCTCTTAGCTGGGGCCTTCCTGGCCGCAGAGCTAGCAATCAATCTCTCAATGTTGGCCAGCCTAGCGCATACATCAGCTTGTGACTCCCCACTGGTGACAACATCACTTGGGGTCATAACCAGGCGTGGGGGTGTAGGTGATGAGGCCAGCGGGGCTGAACCGTCAGCACGGGGCCCGGCTTGCCGCACAATCGCCTGTTGTGCACATGGTATACAAATTTGCACATTATCTCCCAAAAGGGATGCCCCACATATAACACACAACCAGGGTTGTCCCGGAGGGACCCCGAGTCCAGTATCCTGGGGAGCCTCCATATAGTAATTTTTGGGTAGTCGCAATGACCAATGGGAATTATGCTATAAAGCTATCTGGGATGCCCCTTCACGTCCATTAGTGGGAGGATTTTAATAAGACCAATGAACTAAGGGAACCCCTACATTTGAGCAAGGGCCATAGGACCGGGAGAAACTCCTTATTTTTGGTAGTCCCATCCTGAAAGACACAATAGGGGACCCATTAAGAGAACATGCACACCATGTGTAAAGAAAATAAAAATATACATTTATATACACATATAAATACAGAAATATATATATATATATATATATATATATATATTAATAAGCATCAATGCTGCCCAAGGGCTACTACAGCGCCCAGCAGCCATAGCCTTCCCACAAAACTAACACAGAATATACAGGTATGAATATATATATTTAAGCCCCGCGGGGCACTCACACGACCAAATATAGATGGCGCAGGCACCACGATTCAAGAGCAGGCGGAGGAGGACAGGGGCGGGCCACTGTAGAGCGCACCAGGTGCTTGGCCCCGCCCCCTCCCAAAACGCAGGGAATCATAGCAGGCCGCGCTCCCAGCCAATAGGGCCGGGAGCCTGCAGAATTCAGGAGGGGCGGGCCGTAGAGAGCGCGAAGAGCACCAGGCCCCGCCCCCCCACCCTAGGGGAACAAGAACAGGCCGCGCTCCGCAGCCAATATGGCTGTGGAGCCGGCCCTGGCGCCCCCGGCCCCCCGCCGTCAGTGAACGTGCGCGCGGGCCAAGAAGAACAAAAAAGACCATAAGTTAAAAAAAAGCACGTGCTGGTAGTAGCCAGCGCGTAAATTAAAGGGAGAGATATAATGCACCAAGCATTCAAACACCAACATACACACACACTAAAAGGGAAATAAACCAAGGAGGGACAGCGCCCCCCCCCCCCCCCAATAACCAGGAAAGGAAGGGACGTTAGGGATAAGCCGATGGCTACATATATTTATGTAGCGAGGGCTGGAACGGACAGGGCATCCCAAGTCAGGATCACCAGAACCTTACGACCGCCTACCCCTTGGTGGAGGCTTTGCGGTGGAGCATGGCTCATAGTCAACACCACTAAGGTGTTACCTACCCTCACCCGGACCCTACAGCCATAGCTGGGAGGCTTAATGACAATTAATTATACAAAAAAGGTCCGGGTGGAAATAGGACAAATGGGGGCTGGGTGTAACCCGGCTTACCTGAAAAGGAGAGAGATACCCATCATCTTAACTGTCGTCGCCTTCCTGCAGAAACTATAGTGGGGAATGTGTGGGAGGTCCCAGGTATTTATGGACCGGGAGGGGCTTCTTTTTCTAGTCATCTCTGCAGAAGTTCGCCCTCTACTGGACCATAACCCACGTGTAATTAATATTTCCGAAGCAGGGTGTGAGACATACTTGGAATAAAATACAATTCTGTGATTACTCACCTGTAGAATTGTTTTTACTGTGTACAGCACGGCTGTTTCATTTAATCCTTACTTCTGGGTATTCCGCCACAAGGTGGCTCAGCTGACTGCAGAAGATTTGTGGCTCCTCCCGGCCCCATATAAAAACAGGAATCACCCACAGACCCCCAGTGTTGAAAAGCAGTTATGCAAGAAGCCGGGAGATAATCACGATAAAAAAAGAGAACAGCCTCACAAAAATAAACTTTGGAACAATTACCATAAAGACGCAACCAAGGATAACGATAACAAGGGAGGGATGAAACAGGCCGTGCTGTACACAGTAAAAACAATTCTACAGGTGAGTAATTACAGAATTGTATTTTTCCAAGTGTACAGCACGGCCTGTTTCATTTAATCCTTACTTCTGGGACATCCAATAGCAGTGTCAGTAAGATAGGTTGGGATCCCCAATGATTAACGGCAGGCAGTTCAAACCACTACCGCCTGAAGCACCTTGCGGCCAAAGGCAGCATCAGCTGAGGCCCTAACATCAACTTTGTGGAACTTGGAAAAAGTATGAACAGAAGACCAAGTAGCCTTACAAACTTGCTCAACAGAAGCCTGATGCTGAAAAGCCCAAGAGGCACCAATAGCTCGAGTAGAATGAGCAGTAACACGGAAAGGAGGTTCCTTCCCTTTAGCAGAATAAGCTTGCACCACCGCCTGACGGATCCACTTGCTGATAGTAGAGTTGGCTGGAGGCAAACCCTTACTAGGTCCAGCAGAGAAAACAAACAGAGCATCAGATTTCCTAAACGACTCAGTGGCAACCAAATAAAATTTCAGTGCCCTGCCAACATCCAGAGAATAAAGGGTCCGTTCCTTAGAATTAGGACACAAGGAAGGTAAGACAATGTCCTGATTGAGATGAAAGGCAGACACAACCTTGGGCAGGGATTCTAGTTTAAGACGGAAAACCACCTTATCCTGATGTCGCTCAAAATAAGGAGGTTTCATGGAGAGCGCCGCCAGCTCAGAAACTCGCCTGACCGAAGTAATAGCCACCAAAAAGCCTACCTTAAGAGTCAGAATGGGCAACGCAGCCTCATGCATAGGTTCAAAGGGAGGACCCTGTAGAGCAGACAACACCAAATTTAAGTCCCAAACCAAATACTTTGGGTGCACAGCACACAAACTGCGCCACCACCACTCAGAGGGGATGCCCCGCACATGACACACAGCCGAGGCTGCCCCGAGGGGCCCCCAAGCTCGCTATGCCCAGAAGCCTCCATATGGTGATTATCAAAAACAGGGCACAGTAAGCCCACCAGGATAATGGCTAATCAGAGCCCACCCGGGATGCCCCACAGAGCCGAGACCGGCGGAGGGGGGGATAATGGCCGGGAGAAACCACAATGCTGAATCCCGTCTGCAAGACATAAGCAAGACAATCGTGAGCATCCGACAGCACATGCACTCGAACACAACCCCCGTCGGATCAACTCACGGACCATCCGTGATCCTCGAGGGAGCCTGCGCCTATACTAAAAATGGAGCCGACACCACCATGCCAGCTCCCCAATGTCTCCCGCCGCAAAACACAGTGCGCTCGCGGCGGCGGGATAAGAACACCGCACAGAGCGGCGGAGAGGCCCGACCGCGGCAGGACAGCGGGAGGGGAGGGAGAGGGGAGGGGGGAGAGGGTCAACGGGGGGGGGGAGAAGCAAATGTGTAGAAATTAACGGCCAGTAAGAGGATAGGTGGGGAGGGGGAGGTGGTGGTTAAACGGAGCCCCCAATGACAGAAGGCTCTCAGGGCATCTGTCTTTAACTGGTTCCGGGATGCCCCTGACCAAAGGAACCTTGTGGGCGGTCTGGCTGCAAACTCGATCTTGTAGCCTCATGACACCACCTCTTGGATCCAAGATCTGCCACGTGGCGTCTCCAGATAGGAGCAAATCGCAAGAGCCGTCTCCCCACCCGCCCGGGTGAGGGCGCCCCTTCATGCCTGGGTGGGCTTGGCTGGAGGCTTAGGCCTGCTTCTCCAAGAACCCCCCCCCCCCCGTCCTGTTGCGGGGCCTGCCTCTGCCCCAAAAATCCCTACGGGAACATGAAAAGAAGGAGCCCCTACCGCTCCGAAAGGGCCGATATGATGCAGGCCTCTGAAAGGGACGAGCCGGCCTCTTTCTCTGAGGAAGTTTGGCATCCTTAACCATAAGGTCAAGCCGCTCCCCAAAGAGTCTGCTCCTTAAAAAGGGCAAATCAATAAGAGATTTTTAAGCAGCAGCATCCGCTGACCATTGTCTTAGCCATAAGGAACGACGCAAGGCAACCAGAAGGGCAGAGGTCCTGGCACCTAACTGCATTCATAGCAGTGATAGCAAAAGCCTTAAAATCCAAACAAGCTCTAAAATCCTTGGACTCCTGAGTATGTCTGCGAGACTGGCCAAAAGCTTCTTCACCTTCTTCCTTGAAGCCAAAGACACAATAGCTGTGGCACAAACAGGGCATAGAAAGGAACCTACCATAGCAAAGGCATGGCGGGCCAACTGATCCATTCGTCTCTCTGTGGGATCTCTTAAGGAAGCATTAGTTGCAGACGGCATGATAGAAGTATTGGACAGGCCCGATACCGGTGAATCCATCTCTGGTGGAAAAGACCATAGCTTAATCATATCCGCCGGAAATGGATACCTTGAGTCTAGGATCCTAGGCACAGCCGGCAATTTGTTAGGACTTTCCCATTCCTTTAACACCATCCTGGAGAAATGCGGCTTCTCCGGAAATACCTGCCTTTGTCTCACCGGCCTAAACAGGTCATCCTTCCCTCTTTTTCCCACCTTAGGGGGGGTAATATTCAAAGTCTCGAACACAGAAGAAAGTAAACATTCTGTTCGTCTGAGAGAAGGGGATCCTCATCAGAAGAAAATATAATTACTGTCCTCCTCACCGGAGCATAACTCCCCCTCTGAGAGCTGTTCATCAATATATTCTTCCTCCTCCTCAGACCCAAAAGAGGCAAATAAATCCTCCTCCTCATAAACAGGCTCCACATGCCTTCTTTTATTGGTGGCCTTTTTAGGGACGACCAAGAATAACTGTCTCTCCAAGTTATCCAACCTGTGTGCCACATCCGCCTGCGCTTCACTGCCTTCCCCTTCTCCAGGGGACACTAGAGCAGCCTGAGCTATAGCGCTCCCCAAAGCTATTGCTGGGCTAGATACAGGAGCAACCGTTCTATTATGGTCTGAACCAATTCTCCTGGCGCAAGCGGAACACACCGTGCTGAAAATGCCCAGGGGATCCTGCTTACATAAAGGACAGAGCCTGCCCTGCTCAAGTGGGATGCCCGATTCACTATCCCCCCAATGCCTCCGTCATGGTTTTTTTTTTTTTAAATAAAATTTTTGGCAAAAGACCTAAGCTCCTAAGCCTATACCAATCCCCAAGGGACTGGGAGGAACCACAACCCCTTTATCCTTCCTCCCAATCTAAAAACAAACAGGAAAAAACCCTATTAATAATGACACTTTCAAAAAAAATGTTTTTTAAGTATAAACAATATATATTAAAAACAGCAATCATGCTCTTAATCAGTAAGACCATAAAATTAACACAATAAAATAATTACAACAAATTAATACAAACAACGTCTCACGTAGCTGCCTCTCCAACCCTTAAGTGCCAGCTACGTGAGACTCACGTAGCTGACTTTAAACCCCCATAAAAAAAAACTATAAAAGATAGACTTACCTGACCCCTTGATTGTTTGATAGTGCCAGTGATTCTCTTCAAGAATCATCTGTTTGATTTTCACCCCTGGGCCTCTGATCTTCAGGAGGGGGCCCGTAATAGCCCCCCCCCCCCCCGCGGCATCTGAAAGAGAAAAAAAAAGACACAAACTCACATTGCAGCCCCCGATCGCTCTCCCCGGGCCTTATCTTCTCTTCACCAGGGGGGCTCCGATCCCCCCCCCCCCCCGAACTTAACACTCTTCGGGTGAGGACCCAGCAACGTCCTCTTGGTCCGGTGCTGGCCCCGCCCCTAGCCCCACCCACGTGTGGGAGGAGCTGGATGATGTCATCCTGTTCCTCTATACTGGCACCCGGGCTCCGATCTGTCACTTGTCAGTAGCGATCGGAGCAGGGAGGGTGGCAGGCAGGGTGGCTCTGATCTTCCTGCCTCCCACCCTCCCTGCTCCGATCACTACCGACAAGTGTCATCTGCAGTGGCGCGGGACACTGGATGGGAGGTAAGTATAAGTAAAAAAAAAGAATAATAAAGAATTTTGTGTCTGTGTCTTTTTTTACTTTTAACTATTTGTGAACTAGTAAGGGGTCCATGAGACCCCTTATACTAGTTCACAAGGCTCTGGGGCTGGCAATCACCTGCGGCTAGCAGGTGACTTGCCATAACCCCCAGCCCCCCCATTACCTGCCTCCCCAACGGGCGGGGGGGGCAGAAGGGCGCGGGCCACTTAGTGGCTATGTGGGCTAGTAGCCTTCAGGGCCAGGGGCCACCAACGCTGGCCCCTGCGCCCTGTTCTACAATCGGTAATGCTGGGTAAGGGGGACCCTACGTCATTTTTTTGGGGGGATTTTAAGGGTTTTTAACCCTTAAAATTAAAAAAAAAATGAGGTCCCCCCCTGGGAGGGGGGGACCCTATGTCATTTTTTTTTTTAAGTTAACTCCTTACAACTATGCAATCATATTGCATAGTTGTATCCTATCTGAAATCTCCTAAACTGCTGTTTCAGTTTAGGGGAATTTCTTGGGCAGGAAAGGGTGTATACCAATACATATGTGGTACCGTTGTAACCAGAAATAGGGCTTTCACACGCAATAATATTTTATTAACAAACTTACATTTATTATTACAAAAAAAACACTACAAATTGTAAAAAATTGATTTTTATTTTTTTGCACATATTTCACCCGAAAGTATTGAGAATACACTAAAAAAAAGGCCAAACAAGACATTTCATGTTGAAGCCCAGACTCTGCTGAAAAAAACAATATATAATTTTCCTGGAAAATCCCTGGAAATCCCTTCAAAAATCAAGGTTGAACATGTGTAGCGCAAAAACGTGAAAAGTAGTCTGGCAACAGAGTGTGACAAAAAATCTAGGTAGGCTGGCACTTAAAGGGTTAAAGTAAAAGGCGCGCTTTTTTTCCCCCTAAAATAACCTAAGTTATGTGGGAAGAAGGATGGGTTGAATAAATAAAAAAAAAAATTAATAAAATAAAACATGTTCCTCAGCAGGTATACCAGAGAAAAACCTGCGGCTGACGTGCTTTTCAGACAGCCTGCAGGCCAGAGCGTATACACTCTGTATACACTCTGCAATCGCCCCAAGACCCCGGCACTTCCACCTTACCTTCACGGACCCCTGACCAGCAAGCTGTGGGAGGCACAATTGGGTCTGGGAGATCCGTGGGAATAAGGCTATGCAGGAAGCCGACAGGGTGCATTCCCCCGCTTGCTGCTATTCCTTAAGAGAGAATCTTCAACAACTTTCACAGTCACTTCAACTGCAAGAATGAAACTGGTCTTGATTAGGAAGCAGCTGCTACTTATGGGCCGGGAGGGGCCACACCTTTTTTGTCTTGCAGTCACACCCTTTCGGGCAAGGAAGTAATCCCAAGTGTAAGGAGGATCTGGAATGGATCGGAAGAAAAAAAACCTTTAAATGTATTACCTTAAGAGCTTCTTCAGGGACTTTCATTTCCCCCCGCACTACAGTAAAAAGATTGGTATGTATCTGTTGCTAAGAAATCAATAAAATACATATAGGGAAAAATCAAATATTATATACACACACACACATACACACACACACACACACGGACTGAGACGACATCACAGTACTCCAGGCTCAGGAAAATCTGCACACCTTACAATGCTGAGCACAGGATTACATGTACTATGTACATAGTACATAGTACATAACTATGTACATAGTTAACAATTACAGATTATTGCTGGGATGCCCCAGTGGAAGGCCAGCAGCTAGACCTGAAGTGTCTTAGGCATTTCCAAAAGACTTCAGGGTCAGCAAGTGCCTGGGGTAACAAGATCCACTTAACTTACTGTGGCTCCTGCACTGTCGATTTTTTTCACTCAACTCCGGCTGACAGGTGGATATGGCCTATGTATGGCCAGACCCATACACGATAGCAGAAGGCGCATGGGCCGCCAACCTCTGTCTCATATATGGTCAGTACTTATAGATGCCCATGCCCTCACAGAACACCCCAGTCATGACGCTAATTTCACATGAGTGTGCAGCAAAAGGGCCTGTAGGGCAAGGAGGGGACTCAGTAATAAAGGCTGTAATGAAAGGAACCCTGGGGGCCAATGCAGTGAACAGTGTAGTTCGATCCAGCAGTCTGAGCAGGCCGGGTGGCACTAACAGGTGTGGCCAGTCGTCTTTCTCTTTTGTTTCATGCAACATGAAGACCCCCTGAAAACGACTTAAATGGTGGGGATTTCCAAGAAAGTAGATACAGATATTGTTGCTGGGAGTGAGATCTATAGATAAATAACTGCCATTTTTAGCACCAGTACTTTCCTCATTTGAAGTCTGCCTTTGGCCAGACCAGGAAAAGGCACAAATGAGGAACTGCTGTAGGAGACTCAGCCTCTCGCTCAGGCTTTTATTTTTTTTCTTTCCTCTTTCAATCTGTAGTAGTGCATGTTACATATAATGTCTCTCGACATAACAGCATCAATGCTCCTGGGCTCTGGTGCCCTCGATTTGCCATTGTTTTAGTTGCTTGATAAGATCATTGTAGATGCACCTCAAGGAGGTTCAACTGGTTTTCAAAAATTTCACGTAGCCCTTTGTCGCCCCTTCTTCAGAAGTGGAAAGACGGGTGCTGCGTTGAGTCTGCCTTGGTCTCGCCAAGGTGACATGAGCCCTCTCACAGTTGCTTAGGAGCAGGTCAGTAGAAAATTGATTGTGCTCAAGTTTCATGGCCCAGATGGTAACTTCAGATATGTACCTACTGACCAACTCAAGTTCCCACCTAGGCCAATGCCAGTTTAAAAGTCCTTTTTGGAGAATAAAATCTAAAGCCATACATGAATATATTATATTGTATATTATATATTATAATATATAGCCTCTGAGACTTGCTGGCTCAAGGGAACGTGAGCTCTGGGCTTAGACTTCATGCTGCCACTAGGTCTAGGTGGGGCCATTTTGCAAGCCAAGATGTAGTTATTGCAAGCTGCAGCTAATTAGAGGCCCGCCTTACTGCAGTATCAACTCATTCAGCGCTGCCTGAAGTGATTTGGAGGAAGAGGACTCATTTGCTGTACCACAATGAGCAGACACACTCCCTACAACTCCCATAGCATATCACGAGAGGTAATACCTCTAACCCAACCTTTTACAGTTAGGTCCTCTGCACAAGATGATGGTGGAGTGTGCAGTGTACCCATGGAGTCCTGTCAGTCTGAGTTAGAGGAGAGGGAATTTCTTATTAAAATGAAACTGCATGCTGACTAAAAATACCGTTTTGTGAGTACTCACCTTTAAAACGGTTATTATGAGTGTGCCATACACTCCACTTCGATCTTCATGACATGTGGGTAATCTCCAGTAGAGGGCGAACTTCTGCAGAGATGAATATGCAAAAAAGAAAGCCCCTCCCGGTCCATATATACCTGGGACCTCCCACCAATTTCCTAGTGTAAAAAAGCAGTAAGGGGACCAGGAAGAAACAATTATAACCTTAACAATCAAAACCAATGGTTCACCATATAAAAGCTCCAGAATACCAGAAAAAAAAAAGGGTGGGGCGAAGTGGAGTGTATGGCACACTCATAATACCCGTTTTAAAAGTGAATACTCACAAAACGGTATTATTCTAAGTGTGCCATACACTCCACTTCGATCTTCATGACATGTGGGACATCCAATAGCAGTGTCCGTCATGGGTGGGAACCAGAAACAGTAAAGAATGTACCAACTCAAACCACTGCAGCTTGCAGAACCTTGCGGCCAAAAACAGCATCCGCTGAAGCCCGCATCGACCTTGTAAAACTTGGAAAAAGTATGAACGGAAGACCAAGTAGCAGCCTTACAAACTTGTTTAACAGAAGCCTGGTGCTGAAAAGCCCAGGATGCACCAACAGCACGAGTAGAGTGCGCAGTGACCCTAAAAGGGGGAGTCCTCCCCTTAGCAGAATAGGCCCCAACAATGGCCTGACAAATCCATTTGCTAATCGTAGACTTAGCAGGCGCCAAACCTTTCCTGGGCCCGCAGGGCACCACGAAAAAAGTGTCCGTCTTGCGGAAGGAAGAAGTAGTCACCAAATAGTACTTCACACAGGGAACAACATCCAAATTGTGCAGAACCCTCTCCTTGTCATTGTTAGGCTTAGGACACAAGGAAGGGAGAACAATATCCTGATTGAGGTGGAAAGCAGACACCACCTTAGGAAGGAAATCTGGCTAAAAACGAAAAACCACCTTATCCTGGTGTCTCTCAAAGTAAGGGGCCTGAATCGACAGAGCCGCCAACTCAGAGACATGCCGAACAGAGGTAATAGCCACCAAGAAAGCAACCATCTGAGTGAGAACCGAAAGAGCAATATCCTGTAACGGCTCAAAAGGAGGACCCTGGAGAGCCGAAAGAACCAAATTCAAATCCCAAATGGGAACCACAGCCTTCCGAGGGGGCTGCACATGTGCGACCCCTTGGATAAAAAAGGTCTTAACCAGCGGGTGTAAGGCAAAAGACCTCTGGAAGAAAACCGACAGAGCAGAAACCTGTCCTTTCAAAGTACTAAGCTGGAACCCAAGATCCAGATTATGCTGAAGAAACTCCAAAATCCTAGGAATTGAAAACACCCTGCAAGGCAAGGCCCTAGCCTCACACCAATCAATATAGGACCTCCAAGTCCTATAGTAAATGCCAGAAGAGGACCGCTTCCTAGCCCTAATCAAGGTCTGAACAGCCGCAGACAAACCTTCCTCCTTCCGAATGAAGGTTTCAGCAGCCAAGCCGTCAAAGCCAGCGTTTGTAAATTGGGGTAAAGTAGTTGACCCTGAGATAACAGATCCGGCAACAAGGGAAGCCGGTACTGATCTACGGCCAGCCTTACAACGTCTGCGTACCAAACCCTTCTTGGCCACCTTGGAGCCACCAGAATTGCTGGTGCCCCTTCTAGAACCAGTTTGCGAACTACCTTGCCCAGCATGGAGACGGGCGGAAACAGGTACAGAAAACCCAGATCCTTCCAAGCAAGGGACAAGGCATCCACTGCCAGAGATAGCGGATCCTGAGAGAGACACAAAGGCCGGAAGTTTGTGATTGTGCCTCGAGGCAAAGAGATCCACCTCCGGAGTCCCACCCTTGCGGCAAAGATCCTGAGAAACCTCGGGGTTGAGAAACCACTCTCCTTGGCGAGAGGATCCCCTGCTCAGGGAATCCGCCTCCGTGTTCTCCACTCCCGGAATGTAGACTGCCGAAATGCAAGGAACATTGCTCTCCGCCCAGTGCAGGATCAGAGAGACTTCCCCGAGGGCACTCCTGCTGCGAGTCCCTCCTTGGTGATTGATGTTAGCTACCACCGTTCGGTTGTCTAAACGAACCTGAACCGGTAGACCCTGTAAATGTGAGGTGAGCCGAGCCAGAACCAGTCGGATGGCTCTGAGCACCGACATTGATGGCGGTGTGAGCCTCCTGAGGACCTCACACCCCGCTGAACTGATGACTTTTCCAATAACCTCCCCAGCCCGACAGGCTGGTATCCATGGTAACCGTCTCCCAACAAGGGACCAGAAAGGATCTGCCCTTCAACAGGTTGCTCGATTCCAGCCACCACCAAAGGGACTGCTGAACCCTGGGAGACATCCTGAAAGGTTGATCCAATGACTGCGGACACCTGTCCCAATGCGTCAATAGGTGAAGTTGAAGAGATCTCATGTGAAACTGTGCAAACGGTACCGCCTCGAAGGAGGACACCATCAAGCCCACCAGTTTCATCCCCTGTCGGATAGAGGGACAAGGATTGGCCAGAAGAAGGCGGATCAGACCCTGAATCCCCTGCACCTTGGTCTGGGGTAGAAACACTCTGGCCTGAATAGTATCCTGATTCATGCCCAGAAATGAAATCACTTGAGACGGAGAGAGAGAAGACTTGCGGCGGTTGATCACCCACCCGAACCTCTCCAGGGTCGACACCACCTGGTGGGTGTCCAGCTCCGCCTGACTGAGGGAAGAAGCTGAGATCAACAGGTAGTCCAGATAAGGCACAATGCGAATGCCCTGAGCTCTGAGCAGAGCCATTATTCCCGCCAAGACCTTGGTGAAGACCCTCGGCGCCGAGGTCAGTCCGAAGGGAAGGGCTACAAACTGAAAATGTTGTTCCTCCACCGCAAACCGGAGGAATCTCTGATGTGCCAGAAAAATCGGAACATGCAGATACACATCCTTGATGTCTATGGATGTCATAAAATCCCCTTGGCGAAGGGAATTGATAGCCAATCGCAGAGTCTCCATGCGGAACTTTTTGGCTCTGATAAACCTGTTGAGAACCTTGAGATCTAGAATGGGTCTCACCGAACCCTCCTTTTTGGGAACCGTGAAAAGGTTGGAGTAGTAACCCCTGCCTCTCTCCGACGGAGGCACCGGGCATATAACTCCCATGTCCAGAAGGTTTTTCACTGCTAACAGGAGCCCCTGTGCAGCCTGAGGGTCCGAGGGCACCCGAGACCTTAAGAATCTTGGAGGCGGCCAGTACTCGTACTCCAGTTTGTACCCGGAGGAGACCACTTCCAAGATCCAATTGTCTGTGACCTCCCGGGCCCAGACCTGGAAGAAGAGCCGCAGCCGTCCCCCCACCCTTGCGGGTGAGGGCGCCCCTTCATTGCTGAGCCGGTTTAATGGCAGGCTTGGGCTTGGAACCCCAGGCAGCCGCGGGACGTGCCCCACCTCTGCCCCTGTTCCAGGACGAGCCCCTGAGACCCGAGAAGGCCAAACCCCTAGCCGCTCTGGCCCCTCGAAAGGAAGGAGTGAACGAACCAGCCCCCTGAAAGGGATGGCGCTGTTTCTTCCGCTGAGGTAACTCCTTTAGCAACAGCATCCAATTTATCTCCAAACAGCCGCGTACCCAAGAAGGGAAGAGCTGTAAGCGACTTCTTGGCCCCAAAGTCCGCCGTCCACCATTAAGGCTGAAGTCCTACTACACACGACAATAGAATCTTCCATAGCAGCCAATACAAAATCCATGAACAATTCACATCTCTTAAGGGTAGCGAACTCAGCGCTAGCAGGATCAAACTGAGCGTCATTCAGCCAGTCCCTGATAAGAGACCTGGTAGCAAGCGACACTAGGGCAGAACAGGCCACAGGGCCGAGCCCACGCTGGCAAATGCGTGGCACGCCATCTGATCAAGGCGCTTTTCCTCGCCATCCTTAAGGGAAGTGGCGTCAGGGGTGTTCAGCACAGAAGAGTTGGTCAAACCTAAAACTGGCGCATCGACCTCAGGAGGAGAAGACCAGCGCTTAACCGCCTCCACTGGGAAAGGATACTTCTTATCCCATCCCTGAGGAGCACCAGGAAGCCGACTGGGCCTCTCCCATTCTCTAAGGATCAGCGCATCAAAGTGACCCTGGGTAGGGAATTCCAGACGGGGCTTGCGGACCCCAAAAAATTCCCCCTTCTTGAGAGGAGGCGCCTCAGGCGGTTCAATATCCAACACCTCCAATAGATGTGACAAAACAGTGGCTGTATCTACGGCATCCCCCAGCGCCTGCCCGACATCAGCATCACCAGACTGAACATAATCAGCCTCTGTTTCCTCATACAATTCCCCCTCCTCTAACGGGGAATAATTCGACAAATCAACGGAATCGTCGTCAACATCCCACAAGGGCTGGGCCGACGACAAATGTCTCTTTCTAGCCTGGGCCTTCTTGCCCACCGTGCTAGTAATAAATTTCTCGATGCTGGCCAACCTAGCACAAACATCAGAGTGCGACTCCCCGCTGGCACCAATGTCACTTGGGGTACGGATAAGGCGGGGGAAGGCGATGAAGCAGGAGGAGCCGACCCAGAAGGCTGGGTACCAGACTGCCGCGTTATGGCCTTTTGTGCACATGGTATACAGATCAGCACATTCTCCCCCGTAAGGGATACCCCACACATGGCCCGGATTGTCCCAGAGGGAGCCCGAGCCCAGTATGCTGCGGAGCCTCCATATGTTGATTTTTGTGGTCAGTCGCAAGACCGCAGGGAATTTACGCCTAAGCAACCCTGGATGCCCTTAAAAGTCCCGGTTGGAGGATTTGAGGTGATCAAATTTACACTAGGGACCCCAGGACCAAGAGTAATCCCTTAACATGCACAATAATGAAGCAATCTGCAACACACAATAAGGCATATCAATTACTATACAGCAAATTATATATATATATATATATATATATATATATATATAATTTTAATTAAATAATTAAATTGATAAATGGCAAAACCTGCCAAAAACCAGCACCACAGGGGGGCCCCCCACCAGAGAGGGACCCCCAAGTGACAAAGGGTGGCCAACAGGCCCTTATCTGTCCCAAAGAACGGCAGCAGCAACCACAGCAAGGCAGCAAAAATGGCCCCCCGATCTGAGGAGAAGCCGAGAAGCAGGAAGAGAAGGGAAGGGGGGCGGGCCAGCGCGAAGTGCGCTTTTCCGGCCCCACCCCCCTCGCAGCGCGGATCTGGCCAGCAAAACGCGTCGAACGAGGGGGCAGGGCTACCGCGGCCGTGCCGAGCGCCCGGCCCCGCCCCCTTTACTTAACACAGCCTGAGGGAGAGAATCTCCCCAGGCTAACAGGAAAGCCACCACAGGCTAGAAAGCACCATGCACCAATTCATCCAGGGATCCTTCCAGGAGATCCACACACACACACACACAACACAAAGTAAAGTGAACACCAACACAGATACACTCATATATAAATATTAACAAATGAAAAGGGAGAGGCCGAGGATGACGGCCCGCCAGCCCCCCCCCCCCCCCCCCCCCCCAGAGGGAAGTAAGGGACCCGGAAGGGGGAGTGGGAATCCGGCCATAATAAGGCCATAGGCATGTAGGGACGGGGCATCCCGCACCAGGATCACCAAGACCTGGATAACCGCCTACCCCATAATAAGGTCTCACGGTGAAGCAAAGCTCCTTCCACACCCATAGGGTGCTCCTATCCTCACCAGGACCCGCAGCCTAAGCTGGGAGGCTCAATTAGGGGCAATTTAAAAAGGGTCCTGGCAGTAATAGGGATAATAAACGGCCGGGCGCGGGCTGGCTTACCTGCAAGTAAAAGAAGTCTTCATCTTCTGTCCTGTCGCCTTCCCTGCAGAGAAGGAACTGGGAAATTGGTGCGAGGTCCCAGGTATATATGGACCGGGAGGGGCTTTCTTTTTTGCATATTCATCTCTGCAGAAGTTCGCCCTCTACTGGAGATTACCCACATGTCATGAAGATCGAAGTGGAGTGTATGGCACACTTAGAATAAACAAAACTTACCTTCAAGCTTACAGACTCGATCCTTTGTATTCCTAAGCCGCTTCTGGTTGCAGAGCTATCAGTTCCACCTGTATCCGATTACTCACTGCTCAAACCACATCAGCAGACATTTGATGTGCACCTCAGGGATGCGCAGTAATGCTGGCATTAGAGCACCGAAACTGGAGGGCTGTAGCTTATAAGCCTGTGGGATGGATGGTAAGTGAATTTGTTTTTTCCTAGCCTGCAACAGGGACTTTCCCCCAGCAGAGTGCTGTTTTGTATGATTTCCACTTGATGTCAGTTAAGAAAGCTCCCCAGCCCCCTTCTCTTCCATGCCCAGAGATTGGATGTACTAACTGAAGTTGTGGATATGTGTTCCACCCAGCTGTCCCCAAATCAGGCTGCTGGTCTGTGTGATATATTCAGCAGCTGCCACCTCACAGCTTCTGCGTTCGCCAGGAAAGGGGATAGTCCTTTGTATACCTGCACCATGATGGGGTCTTCTCCATTCAACACAGTCATCAATTCTCCAGCTAATATGTACGTTGAAATCTTGCAGCTACGCCCCCCCCCCGTTATGGAACTCCCCATTGCAAAATGACAAATCCTGTGCATCATAGTTCAGATCTGTAGCTCCAAACTGCCTGTACAGTGCCTACAATGCTGCTCAATGCGAGTTCCAAAGTATGCCTTTTCATTTGTCCATAGCTTAGCCACACACCCCTGATCAGTTTTAAACAGATCTGCTTGCTATTTCTTTCATTCTATCTGTTGTAGATGGAAACATGTAGGTATTCTTCCTTGATATGCTCAAAAAACTAATTTTGCTCTAAACAGCCCAAAAGTGACATCATGGATTGTCAGATCGTAGTTCAGTCATTTCAGGTCTAAAATTGGGCATGACCAATCTTTCCTTGGAGCCACAAATGACTAAAATAACAATCCAAACCACAGTCTGAGGAGGGCACAAACCTGAAAGTTGGCTGCCAAGACCTGTCCTACAGATGTCTATTACCTCTGTTTTACCCTAACCCCACCTTTTCTTTTTATCCCTGTACCATGCCCCTTTAGGGATGAAAAGATGTAACTAAAATGGAGGAAACCTGAAGGTATTGGAGGCTGCGACTGAAGTAGTACCAATGGGGATCTGGACAAAGGACCAAGAAGCCCAGGGTGCAGGACAGGAAAGTTCCTTAAGAATGAAGCTATTGCTTTAGCGGTGAAGGAGATGCAATCAAAGCACACAGTAGCTTCCAGAAGCTGTGGCTTTATTATCCCAGTAATTGCCGCTGGGGAGGGGGTAAGAAAAACCAGGACACTGGACTTCCACTTTAAAAGGCCTTCTGATGCTGATCATCCTACTCATCACCATTTCCCTAGGCGATTAGTGTAGACAGGGCGGCCATAAAATAGAACTTCCAGTAAAGCATTTACTCCTAAGCAGATAATCTGAAAAAGATAGTGTGCAAAAAATACAGACAATCCTGTAAAGTAGAACATGCGGGGAAAGAGGTTAAAATCCAGTGTTCCTGGAATTAATCAGGAGCAGGCAGACTGCATAGAAATAGTCCCTGAGCATTCCCAATAGAGGGGAACAGGGAGGGAGAGATTGCTAAACTGGGGATGCCCTGGGCATTATTATACTGTTTTCAAAGCCCAACATCCTCCAACTGTGCTCACAAGCCACTCAGGAGACCCAAAATGGCCAGACACAAAAAAGAAGAATCACTAAATCCTAAAACTAACTTATCTGGTATCACCTATTAGCCCTAAAGCAAAAATTCCACTTTGCACTTTAGGGCCACTCTATCCCCCACCCCACACTGAAGCAGTTTGTAAATTCCCCAAATCAGGCAAGAGTACCTCCTGTTTCTTTCCAGTGGGCAAATAGGTCCATGCAGTAATACAGCCAGAGTGATTTTAGCTATCCTGGCATCTTGGTCTATACTCAGTTCACCAGTAATCTTGCAGAATGCCTCACAGGCAGGGCTTAGCTGGCTCTATACTTCAATTAAAATGTACACATTATATATGATGCAACTGTGTATGATTTGTATTTTATTAAAGACTCAAATATGTAATTTGAGTCTTTAATAAAATTTATGTTATCTTTAATAAGATTTATGTTACTCCCTTTATGTTCCCAAAATGGATTTTTGCCCAATTAGAAGGATATCATAGCCAAACCTCAGTTTATCTTCAAGCTTCAGGGTAAGGTAAGTTTGTTCAGGAATCCGGACATCATTTACAAAAGTCTGTCATAAAAAAAAAAAATTAAAAAGATAATATTTAGTACATTCTGTAATTTCTTTTTCACACAGGCCATCCCACAGCCCCCCCCACAAGTGGTAATAATATCATACACACTATCCTACAAAAACATTACTTCACTTTTCTACTGTTCCTGGAGATGCTGTTTTTATTAAGCTGAAATCATGGATGTCACACTTACCCCATTAAGACTGCCCAAATCCTTCACTAAGTGTTCATCTGTTGATGCATCATAATTGATCACGGCATGTTGCTTGTCTACACTTCTTGACTATAAAGAAAATTTCAGAAATAAATAATGGACTATAAATAAATATATATATATCTCATACATTGTGTGTTTACTAGTTATCAAATACAAATATTTTTTATTCAGCAGAATTAAAAAGTACTGTATTTTTCTCCCTATAAGACACACTTTTTCCCCCAAATCGTGTGAATGTGAAAAAAAAAACTTACATTTGATGGAACCTCCAACTCCATAGTCTCCGCTGCCTGCCTTCACCAACGCAAGTCCAGAGCCATCCGGTTTCAGCCCCTGGGTAGGGCGTGGCCTGTGACTCCTACCAGCTAGCAGGAGCCACAGGCCACGCTCACCCAGAATCTGGACTTGCAGCTGACTGTCGCTTCCATAACCGCCACTGGGGAGCAGCAGTCAGTGAGTCCTGTGCGGGGCGACAACCCCCTCGCCGGGAATGGGCCCGCTCTGAACTTGCGTCGGGGAGCGGCAGAAACGCCAGGCAATGTATGTTACGTTTTTTTTTTTTTGCTTGGTTTACAGGGTATGCTGCACACTGCCTGTATTGGAGAAGGCTGCACACTGCCTGTATTGGGGATGCCCGCACACTGCCTGTATTGGGGATGCCCGCACACTGCCTGTATTGGGGATGCCCGCACACTGCCGGTATTGGGCATGCCCGCACACTGCCGGTATTGGGCATGCCCGCACACTGCCGGTATTGGGCATGCCCGCACACTGCCGGTATTGGGCATGCCCGCACACTGCCGGTATTGGGCATGCCCGCACACTGCCGGTATTGGGCATGCCCGCACACTGCCGGTATTGGGCATGCCCGCACACTGCCTGTATTGGGGATGCCCGCACACTGCCTGTATTGGGGATGCCCGCACACTGCCTGTATTGGGGATGCCCGCACACTGCCTGTATTGGGCATGCCCGCACACTGCCTGTATTGGGGATGCCCGCACACTGCCTGTATTGGGGATGCCCGCACACTGCCTGTATTGGGGATGCCCGCACACTGCCGGTATTGGGGATGCCCGCACACTGCCGGTATTGGGCATGCCCGCACACTGCCGGTATTGGGGATGCCCGCACACTGCCGGTATTGGGGATGCCTGCACACTGCCTGTATTGGGGATGCCCGCACACTGCCTGTATTGGGGATGCCCGCACACTGCCTGTATTGGGGATGCCCGCACACTGCCGGTATTGGGGATGCCCGCACACTGCCTGTATTGGGGATGTCCGCACACTGCCTGTATTGGGCATGCCCGCACACTGCCTGTATTGGGGATGCCCGCACACTGCCTGTATTGGGGATGCCCGCACACTGCCTGTATTGGGGATGCCCGCACACTGCCTGTATTGGGGATGCCCGCACACTGCCTGTATTGGGGATGCCCGCACACTGCCTGTATTGGGGATGCCCGCACACTGCCTGTATTGGGGATGCCCGCACACTGCCTGTATTGGGGATGCCCGCACACTGCCTGTATTGGGGATGCCCGCACACTGCCTGTATTGGGGATGCCCGCACACTGCCTGTATTGGGGATGCCCGCACACTGCCTGTATTGGGCATGCCCGCACACTGCCTGTATTGGGGATGCCCGCACACTGCCTGTATTGGGGATGCCCGCACACTGCCTGTATTGGGGATGCCAGCACACTGCCTGTATTGGGGATGCCCGCACACTGCCTGTATTGGGGATGCCCGCACACTGCCTGTATTGGGGATGCCCGCACACTGCCTGTATTGGGGATGCCCGCACACTGCCTGTATTGGGGATGCCCGCACACTGCCTGTATTGGGGATGCCCGCACACTGCCTGTATTGGGGATGCCCGCACACTGCCTGTATTGGGGATGCCCGCACACTGCCTGTATTGGGGATGCCCGCACACTGCCTGTATTGGGGATGCCCGCACACTGCCTGTATTGGGGATGCCCGCACACTGCCTGTATTGGGGATGCCCGCACACTGCCTGTATTGGGGATGCCCGCACACTGCCTGTATTGGGGATGCCCGCACACTGCATGTATTGGGGATGCCCGCACACTGCCTGTATTGGGGATGCCCGCACACTGCCGGTATTGGGGATGCCCGCACACTGCCGGTATTGGGGATGCCCGCACACTGCCTGTATTGGGGATGCCCGCACACTGCCTGTATTGGGGATGCCCGCACACTGCCGGTATTGGGCATGCCCGCACACTGCCTGTATTGGGGATGCCCGCACACTGCCTGTATTGGGGATGCCCGCACACTGCATGTATTGGGGATGCCCGCACACTGCCGGTATTGGGCATGCCCGCACACTGCCGGTATTGGGCATGCCCGCACACTGCCGGTATTGGGCATGCCCGCACACTGCCGGTATTGGGCATGCCAGCACACTGCCTGTATTGGGGATGCCCGCACACTGCCTGTATTGGGGATGCCCGCACACTGCCTGTATTGGGGATGCCCGCACACTGCCTGTATTGGGGATGCCCGCACACTGCCTGTATTGGGGATGCCCGCACACTGCCTGTATTGGGGATGCCCGCACACTGCCTGCATTGGGGATGCCCGCACACTGTCTGTATTGGGGATGCCAGCACACTGCCGGTATTGGGGATGCCCGCACACTGCCGGTATTGGGGATGCCCGCACACTGCCTGTATTGGGGATGCCCGCACACTGCCTGTATTGGGGATGCCCGCACACTGCCTGTATTGGGGATGCCAGCACACTGCCTGTATTGGGGATGCCAGCACACTGCCTGTATTGGGGATGCCAGCACACTGCCTGTATTGGGGATGCCCGCACACTGCCTGTATTGGGGATGCCCGCACACTGCCTGTATTGGGGATGCCCGCACACTGCCTGTATTGGGGATGCCAGCACACTGCCTGTATTGGGGATGCCCGCACACTGCCTGTATTGGGGATGCCCGCACACTGCCTGTATTGGGGATGCCCGCACACTGCCGGTATTGGGCATGCCCGCACACTGCCTGTATTGGGGATGCCCGCACACTGCCGGTATTGGGGATGCCCGCACACTGCCGGTATTGGGGATGCCCGCACACTGCCGGTATTGGGCATGCCCGCACACTGCCTGTATTGGGGATGCCCGCACACTGCCTGTATTGGGGATGCCAGCACACTGCCTGTATTGGGGATGCCCGCACACTGCCGGTATTGGGCATGCCCGCACACTGCCTGTATTGGGGATGCCCGCACACTGCCTGTATTGGGGATGCCCGCACACTGCCTGTATTGGGCATGCCCGCACACTGCCTGTATTGGTGATGCCCGCACACTGCCTGTATTGGGGATGCCCGCACACTGCCTGTATTGGGGATGCCCGCACACTGCCTGTATTGGGGATGCCCGCACACTGCCTGTATTGGGGATGCCCGCACACTGCCTGTATTGGGGATGCCCGCACACTGCCTGTATTGGGGATGCCCGCACACTGCCTGTATTGGGGATGCCCGCACACTGCCTGTATTGGGGATGCCCGCACACTGCCTGTATTGGGGATGCCCGCACACTGCCTGTATTGGGGATGCCCGCACACTGCCTGTATTGGGGATGCCCACACACTGCCTGTATTGGGGATGCCCGCACACTGCCTGTATTGGGGATGCCCGCACACTGCCTGTATTGGGGATGCCCGCACACTGCATGTATTGGGGATGCCTGCACACTGCCTGTATTGGGGATGCCCGCACACTGCCTGTAATTTGGGATGTCCGCACACTGCCTGTATTGGGGATGCCCGCACACTGCCTGTATTGGGGATGCCCGCACACTGCCTGTATTGGGGATGCCCGCACACTGCCTGTATTGGGGATGCCCGCACACTGCCTGTATTGGGGATGCCCGCACACTGCCTGTATTGGGGATGCCCGCACACTGCCTGTATTGGGGATGCCCGCACACTGCCTGTATTGGGGATGCCCGCACACTGCATGTATTGGGGATGCCCGCACACTGCCTGTATTGGGGATGCCCGCACACTGCCTGTTATTTGGGATGCCCCTCACTGCCTGTAATTTGGGATGCTCCTCACTGCCTGTAATGTGGGATGCTCCTCACTGCCTGTTATTTGGGATGCCCCTCACTGCCTGTAATTTGGGATGCTCCTCACTGCCTGTAATGTGGGATGCTCCTCACTGCATGTAATTTGGGATGCTCCTCACTGCCTGTAATGTGGGATGCCCCTCACTGCCTGTTATTTGGGATGCTCCTCACTGCATGTAATTTGGGATGACTCTCACTGTCTTTAATGTGGAATACTGCTTACTACCTGTAATGTGGGGTCTGTAATGGTGTGATCGGGGGGAATTCTGCACACTGTCTATAATGGGGTGATATGGAAGGGGTATTTTAGGGTATTTTAGCACACCATTTGGTTAAATTTTTTTTTTTCTAATTTTTCTCCTCCAAATCCAGTGTGCGTCATAGGGTGAAAAATACCATAAATGCTGAGAATAATGGAATTCTAGCACTAACCATAAAATACTTTTCCTTTAGGATAGCAGGGGGTCTGACATATTCTTATTCATAATTGATTACTCTTTAGGCAGCTCCAACTACTGTAAGAGACATAAAAATTCAAATGACCTGCCCTCAGACCATATAAAACCAGCAGAGCAGAAATCAGATCCTTCACTTTTGTAGCAAATAGTACCAACAAAGCAGACATAGGTTTTCTTCTAACAAAAAACCTAAGAAAAGCAATTGGGACTGTTGTTATATGGGTGGGGCTGATAAGGGGTGATGCATAAAGAACAAATGTCCATTGATATGTGAATTAAAGCGTAAAAGAATACCACAACAACATCATTAACTGTATGAGAATGTTAATATCACTGATATTATTTGAAAGATCATGTCAACGGTATGGTTCATGTACTATTTTATTGTGAATAAAAAAGATCTGAACTAAAAAACAAATATGCAAATGCTCAATATACACACACGAGCACTATTTGTATTTATGTGTGTATAACGAGAAGAATATAAAAAATATGCAAGTGTATTGTAACAAAGCATGATCATCAGGGTACAGACCCACCTTCAAAGGTATTCAGATAAAATATCTTATCTTCAGAATATAAAGTACAGTTTATCATAAACAAAACAACATGGCAGACCAATGGAAAAGACAGCTCAGTCCCTCACTAAATAAATAATAATACAAATCAATCAAACACACACACACCTAACAGTTGTATCACTAGTCCGCCACTGTGTCTATCTGCAGAAAGTAGAAGCTATGAATGCTGCTGGGGAAACAACAGAAACTGTCTGACTGTCTGAAGGAGCAAGTACTCACCAGAGAATGGGCAGGGCTGAATGGCTGCCGAGCCTCAAATTAAATTTGAAAAAAAAAAAATTAAAGAATCTGAATCCCTGTCATTTAAAAAAAAAACAGCAACAGCAGTGTAGGTGTTGGTGCACCAGTCTTGACTTAGGGGCCCAACACTGCTAGGCCTCGGACCCCTGCAGGCCCAATCACAGTCGCACTGCTTGCGACCTCAAACGTTACACCCCCGTGATGGAGAATATCCACAGGCAGCCCAGCCTACAGATGGTCCCATATAAATTTCAGAAAGTGATGCAGGTTTATCAGTATCGAAGTGTAGTCTTCTGTGTACTCCAAAATACGCTTCCCAGCAGTCCACGTACAGTATCAGGGTAAAATTAGATTCATTTCTTTTCAATACAGAAAAGTGAAAAGGATTCAAGCCCTTGGTAGGATGGACCAGCCTATGGAACAGGGGAAAAAATAATTGATTTGATAAAAGAAAAAAAGTTTGGCTGGACAACCTACTGATGGTCAGTCATGAATGGTGCCAACCTAATGGCCTCAGTGACCGGGACTAGTAAAGCACATTCTACAGGGGTTGAATTTAGGAGGCCATTTATACTAACAATAAATCAAGGACAAGTCAGCTTTCAAAACGGAGGGTATAGTTACCACACGTTATTTGTTTTAGGTTTCCTAATCATGACTGCCAGCAGACCCAACAGTGATGATTCTACTGATAGTAGTAGATGTTTGGCACTGTCCTGTTTTAAATTGAAGAAGCAATGGTCGAGATATTGAGGTTTACAAGTTCACCATTTGATTTCTCTTATGAAAAAAGTGGGCGTGGCCTTTGGCTGTGATGCTGCATAATAATAAGCATAATGGGTGGGTCTGTAAGATTCCCGTACTTCTCTCCTCTCCCTCTGTTGCTAGGCAACACTGAGGTCCAGACCAGCACCCTAAGTCACACATGTCCGCAATCCCAATTGAGCATGCACTTTGGATGACAGGAAGAGGCTGGAACAGGCTGTCAGCGCTCTGATGTGAAGGTGAAGGAGGAGGGGGCGGGAAGTTGGCATCCGCCGGGGGCATCCATCCCCCCCCCCCCCGATGCTCACATGACAGAGGGGGAGAAGAATCATGCCCCCGGCGGACACTCACATCACCACGAGCGCTATGTGGCTTCTCCCTGCTTCTGGCCGCCGAGGAGGCTGGAACAGGCTTTCAGTGCTCTGCGCTGACATTGCTGTGAAGCTGAAGGAGGAGACATAGGAAAGGGACCATCAATTATATCCCGCTTCTGCTGAGCTGATTGGAGGGACGGGATGTAAGGGGTATAACATCAGGTGAACCTGTAAACCCTGATATCTCTGCTACTTCTCGTCCATTTCTTCTTCAATTTAAAAAAAAAAATGTCTTTAAAAAGCATTTTCAGCCCCCAAAAAGTGCTATACTCACGATGTGTCCTGCGCAGACTGTCAGCGATAGTGTGGCGCTGCAGATCTTACCTGATCATGGGATCCCTGGGCCTAGCTGCACACCCAATCACGCATTTCTTCCTGTGTCCTACGTTGCGGCACCCTCCCTGGCTCGTCACTATGTGTGAAGACCTAACACGAGGGGGGATCGGCGCCGCATTATAGGACACAGGAAGAGACACGCAATCGGGAGTGCAGTGCAGGCTGAGGATCCAGAGATCAGGTAAGATCTGCAGCACCGCAATCGCTGACAGTCTGCGTAACACACGAGTGTAGCATTTTGGGGATTATTTTGCTGAAAATGTTCTTTAAGTTGAATGTCTGAACATACAGGAAAAAAATGTATACATCATTGAGTTTTAACGTAATAAAACAGGTACCTGTAACACCCCTGGGTTAATACCTGGAGTATTCCAGTGGTGGCAAGGGTCTGCTTACAATGGAGTTCACAGGTTATAAGGTCAATTCTCTCTTGCTATCTTTACAAGAACCTTTACTTTTATGGATTAAAAGAAATATCCTAGGAGCGGAACAATTTAGATACATGTAGACACTTTATGCTGGCATTGCCTAAATAAGCCCTTGAGGTCTTGTTCACTCCATGACACCCTTAGAACAAACAGTGCTCATATGCATCCCTCCCCATGGAAATTTGAATTGCTGCACATAAACATTCATCTACCTTTTCCTAACTCGTGCTCTGGTCAATTTTAAAAACAAAATGAAGCCTCATGAATCTGCAGGCCGTATGCAAATAGGAAGCTGCTACTGGGCTTCTTGTTACTGTGCATTGTCAGTTATGTCACTTGAATCCAGGCAGCAGCATGGCTGAGATGCTGCGAAAGGAAGCTCCAAAATGGCCGCTACCCCTAGAAAATTGGTGAGGAGGTATTTCAGCTTTGTAAATGCCGACAATGATTCAGTGTCAAGCTGTTGGTCTGGTTTAACCCCTTGGAGCATCCCAGATGGGAAGGTAGATAAGCACAATGTGATCTGGAGCTTATGGGCTCCCTGATTGTTCTGACAACGCCTTTTCCTTCCTGGTCCTGGGAAAGCATAATAGTCTGTAGTCCCTTTATGCCATCCCCACTAATTATTATTTTGGAGCTTCCTCTCCCAGCATCTCAGCCATGCTGCTGCCTGGATTCAACTGACATAACTGAAAATGGACAGTAACAGGAAGCCAAGCAGCAATTCCTGTTTGAAGGTGGCCTGCAATGCATGAGCTGCCATTTTGTTTCTAAAATTTGCTACAGCAGGAGTTAGAAAAATACAATTCTGTGAAATACTCACCTGTAGAATTGGTATTATAAGTATACAGTACGTCCTGCTCCAGATAGATTACTTATACTTGGGTTACCCTCCGCCAGACGGCGCTACACTGCAGAGACATGCAAAACAGGCTCCTCCCAGCCCCTCAAACACCCAGGGACCTCTCACAAATCCCTAGCATTGAAAAGCAGTGAACAAGAAACCCGGGAGAATTTAACCACCCAAAACAAAACTGGTAACTATAACAATGATGACAATCACCATACAGGGGATCCAAAATAATGCAACAACAGGGTGGGGTGGAGCAGGACGTACTGTATACTTATAATACCAATTCTACAGGTGAGTATTTCACAGAATTCTATTATTCCAAGTATACAGTACATCCTGCTCCAGATAGATTACTTACACTTGGGACATCCAGTAGCAGTGTCCATAAAATAGGGTGGGATCCCCAACAAGAAAAAGGTAACAGCAGGCAGTTTAAACCAGTGCCGCCTGTAAAAACTTGCGGCCAAAAACAGCATCAGCTGAGGCCCTTGTAAAACTTTGAAAAGGTATGAACAGAAGACCAAGTAGCAGCTTTGCAAACTTGTTCAACAGAAGCCTGGTGCTGGAAGGCCCAAGAGGCACCAATAGCACGAGTAGAATGAGCAGTAAGGCGGAAGGGAGGACTCTTCCCCTTAGCCGAGTAGGCATGAATCACAGCCTGACGGATCCATTTACTAATGGTAGACTTGGCAGGAGCCAAACCCTTCCTAGGACCAGAAGGGACCACAAAAAGAGCATCAGTCTTCCTGAAGGACACAGTGACTAACATGTAATACTTCAGACACCTGATTACTAGGATTAGGGCACAAGAAAGGAAGAACAATATCCTGGTTCAGATGAAAAGCAGACACCACCTTAGGCAGGAAATCTGGCTTAAAGCGGAACACCACCTTATCCTGGTGTCTCTCAAAGTATGGAGGCTGGATAGACAGAGCCGCCAGCTCAGACACACGCCTGACCGAAATAATAGCCACCAGAAAGACAACCTTGAGGGTAAGTACAGCCAGAGGAGCATCCTGAATAGGCTCAAAGGGAGCACCCTGCAAATCAGACAAGACCAAATTCAAATCCCAAACAGGGACCATAGGTTTACGTGGGGGACGCACATGAGTAACCCCCTGAAAGACAAGTCTTGACCAAGGAATGTTGAGCAAAGGACTTCTGAAAGAAAACAGACAGGGCAGAAACCTGACCCTTCAAAGTACTGAGTTGGAGACCAGGCTCCAAGCCTTGCTGTAAGAACTCTAGAACCCTGGGAACTGAGAACACCCGACAGGGAAGAGACCTAGACTCACACCAGTCAATGTAAGCACGCCAAACCCTATAATAGATGGAAGATGAAGACTTCTTCCTAGCCTTCACCATGGTCTCAACCACGGAGGCAGACAAGCCTTTCTCCATCAAGATGGAGGTTTCAGCAGCCAGGCCGTCAAAGCCAGAGTTTGTAAATTGGGATGGCGTAGTGAGCCCTGAATGAGCAGATCTGGTACTGCTGGCAGGACGTACTGATCTACTGCCATCTGCACCACGTCTGCGAACCACACTCTTCTTGGCCACCTGGGGGCCACCAGAATCACTGGCACCCCTTCCAGAGCAATCTTGCGCAGGACCCTGCCCAGCAGGGGGAATGGAGGAAAGACACACGGGAGCCGAAATTCCCTCCATGACATGAACAGAGCATCTGTGGCCAAGGCCAGAGGATCCTGAGACAGGGAAACAAAAGCCTGGCGCTTGTGATTGTGACGGGATGCAAACAGATCCACATCCGGCAGACCCCAACGGTGACACAGGGACTGGAATACCCTGTTGCAGAGGGACCACTCTCCCTGACGAGAGGTCCCCCTGCTCAGAGAGTCTGCCAGTAGATTCTCTGCCCCCAGGATGTACACAGCCGAAATGCATTGAACATTGGCCTCTGCCCATGTCAGAATCCGCAATACTTCCTGGAGGGCCCCCCTGCTCCGGGTCCCTCCCTGATGGTTGATGTAGGCAACCGCCGTCCTGTTGTCTGAGCGCACCTGCACAGACAGACCTCTCAGGTGATTGGTCAACTGCTCCAGTACCAACCTGATCGCCCGCAGTTCCAGAATGTTGATGGGTAAGTGGGCCTCCTGAGGGCCCCACCTCCCCTGGAATCGCAGAGACTTCCAGAATCCCCCCCCCCCATCCTGACAGATTGGCATCCGTGGTGACTGTCTCCCAGGAGGGGGCCAGGAAGGATCTGCCTCCCATCAAGTTCCTGTGGTCCAGCCACCAGGAAAGGCACCTTCGGACCGAGGGGGGAAGCACACAGATCCCGTCCAAGGACGTTGGATCCTTGTCCCATACTGATAGAAGGTGAAGTTGAAGAGGCCTCAAATGGAACTGAGCAAAGGGCACCGCCTCGAAGCACGCCACCATCAGGCCCACCAACTGCATTCCCTGCCTGAGGGAGGGCTGGGGGCACGATAGCAGGAACCTCACCTGCGAAGTTAGAGCTTCCACCTTCTGCTGAGGAAGGAATATCCTTGACTGAATCAGATCCAGAATCATTCCCAGGAATGGGGTCACCGAGGAAGGGGACAGGGAGGACTTGGGGTGATTGATTACCCAGGCGAAGGACTCCAGGGTGGATACCACCAGCTGAGTGTCCAACTCTGCCTGTTGCAGAGACCGAGAGGTGATGAGTATGTCGTCCAGGTAGGGTAGCAAGCGTATGCCCCTTGACCGCACCAGAGACATCACCCCTGCCAGCACTTTGGTGAACACTCTGGGAGCTGAGGTGAGACCAAAGGGCAGGGCCACAAATTGGTAATGTTGATCTTCCAACGTGAATCTGAGAAACCTTTGGTGTCCAAGGAACACAGGAATGTGAAGGTAAGCATCTTTGATGTCCACAGACGTCATGAGATCCACTGGGTGCAGGGAGCCAATGGCCGAGCGCAGAGTTTCCATGCGAAAACGCTTGTTTCTGACAAATTTGTTGAGGATCTTTAATTCCAGAATGGGCCTGACTGAGCCATCTTTTTTTGGGGACTGTGAAAAGGTTGGAATAGAACCCCTTGCCTCTTTCTCTTAAGGGGACACTGCAAATGACCCCCATATCCAGAAGGCCTTGCACGGCTGCATCAAGACCTGAGCTGGGGGATCCAGGACTTGACGAATCTTAGGGGGGGACACACAGCAAACTCTATCTTGTAACCAGAGGACACTACCTCCTGAATCCACCTGTCTGAGACGTGCTGCCTCCAGACGTGCGCAAAGTGCTGTAGTCGTCCCCCCACCCCAATGGGCGAGGGAGCCCCATCATGCCTGGGGAGGCTTGGGAGAGGGTTTTGGTTTGGTTTGGTTTGGCGTCGTCCACTGTTCCTGCGCCAGGAATCTGTATGAGCCCCCGCAAAGGACACCCCTTTGCCCTGCTTAGCACCGCGGCAGGGGAGTGAAGGGGGCCCCTGGCCCCGAAAGGGCCGAGACTGCCGCCTGCGCTGGGGTGACTTACCTCCTTTAGCAAAAAGGTCTAGGCGATCGCCAAACAGGCGTAGCCCCTTAAATGGAAGCTCAGTAAGGGCCCTCTTAGCAGCATTATCAGCGGCCCACTGGCGCAGCCAGACCACGTAGCGTATAGCTACCGCCAAGGCAGAGGTTCTGGCATACATCCTAATGGCATCATCCAAGGCAGATAGGATAAAGTGCACAAACATATCACAGTTAGACAGTGCATTACATGTATCAGGTTGCCCTTCATCAGACCCATCAAGTACACTTCTGATCAGGGTCCCCAGCGTAATGGCCGAGACGCAAACCAGGCGCAGTGCCACCCTCACAAACGCAAAAGCATGGCACGCTAATTGGTCAATGCGCCGGTCCTCAGCATCCCGCAGCGTAGTAGTGTCAGGGGAGTGCATAATAGAGGTGTTAGACAACCCTAGAATAGGAGCATTGACCTCAGGGGGCGCACTTGACCATGTCAGCAGGAAACGTTCTCACTCCTTAAGAACGTACTGGGACGTTCCCACTCCTTAAGCACGAGGTTATTGAAATGGGTTTGCTCAGGAAATTCCAGATGAGCTTTAGCAGTATGGAAAAGCTCCCCCCTTTGCCTGGGGGCCGCAACTGGGGGAGAGATAGACAAAACCTAAAATATTTGGACCAGCAGTCTGTCAATATCATGCGGGGTACAGGGGTCAGAGCCAGAATCGTCATGACCCCTTAGTCTCTCATCAGATGACCCTGAGTCATAAAACAGCTCCCCTTCGTCTGATGGGGGGTAGCCATACAGATGCAAACAACTCCGCAGATTCCATAGGAGGCGGAGTGGCATCAGGATTTAAGTGACGCTTTTTAGCGGAGGCCTTACGCGCTAAGGTATTAGCGATCAATCTTTCAACACTGGCCAGTCTAGTAGACACATCAGGTTGAGAATCCCCGCTTGTATGTAATTCAATGGGGGTGAGACTCAAGCTTGGGGGAGTAGGTGAAGTGAGACGAGGTGCAGGCCCAGCCACCGGAGGGGCGGGTTGCAACGTTAGCGCCTGCTGTGCGCAAGGGACACAGACCCGCGCATTGTTACCGCTGATAGGTGAGACCCCACAAGCTACACACAGCCGGGCTTGTCCCGAAGGAACCCCGGTCCCAATATCCTGGGATGCCTCCATATGGTGATTATTAGGCACAATATGCCAGTAGGGATTGACGCTATAAAGCAACCGTGGATGCCCCAATGACCCGCTAGGGAAGTGGGAGTACTTATACTAGGCCCAACTACAAATACGCCGGGCCAGGAGAAGCCACTGGATTCACCGGTCTGAAAGACACAATGAGAAGTAGGGGTGTCAGAGTCATACAAGAAATAATGAGTATTAAAGTCGCCCGCAAGGGCACTTACAGACCGTGGGAGAGGGGACCGTTACACACGCACGCACGCGCGATTGTACAGGTAAAAGGCGCCAAAAGAACCTCGAAGGACGGGCCGTGACGCAGAGCGTGCCAAGCCAGGCCCCGCCCCCCCGAAGAGCACGAAGTCCACAGACAAGCAGCCAATGAGGACGCAGGAGCGTCTGAGGCAACGCCGCCGCCCGGCGCGGGGAATCCAATGAAGGAAAGGGCGCGCATGGCGGCGGCGTTCGCAATAGTAAAAAAGCAAGTCAGCGCGGCGGTTGACACACATATACTAGTCCCAACACACATACCAACAGGTGATATACACGAACCACGGTACACGCTCAACCACACCCCCCCCCCCTTCTTTTCCTCCCGAAGGCTACGGGGAGAATGAGGGAGGATGGCGGCCCTTTGTGCAGGGCCCACCGCTACCGGGGCATGGGGTAATAATGCGGGAGGGGCATCCCATAAAGGCTCACCATCGGCCTATACCGCCTACCCTTTGGTGGGGGACTGCGGTGGAGCAGCGCTCCTTAAGCACACATGGTGCTGCCTACCTTCACCCGACCAATGCAGCCCAGGCTGGGAGGCACATCACATCAAGGACGGGTGGGAATAGTCCAACAGGGCCGCAGGCTTTAACCCTTCTATTGCCAGCCACGTAAATTTTACGTGGCTGCCTCTCCAACCGTTAAACGCCAGCCACGTAAAATTTACGTGCCTGACTTTCCCCAGTAATAAAATAAAAAGTATAAAAAAATATCACTTACCTGACCCCTTGTTTGATTCATCCGGGTCTCCTCTTCAGCAAGAGGGGCTCCGATCGCCGATTGGGGCTCCTCCGGCTGCAGGGGAGGGCCCGGAATAGGGTGCCCCCCCCCCCCGTTTCAGCAGCCGCCGGCATTTGCCTGCAAAAAAAAAAAAAAAAAAAAAAATGACAGTTACTCACCTCCGCTCCCACCGGCTCCCGCCGCCTCTCCTCTTCATGGGGGGGGGCTCCGATCACCCCCCCCCCGGCTCTTCCGTCTTCTGGAGGAGGTCATAACAGCCCTCCTCCCTTTACCTCTTCCGATGGCGGACGCCATCTTGGATTCTGGCCCCGCCCCTTCGGGGGCGGGGGCGATGACGTCACCGCCGGGTGTCATCGGGGCACCCGGCAGTTCAGCCTTCAGATGCCGGTGACGGCTGGACAGAGGAGGAGGGAGGTAGGCGATCATCCGATCGCCTGCCTCCCCCCTTCTCTGCCCAGCCGTCACTGACAGCAGATCGCCGCGGGACACAGGAAATGAAGATCGAAGGTGAGTAAAGTAAAAAAAAGTTTTTTTTTTTAATAAAGTAATTAAAAAAAAAAAGTGTCTGTCTTTTTTTTTTACTTTAACCCTTTGTGAACTGGTAAGGGGTCCATGTGACCCCTTATACCAGTTCACAGGGCTCGGGGGTCTGGCAAGTCACCTGCGCAAGCGGGTGACTTGCCATTAACCCCTGGCCCCCCAAATTACCTGCCTCCCCAAAGCCCAGGGGGGGGCAGAAGAGCCGTGGCCCTAGGCTATGACGGCTTGTAGCCGCAGGGCCAGGGGCCACTAAAGCTGGCCCCTGCGCCCTGTTCTACAAGCCCCATAGCTGGTCACAGGCTGGTTACGCTGGGTAGGGGGGACCTCACGCCATTTTTTTTTGGATTTTTAAGGGTTTTAACCCTTAAAAATCCCAAAAAAAATGGGGTCCCCCTCCCTTCGAGGGGGGACCCTATGTCATTTTTTTTTTAATTAACCCTTTCTTACTTGTAACCCAGTAGGTATAAAAGGCTTCCAGCAGCAGCAGGAGAGCAGAAGCCTAAGTGATCAGCGTGGGACACATGGATGGATCGGAGGTAAGTATTAAAAAAAAATATTAAAAGACATTTATTTTTTTTTAATAAAGATATTTTTAAATAAGTGTGTCTGTGTGTTTTTTTTACTTTTAACCCTTTGTGAACTGGTAAGGGGACCATGTGACCCCTTATACCAGTTCACAGGGCTCGGGGGTCTGGCAAGTCACCTGCGCTAGCGGGTGACTTGCCATTAACCCCTGGCCCCCCAAATTACCTGCCTCCCCAAAGCCCAGGGGGGGGCAGAAGAGCCGTGGCCCTAGGCTATGACGGCTTGTAGCCGCAGGGCCAGGGGCCACTAAAGCTGGCCCCTGCGCCCTGTTCTACAAGCCCCATAGCTGGTCACAGGCTGGTTACGCTGGGTAGGGGGGACCTCACGCCATTTTTTTTTGGATTTTTAAGGGTTTTAACCCTTAAAAATCCCCAAAAAAAATGGGGTCCCCCTCCCTTCGAGGGGGGACCCTATGTCATTTTTTTTTTAATTAACCCTTTCTTACTTGTAACCCAGTAGGTATAAAAGGCTTCCAGCAGCAGCAGGAGAGCAGAAGCCTAAGTGATCAGCGTGGGACACATGGATGGATCGGAGGTAAGTATTAAAAAAAAATATTAAAAGACATTTATTTTTTTTTAATAAAGATATTTTTAAATAAGTGTGTCTGTGTGTTTTTTTTACTTTTAACCCTTTGTGAACTGGTAAGGGGACCATGTGACCCCTTATACCAGTTCACAGGGCTCGGGGGTCTGGCAAGTCACCTGCGCTAGCGGGTGACTTGCCATTAACCCCTGGCCCCCCAAATTACCTGCCTCCCCAAAGCCCAGGGGGGGGCAGAAGAGCCGTGGCCCTAGGCTATGACGGCTTGTAGCCGCAGGGCCAGGGGCCACTAAAGCTGGCCCCTGCGCCCTGTTCTACAAGCCCCCATAGCTGGTCACAGGCTGGTTACGCTGGGTAGGGGGGACCTCACGCCATTTTTTTTTGGATTTTTAAGGGTTTTAACCCTTAAAAATCCAAAAAAAAAATGGGGTCCCCCTCCCTTCGAGGGGGGACCCTATGTCATTTTTTTTTTATTAACCCTTTGTTACCTGTAGCCCAGTAGGTATAAAAGGCTTCCAGCAGCAGCAGGAGAGCAGAAGCCTAAGTGATCAGCGTGGGACACAGGGATGGATGGGAGGTAAGTATTAAAAAAAATATTAAAAAACATTTATTTTTTTTTTAATAAAGATTTTTTTTTAAAAGTGTGTCTGTGTGTTTTTTTTAACTTTTAACCCTTTGTGAACTGGTAAGGGGTCCATGTGACCCCTATACCAGTTCACAGGGCTCGGGGGTCTGGCAAGTCACCTGCGGCTAAAAACCTTAAAATTCCCCCAAGAAATGGTGGACCCCCCCCCCCCCCCCCCGTGAAGGGGGACCCCACAATTTTTTTTTATTTAACCCTTTATTATGTGGATAGTAGTTGTATTTTATTTGTAAATGTTATAAAGTGCTCTTTTCAGTTTATGGGATCACCTGGACAGGAACGGGGGGCTACCGATACATATGTGGTATCATTGTAATCGGGAGAAATGGGGCTTTCACATGCAATATGGTTTTCTTTAATAAAATAAATGTTTTTGTTTAAAATAAAGGAGACAATTTAAAAAATATATTTTTTTTTATTTTTTTATTTATTAAAAAATACAAACAAGACATTTCATGTTAAAGCCTAAACGCTGCCACAAAAAGAAAATATGCCATTTTCTTGGAAATTCCTGCAAAAATCACAGTTAAACATCACGCAAAATGGTGAAAAATATCCTGTCAGGAGAGGGTGACAAAATCTCAAGTAGACTGGCAGTCAAAAGGTTACAGGTACCTATGCATGTTGGGTATTGTTCTGCTCGGGGGACCTTGCGCTTTCAGATTTAGCTTGTTTTTTCTTATTTGCATATTGATATTTTAAGAAAAGGTGTTTTTTATTCTGCTTTTTTATACATTTTTTTGTAAAACCCTGTGCAACCTAAGAATTCTTCGAGATATTACTTCCAGAAAGATGAGCCCACTACAACAAGCTGGGTACGCTTAGAAAGCTTAGCATGTGTACTTTCAGGGAATATATGGTTTATGGGGGATATTCCAAATGTAAAGGGTTGTTTTGGTAGAAAAAGCACAAGGTGCGCACTTTGTCTGCAGAGCTGAAAATCTGAAGTAAAACTACCGCTATGCGCATGCTTTACTTTGGTGTGTTTGGCAACTCTTTCCTTGACAGAACCTATGCATGTTGGGTATCGTTCTGTTCAGGGGATGTTGCTTTTTCAGATTTCCTGTTTTTTTCTGGTTTGCATATAGGTTTTTTTTAGGAAAATGTGGTTTTGATTCTGCTTTTTTATTCATTTTTAGGGAAACCCTGTGCAACCAAAGAATACATTGAGGGATTACTTCCAGAAAACTGCACCCATGTCAACAAGCCTGGTACGCCTAGAAAGCTTGAGGTGTGTACTTCTAGGGAATATATAGTTTGTGGGGGGTATTTCAAATGTAAAGGGTTGTTTTTCTTGAAAAACTGCAAGGTGCGCATATTGCATAGCATAGTTGTATTTTATCTGAAAATCCCCTAAAGCGTTGTTTCAATTTGGGGGAGTCTCCTGGGCAGGAAAGGGTGTCTACCTATACATATGTGGTACCGCTGTAACCGGGAGAAATTGGGGTTTCACACGCAATAAGATTTTATTGACAAACTTACATTTTTTATTACAAAAAAAACACTACAAATTGTAAAAAATAGTTTTTTTTTATTTTTTTGCACAATTTTCACCCAAAAATATTGAGAATACACTTAGAAAATGACAAACAAGACATTTCATGTTAAAGCCCAGGCTCCGCTGAAAAAAACAATATATCACTTTCCTGGGAAATCCCTGGAAATCCCTTCAAAAATCACAGTTGAACATGGGGAGCGCAAAATAGGGCAAAATAATCTGGCAACAAAGGGTGACAAAATCTCAAGGTAGGCTGGCAGTTAAAGGGTTAATAGCCCGCTCACCTGTGAGAGAGTGATACTTCATGTTTTCGCAGTCAACACTGCAGAGAAATCTGGGGATTTGTGGGAGGTCCCCGGGTATTTGAGGGGCCGGGAGGAGCCTGTTTTGCATGTCTCTGCAGTGCAGCGCCATCTGGCGGAGGGTAACCCAAGTGTAAGTAATCTATCTGGAGCAGGACATACTGTATACTTGGAATAAAGTAAATGAATTCTATGTGCAGCTTCTAAATTGCGCTAGCGAAGGGATGCATATGAGCACTGCTTGTTGTGTTGGTCTGGTTTAAGTCACTTTTAATTGTTGTTCCGCTAAAATATGTGTGGGAAGAGGGGTGGAAGGTAGTGTGAATGGGTTTAAATTTTAGCTAATGATTACTGAAACATTTTAAAGATATGTGTGATAGTGATGGAAAGCAAAATTGGATATCAAGAGATATTCTACATAATCTGCACAATGACAATGTTTCTTCTTGTTTATTCGTGTTTCTTTTTCTCTTTTACTATTGCACTATATGGAAATGCAATTACCATTGTGAGATATTATTGATATGGCTGCAACATTACTGAATAACTTTTCTTTTAATAAAAGAAATCTTAAATAAAAAAAAAACAGTTACCTGTAACATCAGCTCACAGTCATCTCTTCCAACAAATATCATTTCTCTTGGGAGCCTATGTCTTGTGCCTCCACTGCTCACCAAAAACCATGAGGTCAAGCTCATTTTTCCACCTCTGTTTTTGATCCTTCCTACATCAAATAAATAAAATGAAAAAAGTTACAACATAAAATAAGTTCAGGTAACATTTGGTAAGTTTACTACAACATCTATGATATCAAGCATCTATTGTTCAATATAGAAACAGGGCCGGATTAAGTGTGGTGGACCAGATAAAGTATTTTTTTTCTTTAGTATAATATCCCCTTAAGTAACTGATTGGTGGTTGTCTGGCACCCGCCTACTTACTGGAACGTCAGATCGAGTCCCTTGTGCCACCCTTGTGCGGGTGCGTGCTGCTCGGGAACTCCTGCTTTGCTATTCTGGGCAGGGGGTAGTGTAGTGACCCAGCTGGTCCAGCAGAAAATAGTTCCCTGCATTGAGCTGCCAGCAGCTGGGCTTGGTGGCTTATGTACAGTGACAGCTCTGCACGCAACCATCACTGTAGTGTTGCTGACGGCAGCTTTGCTGCTCTAGTCTCCCCATCCTGCCCTGTGGTGGCTTTGGCTGCAGACTTGCAAAAACAAAAAATGGCTTGCCCAGGCGCGGGGGGGGGGCCCCATTGCTGCTGATAGTTTTGCTGCTGGCCCCACAGCCCGTCTGACCAAAGACTGAAAAGCCTCCTGGATCAGATCATAACCCAAAGGTTGGTGGAGGCCCCCTTTGCAGGGCAAATGGTGGAGGCCTCTGCGTCCCTCTCATAATCCGCCCTGTATAGAAAATATACAAAACCTATACTCCCTTGAATCACCCACAGCTGGCTGTCAGCCCAGGTGCCAACAGTGAACTCCCCAGTCAGAAGCTGTGCGCCAAAACCAAACTTTCCTGAGATAAGCATCTTAGTGTCGCTTGTCAGGTGCCGTATGCTCCTGTGTAGCATGAGGCATAGACACAACCTGGAGTTGGTCAAGGAGAACCTATTCCACTAGGGTATAAGAAGAGATTTCAGTACTTACACTGAAGGCACTTTCTTTGGCAAATGTAGAGTATGAATTCTTCTTTATTCAGTACAGTGAGCAATATGCCCTGCCTCCATGATTGTGGACAAGTTATTTTACCTCTGGGTTTATCAGCTCTTCCCTTCACAATGGTTGGTAGTTCTCACCAAGCAGTAAGTAGAACCATACAAACTTTAAACGCCCAGAGAAATGTAAGGCGAAACAAACCCTTCTTGGCCAGCCCCGGAATCTAAGACTCCAAGGCTGCCCACTAGCCTTCCTCCTGTGGCATCCTATAGCTGGATGCCCCGCTGTGTGAAACCTGCAGGGTCCCCAGTAAACTTACCTTTACCAGCGGCTCCTGCGACCATGCGATTGTTGGCCACCGCATCCCCTGGCTTCCATGTGGCTGTGCATGCTCCCACATCCAGTCTATCTGAATGGCTAGGCGCAGGAGCATGCACGACCAAAGAGCCAGGGATGCAACCAGCCACCTGCGTCCCTGTCAGACGGCAGTTTTGAGATCAGCGAATCAGTGATCTCAAAGCTGCCACTGGGTGTGGCTTCGCTGGTGGGAAAACATGGTTTTATTTGAAAACCGGGCCACCGTCGAGCCAGCAGCATCGCCTGAGGTACTCGGGCAGGGAGGCGGGTGGCGGGCGCAGATCTTGAAAAATTGGGTTTTGTTCCGCTTCACGGTAAAGCAGACCTCCAGTCAAAAAATCAAAGCTTAGTAAATCTCTCCCATACTGCCCCTCTCTGGCAATCAGTGACATAAGCTTATTGAGAGGGAATAACACCATGCAGATGTTTGGAATAAGTGGCAGATTCTGCACTCCTAAACTTGCATGGCAGTGACCATCTTGCCACACATGAAGAAGGTGATTCTGAAAATCAACTCTGTGTAATCAGCACATTTCTATATAGAAGTCGTAAAGCCTTCGACTGTAATGACTCATATTTGAACAAAATACATTGTATACAATATATTGTATACATTGTATCCCCTGACTGAGTGCTTCTGCGGAAAATGCAGCCATAGAAATACATTGTAATGGCTTCCGTCACACAGATTGCTTCTGCTACATTAGCTGTTTATTCAGTGTCTGTGTATGTGAATAAGAACAGGCAAGCTTTTCCTTGTTTCTGAGGCAAATATCTCTCACAATTTGGTGTGAATTGCTGCTGGCACAGCACCCCCCCCTTATTCTCATGTGTAAGCAGGACTATCAGGTGTGTAAGATGGCCACCGCCATGTAATTCAAAAGAAAATAATCTTTATGCCATTTCACAATATCTGCAAAGGGTCAAGCCCTCTCACACTGCTTATGCCACTGATCATGTCTTTTTTTTGACTGGAGGTCCACTTTAAATACCCAACAAAAGGCAAAATATGCCTGAAACAATGTGGTAACTGCCTTCTCCATATATGCAGAAGAAAGGGCCTTTATAGTAAGTACTAATTTTTGTTTTCCTTTGCATCAAGTAAAGCATACAGGCTGGAATCTGTTCTTTATTCATGATAGTGGGATGCCCCAAAACAGTCAGAATCAGGGTGGATTTATGGTCAAACGAAATTATAATGGCTGTATACAGAAATATGAACTTATCTGAACTGAAAACTAAAATACAAAGGTCTGCATTACTGTGTCTTAGTGACAGAAGTCCCAAGAAGATCCGACAGACCTTGTGGAATGAGCCGCTACTTTCAGAGAGAGCTTCTTTAAAGCAGAACAAAACTCGGGATTTTGACCATCCAGGTTATGTTTCTTGTTCCCAGATCATCTCGATTTTGGATAACCTGCTGTGTGAAACCCCCCAGATGGCCCACCTTGTCCTGCCTCAGCTTCGGGGGGAGGGAAGCAGGGTGAGGGGTTCATTGCTACACTGGACTTCCACTTAAAACTGTGGGCCACCACAGTAAGAAAGTCTTTACATAGTAATTAGATGCCAAAAACATTTGCAAAAAAAGGATAGTGACAAAAAAGTAAAATAAACACAGAGCTCTTATGGAAGCATCATTATGTGCCTCAAACCATGTGCATATAGCCACTAGATATAATCCCCTTTTCTCTGAGACTGACTTGTCAAAAGCCACGCTAGCCAACTGTAGACACTGTGACAGAAAGACTGTGAGTATGTATTAGAGGGATCCAAATATTGTCCACCACTAGACTACTATGCACACCTAGACCAGTCTGGAACTACCCAAACCATTCTGACAGGCTCTGAGCATAGCCTCCGAATGAGGTAGTGAAAAGCACATACTAGGGAGTCGATTCAGAGTCTGGTGAGAAAACTCCTTTTTAGGAGAGAAATTTGCCATTCAGTCTACCTTGGGGCTGAATCAGAGCCAGGTGAAAACTTACAACCTCTAGGCAATGAAAGTGATTGCCAGTTTTCTATCCTAAAAAAGAATTGAGTTTTCTCACCAGGCTCTAAATCGACCCCTGGATTGAACTCAGGCGCCGACGGCGAGAGAGGTGCCGTGCGCATCCTCCTTCTCCCTTTCCTGCTGCCTCTGTGCTCGTGCGCGCGAGCAGTTAGTCTATGTCCTCCGGCGGCACTGCACACAGCGTGGCCGCCGGAGGCTGGTTAAAAGTGCACCAATCACTGACACACTGCCCCTGTCCAATCTTGTTGGGTTCAGCCCTATAAAGGGATTACCTCTTTACTGTGTCAGTGTCCGTGATAGCGTTTGCTATTCCTGAGTTCCTGTGTATTCCGTTATTGACTTGTTTTTCGACTACGACCCTGTCTCATCCCCTGGTGCCGCAAAGCTCTCTGACCTCTTGGTGTATATAAAGAGTAGAGGTCTATCTATATATAGTTGGACATGTTCCTAGAGTTTTCCAGCAACACCCTCTTCTGCATATACAAATGGTGAGCACAGAGAGACAGAACCTTTATTTTATAGGCTGTAATATATATCAGGTATAACATACAAAGCTGCAATCAGCACAGAGAATTTTGTAGGCTGCTCACAGTTTACAAAATAAAGGCTGTGCAGTTTGTACATATGTGTAGAAGAGGGGTGTCACTGGAAAGCTTTGTCGGTTATACCTGATATGTATATGACTTATACAGCCTATAAAATAAAGGTTCTTTATCGTATCTCAGTGCTGACTGTTTGTATACGCAGAAGAGGGGTGTTGCTGGAAAGCTCTAAGAACATGGTGCCTGGCTACATAGAGATAAGATTATACTGAATACATCTATCTCTTTATAGTCAGACATCATGTTAGAGCTTTCCAGTTACACCTTGAATCTAGATATAAATCTAGATGCAAGTCTACAAAAACATGAAGACGCCATGTCTGAAGGAAATGTTGGTGTTAAAAGACATGACTTATCTTCTCTGCACCAGCTGACCATGTAACAATTTGTAGCAGTGCCCAAAAGATCCAATGTATAAGTTTGTTTACATTAGCTCAGCAGCACATGTAACACATTTGTACCAAATGACAGCTGAGCAGCCAGGAGAAATTGCTACTACTGTAATTCAATAGCAGAATTTAGCAGTCAAGCCTTCAGGATACCTTTTAGAGAAAATTTACACCTATAATACACTAAATTAGGTGTTAATGCGACCTCTGATTATTAATGAAAGTTACATGCAATGTGCAATATGAGAAAGAGATTTTCTTTTTTTATACTGGCGTTGGACTCCATGATTCGGGACCCCACATCCCTGTGGGCAAGAACATAAAGAGCAACTCAATGGGGGTGGACAATCTGCATGGAACCTGAAGCTGGAACGTTGAGTGACAGGTCAGTCGCTCAATCCCCTGCAGCACTGTGACTGTAGTGGTCTGTCACTCTAGAAAAAGTTACAAAAAGTTGGGACTTCCTCTTTAAAGTGGACCAACACCCTCCCAAGATCGGCCCGGGAATCTATAAGATTCCCGGACCGATCAGACCCCTGACTGCGGGGCACCCCGATCGGGGGTGCCCCGCTGTGTGGAACCCCCCCAGATCCCCGAAATCCCTACCTTATCCCCAATCCAGCGGCGCCCGCCGCCACCTCCCACGCGTCCCTCTAGCAGGACGCGCACCCGCGCCGGCCGTTTGTGAATGGCCGGCGCGGGTGCGCACCCTGTAAGAGTGACGCTCGGGAGGCGGCGGCGGGCGCGCTCTCTTGTCCGTCGCTGCCTCCCGTTTGTCCGTCGGCGGCGGTCACGTGGGAGCGAGGAGAGGTGAGTTTTTCGGGGGTTTCTGGGGGGTTTCACACAGCGGGGCACCCCCGCCGAAGTGGACCAAAACCCAGGATAGTCAAAATCCTGGGTGTTGGTCCACTTTAAGAAAAGTATACACTAGAGGGCGGATCCAAGAGCAAGGAGGACAATTGGGGACTTCTAGATAGCAGCAGATAGCATAAGCCAATGTTTGAAACAATGTTTGATACAGAGGCATTATCGCAAGAGGGTTCTAGAGGAGGCATTAAAAAACCCGGTCCATTGCCACTGTCACAGGCTTCCATCCTCCTGTCAAACACATGCTCCAGCCACCTTGTTTGGGCCCTTGCTGGAGCAGAAGGATTCCCAAGAAGGTGGACCAGCGAACAATGCCCAGCCTTGTCGCCTTCTGCTGCCACTGGTCCTCTCCCCTCCCCAAGCTCCTTCCTCCTCCACATTCTCCTTCTGCTGCTGTCACCTGTGCCAGATGCCTGCATATCGCCATCTCCGCTCCGGGGGGGGGGGCAGGAGACAACAGTGCGGACCAACAGCTTGGCACAGTTGGAAAAAACCTCCCCATAACTCAATTTCCCCATCTGCACGCAAGATACTGAATCATTGGCAGCACTTAAAGCGGTCCTTCACTCTGAATAAGAGTCTATCTTATATGTTTCCCACACCCTGTACATACAGATTGCTCACATTAAAAATCATCCTACCTGCATCTACTGCATGTTATGAGCCTTTAAACATCCAAGATGGCGGCTTATGGAAGCCGCCATCTTATCAGGCAGCCTGCAAACAGGAAGTGCCTCCTGACTGTGCTGCTCTGCATTCTGGGATTGCTGACCTTTACCTGACCTCAGCTCTGCTCTGTCTGAGCAAAGCACAGCTATAACCCGCCCCCCTGTACTATATCCCACTCTCCTCTCCTCAGTAAGTGTGATGCTTCTGAGTCAAGATGGCGGCGCCCGTATCCTAACTTCCTGAACAGAGTTGCTGCCCAGTGGGGGAAAGAATAATAAGTTAGTGACTAAAAACGTAAAATATATTAATTTTAGATGCTGGGGAATCATTTTATAAGGGTTTGAGCTTTTCATTAAATCATGGTGAAGGTCCGGTTTAATTTGCTCCTGCATCCACTTAAAGCTAAAACACTGCCTCACCGATTTTCTAATGGTAGCGGCCATTTTGGAGCTTCCTTTCCTAGCATCCCAGCCGTGCTGCTGCCTGGATTCAACTGACATACAGTAAATGAAAATGCACAGTAACAGGAGATCAAGCAGCACTTCCTTTTTTTACCACGGCAGGAGTTAGAAAAAGGTAAATGCATATGAGCACTGTTTGTTGTGTTGGTCCGGTTTAACAGTTCCCCAACAGGTGCAGCTCTGCTAGGTAAAAGGGGTATATCTCAAATTAAGGGCTCACTAATAATGTGAGGAGGTAGGTTGGTTTATAGTCCCCGTGAACCAGGGTTCTCACTAGGAAGGGTTTAGGTCCACCTCAAAGCACGCAGGCTGAATCCCACAACTATCCTGCAAATTGCAGTGGTCCCAGTTTTGCAACTGAAGGCTTTATTGCCGACAGTGCACTCCCCAGCTGGCCTTGGTTCAAGCCCCCGTTTCTGGTCAAGTCATTTGGGAGCACTCTCCCTTGTTGATAAACAGCATCACATGGCCAATCACAAGCCTCATTAGTCAAGAGCGCGCACACTTCAGGTAAGAGTCCGCAGGACTACAAAGGATCAAGTCTACTTGCAAGGAAGGTAGTCATGGACTTTTTTTTAAATTGCCTGGACTGTCCCTTGAAAAAGTACAAATATGTACATCAAAGTTTGCAGACAAATCATAGGTGCAAAAACATGTAGCTTTGAAGGCCATTTGTCAAATACCTTGGCAGTTCCAAAGATTACTAGAATAATTTAAACTTTAAAGTGGACCAACACCCAGGATTTTGACTATCCTGGGTTTTGGTCTACTTCCCCGGGGCACTAGTGATCCAGCTCTGACAGCACAGAGCTACTGCGGTGTCCCGGCAACAAACTGCCTTCTTCTCTATTGGTCACAGCAATTGGCCGTGCCCGCTCCATCCACTGCAATAGAGGGTGCCTGCCAAATGTCCTCTCCATGACAGCTATGATGGGGGGCAGGAAGTAGCTGTGTATTTCACTGAAGCAATGTCTCCTTTGCATGAGCTGCAGATTCCACACATGTGTGTAGCTCCTAAACAGGAAGTCATACATAACATACAGAAACTCACTGGGCGGGAAATCTGAACAAAAGCTGAAGTTGGGACCTTGAGTGACAGGTCAGTTGCCCAATCCCGTGCAGCAGTGTGAATGCACTGGTCAGTCACTTAAAGTTATTGCCAAGTCAAAAGTTAAAAAATAAATATCAGTAGCTTACCTTACATTGAGTCCCTCTAGAGCTCCCCTTCCTGCTAGGTGAGGAAATCACTTCTTCATTCAGCTTTCAGTCTCAGACTGAGAGAAAAAACACCCCCCACTCCCCCCAAGTCCAGATAGGCTGCCTCTCTGCAGCTATGAAAGCCCGCCCTCTTCTCTGGTCACACTATGTGCTGGCAGGCTGGAGATGCTCTTAGCCTGCAGCATCTCTCACCCGCTTTTTCTGGTCACAGTATGTGCTGGCAAAGAGGCACAACGATACACATTTTTTTTACTATAATATATGTAAAGCACACAGTGTGATTACATGACTTCACTGTTGCCACAGCCACTGTTTCTCCTCAATGTTTCTGTGCATCTTCAATACTTTTACAAATAACTTTCTTCTTTTAGAAAACTGACATTTAGGACAGTGCAAGGTGTAGCCCGAGACAATAGGACAACAGTCGGGCTTGCCTTTAGTATAACTTTGAATTGAATTTGACCTTCCCGGGTTTTGTTCTGTGACCATGAATTAGGATGCCCCACTGTGTAAAACCCTACAGTTTGCCCACTAAAACTCACCATTCCCCACTCCAACGGCGCATGTGCGGGCTCTCATCCAACCAAAGCCCTTTGCCTTAACTACATCATTTGGAAAAAGGCTCTGATTGAATTCAATGGGAAGCGCACAAAGCCGCAACCCTCGCCGGGGATGCAGCAGTACACGCCCCGCATTGTAAGCAATCATAGCCTCTCTTAGATTCCAGGATGGCCGCTAGTGGGTTTTGTTCCACTTTAAAGTAATCCTATACCCAGAAAGGAAGTTTATGTCGTCCCCTTCCTTCCCCAGTGCCCCTAAACAGCCGGTGTTTCTTTTTTATTTTAACTAAAGCCTTTGCCCATTATTCATAACTACACGAACCAGATGCACTATGATGTCCGAATGGTGGCCATGTGCTAATTCAGTTACAACTAAACTGTGACATGATGGCAGTTAGGTCCAAGTGCTCCCCAATGTTGAGCTGGGTGTACTGTAAATTAATGTGTCATCGTTGGTTAGCATCAGGGGCGGGGCTACTCGGCAAGCAATATGGCCAACTGCATCTGTTGATTTAAACACCAGGCAAAGTCTTTAGTAAAAAAAAAAAGAAACACGGGCTGTTTTGGGACACTAGGCTGAGAATAGGAGGTGAACAAAGGGGAAGTGGCAGCTGCTCAGACCATTTTATAACTAACCTGGGAGGTGCAAGTCAGCAGGGCAATTAGGTTACTAAAGACTTAAAGGAGCCGCAGCACTCAACCCTGTTAGCTTGCAGACCAAAATCTGGTAAAATCAGAGGCTCGGTCACACACATTTTAGGGTTTAGGTTTAGGGCAACCTCAGGTAAGCTGCTCCCATTTTATCTATTGCATTGTATGTCCCAAATGGGGCTCTCATAAATTAGAGTTAGGACTGCACCCATAGAGGCACCTTGGCGTGGTGGTGCAGCTTAGCATACTTCTGCAGATGTGTGTGACGGAGTCCTCTGTTTTTACCAGATTTAGAGACAGATTATAGGTTGGTCTGCAAGCTAACAGGGTTGAGTGCTGTGGCTCCTTTAAGTCTTTAGTAACCTAATTACCCTGATGACTTGCACCTCCCAGGTTAGTTATAAAATGGTCTGAGCAGCTGCCACTCCCCTCTTGTTCACTTTGAATTTATGCAAGCACATGGTGTGTGGGGTCTAGGCTGTATTGCAAGGTCTTGACCCTTTCACCTCATGGCTTGCACATGAGGTTTAGGGCAACCTCGGGTAAGCTGCTCCCATTTTATCTATTGCACTGTATGTCCCAAATGGGGCTCTCAGAGATTAGAGTTAGGACTGCACCCATAGAGGCACCTTGGTGTGGTGGTGCAGCTTAAAGGAGCAGTATCGCATATTTTTCTTGGTGACTTATATTTAAATGGTACTTTGAATGTAGGTAAGTGTTGGAGTAAGAATTTCAAATTTAGAAAAAAATGATGTCTGGAGACTAATAGCTCATGTTTATGTTCTCTGAGTGTGGAGACTCTGGCCTGTTCCATGCTGAGGAGAGGGGTGAAACAATGTATCAGCTAACATTGCAACATTGCCTGGCCAGAACTTATATATCTAAAACAGAGAGAAAAGCTCTAGAAGTCATTTAGCTGATTTTGACAGTTTTCCCTTCATGTTGGCTCTGCTGCAGAATCTTTCAGTTTACCATTTTCTCTCTCTTTTCTCAGCACATTTTTCCATATGAGCTTTCTTTCAGCTTTGTGTGTTTTGAGCAAAGCCCAACCCAGGATTTTCACTATCTGGAGTTTTGTTTTGTGCCCCTGGGGGCATCCCGACTTGGGGTGCCCTGATATGTGAAATCCCCAAGTTCGCCTGTGAAAACGTACCTTTCCCTGTCCCACAGCGCATGCGTGGCCTCTCATCCAATCAGCTCTGTTTGCACACAGATGGGGAGCCTGAGCAGTAACCTTCCTGGCCGCCCGGCCTGTCTAAATGAGTGAGCGCGCCAGAAAAATGGGGGGATCTGTGGTTATCCGGGGGTTGTGTCACACAGTGGGAAGGTCAATGGCCGGGTCTTATAGATTTCAGGGTCGGCCACTCAATGTTTTGTTTCACTTTAATACCTTTAGATTTTCCTGCACAGTTATTCAAAGAAGAATTTCAGTTATTTTCAGTCAGTTTAGTTTATTTTGTATAGATTTTACACATTTGAGTCACCTGGTCTCATAACAAAAGCAGCACCTCACACACACACAGCCGTTACCACTGATTACAGTGTCAGCTTCTGAGGTAAAGTGTTGCTAGGAGACCAGTGGGCTAAATGAAGCAGCTCACTAAATACAACCCAGCAGATCCCCCTATTCAGCAAATGGACTGAGCCATTGTCATTATACAATTTAAAAGAAAGGCATATATTTTTTCCTTTTTCTATCGCCAGATTATGTATACACATGTTAGAAGCTATTGTGTGGCTATTTAATTATTTATCTTTTTTAATGCAAATTTCACGATACTGCTCCTTTAAGCATACTTCTGCAGATGTAGGTGACCGAGCCTCTGTTTTTACCAGATTTAGAGACAGATACAGGTTGGTCTGCAAGCTAACAGGGTTGAGTTCTGCGGCTCCTTTAAGTCTTTGGGAATAGGAGGTGATGACATAAACTTCCTATCTGGGTATAGAATCACTTTAAGTCCATCTGTCAGTCAGGTCCATGGCTGCCATGAAGATCCTCATCTCCTGTGCAGCATCAGGGGAGGATTTGGGGGATCAGTTGAGTTGTTTTATTATTTAACTTAGCACTGGGGTAGGCAAGGGTGGCTGGGGGAGTTACAAAAAACTTGGACTTTCTCTTAAAGTGGACCAACACCCAGGATTTTGACTATCCTGGGTGTTGGTCCACTTAGGTGGGGGTGCCCCGCTGTGTGAAACCCCCCCCGATCGCCGCAAAAACTCACCTCTCCCCGCTCCCACGTGACCTCGTCCGGCCAATGACAGCGCTCTGGTATGCGCGTTACAAAGCCGATGGGACGCGCATACCAGAGCGGCTCTGAGCGCTGTCATTGGCTGCGTCTCTCGCTTCCCTCTAACAGGGAGCGCGCCTGCGCCGGCCATTCACAAAAAGGCCGGCGCGGGAGCGCGCCCTGCTAGAGGGAAGCGAGAGACGCGGCCGCGTCTTGCGCATGCGCCGTTGGATCTCCGGTAAGGTTTGTGGGCCTCCTGGGGGGTTCCTCCCCGCGGGACATCCCGATTTCGGATGCCCCGCGGGGAGGGATCTGATCGGTCCGGGAATCTTATAGATTCCCGGGCCGATCCCCCCTGGGTGTTGGTCCACTTTAAGCTTCCCTTTAACGACTGTAGCTTTGCTAGTTAAAATGTCAGTATCTCCCTAATTCAAGGCTCACTGATGGTGTGCGGGGTAGGTTAGGTTAATTTAGTGTCCCTGTGAACCAGGACCCACCCTAACCAATAGCTGCAAGTGAGAGTGTAGATTTAAAGTGGACCAAACACCAGGATTTTCTCTATCCTGGGGATTGGTTCCTATGTGTGAACCCCCCACCAGATCATCCACTGAACTAACCTTTCCGCCGTTTCCACAGCACATGTGCAGGCTCTCGTCCAATCAGTGCTTTTTGCTGTGCATACTAATGCATGACACAAGACTGTGTCGCTCTGCATTCTGGGATTGCTGTCCTTTTCCTGACCCCAGCTCTGCTCTGTCTGTACAGAACACAGCTATATCCCGCCCCTCTCTTCACCTCAGTATGTGATGTTTCTAAGGAAAGATGGCGTCGCCCATATCCTAGACTCCTGAATATAGTTGCAGCCCAGTGGGGGAAAGAATAAAAAGTAACTAAATGTAAAATATATTCATTTTAGATGCTGGGGAATAGTTTTTTAGGGTTTGGGCTTTTTATTTAATTATGCTGAATGTCCGGTTTAAAGTGAAACACCACCTAGGAATGTGACTTTGTTGCAGTCTCCATTGACAGTCATCTGCCGTGACTATGTCATTCAGCAAAATGTCTCTCACCGACTAGAATGGTGAAACTAGAATGGCAAGTGCTGCATTTTAATCAATGAAAGCCATTTGCCAAATGACATAGTAATTGGATGATAGCCCCGTTGGAGTCGGGAAAGGTTAGTGATTACAGGCACCCTGTAGGGGGGTTTCACACAGGGGGGCTTTCCAATTTGGAATGCCCCGGGGGGGGGGGGGTGCCAGCAGCCTGCCCTGCAGTCTTTTATATCTCAGAATTGGCACACCAGGATTTAGTTCTGCTTTGAAAGAAGAAATGACAGAACTTTCACTTCATTATGCAAAGGGGCATCCCAAATCTGAAGGATCTGCTGTGCATTGGTACCCTGTAAGCTGAACAACGGGCCTGCTGCTACCTCTTTCATGGCGGCTGATCATTTAACAGCAGATGTAAACTAACCTATCAGAATACAGGCTAGTAGTCACATGGGATGCGGGAGCCCAGAAGTGAGTATTGGTTGCCCTGTGTGCTGATGTCCCTGCTGCATATTCAAGAGGAAACCGCTAAACTGTGTGACAAGCGTTCAACATAAGACTCTGGAGGATCAACCAGGCAGGCCTAAGGTTTATTTCAGTTCTTTAGTTTTGCTTTAATATAATTTGATTAATAATAGTCATCAGCAATGTTCCTTTGTAAAGAGAAATGTGATAAAGAAAACCTATGCACAGAAGTTACTACAGGAACTCTGCTAATGAATGAACCATGGTCAGCTTTATAACAGACATAGGGCTATAGCCATAACAGTGACACAAGGCATGGCTTCCCCGTGGCCTGTGTGACGTCATACCACAGGATTTCACGTCATGGCACAGAAACAGAATGGTACATGACAGAATAACATACACTATGGCAACCAGTCACGGGCCTTTGTTCTGTATTACGTTACCCGAGCCAGATAAAGCGGCTCATTTGCGTGCTGGAGACTTTGCCCAATAGATGGGCGCACATGGAAGCGTTATACCAGGGGGACCAGGGATTACTTCTATAGGGGTCAAGCGCCTTGGTAAACACGCCAAAGGCCGATCATTCTCGAATATAACTCACCGCATACGAGTCAGTGCGCTAATTGCAGATCAAATGCAGTTTCAGGGCTGAATAATCTCAGTAAAGGTGAAATGCAATATTCTCCTCGCATCACATTCTCGCCGTCCAAACTGTATTTGGGAACATCCGCCGTTGTCTAACGGCACCAACAATAAGGGAGGGGCGCAGAGACGATGGAAGGAGCGCCGTGTGCGCAGGCGCAAGTGGTCCTGGCGGTCACCGCATAGCTGGGAGGGGTGGATTGGAAGTGTGAGGGAAGCGTGGCGTGTTAAACGTATAGCACTGGGCGTTCATTCATAGCATTTGTATATAGGGGTGCCCGATATACTATCTGTAGTGACGTACCGTACTGTACTGTATAGCTGAGGCTGTTTATTGCTTTGTTCTAGTTGCAGATGTGCTAATCCTGCACGTGCACATCAGTACACAATAGGCGCGTTATCTCTATACCCTGTGACTTGTGTCACTCAATAAGGGTAATAATCAGTGTCAGACTGGCCCACCAGAAGATCCTCTGATGGGCCCCAGGTTCTGACCTCTATCAGGGCAGCACTAGAGATCCAAGAGAGTTTGTTATCTAATGGGTGAGTTACATGTGTTATTTGGTTAAGAAACATTCGAGTTTCTAGTAATCTAAAGTTAATATATTTTAAGTTTTTAGTTACTTATTATTCTTTCCCCCACTGGGCTGCAACTCTGTTCAGGACTTTAGGATACGGGCGCTGACATTTTCCTGAGGAGAGTGGGATAAAGTACAGGGGGGCGGGTTATAGCTGTGCTTTGCACAGACAGAGCAGAGTTGGGTCAGGAACAGGACAGCAATCCCACAATGCAGAGCAGCACAGTCAGAAAACACTTCTTGTTTGCAGGGAGCCTGAGACTCCATGGGCCAACATCTTGGATGTTTGAAGGCTCATAACATGCAGTAGCTGCAGGTAGGATGATTTGTAATGTGGGCAATATGTATGTACAAGCTGGAGGAAACATATAAGATGATAAGGGTTAATGTCCGGTTTAAATGGGTTAATAGGATAATTTACTCTGGTGCACACAAGGTGCTGACCTAGAGTGTAATACATTGCGGTATATTTTATAGTATGCTATTGGATCTGATTTGAATGTATTATTGTTTATTTATAATGCAATTACATACAAGGTAAAACAACAACATACAATGCATGACAGAAAAGCACAAATACACAGTCCTACTGAAATACGCTAGGTGAGAGGACCCGGCCCTTGTGAGCTTACAATCTAGAGAATTTGATGTTAGTAGGACCATGGCAGCCATTGAGAAAGGCCCCAGATAGAGACGTGCTGAGGGCTCTGAGAAGAGGTGAGTGAATCCGTTGATCTGGGGGTTGCACACAGCGGGGCATCCTAATTCAGGATGCTCCATAAAGAGGGAGACAGCCCCCGTCCCAAGGAGGTGGTTGCTCCTCTGTAAAGCACAATTGCAGTTTTAAATGTGTTTTTGAACTTGAATACTTGTATGTTTTAGTTACTGTCAAAGCGGAACAGAACCTTCTTCCTATCTAAATGACTGGGCGCAGGAGTGTGCCTCAGCTAAAGGGAAGTTGGGGATTTGGCCCACAATCTCAGTGTGGACATGTAAGATTTGCAGGCATCCCAAATTGGCCTCAGCACATCCCCTTCAATGCAGTGAATCGAGAGGACATGGGAGCATCTCTGTGACTGATGGCGGAGGGGCGTTTATCCAGCATGAAAGTCACCAGAGTTTGCAGCTCAGTCAGTGCGGAATACGATCCACCGATATGGTGACTTGCTGTAGTAGAAACAGTCAGCTGTGGGTGAAAAAAAGGTGAGTACCCTTTTGTTTTGGTTTTTTTTGGATGGTAAAACTCTTTAAACAGAACAAAACCCACCAGTGGCCGGCCTGGAATGCACACTGTGAAACCCTCCAGGGATCCCGAAAAAACTCACCTCGCAACGCTCCAATGGCGCATATGTGTGCTCTTGTCCAATGAGAGCTGCCTGCTGTGATAATGGCATTCGGCGGATGGCTTGCATTGTCTACAATGAGGACCTGCTGCATCCCTGACGTTGTGGGCACGCCCCGTCCCCAGCCATTCAGATAGGCTGAATTGATTTGAATGAGAGCCGCCTCCTGAATGATGTTATTACAGCAGGCAGCTTTCATTGAACAAGAGCCCGTGCATGCGGGTGCGTCTTCGGGATGCTCCGGGGGTACGGAACAAAACCAGGGATAGTCAGATTCCCAGGTTTTGTTCTGCTTTAAGGTGTATGTCCAGTCTAAGTGTAAACCACCCACCCTGCGGGGGGTTACAAAAAAAAAGCTTCTTCCCTCGCCCCGGATCCAGCATTGTCACCAGCGATCCTGCGGTGGCTGCACAGAATATCTTTCCCTGCTCTGTGCCTGTGTCCACACATTCAAGTGAATGGGTGGGGGAAACTGCTCTATACAGCAGACACAGGATCCAGGACAAGAAGGAAGTTTTTTTTGGTTGCAAACCCCCACCCTGCCCCGCTGCACCAAGACTGGACTAGACTGGATGTCCACATTAAGCAGCTTCAGAAATGACCAACACGGGTTGTAAACTCACCTACCCACCCATGCTCTAGCGGTCCCCCATATGACTAAAGGCAAACAATGGGGTCGGACTGAAGCAATTTGGGCCAAACAGAGGAAATTATCTTTGGGGCCACCCTTCTACTAAATGATAAAAATGGAGCATAATTAAAAAAAAAAAATCATGTTTATTGTCCAAATAACAAATTACTGAATAAATAACAAAATTAGAGAATAGATCTTGGATTTCAGTGCCTGGGGCCCACGGGAGGGTGCTCTGGTGAACCAGTTCAAAACTGAATATGGTTAAACGCGAAGACATACGCGACCCGTACATACCCTGACTGCCATTGATTTCATAGGAAATGAGAGTACAGATAGGGTGACATCCTGCACATATATTGGGTAAAGATTTTATAATTTTAAAGATCTTTGTCTCTCCCGCCCATTTGGTTACCGTAAATGGCCCCTTTCTCAACCCTGGGTTGTTGACTTCTGAAAAAAACTTCCATCAATTAAATTCAATCGAGCTTTTTTTACATTGCCCCCCCCCTCCACCTAAGTACCCAACATGCGCGGGGGGGGGGGGGTGTACGCAATGAGGCATCCCGATTTGGAATGCCCCAGAGTAAGGGTGGTGGCTGACTCCGGAGTCTTTTAGACACCAGGACCAGCCAACCAGGGTATTCTTGGTGTGCCACACACCCCGCTTCACTTCTTAAATATTCATTACTTCATGGGTTAATCACCTGCAGGTGACGTAGTGCAGAGAGGAAGTCTTGTAACGAGCCCCACCTTCCGGCCTATATATACCTGGTACCTCCCTTCAATCACCAGTATTTTTCTCTCTGCGTGACTAGCAGAGGTTGGAAGTTTCCTGCTTACAGGTAGGTCGGGGCTTACCCCGCCACCCCCCTTTTGGTCTATTTCTGCCCGGTTTGAGTTGTATACCTCTATGGTGGATAGGAAGCCTCCCAGCTTAGGCTGCTCACCGGGTAATTGGTAGATGGCACAATTGGTGCCCAGGAGCTTATCTCCTCCGCTCATCCCCCTCTTGTGGGGGCAATGCGGCAGTCCGGCATGGTGATCCGGAAATGGGATGCCCCTGTCCCGAGGGTCCCCGTAGCCCTTTCTCCCCCGCTCCGGTCCTTTCTCCCTTCACTTGGGGGGGGGGGGGGGGGGGGGGGGGGGGGGTGTATGAGGGTGTGCTTTAGTAGGTGTGTTTCACTTGTATCACTGCATGTTAACATATGTGTCATGTTTATGCATTCACTGTAGCATGTGTATATTTTTGGGTCTGCTTTAAGGGCAGGCTGCGCTGGGTAAAGGCTGGCCACTTCTCTTGCAGTTTTGTTGCTTTGTGGCCCCCTCTCCCCTCCCTCCCCCTCCCCTCTCCTCGCCTGGCATTCATGTTTGCATTGTACACCACCATGTGGTTTTTACCCTCCCCCCTCCGCCGCCTGAGCGCACGTGTTGTGGCCCAGCTGTAAGTGATTCCAGCTGATCGGCGTAGGGGGGGGGGGGGGGGGGGCGGGCCCGCTGACGCGCGGCGCCGACGTCTGCGGCGTCTGCGGCGGGCCCAGCTTTTTGCTTCCTTCAATGCAGGAAATCGCATGGGCGCACGGCCGCACTTTGTCTTCTGTGCTGGCTGCTGGCTGCAGTCTTGTTCCGGCTGCTGCCTTTGCTGTCCAGGTAAGCGGCCCCTCCCGTTGGGGCCATTAAATGGGGAATGCATTCCTTGCGGTAATACAGTGGGGACTCACTCTGTATTAAGGGGGCGTGATTTAAGGGCACTTTGGTGCCATGCTTATGTTTGTTTATACACATGTGAGGATCTGATGGTTTTTCCTTGCAGATCCTGGGATCCCTGCTTATGCTGGCCCTCTGGCTCTTTGTGCCTGGCTAATTATTGGGATATCTTTGTGAATGTATATATACATAGACTATATATATATATATATATATATATATATATATATAGTTCTTTAAAGGGGACCTTAACTTAACTTAAAAAAAAAAAAAAAAAAATTTTATTTAAAAAAAAAAAAAAAAAAATCCTCCCTTCCGGGACATTACTAATAAAGGGGCATCCCGGGTTGGCTTATGCCTTAAAAGTCCCAGTATTGCGAATACCATAAATCACCATATGGAGGCTTCCGTAATTTCCGGAAACGGTTCTGTGAGCCGTTTGGGGGGTGCGTAGGTTATAGGGTTCCACTCCCAGCTGATGATGTCTTATTTGCATCCCTTGTGCAAACAGACTGTTGCGCGCCTGTCCGTTGCTTCGGCTGCGAGGCCATCGCATCATTCATCTTCTCCTACCTCTCCCTCCCTATTTCCGGACCCCGCATGACACTGTCAAAAGTGGGGATTCGCATTCCGAGGTGGCAGTACAGCCCAGCCCCCGGAAAGTAATGCCCGTTAAAGCAGCGTTTAAGGCCGCTGCAAAACGAAGGCACCTGACTCCGGTACCTTCGGCTCCACAGGGCCAGTTTTTGTGTACCTGTGGAATGGTCCGATGGATCCCCAGACGAGGAGGAATTCCAGTCTGAGTCAGATGAGCCGACAGGTCAGCTTGTGGCTGATGAGATTGGCGATTGGTCAGAGGGGGTTGTTTTGGACACCCCCTCTATTCTGGCTCAAATGTTTAAAATTTTGAGTTTAGATACGCCTGAGGCGGCTGCCCCGCCAAGGGGTCGGCACCTCCCTGAATGCGCCCGATCTCGTCTGATCTTGGAGGCTAAGCAGTGTCGGGCCTGGTCAGTACTTGGATGGGAGACCGCCTGGGGTTACCCCTGTACTAGGGCTCTCCAGCTCGGCTATGGTACAATCTGCTGAGACCACTGTCCCCAAAGATGGGGAAGATCGTCTGATTGACCAGATACGCTCGACATGGTTTTAATCTATTCCGGGTCAGCATTGCGCCCGGTATGTGCTTCAGCCCTTCTGCTAATCCTTAATTCAAGGGCTATAGGAGGATCTTAATCCCGCTTGCAAACAGTTCACTGCGCTTAAGCAGTGTGAATCTTTTGTGGCTTATGTCCGGGCTGCTCAGGACGATGCGCTGACTATGAGTAGCAGGGCGGCAACTATGCTGGTGGCTATTTCGCAGGTCAGTATGGCTGCGTCAGTGGCCAGCGGACACAGCTTCCAAAAGGGGGTGCTCACAGCTCTCCCCTTTTTGGGGTTGCGTCTGTTCGAGGAGAAAATTGATTCTGTCGCAAAGGGTGGTAAGATGCCGCAACACAAGAGGCCCCGTGGTCCCTTCAGGGGAACAAGTTCCGGTAGGCCTTCTTTTCGAGGATTCAGAGCGGGCAGGGGTGCGTCCTTTCCCGCTACATGTGGCGCAGGTTGGACTCGGGAGGGGCCGTGGCCGGCCCACTCAGTCCTGGGGCACCAAGCCCAAAAACCTGCTGATAAGCTCACTCAGCAATGAGGGGCTGCCCTCACCCGTGCGGGTGGGGGGACTATTGCGACACTTCTACCATTGGAACCAAGTGGTTCCAGGCAGATGGATCCAGGAGGTAGTGTCGCCCGGTTACGACCGGAAATTCGAGTCTCACCCTCCTTCACGGTCCGTTCATGGGTCGGTTCATCCTGGCCTGAACTCTCATCAAGACAGAGTGTGTCTTTCTTTTGCCAAATTCACATGAGAGCGCTTCAGCTATTTCTGTTAGCGTGTTAGGATCAGCAACCTCTGTCGCTGGATCAGTCCTTCCAGTTGTCCTCCCGTGTACGGCAGTCCCTCCTGTGGTGCTTGGTCCCGACCAATCTTGTGTAGGGCAGGCTTTTCCTGACCCCCCTTTGGAAAATTGTCACCACGGACGCCAGTCTGTCGGGATGGGGCAGATTCTGGAAGGAGCTGCGGTCTCAGGGGCAGTGGAGAGCTTAAAGGCCCCACTGTCCCATCAATATTCTGAATCTGAGAACCATCCGTCAGGTGCTGGCTCTCCTGACTCAGTACGTGCTGGGCCTTTTGGTCCAGATGTGTTCAGACAATCGATCAGCGGTTGCTTATGTTGGTCTTCAGGGTAGGACGCGCAGTCTGAGTACTCTCAGAGTGGTGTCCCTGATCCGGACATGGGCAGTGTTCCATGTTCCCTGTTTCTCGGCGGTTCACATTCCAGAGGTGATGAAACAGGTAGTGGGCCGGTTGAGCAAGGGCTCTCCCCGCCTGGAAGAATAGGTTCTCCATCCTCGGGTGGTTCGCCTACTGTGTCTCCAATGGGAGTCCCCGGAGGTGGACCTGTTGGCCCCTCATCACTATCACAGGTTCCCGAACTTCGTGTCGCTCTCCCAGGATCCTCTGGCTCTGGCAGTGGACGCCATGTCCCTGATCTGGGGCGTTCTAGGATTTCTATACCTGTTTCCTCCGATGCCCATGCTGGGCAGGGTTCTTCAGAAGTTGGCTCTGGAAAGGGTGTACGCCGTTCTCGTGGCCCCAAGGTGGCCAAGACGAGTGAGGTTCACAGACATCATTCGGCTGGCAGTGGACCAGTTCGTTCTGCCTATTCGGCCCGATCCGCTCACTCAGGGTCAATTGTGTTACCCCATTTTACCAGCGCTGGGTTTGATGGCCTGGCTGCTGAAACCTCCATCCTGAAGGAGGAGGGTCTTTCTGATTCAGTCATTTAAGACTCTGATCAGTGCCCGGAAGAGGTCTTCTTCCATCACCTACTATAGGACTTGGAAAGCCTATATCGCTTGGTGTGAGATGAGATTTTTCCTTGTAGGGTCTTTTTTCGCTCTCCAGGTTTTACAATCAGGGCTGGACTCCAGATAAGTATCCGGGTCGAGCATACAGCACAACATGCAGGGACGTGTATTGCTGGGCGGGCTCCTTTAGATCTGCCCTGGATGGTTACCAGGCAGACCAGCGGATTACATCTAAGCTGAGAGAGCGGACCCCAAGCCTGTGTTTCTGCTTCCCTTATCATTGAGGGATAGGGAACCTCGCAGCATAGCGCAGACGCCATTCCTTCATAATTGGCGAACGGAGCACTAACTAACTTGGGATATCTAAACCTGTCCATCCAGCATCAATTTTGGGATTGTGCACCTGGACATGAGGCTTTTGGTAATAATCTAACGGGCCTGGATGGGCTGATCAAGTGCCCTTAAGTGCGGTTTGGTACTGAAGAAGCCCCCTAGTGGGGGTGGAACTAGTTTTACCGCTTATTACATGATATTACTCACCGCTATGATTTGGGAAAGTGAATCATTGAGCAAGTTTTTATTGTCTGTAAGGTACAATATGTCCAATTGTATTAGTAATAACCTGCGCATTGACAAGTAAGACAGTTGACAACTGTTAAAAAAAAAAAAATTTTTTTGTAGTACAATGATGATTACATTTGCATTGGGGAATTCATTGGTTGTATTTTAACTGAAATAAATTAATGTACTTGATTCTTATAAAGGTGTGATAGTCAATTTTACTTCAGGCGTGGTCACACTTTGAGTTCCCACAAACATTGGGTCGGTTCATACCCAGAAATACCTCTGGTATACTCCAGCTAAGTACGTTGAAAGGGCAGGTTTCTGCCTTATCTATCTTTTTTTTTTTTTTTCAGAAGCGTGTTGCGCTTAAGTCTTTAGTTAAAACTTTTTTCCAGGGGGTTACGCATGTGCGGCCTCCCAGGAAACCATTACTCCCGGTTTGGGATTTGAATTTGGTTCTTTCTGCTCTTCGGGCTCCTCCCTTTGAGCCTTCGCAAGATATTGCTTTGTCTACCCTGACTCAGAAGATGGTCTTCTTGGTAGCGATCACTTCGGTCCGGCGTGTCTCGGAATTGGCGGCCTTGTCTATCCAGGCGCCTTACTTCGAGAGGCATCAGGATAAAGTGGTTTTTCGGTTCAAGCCAGACTTTCTTCCTAAGGTTTCTGCTTTTCATTTGAACCAAGATATTGTTCTTCCCTCCTTGTGTCCTAATCCTAAGAATGACAAAGAGAGGGTTCTGCATTGTTCGAATGTAGTACGCTGTGTTAAGTACTACTTGGTTATCACGTCTCCTTTTCGTAAGACGGATTCCTTTTTTGTTATGCCCCATGGGCCTAAGAAGGGTTTGGCACCAGCCAAATCTGCCATTAGCTAATGGATACGTTAGGCCGTTACTGCGGCCTATTCTGCTATGGGGAAAGTTCCCCCTTTTCGTATCACTGCTCATTCTACTCGCGCCATTGGGGCGTCTTGGGCTTTTCAGCACCAAGCTTCTGTTGAACAGGTTTGTAGGGCCGCCACTTGGTCTTCTGTTCACACTTTTTCTAAGTTTTACAAAGTTGATGTGCGGGCCTCAGCGGATGCTGTTTTCGGCCGCAAAGTTCTGCAGACTGCAGTCGTTTAAGTTATGCTTCACCTGGCCTTGAGTTGCCCAGCCCTTGTGGACACTGCTTTTGGATGTCCCATGAAGTAATGAATATTTAAGAAGTGAAGCGGGGTGTGTGGCACACCAAGAATAATACCATTTTGTGAGTACTCACCTGAAAAATGGATATTGTTGGTGTGCCACACACCCCGCTTCACACCCGCCCTTTTCGGTATTACCGAAGCCTTTATATGGTGAAGCCTTTTTTATATCAAATTTGATTTTGAGGTTACTGGTGGAATACTGGTACCTTGTATTACTGCTTTATTGATTATACTGGTGATTGAAGGGAGGTACCAGGTATATATAGGCCGGAAGGTGGGGCTCGTTACAAGACTTCCTCTCTGCACTACGTCACCTGCAGGTGATTAACCCATGAAGTAATGAATATTTAAGAAGTGAAGCGGGGTGTGTGGCACACCAACAATATCCATTTTTCAGGTGAGTACTCACAAAATGGTATTTTTAGTGCACTTTAAAGTGAACCAAAACCCACGGCCATCTAGATTCCTTACCCCTGCGGCATCCAACATCAGGATGCCCCACTGTGTGAAACCCCCCAGGTTGCTGGTATACTCACCTCCCCCGGGCCAACAGCACATGTGCGAGAAATGGGCACATCCCTTCTATCCCCTTAGCAAGGTGTGCGTGGTTGCGCCAGGCATTTATGAATGGCCGACACAGGCACTCTCCCTGTTAGAGTGGATATGGCTGCCAGGGCGCTCGGCTCCCTAGACAAGCCTCGAGGAGTTCGCATCAGCACAGTTGAGCGCGCTGATTGGACGGGAGGCCACTCATGCGCCATCAGACTAAGGAAAGGTGAGCTGGATTGGGCTACCTGGGGGTTTCACACAGCAGAGAATCCCGCATTGGGATGCCCCAGGGGCAAGGACCAAATCCCAGGATAGTCAAAATCATGGACTTTGGTCCAATTTGATCAGCCCTATTTAGATTACCTATTTCTGGGGAAACCTCTGAAATCCACTGAATCACAGAGCCAGTGGCACATGCGCAGCTTTCCTTGCCTGATGCGGGCTCCAGCCACTAGGATAGGCTGGAGGCAGGAGCATGCGTCAGGTCATGTTGAAACTGGGGATGGGTCAGTCTCTTGTCAAACCATGCCCAGCAGAGATTAATCAAGACCCTGTATGTTCAAAATCCGGAACTTTTTGTCCACATTAAATGGAACCAAAATCCTTGGTTAACAGCCCAAGAGTTTAACCCTTTAACTGCCAGCCTACCTAGAGATTTTGTCACCCTCTGTTGTCAGACAAGTTTTCACTATTTTACACTATATATGTTTAACTGTGATTTTTGAAAGAATTACCAGGAAAATTATATCTTTTTTTCGGCAATGTTTGGGCTTTAATGTGAAATGTCTTTCAGTAATTTTTTTCAGTTTTTTCTCAATATTTGTGGGTGATAAACAAAAAAGGTAAAGAAATTATTATTTTTGACGCTTCTTTAAATAAAAAATGTACGTTTTTCAAGAAAATCATATTGCACGTAAAAACAGTATGACATATGTATCGCTAAGCATCTTTTCCTGCCTAGGAGATACCCCAAACTGAAGAGCCTTTTATAAGATTTTCAAATGAATTAAAATTACTATGTGCACTATCAAGGATTAAACCCTTTTGAAAACTGTGTGGGGTTCCTCCTCACCAGCAAAACTAGCCTGGGCACCAGCAATGCTGGCTGGTAGACCAGGATGGTCCCCAACCCTGAAGGCTACCAGCACCCGCCCCCCAGGCTTTGGAGTACAGGTAATGAGGAGGGGGATAATGGCAAGTCATCCAGGTGACTTGGTAACCCCTCCTGCCCTGTGAACTGGTTCACAAAGTATTACATGAGAAAAAAAACACAATTAAAAAGTCCTAATCATTTTTTTACATTTTTCGGTACTTACCCCCTTCTATGCTGATTTCTGCTTTCCCACGCCGTCCATTTCTGCTTTTGACAGCCGAGAGTGGGAGGAAAAAGGAGACCACTGGATCCTGGGTGAAGGTGTGTTTTTATTTTTATTTATTGCTGTAAATAGGGGAAAATGCCATGCATGTGAAATCTACATGGCTGGCGCTTAACGGTGGGAGAAGCAGCATGTTTATTCTACGGGTTAAACTCCTACAAATGCCAAGAGGTCTTCCCTATTCTATATTCCACCCTGCTTAGCCTCCCAAAACAAACCAGACCAGGATTTTTTTTAGCAATATAACCCAGTCACCAATCTGGCTTGTGAGTCAGCTATCCTCAATTAATCATTTCAGCTTAAATTCTACTTTAAAGACAAACAACCACCAATTTGGCCGGCCCTGGGGTCTTTTAGAACTAGCCAAACTAGTACCCTTGGGGCATCCTAATTCGGGATGGCCCTGCCACATAGCTGACCACAGGGAGCACTGGGATACAGCCATTGCTCTATGCCGACGCTCTGTTCCAAACAGCATTGATTGGACGAGAGCACGCATGTGCGCCGTGGGAATGATATGTTTTTAGGCTGATCCAGGTTTTCAACACATCGGGATATCCCAAATCGGGATGCCCCAGGGACAGGGCCAAAACACGGCATAGTGAAGTTCACAGAATATTTTCCCCTTTAATCTAATTCATATGACGGGAATATAACCAAGAAATCCATTGGGAGTCTATCTGGGATTACCGCCTGATGGTATAATCCCAGCATTAGAATTACATAGAAAATAATTCCAGTCCTGTGACACAGCGCAGAAGTGGTTTGGAAATTGAGGTTATGAACAAAATGGAAAAGTGGGTACGCATTTAATTTCACTGGTGGTGGCACACGGCATAACAGTGTATGCAACACCAAAACACATCCTTGTGTGTATCTAAGATATGAGTATTAAACTAGTGATCTGGGTTTCAGCTATAGAAATCGGCCTTTGCATCGCTCACTGACCACAAAATGTTTAAATTAAATAAATTACTCAATTTGAACATTTAAAACTATCAACTACCGTAAGTTTTGAACGCACTCTCTGCAAGCTCTACAGTTTTAGTTTTATTCTATACAGCTGGACTTTTTATTACTACTATTCTATTATTTGTCAAGCGTATAGACTTTTTATTACCCCGATTCCTCTCCTATATAAACACTTGTGTCTTTGTTTAGAAAGATCCTATTGCAGGACCAGCACAATAAAATCGGACATAAGTGGTAAATTCATCACCGTTTGTAAAAAGTTCACTTTAGGTGACAAAACAGAAATGCTTTTTTTTATGGTAAAGTATTAAAGTGGACCAAAACCATCCCTGGAGTCTATGAGGCCGGTTTACTATGATTTTTATGGTTGGTATGGTATAGCTTTAAAGTGGACCAACACCCAGGATTTTGACTATCCTGGGTCTTGGTCCACTTCGGTGGGGCACCCCCGATCGGGGTGCCCCGCTGTGTGAAACCCCCCCGAACCCCCCGAACAACTCACCTCTCCCCGCTCCCAGCGCCGATGTACAAGGTAAGATCTTGAACGTCTAAGCGGCGGCGGCCGCCGCCGCCTCCCTCGCGTCACTTTGAACGCGCGCGCCCCCGCGCCGGCCATTCGCAGACGGCCGGCGCGGAGGCGCGCACGCCTACAGGGGCGCGAGGGAGGCGGCGGCGGCCGGCCGCCGCCGAAGATAAGGTAGGTGAGTTGGGGGGTTTCACCCCGCGGGACATCCCGATCTCGGATGTCCCGCGGGGTGGGGGGTGATCGGCCCGGGAATCTTATAGATTCCCGGGCCGATCACCCGTGGGTGTTGGTCCACTTTAATGTCCTGCTGTGCAAAACCCTCCGGTTCGCCAAAATTCTTACCTTTCCCCGAGCCTACAACGCATGCGAGGCTGACGCCTTTGGCAACTGAAATACTGTGCATGGCCACACACAGCTGAAGGGAGCAAGGGATGCCACGCCGCCGCCGGCTAGGGATTCCATTCAGCTTCTCTAGTCACACATTAATGTGTGGCCAGAGAAGCTAATTGGATGAGCACCCGCGCCTGTGCCGTGGGCTTGAGGTGAGGCGAGTAGGTTCGGCAACCTCGGGTGTTTGACACAGTGGGGCACCCCAAACCAGGGTGCCCCAGGGGGAAGGACCAAAACCTGGGATAGTTATAATACTGGGCTTTGGTCCACTTTAAGGATAACTTCATCCAGGGATACCTGTCACCATGTATCAATTTACATTGTTACCAGATAATTTCAAACCATTAATTTGTTAAAGCAGAACTTCACTTAAAAATGACACCTCCCACCATCCGTCACCCTGCTGGTCTTCCAAGGCCACTGCAGAAAAAGTAGCAAAGACGCATCCCCGGCTCGGCACACACTCCTGACGCTCATTCATTTGAATGGCCAGGTGGGAGAGCGCATGGAGCCAAGTGGACTTTGTGTCCAGTCCAAGATGGCAGCACCCAGTTTCTGGGCAAAGACTTTTGTTACCTTTGTAACTTTGTTAAATTAAGAAAACACTGAAAACAGAGTCTGTTATAAGATTTTTATTCTAGCCAATAATGTATTTATTTTGTATTTTATAAGTAGGAAAAAATATTTTTTAGATTGCCCGGCGAGAGCATGTCTGTTCCACAAGACACTATGAAATCTATTATTAATTCTGCATATTTAACATGAAATGTTAAGCTAAGAGGAACCAGCTGCCGTATCACCCGGATCACAATTAAAATGTAACTTTTACTAAGCAGTTTAAAATGATGCTGACATCTCGATATGCCAAGCAAACATCCTCTGACGATGCGTTTAAGGGGATTATGGTACCCCTTAGTCATGAGTAAAGTGAACACTAATCCCCTCCAACTGACTTATAGCAAACAATTTGACAAGATCAAAACTATTGTACAGACCAATCTGTCCATTTTGAAAACTGATCTCGCACTTGATGCCATTCTGCAAGGAATTAGAATTGTTCCCAGAATGGCCCCTAGTCTAATAAATTAAAGCAGAACAGTCAAAAATGACTTAAACCAGACTAACACAACAAACAGTGCTCATATGCATCCCTCCCCAGGGCAATTTAGATTGCTGCACATTATTTTACCCTTTTCCAAATCCTGCTGTGGTACATTTTTAAAAACAAAATGGCATTTCATGCCACCTTCAAACAGGAAGTGCTGCTGGGCTTCCTGTTACTGTGCATTGTCAGTTATGTCAGTTGAATCCAGGCAGCAGCATGCACCAGCAGATGCTGGGAGAGGAAGCTCCAAAAAAGGCTGCTACCTTTCTTTTCAAGCTGTGCCAGGCTGTTGGTCCGGTTTAACACCATTGTTCATTCCTGGTAACAAATCCACATCAACCACTTGGCTTCATTGACATGAAAGGTTTAGATGTGGTAGAGACATATGTGGATGATGTAAATATATCAGTCAGACAAACGTAAACTCAGACCATTTAATATGCATATCCTGTTGGGGTAAAACGATAGATTGGACATTGCATTATGTATCTGGGCCGCATCCCCACTATCCGTTTAGCAGGGTGTGTGCCCCCGCCAGGATTTGTGAATGGCCGGTGCGGTTGTAGAGTAGCGGGGGATATGCCCACTGGTGCACCCGGATCCAGCTTGCCTCAGACAAGCTCTTAGACAAAGGGGTGGGGACGGATCTGAGCGCGCTGATTGAATCAGAGGCCGTGCATGTGGATTGGGCAATCTGGGGGGTTTCACACAGCGAGGCATCCCCGATCGGTGTTCAGCACAGGAACTATTGCAGTGAATACATCCCACCCTCGTCTACAGCAACAGAACACTGTTCAGGAACGATGCGGTGGAGGAGGAGGGATCGGCGCCTGGCGTGGGACTGACACTGGGTGAAGCAAACCCTTGAGGAAGTCACTGGTTACATAAGGTTGCCCTAAAAAAATATATATATATATAAAAAAATCCAAATAAAAAACACATTTTCCTAAAATATCAATATGCAAACAGAAAAAAAAACAAGCTAATGAATTCGCAAGGTCCTTTGAACAATACCCAAGATGCATAGGTAATTTTAACCCTTTACTTGCCAGCCTACTTGAGATTTTGTCACCCTCTGTTGACAGGCAATTTTTCACCATTTTGTGCTATATATGTTTAACTGTGATTTTTGCAGGAAGTTCAAAGAGAATTACATATTTTTTTCGGGAGTTGGGGCTTTTTTATGAAATGTCCTGTTTGTATTTTTTTTTACATGCTTTCATAGTAATTTTGTGTGTTTTAAATGTATCGGTAGCCCCGGTTCCTGCCCAGGAGACCCCCCCCCCCCAAAAGAGCACTTAAAGTGATTGTAAAAGATGAAAAAAACTAAACAGCAGCTTACTTTGTCAAACATTCCTCCAGTGTTGTCTTCTCAGGTCGGTGCCGTAAATAAGGAAATCCCATTCCTCATCTGCAGCTCCACTCAGCCACTCCCCACTGATACGCGGGGCACAACAGACCCCCAACCCACACTGATAGCTTTTCACCACTGGAGGAGCCCCACCAGAGCCACTGCTGACCGCCATGTCTTCCACCACTGCTGCACACCACGGCCCAAGATGTCTTCTACCTGCTGCTGCGCGGGATGTCTTTCACTGCTACACACCACTGCCTGAGATGTCTTCCACTGCCATTCCCTGCATGAGCTACCGAGAGAAGCTGCCACCAGATGTGCCCACTGTACCTGCAGGAAGGGATGACCATTACTGTCCGCCCTGAGCCTCTGCCGAAGCTCCCATTCCCTCCTTCCTGTCTGTCTGCTCACCTGTCTACTTACCCTGTTTCTGAATGCATGCATGTGTCTGGAAGTGCGTGCATGTGTTTTGAAGTGGTGGGTGTGTACATGTGTTTAGAAGTGTGTGCATGTGTTGAGAGTATGTGGGAGTGGGTGCATGTGTTTCTTGGGAGTGTGGGGTGTGTGCATGTGTTGGTACTGCATGCATGTGTTTGGGAGTATGTATATGTGTTTGGAGGTGCAGGCATGTGTTGGGAGTACGTGTATGTGTTTGGGAGTGCAGGGGTACATACATGTGTTTGGGAGTACGTGCATGTGTTTGGGAGGGCAGGGGTACATACATGTGTTTGGGAGTGCGTGCATGTGTTTTGTGCAATATGTGTTTTATTAAAGCAAAGAAAAGAGATTTGTACAGTAAAAGAGCACTTCTTTACAAAAACACATCCCACGTGCATGTGTTTTGGGAGTGCGGGGGTGTGCATATGTTGGCAGTATGTGCATGAGTGTGGGAGTGTGCGCCTGTGTTTTGGAGTGTGAGGGTGCGTGGATGTCTTTGGGAGTGCGTGCATGTGTTTGGGAATGCGGGTCTAGGCGTCCAATGTTGCCAAGCAAAAAGGAGAGAGGGAGCACAGTCAGGGTTTCTGAAGAAGGATCTAAAGATCTTACAGAGCCTGCCCATTATGCTGATTAATATGCAGCAAGGGCCTTGGCCACTTGAAGAGAACTCATGAAGTGAAACTGTAAAACTGGATATCTCTGCCATTTCTTCTTCAGTTTAAAAATGGAAAACACTTTAGAACAGTGCCAAATGTAGCCTGACGCAATGGTGTAACATTTGGCTTTGCCTTTAATATTACTTTAATAACTTTTTAAAATAAAATACAACTATACTATACTATCCACACTATCAAGGGTCAGATAAAATAAAATGGCATGGGGTCCCTGGGGGGGGGGGGGGACTCCACGCTTTTTTAAGAGTTAAAATAGAATAGGACCCAATCAGTCTAGCTGCAGCATATCTAATCAGTGCAAGCGCTGAGCCCCCCATCAATGCCCCTTATTTATTGATGAAACATAGAACATATGCTGCTTTATTGTGTTTTTAATGAGATTCCGGGGTGCTCTGACTTCTTCTCCCTGGGGCATCCCGATTTGGGATGCCCTGCTGTGTGAACCTCCGGGTGCCAATGGCGCATTCATGTACAGCAGCCACACCCACAGCTGCATCCTTACTCTACTCTAGCTGGGAGCGTGCCTGGCTAAAGATATGGCGGAGCACAGGTGCTGTCTGTGCATGCATCATCAGATTAGTAAGTTTTCCAGGGGGTTCCCCAAACAGCATGCATCCAGGGCAAGGACCAAAACCCCAGATAATCAAAACCTCAGGTCCACTTTAAAGTGGAACATCAGAGGCCATGGCTGGCCTGGAGTCTAAAAGATGGCTGGCCAGTTCCCACTCCCCGGGATGCCCCAGTTTGTGAAAACCCATATGATCTCCGACCTTACTGTAATTACCTAGCCAGAGCATTGTTTCCAAACAGAGCTGTAGGCCGTTCATTAATATGCACAGCATACAGTGCTGATTGGACAAGTGTCCACACATTCGCCGTGAGATCAGGAGCTTTCTGCTGGTCCCACGGCAAATATATGGACACTGTGTTCTAAGGGTGATCTGGGGGGTTTCACATATAGCACGGCTTCCCAAATTATAATGCCCCAGGGACAAGGAGCAAGACCCAGGATCGTGAAAATTCACCTATTCCTAAACCCTCTCCTAACCTTCCTCCTCAGCTGCTGATTGTTCTGATTATTCTACTACCGCATGAACTCTCTCAGGTTTTTGTTAAATTTCGGTAGGTTCATGTTCACCTTTCAGAGGATGGCGATGGACAAAGATCAGGCAAAAGTTTTTCTTCCTGTGGAAAAAATGCTTATGATTCATCAGTGCATGAAATTTTGGGGATTTATGGAAGTGGCTTATGCTCAATTTTTGCACCAGAACAATATTAAGTCATACCTTTCAAACAGTACAGGCTACACACTGCCACATCCCTGGCGGCAGGTGCGCACGCTCCCACCCCAGCCAATCAGATAGGCTGTGACAGGAGCGCACATGCCACTGGGGATGCGGCAGCGCGCACTTTCTATTGAAGTCAGTGAGAGCCCTTTAGTCACAGCAGACAGCTCTCACTGGAACCCACACATGCAGAATGAGAAAGCAATGTGTGAATAGTGACATTCTGGGGGGGGGGGGGGGTTCACACAGTGGGGCATCCTGACTCCCAAAATTCCAAATTATAAATATTAAAACTATACCTTCTTTACAAATATAGCATAGATATAACAACCATGCAATTGCACCCCCTACTGTTGTCACATTGTTTTCATACCATACAAATCAATTTGTGGGGTACAAGGATTCTGATCTCCCTGATGTTCAAGTTTGACTGGTCATTGGAAATAAAAATAGTTAATGTGCTAACATGTAAATATAGATTTGAGGTTTGTCCTTTAGGCTAGATCATGTTCACAGGAGACCCCAGATACAATCTATACCTTCTGTCCTCAAACTTAATGGAAAGTCTTCGGCTATGCCTTGCTTCAAGATCACACTTTTGACGCTATAGGTTATAGGAAGGGGGCGTAATCAATGCCTTCATTTAAAGTGGACCAAAACTCATGCAAGACGTCCTTGGAATTTCCTCCCCTGGCGCATCAAGACCTGGGATGCCCCTCTGTGTGAAATCCCCCAGGTCACCCAGTAAACTCACCTTCTCCGCAGATCCAACGGTGCATGTGCAAGCAATGACAGCCGCCTGCTATACTTTTAGCAGGGCGTGCGCCTGCGCCAGGCATTTGTGAATGGCCAGCGCAGGCACCTGCGCTCCCTGTTAGAGGGTAGCAGGGATGTGGCCGCTGGCACGCTTGGCTAGATTAGGCTGGAGCCGAGTCTTAGACCATGGGATGGATTTTCTCCAGATGTCTATCATTGGCAATGACAGGAGCGCACCATGTGCGTTGGACAGCATAGATTAGGGAAGACATCAGGATGTGGGTGACATTTTTGGATTTATGCAGCAGGATCTTTGGGTTTCGGGGCATAATTTGCTGGCCTCTGGTGCTCTGAATTTGGCCTTCCTCAAACTCTTTCCTTTAGTCATGGCAGTGGAACGGCTTCAGGAATATAGTGGTGACATTCCACGCCACGCCACAATATGGCTGTGGTATAGTCAGCAAATGGTCTCACCTCGTCCTCATTACCAGTAGGGATTTTTTACGCCAATTGGTCTGCTTTTGTTTGAAGTTTAATGTGTTTTTTTTAGGTCCGAGCATATTCCGGGCAGCCATAATGACATTGCTAATGTGCTCTCTCGGTTTCAGTTTCAATCAATTCAGGCTTCGGCAGTAGCGCCGGTGGGAGAGAGATGGCCTGGCAATGGACAATTGTCTAGGAAGCTTGTTCAGTTTTATTAAAAGGTCTCAAGCCCTAGCCACATGTCGGTCTTTTGTTGAAGGTATGGCAAACCTGGTTTGCTCTGGAAGACGATTTCCAGGGACTGGTGAATGATGAGTTGAGACATGATTTATATTTATGGTAGTAAATGAATGATTGCGCATTATCCACTTTGGTTTTCTTGTGCCTGTTTGTGCTTGTACGCCTTGAAAGGGTGGCGTGGGAACTACAGGATAGTAGACAGATGCCCGGTTACCTAGGAAGTTTTACCTGGAAGCGTTAAAAAGTACTACGTTTTTTTTCATGGGGAAATTCAAGACTTTTCCGTCTGGCATTCTAGTTGGCATTTTATGGGGCACCAAGGATTGGCGAATTGGTGAGCCCCAGCATACGCGTAAAAAAGCGGCCTCATAGCTATGGGTGTGGCACTGACTGGGGGAGATTTGATGGGTATGATTACGCAGTCTGAAGTGGATCAAGGGGGCCAGGATTCAGTTGGACCTGCCTGTGGATTGCACATATTGCAAGTAAGGCCCAAGTTCGCGGGTAGAAGTCTGGCGGACAAGTTGCTGTGCTCCCCTCCCATACCTCTCACATGGACAATGTCAGCTGGGTGAGGTTGTAGGCCTAGGGAGGGGCCTGGCACTAGTTTCTACTCCAGTGAGTGTTGAAGCTGATATTCTGTTTGGATGGTTGTGCTCCTCCAAGATTGGGGGAGGGGGAATGTTAGCATGAAGGAGGGGGAATCTTTTGTTAAGATCATTTTGATTCGATGGCCTAAGAAATACGTTGTATTAATCCAACTGTGGTTTCAGTGTTTTGATTTAAAGTTGAGAGTGAATGAAACTGTATAGGACCTGATAATAGTTTAGGGAAGAGAGAGGAATGGGGGATATTGTCAAGTAGGATGTGTTCAGGGATGCAGTGCTGTGTAGGTAAAGCGCCCACTGCCTTCCAATGCTAGCGTGGGGAAGGATTGAGACAATGACAAAGGAGAATGAAAAAGGAGACAAAGGGACACTGGTCGTGCCACCCCCTCTGTTCTCGTCACCCCGTGAATCTCCCTCCCTCTCGACTGATATTATTGTTGTTGAGGTTGTTGTTTTTCCTATCTGGGAGTTTCAGGTTTTTTTATTAGGCATGCTAGAATAGTATAAAAAAAAAGAAGATTTTGGTGTTTTGGGTTTTTTTTTTGTATGGTAAGTGTGGTTATGGTCCCTTGTAGTGCTCTTTGGGGGCAATTTTGTTTTTCTTTTCATGGGTGTGTTATTTATGGAGGTTTATATGTTTTTATGTATATTTAATTATTGTCTGCTCTTTATGGCAGCTCCTTGTCACAGCGCTGACCTGCTTCCCCCATACCTCTAACCGGCTTGGAGATAGCAAGTTGCTGAACTTGTGAAATCAGCATTGAGCAAGCGGGAACCGGACTGAATATGGTCAATGTCAGCTGGGTGAGGTTATTTCCTGAGCTTGGTAAATGGCTGGGGAGGGGCCTTGAACTGGTTTCCGCTCCAGTGGGTGGTAGAGTGTTTGGATGGGTGTGCCTCTCTAAGACAGGGGGGAGGGATTTTTTGTTAAAATCATTTTGGTTTGCTGGGGCCTAATAAATACATGGTATTAATCCAATAGCAGTTTTTATTTAAAGTGGAGTGTGAACTAGTCGACATTCCATCAAGCACAATCAATCAAGTATATGGTTAAAATAGGGGCCCATTCTACAGTTACATGAAAAATACCATTTTGTGATTACTCACCTGTAAAATGGGTATTATAAGTATGTCACACACCCCACTTCCAATATTCATGACATGTGGGTTATGTCCAGTAGAGGGCGAACTGCTGCAGAGATGACTAGAAAAAAAGGAAGCCCCTCCCGGTCCATAAATACCTGGGATTACCCAGTATAGAAAAGCAGTAAGGGGACCAGGAAGAGCCAATTGCAAAATCTTTAACAATAAAAGGTTCACCATATAAAGGATCCAAAATAGAATAAGGGCGGGATGAAGCGGGGTGTGTGACATACTTATAATACCCATTTTACAGGTGAGTAATCACAAAATGGTATTATTCCAAGTATGTCACACACCCCGCTTCCAATATTCATGACATGTGGGACATCCAATAGCAGTGTCCATAATGGGTGGGGATCCCAATACAGCAGAAATGCACAAATCTTAGACCACTGCAGCTTGCAGAACCTTGCGGCCAAAAACAGCATCCACTGAGGCCAGCACATCAACCTTATAAAACCTGGAAAAAGTATGAACGGAAGACCAAGTAACAGCCTTACAAACTTGTTCAACAGAAGCCTGGTACTGAAAGGCCCAAGAAGCCCCAACAGCATGAGTAGAATGAGCAGTGATTAGAAAAAGGGGGAAACCTTCCCCTTGGCAGTATAGGCCCCAACAATGGCCTGGCAAATCCATTTACTAACGGTAGACTTGGCGGGCGCCAAACCTATCCTGGGCCCGGAGGGTACCGCGAACAAGGCGTCCGTCTTACGAAAAAGAGAAGTAGTCACCAAATAGTGCTTCACACAACGAACCACATCCAAAGAATACAAAACCCTCTCCTTGTCATTACTAGGCTTAGGACACAAGGAAGGGGGAACTACATCCTGACTGAGGTGGAAGGCAGAAACCACCTTAGCAAGGGAATCTGGCTAAAAGCGAAAAACCACCTTGTCCTGGTGTCTCTCAAAGTAAGGGGCCTGAATGAACAGAGCCACCAACTCAGAGACACGCCGAACAGAGGTAATAGCCACCAAAAAGGCAACCTTTTGAGTGAACATAGAAAGTGCAACATCCTGCACCGGCTCAAAAGAAGGCCCCTGGAGGGCCGACAGAACCAAATTCAAATCCCAAACGAGCACCAAAAGCTTTCCAGAGGGCCGCACATGAGGGACCCCCTGGAAAAAGAGGTCTTAACCAGAATATGCAGAGCAAAAGACCCTTGAAAGACGACCGCCAGGGCAGAGACCTGCCCTTTCAAGGTACTAAGCTTAACCCCAGGTCCAGACCGTGTTGAAGCAACTCCAAGATCCTAGGAATCGAAAAACACCCTGCAAGACAAGGTCCTAGCCTCACACCAGTCAATATAGGACCTCCAAGTCCTGTAGTATATGTCAGAAGAGGATCTCTTCCTAGCTCTAACAAGAGTCTGAATCACAGCCTCAGACAAACCTTCCTCCCTTAAGATGGAGGTTTCAACAGCCACGCCGTCAAAGCCAGCGTTTGTAAATTGGGGTAACGTAGTTGACCTTGAGAGATCAGATCCAGAAACAGGGGCAGCCTGTACTAATCTACCGCCAGCCTTACAACGTCTGCGGACCAAACCTGTCTTGGCCACCTTGGGGCCACCAGGATTGCTGGCGCACCCTCTAGAACCAGCTTGCGCACCACCGTGCCTACCATGGAGAAGGAGGGAAACAGGTACAGGAACCCCAGATCCCTCCAGGCAAGAGACATGGCGTCCACTGCCAGGGCCAGAGGATCCTGAGACAGAGACACAAAGGGCGGAAGCTTGTGATTGTGACGTGAGGCAAAGAGATCCACCTCCGGAAACTCCCACTTGTGACAGAGGGACCGGAATACCTTGTGGTTGAGAGACCATTCCCCTCGGCGAGAGGATCCCCTGCTCAGGGAGTCCGCCTCCATGTTTTCCACTCCCGGAATGTACACTGCTGAGATGCATGGAACATTGCTCTCCGCCCATGCAAGAATCAGAGAAACTTCCCTGAGGGCACTCCTGCTGCGAGTCCCGTAGGTGATGCGTCAAGCATGACAGAACCAACCGAATAGCTCTCAGCTCCAAGACATTAATGGGGGTGTGAGCCTCCTGAGGACCCCACAGCCCCTTGAACTGATGTGTCTTCCAAAAACCTCCCCAGCCCGACAGGCTGGCATCCGTGGTAACCGTCTCCCAACAAGGGGTCAGAAAGGATCTTCCCCTCATCAGATTGCTTGGTTCCAGCCACCACTGAAGGGACTGCCGAACCCGGGGAGACATCAGGAATGACTGATCCAATGACTGCGGACATCTGTCCCAGGCCAACAATAGATGAAGCTGGAGCGACCTCATGTGGAACTGAGCAAAGGGAACTGCCTCAAAGGAGGCCACCATCAATCCCACCAATCTCATCCCTAGCCGGATAGAAGGACGAGGTTTGGACAGGAGAAGGCGTATCAGATCCTGAACCATCTGCACCTTGGACTGAGGTAGGAACACCCTGGTCCGAATGGTATCCAGATTCATGCCCAGAAACGAGATCTCCCTTGAGGGGGAGAGAGAAGACTTGGGATGGTTGATCACCCAGCCGAACCTCTCCAGCGTCGCCACCACCAACCTGGTGTCCCGCTCCGCCTGACTGAGAGAGGATGCCGTAATGAGGGTTACAAACTGAAAGTGCTGATCTCCCACCACAAACCTGAGAAATCTCTGGTGTGCTGGGAAGATTGGTACATGAAGGTAAGCATCCTTGATGCTATGGACGTCATGAAATTCCCCTGACGAAGGGAATTGATGGCTGAGCGCAGAGTCTCCATGCGGAACTTCTTGGTTCTGATGAACCTGTTGAGAAGCTGCAAATCCAGAATGGGTCTTATGGATCCATCCTTTATGGGAACCGTGAAGAGGAAGGAATAATAGACCCCGCCTCTCTCTGAGAAAAGCACCGGGCATATGACTGCCATGTCCAGAAGATTCTTTACAGCCAACAGGAGCCCCTGCGTAGCCCAGGGATCCGAGGGCACCCCAGACCTTAGGAATCTGGGAGGAGGCCGGTACTCGAACTCCAGTTTGTACCCGGAAGAGACCACTTCCAAAAACCATTTGTCTGTGACCTCCCGGGCCCAGACCTGGAAGAAGCGCCGCAGGCAACCCCCCCACCCACAAGGGTGAGGGCGTCCACTCATAGCTGAGCTGGTTTGGCAGGGGGCTTGGGCTTGGAACTCCAGTTAGGGCCTGGACATGCGCTTCCTCTGCCTCTGTTCCAGGAATCACCTCTGAAATTAGAGTAGGCAAAACCTCTGCCTGCTCTGGCACCGTGAAAGGAAGGATTGAAGGAGCCTGCCCCCCGAAAGGGGCGACGCTGCTTCTTACGCTGAGGTAACCTTCCACCTTTCACCACTGAATCTAATTTATCCTCGAACAGCCGCGTACCCAGGAAGGGTAGCGCTGTGAGTGATTTCTTAGACGCAATGTCAGCCGCCCACTGGCGTAACCAGACCGATCGGCGAATAGCCACCAGCAATGCCGAGGTTCTATTACACATAATAATTGTGTCATCCATAGCCGATGAAACAAAGGTCATAAATAATTCACACCGCTTCAGCGCTGTGAATTCATCGCTGGCCGGGTTAAGCTGGGAACCACTCAAACGGTCCCCTAACCACAGACCTGGTAGCCACAGCCACGAGCGCCGAGGCACAAACAGGACGCAAGGCTGAACCCACACTGGCAAAGGCATGGCATGCCATCTGATCAATGCGTTTGTCCTCACCATCTTTAAGAGTGGTGGCTTCCGGAGAATGTACAACGGAGGTGTTGGACAATCTCAGAACGGGCGCATCGACCTCAGGAGGGGACGACCAGCGCTTCACCGCGTCCACCGGGAAGGGATACCTCCTATCCCATCCTTGAGGAACACCGGGGAGCCGGCTAGGCCTCTCCCATTCCTTAAGAATCATGCTTTCAAAATGATTCTGATTTGGGAACTCCAAGCGAGGCTTAGAAATCCCAAGGAATTCCCCCTTCTGCGGAGGGGACTCCGCTGGCGGAGAAATAGCCAGAACCTCAAATAGATGGGCCAGGACTTTGGGGGTATCCACGGCATGCCCCAGCGCCTGCCCAGCATCAGTATCAAAAAACTGCTGATCCTCAGCATCAGATTCCTCAAATAATTCCCCCTCCTCAAGTGGGGAATAATCAGTCCAATCAAGGGAATCATAGTCATCAAAATCCAGTACCGGCGCGGCCGGCGACAGATGGCTGGGGCCTTTCTGGCCGCAGAGCTAGAAATCAATTTCTCGATGTTGGCCAATCTAGCACACACGCTTGCGACTCCTCGCTAATGACGGTGTCACTTGGGGTACGGATAAGGTGGGGCGGGGTAGGTGATGAGACCGGAGGCACAGACCCAGACGCCTGGGACCCCGACTGCCACGTTATGGCCTTCTGAGCACATGGTATGCAAATAAGTACATTATCCCCCGTAAGGGATACCCCACAACCCACAGACTGCCGGGATTGCCCCGAGGGGAGCCCGAGCCCGGTATCCTGGGAAGCCTCCTATGGTGATTTCAAGGTAGTCGCAATGACCAGAGGGAATTACGCTGCTTGAGCAACCTGGGATGCCCCTTTAAGTCCCGACGCCAAGGGACCCTGGGACCGGAAGAACCCCCCTTTTAATACTTGAAAGGGAGTCCTCCCAAAGACACAATTTGAAAGGACCCATGAGAGGACACAATCATGCACTCAACAACATACTTATATGTCTCATATATAAATATATATGTATATAATAATATTAAAGGCCTGGGATCTGCCCCAACGCGCTATAATGGCTAAATGCAGCGTGATAATGACCAACAATACTACTTGGACTACTTGAGTACTTTACCTTTCCACCTCATATCCCTGTTGTATAGAGAGGCAGCAGTGTTGACCAGAGGATGATCAGCCACAACCGAGGACGCGGAGGTGGCAAGGGACAGAAGATGATCAGCAGCAGCATAGGAAAAAGCAACATGACTTAAGGACCCAGAAGTAACAGTGATAAACGAGGGATATTTGGCACGAATGGAAGACCCAGTGGCATTTTTGGAGAACTCAGAGATGGCAGCAGGGGTAGAAGGACCAAGCGAGGACATAAGTGGTGGTGAGTTTACTCACCACATCCATTGTCAGGTCTTTATTTTCTAGTGCTGGCTGAAATAATATTACCCACATCAGCAGTGAAATATTACTTATAACTGTATGACCCAGATAAAATCTGGATCAAGGAAGCATTTTTTTTGGTTTAGGTTTCAGAAAGCATTTTTACATTCTGCTGTGGGTAATATTTTCCTAGTGCATAGCACGGCCTGTTTCATGAAGTCCAAACGTCTGGGTATTCCGCCACAAGGTGGCGCAGTGGACTGCAGAAGATTTGTGGCTCCTCCCGGTCCTATATAAAAATACCATTCTGTGAATCCTCACCTTGTAGAATGGGTATTATAAGTATGCAGCATGCCCTGCTCCAGTAATGATTCATTATGTCTGGGATATAGTCCACAAGAGGGCGCTTTACTGCAGAGATGGCAAAAAAGAGGCCCCTCCCGTGCCTTATGTACCCGGGACCTCCCACTAAATTCCCCAGTATAAAACAGCAGTAAGGGAACCTGGAGAAGCCAATAACAAGATTAACAAGATTAACCAGGAAACATTCACCATATAGAGAATCCAAGAACAAAAACTCAGGGTGGGATGGAGCAGGGCGTGCTGCATACTTATTCTACAAGATGTGTATTCACAGAATGATATTATTCCAAGTATGCAGCATGCCCTGCTCCAGTAATGATTCATTACGTCTGGGACATCCAATAGCAGAGTCCAACAACGGGTGGGGATCCCAAAAGGCAACAATGCGCAGTTCAAACCACTGCCGCCTGCAGAACTTTGCGGCCAAAAACAGCATCCGCTGCCTTACAAACTTGTTCAACAGAAGCCTGGTGCTGAAAGGCCCAGGAGGCCCCAACAGAACGGGTAGAATGAGCAGTGACTCAGAAAGGAGGATCCCTCCCTTTAGCAGAATAGGCCCTAAAAATGGCCTGACGAATCCATTTACTAATAGTAGACTTGACCGGCGCCAAACCCTTCCTTGGACCAGAGGGCACCACAAACAAGGCGTCTTCCTGAAAGGCGCTGTAGCCACCAGGTAGTATTTCAAGTTCCTGACAACGTCCAGAGAATGCAAGGCCCTCTCCTTGTCATTACCAGGATTAGGGCACAAGGAAGGAAGCACAATAGGCTCGATTCAGAGGCACATTTGTCTGCACTTCCGTAGCTGTCTGTGAAAGTTTTTGTGGGTGTTTGTAATTTTTTTGCTTTTTTTCGTTCATTTTTCATTCGTACGAACGTTCGGGCAAATGCGTATATGCGCTTTCGATGAACGAAAGCAAAATCGGAACATTTGCGTTAGTTCGGGTCATTTTCCAAACCGAATCTGATATTTTTTGTTCGTTCAGATAACTTACTTTATTGCTATGGGCTTGCGTCTCATTCAGAGAGCTGATTTCCGACGGACCACCACCCTTTAAATCCTTTTCCTTTGCAATCCCCTTACGGGACCATTTTGACCTCGAGACTAGCAGCTATGGACGACTCTAGTGCATTTGAGGAGCATGAGGATCTGCAGCTCATGGGCATTGAAATTGTCCGGAGGGCTGAGACCAGATTGCAACGGCAGCGACGCATGCACATCAATGGCATGCCTGACGTTGAGCTGTTCGAGCTCACCAGACTTAATCGCGCTTCCCTCCATAAATTGTATAGTGAGCTGCGGCCATGGTTAGCCCGCACCACAAGGAAGGGGCAAGCAATTTCAGGTATGACCAAGATGCTTGGCTGCCTGCAATTTTTGGCGAACGACTCGTTCCAGAGGCTGAGTGCCCTCTCCGTGGGGATCTCCCAGCCTATCCAAGTTTTTGAAAGGCATGGCTACCATTACTCCGAAATATTTGTTTTCTTGACGACATGGTAGCCAGAAACGCGATTAAGCTGGCATTTTATAACATCGCCGACATGCCCAACGTCATGGGTGCAATTGACTGCACCCACGTTGCCCTGGTCCCTCCGGCAGTCGACGAGTATATCTACAGGCAAGTCCAATCAGTCATTTATTTATTTATTTTTTTTTTTTTTTTTAATGTCCCAAAAAATTCCAAAAGTCTCTCCTTGTAAAATGTCCCTTCTTAGAATTAGTCCCTCCTTGTAATTAATCCCTCCTTGTAAGTTATCCATCCTTTCAAATACTTCCCTTATTTTAATTAATCCCTCCGTGTAATTTATCCCTCCTTATAATTTATCCCTGCTTTTACGTAATCACTCCTTGCAATTAATCCCTCCTTGTATTTTTTCCTACTTGTAAATATTCCCTCCTTGGAAGTAATCCCTCCTTGTAATTATTTACTACTTTGAAATATTCCCTCCTTGTAATTAATCCCTCCTTGTAATTTAGCCCACATTGTAATGTGTCCCTCCTTTTAAGTATTCCCTCCTTTTGAAGAGTCCCTGTGGAACCATGGACCGTATTTAGTGGCATATAAATGTCATGTGTTCACCACGGAAAAATTTTAATGTGTACCTGAAATAGACCCTGGAAAGTTAATTTTTCCTTTTTCAAACATACATATTGTTTTTTTGGCAAGACAAAATACTTATGTACTTGTTTATTGCTATTTTAATTGGGCCACAGCATTTGCTTAGGGTGTGATTAGTTAGTGTTCCCCTAGTTTTCGTCCCCTTTATAATGTTTTTGTTGTTTTTTTTTTATCCCAGGAACCACAAAATGGGCCACTCAATGAATGTCCAAGCAGTGGTGGCCCCGGACATGCGGTTCCTTAGTCTGCTCGCCGGGTTCATCCCATGATGCCTACATTCTTCGCAGATCTGGATTGTACGGACGGTTTGAGTCTGGGGAATTTTCCGGTGGATGGCTCCTTGGTAAGTTGACGCCAATAACGTCCTTTTTTTGGATATGTATGGCTAGGAATGTCATTTGTGTTCCATGTATGAAACTATGCCTTTTTTCATACCGTGTTTACCTGTGAAACACAACCTTAACCATTAGATTTTTCAAGCAGCAAAGCCTTGCCAAATGTTAGTCCTGCATTAGCAAAATGTGGAAATTGAATTTAGAGTAAAGTAATAATTCGTCTTCCGCACACTCTGCTTAAATTATGTCCTTGAATTTATACTAGGGTCTGCGCCATCTTTGATTAGATGCATTACACTTACTGAGTAGAGGAGAGCGGGATAAAGTGCAGGGGCGGGTTAGAGCTGTTTTGGACTCACACAAAGCAGCTACAGGGTCCTGAAAAGTTAAGACATCCAAGAATGCTGAGCAGCACAGTCCTAAACCAATACCTGTTAGCAGTCTGGCTGATTGGCCCTCATCCGCCATCTTGGATGTTTAATTTTTTTCCACATCTATTTGATGTTTTTTGTTTTTTTTCAGGGCCTGTGCACTATGTATGCTCATGCTGTGTAGCAAATGTGACCTAGCCTCTTAGTCATGTTGATGGCCCATTTAGGGGATTCCATTTATTGAGTAATGTGTAATTTATGTTTTTTATAATACATTTTGGCAGGTGATTCCGGCTATCCACTCCTTCCGTGGCTGTTGACGCCCGTCCTCCGGCCCCAGAATGCAGCCGAGGAGGCATATAATAGGGCGCACAGGAAGACCAGGGCTGTGGTGGAGAGGGCGTTTGGCCTATTGAAGACCCGCTTCCGATGCTTGGACCATACCGGGGGAGCACTTCAGTATGACCCCAAAAAGGTCATAGATATTATAATGGCCTGTGCAGTGTTGCATAATTTTGCTATTTTGCAGTGTGTCCCCCGGTATGTGGATTTGCCCCCCTCTCCACCCACCGATGACCCAGACGAGGACTATCGTGGCCCACCGAATGCGTCTGCCCAAGCCGTGCGGTCTAATTTAATTGAGACACATTTTTGCTTAATTTGGTGTTCCTTTGTTTGTTTTGTCCCTTTATTTTTTGGATGCGTTTGTATGTTTGTTACTTTTACAAATAGTAAAGAAATAATTTCAAAGAACTTCACACATGATTTACTTTTTTGGTTTTTGGGATGTTCCAAATGTGTTACTGCCTACTTTAACTCATCTTTATTCCCCCAAAACATAAAGGCATAAACTTAGTCCACAACAGGTTAATTACAATTTTAGGTAGTTTATTTCAGAAGCAAACATTGGAGTTGTTGGTCACTCCCATAGTTGCATAAAATACATGGGCATAACAGAAATGAAAGTTTAGCCAAATCAGGCCACATAGCAATTGCCCAGAGGCAGGAGTTTTAAAGTAAGGCACTCCTGTGCAAAGTTTAGTACAAATGAAAATTTTAGAAACATAGGTGACAAACATTGCCATGTCCACATTGGCCAGCGAACAAATAGTCCCACAGACACACCCTCTCCTGCTTGGCCACATTTGCACAGGCACAGGTGTAAAGCAGCCAAACCTATGCCACATCTACACCTGTTAGTCAGTGTGACACCCAAACAAGAACCCCCAGTCCCAATCCAAGTCCAGTTCAATCTCAGCCAGAGGTCAAGGTAGTAGTTTGCCAGCCCAGAATGTCCCCCAATCATGCCTACAAACAGGAGGTGCCAAAACCAATGTAATTCGCCACAAGCATGCAGTGCAACAGCTTGAGTGGCAGGTTCATTTAGGCTTCACCTCCGGCATTGGCTAGTGGGCTACCTCAGCACTCTAATGAGCTATATGGGCGCAAATCCAAAGCAAACAAGCAAAGCCATACCAAAAGTGTATATTGGTAGGGCTCACCAGACAGGTCAATACAGTGGGGATGTAGATCAAAGATGTGGAGCAGATACAGGCCAAATAGGTCTTAAAATGGGGGATGCCCATAAAACCCAGGTTGGGGCCCTTGGAGGTGGGCCTGTGTGGCATTCAGAACCTGCAACTGTTCCAACATGTTTCTATTAGGAGTTCGAAATTCAGCCATCATGGCACGGAGATTGTTAGTTAAGGTGGCCATGTGGCTGTTGCGATTTCGAACTTCCTCAAGCATGGCACTGTAATAATTGGATAAGGTGGCCATGTGGCTGTTGTTGGACCTAAATTCAGTCAACATGGAGTTTAAGGTGTTGTTTAATGTTTCTAATTGCCCATGAAGATGTTTGTGGTTTCGTTGTTTTTGGAGGCGAAATAGCTGCCTCTCATGGTGCCATGCTGACTCCATCATCGGCGCGCCCCTCCCCTGGGCAACTGGGCAACGTAGTCTACTACGCCTCCCTATTCCCCGGGTTGGGGGGCGTGTAGATGATGTGCCTCTAGGTCCACCAACAGCCACAGGTCTGCTTGGCAAATCCTCAGCAGCAGAACTAACACTGGGGACTGTCGGCTCAGTCTCTGCATGCTGCCCACGATGGGCTGGCAGCATGCAGCCAGCTTCACTCTGCTGCTGAGCATTTGGTGTAGAAACATGTTGGGACAGTTGCAGATTCTGTCCCAGGGGGAGCTGTTCTGAAGGTTCAATGAAGGGTCCATCCTCCTCCAGCTCCTGGATTTCCTCCATCAGTGTGTGGGTCTGTTGGGACATGTAAAAAAAAAAAGGTTCAGTTTGGGGAATACATATGTAATTCCGCAAAAAGAAACATGGCAAGGCACATGCATAAGCAACATCATAAAAAGACACTTACCGTATATAACGGATCCTGGGTCCGAGGCAGCACGGAAGTAGACGGCATGGTAAAACTGGCAGAGGATTCCCCACTAGCTGAGGGATGATGCTGGGCTGCATTGGGGAAAAGAAGGCATGTTAACACACAACTAGGCATTGCTGATGTGTATTAACACATATGGTTCACTAAAACACAGGCCCATGCATGAATGGCAACTCCCCCAACGGACCAAGTTAAACTTGACTATGAATGTCATTATCTGTTAGATGTATTAGTCATTAAGTACATACACATTGGTCTCCCTAACCAACATAAACATGCATGTACTGGCTGTTCTGAGGCTTCACACATCCCTAAAAGCCCATTATGGGACCACACTCAGCTTGCAAATAGCATTTTCCATTAGATTAGGCTGTTTGCCATTCTTTCTAGGTCAAACTTTCAAGCACCCCAGATCAAGTCTTTCTGAGCAAAGCACAGCTCAAACCCAAATTGGCTACAGATAAAGATGGAAGTGTTGTATGTAATTGACTCTAAATACATAACAGCCAGTCCTTTGCTAATCTCAATAGTGTTCCTCAAGACTCTACAAAATAATCTATGAGGAAGGAAAAAAGCAAATAATGGCTCACCACACATGTGGGCGAGGAGGAGAGGGTGTGGTGGATGATGTTGGGCTTCTTGGCCTGTGCCTCTGTGGCTCCTTCACACTTTCATGGCCCTGGGAGGTTGATGCACATGGGTGAGGTGATGGTGAACTGTGGCTGCTGGAGCTTCGGGCCCGGTGTCTTGGCCTCTTTGCATGTAAGCTTTTCCCACGTGGGTGGGGTGATGTTGAGCTCTGGCTGCTGGGGCTTCGGGCCCGGTGGCTTGGCCTCTTTGCATTTGAGCTTTTCCCACGTGGGTGGAGTGATGTTGAGCTCTGGCTGCTGGGGCTTCGGGCCGGGGGCTTGGCCTCTTTGCATGTGAGCTTTTCCCACGTGTGTGGGGTGATGGTAACCTTTGGGGGCCGGGGCTTCTCACCCTCTTGGTGTGCTTTTTAGGGGCCGTAACTGTGTGCTTGCTGGGCTGGGCCTTCTTCTTTGGCGCTGGCTCCTTGGTTTTTGTGCTTGTGGGTGCCTTTGTGGTCGCCTTCGCCTACCCACTGCGGGTTCCCGGCTGCTTCGCCTTTGGCATTTTTGAGCGAGTGGTGGGGCCTGCTGAAGCCTCCTCACACTTCTCTGCCTTTTTCCTGCTGGCTTCCTTGGCTGCTTTGGCCTTAGCGGTGGATTTTTTGGGTGGCATAATGATGAGACTCTGAAAGAGAATGAGCTGTGGCTCCAGGACCCTATAAATACTAATGCCGGGGTCTGACGTTTAAGTGTTCGTCCGGCCGTGCGGAACCTGGAAACCGCAGGGGCATTATTTAACTGCTGCAGACAAGAGGCAAGATGGTGCTCACAATCTTCACCTGCCAACAAGAAGAGATCATCATGCTTGTAAGTGTCTTTTACTGGCTTTGATTTGCCATCTAAATGCATTCTTAGCCCTTAAGGAAGCGCATGAAGAAACGGTTGTTTTAAAAAGTGTATCAAACTCCGTGCCAAACCGAAGTGAGGGCCCACACATGCGAACCATCACTGAGGCCAGCTTCAAGGATTGTATTAGGCTACAAATGTGTCTGTTAATGTCATTTAGTCAAATGATAGATTGTTGACAGATATTTGTATGCAGTTTGAGCTAAAACCTAGCTTTATTTTGTGTTTTGTAGACAATGCTGGAGCGCAGGTACGACTACCTGCCCAACTCTTTTGAGAAGCGCACCGTCGCCCTGGAGATCATTGCCAAAATCCAACATCAAACAGACACCACCTTCACCCACACACAGATCATGCAGCATTGGTCGGACCTGAAACGGCTGCACATGGCCCGGGTGCGGCGCTTTTTCAGAATCCATTTCCCTAGTAAGTACATAGCGATTGCATGGCAGATGTAAATCATGCAGAAGGTAGGCATTTATTTATAATTGTATTTCTTTTCTAGTGTTGGAAATGGATTACCGAATCCGCCGCACCCGGAGGCGCACAAGCCGACCAGTGCTGCATGAATCTGCAGCTGGAAGTGAAGGTGGTGGATCTCCAGTGCGACGGTCCTACCCCAGAGGAGGGGCGGCACGGCGTGGGCAGGGAGTCGTACCCAGCGACGCATGCGGGAGCCTCTGGTATGTAACCGCACACACATATACATGCTATTTCCACCCAAGCTGATTCCCTTCATCTGTTTTTGTAGATGCTTCTGGAGCGGGTGAAGATGCGCAGGCTGCAGCAGATCTCGCACAGGAGGCACAGGGAGAAGATGAGTGATGTGACACACACATTGAAAATGACATTTGATTCTGTTGACTAAGACATTATAAGTGACCCTATTTGCCATGTCTCAACAGGCTCTACTTCACAACAGGGCAGGGCCCAGGACGTAGGGTTGTCCCCAACGAGGCATCTGTCGGCCACCAACCAAGTAAGTTGTAATGTCATTCTTTGCAGTATGTGTTAATTGACATGATCACCCAGATACATCAAGCCATAGTCAATGGCATTAGCAGAGTGACCTGTGCCCACTTGCTTAGAGTAATTACCAGACTGACCTGTGGCCACTCGCTTAGAGTAATTACTTACCAGAATGACCTGGGCCCACTTCCATAGAGTAATTACTTAGCAGACTGACCTGTGCCCACTTGCTTAGAGTAATTACTTAGCAGTATGACCTCTGCCCACTTCCTTAGATTAATGACTTAGCAGACTGACATATGTCGTCATTATTTAGGTTGGCAACTAACAAACATTCCATCCACAGGTGAGAAACATGTATTTGTCGCCAAATAATGTTTTTTTTTTTAATTTTATACAGGGACCACATGGGCAAGAGTTGAAGAAATGAATAGAAGGGTGCTTGAGTTGGTGGCCGATATGCAGCTGCTGCGTGACAACAGAAGAAGAGTAGTGTCCTGGGTCCTGTCACTGTTATTTTTCTGTAAATAGTTTTTACATTTTAAAGTTTTTAAACATTTTAATGTTTTTTTAAAAAAAGAAAAAAATGTAAAATAATTTTACACAGGGGCGTGGCTTGCCGATGGCGGAGTAGGTTGTGAGACGCCGGAGCTCTGCACAGGACCATCAAGACCAACGACCGGAGAGCCAAATACCAGTCCACCTACCTCAATGTCCAGGCGCAGGAAGACCTCGACCACCACCAGGAGACAGCAGCCGGCCTCCATTACGCGCTATTTCAGAGCAGCGGGCCAGGAGGAGAAAGGAGGTGGCACCGGCAAGATGGCGGCGGCGCGGCCAGGGTCAGCACACGTGGAGCGGAGGGAGGTGGAGACGGGACCTGGGTCTCCCTCCATGCTGCAGGCGGGGGCGGAAGAGCCCGAACGGGAGCCCCGTGGAGCGTCTGTCTCTGCCCGCACCCAGAGCAGACTGACAGTGGAGGAGGAGGCGGCGGCGCGCCCGCTGACGGGACGCCGGCTGCTCAGGTGAGAGGGACGGCGGGGGGCCGCGGCTCGACCTCCCCCGCTCGGGGAGAGGGGGGGAATGCCCCCTCGCTTACGTCCCAGCCATCAGTGGGGCAGAAGACCCGGAATGGGGGGGCCGCAGGAGGGCCATATAATGGAGTGGGCCCAACACCTAACATGAGGCTCCCTGATAGTCCCTCTGAACAGAGAGCAGAGCCCTGCCAGACAGAGGGAGGGGGATACAGCCCCCCCCTGGATCAAATCAGCACACCCACACGCAGGCTTAGCCCCCTGGCCAGCCCATGGGCCCCAGCACACACCCTGGAGAGAATGAATAAGGGGTGCCCCTCGTACCAAGATGACCCGGAGGGACCCCTGAGAGACTCCCCATTAGGAGATGCCACTTTCCTCCAGCAGACAGGATCAACGCCGCCAGCTGATCCTGTGGCGCGCTTTTGGGATGCCCCTGATGTGACCGAAAGGGACACTGCACACTCCAGCCGTCAGCTCACCAGCTGGGGTGGGGCCCCTGAAACCCCTCCTCCCAGGTGCAATGGTGGAAACTCAGTGGTGACATCTGCGGTCCTCTCATGTGGGATGCCCCCAGCAATGCATATACCCCCGTCCCTGATCTCGGCCTTGGCGCTCCCTTCCCGATCTGATTTTGATGGATACATCGTGCAAATGGAGAACACACTCCGGAGAGAACTGAGCACACTGCAGAACTCCATTTCTGAAGTTTCCCACAGAGTGGACTCGATTGAGCAAGACCAATCTACGCTGGCCCAAAGGGTGGCGACCCTGGAGCAGCTACAGCGGGAAGATAGAGGACACGCCTCCGCCCTGTATCTCCACCTAGATGACCTCGAGAATCGAGGCAGACGCAACAACGTCAGGCTGCGGGGGCTCCCGGAGACAGTCACCCAGCCGGATCTAGAGAACACAGGTAAAAACCAAATTCAACATGATTCTGGACTCCCCTCCTACAAGCGATATAGTCATCGACAGAATTCATCGCGCCCTTGGCCCCAGACCGACGGATCTGCAGCGACCCAGAGATGTGATCTGTAGAATTCATTTTTACAAGACCAAGGAAGACATCCTGAGAAAGGCGTGGGAAAAGGGACCAACCAGATTCGAGGATTCATCCGTAGTGGTCCTCCCTGACCTCTCATCTAGGACACTTCAAATGAGGCGAGCACTGAGACCCCTGCTGGGGGTGATCCAACGTCAGGGGGCCTCCTACCGCTGGGGGTTCCCCTTTCACCTTATTGTTCGACGGAACGGCAGAACCTTTGCTTTGAAAACCCCTGACCAACTTCCTCAGCTTTTTGCCTTCCTGGATGCTGATCCGGTACAGGTTCCGAACTGGCTCGCACCGACCCTGGAGGCCCAGCCTGGTGGGCCTATGGTGAGGAGACGACGCGGACTGCCTGGAAGAGCGAGAGGAGGTCCGGGACGCCGGGGACCCCCTCCCGATAACAGAGACTGAAAGCCAATCCGTCGCTGAGCCGTGGCTCCTCCTTGCTGCGTGCCCCCCCCCCGGGGTCGGCCCGCCACTCGGCCCTCTGCCGGGAGGGGGACCTCTCTTCCAACTTGAACCACTAACCGATACCCATCCCCCTCGGCTGAGCCCGCTGGGGCTGACTGTCTTCTGGGCCTCCTCCCCCGGGGGCGAGCTGCGCCACTTGAGGATGTGGGGCCCCGTGAGGTTGGGGGCGGGGGTGCTTCATTACTTTTGGTCCACAACCATATGGTGGACCTGATGGGATGTGGGTGCCGTGTGTGTGGGGGGGGCCCCGAGGGGTCTGGGGTGCCGCCGCGGGGCCCGGCGCGGTGCCTGGGCTGGCTCCGGGGTGTACCCCCTCGCGTAGATGCCACCTACAGGCCCAAATCTGTTATGGTTTGAGAGATTGGAATGTTGCCTGCGCCTGCTCCGGGGCTGCTACTCGGCCGCGGAGCACGCCATTAATGACGTATAGATGTGGGTGTCCTCTGGGTTCGGGGCCCAGCGGCTTGAGTTGGGCCGGGGCAGTGCCTCTTACCCCCAGGATCGGGCCGGGCCCGGGCCCCCCCTCTCTGTCCTCCCACCCAGATTGGTGGGGGACGGAGGACGGGAGCTCAGCCACGATTGCGACGTGACGCGGGGGCTGCACCCCCGCGCCCGTACGCGGCGGCCGCGAGCGCCCCACTCTGGGCCCTGAGCTTACAGGACACCATAATTTTGCACTGTTGTTTCTGCCTTTTATAAAATTTATAAAGTTATAAAAATGTTTCCTTTCGTTGGTCCTTCTACGATGTGACAATGTTTTTCAGTGTGTGCATCTCCTGCACCTGTACTGTTCTCGGCTTCCACTTCCCCAATTTAGGAGTCCCTGGTTGGGTTCTGTGCTAGCTTGACTGGTGCTACCCCAAACAGGGAAACGAGGGTACCTGTGGTCCTTGTGTATCGCGGGGCCCCTCGTAGCAGAGTTCGTTGCGGTTTCACCTAGCCCCGGTGTCCCGCTATCCTGATTACCCCCTTCCTGAACGACAGCCTCCCGAATTATTCCCTTCCCCTACCCGGCCCTACTCCTTACAGGTTCTCCGCCCCGCCCACCTAGCCTCGACTGTACCATCCTCCCTTACTGCTCTTTCCCCCTTTCCTCTTCGTCGCTGACCCTTCTTTCCGGGCCCCCCCCTCCTGCCCCCTGGACTTGAGCCTTCTCCTCTTGGCGCCGGGTCGCCCGCCTCCGCCCACTGCTCCCTGCCGGGCCATTTGATTGGCTTCCCTGACCCCTGCGGCGATCAGTGCCTGCATTCACGCCGGCGCCCCCTACGTGAGATGGCTAAGCTGACGGTCTGCTCCCTGAACGTCAAAGGATTCAATGTCCCTGAAAAGCGCTCCAAGGTCCTGTACAATCTGCATAAGCAGAGAGTGGACGTCCTTCTCCTCCAGGAGACCCACTTCCAGGAGGGTAATGTCCCTGCCCTGCGTCATAGGTACTTTACATCCTGGTTCCATAGCACTAATCCACATAGCAAATCTCGGGGCGCATCTATAGCAATTCATAAATCCCTGCCCTTTACGGAGGTGGACCACCTGGCAGACCCTGAGGGAAGATTCATCTTCCTCAAGCTGCAGATACACCAGAAAACCTACACAGTGGCAAACTTGTATTTACCAAACTATGATCAGGCTAGGATGCTCCAGAGGTACCTCAGGAGACTGGAGGAGTTCGCTGACGGAATCCTAATTCTCGGTGGAGACTTCAACCTTACGTTGAACCCACCCCTAGATTCCTCATCTGGGAAGTCCTCAGTGCCACTTGGGAAATTGCAGTCCCTGAGGAGGACACTGCATGACATGCAACTGATGGATGTATGGAGGCTGGAACATGGACAGGATAGGGATTATACTTACTTTTCGCCCTTACACGGTTCATATAGCCGTATCGATTACATCCTCCTAAGCCACCATGCCTTACAGTGGCACCCTGAATCTCGCATTGGTCCCTTCCTATGGTCAGATCATGCGCCGGTATTTGTATCGTTTGTCCTACCAAATGCTGTGCCGAGGTGCTGGAACTGGCGCCTGAATGATAATCTCCTGAAGGACACGGTATGTATGAACAAAGTGAAGGAGGCAATCGCCAACTTTACAGTTGACCACGAACAGGATGACTGCACACCAGCAGTTCAGTGGAAGGCCTTAAAATGTGTCCTAAGGGGTGTCTTTATTTAGGAGGGGTCAAGGCTGAAACGCGAGAGGGCGGCCTTGATCACCAAGACTCTGCAGACCATCAGTGACCTGGAGTCTAAACATAAGAAAGATCTCGCGCCGGAGGTGCTGGCTGAGCTTTCGCTCAACAGACATAAGCTGCTTGGGCTCTACGATCAAGCTCACCTTCGGTACAGGGACAGACGACGTGCTACCATGTATGAGCACGCAAACAAATGCGGGAAGCTCTTGGCCAGGTCGCTTCACTGCAGGTCGACAACAACATTCATCCCAAGCATCAACACGGGTAGAGGAGAGAACATCACGGACCCCTCTAAGATCCTGGAGGTGTTTAGAAGCTTCTACACTTTATAACCTGCAACCAGACCTCACCCGAATGTCGGCCGCAACATTGGAAACTAACATAGATAACTACATAACAGAGTCTCCACTTCCAATGATTTCAGAAAACTCCTCGGCAGACTTGGAGGTGCCATTTACCGAAGCGGAGGTCCTGAAGGCGATTAAAGACGCTCCTGCGGGAAAGAGCCCGGGACCAGACGGCCTCACTCCGAGATTTTTCAAGGCTCTGGCCCCCCAGCTCGTCCCTTGGTTGCTGAAAGCCTACAACCACATAGGTGCTGACAGCCCTTTCCCGAAACAGGCCCTGGAAGCCATGATTACAGTGATCCCTAAACCAGACAAAGACCCCTTGGCGTGTGGCAGTTACAGGCCCATCTCCCTGCTCAATGTGGACGTGAAATTATATGCAAAAGTATTAGCCACCAGGCTTAAACCATTGATCCCTCAACTAATACATTTGGACCAAGTGGGCTTTGTCCCTGGCCGTGAGGCCAGAGACAACACCAATAAATTACTCGACCGGATTGCCCATGTCCAGAATAATAGCATACCAGCCTGTCTTCTGTCCTGCGACGCCGAGAAGGCATTTGATAGGGTAAGCTGGCGCTTCCTCAGGGCAACCCTCTGCCAGATTGGCTTGGGCCCTATCATCATCTCCAAGATCCTGGCACTGTACCAGGAACCCTCGGCCCGTGTCAGAGTCAACGGGGTGCTATCAAGCCCCTTTACAATCTCAAATGGCACTCGCCAGGGATGCCCTCTCTCGCCCCTGCTGTACATATTGACCATGGAACACTTAGCGATAGCAATAAGGAACAACCCAGATGTCAAAGGAATTGAATGCGGAGGCAGGCATTACAAGGCCTCAATTTTTGCAGACGACCTGCTCCTCCACCTGACATCTCCAGCCATATCCTTCCCGGCGGTTCTCAGGGAGTTTGAGAGGTTCGGTCAGCTGTCCAATTTCCGCATTAATTATGCAAAGTCGGAAGCGTTGAACCTTACATTACCGCAACCTCTAGTGGAGAGGCTTCGGAGCAGCTTCGCCTTTAAGTGGCAACCCACCGCAATAAAATATCTGGGCGCCCTCATACCATCTGACTTGGATAATCTATACGAGCTAAATTTCAAGACACTGCAGGCTAAAGTTCATCAAGACCTGACGAAGTATGACAGAGGTCAATATTCATGGTTTGGTAGGATCAATATCCTGAAAATGGATATACTCCCCCGGTTTTTATACCTCTTCCAAACCATACCAATCGTGCTCCCCAGACATTTTTTCAAAGCAATACAGATGGATTTCCTGAAATTCATATGGGGCTCGCGGAGGCCACGCATCAGATTCAATATACTGGCCAGACCAAAAAGCGCAGGCGGAACTGGGGCCCCCGACCTAAAGCTTTACCATGCTGCGGCGGTCATGGCAAGGATGGCGGACTGGATGTACAGGAGAGAGGACAAGCTCTGGGTCCAACTGGAACACGATATCATGGGATTCTACCCGTGCTCCCTCCCATGGGTCTCCACCGCAGGGGATGCCAGCAAAAAAGGATTCCCTTACTTGACCCGACACTTTCTCTCCAACTGGGACAGATTGCAACGGCGGGGAGAGTTGGTGAACAGGCCCGGACCTCTCACTCCTTTGTTTAACAATCCGGAGTTCGTACCGGGACAGAATACCTCCCGATTCCTGATCTGGAGAGCAGCCGAGGATGTCAGGCTACGCGACATCTTGGTGAGGGGGAGACTGCCTACCCTGGCGGAGCTGAGGGCGCGGGCTGAGGGCGGCCACCTGTCTTGGCTACACCATTGGCAGCTGGAGGCGTTCCTTTCTTCAGAGGGGCGCCTCAGAAGTGCGTCCCTACCCTTAACGCCCCTGGAGGAATGCCTGACACAGGCGCAGCCGCTGGAACATGTGGTATCAGCTTTCTACGGTATATTGGTGGCTGCCAGACATACTTCAGAGCTGGAGTTCATGTCCAGGTGGGAGAGGGACCTGGGCACGACGATTACAGAGGAAGAAACCCAGAAGATCTTTACGCTGACACAAACTAGCGGGGGCCAGTTCAGCCCAGGAGAAAAACTACAAAGTTCTCACCAGGTGGTACAGATGCCCGCTGGACATTGCTTTGTACACACCGGGGGGATCGGACGCGTGTTGGAGATGCGGGGCACCCCGGGGAGGAATCCTGCACATCTGGTGGGAATGCCCCCCGATCAGACAGCTCTGGGAGACGGTTCTCAAGATCCATGAGGAAGTGGAGGGCTCTGTAGTGCCGAACAACCCGGGAGTTGCCCTGCTCTCCCTGATCCCTGGCCCCATTGCCAGGGCTAAGAAGGGAGTCCTCAAATTCTTTCTGACAGCGGTACGATCAATCATCCCCAGACATTGGAAGTCCCCCCTTCCGCCAAGCCTAGCGGAATGGTTTGCTGAAATGGATCACATTTTAAGGATGGAGGAGCTGGTGACGGAGGGTAGTGGGGAGCATTGGACAACCTGGATGAATTGGATCAGATTCAGGGAGTCGGACGAGGCTAAGGCCCTCCTGGCACTGGACGGGGGCCGGAGCTGACGCGACCTACGGGCGGGGTCGTGGCGACCTGGTGGCAGAGGGTCTTTCCTATAGCATGGCCCCTTTCCCCGGCCCACCCTCTCCCTCCTGTCCCCCTCTCCTCCTCCCCATCTCCCTCTCCCCCCTTGACCCCATCCCTCTCTTGTCCTGTCCTCTTCCACGCCCCCTTCATCCCTTACTCACCTCTTCTCCACATGATGGGATCCCGGTCCTTCCCTGTCCCGCCTTGGGCCTGCCCCCCTGGTCTCGCTTTGAGCAGGAACTCTGCCCCTTGAAGAGGCGGACGAAGGGACTTGTACACCCCGGGGCCTTAGCCCTTAGCCCTCTGTCGGGCTGCGGGTGGGAGGCCGGGGGTTCGGCCCAATGTGACGTGGCATAGGCGGTCCCCCTTTCACGGGCTCCGAACATGATGCTGATTACTCCCCCGTGAGATTGCCCCTGCCCATCGAGGCCTGGCTACCTTCCTCTCGGGAAATTCTAAATCTCGCCATTAGGGGTAAGAGATGCAAACACAGTGTGCAAATTGTGGGGCATTCGCTGGGGGGGGCTGCCTGGGGGTGGGGGGGGACCTGGGGTGGGCTGTTGCCCCAGCTGCGCCTGGGAGCGGGGGGATGCGGGAACCCGGATTGACTCCATCTTCATGTCTGTACTGCCTTTCCTTGTGTACCTTTATTGTATTAATTTTCGAAAATCCTAATAAACAAGAGATTAAACAAAAAAAAAATAATTTTACACAAACAAAAATTTAAAAAAAGCCAAAAAAAATGGCCTTCCAATATAAAAAAAAAAAAGCAAAGCAAAATCAAAGTTTCACTGTAATTTTTTTGCACAAATACATTAACACCAAACGAAGGGTGAAATAAATATTTAGAGATGAAGATTCAGATGACCGGGAAGTGGTTTGGTAAGTTTTAGGGGCCTAAAATGGAAGAACCACCTAACCGGGAAGTGGTTTGGGTAAGTTTTAGGGGCCTAAAATGGAAGAAAAACCTAACCGGGAAGTGGTTTGGCTACGTTTTAGGGGCCAAAATTGAAGAAGAACCTAACCCGGGAAGTGGTTTGGGTACGTTTTAGGGGCCTAAAATGGAAGATTAACCTAACCGGGAAGTGGTTTGGGTAAGTTTTAGGGGCCTAAAATGGAGGATTAACCTAACCGGGAAGTGGTTTGGGTAAGTTTTAGGGGCATAAAATGGAAGAATAACCTAAACGGGAAGTGGTTTGGGTAAGTTTTAGGGGCCTAAAATGGAAAAAGAACCTAACCGGGAAGTGGTTGGGGTGAGCTTTAAGGGTCCAAAAGGGAAGATGGAGGATATCGCTAAGTGGTTGGGGTGAGCTTTAAGGGTCCAAAAGGGAAGATGGAGGATAGCGCTAAGTGGTTGGGGTGAGCTTTAAGGGTCCAAAAGGGAAGATGGAGGATAGCGCTAAGTGGTTGGGGTGAGCTTTAAGGGTCCAAAAGGGAAGATGGAGGATAGCGCTAACTGGTTGGGGTGAGCTTTAAGAGTCCAAATGGGAAGATGGAGGATAGCGCTAAGTGGTTTAGCTAAACATTGTAGTAGAAGTGAGGGTGGCAAATATGTAGGCAAGCACTTTAATGAGTTAAGTTTGTAGTGCGCAGGCGCAAGATCGTAAAGATTTCCATCTGGACGATTATTTATTGAAAAAGGGAAACAGAATCGGGAAACGTAAAGGATTCGTGGGAGGAGACGATGGGAAAAGGGCTAAATCGAAAGCCTACATTGTAACATGAGAAAATGAAACAGAAAAGTCACGATGGAAAATGACATCCTCGTACACGTACTCTGGCATACGAACGGACAGAAACGTTACAGGTTTGCATAGAATCGCTCGCACACTCATACGAGAGCGGGAACATTTGAAAATAATACGAAATCGGCACAAAAACGAAAGTCTTTTTTTGTCTCTCTGAATCGAGCCTATTGTCCTGATTGAGGTGAAAGGCAGAGACAACCTTAGGCAAGAAGCCTGGTTTAAACCAGAAAACCACCTTGTCCTGGTGTCTCTCAAAGTAGGGGGCCTGAATAGACAGAGCCGCCAACTTAGAAACACGCTGGACAGAAGTGATAGCCACCAAGAAGGCAACTTTCAAGGTGAGGACAGTGCAGCCTCATGCACAGGCTCAAATGGAGGACCCTGAAGGGCAGACAATACTAAATTCAAATCCCAAACCGGTAACACGGGTTTGCGGGCAGGGCGCGCATGAGTGACCCCCTGGAAGAAAGTCTTGACCAAAGGATGAAGAGCGAAAGACCTCTGGAAGAAAACAGCCAAGGCGGAAGCATGCCCCTTCAGAGTGCTGAGTTGAAAACCCATATCCAGACCATGTTGAAGGAACTCCAATATCCTAGGAATGGAGAACACACGACAGGGAAAGGCCCTAGCCTCACACCAGTCAATTTAGGTCCGCCAGGTCCTGTAGTAGATGGTAGAAGAGGATTTCTTCCTAGCCCTGACAAAAGTCTGAACAACCGCATCAGACAGACCCTTTTCTTTTAGGATGGAGGTTTCAGCAGCCATGCCTTCAAAGCCAGTGTTTCTAAATTGGGGTAACAGAGCTGTCCTTGAGTGAGAAGATCCGGAACCAGGGGCAGAGGGTACTGATCGACCGCCAGCTGCACGACGTATGCGAACCACACCTGTCTTGGCCACCTGGGGGCCACCAGAACAGCTGGCACTCCTTCTTGAATCAGATTGCGTAGAACCCTGCCCAGAAGGGGAAACGGAGGGAAGAGGTACAGGAGACCGAACCCGTGCCAGGACAGAGACATGGCATCCACCACCAGAGCCAGAGGATCCTGGGACAGCGAGACAAATGCTGGAAGCTTGTGATTGTGGCAAGAAGCAAACAGATCCACATTTGGCATCCCCCACCTGTGACAGAGGGATAGGAAGCTACTTTAGGTTGGAATATAACTGCGCTGATTATTCTTGATAATACAAATTTCAATAGATTACTGTTGCTCAAAGAAAAAAAAAAAAGAAAAATAGAGGGATAGGAAGACCTCGCTGTTGAGGGACCATTCTCCTCGGCGAGAGGCCCCCCTGCTCAGGGAATCCGCTTCCAGATTCTCCGCTCCCGGAATGTAAACCGCAGAGATGAACAGGACATTGTCCTCGGCCCAAGACAGAATCAACGACACCTCCCTGAGGGCACTCCTGCTCCGAGTCCCACCCTGATGATTGATGTAAGCGACCGCAGTCCGGTTGTTGGAGCGAACCTGAACCGGCAGGCCCTGTAAGTGAGGCGTCAGCTGCGCCAGCACCAACCGAACCGCCCGCAGCTCCAGAACATTGATGGGGACGTGAGCCTCCTGAGGACCCCACAGCCCCTGGAATTGGTGGGCTCTCCAGTAGCCCCCCCAACCTGACAGACTGGCATCCGTAGTGACCGTCTCCCAGCATGGTGTCAGAAATTATCTGCCCCCCAGAAGATTCCTCGAGTCCAGCCACCACAGGAGGGACTGCCAGGCCAGAGGAGACAGAACAAAGGCCTGATCCAGAGACAGGGGACACTTGTCCCAGACTGACAAAAGATGGAGCTGAAGAGGCCTCATGTGAAATTGAGCATAGGGAACTGCCTCGAAGCAGGCCACCATCTGTCCCACCAGTTGCATCCCTTGCCGGATAGATGGGTGAGGGCTGGACAGCAAGAATTGAATCACCACCTTCCGCCGAGGGAGGAAAATCCTGGCCTGAATAGTATCCAGAGTCATTCCCAGGAAGGCGGTCACCCGGGACGGGGAGAGTGAGGATTTGGGGTAATTGATCACCCACCCGAACCCTTCCAGGGTCGCAACCACCGTCCGGGTGTCCAATTCTGCCTGTTGGAGTGAATGGGGCGTAATGAGAAGGTCGTCCAGATAAGGAAGAATGCGAATACCCCGGGCTCTGAGAAGGGCCATCACGCCTGCCAACACCTTGGTGAACACTCTGGGGGCAGAGGTGAGCCTGAAGGGAAGTGCCACAAATTGGTAGTGTTGTTCCCCTACCGCAAACCTGAGGAACCGCTGGTGCCCTGGGAAGACCGGCATGTGAAGTTAAGCATCCTTGATGTCTATTGAAGTCATAAAGTCCCCCTGGCGCAGGGAGCTGATGGCGGAGCGCAGCGTTTCCATGCGACCAGAATGGGTCTAATGGAACCATCCTTTTTCGGCACTGTAAAGAGATTGGAATAGTAACATTGACCTCTCTCCCTCAGGGGGACCTGACAAACGACCCCCATGGCCAGAAGGTTTTGTACCTCCAACAACAAGCCCTGAGCTGCCAGAGAGTCCGTAGGAACCAGTGACCTGAGGAATCTGGGAGGAGGCCAGTCTGCGAACTCCAGCTTGTATCCGGAGGAGACAACCTCCAAAATCCAATTGTCTGAGACTTGTTGAGCCCAGACCTGAGCGAAGAGCCGCAGCCGCCCCCCCCCCTTAAGGGTGAGGGCGCCCCCTCATTGCTGAGCAGGCATGGCAGTGGATTTGGGCTTGACACCCGAGGAGGATCTGGGTCAAGCACGGCCTCTGCCCTTGCCCCAGAAATCTCCCCTTTGTCCCGCAAAAGGATACCCCCCTGCCTGACCTAGGCTCACGAAAGGAGGGAGTGAAGGACCCTGAACCCCGAAACAGGCGCAACCCTTTAAAGGGAAGCCCCGTGAAAGCCTTCTTGGCAGCATTGTCAGCGGCCCATTGGCGGATAGAGACAACCAAGGCCGAATTCCTGCTACACATCCGAATGGTGTCATCTAAGGCATAGAGAACATAGGAGATGAAAACCTCACATTGTGACAAGGCTCTGAATTCAGCACCAAAAGGATCCTCCTGGGAGCCATCCAGAAGGCCCCTGACCAAGATCCTAATAGCCACGGCCATAATAGCAGAAGCACAAACCGGGCGCAAGGCCGAACCCACACAAGCAAAGGCATGGGAGGCCAGTTGGTCAATACGCCGGTCCTCACTATCCTTCAAGGTAGTGGAATCCGGGGAATGCACAACAGAAGTATTAGACAGCCCCAAGACGGGGGCATCCACCTTGGGGGGAGTTGACCAACATTTGACCACATCCGAGGGGAAGGGATACCTCCTATCCCACCCCTTAGGGATACCGGGAAGCTGGCTAGGCCGTTCCCATTTCTTGAGAATCAGATTATTAAAATGCGTCTGTTCTGGGAATTCCAAACGTGGTTTTGCGGTACCAAACAATTCCCCCTGCTGCTTAGGTGTTGCTGCAGGAGGGGAAATGGGAAAGTACTTCAAAAATTTGAGTCAGAAGTCTATGGGTGTCGTCAGCATCCCAATGCTCTGAGCCGGCATCAGCGCCAAGGCAATGCTGATCGTCAGAAAGATCTGAATCTGAAAATAATTCCCCTTCCTCGAGAGGAGCATAGTCGGACAAATCAAGGAAATCATCTTGATCCATAGTAAAGGCCGGCGCAGCGGGCGCCACGTGCCGTCTTTTAGCTGGAGCCTTACGGGCTGCAGAGCTAGCAATCAGTCTCTCAATATTGGCCAGTCTGGCGGAAACATCAGATTGCGACTCCCCGCTAGTGTTAATGTCACTAGGGGTCATAATCAAGCGCGGGGGCGGGGGGGATAAGACCGAGGGTGCCGACCCAGACACAAGGGACCCAGATTGCCGCGCAAGCGCTTGTTGGGCGCAGGGTACACAAACCCACACATCATTGCCCACAAGGGATGCCCCGCACACCACACATAGCCGCGCTTGCCCCGAGGGGACCCCGAGCACAATATCCTGAGAAGCCTCCATATGGTGAATTTGAAGTCACACAGATCAATGGGAATTACGCTGTGCAGCTACCCGGGATGCCCCTTAAATGTCTGCTAGTGGGAGGATTTAGTAATTAAAATTTTAAAATTTAAGCCCCCAATGTTAATATGGATGATAAAGGACACAGGACAGGGAGAAACCTCTAATTTAGGTTGTCCCCCTGAAAGACATAAATGATACCCACAATCAGTATAAAAACACATTTAAACATGCATAATATACAGGCAAATCGTATTAAAACGCCCACAAGGGCACTCACGCACGCCGGCAGGGCAATCAGTCCACCACAGCCGATCAAGATGGCGCTGGGAGAGACAGAAGGTCAGGCTGCAGACCCTGCGCTGCAGCCAATCAGGATCAAGCCAGCCTGATGACGGCACCAGTGCGCCGCTGCCGAGCGCGCGCGCGGGCCGTTTGAAATGACATGCAAAAAGATGAAGTGAAGAGAGGAGGAGAGGTAGCGCTGAGCCATGTGCCAGCGCTGAAAAGAAAGTGCAAAGCGATACAGTAGCAAACAAACATTCACACATGTACACTGTAATACTGACCACCCCCCCCCCCGACTAACCGGGCAAAGGAGAAGGGGGGAATAAGCCCATAGGTACATTTGTAAAGCATGTAATAAGGGCATCCCATGTCAGGCTCACCAACCTGTGCCACCTACCCTTTGGTTGGGGATTTGCAGTGGAGCCATGCTCCATTAAAAAGCACCTCTAATAGGTGCTGCCTACCATCACCCGACCATGCAGCCAAGGCTGGGAGGCAGGTAAATAGTGGCACGGGTGGGAATAGGACACAGGACCGGGGGCTGTGCAGCCAGGCTTACCTGCGAGGAGAGAACCATCATCTTGACCTTGATCATCATCAACCGACTGCAGAGACTAAAACTGGGGAATTTAGTGGGAGGTCCCGGGTATATAAGGATCGGGAGGGGCCTCTTTTTTTGCCATCTCTGCAGTAAAGCGCCCTCTTGTGGACTATATCCCAGACGTAATGAATCATTACTGGAGCAGGGCGTCCTGCATACTTGGAATACAGGAATCACCAATAGACCTCCCAGTGTTTCCTCTGCAGTCATACTGCGAAGATAGAAGATGGCTCTCTATGTTTCGCAGGCGAGCGGGGCAACCAAGCCTGCGGCCCTGCATGTCTATTTCCACCCGCTTCCGGACCTTCTGTGCCTCCCAGCCTCAGCTGTCGGATCGGGTGAGGGTAGAGGAGCACTAGGGCAGGTTCTCCCGGTCCTACCCCCCCCACACTTTTTTTCCCTCCTGGCCCTCTCTGTGGGCATCCCTAGGGGGGCACCCCGGTGGCTTTTATTTGCCCTTACCCTATACTGGCCTATTGCGCCTGTGCTAATCACCATATGGAGGCTTCTGGGGATAGCGTGCTCGGAGGTCCTTCGGGGCAATCCCGGCTATGTGTCATGTGCGGGGCATCCCCTTTGAGTGGTGGTGGCGCAGTTTGTGTGCAGTGCGCCCAAAGTATTATTGTGGACCAGGCTGGGATGGGCGCTTCTCTTCCCAGTTCTGCGCTCCCTCTGGCATCTCCTACTCCCCCACGCCTGCATTTAGCCCCCAGTGAAGGGGATACTAGCAGGGGGTCCCAATCTGATCTGGCACTACGCGTGGCCAGCATTGAAAGGCAGCTTGCCAGACCTGTGACGGGCAAGGCCTCTGGCAAGAAGCGGCACCTTGACCCCGCGCCGTCCCTCTTTGCCGAGGAGGATGAGGGCCTTGATGTTTTTGGCGGCTGTGACTCCCTAGAGGAGGGGGAGCTTTTCCATGATTCTGACTCCTTTGGGGACCATCAGGAAGGGTACGACAGTGACCCGGGGTCTGCCTCTGATGAGGATACCTGGCTCCCTGATGACACTGATAGACTGTTTGACATTTTTGAGACTTTGCACATCGCCCCCCCTAAGGTGGCGAAGAGGAAGCAGGGTGAACGCTTTCGCCCTGACAAACTACGCTTGGAGTTCCCGGAGCAGGGCCATTTCTCTAATATGGTGCTCAAGGAGTGGGAACGTCCTAACAGATTGCCCACGGTGCCCAAGGGATTGGACAGGAGGTATCCCTTTTCAGCTGACACTGCAGCTAAGAAGTCTCTTACTGGGCTCCCCTTCACGGGGCTGCAGCTCTTTGGTGAGCATCTGGATGTTCTAGCCAGGGATGGTAGGCTACCTCAGCGTAGGAAGCAACCTCGGTCCTTTCGGGGGCCCTCCTCCTCTTCCTTTTGTGCCTCCAGAGGAGGTCATGGCTCCCTTTTCTCGGGTAGCCGCCCTGGTCTCTCATGGGGTTCCAAGCCCAAACCCCCTCAGGCATGAGGAGGCGCCCTCACCCATCCGGGTGGGGGGGGGGGCGGCTTCGGCTCACGTCTGGAGGCTTCGCGTCTCAGACCAGTGGATTCAGGAGGTGGTGTCCTCCGGTTACAAGATAGAGTTTGCAGCCTGGCCGCCCCCAAGATTCCTCAGATCCCAGATGTTTCACAATCCTCTGTCAGCTCAGGGTTTGCACCTAGCAGTTCAATGCCTGTTGGAATCAGGAGTCATCTGTCTGGTGCCTTACCAGGAACAGGGTCAGGGGTACTACTCCAATCTTTTCATGGTTCCCAAAAAGGACGGTTCTCAGAGGCCCATCCTGGACTTGAAGGGTCTCAACAGGTTTGTCCGGTTCAAGCACTTTCCCATGGAGACGCTACGCTCGGCTGTCAGTACCCTTCGGCCGGGTGACTTCATGACCACTGTGGAAATCAAGGATGCCTATCTTCACGTGCCAATCTTTCCAGGTCATCAGAGATTCATGAGGTTCGCTCTGGAGGATCAGCATTACCAGTTTGTGGCCTTACCGTTCGGTATCACCTCAGCACCTCGGGTGTTTACCAAGGTACTGGCGGGCGTGATGGCACTTCTGAGGAACTAGGGCATTCGCATCCTCCCTTACCAGGACGACATTCTGATTGCTGCTCAGTCTCCTTATCAGGCCGAGAAGGACACGGGAGGTGGTGACCTCCATTCTCGAGTCCTTCGGCTGGGTGATCAACTATCCCAAGTCTTCACTGTCTCCGTCTTTGGTGAGGTCCTTTCTGGGCATGACTCTGGATACCTCTCAGGTCAAGGTGTTCCTGCCTCAGCAGAAAGTGGAGGGCCTTCAGAAGCAGGCATGGGCTCTGCTCTTGTGTCCCCATCCCTCCATCTGGCAGGGGATGCAGTTAGTGATGGTGTCCTGCTTCGAGGCGGTCCCCTTTGCTCAGTTTCACATGAGACCTCTTCAGTTGCACCTTCTGTCGGTTTGGGATCGGGACTCTGTGTCCCTCGATCAGGAATTTGTTCTGTCCCCTCTGGCCAGGCAGTCCCTCTCGTGGTGGTTGGACTCAAGGAATCTTCTAGTGGGCAGGACTTTTCTGCCTCCATGCTGGGAGACGGTCACCACAGATGCCTGACCGGTTGGGGGGCGGGTTTGGAAGTCTCTGAAGCTCCAGGGTCAGTGGGGCCCCCAAGAGACCCATGCTCCCATGAACATTCTAGAACTACAGGCGATCAGGTTGGTTCTCTCTCAGTTGACCCCACACCTTCAGGGTCGGACTGTTCAGATCCGCACGGACAACCAGATGGTGATAGCCTACATCAATCATCAGGGAGGGACTCGGAGCAAGGGAGCTCTCAAAGAAGTGTCCCTGATACTGTCTAGGGCGGAAGAGAATGATCCCTGCATCTCGGCGATCTACATTCCGGGGGTGGAGAACCAGGAGGCAGACTCCCTGAGCAGGGGGACGTCTCGGCTGGGGGAATGGTCTCTCAGCAACAAGGTTTTTCACTCCCTGTGTCAACACTGGGGTCAGCCGGATGTGAACCTGTTTGCGCCCCGGCACAATCACAAGCTTCCAAGGTTTGTCTCCCTGTCACAGGATACTCTGGCCTTTGCCACGGACGCGCTAGCAATCCCTTGGACAGAGTGTCGGCTACTTTAGGTGTTCCCTTCCTTTCCTTTGCTGGGCAGGGTGCTGCGCAAGATAGCCCAGGAGGGGGTACCAGCCATTCTGGTGGCCCCGTGTTGGCCGAGGAGGGTGTGGTTCGCAGACATAGTGCTGTTGGCAGTAAATCGGTACGTCTTGCCCAAGGATCCAGATCTTCTTACTCAGGGACAGCTGCGCCATCCCAATTTACAAACGCTGGCTTTAACGGCTTGGCTGCTGAAACCTCCATCTTGATGGACAAGGGGTTGCCGGCTTCTGTTGTTGATACCATGATTAGGGCTAGGAATAAGTCCTCGTCCTTTATCTACTACAGGGTCTGGCATGCTTACATTGCCTGGTGTGAGTCCAAGTCTCTTCCTTGTGGGGTATTTTCTGTCCCCCGGATTCTGGAGTTTTTACAACATGGTTTGGATTCTGCCCTTCAACTTCGTACTCTCAAGGGACAGGTGTCGGCTTTGGCCATTTTTTTCCAAAGATCTTTTGCCAGTCACAGGCTTGTTAAGACCTTCTTTCAGGGAGTTACTCATGTGCGTCCGCCGCGTAAGCCTATGCTACCTGTTTGGGATTTAAATTTGGTGTTGTCTGCTCTACAGGGTCCTCCCTTTGAACCTATGCGTGAGGCTGCTTTGCCCATTCTGACTCTTAAGGTGGCCTTTTTGGTGGCTATCACTTTGGTCAGGCGAGTCTCTGAGCTGGCGGCACTTTCCATGAAACCTCCTTATTTTGAGCAGCATCAGGATAAGTTAGTGTTTCGGCTCAAACCGGATTTTTTGCCCAAGGTTGTTTCTGCCTTCCATCTCAATCAGGACATTGTATTGCCTTCTCTGTGTCCTAACCCTGCTAATTCTAAGGAACGGGTTCTTCATTCTCTGGATGTTGTCAGGGCACTGAAGTTTTACTTGGTGGCTACTGAGTCTTTTAGGAAATCTGATGCACTTTTTGTTCTTCCTTCTGGACCTAGGAAGGGTTTGCCTCTGGCCAAATCTACTATTAGTAAGTAGATCCGTCAGGCGGTGGTGCAGACCTATTCTGCTAAGGGGAAGGAACCTCCCTTTAGGGTAACTGCTCATTCCACTCGTGCTATTGGTGCTTCTTGGGCTTTTCAGCACCAAGCTTCTGTTGAACAAGTTTGTAAGGCCACTACTTGGTCTTCTGTTCATACTTTTTCCAAGTTTTACAAGGTTGATGTTAAGGCCTCACCTGATGCTGCTTTTGGCCGCAAGGTACTTCAGGCTGTAGTGGTATGAACTGCCTGCTGCTACTCTTGGGGATTCCACCCTACCTTACGGACACTGCTTTTTGGATGTCCCAGACGTAAGGACTTCATGAAACAGGCCGTGCTATGCACTAGGAAAAATACAATTCTGTGAGTATCCACCTGTAGAATTGTTTTTACTATGCATAGTACGCCCTGTTTTATCCCTCCCTTGTTATCGTTATCCTTGGTTGCCTCTTTATGGTGATTGTTCCAAGTTAGTAATGTTTTTTTTTTTTTTTTTACCTTTATTACCTCCCGGCTTCTTGTATAACTGCTTGTCAACACTGGAGGTCTATTGGCGATTCCTGTTTTTATATAGGACCGGGAGGAGCCACAAATCTTCTGCAGTCCACTGCACCACCTTGTGGCGGAATACCCAGACGTAAGGACTTCATAAAACAGGCCGTACTATGCATAGTAAAAACAATTCTACAGGTGAGTACTCACAGAATTGTATTTATTGCATCCAGCACAATGACTTCTTGTATTGGAGGGACTGGAAGCTGCAACATGTGTTTGTGTTCCTGACAGCTCCAGAATTCAAATCTGAATGTGACACTTTACATGTTAATTTTGTGGAGTTCCTCCTACATGTCCATAGACTGCATTGCATTCAGCCAGATAGACAGATCTGCACTCTTTCCCTTTTGAGCCCTGCCACGTGCCCAAACAATATTCTCCCACCGCATATGAGATATTGCTGTGGTCAGGAAAAATTGTGGTCCTTATTTCCCCATGCGCCCCTTGTAAAAACTAAAAATGTGATACTACATCAACATTTTAGAGGTCCAAAATTATGTCATGTGAAACATCTTTGGATTCAGGGTGCTAACTCCACCCCTAGTTCGATTCCTTGAGAAGTGTAGATTAAAAATGGGGTCAGTTTAGAGGGGGGGGGGGGTTCTCTTGTTTTGTTGCCTAGAGGGCTCTGCAAATGTGACATGTCATCTACTGCAGCCAAATCCTTGCTCCAAAAGTGGTTCTTCGCTTCCAAGTCCACCCATGTGCCCAAACTGCGCACATATGACGTATTGCCGTGATCAGCATAAATTGTGTAAGGCATTGTGGGGTCTATTTTCTCTTAGTACTAATTGACAAATTCAAAATGTAAGGGTAAAAAAATGTTTAGAGAAAAAAAATGTATTTTTAATTTCATGGTCCAATGACAAAAAGTTCAATAAAATCCCTGTGAGTTCAGGATGATCACCTCACCCCTAGATGAATTCCTTGAGGGGTTTAGTTTCCAAAATGGGGTCACTTGTATTTTTTTTTTTACCTGTGGGGCTCTGTGAATGTGACATGGCATCTGCAATGTATTCCAGTCAGATCTGCACTGCAAAAATACAATTCTGTGAGTACTCCCCTGTAGAATTTTTTTATATATTCTTTATTTGTCATTTTCAAGAGTTATAACACACATAGAAGGAATCAGGGGTATTCCACAAACATCGTAGTTGCAGCATCATCAGGTATATACAAAATCTAACAGTATGCATATATTTGGAAGATATGACCGCTGCCAGAGCATCACCCCCCGGTTAACTAAAGCTTTCTGAAGGAGGCTACCGAGGCCCGCTCCCATCCTCCGACTCCCGGTCAAGTCCATGCTTCTCAAGCAATGAGAACTGAGCATTAGCAGCACCCATCCCCTCCATGTGGGGGGTTAATACCAGCTCGTTAGCTGTGAAACAATGAATCGTGGAATCAAGGACCAAAGGGAAGAGGGGGGTATTAGAATGCACAGACACATTTAGGAAGAAGGGGGGGTGGGAAAGTGGGAGTAGGAGGGGTAAGGAAGAGGGGAATACTGTGCTCTCGGTGGCTACTACCGACTCTCCGCCACCAGTCTTTCAAATTAACTAGAGAACGAAAACATATCCCAGCTTGCCCACTTAAAGGAGCAGTATCGCGAAATTTATCTTGGAACACAGATTTAAAATGTACTTTCCATGTGAGTACATATAGTAATCAGAAGGCAATATGTGTTTCCAAAAAAGTTGTAGATTGTGCTGCTGCAGAATGGCAGCTGTTTTAAAATGTGTCTCACTGACAGGCTCCGTCACTTCAGGCTATACCAAGTGCTGTGCGGGGGGAGAACGGCTCCCTGCCACTTCTATGTAAGGAGCGCAGCGTTGAGGACGCCGTGTGTGTGCTGGCTGGGAGATGGCTGCTGCGTGTGTGTGTCTTTGCTGGCTGGGAGATGGCTGTGTGTGTCTTTGCTGGCTGGGAGATGGCTGTGTGTGTCTTTGCTGGCCGGCCAGGAGATGGCTGCTGTGTGTGTGTGTGTTTGCATGGTGGCGGCCAGAAGGTAGCTGGTGTGTGTGTCTTTCTTGTCCGACTGGGACTAGAGAAGAGAGACTGCAGGATGAGAGAGAGATAATGACTGCATTATGCAACATTGTTTCAGATTGTACCTTATAAAGTGTAGTTCATTATCAGCTAGCTGAATGGCTCATCAGGTAGAGCATTTAGATATGGTGCAGAGGGTCTAAGGTTCGAGCCCAGCTAAGAACTGTATTTTTTTTTTACTTTTTTTCCAATTGGATTTTTCTATTTTTATGTTGCTCTACAGATTATTTATTTTGTCAATTTTTCTTTTTTACCTTTGCTGCTGTCTGCAATATCTTTCCGATTCCCATTTTCTCTTTTTTACAGCTTTGTGTGTTTCAAGCAGAACAAAACCATTCACTAGCCCCAGTCTTTTTCTTGCCCCAGGGGCATCCCAACTAAGTGACCCCCCACCAGTTCAGCTGTCAAAATATACCTTTCCCTGTCCCATTGGGCACGCACAGGCTGTCATCTAATCGCACACAGAGTTTGGCAACGAGAACCTGGAGCGGCAGCATCCCTGGGCACCCAGCCTCTCTGAATGGCTATCCATGGGAGCGTGCCTCATCCCGGAGATGCTGAGGATGCGGCTGCAGCTATTTATATCACCATGGGAGCATTGCGGCGACCCGGGCAGTGTTTCACACACTGGGGCATCCCGTATTGCGATGCGCCAAGGGAATTCTTTTAGGTTTTAGACTCCAGGGTTGGCCACTCAGGGTTTTGTTCCACTTTAAAGTGGACCAAAACCCAGGATTTTCCCTGTCCTGGGTTTTGTTCCTTACCCCCCGGGCGCCCTGATAGGAATGCCCCACTGTGTTGCCCGATCTCACCCTTTCACGGTCCTACAGCACATGCGCAGCTGTCAGCGCACTCGGATTCACTGCCGCCCCTTCGTCTAAGGCGAGCGGATCCGAGCACGCTGTCTGCCGCATCCCCTGCTACCCTTTAACATGGTTGCCTGTGCTGAACATTCACAAATGCCTGGCGCGGGCACGCGCCCTGCTAAGAGTATAGCGAGGATGCAGCCACGGCTCTCGCATGTGCTGTTGGACCGGGAAAGAAGGTGAGTTTTCAGGTGACCTGGGGGATTTGACATAGTGGGGCATCCCGAATCTGGAGCAAGTATGCCTGCCCTGGAGGTTCATATAATCTAGGGTGGATTTTGGTCCACTTTAATACATATATATATATATATATATATATATATATATATTTAATGATTGTGCAATCAAAGTAGATTTTTTTAGTCATTTATTTAGTAGGAATGTTATATATGTATATATGTGTCACCTGGTGGTCTCATCACAGAAGCCGCACCTCACACACACACAGAGCTGTTACTGCCGTGTACATTGCTGCCCTGGGAAGAAAGCTGGAGCAAGTTTACTGTGCCTGTTGCTAGGAGACCAGTGGCAGCTCTCAATCACCTCACTGAATAAAAAACAGCAGATCCCCCCATTCAGCAAATGGACTGAGCCATTTTCATTTTACAATTTAAAAGTAAGGCATACATGTTTTTTCTTTTCTATCGCCACATTATTTATACACGTGTTAGAAGCTATTGTGTGGCTATTTAATTATTTATCTTTTTGAATGCAAATGTTCGCGATACTGCTCCTTTAAGGCGGTGGTCCTCCGAGGCTTCATTCTTTGCTGCAATAAGGCCTTCGAACCTCTCGATCTCTGCCACCTTGCTCAGCCACATAGGGATGCTGGGGGGGTAGGACTCTTCCACAGCGAGGGGACACATGCCCTGGCGGCATTCACCATCTGACTAAGAACGGAACTCTGGTACCTTTTAGCGGGCAACCCCGAGTGGTGGAGAAGGAAGAAGGCCGGGCCCTCAGGGACCTCCCAATCTGTAATATGTTTCAGTGTGTCTCTGACCGTTGCCCAGAAATTTGTCAGCTTCGGACAAGACTAAAAGATATGGAGGAGGTCACCATCAGCACCGCCACATCTCCAGCATGTGGGGGGGGGGGGGGAACATCAGGGAACCATCTGTGTAGTAGTGTGGGTACTCTATACCACCTCGTAAGTACAAGTAGCTGTTTTGTGTGCCAGGCGTACCATCCGTTTCCTGTGCTCCACCGTGAAGGTAGTCCCCAGATCTCTCTCCCATTTTGCAAAAGACGGCATAGATTCCTGTTCCTGATGGCACGCCAACAGTTTATATGTGAATGATAGCATGTGCTGGGCAGGCCCCCTCTCCATACAGAGCCTCTCAAACAGCGTAGGCTCTCTGAGCTGCCGGGTCTGGAGCCTTAGAGTGGACAAGAAATGTCTAAGCTGCATTTGTTGCCAGCTTTTAAATCTCGGGAGCTCTTTAGAATCAGCAATAGCATCTAAGGACACTAAACCATCTCAGCCACAGAAATGATCTTATTAACACCCTTCTGTAACCAAATGTCCGCAGTCCCGGGGGGAAACGCAGGGTTCCCCAAAACCGGGAACAAGGGAGAGAAACCTGGCGACACCTCTCCGAATGGGAAATATCCGTGACAGATTTTAAGTGAGTCTCCTAACATGGGGTGCTTCATTTCTGTAGTTAAAGCCTGCCTCGGCAGCCAAGGGAGAGACACTAACGGGAGCGTCGTGCCACCCTGCTCTATCTGGACCCACTGTTTATGCTGTGCATGTCTACACCAGTCCACTATTCTAGTTAAATGCGTGGCAGCATAATATAAACCGGGGTCAGGAAGACCAATCCCCCCATTGTCCCTAGACCTAATCAATATTTTCCTGCTTATTCTGGGAGTTTTCCCTAGCCAGATAAATTTAGAGAACAGTGCCCCAACTCTTAAGAACGCATTCGGAACCACAACAGGTAGCGCCTGCATCATGTAAAGAAGGCGGGGAAGTATATTCATTTTAAGGGCGTTGCATCTCCCAAACCACGAGAGTTTTTTGAGAGACCAGGCCTCTAGGTCCTTAGAGAATGCTTGCATCGATATAACCTTATAGTTGGACAGGTTGCCGAATGTCTCCAATTCTTTCATGAGATTAGGAAGCGTAACCTCGGGACCGGTTATAAAAAACAGTAAATCATCAGCGAATGCTGCAACCTTGTAATGACCAGATGGGAGGGAAATACCCCGTATATCAGGGTTCTTCCTTATTCTGCAAAGCAGGGGCTCCAATGTCAGTATGAAAATTAATGGGGAAAGCGGGCATCCCTGTCTGTCCCATTCCTGATGCCAAAGAGTTCCGACAGGGTACCATTAACTCTAACTAAAGCCGTCGGGTGCCGGTAGAGATTGGCAATCCAAGAAGTCATGTGAGGCCCCAAGCCAATATGATCCAGGACCCCAAACATGAAATCCCACTGCACCCTGTCAAACGCCTTTTCGGCATCAGTCGCAAGGAGGATCGAGGGTAAATTCCTCTCAAGGGCCTGGTGGATAAGATTTAGCGCTTTAGCTGTGTTATCTCTAGCCTCTCTATGGGGCATGAATCCTACCTGGTCAAGGTGTATAATCTGGTGTAGATGGGGGGAAAGGCGGCTGGCAAGAATTTTAGCAAAGAGCTTAATGTCAGCATTAAGAAGAGAAATCGGCCTAAAACTGGAGCTCAAAGTAGGGTATTTCCCCTCCTTTGGTATCACAGAGATATGGGCACGCAGACTGCCGGGAGGACATTATCTACCACAAGGGAATTGAGTACCCCAAGAAGCCTGGGCGCAAGAGGGTCCGCAAATGTTTTGTAATACAGCAAGGGGAGACCATCCGGTCCCGGAGCCTTACCGTTTGCCGATCCTTTAATGGCCAGTGCAAGCTCCTCAGGCGTAATTGGGGTCTCCAAGTCCTCAAGCACCATTAGCTGTAACTTGGGCATTCCTGATTGTTGAATGTACTCAGCGATGCCAATCGGACCCAAGGCTGGATGGACGGGGGAGGGTGTTATAGAGGGATTTGTAATATTCCCTAAGAACCCCTGCTATGTCTCTATCCTTATGAACCAAGTTGCCCTCTCCATTCCTAAGTCGAGGAACATATGTCCTAGCCCTTTCCCCTCTCAGAGCAGCGGCCAACAGGCGGCCGCATTTGTCTCCTGATTCATAGAAGACTTTCCTGCTCTTTATAAGCTGGAGTTTATATCTGTCAGAGTATATACCCTTCAACCGCTCTCTGAGGGAGGTCAGGGTGGCCAGTTGAGTAGCCGCCAGTGGCTGTTTGTGTAGGGTCTCTAGCTTCCGGATTTCCCCTAGGAGTTCACCTATTTGGCTGCTTCTTTCCTTCTTGATTCTGGACCCATGTTCGATAAGGAGACCTCGAATAACGCACTTATGAGCCTCCCATATTATGGGAAGACTTGTATCAGGGGTAGTATTGTCAATGAAGTATTCCTGGAGTTTCTTTTTAACATCCTCCTTGATTATAGGGTCTTGTATTAGGGCACTGTTCAGCTTCCAAGTCTAGGGCCGCGGCTCCTGGTCCTGTGTCACGAGTCTGAGAGATACCAGTGCGTGATCTGATATGGTAATGTTACCTATCGTGGCGACTTCCACCCGCAGCAACAAATAGTGCGGGATCAAGAAAAAGTCTAGCCTCGAGTACAAATTGTGCGGTGCTGAGAAAAAGGAATAGTCCCTCACACCAGGATTAAGGACACGCCACAGATCTATCAGTTGGTGAGAGTGCAGAAGTTTTTTGATTCTCCTAAATTTGGGGTAGGAAATATAAGAGTGGCCGCCCACTATCAACCTGCCCTATGCAAAAATCAGTCATCTTATCAAACACCTCCTCGAGGAATGTGACCTGCCCAGTGTTAGGCGAGTAAATATTAACAAAGGTATACATCTCAGGTCCTATCCTCCCCTTAACGAATAACCACCTCCAGTCTCCACCACTCAGGGCGCCCACCTCTTCCCACGAAGTAGATCTGGCCAGCAGAATAATAACCCCTCTAGATCGCGAGTCCGGGGATAGACTATGATACGAGGTTGGAAACTCACCTGTAGAATTGGTTTTACCTATATCCAGTCCAGGCCATCCAAATCCATATACGTGCGGGTAGTGTGCCACCAGGTGGCGCAGTTACTGCAAGATCCAGATCTGTAACTCCTCCCAGCCCCCTATAAAAAGGAGCTGTCTCCATAGAAATCCCCAGAATGTCAAAAAGCAGTAAATGAGACAGGCCAAAAAATAAGGACAAACAGTCCAATACAAAAAAATAATCACCATAACAGGCAACAGAGGAAATGAGCCAAGGGCGGGGTGGGACGGCCCGGACTGGGCATAGGTAAAACCAATTCTAAAGGTGAGTACTCACAGAATTGTATTTTTCCCTATGTCCCGTCCGGGCCGTCCCAATCCATATACGTGTGGGACATCCAAAAGCAGTGTACATATATATATAGGGCGGGAACCCCAGCGCAGAATAGCAAGTAGTTAATTTCACTACCACCTGAAGCACCTTTCAGCCAAAAGCAGTGTCAGCTGAGGCCCTAACATCAACCTTGTAACACTTAGTAAATGTATGAACAGAAGACCAGGTAGCGGCCTTACAAACTTGTTCAACAGAGGCCTGGTGCTGAAAAGCCCAGGAAGCACCAATAGCCCTAGTAGAATGAGCGGTAACACGAAAAGGGGGTTCCTTCCCCTTGGCAGAGTAGGCTTGCAGCACCACCTGTCTAATCCACTTACTGAGAGGGGACTTAGCCGGAGGCAAACCCCTTCTAGCACCCCTTCTAGCACCTTCAGAGAGAACAAAGAGAATCCGACTTCCTGAAGGATTCAGTCGCAACCAGGTAGTACTTAATGGCTCTGACCACATCCAAGGCATGGAGGGTCCTTTCCTTAGGGTTAGACGGTTCCGGACACAGAGAAGGCAAAATAACCTCATTAAGATGAAAGGGAGAAATGACCTTAGGCAAAAAATCAGGCCTAAAGCGAAAAACTACCTTATCCTTATGCCGCTCAAAGTAGGGAGGCTTCATACAAAGAGTGGCCAGTTCTGACACCCAGCGCACCGAGGTGATGGCAACCAAAAAGACCACCTTTAGGGTCAAGATAGAAAAATCAGCATCACACAAAGGCTCAAAGGGGGGACCCTGGAGCGCAGAAAGCACCAAATTCAAATCCCACACCGGTAATACAGGCTTACGCGGTGGACGAACAAGGGTAACTTCTTGGAAAAAAGTCCTGATCAGCCTATGCTTGGCAAAGGATCTTTGGAAAAAAATGGTCAAAGCAGAGACCTGACCCTTGAGGGTGCCCAGCTGTAGACCCAGGTCTAAGCCGTGTTGTAAGAATTCTAAAATCCTAGAAATAGAAAAAGTACGACAAGGAAAACTCTTGGATTCACACCAAGAAATGTAAGCACGCCAAACTCTGTAGTAAATCATGGAAGAAGACTTCTTCCGTGCCCGAATCATGGTCTGAACAACCGTGCCCGACAGCCCCTTCTCCGTTAGGATTGAGGATTCAATAGCCAGGCGGTCAAAGCCAGCGTCTGTAAATTGGGGTGCCGCAGCGACCCCTGCATGAGAAGCCCTGGGTCGTCGGGCATGACGTAGCGATCAACTGACATCTGAACTATGTCCGCGAACCAACTCCGCCTCTGCCCAGGAGTTGAAATGCACTCCCTCGGCCCAGGAGTTGAAATGAAGGGAGTGCCGGAACTCCATCCACGGAATTGCCTGAGCGTCTGTGGCGAAGGCCAGAGGATCTCTTCACAGGGAGACGAACCTTGGAAGCTTGTGATTGTGTCTGGATGCAAACAGGTCCACGTCCGGCTGACCCCAGCGGAGACACAGAGCGTAAAAGATTTTGTTGCTGAGAGACCATTCCCCCAGACGAGAAGTCCCCCTGCTCAGGGAGTCTGCCTTCTGGTTCTCTACCCCGGGAATGTAAACTGCTGAGATGCAGGGAACATTCTCCTCCGCCCAAGTCAGAATCTGGGACACTTCCTGAAGGACTCGCTTGCTCCGAGTCCCGCCCTGGTGATTGATGTAGGCGACAGCCGTCCGATTGGCCTAGCGGACCTGGACAGCACAACCCCTTAGATGAGGAGTCAATTGAAGAAGTAACAACAGAATCGCTCTCAGCTCCAGGAGATTGATGGGTAGGTGGGCTTCCACTGACCCTGGAACTTCAGTGCTTGCCAAAACCCCCCCAGTCGGTATCCGTGGTAACTATCCGTGGTAACTATCTCCCACTGGGGAGTCAGAAAGGACTTGCCCACCAACAGATTTCTGGAGTCCAAAAAATTCCTGATCCAGGGACTCCTGCATCCAGTCCCAACCGGTCAACAGATTCAGTTGAAGAGGTCTCATGTAGAACTGAGCGAAGGGCACTGCCTTGAAGCAGGAAACCATGAGGCCCACCAGTTTCATCTCCAGACCTCCATCTCCAGGTCGCCGACAAGCGAGTAGGGCCTGCGCCTGCATCTGGAGGCCCTCCACCTTCTGCTGGGGGAGGAATACCTTGACCTGAGAGGTGTCCAACGTCATGCCCAGGAAGGACCTCACCATTGAGGGAGTGACAGAAGACTTGGGGTAATTGATTACCCATCCGAAATCCTCGAGAGTGGATAACACCGTCCGGGTGTCGCTCTTGGCCCGCTGAAGGGACTGAGCCGCAATCAGCAAATTGTCCAGATAAGGAAGAACACGGATGCCCCGGTTCCTCAGAATGGCCATGACGCCTGCCAGCACCTTGTTGAACACACGGGGAGCAGAAGCTATCCCGAACGGTAGTGCCACAAACTGGTAATGCTGATCCTCCAGCGCAAACCTCAGGGACTTCTGATGTCCCTGAAAAATCGGGATATGCAGATAAGCATCCTTGATGTCCACCGTGCTCATGAAGTCGCCGGGCCAAAGCGAGCTCACCGCGGACCGTAAAGTCTCCATGCGGAAATGTCTGACTCACAAACTTGTTGTGGCCCTTCAGATACAAGATAGGTTGCAGTGCTCCATCCTTCTTGGGTACCTTGAACAGATTGGAGTACAAACCTTTGCCCCGGTTCGTGGCGAGGCACGGGACAAATCACACCTGATAGCAGAAGGCTCTGAATGGCCATCCTTAGGCCCTGCGCCGTCAATGCCGGAAATCCGCGACCGAAGAAATCTTGAGGGCAGCCAAACTGCCAGCTCTATCTTGTACCCGGAGGACACCACCTCCTGAATCCACCGATCCGAGACGTGCTGTCTCCACATGTGAGCAAAAAGCAGTAGCCGTCCCCCCACCCAGATGCCCGAGAGGGCTTGGCCGGGGTTTTGGATTTAGCTCCCCAGGAGGGATTGGATCGACCGCGGGACCTACCTCGTCCCCAGGAATCTCTGCGGCCACCTGAAAATTAAGAGGCTCTTCCTCCTCGAAAGGAGCGATAGGAAGAAGAACCCCGAAAGGGTCGCGCAGGCTTCTGTCGCTGAGGGAGTCTTCCATCCTTGGCCAGAAGGTCCAGGCGCTCCCCAAATAACTTGAGCCCCAGGAAGGGGATACTAGTGAGCGACTTTTTGGCCGCAGCGTCAGCCGACCACTGCCGCACCCAGAGCGAGCGACGAAGCGCAAAAAGCAGAGCAGAAGCCCTGGCGCTAAGCCGGACACTATCGTCCATGGCCGAGACTACAAAAGCAATAAAATCCACGCAGGCTTTGAGTTCTTTATACTCCTCCACCGCTTGCGAGATTTGGTCAAATCAACAAGGCGCCACACCTTCTTCCTGATAGCCAAAGATACAATGGCCACGGCACAGACAGGGCGAAGCCCAGCACCCACAAAGGTGAACGCATGACAAGCCAGCTGATCCATGCACCTGTCAGCAGGGTCGCGCAAGGAAGCAGTGTCGGGTGACGACATAATTGTAGTGTTGGATAACCCCAAAACAGGGGCATCCACCTTGGGGGAACAGGACCAGAGGCGGATCAGCTCCTCAGGGAAGGGATACCGCCTGTCCAGACTCTTAGGCACCGATGGTAATTTATTAGGCCTTTCCCATTCTTTAAACACCATATTGGAAAAGTGGGCCTGTTCCGGGAAGACAATCCTCTGTCTCTCAGGCCGGAATAAATCCCCCTGCTTCTTCTTAGCCGCTTTAGGAGGGACAATGGGCAAGGTCTCAAACACAGAGGACAGCATTTTTTCTATGTCGTCAGGGAGCCACATATCCTCGTCAGAGGAGGAACCAGGCTTGCTGTCATAACCAACCGACCGATCCCTTGAGGAAGCGGAGTCCCTAAACAACTCTCCCTCCTACATGGAGTCCCGACCTCCAAAAAGGTCATCATTGTCAGCAAACTCCGAGTAATACAGCTCGACGTGCCGCTTCTTACTCGTGGCCTTACCCGTAGCCGTGCGAGATAGCCGTCTCTCGATGCTGGCCACCCTGTGTGCCAAATCGGCCTGGGACCCTCTGCTAGCTTCCCCCTCACTGAGGGCTGACTGCAGCAGTGTTGGAGTAGGTGAGACCACAGGCAAAGGAGGGCTAGGGGCAGGGACGCCCGCCCTATCATGTTCCAAAAGTACGCTCCTGGCGCAAGTGACACAAACCATGCTAAGTCCGCCCAGGGGGCAGGTACTGCACATGGGGCAGAGCTTCACCCGCCCAGATGGGGCCCCTCGCTCACTATCCCCAGAAGCCTCCATTATGGTGATTATAGTACAAAAAATACAGGTTACAAGGCACAAAGGCCCAAACCTAGTACAGACCCCCAATATAGTCCCTCTTATGAGATCCCTCTTACGGGAGAGGGTACGGAGCTGGGGGGGCGTAGGAGACTGGAAGGAACCACAACCCACGGCTGACCAGGGGATCATATATATAATTTCAAAAGAGGGACTCACGGACCACAGGTGGGGGGTGGGCGCGTCCGGGGCTAGCGAGGTAGCGACATGCACTCAATAGCCCACTTGTAGAAGCTGGAGCCCAGCGTCAAGCGACCCCTGCAGAGCGCGCAGCAGAACTCTCATGCGGCCGTCCTGCAGGATTCCCCCCTCACAAGGCAGGGAAAATGGCGCCGGATTGGTCCCTCGAGGGGCGGGCTGCGCTAGCTATGACGTGATACGCGTCGTGCGCCCCCCACCGGCTGCGGTGCGAACAAGCGCCTGCAGCCTGAGTGAAAAAAAAGGCGCCCAAGGAGAGGAAGGGAGGGATGGCGGCCCACGGAACGGAGCAAAGCGCGCCCCGCACATATACCGAGGCTGCAGCCTCACAAGAAGGAGCGCCCTCACGGTGCCGCACGGTCCACCGCCCCCCCCTCACAGCGCAGACAGATGGAGGGGAGAAGGGGAGAAGCCGAGGGAGCGAGGGGGGGTAAGTATCAGTGAAGTAAAGCACCACACAACACACTCACAGAAAATAATAAAGCCATAGGACAGACAGGGATACCAGGGCATAGTGGTTCCTCCCCCCATAGGCTTACCATCGCCTATGGCCGGCTACACTTTAGGGAAGGGCCTGCGGCCCAGACCCTAGCTCAGTGAACGCCCGACCCCGGCGTTCTCCCTACCTTCACCCGTTCCCGTCAGCTGAGGCTGGGAGGCACACTGGGTCCACAGGAACAGAGGCAGCATGTACTGCAAGACGAATCTGGGGATTTCTATGGAGACAGCTCCTTTTATAGGGGGCTGGAAGGAGTTACAGATCTGGACGGCCTGGACTGGACATAGGGAAAAGCCCAGTAGCGGTCCTTCCCTTGTGACCTCATCCATGTGCCCAAACTGTAGTATTTGCCCACATATGCAATTGCCCTTGATTGTGGAAATACTTCATAACCAAAGTCCATTTTCTACCCATTAAAAAAAAAAAATGATACTTGAGGCTTAACATTTTAGTGGAGTTCGAAAAATATGTGATTGCTTTATTCCTCATTGAGTTGAAGCGGGCCAACACCCATTTTTTCTTTAAAGGGTGTTACCGCAGACCGAGAATAACAAGAAGCTTGGGAGTGGGGCGTCCAGAATACTGGTCAGGTTGATCCAGTGTCCAGCGGCGAGGACATGACTGCCCAGGGGCCAGTCGCGGGACTCCATTCCAGGGCTGGCACGAGGTGAAGGTAAGGATACTGGGCGTTCTGTTCTGGATGCCCCCCCAAGCTTGTTCTTATTCGCTGTCTGCAGTACCAACCCCCGTTAAATAAAAAATGGGTGTCAGTCAAGTTTAATTACTGCGAAGGGTAATTTAAAGGGTAACAAACTTTATGAAAGTAGTTTTAAATACATTGAGGGTGCAGTTTTTAAAATAGGGTCTTGATTGGGGGTTTTCTGATATATATGCCCCTTAAAGTCACTTCAAATCTGTAGTCCCTAAAAAAATAGGCTTGGTAAATTTTGTTAAATGTTATTTATTAACTTTTTATGTGGTATCTGTTTTAAGGACATAAAGATGTAAACTTTAAAAATTAGTAATTTTTCCCATTTTTGGTCAAATTCTAGTAAGTTTTGAAAATAAATGCAAAAAAAAAATAAAAATCAACAAAAATTACAACTAACAAAGTACAATGTGTCGTGAAAAAATATCAGAATCGTTGGGATATGTGGTGGCATTTTAAAGTTATTACCACATAAAAAGACATTTCCCTGATCATGAACACCAAACCTGACTGACAGGAAGGGGTTAAAATCTTGTCAGGTGATATGGTTTCTATTCTATTGTTTATACTTGGTCTATTGCAGATGCCCTTCTTGTCTCCATTTAAAGTGATACTGCAGGCAAAGGCGATTGTTCACCATTTGCGTCGGGCTACATTTGGCACTGTCCAAAATAGTTTTCCATTTTTAAATTGAAGAAGAAATGGCCAAGATATTGGGTCATTAATGGGCGGGGTCTGTAAGATTCCCAGAACTTACATAAGACACCCTGGCTGTGCTTTTCCCCTCTCTCCCTGTTGCTAGGTGACATTCGAGCGCTGACAGGGGGAAGCTGGGTGAAAAATCTGGAGCGGGAGGGAGGGACCAGCAATCCTGTCCCAGCTCTGCTGAGCTGATTGGGGACAGGATGGAAAAAGCAATGTCATTGGCTGAACCTGTAAACTCCTACATCTCAGCCATTTCTTCAATTTAAAAATGGGAAAACAGTTTAGGACAGTGCCAAATGTAGCCTAGCGCAATGGTGTGACAATTAGCTTTGCCTGCAGTATCACTTTTAGGTTTTTTTTTGTGCAGAGCAGTTTCATTTGAATTTTTTTTGGCGTACTAAAGACATCCAGTCAAATTTAAAAACGTACATTTTTAACATAAATTAAAAATACAATTCTGTGAAATACTCACCTGTAGAATTGGTATTATACGTATACAGTACGTCCTGCTCCAGATATAATACTTACACTTGGGTTATCCTCCGCCAGATGGCGCTGTGCACTGCAGACATGCAAAAAAACAGGCTCCTCCCGGCCCTTCATATACCCGGGGACCTCCCACAAATCCCCAGCATTGAAAAGCAGTGAACCAGAAGCCGGGAGAAGTTAACCACCAAAACAAAACTGGTAATGATAACAAAAATAACAATCACCATACAGGGGATCCAGAATAATGCAAAAACCAGGGTGGGGTGGAGCAGGACGTACTGTATACGTATAATACCAATTCTACAGGTGAGTATTTCACAGAATTGTATTATTCTAAGTATACAGTACGTCCTGCTCCAGATATACTACTTACACTTGGGACATCCAATAGCAGTGTCCATAAAGTAGGGTGGGATCCCCAACAAAAAAGGCACAGCAGACAGTAGGGACACCGTCACCTGCAAACCTTGCCACCGAAAGAGACATGAGCAAAGGCTCCAACGTCAACTTCATAAAACCTTTGAAAAGGTAAGAACAAAAAAAACAAGTAGCGGTTTAGCAAGTTTGCTAAAACCTGGTGCTGAAGAGCCCAAGGATACCGAGTCACCAGTAGAATCAGAATAAAGTGAGAGAACTCATCACCTCAAAGGAATAGGCCTGAGTAACAGCCTGACAAGATCAAACGCTAACAATAGTCCAGGAAGAAGCCAAAACCTTCCCTAGGACCAGAAGGGAAAACCATTGAAGTAAAGGCCAGGCCAAGGGCCACTTAACCCCTGGAAGCAGACGAGATCAGGCACATACAGAGGTAGGTGCCCACAAACCCCAAGGGGCATCAGTCCCCCTAAGGGACCAGAGACAATCCAGGAAAAAAATTCCAGCACCTGATGAGGGAAAGTAAATCCCCTTGCCTCAGAGTTACTAGGAATAAAGCACAGAAGAAAGATGACGTCTTAAATACATGAGCCTAAGCCACCACCATAGGCAGAAGGTCCGGCGTAAAGCGGAGCACCACCTTATCCTGGTGCATATCAAGGAACGAGGGCTAGCGAAACAGAGCCACCCACTCAGACACACGTCTGACTGAAGTAGCAGACCCAAAGGACAACTTTGAAGGTAAAAGACAACCAGACAGCATCCTGAATCGGTCCAAAAGGAACGCCCCGCAAGGCAAACAGAATAAAAAATTCAAATCCCAACAGGGACCATAGAATTAAGAGGGGAACGCAATGAGCAACCCCCGAAAGAATGCTTAGCCAAGGAAAATAAGCAAAAGACTTCTGCAGGAAGGCGGACAGAGCAGAACCTGACCCTTCAGAGTACCGAGTTGGAGAGCCAACTCCAAGCCATGCTGTAATAACTCTAGAGCCCTGGGAACAGAGAATGCCCAACAGGGAAGAGATCTAGACTAACACCAATCCATATGGGTAAGCCATACCTCATAAGAATGGAAGAAGAGGAAGAGCCCGGCTCTTAGACTTCCAATAGTCACGAACACAGAGGAGAGAAGCCTGTCTCCATAAGGACGGAAGAACCAGCAGTCAGGCCGGCTAGGCCAGAGACTGTAGATTGGAGTGACGAAAAGGAGGCCCTGAGCGAAACAGGGCGGTACCCCTAGCAGAACGTACAGAACTACTACCCTAGGTATCACGTCTGCGAATCCACACTCCACTAGGCCCCCCAGGGACCACCAGTATCAATGGTCCCCCTACCGGAGCAATGCTGCTCAGAACCCCACCTAGCAGGGGAAACGGAGACAAGAGATACAGGCCCGAATGTCCCGTCATAAAATTACTAAATTCTTATGACCACGGCCAGAGGATCCAGGGACAGGGAAACGAGTGGCAAGAGCTTGAAATAGTGACGGGGCACCAAACAGATCCACACTGGATGAACTTCATAGTGACACAAGAATTAGCACATCCTGTCGCAGAGGGACCTCCACCGGAGGGAATACCACTGATATGCAGGCAACATTGTCCTCCACCCAGATCAGGAACATATACCTTCCTGGGGGACCATCCTGCTCCAGGTCCCACACAGATGATTAAGTTAGGCCACAGTCGTCAGAAAGACAGAGCGCCGCCAAACAGGCAGGCCGTGAAGAGGAGAAGTCAAGCGAGATAGCGTCAGCCTGAAAACTCACTTGTTTCAATAGTGATAGGTGCACGGACCTCCCACCTTCCCCGCACCAGCATGGGGTTACAGAAGAAAAACCTCCCCATCAACCTGATAGGTTGGCATCCATAGTGACCGTCTCTAGGAAGGGCAAGAAGGGAACTGCCCCCCAGACAGGTTCCTAGAGTAAATCCACTCCAAGAGGGACTCCTAACCAAGGGGGAAAGGCACACATGACCCTGCTCCAGGGATGCTGGGTCCCAGTCCAGTATTAACAATAGAAGTTGCAGAAAAGCCCCAGGTAGAGGAGTATAAGGGACTTCATCTAAGCAAGTCACCAAACGGGCCCACCAGCTGCATTCTTGCCTGGTGAAGGGACTGGAACAGCAAGGAGGGACTGAACCCACGCAACCAGATTGTCCACCTTATTGTTGAGGAAGGAAGATTGTCGCCTGAACCGAATCTAGATTCATCCCTAGGAATGGAGATACCAATCAAGAGGACAAGGAGGACTTGAGGTGAATGAACACCCATCCAAATGACTCCCAAGGGACGCCACCAGCCGAGTAGCTAACTCGACCTGACAGAGATTGGGAAGCGAAAGGACCACCTGGCAGGTCTCACACGGAAGCCCCTTGGTCTCAGAGACATAGCCTCCATTAGTACCTTGGTGAGCACTCTGGAGGCAGAAGAGAGGCCAGATAACAAGGCCACAGACTAGCAGTGTTGGACTTCCAACACAAACCTGAAGAGCCTTGGTGTCTAGAAGACACGGGGATGTGAGCATAAGCATCCTTGGTCTCCCCAGACGGCAAGGGCCCACTAGGCACAAGGCGCTGGTGGCCCATCCCAGATTTTTCATGCAGAAACTGCCTGAAAAAGTAGAATTGCTGACAACCTGTGAATTCAGAAGGGCAGACTGACTCATCCCTTTGGGAGAATGTGAAGGGGTTGGTGTAGCGGCACCTGCTTCTGCCTGTTAAGGGCAAACTGCAAGTGACCTCCAGACCCCGCAGGCCGTGCATGGCCTGCACCAGCACCCGAACAGAGGCAGGGACCAGGAGTACCCTGACAATCATGGGGGAGGCCGCGCAGCAAACTTTATCCTGTATCCAGAGGGAACTACCTCCTGTATCCACCAGAAAGAGGCAAAATGCCTCCTGATATGAGCAAGGTGCTGCAGTCATCCCCTCACCCAGGCGGATGAGGGCGCCCCATCATGCTTGAGGGGATTTGGTGGAAGATTTAGGCTTAGCCCCGCCGGAGGGCCCAGAGCGTTGCCTGTTGCTCGTGGGGCAGGAGTCTGCACTAAGACTCCGGAAGGACACCCCTGGTTCTTGTTTAACGCTGTGGTATGGAGGGGGAGGGGTGTCCCTGTCCCGAGGGGGCCGAGACGGGCGCCTGCGTTGGGGTGACTTGCCCTTTTTTCCAAACAGGTCCAGACGGGCCCCAAACAGGCATTGCCCTCTAAAGGGGAACCTGGTAAGAGTCCTTTTAGCAGCATAGTCAGCACCCCACTCTCGCAGCCAGACCAGGCGACGCATAGCCACCACAAGGGCTATGTCATCCATAGCTAAAAGGATAAATCTTACAAATACATCACAACTGGAGAGTGCATTAAACACCTCCCAGGGAAGATCAGTGTGATGCTCAAGCATCTGTCTGATGAGGGTTCTGGCGGATACTGCAGTGATGGCCGCGGCACAGACCGGGCGCAGCGCTGTTCCTGCACAAGAAAAGGCGTGTGAAGCCAGCTTATCCATGTGCCGGTCCTCGGCATCCCGAAGGGTACTATAAGCAGGAGCTGCAATAAAAGGGGGGGTTAGGAACCCCAATGATCGGTGCATCTACCACATGGTGCGATGACCAACAATCAACCATCTCAGGGGGAAAAGGGTATTTCCAATCCCAGTCCCCTGGGGCCCCTGGAAGTTTACCGGGCTGTTCCCATTCCTCGAGTACAAGAGCATGGAAGTGAGCCTGCTCTAGCAATTCCAAGCGCGGTGTCGCTGTATGGAAATGCTCCCCTCTCGGCTTGGGAGCCGCGTTAGGGAGAGAGATAGACAGGGCCTTAAAGATCCTAATCAACAATCCAATGGTGTCAAACTGGTTCCAGTCTTTATGATCAGAATCGTCATGAGTCAGAAAACAGCCCTCCTTCATCAGAAGGGGTGCAGGCACGCGGAGTAGTGAACTCCTCCGATCCCTTAGCAAAGGCAGAAACAGGGGGCGTCGAGGACCGCTTCTTACCAGGGCCCGAGCGCTTTGTCGACCCCGTAATACCGTAATAATCTGGTCAGCCGTAGGCAGTCTGGAAGATGCAGCCGGCTGCAACTCCCCACTCGTATGCGACTCAGCAGAAGTGAGATTTAAGCCTGGGGGAATAGGAGTGTTAGGGCGAGGAGCAGCCCCTGGCGATCCTGGTTGCAGGACCAGTCGCTCGGCACACGGTGCACAGATCTGTGTCCTGTCAGCACCAAAGCGGGGATAGCCACACATTATACACAGCCGGTCTTGTCCCAGAGGGACCCCGGACACAAAATTCTGAGATGCCTCCATATGGTGATTATCAATGCAATATATGTCAGTAGGGATTTATGCAATAGGCAACCCTGGATGTCCCAAAGGCCCGCTAGGAATGTGGGAGAATGTTTTGTAAGCCCGCTACGAGTTATGTTAGGCCGGGAGAAGCCACCGGAGTCTTTGAGGTCTGAAAGACAGAAGGGGAATAAGAGGTGTCAGGGTCATGCGCAGCAGAAAAAATTACTAATGATGAAAATCACCCGCGAGGGCACTTACTGACCAGGGGAGGAGAAAGACCGCCAACACGCGCAGATTAACAAAATGGCGCCAACCGAACCTCGGAGGGCGGGCCTAATCTGGCCGGGATGCGGAGCGCGCCACGCCAGGTCCCTGCCTCCCCCAAAGAGCGCGAAGCAGCTGTTAAGGCTTGACAAGCCAAGCATAGAATATGCCAGTAAGGGCATCTGCTAGTGGATACTCGTAAAGTCTAACGACGCCGCCACCCATTCTGATGCCCGTAGGCGTGTACAAAAACTAGTTTCCTGCCCAAGTTGCAGGATAATAAAGCAGGACGTGCTGTATACGATTGCATAGTAAATTGAGAAAGGCCAAAAACAAACGGCGGCAGCCAGAATAGAAGGAGCAAGCAGCGCGGCTCTGACACCTAGTTGCCAGTCAGGGGCAAAAGTACGGCCATAAGCGTGACAATACAGTACACTGAGACCGCCAACAGACACCCCCCCCCTTTTCCCCCCGAATACGGGGGGAAACGAGGGAGGACGGCGACCCTTTACACAGGGTCCACCTCTACACGGGGTAATAATGCGGGAGGGACATCCACTATGAGGCTCACCATCAGCCTAAACCGCCTACCCTTTGGTGGGGGACTGCGGTGGAGCATGGCTCCGTTAAGCACACATGGTGCTGCCTACCTTCACCCGACCAGCGCAGCCCAGGCTGGGAGGCACATCACAAGGAGGACGGGTGGGAATATTCCAACAGGGCCGCAGGCTGTAATAGCCCCGCTCACCTGCGAGAGAGTGATACTTCATGTCTTCGCAGTCAGCACTGCAGAGAAATCTGGGGATTGTGGGAGGTCCCCAGGTATATGAAGGACCGGGAGGAGCCTGTTTTTTTGCATGTCTGCAGTGCACAGCGCCATCTGGCAGAGGATAACCCAAGTGTAAGTATTATATCTGGAGCAGGACGTACTAGAAAAAAGTATTTATTCACATTTTGTCCCCTGCAGCTCCTCCATGCAACTCCAATGTCTTCAAACTCACAGATGGTAAAAGAACAAGAAATTCCATCATCCATCACCGGGCACACATGAGGACACACCCCCTAACACACCTACTCCATTCATTTCTATAGAGGGGGGCGTATCTAACCCACTTTGGCACCCTCAACTGCAATGAATGGAGTAGGAATGCAAGATTAAACTAAGCTCCACAGATGCCGCCATGCAGGAAAACTTCTCTGGGAGATGCCCACCTGGGTAAGAATGAATGCTGGACGGAGGAGCTGCTGCAGACAAAGGGGAGTATATGCTTTTTTGTTTTAGCCTGGACAATCTCTTTAAGGATGATTTCCCAAAACACCATATGTCCAGATAACCCTCTCCCTCTACCTTTATGGAAAATAGTTTGCACATACTATAATTCTGATTTGTAAGATCAGTCCAACAGTATGATGCACATTTTGATTTGCTAAGTCATCCGAGACTAATCGAGTCACAAATCAACAAAACATGCTTTAGCCTGTTGGATTGATCTGATTGGATGCGTTCATAATTTATTTTAAAGCAATAAGGTAATTAAACATGGAGATACTCAACATAGAAAAAAAAAACCTGGACTTCTAGATGGTATTTATGGTTTATTTTTCTCCCCCTGTGAGAATGGAATCAAGATGCAGTGGGGACAGGACACCAGAACTCGAGACGAGGACCAAAAGATAGAAGGGCGATTCTGATGTTCTTGGCTGGAGCTGGTGAGCTCCTGCCTCAGATTGCCTTTTAAATATTTACATGCTAATAAAAGATGAATGCATCCTCCTTCTCTATCCTGCTCCCTGTTGCGTCCCCATCCATGCCCCTATGCAATACTGTCTCTACCTTGAACCTCCATCTCTTCCTTGCTTCCTCCTGCTGATAATATTGGCTATTGTTAATACTGTTATGTATTTTCGTGACTTCTCTGTATCATGCTTCCATCTAGTGGCCATTGATGCAATTACACACGGTCTATAATAAAAAAAAAAGTATTTATATACAGTTTTTGTAGATTCTTATTTTGTGTTCTCCGCTATAGGGCCGAATTAAGTCTGGTGGAGGCCCACAGTATTTTTTTCTTTTTAAAATAATAGTCCAGCAAAGTAATTGAATGGTGGTTGTCTGACACCCAACGAGTCCCTTTGCGTGTTGCTCGGTAACGCCATTCTGGGTGGTGTTGGTGGGGGGTGCATAGTCGCCCATCTGGTCCAGCAGAAAACAGTTTCCCAGCATTGAGCTGCCAGCAGTTGTACTTGGTGGTGTATGTGCAGTGAGCACCTGCCGACTGACAGCTCTGCATGCACCCATCACTTTAGCTTTGCTGCTCTAAACTCTCAGTCCTGCCCTGTGGTGGATTTGGCTGCATGTTTGTAAAAAAAAAAAAAAAAACGATAGCTTCAGTGCTGGTCCCGCGGCCTGTCAGAAAAAAGTCTGAAAAGCCTCCTGGACCAGACCATAACCCAAAGTTTGGTGGAGGTCCCCTTTGCAGGGCAAGTGGTGGAGGCCCCAGGGCTCGGGCCCTCCTGATAATCCAGCCCTGCCCAGCCCTCTCCCAGAGTTATTACAATCTCTACCCCTTTTAACAGATCCCCTGCATCAGCATCAACAACTATTAAAGGAAAAAAAACACTTTTTTTACACTTGCCTACAGCAACCGGATCAGAGGGTGCCATAAGGCATGAGGCTCCACTGCTTCCACGCTGCCGATTGCTGTCATGCAGTCCAAGCATGAGAAGCCAGAAGGTGGGTGTGGTCTGTATACAAAGCACTCATTAAGACACCCCATGAAACAGCACTATAGCTAAGCTGGCAGACTAGTATTATTGTGTATTATAAAGTTCCCATGGTTTTCTGTGACACTGCACAAAGTATAGATGGTAGCCTTTGGCTGAGATACAGTGCTGTGGCCTGGGCTTGCTTGGAGCTACTACATAAGATGGAGAGGTAGTTCAGCAAAAAGCAGGCTGGCTGAAGGGCTTTGCTTGGGGCTATACCACCATAGCCAAGGGCATTGGGAGGGGTGAAAAAAAAGGACAATGTAAACAAGCTTCTATAAATAAAATGGTTTTATTAGAATAATCGTACACAGGTTCTTTCCTCGTACAATGCTCATTGAGGCCCCAGCATTGATTGGAGTAGCTGTACATTAAGCCCCCATACCAAAATATTTTTAAATGACTAAACCCCCCCCCCCCCCAAAAAAAAAGCACATTGGTGCACTTTCCATGATATAGTGGAGAATGTATAGGGCAGACCATGCCCATTTCGTCGTGATTTAGATTGTACTACTGGTTTTGTGTAGGGGGCCTTCCAAATCTCACCTCCAGCTGCCGATGGAGAACTCCATCACCCCTTGCTTTAATGCATGTAAAGGTGGTCATTACTGCTTTAAGTTATAGAGCACCAGTAGAGGCCTATGATGGGGAAATGCCAGAAGTCGGCATCAAGTTTCTGCTTCTAGGTGCTGGTGCAAGGTTACAGGAAGAGAGAAGGCAGATATGGTGAGGTAAGCTTTTTACATTTTGCCTGGACAGTCCCTTTACAATGCAGGGTGATCCAATTTGGGCTATGTGTATTGTACATAGCGGTTAAAAGGGACAGTCAAGACAATAAGGCAGCAAGCAGCTCACCTGATGTCTGTCCCATGTGTCCATTTCCTACAGCACAGGGTAGAAGCCATATCAGGGTTCCAAAATCTGCCTTCAATTTCATTTCTCCAGGTCTACACAAAGTTATCTAAGGTCCCTTACACACTATGTGTCTCCATCACCGCGCTGCACACAATTGTTTGCTGCGCTATCTCCGGTGCTTCACAGTGGTGGCATGTACATGCCACCCTGCACCACCTCATTGTTGCCTGTCCCCTGACATGGGCAACAGTGCCTGGAGGCAGCAACTCATGAAGGCGGCGAGGCGAGCCCAGACGCAGCAGCTTGAACGGGCGGTGTAGAGACTGGCCCAGTCAGGCACTGCTGCAGCCACCTCTTGGGGGTTCTTCCAGTAGTCCTTGCTAGAGCAAAGGACTGAAGGCCCCAAGAAGCTGTCTGCAGCAGTGCCTGACCAGAGGATGGAGGAGGCTAGGATAGCGTGGGAATGGCAGCGATGACTTGGGATGTGAGGGTGAGTATGACCCATACACCAGGGTTAAAGCACAATACCTGCAGTGCCCATAGACTTTTATGGGGGCACACTGCCCCAGAGGCTCCTTAAAGATTATTTCTGCAATCTTATACAATATACTGTAGTATTCAAATGTTAGACACTTAACCTTTTTCTGGGATCCTTTCTTAAGGAAACTAAGACTGCACAAATGTCAATCATTAAGGGATATTGGAATTAAAGCAATCACTAGTGCTGAATATTCTCTTTAGCTCTTACTGCCCCTCTAGTAGTCAATAAATGCACATCAGTATGGAGAATAAAGTGTTTGGCAAGTTAAAAGTTAAAAAATACCAGTAGCTTATGTAAAACACCCCCACTCCCCATCTCTCCGAAACCCCGCCAATCTCACACTCATCACAGTGTGCTTACATCACATCGCCACACCCAATGTTTCTCTTCATTTTTTCTATGAATCTCCAAAGCTAATACTTTTAAAGATAAATGGAATGAAGTTTAGGACAGCGCAACGTGTAGCCCAAGACGATGGGACAACAATCGGACTCGCCATCACCAGCAAATTACAACACAATTACTGGCACAGGATAAACGTTTTTTTTTATAATACTGCTGTAGCTACTGTCTACAATTCCCAGCAGCCCTCCACTGCCAAGGGTGAGCTCATCAGCATCCCCATTCTCCCAACAAACCAAAGCTTTAAAAAAAAAAAAAAACTGTCAGTAACCTGTTATACTGGAACACAAGATTGTGATCTCCTCATCTGAAGAGAATGGATGCTATCTGTACACCAAAGACCCCATGTTGATGCACACAGGTTACTTGAGAAAATGGTTTCTTTTATAACCCAGAGTTGCAAAGAAAAATAATAAAACATAAGCACAGCACCTTGAGGACATCATTTTGGCACACAATAGAATGTTAAGAATTGCCATCATCAGTTCACAAGGAATGGTTTGGTTTCTTTACCAGAAACAGGGTGGAGTAGAACCCCAATACCCATAACTGAAGTGGGGCCGAAAAGGTAGAATACAGCCTCATAAAAAGCCCCAAGTATCAATACTGAGGGGGCTGCATGTTAGTTTGCCTGGGAATCCTGTTTAAAGGAGTGTGAATATTTGCATAAAAAAGGATAAATAAATAGCCACACAATAGCTTCTAACAATCCCTAAGGTGATAAAATAACCTTAATCACTCCCTTCCAGTAAACACTAAGGGTTCATTCTCATCCTGGCTGATTGCGCTTCCAAGGTAAGCACCCCACAATCACCTTTGACACTCCTATATACATACATATACTATATACATAGCCTAGGTTTGGCTATGGGCACATTCAAGGAAGCGATTGCGATCCAAGTGCAGAACATCAGCAATTACAGGGCGCTCACACTGCAAGCACAATGGGCCACAATTACTTAGGGGTTTTCCTATTAGACAGAGCTACTTGAAGAAAACATAAGCTCGATTTGGGATCCCTGTAGACCAGGACCCTGCAGGAGACTTTGGGTTTACTTTAAAACAAAAACTGTTCTTTTTTTGCATTTTTACCTTTTTTTTGCGTTTTACCTTCTGGTTATTTTACATCCCAGAAGAGGAAAATAATGCGCGTTAGGATTGTGCCCCCAGACCTGTGATTTACTTAGCATGCGGCTTCCAAGTCTCCTATATTCCAGTGTCTGGAAGTGTTTTTTCTAGCCTTGAGTAAAAAGTACTGACTACATATTCCAGAATGCTTCCACTGTAACAGGTGAGCACGTTAGCAGCTTTGGCTAAATCAAGCAGCAGTAATGACCCTTCCCAGCTGCCGGTAACAATTTACAGGGATGTCAAGTTGTCAACCTGACCAAGTCCTGCAATTCACAATGACCATTTACCTCAACACACCTATACGCAGATAATTAGAACTCCTATTCAGACCAATTAATTGGCTAAGCTCTGGTGTATTGCGCTAAATGGTCATTGTGAAGTGCAGGATTGGAGCAAAATCACCCCATGCATTTAGCTTTTGGAATACAAGATTGTGATCCTCCCCATCTGAATAATTCGAATTACAGCAGAATGGGTTAAACCTGCCGCCTGTATCTTAGCCAATCAGATGAGTAGCAAGGTAAAGTGAGGAAGTGTCTGATCTGTACACCTAATGCACCAGGTGACGTACTAAAGAAAACAGTTTTCTTTTATAACAGAATTGCAAACAAATATAAAGTAAACAAATAACAGATCATCTTAGCACACTGAAGACATAATTTTGGCACACAATGGAAACTTTCAAAAATGCCAATGCAGACCAGAATCAGCCCTAATGGCGGTTAGGTTGAAGTAAACACATTGCTGGGCTGTGTTTACTGTGACTGAACGCATCATCTCTAGGGGTGGGACTACTCAGCCAGGGAGCAATATGGCCAACTGCATCCAGTTTGTGTTATGAATATTGGGCAAAGGCTTTAGTAAAAAAAAAAAAAAATCTAGGCCATTTTGGGGCACTGGGCTGGGGATGGAAGGGGACAACAAACTTCCTATGAGTATAGGTGCACTTTAATAGTATTAACAGTTAACCTATAATACACATGACATAGAAAATATTAGAAACAACTTGCAAGGACTTATAAGTAACAGAAGGAATTATTTTTAAATAAAGTACAAATAGATCTTTACCTACCTTAATGCACTTAAAGAGGAGCAACACCCCCCTCGAGTCTATAAGACCCTCAAAGGTCTTTATGTGGCATCCTGAATTGGGATGTGAACCCCCTGGATCTTCTGATCCACTAAACACTTCCATGAGCCCTTGCTGCATGTCCATGTTGCAGCCGTATCCTCTGCATACCTCTAGCCAGGCGGAAGCAGAGATGCAGCTGACTGGATTTCGCCTTAACAAGTAGAATCATGCACTCCTGCGTTCCTACTTTGCCATGGTATAATGTTACATCTGGCCATTTGCTAAAAAATGTTTTCCTTTTTGTCTTGTCATGTGTATTACAATATATGTTAATGAACTGCTAATACGATTATAAATATACAAGTGCCTGCGGTACAAGTGTCTCCCTGACCCTGGGGTTGCTTGACCATTATACAGTATGCTTGGTGCAGGGTTGTGTCCCTCATTTTAGCATAGGTTTTTATTTGGTATTTACAATAAAATGGTCGGCTCCACCTTTTTAACTTCTAGTGCTCACCATATATTCAACCTCAGCACGGTTAAAGAGCGCTCTGACTGTGATGCCACATGTTCAAATGTGAAACCAGCTGGTAAAATTAGTCCAATTTTTCATTCATTGCATTCATTAAAATTCAGCATTCAAGCTACAGTAAAGTTCATGCGTAAACAGTATAAAACTACATCATGGAAAAAAGGCCGCACGTTTCGGACCTTACTCATGAGGTATTGGTGTGGCTACGTGCAATTTTTTTTTAGTTCAGTCACTAGATAGGAATGGACTGTTCTATCGCTAGATTTTTCTTTTTAATAAAAGCCTTTCTTCAGTTTACAATTTTAAATTCTTTATTAGAAATTTCTTGCTTAAAATACTTTTGAAAAGTTAAAAAACATTTGATTTAAACATTAAAATATTAGACTGAAACCTATTAAAATAATTGTTTAGGATAAACACATTTTTTTCTGTTTAGAGTCTTATTAGAGAAAAAGTTACTTATGCATACATCATTTATCCAAACATTTCTTGCGATGCGTAGGTCATGTATAAAAAGCCATCTTCATCTTTATGGTCTTTGTATAATTCTGATACAGTAAGAGACATGCTAGCAAGGGTCTTTTCGTTTACTAAAATGTAAAAGGCTTGTGTCGCAGACAAATCCATTCTATTTCTGCACAGAACAAAAAAAAAAAAAAAGTTGTAAATATCAAACAAAATTCACTGGGTCATTATCAGGGCCGGCTCCAGCTTTATGTGGGCCCTTGGGCAGCATGGTCTCAGTGGGCCCCTTTGTGGTGAAGAGGCGAGTCACATCACCGAGGAACGTCCCAAATCTGGATGCCCCCTAAGGATCATGCTATTTGAACCAAAACTCTAGTTTTGGTCTACTTTGAAGCGCACCAAACCCCTTTAAAAACCTGACCTCACAGTGTAAACGATCCTCCTGATTTTGGTTGGCCTGGTATGTGACCCCCCCCCCCCCTTTTGTTCATTACTTTCCTGGAACTGGTGAGTGCACTGTGGGATCTCCAGTTTGAGTTAACAGCCAAGCCAGGGGCATTCTTTCACAAACAGGGCTATCCCAAATTGAGATGCCCCTGTAAAGCAGAGCAAAACTCAGGGGTGGAATTGATTGCATAGTGGATATGCCAGCGATCCCAGGGGGCTTCACACAGTAGGGTATCACAGATTGGGATGCTCCAGGGATAGGAAATCAGCTGGGATGGGCAACTTAAAAGCAGAACAAAACCCAGTACTTCCTCCCCTGGAATCTAAATCGAGATGCCCCGTTGTGTGGAACGCCGCCATTCGAGGAGATGTGGGCCCCAGCTGTGGCGGCGCCCTCCCAGTCCACCGCTGGTCAAGCGCCGGACACCCCAAAGCCCTGGAAGGTGGGGGCCTCCGGCAGCTGCCCCGCCATGCCAGGTGCTGACGCCGGCCCTGGTCATTATAATTCCTGAGAAACCGAAAGATAACCAAGCAGCATTATCTATATAGTATTCATTCACACTGCCAATGCACAATATGAAACATTAGAATGACTAAACGTCATGGTGGGTTGCCAAACATGTTATTGTCAGGGGTATAACTATAGGGGGTGCAACTGCACCGGTGCCCAGGAGGCCCCATATTTATCATGTTGGTGCTGACTCTGCATCATTTAGAGCAGTTTTTCTCAACCTTTTTACACCAAGTACTCCCTAGCAACAAGCAATCACAACCAAGTACCACCCCAAGTAAGAGATCAAGTACTAAGGTTACCAAAGTAACTAGATTGTGGGCCTCTGTAGCACTTTTTTAAACAAGAAAGAATGTTTTACTGATAAAATAGTGGGCCTCTGTAGCACTTTTTTAAACAAGAAAGAATGTTTTACTGATAAAATAATATACAAGACCTGTCAGACCCCATAGTGACCATATACATATGACATTGCCCCCTCCCAACTCCACTAAATTTGGTCTTTGACCAAATCCCTCAGTGGAAGCAGGACCGGGGTTTTTGTGGCTATCACTGCCTTGAGTTTCGTCAACCAAACAGCAGCTGCACTGCAAGTTTCCTGTGGGCATTACCTTTTTGTTAACCCTAGATGTACTGTAGGTCAGGGGTCCCTGTCATCCAAGGCCCACCAACAGGCCAGGTTTTGCAGATCTCCACACAGAAGCACAGGTGGAGCAGGGGCATACATAACCCCGCTGAGGCCACCCCCCCCATCAGCATGGGCCCCTATCAGCAGCACATTCCCTCGGACACTGACCATCAGGTCCACTATCCCACCGGTCAGTGGACCTGTGTGTTCAACACCCATAGGAGCACGGCAGCAGGGGAGAGGCATGCGCGTGAGGCACACGTGTGGCATAGAAGCCAGTCGAGTCATAGGTGCATGCCCTGCAAAGACGACCAGACCCCGTATCCTGCAGTGCAGCGGCGGGGAGGAGGCATCATGGCTAGGCAAGTATGTGCAGGTTACCAGGTTCATACCACAGAGGCGGTGGAGGCAACATGCCCTGGGTCCCCTTCCACAGGCCCAGGGGAACGTGCCTGCATTTCCCCCTATTCCTATTCCCTATTCCTATTCCCCCCTATTCCCCTGAGGTGGAGTAGTTTGTGCAGCAGTGCAAGCTATAGAGCACGCTATGTGTTGGTGGGCCTTGGGGACCATTGCTGTAGGTGATTTTATACTAACAGGAGAATAACTAACAATTGAACTAATAATGTACCCATCCATAGAAAGACTAACCTGAGAACTGTAGTTTACCTTTACCTGTAGTTTAGTAATAACATTATAGGATCACTCAGGAAAAAAAAATGAACTTTAGTATACTCCCCTTAACCCTGTTGGGGTCAGATTGTGCAGATGTAAACTCACAAAATATACACAGTGATATAGCCAGACATCAAGTAAAACAGCTCCTCGCTTCTTTTAAAGGGCCAGCTTTAAATGCTTATATATACATAAAATAACGGTGCCTGTACCACGTTCCTCTCGGGAAGTGATCATTAAATCATGGTTGCACATTACTATAGGTATATGCATTTTATATATTCATTCAATTATATAATTGATCATGGATCATACTTATGGAAAACTAATACACAGTTTATTGCTCCCTCTCTTTAATACAAGGGCATTGAGGAAGCCAGAGCAGTAGGTGAAACATGTCTGCCCGATAAGAGTCCCCAATGAATAATTGGATCCACTCAGAACCCAATGGGGAGCATGTTATGCAATACAAGCACTGTAATGTTCATTGACATAATTTTAACCACAATGGATGTATACAGCAACATACAATGAATTTGTAACTTTTGAAATTACCTTAATATCTTTTTAATGTGGATGAATTTCCTTTTAAATTGTTTGCATATAAATAAAACAATTTGCATATAATAAGTGCGGTTATGGTCAAAGGCATGTGATGTGTAAGCCGGGAATAGCCTAAACCCGGAAAAAGTGGAGATGTAAGATAGCCTGACCATATACCAACCTAGGGAAGGGTCACCTATACCGGGGTAACCTTGAATAGGCTACCCACCAAAGAGTAAATGTATAGTCTTTCCTTTGTCTGGTATTCTATTTACAAGTAGTTTTTCTGCTCTGGTTTGTAATATCCATAGTGTAAAATTTGAGCTATACATTGTATCAAATCTGAACCAGTGAGTCACTTGTATTTAACTAATCTGTTGGCAGCTTTCCAAGTGGAGCTTGTAAATATGGTGTATCTATTTTTCTTTCACATCTTGTTACACATGCCAGACACTGCTACCTAAATACAGTCCACATATTTTCATGTATAAAAGGTGCACATCCCTTTTTGTTGTATACCAGGGCCGGATTATGAGGGAGGGCACAAGGGGCATCCACCACATGCCCTGCCAAGAGGGCCTCCACCAACCTTTGGGTTATGGTCTGATCCAGGTGGCTTTTCAGTCTTTGGTCTGATGGCCCCGGCAGTGCCCCCCCATGCACCTGGGCAAGCCTTTTTTGATTTTGCAAACCTGCACCCACTGCAGGGCCGGACCATCAGCAAAGCTACAGTGATGGGTTGGTGTAAGAGCTGTCAATTGGCGGCCACTCACTGCAAATAAGCCACCAATGCAGCTTAATGCAGGGAACAGTTTTTTGCTGGACCAGCTGGGCAACTACACTACCCCCCCCGCCCAGAATGGCAAAGCAGGAGTCCCCGAGCACCATGCACAAGGGTGGAACAAGGGACTCAATCTAATGTTCCAGTAAGTAGGTGGGTGCCAGCCAATCACCAGTTACCTGGATGGACTATGTCACTGAAATCCAGCAAGATGCTCTCGCCGGGCAACATGGCATCTAAATCTCACAGGATCGTGCCTTCACACATCGGCACTCCAGCCCGGCAGCATAGACCCCTGAATGTCCAGAACACTGCCCCACATGGTACAGACTGAACCCTCCGGACCGGAGGAATTTTTCTCTGAGCCGCGAAAGGGGTCTCAGCAGCATCATCCTGGGACAGGCAGCTTTTCTAGCCTCCTGCTAGATCTGCCCTGCCGGGTTTTTATGGGGGGGAGGGATATCTCCTATATGCCTCCCCCAAGTAAAGTCCACATGAGGGACTTGCCTCAGCAGAGGTACCCCCCCCCCCCCCCCCGCCTTGCATCCTCACAGGATTTCTGCCATCCTTAGGCCCTACACTCCTCTGAAAACTCAAACCTGAAACATGTAAATGCAATCAAATCAGAACTTGACCTAGGCTATACTGAACAGACTGAAACAATTACAGCAGAATAGGCAAATGTATAGAGCGCTTACTTAAAGAATGTACATGGTGAATACAGACCAGAAACAAGTTAGCACAGGATATGAAAAGGCTTCACAAGCTATCTCAAGAGCTCAGAAAGAGCCAGCTGAACATGTAATGCTTAAGCATAGTCCATAGAATTTATATCCTGCTTGTGGACACTTATTTTGGACATGTGGCCCTCACCAGCACAAAGCTGCAAGTTGGATTGCTGCAAGGGTGGGAGCACTGTAGTTCTAGTTACACTAGACAAGATCGAGTTACACTAGACAATACTCATGTTAGGCTTGTGGGACAAGTGAAGCAAGGTAAATCTCTTATTACCCAACTTCCAGCCTGGTGCAGATAAGGGCCATAATCCCAAAACACGTGTCCAGAAGTAGAAAATAGCTGTGCAATTTTGGCTGTACGGTTTCCTTCTGAGCGAAGAGATTAAGACCAAAGATTTGCATGGCTCTGCCTACCCAAAGAATTACAGATAGTGTAGGAAAGACTGGATAAGATGCGGGTATGGTAACAAGGGAGTTTAGACACCAAGTGTCATCCTCGCTGCACAGTGGTAGGACCCAGAAAAGATGAAACCTGTGTGAGCCTGGTGGTTGGTTCCCAAGCCTTTAAAAAGGGCTTAATGTTCTGCAAAACATGGGAGTTGTTATTGGGGTATGCTGTGGGGAGCACAAAACCTTAGATAGCCAGACCGAGTTGTGCGCTCTGCGGTTGCCTTTGAGGGAGGAGGTGAAGCAGAGCAGGAGATTGAATCTTAGAGGGTGCACCAGGTGGGGAACGAACCTCGGGAATCGGCTGGGACAGGCCCTTAGTGCCAGGCTTGAGCAGACTGGTCATATGGAACACAGGGAGAATTCCCAGTGGGCTGCACTGCTTTGAGGCCGCCTGGCATCCAGACCCTGAGCCAGAATTTACTCAGTTCAGTTCTGACATCCCCCTCAAGTTTTCCCTACATTTGGCCCTTTGTATCGCCAGCCTATGTTTTGCATTTGCAATACTTAAGAGTCTCGGCATCATGATTGTGAGGGCCCATACTCACTCCTGACAGCATATGCCCCTACAATACTAATGATTCATTATCATGATCTACCCCTGCGGTGCTATAGGGCTCCCCCTAATTGCATCCACTTTGACCAGCTCAGAAAAATCCTGGGGCCAGGATCAGCAGCTCATGGCTGGCTGGGGACAGTGAATTCCCTAGCTGATTTTTGGCCCTAGTCCACCCATATTTTTGACTGTTGGTCTGCTTTGCAGCCATTTTTCACTAACAAGTGTATGCTACCGACAACCCACGGGAAAGGAGTATCTCACCTACCCACCCCCAAGCCCAGGAAGGTCTAAGAGCCAATTCTCCACCTACCCTAAAGCACACCCTAATCCATTGGAGTGTCCCTTCTACACTTTGTAGTTAGAAAGTGAACTTTACCTTGTATACTTTTTGGTCTCTATGCTTCCCTTTTAAGCATGGTTATCTCCATAAGATGCCCTTGCCGCTCTGTTACAGTGGAATACCTAACATGTGTCACGCCACCCATAAATAAAAAAAAGAGCCCCCTGAAGGAATAAATGTGTATAATGTATTCATTATATAGGGTTATACTGACACCTGATGGTTAAGTGACAAAAATACATCACATACCGGTAATAAGTACATTACACACATTTAGTTGTACTTAGGTAGTGTAAGAAGCGGGGAGAAAAGTCCCTGAATGAGCTTCCCCTTGGCAGAATAGGCCCCAACAATGGCCTGACGTATCCATTTACTAATGGTAGACTTGGCTGGCGCCAAACCTTTCCTGGGCCCATAGGGCACCATGAACAAGGCGTCCGTCTTACGAAAAGGAGAAGTAGCGACCAAATAGTACTTCACACAACGAACCACATCCAAAGGGTGCAAAACCCTCTCCTGGTCATTGCTAGGCTTAGGACACAAGAAGGGAGAACTACATCCTGATTGAGATGGAAAGCAGAAACCACCTTAGGAAGGAAATCTGGTTTAAAGCGAAAAACCACCTTGTCCTGGTGTCTCTCAAAGTAAGGGGCCTGAATAGACAGAGCCGCCAGCTCAGAGACACGCCGAACAGAAGTAATAGCCACCAAAAAGGCCACCTTTTGAGTGAGCACAGAAAGTGCCACATCCTGCATCAGCTCAAAAGGAGGCCCCTGGAGGGCAGAGAACAAAATTTAGGTCCCAAACGGGAACCAAAGGCTTTCTAGGGGGCCGAACATGAGTGACCCCTTGGAAAAAAGTCTTGACCAGATGATGCAAAGCAAAAGACCTTTGAAAAAAAGACAGCCAGGGCAGAAACCTGACCCTTCAAAGTACTGAGCTGGAACCCCAGATCCAGACCGTGTTGTAGAAACTCCAAAATCCTAGGAATCGAAAACACCCTGCAAGGCAAGGCCCTAGCCTCACACCAGTCAATATAGGACCACCAAGTCCTATAGTAAATTGTTGAGGAAGACCTCTTCCTAGCTCTAAACAAGGTTTGAATAACCGCCTCAGACAAACCTTCCCTCAGGATGAAGGTTCCAGCAGCCACACCGTCAAAGCAAGCGTTTGTAAATTGGGGTAACGTAGTTGACCCTGAGAGATCAGATCCGGAAACCGTGGCAGCCTGTACTGATCTACCGCCAATCTTACGACGTCAGACCTGTCTTGGCCACCTTGGGGGCCCCAGAACTGCTGGTGCCCCCTCTAGAGCCAGCTTGTGCACTCCCTTGCCTACCATGGAGAAGGGGGGGAAACAGGTACCGAAACCCCAGATTCCTTTAGGCAAGGGACAAGGCATCCACTGCCAGGGAATCCCGAGACAGATACAAAGGTTGGGAGCTTGCGATTGTGCTGAGAGGCAAAGAGAACCACCTCCGGAGTCCCCCACATGTGACACAGGGCCCGAAATACCCTGCGGTTAAGAGACCATTCCCCTCGGCGAGAGAATCCCCTGCTCATGGAGTCCGCCTCCGTGTTCTCCACTCCCGGAATGTACACTGCTGAGATGCAAGGAACATTGCTCTCTGCCCATGTCAGAATCAGAGAGACTTCCCTGAGGGCACTCCTGCTGCGAGTCCCTCCTTGGTGATTGATGTAAGCTACCGCAGTTTGATTGTCTGATCGAACCTTAACCGGTAAGCCCTGTAGGTGGAATGTCAGACGTGACAGAACCAAACGGATAGCTCTGAGCTCCAAGACATTGATGGGGTTGTGAGCCTCCTGAGGACCTCACAACCCCTGGAACTGATTATCCTTCCAGAAACCTCGCCAGCCTGACAGGCTGGCATCCATGGTAACAGTCTCCCAACAAGGGGCCAGAAAGGATCTGCCCCTCATCAGATTGCTTGGTTCCAGCCACCACTGAAGGGACTGCCGAACCCTGGGAGACATCAGAAATGACTGATCCAAGGACTGTGGACATCTGTCCCATTTCAGCAATAGATGAAGTTGAAGCGACCTCATGTGGAACTGAGCAAAGGGGACTGACTCGAAGGAGGCCACCATAAAACCTACCAGAGTCATCCCTAGCCAGATAGAAGGGCGAGGATTGGTCAGGAGAACACGTATCAGATCCTGAACCCTCTGCACCTTTGGCTGAGGTAGGAACACTCTGGCCTGACTGGTATCCAGATTCATGCCCAGAAAAGAGATCTCCCTTGATGGAGAGAGAGAAGACTTGGGGTGGTTGATCACCCATCCGAACCTCTCCAGCGTCGTCACCACCGTCCTGGTGTCCAGCTCCGCCTGGCAGAGGGAAGAAGCTGTGATGAGTAGGTCGTCCAGATACGGCACAATGCGAAAGCCCTGAGCTCTGAGCAGAGCCATTATGCCCGCCAGGACTTTGGTAAACACCCGCGGTGCCGAGGTCAGCCCGAACGGGAGTGCCACAAACTGAAAATGCTGATCTCCGACCACAAACCTGAGAAATCTCTGGTGAGCTGGGAAGATTGGTATATGGAGATAAGCATCCTTGATGTCTATGGACGTTATGAAGTCCCCTTGACGGGGGGAACCGATGGCTGAGCGCAGAGTCTCCATACGGAACTTTTTGGTTCTGATAAACCTGTTGAGAAACTTCCCAAAAAGGATGGTTACATAAGACCCATTCTGGATTTGGACCGTGAAGAGGTTGGAATAGTAGCCCCGGCCTCTCTCTGGGGAAGGCACTGGGCATATGACCTCCATGTCCAGGAGGTTCTTCACAGCCGACAGGAGCCCCTGCACAGCCCGGGGATCCGAGGGCAACCGAGACCTTAGAAATCTGGGAGGAGGCCGGTTTGTACCCGGATGATACCACTTCCAAAATCCACTTGTCTGACCTCCTGGGCCCAGACCTGGAAGAAGAGCCGCAGCCGTCCCCCCCCACCCGTAGGGGTGAGAGCGCCCCCTCATTCCTGAGCTGCCTTGACAACGGGCTTGGGCTTGGAACCCCAGGTAGAGGCAGGACGGGCACGTCCTCTGCTTCTGTTCCAGAAATCACCTCTGAAGCCAGTGTAGGCAAGACCTCTGCCCCCTCTGGCACCTCGAAAGGAAGGATTGAAGGAGCTTGCCCCCCGAAAGGAGCAACGCTGCCTTTTACGCTGAGGTAGCTTTCCACCTTTCCCCACAGAATCCAATTTGTCTCCAAACAGCCGCGTACCCGGGAAGGGCAAAGCTGTAAGCGATTTCTTGGCCACAAAGTCAGCCGCCCACTGGCGTAGCCAGACCGATCGCCGCATGGCCACAAGAAGAGCCGAAGTTCTGCTACACATGGTAATAGTGTCGTCCATGGCAGACAAAACAAAATTCATGAACAATTCACACCTCTTGAGGGTTGTGAATTCAATGCTGTCTGGGTTGAGCTGGGACCCATTTAACATGTCCCTAATCTCAGACCTGGTAGCCACTGCCATGAGCGCAGATGCACACACAGGCCGCAAGGCGGAACCCACATTGGCAAAGGCATGACATGCCATCTGATCAATACGCTTGTCCTCGCCATCCTTAAAGTGGACCAACACCCGGGGGGGGGGGGATCGGCCCGGGAATCTTATCCAGGAATCTATAAGATTCCCGGGCCGATCAGATCCCTCCCCGCGGGGCATCCGAAATCGGGATGTCCCGCGGGGTGAAACCCCCCCAGGACGCCCACAAACCTTACCTCAACCCCGTTCCAACGGTGCATGAGCGGGCCGCGACTGCGTCTCACGCTTCCCTCTAGCAGGGCGCGCACCCGCGCCGGCCATTTATGAATGGCGGGCCGCTGTGGTTGGACGCCGCTTGTACGTGCATACTACAGCAGCTCTGAGCTCTCTGATTGGATGAGCGCCCGCGTAGGAGCTTGGGGAGGTGAGTGTCTACGGGCGATCTGGGGTGCCCCACCGAAGTGGACCAAAACCCAGGATAGTCAAAATCCTGGGTGTTTGTCCACTTTAAGGGTAGTGGCGTCAGGAGTATGTACAACAGATGTGTTGGACAATCCTAAGACGGGCGCATCAACCTCGGGAGGGGAAGACCAGCGCTTCACCGCATCCACCGGAAAGGGATACTTCCTATCCCATCCCTGAGCAACACAGTGAAGCCGACTCGGCTTCTCCTATTATTTCAGAATCATGCAGTCAAAATGATCCTGATTTGGAAACTCCAAGCGGGGCTTAGAGAACCCAAAGAATTCCCCCTTCTTCGGAGGGGCCTCCGCTGGCGGGGAAATATCCAGAACCTCCAAGAGATGGGCCAGGACTTTGGGGGTGTCAACCACATCCCCCAGCGCCTGCCCGGCATCAGCATCAAAAAATTGCATATCCTCAGACTCAGATTCCTCAAATAATCCCCCCTCCTCAAGCGGGGAATAATCAGACCAATCATAATTTCTACCCTCTCCTCACCACGGACGAGCCTTTGGGGGGCGACCGGAAGCCCCCCCAGTGAAGGAGAGACCCGGCGGGAGGCATCGCGGCCGCAGGTGAGTAACAGCGGCAAAAGCGGGGGGGGGGGGGGTCGCTATTCCGGGGGTTCTCCTGGAGCCATCCAAGCCCCCGGGGGGATCGAATGGCACCAAATTAAAGAGGATTGATAGAGGGGTCAGGTGAGTATTTTCTTACATTTTAGCAGGGGGGAAGTAAAGCACGTAACACCTACATGCTTGGCACTTAGGTCCTGGACAAGCCAGCACGTAGGCAATACGTGCTTGGCACTTAAAAGGTTAAAGGCACTTCAGTGGAATGTGACAATATGGACAGATCGTAAAAAAAAAAAAAAAAAAAAATGAAAAAAATAAACGGATGACTTTGACATGCTCCTCTTGGCTTGGTTCGGTTCGCAAGACTGCATTCATAGGTCATATCCTATTCGGATTATGAGGCCTAGCTACCCAGGTGCAAAACTTACCATCATTATGCGCTTGGATGCAGACAAACTGTATAACATGAAAACAAAAGCTCAGTATAATTTGGAGTTGATGAATTTATGGAAACAAAATCCAAAGTGGCCGGCCCAGAAGACTAAAAGGTAGCCCCACTGGCCTCCCCGGGGCATCCCATATTGGTACTCCCCCCAAGGTCACTGCAAAAGCTTTGTCCTAGATCCCACGACTCTGCAAACAATGCCGGTTTAGCCCCTAGCGACTCTGGGCCCAGGAGTTATCCCCCGCCAAGCCATTTAGATTGGAGTTTGCTCCTGCCCCCAGCCTATCTAAAGGGAACCGGGGATGTGGTCACGCTCACTCCCAAGCCCTTGTCTAAACAGAGCTGTATTGCGATACATATTAATAAGCACAGCATATGGTTCAGATTGGAGGAGAGTCCACGCATGCGCCATTGGACCAACTGTCAGGTAAGTTTTACTGGGGGTTAGTCAAAATCCTTGGTTTTGTTTCACTTTCAGTGTTTTTGCTGGTGAAGCATATAATGTTTATGCCTGAATATTTTATTTACATCCACCATCAAATAAGTTTAGGGCACCTTGAAACAGCAGTTCTTCCCAAATTCCATTACAAACATCACATCTTATGGTGGTCACGCTAATTTTTTGATGAGGTAATATTTTAACTCTTCTTCTTCTGGGACAATCATCAATATATTTTTGGAGATACCAGCACCTGATGGCTGGTTTTACACCAGCAGGAAGTTTGGGGCAAGTGCTCCATTTTTGCATGTAAAGCGCTGTCCATTGTAATCTATGGGCACTTTCACATATGCGATCACCTTTCTGGGTAAAAGCCTTGCCGGCAGCGTATAGGGGGGGTGCAGTGCGACTCCATGTCAGAGGAGAGTGCAAATGCCCTCCATACGCCGCAATTGCGGGACACAAGCGCTTTTGGGCAAGCCGCCCTGGTGTGAAACCAGCCTATGGAATATGCAGATAAACTGCTCGGAATTTTTCCATAGCCCATGAAGTGCAGTTTTCTCCAGATTTTCTTACCCCATTCTGTTGTTCACCTGTAGAATGCGCCCCATTGCAGGTAAAAGTTGGTTGCAAAATTCACTTTTTTTTTGCTTTGTATGCGCTGAGTAAAAAAACTGGCACAGAAGGGTGCAAATCAGGCCCAAAGCACAAAACCATTTACCAAGACTGGTAAAAAGACTTACCTGATAATATTAATAAACTGGGACATGGTAAGATCCTGTGGAACGAGAAACTTTGTTTTGTCCAGAAGCGGAAGATATTTTTCCTTACTGTACCTTTCCACAATTACCTACAACAACAACAAACATGATTGATTCTGAATACTGCATTCCATTTCTTAGAAGGTCCCTTACTACTTTAGCATGCGGAAACTACACAAAAACACACAAATTGTTCTATAACAAATTCTATTATACCTATTAGTTTAGGGGGAAAAAAATTAGATAGGGTAGAAAACCTCAGACTTTCTATTGTCCTTATCAGTATCAAAATGCATTTGGTAGCATATTCCCAAACGTGCCTTACATACATAAAACAGTTTTACAGGTACAAATTGTTCTGTATCATATTGGTTCCTTTGTGCATTTTGTTAAGCTAGGTCTTGGAAAAAAAGCAAAAAAAAAAAGGGAGTGCTGCAATATTACTGTAATTTAGCCAATATATTATAATCAGTTCTAAAAAACTTTGATCCTTAATTTAGCAATATACCAACATGCATCATTTAAACATTAATAGCAAAACACATTCATTGTTCTAGAAGACAAGGATTAAAGTAGTTGGCTAATGTTTCTGGTAAAAACAAAGGCAACCATTAATAACAATGAATAATAGATATATAATAATATATAAAGAAATATAATAGATTAAAAAAATAAATACCGGAATTTTTGTTGGAAACTTGGCCTTTATACCAATTACTTCTATTTTTCGTGTTGCTGTTTTAAGAAAATAAATAAATATTTAGGCGGTCCCCATTACACACACACATATCTCCTATATTTTGCCATTTACCTAATGACTTTCTTTGTTTAAAGGGTTTTGAGTTAACAATGTTCTTGTTAGCTGGCATTTGTTTTCAGATTTTTTTTTTTTTTTTTAAACGTGGTATTAATATATAATATTTATAATATAATAGCCTCAATCCTAACAATCCTTTTGGCATCTAAATGTTTGAATTTATAGCAAGATAATCATGTGACCTTCTGTTAGCATGGGGGGATGGGAACACCTGTGATTGGTGTAACATTCAGCTTCACTGCTTACATCATGCGTCTAAATCAAGCAGCTGCAGAAGTCAGTGCTACTGAATTGCACACTCACACACTATATATATATATATATATATATATATATATATATATATATATATATAAACAGTGACTTTTTCACCATCCATAAGACGCACGTAGGGTGTAAGGAGGTAATTAAGAAAATAATATTCTGAACCAAATGGCTAATGACACCCCGCCCCAGCAGAATATGACACCCTCTACCATCCCATTACCTATCTTTGATTTGCCTGGGGGGGGGCCCCAAACACTGCTAGTGCATTTCCCTCTGAGCTCTGTCTGGAGGCTTCCACTCTGTACCCCATCTTTCCCCAGCTTCCTGTTGCACCCTCATTTCTGCCTTGCTCCCCGCTGCAGTCCCACTATCTCTGACCTACTGCTTGCACTGTACCCCCACATCTGCCCTGCTGCCCGCTGCACACCCACATCTGCCCTGGTGCTTGCACTGCACCCCAATATCTGCCCTACCCCTCCATATCTGCCCTGCTCCTTGCACTGTACTCCTATCTCCGCCCTGCTTCCTGCTGCATTATCTCTGTCATGCTACCATGCTGCACCCCCATCCCCGCTGAACCCCCCATTCTCTGCAGTGCTGCCCTGCTACACCCCCATCTCTGCCCTACTACCATACTGAACCCCCATCTCTGTCCTGCTCCCTGCTACACCCCCATCTCTGCCCTACTGCTTGCATTGCACACCCATCTCCACCCTGCTTCCTGCTGCATCCCCAGCTCTGCCCTGAAACCATGCTGCACCCCCATCCCCACTGTGCCCCCCCCATCTCTGCAGTGCTACAACACTACACCCCCATATTTGTTCTGCTTCTCGCTACACCCCAATCTCTGCCCTGATGCTGCAATGCAATCCTATCTGCGCCCTGTTCCATGCTGCACCCCCATCTCTGCCTTGATTCCCACTGCACCCCATTTCCACCCCCTCCTGTGCTATAACCCTTAATAGTGTCAGGTGTGGGCTAGGTGATAGTGATGGGTCCCATCTGTAGCCCGGCTAATAGGCCCCAGAGAAGTCCACATCTGAAATATTCTGCAGTGGGTGGTAGCATTTGTATTAACGCAGAGTATGAATTGGGAGCGGGTGGCATCTTACTGTAGTTACATGTCACAGAATGAACATTTTCTCTTGCATTTTGACTGCATTGCTCAACACAATACAGGCAGCTAGGAGGACTGAACTGTTATTTTATGATTCTGTTGTTTTGGTTTTTGTAGGACTTACACAATATAAAATGAGCAAACTATTTCAAGCACCACCTCTGAGAAGCTGCCCATAGTAATCTACTGGTGCTTTCACATATGCTCCGGGCTTTTGCTGAGCTCTCTGAGCGCTCCACAAAAGCCTTCATCCCAGCATCCTGAGGCCGCAGAGCTGATTCCACTCCACTGAGCGGAGGACGCAAACGTTAATGCACTCCAGACGCTGAACACAGTGACTGCAGAGCACTAGCCCCGCAATCACGCTGGTGTGAACCCAGCCTCAAGGTTTGTGTGAAACAGAATCCTGATTCCACTGCTCTTATGGCAAACCATTGAGTTTCCTGCCACAATTCTGTGCAATGTTAGAGGAATCTTTTCAGATATTAAAGGTAAAGATGACCAACATCTACACTTTAAGGCATTTTTAATATTCGTATAAACAACAAAATAATTTAGTATTTTTTAAAGCGGACCAAAACCCAGGTTTTTCACTCAATATGGCATCCCATGTAGCAGTGTTCCCCAATCCTCTCCTTGGGAGCCACCAACAGATCAGGTTTTGCTGATCTCCAAACAGATGCCCAGGTGAAGTAGTTAGTGCTCAGACAGGGATAGAGACAGCTATGTGCAGATCCGCAAATCCACATGACCTGTTATTTGGCTCTAGAGTAGAGGCTTGTGGGACACTGCCATGTAGGGATAACAGCTTTATCAGTATACCACTATGTCCCCTTTTGTTTAAATGTCAGTCCACCTTGCCCTACAGCAGTTTGGAATTGTTAACTATTTAGAGGGGCTACTCTCACACTATCACACTATCTGTTTGCAATTGCCATCTTCTATGGAAAACTTTAGTGCAACTGAAATCACGATTTGCAAACAAAATTGCTATCGATCACAATTCCATTTAAAGTGGACCAAAACCCATGGCGATTGGCCCGGGAATCGATCGATCGATTCCCTCTCCCCAAGGCATCCAAAATCCTGTCCTAACGTGAATACAGCCCAATAGAGCAGGTAGACAGCCACTCCTTCCTGCATCCATCTCTATAGTAGTACACTCCTCCCCTATAAAAGAGATGACTATATAGAAAGAATGAGGGTGACATTTTAAAAGAGAAGGTCCTATCAGGGTTAACATATGACCACTTAACCTTTAGTATGCCACCATAGAGAATGTGACCGGAAAGGATAATTACTGGAAAGGTAATTATACAATTTTCCTTTTTATTCTACTTGCACATGCTGGTGGGGAATTGTCTACTCCCCAGAGCAGACATGTAGAATTGTAATAGTTGGCTGGTTTGTTGTACATGTCGTACAACCTGACTGTCAAACATCATCCCCCAGATGTTACTTGAATTTTTTTTCCACCAGAAAACCAATATCGTTCACTGGTGGCATGTTCACCACTCAGGCAGCAGCAACCACAGCAAATGGGCAGCGGAAAACAGAACAAAACCTGTGATTTGGACTATCCTGAGTTTTGTTCCATGCCCCAGGGGCATCTTGTATTGGGATGCCTCGTTGTGTCAAACCCCCCAGGACACCCAGAAAAACTCACCTCTTCCTGGTCCAACGGTGCATGCACAGGCGCTTGTCCAATCAGAGCTGTTTTCCATGAGGAAGATGCAGGGGATGCGGCCGCTCTCATTCCCCATTGTAAACAATCAGAGCCGTTTGCCGAGTTTCAACCCAATTTTAAGGTTTAAAAACCCTTAAAGATCCAGGAAAAAAATTACATTGGGTCTCCCATACCCAGCCTGTGGACCAGTTATGAAGGGGTTGTAGGAACAGGGCGCTGTCGGCCCTGCCGGCTGCCTGCCGGCTACAAACCCGAAAAGCTAAATGGGCCGGGCTCTTCTGCCCCCCCTGGCCTTTGGGGAGACAGGTAATTGGGGGCGCCGGGGGTTAATGGCAAGTCACCCGCTAGCCACAGGTGACTTGCCAGCCCCTCAGCTTTATGAACTTGTATAGGGATCTCATGGACCCCTTACCAGTTCAAAAAGGGTTAACAGTAAAAAAAAGACACACGCACGGAGAAAAAAATGACATTTATTCGGTTTTTTTTTCTTTATTCACCTTCGATCCTCTGCTGTCCCCCAGCGATCCTGTCCCACAATGCTCCGAAGACAGCTGCTGGGGGATCGGTGGAAGGGGGGACGAGGGGCTGTGATCCCTTGCCGCCACCGATCACCCGGCAGCCGTCATCCACCCTCTCACCTCCGCTCGTCCGATGCTATTGTGCCTCTTGGGGCGGGTGTGAGATGACGTCATAGATTGCGCCATTTGTCCCGCCGGGCTAGCAGCCGGTAGATTGTGGAAGTGCTGGAGAGGGCATATTTTACCCTCTCCTCACCACGGAAGAGCCCGGGGGGGGGCAATCGGAGGCCCCGCCAGGTGTCCTCGAGGGATCGCAGCCGCAGGTGAGTAAATGTCTTTTTTTTACAGTTTTGTGCTAGCTGCCTGTGGGCGGCTGGTGTAAATAAAAGTCTACATGTAGACGCTGGTCTCCAATCATGACACTCAAACAAAAGGGTCTTTATTTGAGGGCTTCCATCCATCTCAGCAGCATAATCCGGTACAAGCAAGGTTCCTTCCCAGTTACTATCCACAGGCTTCTTCCCTCACTGTTACTCTGCTCCTCCTCTACATTAACAGTCTTCCCCTCTTGAGCTTGGAACACGCACAGAAATAAGAACACTCTAGAAGGATTGGGTCCTCCCTTATATAACCTCTGAAATGTTGCCTTACCAACTATGTAACTAGGCTCGACCAATGGCAGGGCAGGTGATGTTGCCAATGCCACCTGGCCGAGTCTCTATTTACTTACTTTAAGGGGTACGCTAGACTAATTAATATAAACTATGCTTATTCCTTAGGCAACACTGCCATCATGTGGATTCATGACGCAATGGCACCTAAGTCCCATATTTAAAGTGGACCAACACCCAGGATTTTGACTTTTTGACTAAAGTTCCTATCACTATCAGGGCCTACCCCACTGACAGGGCTCTAATCTTTCCTAACTGTAGTGTTGATCACTGTATCCACCCGTCCCATACAGACCCCAAATAAAATGCCAGGGTTGTCATTCCAAATGAGACTAATCAGTTCACAATGTTTAGTGTCACCTATTATGTGTACAATTAGAATTACCCTGAAAGCAGGACAAAACCCTTTGGTGCACTGCCCTGGAATATAAGACTCCAGAGACAGCTGCTAGCCTTCCCCCGGGGCATCAGGATGGCCCGCTGTGTAAAACTGGGGTCACCAGTAATCTTATCTTTCCCGCTTGCCCCCATGACATTGTGTTCACTAGTGACTGTGCATCCCAATTGCCCTTACAAACGTATCTTTATTTGGCTCTACTGCACATGTGCGGGCTCTCATCCAGTCAGAGCTGTTTGAAGTGCATATTTAATACTCGGCCATCAGCACTGTTTATGGCAGTCGGGAGCCAAAGCGGGCTCATCCCCAGCCGTGGGCCCGCTCCCACCACCAGGTCGCCCCATACACTTATCTTGTTTCTCTGTCCAATGGCGCATGCCAGGCATTTATGAATGGCCAGCATGGGCACGCTCCGTAAGAGGGTAGCGGCCTTTGACATGACATCAGCGGATCCGAGCACGCTGATTGGACGAGCAGACGCACAGGCACCATAGGACCGGGAAACCTGGGGGGTTTCACACAGCGGGCCACCCCGGGGGGCAAGCACCAAACCCAGGATAGTCAAAATCCTGGGTTTTGGTCCACTTTAATATTCGCACCAGGGCCCTGGCACATTTAGTTACGCCACTAGACTGATTCTTAAACCGGACCTTCAGCGTGATTTAATGAAAAGCCCAAACTCTTAAAAAACGGTTTCCCAGCATCTAAAATTAATATATTTTACGTTTTTAGTCACTAACTTATTATTCTTTCCCCCACTGGGCTGCAACTCTGTTCAGGAATTTAGGATACGGGCGCCGCCATCTTGACTCAGAAGCATCACACTTACTGAGGAGAGTAGAGTGGGATAAGGTACAGGGGGGCGGGTTATAGCTGTGCTTTGCTCAGACAGAGCAGAGCTGGGGTCAGGTAAAGGTCAGCAGTCCCAGAATGCAGAGCAGCGCAGTCAGAAGGCACTTCCTGTTTGCAGGCTGCCTGATAAGATGGCGGCTTCCATAAGCCGCCATCTTGGATGTTTAAAGGCTCATAACATGCATGCAGGTAGGATGATTTTTAAAGTGGACCAACACCCAGGGGGGATCGGCCCGGAAATCTATAAGATTCCCGGACCGATCAGATCCCGCCCCGCGGGGCATCCGAAATCGGGGGGAGGAACCCCCCAGGAGGCCCACAAACCTTACCTCAGCCCCGTTCCATCGGCACATGCGCGAGCCACGGCCAATCGGGGTGCCCCACCGAAGTGGACCAAAACCCAGGATAGTCAAAATCCTGGGTGTTGGTCCACTTTAATGTACAGAATCTGTATGTACAGGGTGTGGGAAACATATAAGATAGACTCTTATTCAGAGTGAAGGTCCGCTTTAAATGTGCTTTTTTTTCGTTCCACTCCCTCAGCAACCTGAGACCACACATGAGGGCTGACTCAGCACTGAGAATTATTTTCTGAGAAAAACATTTTTCTCATTTTTTTTTCCTCCGTGCAATTCAGCACCATTAGCTGTGCAAATGTAAAAACAAATGACACAACTAAATATGGTACTGAATCATATGGTCCTGAAAACAAATCAAATCATCAAAGAACATTTTATTTCCTCACAAGAAAACGTGAAAACAAAACCCTATCGAGCTTCAGCGAATCGGCAGGATTACATCTCGGAAGCCGCTCTTTCCAGCTCCACCTCTATCTCTATGGTTTACTCAATTCCTTCTACTTCCCTCTGTCTCTATGGTAGACTAAACTCTTCCTACTTCTCTCTATTTACCAACGTCAGTTCCTGGTGTCTTGTTAGACGAGTAACCGCCAGAGTAGGGTAGTGGGCAATGGACGATGACTTGTTACTGGCCATCCGATTGCAAGAGGAATACGACCGGGAGGGAGCGCAGGGGACATGGCGGTCCCCCCAGAAGAATCGCGAAGCTCCTGCCTCAGCTAGCAGCACCCGGGAAATGTCTGTCGTAGACCCGGCTTGGGAGCTTTTAGACCCCAGTCCTGACATTCGGGCTTTGTTTCTCCAGTTCAACGACATGTTCTTCTGGGGGAAGTTATCCGGGGTGGAGGTTAAATGGAGTCCAAGGATGACACTGTGAGTATTGTTTTATGGTGACTTGCTCCCATCGTGTGCTGCTTAGCTGTGATTGGGGGGTTCTGCCACACTTCTATGTTATTTCCCCAGTGATCGCAAATATGAAAATAAATATCCAAAGTCTCAAAACCTTTTCAAAAAGTGAGTTATGTAACATTTTGATTTTTGGTGGTGATGGTCCTAATGCAGAAATGATGGTCATGTTCTGTCCCCTGGCAAGTGACTTCCAGCCAGTGCTGTTAATGGAAATTGTCATCTGCAAAGCTAAAAATAGAAATGGTTAAAAGCAGCAACTGCAGCAAAATCATCTGGGGGAAAGGATGGACCATAAAAAACATGTTTCTTAATTAGCTTAGGCACTATAGGGTTTAAAACAGACCAAAACCTCTTCCTTCCTCAGCGTTGCTCATTTTTATTAAAATGGACCATGGTCCTTTCCCCTGGGGCACCCCGATCAGGGGTGACCCGCTGTGTGAAACTCCCCAGATCGCCAAAGTCAACTCATCTCTTCCCGGTCCTACAGCACGTGTGGCCGCTCGTCCAATCAGCATACTCAGAGCTGCTGACGTCACGTTGTCTAAGGACAGGGGCTCAGATTGCGCTGACGGCCACCTCCCCTGCTACCCTCTAACAGGGAGCGTGCCATTTGTGAATGGCCGGCGCGGGCACGCGCCCTGCTAGAAGGATAGCGCGGATACGACCACGGCTCGCCCATTTGCTGTTGGACCGGGAAACAAGGTAAGTGAATGGGGTGACCTGGGGGGGTTTCACACAGCAGGGCATCCCGATTTTGGATGCCCCGGGGGAGGGAATCGATCTTCCCGGGAATCTCGCGGTGGGTTTTGTTCCACTTTAAAGAGGAACTTCAGAGGCCATGGAGTTTGAAAGACTCTGGGGCTGACCAAATCCCACTGCCTGGGGCATCCCAAATTAAAGGCTCTGTCTCTGTACTTACCGTTAGTATTTGCAGAAGAAGGGTGTTGCTGGAAAGCTGTAAGAACATGTCTGACTTTATAGAGATAGACACTCCTTTTCTGCAGATACAAGCTGTTGACACAGCTGCCCCCATGTTGGTTGTCAGAGGCGGCATATTTTATTCACCATTACTTGACATTGCTTGATAAATCAGCTTGCACACATGTAGCTGATGGCTGATCCTAGCATGAGAGGTCCAGCACAAGGAAGAGGACTGCCTTGGCTTGTTATAAAATATAAAGCAGCCTGAATGGAAGCTACTGCCCCTGACAGCCAGCAGAAGGAGAGCAGGAAGCAGCTACATTAACCCTTTGTCTTTCCCTTTAAAACCACCTACATCTCTAAAATGTTTATTTCCCCCAAATTACATAATCCATTGTGACTGAAAATACTCCTTCAAGATGATGGAAGGAGTATTTCTACTCCTTGGGAAAAAGTCTAGTGCGACCTCTGTTTATGGGTATGTATCTGTTCAATGTTTTTTTTTTAATGTACTACTGTCTAAAATGGTTGTGTAAATAGTGGGTCGTCTGTTGAGAAGAATTCATTTGAGGTAGCTATTCCACAATTACCAGCGTGACTAGCCTATAGCAAAGAGATGTTTGCAAGCCAAACTTCTGGACTCTACTGGTAACAACTTCTGTGACCCAAAAGCCATCTGTAGTTTATACAATCCTATTAAAGCAGACCTAAAGTTAAGACGGAAAGCTTGATGTTTCTTTCAAGAATTGCCCTGGGCATCCTGATTGGGGATGCCTTGACGGATAAAGATCCCTGGAAAGCCAAAATAAAGTATTAAAGTGGACCAATCCAATCACCAGTATTTCGACTATCCTGGTGACTGGTCTCTGCCCCAGGGGCATACCAATATAGGATGCCCCCATAGGTGAAACCCCCCAGTTTAACTCGCCTTTTCCCGTTCCCACATTGTGGGCTCTCGTCCAATCAGCACTTTATGCGGCACATACTAATGCTTGGCATAAAGCCGCTGATTTGTTTGGTGTGCGCACTCCTGCTCGTCCGGCCTATCTGAATGGCTGGGCGAGGGGAGCGCGCAGAGAAGTTGGGGATGCGGTCGCTGGCGAAGAGGCATTGGGGGAGCCGCTGGGATCAGGTAAGACTACTGGCACCCCTGGGGGCAGGCTAGTGGCCGGTCCTGGAATCTTTTAGATTCCTAGCTCTGCTAGGATGTGAATATCTCTGTAATTCAGGGCTTGCTAATGGCAGGAGGTGGTACATTGGGTTACCTTCCCTGCCCTCATGAACCAGGACCCTCTTTGACTTGGAGTTGCAAATTGCAGGGTAGGCCCAAGCCCTGGGGCTTATGGGCTTTAGTGTTCTGCGCGATGGGGAAGTGATTTTAATAGACTACTTTAAGTTTGTTCTTGTAAATTTTTATTTTTTGTAATCCTGTAAAACTTTTCTTTCCAGATGTGCAGGGGTTTGCTCTTACGAAGGAAGAGGTGGCTTGTGTTCAATAAGGCTAAGTAAACCTTTGTTGGTGCTTAGACCACGAAAAGATCTTGTAGAGGTAATAAGTTAAAGCGTATTTATTTTTTTACTTTTTCAACTGGAACAAAACCCATCTTTCACTAAATGGGTGTTGTTCCTAGCACAGAGGGGCTTCCCGATCGCCGATGCCACCCTGTGCATTACTCATCTTACCATTCTCCCCGCTCCAAGTGAAATCAGCACTCACCAAAACGTGCTTTGGTGTATCCGTCTCCTGGTAACCCTCGATTTCCAATGGGGACTGAGGAGAAAGGTAAGATTAATACAGTTGAGCGGGGTAAAGCGTGGGGGGGCATCATTAGTTGGAATGCCCCCTGTGCTAGGAACTCACGTTCAAAAACACTTTTGATTGACTGACAGGTTAGTATTGCATAGTCCCCCTTGAAGTTCTGCTCTAGGTCATTGTTGCAAAACCAATTGTGTACACTGATCTGATTTTCAATTGAAAATCTCTGGTCTGACCTAAAAAAGACAACATTGCCAAGTCTAGATGTGCTGTGCTGATAGCTTCCTACCAAAAAAGACAGTGCTGCAATACATTTGAAGGGATATATATATATATATATATATATATATATATATATTAATATATTTGTGTAACCACATTATTTTACTTGTTTGTATTGACCCTAAAAGTTTGTTTTTGTTTGAATTGTATTGATCATAGTATGTACAGCTGTATATAGACCTTATTCAATCCTGTTCAGCCTGTATAAGCTTAGTCGATACACTTGGGTTATGGTTACACTCTGGGGTATAACCAGATAATGGGACAGATCTTTCTATTGACCCTGGATATATTTATACATGGTTATTAGATCACCCCTGACAATCTTTCAGGGTACTCCAGTCCCTCCTCCCCTTTTCCAATTTAGCTGCCCACCTTTGAATGCGCTCCAAGTTCTGAAATTCCTTTCTCATGCACTGGTGCCCAGAACTGTTCACGATATTCCGTATGGGGTCTGACCAGTGACTAATAGAGAGGTAAAATAACTAATGATTAACATCGCTGGGCTTTCAAGGTGTGTTGGAAAATTCCTGGTTTAGGGATCGGAACTTAGGACAGGCTGTTAATTTCTCCCTGGAGGCCATAGTCAGGGGTCACAAAGGAAGCTAGGTAGCTGCATGGTAACAGGAGAACAAAAGGCAGACAACAAAGAGGCAAGCTACTGACCACCCGGGGCATGGGTGGCCTGGTCCTCGGAGAGCCCATAATCCACCCAGTTCTGCTGAGCTGTGTGTACTCCGCTCAGCCAGGGAGCGATATGGCCAACTGCATCCCATTCGTGTTAGGAATATTGGGCAACGGTGCCTTTTAGTACACTGACATGGTGTGCTCATTGGTGCACAGAAAAGAAAACGAGGGAACCCCATATTGTGGTGCTCCTGTGTTGGTAGTCCTTCCTCCTGGTTAAAGTGGACCAACACTCACTGCTGATCGGCCGATCAGCTCCCTGCCCGCGGGGCACCCCGCTGTGGGAAACCCCACAGGACCCCCAAAAATCCTACCTTTTCCTTGTTCCAACGGCGCATGCGCGGGCCGCCGCCGCCTCTCGCGCTTCCCTCTAGCAGGGCACGGTCCCTGTTAGAGGAAGCGCAAGAGGCGGCGGCGGGCGCGCTCTTCTTGTCCGGTCCATATTCCAGCTTGTCCGTCCGCGCTGATTGGCGGAGCGCTCGCCCATGCGCCATAGGAGCGGGGTGAGGTGAGTTTTTTTTGGGCTTTCTGGGGGGTTTCACACAGCGGGGCACCCCCGATCGATAGTGAAAATCCTGGGTGTTGGTCCACTTTAAAAATAAAACGTTCATGTATGCTAGAAAGCTCGTAATGCACGCACAGATGTTTTTCAGGACAGGTTGTGAGCGAGAGCACTTCTAGTAGGGAGGGGGCTTGGTTCCGTTATCCATTTCTTGGTGTTCCATATTGGTGGACCGCATCGGTGGGAGGCGGGCAGAGGCATGAATCAGGAAGTCTATTTCCTCATTCACTGCGCCAATCTGAGAGGAGGGACAACACTGAAGCAATATTTGGCAAGCTAAGCTGTTCATTTTTTTTTTTTATTATTCTTTATTTTGTTTTGCATAGTATAAGAGTATACAACATAGGTAAACACACAAGGGAAGTGTAGCTGTCTGTAGCTCACTGTGCAAATATAAATAGACCATGTATTTATCACATTAACAATTGTCAAAAGCGTACAATGTCATATAGAAAAAAGGTCTTATCACACTCGGAGTGCTTCGCAGGTGTCGATTGGATCAAATCTTTTATCATCAAAGGGAAATGGGGGGGCTTGAAGGGGAGCATCTCCCCTAGAACCCGTCTGTCTGTTGTCCCTAGGCATCCTACCCTCTGTGGTGCCTTGAATCCTGCGCTACGTGTGAGAACGGACTTAAACATGCGTCTAAGGTATATGGGGAAGGAAAGGGGGCGGGCGTGGGATAGGATATCACTGAATAGGGAAGGGCGCCTGTTCCAAGGGGGCAATTCACTCCCGTCGCTCTCTCTCACCCCGGCTCGTATTAAATGTCTGAGTCTCCATCATCATCTGTTTGTTGCATTAACGATCCAACCCACACTTATTGACTCCGCTATCCATCAGGGTTCTATATTCCTCCGACTCCTGAAAGACCAACCAGGGCCACCAAGTGTTCCTAAACTGCTCGTCCCTGTCGTGAAGGGATAGAGTCATGTCCTTCATTTCCCTAATGGAGGATACTTCCCTCAACCAGTCTCTCACTGATGGAGCCTCCTTTTGTTTCCACAAACGAGAGACCACTTGCTTAGCTGCATTTAGTAGATGGACCGTCAGAGACCTCTTGTACTTCCCGATAGGGCGATCCACTAGATGCAGATGCAGAGTATAACTGCAGGGTCGTTTCGGGTCTGAGAACCCGTGATCTTCTCGATTACTGGTATGACCTTTCCCCAGTATGTCTGGATTTTAGGGCATCCCCAAAAGAGAGGAAATGGAGTCCCCCTTTCCCTACTACACCTCCAGCAGCAATCGTCCGTCCCTGGAAACATCTTGCTAATTCTATCTGGTGTGTAATACCATTTCGTTAGTAGTTTGTAATTCGCTTCTTGCACCTTGGTGGCAACTGAGGATTTATGTGCCAATATCGCCACCTTTTCTCTTTGCTTGTCTGAGAGGGATCTGCCCAAATCGGCTTCCCAATCCCTCCAGAACATTGGAGGAGTCTCTTGTTTCCCAGAAAGCAGTGAGTAAATCTTAGAGATAAGGTGGGAATGTTCCAGTTCGCCCGTGCAAATCCTTTCAAAAGCTGTGAGGCTTCTGCATCTATCCTTTTTAAAGCCTATGCGGGATAAGTAAGATTGGAAATAAGCTGTTCATTTTTTATTTAACATTTGTCTGAAGAATCCCTTAACAAACGCACAGTAAAAATGTTCTTATTTTTCCTCAAAAATCACCTGTACATGCAAAGAGGCAAGAACCCTTCTGCTACACCTCGCTCATGGGTACTGGCGACTGACAGGCATTTTATTATTATTATTGATGGTGTTTGCTATCCCTATACAGAGGTCGCAATCAACAACGCTGCTTAAATTGTGATTCAAAATGTAATAGGTTTTTTTTTTTTTTTTTTTTTGCTTTACAGACATTACTCCATGAAATGATCCATGCTCTTTTATTTGTTACACACAACAATAGAGACCGGGAGTCTCATGGTCCAGAATTCCTAAAGCATATGGATCGAATAAACAGCCGTACAGGAGCCAATATATCGGTAAGTATCATGCATTGTCTGATAGTATTTCAATAAATGTCCTATTGGTGGAGACCTCTACTTCCACGATTAAGCATTGTAGAACAAGTGTTTTGTAAAGCCCAATCAGCAGCTCCGACATTTGGGCGACGTCACCCAGTCAGCAGCTGCTACGACTACTCACAACGCTCTAGAGCAGACCTGGGCAATGTACGGCCCGCGGGCCGTATACGGCCCTTTGCTAGGCTCTTACCGGCCCGGGCTGAGCTGGCCAGTAAGAGACGCAGAGGAAGGGAAAACATGCCAGACTCGACGAGCCGAGTGGCCGATCGGCTGCTGCTTAACTTAGGTGATCGCCTGTGTACAGTGTGAGAGGCTTAGGTTAAGCAGCAGCTGATCAGCGCTCGGCTCGTCGGGTCTGGCACATTCTCCCTTCCTCTGAGGAAGCCAGACCCGATGAGCAGGTGATAGAGACCTGGGGACTTTGGAAGGACAGAGTAGGGGCTCCAGAGCATCAGTAAGTCTGCTCAGAAAGATTATGTAGTTTGCTTGTGTTTTCCCTTCCTGCCTGCTGTCTCTTTTTCACCATGTACCTGCCCACCATGCTCTCACCATGTCCCCTTCCTGCTGTCCACCATGCTCTCACCATGCCCCCTTCTTGCTGTCCACATGCTCTCACCATGTCCCCTTCCTGCTGCCCACCGTGCTCTCACCATGTCCCCTTCCTGCTGTCCACATGCTCTCACCATGCCCCCTTCCTACTGTCCACCATGCTCTCACCATGTCCCCTTCCTGCTGTCCACATGCTTTCACCATGCCCCCTTCTTGCTGTCCACCATGCTCTCACCATGCCCCCTTCTTGCTGTCCACCATGCTCTCACCATGCCCCCTTCCTGCTGTCCACATGCTCTCACCATGCCCCCTTCCTGCTGTCCACATGCTTTCACCATGCCCCCTTCCTGCTGTCCACATGCTTTCACCATGCCCCCTTCTTGCTGTCCACCATGCTCTCACCATGCCCCCTTCCTGCTGTTCACATGCTCTCACCATGCCCCCTTCCTGCTGTCCACCATGCTCTCACCATGTCCCCTTCCTGCTGTCCACATGCTTTCACCATGCCCCCTTCTTGCTGTCCACCATGCTCTCACCATGCCCCCTTCCTGCTGTCCACCATGCTCTCACCATGTCCCCTTCCTGCTGTCCACCATGCTCTCACCATGCCCCCTTCTTGCTGTCCACCATGCTCTCACCATGCCCCCTTCCTGCTGTTCACATGCTCTCACCATGTCCCCTTCCTGCTGTCCACCATGCTCTCACCATGTCCCCTTCCTGCTGTCCACATGCTTTCACCATGCCCCCTTCTTGCTGTCCACCATGCTCTCACCATGCCCCCTTCCTGCTGTCCACCATGCTCTCACCATGCCCCCTTCCTGCTGCCCACCATGCTCTCACCATGCCCCCTTCCTGCTGCCCACCATGCTCTCACCATGCCCCCTTCCTGCTGTCCACCATGCTCTCACCATGCCCCCTTCCTGCTGTCCACATGCTCTCACCATGCCCCCTTCCTGCTGTCCACCATGCTCTCACCATGTCCCCTTCCTGCTGTCCACCATGCTCTCACCATGTCCCCTTCCTGCTGTCCACCATGCTCTCACCATGCCCCCTTCCTGCTGTCCATCATGCTCTCACCATGCCCCCTTCCTGCTGTCCACCATGCTCTCACCATGCCCCCTTCCTGCTGTCCACCATGGTCTCACCATGCCCTCTTCCTGCTGCCCACCATGCTCTCACCATGCCCCCTTCCTGCTGTCCACCATGCTCTCACCATGTCCCCTTCCTGCTGTCCACCATGCTCTCACCATGTCCCCTTCCTGCTGTCCACCATGCTCTCACCATGTCCCCTTCCTGCTGTCCACCATGGTCTCACCATGCCCTCTTCCTGCTGCCCACCATGCTCTCACCATGCCCCCTTCCTGCTGTCCACATGCTCTCACCATGCCCCCTTCCTGCTGTCCACCATGCTCTCACCATGCCCCCTTCCTGCTGTCCACCATGCTCTCACCATGTCCCCTTCCTGCTGTCCACCATGCTCTCACCATGTCCCCTTCCTGCTGTCCACCATGCTCTCACCATGTCCCCTTCCTGCTGTCCACCATGCTCTCACCATGTCCCCTTCCTGCTGTCCACCATGCTCTCACCATGCCCCCTTCCTGCTGTCCATCATGCTCTCACCATGCCCCCTTCCTGCTGTCCACCATGCTCTCACCATGCCCCCTTCCTGCTGTCCACCATGGTCTCACCATGCCCCCTTCCTGCTGTCCACCATGCTCTCACCATGTCCCCTTCCTGCTGTCCACATGCTTTCACCATGTCCCCTTCCTGCTGTCCACATGCTTTCACCATGCCCCCTTCTTGCTGTCCACCATGCTCTCACCATGCCCCCTTCCTGCTGTCCACCATGCTCTCACCATGTCCCCTTCCTGCTGTCCACCATGCTCTCACCATGCCCCCTTCCTGCTGTCCATCATGCTCTCACCATGCCCCCTTCCTGCTGTCCACCATGCTCTCACCATGCCCCCTTCCTGCTGTCCACCATGGTCTCACCATGCCCTCTTCCTGCTGCCCACCATGCTCTCACCATGCCCCCTTCCTGCTGTCCACCATGCTCTCACCATGTCCCCTTCCTGCTGTCCACCATGCTCTCACCATGCCCCCTTCCTGCTGTCCACCATGCTCTCACCATGCCCCCTTCCTGCTGTCCACCATGCTCTCACCATGTCCCCTTCCTGCTGTCCACCATCCTCTCACCATGCCCCCTTCCTGCTGTCCACCATGCTCTCACCATGCCCCCTTCCTGCTGTCCACCATGCTCTCACCATGCCCCCTTCCTGCTGTCCACCATCCTCTCACCATGTCCCCTTCCTGCTGTCCACCATGCTCTCACCATGCCCCTTCCTGCTGTCCACCATGCTCTCACCATGCCCCCTTCCTGCTGTCCAGCATGCTCTCACCATGCCCCCTTCCTGCTGTCCATCATGCTCTCACCATGCCCCCTTCCTGCTGCCCACCATTCTTACACTTTGCCCCAGCTGATATGAGCTCTCCTTCCAGACTGCCAGAAGCCAAGGGCTTCTCTGATTGGCTGGGAAATTATCACATCAGAACGTTTGCTTTATCAGCCTGGGAATCTTATAGATCCCCTCCCCGCGGGGCATCCAAAATCGGGATGCCCCGCTGTGTGAAACCCCCAGGTCGCCCATAAACTCACCTTCTTTCCCAGTTCAACGGCGCATGCACGAGCTGCGGCCGCATGCCCGCTATCCCTCTAGCAGGGCGCGTGCCTGTGTCAGCCATTTGAGAATGGCCAGCGCGGGCGCGCTCCCTGTTAGAGGGAAGCTCGAGATGCAGCGGCCAGCGCACTCAGAGCCGCTGAGCTTAGACGTCGCTTAGACGCCCATAGCTCAGCGGCCCTCCACAATATTTTTAGTTTCTCATGTGGCCCCATGGAAAAAATAATTGCCCACCCCTGCTCTAGAGCAACTTAACGGGGATGTATAGTGAAATTGTGCAATATTAAAAATCCATATAAACACATCTGCTAATAGGAGGAGGGGGTCACTAATACATCCACCCCTCCATATAAATATGTGGTCTTAACAGAGGGGTATCTGTTTAAAATTGTGCCTTAAGGAGACACATAACATAACTTCTTATAAATGTTGCCTGTACGAAGACCCAGAACTGTAGAAGTCTTAGGTGACTGACTAAGAAAGTGTGTGGTTGGATAATGTGATCATTATGTAAGGCTGCTTGGGAACAATTGTAAGAGACCCTCCCTCAGGTATTTTCATCACTCTTTTATTCCATTATAGTTTGATGGGCTTTCATGTTTTTGCAAACATTCCTCTCTTTGCATTTTTGGGGCCGAGACATGCTAGCAGGGGATCCCCTGCATCCCGGTGACCTAAAGAAAAGGTTTTACAACAGACAAGCAATTAACTTCAGCTAGGATTTTCACTAGGAGGATGGACCTGGAAATTATAGTTCTAGGAATAGTTCTAGAATAAGCAATCATGGAAAATCAAGACCCTTGTTCTGAATAGTTGTTGTTGTTATTATTATTATTATTAGGATAATAATCTTTCATCCATACAGAAATGTATATTGTACCTTCAAGAAGAAGAGCCTTTGTTTGCTTTCCTGGACTATTCTCACGTCTTCATCTTTGGAGATCGAAATTAAATTGGGAGTTTCCACCATTTGTACAGCTTTTGCCATAATTAAAGTTCACCTATACTCGGAAAGGAAGTTTTTGTTGTCACCTTCCATCCCCAGCCCTATGCCTCAAACCAGCCTGTTACTTTTTTACCTCAGCCTTTGTCCAATATGCATAAAACACCAGGAAAAAAAACAGGAAGTAGTATTATGGTGAATGACATGCCATACGCTAATTATTTCAGTTACAACCAAACTGTCATATAATAGCAGTTAGGTTGAATTTACCCCCCATTGCTTAGCTGTGTGCTCAGCCAGGGAGCGATATGGCTGACTGCATCCAGTTCGTGTTATTAATATTAGGCAAAGGTGCCTTTGAGTACACTGACATGGTGTGCTCATTGGTACACAGAAAAGCAGATGAGGGAACCCCATATTGTGGTTCTCCTGTGTTGGTAGTCCTCCCTCCTGGTTAAAAATGAAGCGTTCAATTATGCTGGAAAGCTCCTAATCCACGCAGAGATCTTTTTCAGGACCTCAAGCTGCTTCAGCGTATTGACTAGTATGTCTGGCTTGATGGTGTAAAAGGCCAGCTGAGGTCAACAAACAGAATGCTTGCTTCTGAGTTTGCATGATCTATATCTCCAAGGTATACCACTTCTTCTCTTTTTTTTTTTTGTTTTTTTTTTTTGTTTTTTTTTTTTTAACAAGAGGAACCACCTTGCCCGAACAACAACTGTGGCTTCAAAAATTCAAACTGATGGGTAGATCAAGGTAATTCTTAAATGTAGACATCTTTTTGTTTGACTTTTGCTCGGTTTCCATTGGAACAGGCTGCCAAAGACGTTTTCATATTTTTTGTGGCCTGAAAAACGGGAGGCATGAAAAGGACAGCTGTGCTCCCGGGCAGTGCATGTAAATTTAAGCCACGCCATTTGGAGGAGGGCTGGAGGATTTAACCAATGGATGAACCCCTAAATGTCTGTGGGATCACTTGAAATCCATATCTCACAAAGTCGCTGCCTCTGATTCCATTTACTGCATTGTGATATGGACTGATGATCTCATTTAGTCTCATAGCTTCTAAGGATAGCCCAAAGATGCTCTTTAACATATGCAGAACATTGTTGCTGTTTGATGTTGCCACCAAGAGGACTGTGGCAAGTCTTCCCTTCAAAGGAGGTAAGCTCTGAGTGGAATGCTTGGAGAACATCAGGGAACCCACAGACAGTAGATGCATTCTTCTACCTCAAAAGCCCTCGTTCCAAAAGACACCTTTCTGGTACTCCAGCTCCGATGATAGAACAAAATTTCTTGATAGGAAAACAAGTCTACCACTGAGGCATCCTTGGCATGAAAGCGCACGCTCACCCATCATGACCATTCAGGAGTTGTGATAACTAAAAATGAAGTATCTTGCCTTCAACAATTGACAATTCCAAAATGACAGTTGCACTCTTACCGCATGATCAGTGGGTGCCAGGTAAGCGGAGGTGCCGCAATTATTCCAAGTCCAAAATGACCAGCACACCATTAGGGTTAGAGTTCCATAATATTCATTGTCCAAAAGTAAACAGACAAAAAAAATCTAGTCAGTGAAGAAAAATCCTGGCCAACGTTTCGGGGGATTCAAAGTCCCCCTTCCTCAGGACCGCAGAGCCAACGGGCTACCATTCAAAGAAGGGTTAAATAGACTAGAAGAACAAGAAATTCCCCCCATGAAGTCAGCAGTGACATCATAGCAAAACGTGAAGGAAAAAAAGTGAATTGGAATTATAAGTTAACTATGTATGAATTGCATTCCACAAAGAAAAATGAAGCACAAAAAAATGCATGGAAATACTTACCTCCGGGGCCATGCCAAGGCACAATTGTGTCCCGGTCATTCCCAGTCGCTGCTGTGGTAACCAGGCAACGGGCCTGAGTCTCTGCCTGCTAGAGCAGATGCCCAGTGGGCGCGGACATAAGTCTGCCCTGCAACAAGTGATGTCAGTGAGGCTCGCTCCCCATTAGAGTGTGGGCCCCACAGGGACATCACACAGTGCATGCGGCTCAATGCCATATCTCCCACTACTTAACCAAAGGGGCAGAAATGGAGGTGCTGCGCAAAGACTGTTACGGTGGCGGATCCTGAAAGCAGCCACACGTGAGTCTAAGTATTTTTCTTTTTTTTATATTGCAGCAGGCTTCGGGGCAGGGGTGACGGAAGCTCCACCAGTCACAGGGTAACCACAGATCCTTTGCACATCACATAACTATCCCTCTCATTATTTACTGACAGTAGATAACCATTGGCACCTCTTGCTGTTTGTTTGTTGGTGCCAGAAGTGACATAGGCCCTCTACACTTTACCACACACAAAGGCCCAATTGCATAACAGGGCCACATGTTGGTGTGTTATTTAAAGTGTACTTCTAGCAGTCAACATAGCGAGACCACACATTTACATGCAATTATCACATCCCATTTGTATCTATGTACCACAGTATCTAATGGTCCCATTTATGTGACGATGCCACAAACTTCTCTGAAGGTGGACCAAAACCCACTTCACCTAACCCTGGACCTAATCTAAAAATTGAAGTGTAATTCAGAACCCTCCGTTTGTGTGAAACCCACCCGAATTGCTGATCTCTTACCCTGCTCCAAACAAACAGTCATTTGAAATCTGCCTGACAGTAGAATGCTGGCAGGTGCCTGCACATAAGCCATTATATATATATATAATATATCGTACTGTGGGGTTTCACACACAGGGACATCACCAATCAATTCATAGTCCTGACCCTGGAATGCTTTGAACTTTTGGTCCACTTTAAATGTCTCGCCAAATGATTTGTTTTAATTTTTGGGGCATAGATGGCCATTGCATGCTTTTGCACACACAGGAATTTTTCCTCTGCATTTAACCCATCTGTGCAGTAAGGGGTTGGAGGGGGTTAGATGTCTTAAGTCAGGAGCACTTCAGTCAAGTCCCATGGCTGGTAATCGAACCAGCAACCTTCCACTCACATGGCCGATTCCTTACAAGGCTGTACTACCTCAGCATGAACAAAAGACTGCAAGCCAAGGTGCACATATTGGGCAAAACATTGCCAAAGGGTATGTTATGACTTCATAATCCAACTAAAAAATATAAAAACCTTTTATATAATATGCCAGATATGGATGTGCATGGCTGGGTGTATCGCATAAAATTACTGCATGATGCATATAAGACAGGTTAGGATCATATAATATTCAGTCCAGACAAAGCTTTTTCCTAGCAGCTGTGTTAGCAATATCTGGTTGAATAACCTGTCTAAACTACGCAGAATAATCTTTCTACTCATAAGACGGGGCTGGATTCCAGAGAACAACCACTGCCATAAATAAAGCCCTAAATAAATGGTTAATGTTCCATCCAAACTATAAGCATTGCTGGCCACTGCTTCAAAACACATAACGTGCATATAGATGAAGACGCATATCTGTACACACACAACAAACTCGATTGTCCGTGTAAGTCTCCATCTCCTGCAGTGACACACTTCCTCCTCTCTCCTCACAGCCCGGGAGATGCAGGGAGCAAGATGATCTGTCTGAGTGCAGAGCTGTTTGTTCGGTGTTCTCCACATGGGCAGCTGGATGGCAGCACTGTGTCTGTTGGGGGCCATCCCACTCATAGCAGAGATGGGTAGTCTCTGTGTTAGATCTCCTGTTTGAGGATGGGTGAGCTACCTTCTCAAGTTCGCTCCATGTGCAGGCCATTGAAAATTAATTTGGTACACAAAACTGGGGATGGTTCTCATCAGGGATGATCCCACCATTGATTCCAGGAAGATTTTAACGTAAAGATGAAGTCCGGTCAAAAATGAGCAGGCTCCTTCTTTAATCTGTCCCTTCTGTGAGTGTGTTACCCAACACACTTGAATCCTATTGTGGGATCTTAAGAAATTAGTTGACGAGTTCAGAAAACTTCTTTTCTTAAACCCTTCCTATAGAGCGGTAATCCAATGCATTATTTTGTCTCTTACAGGTCTATCACTCATTCCATGATGAAGTAGAAGAGTACAGAAAACATTGGTGGAGGTGTAATGGTCCCTGCCAGAACAGAAAGCCCTATTTTGGATATGTGAAACGTGCAATGAACCGAGCACCATCTTCAAATGATCCATGGTGGTCTGTTCACCAGAGAACTTGCGGTGGAACTTTTTTGAAGATCAAGGAGCCAGAGACAAGTAAAAATACAGATGCCACACATGCTAAAGGTAATAATCATTGGTAACCATTTGTCGTATGTCTAGTCCCTGTTGTGTGCAACTGCAATGAGCAATTTTCTGTTGGTTGGAGAATCCTGGAGCCTGTATCTTTTTTGTCCACGAACAGAGTAGGGTGGGGGATTCAATCCAGAGTATGAGAATCGCTCATGGATCTATAAGGAACTAGGACTTTATGACAGATGCCTTCAAAGATACTGTCGTTTAAGCGAGCCTCTTAAGTGTTATTTTTTTCTAGCACTAGCATCTGTGACTTTCTGAACCTATTCATTTTGATGAGGGATCATGAGCCTTTTATGCTGATCTATTTGTGATGTGCTGCTAATCCTAGAATCGGGGCAGCCCTGATCATTGATGACCTTAACTCAAATAGACCTGACCTGGAATCCTCATAATAGCGAGAAGGCTTTGTGGCTCTCAATCTATAAAACCTTGTAGGGCTATTGGTTGTAATTCAAGCCCTTTTTGCTCCTTAAATGATCTGCCTCTGCAGCCACTTAAAGTGGACCAAAACCCACGACGATCGGCCTGGGAATCTATAAGATTCTTGCGCCAATCTATTCCCTCCCCCCTCCCGGGGCATCCAAAATTGGGATACCCTACTGTGTGAAACCCCCCCCAGGTCACCCATTACCTTCTGTTCTGGTCCAGTGGCGCATGCGTGAGCCGCATCATCGCTATCCCTCTAGCAGGGTGTGTGCCCATGGCAGACATTTGTTAATGGCCGGCGCGGGCACGCGACCTGCAGCCGCCAGCACGCTTGGAGCTGCTCGCCTTAGAAGAAGGGACGTCAGCGGATCCGTGCTTGCTGATTGGACGAGTGGCCGTGCAGGTTCACCCCCCCATTGGGTTGTCCCGGGGGCAAGGATCAAAACCCACAATAGTCGAAATCCTGTATTTTGGTCCACTTTAAGCTTCTCATGTGTGGCACAGAGCACCTTCGTGATTTTTATGTCATTTCTGTCATCAGTTAAATTCTTGATGGCCCCTTTGATCAGGTCTCTGGTTTCTGGATCTAGGAGACCCTGTCTGATGTTTTTTTCCATGTTTCCTCATTTTTGCTTTAGACCAGATGGCAGATCCTACTGGCAGGCGAGATTTTGACTTTCCTGGGTTTTGATCTGTTCCCCAGGGGTATCCTGCCCTCTGTGTGAAACCCCCCAGTTTGTCTGAGCACCCAAACATGTTTGCTCGGCCAATAAGCGTTTACTATGTTTGTCTTTTGGCAAACTAGTCTCAATTGATATCTCTGCCCATGCACCTGCTCTATCCTATCTGAGTGGCTGCGGCAGGGGGTGCACGCTTCCCATTCCAAACAATGAGAGCCACCTGTGGGATATCCATAAGGTTTGCTTTCAAGTTTAGAACCCCTGCAATTGTGGAGCTATAAGTCTCCGGTGGAAGGGCCCAGGTTCAGACATATGTGTCCCCTGGATTACTCCCCCCCCCCCCCCCCCCCCCCAATGCCATTTTAGCATTGTACAGTGCTACTCAAGATGCCACTCTGTACAGAAGCTTGTGCCATTGTAGCTATGGAGCCGCAAATCGGAATTGATGGAAAACGTTTGTGGGTACATATGTGCAGCATTGGCAAATCTCTGGCTTCTCACAGGCAGCCAGCACCACCCTGTCAGCCAGACCAGCCCCTGTCGGAGACAGAGCTGTAGTGGTCATTTAGGGCTGTAAAACTGTAGATGTCCAGTCCTGTTAGCATTTTTTTAAATAAATGTGTATGCATGTATTCATTATAGTGTTGTTTTTTTCTGTTTTTATACGGTCTCATTGTTATATATATATATATATATATATATATATATATATATATATATATATATATATATATATATATATTTTTTTTTTTTTTTATCCCCTTATCAGTTTACTGCCTCTGCATGCCTAGAGAAAAGAGACCATGCCTAGAATCTGCATTATACCTTTTCCTCCTCAGGGCTTAGAACTAATCCTTGGCCTCTGCATGTATATTCACAATTTCATTGCCACTAGAAAAGAGATGGCATTTGTCTCTGGTTTAAATAAAGATGCATTGCAGCATCTACATGTTGGCTTTACTGAATCTGAGCCATTCCCTACTTTAGGTGATGCGGCCTTCTGGCACAAATTTTGCTACAGCTGCAGGCACAGCTTTGTTTGGCGCAGTCTGCATCAAACCAACTAATATCTATCTATGCCTGTGGTTGTCCTTGGCAGCCTGCCTTTGCTAGTTAAAATGAAATAAAAATCTGAAAAAACGTCCAACTAAATGGGCCCCTGGTGTTTCAACACCGTAAAACCTGCAATATGAGGCAGACAGAATGGGTTCAGGCTCTAAGAAGTCAACTAATTCGAGCCCTGAGCTTACGCAAATGCTGGCACAGATGTCCTAGACGCCAGCCGAAAGAGGTTGCTTTGTGCGCTATCTTGCCAAATTTGAGCAACTTAAGCCAGAAGAGACGACCAGTGCACCCAAGGCTTTGGATGTGTACCTTCATGTCGCCTAGTCAGTTTTTAAAGAGGTACTGGGAGCAGCGAGACCCTGATGGAGGCCATTAGCTTTCTTCTTTGGCCAGAACAGACGGCATATTTGCAATGGAAAAACAGCAACTGAAGTGCTCATCTGCCATCCATTTTTATAATTTTTCTATGCTTTTTCAGTTGGTCAGAGGGAAACCATACCTCCCCCTGCACTAGATTTGTCATAAATCTTCTTACAGTTAGGGATCTCCTTGGGCAGGTTTTCGTTTTCTCAGAGCCAGGTTAGAAAACTCGCTTTTTTTTAGGAGGTAAAATTGCCATTCACTTTCATTGTCTGCTTTGGGGCTGATTCATAGCCAGGTGAAAATCTAGACCTGGTAGACAATTAAAGTCAGTGGCAGTTTCCTCTTCTAAAAAGGAGTGAGAATTCTCACCTGGCTCTAAATCGACCCTAAGGTGTTAGTGCATTATGCCCTCTGCATGATTTTATCAGCAGTACAGGCCTCCCTTTAAGATTAAAGCTACTACCACGCTATATATCTGTTCCAAAAAGTTGCCTTTTTGATGGCAGTCCGTTCTATAAATAGCGTTTTTTTTACATTGGCAGTCTTGTCAGTTAGGTTGCATTTCCTCAATATCCGGTTTTTGATCATCTTCTAGGTTTCATTGCAAAGGTGATGTCAGCCTTCTACATTAAGTTTATATAGTGAGGGGAACCTGGATGTATCCCCCCAAATGACCACCATACAACAAGCCGCACTCAAATAGTTAAAATGACCATCTATTTTATTAATAAATTAATTCCATAATGATTTTAGAAAAAATATATGTACAAGTAGTAATTTTATCAACATATACAACAACACAGGACATAATTAAAAAACATATATACAAGCACAGGGGATCCTATCTATGGAGACTATATGAATAAAACTGGTGCTGGGTGGCATATCATAATCTGATCAATGCATCTGATTGGATAATATATATAAGTATGCCAGCAAGAGGAAAAATTGACACAAGTGATATAACCTATATCAAATGAAACGCAATGTGCAAGTGTATGTGCAATTCAACAACAATAAAAACAGCAATCCAAGAGCTAAAAAATATATATATAAAAATATGAAAAGTATGGGCAATAGTGTGCCACAATAAAGTGCATACAAAAATAGAAATCTATTGACAAAACCACAATGGGTGCTAGATCAAAGTGCTATAGTGCAATGCGGCATAAGTATAATAATTAAACCAACCAAGAAAGTATAAGCAAAAAAATTTAAGCTAAAACACCGCTGAGCAAGGATGATACAAGAGAGTATAAGTAACAAAAATTTACATCACCTGTCTCCCGGGGATCCCCCGCCGCAGCCGCCACCGACGCGTTGCGTGTCAATCAGACACTTCGCCAGGGTGTATCGGCTGGTGGGGATTCCCTCTCCCTAAATACCCCAAAACGGTAACAAGCTGGCCAATGGGATGCGGCCGTGTCACCGCCCACACGTACGCACCGCCCGGCCAATGAATGAGGCCGTAAGGGCAATACGCCAGACGGCACGCCGCCGCATCGCCACTAGACCGCAGTAGCGGTGTGCACCTGCGTGAGACACGCCGCCGGGCGCGCGGCAGGCCGGACGCACTCCCCTGCAGTAGGAGGCTCCGGCCAGGCCACCCGCCCGGCCGCGCGCACATCGCGCACGCGCACACCGTCCACCCAGCAGCTGAAGAATTGTCAGGTGCAGGAGCGTGGAAGGTGAGTATTCGGGGAGGGGGAGGAAAAACACCTAATGGATACACATGTATGACAACACCATATAAGACAATAATAAAGAACACCACATTACTGTACAATACACATACATCAATACAACACCAACAATATTTACAAGTGTGTTGTATAATGCTGAGTGGATAAATCTCTGATATATCTATTAAATTTAAGTGGAAAAGATAAGCAATGATACAACCTATTATTCATTGTTCAATGGGGATAGATATATAAATATCGGCAAGTATGCCATATATTCCCAATCCCATATATTAAAGGGGGCCACCCCCCATATAGTACAGGAATATCACCACCCCTATAGTACCCCAGGGTTATGAACAAAAAAGATCATTGAGGGCGCCTAATATCAAGACCATATGCCATGGCTCTATTGTGCTCCAAGCGGCAACTAGAGCGTAATTCCCTCATAACATTAACCCCTGGGGTATGTAATTTAATTTAACATGGGGGTGTCTAAATTGAATGACAAAGGTCCCCAGTTTGCCCAACTGTGGTAAACACAAGGCCCCTCAATGTTAAGCGGCCCAAGGCCAGCTGGAACATGACCAAACATCAGTGTCATTATTAACGGGACCACAAGATATATTGGGGTCTGTTGGGACATATAGAAGTGACCACAATCCAATTCATGACTGGGATACCATAGGGTCAATTTTACACCAGATTATACAGAGAGCAAGGAATAAAAGAGGGATAAACGGCAAAAGAAGAACAATACAGCAGAGACAAACACTGAAACCTCCAGTTTAACAGTGTGTTCGTCCCAATTTCAACGTGCAGCTTGATATTTTTGTCAATCAGATTAATGTGTTTGCACCATGCAGCAGTTGGACGCTACACGCACCCAGCATGATATTGGTACATGTGCATCTTGTTCACAAAAGTTGTTTGTCACAGAAGTTGTTCACAGAGGTTGTAATTCACAGGAGTATGTTCATTCCCCTGTAAGACACAAGACAAAAATAAACAGAATAATCAGTCCATATAGCAAAAGGTTCTAACATTGTTCTAGTGTGAACCCATATATGTAGAGGCCTGCGGCATGCCAAATGCAGCCATATGGCGGTGCACACGAGTGCAACCGACAGTAAAGATAATCAAATAAAATAATAAAAGGAGAACCCAAAAGGGTATGTCTAATTAGTCACAGTCACGGCCCAAGAATGAGGTAAATCCAAAGTCCTCATTCATGCCATACGGGGCACGTGTCCTTAGAGTATATATCCATTGGGTTTCTTTTTGTTCAAGCCTCCTACATTAGGGAAAAATGGCAATACCAGCACTTCACTAATCCTTCTCTTTGCCAGGTGAAAGCTATGTTCACCTTCCTTGTAAAAGGTACAAGAAACATTCAGAAATCTGGTTTGCTTTTTTGTTGCCTCAGAAGGCCTCTAGAAAAAAGCCTCCACTTCAGTGTCACCAAGTCTACAGATTAGAGGTCTACATGGATTGGGGTCAGTATGTGCAATCTTCACTTATGGAAAATTTTACAAGAGCTGTGTTCCTGGGTGCTTGGGCAACAAACCACAGTGAAACCGGGTTCAAAGAATCCACAAGGTCATTGGTTCATACTGTTTATAAGATTGGCACGTTAGCAGCCTGCAAGGCCATAGAATCAGTTGATGCTGTTTAGAAGATGTGTTCTCATTAGAATTCATTCAAGTTTGAGGTTTTATGTTTACAGTCTCATTTAAATATCTTTAGAATGCCCAACCGTGTCCTCCTGCTTTAAAGTGGACCAAAACCCAGGATTTTGACTATCCTGGGTTTTGGTGCTTTCTTGGGGTGTCCCGCTGTGTGAACCCCCCCTCCCAGATCGCAAAAGCCAACTCACCTCTATCTGGTCCTACGGTGCATGCGCGGCCTGCTCGGAGCCGCTGACGTCATGTTGTCTAAGCCTTCCGCTAAGGCCAGTGGCTCCGAACACGCTTGCGGCCGCATCCAAATAAGTAAACCAAAGTATGGATTAGGTTTCACTTGTAAAATAGTATACCAGACCAATCAGACATCCCCTGCCCTGGAACACTGGCGTGTACCCCCCGGGGTACGTATACTGCAGGTTGAGAAAAAGCATTCTATATGGCACAAAAAATATGAGACTTTAGTATTCACCATGAAATACTTCTAATCATGCAGGAGACACTGCTCCCACCCTGTGGGAGGTTGCATATGCTTTCTGTTCACATGATAGAGGTGCTGTCTCTCATGGAAGGTGTAATGATTCGGATCCGGAACTGGCTGTTTCATATAGGTGCCATTGACATAAAATCTTCACGGGATGTGAGTAGCTACCCATTCAATCCACACATGCAAATAATTCAAGCCATAGATGTCCATAAAAATGTGTGTGTGTGTAAAAATGAGAAATGACACATAAATGACACATAAACAAAGAAAGGTGCAAGAAGCCATGGAAATGACACACAAAATCTAACCGTAATTAAAAAGTAATCCGGCCACTTTGCAAATGAATATCGGCTGGATCAACTCATGGCTTATAAAAGTTGTCTCATTACCAAGGTGTCAAGCAAGAAACCTCTCGTGATGGGTCAGGATTGCCACTAGGAATTTTGTGGCCCCAAACAGCCACCAGTGGCAAGCCTGAAATCTAAAAGTTTCCAGGGACGGGCACTGGCTTTGTCCTGGGGCATCCCGAATCAGGATGCCCCACTGTGTGAACCCCCCAGGAAACCCAAATAAAGATACCCAGGGAGATGTAATCGGGTGGCTTTTGGTCTATGTTAAGACTAAAGGAAAGGAAGCTCCTTTCATCTCTGCTGTTTCAAAGTATGCACAAATATGATAAGGTGAAGGAAAGACGATGGGGGGCCCCCCTGACCTACCGGGCCCTGATGCATTTGCACCCCCTATAGTTGCGTACATGATGGGCCCCCTTAGTTGGGCTATCAGTTCTCCTCTGCCCCTTCCCCTTAAAGCGCAACAAAACCCGCTGCGGCTAGAACTGGAAACTAAAGTTTTTATTATGGCCTCGCCTTTCCCTGCCAAGTCAGATGCCTGCAACTACTGAACATGCCTCAGCCTTGTATCTGAAGGGAGATGTGGGCAGCGGGCAGGGCAGATGACATAATTGGGAGCCGGCTCCGAGACGTTTAGCTCCTTTTAGCCGCTGGTGATGGGGGCAGACGAGGCGGGGGGGGGCAGACTGCAAGTTTTTTTTTTTTCCTCCACCAAATGACAGCGAGGTTGTTCTGCAGAGTGCATTGAGGGAGCGGCATCACTGCGCGGATGAGTCTAGCTGGGCCCCCTCGGGGTCCTCAATCCAATTGAATTTGTGGGAGATAGTAAAGCTCAGAGTTTTATAGAAGACGCCTACGGAGCCTTCAGGATTTGAAGAGCGTTTATGTGGAAGAAGTATTAATGCGGAACAAGACCCAGGTTCTTGACTATCCTGGGTTGAATATCCTATCCCATTTTGGTCTGCCCCGCTGTGTGTAACCTCCCAGATCGCCCATAATAACTCACCTCTTCCCGGTCCAATGGCACATGCGCATAGGTTTTTCAGTGGGCTGCTCGACAGTTTTTAGGTTGTAGATTTCCTTTAAGGTGACACCTAACTTTTTATATAAGGGTGATTGGGTCCTCCTGGGCCTTCCGACACCAAAACGACGCAGCTGTTTGATACAGATTTTGACTGCCACATCTTGCAGGATGCCCTCTAAATTAAGTCTGATTTATTTTTTTTTGGCTCATCGGTTAATGATGCTGTGTTTATGCGTAAATTCTATTTCTATTAGTGCAAGTCATTTATTGCCTCTTACGCACTTGTTACTGCTTTAAAGCAGACCATTCACCGCATTTGCTGGCCAGTGTAAAAAACTCCAAGGCCGGACAGCCCCGATTCGGGGTGCCCCACTGTGTGAACCCCCAATTGCTTACGACTCCTCACCCCACTCCTTATGCATGCCATATAGCATTGGCTAGAACGGAGCGCCAGCATCAGGAGCGTATCTGTATCTTCTGTTTCACTGCAGAGTGTGCACATGCGCCGTTGGGAACAGTGAACAGGTGAGTCGAGTGGGTGATATGGAAGGGTTTCATACAGTAGAGCCTCCCAAATCGGAATGCCCTAGGGACACCTATGGGCAGGATAGTGTAACTCCTAGTAACGAGTCCTTTTTTAGGACATATAATCCTGCTTAGATACTCCTGGACTAGGATGAGTGAAATTGACATTCACAATGCTATGTCCTTCCTTAGATTCTGGATTAGAGATGTGGCATGCGGGGTGGGTCTTCTGGGCTTCTTTTGCCGGAGAAGGGGTATATGAGAAATTCTTTCTGAATTCCTGGCGTGAGGGCATAATATACCTTTCCTTTCTGTAGGACCTCAGGGGAGGGCTATAACTATTAGTAACTAAATCTTTTGTTTCGTGTTTTTTTTTATTTTTTTATTTATTTTTTTTTTTCAGATAAGAGTAAGGGAGTTGATATTCGTGCATTTACTAGCAATGGTTTTAAGATTGGTGAATCAAGTCAATCCTCTCTTAAGAAGAATGTTCAGAATGGCATTTCTTTCCCAGGTAAATCAAGTTTTTTACATCTCTACACTAAATCTGAAGTGAACGCTAAAATAATGTCTGTCTTACCTGTTAGGCATGATAACCTCTCTGCAGCCTGAGATGTCTAGAGAGATGTTATCATGCCTAACCAATATCTCTTCTTGTATTGTGTATGAGCCATCCCTGGATCACTTTTATATTTACTTCTCCAGCAATCCCACAGTGTATGAGACACATACAAGGCTTTCCTTTGGCTGATGTGCATACCTGCGCCGGACATTTCTGAAAGGCTGATGCAGGTACACGTAGGAGAGGTTTGCACTCCATTTTGCTTTAGTTAGTCACTGATGGAGAACCCACGCATGTGGAGAGAAATGAAACCTGGGATTGTATATCGTAGTTTATTAATGTCCTAATAAAGCAAGATTATAGTTTTAGATATTTAGGTGTTGGAGGGCTAATTTCTAATTTACCATTGGGGGTCCCACTGCCTGCTAGGGTAGGAGCCAAGCTCCTTCCTTTAGGGGATTTAGCCTCCCTTGGTTACAAAGCATTATAGTGTTCAACAAAGAATATATCGGCTGATGCCAGGGTGGTGGTGATGGTTTCATTTATATGATCTGTTCCGGGAGTTTCTGGTTAGACTGACCCTTTTTATAGAAAAGGATCCCTGCTCTGAGACATATGTTGCCCTCTACATTTCTTCCTGTATTTTCTATGCTTTTAAACATGTGATCATCCTAAGAGAGGTGGCCAGACCTCTCTTCCGCAGTGTTACTATCTACTGCTAGGGAACAGCAGAGCCCATAATGTGCAAGAGTCCTAGTACTAACCAGCTAGTTTAATTTTACTTCATTTGACTGGGCCATCAAAATTAAGACCTTTTCAAGGTTTCCACTGGTGAGCCAGATTCCAATTTCCAAAATATAGGGTTTTCATTCTGCCACTGTGAACTTCCTGCAAGATGTTCCCTCCTTAGCCCCTTGTTTTTGAAATCATAAAGGTTCATGAAACGTGGACTCTTGGTTCTTTCATCTCTTGAGCATTTTCCATTTGTGCTTAAACTCTCTATGTAAGGTTTGCTGTAAAGTGACTCTCCTTTTGGCATTTACCTTTATGAGGATGGTCTTGTCTGTCATACCACCTAGAATTTTTTGGACTTGCTTGTGGGCAATTAGGTTTTAAGGGGGTTTCCTAAGCACTGTGGATTTGGATTTCATTTGGTCTTCCTTTTAATGGAAATGGGAGCCTCTTTGCCCTAATCTTCATTGCCTTGGGGCAGAGTGTATACATCTGCTGGATGTAGAAATAGTGGTTCAGTTGAATTGTTCTTTGACTAGTAAGTTTATATAATTTTCCCTCCCTTTTTGTTTATGTCCATTAGCCCCCCCCCCCCCCAAGAGGTATGTTGTTGATAGGGATTTGTTTTAGAGGGATAACAAATGGGCCATGTGCCAATGTATGATAGAGAAAGCAAAAAAGGGGTGTTGTGGTATTTATTGTGCAAGTACAAAATCACAACTAGCTTTTCACAGAATTGATATAGGTTAAAAAATATAGCATTGTACAATAGTATATACAAAGTCATAATATGCAAGGTTCATTATTAAATATGCAAATTTTTCATAGTATTTTGAAAGAAACCATAATTGGCTTTGGGGGTCAGTAACCAGCCACCAGGGAGGTTATATGTAGTTTCACAGCAGAGTGTGCACATGCGCCGTTGGGAACAGTGAACAGGTGAGTTGAGTGGGCGATATGGAAGGGTTTCATACAGTAGGACCTCCCAAATAGGAATGCCCTAGGGACACCTATGGGTAGGATAGTGCAATTCCTAGTAACGGGTCCTTTTTTAGAACATATACTCCTGGACTAGGATGAGTGAAATTGACATTCACAGTGTAATCCTATCCCTTAAATTCTGTAGGATTCTCCCCACCACAATGCTATGTCCTTCCTTAGATTCTGGATTAGAGATGTGGCATGCGGGGTGGGTCTTCTGGGCTTCCTTTGCCGGAGAAGGGGTATATGAGAAATTCTTTCTGAATTGGTGTCTGAATTCCTGCCGTGAAGGCATAATATACCTTTCCTTTCTGTAGGACCTCAGGGGAGGGCTATAACTATTAGTAACTAAATCTTTTGTTTCGTGTTTTTTTTTTTTTTTTTTTTTTTTTTCAGATAAGAGTAAGGGAGTTGATATTCGTGCATTTACTAGCAATGGTTTTAAGATTGGTGAATCAAGTCAATCCCCTCTTAAGAAGAATGTTCAGAATGGCATTTCTTTCCCAGGTAAATCAAGTTTTTTTTTTTTTACATCTCTACACTAAATCTGAAGTGAACGCTAAAATAATGATCTGTCTTACCTGTTAGGCATGATAACCTCTCTGCAGCCTGAGATGTCTAGAGAGATGTTATCATGCCTAACCAATATCTCTTCTTGTATTGTGTATGAGCCATCCCTGGATCACTTTATATTTACTTCTCCAGCAATCCCACAGTGTATGAGACACATACAAGGCTTTCCTTTGGCTGATGTGCATACCTGCGCCGGACATTTCTGAAAGGCTGATGCAGGTACACGTAGGAGAGGTTTGCACTCCATTTAGCTTTAGTTAGTCACTCTGATGGAGAACCACACATGTTCTGTGGGATCAAGTAAGGAGGATGGCTCACTGGAGAGAAATGAAACCTGGGATTGTATATCGTAGTTTATAAATGTCCTAATAAAGCAAGATTATAGTTTTAGATATTTAGTTATTGGAGGTCTAATTTACCATTGGGGGTCCCACTGCCCGTTAGGGTAGGAGCCAATCTCCTTCCTTTAGGAGATTTAGCCTCCCTTGGTTACAAAGCATTAGAGTGTTCAACAAAGAATATATCGGCTGAGGCCAGGGGTAATCATGGCTTCCACCTGGAGATGGTGATTGTTTCATGATCTGTTTCGGGTTAGACTGACCCTTTTTATAGAAAAGGATCCCTGCTCTAAGACATAGGTTGCCCTCTACAATTCTCCCTGTATTTTCTATGCTTTTAAACATGTGATCATCCTAAGAGAGGTGACCAGGCCTCTCTTCCACAGTGTTACTATCTACTGCTAGGGAACAGCAGAGCCCATAATGTGCAAGAGTCCTAGTACTAATCAGCTAGTTTAATATTCTTAGTATACAGTATGTCCTGCTCCAGATATAGTACTTACACTCGGGTATTACTCCGCCAGATGGCGCTGGACTGCAAAGACATCGAAAATAGGCTCCTCACAGCCCCTCAAATACCCAGGGACCTCCCATAAATCCCCAGATTTTCTCTGCAGTCTGGACTGCGAAGGACGAGAAATGGCTCTCTCTCTACTCGCAGGTGAGCGGGGCTATTAGCCTGCGGCCCTGTAGGACTATTCCCACCCGTTCCATTATTAATATGGCTCCCAGCCTTGGCTGCGCTGGTCGGGTGATGGTAGGCAGCACCGCTGTTAGGTGCTTAGGAGCGCTGCTCCACCGCAATCCCCCACCAAAGGGTAGGCGGTTCAGGCTTATGGTGAGCCTCTATGGGATGCCCCTCCAGCACTATTGCCCCTGCCTATCGCTGGGCCCTATTTTAAGTGGCCGCTGTCCTCCCTCATTCTCCTTGTAGCCTTCGGGGGGAAAGGGGGGGGGGGGGGCTGTCGGTGTATATGCTATGTATTTACGTGTATTAGCCTTATGCTTTATTTCACTCTGCTTTGTGTCAGCTGCCGCCCTGACTTGCTTTACTATGTCTGTATTTAAAATTGCCGCGCCTTTTTTGTCACTATGTTCCGCGTTTGGCGGCGGCGTTACGTCAGGCGCCGTCATTGGCTGCTTGTCACGTGTTGGCTTTGCGCTCTTCGGGGGGGGGGCGTCTATGGCGCGTTCCGCGTCATTGCTGGTGCCGGCTCGCTCCTCGAGGTATACCGACGCCATTTTTAGTCTGCTTGGTCGGCTTATGCGTGACGGACCTCTACCTACCGCGGTCCGTAAGTGCCCTCGCTGGCGGCTTTATTATCACCTTTTTATTACTGTCTGCTTACTGCCCCCTTTATTATGTCTTTAAGGCGGGCGAATCCATTGGCTTCTCCCGGCCCTCTATTAGTTGGTTAACTTGTGAGGCCTAGTGTAATTACTGCCACTTCCCTAGCAGGTTATTGAGGCATCCAGGGTTGCTGTATAGCGTTAATCCCTATCCTCCTATAGTGCCGCTATAATCACCATATGGAGGCATCTCAGGATAATGTGACCGGGGTTCCTTCGGGACAAGCCTGGCTGTGTGTAGCTTGTGGGGTGTCCCCTATTAGCGCTGACAATGCGCGGGTCTGTGTACCATGTGCCGAGCAGGTGCTTGCGCTGCAATCTGACCTTCCAGTGGCTGGGCCTGCACCTCGTTTCACTTCAGCTACCCCCCCCCCCCAAGCTTAAATCTCACTCCTACTGAGTTGCATACAAGTGGGGATTCTCAGCCTGATGTGTCTTCTAGACTGGCTACTGTTGAGAAGTTGATTGCTAATACCTTGGCGCGTAAGGCCCCTGCTAAAAAGCGGCACTTAATGCCCAATGTCACTTCTTTTCCCTATGGAAACTGATGAGTTTTGGAATCTTTGTGGCTATACCCCTTCGGATGAGGGGGAGCTTTTCTCTGATTCGGGTCATCTGATGAGAGGCCAAGGGGTCATGACGATTCTGGCTCTGACCCCTGGGCCCCGGATGACACTAACAGATTGCTGACCCAGATTTTTGAGGTTCTGTCCATTTCTCCCCAGGCAAAGGGGGGAACTTTTCCATACCGCTAAGTCACGTTTGGAATTTCCCGAGCAAGCACATTTCAATAACCTTGTGCTCAAGGAATGGGAGCGCCCCAGTAGACTTCCTGGGGTACCTAAAAGTTGGGATAGGAAGTATCCCTTTCCTGCTGAAGTGTTGGTCATCCCCTCCCGAGGTGGATGCCCTTTTCCTAGGGCTATCTAACACCTCTGTCATGCATTCTCCTGACTACTACCCTGCGGGATGCTGAGGACCAGCGCATTGACTAGCTGGCATCCCATGCTTTTGCATGTGTGGGGATGGCGCTGCGCCCGGTCTGTGCCTCTGCCATTACCACTGTGGCCACTAGGACCCTGATCAGAAGTATACTTGATAGTGCCCCTGATGATTTGCCTTGTGAGGTGTTTAATGCACTCTCCGGTTGTGATGTTTTTGTAAATTTTGTCCTCTCTGCCTTGGATGACATCATTAGAATGTGTGCCAGGACATCTGCCCTTGTGGTGGCTATACGCCGCTCGGTTTGGCTACGCCAGTGGGCTGCTGACAACGCTGCCAGAAAGGCCCCCACTGGTTTTACCTTCAAAGGACTACGCCTGTTTGGGGATCGCCTGGACCTTTTTGCTAAGGGAGGCAAGTTACCCCAGTGCAGACGGCAGTCTCGGCCCTTTCGGGGTCAGGGCTCCTTCTCCTCCCCCTACCGTGGTGCTAGACAAGGGAGGGGGGTTTCCTTTACTGGGGCCCGGGGAGATTTCTGGGGTAGGGGCAGAGGACGTGGACGTCCTGGCTCCTCCGGGGTCCCAAGGCTAAATCCTCTCCCAAGCCCCCTCAGGCATGATGGGGCGCCCTCACCCATTCAGCACTTCGCTCATGTCTGGAGGCTTCATGTCTCAGACCAGTGGATTCAGGAGGTAGTGTCCTCCGGTTACAAGATAGAGTTTGCTGCCTGGCCGCCCCCAAGATTCATCAGATCCCGGATTCCTCAGAACCCTGTGTTAGCTCAGGAGCTAGTGCAGGCAGTGCAAGGCCTCCTGGAGCTGGGGGTCATCTGCAAGGTCCCTTTAAGAGAAATAGGCAAGGGCTTCTATTCCAACCTATTCCCAGTCTCCAAAAAAGATGGTTCAGTCAGGCCCATCCTGGACTTGAAGATCCTCAACAAATTTGTCAGGAGCAGGCGCTTTCGCATGGAAACTCTGCGCTCTGCCATCAGTTCCCTGCGCCCAGGGGATTTCATGACTTCTGTGGACATCAAGGATGCTTACCTTCATATTCCTGTATTTCCAGGTCATCAAAGGTTCTTCAGGTTCGCTCTGGGGGATCAACACTACCAGTTTGTGGCATTGCCCTTTGGTCTCACGTCAGCTCCCAGGGTGTTCACCAAGGTGCTGGCTGGCGTGATGTCTCTGCTCAGGTATCAGTGCGTCCGCGTGCTGCCTTATCTGGACGACATTCTCATCACCTCCCAATCTCTACATCAGGCAGAATTGGATACTCAGCTGGTGGTGTCCACCCTGGAGTCATTTGGATGGGTGATCAACCACCCCAAGTCCTCACTGTCCCCCTCCTTGGTGACTCCATTCTTAGGAATGAATCTGGATACAGTTCAGGCAAGGATTTTCCTTCCTCAATAGAAGGTGGACGGTCTGATTGCACAGGTTTAGTTCCTGCTATCTTGTCATCATCCCTCCATCAGGCAGGGGATGCAGCTGGTGGGCCTGATGGTGGCGTGCTTCGAGGCGGTCCCTTATGCTCAGTTCCACTTGAGGCCTCTGCAACTCCACCTCTTGTCAGTGTGGGACAAGGATCCAGCATCCCTGGACGGGGCTGTGTGCTCTCCCCCCTGGTCAGGAGGTCCCTCTCGTGGTGGATGGACTCAAGGAACCTGTTGGGGGGGCAGATCCTTTCTTACCCCTTACTGGGAGACGGTCACCACGGATTCCAGTCTGTCAGGTTGGGGGGGTTTCTGGAAGTCCCTGCAGTTCCAGGGGAGGTGGGGCTCTCAGGAGGCCCACACACCTATCAGTGTCTTGGAACTGCGGGCGATCAGGCTAGTTCTGGCTCAGTTGACTACTCACCTTCGGGGCCTGCCTGTTCAGGTGCGCTCGGACAACCAGACGGCAGTTGCCTACATCAACCATCAGGGAGGGACCTGGAGCAAGGGGGCCCTCCAGGAAGTGTCTCTGATCCTGTCCTGGGCGGAGGCCAATGTTCCCTGCATATCAGCTGTGTACATCCCGGGGGTGGAAAATCTCCTGGCAGACTCTCTGAGCAGGGGGACCTCTCACCAGGGAGAATGGTCCCTATGTAGCAGGGTGTTCCAATCTCTGTGTCACCGTTGGGGCCAACCAGATGTGGATCTGTTTGCATCCCGTCACAATCACAAGCTACCAGCCTTTGTCTCCAAGTCCCAGGATCCTCTGGCTTGACCACGGATGCTCTGGCAATGTCATGGCAGGACTTTCAGTTTCTGTATGTCTTCCCTCCATTCCCCCTGCTGGGCAGGGTTCTGCGCAAGATTGCTCTGGAGGGGGTGCCAGCAATTCTGGTGGCCCCCAGGTGGCCAAGAAGAGTGTGGTTCGCAGACGTGGTGCAGCTGGCAGTAGATCAGTACGCTCTGCCCTTGGTGCCAGATCTGCTCACTCAGGGCTCACTACGCCATCCCAATTTACAAACTCTGGCTTTGACGGCTTGGCTGCTGAAACCTCCATCTTGACAGAGAAGGGGCTGTCTTCCTCGGTTGTGGATACCTTGATAAAGGCTAGGAAGACGTCTTCCTCTTCCATTTATTACAGGGTTTGGCGTGCCTACATTGACTGGTGTGAGTCTAAGTCTCTTCCCTGTCGTGTGTTCTCTATTCCCAGGATTCTGGAGTTCCTACAGCATGGGTTGGAGATGGGGCTCCAACTTAGTACTCTAAAAAGTCAGGTTTCTGCCCTGGCTGTTTTCTTTCAGAAGTCCTTTGCTCAGCATTCTCTGATTAGGACTTTTTTCCAGGGGGTGACTCATGTGCGTCCCCCACGTAAGACTATGGTGCCTGTTTGGGATTTTTAACTTGGTTTTGTTAGCCTTGCAGGGTGCTCCCTTTGAACCTGTGCAGGATGCTTCCCTGGCCGTTCTTACTCTCAAGGTTGTCTTTTTGGTTGCCATCACCTCTGTTAGGCGTGTGTCTGAGTTGGTGGCGCTTTCCATTCAGCCCCCCTACTATGAGAGACACCAGGACAAGGTGGTGTTTCGCTTCAAGCAAGATTTTCTGCCTAAGGTAGTGTCTGCCTTTCATTTGAATCAGGACATTGTTCTTCCTTCATTGTGCCCTAATCCTAGTAATGCTATTAATTGTAATTGCATTCTTTGGATGTGGTTAGGTGTCTGAAGTACTATCTGATGGCTACTGCACCTTTCAGAAAAAATGATGCTCTTTTTGTGGTCCCTTCTGGTCCTAGGAAGGGTTTGGCTCCTGCCAAGTCTACTATCAGCAAATGGATCCGTCAGGCTGTGATTCAGGCCTGTTCTGCTAAGGGGAAGAATCCTCCCTTCCGCCTTACTGCTAATTCTACTCGTGCTATTGGTGCTTCTTGGGCCTTTCAGCACCAGGCTTCTGTTGAACAAGTTTGCAAGGCCACTACTTGGTCTTCTGTTCATACCTTTTCAAAGTTTTACAAGGTTGATGTTAGGGCCTCAGCTGATGCTGCTTTTGGCCGAAAGGTTCTGCAGGCGGCAGTGGTTTAAACTGTCTGCTGTTTGGGGATCCCACCCTACTTTATGGACACTGCTATTGGATGTCCCGATAGTAAGTACTCTATCTGGAGCAGGACGTACTGTATACTAAGAATAATACAATTCTGTGATTACTCACCTGTAGAATTGGTATTATGAGTATACAGTACGTCCTGCTCCACCCCACCCTTGGTTTTGCATTATCTTGGATCCCCTGTATGGTGATTGTTATCATTGTTATAGTTACTAGTTTGGGTTGTTTAATTCTCCCGGCTTCTCATTAACTGCTTTTCAATGCTGGGGATTTGTGGGAGGTCCCTGGGTATTTGAGGGGCTGGGAGGAGCCTATTTTCGATGTCTCTGCAGTCCAGTGCCATCTGGCGGAGTAATACCCGATAGTAAGTACTATATCTGGAGCAGGACGTACTGTATACTCATAATACCAATTCTACAGGTGAGTAATCACAGAATTGTATTTTTACTTCATTTGACTGGAATCTGGCTTACCAGTGGAAACCTTGAAAAGGTCTTCATTTTGATGGCCCAATTTCCAAAATATAGGGTTTTCATTCTGCCACTGTGAACTTCCTGCAAGATGTTCCCTCCTTAGCCCCTTGTTTTTGAAATCATAAAGGTTCATGAAACGTGGACTCTTGGTTCTTTCATCTCTTGAGCATTTTCCATTTGAGCTTAAACTCTCTATGGAAGGTTTGCTGTAAAGTGACTCTCCTTTTGGCATTTACCTGTATGAGGATGGTCTCGTGGTCTGTCATACCACCTAGAATATTTTGGACTTGCTTGTGGGCAATTAGGTTTTAAGGGGGTTTCCTAAGCACTGTGGATTTGGATTTCACCTGGTCTTCCTTTTAATGGAAATGGAAGTCTCTTTGCCCTAATCTTCATTGCCCTGGGGCAGAGCGTATACATCTGCTGGGTGTAGAAATAGTGGTTCAGCTGAATCATTCTAGGACTAGTAAGTTTATATCATTTTCCCTCCCTTTTTGCTTATGTCCATCCCCCCCCCCCCCCCAAGAGGTATGTTGTTGATAGGGATTTGTTTTAGAGGGATAACAAATGGGCCATGTGCCAATGTATGATAGAGAAAGCAAAAAAGGGGTGTTGTGGTATTTATTGTGCAAGTACAAAATCACAACTAGCTTTTCACAGAATTGGTATAGGTTCAAAAATATAGCATTGTACAATAGTATATACAAAGTCATAATATGCAAGGTTCATTATTAAATATGCAAATTTTTCATTGTATTTTGAAAGAAACCATAATTGGCTTTGGGGGTCAGTAACCAGCCACCAGGGAGGTTATATGTGGTGATTGTTGCCCTATTTCCAGACACGATTCACCGGATTGGGCTTTCTCAGCGGGTTGATTGTTATGGGCTAAGGTAGTAGTGGTGGTAGGCCTGGAGGTTAGAGGGTGACATAGGTAAATGTGCATGAATTCTGGTAATTTAATATTGGGTATATTGATGGCCGTTACCCTTCAACTGTGCCAGGCTGTTGATGTTGTTTTAAGGATCCTATGGATAGGCGCCCCGACCAGGTGTCCAGCCTGTGCAGCTTCTATGGTAGTCATGGCAGGTAAGAGGGGGGGTCACTTCGATGTGCGCAACTGATTAAGTCTACACATACCTTATATATTCTTCTATCGACTTTTTTTTTTGTTAAATTGAATACCAGGGATTTAGCCCTACTTGTATCCCAGAGATGTTCACTATGTCTGAAGCAGTGATGATGCAACGTCTAAAACAACACTGGCAGGGCTTCCTTTTGTAGGAGGTTGTCTTTTTGGTGAATGTGTGGATGAAATTGTGAAGAGGTCCACAAAGGTAAGTCCACTCGGCTCCCGCAGAAGAGGAAGTCTTGTCTGCTTTTCGTGGCTCTGTTATTTTCCATCCTTTTTGTGGCGACAGATGTTTATGTAACTCCAGACGCAGAGAGGAGTAAGAATAAGCTTACTTAAGAATAAACCTAAGACCCAGAGCAAGGCCAGATCCTTCTGGCAGAATAAGTCTTCCCAGACATGAAGGGATGCCCTCATCCTGTCGGTGGGGGGATGGCTTCTGCTCTGCCCCTCTTTGGAGACTTCATGTTTCAGATGCATACATCCAAGAGAAAGTTTCATCTGGTTACAAGATGAAGAACAAGACTTTAACCTTGGATTTCCTAGCAGAGAAATATAGTGACATATAAATAAATACTGCCTATATCATTAGAGAGATCATTCATTATTTGTTTTTTATCTTTTTGCAGAAGGAAACAAGGAAGTCGAAATAATTGCGTTTCCAGGTAAAGGATATATACTTGGTGGATCCAGCCAGTCACTTGGTAATAAAGTGCAGAAAGCCTTACCTTCCTCTAGTGAATCATCTTCTTTAAAATCTCCTGTTAACCACATCCTCAACTACACTAAACGATTAGACGATAACATGGCAAGTAAAGCTTCAGTTTCCAAGGGGGCTAAAATATCTGTTGCAAACACTAAAATGTTTATGAGTGTTGGGGGATCTCCAGTTAAACTAAATTTTCATAACAAAAAGCAAAATGCTGGCTTACCTGTATACAAAAACAACTTTAACATTACTCAAAAAAGGACTTCATCTGAAATGTTTCCGACTTCACAAAGTACAGCATCTACCTCCCAAGAACCAAAATATTCTGAAACATTTCAACCTCCTAAAAGACCTAGAATGGAGGTGAAAACAAATATTAAAGACTTTTTTAATAGTGCTTCTGTCTACAGTGTTAATGTACCAAATAATGTCCATGAACGGGATAGTGAAATTGCCAGCAGCAGTCAAAGTCTGGTCTGCTGTCCTGTATGTCAATTAAAGATTGCGGAAGCTAAAATTAATGAGCATTTAGACACTTGTCTAAGATGATACATTTGCTAGACTTTTTTTTTTTAGTTCTTTTATAGCATTTTCTGTTTCTTTTAATCATTTTTTTTCTTTTTCTTCCAACTATTTATTGAAAAAAATATATATGTTCTAAGTTGCTAATCATGTGGTCCTGGTGAAAGGGAGCATTCCAATTTGCCCTACAGTTTGACCCTCCAAACCACTGCCGCTGCCAATCTTGCTTGTATATTCACCTTGGTTGGCATCTCTGCTCTGCGCAAAGACCTCAGACTGAAATGTTGAGGTGACCCGCTTACGCGCCACGGATAGCACGTGTGCTATGCAGATATATGAAGAAGGCCTGGAGGTGAGCAGATGTGGTCTCCGTTCTGAGCACTCCCTTTGATTTCAGTGGGTTCCTCCATACACAAAGAACGCATGTGCCCATTGAATCAATGGGAGTGCTTTGAACCGGGACTATGCCCACCCGCCAAGGGCGGCTTTTTATCCTGACACAGTAGGGGAGTGTTGTGTTAAGTGTGGGGCAGGTATGTGGGTCACCTTGTGCTTGTTGCCACTGGTCCACAGGGTGGACTTCTTCTAAGCTGACAGGGGCATGCAGATTTGGGAATGCTGCAGCAAATTGCACCTTTCTATGCCACAGTGCGCACCTGAGCAGGTTCGGAAGGCGATGCCTATACAGCAAGGAAGGGGGGTTTACACTGCAGGGCATGCTCTGTAGAAAAGGGTTGAACCCTAAAAGACTCTTACCTTTGGTCCACTTTTTAAGGTATGTTGAGCAAAGATCTTAGTCATCCGAGCCAAAATTTGCAGGGCAGCAGAGCTTGCATGTTTTCCTTATGAGATATCCTTAAAATAGTTCTGCACCCAATATGGCAGTTTGCTTTATTTATAAGGGGAGCATCATCCAACCTCCAAGCTCTTGCCCTGAGCTCTATTTCCTCACAAAGGGGGCATGATGTAACATTTATGTGCTCTTCCCTCCCATAAGTTAATAATATGTCCAAACAGAAAAATAAAAATAAATATAGTGAAAGGTGCTGGCATAGACACACTCCCTCTTTTTGGAGGGTAATCAAACTATATTGAAAGTAGGGCCCCCCAGACTGGCCTGCTGTGCCTACAAATATGTGCCGCACACTTATAATACGACATATATCTATTTTATTATTTATGAATTGATAAGGACATACATAAAAGGACATACATAACATACATTTAAAAAATCAAATCAAACTCATTTAATTTATATAATAGAAAGTGCTAGTGCTTAACTAAGACAAAGTGACCAATTGCATTGGTCATTTTATTGCATTGGTCACTTTGTCTTAGTTAAGCACTAGCACTTTCTATTATATAAATTAATGAGTTTGATTTGATTATATATTATTAATTGGCATAGGGAACAGCTATATCAATCAGCTGGATTTTAAATCCTCTTTTAATTGTGTTTTTTAAATGTATGTTATGTATATCCTTTTATGTATGCGTTTATCAATTCGTGAATAATAAAATGGATATATGTCATATTATAAGTGTGCGGCACATATTTGTAGGCACAGCAGGCCAGTCTGGGGGCCATACTTTATAGTTTAATAATATGTCCACTTAAAGCAGGAAAAAAACCTGGGAAAATGACTTTTTCGGGTTGTCCTTGCCCCTGGGGTCCCGCTGTGTGAAACCCCCCAGGTCCCCGAACCCCATGGTCCCCGTCTAAGGCGAGCAGATCCTCCGCTACCCTCTAACAAGGAGTGCGCGGGCCATTCACAAATGCATAGTGTGGGTTTTGAGCAACAGGTGTTTCGTCATCTGCATCATTATCCCTAGATTCCTATTTTCTTGTCTGTATCTTTAAATGTAATTCAATACCGGAAATATCTATGCCAGTGGCATAAAATACATGTTCTAGTTCTGCATTGAAAGTTTTGTTTTATGTTGAACTTTTTACATAATTATTAAATATATGTGAACTCTTGTCTTGTTTCTGACTTTATGTGTAATTATTTTATTTATTCATTAAAGATATTCTTCAGTCAAAATTTTAAGGCTACAATTACCTTTTATCTGCCGCCTACCAGCTCTGCTAGCACACTGCTCTGACACTCACCTGATCGCACGACCCCAGTCCCGTGCCACAAGCCCTGCCCTGTGCCATTCTTCACAGGTAGATGGCGGTGCAGGACTAACATCGGGCGATCAGCGCTGGTCTGCGGGGGATAAAAGGTAAATGTAGTGTTTTTTTTTTTTTTTTTTTCTTTATTGCCAGTTAGCCTAGAAAAGAGGCAAAATTGCTTCAGGTTATAGAGCTGAACATTTCCACTTAAATTACCATGTTACCACAGAGTATGTGACAATCCCATATATTACATACTTCGGTTAAAGAATCAATTTTTCAGCTATCCTTACAACACTGTATTGTGGTACTGTAAATCTATGCAGCCGAACCCTGAAATCCCAAAAATTCTAGGCCCAGCCACTAGCCTGCCCCTGGGGCATCCTACACTGGATGCCCCTCTGTGTGAAACCCCCTGGGGTTCTGGTAATCTTACCTGATCCAGGTGGATTCCTGGGTTTTTAACTAGTGAATAGTGACAGACTTCAACTAACTTGTGAATGCTGGTCAGCTATAGGCATTCAAATAAATATATATATATATATAAGAAAGGAAGGACACATCTGTATGATACTCTACTAAGGGAATGGAGAGGTTGAACTAGTGTCACTGTGAGTGATGGCAGGGGGTGGGGGTGTAATTGTAGCCTGCAGGTGGCTTGGATCGCGCCTGGACAGTATGGGGGCAATCAGGTAAGTTTCCCACTGTGGGAGTTGGACTGATCACCTGCTGGGGAACAGAAGGGGAGTTTTTTTTTTTTTGAGTATTCAATTACTTTAATGCTCAACAGAGTACAGCATACATTTAAAAGCCAATTTTCCTTATATTCCGGTTTTACATACTTCCTTTTTTTTATTTAATTTTTTTATGCCTAGATACAGTTTACAAACTTGGTCACCACACATTTAATTTTCCTTCCACTTTTTTACCCTGCCATCCTCCACTTTCCACCACTCTATAACCAACCCCGTCATTCCCATTGATGACACTGGGGAACACCTATGTGGATTGTCTGGATGACAACAGTTGACTTTTGTTTTACTTGCCACATTCTGCCTGTTCCTTACTACCAACATTCTGATTGGTCTAAGAATTCATTAACGCAGGCCAACAGTCAAAAATGAATGAATCCAATGAATAACAAATAGTGCTCCTAAGCATCCCTCCCCATGGCAATTTAGATTGCTGCACATAAAAATTCTGCTGTAGTGAATTTGTGAAACAAAATGTCGGCTCATGCATTTGCCAACCACCTTCAAACAGGAAGTGCTGCTGGGCTTCCTGTTACTGCGCTTTGTCAGGTATGTCAGTTGTGAGAGGAAGCTTCAAAATGGCCGCTACCTTGATTTTCCAATTGTGCCAGGCTGTTAGTCCGGTTTAACTCTCAGGTGTTAAAATGGAACACCCATTTTTAACAAAAAAGCCAGGTGCCGGATCAGGAGACTTGCACCCTCCCTCCACCAATCACCAGCCAGCTTTTGACAGATCACCCACTGCTGTAAGTGGCCTTTTATACCAGAGGAGATGGATTACGTCCTCTCGCTCCTCCCTGCGGCTGCTGGCCAAGCTGTCAGAAATGGGGGGGGGCAGACAATGGGCCATGTGAATTTCATGTGCTTGGTATTTAAAGGGTTAGAGTGGAGCAACACAATAAACAGTCATATGCAGCCCTCCCCAGGGCAATTTTGATTGCTGTACATAAATAAATGTACCCTTTTCTAACTCTTGCTGTGGTAAATTTTAAAAACAAAATGGCGGCTCATGCATTTTCAGGCCACCTGCAAACAGGAAGTGCTGCTGGGATTCCTGTCACTGTGCATTGTCAGTTGAATCCAGGAAGCATTGTCGATGCTGGGAGAGGGAGCTCCAAAATGGCCGCTACCTTTCTTTTCCAACTGTGCCAGGCTGTTGGCCCGGTTTAAGTATTGCGCGTACATACTGTACCTTTCAATAGTCCAACATTTCCGTTTTAAACATTTAAAAAAAAATTGGTCTCCACATTTTCTGAGACACTAAAGTTGGGGTTTTCATTGACAGTCCTAAATAACCATGAAGCACTTGAAACGGATCATTTTGTGGGTAACTACATCTATAAAATATAGGGGGTTATGCTAATTATTTGGTAAAGCAAGATACACCTTGGTGTGCATTGTGAGACTTTTCATTTAGTGCAATAAAAATGCCTGTTCTTATTTTTCTTCTGTGGGGCATTTTTACACATGAAATACATAATATTTCCAATGGGTGAATGAAAAAAAGAAAATGAAATACTTTATTGGCTTGCTAAATCCCATTGTATGACACCAGGAAAACAGAACATTAAATACTTACCTTTCTGAAATATTCCTTTCCTGGTGCTCACTCCATGGTGGTATAATATGGTTTAATGTCTCCCTAATTAACCCTGATAGGGCCAGATGTAATACATGCTGTCCCTCCCCCCCCCCATGCTCCATTCCAGTGAAATAGTCATCCTCAATTGGTGGGTCGTATGCTGCCAGGAAATGAACATTTCAGAAAGGTAAGTAAGGTCCAGGATTCCACCTTATCTCAAGCCTTGCAGCTCCATTGTGGCTCTGTTCCTGTATTCCCTGTGTTACTCCTTGCCACCAGCAGGTGTCCCTGCTGGCCTATTCCCCAGTCTGCTAGCAGGTTATAGTTCAGAATCTTGGGCCGTTAGCCAGCACCTGGGCTTGAGGAGGTTGGGCCTTTATTAGCTGGCCAGCCCTCAGCCCAAATGCCTGTGGACGAGTGCCCACGTAGGAGCGTGGTGAGGTGAGTGTTTCCGGGTGTTCTGGGGGGTGCCCCACCGAAGTGGACGAAAACCCAGGATACTGAGAATCCTGGGTATTGGTCCACATTAAGGCTATGATGCCCACAGTCTACTGCTGAGATGGGCGAAATATGGCCTTTCAATTGTTCTGAAAGCTAGACCCTTGTCTAATCCTGCCTGAAGGAAACCCAGAACATGCAAAATGTCGTAGTCAGCGGTGCCTACTTTTTTCTTTGCCAGAAAGCTAAGGAATTTGTTCCAGGTTCTTTTATAAGCTACATTAGTAGAATTAATTCTGGCTAACAAAACAGTCTTGACTACCTGTTCCGAACAACCACGTTTTAACAGTCTTTGCCTTTCAGCATCCAGGCTGCTAGGTTCAGTTGCTGCAGGTATGGGTGGATTTCTCCTTTAGAATTAGAAGGTTCCATATTCCTGGAAGGAATATCGGGCCTTGGCCTGCCATCTGCGTTATTATAGTGAACTAAGGTCTTCATGGCCAAAAGGGTAGAACTGCGAGTATCATTGCCATTGACACCCTCAACTCCGCTAGAAATTTGTGAGTTAGGGGTTTCAGAGAAAACTCGTTACCCTGGATTGAACGTCCAAGGGAATCCTTAGTAGATCTTGGTGTTTCGGTTACTCTCGTAGAGATCTGTTATCAGTAAGCCTAAACTCTCTGTCAACACTGACAAGTTCAACTCCCACTCTTCGCCACCCTATCGAGTGGCGGGAAAATGTGTCTGCTATTACATTGTCCTTTCCGGGAATGAACATGGCCAAGATGGAAGGAAGATTCTGAGTTGCCTATTCAAGAATTGGGGAGAACCCTCATAAAATTTGCACTACTTGTCCTGCCTCAGCATCTGAAGCATCTGAAGCATCTGTAAGCAAATGCTGTGCAGTTGTCTATCTGTAACTTTATAGATCTTCTTGTTATATTGTGCTGGAATGCTTTCAATGCCATCTTGGATGCCCTTACCTCCAGTACATTTGAAATCATGTGTTTTGATAGAAAACTCCCAGTATGTGCCCAATACTCTCATACATTGTCTTAGCAACATTGTGTTTTTCCTGAGGACCTCCCGTAAAAAAACCTTGAAATCCCTCTATTGAACGTGCCCAAATACAGCTTGTTCTGCGTCAGAGGGAGCTCTTTTCTCGAGTTTCCTAGATCTATCTAGGCTAGATTTTTTTTCTTTTTCCTGTTCGATAACAGGATTAGGTTGTCTGAATAATGGAAAAGCCTGCACCCCTTTAACCTGAGTAGCGAGACTACAGCCACCAGAATCTTGGTAAAAGTTCTGGGTTATGTTGACAGCCCGAATGGAAGGGCCTGAAATTGAAAGCAGCTATCTGCTGTTGCAGACCTCAAGTACTTCTGAAAGCCCACATGTATCCTCACATACAGGTAGGCATTTGTAATATGTAAGGAGATTGTTTTGTTGGATTGCCTGTTTTTGTAGGGATCGCCTCTATTCTGAAAGTAGCGACTTATTCTGAAATTTAGCTTCCTGAGGTCCAAAATAGGCCTCAGATCCCCTCGATTTGTTCAGCACTAAGAAAACCATTGAATACCAACCCCTGAACAACTCCTTAATTGGGTCTAGGGCAATTTTTTCTTGTTGCAGCAGGGTTTAGATGTAAGGCTGGAGTGTCCAGAAGGTTGAGAGCCTAGCAAAGTCCATCCGTGACCATAGGCCACCGTATCTAGGACCCACTTGTCTGAAATGTTTTCTTCCCAGATTTGGTAAAAAGCTTTCAATTGGGCTCCCACCTTCCCCTTCTGGAGTAAGCTGGCACCAGAAACGTTTTTGCCCTTGCTATTTGGAAGTCGAGTCTGTTGGCTGGAATTGAAAATCAGAAACTCTAAAGGGCCTTCTTTTCCTGTCTTGTGGTAGCATAGCTGACTTCCCATTGGTTATCTTGGAAATAGCATGATCAAACTTATTACTAAATAAGGAGGATCCATCATATAGAAAAACTGCCAGAATCTTCGTAATATCTTTCTTCCTTCATTGTCATCTTTCTTCGTCTCCTTCTCAATCCAGTATATTGCATTCTTTACTGCTGTGATGAATGGTTCCACCAACATGAAACTGAACCCAGAAGCACCTACAGGTTCTTCTACCTCCAAATTCCACACAATGGACCTATGTTTCCGAATGATAGATTGGTTGGGAAGTTGAAACAGACGGTGAAACTTGGGCCCTCTTGTCCATTTCTAGCATGACCACCTTTGCTGCATACAAAAAAAAATGACATTTACTCACCTGCGGCTACGCCCCCTCCCATCAGGTCTCGTTTTCACCCGGTGAGGCCTCCGGTCCCCCGCCCGGGCTCTTCTGGCTTTGGCAGAGGGCCCGACAAGCTTTGTGTGTGTATCAGTGCCTTTATTCACATTTAACCCTTTGTGAACTGGTAAGGGATCCATGAGACCCCTATACCAATTCACAAGGCTTGGGGTCTCGCAAGTCACTTGCAGCTAGCAGGTGACATGACATTAACCCCCAGCCCCCCATTACCTCAAAGCCCGGGGGAGCAGAAGAGCCTGGGGCCACAAGGCTATGGGGGCTTGTAGCCTTGAAGGGCGGGGGCCACAGAAGTTGGCCCTTTTGCCCTGTTCTACAAGCCCCCATAGCTTGTCTCTGGGCTGGTTATGCTGGATAGGGGTAACCCCATGCCCTTTTTTTCTCATGGGGAAAGGGATCCCACACCATTTTTTAATTTAACCCTTTATAGTGTGGATAGTAGTTGTATTTTATTTGTAAATGTTATAAAATGCTCTTTTTAGTTTGGGGGGGGTCTCCTGGGCAGGAACGGGGGGCTACCGATACATATGAGGTACCGTTGTAATCGGGAGAAATGGGGCTTTCACATGCAATATGGTTTTCTTGAATAAAATACCTTTTTATTTAAAATAAAGGAGACACATTTTAAAAAACATATATATATATATTAACCCTAGTGAAAAATAACAAACAGGGTGACAACATATCAAGTAGGCTGGCAGTTAGAAGAGTTAAAAGTAGCTATGCATGTTGGGTATTGTTCTGTTCGGGGGACCTTGCGCTTTCATATTTAGCTTGTTTTTTCTTGTTCACATATTGTTTTTTTTTTTAGGAAAATGAGTTTTTTATTCTGCTCTTTCATACATTTTTTAGGAAAGCCCTAAACCAAAGAATTATTCGAGTGATTACTTCCAGAAAGATGAGCCCACTACAACACACCGGGTATGCCTAGAAAGCTTAATGTGTGTACTTTCAGGAAATATATAGTTTGTGTGCAGTATTCCATATGTAAAGGGTGGTTTTGGCTGAAAATATGCAAGGTGTGCACTTTGTCTGCAGAGCTGAAATTTTCAAAGAAAATTACTAGGGATGAGCGAATCGATCCGGACGAACCCGGATTCGATCCGAATTTCAGGAAAAATTCGATTCGGATCGAATCCGAATTTCCCCGCGATTCGATCGCTCGAAGTTTTCCTTTAACATCCATTCATTTACATTACAGGCATTCTAAGATGGCGGACGGGACATGTCCAGACATGTAAGCTGGGGCAGTGTATGCTGGGACAGTCACATGCAGCCTATCAGCAGCCAGCAAGCCCGGTGACGTCACAGCTGTATTTAAGGCCGGCCATCTTGCTTTCCAGCCTCATTTCTCTATTGCATTCGTGAGAGACAGAACGCTGTGTAGCTGAGGGAGAGACAGACAGTTAGACAGGCAGGGACAGACAGGGACAGGCTGGAGACAGGCAGGAGACAGACAGGAGACAGACAGAAAGTCAGCGGAAAACAGGGAAAGGAATGGAAAATCGGAGGCTGTCAGTTTTTTTTTTTTTTTTCATCCAGCCTGACAGCCAGGCTTTGTTAGCGTTTTCAGGCTGCTTATACTAACTAACTGTGCATATATACTGAACTGATCTTAAGTCTGCTGTGAGGCATCCCATTCTGTGACTAAAGCAGCCTCTGTTTAAGACCATATAAGCATTTGCTCTTATCATATTTGAAATTAGCCTGATAAAGACACTTTTGCTGGGCATAGTACTACTACATCTTTTTTGGGGGGCATCCCATTCTGTGACTAAAGCAGCCTCTGTTTAAGACCATATAAGCATTTGCTCTTATCATATTTGAAATTAGCCTGATAAAGACACTTTTGCTGGGCATAGTACTACTGCATCTTTTTTGGGGGGCATCCCATTCTGTGACTAAAGCAGCCTCTGTTTAAGACCATATAAGCATTTGCTCTTATCATATTTGAAATTAGCCTGATAAAGACACTTTTGCTGGGCATAGTACTACTGCATCTTTTTTGGGGGGCATCCCATTCTGTGACTAAAGCAGCCTCTGTTTAAGACCATATAAGCATTTGCTCTTATCATATTTGAAATTATCCTGATAAAGACACTTTTGCTGGGCATAGTACTACTGCATCTTTTTTGGGGGGCATCCCATTCTGTGACTAAAGCAGCCTCTGTTTAAGACCATATAAGCATTTGCTCTTATCATATTTGAAATTAGCCTGATAAAGACACTTTTGCTGGGCATAGTACTACTGGATCTTTTTTGGGGGGCATCCCATTCTGTGACTAAAGCAGCCTCTGTTTAAGACCATATAAGCATTTGCTCTTATCATATTTGAAATTAGCCTGATAAAGACACTTTTGCTGGGCATAGTACTACTGCATCTTTTTTGGGGGGCATCCCATTCTGTGACTAAAGCAGCCTCTGTTTAAGACCATATAAGCATTTGCTCTTATCATATTTGAAATTAGCCTGATAAAGACACTTTTGCTGGGCATAGTACTACTGCATCTTTTTTGGGGGGCATCCCATTCTGTGACTAAAGCAGCCTCTGTTTAAGACCATATAAGCATTTGCTCTTATCATATTTGAAATTAGCCTGATAAAGACACTTTTGCTGGGCATAGTACTACTGGATCTTTTTTGGGGGGCATCCCATTCTGTGACTAAAGCAGCCTCTGTTTAAGACCATATAAGCATTTGCTCTTATCATATTTGAAATTAGCCTGATAAAGACACTTTTGCTGGGCATAGTACTACTGCATCTTTTTTGGGGGGCATCCCATTCTGTGACTAAAGCAGCCTCTGTTTAAGACCATATAAGCATTTGCTCTTATCATATTTGAAATTAGCCTGATAAAGACACTTTTGCTGGGCATAGTACTACTGCATCTTTTTTGGGGGGCATCCCATTCTGTGACTAAAGCAGCCTCTGTTTAAGACCATATAAGCATTTGCTCTTATCATATTTGAAATTAGCCTGATAAAGACACTTTTGCTGGGCATAGTACTACTGCATCTTTTTTGGGGGGCATCCCATTCTGTGACTAAAGCAGCCTCTGTTTAAGACCATATAAGCATTTGCTCTTATCATATTTGAAATTAGCCTGATAAAGACACTTTTGCTGGGCATAGTACTACTGCATCTTTTTTGGGGGGCATCCCATTCTGTGACTAAAGCAGCCTCTGTTTAAGACCATATAAGCATTTGCTCTTATCATATTTGAAATTAGCCTGATAAAGACACTTTTGCTGGGCATAGTACTACTGCATCTTTTTTGGGGGGCATCCCATTCTGTGACTAAAGCAGCCTCTGTTTAAGACCATATAAGCATTTGCTCTTATCATATTTGAAATTAGCCTGATAAAGACACTTTTGCTGGGCATAGTACTACTGGATCTTTTTTGGGGGGCATCCCATTCTGTGACTAAAGCAGCCTCTGTTTAAGACCATATAAGCATTTGCTCTTATCATATTTGAAATTAGCCTGATAAAGACACTTTTGCTGGGCATAGTACTACTGCATCTTTTTTGGGGGGCATCCCATTCTGTGACTAAAGCAGCCTCTGTTTAAGACCATATAAGCATTTGCTCTTATCATATTTGAAATTAGCCTGATAAAGACACTTTTGCTGGGCATAGTACTACTGGATCTTTTTTGGGGGGCATCCCATTCTGTGACTAAAGCAGCCTCTGTTTAAGACCATATAAGCATTTGCTCTTATCATATTTGAAATTAGCCTGATAAAGACACTTTTGCTGGGCATAGTACTACTGCATCTTTTTTGGGGGGCATCCCATTCTGTGACTAAAGCAGCCTCTGTTTAAGACCATATAAGCATTTGCTCTTATCATATTTGAAATTAGCCTGATAAAGACACTTTTGCTGGGCATAGTACTACTGCATCTTTTTTGGGGGGCATCCCATTCTGTGACTAAAGCAGCCTCTGTTTAAGACCATATAAGCATTTGCTCTTATCATATTTGAAATTAGCCTGATAAAGACACTTTTGCTGGGCATAGTACTACTGCATCTTTTTTTGGGGGGCATCCCATTCTGTGACTAAAGCAGCCTCTGTTTAAGACCATATAAGCATTTGCTCTTATCATATTTGAAATTAGCCTGATAAAGACACTTTTGCTGGGCATAGTACTACTGGATCTTTTTTGGGGGGCATCCCATTCTGTGACTAAAGCAGCCTCTGTTTAAGACCATATAAGCATTTGCTCTTATCATATTTGAAATTAGCCTGATAAAGACACTTTTGCTGGGCATAGTACTACTGCATCTTTTTTGGGGGGCATCCCATTCTGTGACTAAAGCAGCCTCTGTTTAAGACCATATAAGCATTTGCTCTTATCATATTTGAAATTAGCCTGATAAAGACACTTTTGCTGGGCATAGTACTACTGCATCTTTTTTGGGGGGCATCCCATTCTGTGACTAAAGCAGCCTCTGTTTAAGACCATATAAGCATTTGCTCTTATCATATTTGAAATTAGCCTGATAAAGACACTTTTGCTGGGCATAGTACTACTGGATCTTTTTTGGGGGGCATCCCATTCTGTGACTAAAGCAGCCTCTGTTTAAGACCATATAAGCATTTGCTCTTATCATATTTGAAATTAGCCTGATAAAGACACTTTTGCTGGGCATAGTACTACTGCATCTTTTTTGGGGGGCATCCCATTCTGTGACTAAAGCAGCCTCTGTTTAAGACCATATAAGCATTTGCTCTTATCATATTTGAAATTAGCCTGATAAAGACACTTTTGCTGGGCATAGTACTACTGCATCTTTTTTGGGGGGCATCCCATTCTGTGACTAAAGCAGCCTCTGTTTAAGACCATATAAGCATTTGCTCTTATCATATTTGAAATTAGCCTGATAAAGACACTTTTGCTGGGCATAGTACTACTGCATCTTTTTTGGGGGGCATCCCATTCTGTGACTAAAGCAGCCTCTGTTTAAGACCATATAAGCATTTGCTCTTATCATATTTGAAATTAGCCTGATAAAGACACTTTTGCTGGGCATAGTACTACTGCATCTTTTTTGGGGGGCATCCCATTCTGTGACTAAAGCAGCCTCTGTTTAAGACCATATAAGCATTTGCTCTTATCATATTTGAAATTAGCCTGATAAAGACACTTTTGCTGGGCATAGTACTACTGGATCTTTTTGGGGGGGCATCCCATTCTGTGACTAAAGCAGCCTCTGTTTAAGACCATATAAGCATTTGCTCTTATCATATTTGAAATTAGCCTGATAAAGACACTTTTGCTGGGCATAGTACTACTGCATCTTTTTTGGGGGGCATCCCATTCTGTGACTAAAGCAGCCTCTGTTTAAGACCATATAAGCATTTGCTCTTATCATATTTGAAATTAGCCTGATAAAGACACTTTTGCTGGGCATAGTACTACTGCATCTTTTTTGGGGGGCATCCCATTCTGTGACTAAAGCAGCCTCTGTTTAAGACCATATAAGCATTTGCTCTTATCATATTTGAAATTAGCCTGATAAAGACACTTTTGCTGGGCATAGTACTACTGCATCTTTTTTGGGGGGCATCCCATTCTGTGACTAAAGCAGCCTCTGTTTAAGACCATATAAGCATTTGCTCTTATCATATTTGAAATTAGCCTGATAAAGACACTTTTGCTGGGCATAGTACTACTGGATCTTTTTGGGGGGGCATCCCATTCTGTGACTAAAGCAGCCTCTGTTTAAGACCATATAAGCATTTGCTCTTATCATATTTGAAATTAGCCTGATAAAGACACTTTTGCTGGGCATAGTACTACTGCATCTTTTTTGGGGGGCATCCCATTCTGTGACTAAAGCAGCCTCTGTTTAAGACCATATAAGCATTTGCTCTTATCATATTTGAAATTAGCCTGATAAAGACACTTTTGCTGGGCATAGTACTACTGCATCTTTTTGGGGGGGCATCCCATTCTGTGACTAAAGCAGCCTCTGTTTAAGACCATATAAGCATTTGCTCTTATCATATTTGAAATTAGCCTGATAAAGACACTTTTGCTGGGCATAGTACTACTGCATCTTTTTTGGGGGGCATCCCATTCTGTGACTAAAGCAGCCTCTGTTTAAGACCATATAAGCATTTGCTCTTATCATATTTGAAATTAGCCTGATAAAGACACTTTTGCTGGGCATAGTACTACTGCATCTTTTTTGGGGGGCATCCCATTCTGTGACTAAAGCAGCCTCTGTTTAAGACCATATAAGCATTTGCTCTTATCATATTTGAAATTAGCCTGATAAAGACACTTTTGCTGGGCATAGTACTACTGGATCTTTTTTTGGGGGCATCCCATTCTGTGACTAAAGCAGCCTCTGTTTAAGACCATATAAGCATTTGCTCTTATCATATTTGAAATTAGCCTGATAAAGACACTTTTGCTGGGCATAGTACTACTGTATCTTTTTTTGGGGGCATCCCATTCTGTGACTAAAGCAGCCTCTGTTTAAGACCATATAACCATTTGCTCTTATCATATTTGAAATTAGGCCTGATAAAGACACTTTTGCTGGGCATAGCACTACTGGACCCTGCCAGGTCCACTTCTGTTGGGGCATCCCATTCTGTGACTACAGCAGCCTCTGTTTAAGACCGTATAACCATTTTCACTTATCATATTTGAAATTAGGCCTGATAAAGACACTTTTGCTGGGCAAAGCACTACTGGACCCTGCCAGGTCCATTCCTGTTGGGGCATCCCATTCTGTGACTAAAGCAGCCTCTGTTTAAGACCATATAACCATTTGCTCTTATCATATTTGAAATTAGGCCTGATAAAGACACTTTTGCTGGGCATAGCACTACTGGACCCTGCCAGGTCCACTTCTGTTGGGGCATCCCATTCTGTGACTACAGCAGCCTCTGTTTAAGACCGTATAACCATTTTCACTTATCATATTTGAAATTAGGCCTGATAAAGACACTTTTGCTGGGCAAAGCACTACTGGACCCTGCCAGGTCCATTCCTGTTGGGGCATCCCATTCTGTGACTAAAGCAGCCTCTGTTTAAGACCATATAACCATTTGCTCTTATCATATTTGAAATTAGGCCTGATAAAGACACTTTTGCTGGGCATAGCACTACTGGACCCTGCCAGGTCCACTTCTGTTGGGGCATCCCATTCTGTGACTAAAGCAGCCTCTGTTTAAGACCATATAAGCATTTGCTCTTATCATATTTGAAATTAGGCCTGATAAAGACACTTTTGCTGGGCAAAGCACTACTGGACCCTGCCAGGTCCATTCCTGTTGGGGCATCCCATTCTGTGACTAAAGCAGCCTCTGTTTAAGACCATATAAGCATTTGCTCTTATCATATTTGAAATTAGGCCTGATAAAGACACTTTTGCTGGGCATAGCACTACTGGACCCTGCCAGGTCCACTTCTGTTGGGGCATCCCATTCTGTGACTAAAGCAGCCTCTGTTTAAGACCATATAAGCATTTGCTCTTATCATATTTGAAATTAGGCCTGATAAAGACACTTTTGCTGGGCAAAGCACTACTGGACCCTGCCAGGTCCATTCCTGTTGGGGCATCCCATTCTGTGACTAAAGCAGCCTCTGTTTAAGACCATATAAGCATTTGCTCTTATCATATTTGAAATTAGGCCTGATAAAGACACTTTTGCTGGGCAAAGCACTACTGGACCCTGCCAGGTCCATTCCTGTTGGGGCATCCCATTCTGTGACTAAAGCAGCCTCTGTTTAAGACCATATAAGCATTTGCTCTTATCATATTTGAAATTAGGCCTGATAAAGACACTTTTGCTGGGCATAGCACTACTGGACCCTGCCAGGTCCACTTCTGTTGGGGCATCCCATTCTGTGACTAAAGCAGCCTCTGTTTAAGACCATATAACCATTTGCTCTTATCATATTTGAAATTAGGCCTGATAAAGACACTTTTGCTGGGCATAGCACTACTGGACCCTGCCAGGTCCACTTCTGTTGGGGCATCCCATTCTGTGACTAAAGCAGCCTCTGTTTAAGACCATATAACCATTTGCTCTTATCATATTTGAAATTAGGCCTGATAAAGACACTTTTGCTGGGCATAGCACTACTGGACCCTGCCAGGTCCACTTCTGTTGGGGCATCCCATTCTGTGACTAAAGCAGCCTCTGTTTAAGACCATATAAGCATTTGCTTTTATCATATTTGAAATTAGGCCTGATAAAGACACTTTTGCTGGGCAAAGCACTACTGGACCCTGCCAGGTCCATTCCTGTTGGGGCATCCCATTCTGTGACTAAAGCAGCCTCTGTTTAAGACCATATAAGCATTTGCTCTTATCATATTTGAAATTAGGCCTGATAAAGACACTTTTGCTGGGCAAAGCACTACTGGACCCTGCCAGGTCCATTCCTGTTGGGGCATCCCATTCTGTGACTAAAGCAGCCTCTGTTTAAGACCATATAAGCATTTGCTCTTATCATATTTGAAATTAGGCCTGATAAAGACACTTTTGCTGGGCATAGCACTACTGGACCCTGCCAGGTCCACTTCTGTTGGGGCATCCCATTCTGTGACTACAGCAGCCTCTGTTTAAGACCGTATAACCATTTTCACTTATCATATTTGAAATTAGGCCTGATAAAGACACTTTTGCTGGGCAAAGCACTACTGGACCCTGCCAGGTCCATTCCTGTTGGGGCATCCCATTCTGTGACTAAAGCAGCCTCTGTTTAAGACCATATAACCATTTGCTCTTATCATATTTGAAATTAGGCCTGATAAAGACACTTTTGCTGGGCATAGCACTACTGGACCCTGCCAGGTCCACTTCTGTTGGGGCATCCCATTCTGTGACTACAGCAGCCTCTGTTTAAGACCGTATAACCATTTTCACTTATCATATTTGAAATTAGGCCTGATAAAGACACTTTTGCTGGGCAAAGCACTACTGGACCCTGCCAGGTCCATTCCTGTTGGGGCATCCCATTCTGTGACTAAAGCAGCCTCTGTTTAAGACCATATAACCATTTGCTCTTATCATATTTGAAATTAGGCCTGATAAAGACACTTTTGCTGGGCATAGCACTACTGGACCCTGCCAGGTCCACTTCTGTTGGGGCATCCCATTCTGTGACTAAAGCAGCCTCTGTTTAAGACCATATAACCATTTGCTCTTATCATATTTGAAATTAGGCCTGATAAAGACACTTTTGCTGGGCATAGCACTACTGGACCCTGCCAGGTCCACTTCTGTTGGGGCATCCCATTCTGTGACTAAAGCAGCCTCTGTTTAAGACCGTATAAGCATTTGCTCTTATCATATTTGAAATTAGCCTGATAAAGACACTTTTGCTGGGCATAGTACTACTGGATCTTTTTTGGGGGGCATCCCATTCTGTGACTAAAGCAGCCTCTGTTTAAGACCGTATAAGCATTTGCTCTTATCATATTTGAAATTAGCCTGATAAAGACACTTTTGCTGGGCATAGCACTACTTGTCCCTGCCAGGGCATCCCATTCTGTGACTAAAGCAGCCTCTGTTTAAGACCATATAAGCATTTGCTCTTATCATATTTGAAATTAGCCTGATAAAGACACTTTTGCTGGGCATAGTACTACTGGATCTTTTTTGGGGGCATCCCATTCTGTGACTAAAGCAGCCTCTGTTTAAGACCATATAAGCATTTGCTCTTATTATATTTATATTATAAGACACTTTTGCTGGGCATAGGCTTACCGCTGCCTGCCAGGTGCACTTCTGTTGAGGCATCCCATTCTGTAACATAGCATACCCCTCTTTATTTACACTAAGCAGCTCTCTTATTTACACTAAGCAGGCCTGTTGGAGGCTGAGTGTTACTGCTCACTTTTGGTGTGCATTATATTCTGTTTCATATAGACCCACCGCTGCCCGGGGGATCTTAAAATATCACCTACTCCCACGCCAGTTAGACTATGTCGGGCAGACAAGTGCCTGGAAGTGAAAAGAGGAGTGGCAGAGGCCAAGATTCCGCAGGCAGAGCTCGCATCAGACTGGGGGCCAGTAGCAGCAGGAGTCACGCTGAGAGACCTAATCTGCCAGTATCTGCTAGCGGTCGGGTCTCCACCAGTAACGCATCTGCCGTGGTAGATTGGTTGACGCGCTCATCAACAACATCATCACAACTTACGTCTGAGACCCCCAGTCTAGGGTCGGTAGGTTCCTCTGACACAACCCTGAGTTGGCATGCCCCGAGAGCAGTCCCTGTCCTCCCATTGCCTCTGTCCTACGCCGTTCCCTCCCCCAGCGACGTATCCTATGCTTTGGGTTCAGCTCCACTCTTTAGTGAGGAGGACCATCAGATAGAGGACAGTCAGCAGCTACTGCCCAGCCAAGAAATGGAGGTGGCTTCTCTAGCTAGGCAGACAGATAGTGATGTGGACAGTGTCGTGGGTGCTGCGAGCGTTCCAGCTCCTGCGCCAGACACTGTTGACGAATCCACGAACATCAGTGACGTACAGCCACAACTCGGTGATGATGATGATGACGATGAAGCCGATCGCACTTGGGAGCCGGGTGATGAAGGGGCTTCATCGTCATCATCAGGAGAAGAGGGGCGCAGGTTGCCCCGGAGTCAGCAGCTGAGGCAGCAAGGTGGTAGCAGTCAGCATGGGGGCACAATTCCAAAGGCTGGAGCCGGCCGGGGCCGGGGCCGGGGTAGAGCACCTGCTGTGCGGCAGTCTACCTTATCGGGAGGTAGTGGAGCAGGGGTTCCTGGTGTTGGCAACAGCAGCAGTGAATCAGTGAGGCCAGGGGGTGGGAAAAGTAGCTACTCGGCAGTGTGGCAGTTGTTCCTGAGGCATCCGCAGGAGGGTAACATGGCCACATGCAAGATATGTAGGCAAAAGGTGAAGCGTGGCCAGGGTCCAAATGTTGGCACCACGGCCCTGCGTCAACATATGATGCGTCACCATAAAACGACCTGGGAGAACCGAGGCTCCCAAGGGGTGGTCCAGTCTGCTTCCTCACCAAGTGAGCTCCCAATTTCTGCCAGCCAAGGCTCCAGCACCTCAGCCGAAGGCAGCTGTGCGTCATACCCATCCTCTGTCGCTCCTGCTCCTCCTCCTCCTCCTCCAAGTCATGCATCCCGCCAGCAATCCATCAGCGAAGCCATGTCCAAGAGACAGCAGTATGCGCCCACTCATCCTACGGCGCAGAAGCTGAATGTGCTCCTGTCCAAGTTGCTGGTGCTGCAGTCGCTCCCTTTTCAGGTGGTGGAATCTGCACCTTTCAGAGAACTGATGGCTTGTGCCGAGCCGAGGTGGAGAGTCCCAAGCCGTCATTTCTTTGCCAAGAAGGCAGTACCAGCGCTGCACACTTTTGTTGAACAGAAGGTGGGCCAGTCCTTGAGCCTGTCGGTGTGTAGCAAAATACATGGCAGCGCCGACATCTGGAGCTGTAACTACGGTCAGGGGCAGTACATGTCGTTTACGGCCCACTGGGTGAATGTGGTCCCTTTGCAGCAGCAACTTGGACAGGTCACGCCGCTTCGGCCTCCGCGCTCTCTGCCCATTGGGCCTGTGACACCGTGCGACTCGGCCTCCTCATCCTCCGCCATCTCCTCACCCTCCACTGTAGGCTCAAGTCTCAGTGCCCCTCCAGTCTACCATGTGTGCAGGGCACGGAGGTGTCACGCAGTGCTTCACATGGTTTGTCTTGGCGAACGGAGTCACACAGGGGAGGAACTGCTTAAATGTATTCATCAGGAAATCCAAACATGGCTTACTCCGAGAAAACTTAAAATGGGAATCATGGTTACCGACAATGGGAAGAACATTTTGTCTGCGCTGCGCCAAGGAAGCCTGACCCATGCCCCCTGCATGGCTCACGTCTTCAATCTGGTTGTCAAGCGGTTTCTGAAGTGTTCCCCCCATCTGCAGGACATCCTAACAACTTCACGGAAACTTTGCATGCACTTCAGCCACTCCTACACCGCCAAACACACCCTTCTTGAGCTACAGCGTCAGAATGGTATCCCCCAACATAGTCTGATTTGCGATGTTTCCACCCGTTGGAATTCCACCCTTCACATGTTGGACCGATTATATGAACAGAGAAAAGCCATCACGGATTTCCTGATGATCCAAGCAGATAGGGGGACTCCCCTGTGTAACTTCAATGTCAACCAGTGGCAGCTCATACGTGACACCTGCCGTTTGCTCAGGCCCTTTGAGGAAGCCACTTTATTTGTCAGTCGGCAGGATTACGGGATGAACGACGTGATTCCACTGCTTCATGTACTACAGCACATGTTGGAAACCATGGCTGGTCAGGGCACTGGAGACATGGCGTTTACATCTTACGGCCACATGAACCCCGTTGGAGCTGAACTGGAGGAGGAGGAGGAGGAAGAGGAGGAGGAGGAGTTGCCCAGCGAAACACAGTTTAGGCTTGGCAAAATGGCTGGTTTATCTAGTCAGCGGACAGGAGAGGAGGAGCAGGAGCAGCCAGAGGAGCTAGAGGTTTTTGAGGAAGGAGAGACAGAGGACCCGGGCACACCGTGGCAGTATGCAGTGGAGATGGAGACAGGTAGTCCATCCGAGTCACTTGCGCAAATGGCACGAAGCATGCTCACATGCTTGCGTAGTGACCCCAGAATTGTTTCCATCTGTCGGCGGGATGACTTCTGGCTGTCCACCTTATTGGACCCTCGCTTCCGGCACAAAATGGGGGCATTTTTTAAACCCACCGAGAGGGAGGACAAACTCAACTACTACAAAGACATTCTACGTAGGCAGTTGGCCGATGCCTATCTGCGCCATGGTCCATACTCTCGCAGGTCTGACTCGAGGGGACCTCTGCGCTCACCTTCCACTGCCATGGCCGCTGGGGGGGTTGGCAGCAGCAGCAGCAGAAGCTCCATCAGCAGCAGCAGCCTCAGTCTTCAGTCGCTAATGAGTAGCTTTCTACACCCGCATAGTGAGGCTACTCATGAGCAGCAGGAAGACCTGGAGCAGGACCTGAACCAGCAGGTCATGTCATACTTTGACATGACCATGCCAACACACCTTGAGGATCCGCTGGACTTCTGGGCAGCCAAACTTGATTTGTGGCCGCAACTAGCAGAGTTTGCCCTGGAAAAGCTGTCCTGCCCGGCAAGTAGCGTGCCATCTGAGCGGGTGTTTAGTGCGGCGGGGGCCATAGTTACGGCGAGGAGAACTTGTCTGTCAACTAAAAATGTGGAGAGACTCACCTTTGTCAAAATGAATCAGGGATGGATCAGCCAGGATTTCCACCCACCAATGCCTGATGCATGCAACTAGATTCAGCATGGTGCCACGTTTTACACTTTCCAAATGGTGCAAAACATATTTATGTCTTTAGGCCATTTTTTGGGCTCCTGCTGCTGCTACTGTCAACTCCTGCCAACTCCAGGGTGTGATTCATCCAATTTTTGGGCTCCTGAAGCCAACTCCAGTGTATATTTGGGCTCCTGCTGCTGCTGCTGCCAACTTCTGCCAACTCCAGGGTGTGATTCATCCAATTTTTGGGCTCCTGAGGCCAACTCCAGTGTATATTTGGGCTCCTGCTGCTGCTGCTGTCAACTCCTGCCAACTCCAGGGTGTGATTCATCCAATTTTTGGGCTCCTGAAGCCAACTCTAGTGTATATTTGGGCTCCTGCTGCTGCTACTGTCAACTCCTGCCAACTCCAGGGTGTGATTCATCCAACTTTTGGGCTCCTGAAGCCAACTCCAGTGTATATTTGGGCTCCTGCTGCTGCTACTGTCAACTCCTGCCAACTCCAGGGTGTGATTCATCCAATTTTTGGGCTCCTGAAGCCAACTCCAGTGTATATTTGGGCTCCTGCTGCTGCTGCTGCCAACTTCTGCCAACTCCAGGGTGTGATTCATCCAATTTTTGGGCTCCTGAGGCCAACTCCAGTGTATATTTGGGCTCCTGCTGCTGCCAACTTCTGCCAACTCCAGGGTGTGATTCATCCAATTTTTGGGCTCCTGAAGCCAACTCTAGTGTATATTTGGGCTCCTGCTGCTGCTACTGTCAACTCCTGCCAACTCCAGGGTGTGATTCATCCAACTTTTGGGCTCCTGAAGCCAACTCCAGTGTATATTTGGGCTCCTGCTGCTGCTGCTGTCAACTCCTGCCAACTCCAGGGTGTGATTCATCCAATTTTTGGGCTCCTGAAGCCAACTCCAGTGTATATTTGGGCTCCTGCTGCTGCTGCTGTCAACTCCTGCCAACTCCAGGGTGTGATTCATCCAATTTTTGGGCTCCTGAAGCCAACTCCAGTGTATATTTGGGCTCCTGCTGCTGCTACTGTCAACTCCTGCCAACTCCAGGGTGTGATTCATCCAATTTTTGGGCTCCTGAAGCCAACTCCAGTGTATATTTGGGCTCCTGCTGCTGCTGCTGCCAACTTCTGCCAACTCCAGGGTGTGATTCATCCAATTTTTGGGCTCCTGAAGCCAACCCCAGGGTCTCTTTAAAGTAATGTTTGGGCTCCTGCTGCTGCTGCCAACTCCAGGGTGTGATTCATCCAATTTTTGGGCTCCTGAGGCCAACTCCAGTGTATATTTGGGCTCCTGCTGCTGCTGCTGCCAACTTCTGCCAACTCCAGGGTGTGATTCATCCAATTTTTGGGCTCCTGAAGCCAACTCCAGTGTATATTTGGGCTCCTGCTGCTGCTGCTGTCAACTCCTGCCAACTCCAGGGTGTGATTCATCCAATTTTTGGGCTCCTGAGGCCAACTCCAGTGTATATTTGGGCTCCTGCTGCTGCTACTGTCAACTCCTGCCAACTCCAGGGTGTGATTCATCCAATTTTTGGGCTCCTGAAGCCAACTCCAGTGTATATTTGGGCTCCTGCTGCTGCTGCTGTCAACTCCTGCCAACTCCAGGGTGTGATTCATCCAATTTTTGGGCTCCTGAAGCCAACTCCAGTGTATATTTGGGCTCCTGCTGCTGCTACTGTCAACTCCTGCCAACTCCAGGGTGTGATTCATCCAATTTTTGGGCTCCTGAAGCCAACTCCAGTGTATATTTGGGCTCCTGCTGCTGCTGCTGCCAACTTCTGCCAACTCCAGGGTGTGATTCATCCAATTTTTGGGCTCCTGAAGCCAACTCCAGTGTATATTTGGGCTCCTTCTGCCCCTCATAGTGATGCCACTTCAACTCTCTGCAATTGTGCCGCTCTGCGATTCTATTAGCGATGCCTCTGATCTGCATGTGATATTTCTTCAAAGTATTATTTAACTAACCCAGCACGCATCCTGTGCGTGTTACAGCAAGGCTGAATGGTTTACAACCCTATTGAGGCTCTAGGAGGCTCAGAAATAGCCGTTTTTAATAGCGATTCGTCGCGAATTTATTCGGGTCGAAACGATTTTTGTCGGAAAATTCGGCGAATCAGTCGAATCGAATTTTTCAAAAGTTCGCTCATCTCTAAAAATTACCGTTACACACATGCTTTACTTAGGGGTGTTTGGCAACTCTTCCCTTGACAGTACCTATGCATGTTGAGTATTGTTCTATTGGGGGGACCTTGCTTTTTCAGATTTAACTTGTTTTTTTCTTGTTTGCATATAGTTTTTTTTTTAGGAAAATGTAGCTTTGATTCTGCTTTTTTTATTCTTTTTTTTACGGAAACCCTGTGCAACCAAATAATTCATTGAGGGATCACTTCCAGAGTCCACGTCGAAAAACCTGGTACGCCTAGAACGCTTGAGGTGTGTACTTCCACTTGAGAATATATTGTTTGTGGGGGTATTTCAAATGAAAAGGTGCGCATAGCAATTGTATTATATCTGAAAATCTCCTAAAGTGCTGTTTCAGTTTGGAGTAGTCTTCGGGGCAGGAAAGGGTGTCTACCAACATATATGGGATACTGTTGTAACCGGGAGAAATGGGGCTTTACAAGAAATATGTACATTTTGTATTGCAAAAAAACACCACAAATTGTAAAATATAGATTTTTTTTTTTTGCACATATTTCACCCAGAAATATTGAGAATACACTAAAACAAGGTCAAGCAAGACATTTCATGTTAAAGCCAACACTCAAAAAAACAATATATAATGTTCCTGGAAAATCAGAGTTGAACATGTATAGCACAAAATATTGAAAAAATGGTCTGGCAAAGAGAGTGAAAAAAACCTTCAGATAGGCTGGCAGTGAAAGGATAAGAGCAAATGCTTATATGGTCTTAAACAGAGGCTGCTTTAGTCACAGAATGGGATGCCCCCCAAAAAAGATGCAGTAGTACTATGCCCAGCAAAAGTGTCTTTATCAGGCTAATTTCAAATATGATAAGAGCAAATGCTTATATGGTCTTAACCCTTTAAACGCCAGCTACGTAAAATTCACGTAGCTGCCTCTCCTGTCATTAAACGCCAGCTACGTAAATTTTACGTACCTGGCTTTTCACCCCTGCTAACTGGCCAAAAAAAATAAAAAGACACTCACCTGACCCCTCGTTTGATTCGGCCGGGTCTCCCCTTTAAGATGGTGTGCTCCTCGCGTCCGTGGGACCTCCTCCGGCTGCAGGGGAGGGCCCGGAATAGGGTGCCCCCCCCCCGTTTTAGCTGCCACTGGCTTTCCTGTAAAAAAAAAAAATAAATAAAAATGACATTTACCTACCTGCATGTGCGCTGGCTCCCGTCGACCCTCCTCTTCACCTGGGGGGCCTCCGATCCCCCCCCCAGGGCTTGCCGATCTTCAGGAGAGAGCCCGGGAGGCTCTCTCCTCTCTTCTGCTCGATGGCGGCCGCCATCTTGCCGTTAAGCCCCGCCCCCTTGGGGGCGGGGCTATGACGTCATCCCGTTCCGTCTCCCGTCAAGCCCCGCCCCTTTGGGGGCGGGGCTATGACGTCATCCCGGTCCCGATCACTGGCTTCAGCTGTTTCAGCTGTCAGATGCCGGTGATCGGCGACCTGGAAGGAGGTGGCAGGAGATCCTCTGATCTCCTGCCCCCCCTTCTCTGGATGCCGATCACCGGCATCTGTCATCAGAGCGGCGAGGGACAAGAGCTTGCAATCGGAGGTAAGTACAGTAAAAAACATTTTTTTTTTTTTTTAATAAAATCATTTTGTGTGTGTTTTTTTTTTTTACAGTTAACCCTTTGTGAGCTGGTAAGGGGTCTGTCAGACCCCTGTACCAGCTCACAAGGCTCTGGGTCTGGCAAGTCACCTGCGGGCTAGCGGGTGACTTGCCATGAACCCCCAGCCCCCCATTACCTGCCTCCCCAAAGGCTAGGGGGGGGCAGAAGGGCCCGGGCCACTATGGCTATGGGGGCCTGTTCTACAAGCCCCCATAGCTGGCCCGGGTCGGTAACGCTGGGTAGGGGGGACCCTACGTCATTTTTTTTTTTGGATTTTTAAGGGTTTTTAACCCTTAAAATTCCAAAAAAAAGGGGTCCCCCACCCTGGGAGGGGGGACCCTATGTCAATTTTTTTTTTAATTAACCCCTTATGTCCTGTCACCCAGCTGGTAATAAATGCTTCCAGCATTTTGTGGTGTGGTGTGTTTTTTTTTTTTTTACATTTAAAGTGGACCAACACCCAGGATTTTGACTTTCCTTTCCCCTGGGGCATCCCGATTGGGGATGCCCCGCTGCGTGAAACCCCCCCGATCACCCACAATAACTCACCTTACCCGGGTCCTACGGCGCATGCGCGGCCGCTCGTCCAATCAGCGCGCTCAGAGCGGCTGAGTTCTGGACGTCTAAGAGACATCTAAGCTCAGCCGCTCTGAGCGCGCTGGCGGCCGCATTCCCCACTTCCCTCTAACAGGGAGCGTGCCTGCGGCGGCCATTCATAAATAGTCGGCCTGGGCACGCGTCCTGCTAGAGGGATAGCGGGGATACGGCCCGCGCATGCGCCGTAGGACCGGATTCAAGTAAGTGGTAGCAGGTGTTCCGGGGGGTTTCACACAGGGGGGCATCCCGATTTTGGATGCCCCAGGGGGAGGGAATAGAACGGTCCAGGAATCTTATAGATTCCGGGGCCGATCAGCCCTGGGTGTTGGTCCACTTTAACCCATTGTGAACTTGTAAGGAGTCCATGAGACCCCTGTACCAGTTCACAAGGCTCGAGGGCTGTCAAGTGACCTGCGGCTTGCGGGTGACTTGCCATTAACCCCGGCCCCCCTATTACCTGCCTCCCCGAAGCCCAGGGGGGGCAGAAGGGCCCGGGCTGATTTAGGCAGTGCTGGCTTGTACTTGGCAGGGCGGGGGGCCACCAAAGCTGGCCCCTGCGCCCTGTTCTACAATCCCTGCATAGCTGATCCCTGGGCTATTTATGCTGGATAGGGGGGACCCCATGCCATTTTTTATGGGAATTATTAAGGGTTTTTAACCCTTAAAATAAAAAAAATGGGGGTTACCTCCCCCCCAGGAAGGGGAACCCCACACCAATTTTTTTTCTTGATTTAACCCTTTATAGTGTGGATTGTAGTTGTATTTTATTTTTACATGTTATAAAATGTTTTTTCAGTTTGGGGGGTCTTCTGAACAGTAACAGGAGGCTACCGATACATATGTGGTACCGTTGTAATCGGAAGAAATGGGGCTTTCACATGCAATATGGTTTTCTTTAATAAAACAAATGTTTTATTTGAAATAAAGGAGATAATTTTCTAAAAAAAAATTTTTATTTTGTTTTGTTTAATTTACTCAAAAATATTAAAAAAAAACAGTAAAAACATTACAAACAAGACATTTCATGTTAAAGCCTAAACTCTGCCGCAAAAAAAAAATATATGATTTTCCTGGAAATTCCTGCAAAAATCACAGTTAAGCATAGCGCAAAATGTTGAAAAATGACCTGTCAAGAGAGGGTGACAAAGCCTAAAGTAGGCTGGCAGTTAAAAGGGTTAGTAGTACCTATGCATGTTGGGTATCGTTCTGCTCGGGGGATTTTGCGCTTTCAGATTTAGCTTGTTTTTTTTTGTTTGCATATTGATATTTTAGGAAAACTCATTTTTTATCCTGCTTTATTATACATTTGTTTAAGGAAACCCTGTGCGACCAACAAATTCTTTGAGGGATTACTTCCAGAAAGATGGGCCCACTACAACATGCTGGGTATGCTTAGAAAGCTTATCATGTGTACTTTCAGAAAATATATGGTTTGTGGCGGGTATTCCAAATGTAAAGGGTTGTTTTGGTAGAAAAAGCGCAAGGTGCCACTTTGTCTGCAGAGCTGAAATTTTCAAGCAAAATTACCGTCTCCCCAAGCTTTACTTTGGGGTGTTTGGCAACTCTTCCACTGACAGTAGCAATGCATGTTGGGTATCGTTCTGTTCGGGGGATGTTGCTTTTTTAGATTAACCTGTTTTTTCTTGTTTGCTTATAGTTTTCTTTAGAAAAATGTGGCTTTGATTCTGCTTTTTTATCCTTTTTTAAGGAAGTTCTGTGTAACCAAAGAATACATTGAGGGAGAACTTCCAGAAAACTGTGGCAACATCAACAAGCCTGGTATGCCTAAAAAGCTTGAGGTGTGTACTTCCAGAGAATATATAGTGTGTGGGGGGTATTTCAAATGTAAAGGGTTGTTTTTATTGAAAAACGGCAAGGTGCACATAGTGCTTAGCATAGCTGTATTTGATCTGAAAATCCCCTAAAGCGCTGTTTCAGTTTGGGGGAGTCTCTTGGGCAGGAAAAGGCATCTACCAATACATATGTGGTGCCGCTGTAACCGGGAGAAATTGGGATTTCACACGCAATAAGATTTTATTGACAAACTTACATTTTTTATTACAAAAAACACTACAAATTGTAAAAAATAGATTTTTTTCTATTTTTTGGCACATATCTCACCCCAAAATATTAAGAATACACTTAAAAAATGACAAACAAGACATTTCATGTTAAAGCCCAGACTCTGCTGAAAAAAACAATATACAATTTTTCTGGGAAATCCCTGGAAATCCCTTCAAAAATCACAGTTGAACACGCATAGTGCAAAATAGTGAAAAATGGTCTGGCAACAAAGCGTAACAAAAACTCCAGGTAGGCCGGCACTTAAAGGGTTAAGAGCTATAGTTATCATTTTAAACATGTATTAGTTTTTGAATGAAAGAAATTCTGTGAGTGAAATGTCAATCCTAACAGATTTAGATTTACTGTTATCAAGTATATACATAATGCATACATAGAAATATTATGACAAGGTTGGTCCTTACAAAAGGTAGGAGAGGGGGTTACAATAGGGATAACAATATGTTTACGAAAAAAGTGGACCAAACCCACATGTAGGCAGGACCCAGAGGTAAAAAAACTCCAGGGCCGGCGCTTCCCTGTCTCTGGGGCATCCTGATGCAGCTTGCTCCATGCGGGGAAACCCCCTGGTTGCATGGTATACTTACCTATCCCACAGTGCATGCGCGGGCAGCCAGCGGCATCACTAGCATGAGCATGCTGGGCGCACCCAGCTAGAGAGACGTGTCTGGCACTGCATTCATTCAGAAAGGATTTCCGAATAAAGCAATCTATTCTGATCGTCTGTGGTCACCAGGCAATCTATTCTGATTGGAGAAGAGCATGTGCAGGTGGTGCATGTGGGATCGCTGGAGCCATAAGAATAATGGGTGTACCAGAGGGTTGCACACACAGGGACATCCCTACAAGGGATCCCCCACTAAAGCGGACCAAAATCCAGGTAAAACCTACTTCAATGTAATGAGAAATTACCTTCCCAGCAGTCTATTCAGGGCTTGGAGGACTTTCTGGTCTGGGTAATAGGTAGTAGCTTAGGATTGGAATTAATACCTTGAAGCTGCATGGTTGGGGGAGATGGGACTTATTATTGAAGACTGCCACCACCAAGCTTGGTGGTGAAGGGCGAGAAACCACGGAGAGCTGGGTGGAATGTTTGGAGCTAGGATGGAGAGGTCTGCAGGCAACACCAGCAAATGAGGTTGAAGGGGGGGGCTGGGATGTTGACAGGAGCAGGCGGAGGTGGAGGTTAAACTTGAACAGAAGAAACTGAAAGCCATATAAATAGATAAATAGAAAAAAACTGAAACTTTGGCTGGTATGTGGTGACACATTTTAGAAGAACAAATAAATACATTTAGGACCAATTGAGTCAAGGACAGTTATCAGAATTAGTGTACTGAGCATTACATACAAGGATTTGTTTTGACACATTTGAGGCTGCAGAACATCTTGCAACAGATAGAAACACACAGAAAACAACAAGATTCACATCACAAGATTGAGAAGACTTAGCAGTTTTTATTTAAAGTGAGTCTATACCCAGAAAGGTAGATTATGTAGCCGGCTTCTATCCAAAGCTCAGTGCCCCAAAACAGCCTGTGTTTCTTTTTTTTTTTACTAAAGCTTTTTGACAATATTCATAAACACTAACTGGATGCAGTGTGATGCTCCAATGTAGCCATATGGCTCACTAACTGTGCAGTAATGCCTCCTGGTGTTCTCCAGCAATGATTCATTCAGTCACACAGCCCATCATAGAATGAGATAGGGGTTGTGGCCAGAGCTGCTCACAGCATGTCTCAGCTATAGATGGGTGCAGTATCCTCTCGTACAGAAGCAATGACAGGTTGGAGAAGGAAGGAAGGGTTCACCACAACATACAGACTTTGTAAAACCTTCTCATATATACACTCTTGTGCCATATGCTTGTCTAAAAGACCCCTTCCTCCCCGTAAGTCATCCTATTCATGTATTTATGAATATTGTGCAAAGGCTATAGTAAAAAACCTTATGGGGAGGAAGTTCGCCTTCCCTAGACATCAGAAGTGAGGACGCCGCCAAGAAAATGGCCGTGCAGAGGGGCCTCCAGACGCCATTCTTCCCCCCTTCCATCCTCTATCTCACTGTCCCAGGACAACCTCGGAGATAAAAGCTGGCACCTGACTCACAAAACCTTTTTGGACAGTATTTTTCTCTTATACCGTGATGGCCGCTGGCAGAAGTGAATATTCATACAGTGAAGGGAAATGTATCCGCATGAGGAAGCCCAACATTGTAACACCTAACAAGGGTGAAATGTATTGGGGACACCACTTTCATGAATATGCTCTGTCAGCTACTAAAAATAAGGAGATTAATTAAAGATACTTGTTTTTCTAATGATTGATTCCAGTTCTATGTGAATCCTTTTTGTGCCGCCTCTTTCTTTTTAACATGTAAACTAATAAAATACTGAATTTTGGGTAAGGAATCTTCTTCAGTGAGTATACTTTGCTCAGGTACAAAAACGTATAGATAACCCCCTCCCCCCACACTCAGTCAGTGGAGGTGGTTGAAAAAAGTGATTTCAGCAGACAGTTGCAAGCTGGGTTAGATGCCAGTGAGGAATGGGGGGGGGGGTATTTTTGATAACTAGAACCAAAAGTGTAACCTATTTTAGTGTTTAGCTCTTTATAATGGAATAAGAGTGTAAATAAATGCATTGCCACTCAACCTTGGACTGACCCTGACTACCTAAACCACTTTTTTTGTGTGTAGGATCACTTTAAAGTGGATGTCTAGTGTTAATAATAAGTTGTGATCGATTTGGGGCGAACGGCAGTGTCCTCCCTAGGATTAGGGGGCCTCTGGGGGTCAAGGTCCGTCTTTTGCCCTCTTACACCCTTCTACACACCACCAAAGACACCGGTCTGCTGGTCTTGAAGGTTGCTGGTGCTGCAGGGGCATCCCGAAGGTTGTCCTCGGTCACAATAAATCTCTCCACCATGTTGACCATTTGCTCAGCAGTCTGCGGGTCACCTTGTCACACCCACAGTTCTGGCAGCAGGGTAAAAAAAAAATGGTCCACCACGACCTTCTCGGCGATCTGCGCAGGTGTGGAATGCTCCGGCTCCAATCATTTTTGGACAAGATGAATTAAATCGTACATCTGTGAGCAGGCTTCTCAACGGAAAAAGTGCAATTATGTACTCTCCGGGCCCGAACCGCTGGCGTAACACCTAGGCGAGCACGTTTGGTATAGTCCCGTACCTCTTGCTCCCTGAGGTAAAAATACGTTTTTTGGGGCTCACCTACCAGAAACGGTGTAATCACGTCTGCCCACTCGGCAACTGGCAGCTGCTCTCTCTCAGCCATGCACTGGAACACCGTGAGGTAGACCTCGACATCATCCTCAGGTCTCATCTTTTGTAGGAAGCGCTGTACGGCTCTCCTCACACCACCAGTCTCAACCAGGCTTCTCTCTGGATGTGAGATTTTGGTTAGGACAATCTCTCTGAGTTCAGCAGTCTGCTCCATCAACAGGTGGTTTGTCTCCTGCTGGTTTGCCATGGTCTGCTGCTGCGCTTGGTGCTGCTGTGCCAGGGCCTGCTGCTGCTGTGTCAGGGCCCATGCATGCTGATGGTTAGCCTGGATTAGCTGCTTTACTACTTCCTCCATTGCACTGGATCAGCCTTTAAATGTCCCAACCGTCAATTGCAGCATTTCTGTCACTCCGTCGCCCCTAGCAACAGTCACTATGCCCGCATCCTCCACCAATTGTGATCGATTTGGGGCGAACAGCAGTGACACGGACGACAGTTCTTCAACAGCAAAGGCAGTTTTATTGAGAAAATAAAGTGTTCATCAGCAAAAACAACATCTCTTATGTCAGAGAACGTTGCAGCACAAATGCAATACATCAAGCGGTTACTTCACCAGCTCTGTGAAAGTTCTTGGCTTGATAGTCCACTAAACTATAAGTCCAAGTTACAGGGGCATACCAGCCCACGCTGCTCATCCAGCAAAGTCACAAGCAAAGTCCTTCCGCTGCATACAATTCTGTTGTTCACTTTGAGCAGGTACTGCCTGGGCTCCTTCCTCCAGGCTGTTCAACAGCCCACTGACAGGCTCAGCGGCTCCTTTTATTCAGGCTTCCCCTGCAATCAGCCTCATCACCTGTGCAAGGCCTGAGATCAGGGAACAAACCTGTAAAGGACTGGGGATGTGACCTGGGTCCTGAAAACCCGGCATGGACCATGCCTGATACAGCATAGCAGGGGAAAAATAGACACCATTCAGGACTTTTCCATACACTTTACCACAAAGTCAATACAATTTGTATGGACCAGCCACAAGCTGATTTAAATTCCAGCAAACTTTTTGTAGAATTTATCCCACATTTGTGCAACAAGACTAACAAAGGGACATTCAAGACAAAGGGTTATTTTAGCCTGCTTGTTCCATACTGACTTACAGGGGCTTTCATTCACCAACATGTTGCATTTCCTGATAAACCCTATAAAACTCATCTTTCTAAGTCTCCAAAACTGCCATGTATGGATGAGTCATCCTCTGTTTGTGAGGAGGCCCTGCAGAAGAGAGAGAGCTCACTAGAACTCATTAAGGAGGAACAAACACCACTATCCTGGTGACTGTTCCTTTCCAGTGGGGAATCCTGAGTTTGAATGGCCAACTACGTTAAGTCTAAACGAATCTAGATTCTCCTGATTTTGGATGCCCCTGTGTGTGACCCCCCCCCCCTCTTTGTTCATTACTTACCTGGAACTGGTGAATGCACTGTGGGATCGCCAGTTTGCGTTACAGGCCAAACCAGGGGGGTTCTTTCACAAACAGGGACATCCCAAATTGAGATGCCCCCGTAAAGCGGACCAAAATTCAGGGGTGGATTTGCTTGCATAGTGGGTATGACAGCGATCCCAGGGGGTTTCACACAGATTAGGATAGGAAATCAACTTGGTGAGCAACTTAAAAGCAGAACAAAACCCAGCACTTCCTCCCCTGGAATCTTAATCGAGATGCCCCGTTGTGTGGAACGATGTGGGCACCAGCTGTGGCGGTGCCCTCCCAGTCCGCCGCCAGTCAAGTGTCTTTGCACACCCCAAAGGCCGGCCCTGCCAATGTGCCCCCCAAAGGGTGGGGGCCCCCGGCAGCGGCCCCGCCTTTCCAGGTGCTGACGACAGCCCTGGTGCTAACAATTCTTACATTGCTGTCAATTCCACGGAATATGCGCGGGCTCCCCTACAGTCAGCGGCTCCTGCCCCGTTCAGCTTTACTAAGCCGTTCACATCGAGGCATTCCAAATCAGCATGCTCCACAACGAGGGAGCGCACTGGAACTAGAGTTCTATAGACTCTAGGTTGGCAGTTGCTCCTATTTAGGAAATATAAAGTAGACTGAAGTAGACTGCTGCCCCCAACATACCGCATGAGGAGAAATCAGGTTAATTTAACCCTTTGCCTGGAATGTCTCTTTAATATTTATAAAACAAATTAAAAAAAATATTTAAATATAACATGAAACTGTACAGTCCATTAAATAAGGAGGCTCCCGGCATGAGGAGGAACAAAGAAATAAAAGCATTAGATATAAAGCAAATGACAGCTTTTAGGTTACCTTGGTAACTAACACCAGAGAAAGCCCATTGCAACAGAGGAAACACTGAGCTACAATTCATATTGGAACACACTGTGCAGAAGAAGTGGAGGTTAGGAAGTGACAAGGAAAGAAGAGTGCAAGCTGCAGCCTTTAAAAGGCTGTTACCTCTGTATGTGTGTCTGCAGGTTTATTGAAAGTAACCTACGCAATTGCCACCCATTCCCTAAAACATGCCCAATACCTTCTCCACAAAAAACAAAAAAAATGCATTCAGTGAAAGAAAAATTAGGAAAAGGATAAATTAAGGAATAAGAACAAACATATAGAAGTGTATTAAATAAAAAATAAAATGTACTATATATACAGAGCTCATGCTAATTATTTTGTGGAGTGTAACTTTGGCTGTACATTTGGGTGTGAATTGCAGCTTGCATCTTGGCTTTTTAACTTTATCACACAAACATGTGCAATAAAAAAATGTTTGTTCTAATTTTTCCCCAAAAATGACCTGTACCCACAATGGGGCCTTTTTTTTTTACAGATGTGGTGCGTCATTTTTCCAATGAGGTAAGGATAATTTTTTGGGAAAGTGTGAGAAGGATAGCACCCTATGGGGTATGCTAACAAATTTGCATTTTTTCTGCATAGCCCATAGAGTGCTGTTTGTTACAAAAATGGATTATGGATTATTTTTTTAGCAGTGATGGATGGATCTTCTGAGATTCAGTTCATTTATGCACAAGGGGATACTGAGTTGTTCACCACTCTAGCACTGCTCTCTGACTCAGCGTGTTGCTCATGTATTTATGTATGTTTATTTAGTCTTACTGGACTGGGGAAAAACATGTGTACATGGGTGAGTAACTGGCCTAATAATAGGAAACAGAGGGTGGTTATAAACAGTACCTCATCAGAGCGGATCACCTTAACTAGTGGAGTACCGCAGGGGACATTGCTGGGCTCAGTTCTCTTTAGTATATACATTATTGGTATTGGGAATGAGTAAAACAGTAAAATATCAATCATTACAGATTATCCTAAACTGCGTAAAGCAATTAACACAAAAACAGCATGCAGCTACAAACCGATTTGGATAATTTCAAAGTATGGTAAAAAAAAGAATAACAAATGAAATGTAATACCAATAAATTAAAGGTTATGTACTGTACATGGGCAGGAGCAATTTGTGCCATGATTACACACTAATAAGGAAAATGTTTTATAAAACTACAATGGCAAAGGACCAGTAGCGTAAAATACCAGGCAGCAACTGCCAAAACAGGATCATATGGTGCATCAAGAGGGGCATTGGTGCCCATGACTAGAGCATCCCCTCTATAAGTGCTTAGACCTCATATGGAATATTGTGTACAGTTCTGGGCACCAGTGCATAAGAAGGACATATCAGAACTTAAGCACGTTCAAAGACAGGCAACTAAATTAATGAATGGAATGTTGGGAGTAGAGTACCCTGAAAGAGTGTCTAAATTAAGTTGATTAAGTTTAGAAAAGAGGCGTGTGATAAGTTACATAATAACTTTAAAAATATCAGTGGTCAATACAAAAATCTGGCCCATGATCTATTCATACCCAGAACTGTAACTAGAACACAGGGCAGCATAAGTGAGGATTCTTTACTGTAAGAGCACTGAGTCTATGGAACTCCAGTTTCCTGAATGCCTTCCTTGCATGTAATAATATTATCAGCTGTGGTTGCTAGACCATTGAATGTAGATTTTCTCAAATAAACAGGCTGAACTGGATGAACTGTCTTTTTTCAGCCTTATATACTATGTTACTGCTATGTTAGTGCTAGGGGCGGCTTGGGTAATAAAATTAGACCTCCTTTGCAGTTGCTCCACATTGCCCATCTCAGAAAACGTGACTACAGAGCACTGTAACGTGATACTGAGTACTGGGTAATTTCTGAAACACTGTGAATAAATTATTGAGCATGATATGGGTAACAACAGCTGCTTATATCAGCACTATCGCCACTAAAGCAGTGCAGTGCACTGTACAATCTTCCTATGCTTAATATTACCATTATGCCCCTGCTCACCACATACTGCCATCACTAATCTTACATTGGCATTGTGTGCAATCTTCCCTCTAAGAGTTGGGAGGAAGATGGGCAATACCCCATGAAAGACTAAAAAAACTAAATAACGCATTAAACAAAAAGATATGATAGAATAGGTAGTTTACTTACATGAGTTGTACTTTGCATGGTTTGGTATTATTCTTTACAGACAATTAGAGGTCAAGCATTTTCTTATTCTCCGTAGCAAACATATCAATGTAAGTCCCAGTGGCGCACCCAGAATTTTGCCCAGGGGGGAGTTGTACTGTCAACTAAGAAAATATTCACAGACTTGATACAGCTTTATAGAAACTTTATTTAAGTTTATAGAAACTTCAATTAAATTTAATGATTAATTCAATAATGAGCAATTAGCATTAAACTGAACCCTTATTTGGATAATGAATAATAAGCCTCAATTAAATAACAAACACTGGGTGGTTTTGAAGCATATGTTGACATTAATATAAACAAACGTTAATGTTACACTATAGCAAAAATAAAAACACACATGCAACACAAAGACTGTTAAAATCAATTAATCCACTATTCCTGTGATGCTAAAATACTTAGCAATCCACATTATAGAAGACCACAAGGTATCAAAAAGTACAAATAGAAATCAGTATAAAATAGCTCCACAAATAGCCCATATATATATATATATATATATATATATATATATATATATATATTTTTTTTTTTTTTTTTTTTTTTTTTTTATATATTTCTAATTACTCAAGTGAGTGTTCAATTACTCAACTTAGTGCAAAAAATACTACAAATAATTCATCAAGACTATAAACCTGTGCAATCAATCAAATCTAAAGTGATTTATGCTAGATAAGAAGGCTATATTCACCAAGTAAAGCAGGGGATGAGACCCCCAATGTAAACCCAATACACAAAAGTGCTGTTAGTGCAGAGGGCTGTATAAGGGAGCTGAGGTAGTAAGCAATCACTGGAAAGACAAAGTAAAGATCATACTATCCTTGTGGTCAAACGTGACTAATCATCAGGCAGTGGATTGAAGGTAGTAGACCCCACGCGTTCCGCCGATCCGCTACTGCTTCTCCAGGGGTGCTGTCTCTTTGAATGGTGTCTCCTTTTATGTGGCATGGCAGAGAATCAAGCCACCCTCCTCCCTCCCCCCCAGTCTCTATCGAATCTATCGCTGCACACGGTAATATACCCTTCATCGGTAATAAGATCCCACCAGCATGAAAAGTCTTTCTCTAGAACTTTCTAGAAAATGGCTAAGCAAGCAAATGAGGTCATTGTGATGCCCTTGTGATGGGAAGCATCTATTATCTCAACAGGAATGTTAGTAATCAATAAACAAGATATTGAAAAGACAAAACATTATCTCAGGTTCTATCATAATCAAATATGGGCTCAATTCAATTTTGTTTGTCTAATTATGAGCCTAATTATGTAATTAACCTATTGGGGCAGCCATTAAAGTGGACCAACACCCAGGATTTTGACTATCCTGGGTCTTGGTCCACTTCGGTGGGGCACCCCCGATCGGGGTGCCCCGCTGTGTGAAACCCCCGCGAACCCCCCGAAAAACTCACCTCTCCCCGCTCCCAGCGCCGACGGACAAGCCGTGGACAAGCGGCTCCTCCGCCGCCGCCTCTCGCGCGTCACTCTTGACGCGCACGTGCCCGCGCCGGCCATTCACAGACGGACGGCGCGGGCGCGCACACGTCTAGAGGGGCGCGAGGAAGGCGGCCGGCCGCCGCCGAAGATAAGGTAAGGAGTTTGGGGTGTTTGGGGGGGTTTCACCCCGCGGGACATGCCGATCTCGGATGTCCCGCGGGGAGGGAGGTGATCGGCCCGGGAATCTTATAGATTCCCGGGCCGATCACCCGTGGGTGTTGGTCCACTTTAACTACTTCATATCCCTAGACTGTTCTTATTATCTTATTTGTTACCACAGGGGTCCGGTATGGGCAGGGGGTGTGGCCTGGGAGAGGAATGGCAACTCACGAGACGCATACCTCTGAACTCTTCAAGATGTAAAAAGGACTGAAAAGGGATAGGCGAGCTCGTAGAATATATGGGTTTGGCAGTTAACGTTCGGAGACGCAACCCTACAAGCTTTGCATTTAAACCGGACCTTCAGCGTGATTTAATGAAAAGCCCAAACTCTTAAAAAACTGTTCCCCAGCATCTAAAATTAATATATTTTATGTTTTTAGTCACTAACTTATTATTCTTTACCCCACTGGGCTGCAACTCTGTTCAGGAATTTAGGATACGGGCGCCGCCATTTTGACTTAGAAGCATCACACTTACTGAGGATAGGAGAGTGGGATAAGGTACAGGGGGGCGGGTTATAGCTGTGCTTTGCTCAGACAGAGCAGAGCTAGGGTCAGGTAAAGGTCAGCAGTCCCAGAATGCAGAGCAGCACAGTCAGGAGGCACTTCCTGTTTGCAGGCTGCCTAATAAGATGGCGGCTTCCATAAGCCGCCATCTTGGATGTTTAAAGGCTCATAACATGCAGTAGATGCAGGTAGGATGATTTTTAATGTGGCCAATCTGTATGTACAGGGTGTGGGAAACATATAAGATAGACTCTTATTCAGAGCATTAAAGTACGGTTTAGGATGGAAAATATCAATGTATCAAAGTAATGTCAGTCCTCCAGTCGAAAAATCAGTTTAGTATCAGTTTAGATACAAGATTAGTAAATTGCTCCCATAACCCCCCTCGCAATCAGGGATGTTAACTATTTAGGAGGACATAACTCCATGCAAATGTTGTGGAATAGCAGAAAGATTCTGTGCTCCAGAACTGAATGGCAGCAGCAACCATCTTGCCACAATTCTGACTAGCCTGCTTCTGAAAACCTACAGTCAAAATAACACGAAATCTCTGTGAAATAATAGCTTTATTTCTATCCAGAGGTTAAAATCCATCACATGTAATGTCTCATCACTGCTCAGAAAGCTTATAAAGAGGAACAACAGAGGTCTAACAGAGTCTAAAAGACTCCATGGCCATCCGAGTCCCACTCCTTTGGGCATCCCAAATTGGAATGCCCTGCTGTGTGAAACCCCCCACGCCTCCCCCGTTTCACTTACCTGCTCCCGGAGCCCTCTAGCTGTGTGCATACCCATTCCAGGCCTTTCAGAATGGGCAGCACGGGCATACCCACAGCTAGAAACTGGGCAGGGGATGCAGCTGGCGGCGCACTAGGCTCTCTTCCACTGCATAGTCACTAGCAGGGCCAAAGTGACATTGAGCGTGCTGATTCCTGTGCAGGCCAATCAGCGTGCACAGCTTCGGCTGCGCCTGCGCCATGGGAACAACAGGTAGGTGACTTTTTACCGTGGGGTACACAGTGGGGCATCCCAAATCTGCGAACAATACCCAGGATAGTGAAATGTTCTTCTTTAAAACATTGATTCAGTGTGTGAATGTGTGTGTAACATGACAGCCATGCTGATACTATTCAGAGGTAAATATATCTCAGTTTTTTTAGGCTGCTAATGGCAAATCCCAAGCTGCTGCCAGCCTACCCTGCGTGGAGAAACAATATCGCACAGGTACACTGCAACCATGCTGATCATGCAGCCAGCTAAGGAAGGATTACATCTCCTTCTAACCTTCTATGTGGCAAAAGATAAAATCTCTCACTGGCTGATTAAAAGGAAGCTCCCAGCGCAACTGCAGGGGTTCTGTGTGCTGGGAAAGGCTAACCATCAGCTCCCACTCATGCTCATATGTAATCAGGGCTACCAGGTGTGATCCAAGATGTCTACTCCCATTAATTTGATTTCACAACATTTGCTTGAGGTTAAGCCCGCATTAAACAGCATACACTACTGACAGTAAAAGGGGGCTTTGGGGGGGGGGGGAATAGCAACTTTATTTTCTTGACTGAAGGTCCACTTTAATACTGTACATAAGTATAGAATGCAATTGTGTACATAAAAGCAATGTTTGTACCTGATAATCGGGTGTGTTTTGGTTGGGTGACGAATACGGTGGTTCTGCCAGTGGGTATATTCTTGTGCACATGGCGTAACCTTTCCTTGTAGTGCACTGAGCATCTGGTGCTGGCCGCTGGTCTGCAATTACTTCTGATGGGTTTAACCGGCCACCACGATTGGCTCCCCTTCAGTAGGCGCTGCCTTTCATCTAGCCTGCCGGCACGCACCTCCCAACACACCTCTTACTGCAAGCTGTTTTCGGTGCCAACCCTTCCTTCAAAATGGCATAACCACTGTTGTGTACACAACTGCTGTTACACAACCTGCCTACCACTAAGACCGTCACTACCACCCGTGACCACCACTACTAGCTACCGCAGCCACCACAGTGACCCAGGGGATCGGACGCAGACCACTGTGTTAGCAGGACTGCACCTTAAACCCTAAGAGGTATTTTTATCCACCAGCTAGACATCATGCTTTTCCCCCACACTGCATTGTATATTCACATATAAGGGCTAATTCAGCAGATTTTTTTTCTCCTGTTTTTTTGGGTAGAAAAAAAACATAATAATTTTTTCCTTAGTTCAGGTAGCTGTGTGAATTATTTAAGAAGCTGCTGTATTGTACTAAGGAAAAAATATAATTATTATTATTTTTGTTACAGAAAAACATGAGAAAATAAAATTATCACAGATTGAATCAGCCCTATGAGCCGTAATCATACCATTGCTATGGTCTGCATGTACCTGGAATGGGGTGCAGGGGCTGGCATAATAGGGTGTCTGACTTCATCTTGGAAGATGTCTTATTTAGAACTGACCTGGTCATGATGATAACACATCCACACCCTCAGACTCTTCTTCACAACCTGCAGATTGGGTAGATTTGACGAATAGGGATGGGCGAACCCAAACCGCATTGTGGGACAGATAGGTCATTATTATTTTTACAAAAACTCTCCTTGCAAGGACATTTATACAGGGAAAACAGCTGAAGTGAGGGCGAGATAGGTTGGGTGTCAGTACTGTTTAACATCACTTGCTCAAACCACTGGTGTGTCAGTACTCTTTAATACCACTTGCCCAAACCACTTGGGTGTCTGTACTCTTTAGTACTATTTGCTCTAACCACTGGTGTGTCAGTACTCTCTAACACTACTTGCTCAAACCACTGGTTTGTCAGTACCCACTTGCTATAAAAATACATTTTTTTGTAGTAGTACTGTTTAATACCACTTGCTCAAACCACTAGGTTGTCACTACTTTTTAATACCACTTGCCCAAACCACTAGGTTTTCTCTACATTTTAATTGTTCTGGCCCCTTGGGGTTCACTGCTATTAAACACCAATTGATAGTGGATTATCTATTGGTTCAGGCCACTTAAGGTCCTCTTGGAAAAAATAACAATTGTTCAAACCACTTGGGGGCCACTGCTCTGTAATACTAATTGTTAAAACCACTTGGGGGTCAGCCAAGGGGACATCGCTTATCATGGATGAAGCAACTCTGTCTGGAAGTACTTCAAGAGCAGACACCCTTTAATCCTTGTGGACTTGTAGCCCATAAACACAGTCAAACCCATCATATTTAATATGGTAGAGGGAAGGGTTGACTGGTACTTGATCTAAAACAGATCCTTTCCATTGTGTTTTTGGGCCACAGCCTTCTTTCCAGCCATATTGTATCCTGCAGCCAACATTGTTTCTCCTAGGCTTAGAAATTGGTTTGCTTGGTCCCATGTTATTGCGATGTTTCTTATGAGAGGTTCTTTCCTATCGTGTTTGCTGAAACACCTATAGGTGCCGCATCAGCCTCAATCACTGTGTTGCTGCCTTTCTAAAAGGAGTCTTCATTCATCTGTATATTAAAGGACAGTAAGGTTGCCACACTAGAGAAAACAGATCACCCATAACCTGTTGATGTTCCATTATACATGAAAAATATTCTATACCATCCAGCAGTCCATGTGGTTTCTGCCAAGCAGGTGGAAGAGAAAAGGTGGAACACATTAAATGCTTGCTCAGGTACACATCTGTCACGCTCTGGGTACTACAATGATCCGCTTAAGTAACTCCAGCCCTCCAGGTAAGCCCTCAACCCCCAATCTCCGCAGCCAGCTTCACCTGTAGGAGCCCCCGCTTGCCAGGACGCAGAACACGCCTGCCCGGGATCGGTTGCCCCCAGGACTTCAATGGCTCAAAGGTTGTAGGCTTATTGTTCGGAGGTCTGGAGAACCAGTGGCTGGAAGCGGTATTGAGTAGCCCAGTAGCTGAGCGTTTAACGGAAGTCCAGAAACAGGCTAGGAGGTCGGCAACGGGGAATCCGAGGTGGCAGCAGTACAAAGGAGTGGGCAAATCGTGGTCTAGGTTCGGAGCAGAGGTGGGCAACAGGAGTTCAGATCAAGGATGGTCAAAAACAGGCGGTGGTCGGCAACGTGAGTTCAGATCAAGGATGGTCAAAAACAGGCGGTGGTCGGCAACGGGAGTTCAGATCAAGGATGGTCAAAAACAGGCGGTGGTCGGCAACGGGAGTTCAGATCAATCTCAAGAGACTAGCAACAGACTAGGCTCAAGGCACTATAACAGGCACTGAGTGAATGCCAGACTAATCCTTTTATAGGGACAGACATAATCAGTGTGTGATAGGTGCATCCTGGGAACCCTGCTAGGATTGGCCAGAGCAGAAGAAAGGGGAAGCAGCTCATCCCACTAGGGCTGAGCTACAACGTCCCACTGGGCTCATTGGCCCAAAGTATGACCACTAGGGCACCAGGCCCAAAGACAGTGGAGGGGGAGGGATTCCCCTCCTAATCTGTGCTAGCAGGTTTTGCAAAATTATCTCCGGCGGGCACGCTGACAGCCGCGCAGCCGGAGGGCATATAAAGAACGTGCTCGAGAGCGAGGAGGAAGGACGGCCGTGCCCGAGGACGGAACTGGCGCGCCCGGCGCGGCCGCCGAGGGGAAGCAGCAAGCGTGGCCGGGCCGCCCAGGGACAGCGCTGGAACGGGGCCCAGGTAAGCGATTACTGACATTACCCCCTCCTTCACGAGGGGCCTCCGGACCCTCACCGGGTTTCTCTGGATTATCCCGATGGAATCTCTTTACAAGAGCCCTGGCGTGGACATCTCTAGCAGAAACCCAACACCTCTCCTCAGGACTGTAGCCAACCCAATCAATCAAATACTGCAACACATTGCGAACTCTACGCGAATCCAGGATCTTGTTTACTTCATATTCCTGCTCATTATCCACTAAAATAGGAGGCGGACCAGCAGGAGGAGAGCTCTTAGCTGGTTTCAACAGTGACACATGAAACGAGTTGGGGATTTTCATAGTCAGAGGGAGCTGGACTTTGAAGGTCACATTATTAAGTTTCCTGATAATGGGGAAAGGACCAATAAATTTAGGGCCCAATTTACAAGAAGGCTGCCGGAGAGCAATGTTCCTAGTGGAAACCCAAACAAGGTCCCCAATCTGAAGGACGGGTTCTTGAGATCTATGGCGATTGGCAAATTTCTTATACTTAGGACGCATACCCCTCGATTCAAAGAGCAAAAGTTAATTGATTTCGTATCGAGAATCGTAAGTTTGGGTGGGTGTTTGTCATTTTTTCTTGTTTTTTTGCCCATTTCGTATTCGCACGATCGTTCGCGCATAGACGTATATGAACATACGCATTTCGTACGGGAATCGTATATTTTGCGTTAGTTCGTGTGTTTTTCCCGTCCAAATCGTATTATTTGCGTCAGATCCTATTTTTTACGTCCTTCACATGGGCTTGCGACCAATTCAGAGAGGTGATTGCTAATTGTTTGGAAGCCCATTAAAGAGCTGCTTTACGAAAAGTTTGCCGGCAGCTATTTGGCCTCGGGAGTAGGATGGAGAGGAGCGAGTTTGTGGCACATCAAGGGCTTATGCTTTTTGGCATTGAGTTGATCCAGATGTCTGAGAGCAGATTGCCCCTGCGTCGTCGCATGAACATCGATAGCATGAATGATGTTGAGCTGTTCGAGCTGACCAGGCTTAATCGCGCTTCCCTCCATAAATTATATAGTGAGCTGCGGCCATGGTTAGCCCGCACCACAAGGAAGGGGCATGCAATTTCAGGTATGACCAAGATGCTTGGCTGCCTGCAATTTTTGGCGAACGGCTCGTTCCAGAGGCTGGGTGCCCTCTCCGTGGGGATGTCACAGCCTACGCTGAGCCGCGCACTATCTAAATTTTTGGAAGGCATGGCTGCCATAACTCCAAAATATATTTATTTTCCGGATGATATGGCAGCCAGAAACGCCATTAAGCTTGGTTTTTATAATGTGGCCGACATGCCCAACGTTATTGGTGCTATTGACTGCACACATGTGGCACTCGTACCTAGGGCTGCCGACGAGTATATATATAGGTATTGAGATTGGTTATTATGTTGGCCAACGTGTAATGTAACCTGTTTTCCTTTGCGGCAGCATATTTTTTTATCCCTCATTTGTGTAGCTTCTTTATCTAGGCTTTTCATTAGTATTTCCCAATAGAGTGCAGACATGTTTTTTTTTTTTTTTTTCATTTTTACAAATATCAATTACCCTTTTTGTATGTTTTTGCCTTAAGGAATCGAAAAATGGGACACTCCCTTAATGTCCAGGCCGTGGTTGGTCCGGACATGCGTTTTATGAGTGTCCTTGCCGGCTACCCAGGATCGTCGCACGACTCGTATATCCTCAGGCGATCTGGGTTGTTTAGGAGATTTGAGGCAGGTGAATTTTCGGGTGCATGGCTGCTTGGTAAGTGTGTCCTATTTGTATGCTATTAAATGTTGGATTAATCTTGTATTTGTTGATATTATTGTATTTGAATTCTTTACATAAGCCAGAAACTGCCTTTTTGTTGGGTCATATATTATGAACTCCAAACCAAAATGCTTGCCTCGCTTTGTCCTTCAGAATGTTTTCCCTTTAGTTAGGATGTCTGTAAGTTCCATGTCCCTAAATATATTGGTTGGGAGTTTATACCCAAGGATCTGTGAGCTTTTGCTCCTTTTGTAGTATTGGTCTTTAAATGTCAAAGTGGACTTAAACTGCATACATTGTAGTTTTCATATAAATGTTGATAGCCCCTCAGCAGCATCCTAATTGTAACATGTCAGAAAACTAAAAATATATTTAAATTCCAACTACCCTTGGCCGTGCAGATGTTTGTTAATTAATTGGTATATTGAAGTGCCATTTTTAATTATGTACTACATTAGTGGCAATAGTTATTTTGCTAATGTGCCCTGGGTGTTTTTTTTGGCCCTTTACCTTACATCATTATGATATATGTAAAATTCTTTGTGTTTGTTGTGTTGCCTTTTTAATTTTTATTACATTTAATTGTCTGTTTAAGGTGATTCCGGGTACCCACTTCTACCCTGGCTCATGACGCCTGTGCTGCGGCCCCAGGATGCCTCTCAGGAAGCGTACAACCGTGCGCACCGCAAGACCAGGGCTGTTGTGGAGAGGGCCTTTGGGCTGTTGAAGACCCGTTTTCGTTGCTTGGACCATACTGGGGGCGCCCTGCAATATGATCCAAAAAAAGTGATCGACATAATCATGGCATGTGCTGTTTTGCACAATTTTGCTATACTCGAACGTGTCCCACGTTATGTGGATAGCCTGCCCTCTACAGCCCTAGAGGATGATGGAGAGAATTTTGTTGGGCCACCCAGTGAGTCTGCCCAATCAGTTAGAGCAAACTTGATATTGCAGCATTTTAGTTAATTTTATTTCGTGTATCAACATTCTGTGTGTCTGTGTTAGCCTTTTTGTTAAATATGTTGTTTTGCCGTAATGTGGCATTACCTCAAAGTAAAACATTTTTACCTTAATTGTTGCCTAATGTATTTCATGTAGTTTCCTTAGCTTGATATTTGCATTGTTACACCTCTTAAAACCAAAAATATCTGGTTTAGCCCAAGCTGTTTAAAATGTGTTCCCACTAAAAACGCCACAAGTATTGTAAGTGAGAATATTTTTTTACTTAGGAAAGTTAAAATTATTGTGCTTAACAGAAAACATTCCACATACATCTGTGGTTACAAATGGATGAGATAACAAAAAAAACATCGAGCACATCTACACCTGGAAGTGAGTGGCACAACCAAACAAGGACACCCAGTCCAAAGGCCAGCCTAGTCCAGTCATTAATATTGCCTGTGCCCAGGGATATTTGGGCATGGCCATAATGTCACACAAACATGTCTGCAAACAGGAGGAGCACCAACCAAATACATATTTAAAGCCATAAGTGGCCAGATACACTCCACATAGACCTATGGCATTGGCTAGTGGCCTTAATCATTACTCTAAGGAGCTATATGGGAGCAAATACAAAACACAACCTGCATGAGCAACACAAAATGGATTGTTTGAAACCTCAAAGGACAAGTAAATACAGTGGGGGTTAAGAGAAAAGATGTCCCACACAACCATGGCTTAATAGGGTGGCTGCCCATAATACCCAGGTGGAGGTCCAGGTGGAGGTCCATGTGAATGGGACCTAGCCTGGGCCATGGCAGCATTGTGAATTTGAAACTGCTCCACAATGTTTCTCTGCATATTGGTCATCTCAGCCATGGCTGACTGGATGCCATTACTTGCAGTTACCACGTTGCTGTTGAGGGTACGCAACTCCGCGAGGATGCCCTGTAAGCTGGTATTGATGTTCACCATGTCGGCATGCCTTTCCTCACGCTCTGTAGCGAGCTGTGCCTCATAAGAGTCCCTTTCTTGGGTCCATAATTGAAGCAGGGCACTCTGCCTCCCCTGGGAAATTGTGGGGCGGCGTAATGGAGTCCGCCGCACAATTACCCTGGCTCTTGGGCGTGCCCTGCCGCGTGGTGTTGTCCCCTCAACAGCAACAGGCCTGCTTTGCAAATCCTCAGCAGCAGAGTGAACACTGGGGACTGTTGTGTCAGTCTCCCCATGTGCATGCACAATGGATGGAGATTCACTCTGCTGCTGAGGATTGGCCAGAGAAACATTATGGAGCAGTTCCAAATTGGGACCCAGGGGGAGGTCATCCGACGTGCCCTGCATGGAGACATCATCTTCCTCCATTTCCTGGATCTCTTCCATGAGTGTGCGGGTCTGTAGGGACATATAAAAAAAAAAGTGTAAGTTGGCGTCCAAATTTGGGATTCCCACAGTTTAACACATGCTTAAGCACTTGGTAGTATTTATGGTACTAAATTAACTTACCGGAAATCTCGGATCTGGGCTCCTATGCTGTACGGACTTGGTAGGCATAAGCAAACTGGGGGGTGAGTTTACCCTTGCTGAGGGATCATGCTGGGCTGAAGAAGAGAAAAACAAACAAGGTAAACACACACATAACCATTTTTTTTATAGGTAATCAAATAAACCACTCTTTGTAATATTAAGCAACTCTACAGCAATGGGGACATTTGTTAAAAGACACGCAAGTTTAGATAGGTGCAATGCCTCGCGAAAACTGCTAACTGACCTCAGTTCTAAGTCAGGAAGTGTACCCAGTCAGCATACAACTTGCCACGCAAATTTTTGGATTAAGACTACCATTCGCTAGGTCCGGGGTACTCAAACACTTCTTGTAAAGGTCCATTTAAAGGTATGTGGTGAGAGGTGAATGTCTGGCCATGGGGCTGACGCAGGGGGTGTCTAGTTAGAAATAAACACACTGGTGGAGGGGCTTGAGATTTCAAAGTGCAAACTAATAAAGGCTGCTTGCCCTTGCTGGGCTGGATGGGGCAGAGCTGAGGGGACAGGGATTGGATGGCTAAAGGGGGGAGTTCACGAATTGATGGTGATGGGATGGATGGAGCAAATCTGTTACAAATGTATGGGGCTTATGTGGGGGGGGGCATGGGGGGACTGTGGCAGATGGGGCAGAGCAGGGGCAGCGGGACACGATTTTGCCAAGAGAAAGATGTACCAAGTTACTGTGTACCTTGCAATGCCACTTCCTGTGCAGTACTTCATATTGCAATGCTATGTTTCAGGGAGCCATGACATTGGGCAGGAGAACAACCACTACATCGCCGATCAAGGGGGCAGCTCTGAGCACGTGAACACAGAAGTAACTGAGTGCAGGGCTGTCTGGGCAGGGGTCCTGGAATCTGGTGCCAAGGTCCGCATTGGGACCCCGGCCCGCCAGTTGAGTCTCGCTGCTCTAGGTCAGATATGTTTGGGGGTGGGTAATGAAATTGTTAACTCAAACACAACTCACACAACAAATAGCCAACCCATCCATAATGATGTGTGTTTTGTGATTGATTCAAAATATATCACTTTTCATGATAAACTTCATTACTTGACCAATACAATTGGAAATTTGATCTTTGCCATAATGGATGTGGTCCTAAATGTGTGATTCACAGGGACCAAAAGAGGACACAAACAGGCACAGTAGTGCGAGGCCAAGCAAGGCAAACCATAGGGCCATCCCGTCATCTTGTTACTAGTGAACTTTAGATTATTTAGCAAACACGCAAACATGCAGATTTAAGAGTACTCACCGTGGGTACGGGTCGGTGAGTCTGTGTCCCTTAGACCAGCATGTCCACCGACCGCGACCGGATGGAGAAGTCCCAGCACAATCTCCTCAGCAGGGGTAAACTCCAATTTTGTAGGAAAGCCACCTCCAGTTTTCAGGCTGAAAAGAGAAAATCGTTTGGTACTCAGAAAAGGTGCATACAGTACATCCTAAACCTTATATTTGGAGACATCATTTATTTACCTGTAATTATGCCTTTTAATTTCTTTTTGCCGTACAGCATATTTCAGATCCGAGATTTTCTTCTGAATATGGGACACATCTTTCCTCTCTTCCCCCGCTGCATTTACTTGTCGTAGGATGGTTTCAAACAATTCCATCTTGCGCTGCTTTGTGGTGTGTTTTGATTTGCTCCCATAGAGCTCGTCATAGTATAATGTAAGGCCACTAGCCAATGCCATATTTTGATCATGGGAGAATCTCCCACTCAACTGGCCGCGGCGCAATGTGCGGCCAGATGGTTGGCTTGGCTGCTCCTCCATGTGTGCAGACACATGTGGTGACATTATGGCCTGGGGCTGGGTAGGGGAATGGCCGGATTGTTGGCTTCCCAATGACTGGACTGGACTGGCCAAGGGACTGGGTGTTCTTGCGTGGCTGGCCACCGAACTTCCAGGTGTAGATGTGGTCATGGTGGACATTCTGGGCCCTCTTGGGGGGCTATGTTCCCGGCTGGTGCCAGGTCGGGGGCTCTGTTCCCGGCTGGTGGCAGGTCGTGGGCTTCTGGCCCTGCTGCGGGGCCTGTAGGGGCTTCTGGCCCTGGATGGGGTTCGGGCCCTGGATGCTCTTCTGGCCCTGGATGGGGTTCGGGCCCTGTATGGGCTTCTGGCCCTGGATGGGGTTCGGGCCCTGGATGCTCTTCTGGCCCTGGATGGGGTTCGGGCCCTGGCTGGGCTTCTGGCCCTGGATGGGGTTCGGGCCCTGGATGCTCTTCTGGCCCTGGATGGGGTTCGGGCCCTGGCTGGGCTTCTGGCCCTGGATGGGGTTCGGGCCCTGGATGCTCTTCTGGCCCTGGATGGGGTTCGGGCCCTGGATGGGCTTCTGGCCCTGGATGGGGTTCGGGCCCTGGCTGGGCTTCTGGCCCTGGATGGGGTTCGGGCCCTGGATGCTCTTCTGGCCCTGGATGGGGTTCGGGCCCTGGGTGGGCTTCTGGCCCTGGATGGGGTTCGGGCCCTGGATGCTCTTCTGGCCCTGGATGGGGTTCGGGCCCTGTATGGGCTTCTGGCCCTGGATGGGGTTCGGGCCCTGGCTGGGCTTCTGGCCCTGGATGGGGTTCGGGCCCTGGATGGGCTTCTGGCCCTGGATGGGGTTCGGGCCCTGGATGCTCTTCTGGCCCTGGATGGGGTTTGGGCCCTGTATGGGCTTCTGGCCCTGGATGGGGTTCGGGCCCTGGCTGGGCTTCTGGCCCTGGATGGGGTTCGGGCCCTGGATGGGCTTCTGGCCCTGGATGGGGTTCGGGCCCTGGATGCTCTTCTGGCCCTGGATGGGGTTCGGGCCCTGGATGGGCTTCTGGCCCTGGATGGGGTTCGGGCCCTGGATGCTCTTCTGGTCCTGGATGGGGTTCGGGCCCTGGCTGGGCTTCTGGCCCTGGATGGGGTTCGGGCCCTGCTGCGGGGCCTGGGTTGCCGAACTGCCCTACTTGAACCCATGGGCGGTGTGGGCTCCCTTGGGCGGCCTCTTCTGGGGGCAGAGGTGGTGGGTGCTGCTGTTGCCTGCTTTTTGGCGGCAGGGGCACGTGCCTTGGGGCCCCTTTTTTGGCTTCCAGAGGGTCCAGTGTCCCTTGGTGGGGCAGAGGTAGTAGTCTGGGATCGCAGCTTTTTCCTACCTTGCTGGGACCTGGTGGTTGGGCCCTCCGACGTCTGGCTTTGCTGGGGTCGTTTGGAGCTTGCCTTTTTAGGTGCCATCTTCCACAAATGCTCAAAGAGAATGAGCTTTGGGTGCAGGGACCTTTAAATAATGAGCCCAGTGTGTGACGCCTATGCGCACGACTACGCGCTCGTACGGACGTACGTTCGAGCGGAACCAGGAAACCGCTGGGGTTTCACTTATCTGCTGCCTTGAAGAAGCATAAAGATGGCGCCCACTATCTTCACCCGTCAACAGGAAGAGATCCTCATGCTGGTAAGTGCCTGCCTCTGCATTTTAATGTAATAGTCAATGATGGCCTAAATGTAAATTATGCGTTTGGAACTAGTTTGGGGTCTCTTAATGTTTAATAACTGGCTCCTCACACTTCATCCTCAAGGGCCGAGCCTGGCCACGTTTTCACCTGTCTATGCTGATGTCCTAATTAGGGAAATTGCTCAGGCTTAGCAACAGTTAATTAACCTGTGGAGTAGCGGGGCTACCTGTCAAACCTGGCGTGTCTCGGACCTTGATGCGGATGTTTGAGGAACACTGTTTTCCTAAGCCATAAAAACACAACGGGAAGCCACACACGTGGTCCCAAAGCCTAAGCATAAGCCTACATCTTGGATGTTTAAACCATCCTAACATGCCATAGATGCAGGTGGCCTGATTCTTGATGTTGGCTATTATCTGTATGTACATGGTGTGTGAAACATATAACATAAGACCAGACTCTCATTCACAGTCAACGTCCTCTTTAAGGCACTCACCAAAAATGGCTGCCACTCTAAATGTGTGTGTTAATGACATGAAATTCTCAACTTGTGATGCAACACATATGGGTCTGTGTGTAAAAGTAAAAGCTCTGTGTCCATTATGTTTTTCAGATCATGCTTCAGCGCCGGTATGACTTCGCGCCCAATGTGTGCGAGAAAAGGGACATCGCCCGGGAGATCATCGCGGAAATACACCGTGTGACTAGCACCACCTTCACTCACACCCAGATAATGCAGCATTGGTCGGACCTGAAACGTCTGCACATGCCCCGGGTGCGGAGGTTTTTTGGAATCCATTTCCCAAGTAAGTACAAAGCAATTGCATGGTATATGTTCCAAATGTATAAGTTCTGCCTTTATTTATAATGACTTTTCTTTGGTAGTGTTGGAAATGGATTTCAGAATTCGCCGCACCCGGAGGCGTACAGGCCGACCAGTGCTGCATGAGTCTGCATCTGTGAGTGAAGGTGGTGGATCTCCCGGGCGACGAACCTACCCCTCCTCTGTGGCCTCCTCAGACCAGCCCCTGGACCTTACCACAGAGGAGGGGCCCAACCGCGTGGGCGTGGAGTCATACCTGGCCAGGCATGGGGAAGGCTCTGGTATGTCACTCTTCATGTATAGGCACAAAGATATACATGGCAGGCCAAAAACTAAGTTATCCTTTATTATGTATTTGTAGAAGCTTCTGGTGCGGGTGAGATAGTGGAGGAGGAGGCAGCAGAGATGCTGGAAGTTGATCCTGGCGAAGGTGAGTGATGTCAGCCAGACTGGGAGCCAGATATGTTGGGAATAGTGACTCTATACAAGTACTAACCAAATGTCACATGTTTCTCCAGGGACTTCTTCACAGCATAGCCAGGACCAAGGGCAGCCTGTTGGCCCCAACCAGCCATCTGTCGGCCACCAACTCCGTAAGTCTCCATGCCATTATTCATATTAATGTTTTGTTAGCTAATAACACACACATAACTAAAGGCGTAGCCAATGTGTAGTTAACACTTTCAGGTGGGCACTTCGTTAGCTTAAAGCGGACCCTAACTTGTATTAAGAACATAATAATTAGCCAACACACTGTACCTACAGATTTGAAACATTGAAAAACAGCCTTCAGCCATCTAATGCATGTTATTAGATTGAACAAAACCAATATTGCGGAATATGGAATGCGCAATATTTTCAGGCAGCATGGGATACAGATTGAAAAAAGTAAGGTGCTGCCATGCATTGTGGGACTGATGACCTTTCCCTCAACCCAGCTATGCTCTGGATTCCCAACGCACCACTGTAACCTACTCCCCTGTACTTTATCCAACTCTCCACTCCTCATTAAGTGTTATGCTTCAGAGTCCAGATGGCGGCGCTGTAATCAAAAAACCTCCCAAATGTACTTTGATCTGGTGCAGAATCATTTGGGAATAGTTATTGGTTTTCATTAAATAATGTTGAAGGTCCGGTTTAAGGAGTTTAAAGACTTACCTGTGGGAAATGCATTAACTTTATCCCTTGGAAGAATGACATATGTCATGCATTTACATGTATTTGATTAACCCCAAATCTATTTCCAGCATACAAACCGGTCTGGGACTCCTATTTATGTTTATTTCTCTATTGGTTACAGGGATGATCCCAAAAACATTGGCTGGGAAAAAAAAAAGAATCAAGGAGTTGGTGGCCGAGCTGCTGGCCATACAGGCGACGTTGGGGCCAACAGATGAAGAAGAGGAGGAGGATTAGTGCCCTTGGTCCTGGCTACTTTTGTTAAATGTTTTTAAAATTTTAGAATTGTTTATACATTTTTAGAGTTTTTGTTAAAAAAAAAAAAAAAAAAAACTTTTATCTCTGTTTTTAATCAAAAAAAAAAAAATTTTAATATGTTTTGAAAACCAACAAACAAAAATTTACAATCTGTTTGTAAAACAAAAAAAAAAAGTTTTAATGTGTTTGTAAAAAAAAAAAAAAAACAAAAAAAGATGTTTTAAACAAAACACCCCCAAAAAAAAAAAATATGTTTAAACGAAAAATATACCAAAAAATCCAAATAATTTAAATAAATTATATTTTAAGACTTCATAAATGTGTCTTTTCTAATATGCGCCACAAAAAACAATTACACAAACAAGAAAAAACACGCTTAGAAACATATAGACATATGTACATTATGTGGTTTGTGTAAGTTTTAGGGTCGTCAACATGAAGTTGGATGCAAGCGCTAAGGGGTTTAGGTAAGTTTTAGGGACCGAGAAATGAAGTTGGATGCAAGCGCAAAGGGGTTTAGGTAAGTTTTAGGGACCGAGAAATGAAGTTGGATGCAAGCGCTAAGGGGTTTAGGTAAGTTTTAGGGACCGAGAAAAGAAGTTGGATGCAGGCGCTAAGGGGTTTAGGTAAGTTTTAGGGACCGAGAAATGAAGTTGGATGCAGGCGCTAAGGGGTTTAGGTAAGTTTTAGGGACCGAGAAATGAAGTTGGATGCAGGCGCTAAGGGGTTTAGGTAAGTTTGAGGGACCGAGAAATGAAGTTGGATGCAAGCGCTAAGGGGTTTAGGTAAGTTTTAGGGACCGAGAAATGAAGTTGGATGCAGGCGCTAAGGGGTTTAGGTAAGTTTGAGGGACCGAGAAATGAAGTTGGATGCAAGCGCTAAGGGGTTTAGGTAAGTTTGAGGGACCGAGAAATGAAGTTGGATGCAGGCGCTAAGGGGTTTAGGTAAGTTTGAGGGACCGAGAAATGAAGAAGGATGCAGGCGCTAAGGGGTTTAGGTAAGTTTGAGGGACCGAGAAATGAAGTTGGATGCAAGCGCTAAGGGGTTTAGGTAAGTTTTAGGGACCGAGAAATGAAGTTGGATGCAAGCGCTAAGGGGTTTAGGTAAGTTTTAGGGACCGAGAAATGAAGTTGGATGCAGGCGCTAAGGGGTTTAGGTAAGTTTTAGGGACCGAGAAATGAAGTTGGATGCAGGCGCTAAGGGGTTTAGGTAAGTTTGAGGGACCGAGAAATGAAGTTGGATGCAGGCGCTAAGGGGTTTAGGTAAGTTTTAGGGACCGAGAAATGAAGAAGGATGCAAGCGCCAAGGGGTTTAGGTAAGTTTTAGGGACCGAGAAATGAAGTTGGATGCAGGCGCTAAGGGGTTTAGGTAAGTTTTAGGGACCGAGAAATGAAGTTGGATGCAGGCGCTAAGGGGTTTAGGTAAGTTTGAGGGACCGAGAAATGAAGTTGGATGCAGGCGCTAAGGGGTTTAGGTAAGTTTTAGGGACCGAGAAATGAAGAAGGATGCAAGCGCCAAGGGGTTTAGGTAAGTTTTAGGGACCGAGAAATGAAGTTGGATGCAGGCGCTAAGGGGTTTAGGTAAGTTTTAGGGACCGAGAAATGAAGTTGGATGCAGGCGCTAAGGGGTTTAGGTAAGTTTCTGGTTGAGGGTGCGCATGCGCAAGATCTTATAAACATACGAACGCACGAATCTAAGAGGCCAAAAACCAATGAAAACCAGAGGCAAACGCAAGTAATTGGAAGAGGTGGACGATGGAAGCAGCAGAAAAAACAGGCTGCCGCCGCAACAAGTGAGCACATGAACGTGAAATTTACGATTGTCAACTGACTGAGGCAAGTTCGGGAGATAACATACGAACGGACGTATATTTTAGGATAGAAACGTATTTGCTTATAGAATCACTCGCAAGTTCATACGAACGCACGAGCGGACGGGAAAAATAGGATGATCGTGACCCAAATCCAAGCTGTTACATGTTTCTTTGAATCAACCCAATAGTCTCTAAATTCACCTGGACGCGCGCCCAGATATCTTTCTGCTTCTGAAGCCACTCTTCCAACACCTCAGAAGGTGACCCAGAAAGGGAAGAAGCTCTAGGATTTTTCCCAAAATTACAAAAAAAGGAGATATCTTAGTACTTTCACTCAGAGCGTAATTATACGCGAACTCAGCAAAATCAATAAATTCCGACCATTGCTCTTGAGCATCAGAGACGTAACATCTTAAGTATTGTTCCAAGCTTTGATTAGTTCTTTCAGTCTGCCCATTAGTCTGGGGATGGTATGCGGAAGACAAAGAAATCTGAATCCCCAAACGTGAACAGAAATTTTTCCAAAAACGTGACGTAAACTGCACACCCCGATCGGAAACAATATTGAACGGAATGCCATGGAGACGGAAAATATGCGAGATGAATAACCACGAAAGCTCAGGAGCCGAGGGTGGTTTGGGTGAAGAAAATGAGCCATCTTACTGAAACGGTCAACAACCACCCAAATCACAGTGTTCCCATGTGAGGGAGGCAAGTCTACAATAAAGAGATATGAGACCATGGTTCTTTAGGAATCTCAAGTGGAACCAAACACCCCTTGTGTACCCCTTTATTCCGCAACATGCGTCGATAAAGGCCGGAATATCATGTCGCATAGTAGGCCACCATACAAGGCATTGGGCTAAAATGAAAGTCTTATGATTTCCCAGATGACCAGCAGTTTTGGCATCGTGGAATTTGCGGATTACATCAGGACTCAGATGCGGTGGTACAAACTGGCACCCTAAAGGTACATCTACAGGAGATTCATTTTGAAATGGCACCAAGGCATTAGAAAGATCAGGAAGTAGAGCCCCAATCACACAACCCAAAGGCAAAATAAGTTCTCCAACATCACCCCGATCCCTGCAAACCCCAAACATGCGGGAGAGAGCATCAGCTTTAGAATTCTTAACCCCTGGCTTAAATGTAATAATAAAATTAAAGCGCGAAAAAAATAATGCCCAATGAGCCTGACGAGAGTTCAACCTCTTAGCAGAACTAATATACTCGAGATTTTTGTGGTCGGTATAGACCGTGATCGGATGCAAAGAACCTTCTAACCAATGATGCCATTCATCAAAGGCCAGCTTGACCGCCAATAACTCCCTGTTTCCAACATCATAATTTTGTTCCGCGGTACTAAATTTCCGGGAAAAGTAGGCGCAGGGATGCAAACGTTCAGGAAGACCAGAGTATTGCGACAGGACTGCTCCCACACCCAACTCGGACGCATCTACTTCAATAATAAAGGGTTTATTGACATCAGGGTGAACTAAAACTGGCGCCGAAGTAAATGCCTGTTTTAGAGTAAGGAAAGCTTCATTGGCCGATGGTGACCAGTTTACAGAGAAAGCGCCTTTGCGGGTAAGGTTGGTGAGAGGAGCAACGATACTAGAAAAGCCCTTGATAAAACGCCGATAGAAATTAGCAAAACCTAAAAAACGCTGTAATTCTTTTAAAGTTTTAGGTTGTACCCAATCCCGCACTGCCGACACCTTTCCCGCATCCATCTCCAACCCCTGGCTAGAAATAATATAACCCAAGAAGGGAACGGAGGTGACCTCAAACATACATTTGGAAATTTTGGCATACAGGTTATTTTCTCTCAACTTCTGTAGGACAATCTTTACATGTTGCCTATGTTCGGACAAGGTATTAAAGAAAATGAGGATATCATCCAAATAGATCACCATGAATCTGCCCAAATATTCACGAAAGACATCGTTAACAAAGTCTTGGAAGACAGCAGGAGCATTACAAAGGCCAAAAGGCATAACTAAATATTCGTAATGGCCATCTTTAACATTAAAAGCCGTTTTTCATTCATCCCCTTGCCGAATACGGATCAAGTTGTAGGCCCCTTTTAGGTCTAACTTAGAAAAAACACGAGCCCCCACTACTTGATTAAATAAATCCCCAATCAAAGGAAGAGGATAACGATTCTTTACAGTGATTTTGTTCAAGGCCCTATAATCTATGCAAGGCCTTAAACCTCCATCCTTCTTCTCCACAAAAAAGAATCCAGTGCCCGCAGGTGATGTTGAAGGGCAGATAAATCCCTTGCTCGGATTCTCCGAAATGTATTCCCTCATTGCCTGCTCCTCTGGCCGGGTTAGATTATAAATTTTCCCTCTAGGAGGGATAGTTCCAGGAAGCAGGTCAATGGGACAGTCATAGGCCCTGTGTGGGGGGAGGGTATCGGCAGATCGCTCAGAGAAAACATCAGCCCAATCTGCATAAGGCTGGGGCAATTCCTGGGGCAGCATCAGAACACTCCTAAGGGCAGTGGAAAAACAATGTGTCTTACAGTAACTACTCCACCTAACCAAGTCCCCAGTCTGCCAATCTAAAATGGGGTTGTGGAGTTTTAGCCATGGGTATCCCAGAACTACTGGTGTTTCCGGACAATCAAAAACCAGGAATTCTATGTATTCTGAGTGGGAGGAGCCAACAACCAATTTGAGAGGAGGGGTCTTAGTACAGACCGGTCCTCCCTGGATGGCCTTCCCATTTATGGCCAAAACCTGGAGAGATTTCTCAAGGGGTACCAGCGGAATCCCCAGGATGGAGATCATGCTCCGATCCAGGAAATTGCCCGCAGCTCCACTATCAATAAAAGCAGATACTGCCTGCTTGGAAGGACCCCAGAAAAGCTCAGTGGGAATTAACATCTTATTCAGATGAGAGTAATTTACCAACTCACCTAGATCAGTACTCTCCTCCTGATCTAGGCGAGAAAGTTTCCCGCCGGGTACCCCTTATTTGGACAGGACCTAGCAAAATGTCCCGGACACCCACAATACAGGCAAATACCCATGGAACGCCTTCGTTGCTTCTCGTCCTGGGAAAGACGAGCTCTACCGATCTGCATGGGCTCCTCTTGTGAGGAAGAGGAAGAGTTTACCCCTAGGGAAGTTGACGGGTTGGGGTTCTGAGATGACTTAAAGGGCGTGGTGGTTCTAACCCTTTCTCTGGCTCTTTCCCTAAGTCGCCGATCAATCTTGATGGAGACCTGCATGAGTTGGTCTAGATCTGCTGGTGTGGGGAAATTAACCAAAGCATCCTTGATATGTTCTGAAAGCCCCATACAGAACTGGCTACACAGGGCTGGGTCATATCCTGTCAGCAGAGGGTGACAAAATCTCAAGTAGGCTGGCAGTTAAAAGGTTACAGGTACCTATGCATGTTGGGTATTGTTCTGCTCGGGGGACCTTGTGCTTTCAGATTTAGCTTGTTTTTTCTTATTCTCATATTGATATTTTAGGAAAAGGTGTTTTTCATTCTGCTTTTTTATACATTTTTTGTGAAACCCTGTGCAACCTAAGAATTCTTCGAGATATTACTTCCAGAAAGATGAGCCCAATACAACAAGCTGGGTACGCTTAACATGTGTACTTTCAGGGAATATATGGTTTATGGGAGGTATTCCAAATGTAAAGGGTTGTTTTGGTAGAAAAAGCACAAGGTGCGCACTTTGTCTGCAGAGCTAAAATCTTGAAGTAAAATTACCATTACGCACATGGTTTACTTTGGTGTGTTTGGCAACTCTTTCCTTGACAGAACCTATGTATTTTGGGTATTGTTCTGTTTGGTGGACCTTGCTTTTTCAGATTTTCAGTTTTTTTCTTGTTTGCATATAGTTTTTTTTAGGAAAATGTGGTTTTGATTCTGCTTTTTTATTCTTTTTAAGGGAAACCCTGTGCAACCAAAGACTACATTGAGGGATTATTTCCAGAAAACTGCACCCATATCAACAAGCCTGGTACACCTAGAAAGCCTGAGGTGTATAGTTCTAGGGAATATATAGTTTGTTGGGGGTATTTCAAAGGCAAAGGGTTGTTTTTCTTGAAAAACTGCAAGGTGCGCATATTGCATAGCATAGTTGTATTTTATCTGAAAAACTAAAGCATTGTTTCAGTTTGGGGGAGTCTCCTGGGCAGGAATGGGTGTCTACCAATACATATGCGGTACCGCTGTAACCGGGAGAAATTGGGGTTTCACAAGCAATAAGATTTTATTGATAAACTTACATTTTTATTACAAAAAAACACTACAAATTGTAAAAAATAGTTTTAGATTTTTAGATTGTTTTTTACACATATTTCACCCAAAAATATTGAGAATACACTTATAAAATGAAAAACAAGACATTTCATGTTAAAGCCCAGGCTCTGATGAAAAAAACAATGTATCACTTTCCTGGGAAATCCCTTCAAAAATCACAGTTGAACCTGGGGAGCGCAAAATAGTGCAAAATGGTCTGACAACAAAGAGTGACAAAATCTCAAGGTAGGACGGCGGTTAAAGAGTTAAACCAAGTACTCACTCTACCTGAGGTAATGCATATCATGAACAAGCAAGAAGCTAATGTGCAGTTCAGTCTTCTTAAGAAAGGTAACCTTCTGAATTATATAGACCCAGAGCATCAGGTGTGAAACCAGCAGCTTCACAGTGGGGGAGGAACTCTAGGAGTTGTGCTAGGTGTGGTCAGACCTGCCACTCAACTAAACAGTGTCAGGAGGAGTGTGAGGAAATGGTGCAAGGTGTGGCCTATCCTGTGCAGAAGTCCAGGTGCAGCAGGAAGCCTTTCAGGTCAAAATCAAGCGGACCTCTCCTAGGTTCAAAATCTATTAAAATCGATATTAATGGTTATTCAACCCCAGCTCTAATTGATACATTGTCTCAAGTTACCTTAATCTACCATTCATTTTACAAGAGGTATTTTAGAAACATACCCTTTCAGTCTATTGGGCAGATGGAGTTATGGGGTCTGAACTCTGAATCATATCCCGTAGATGGGAGCTTTCAAGTGGTCGTGACTATTCCTGTGTTAGCTGACAAGGGTGTTCCTGCTATGGAGATCACAGCTCTAGTTTGCCCTGACTCCCATGCAGCCCCAGTGATTTTGGGCACAAATTGTGAAGCAGTGTACAATGCTTTTTCAGAAGTTTCTGGAAGGAGATGGGGTCACACCTTCTGATGAAGTTGACATGCCTCCCAACCTTAAAGAGCTCTGTAATGTACTTTCTGTTGGTTACCAGCATGGGGTCATATAACACATCCGTAAGCATCCAGTGGGGATTCCACCAGGGGGAGAGTTCTAAGAGTGGCCTCGTGCATTGCCACTGAACTACTTGAATTGGAGATGGGAGTTATGTCCTCATGGAAACCCCTGAAGAAATGATTACCAAGAAGGGCTGGATGGTGATTCCTGAAAGAAAGGATTGGAGAAACTAAGTGGAATAATCTACAGTGGCGACTGTCAACAATTGCTCTCCCCACCCAGTCATAATCGGTCATCATCAAGACAAAGCCAATGAGTATCCTGTGCTTGGTGTCAACCCAGCAGTTATCAAGTATACCTGAAGTGCTCTCCACAGATGATATGGATTGCTCAATACACCTTCCGTCTAACTGATGCTACACTGTTTTGAGATCGGCCCCGAAGGATGGCCCCAAAAGACGTTGATGGACAGTAAGAAACCCTATTCTTTGCTCATTGTGGTGGTGAGGAAAAAGTGTGGATCGATCCATCTATGTGTAGATCAAACTCTAAGTAGGAGAACCATACCTGATCAGTATACCTTGTGTCAAGCTTCCTGGCTAGAACCATGCGGAGAGCTGAGCTGAGCTGGGGTATGGGGCGAAGTGAAGCAAATAATCCCAAAGAGCAAAATAAAACAGTCTGGGCAGAGGTAGTAAATCCAGGTATTCAGATCAGATATTCAGGAGTCAGGGAAACAGAGTCCAGGAAGTAAGCTGATAACACAGCATTGGCTGTAGGCCAGCTGTCCTCTTAAATAGGGCTATCAATCAGTACAGGAAGGGATGTGTCAGAGTCTGGGTGAAGTCACTTCCTGTCCATTCAGACTCAGGAAACCCGGAAGTGAAATCAAGCCCAAGAGCTTACACTCTAGGCTTTGTGTATTTGCAGTGGGCTGAACACCAGGTGTCACTGTGGAGTATGCGACAGACGAACAGCCTGCTCTGTTACAAACATCCAGCCGAGCATGTCTGCTGCTGCATGCAGTCCATGGCATAGCGCACTCACAATGCACAATAAAGGGCAGGAAAGGCGAGGAAACTGACATTGCCACCCCCCTTAAAGGACGCCTTGAGATTACTAGATGGCTCTAAAAGTTCCTAAAAGTCTCTAAAAGTTCCTTTCTTTAAAGGAGTCTCTAAAAGTTCCTTTCTTTAAAAGGGACACGTGAAAAACTGGATGTATCTTCAGGCAATTAGTTAATTCCAATTCAAAGGCAACTTCGTTAATAGCTCTCTTGATCTTAAAAGGCCCAATAAACTTAGGACCCAACTTCTTTGAGGTAAGACCGATGGGTGTCTGCTGTCTGTAACGTTCTTGGACAGCTCAAAGGGTTGTTCGGAGCATCTGATGAGTGGCAGTAAGATGAGCTCCTGAATCTGAAGCTGCCAGTACATTCACTGGGATGCAGGTATCAGGCAAGGTCTTGGCATCAAATCCATAATTTGCAGCAAAACAAACTTATTATAAGCCAGTTCAGCTAATGGAAGTAACTGTGTCCAATTGTCCTGCAGGGCCGAGGAGTAGCATCGTATGTACTGCTCCAGTGATTGATTCACCCATTCAGTTTGTCCGTTGGTCTGAGGATGATAGGCTGATGAGTGGGCCAAAGTGATCCGTGAACTCCTACAGAGCGCTTTCCAAACCCGGGCAGTAAATTGGGAACCGCGGTCAGACACAATCTTTGCAGGCCATGTAAATGAACAATCTCTTTCACAAAAACTTGTGCTAACTTCGAGGCCGAAGGAGAGCTATAAAATGAGCATGCTTGGTTAAATAGTCCACAACCACCAAGATAGTGGTGTTGTTGTCCGAAGGTGAAAGTTCTACAATAAAGTCCATAGAAATCTGTTCCCAGGGACGTTCTGGTACTGGGAGAGGCATGAGAAGACCTGCAGGTTTGGTGGTTATGTGTTTATTCCGGGCACACGTCCCACAAGAGGAAACATGTGATATACAGTCTGCACTTAAGGTGGGCCACCAGAAATGACGTTGGATCAGATGTAGCGTCTTCTTGAGCCCGAAATGGCCTGCCAAGGGGTGATCATGGAATTCGGCCAGAACCCTGGAACGTAAAGATTCAGGAACAAAAATCTTTTCTTGATGGACAAGAATTCCATCTACTCGTGATAGTTCAGATTGTAGGTTCTCTGGGATAGAATTGGATGCTCGTCGAATCTCAGCAATGAGTTCGGATTCAAGTAACAAGAAATGGTTAGGTTGCAAAATAGTGGGTTCAGCAGGTTCAGGACCTTGGTCAGAAGGATGAAGACGGGAGAGTGCATCGGGTTTGGTATTTTTGTTTCCTGGACAGTAAGAAATATGAAAGGAGAATCTGGAAAAGAATAGTGACCACCTTGCCTGACGTGGCCGGAGTCTTTTTGGAGACCGAAGGTACTCCAGGTTCTTGTGGTCCGTGAGGATCAAAATTGGATGTCTGGCAGCTTCCAATAGATAACGCCATTCCTCCAGGGCAAGTTTTATATTTATATAGTTTATAAAGTTCTCGGTCACAAACATTGTAGTTTTGTTCTGCTGAAGGCAGTTTTCTGGAAAAGAAGGCTACGGGATGGAGTTCTCCTTGCTCAGATTCTCGTTGAGAGAGTACTGCTCCTACAGCATTGACGGAGGCATCTACTTCAAGTACAAAAGGGAGCTCAGGATCGGCATGTCTCAAGATAGGGGCAGAAGTGAAACGCTCCTTGAGATGAGAGAAGGCCTCTTCAGCAGCTTTAGACCAGACAAATGGAGTATTCTTACGGGTGAGATCCGTGATAGGGCGAACTATCCGTGAGAAATCTTTAATAAAACGTCTGCAAAATTTGGCAAAGCCAATGAAACGTTGTACTTCCTTGCGATTCATAGGTTGTGGCCAGTCCAAGACGGCAGCCACCTTCTCAGGATCCATCACGATGCCGGTACTGGTGATAAGTAACCCCAAGAACTGAATAGAAGGTTGTTCAAACTGACATTTCTCCAGTTTTGCATATAATTGATGCTCTCGAAGACACAGAAGGACACGACGGACATGTTCCGAGAGGGAGGAAGAGAAGATTAATATATCGTCCAGGTAGATGATAACGAAAATATCAAGATAATCCCGGAACACATCATTTAGAAAGTGCTGGAATGTTGAAGGGGCATTACAGAGTCCGAACGGCATGACCAGGTATTCAAAGTGACCATAACGTGTGCAGAAGGCCGTCTTCCATTCAGCACCCTGACGGATCCAAATTAAGTTGTAGGCTCCCCTCAAGTCCAACTTGGTAAAGAATGGAGCGGACCCCAAACGCTGGAAGAGTTCAGAAATCAAGGGCAAAGGGTATCGGTTCTTGACTGTAATCTGATTGAGGGCCCAGTAATCTGTACAGGGTCTCAAAGTCCCATCCTTCTTCTCCACGAAGAATATCCCTGCTCCTGCAGGCGAAGTGGAATGTCTAATAAAACCCTTAGCCAGTTTTCATCAATATATTCATGGAGAGTCTGTAACTCGGCTTCAGACAATGGATAAATACGTCCAAAGAGGATGGCCAACCCAGGCAGAAGGTCTATTGGACAGTCATAGGAGCAGTGAGGAGGTAGCTGGTCTGCACCTTTTTTGTCAAACACATCCTGGAACTCTAGATATGCTGGCGGAAGAGAATCTGGTGGATTAAGGGTTACTACAGAGAGGTTACTCTCCTTCTGTCTGCAAAATATGTTGCAATAGGGAGAGAACAAAGAAACTGAACCGGAAGACCAGTCGATGATGGGGTTATGTATTGAGAGCCACAGGAAACCCAAAATGATAGGGTACAAAGGAGAGTGCATTAAATCAAAGTGTATTAATTCTGAGTGTCCATCAGGAGTAGAGCAGCCGAGTGATTTAATTCTATGGGACACCGGTCCGGACTTGACGGTGGTTCCGTCGGCCAAAGTGAGAAGCAGAGGGGTAGGCTGAACTTCACATGGAATATTGTGAGTCTGTGTGAATTCTAAGTCCATGAAACAGCTGCAGGCCCCGGAGTCAATCATGGCCCTGGTCTCAACCCTTCCTCCGGTAAGTTGTAAACTAAGAAGCACAGAGGAGTGAGAACCAGGCACAGGAAGTGGTATACTTTTAACTAGAGTTTTTGATCTCTTCATAGCTGCAGGTCTGGTGGGACAATTAACCGAAAGTGTCCGGGGTTCCCGCAGTACATGCAAAGGTTTAGCGGCCTCCGGCGCAGTCTTTCCTCTTGGGACAAAGCAGCCTGAATGGTTCCCAGTTGCATGGGCTTGATAACCCCTGAATTGGTCTGCGGAGAGTCAGGTGATGCAGGCAAGGACCATGGAGTAAACCATTGGGCAGAGGCTGAACACTCTTCACGGCGTTCCCGCAGCCGGCGATCCACCTGAATGGCTGCAAGAATAAGTTCATTCAAAGTTTCAGGAGTGTCAAAGTGAGCCAGTTCATCCTTAGTTCAGTTCAGAAAGACCTAAGATCAGTTCAGAAAGACTTAAACGAAACTGATGTTTTAAAGCTGGCTCATTCCACTGGGTGTCAAAACTCCAGCAATGAAAATCGTCAACATACTCCTCAACTGGGCGGCTACCCTGTCGGAAATTACGGAGATCTGCCTCTGCAGATGCAACATGTCCCGGATCATCATAGATGGCTGCCATAGTAGAAAAGAAGAGATCAACAGAGGCCAGACAAGGATGATTTTCATGTTTGGGGAGGCCCTTGCAGAAGGGAAATAACAATTCTGACCCGGACTTCCTCAGCAGCATAGGTTAGTGGTTGCAGAGAAAATAATAACTGACAACTGTTCTGAAAAGCACAAAACTTCTGGTGATCTCCTGAGAAAAATTCTGGGAAAGAAATTTGGGGTTCGGGGTGACCACGGAATCTGCCCCCTGTGTGGTAGGAAAAGCTGTAGCAGAAGATATTGCCGGGGGCGTGAGTTGATTTAGCCGATCCACAAGCTGAGTAAAGCCTCCATGTAAGCCCTGGATGGCTGCACAGAGGGAAAAAAGCTGCATCAAATTATCAAATGGACAGGGTTCCCCACCGAAGCTCATGTTATGGCTGTGTTATACTGTCAAGCTTCCTGGCTACAACCATGCGGAGAGCTGAGCTGAGCTCCAGGTATGGGGCGAAGTGATTCAAATAATCCCAAAGAGCAAAATAAAACAGTCTGGGCAGAGTCCAAGGATGAATCTGGTGTCAGAGGCAGGCAGAAAACAAGCAAAGTCCACTGAGCAATCCGTGTCAAAACCGAGTTATCCATCCATGAGTAAATCCAGGTATTCAGATCAGATATTCAGGAATCAGGGAAACAGAGTCCAGGAAGTAAGCTGATAACACAGCATTGGCTGTAGGCCAGCCGTCCTCTTAAATAGGGCTATCAATCAGAACAGGGAGGGATGTGTCAGAGTCTTGGTGAAGTCACTTCCTGTCATTCAGACTCAGGAAACCCAGAAGTTAAATCAAGCCCAAGAGCTTACACTCTAGGCTTTGTGTACTTGCAGTGGGCTGAACACCAAGTGTCACTGTGGAGCTTGCGACAGATGAACAGCCTGCTCTGTTACAAACATCCAGCCGAGCATGTCTGCTGCTGCATGCAGTCCGTGGCATAGCGCTCTCACGATGCTTTAAAGGGCAGGAAAGGCGAGGAGACTGACACCTTGCCTAGGATTGAATAGGCTCTGTAGGTTTTGAAGGGCTGAAGCTGTCAGCAGGCAAGTGCAAGTTCTGCAAGACATCAGTTACATACGTAGGTCACATCATTTCTGCTGAAGGAGTGGCCACCGACCCAGCCAAATTTTAAGCAGTGGTGAGTTGGCCCCAGCCTCAGAATATCACAGAGCTATGTTCTTTCCTTAGATTTTGTGGATACTATCACCGGTTTGTAGAAGGTTACTCTAGAATAGCCAAAGCTCTCCATGACCTACTGAAGAGTGATGTAAGTGCTTCAGAGAAGCAAAAGAAGTCTTCCAAAATTCCTTTTGGGGACAGTTGGACACCTGCATGTCAAGAGGCTTGAAGAAGAAGGTGACAGAAGCATCCGTACTAGGGCACAGAAGCCATATGTGCTCCATGTGGATGCAAGCTTTGAAGGATTGGGTGGAGTGTTGCACCAAGAATATCCATCAGGCATTCGACCTGTTGCTTTCATCAGCCGAAGCCTCACCTCTAGCGAGCATAACTATCCATTTCATATCCGGTTCTCCCCTATTGTTTCCGGAGAATGGTCTTCAGAAGTCTACATGTTTACCATGGTCATCTAGGACCTGAGAAAACATATGGCCTGGTGCAAGATCAATTCTACTGGCCCAAGAATAGAGATACTTGTAATGCCCTGTGAGTCTCCCACCTTCTGTGAGCTGGCAACCCCCAATCTCCACTGCTTCTTCTGCCTATAGACAAGCCCCCGCTCGCTGGGACGCTCAATATGCCTCGCTGGACACGGTTGCCGCAGGTCTTAAATGGCGCAAAGGTTGCCAGCTTACGGTGAAGATGGAAGGAACACAAGGGTATCCCAAAGCCGAGGTCATTCAGATAGTCAGTCCAAAGGTGCGTCTACCCACAAGGGTTAGGCAGAAGAATGGTCAGAACTAGCCGAGGGTCAAGCCCAAGACCAAGTGCTGCCCCGCAACCTGGGAACATCTGGAAAACATAAACTGGCTGACCGTAGGAGAAAAGAGACTTACTGTAGTGGACAAGTTGCTTGGGATCCCAGTATACAAAATAAAATGACCAGAAGGTAGGATAAAGGCCTGGCATCAAAACCATTTGCTGCCTATCCCTCAAATCGATAATGAAGATAGTTCAGAAAATATGGCAGTGAGTGATCCACCTTAGCCTCAGGGCCAGAGCTAGCACTATCCTTTCCTATGACTCACACTCCTAGTTCAGGGCCTGAAAACACTGAACTACCGCTAAGGGAGATGTGGAGCGGACCTGGCTCTGCCTCCTACACTCCCCATGTCTGGACTATCTGGCACAGTCCCAACCTCAGTCACGGGCTGAATTGCTAGAAGGGCCGCTGGATCGTCAGAGGAGCTTTTCACCTGGACCATTTAGTGATCGGGAATCCGTCTCTGGGAAGGCTCACAGATCCGCAGTTTGCACTGGCTGGAAAGCTTTGAAAATTATACCAACAGAATGGAGACCTTATTTTGGAGGAAATTGGATGAAGTGAAGTAGGTGTCGGAGGTTGCTGAGAGAGTCCAAATCCTTGAACAGGCCTAGGAGACCACGGCTCAATGACTGAAGGGCCTGTAAAGGGCGCAGGCAACCCTGCAGGTGGCACAAACTGACTCAACTCAGCATGTTACCAGGGCGTTGCTCCACACAGACGGAAGACGAAACAACATCAGGATTCGGGGCCTTCCGGAGGCAGCAAAACACACCAACCTAGAGGAGGTTGCCTCTTCCATATTTATCAAGCTTCTGGGGCGACGATGCAAGGATCATATAGAGAATGCACAGAGCACCTGGTCCGCGATCAGCCAACCCCACCAGGCTCAGGGACATAGTTTGTCAGATCCATTTTTATAAGTTCAAGAAGGATATTATGCGGAAAGCATGGGAGAGGGGTGTTCTATCTTATTGTGGTGCCACGGTTACACTGTTGCCGAACTTGGCAAGACGCACTCTCAAGATGATGAAGACGCTCAAGCCCCTGCTGGAATAAATCAAATTGGTTGGGGCCTCCTACAGGTGGGGTCACCCGTTCCACCTGTTGACCAAGAGGCAAGACTGCCCCTTTGTCCTGCAATCCCCATCTCAGATTCCGGGCCTCTTTGGCTTCCTGGAACTACCGGCCATCCCTATTGAAGATTGGCACTCTCTGGACCTTGGGATCAACAAGCCACCCCCCCCATGCCTGCAGCGGGGTGTTTCCTCAACCCACGGGGACCTGGAGATGGGGGGATGGGCGGGCCCCTGCTGGATTGCCCATAGGCAGATGGACCTGCTGCGGCAACATCCGTGACTCTTGACACTGGAAGTTCTTCACCCCTTCTCGGATGTTTGATCTGCCCGGGGTGCAGGGGCCGGAGCCCTCATGCGTGGGGCCGTGGACTCGCTTGGCCTATCTCTTTGACACCCCGATTGCTTATCCTCCATCTGGTTTCCCTCTCTTTCTTGTTGAGGGGGTGAGTGGAACCACATCAGCCCTGTTTCAAGGTCCTCTACAACCTCCATAAACAAAAGTTGCCCTTTTTCAGGAGACGCATTTTAGGACAGATCATATCCCCAGCTTCCAGGACAGGCACTTTGTCTCTTGGCATCACTGCTCTAACCCAGAGGCCAAAACTAAGGGTTTCTTCATAGCATTCCACAGGTCGCTTCTGCATGGGGTCGTCGACACAAGGGAAGACCCTCAGGGCAGATTCTTGTTCATCAAAGTCACCCTGTTTAATAAGAACTACACCATACACCATACACCATAGCGAACATTTATGCTCCCAACACTGATCAGGTTGACTTTTGTGTCGTGGTGCTCAGGCTATTGGAGGGGTTTGCAGAGGGAGTGATCACCATTGGAGGAGACTTTAATGTGCCGCCTAACCTAACATTGATGCGTCCTCTGGGAGGGCGGCTGTATCGCTGAGCAAGACCAATAAATTGAAAACATTTTTGTCAAACCTTCAAGCGGTGGATGTGTGGGGAGTACTTAATGGGTCCATGAAAGATTACCCCTTTTTTTCCTATGCGGCTGATTCTTATAGTAGGATTGAACTTCAGCCATCACACGCTCGATTGAGACCCTAAAGCATGGATTGTGCCTATAGTGTGGTCCTACCACATGCCGATTTTTAGCTCTTTTCATCTCTCAGACCTGGCCCTACCGGGTTGGTCCTACAGGCATAATGATGGCTTGCTCGGTGATGCAGTCTGTACTTCTGCTGTGGGGAGCATCATCGAACACTTCTTTAAAGACCACAAGGATGACCCTACCCCCTTACCTTTTCAGTGGGAGGCCCTGAAGTGTGTCATTAGAGAGGAGCTAATAAAACACAGGTCAAGGTCAAAAAAGGAGCGGGCCTCCTTTATAACCCAATCCCTGAATAAAATCCACTCATTAGAAAGGAACCATAAAAATTGACCCACTAATATCAAATTATTGGAGCTGCAGGCCAGGGTAAAACTCCAAAATCTATATAACCAGTCCTATCTTAGATACAGAGACAAGGGAAAAGCCTGGTTCTATGAGATGGCAAACAAATGTGGACGTATGCTAGCCAGAGCTCTGCATCTTATATCGACCGCGACCTATATACCTACTCTTAAGAGGTTAGACGGCACTGTGGCACGAACTCCTTCCAGTATAGTGGCCACCTCCTGAGGCAGTTGATGCTTATATAGCAAGCACCCCACTTCCCATTATCCCCCCGGAGGAAGGGGAGTCTTTGGAATTACCTTTCACAGAACAGGAGGTGGCCCGGGCAATCAAAGAGTCTCCGACTGGCAAGTGTCTGGGGCCAGACGGATACTCACCCAAATTCTATAAACATTCCTTTTATAACAAAGACCTTCGATGCTATAAACGAAAGCTGCCTCTTCCCTAAAAAGGCTTTGGAAGCGACTATTTTGGTCATTCCCAAACCTGGCAAAGACTCCACCTTGTGTGGTAGCTTCAGGCCAATATCGCTCATTAACATCGATCTAAAACTTTTCGCTAAAATTATCACTCTGAGACTTCAACCTCTTCTTCCAGGCCTGATACACTTGGACTAGGTTGGGTTTGTACCGGGGAGGGAGGCCAGGGACAACACCAACAAACTATTTACCCTAATATCATATGTCTCTTCAACTAGGACGCGAGCCTGCCTCCTCTCATGAGACCTGGAGAAGGCATTTGACAAGTAAACTGGACCTTCATGGCGGCTTCCCTCACAGCTAGGGTCAGGGCCAATGGACTCCTTTCTTCCCCCTTCCCTATAATTAATGGTACATACCAGGGATGCCCCTTGTCCCCTCTCCTATATGTTCTCACTATGGAGCACCTGACCTTAGCCATCTGGAACAATCCAGACATTAAGGGTATACAAGTAGTGGGCAACCAGAATAAAGCCTTCCTCTTTGCTGATGATCTGATGCTACACCTAACGTTGCCACATACTACTGTCAAGCCTCCTGGCTAAATTCATGGGGAGAGCTGAGCTCCAGGTATGGGGCGAAGTGAAGCAGAAAAAACTCCAAAGAGCAAAAAAAAAGTCTGAGCAGAGTCCAAGGATGATTCCGGGGTCAGAGGCAGGCAGAAAACAGGCAAAGTCCATAAGCAATCCGCGTCAAAAATCAGGTTATCCGTCCGTGTATAAATCCAGGTATTCAATCAGGTATTCAGGAATCAGGGAAACAAGGTCCAGGAAGTAAGCTGATAACACAGCATTGGCTGTAGGCCAGCTGTCCTCTTAAATAGGGCTATCAATCAGCACAGGGAGGGATGTGCCAGAGTCTGGTGAAGTCACTTCCTGTCCATTCAAACTCAGGACACCAGGAAATGAAATCAAGTCCAAGAGCTTACACTCTAGGCCTTGTGCACTTCCAATGGGCTGAACAGCAGGTGTCACTGTTGAGCATGCGACAGAAGAAGAGCCTGCTCTGTTAAAACCATGCAGCCGAGCATGTCTGCTGCTGCATGCAGTCCGTGGTATGGCGCGCTCACGATGCCTTAAAGGGCAGGAAAGGCGAGGAGACTGACAACTACCTTCCCCGCTGTCCTGGGAGAGTGTGATCGTTTCAGTGTCGTGAACAATTTCAAAATTAACTATTCAAAATCCGAGGCGCTCAACCTCCCGCTATTGTTCCAAGAGGCGCGCCGAATCAAATTTCCCCTTCAGATGGAAATCCCATGACATTAAAGGAGCACTATCGCAAAAAAACGGCCCAATGATAAAACTCCATATAAATATGATGGATGGCGGGAGGAGGGGTCACTTATACACCCGACTTCATGAAATATCCAGCCAGACTTGTTTCTTTTATTTTAATGGAAGGAAAAGGACATCTGGGGTGACAGGCTCTGTCACCCCTAATAGACTAAACCCGTCACCCCTGGATTTTTTTCCTACCATGTGAGAATAAACCACAAGCTTGGCAGAAGTTTTATTCAGTTCAGGTGTATAAGTGACCCCTCCTCTCATTAACTGATGTGCTTATATGGATTTTTAACATTACACAATTTCATGATAGTGCTCCTTTAAGTATCTGGGTATCCAAATCCCCGCTAATCTTTCCAAGATCTATGAACCTAATTACCCCAACTCCTCACTAAAATAGGCACGGACTTAAATTCATATGCTAGGAAGCCTATCTCATGGTTTGGAAGGATCAATAGCTTGAAATTGGATGTATTCCCAAAGCTTCTATATGTTTTCCAAACGGCTCCCATAGGGCTGCACAGAAGCTTCTTTTTGTAAAGAATCGGCATTCTCTAAATTCGTTTGGGGAATCACCAGACCAAGAATTAGATTCTCAACCCACATACGGGGCAAAAGGGAAGGGGGCGCAGGCCTCCCCGTTCTAAAGGCTTACCATACAGCTGCTATCCTGCAGAGGGTGGTGGACTGGACACGCAGGAGTGAAAATAAGCTTTGGGTACAACTGGAAAAGTCGCTCTCCCCATTTAATCCCACCTCTGTTGTTTGGGCAGCCCGTTGTTCAGATCACATCCAGAGAGAACCTACAACCTTCCTTATGCAGCACTTTTTGGAGACCTGGTAAGCTGGTATGTAGACCTGGCCCCCTAACGCCGATTTTTGACAATCCGGCATTTAAGCCTGGGCTGCTTTCCAGGAGCTTACTCATATGGGAGGCCTTATATAATATCACAATAGGGCAAGTGTTACAGGAAAGGAGTGTCCCCACTCTGGAGAACCTAAAGGGGAGAGCTGGAGGTAAACAAGTTTCTTGGTTACTACACAGACAGTTCCAAGCATTTGTTGCCGCCAGTTACATAACGGAGGCAACACAAAGCCCACGACAGAGCTTGAATCCTTAGTTACCCAGAGCACTCCCCCCACCCATGTGATATCCTCCCTCTATGTGCTTCTGAACAGAGTGAATTGCTCCTCACCACCTAAATTCATAAGCAGATGGGAGAGGGAACTGGGACTTAAGTTTTCAGAGGGAGACTTGTTTAGTTAGCGAGCACGGTTAAAGAATGAAATTATAAAATCCTAGCGTGATGGTATAGGTGCCCGGCAGCCATCCACCGGTTTGATGGGTCACACACATATAAGTGTTGGAGGTACCAAAGGGAGGTAGGCAACCTGACCCATATTTGGTGGCCCAACTGTGAAAACCCATTGGGACCAAATCTTTTCCATTTATGGGCGGATCTCTGGGAATTAAATTGTAAATACACCCCAGCTAGCACTCCTATCTCTTTGTCAAAATTCTGTATCTAGCTTTAAGAAGGACATCTTAAGGCATTTCGTGGCAGGTATGAGGGTGATTATTCCAAGACGTTGGAAGACACAGGATTCCCCCACACTTATGGAATGGGTACAGGAACTAGAGTTCATCCGTTATATGGAAAGCCTAATCTCTATTAATAAGGGAGCCACGGACAGGTATGTGGGGACATGGGCTGGGTGGTTGGACTGTGGGACGGAGAGCGTTTGTGGGATGTGTCCCGCTCCCCCTCCTAGAGTCTTTAACTCAGTGGCTCACCTGCAAATTGCTATGTTCCACTCCCCCAACTCTATGAAGTTCCTCTACTTTACCTGCCATCCCCCAAGTTCCTAAATAAGAAATGGCATATCGAATCATAGGTTGCAGCCTGTCAACAGATTCTACTTTTGAAAAGCTAGAATTTGCTTTGCTGATCCCTCTGTGAAGATAGATACATGCTCCATAACCTGCTGATGTACGGTCTGCTTGTGTTGGGCAAATAGGGGATTATCGTCGACTTTGAACTATAAAAGAAGATGGGCTGAGGTCTATGTCAGTGTTCGCAAATAAGTGATTGCATATGCTGTACCCCCTTTTTCACTTCCCCTACCCCACCCCCTCTAGCTTTCTGTACCCCATATCCCTATATTTTGAAAAACAAATAAAATTTGAATATACTAAAATAGCCACAGGTGACTTGCCAGCCCCTAAGCCTTGTGAACTGTCATAGGGTTCTCATAGATCCCTATAGATCCATAGATCTCATAGATCCCTTATCACAAAGGGTTAATATAAAAAAGACACACCCAAACAGAAAAAAATTGCATTCATTTATTTTAATTTTAATTTTTTTTTAACACTCACCTTCAATCCTGTGTCCACCGGCTATCCGCCTCCTGGCAACCCGCTGACAGCTGCCAGGGCTGATCACTGGAGGGGGGCTGGGGAGGCAGGGAACCACAGCCCCCTAGCCCTACAACCTCCCTCTGGTGATCAGACTCGGCGTCTAACAGTTAAGAGCCAGAAACGGGATGACGTCACAGGGTTGACGTCATATGCCCTGCCCACAAGAGGAAATGCTAGCGGCGATGATGTAGAAGCGGGATAGTGGGCTTCTTTTGAGCTGCTCGCTTTTTCTCTCTGCCCCTCCCAGTTAATCTCAGAAACATATATTGTACTGTAGGTGTGAAAAAAGGTCAACATGTCGACTAGGCATGCGCAAATCGAATCTGATGAATACAAATTCGTTACGAATATCAGGCAAAAAATTTATTTGCAACGAATGTGAATATTGTCACAATTTGATTGCACAAATTGCTTCATTAAACTTCATTTAGTGCAGTCTAGGCCATCTAAAATGGCAGATCCACATGTCAGGACATTGACATGATTTACATCTAATCCAAATTCAAACATAGAAGCAGTGATAGGGAATTGAGAGAACTTGGGAAACAGTGTGCTGCAGCACTGGTTTGTACAAATCAAAAGTCTTTTTTTCACAAAAGCCAGCCAGTTAGTGTGAGCAGAGCACTAAATGTTTATTGTCCTCTATTAAATTTGTTCCTCTTAAAGTCATTAAGAACTAGTTACTGTGAAAGACAAAATTACACACCTGCTGCTGTTGTAGACAAATACTGTTTTAAGCCTACTGGAGCGCATTGAACTGCCCTTATCAGTGCATACCACATACGTACCATTTTGTTCCCGTTAAAGTCTTCAGGGCCTAGTTACTGTGAAAGGCCAGACAAAATTACACAGCTGGCCAAAAGTACATACCTGCTACTGTTGTCCAAAAATACTGTTTTAAGCCTACTGGAGTGCATTGAACTTTCCTAATACGTGTATACCACATACATCTAAGAGTTGTACCAATTTGTTCCTGTTAAAGTCTTCAGGGCCTAGTGTGAAAGGCCAGACAAAATTACACTGCTGCTGTTGTAGACAAATACTGTTTTAAGCTTACTGGAGTGCATTGAACTGCCCTCATCAGTGCATAGACAAAATTACACACCTGTCCAAAAGTACATACCTGCTGCTGTTGTCCAAAAATACTGTCTTAAGTCTACTGAAGCTCATTGAACTGCCCTCATCAGTGCATGCCACATACATACATCTAAGTATAGTACCTGTCACGGAAGACTCACCTTTATCTTGGTCCCGCGCCGTCTCCACGTGCCGAGCCGGGGCACTTCCGTGTGCTTGGCCGCGCCGAGCAGCCGTTCGTGCGGCGCCGCGCTCGGCCGCTGCCTCCGCCGCCTCTCCTCCTCCGACGCGTCCTCGCCTCTGCTCGAGCACGCTCTTTATATGCCCTCCGGCGGCGCTGCACTCAGCGCAGCCGCCGGAGGCTGGATAAATTACCAATCCGGGCTGGGGGTTTTGCTGGGCTCACGCCCCTATATTAAAGTCATTGGAGTCCCTGCCCCAAATAGTCAAGTGCACCAATCACACACACTTGTCCTATAGTTCAGCCCTATAAAAGGATGACCCCTCCAGTGCGTCAGTGCCCGTGATAGCGTTAAGCTGAGTGCGCCTTGGATTGTGTTTTTCCTGTTAGTTATTGTTGCCGATCTTGCTCTGTTTGACCATTCTTGCTTGCCGCCTGGACCGACCCCACCTGAACCCCAACCACGCCTCTGTCTCTTCCTCAGTACTGCGAACCCGTGACCTCCCGGATTGACCTTTGGCCTGACCTCGACCCTTCTTTTGCCTACTCCTTTTGTGCCGCGATATTATTGGACTGCCTTCCCGTGTATGACCCAGCCTGTCTACGTTGCCCTGTCGGGCCCTTGATTCATCTGCCTTCACTCTCCCATAAGCCCACATCCTTTGTGCTATCAAGTCCTGTGGGCAACCGTGTCCATTGAGGCATATAAAGCGTCCCGGCAAATGGGGGCTTGTCTAAAGGTGAAGCTAGCAGCGGAGATTGGGGGTTGTGGGCTTACTACGAAGGCGGGTGTCCCTCGGGCCTTACAGTACCATTTTGTTCCTGTTAAAGTCTTTAGGGCCTAGTTCTGTGAAAGGCCAGACAAAATTACACACCTGCCCAAAAGGAGACACCTGCTGCTGTTGTAGACAAATACTGTTTTAAGCTTACTGGAGCGCATTGAACTGCCCTCATCATTGCATACCACATATGTACATTTATGTGTTGTACCATTTTGTTCCCGTTAAAGTCTTCAGGGCCTAGTTACTGTGATAGGCCAGAAAAAATTATACACCTGCCAAAAAGTACATACCTGCTGCTGTTGTCCAAAAACACAGTTTTAAGCCTACTGGAGTGCATTGGACTGCCCTCATCAGTGCATACCACATACGTACATCTAAGTGTTGTACCATTTTGTTTCTGTTAATGTCTTCAGGGCCTAGTTACTGTGAAAGGCCAGACAAAATTACACACCAGCTACTGTATTGTACTCTCCTCATATATGCACTACTTATGTCAGGCAGATAAGAGCCAGGAGGAGTGGCAGAGCCCTACATTCATCAGGCAGAGGTTGCAGCAGACTAGGAGAGAATGGCAGCAGGAGTCGCAGCAAGAGGCCTGATCTCCCAGTATCATCTAGCGGTCGTGTCTCGAACCAGCAGCCCATCTGCCATCATTGATTGGTGAACACGGTCATCCACTTCATCAAAAGTGACATCTGACACCCCCTAGTCAACAGTCGTTAGGTTCCTCAGACACAACCCTCAGTTGGCATGGCCCGGGAGCAGTCCCTGTCCTCCCATTGCCTCTGTCCTATGCTGTTCCCTCCCCCAGAGAAGTATCTCATACTTCATTCAGCTCCACTATTCAGTGAGGATGATCTGATAGATAGAGGAGAATCAACAGCTACTGCACAGCCAGGAAGTAGAGGAGAAATCCGCCGCTTCCTCCACTAGGTGGGCAAGTAGTGATGAGGAGAGTGGTGTGGTAGGTGTTGTTGTGAGCGTTCAAGCTCTTGAAGCAGACACTGTTGAGGAACCTGAGGATGACATCAGTGACGTGCAGACACAACTTGATGATGATGAAGCCGATCGCAGTTGGGAGCCGGGTGCAGAAAGGGTTTCATCATCATCAGGAAAAGAGGGTTGCAGGTTGCCTGTGAGCCAGCAAGGTGGTAGAATGGTTGGCAGTCAACCTTCCCGGGAGGTGGTGGAATGGGGTTCCTGGAGTTGACGGAGGATCCCAATGTTGGCACCATGGCCCTGCGTCAACATATGCAGTCAACATATGAGCCTACCTTGAACACGTGATCTCCGATTGGAGCCGAGCAGAGCCGACGCTGGCCGAGGTTAGAAGCCCGGGCCACGGTAACGTATACATTGAGGCTGCTGCGTTATTTGAAAAAGTGAAACAAAGCTTTCCTTGGATTACTGAATCTTGAGCATCAAAATTCCTGATTTAAGAAATTTTATCAATGCCTATCTTATATTTGCATCTGGTAAGGAGTATTTTAAACGCTGCGCATAGAATTTAGCAAAACGGTATTATGCTATGTGCAATTTTTGTTTTATTTCCACATGTTAATATCTGAATAAATGAGGATTCATTTTATACTATCTAAGTCTTGATAATTCTGAGAGAGATAAAAATAAGAGGCTTTGGAGACAAAGGAGATATATTCCTGTAACCATATATTAAGATCTGTTACAAGAAGAAGTACTGGATATATAGAGAAGCGCTTTGTCCTGCATTATCTGGTACGTGTGTGGTGTAACTGGTGATGGATACACATGCTGTTAATTGAGAAAGATAAACACGTGGTGAATAGAAGAAAGAAAGTGTACCTGAATTGTCCCGCGGAGAATTGCACATATAGTGCTTTTTTATTGATATGCAGCATCACCATAAACCGTCCTGGGAGAACTGTGGCTCTGATGTGGTGGTCCAGCCTGCTCCACCCCCTCAGCAGAAGGGAGCTGTGTCATACCCATCCTCTGTCGCTCCAGATGCTCCTGCTCCTCCTACGCAGTCATTCCGCCAGCAATCCATCGGCAAAGTCATGTCCAAGAGACAACAGTATGCGGCCACTCATCCAACGGAGCAGAATATAAATGTGCTACTGCTGGTGATGCAGTCCTTCTCTTTTCAATTGGTGGACCCTGCACCTTTCAGAGCTGATGGCTTGTGCCGAGCCGAGGTGGAGAGTCCCAAGCCGTCATTTCTTTGCAAAGAAGGCAGTACCAACCCTGCACAATTTTGCTGAACAGAAGGTCAGCCAGTCCTTGAGCCTGTTGGTGTGTACCAAAGTGGATGGCAGCGCCGACGTGTAGAGCTGTAACTACGCTCAGGGACAGTACATGTACTTTCTGGCCCACAGAATGGTATCCCCCAACATAGTCTGATTTGCGACGTTTCCGCCCGTTGCAATTCCACCCTCCATATGTTGGACTGATTATATGAACAGAGAAAAGCCATGATCGATTTCTTGATGATCCAAGCAGACAGGGGGACTACTCTGTGTAACTTCAATGTAAACCAGTGGCAGCTCATACGTGACACCTGCCGTTTGCTCAGGCCCTTTGTGGAAGCCACCTTATTAGTTAATCACCAGGATTATGGGATGAACGACATAATTCCACTGATTTATCTACTACAACACGTGTTGGAGACCATGGCTGGTCAGGGAACTGGAGATGTGGCACCTACATCTCAGGGCCACATGAGCCCTGTGGGGCGTGAATTGAAGGAGGAGGGGTTGCGGCACAGTGGAGCACAGTTTAGGTCTTACGAAATGTCATCTGACAGGAGAGGAGGAGCAGGAGCAGCCAGAGGAGCTAGAGAGTTATGAGGCAGGTGAGACAGAGGACCCAGACACACCGTGGCAGTATGCAGTGGAGATGGAGGCAGGTAGTCCCTCCAAGTCACTTGCACAAATAGCACGATGCATGCTCATGTGCTTGCGTAGTGGCCACCGAATTGTCACCATTTGGCAGCGGGATGACTTCTGGCTCTCCACCTCATTTGACCCTCGCTACCAGCACAAAATTGGGGCCTTTTTTACGCCCACTGAGAGGGAGGACAAAATGACCTACTACAGAGACATCCTACGTAGTCAGTTGGCTGATGCCTATCTGCACCATAGTCCATCCTCTAACAGGTCGGATTCGGGGGGCCCTCTGCACTCACCTTCCACTGCCATGGCTGCTGAGGAGGGGCGGGGTGGCAGGAGCAGTACCATCTTCATCAACAGCAGCCTGAGTCTACAGTTGCTGATGAGTAGCTTTCTTCACCCGCATAATGAAGCAACTCATCAGCAGCAGGTAGACCTGGAGCAGGACCTGAACCAGCAGGTGGGCAGCCAAACTTGATTTGTGGCCGCAACTAGCAGAGTTTGCTCTGGAAAAGCTGTCCTGCCCGGCCAGTAGCGTACCATCAGAGCGGGTGTTTAGTACGGCAAGGACTATAGTAACCCCAAGAAGAACTTGTCTGTCCACAAAAAATGTGGGAAGATTGACCTTTTGTAAAGATAAATTAGACATGAATCAGCCAGGATTTCCACCCACCAATGCCTAGAGAAGACTGATCATGGTGCCAAAACAACACTTCACAAATATGGATAGTGCAAAACAGATTTAAGGTGCTGCTCCCCAGTTACAGACATTCATCAGCATCAGACCACAAGTAGGTATTCAGGATATGCATTACTTAAAACTTAACTTTTGTTAAGGTGGAGGTGGAAGGGAACAACGTATGGTCCGTTGTAACTGGTTGGGGTAAAAACTTCCCCTGTAAGGCTCTACTCTCGTATTAATTCCTCAATACTTACTTGTATATCCTCAATACTTACTTGTGCACACTTACGCTTTTACACTTCCTATGTGCCTCAGCTACTATTCTGATCCTGCCACCTGTCTGATGCCACACATCTGCTGCCAAGTTCTCCTTTTTTCCTCCACCTTCATCCACCGGGTCACTTTCAGGACTCTTGATGCTGCTGCTGCCACCTCAAGGCTGTGTCATTCAGGCACTATATGGTCACCTCATGCTGTCGCCACCTCAACAATGTGTCATTCCGCCACTATATGGTCTCCTCATGATGCCGACAACTCCAGGCTGTGTAATTCAGGCACTATATGCTGACGCCACCTCCACACTGTGTCATTCAGCCACTATATGGTCTCCTGATGCTGCTGCCACCTCAACTGCTCTGCCGCCACCTTAACTGCTCTGTAACCGTGATTCTAATAGCGATGATCTGCATGTCATACTGAATAACAGTATTATTTCACTTACCCAGCACATACCCTATGTGTGTTACAGCAAGGCAAAGTGTTCTACAACCATATTGAATCTCTCTGTAGGGCAGAAATATCCGCTTTTAATACTGATTCACCACATATAAATTCGGACCAAAACAAATTTCTTTGGAAAGTTAGGGGCAACAGACGAATCAAATTTTTCAAAAATTCGCTCGTCTCTAATTTCAACCCATTGTGCCCCAACCTCTCTCTTAATATTCAAGCATTTGAATTTACTTTAATGACAACTATCATTAAAAACCAATGACAATTAAATGCTGTTATTTAAAAAAATGTGGGAGGCCTAAGTAGTTTGACAAGGGAAATAAATAAATATGGAAATAAATTTCTATTATGTGTTAGGCTACAGAAAAGGAAATATTTGACTAATATACTTGATGGTTATCAGCAGAAAGTAACATGGCTTTGCAGCTGGGCAGCGGGAGGGGGGCAGAATGTGTCTCCTTGCTAAGCTCACACCCTTGCTAAGCACCATACCATCACAAGTTTCAGTTGGGTGCAATTTTCTGACACACAAAATTTGTTAGTTTAGGAAATGACAGACACGAAATGGAAACTTGTGATGGTATGAAGACACAGCACTGTTCTTGAAAGCATTGTGAGCAGACACATGCTGCCCCCCTTCCCTGGCAGGCAGCATAGCTTTGGTACTTTCTGCTGATATCCATCACTTTCTGGTGACTCTCACTTTTCAAACTTCAAAAGGTAAAGATTTTTTTAAATAAAGTAAATGTGTAAAATATTAATTTTTCTGTAGCCTAAAATTTGAAGAGGAGCTATAAGCAAGTCACCATTTCCTCATTTATGACACAAAATTGCATTTACTGCATTTATCACACTATAAGACACAAACTTTTTCTCCAAAAGTGGGGAGAAATGTCAGTATACTTACATGAAACTCTATCCTAGATGGGGCTCTAGAGTAGCCCCAATCTGCCACTCACTTAGATATAGCCGCACACCAACCGTTATATGTAAAAGTAATCAAAATGTATTCATAGAAATGGATGCTAATCACATACCACATACAAACAAAGATTCTGAGACAGTTTTAAAAAACAAGAAGCTGTACAGGGAGGACAATATATGGCTAATGTAGTATAATTAATGTACACCAGAAAACATAGTACTTGGATATATGGGCGGCACACCGCTAAAGTGCCTGTGCCTAAGCAAGTGAAAGATTACATATTGCACAAAAAGAACAGTAAAAAAAAATAATTTAAATGGGATACAATATAATACAATATAATACAAAACTCTACCACCACTTAATCTTAGTATTTTGGCAACTGATATTGCTGCGATTTCGCAGCAAAGCACTTGGCACTTTGTACCTTAAAGTGGACCAACACCCAGGATTTTGACTATCCTGGGTTTTGGTCCACTTCGGCGGGGCACCCCGATCGGGGGTGCCCCGCTGTGTGAAACCCCCCAGAAAGCCCCAAAATCTTACCTGTCCCCGCTCCCACGTGACTGGACGGTCCAATCCCCGCCAACGTCCAGGCGGGGATCAGGAACGTCCAAGCGGCTGCCGCCGCCTCCCTCGCGTCACTTTCGCAGACGGCCGGCGCGGGCGCGAGCACGCCTACAGGGGCGCGAAGGAGGCGGCGGCGGACGGCCGCCGCCGAAGATCAGGTAAGGTGTTTGGGGTTTTTTTGGGGGGTTTCACCCCGCGGGACATCCCGATCTCGGATGTCCCGCGGGGTGGGAGGTGATCGGCCCGGGAATCTTATAGATTTCCGGGCCGATCACCTCTCGGTGTTGGTCCACTTTAAACAGTTATAAGTAGTAATTTGTTAATAGAGCACTTTGCACTTTATCTAGTTTTGTATTATTTTGTATCCCATTTAAATTTTTATTTTTTTTCACTGTTTTCACTGTTCTTTTTGAGCAATATGTAATCTTTCACTTGCTTAGGCACAGGCACTTTAACAGTGTGCCACCCATATATGCAAGTACTATGTTTCCTGGTGTACATTAATTATACTACAATAAGCTATATATATATATATGTCTCAGAATCGTTGTTTGTATGTGGTATGTGATTAGCTTCCATTTCTATGAATACTTTTTTAATAACTTTTACATATAACGGTTGGTGTGCGGCTATATCTAAGTGAGTGGCAGATTGGGGCTACTCTAGAGCCCCATCGAGGATAGAGTTTCAAATTTAGTATCACTCAAATCAGCCTGCACCCTTTAGCAATTGCAGTGCGTATCCACCCAATTTTCTTACTACTTAGAAATAGTCAGCTGTCCCCACTGTGGCTTCGGACGCCGCCATTGCCTCCCGGGTGTCACCGCGCGCCGGCCCGAGAGGTGAAGGAGGCGCCAGAAGCCAGAGCAGGGGCACTAGGGGTGTGGTTTAGGAAGTGGCTTATTCACAGACTTTTTTAGGAATAGCAGTGGTGTACCGATTACAGGGGTCACCCTTGTGATGGGGCCCAGGATCAGGTGTTCATGCGGGGGGTGGCTGAGGTGACCTGCTCCCTGCATCCGGGATTAAGGAACCGAGGTGCTAGTATCAAGTGCTTTAAATCCCAGGGATCCCAGCAGAGGTGTGCATGAAGAGGCTCTGCTATATACAGAGCAGTGGACGGGCAGGAAAAGAGCAGCTAAAATCACCCAACAAACGTCTGCATGCTGCTCTTCATCTTACGTGGCTCAAACAAGTGACAGCTTACCTCACTTGTCTGAGCAACGTAGGATGGGGAGCAGAATGTGGATATGGCTGATTGAGAGGGCTTAAAGTGGATCAACACCCCTGCCACAATATGACAGGCTGGCCTGCACATAACCTTCCAGAACACCCGATATTCTTACCTGAGCCTTGATCTTCGCCGACAATACGGTGCCTCAATTGGCAGCTGACGCTTAAGTGGACAGGGCTCTAAAGTGCCCGGAACATCACTACCAAAATTAGTGCCGAACGGCCAATCACGTTGCTACGGATCGAGGCTCAGGTGAGAATATTGGGCATTCTGGGTGGTTATGTGAGGGGGCTCCAGTTTTCTATATACCCCCTGCCTCTTATTTTGCAGCAGAGACCAAAACCCACATCCACATGGCTGTAGGTCCGTTTTAACCCCATGCAGATGTTGTGAAATAACATGAAGATTCTGTGCTCCTGAACTGCATGGAAGTGGTCAGGTTGAAACCTGCCTGAGAGCCCTTCTTGCACATAAGCATGAATGAGGGATAGGGAGAGCCTTTGCTAGCACGCAAACACACTACAGTTGAGCTAGGAGTTTTCTTATGATCAGCCCAACCAGCCAGATTGATATTTAATCTGTTTCCACACAGATTGTTAGACGGAGATAAAATCCTGGCTGCATTGATGTAAAGACCCACTGGCCTTTAATGTTCCACATCAAACTGAGAGAGATACATACCTCAGAAACATGGGGTAGCATCACACACACGCATCACACACACACACACACACACACACACACACTGAATCACCAACTGCTGCAGGGGAGGAATCTAACTGCATCAATGTAAGTCAATGGCCACGGCAACCGCAAAGCATTGCAACAATTGTTTACAACCGGGTTGCTCAACCTTTTGACAACCTTTGAATATATGGGTACTTTTATTATAGCCCTCCACCATCAGTCCCACATCTTAACCATGTTCCCAATATTCAACCTATCTAAGCTCCCAACAATCCAAGCATACCATTATTAATAATAATTCAGTTTTACCAAATTATTGTTGTTGTACACTCAATGACACTTCATTCCTCCCAGCCACCCCTGACCCCTCTATTTGCCAATGGATCCATCCTGTATTACTCTCCATGCTAACGCTCATTCTTACTGTACCTTTATTTAACTACCTTTAAATGTCAAATAGTAAAGAAAGAACAGCGCTTATAGAAATGCTCAGCTGCAGCCTGACCGGTTGGCTAAACCGTGGGGTTGAAAAGACAATAAAGGTGATAGATCTAGCAGACAACAGACAAGCTAGTCTATCTGCAGGCGCGCTAATTTCTGTAGGATGCTCAGGTGTGATAAGATGGGATGTTTAATCTTATCCTTGTTTTCCAAGTATCCTTAAATATTGTTGTTACTGCAAAGTCAAATGAGATTTTTTTTTGCAAACGCAAAATCCCGATCGGGGTGCCCCGCCGAAGTGGACCAAAACCCAGGATAGTCAAAATCCTGGGTGTTGGTCCACTTTAAGAGCTTTCTGAGCAGTGATGAGTCATTACAGCTCATCTCTGTGACAGAGATATTGCATTATTGCACCGAGATTTAGGGTAATTCTGACCGAAGGACTAGGTTTTTCAGAAGCAGGGCTATCAGAATTGTAGCAAGATGGATGCTCCCATGCATTTCAGGAGCAGAGAATTTGTCTGCTATTCCGCAATATCTGCATGAGAGTATGTCCTCTCAGATAGCTTACATCACTGTTATAGAGTTATTGGGAGGGGGGTTCTTACACACTGCTTGTTATGGGGTTCTTGGAGGGGCTTTGCCACTCTCCAGTCTTGCTTATGTGGCCAATGAGAAGGAAAGGTACACAAGCTGCCTTTAAAGTAAAGGCGAGTGGATGGCCGCACCTGGGCCTGGGAGCGAGCCCGTGTGCCATCCTGTGTTACCCCCCGTGTACAGCGGCAGAGGCTAAGGTTGCCAATTTTTCCCAGCATAAAATGCTGACCAACTTGGACATGGTTTTTTGGGCGGTCGCCACTAGGAAATTTGGTGCCCTGTATAGCCACAATTTCTGAACCCCTTAGAAAAAAAGAATTTAAAGCAAAAGAGAAACAGACAAAAAGAAAAAAAAAAGAATACTGGTAGAAGGAAAGACAACAGAGGGAGAGTGTGAGGAGAGAGAAAAAGTGAGAAGTAAATAGAGAGGGGGAGAGAGAGAGTGGCAGAGTATGGGGGACAGAGAAAAAGAAAGTGAGAGAGAAGACAATGAAAGAAAAGCTAAAAGTGAGGAGGAATGGAACAAGGGAAGGGGGGAAGTGAAAAGCAAAAAATGAGATGAAAACAGAAAGTGAAGTAAGAGCAAAAGTGGGAAGTGCATGAAACAAAGAGGAGAGTAATGAAGAAAGTAAGGAAGAAAGAGATATAAACAAAAGAGGTATAAAGAAAAAAGTAAGTAAGAAAGAGAAGAAAAGGAGAGGAAAAAGGGAGGTAACGAAAGTGTAATAGAGAAGGAAAGAAAGAAGAAAGAGGGAAGGAAAACATAAAGGAGTTAAAGTGGACCAACACCCAGGATTTTGACTATCCTGGGTCTTGGTCCACTTCGGTGGGGCACCCCCGATCGGGGTGCCCCGCTGTGTGAAACCCCCCCGAACTCACCTCTGTCAGCGGCGACGGACAAGCCGCGGACAAGCGGCTCCTCCGCCGCCGCCTCCCGCGCGTCCCTGTTGACGCGCGCGTGCCCGCGCCGGCCATTCACAGACGACCGGCGCGGGCGCGCGCACGACTAGAGGGGCGCGAGGGAGGCGGCGGCGGCCGGCCGCCGCCGAAACTAAGGTAAGGAGTTTGGGGGGTTTGGGGGGGTTTCACCCCGCGGGACATCCCGATCTCGGATGTCCCGCGGGGAGGGAGGTGATCGGTCCGGGAATCACGGGTGGGTGTTGGTCCACTTTAAGGGAAAGAGAGAGCTAATAAGAAAGAATTTAAAAAAAAATGTCTGGTCACCAAATGGGACAGCAGGCAGGTGCACAGAAGCTGGGTTGTCAAGGCTGAGGATGATATGGAACAGAGCCTGGAGAATGAGGCATATAGAGGAGGGAGGTCACAGACTGCAGGCACCACACTGCTTTAACTGGCCAGGACGCGACCCCATTCCCCGGCACTTGCCAGAGAGAAATAGGAGGGGCAATTGGGTGTAAAGAAGAACAAGAAGGGGGTATGTGTAAATGAGAGAAATAAAAAGGGCATGTGGAAAACAGCGAAAGAAGGAGGGCATGTAGAAAAGAGAAAACATAAGGACATTTGGAAATGAGAAAAAGGAGGGACTGTGGAAAAAAGAGAAAGGGAGCATGGAAATGAGAGAAAGACAAGAAAGAAGGAGGGCATTTAGAAAACAGAGGAAGAAGGAGGGCATGTGGAAAAGAGAAAAAAACAAGAATAAACGTGGGCATGTGGAAAACTAAGACATAAGGAGGGCATGTGAAAAAAAGAGAAAGATTAAATGAGAAAAAGGAGGGACTGTGGAAAAAGAGAAAGGAGGGAGCATGGAAATGAGAGAAAGACAAGAAAGAAGGAGGGCATTTAGAAAACAGAGGAAGAAGGAGGGCATGTGGAAAAGAGAAAAAGACAAGAATAAAGGTGGGCATGTGGAAAACTAAGACATAAGGAGGGCATGTGAAAAAAAGAGAAAGATTAAACGAGAAAAAGGAGGGACTGTGGAAAAAAGTGAAAAAGGAGGAAATGTGAAAAACAAAGAAAGATGGAGGGAATGTGGAAATGAGAGACTGTGGAAATGAAAGGTTCCGCTACATCAAAAGCAGCAAGCTTGGTGCCACATCAGCGCCCTCAGGAAGATGGCACCCTGTGTGGGCACTCCATCTGGACACCCCAAAGGCTGTGAGTACAGAGGTGATCCTTCGGGTTGCACACAGTGGCGCATCCCAATTTAGGGGGGCAAGCTGTAACATGTGGCGTCTTTACACTCTAGTTCTGGTTTGCTAGAGTTTGGGTTGGCTTCAAAATAAGTTTAAGGGGGAAAAAAAGCATCGTTTCCAAAAACGCCACTCCTAAAATCCTGCAGCTCAGTTCCCGGATAGCAGCACTCCACATGCTGATGCTATTAAATAAGAAGCAGACACAGCACCTCTTTTATGGACGCCTTAGAAACACTATTCCTGTAGGCCACGCCCCTACAAGTGTTTGCGGCTAGGGACTGGCTGGAGCCCACACTTTATGCAAATCAGCCTGTTTCCTGCAGACCTGGCTGCGATGGTCGCCTCAGAGAGGGCGTTGCTATGCATCGGGCATACCGCGCTGCATACCCCAGACGTTACGCAGGAATAGTGAGAAGGAAGCAGGGAGGATGACGGAACTCTATCTATCCCTGATGTGAGGACTAACATATCGCTGATTCCAATACCGAAGCCAATCTGCAATGAGGTAATTCTTTCATTCTCGCTGCTCTCTGTGCTCTTCTTGTGAGGAGGAAAACTTTTGTTGCGACGTGGAGAATTGGCGCGTGCCGGTGTGTTGCGGAATGGTGGCCAGGGATGGATGAGAGGCGGTGTGTGTGTGTGTGTGTGTGTGTGTGTGTTGTGTACTGAGTGTATAGTGTGTGTGTGTTGTGTACTGAGTGTATAGTGTGTGTGTGTGTGTGTGTGTGTGTGTGTGTGTGTGTGTGTGTGTGTGTGTGTATAGTGTGTGTGTGTGTGTATAGTGTGTGTGGTGTGTACTGTGTGTGTATAGTGTGTGTGGTGTGTACTGTGTGTGTATAGTGTGTGTGGTGTGTGTGTGGTGTGTATATAGTGTATGTGTGTGTGTATAGTGTGTGTGTGTGTGTGTGTATAGTGTGTGTGGTGTGTGTGTGTGTGTATAGTGTGTGTGGTGTGTACTGTGTGTATAGTGTGTGTGGTGTGTACTGTGTGTGTATAGTGTGTGTGGTGTGTATATAGTGTATGTGTGTGTGTATAGTGTGTGTGTGTGTATAGTGTGTGTGTGTGTGTGTGTGTGTGTGTGTACTGTGTGTGTATAGTGTGTGTGTGTGTGTGTGTGTGTGTATAGTGTGTGTACTGTGTGTGTACTGTGTGTGTACTGTGTGTGTGTACTGTGTGTGTGTATGTGTAGTGTGTGTGTGTGAGGATGGAGTGTGTTACAGAGAGTGGCAGCAGCATTGCCATCTTGTTCCCTCTGCTCGCTGCCACTGTGAGGGGTTTGTGTATATGAGATGAGATCTTTCCTCAGCCTGATGGCTGCTTCTGGAATCACTTCCCTTTCGTTTTTTTCTGAGTTTCTCCCCTGGCTCTAAATTTAGGACTGAGTTAAGGAGGTGGAGAATTGCGATTTATTTGGATTAGTTTTTCCCTGCTTTTCATTGCTGTCTGCCTTTGTTTAACTCTTCCAGCAGTGACAGGTCTAATAAATACACGGTGACGGATTTTCCTGGATGCTGCCTCACAGCCGTAGAAATAAGCATTTGTAGTTTCATTTGTTTGTCTCATATTTAGATTCTTTTATAAATGTTTTTGTTTTATTTGATGTATTAATATCACATATCTATAAAGTGGACCTACAATGAGGGAATTCCTGTCGCTGCCCTTGAAGGGAAGCCTGTTCCATAGGACCAGCTTCTCTGGTGGTTGTAGCTCTGCTTTGATATATAGAGATATGTGTACGCTGGACAGGACTTGCGCAGGGTTTAGGTGCAGAATGTCTGAGTAGTGAAAATATGGCGCTTTCCTCAGCTTGCCATTAGCTTTGAATCACGCAACACGTCACAGTTTTTGTGTTAGTGTGTGGGTGAGCAGATGAGGCATGGATTTCTCACAAGGTCTGGGGATTAGACATTTATACAGTAAATGGGTTTCAGCAAGCTGCTGTCATTTGGATTAAACCTTGTCATAATTTCATTATTCCATTGTATTGTAAAATACTTCATTTCAAAAGACTAAACGTATGGAAAACAAAACTGACATATATGCGTTTTTTTGTGTTCTTTATTCAGTTATTTATTAATTTGAATGCATCATGTGGAAATCACCATGGATGCATAGACTGAAAGTGGATCAGTTAAATCCTATCCTTAAAGTGGACCATTCACCCCCCTGCCGCCGGCCCTGGAGTCTAAAAGACTGTGTAAAACCCGCTGGTTTTATATTTATATGCCGATATATACTGAGTAGGGATGTTGCCAGAGACGCGGTGTGATTGAGCAGGGTATGCAAGGCATCCCAAATCAGGATGTCCTTAAAGTAGACCAAATCCAAAATGTTGTTTTTTTTGGTCTGTCCCCCAGGGGTCATCCCAGTTTGGGATGCCACGCTATGTGAATTCCCCCAGATTGCCCACATTACTCACGTGCCGTAGGAATGGCTGAAAAGGTGAGCACAGTATTATTATTATTATTATTATTATTATTAATAATACTGTTTATTTATAAAGCACCATTATCTCCCGTAGCGCTTTCCATGCCCCTGCATGGGCTGCTTCCGTCCTACTCTATAACCTTAGCTTTTCTACCTAGTAGGGATGCGGTCATTGGCACGCTTGGCTCCATTAGGCTCCATTCGACCCTTAGCCGATTCTTAATTGAAAATGACGATAGGAGCCGAGTTCGTGGATTGGCTGTGTGCCTGTTCAACAGCAGCAGTTGCAACTAGAGATTCAGCAAGCACTGAGGCAAACAATGCCAGATGCAAGTAATATAATAGCCAGTATTAGGGATGTTCCTCATCTAAATTGAGTGGACTATTGATAAATGTTGAAATGCTAACCCTTTCAGTGCCAAGCACGTAGATTCTACATGCTCGCTTCCACTCCTTTTAAGTGCCAAGCACGTAGAATCTCACCTGTTCGATCAGGCCGGGTCTCCTCTTCATCCATATCATATCATTGATATTTTTGGAAAAGGTGTTTTTTATTCTGCTTTTTTATATTTTTTAGAGAACCCTGTGCAACCAAAGTATACTTTGAGGGACTACTTCCAGAAAGATGAGCCCACTACAACAATCGGGGTACTCCAAGCTTAATGTGTGTACTTTCAGGGAATATATGGTTTATGGGGAGTATTCCAAATGTAAAGGGTTATTTTGTTAGACAATGCGCAAGGTGTGCACTTTGTCTGCAGAGCTGAAAATTTCAAGTAAAATTATTCTTACGCACATGCTTTACTTTCTGGTGTTTGGCAACTCTTCCCTTGACAAGACCTATGCATGTTGGGTATTGTTCTGTTTGGGGGATGTTGCTTTTTCAGATTTAACTTGTTTATTCTTAGTATACAGTACGTCCTGCTCCAGATATAATACTTACACTTGTGTTATCCTCCGCCAGATGGCGCTGCACTGCAGAGACATGGAAAAACAGGCTCCTCCCGGCCCTTCAAATACCCAGGGACCTCCCACAAACCCCAAGATTTCTCTGCAGTGCCAACAGTGCAGTGCGAACACATGATGTATCACTCTCTCGCAGGTGAGCGGGGCTATTACAGCCTGCGGCCCTGTTGGACTATTCCCACTCATCCTCCCTGTGATGTGCCTCCCAGCCTGGGCTGCACTGGTCGGGTGAAGGTAGGCAGCACCTTGCGTGCTTAACGGAGCTATGCTCCACCGCAGTCCCCCACCAAAGGGTAGGCGGTTTAGGGCTGATGGTGAGCCTCTAGGGGATGCCCCTCCCGCACTATTGCCCCATGCCCCGTGTAGCGGTGGGCCCTGTACAAAGGGTCGCCATCCTCCCTCATCCCCCCCCCCTGTAGCCCGGGGGGGAAAGAAAGGGGGGGGGGGGTGTGTGTGTAGTAAGGTCTTGTGTATGTTTTTACACGTTATGGCCTTAGTCTGCCCGGACTAGTATCCCTGGGGTCAGACCCGCGCTGTTTAGTTCTTACTGTGTAATTGTCGCCGCCGCGCGCACTTCTTCCTTTACTGGATGTGCGTCGGCGGGCGGCGTCTTCATTGGCAAAACATCTCCTCTAAGTGTCCCATTCACTTCGCTCCTCATAACAGTTTGTGTCCACCTCAGAGCTTCGCGCTCTTTGGGGGGGGGGCGGGGACATAGGTTGGCGCGCTCCGCGTCACTGGCCGCTCTGGCCCGCTCTTCGAGGTTCGCTTTGCCGCCATTTTGATGCTGGTCGCACGCACGCGATCCCAACAGGGGCCAAGGAGTACATGGAGGGTGCACAAGAGCACCCCCTGAAGGAAGTCTTAACCAAGGAAGACTGAACCGGAGACTGTTAAGGCAAGGTGGACAGAGCCTGACCCATCAGAGAGCTGAGCTGGGGGACCAACTCCAATTTATGCTGAAGGCCACACTGGGGCCCTGGAAACCGAGAACGTCCAACAAGTAAGAGGACTAGACTCGTCCCAATAAATGTGGGTATGCCATACCCTACAACAATAGAAGAAGACGCATAAGAGGCTCACTCCTAGCCTTCCCATAGTCACAACACCGAGACAGCTGAACTTGTCTCCATCAAGATGTATGTTTTAGCAGTCATATATACTAGGCCAGGGACCATGAACAATAGTGATGTAAAGGGGCCCTGAGTGATCAACTGGCACTCCTGGCAAGGTGCAGAACTACTGACCACAGTACCATATCTGCAACCACACCATATTAGGTCAACTGGGGGCCACCAGCATTACTAGTCCCCTCACCAGAGCAATCTTCCGCATTCAGGACACTGTCTGGATGTCCTTACCCTTAAGGTGGTCCTTCTGGTGACTGTTACCTTGGTCAGGCGTGTGTTAGCGGGTGGTTCGGTCTACCTAGCCCTCATTCCTTGAGATACACCAGGGTAAGGTGGAGTTCCGCCTGAAGCCGGATTCTCTACCTCTGTAGGTTTCGTATGTTCAATTATCCGAGATATTGTTTTCCACGGCTGTCCCCCTTCCTTGCAACGTTGAGGAAGTGGTTCTGCATTCCTTATACAGGTGTTGGCAGTTTTTTTCTTTAGAAGTCACTGTGTCCTTTAAGGGAACTGAGGTTCCTTGGGGCTTGTAGTCATTACATCCTGAATGTGCTCGATCTTGTCTGCTCTCGGGAGTTGGGCGGTTGGTCCTGGTTGTTACCTTAATGGATGTTACTCCTGGTACCCTGTTTTTGGCCTTGGCTTCTGCCAAATTCATTAGCTTCGGATTGTCAGGCTATTACTCAGACCTATTCAGGCAAGGGGAAGAACCTCCCTTGTTGCCTTGATTCCCTTCTACGCGTGCTTGATGCCTCTTGGGCTTTCACCACCGGTTTTGCAGTTGAACTGATTGGTTAGGCCACTACCATTGGCCTTCTGCTCATACCTTTTGCAAGGTTTTTACAATGTTGATGTTAGGGCCTCAGCTCAGCTGTCTTGGCCGTCTGGTTCTGCAGGTGACAGTGCTTTAAACTGTCTGCTGTAGTCGTTTTTTTGTTGGTGATCCCACCCTACCTTATGGACACTGCTTTTGGATGTCCCAAGTGTAAGTATTATCTCTGGAGCAGGACGTACTGTATACTAAGAATAATACAATTCTGTGAAGAACTCACCTGTAGAATTGGTATTATTTGTATACAGTACGTCCTGCTCCACCCCACCCTGTTGTTGCTTTTTCTGGATCCCCTGTATGGTGATTGTTATCATTATTATCTTTACCAGTTGTTCTGGGTGGTTTAATTCTCCCGGGTTCTTGTTCACTGCTTTTCAATGCTGGGGATTCGTGGGAGGTACCTGGGTATTTGAAGGGCCGGGAGGAGCCTGTTTTTCCATGTCTCTGCAGTGCAGCGCCATCTGGCGGAGGATAACCCAAGAGTAAGTATTATATCTGGAGCAGGACGTACTGTATACCAATAATACCAATTCTACAGGTGAGTACTTCACAGAATTGTATTTTTCTAGTTTGCATAATTTTTTTTATGAAAATGTAGCTTTGATTCTGCTTTTTTTATTGTTTTTTTAGGGAAACTCTGTGCAACCAAATAATCCCCCCCCCCCCACACATATTACCCTCCCCCCAACACACAGTTAACCCCATCACACAGTTCAAGAGTACCAAAACCTGTTTTGGCCAGCTCCAGGGCCTGCAGATATTCCCTGGTTTGCCTATAATATTTACAGAGCTGTAGGCAGTTGGGCCTCTTTAAACCGGAGCAACAGCCTGGCACAGTTGGAAAAGAAAGGCAGTGGCCATTTTGGAGCTTCCCCTCCCAACTGACATAACTGAAATGCACAGTAACAGGAAGCCCCGCACGACTTCCTGTTTGCAGGTGGCCTGCAAGCCCATGAGTGACCATCTTGTTTTTAAAATTTACCCCAGCAGGCGTTAGACAAAGGTAAATTATTTTTTTTTTTGTGCAGCTATCTAAATTTCCCTGTAAAGGGATGTATATGAGCACTGTTTGTTGTGTTGGTCTGATTTAATTAATATTTGACTGTTGGTCCGCTTTAAGTTATTGGTATTGGGGCTGATAGCTCTCAGGTGTTAGTGCATGGTCCCAGTTTTTCCCTTTACAGAAAAACTGACTAGGATGGTTATGGCACTACCCATGTGAACACAGTGTTAGGAGGAATAAACCAGCATACAGTAGGTGCAGCTTAACCATATCTTGCATCTATTCAAGAGTCTCCCTGAGATTATACAGTGGATCATCTTTGAAATGTTTTTGTGGGGTACTGTTCATACTTCCAAACATATGCACACACTCCCAAACACATGCACCCACCCTCACATTCCCAAACACATGCATGCACTCTCAAACACATGCACACAACCCCACACTCCAAACATGCACACAACCCCACACTCCAAAACACATGCACACACTTCAAAACAGGGTAGATGGGCAGGCTGGTGGGGGACCTGGTAGTTAGGTAGGAGGGCAGGCTTGTAGGTAGCTATGTAGCTGGACAGGATGGTGGGTAACCTGGTAGGTAGATAGGTGGGCAGGAAGATGGGAAGCCAGTTAGGTAGGTAGGTGGGCAGGCTGATGGGTGACCTGGTAGGTAGGTAGGCAGGCAGGTGGGTAGCCAGGTAGGTAGTGAAGGACAGGCAGTGGTAGTGGCGGCGGCTCAGGCAGACGGTGGTCTTGGGATGGGCATTTCTGACTACAGACCTCTGGTGGTGGCGGCTTCTTTCCACTGCTCGTGCAGGGGGCAGCAAACATCTCAGGCAGTGGCTCCTCTCCCCAGTCACGAGCCACTCCTCTAGTGGGCTGCTTCTTAGCAGTGGAGGCTAGGGCTCTTCTACGCACACCTCCCACTCCCAGCGACATTTGCTCTGCTGCTGGGGGGGAAGCTGTCAGTGCTGGGAGAGAGAGCGCTGCTAGGAGGAGGCTGGGCAACGAGGGAGGGGTTAGCTGGGCTTGATGGCAGAAAACAGCATCAAGCCAGAGGGTAGGGCGTGCTACCTTTATGGAACTTAAAAGGCGATTGATGGCCCACATTGGCAGGGCAAGAGGGAGGTAGGGGATTTCTTTGCTCATGGTGCCGAGCTGAGAAGAATGAGAAGTGCTGGAAGGTAAGCTGCGGTTTATATATATATTTTTTTTTTTTACTTTTGCCTATATAATCACTTTAATCATACTGTGATGCCCAGCGGGACACCAGCCTTTTGTAAGCAGGCAACCCCCAATCTCCACCGCCGCTTCTGCCTATAGTCAACAGGGATGAGACAGGTGCGTAATCAGGGGTAGCCAAAGGGTCAAGCCGGGAGTTCAGAGATCGCGGGGTATCCAAAGGAGCAGGCAGATTTGTAGTCAGTCAAAGCAGAGGTCGGTACAGGCAGCGGACAGGGATGGTCAATCAAGCCGGGTCAGAAACAGATAATAACTAAACAGAATCACACCCTAAACACAAGCGACTATCACGGCACTGAGTATTTATTGGGGAATTGACCAATGGCCACCCGGGGGGGGGGGGGGAGAGTGCTGATTGGTGCAACTTACAACACTGTGAGTGATTGGAGAAACTATCCAGGGGCTGGTCAGTCTTGGCAGCAAGGCTGATCAGCCCCTGATTCCCAACAGGTGTGAAGCACTCTGCGCTGCCTGCTACTTGCAGCGCAGCTCCTCCTAGTGGCGAAATTAACAGACTGCGGGAGGCTGCCAGAGTGACGCGCCGCGCTCCCCGTCATCCGGTAGCGACGGCCGCGCTCAGCAACAGGAGCGCTGTGTCGAGTGCCGCGTCCCCCCCCCAAGAGACGCTTGCTGCGGGCCCTCTGGCAGAGGAAAGTTCCTTATATTCCACCTCCCTTGAGGAGGGGCCCCAGGACCCTCCACCCTGGGTTTAATAGGATTTTCTTTATGAAATCTTCTAATTAAACGGTCCGCATGCACATCTCTAGCTGGAACTGAACTCCTCTCTTCTGGCCCATATCCCTTCCAGTCGGCTAAATATTGCAAGGAATTCCGGAGGTAACGGGAATCCAGAATTCGTGCGACTTCAAACTCCTGCTCACCATCAACTAGGATAGGAGAAGGAGAGGAATCCTCCACTCCCCTGGCGGACTTAAGGAGGGAAACGTGAAAAGAATTGCAAATCCTCAGAGATGGTGGAATTTTGAGTCTGTATGTGACTTGGTTATTTTTCTGTAAAATGGGATAAGGACCGATATATCGTGGTCCCAATTTTACAGAGAGTTGGCATAGTGCTACATTTTTGGTAGAGAGCCAGACCAAATCCCCCACTTTATAGTCTGGATTTTTGGATCGGCGACGATCCGCAAAGATCTTCTGGTGACCCGATGCTTGGAACAAATGTCGCTGAATCTTGGCCCATAAATCTGGCCACTGGGACAACCAGTCGTCTAGAGAAGGCAAATCAGAGGACAAGCCTGAAAGTGCTGAGAACTTAAGATCCCTCCCATATACACACCGGAAGGGTGATACCCCCGTGGAGGAGTTAACTGCATTATTGAAGGCAAATTCGGGAAGAAATTGGGACCATTCTGACTGAATATCGGAGGTGAAGCAACGGAGATATTGTTTTAATGACTGGTTGGTCCTTTCCGTCTGACCATTGGACTGGAGGTGAAAGGCTGAAGACGGAGAAACAGTGAAACCTAGCTGGGTGCAGAATGCCCTCCAGAAGCGTGACACAAATTGGACCCCCCTATCTGAGACCACATCTTCTGGAATTCTGTGAAATCTGAAAATATAATCTAAGAAATATTGAGCCAATTCTTGGGCTGTGGGCAGCTTTTTCAGGGGGGACAAAATGCGCCATTTTGCTAAATTGATCTACCACAACCCAAATAACGGTATATCTCTGGGACTGTGGCAGATCAGTAATAAAGTCCATGGCCAAGTGCGTCCAAGGCTGTGAACGAGTGGACAGGGGCACTAGAGATCCGGCAGGAGCTGACCTGGGGGCTTTGCTACGGGCACAAATCTTACAGGCCTGAATAAAGGCCTGGGTATCTTTCCTGTAAGATGGCCACCAGACATGACGGGCTAGAAGGGCCAAAGTCTTTTTCACCCCTGGTTGACCCACTGTCCTGGAGTCATAACACTGCTAAAGTACTGCCGGACGGTGGGACAGGGGTACAAAGAGGAGGTGATCGGGTTTGCCCGGAGGAGAGTCCAATTGAAACCAGCTTAGCTCACTCGACAGGTGAGGTTGGATGACGGTTATGACCTTGTGTCGTGGGATTATGGGAAGGATCTCCTCTACCGGGACTTTATCAACTGTGAAACTTCTGGAGAGAGCGTCAGCTTTAATATTCTTTGTTCCTGGTTTGTACATTATAGTGAAATTAAATTGGGAGAAGAAAAGAGACCATCGGGCCTGACGGGGGGGTTAATCTTTTAGCTGATTCAATGTATTCTAAATTCTTGTGATCTGTGAATACTGTAATTGGGAACTGGGCCCCCTCCAACCAATGGAATGGAATTGAAAGGCTAATTTCACAGCTAGAAGTTCTCGCCTATAAAAATGAGCAAACCCCAGAAACCTCTGTAAACCCTCTGTAAACCCTTCAAATCTTTGGGTTGTTCCCACTGGAGAACTGCAGATACTTTGGCCTGATCCATTGTTAACCCAGTATCGGCAACAATGTATCCCAGGAACGGAACCTCAGAGACTTTTTTTTAGCTTGGCGTAGAGATTATTCTCTCTCAATTTCTGTAGAACCATCCGTACATGCTCCCTATGCTCGGTTAAGGTCGGGGAGAATATTAGGATATTATCTAAGTAGATGACCACAAAACGGCCCAAGTATTCTCTAAAAACTTCATTAACAAAGTCCTGGAAGACTGCCGGGGTGTTACATAGGCCGAATGGCATAACGAGATATTCATAGTGCCCGTCCTGGGTGTTGAAGGCAGTCTTCCACTCGTCCCCCTGCCGGATCCTGATTAAATTATAAGCCCCCCTCCAGCTTAGAGAAAACTTGGGCCCCAATTACCTGGTTAAAGAGTCCCTCTATTAAGGGAAGGGGGTATTTATTTTTAACTATAATTTTATTCAGGCCCCTATAGTCAATACAGGGGCGCAAGCCGCCATCCTTCTTTTCCCACAAAGAAAAATCCGGCACCCGCTGGTGAGGTAGACGCCCGAATAAAACCCTTCTGCAAATTCTCAGCAATGTATTCTTTCATGGCCTTATTCTCAGCTCGGGTTAAATTATAAATCTTTCCCTGAGGCGGCATAGTTCCGGGGAGAAGATCAATAGGGCAGTCAAAAGGCCTATGAGGAGGGAGTTCATCAGCAGCTTTTTCAGAAAACACGTCTGCAAAATCTGCATGGGGGTAGGGATTCCCTCAGTCAAGCGAGTGGCATGTACAGGGAGCTTAAAGGAGCAGTATCGCGAATTTTTCTTGGTGACTTATATTTAAATGGTACTTTGAATGTAGGTAAGTGTTGGAGTAAGAATTACAAATGTAGAAAAAAATGATGTGTGTGTTGAGCAGCTGGAGACTAATAGCTCATGCTTATGTCTTCTGAGTGTTGGGACCGACACTCTGGCCTGTTCCATGCTGAGGAGAGGGGTGAAACAATGTATCAAAGTTTCAGCTGTTCAGTGCTGGCAGCCGTCCAGCATAAGATAACAACATTGCAACATTGCCTGGCCAGAACTTATATATCTAAAACAGAGAGAAAAGCTCTAGAAGTCATTTAGCTGATTTTGACAGTTTTCCCTTCATGTTGGCTCTGCCGCAGAATCTTTCAGTTTACCATTTTCTCTTTCATTTTCTTATTTTTAATTTTTCCATATGATCTTTCTTTCGGCTTTGTGTGTTTTGAGCAAAGCCCAACCCAGGATTTTCACTATCTGGAGTTTTGTTTTGTGCCCCTAGGGGCATCCCGACTTGGGATGCCCTGATATGTGAAATCCCCAAGTTCGCCTGTGAAAACGTACCTTTCCCTGTCCCACAGCGCATGTGCGGGCTCTCATCCAATCAGCTCTGTTTGCACGCAGATGGGGAGCCTGAGCAGTAACCTTCCTGGCCGCCCGGCCTGTCTAAATGACTATCTGCGTGAGCGCGCCAGAAAAATGGGGGGATCTGTGGTTATGCAGGGGTTGTGTCACACAGTGGGCATCCTGATTTAGAATGCCCAAGGGGCAAGGTCAATGGCCGGGTCTTATAGACTTCAGGGTCGGCAACTCAGGGTTTTGTTCCACTTTAATACCTTTAGATTTTCCTGCACAGTTATTCAAAGAAGACTTTCAGTCATTTTCAGTCAGTTTAGTTTATTTTGTATAGATTTTACACATTTGAGTCACCTGGTCTCATAACAAAAGCAGCACCTCACACACACACACAGCCATTACCACTGATTACAGTGTCAGCCTCTGAGGTAAAGTGTTGCTAGGAGACCAGTGGGCTAAATGAAGCAGCTCACTAAATATAAACCCAGCAGATCCCCCTATTCAGCAAATGGACTGAGCCATTGTAATTATACAATTTAAAAAAGAGGCATATATTTTTTCCTTTTTCTATCGCCAGATTATTTATACACATGTTATAAGCTATTGTGTGGCTATTTAATTATTTATCTTTTTTAATGCAAATTTCGCGATACTGCTCCTTTAAGACAAGACTGGAAACCTTGTGACCCCCACTTGATAACCTGCCCAGAGACCCAGTCAATTTGGGGATTGTGTTTAGACAGCCAGGGGAGTCCCAAAACCAAAGGGGTAAGAGGCATCTTAAGGAGAAGGAAGCTCATTAGCTCGGTATGTCCCGTCCCCACTCTAACAAACACTGGTGGAGTACGGTACTGAATCAGGCCCCCGACAAGGGGAGTATTATCAATGGCTTTGACTCTAATTGGATTGGCTAAAGATTGCAGCGGAATCTTTAACGCTTGAGCCAGGCCCCAATCAATAAAATTCCCGGCAGCCCCACAATCCAGAAGAGCTTCTACAGATCTGGACTCAAAATCATGAGTAATCTCGACAGGCAACGTAATTTGTGTGCAACAAAGAGGAAATTGTTAGAACCCTGGTTTCGGCTGATGCCCGGCTGGTGGCTTGGGTCAATTACCCCGTCTGCTGTACCGGTAGCCACCAGCTGGTGTCAGCAGAGCTCTGGCTGCTCTCACCCCCATCTGCAGTTCCATCAGCCACCAGCGGGTGTCAGCAGAGCCCTGGATACTCTCTCCCCATCATCTTCTGCACCTGGTCTGGGGGGCTATTTAAAGTTGACCAACACCCGGGATTTTCACTATCCTGGGTGCTGGTCCACTTCCGCGGGGCACCCCGACTTAAAGTGGACCAGCACCCACCCCTGATCGGCCTGGGAATCTATAAGATTCCCGCGCCGATCAGCTCCCTCCCCGCAGGGCATCCGAAATCTGGATGCCCCGCTGTGTGAAACCCCCCAGAAAGCCCCTAAAATCTTACCTTATCGGCGACGGACAAGCGCGGGAGGCGGCCGCGGCGGCTTATCCGTTGCTTGTCTGTCGCCGATAAGGTACGTTTTTAGGGGCTTTCTGGGGGGTTTCACACAGCAGGGCATCCCGATTTCGGATGCCCTTCGGGGAGGGAGCTGATCGTCCCCAGAATCTTATAGATTCCGGGGCCGATCAGGGGTGGGTGTTGGTCCACTTTAAGTTGGATCTGCCCTCCACCTGGTGCAGCAGGATTTTGTTTTGCTTGTGTGTTTTGTGTCTGGTGATCTGAACCAAAGTCTGTGCCTGTACCTACCGGAGTCTGGAGACTGCTGGCATCTGTCATAAGGCCCTTGGGTGAGTGCGCCAGCACCTTAGGGTTTCTGTTATTCTAAGTATGTCACACACCCCGCTTCAAGATATTCATTACCTGTGGGTAGTATGGTCCTGTAGAGGGCTTCTGCAGAGATGATTGGAGGAAAGAAAGCCCCTCCCAGTCCATAAGTACCTGGGACCTCCCACTCATTATCCAGTCTTCATCTCTGCAGACGGCGAGCAAGCAGCAGATGATATCTCCTCCTTGCACAGGGGGACTTTAAGGTAGCCGGGTCTACTCCCGGCCTATATATATTTATATAGTTCCGTTCGGACTCTTTATTCCCTTTATTAATATATAGCTATTTAAATGCCTCCCAGTCTTGACTGCTGTCCGAGCGAGGGTATAACAGCACCTCAGGTGCTCAGGAGCTATGCTCCACCGCGAGACCCTATAAAGAGGGTAGGCGGTTATACCGGGTTGGTGACTCCGGTTTGGGATGCCCTGTCCAAGAGTTTAATTTTCCCCTTAAATGGCCTATTCCCCTTTTTTAGTTGTGTGGAGGCCTCTTATTCAGCTTCTGGTGTTTTTCTATGGGGGCGTTTGGAAAATAGATTTATTTGAAATGTTTGTTTAAAATGTTTACTTTTCTGGTATGAATAGTTATAATGTAAACTTGTTGCAATCTTTTTTGCTGACAGACACTGGATTTTTACCTCAGAGCTGAGGGGAGGATTTCTCCCCTCACGCTCTTCAGTGAGGGGGCGGGGCCGGGCCTTCGGTATGAGGCCGCAGCCCGCACCCTTTAGGAGTTTGGAGCTGGTAGCGTGACCGAGCGGGGAGCAGCTCCGCTTGTTATGCGGGCTGCTACTGGCTCTATTATGCGCCCGGTGCCGCGGCTGCCTGCGGCACCGGTGCGCAAGTGTTAATGGAGGGGAGCTTCCCCTCACGTCTGACAGACACTGTGCTGTTTTTTTTTTTTTTTCCTCAGAGCTGAGACAGGTGCTGGATTTTACCTCAGAGCTGAGGGGAGGATTTCTCACCCTCACGCTCTTCTGTGAGGGGGCGGGGCTGGGCCTTCGGTATGAGGCCGCAGCCCGCGCCCTTTAGGAGTTTGGAGCTGCTGGGCGGAGCCTTACAGCGCGCGATCCACGCTGGCCACGCCCCCCTGCTGCGTCTCCCGCTCTGATCTGTGTTACCTCAGGCAGAGGACACAGTGTATTGGCGCCCAAAGACTCAGTGAGTGGCCCTGCGGCCGTTGCTTATCTGTACATATTTGCATATATATATGTATATATATATATATATAGGTATAATAGATATAGGTTTATATAGGGAGAACCTCTTACTGTCTTTTTCTATGTTTTTCAGGCTGAACTGCCAGGAATTTTTTTCAGGTTTCTCCTGGTCCTAGAGTACCTGGGTACTTTTGCTATTTATTACAAAACCTCCCACTTGGACAATATAAGGGCATCCCGGGTTGCTTAATAGCGTAATTCCCTCACTCATAGCGACTATTCAAGTTCACCTTATGGAGGCATCCCAAGATTCCGGGCTCCCCTCGGGACAATCCCGGAAGTGTATGGGTTGTGGGGTATCCCTAACAGGGGATGATTTTTTCCTATGTATATCATGTGCACAGCAGACTATTACACGGCAGTCCGGTCCCCAGGCATCTGGGTCAGCGCAGCCGGCTTCATCCTCTCCCCCTCCCACTTTGACCCGTGCCCCGTGTGAGATTGCCACGGGGGGGCAGTCGCAATCTGATGTGTGTGCCAGGTTGGCCAGTATTGAAAAATTCATTTCCTCCACGGTTGCCAAGAAAGCACCGGCTAAGAGGAAGCATTTATCACCGGTTAATCATTTTGAATATGATGATGACGAGGACGACCTGGATTGGTCAGATTATTCCCCTCTAGAAGAAGGGGAATTATTTGAGGATTCAGATATTTCTGATGATCAGCAATTTGTTGGTGCTGATTCCGATCGGAGCTCAGGGACTTCCTTGGATACTCCTAATGTTCTGACTCAGATGTTTGAGGTGCTTGCTATCTCGCCTCCGGCGGAGGTTCCTCAACAGCAAGGGGGGTTTTATGACGAATCCAAGCCGCGGTTGGAATTCCCTAATCAAAAGCATTTTGATAATATTATTTCTAAGGAATGGGAAAGGCCTGCCCGGCTCCCAGGCATTCCCCAAAGTTGGGATAAGAGGTATCCTTTTCCAGTGTATACGGTTAAGCGCTGGGCATCTCCCCCCGAGGTGGACGCCCCTATTTTGGGGTTATCCAACTCAGCCGTATTGAACAACCCTGATTGTTCCTCTCTTAAGGATGGTGAGGATAAACGCATTGACCAGATGGCTTGTCATGGTTTTGCCAGTATTGGGGCAGCAATAAGGCCTGTTTGTGCCTCATCGCTGTTGGCGGTGGCTACGAGAAAGGTGGTCAGGCACTTGTTATCCTCCTCCGGTTTGAATCCGGACAGTGAGGAATTTCGTGAACTAAAACAATGTGAGGGGTTTTTGTCCTTCATGGTGGCCGCTTTGGATGATTCCTTGATGATGAGTAGTAGAGCCTCTGCTCTAATGGTTACTATCAGGCGTTCAATTTGGTTACGCCAGTGGGCGGCTGACTTTGGGTCAAAAAAGTCACTAACAGCTCTTCCCTTCGTTGGGTTACGGCTCTTTGGAGACAAGCTGGATGCCGTGGCCAAGGGGGGGCAAACTACCTCAATGCAAGAAGCAACGTCGCCCCTTTCGAGGAGCGTCTTCCTTCACTCCTTCCTTTCGGGGATCTAGAGCAGGAAGAGGTTTCGCCTTCCCTTCTACAAGGGGAAATTCCTGGAATAGGGGCAGAGGACGTGCCCGTTCAGGATACAGTTGGGGCTCAAAACCCAAACCCGTGGCCAAGCCCGCTCAACAATGAGGGGGCGCCCTCACCCGTGCGGGTGGGGGGACGGCTACAGCACTTCTCCCAGGTCTGGAACCGAGAGGTCTCGGACAGGTGGATCCGGGAAGGGGTGTCTTCCGGCTACAAGCTGGAGTTCGAGTCCTACCCTCCCCCGCGTTTCCTCAGGTCTCGGGTGTCCCCGGAGGCACTGGCTGCGCAGCAGCTCCGGGCGGCAGTATCGAGTCTTCTGGAAATGGCAGTCATTTGCCCAGTTCCCTCATTAGACCGGGGTCGGGGTTTTTACTCAAATCTGTTCACGGTCCCCAAAAAGGATGGCTCCGTCCGGCCCATACTGGACCTAAAGATTCTCAACAAGTTTGTCAGACTGCGAAGGTTTCGCATGGAAACGTTGCGCTCGGCTATTCATTCTCTTCGTCAGGGGGACTTCATGACGTCCATAGACATTCAGGACGCTTACCTCCATGTTCCCATTTTTCCCGCACACCAGAGGTTTCTGAGGTTCGCGGTGGAGGATCGGCACTTTCAGTTTGTAGCTCTTCCCTTCGGTCTCACCACAGCTCCAAGAGTTTTCACCAAGGTGCTTGCTGGGGTGATGGCTCTCCTCAGAGTGCAGGGGATTCGCATTGTGCCATATCTGGACGATCTCCTCATCATGGCACCGTCATTCAGCCAGGCAGAATTGGACACCAGGACGGTAATATCCACTCTGGAGAGGTTCGGCTGGGTGATCAACTACCCCAAGTCCTCCCTACACCCGTCCAGGACAGTATCCTTTCTGGGAATGTCTCTGGATACAGATCTGGCCAGAGTTTTCCTTCCTCAGTCCAAGGTTCTTCTGATTCAGGAGTTGGTTCGGTCGCTCATGTCCATGCCTCGACCGTCCATCCGTCTAGGGATGAGACTGGTGGGTTTGATGGTGGCCTCATTCGAGGCGGTTCCCTTTGCTCAGTTTCACACAAGGACACTTCAGCTCCATCTGTTATCGGTCTGGAACAGGCTGGATCATCTTTTTCAGATGTCTCCCCGGGTTCGCCGATCGCTTCGGTGGTGGCTGAACTCAACCAACCTACTGAGGGGCAGATCCTTTCGGACTCCTCAGTGGGAGATAGTCACTACGGATGCCAGCCTCTCAGGATGGGGGGGCTTTTGGAAGGATCTGCAAGTTCAGGGGTTGTGGAGTCCCCTGGAATTGAGGGCCATCAGGTTGGTTCTTTGTCATTTGACTCATCAACTGCGAGACTTGCCGGTCCAGGTCAGGTCGGACAATCAGACGGCGGTGGCCTACATCAATCACCAGGGAGGAACCCGCAGCAGGAATGCCCTCAAGGAAGTGTCTCTGATCCTGGACTGGGCAGAGAGACATGTCCCGTGTATCTCAACAGTTTACATCCCAGGTGTGGAGAACACGGAGGCGGACTCTCTGAGCAGGATGTCAGCCGCAAGGGGGAATGGTCTCTCAATCCCAGGGTCTTTCACTCAATTTGTCTCAGGTGGGGGTCACCGGCGGTGGACCTATTTGCCTCCCGTCACAATCACAAACTTCCGGCTTTTGTGTCTCTGGCGAAGGACCCACTGGCTCTCGCGACGGACGCCATGTCCCTGAACTGGAGGGATCTGGGGTTTCTGTACCTGTTCCCTCCGTTTCCCATGGTGGCCAGAGTAGTGCGCAAGCTTGCTCTGGAGAGAGCAACAGCAATTCTGGTAGCTCCAAGGTGGCCAAGACAGGTCTGGTTCGCAGACGTGGTAAGGTTGGCAGAAGATCAGTTCGTTCTGCCCCTGCTGCCAGATCTGCTCACACAGGGTCATCTTCGTTACCCCAATTTACCAACGCTGGCTTTGACGGCGTGGCTGCTGAAACCTCCATCTTGAAGGAGGAAGGTCTTTCTGACGCTGTTATTCAGACTCTCATTCGTGCTAGAAAGAAGTCTTCTTCATCCGTGTACTATAGGACTTGGAGGTCTTATATTGATTGGTGTGAGGCTAGGGCCTTCCCTTGTAGGGAATTCTCTGTTTCTAGAATTTTGGAGTTCTTGCAACATGGTCTGGACTTAGGGCTCCAACTCAGTACTCTGAAGGGGCAGGTGTCTGCCCTGGCGGTATTTTTCCAAAAGTCTTTTGCACTACATCCTTTGGTTAAGACCTTTTTCCAGGGGGTTACGCATGTGCGGCCTCCTAGGAAGCCTTTGATTCCGGTTTGGGATTTGAATTTGGTTCTTTCTGCGCTACAGGGTCCCCCCTTTGAGCCCTTGCATGATAGTCCTTTGTCTTCCCTTACGCAGAAGGTGGCATTTTTGGTAGCTATCACTACAGTTAGACGTGTTTCTGAGTTGGCGGCTCTGTCTATTCAAGCTCCATATTTTGAAAGACATCAGGATAAAGTGGTTTTCCGTTTTAAGACGGACTTTCTTCCTAAGGTGGTTTCGTCCTTTCATTTAAATCAGGATATTGTTCTGCCCTCTCTCTGTCCTAACCCCAGCAATGACAAGGAGAGGGTCCTGCATTCTTTGGATGTGGTTCGTGTTGTGAAGTATTATTTGGTGGTAACGTCTGCCTTTCGCAAGACTGATGCATTCTTCGTGGTGCCTTTTGGGCCCAAGAAGGGTCTAGCACCCACAAAGTCTACCATCAGCAGATGGATCCGTCAGGCCATTGTAGGGGCCTATTCTGCTAAGGGGAGAGATCCTCCCTTTCGTGTTACTGCCCATTCTACTCGTGCGGTTGGGGCCTCCTGGGCTTTTCAGCACCAGGCCTCTGTTGAGCAAGTTTGCAAGGCCGCTACCTGGTCTTCTGTTCACACTTTTTCAAAGTTTTACAAGGTTGATGTGCGGGCCTCAGCGGATGCTGTTTTGGGCCGCAAAGTTCTGCAGGCTGCAGTAGTTTGAGTTGTGCTTTATACCTTGTTTTTGGATCCCCACCCTTTATGGACACTGCTATTGGATGTCCCACAGGTAATGAATATCTTGAAGCGGGGTGTGTGACATACTTAGAATAATACCATTTTGTGAATACTCACCTTGTAAAATGGGTATTATAAGTATGTCACACACCCCGCTTCAACCCGCCCTTTGGATTCTGCATCCTTCATATGGTGAACTTTGCGTTGTTATGACTGATATTTGGCTCTTCCTGGTCCTTTACCTTACTGCTTTCTTTATACTGGGTAATGAGTGGGAGGTCCCAGGTACTTATGGACTGGGAGGGGCTTTCTTTCCTCCAATCATCTCTGCAGAAGCCCTCTACAGGACCATACTACCCACAGGTAATGAATATCTTGAAGCGGGGTGTGTGACATACTTATAATACCCATTTTACAAGGTGAGTATTCACAAAATGGTATTTTTGTTATTATTCATTTTGTTAGCCTTATTTTTGTATCTGAATCTAAGATCTTTTTGTTTCCTTTTCCTGTATTAAAACCTTTAATTACATTTTGGTTTTGCTATGTCTTTGCTCTGGCCAAACTTTCTGCTCCCTGGCAGAGAGTTCATGTTGGAGAACTCTCCGGCCTGACAGAAATACCTTGCAGCCTAGGTGGGTTTCCTCAACCCCACCTAGGCTCTGAAGTTTCCCGATGCCTGTTTCCGAGGGCAGGACCAGACCAGGTGACCAACTGTTCCGCAATAAAGGCATAGACCTTGCGACAGACTCTTCCGCCTCTCAGCTTCAGAAACTTTGTGGCCCCAAGCTGCATGGGTTTTTTAGAAGAAGAAGGGACTAAGGCCTCAGGCTTCATACTGACTTCAGACTGAGCCCCTTTTTCCAGGCGTCTTTCTCATATGCGTTGGTCGATGCGGATAGCCAGTTGCATGGTTTCATCCAAAGTGTTAGGTACAGGATGATTTACCATGACATCCTTTATGACCTCTGACAGACCTAGCCTGAACTGCCCACAAAATGCTGGGTCATTCCAGAGTGAATCCACTGCCCAGTGTCGGAATTCCGAGCAATATTCTTCTGCCTGTCTTCGCCCCTGCCTGAGAGATTGTAGCTTGGCATCAGCAGTAGCCCCTCGGTCCGGGTCATCATACAGGATCTCCATGACCTTGAAGAATTCCTTACAGATTGGCGAGCGTAATCCTGAGGGGAGGGGCTAAAAGCCCAGGATTGGGTATCCCCATGCAGAAGAGATAAGTCCCACCCGTTGCTCCTGGGAGCCGGAAGCATGAGGGCAAAGCTGAAAATAGAGCTTACAGGCATCCCGGAAACTGGCAAATTTAGACCGGTCCCCCGAAAACTTCTCTGGAAGGGGAATCTTGGGTTCAACCGGAAAGGCGGCTATTGCCCCCTGGGGCACAGGGGGTGCAGGAGCTAGACGGCTCTCCTGAGCTGCCACTCGGAGCGTCAGGTGCTCCACGGTCAAGGCCTGCACCTGTTCCAAAATTTGGTCCATTTGTGGGGCCCGTGATAATGTGATGCCAAGCGGGACACCAGCCTTCTGTAAGCAGGCAACCCCCAATCTCCACTGCCACTTCTGCCTATAGTCTTGCCCCCAGGTCTTAATAGGCGCAAAGGATGGCTGCTTACAGTGAAGGCCGATGAACCACGAGGGTATCCCGAAGCTGAGGTCGTTCACGGGTAGTCAGTCCGGAGGGTGCGTCACAGTACAGGGATTAGACAGGTGCGTAGTCAGGGGTAGCCCCAAGGGTCAAGCCGGGAGGTCAGAGATCACGGGGTATCCAGAGGGGCAGGCAGATTTGTAGTTAGACAAAGCAGAGGTCGGTACAGGCAGCGGACAGGGATGGTCGATCAAGCCGGGTCGGAAACAGATAATAACTAAACAGAATCACACCCTAATCACAAGCGACTATCACGGGAACTGAGTACTAGGCTGACTCCATATTTATTGGGGAATTGACCAATGGCCACCCTGTCGGGGGGAGTGTATGTGCTGATTGGTGCAACTTACAACACTGTGAGTGATTGGAGAAACTATCCAGGGGCTGGTCAGTCTTGGCAGCAAGGCTGATCAGCCCCTGATTCCCATCAGGTGTGGAACACTCTGCGCTGCCTGCCACTCGCAGTGCCTCCTAGTGGCGAAATTAACAGACTGTGGGAGGCTGCCAGAGTGACGCGCCGCGCTCCCCGTCATCCAGGAGCGGTGGCCGCGCTCAGCAACAGGAGCGCCGCATCGAGTGCTGCGTCGCCCAGCAGACGCTTGCTGCGCGCCCCCTGGCAGAGGTAAGTTCCTTGCACATACATATATTTTATGTGCTCTCATTCTTGTGTATAATAATCAGTGATAAGCATCACCTGGGTGTTCTAGTGGCGACAGATAAGAAGCTCTCCCCTTTCCCTTATACTCAGTGTCTTCATGCTGCTCCGAGGCAGGGTGCATGTGGCACTGCAGAGAGGGATGGTAATCGCTGGATCAGATTTTTTTTATTATCATCAGGCATGCTGTACACTGTCATGTTTTAAAGTCAGTCATTGGTGTCACAGTGGCCTCGGCCTGACCCCCATTTTCTGGATTGCTCTGTTGAGTACTTTCTGTTGAGTATTTCCCAGGCAGAAACAAAAAAAAGTCTATACTCGCCTCCTCTGTGCAGGTCCAGTGTTCCTCCATACAGTGGCGTAATCCCTATACTTACCAATGGGGGGGAGCCAGTGATTCCATCTTCCAGTGCCTCATGGAGGCATCTGTGGAGCCTTGTTTAGGACCTCACAAGCCTACTCCATTTATTGCAATGCAGGGGTCATCCCAAAGCAGGGTCAGCATACTTGGCCTCGGCATGCCCCCTCCAGTGCAATAAATGGGAGTAGGAGTGTAAAGCCATATTGGGATGTAAAGCCATATTGATAGTTGCCACCATGTCTGCCGAGCAATGAAGGATGGAATCGCTCCTTCTCCCTCATTGGTATGAAGATGCTGGTGCTGCACGGAGAAGCTGTGGGGGAAAGGTGAGTATAGACTTTTTATGTTATTGCCGGGACAGGAACCTTAAACCGGACCTTCAGCCTGAATAAGAGCATATCTTATATGTTTCCCCCACCCTGTACATACAGATTACCCACATTAAGAATCATCCTACCTGCATCTACTGCATGTTATGAGCATTTAAACATCCAAGATGGTGGCTTATGGAGCATCAGGCAGCCTGCAAACAGGAAGTGTCTTCTGAGTGTCTCTCTGCATTCTGGGATTGCTGTCCTTTCCCTGACCCCAGCTCTGCTCTGTCTGTGCGAAGCATAGCTATAACCCCACTCCTGCACTTTATCCCTCCCTCTCTCTCCTCAGTATGTGATGCTTCTAAGTCAAGATGGCGGCGCCCGTATCTTAGAGTCTGAAAGTGACTGAAAACTTAAAACATATTAATTTTAGATGCTGGGGAATAGTTTTTTAAGGGGTTTGGCTTTTCATTGAATCATGCTGAAGGTCCGTTTTAAAGGAACATTCCAGACAAAGGGATAAATACGTTTCCTGTTCTCTACATGCTGAATGTGAGAGGCTGCATCTTTTAGTCAGCCTACTTTATATTTTTTTTTAAGTGAAGGATGACTTTTTAATGCATTTTTCAGAGGCGCAGACCCCTCAGAAGTGAATTCATTTTAGGGACTGAGAAAGAGGCCTCAGCAGAAAGGAGCAAGTTCAGCAGGGTTATTCAGGGAATGCAAAATGCTGGTGAATGAAAGATGCCGGCCCTGACAGCCAGCATGGGGCAAGCAAAAAATAGCTAATTTAACCCTTTGCTTGGAATGCTCAAACCCTTTGATCCCCTGACCTGCTGTGGGGAAAGTGGGAGGTTTAAATAAAACTGGCATGTAAAAGTAAATAAAGGCTTACTAATTTTTTTTTACGTATATATATTTTCTATGTTTAATTGTATTTTTAGCATTGGTAGGCTTTTTTTTTTTTAATATTCTTTATTTAGTACGTTTTCAAAAAATTCAAAACAGGGGGGTACAGAACACAAGACGGGAGTGGGGGTACAGAACAGTTGATAAGTATACAACGAAAAAGGGGGACATAACCCAGGATAATTCAGGGAGTGGGGTCCGAATCTCCCTCCGTAGGTGGGGGTGTAATGTTATCAGAGCTCAACTTAGATTGAACGTGTGGGGGGGGGGTGTATCCGGATTAAGGGGCGGGGACAATAATGGGGGGGGAGAAAAACGGTGGGGACCTGGAGGGGGAGGAGAGGGAAATGGGGTGTCCGTAAGGTCCGTAATGTTCCTCTCTGTCTCGCATCTCCAGCAGAGGGGGTCTATATCTGGGAACATTTTGTTTAGTCTGTCTGGGGTGTAATACCACCTGGTCAGTAATTTGTAATTTCTGTATTCTGGTTGCCATCGAGGATTTGTGTGCTAGGGTCGCTATCTGTCCTCTCTGTTTCTCCGTGAGGGGTCTGCCTAGGTCCTTCTCCCATTCTGTCCAGAAGGACGGCGGGGGGCTCTCTCTATGCATTAGGATGGTGTACAGTTTCGAGATCAGGTGAGTGTGATCTTGCCCTCCTGCGCACAGCTTCTCAAATTCTGTATGGTTTCTACTTTTATCCCTTCTGAAGCCTGCCCGTGAGAGGTAAGATTGGAGGTATAGGAGAGACCAAGGGTCTAAATTGTGGTCCGGCCATCTGGATCTCAGTGTCCCCAGGGACGTCCACCCTTCCCCTGTCAGAAGGTCTCCACCTCTAAGAGGGGGTATCGCCCTCCGCCCTCCCAGCCCCGTCCTAGCACGGCTCAGTGGGATCTCCGGGTTGTTCAGTAGCGAGGTCATTGGGGAGGGCCAGGGTGAGATCTCTGGTTGTTCCCTATACCTATAGAATATGCTCAGGGTGGCCAGTATCGTTGGATGTTCGATGGCCTTCCCCCTCGGGAATCCTTTGTTCCATGGGATTATATCTAGTGGCACGGGGGCTATGGCTCTCTCTAACTGCACCCATCTTTTTCGCTCCATGGCATAAGTGCTATTCACATACCCTCTGAAGGTGTGTGGAGATCCAGTAGAGCTTAGTATCTGGCATTGCCATGCCACCACGGGTTTTAGGCTTATACATAATGGTTCGCTTCAGTCTTGCTGGCTTTCTTTGCCATACAAATCTGGTGAAGGCCCTATCCAAGTCCAAATATTGCAGTGGGATACGGATCGGGAGGGCCTGGAAAAGAAACAGGAGCCTGGGCAGGATGGACATTTTAATAATATTAACTCTTCCCATCCAGGTGAAGGTGGGCTGATCCCATTTCTCTAGGTCTCGCTTTATTTTTTGGTCCAGGGGAAGAAAGTTTAATGCGAATATATTTGATTATTGGTGTGGGAGTTGGGTTCCTAGGTATGTGATGGAGGTCTTTGCCCACCTAAAGGGGAAAGACCGCTGTAGGTTGTGGCTCACATCTGCCGGGAGAGATACATTTAGGGCTTCGGACTTGTCAAAATTTATTTTAAACGAGGAGAGTCTCCCATAGATTTCAAATTCTTTCATTAATACTGGTAAGGAAGTAGTGGGGCCAGTAATAAAGAATAAGAGGTCGTCTGCGTATGCAGCTGATTTGTGGGTCCCCCTCAGGGGATTCTACACCTCTGATGTCCCCATTTGCCCTTATCCTGCACAGGAAGGGCTCAATCGTCAGGGCAAAGAGGAGGGGGGGATAGGGAGCAGCCCTGGCGTGTTCCGTTGCGGATTTGGATTGCATCAGATAAGTGGCCGTTTACCTTGACTCTTGCGGAGGGTCGGGTGTATAGGGCGTCTATGTATTTTCTCATCCTGTCTCCCAGGCCATTATGACTCAATGTCTCCTTCATGAATGTCCAGCTAACCCTATCGAATGCCTTTTCCGCATCAGTGGAGAGGAGCATCGCCGGGACACATCACGTCGATAGCCCGGACCACATTGTCTCTGGCCTCTCTCCCCCGCACAAAGCCCGTTTGATCGAGGTGTACTACTTGAGCTACAATGGGGGCTAGTCTATTAGCCAAGATCTTGGTGTATAATTTTAGGTCTGTGTTCAGGAGAGAGATGGGCCGGTAACTCTGGCATATAAGAGGGTCCTTGCCTGCCTTGTGCAAGACGGTGATGTGGGCCTCTAGATCCCCACCGGAAAAGGCGCCCGGGGCCCCCGCGTCGGCGATTGTGTTCCAAGCTTTGACTACAAATGGGCCAAGCTGCGATAGGAAGGTGCTATAGTATCTCACCGTATATCCATCGGGGCCCGGCGCCTTCCCCAGGGGGGTCTGTTTTATTGCCCCGGCTAGCTCCTCCACACTGATGGGGTCCTCGATCGCGGCTGCCATTTCCCTATCGATTTGCGGCATGCCAGAATCCTGGATGTAGGTCCTGGACCTGTCCTGGTGGGATTGAGTTGCATGCCCCACTTGCAGATCATAGAGCTTGGAGTAGTAATGCCGGTGCATGTTGCTTCTGTTGGGACTTGTCCAGTATCTCTGCTTTAAAGTTTTGCAGCCTTTGCTGCTTCAGAGCCCTGGCAAGCAAGGCCCCACTCTTGTTGCCATGTTCATAAAAAGTGCGTTTGCACTTTTTCATCGCGTATTTAGCTTTATGTAAGAGTAGGGTGTTCAGAGCCTCCCTCGCCTGGGTCAGTTCGCTCAGCACCTGCACCGCCTCGGATTGCTTATGTGACAATTCGAGTTTCTTAACTCTGTCTACGAGTCTCGCCAACTGCGCCTGCCTATCCCTCTTAATTCTAGTGGCATGACTTATCAAGACTCCCCTGATTACGCTCTTGTGGGCCTCCCATAGCACCAGTGGCGAGACCTCTTCGTTATTGTTCTCCTTGAAGTAGGCGTCTATACCCTCCTTCACTGCCTTAAGGGCGACTGCATCTTGTAGCAGTGATTCGTTTAGTCTCCATGTCAATGGTGGGGGGGGCCTATCCGCTAGTGTCAGGTCCAGGTGTATAGGGGCGTGATCTGAGAACGTGATGCTATGGATACCTCCTCCCGCCACCTGTCCCAGTAGGCTATGTGAAATCCACAAGTAATCCAGTCTGGAATAAGTCCCGTGGACTCTAGAAAAGAAAGAGTAGTCCCTGACAGATGGGTTGAGGATCCGCCACGCGTCTACCAGCTGTAAACCGTGTAACTTTTTCCTAAGTGTCCTAAGAGCTGCCTGAGATACTGCCGACTTCCCCGATGAAGAATCTAGTGCGGGTTCAATGGCTAGATTGAAGTCGCCGCCCAGTATGATTTCTCCTGCCATGAATCGTTCCAGCCTGTCCAGGGCGTGGATCAAAAACTTAAGCTGCTCCTGGTTTGGTGCGTATACTGACGTCAGTGTGTACGTTCTACAGCCCACCTTCCCTTTAATCATGACTATGCGCCCTGACTCATCTCTCCATTCTTCCTGTACCATGAGTGGGAAGTCTTTAGATAGCATTATTGCTACCCCCCGCTTCTTCCTATCCTCGGCGGCGCAGCTGGTGAACACCTGCGGGTAAAATCTGCTACCCAAACGAGGGGCCGCGGATTTTTAAAAGTGCGTCTCCTGCAGGAATATGATTTTCGCTCTCTGCCTTCTCATCTCCTGCAGGAGAATGGTTCTCTTCTCTCTGGGGAGTTTAGGCCCTTAACGTTCAACGAGACCGTCCTGAAGGCGCTCATTTTAGAACGCCTGTGGGAAGCTCGGCGAAGGTTAGTCTGCAGAGAGTCCTGGAGGGTCTGATCCTGTTGCAGAGGATTGTGTTTTGTTCGTCTCTAGAGTGTCGGGGGGGGGGGGGGGAGGTAGGATAAGTGTAGGGGGGAGGGGAGGAAGAGGCGTGGGCTGGGGATTGGATAGGGTTGTGGATGTGTACTAAAGCTGGGTGGCCAGCAACTAAGAAGTAAAAAGAAAAACGATAACAGTCGAAAACAGCAAGTATATGGACTAAGTAGTAGTCCACCGGATCCACCGTAGTATGGTGGTCCGGAACCAGTGCTTTTTACCGAAGACTGGGGGGATCTCCCGGGCCCTTTCGATACGGGGAGATCCGAATACCCGTCCTCTCTTTTCCCCTCTAGGGCCACCTGGGTCGCCACTTAGAGGGGAGCACTAGGTAGCATTGGTAGGCTTTTAAACTGGTTGAGTATGGGGAATATGGTTACGATTTGGGATTGATGAGGGGCTGAGCTATAAATATAGGACCCATATATCTGGAGAGATGAGGTGATTAAAAACTCTCCTTTGCCTGCTCTCCTTTGCGGTACACAGTTCTGGTTGTTTACAATGGGGAGTGTGTGCTGTTGCATGAAACAGGAAAGTCAAATTCCCAAGTTTTGTTCCACTCCCCAGCTATTTTAGTTAACAACTGAGATCTGTCTTAGTTGCTTGGAAATTACCATATTTATTTATTTCTGGATCACAGACATTATGAACTCTAATATACAGCGCCTTGCAAGAGTATTTACCACCTTGGCATTTTTCATTTAAAGAACATACTTACAACTTTGTTATTGTTTTTGTTATCGTGAAGCAAACAACAAATTGGACAAAATATCCCCCCCCCCCCGCCAAAGTCAGTACCTTGCGGTAAATACACCTGCAATTTGCTTTGTACTGTATCTACAAGCTTGCCACTGGAAATTTTTACCATTCCAAATTTTGCAAAACTGCTTCAGCTTCTTCAAGTTAGATGGCCTGCAAAAAATCCTACAATCTGTCTAAGTTTGCTCAAAATAAAGAAGTTTTGGTTTCACACATTTGCAAATGTCTGTAGAAGTTGCAGGGCCACATTTTCCTGCAGTCCTGCTCTAGACTATGCAAGCCTCTTTTTTTTGGGACATACATAGCAATGGATAATTAGAGAGGTGAACTTACCTGAGGCTGCCCAGGGTTCTAACCTTGATTCACATGAATAGAATGAAACAGATAGAAGGAAATGGCAAGCAGCACCTTCATTTCATAGCTGAATATTGGGCAGGGAAAATTGTCAGACAAAAAAAGAAATACCCCAGCACTCCAATCCAAACCAGCCACTAATCCTTTATTGGATCTAGTTCTATCTGTGCCCAGGTACCAGTTTGTGGTTACTCCATTTTGTTATTCTTTTTTAGGTGTGATGCCTAGTAGGGATGTCAGAAAAAATTGATTCGGCTAAATATCACGATATTAGGCGATATTGGATCGAATAAAAATATGGGCAAATCGATCTTTTTACAAACTGTTGTGAACTGTTGTTTCCCTTCTTTCACACTACACCACCGCTCCGGCAGTGTAGCGTGGCGGTGGGCTGTAGCATGACTGTTGGCGGCGGGCTGTAGCGTGATCGGGGATGGGAGGCAGTGGGCTGTAGCGTGACCAGGGGCGGGTGGCGGCGGGCTGACACTTCGGCCCAGATGGAGCACTGACAACCCTGTCTAAGCTAGAGTGTAAGATTCACGCCATCCCGGTGCCTATCAGAGGACGCCTGGTGCATGAGTCACTCGTTGCGGGGCAGTTTTGCCCGGCTGGGTGACGTTGCATCCGCCCCTCTCTTCTTCAGGAGCCTGATTTAGAGGTGGGGGTGCCCTGTTGCTCCAATCCTGTATTTGAATTTATTTTGCGTGGGAACACAGTGTGATTATTAGTAGTACCATATATTTTGAGTCAATGTTAAACAAATATATGGTACTACTGTCCACAGATAAAACACAAAGTAAATTTCATGCACTTTTTCACATTGTCTCCTAGGAGATTATCCATAAGCATATAGTTTGATTCAAACCGATGATCCATTCTGCCGAATTATTCAAGTTCTTGTTTAGGTGGAGTATTGTTGATTTATGGATGTTGAGCCTTAGTTTGGAGACTTGTCCAAATTCTTTAATTATATTGAAACATATTAATAAGGACTTTATTTTGTAAAACCAATAGTAGATAGATCATATGCTTGTGCACATACAGATATTAATATGATCCTGTGTTATACTTAACCCCATAAATCTAGAGTGTTGTTGGTAGAATTAGATCTGTCATCTAATATTATTTTGGTTGTTGCCATAATTTTACCTATAAACATATGTCCAAAACAACACTCTTTAGCATTGATTTCACAAAAGCCCAAGTCACGCGATCAAATGTTTTTTCATATCCTTTTTCCTATCTTTTATAATGCTACCTTTGCAACAAGTTATGTTAAACATAAATCCTGCTTGATTACTGGAGATAATCTGTGAAAGGTTTGTTCCAGTGTTGCATAGATCTTCAAATCGGTGTTGATTAGCAAAATTGATCTATAATTTATGCATTGAAGTAGGTCTTTATTAGGCCTGATGATCATATTCAGATTCATTAGAGGATTCATTAGAGGACTTAATGTGTAGGAAGTATCTATTGCATTGAAAAATGTTACCAAATGAGGAGCCTATCTTTATCCCTGAAGAAATGGCAGAGATATCAAGGTTTACAGTTTTACCCCATGATTTCTCTTCCGAAGCATGTGGGCGTGGTCCTTAGAGCTGTGATGCTTTATAATAATCATCCTCTCCCACCACCACCTTCCTATATTATCAGGCTAATTCATTAATAGCGTCAGGTACCGACAGATGAACGCCTGTAGTGAGGCATTGAGAGCAACCGCTAGTAGTCGCTGTGCTAGGCCATGGTTCACTATTTCAGAGCGTCTCAGTCGCTGGCCAGCATTGATGAATATATTGTGTGAGTCGCTCTAACACCAGTACAGTGCTGTATGGGAGCGAATGGTAGCGCCAGCTCAGTTTGACCGACTCACACCATATTCATCAAAAAAATAGGCCCACACAGCGCTAGCGCTCAAAATCAGGTAGTTGTAGCCCAGAGCGCCAGACGCTGTGTGATTAAAGTCTATTTTTGAACACATATCCACTAGTAACAAAGCGAAAACATATGGAATTACATTATTACATTGTAACATGAACAATTTAATACCAGACCTGTAATGACAATTCCACATAAAAAAATCAAAAAAGTTTTAAAAAATGTAAATAGGCCAGGAGAAGTCACACAATGATTTGATCTAAAAAAAAAAAAAAAAAATTAGTAAAAGAAAACCCTGTTTAAACAGAAGAAAAGAAATGTCCATTGAAATGTTAGGGAGAGCGACAGGCAGCGACAGGTAATACCAGACACTCTGGAAGCCAAAGCTCTGCCAGGATCCGCTGAGCTGTGTTGGTCGCTACGTGTCCCTGTAAGAGGCGCTCACCAGATTCGCTTTCATAAATGTGGTATTGCGTACTGCGGCCGGCATTCACCTGCCGCTACCTGTCACTTACAAGGCACTACCTGGTGTTATCCCTTGATGAATAAAGCCCTACGTATCTTTCTAACCCCCCACATCCCAACTAGAGTTCATTTGCTCATCTTCATCTACACAATTTTTCAAAATTGGTGGCAACATTTAAATAATAACCCCCCAGCCCACAGCATTGAATATTTAATCTGCCCATTCTTTTGTGGCCCAGGGCTGGCAGTATACCAAGGCGGCTTACTAAGGGAGGAGTTAAATCTGATTACTAACTGATTGTGGGACAGTCATGGCATAGTGGTTAGGGCATCAGTCTTGTGAAGTGGTGGGTTGTAGGTTTGGCTCCCGACTGAGGCCCCAGTGAAGTGCTCTTGAGCAAGGCACCTAACCTCCAGTTGCTCTCAGCACACCGTGATTAGGACAGCCCACCGCTATGGCACATGTTTGCACTCACTGCCCCTTTATTCACTGGTGTGGTTCAATACTGTTGTTCACCTAGTGTGGTTACACTGCAAATTCTTTTATAGGCATAAGCATGAATTGGTCATATAAGCACATTTTTAGGTGAAAAGCAAATTGCTGGGGGGCATGACTCATTATTGTGGTGAGGGTTGTAAGGCTAAATGCCGGGAAGAGGTGGTGGAGCTGCCATTATAGTAGTAGGGGCATGTTTTTGTATAGAACCCAGCCATTAAATGCTGCAAATGGGACATCGGACATTATGCTTAAAGTGGAACAAATCCCACCATCGTCTGGCCTGGAATCCAGAGCCAGACGCTGACTTTCCCCCCCAGGATGCCCGTAAAAACTAACCTTTCCACGCTCCAATGGCCATGCGCGTGATTACATCATTCGGCTGGCGGCTATCTTTTTTCTTTTTTTTTTTTTTTTTATATTCTTTATTTATTGGTTTTCAAAACATACATGAAGGACATGTACATGCCCCAAGAAATACACATTAATAAAATAAAGTACAGAACAAAACGATCAACCACCTGCTAACAATTGCCCGGCGGCAATGCAAGGCAAGGTCCCCCGCCCCGACCGCCTGCAGCCAATCAATCCAGTCTCATCAGCTTATAGGCAGTCGCTGTGTTGCCAATGAAACATAGAGGCGATACAGTCACTATAGCAATTAGAAAAAATATACAAGAAAGTTATGCAATAGAGAGACTAACGGGGGGGGGGGGGGGAGAAGAGGACAAACGGGGGGGGGGAGTAGAAAAGGAAGGAGAGAGAGAGGAAGAAAGGGAGGGGGAGGATGGGGGGGGCACATCCCCTCAAATTTCGTTCACCCAGGCGAGCCACTGCGCGACACTAGGAGGCAACTGGCTCTTCCAACGGCGAAGGGACACACGCCTTTGCAGCATTAACCAATTGGCACACCACAGACCTCCGATAGCACCCAGTGGGTATGGCCGAGTGGTGGAGCAGGAAGAAAGCCGGGTCCCATGGTATCTCTCTCTGTCATGCGCTGCGTTACCTCTCTGACACCCTTCCAGAAAGACTGCAGGGCCGGGCACGACCAAAAGATGTGTAGGATGTCGCCCCGCTCAGAATTACACCTCCAACACAGTGGGGGGACCCCCGGAAACCATTTATTTAGCTGGGTCGGAACTCTGTACCAGCGCATGAGCACTTTATAATTGCACTCTTTATACTTAGTGCACACTGAGGTCTTATGGGCCAGTCCGATAATTTTCTTACACTGCTTTGGCGTGAAGGTGACCCCCAGGTCCTCTTCCCATTTGGCAAGGCAAGGGATATCACCTCGGCTCTGGGTACCTATCAGGATTTTATAGGCGATGGAGAGAGTGTGCCTAGAAGGGCCCGCATCATCACGCATCTTCTCAAAACCGGTGAGCTCCCTTAAATGGCACAGCTGGTGTCTAAGGGATTGAAGGAAAGGGGTAAGCTGCCTACTCCGCCACGTGTCCCACCTCGGGAGTCCGTGAGCCTCCGCTAGTCCCGCCAGCAATATGCTATTACTTATGTGGCAGAATTGGCTATCTTTGTTTTGAATGTGGAACGTACTGCCACATCCCTGGTAATGGATAGTCAATGTGAGCCATTTTCTGAAGGAGGTAAACACGGCAAACATCGCTCATTGGCTGCGCTCCCACGCATGCACCATTGGACGCAGAAAAGGTGAGTTGTTTGGGGCTTTCTGGGGGGTTTCACTCAGCGGGGAACAGAATAAAACCCAGCAAAGTGAAATTCCCAGGTTTTGTTCCTCTTTAATGGTGGCCTTGTATATCTGGTATATATATCTGGTGTTCAGATATAACATTTCATTCTCGTTTCATCACATTTTTATGTGTGGAGTAACTGTCCCATCTTAGTTTATTTGCTGCATTGTTTTGATTTTTTGTTGTTTTGAAGGGGTACTGTTCACACTCACAAGACTCCTATGATTCAGGGAGCTCCCCTGCTCAGGAGAATGATGTCCAGGCCTTCTGAATGTGGCCAGAACAGTCCCTATTTATAATGACAGAATCTGTGTGGTGTTAGGAGCTGCTCTCTTGTTCCTTGAGGATGCTCCTCGTCTGCAGTATATTATGGAGTTGATGCACCGCCTGGAGGGCTACAACTCGCTGCTTCTACATTGCTTGGGCAAAATCAGTTGCAGGTGGACAAAATTCAACTTTCTGTTCCAATGATCTGTCTTTTCTCTACTTGTACTTGAAGTTTCCTTCCAGCATTGTGGACTGCTTATTTATTGAGCTTGGGGAGGACCGCCTCCTCCACACACTAGACTTCTTAATGGCAGATCAGGCAGGGGAATCCTTGCAAGTCCCTGCTCCTCTATCATCTACTATAGGAGACTTTACTGCCGATCAACATCCTTCCAACCTGATTGATCCAATTTAATTGGAAACTGTCGGCTGCTCTGTCTGGGAAGAAGGAGTCCAGTTCTCTCTTTCAGTTTTAAAGGCTACTTTGAACTATTGTTATGTGTTTGGAAGGCTATGTAGGATCCTTACGGCCTACTACTCCTTCTTTTGTATTTTAGACCAAGCCCTCTAACGAAGTGTCCAAGACTAAAACTGACTGGATAGAAGTAAGAGATGGGCAATATGTGAAAACTACTAGAATCCTATAGGAAACCTCCTGTACAAGCCCTGTACCGATAAGATCATGAGTAGGGAACGTCAGCCCAGCATGACGTATATGATGAGAGTTCTGAGGGATCATTTTTCCTCTTCTTTTGAGGACCCCATGGGACTCAGCTGGATGTAAGGAGTTTGTTGGGCATTCCCTAGACCCCCCTTTTTCTATAGGGCAGGAGTCTGAAGTCTCTGATATCTCCATTTCTGAGGGGGATGGGGACCCTTCCTTCTCCTCAGTAGTTGGCCCTTGTTCGGGTTCTGATTCATTTTCACCAGTGAAATTCCTTTTTCCTCTTGAGAATTTACCATATCTCCTGCATATGGTTTATATTCCTATGGTGATTAAGGGGTGGATTTAGCATTTCAGGACTTTGGTATCCTTTAGACAAGAAGATGGAGTCTCTCTTGCAGAAAGCATGGCAGGCTGAATCTTGTACTCTAAAACCGATTCTAGCCTCTACTTGTGTTGCCAGGAATTTTAATTTTTGGCTTCCGCAGCTCAAATCATGACTCTTGAGGCAAGTGGATATTAATGAGATTATGAAGGCTTTACCAATTCTATTCCCAGCTGCCTCTTTTCTGTCTGATGCCAAGGCAGAATCAGTGAGATTTTTGGCGCAGCCCATGGCCCTCACCAATTCGGTGCATAGGACTTTCTGGCTGCGTACTTGGTCAGGGGATACAGGTTCACCTGTGTGCCATGCCCTTTAATGAGGAATTACTCTTGGGCCCAGAACTAAAGAAGGTGTTAGGCAGGTCTACTGACAGAAATAAGTATTTTCCCACTAAGCAAAGGGATATCAGGAATATATATTTTTTTCTAGTCCGTTCTCTTATAGACAGCTCATTCTTAGCAACGTCTGGAAATTACACTTTTCCTCCAGTTCGGATCCTCCCCCAGATTCTAAACAAAATATCCTGCCAGTCAGTTACAATTCTATTGCTGGACCCTTGGTGGCTGAAGAGACCATGGTTTTCAACTCTGAAAAATCTTGGTCCAAGAGCCTCTGGAGCTCCTGGCGAGAGCAGATGTTCAATCCCAGGGACCAGTGCTTCGTCAGGATCCACAGAAGTGATGTCTGACACTTTGGACATTGAGATTGCGATTCTCCTGAAAAAGGGTTTTTCGGGGAGGTGATCAAGACTCTGCTTTCCAGCAGAAAGGAGGTGACAAGGAAGATTTATTTGAAAATTTGGAAAACTTTTAACACTTGGAAGGTCCGTAATCAAATATCCCCTTCTAGTCTTCCAGTCATATTGGATTGTGTTCTGGAAGGTTCAACTTGGGTCTCAGCATTAGTACCCTGAAGGTCCAATTAGCAGCCCTTTTGTTTTGTTTTTGTATAAGAGACCTTTATCTTTCCCATTGGTCAAGTGTTTTTTTGCTAGCTGTCAGGCAGTCCATACAGGTCTGTTTGAGGTTAGCTTCTCAATGGGATCTTGCCAGGGTCCTTAGAGCTCTGACCGCATCACCCTTAAACCCTTTAACTGCCAGCCTACCTGGAGATTTTGTCACCCTTTGTTGCCAGACCATTTTGCACTATTTTGCCCTCCACATGTTCAACTGTGATTTTTGAAGAGATTTCCTGGGAAAATGATATATTGTTTTTAATCTGAAATGTGAAATGTAATTTAAGTGTATTTGCAATATTTTTGGCAAAATATGTGCAAAAAAAATAAAAAAAAAATTTGAAGTGTTTTTTTGTAATAGCAAAATGCACGTTTTTTCAATAAAAAATCTTATTGTATGTAAAAGCCCCATTTCTTCTGGTTACAACGGTACCACATATGTATTGTTAGACACCCGTTCCCGCTCAGGAGACTCCCCCAAACTGAAACAGCGCTTTAGGAGATTTTTAGATAAAATAGCACTATGCTATGTGCTACGCGCACCTTGCAGTTTTTCAAGAAAAACAACCCTTTACATTTGACATACCCCCCACAAACTAAATATTCCCTGGAAGTACACACCTCAAGCTTTTTAGGCGTACCAGGCTTTTTGACGTGACCACAGTTTTCAAGAAGTAATCCCTCAATTAATGTTTTGGCTGCACAGGGTTTCCCTAAAAAAATAATAAAAAAAGCTGAATCAAAGCCACATATTATTTAAAATACAACAAAGCAAATAGAAAAAAAACAAGTTAAATCTGAAAAAGCAACATCCCCCAAACAGAACAATACCCAACCTGCATAGCTACTGTCAAGGGAAGAGTAGCCAAACACCCCAAAGTAAAGCATATGCGTAACGGTAATTTTACTTGAGAATTTCAGCTCTGCAGACAAAGTGCGCACCTTGCGCTTTTTCAACCAGAACAACCCTTTACATTTGGAATACCCCTCCACAAACCATTCCCTGAAAGTACCCATGTTAAGCTTTCTAGGCGTATCGGCGTATCCAGCTTATTGTGGCTTTCAGGCTCTCTCCCCTCTTCCTCCAAAGAGTGCCGCCATTTTGCCGTGAAGCCCCACCCCTTTTGGGGCGGGGCTTATGGCGTCACTCGGCTGGCGTCTTGACAGCTCCAGGCCTCTCAGCTGTCAGATGCCGTTGATCGGTGGTGAGAGAAGGAGGGGACAGGAGATCCTCTGATCTCCTGCCTCCCCTCCTCCTCTGGCTGCCGATCACCGGCATCTGACAGCAGATCAGCGAGGGACACAGGAGCTGACGAACGAAGGTGAGTAAAGAGTAAATTTTTTTTTTTTAATAAAATTATTTTTTTCTGTGTGTGTGTTTTTTTTTTTATTTAACTGTTAACCCTTTGTAAACTGGTAAGGGGTCCATGAGACCCCTGTACCAGTTCACAAGGCTGGGGTCTGGCAAGGCACCTGCCCTAGCGGGTGACTTGCCATTAACCCCTGCACCCCCAATTGCCTGCCTCCCCAAAGCCCAGGGGGGGGGCAGAAGAGCCCGGGCCCACATAGGCTATGTGGCCCGTAGGCTGCAGGGTGGGGGGGCCACAAAAGCTGCCCCCCCCACTCTGTTCCTACAAGCCCCCATAGCTGGTTCTGGGATGGTTATGACAGGTAGGGGGGACCCTACGTCATTTTTTTTTAATTTTAAGGGCTAGGGTTAGCCTAACCCTAACCCTTAAAATTCAAAAAAAAAAAATGAGGTTCACCCCCCCCCCCCCGGGAGGGGGGACCCTATGTCATTTTTTTAAAAAATTTTAAGGGTTAGGGTAGCCTAACCCTAACCCTTAAAATTCCCCAAAAAAATGAGGTCCCCCCCCTACTTTTTTTTTTTAAGTGGACCAACACCCAGGCTGATCGGCCCGGATCAGATCCCTCCCCGCGGGGCATCCGAAATCGGGATGCCCCGCTGTGTGAAACCCCCAGGACGCCCCATTCGCCTTACCTTATCCCCGTTCCAACGGTGCATGCGTGGGCCGCATCTCGCGCTTCTCTCTATCAGGGCGCGCACACGCGCCGGTCGTTTGTGAATGGCCGACGCGGGCGCGCTCCCTGTTAGAGGGAAGCGCGAGATGCGGCTGCCAGCGAGCCGCTGTGGTTGTCCGTCCCTTGTCCGTGCATACCACAGCGGCTCTGAGCGCTCTGATTGGACGAGCGCTCGCACATGTGCCGTAGGAGCGGGCTGAGGTGAGTTTTTTATACCTTTCTCTGGGGTTTTACGCAGCGGGGCACCCCCACGGAAGTGGATCAAAACCCAGGATAGTGAAAATCCTGGGTGTTGGTCCACTTTACGGGTTAGGGTTAGGCTAACCCTAACCCTTAAAATTCCCCCCAAAAAATGGGGTCCCCCCACCCCCTGGGATTAAAAAGAAAAAATAAAAACAAAATTTTTTTAAAGAATTAAAAAGAAAACGACATAGGGACCCCCTATGGGGGGGGGGACCCCACTATTTTTTTTTAATTTTTAGGGTTAGGCTTAGCCAAAAATTCCATTAAAAAATTGGGGTCCCCCCCTGGGAGGGGGGTCCCTATGTCATTTTAAATTAACCCCTTATGTTTATAGTGTGGATAGTAGTATTTTATTTGTAAATATTATAAAATGCTCTTTTCAGTTTGGGGGGTCTCCTGGGCAAGAATGGGGGCTATCGATACATATGTGGTACCGTTGTAATCGGGAGAAATGGGGCTATCACATGCAATATGGTTTTTATTACTAAAAAAATGTTTTATTCTAAGCATACAGCACGTCCTGCTCCCGAATAGTCATAACGTGTGGGTAGTCCTCCGCCTCCGGCGCCGTGCACTGCAGACATGTAGAAAACAAGCTCCTCCCAGCCCTACATATACCGTGTGACCTCCCACAAATCCCCAGATTTCTCTGCAGTGCTGGAACTGCGAAGACATGAAGTATCACGCTCTCGCAGGTCCCGTGGGACTATTTCCACACGTCCTCGTTAGAAGAAATATGCCTCCCAGCCTAGGCTGCGCGGGTCAGGTGAAGGTAGGTAGCACCTGGTGTGCTGAATGGAGCCATGCTCCACCGCAATCCCCCTCCATAGGGTAGGCGGTCAGGCCATTGGTGAGCCTCTAGAGGATGCCCCTCCCGCATATTGCCTTGCCCCTCATAGACTCAGTCCATGGACACCTGTCAGCTTCTCCCCTCGATCCCTCCCGTAACTCGGGGGAAAAGAAAGGGTGTGTGTGTGTGTGGCAGCCCTAGCGCCCATCAGCCTTTAGACCTTGTCTGTTAATCAGGGGATCAGTGTCGCGCATCACTGTACAGTGCGAGCTGTCTTTTCTCTATCAGTCTGCCTCGGCAGATTCATTACAGCGTGTCAGCATTAGATGTTACTTATTCCACGCTGCTGCACTTGCTGTCGGTTAGAGCTTCGCGCTCTTTGGGGGAGGCGGAGACTTGGCATGACGCGTCTTGCGTCACAGCCTGGCCTGGCCCTCCCCTCGAGGTTCGCTGGCGCCATTTTCTCTATCTTCGCGCGTGGTGTGGCTCGTCTCCTCCCTCGGTCATGTAAGTGCCCTCCGGGGCGGTATGGTTTCTAGGTTTTTCAAACAGACCATGGCACTGACTCCACTCCCCTTGTCCCATTATGTCTTTCAGAAGCCAAGACTTCGTTACCGGCCAAGGCCTAACATATATTATAACGGGTCCTCTTTACAAATTCTCCCACATTACTAGCGGGTTTTGGGGCATCCAGGGTTGCTATTGCATAATTCCCTGCGTTATACTGCATAAAAAATCACCATATGAAGGCTTTTCAGAATCATGGAACCGGGGTCCCTCCAGGACGTGACCGGCTGTGTGCAGTGTGTAGCCAGCCCCTGGCTGAGGCTGACAGGGCATAGGTCTGCGGACAGTGTGCAGCACAGGATTTGCTAACAGAGGATCCTCCCTTCCTCACCCCCGTCTCCCCGCTCCCAAACATCACTCATGATGAGTCCCACTCCAGCGGGGATGACCTGCAAGAGGTGCCGCGAGCATTGCCCACGGCGGAGCAGGTGCTTTCTGGATTGGCAGAGCGTATGGGCCCTGGTAAGAAGCGGTCCCTGACGATACCGATGATTCTGCTGATATGCAGGACCCTGACCCTTCTGAGGAAGGTGAGCTATTCTCAGACTCGGGCTCCTCCCATGGGATGCCCGCGGGCCGTGAGGAATCCGAGCCTCCTGGGGTCTGTGTGATACGGATGAAATCCTGATCAAGATTTTTGAGGTCTTGTCAATCTCTCCCCCTGGGGAGATCCCTAAGCCTAAAAAGGAGACTTTCCATAGAGCGCCGCCGCCGCGCTTGGAGTTCCTAGAACAGGAACATTTCCAGAATATTATATCCCAGGAATGGGAATCGCCTGGTAAGCTTAAAGGGATTCCAGGGGTCTGGGAATGGAAGTACCCTTTTCCCCCTGATGTGGTTAATTTATGGTCAGCTCCCCTGGTGGTGGACGCGCCGGTTATAGGGGTCACAAACCCCCCTTTTATGACTGGCCCCTTTTACCGTACCCTTCGGGATGCTGAGGACTGGCGCATTGACAGACTGGCCTCACGCACCTTCTCGTGTGCTGGGACGGCCCTGCGCCCGGTTTGTGCCGCGGGCATCACTGCGGTGGCCGCCAGGACTCTGGTCAGAAATATACTGGATCACCGCCCTGAGGACCTCCCTTGGGGGGTGTGTAGTGCGCTATCAGACTGCGAAGCCTTTGTGAAGTTTATTCTATCGGCACTGGATGACACCATTAAGATGTGTGCTAGGAGCTCTGCTCTTGCGGTAGCCATTCGCCGCCTGGTCTGGCTGCGACAGTGGGGCGCCGATGGAGCTACAAAAAAGGCTCTCACTTGCCTTCTGTTCAGAGGACGGCGGTTATTCGGGGCCCGCTTGGACCTTTTTGGCAAACAGGCTATAGCACCCTTCCGCAGAAGGCCGCTCCGGCCTCCACGAGGCAGGGTCACCCCTCCACCTCCCTACGTTAGTGTTAAACGTGAATCTGAGGTGTGTTTCCAGTTGTTCGGCGTTGGTTTCCAACATGGCGCGGGCAGACAGCGCCCTGGGCCTTCTGGCAGGACCAAGTCCAAATCTGCCAAAACCTCGCAAGCATGAAGGGGCGACTGCACAGCTGTCTCACATCCAGGAATATGCCTTCTCCTGGTGGTTCCGGGATGTAACCCACCTGGGCTCAGGATGGGTTCTCGCTGACGATCCACCCTCAGTTTTCTGTCAGGGTGTTTTTAGCCCCTGCTCTCCCTTCTGAACCTGGTGCAGGCCGGACTGGGCCTGCAGTGTTGGGCGCGCTTGTTAATTGCCTTAACGGTATGGGGCCATGGCCTCTACACATTTTTTCCATCCTTCCCCCTCATCAGTACGAGGTAGTCTGGACCCCATGGGCCTATGGCAGGCCTAGCAACTCTACCTTCACAAGTAATCCATATATGACAACTCTGTCTTAGGTACCGGGCCCCTGCGCGGGGGGGGGGGGGTTCGGCCTCTTGCGAAGCTCTAGCCCTTTTCAGCTTCTCTGGGGTCTGCTGCACGCCAAAGACTATTCTAGTCAGTGTCACAGGATCAACCCTGCGGCTTGAGGCACTATTTGGGGCCTTTCTTTCGTGCCCAGGCTACTAGCCTGGTGTGTCTGGGGACACGCCTGAGGTGGGGCTTCCGCGTTGGGACCTACCGGGTCGTCTTCCTTACTCCCCAGCCTCTGCATCAGACGAAGTGGGTCGGTTGGCCGACAGTGTCCCCTGGAAGCTACTGGATGGTTGCTTAAACACCTCATCCCCTCACGGTCACTTATCCACTATTCCCCGTTCCTGGGAAATCGGTTCAGGCTTGCTGCCTTCTTCTCTGGCATTAGGGGACCCCTGGTTACGGGGCTCTGCCCCCCCTTGCTGGCGCCTTGCCTTCACCAGGCGGGTTGGCAGCTGGTGGCACTGTGGGTGGCACATCAAGATGATGTCATTTATATACCGAGCCCTCGGGCTCTTCGGCGCAGTAGGTTACTAAACCTACATATGTCCCAGCACCCCGGTGCTTGCTCTGTGCTCATGCCTTCTTGGTAAGGTGGTTCCCCTGGAGCTTCCCATATGCAAGGGCCCCGTCAGGGGGGCACTCCCCTTCCTTTCCAGCATCTCTTAGAGTATGGTCACCCTGGGTACCAAGTCTTGCAGGTTTGGCAGGGGAAAGGTAAATCCCTTCCACAACCCCCGTGGTTCTAGGTTGGGCCCCTTGTCTCTATATGGCTGGCCTTCTCCTCCTTCAGGACTGGTCGGTTTATGGGGGATTCCTGGTCTGTTGAAAGACAAGGCATGTTTTTAATGCTGGTCTAAGGATTGTGACAGGTTGCTACCTCTGGAGGGTCCCTGTTCCTGGCCTGGGCGGGGTTCTACCCCCCCTGCTTCTCAGCGGTATTCGCTTCAATGGATGCCCTTAGGGGCAGGTTATGCTATCCTGGCGTTGCCCGGGGAGCCTAGCGTGGCTCTGAGGGGTCTCCCTCCTGACACAGGGCCTCTGCCCTTGTTCCTACTGTCCCAGGATATTCTGACTCCGGTCAGGGGGCCTGAGTATTTAGGCATAGCCTTGTTATTTCATTTGCTTTCTCTTCATCACCCTACCCTTGGGTTCTGCGCACGGCTGGCCTGATAGAGAGTCCCATGGGATCTATGGCCTCGGTGGCCCTGGGAGTAATGGTTCGCAGGCGCCTCTGCTGAAGGCTGCTGAATTGTGATATCTCTGTTGGGGTGCAGTTCTACCCTTATCAGGTCTCTTCCTGTTTCCAATAAAAGGTCTCCTGTCTGGGGATTGACTGCTGATTCATTCGCCCCTTGGGGATGGGCCTCATCTTCTGGGTGACTTAGTATGAGAGGGAGTTTGGGAGCTAGCTCCCCAGCTTCCCCTTACTCCGCCTATAACGGCTTGGTAGTATCCCATATTGACTGGCATGGGCCTTAGTCTCTTCCTCTGTGAGACGTTATCGGTTCCCAGGGCCCTTAGAGCCATTACAGCGTAAGTAGGGGTTGGCTCCCCATCTGGGGACTCTGAAGGCGTAGGTCTGTCTTGGCCTTCCTGCAGGAGTCTGGTTCTGTCACCCTTGTAGAGTATTCTCTTTGGGATTGCTTAGCTGCACCTCCCCGGTAGTTCCATAAGTCCCTGTGGGGATCAATTTTTCATTCTGTTACCCTGCGGACTTCCTGGGGACCCTGCCTGGATGCGGTCTCAGCTGCCCTGTAGGCCAGCGCGCTCTTCTGGGGCCTCCTGACTCCGTCAGACATGTGCCTGAGACGATGGATCTGGTTACTTACTCCCTGACTCGATGTATACACATATATACTTGTACAGATGGATACGGCTACAGGCACCCCATGCCTGGGGGTGTTCCTTTTACGCTGGGCTTCCGGTTCAGGTGGTCTGTTGGACCCTTGATTCAGTTCCTTAGTCTAGCCATGGGCTGATTATTATTAATACTAATATGAGGGCCTACATCCCTCTACAGGTTTTGCACTTCTCCCCATGCCGGCCTTCTTGGCCTTTAGGGGGGACTGCTGTTCTTGGGGTCTACGGGCGCCTCCTTAGGTATGCGCCTGATGTCTATTCCAGCGCCATTGCGCCTTTGGACTGATCCTTCTGGATGCTCCCTGATCTTGAGGAAGCCTTGGCTTCCTGATAATTAAGACTCTGTATTCCCGCCTTGGTCGGCTGCCTGTGAGCTGGTTGGGTCACTACACTGACCTATGTTCCTTCAGGGGAGTGATTCTTTCTCTTTACTGTTTACTCCGTTACCATGGGTGCTTGGGTATCACTGGCCCTTCGGCACCAGGGTTTCTTCTCTGTTAGTTCAATTACTAGACTTATGGCCTGTCTCTGTTAATACCTTCATGGTCCTGTTATGAGACTGACGTTAGAGCCCTTGCTCATGTCATGCCTGTTGCAAGTTTTGCAGGTGACAGCGCCTTTACTGTCCGCTGTGCCTTGCTTTTCTGGGGATCCCACCCTGCTTATGGACACTGCTATTGGATGTCCCACATGTTATGACTATTCGGGAGCAGGACGTGCTGTATGCTTAGAATAATACAACTCTGTGAAGTACTCACCTGTAGAGTTGATATTATACGCATACAGCACGTCCTGCTCCACCCCACCCTGGTTTCACTAATTCTGGATCCCCTGTATGGTGATTATTATCATTAAGATATTCCTACCAGTTATTCTGGGTGGTTGGTTCCTCCTGACTTCTCTTCTCACTGCTTTTCAATGCTGGGGATTTGTGGGAGGTCCTGCGGTATATGTAGGGCCGGGAGGAGATTGTTTTCTACATGTCTGCAGTGCACGGCGCCGGAGGCGGAGGACTACCCACATGTTATGACTATTCGGGAGCAGGACGTGCTGTATGCGTATAATATCAACTCTACAGGTGAGTACTTCACAGAGTTGTATTTTTTTGCCTGAGTCTCTCTCAAACCCCATTGAAAGATCTTTGGAACTTTTGAACCTCCAAGGTGAAATCCGGGAAGAAAGATAGAGGGGCATTATTGCAGGTTATGACACCTTTCAGCCTGGCAGTGGCCAATATGTCATCTCTATCTTTGTAGAGGAGCAACTTGAAAATAAATGGGCACTGCGGTGTGGGACCCCGGGGGGCAGCGTCCCCAGAGGGATTCTTTGCGCTCTCTCCACCATGAAAAACCTAGACAGTTTAAACTTAAACTTAGATTCAGTGGCACTAGGACCCATAATGAGCTCCTTCAGTTTTCTCAGGGAAACCTAAAATCCTTACATTGTTTCTATGGTTTCTATTTTTCCGAATCTTTAGCTCTCTCTATCAGCGTAGCCACCTGTCTCCTAAGGGTTGCCAGCTCTCCTGCATGTGCCATCACTCTGTCCACCGTTTCGCAGATTCTTCTCTCTGCCTCCACAGTGCGATCCTGTATCTTATCCATGGCAGAAATAATTAAACTGTTCCTGCAGGGTGTCAAACTTGGTAGTTAGAGCATTTTGACAGGAGGCGATGGCCGCCATGATGGCAGCAGTATCTGGATTAAGGGGTTCCGGTCCTGACCCACTTAGGATCTCCATCGTATGTGTACTGCAGCTAACCAGAGTGGATTGGCGCTTTTTGTTCCCTCCCATATATGGGAGCCTTCAGACAGCAGCAGATCTAACAATGTCCCACAACAATGCAGTATAATTCCGTCAGCTTATCCCCGATGCTTACCTGGCTAATCCTCTTGCCACTTAGAAATAGAGGGGGGGGGGAGGTTCTGTTCAGAGATAGTGGCAGTCAACTTCAGGTTAGCTTTAGGCAGACGGCTTCATATCAGATCAAAGGGCAGTAAGACCACCACCGCTCTCCTTCCTAGCGGCTTACATTTATGCCTAGTTTTAAAAGTCTGTCAAACCCTGGGCTCACCATTTGATTCTCTTCGCATTCGAACCTTTAAATTCAATTTTATTTTTTCAATTGTCACAGAAAGTGGTCTTCTATTTGACGAGTCTCCTTCTAGCAAGTCGCTATTATTATTTTTATTCAAGATTGAGGTCTTAAGGCTACAACTGGGCAAGTATGTAAGGTGACTATGTGGTCTTCTGTACATGCTTTTATGCCTGTCCTCCGCTGACAAATATGATTGGGCGTATGAATTATCAGGCGATTGTAAAATAGTGTTTTTGTACTTCTTTGAACTTCTTATGTTGCAGTCATTGTCATGTTGTATTGTTGGGTTCATACCCTCCCTGATTCTAATTGCTTTGGGACCTCCCAGCAGAATATACAAATCAAGCTTCTGCATCCTCCATATGCAACAAAAGAAAATATGTATTCCAAGTATGTCTCACACTCTGTTCCTTTAGATTAAGCCCCTCCCGGCCCATAAATACCTGGGACCTCCCACACATTCCCCAGTAATCGTCTCTGCAGACGGCGAGCAAGTCAGAAGATGGCTATCTCCTTCCTTACAGGTAAGCCGGGTTCGCACCCGGCTAATTATTGCCCTATTTCTGCCTGGACTTTGTTTCATTAAAGTACCTATGCCTTCCAGCCTCGGCTGTAGGTCCGGACGAGGGTAGGTAACACCCTAGGGGTATCCCGTGAGACCCCATTCAAGGGGTAGGCGGTTACCAGGTTCGGGATCCTGGTTTGGGATTCCCTGTCCGTATTCCCTGCGCCGTATTAGGTGGCTGGGGTTTCCTTTCCTATCCGTTACCCTCTGTCCCCGGATCAGGGGGGCCGTTTCTCCCTTATTGACATCGCCGATTGATTTTGATGTGAGTGTGTGCTTGGTTGATTTACTCTGCCAGGCCGCCCTTTGCTTATCCAGGCGGCCTGGTGCTCGGCCCGGCTCTGCTGCTATCCCGGGGAGCTCGGCCATTTTTCCTTCTTCACACTGAAGGAAGGGAGCGGGGCCGCCAGCTCGGCGCGCTGCTGCGGCCCGCCCCTCTCTCCTCTGCGCCGGCGGAGGTTCCCCTCCTGTACAGGAGGGGGTGGGGCCACGTGCTCCGCGCCAGCCAGCCCGCCCCCCCTTCTCTTCCCTTCTGGCTGCTTCTGCTGAGGCTGCTCCTGTCTGTCCGTCGCCATTTTGCTCCATAAGCGTGAGTGCTCTGCGGGGCCCGTTTTTCTTTTCCCTATGGCGTTCTCTGTCGTCCTTGATGCCATTGTATGCTATTTTATCTGTGAATAGATGTATACTTGTTTAATATGTAGATATTTGGAGTGACTGTTATTTTGGCTGGATGTATGCCTTCTGTAATGGCTTCTTGCTTATGGCCCCCTATTTATTATATCTTACAGGGGGATCTCCTTCATTATAGTTGAAAAGGGGGTTCTCCGGTCTTTTGGTCCCTCACTCTAAATTTGGGGCTATACAAATCCTCCCACTAATGGACGTTAAGGGGCATCCCGGGTAGCTTACTGGCGTAATTCCCATTGGTCATTGCGACTACCATAAAAAATCACCATATGGAGGCTTCCCAGGATCCCAGGCTCGGGCTCCTTTCGGGGCAACCAGGCGATGTGTGGTTTGTGGGGCATCCCTTGCGGGGGATAATGTGCTTATTTGCATTCCTTGTGCACAGCAGGCCATTACGCGGCAGTCGGGTTCCCAGGCGTCAGCACCGCCGGCCTTATCACCTACACCCCCACGCCTGATTCTGACCCCAAGTGATGTTGTCATCAGCGGGGAGCCGCAATCTGATGTCTGTGCTAGATTGCAAGCTCTGTGGCTGGAAAGGCCCCAGCTAAGAGAAGGCATGTGGCACCGGCTGCGCTGGGTTTTGATTTTGAGGAATTTGACTCCTTTAACTGGTCTGATTATTCCCCGCTGGAAGAAGGGGAATTGTTTTCAGAATCTGATGGTTCTGACGATCAGCAGTACCTGGATGCTGATGGTGGGCAGGAGCGTGGGGATAACGTTGATACCCCCAGACTTCTGGCCCATATATTTGAGGTTCTTGCTATTACCCCGCCTGCGGAGGCCCCCTCCGCAAGAGGGGGAATTTTTGGGGGGCCACTAAGTCGCTCTTGGAGTTTCCTGATCAGAAACTTTTTGACAAGTTGATTCTTAAGGAATGGGAAAGGCCCAGCCGGTTTCCCGGCGTCCCTCAGGGGTGGGATAGGAAATATCCCTTCCCGGTGGACACGGTGAAGCGCTGGTCGTCACCCCCAGAAGTCGACCCTCCGATTCTCGGGTTGTCCAGCACATCGGTTGTGCACTCACCTGACTCCACCACGCTGAAGGATGGTGAGGACCGTCGTTTTGATCAAATGGTGTCACACGCCTTTGCCAGTTTGGGTTCGGCCCTGCGTCCCGTTTGTGCTTCCGCACTCTCGGCCGTGGCTACCAGATCTGTTTATTAGGGGCTTGTTGTATGGTCCCCTTCTTAACCCTGCTAGTGTTGAATTTGCAGCCCTTACACGGTGTGATCTGTTCATGACCTTTGTCTTATCAGCCTTGGACGATACAATATGCATGTGTAGTAGAACCTCGGATTTGCTTGTGGCTATACGCCGCTCGGTTTGGTTGCGCCAATGGGCGGCTGATATGGCGGCTAAGAAGGCGCTTACAGGGCTACCCTTCTTGGGTAGGCGCCTGTTTGGAGATAAATTGGACTCGGTGGCGAAAGGAGGAAATTTGCCACAGTGCAAGAAGCAGCGCCAGTCCTTTCGGGGGGCAGGCTCCTTTAATCCTTCCTTTCGTGGCTCTCGAGCAAGCAGGGGAGTTGCTTACTCTGCGTTCAGAGGTGACTCCTGGGGTAGGGGCAGTGGACGCGCCCGCCCCGGGACTGCCTGGGGTACCAAACCCAAGGATGCTGCCAAACCCTCTCAGCAATGAGGGGGCGCCCTCACCCTCGCGGGTGGGGGGACGGCTAAGGCTCTTCGCCCAGGTCTGGACCCGGGAGGTCACAGACAACTGGATCCTGGAAGTGGAGTTCGAGTACCGGCCTCCTCCCAGATTTCTCAGGTCTCGGGTTCCTTCGGTCCCCCGGGCTGCGCAGGGGCTGTTATTGGCAATACAAAACCTTCTGGACAGGGGGGTCGTTTGCCCAGTGCCCTCCTCAGAGAGAGGCCGGGGCTATTACTCCAACCTTTTTACAGTGCCCAAGAAGGATGGTTCCATAAGACCCATTCTGGATCTCAGGATTTTCAACAGGTTCATCAGAACCAGGAAATTTCGCATGGAGACTCTGCGCTCGGCCATCAACTCTCTTCGTCCAGGGGTCTTCATGACGTCCATAGACATCAAGGACGCTTACCCTTCCGGTTTGTGGCTCTCCCTTTCGGGCTGACCTCAGTGCCAAGGTGTTGGCGGGCATAATGGCCCTTTTCAGAGACCGGGGCATTCGCGTTGTGCCGTATCTGGACGACCTTCTCATTACGGCATCCTCTCTCAGTCAAGTGGAGCTGGACACCAGGTTGGTGGTGACTACGCTGGAGAGTTTCGGTTGGGTGATCAACTACCCCAAGTCTTCTCTCTCCCCGTCAAGGGAGATTTCCTTTCTGGGCATGAATCTGGATACCATTCAGTCCAGGGTGTTCCTACCTCAGTCGAAGGTGCAGATGGTTCAAGATCTGATACGTCTTCTTCTGTCCCACCCTCGCCCGTCCATCCGGCAAGGGATGAGGCTGGTGGGGTTGATGGTGGCCTCCTCCGAGGCAGTTCCTTTTGCTCAGTTTCGCAAAAGGTCTCTTTCAAATCCATCTGTTATCGGCTTGGGATAGATTTCCTCTGGCCTTGGATCAGTCCTTTGCGATGTCTCCCTTGGTCCGGCAGTCTCTTCAGTGGTGGCTGGAACCGAGAAATCTTCTGAGGGGCAGATCCTTTCTGGCTCCTTGTTGGGAGACGGTCACCACGGACGCCAGCCTGTCTGGCTGGGGGGGGGGCTGCTAGATGGGGTCTGAGCTAGATGGCCAGGCTCCCTTCAGTGTTTGTGTTTACTACTGTGTTTGGAGGGGGAGATAGCCTCATCACAAGAGGGGTGCGGCCTGCCTATTGGCTAACTTGGAAAGGAGGCAGCCAAGCATAGGCATATTCAGAAGGAACCTTAGGTTTCTAGCTACTATTATAGATTATAGCTACTAGTTTGAGGACCTATTTAGGGGTTCTGGATCTAGTTCAATCCGGTCAGAGGGGGGTTCTCCAGCAGCGGAGAGGACCTCATGTGCCAGGAATCCCTCTGGATCACTTGACAGATCAGAAGAGCTTATTGAGGCAATATTGGAGGTTCTGCACCTCTCTACTTCTCGGTCAAAACAGTAGATGAAGGGTAAACCCTACAAGCGTCAGATGATCAGGAAGTTTTTTCCCAGGCTTGCCCAGTTCGACAGGCTGGTGGCAAAGGAGTGGGAGAAATCAGATAATTCTTCCTAAGGTCCTGGATACCAAGTATTCCTTTTCCCGTATAAGGCGGTCAGGGTTTGGTCTTCGCCACCTGAGGTAGACAAACCGGTGTCGGGTCTGGCTTGGCACACCATTAACCCTACTTCGGATAGTGCGGCCTTGAGAGACCCGGCGAATAGGAGGTTGGACCAGTTGGTTAGGCGTTCTTCATGATGAGATCGGCCATGTGCCATGTCCGAGGGTACCCCTAATTTGAGATCTGCTGGGTAAGTTCACAAAAGTAGACGTACCCTTCAATCTTGGTAATTTGGATGGAGTCTTGCATCTTAGCCATATCTTGGAAATCTGGTTATCTGAGTATATCAGTATTGAATCATTCCCTAATGTTGATAGCCCTGACCTATGGAACTTAACACTGTGAGTGGAGGCAGTAAATTACTCAGTAAACTCTGTCTGTGTAGCTTCCACAACTTAAAACTAAAGTCTACTCCAAATATGAGGGCCTCTCCCCCAGCACTGAGGCAAGACAGGGGTACTAACTATATAAATCGCTAATACTTAAAGATGGGAGAATGGTTGTTTCTCTAAATAACATGGTACCCTAAGGCAGGGGCGTACTGTCCATAGGGAAATCCGGGCAAATGCCTGGTGGGCTGCACGGCTTTGGGGCAGTCTGGGCTGCTACTTTTAACTCCCATCCAATCCCAGCCCCCATCGACTTCCACACTCTACCCCCTCACCCAAGCAGGCCCAGCCCATGTCCTCTCCCTAATGTTATAGCATCAGGCTTGGAGCACACTGGTTGACTGGCCAGGAAGAAGCAGCGATGCCACTGGCTGGTCATGGGTAAGCCAGGTGCTGGTAAAATCCAGGGCTGATTCTTTGTCCCCGAGTCCATCACTGCCTTAGTGAATAGACATTGTTATATTGTGCAATAATATATACATTACAGGTGTTTAAATACAACTTCATATATATACATACAACAAAAATGCAATAAGGGTGCTGACTTGACCTTTGCCCTTATACATTCTTTTTACAACTTCATCAGAAGGGTTTGTATTTGTGTGGTCTCAGATTTGATTTGCAGCTTCTTTGTCATTTGTGAGATCTATGTAACACTGAGCACAAGAGAATTGCCACGGGAATGCCGTCAAGATATCTGGGACATAGAGGTATATTTGAGTGTCTGCATAGCAGTGGTGTTGGAAGCCAAATGAGTTTGAGTCGCCCAAGACCAGAGCTGTAGACTGAGAAGAGGAGTGGCCCAAAAACCAAACCTTGTGGTACACCCACACACAGGGTGGGTAGAGGAAGCCATATTTTAGTGGGACACGCTAAATGTGCGATCAGGAGGGTAAAGCCATGAAAGTGCACGGTCTTTGATTCCCAGAGATGTCAGAATTTGGAGTAGAAGGGCAACTGTGTTGAAAGCCGAGGATAGGTCAAGGATAGAGTAGTGGACTTTAGATTTTGATTAATTACTTTGTTGAAGGTGGTTACAGTAGAGTGGTTGGAGTGGAAACCAGATTGAAGAGGATTTATTAAGGACTTAGCAGATATAACATAACAATTCACAGTGAATGTACTGTTCCAGAGGTTTGTATGAAAAAGGGAGCAGTGTGTTAGGTCGGTAGCTGCTGGGGACAGACTGGTCCAGAGTGGCTTTTTTGAGTATTGGGGTTATGACCGCGTGTTTGAATAGTGAAAAGGGAAGGTGCCAGATGAGAGATAGAGGTTGAATAGTGATGTGAGAGCTGTAGTGAGGGAATGAGGCCAATTGTGAAATAAGGTGGGATGAAATTGGGTTTAGGGGCAAGTAGTTAGGTGAGCCTCCGAGATGAGGGAGCATAGTCTTTGTTCTGGTAGCAGAGTGAAATGGCTTAGGGAAGTCTTTAGAAGGGCAGTCATGTGGGTTGAAGTAGATAGAGGGGTTGAGCCAGCATAGAGACTGTCAACTTTGCTAGTGAAGAATGTAGAAAGCTATTATTGGGAGGGGGGTGCAGGAGGTAGTGACTGACAGAGAGTGTTAAACAGTTCTTTGGGTTTCCGGGCCTGTGTAGATATGAGAGAGGTAAAGTACACTTTTTTAGCGGTTGAAAGAGCAGTCTGGAGTTCGTTTGTTTAGAAGGTAAACCTCATTTGATTTCAGTTTCCTCCAACGTGCTCAGTAACTCAGGAATGCCTGTTCACATTAGCGATGTTCATGTTGAGCCATGGTTGTTTGTTTGCACAGTTGCTTTGTTGTTTGCATGATTTATTGTTTGTACTACCACAACACCATAACTATTGCCCCCCACAGCCACTGTGGATGATCGGGGCAACAGAGTCCAGGGCTGAAGTTAAAGTGTTGTTGTAGTGCAAGGCTGCAGAGTCTGTGTTGATAAATGTGAGTGTGAGAGTGTGCAGAGGTTTCAAAGAGTCAGCAAGTGAATGATCTAGCAAGCATAGTTTCGGCAAAAGGTTGCCTGTGTGTAGGTAGCAAAAGTAGATAAGAGAGTCGGAGTTAGCAGGTTGTGGCAAGAGAGGGGTAGAGGAGATTAATGGAAGTTTGATACTGAGCAGAGGTTAGTAAAAATGAGGTCTGAGGTATGGCCATCTTTGTGGGTGGGAGAGGAGGACGACTATATTAGGCCGAAAGAGGAAGTTAGTGTGAGCAGTCTGGTAGCAGCAGGACTGTCAGTGTAAACACGTATGTTAAAGTCTCCCATGATTATTACAAGTATGTCAGAGGAGAGAAAGTGAAGGAGCTAGGTTGAGCAGCGCTCAGAGAGTAGAACCCCAACATCCCCACCTTGTTTATTTGTGGGTCTGGGGGTGTGGCTGAATTATAGCCCCCCCCATATGAGACAGCTGGGAAGAATGTGTTTGATGTGGTTAGCCATGTCTCTGTTAGGCACAGGACTGTAAAGGATTTGGTTAGGAACAAATCATGGACAGATGTAAGTTTGTTATGTATTGACCGAGCATTCCGTAGAGCACAAATAACAGCGGTCAACACATTTCCTTTATGGACCGAAGGTTATAAGTGTTATCTTTACATCACCTGGTGGGATTTAAATAATAATGTTTAAAATACATGTATGTAGCAAGTGAAATTCCCCCCCCCGCTCTTCCGTCTTCTGGAGGGGGCAAAACAGCCCTCCTCCCTCCGAAGGCTGCCGCCATCTTGAATTCTAGCCCTGCCCCCTCGGATGCCGATGACGTCACCGTCGGGTGTCGTCGGGGCACCCGGCGGTTCAGCTGTCAGATGCCGGTGACAGCTGGACAAAGGAGGAGGGAGGTAGACGATCCTCCGATCGTCTGCCTCCCCTCTCCTCTGCCCAGCCGTCACCTGCATCTGATCGCCGCGGGACACAGGAGACGAAGGTCAGAGGTGAGTAAAGTAAAAAATTTTTTTTTTTTAATAAAGTTATTTTGAAAAAGTGTGGGTGTGTCTGTTTTTTTTACTATTCACCCTTTGTGAACTGGTAAGGGGTCCATGTGACCCCTATACCAGTTCACAAGGCTCGGGGGTCTGGCAAGTCACCTGCGGCTAGTGGATGACTTGCCATTAACCCCTGGCCCCCCAAATTACCTGCCTCCCCAAAGCCCGGGGGGGGGGGCAGAAGAGCCGTGGCCCTAGGCTATGACGGCTTGTAGCCGGCAGGGCCAGGGGCCACTAAAGCTGGCCCCTGCGCCCTGTTCTACAAGCCCCCATAGCTGGTCACAGGCTGGTTACGCTGGGTAGGGGGGACCTCACGCAAATTTTTGGGGGGATTTTTAAGGGTTTTAACCCTTAAAAATCCCCCCCAAAAAATGGGGTCCCCCATGTCATTTTTTTTTTAATTAACCCTATGTTATCTGTAACCCAGTAGGTATAAAAGGCTTCCAGCAGCAGCAGGAGAGCAGAAGCCTAAGTGATTAGCGTGGGACACAGGGATGGATGGGAGGTAAGTATTAAAAAAAAAAAAAAATAAAGTATTATTTTTTAATAAAGTTATTTTTAAAGTGTGTCTGTGTGTGTTTTTTTTTTCTTTTAACCCTTTGTGAACTGGTAAGGGATCTATGAGACCCCTATACCAGTTCACAAGGCTCTGAGTCTGGCAAGTCACCTGCGGCTAGTGGGTGAGTTGCCATTAACCCCGAGACCCCCCCATTACCTGCCTCCCAAAAAAAACCCCTTAAAATTCCCCCAAGAAATGGTTTCCCCCCCTGTAAAGGGGGAACCCACACCAATTTTTTATTTAACCCTTTATTATGTGGATAGTAGTTGTATTTTGTTTGTAAATGTTATAAAGTGCTCTTTTCAGTTTAGGGGATCACCTGGACAGGAACGGGGGGCTACCGATACATATGTGGTATTACTGTAATCGGGAGAAATGGGGCTTTCACATGCAATATGGTTTTCTTTAATAAACTAAACGTTTTTGTTAAAATAAAGGAGACAATTTAAAAAAATATATATATTTTTTTATTTTTTTTTACTTATTTATTTAAAAATATATAAAAAAAAAGTAGAAAAAATACAAACAAGACATTTCATGTTAAAGCCTAAACTCTGCCACAAAAAGAAAATATGCCATTTTCTTGGAAATTTCTGCAAAAATCACAGTTAAACATCACGCAAAATGGTGAAAAATATCCTGTCAGCAGAGGGTGACAAAATCTCAAGTAGGCTGGCAGTTAAAAGGTTACAGGTATCTATGCATGTTGGGTATTGTTCTGCTCGGGGGACCTTGCGCTTTCAGATTTAGCTTGTTTTGTTTTTTCTTATTTGCATATTTATATTTTAGGAAAAGGTGTTTTTTATTCTGCTTTTTTATAATTTTTTTTGTGAAACCCTGTGCAAACTAACAATTCTTCGAGATATTACTTCCAGAAAGATGAGCCCACTACAACAAGCTGGGTAAGCTTAGAAAGCTTAACATGTGTACTTTCAGGGAATATATGATTTATCGGGGATATTCCAAATGTAAAGGGTTGTTTTGGTAGAAAAAGCACAAGGTGCTCACTTTGTCTGCATAGCTGAAATTTTGAAGTAAAATTACCGTTACGCACATGCTTTACTTTGGTGTGTTTGGCAACTCTTCCCTTGACATTACCTATGCATGTTGGGTATTGTTCTGTTCGGGCATGTTGCTTTTTCAGATTTTCAGTTTGCATATAGTTTTTTTTAGGAAAATGTGGTTTTGATTCAGCTTTTTTATTCATTTTTAGGAAAACCCTGTGCAACCAAAGAATACATTGAGGGATTACTTCCAGAAAACTGAATCTATGTCAACAAGCCTGGTACACCTAGAAAGCCTGAGGTGTATACTTCTAGGGAATATATAGTTTGTTGGGGGTAGCTCAAATGTAAAGGGTTGTTTTTCTTGAAAGGTGCGCATATTGCATAGCATAGTTGCGCATATTGCATAGCATAGTTGTATTTTATCTGAAAATCCCCTAAAGCTCTGTTTCAGTTTGGTGGAGTCTCCTGGGCAGGAAAGGGTGTCTACCTAGACATATGTGGTACTGCTGTAACCAGGAGAAATTGGGGTTTCACACGCAATAAGATTTTATTGACAAACTTAAATTTTTTATTACAAAAAAACACTACAAATTGTAAAAAATCTTTTTTTTTATTTTTTTGCACAATTTTCACCCAAAAATATTGAGAATACACTTAGAAAATGACAAACAAGATATTTCATGTTAAAGCCCAGGCTCTGCTGAAAAAAACAATATATCACTTTCCTGGGAAATCCCTTCAAAAACCACAGTTGAACATGGGGAGCGCAAAATAGTGCAAAATGGTCTGCCAACAAAGGGTTAAACATCCAAGATGACGGCTCATGGAACGTCAGGCAGCCTGCAAACAGGAAGTGTCTTCTGACTGTGCTGCTCTGCATTCTGGGACTGCTGACCTTTTCCTGATCCCAGCTCTGCTCTGTCAGCAAAGCACAGCTATGACCCCGCCCCCTGTACTTTATCCCACTCTCCTCTCCTCAGTAAGTGTGATGCTTCCGAGTCAAGATGGCAGCGCCCGTATCCTAAAGTCCTGAACATAGCTGCAGCCCAGTGGGGGAAAGAATAATTAGTAAGTGACTAAAAACTTAAAATATATTATTTTTAGATGCTGGGGAATTGTTTTTTAAGGGTTTGGGCTTTTCCATAAATTATGGTGAAGGTCCAGTTTAACCCCCCCATTACTATTATTATTAATCTCTCCTAATTTATTCATCTATATGGAGTTTTTATTTTTAGCACAGCTTCCTAAAAGAGAAATTAAACAATATTAACTGTAAGTCTGAGTTTAACTGGAAAGCCTTGTCTCAAAGTACTGTAGATACTGTTTTGTGCAAAAGAGAAGCTGTGCATGTATAGAGGAAACACGTCAGCATAAGTAGTAGACTCTTTGGTTGATTGTGGTAATAGGGGGAAAGCTGCATTCTTTAGAGTCAGCTGCAAAAAGCTTAGCTGTGTTTGGTGTATACCCAAAATAAATTACATGTTCACATACAAACGGCTAGAACTGGTTATTTAAATTGACTGCCCAGATAAAGCTATCAGCAAATAGAGGCTACAAATGCTTTCTGTTAGAATTAGCTAGCACGTGAAAAGTGCATACATAAAAAAGGGACATGGCCCAGGAAAAAACAAAGAGTGTAAAGAGGGGTGATTATTAAGAATAATTCTGCCTGGTCCCAAAGCCAAGGTAGTAATATTATGTAATACATTGCTTTATTTTGAAAAATTGTTTAAAGTGGACCTAAACCAGACCTAGCGCCAATAAGATACTAGGTCCGGTTAAACAACCACCCCTTGGGCATCTTGCTTTGAGATGCCCCGCTGTGTGGACCTTGTCCGCTTTCCTTACCTTTCTAACATGCCCACGGCCACCAGCGGCATCTCTCACATCTTTCTCCGACACTGCACAAGTGCGACTTCCGCACATTAATATGCGCATCTGAAGAATCTAATTGGAGGAGAGCCACGTCTGCGCTGTGGAAGTGCCGTCTAGATATGTATAGCGGCCGCTCTGGGGTGTTTTACACAGTGGGGCATCTGACAATTCAAGATGTCGTTTGGGGGTGGGGAGATGATCCTGGGTTTTGGTTCAATTTAAGAACTAAAACATCTACATTTTGCATTGACACACCCAATCCTTTTAAAAAGCCATGGTATGCATATATCTTACAGTATTGCACCACTGCTTAAAGGAGCAGTATCACAAAATTTGCATTAAAAAAGATAAATAATTAAATAGCCACACAATAGCTTCTAACGTGTATAAATAATGTGGCGATAGAAAAAGGAAAAAATATCTGCCTTTCTTTTAAATTGTATAATGACAATGGCTCAGTCCATTTGCTGAATAGGGGGATCTGCTGGGTTGTATTTAGTGAGCTGCTTCATTTAGCCCACTGGTCACCTAGCAACACTTTACCTCAAAGACTGACACTGTAATCAGTGGTAACGGCTGTGTGTGTGTGAGGTGCTGCTTTTGTTATGAGACTCAAATGTGTAAAATCTATACAAAATAAACTAAACTAACTGAAAATGACTGAAATTCTTCTTTGAATAACTGTGCTGGAAAATCTAAAAGTCTATAAGACCCGGCCATTGACCTTGCCCCTTGGGTATTCTAAATCGGGATGCCCACTGTGTGAAACGACCCCTGGATAACCACAGATCCCCCCATTTTTCTGGCGCGCTCACGCAGATAGTCGGGCGGCCAGGAAGGTTACTGCTCAGGCTCCCCATCTGCGTGCAAACAGCGCTGACTGGATGAGAGCCTGCGCATGCGCTGTGGGACAGGGAAAGGTACGTTTTCACAGGCGAACTTGGGGATTTCACATATCAGGGCATCCCAAGTCGGGATGCCCTAGGGGCACAAAACAAAACTCCAGATAGTGAAAATCCTGGGTTGGGCTTTGCTCAAAACACACAAAGCTGAAAGAAAGATCATATGGAAAATGAAAAATAAGAATATGAAAGCGAAAATGATAAACTGAAAGATTCTGCAGCAGAGCCAACATGAAGGGAAAACTGTCAAAATAAAAAATGTTTAGAGCAAAAAAACAGGATGTAAACATAAAAATCCAATTCTGAAATAAAATACCCCCCCCCCCCCCAAAAACAAACTGGTGAGTCTGAGATTCGAACCAATGGCTCTCTGGTTCTAACTGACATTGAATTTACCAATGAGCTAAATGACTTTTAGAGATTTTCTTTCTGTTTTAGATATGAGTTCTGGCCAGGCAATGTTGCAATATTATGCTGGACGGCTGCCAGCACTGAACAGCTGATTACTTTGTTACATTGTTTCCCCCTCTCCTCAGTGTGGAACAGGCCAGAGTGTTGGCCGACACTCAGCAGACATAAACATGAGCTATTAGTCTCCAGCTGCACAACACAGACATCATTTTTTTCTACATTTGTAATTCTTACTCCAACACTTACCTACATTCAAAGTACCATTTAAATATAAGTCACCAAGAATAATTTGTGATACTGCTCCTTTAAAGCAGTCCTTCACTCTGAATAAGAGTCTATCTTATATGTTTCCCGCGCCCTGCACATACAGATTGCTCACATTAAAAATTATCCTACCTGCATCTACTGCATGTTATGAGCCTTTAAACATCCAAAATGGCGGCTCCTGGAACATCAGGCAGCCTGCAAACAGGAAGTGCCTTCTGATTGTGCTGCTCTGCATTCTGGGACTGTTGACCTTTTCCTGACCCCAGCTCTGTTCTGTCTGAGCAAAGCACAACTATAACCCACCCCCCTGTACTTTATCGCACTCTCCTCTCCCCAGTAAGTGTGATGCTTCTAAGTCACAATGGCGGCGCCCGTATCCTAAATTCCTGAACAGAGTTGCAGCCCAGTGGGGGAAAGAATAATAAGTAAGTGACTAAAAACTTAAATTATATTAATTTTAGATGCTGGGGTCTTTTAAACCGGACCTTCACCGTGATTTATTGAAAAGACCAAACCCTTAAGAAACTATTCCCCAGCATCTAAAGTTAATATATTTTAAGTTTTTAGTCACTTATTCTTTCCCCCACTGGGCTGCAACTCTGTTCAGGACTCTAGGATACGGGCACCACCATCTTGACTCAGAAGCATCACACTTAATGAGGAGAGGAGAATGGGATAAAGTACAGGGGACTTGTGATAGATGTGCTTTGCTCAGACAGAACAGAGCTGGGGTCAGGAAAAGGACAGCAATCCCAGAATGCAGAGCGACACTCAGAAGGCACTTCCTGTTTGCAGGCTGCCTGATGTTTTATGAGCCCCCATCTTGAATGTTTAAAGACTCATAACATGCAGTAGATGAAGGTAGGATGATATTTAATGTGATAAATCTGTATGTACATGGTGGGGGAAACATATAAGATAGACTTATTCAGGGTGAAGGTCCGCTTTAACTGCCAGCCTACCTATATACTTTGTCACCCTCTGTTGTCAGACCATTTATCACTATTTTGCGCTATACATGTTTAACTGTGATTTTTAAAGTGATTTCCCAAGAAAATTATATATATTTTTCCTCAGCAGAGATCAGGCTTTAAAGTGGACCAACACCCAGGATTTTGACTATCCTGGGTTTTGGTCCACTTCGGTGGGGCACCCCGATCGGGGGTGCCCCGCTGTGTGAAACCCCCCAGAAACCCCAAAAAACTCACCTCTCCCCGCTCCCACGTGAACGCCGCAGCCAATCCCCACCAACGTCTAGGCGGGGGACAGGAACGTACAAGCCTCTTCCGCCGCCTCCCGCGCGTCATTCTCGGCGCGCGCCCCCGCCGGCCATTCACAGAGCGGGCGCGCGCACGTCTGGAGGGGCGCGCGGGAGGCGGCGGCGGCGGAAGCGGCGGCGGATCAGGTAAGATCTTTTTGGGGTTTCTGGGGGGTTTCACCCCGCGGGACATCCCGATCTCGGATGTCCCGCGGGGTGGGAGGTGATTGGCCCGGGAATCTTATAGATTTCCGGGCCGATCACCCCTGGGTGTTGGTCCACTTTAACATGAAATGTTTTGTTCTTAGTGTATTCTCAATAATTTTGGGTGAAATATGTGCAAAAAATTATTTATATACTTTTTTTTTTACAATTTTTTTATTGAAAAATGTTAGTTTTTCCAATAAAAACATATTGCCGGTAAAAGTCCCATTTCTTGGTACCACATATGTATAGGTGGACACCCTTTCTTGGCCAGGAGATTCCTCCACACTGAAACAGCGCTTTAGGAGTTTTTCAGATAAAATGCAATGTACAACTGCTATGTGTGCACCTGGCAGTTTTTCAAGAAACACAATATTTGAAATAACCCCCACAAACTATATATTTTCTGGAAGTACACACCTCAAGCTATCTAAGCATACCAGGCTTGTTGACGTTGGCGCAGGTTTCTGGAAGTAATCCCTCAATGATCTATTTGGTTGCACAGGGTTTACTTAAAAAAATGAATAAAAGAGCTGAATCAAAAAACAATATGCAAACAATATGCAAACAAGAAAAAACAAGTTAAATTTGAAACAGCAAGCCCCCTGAACAGAACAATACCCAACATTCATAGATACTGTCAAGGGAAGAGATACCACACACCCCAAAGTAAAGCATAGAAACATAGAAGGTTGACGGCAGAAAGAGACCATATGGTCCATCTAGTCTGCCCTAACTGTATGTACTCTTTATCTTAGGATAGATGTGTGCTTATCCCAGGCATGTTTAAATTCAGTGACTGTTGATTTTTTAACTACCTCTGCTGGAAGTTTGTTCCAAGCATCTACTACTCTTTCTGTAAAATAATATTTTCTAACATTGCTCCTGATCTTCCCCCCGACTTGCTCCAGGTTGTGCCCCCTTTTTTTATCAAGTTTCTTCTTAAAAACACTACCCTCCTGAACCTTATTCAATCCTTTTACATATTTAACCCTTTAAATGCCAAGCATGTAGTTTCTATGTGGTTGCTTCTCCTACCGTTAAGTGTCAAGCACGTAGAAACTACGTGCCTGGCATTTCCCCCTGCTAGTTAAAAAATAGAAATAAAAAAAAACCTCACCTCTGGTATTGATGTGAAGCTGGGGGTCTCCTCTTCCTGGGGGGGGGGGCATTCGATCCCTCCCCCGTCGTCTTCCGTCTTCAGGAGGGGGCCCGAAACTGGCCGTCCCCCCCCCCCCCCGCCTGTTTTCGACGCTGACACTTGTGGCTGCAAAAAAAAAAAAAGTAATTTACTCACCTCCTCGCCCGATCCCTCCGTCCGGGTCTTCTCTTCACCGGGGAGGGGGGGGTCCAATCCCCCCCGGGCTCCACGGGCTCCACCGTCCTCTTATGACGGTGCTGGGCGCCGCCCCTAGCCCCGCATTTTGTGGGAGGAGCGGGATGACATCATCCTGCTCCTCTTAACCCTCACCCTTTTTACCCTTTTTACATTTAACCCATTGTGAACTGGTAAGGGGTCCATGAGACCCCAATACCAGTTCACAAGGCTCGGGGCTGGCAAGTCACCGGCGGATAGCTGGTGACTTGTCATTAACCCCCGGCACCCCAATTACCTGCCTCCCCAAAGCTCAGGGCTCAAAGAGCCCGTGGTCATGGGCTATGCGGGCTTGTAGCCTGCAGGGCCAGCGGCCACCAAAGCTGGCCCCTGCGCCCTGTTACTACAAGCCTTACATAGTCGGGCCCAGGCTGCTTATGATGGGTAAGGGGGACCCCATGTCATTTTTGGGGGGATTTCTAAGGGTTTTTAACCGATACATATGTGGTACCTTTGTAATTGGTAGAAATGTGGCTTTCACATGCAATATGGTTTTCTTTAATAAAATACATTTTATATTTAAAATAAAGGAGACAATTTTCTAAAAAAATTTTTATTTATTTTTTTACTTAATAATAATGTAAAAAACAGAATAAAATTTACAAACAAGACATTTCATGTTAAAGCCTAAACTTCACTGCAAAAAAAAAAAATATATATATATATTTTTCCTGAAAATTCCAGCAAAAATGGCGCAAAACATGGCGCAAAATGGGGAAAAATGACCTGTCAACAGAGGGTGACAAAATCTCAAGTAGGCTGGCAATTAAAAGGGTTAAAAGTAGCTATGCATGTTGGGTATTGTTCTGTTCGGGGGATCTTGCACTTTCAGATTTAGCTTGTTTTTTCTTGTTTGCATATTGATATTTTAGGAAAAGGTGTTTTTTATTCAGCTTTTTTATACATTTTTTAGGGAAACCCTGTGCAACCAAAGAATTCTTTGAGGGATTACTTCCAGAAAGATGAGCCCACTACAACATGCTGGATATGCTTAGAAAGCTTAATGTGTGTACTTTCAGGGAATATATGGTTTGTAGGGGGTATTCCAAATGTAAAGGGTTGTTTTGGTTGAAAAATCGCAAGGTGCGCAGTTTGTCTGCAGAGCTGAAATTTTCAAGTAAAATTACCGTTACGCACATGCTTTACTTTGGGGTGTTTGGCAACTCTTCTTGACAGGACTTATGCATGCTGGGTATCATTCTGTTCGGAGGATGTTGCTTTTTCAGATTAAACTTGTTTTTTCTTGTTTGTATATAGTTTTTTTTAGGAAAATGTGGCTTTGATTCTGCTTTTTTATCCTTTTTTAGGGAAACTCTTTGCAACCAAAGAATACATTGAGGGATTACTTCCAGAAAACTGTGGCCACATCAACAAGCCTGGTACGCCTAGAAAGCTTGAGGTGTGTACTTCCAGAAAATATATAGTTTGTTGGGAGTATTTCAAATGTAAAGGGTTGTTTTTATTGAAAAACTGCAAGGTGCGCATAGCGCATAGCATAGTTGTATTTTATCTGAAAATCTCCTAAAGCACTGTTTCAGTTTGGGGGAGTCTCCTGGACAGGAAAGGGTGTTTACCAATACATATGTGGTACCGTTGTAACCGGGAGATATTGGAATTTCACACGCAATAACATTTTAATGACAAACTTACATTTTTTTATTACAAAAAAAACATTACAAATTGTAAAAAAAAATATGTGTCTTGGAGGACATGGATGTTTTATGAGTTGCTAGAAATATATATCTCCACTGGTCTTCCATTAGCTGCCTGTTCAGGTCCCTCTCTGCACAAAAACGGGGCGCCTCCCTATCTTCAGAGCTCCCCAGTATGGCATATAATTGAGATATCAGTTTTGGAGGAGGGTCTCGTGCAGAAGCCAACCGCTCAAAGGGGGTAAGGGTCCTGGTCAGCGCCTGCTTGGGACCCAGACTCCGGAGAAAGCTCCGGAAGGTAAATGAAAGCCACTGATCAAACAGGTGCGTGTCCCACCTCCCCCTGAGATCCTCCAGCCGCGTCCAACCAGAAGGCGATATGAGATCCAGCCCCCTCGGGACGCCCCTCTCGTTAAAGGCCTCCCTGAGACGAGGGAGTATGCCTTCTGGGAGGGATGGGTTACGCACCAGCGGGACCAGGGGGGTCAGCCAAGGTGATATCTCCTCCCTATCTCTAACTCCATCCAGGACCCCCAGAGAAGTAGCTATGAGCGGGTGATCTTTACCGAGGCCCCTCCCTTTTCCGGCCACCCAAGCCGCCTCCCTCAGAGGGAATCGCAGCCAAGTCGCCTCTAGGCCCACCCACTTCTTCTTTGTTCCCTGATGATGCCAGTCTAGTATGCGTTGAAGATGAACTGTGCGCCAATACTGAAACAGATCAGGGCAGGCTAAACCCCCAGCTGATCTGGGTTTAAAAGTCGCAGTTTCACTCTCGGTTTCCATCCCTGACAGATAAATTTAATGAAGGCCGAATTCAGGGATTTAAACTATGCCCTAGGGATGTGTATAGGGAGGGCCTGAAGCAAATAAAGGATCTTGGGTAAGATCGCCATTTTAATAATGCTTATTCTACCCAGCCACGAAAAGGTGGGAAGGTCCCAGTTCGCCAAGTCCGTCTTAATTCTAGAGAGGAGGGGGCCAAAGTTCGCAGTATATATCCCTTCGACTGTTTTTGGTACCAAGATACGTGATGGCCAAGGGAGGCCATCCGAATGGGAAGGAAGTTCGGAGGAGGGCTGCCGTCTCTCCGGGGAGATTCACCCCCAACGCTTCGGACTTGTCATAATTTATTTTCAAGAAGGAGAGCCTACCAAACCTCTCAAACTCCCTCATCAACACCGGGACACCTACCGTCAGGTTCGTGAGGAAGAAAAGCAGATCGTCCGCATAGGCTGAAACCTTATGCGTGTCCGATCCAACTGTGATCCCTTGTATATCTTCCTGTCCCCTGATTTTACACAAAAACGGTTCCATAGATAACGCAAAAATCAAGGGAGAGAGGGGGCAACCCTGTCTGGTGCCATTCCTAATGTCGACTCGACCCGATAGGGCGCCATTTACCTTGATTCTTGCCGAGGGGTCCGAATAAAGGGCCATAATCAATTGCAACGCCTTAGACCCCAATCCGATATGTTCCAGAACCGCTCTAATAAAGTGCCAATTTACCCGGTCGAAGGCCTTCTCTGCGTCGGTGGACAGCAAGACAGCCGGCCTCCCGGTCTGTTTGATCTTATGAAGTAGGTTCAACAGCCTGGTCGTTTAGTCGCGGGCTTCCCGCCCAGGGATAAAGCCGGACTGATCGCCGTCCACCAACCCCGGGAGCAGCCCCGACGGCCTATTCGCCAGGACCTTTACGTAGAGCTTAAGATCGACATTAAATAATGAGATGGGCCTATAACTGCCGCAAGAGAGTGGGTCCTTCCCAGACTTCTGTATTACAGTGACATAAGCGGTTAATGCTTCACTCGGGATGGTGGCTGGGGTAGGGGACTCCATGAGCGAGTTAAAAGCAGAGAGAAAGTGCGGGCCAAGAAGAGGGAGGAATTGTTTATAACTGACAGAGAATCCAACAGTCCCTGGCGACTTTCTGTTCGGCGAGCCTTGGGCAGCCAATTGTAGCTCCGCCATAGAGATTGGGTTTTCAAGGGCTTCCCTTTCCTCCCTACGAAAACTCTCGGTATTCCGGAGCCCTCTATGTATTTCTTTATTTGCTCCAAGCGCCTCTGACTCGGGTCTGTCCCGTCAGAGCGGATATTATAAAGATTTTGGTAAAATGACTGAAACGTTTTCGCGATATCAGGGGTGCTATAACGTTTTTTCTGATGCTCATCAGCGATAGCCTCAATGTAATTCAGTGATTGCTGCTTTCTGAGGGCTCTCGCCAAGAGTGCACTGCTTTTGTTCCCCCACTCAAAGTACATTCTCTTACATCTTTTTATGATATAGGTGGCTCTAGAGGACAGGAGAAAATTCAGGGCCATTCTGGCCTCAGAGAGCTCCAATAAATTGCTCTTAGCTAATGAGGCTTTATGCGATTTCTCCAGCTCCTGAACCCTCTCCAGTCGTTCCTGCAACTCCCGTTCCCTGTCCCTCTTCGTCTGAGTGGCGTGTCCGATGAGTATGCCCCTGATGACTGCTTTATGAGCCTGCCAATTATTAAATGGAGAAGTGTCTTTGCTTTTGTTGAGTTCAAAGAATTCTTTGATGGCCTTTTGAAGGTCAAGGACCAACGGCTCATTCTGCAGGAGGGACTCATTCAGCCTCCACGTCCACTCCCCCCCAGAACCCCCGGCCAAGTTGAGAGAGAGCCACGGGAGCATGATCTGATATGATTGTGGGTTCTATTTTGGTGTATATTGTATGTCTATTGTGTGTGGTCAATGGGACACCAGGACATAGTCGATTCTGGAATATGAGGCATGGACCGCGGAGTAAAAAGAGTAGTCTTTAGTGGTGGGGTGGCTGATTCACCACGGGTCACAGAGCTGAGCTTTCTGAAGGATCCTCTTTATTCTCCTCAATGCCGCATATGCCAGAGCCGAGCGTCCAGTGGAGGAATCCAGTAAGGGATCTAACGCAACGTTCAGTGGGCCCATCTTGTACTGCCATGAGCTTGTCTACAAAGGATTCTAGAAAGGCTACCTGTCACAGCAATGTATACTGTTTATTAAACAAGGAGCCCTTGAGGATCAAGTATCTACCCTGCCCATCCGTGATTTTGTCCGTGACCCGGAAAGGAGTGTTTTTAGCGATCAGTATCGCCATCCCCCGCGCCTTAACGTCTGGTGCGTTACTTGCATAAGACTGGGAGAAGGACCTGGAGGACAGCTTAGGGGCACTATCACCCCTAAAATGTGTCTCCTGTATGAAGGCGAAATTTGCTTTAAGTCTGGACAATTCCTGAGCTAATTTGGATCTCTTAACAGGGGTGTTTAGTCCTCTAGCATTCAACGAAACCACCCTGAGTTTTTGGTAAAAGGAGGGCTACGCCCATCGGTAGGATCAGAGCCTCTCATGTTATGGCAGTCCTTGATCACCACTACTACTCCCGGGTTCTACTAGAGCCTTGGTTCGTGGAAACGGGGGAGGTGACAAGGAAGCGGGAAGGGGAGGTCAGTGGTGGGAAGGGAAAGAGAGGAAGAGAAAAAAGAGTAAGGCAGAAAGAGAAAAAAGAAAAGAGGTGCTGGGAACCGTCCCAATCCAGAGGACAGGGTTTGGTTCCTTCAAATCTGAGCACCAAACAGTACCCAACGAGGTTCCAAAAGCACCCCCCAACCCCGAGGGGAGCACGGGAAGGTGATCTGGAAGCCCGGTGTGAGCGAGGGTGGGCAAAGCCCTACCCACGAAAAAACCTGAGGAGCCGGCAGTGACCCCCTACCCCAAAAGCAGGGACAGAGGAGCCGCAACCCGCCTTCCGCTTGGGGACCGAGAGGCAAGCCGCCGTCCGCGACAAGGGTGCGAAACCCTACTTGACTCACGCAGATCAAGCGCCAGCCCCCGGCTGCCCCTAAATTATAACACTTTATTGTAACAACGCATGTGCAATCCTGAGTTTAAACTAAGAACAAGACATTTGAACAACACAATATCTGAATATTTGAATCCGGGGCTCAACTATTCGTTAGAGGGGAAAAAAAAAGGCAAACAGGTAATGGATCAGGCCAATGAGAGCGCAGCCGCATCTGACCCCCCCCCCCCCTCAGATGGTCGGGGCCAATCCCCGGGCGCAAGCAGGGAGACCACCGCACAAGTACCCACTTGCATCCGCTCCCAGCCCAAGGAGCAGCGCCCACCACGAGGGTGCAGTGCAAACATTGCTATAAAAATGATGATAACCAACTTTTAAATACTATTAATAAACAGATATACATGTATCGTAACAGAATATAAATGCGGGCATACGACCTGACAGAGGGCAGCCCGAGCGTCCCGAAAAATGGGGGGGGGGGGGGAAAAGTCCAGCAAAAATTACAGCGTCCCCCCTACAGCACGGCGGACATAGATGCAACGCATCGGGGGGGGGGGGGGGGGTCACGCATCGGGGGGCTGGAGAGGTCGCCTTCCTCTGACCTGAGAAGGATATGAATCCGGGGTGACGCCCAGCCAATCCGGGATCTGGAGAGGCCGAAGGCCAAACTGCTTAAGGAAGGCCGGTAAGTCCTCATGCTTTGCCCCCTTTTGAAGCAATCAGAGCAAAAGGGTAGCCCCGATAAGTCACGTTGTTTTGTTTAAGAAATTCTAACAATGGGCGTAGGGTTCTCCTTCTCGCAAACGTAGATCTTGAGAGGTCAGAGTAGAAGTGAAGTTCCGCCCCATCGAAGTCGAGGGGCCCCTTCCTCCTAGCCGCAGACATAATCGCTTCCTTCTCCTGAAAAAAGTGAATCCTACAGATCACGTCCCTCGGAGGATCACCCGGTCGGGGAGGAGGGGCGATAGCCCTGTGCGCCCGATCAATCTCGATTTTAGAGTCCCCTTCCGATTGCTCTCCAAGAAGCACAGAGAAAATGCCCTGTAGCGTAGGCATTAGGTCTTCTGTACGTGTCGCCTCAGGAAGACCCCTAATGCGGTTGTTGTTCCGCCTGTTACGGTTTTCCAAGTCTTCAAGGTGGAGTGTTAGATTGTTGTTGGCCGCTTCCTGCGCTTGCAAGCGAAGTGTAAGTTGCTGTACGGTTGACCTGTCTTCCTCCTGGTTTCGCTCCACCCTGTCCAGCCTGGTATCCAGTTGTATTAGATCTCCTCTCAGGAGACCGACTTCTTCGGATAACTTTTCGCTAATTGAGCGCGTGATCAGGGACAAGTCTTCCTTAGTAGGCATGGAGCGCAGGTGGGCCCAGATTTCGGATAGCGTGCGATCCCCCGGGGATGAACTGGGTGCGACAGCATCCCCCCGCTCAGGCTCCTCTCCTACGGTCCCTCGGGACGGGCTGCCAGACGGGCCCGGATCTCGGGGTGGCTCTGCGGATTTTGAAATATATCGGTTGAGATCGCTCTGATTAGCCGCCAGGGAGCCCCTAGTCTGGGTCTTGGAATCTTTGTTCTTGCTACCTCCGCCCATCCCGCTGAAGGTCTGCTTTTCGACACGGCCTGGTCAAAAGGGGGGGTATCCCAAAGTGCTACGGCACTTCCTCCAAGGTATTCCTTTATGAGCTGGGGGAATTCAAGTGAAGTACGGTACAGCGATTATGGTATAGAATGCGGAGTTGAATAGGATCGGGTAATAACAAATCTGTATCCGGACCGGAACAATATTGCGCTAAAACACCCGGATCTCTTGTAGTTGAGGCTAGTTTCCAGCGAAGCAAGCAGAGAACGGAGTGTTTCTCTATGAGCCGGAGCGACTTAAACAATTCACAACTGGGGCACCGCAATTATGGTATAAGGTGCGGAGCTGAAGATTCACAGTTGAAGTGGATCAACGTCCAGATTGGGACAAAATTGCACTGAAACACTTGGATCTCCTGTACAAAATATTGCTTTAACAAGGACTGTGTACACAGAGCAGTATGACCTCACATGGCAATGGCGTCAGAACGAATAATTCACTTTGCAAGGCTCCTAGCGTACGGCTACTACCCCTTTGAATAAGGGGCGCCTGCAAAGCTATATGGGCGAAGGGATCCTCAATTCAGCCTCAGATCACATCAGGTACAGGCCGCGCTCCCTGCGTTTCATTCTCCTTTCGGACAAGGCAGGGGATGGGTGAGTGAGACCTCCAGAGTGGCACCCAGAGCAGTGCCTTCAGGATCCGCTGCATGCCCCCAAGGCAATGGGGCCCCAAGATGACAGAGAGGGGGGGACCCGGGGCAAGCGCTCACCTCACTACACCAGGCGAAGACCTCACAGAGATCCCCGGCTCACAGACAAGGCTCTGATCTTCCGTGCGGAGGGGGCAAGAGGGCGGCCGCTCCTCCGGCTGTTGAAATGCTGACAGTCCTTCTCCGCCACCGACAGCTGCTAAGTCAGCGGGGGAGGACACCACCAGCGAGAGGGGCCACTAAGCTGGTGCCCGGATCGTGCCCCCGCAAGCGTCTTCGCCGCTCACCTCATGTGACGGGCGCAGCACAGATCCTGATGCGGTGGCGGCAAGATGGTGGCCGGTCCCCGGAGCTCACACTGCAGTGTCCCGAACGGGCGCTTCTGCCCCTCAGCTCACTCCAACGATGCTCCCCGCTGCCACCGGAGATGCTCCCCCTGCCTTACCGGTATGTACCTGGGTCGGGACTCAGGAATAGGCTGCAAGAAATGCTGATACTAGCTGATGGGGCCGGGAGCTGGGAACAGACATGTCCTTACGGCGCCATGGCAAGCTTGGCCCCTCCAGGTCCTTGTTTTGTCCCCCCTAGCCAGGAGGTCCCTTTCGTGGTGGCTGGACTCCAGGAACCTGTTGGTGGGCAGATCCTTTCTGGCCCCCTGCTGGGAGACGGATGCCAGTCTGACCGGTTGGGGGGCTTCTGGAGGTCAATTCCAGGGGCGGTGGGGCCCTCAGGAGGCCCACACCCCTATCAACGTTCTGGAGCTGAGGGCGATCAGGTTGGTTCTGGCTCACCTGACCCAACACCTTCGGGGCCGGCCTGTTCAGGTATGCTCGGACAACCAGACAGCGGTTGCCTACATCAATCACCAGGGCGGGACCTGGAGCAAGGGGGCCCTCAAGGAAGTGTCTCTGATCCTGTCCTGGGCGGAGGACAATGTTCCCTGCATCTCAACTGTGTATATTCCGGGGGTGGAGAATCTGCAGGCAGACTCTCTGAGCAGGGGGACCTCTCGCCTAGGAGAATGGTCCCTCAGCGACAGGGTGTTTCACTCTCTGTGTCACCGTTGGTGTCAGCCAGATGTGGATCTGTTTGCGTCCCGTCCCTGTCCCAGGATCCTCTGGCCTTGGCCACAGATGCTCTAGCAATGTCGTGGCAGGAATTTCAGCTTCTGTATGTCTTTCCCCCATTTCCCCTGTTGGGCAGGTTTCTGCGCAAGATAGCTTAGGAAGGGGTGCCAGCAGTCCTGGTGGCCCCCCGTTGGCCAAGAAGAGAGTGGTTCGCAGACAACGTGCAGCTGGCAGTAGATCAGTACGCTCTGCCCAGGGTTCCAGACCTGCTCACTCAGGGACAGTTACGCCACCCCAATTTACAAATGCTGGCTTTGACGGCCTGGCTGCTGAAACCTCCATCTTGATGGAAAAGGGGTTACCTGCTTCTGTTGTTAGCACCATGATCAGGGCTAGGAAGAAGTCTTCTTCTTCCATTTACTATAGGATTTGGCGTGCCTGCATTGACTGGTGTGAGTCTCGGTCTCTTCCCTGTCGTGTGTTCTCTATCCCCAGGATTCGGGAGTTTCTTCAACATGGATTGGATCTGGGGCTTCAACTCAGTACTCTGAAGGGTCATGTTTCTGCCCTGGCTGTTTTCTTCCAAAGATCTTTTGCACAGCATTCTCTGGTCAAGACTTTTTTCCAGGGGGTTACTCATGTGTGTCCCCCACGTAAGCCTATGTTGCCTGTCTGGGACCTGAACTTGGTCCTTTCTGCTTTTGCAGGGTGCTCCTTTTGAGCCTGTGCAGGATGCTGCCTTGGCCATTCTTACTCTCAAGGTTGTCTTTTTGGTGGGTATCACTTCTGTTAGGCGTGTTTCTGAGTTGGAGGTGCTTTCCATCCAGCCCCCCTATTTTGAGAGACACCACCACAAGGTGGTGTTTCGCTTCAAACCGGATTTTCTGCCTAAGGTTGTGTCTGCCTTTCATCTTAATCAGGACATTGTTCTACCTTCTTTGTGCCCTAATCCTAGTAACCCTAAGGAGAGGGTTTTATCATTCCTTGGATGTGGTCAGGAGTCTGAAGTTCTATCTGGTGGCTACTGCGCCTTTCAGGAAGACTGATGCACTTTTTGTGGTCCCTTCTGGTCCTAGGAAGGGTTTGGCTCCTGCCAAGTCTACTATCAGCAAATGGATCCGTCAGGCTGTGATTCAGGCCTACACTGCTAAGGGGAGGAATCCTCCCTTCCGCCTTACTGCTCATTCCACTCGTGCTATTGGTGCCTCTTGGGCTTTTCAGCACCAGGCTTCTGTTCATACTTTTTCCAAGTTTTACAAAGTTGATGTTCGGGCCTCAGCTGATGCTGCTTTTGGCCGCAAAGTTCTGCAGGCGGCAGTGGTCTAAACTGCGCGTTGTTGCCTTTTTGGGGATCCCACCCTGCTTTACGGACACTGCTATTGGATGTCCCAGAAGTAAAGAATCTTCATCTGGAGCAGGACGTACTGTACACTAAGAATAATACAATTCTGTGATTACTCACCTGTAGAATTGATATTATGAGTGTACAGTACGTCCTGCTCCACCCCACCCTTAGTTTCATTATTCTTGGATCCTCTGTATGGTGATTGTTATCATTGTTAGTTTAGTTGGTGGTTGGTTCTTTTATCATTCTCCCGGCTTCTTGTTAACTGCTTTTCAATACTGGGAATTTGTAGGAGGTCCCGGGTATTTATGGGGCCGGGAGGAGCCAATTTCGCTGTCTCTGCAGTCCAGCGCCATCTGGCGGAGTAATACCCAGAAGTAAAGAATCTTCATCTGGAGCAGGACGTACTGTACACTCATAATATCAATTCTACAGGTGAGTAATCACAGAATTGTATTATTTCCCCCCTTAACACCTCACAAGAGAAGGACCTCTTATGTAGTCATGGAATTTTCTAAAAATGGAACAAAACACTTTGTGCCCCAAAATTTTCGCTAGCATTCTTTTTGGGCAGCAAACTCTGGCGACTGATTTATGGTTTGTTTAGAGGGCAGTAATAGGCTTATTTCATTCCAAAAACAGTGTCCTGCATGTCTATGAGCAATGAAAGTGTCAGCTGCAAGTTCTTTTTAGGGATTGAATCCTTTTTTTTGTTTGGGTTCCTACAAAAAATGCTAAAAAGTTTACAAAACTTTGTGTCAAGATGGCCACTGCCATGCATGTTTAAGAGTGCAGAATCTGCCTGCTATTCCAAACATCTGCATGGCGTTAATACCTCTCAATAAGCTTATGTCGCTGATGGCCTTTAGGGGAGCCATTTGCTAAGACTTTATTTTTTTTGACTGTTGGTCCGCTTTAAGCCTCGGCCAATTAAGTCTATTAAGGCCAATAACCTAGCAAAATCCAGCCTGGACTAGGAAGTCTTTTTCCCACCCAAGTCTCCAGGTTTCAAGCCCCAGAATATTTTTTAAATTGTTTTCCTCCTGTGTCATGCTGCCTTGGAGTCCCTTACAAAGTGTAGTTAAGAAATCACTGACCCACTTACAAAGTGTATTGGTATTTTGAAAAGGTTATGGAATGCTTCATAATGTTGGCCATGAGCTTCCCTAGCTCACCAGCCAGAGGGTTTTAGCAATGTACTACATGCCTCACGAGGGTAATTTCTGCATGTGTGTATTGTGTGTGCCAATGCTTAGGAAAAGCTAGTTTGCAAGCTTTCCTATATTTGAATATGAGATCCTGTTTTCCACAGATATGATATTCACAGAGCAGAGTTTGTGCCTTATTGATCAGACATCCCAAATATATAATTACTGGTTGTCAGCTACTATGTAAGGGTTAAATTATTTCTTTTCACACCACATAGCCCTGAAGCAAACGTAGTGTACCAGTGTGTCTGCAGCTATTAACACTGTTCTTGCATTCTGGGGTTCAGCTAGTGTTCTAACCTAAACCATCTGCTACTGCAAAAAAAGCTTAGTACGCTAGTAAAGCAGTATAGAAAGCTGAAGAGAAAAATTACTGATGAACCCCAAGCAAGTGTAGAAGGATGACCACACATCAGTAGTACATAATGGCAGGCATCTACTAACTGCTTCAGAAATACTGAATACTGAAAGTAAAATAGATAGAGACTCAGGACAGATAAGAAAGACAGTTGATTTGTCTAAAGGTGTCCACTATTCCTCCTTGTCATTAAGTAGATCTGTAATGTGTAAGCATACGCTGACTTGTACACATATGTAAGCCTCTCATTTTGATTGTTTTCCATTCCTCATCCCCTGGCCCTTGTATTCCTTTACTTACTTATTGCTGTCTTCTGCTTAGCTCTACTCATCCTTCTCTCCAGTGTTGCTCCTTTTCCTTGCTTGGTCGTATTTTAGGATGTCCCATGCAGTGTCTTGTATTCTTCCTAATACTTACTTTTGCCACTGACAGTATAGGCATCCATTGTTCTTGTATTCTTCCTAATGCTTACCTTTACCATTGACAGTATAGGCATCCATTGTTCTTGTATTCTTCCTACTGCTTACCTTTACCACTAAAAGTAAATTACAGTAAAGAAAGACACAACATTTTGTATGTATGAATGTGAAACACATTTATTATATTTCATTTTTTTTTAGTTTAACTATTTAGTTTTCAAATAATACAAGGAGAAAGATACAAGGATAGGAATAACAATGGTCAGGTGTCCATATAACTTCATTCAGCTCATAATCCCCGTATTACCATCCCTCCACTTTCAGTCACCCTGTTACAACATCCTGGGAGGCCTGGAGGGCAAATCCCTTCTAGCCTACCAGTATCTAGTCTTACGGAGGGTTGGCTCCTGTTCACTAGCATCCACCCGCTGTCTGCAGCAGTGATCATAGTCATCTTGTGGAACCAGGACCAGGAACCTGACCAGTTCCTAAAGAAGTTAATAAGTTGAAGAAATTCAGGCAGAACAGATAGGGAAGCGACCCATATTCGAGCCAGAGAGAATTGAACGATTATAGACATTGTTAAAAACGTAGTATCTGGAAAGAGGACGAGTGGGTATAGGCTAACCCAGTCTAATATTCGCCTATGGGTAGCCTTCACTCAATGGGAAGCCTTACCGGGCGAAACTAGTATGCCAAAAAAGTTACCAAGTCCAATAACCAAGAGACATTGTTCATTAATTCATGTACATACCCTTTATTGTTTGATCATGTCAATATATTTGTTTGTTTTAGATTAATTATGAGGGGAACCATTGGACCGTCTTCCCCCCCCCCCTCTTTTTATTAAGAATCTCAATATAAAATTTACATTTTTTACATGATTATACCTTATTTCATTTACATAATAGACTGGGTTAGCCTATACCCACTTGTCCTCTTTTATAGATACTATTAAATTAGCCTAGAGTGCCTACCAGCCCACTCAGTATTCTGAGGTTATGGTCATGCTATCAATTGTTGTTGCCTGCAGAGCATCAATATCCATGGGATTTGAGGTTGATGTTGATGGTAAGAATAGGGTTAAGAACAGGGTGGATTTGATTTAAATCTAACTGATTTAAATCACGATTTAAATCACTAGTCAGTAAGGCTTGATTTAAATCAGTGATTTAAATCAAAGTTTCTACCTAAACTAGTTCTTGCTATTTTAACATGCAAGTAGATGAAGATTTTTAGAATCACTTTTTATATTACTTTTTTCTCCCCAGTTTAATGGGTTAATCATTCGTACACACAAACAGATCCAGACTTGTCTGTCTGTGGCTATGCTGCAGTATTGTGCTCAAAGTTTCACTTTCATTTTCTTGTCTGCTTGCCCTTCCTCCTCCTCACACTTAGATTCAGATTCTTCTTGTGTTGTGCAGATCTATTCCACTCAATCAGAAACATATTGTCTAACTTCTTGGACTTGGCACTGAAGGGGTTGATTCTGTATTCATAGGTTTGTAGAACAATAGGATTAAGGTCTTTTTCTCAACTCTGTTCATGTTGTAACATTTTTGCTGTGAAGAAGAGGCTGGGACCTCTGCGGAGTCAAATTCAGTTTTGAGAACTGCGTAAGTAAAGCGAGCGTCTGTGATAATATAGGAGAGAAACTGCCCACTAATCCTACAGAAACCTCTGGAAGAGCATGGCATTGTGAATGTTACACATATACAGCCTTTATTCTACTGAGTTAAACAACTCAGCTTTATCTCATGATGGAAGAACCTTTGGATGGTAAAATATTTTCCTCAAAAAGCAGTTTATTGAAAAAAAATCCGATTTAAATCAAAAAAATCTGATTTAAATCAAAAAAATCCGATTTGATTTGATTTTTTAAAAAAAAACATTGATTTTTATCCACCCTGGTTAAGAATGAAGTTGAGATTGAGGTTGAGGGAGGAAGAGGCAGTTCTGTTTGAAGGTCGCTGAATCCTGGAACAGATACCAGGGGGTCCACCCTGGCCGTCTGTGACTGCTCCTCTTTGTCGTGGGTGGCTGCCTCATTCCTCCATCTTCTTCACCCTATCCACCTCCCAAATCCAATTCCTCACAGTGGGCACATGTTCTGGCCTCCAGAACCTGGGGGTTAAAGTTTTATCACATTTATCAAATGTATTAACAGCGATCACTACTGTGAGTCTGCCACCTGTGTGATGCAATAGCATAAGAGCTGGACAGTTTGAGACTTGCAGACCTATAATATCCTTCATGATCTGTACCACGGTAGACCAAAAGGTTACTATTTTAGGACAGAGTATGTGGAAGAGCGAGCCCTCCTCCTCCTTGCATCTCCAGCAAGCCGAGGATGTCTCTGGGAAGAACAACACCAAGCGCTTAGGGGTGTAGTACCATCTGGCTGGATATTTATAATTTGTCTCTTCAAGCTGGACCGATATGGAAGTCTTTTGGGTGATTTCCTCCCACTCCTTCTCTGTGAACTCCGTACCAAGGTCTCTTCCCCCATTCCCTACATATGGGAGGGGGGGGGCTTGCTCCAAGCTCAAGAGTTGGTAAGTTGGTGAGACCACCCACGTTTGTGGATCTTCCCTCATGACCAAGGTTTCTAAGCTTGTGAGACCCCTTTTCAAGGCATTCTTGGGTTCCATCTTTTGTAGATAGTGTTGGGATACACTGCTGAGTCTGGGTTTAGGCAATCCCCAGAGATTATAGATGTGCTTTTGACCAGGACCACACCATTTATTATTCAAAATTATTTATTAATATATTACTCATTAAAATAAATTAGTTTACAGAATACATACTCTTTGAGCTCTCAATTGATTATTTACATGATATTCACAATTTGAACAGATTTGTACATTACATTGGATAACTCATATTTTTCAATGTATATACAATACGTTACTCCCTGCTGTCTTAATGATCAATTGGGTTCACTGTCCCTTCATAGTTGGGCAGTCCGTGCCCTTATTTAAAAGAAGGGGAATCATCATTACATGAGAGCATTTATATTATCAAACACTATCATTTTTACAATCTCATAACAATATGATTCTTTATGCATATATACCTAGTTAAGGAAATCTTGGGTGCTCTTTAACATTTCCTCATCATCTTATACCGTGTAATTGTTCAGTCTGTATATCATGTTTGTGTTTCTTGTACCTCAGAGAAGTCTGGCTCATTCATCCTTATAGTGCAGAATTAAAGCTTTCTGGTCCTTTGGGGTTAAAGATACTCAATTAGCCTGGGGATTTCCATGTGCATGTTTGCCTGTACATATCTGGTCTTATATACTTCCAGATTAGCTTGTATATATACGTTACAAATACCTGGTTAGTTTCTATGTTGGCCCTGCAGTATTCTGAGAGGCGTCAGTGCGCCCCTAGACAAACGAGCAGTGAGGATCTTGAAGGCCCGGGAGGGCTCACGCACCACAAGAAAACAGGGGCAATACACCTGACGCCTGAACTGCTTGCCGATATGACAGCGCACTTTTAAAGGTACAGTGCGGTTTTCATTGGAAGGGCTAGTCTATACCATTTCACAGTGGAGTTTAGCGGATAGAGCATATGGCTAACCATGATGTTTGAAATTTCAGCAATATACAACTGGGGAGCAGCCTGAAGGACAGACAGTACCCAGAATACTGCAGGGCCAACATAGAAACTAACCAGGTATTTCTAACGTATATATACAAACTAATCTGGAAGTATATAAGACCAGATATGTACAGGCAAATATGCACATGGAAATCCCCAGGGTAATTGAGTATCTTTAACCCCAAAGGACCAGAAAGCTTTAATTCTGCACTATAAGGATGAATGAGCCAGACTTCTCTGAGGTACAAGAAACACAAACATGATATACAGACTGAACAATTACACGGTATAAGATGATGAGGAAATGTTAACCCTTTAAGTGCCAGCCTACCTGGAGTTTTTGTCACACTCTGTTGCCAGACCATTTTGCACTATTTTGCGCTCCCCATGTTCAAATGTGATTTTTGAAGGGATTTCCAGGGATTTCCCAGGAAAATGATATATTGTTTTTTTCAGCAGAGTCTGGGCTTTAACATGAAATGTATTGTTTGTCATTTTTAGGTGTATTCTCAATATTTTTGGGTGAAATATGTGAAAAAAAAAATATTTTTTACAATTTGTATTTTTTTTGTAATAAAAAATAAAATCTTATTGCGTGTGAAATCCCAATTTCTCCCGGTTACAGCGGTACCACATATGTATAGGTAGACACCATTTCCTGCCCAGGAGACTCCCCCAAACTGAACTGAAACAGCGCTTTAGGGGATTTTCAGATAAAATACAGCTATGCTACGCAATATGCGCACCTTGCAGTTTTTCCAGAAAAACAACCCTTTACATTTGAAATACCCCCAACAAACTATAGATTCTCTAGAAGTACACACCTCAGGCTTTCTAGGCGTACCAGGCTTGTTGATGTGGCCATAGTTTTCTGGAAGTAATCCCTCAATGGATTCTTTGGTTGCAAAGAGTTTCCCTAAAAAAAGGATAAAAAAGCAGAATCAAAGCCACATTTTCCTAAAAAAACTATATACAAACAAGAAAAAACAAGTTTAATCTGAAAAGGCAACATCCCCCGAACAGAACAACACCCAACATGCATAGCTACTGTCAAGGGAAGAGTTGCCAAACACCCCAAAGTAAAGCATGTGCGTAACGGTAATTTTACTTGAAAATTTCAGCTCTGCAGACAAAGTGCGCACCTTGCGATTTTTCAACCAAAACAACCCTTGACATTTGGAATATCCCCCATAAACCATATATTCCCTGAAAGTACACACGTTAAGCTTTCTAAGGGTACCCAGCTTGTTCTAGTGGGCTCATCTTTCTGGAATTATTACCTCAAAGAATTCTTTGTTTGCGCAGGGTTTCCCTAAAAAATTTATAAAAAAGCTGAATAAAAAACACCTTTTCCTAAAATATAAATATGCAAACTAGAAAAAACAAGCTAAGCCTGAAAGCGCAAGGTCCCCCGAACAGAACAATACCCAACATGTATAGGTACTATTAACCCTTTTAATTGCCAGCCTACTTGAGATTTTGTCACCCTCTGTTGACAGGCCATTTTTCTCCATTTTGCGTCATGTTTTGCGCCATTTTTGCTGGAACTTTCAGGAAAATTATATATATATTTTTTTGCAGCAGAGTTTAGGCTTTAACATGAAATGTCTTGTTTGTACATTTTTTTTTATTTTTTTTTACAATATTATTAAGTAAAAAAAATAAATAAATAAAAAAATTTTAGAAAATTGACTCCTTTATTTTAAATAAAAAATGTATTTTATTAAGGAAAAGCATATTGCATGTGAAAGCCCCATTTCTACTGATTAGAACGGTACCACATATTTATCGGTAGCCCCCTGTTCCTGCCCAGGAGACCCCTCTAACTGAAACAAGTACTTTATAACATTCACAAATAAAATACAAATACCATCCACACTACAAAGGGTTAAATCGAGAAAAAAAATGACATTTTGATTTTTAAGGGTTAAAAAATGGACGTGGGGTCCCCCTTACCCAAAGTAACCAGCCCGGGACCAACTATGCAGGGCTTGTAGAAACAGGGCGCAGGGGCCAGCTTTTGTGGCCCCTGGCCCTGCAGGCTACAAGCCCGCATAGCCCGTGGGCCCGGGCTCTTCTGCCCCCCCTGGCCTTTGGGGAGGCAGGTAATGGGGGTGCCGGGGGTTAATGGCAAGTCACCCGCTAGCGCAGGTGGCTTGCCATCCCCCCAGCCTGGTGAACTGGTATAGGGGTCATGGACCCTTTACCAGTTCACAAGGGGTTAAATGTAAAAAAAAACACAGACACACACAGAGAAAAAAATATTTTATTAATTTTTATTTTTTTTTATACTTACCTCCCATCCATCCTGGAGCACTCTGTCCCTCGGCGATCACTGGCTTCTGCTCACCTGCTGGAAGCCTTTTATAGCTGCTGGGTGACAGAACACAAAGGGTTAATCAAAAAAAAAATGACATAGGGTCCCCCCTCCCAGGGGAGGGGAACCCCATTTTTTTTTTTTTTTTTAAGGGTTAAAAACCCTTAAAAATGAAAAAAAAAATTGACGTGGGGTCCCCCTTACCCAAAGTAACCAGCCCGGGACCAGCTATTCAGGGCTTGTAGGAACAGGGTGCAGGGGCCAGCTTTTCTGGCCCCTGGCCCTGCAGGCTACAAGCCTGCATAGCCCGTGGGCCCGGGCTCTTCTGCCCCCCCCTGGCCTTTGGGGAGGCAGGTAATGGGGGTGCCGGGGGTTAATGGCAAGTCACCCGCTAGCGCAGGTGACTTGCCATCCCCCCAGCCTTGTGAACTGGTATAGGGGTCATGGACCCCTTACCAGTTCACAAGGGGTTAAAAGTAAATAATCACACAGACACATAAGAAAAAAATTTTTTTTTTTTTACTGTACTCACCTCCGATCCGGCGTCCCTCGCTACTGTCCCGCGCCGCTGTCATTTCACTGACAGATGCTGGTGGTGATCGGCGCAGGGCGGGTGACAGGTGAGGGGGCTCCGATCGGAGCCTCCTCGCCTGACACCCGCCCTGCTCCGATCACCACCGGCATCTGACAGATGCCGGAGCTCGGAGGGGGTATAGGAGGAGCGGGATGACGTCATCCCGCTCCTCCCACAATGGTCGGGGCTAGGAGACGGCGGCTATCGCCGCGATTACAAGAGGTGAGGACCCGGAAGAGGGTCCTCACCTGAAGCCTGCGCAGCCCAAGGGGAGGGGAATCGGACCCCCCCCTGGTGAAGAGGAGACCCGACAGAAGGCTCGGGCGCGGAGGTGAGTAAATGACAGTTTTTTATTTTTTTATTTTTTCACAGCGGCGATGTCAGCGCTGGAAACGGGGGGGGGGGGGGGCGGCTGGTTTCGGGCCCCCTCCTGAAGACGGAGGACGACGGGGGGCGATCGGATGCCCCCCGCAGGAAGAGGGGACCCCAAGCTTCACGGGGATACCAGAGGTAAGTGTTTTTTTTTTTCTATTTTTTAACTGTTAGGGGTAAATGCCAGGCACGTGAAATTTACGTGGCTGGCACTTAAGTGACGGAGAGGCAACCACGTACATTTTACGTGGCTGGCATTTAAAGGGTTAAAGATCACCCAAGATTTCCTTAACTAGGTATATATGCATAAAGAATCATATTGTTATGAGATTGTAAAAATGATAGTGTTTGATAATATAAATGCTCTCATGTAATGATGATTCCCCTTCTTTTAAATAAGGGCACGGAGGAAGCCAATATAACAGGCGAAACATGTCTGCCCAACTATGAAGGGACAGTGAACCCAAATTGATCATTAGACAGTAGGGAGTAACGTATTGTATATACATTGAAAAATATGAGTTATCCAATGTAATGTACAAATCTGTTCAAATTGTGAATATCATGTAAATTATCAATTGAGAGCTCAAAGAGTATGTATTCTGTAAACTAATTTATTTTAATGAGTAATATATTAATAAATAATTTTGAATAATAAATGGTGTGGTCCTGGTCAAAAGCGTATCTATAATCTCTGGGGATTGCCTAAACCCAGACTCAGCAGTGTGTCTATGACGCTTGACCATGCACCAACCGGTGCTTTCCATACATATATGTGGGTCACACAATTGGAGGACCCTGTTATAGGTTGCTCCACAATTGGAATTGGCTATAGTGTTGGGATAGCAAGAGATGCCAGGGATTTAGATGTGGATTATAGAATGATATATTTGAAGAGAGGTTTGAAATCTACCATACATCGGACAGCTGTGAGCTGTGAAGCCCTCATTTAACTTTCCGCAGACCTGCATAGGGTATAGAGGATTTGCCTGTGAACAAGTCAAGGAGAGGGTCTAACATGATATTTAGGTCTCCTCCAATGATCACATTTCCTTCTTGGAAATCCATTAATTTGGCAAAAAACTCTAGAAGGAAGTCTACTTGGCTGCTATTTGGGGCATAAAGTTGTGTCAATAGATCCCTTCGAGGTCTAGTAGCCCTACGTTAAGGGCCTACGACTTTGATCAAAGTTAATTTTAAAGTTTGAGAGCATTCCAAACTTCTCAAATTCCTTCATAAGGACTGGGAGTCCCACTATGGGATTGGATATGAAAAATAATAGATCATCTGCATAGGCTGATATTTTATAGAACATAGAAGGTTGGCTGCAGAAGGAGACCATACGGTCCATCTACTCTGCCCTTATGTGTATACTGTATGTACTCTTTATCTTAGAATAGATGTGTGCTTATCCCAGGCATGTTTAAATTCAGTGACTGTTGATTTTCAACTACCTCTGCTGAAAGTTTGTTCCAAGCATCTACTACTCTTTCTGTAAAATAATATTTTCTAACATTGCTCCTGACCTTCCCCCCGACTAGCTTCAGGTTGTGCCCCCTTGTTCTATCCTTAAGCTTCTTCTTAAAAACACTTCCCTCCTGAACCTTATTCAATCCTTTCACATATTTAAAGGTCTCAATCATGTTCCCCCTCTCCCTTCTTTCCTCCAGACTGTACAAATTAAGTTCTTTAAGTCTCTCCTGATAAGTTTTAAGTTTAAGTCCTTCCACCATTTTTGTTGCTCGCCTTTGGACACGTTCTATTTGAATAATGTCTTTTTGCAGGTAAGGTCTCCAGAACTGCACACAGTATTCTAGCTGTGGCCTTACCAGGGCTCTATACAGCGTCATCACAACCTCCCTCTTCCTACTGGTGATGCCTTTAGCTATGCAGCTGAGCATCCTGCTTGCTTTTCCCACTGCCTGGCTACACTGTCCACTCATCTTGCAGCTATCAGTAATAAGTACCCCTAAATCTCTCTCCTCCGAGGTCCTGGCTAACACAGTGCTGCCCATGCGGTACTCAGAGCAGGGATTCCTTCTACCCAAGTGCATGATATTCTAAGTATGTCACACACCCCGCTTCAGGTTACTAAATCATTAAACATGGGTTATACTCACCGCTAGGTGGCACTGTTTGCAGAGAAGTCCAGTAAACAACAAGCCCCTCCCGGTCTATACATACCTCCTAACAATTCCCCAGTGTTCTTCTCTGCAAGGTGGCGACAAGACAGAAGAAAGAAGTCTCCTGCTTGCAGGTAGCCGGGGTAACACCCCGGGCCCCCCCCCCATGGTCTATTTCTGCCCGGTTTCTTTCGTTTTATTCCTGATTTATTGGTAGCCTCCCAGCTTAGGCTGGCGGCCGGGCAATGGTAGATGGCACTTATTGTGCCTAGGAGATTAGCTCCTCCGCTCGTCCCCATATTATGGGGCATAGCGGTATTCCGGCCGTGGTGATCCGGATGTGGGATGCCCCAGAGTTAGGTAGGATCAGGTCCCCCCTTTTGGCTTTTCCCTGTGGCTCTTATTATTTTTATTGTGTGTGTGTTTGGTTGACAGTACTGCAGACCCGTCGGCCCGCCTGGCTCTTGCTGTTTGGGGGGCCTTCCTTAGCCCCCGGGACGGCTGCTTTGGTGTTCGGAGGGGGGCGGGTCGGGCGGCGTTGTGTCACCGGCGCGCCGCCCTTCTCCTGAGGTCAGGCGCCATTCTCTGGCGCCTGCCTCGCGGTCTGATCTCCAGGCAGTGGGCGGGGACGGGCGGCGCGTGTCAGGTCCGCCGAGTGTCAGTCTCGGCGCCCGCCGGCGAGGTATTCGATGCGGGCGGGTCCGGGCGGCATGCAGGCCGCCGGCCCGCCCGACGGCACTTGGCGCTCGCTGTTGGCGCGGTTCCGGAGGGGTGGGCGGGTCCGCGTGCTGCGCGGCCCGCGCTGTGTCTTGCGGCTTGGTGAGGGGCGGGGCCACAGCGTCTCCCGCTTCTGGCTGGGCCCGCCCTTCTTCTCCACGCTCTCCTCCGGGGCGCAGCCGCCATTTCTTTCTGAGACAGGTAGGCGGTTTTGGGCTATGGCCTTCCAGGGGTTACTGCTGGGCCGGGGGGGGCAGTTCAGGCTTGGCCCCCTTCCTCGCCGATCGGAGGGGGGTGGCAGCATTCCCCTTATCCCGGCTCTGGGCCAGCTGACAGGGAGCCACTGCTGCCCTGGGCCATACTAACTTGTTAAGTGTATATATATATATATATATATATATATATATATATATATATATATATATATATTTATATATATATATATATATATATATATTCTTTTATACCCCTTACACACATATATATATATATATATATATATATATATATGTGTTTATATATATATATATATATATATATATATATATATAATTGGTTTTATATGTTCTATGCAGATTCTTATGTATCTTCATTGTTATAGTTATCCGGGTGCTTATTGTGTACTTGGTTGACAGTTGTCTTTTGTTTTTCAGATCCCGGGATCCCACGCTGCAGGGCTCTCCCGGTCTTAGATACCTGGCTATTTGGGGGGGGGCCATTGTTTGAATTGGGTTTTTTTGTGTCTAAATTCCAATTTTTTTGAGATTAGCTATTTAGTCAGTACTGAAGGGGCATCCCGGGTCGCTTTAGGCGTAAATCCCTGGTTACTGCATATACCATAATTTCACCATATGGAGGCTACCAAAGATACCGGAAACGGCTCTTCGGGGCAGTCCAGGCTCTGTGGGGGGTGTGGGACTCCGCTCCCAGGGGATGATGTCATTATATGTATTCCATGTGCACGGCGGAACATTGAGCGCCAGTCCGGCACCCCGGTGCCCGGCACGTCCTCTGCCGCACCATCTCCCTCCCCTCCTCGCCTGTTCCGGACCCCGTGTGACGTTGTCGTTGGTGGTGATTCGCAGTCCGAGGTTTGCGCCCGATTGGCCAGCCTCGAGAAGATATTTTCCGCTGTGGCCGCTCAGAAGGCTCCGGCTAAGCGGAGACACCTGTCTCCGCCTCCGCTGGACTCAGATGAGGAGGTTATTGAGGACCTGGATTGGCCGGATCGGCCCCTTGAAGAGGGCGAGTTCGTTGAGGAATTTGAGGATCCCGAGGGCCAGCAGTTGCTGGGTGCTGAGGGTGACCAGTCTGAAGGGCCCGTCCTGGATACACCTTCCATTCTGGCCCAAATGTTTGAGGTTTTGGATTTGGATCCGCCTGAAGCTGCTCCTCGGCCTAAGGGTCAGCTTTTTGGGGTGTCCAAGCCGCGCTTGGAGTTTCCCAGTCAACAGCATTTTGAGGACGTTGTCCTTAAGCAATGGGAGCAACCTACGCGTCTCGTTGGGGTGCCGCCTAGCTGGGATAGGAAGTATCCCTTTCCGGCGGACTTGGTGAAGCGTTGGTCTGTCCCTCCCGAGGTGGATGCTCCGGTTCTGGGACTATCTAACACGGCGGTTGTTCATTCTCCTGACACGACTTCTCTCAAGGACGGCGAGGATTGCCGGATTGATCAGCTGGCCCGGCATGGGTTTGTCTGCGCGGGTTCAGTTCTGAGGCCAGTCTGTGCTTCGGCACTTTTGTTGATGGCGGTTAGGTCTATTGTCAGGGATTTATGTACGGACCTTAATCCTACTTGTGCTGAGTTTCTGGCTCTTAAGCGTTGTGATTCCTTTTTGTCTTTCATTCTGGCCGCCCAGGATGATGCCATGTTGATGTCTGGCAGGGCTACGGCTCTGCTGGTTGCCATTCGCCGTTCAGTGTGGTTGAGGCAGTGGACGGCTGACTTTAATTCCAAGAGATCGCTCACGGCTCTTCCCTTTCTGGGTCTGTGGCTTTTCGGTGAAAAGCTGGATTCTGTTGCTAAGGGAGGTAAGTTACCTCAGCGCAAGAATTTTCGTCGTTCCTTTCGGGGGGCGGCCCACTTAAATTCCTCCTTTCAGGGAGCCAGAGCTGGCAGGGGTGCAGGCTTCTCGGCTTCCAGGGGGGCTAGCTGGAACAGGGGACGGGGCTGTGGCCGTCCTTTTCACGCCTGGGGCGCCAAACCCAAGCCAGCTGCTAAGCCCGCTCAGCAATGAGGGGGCGCCCTCACCCTTACGGGTGGGGGACGGTTGCGACTCTTCTCCCGGGTATGGGACCAGGAGGTCTCGGACAGGTGGATCCGGGAGGTGGTGTCGGCCGGCTACAAGCTGGAGTTCGAGTCCCGCCCTCCTCCAAGGTTTTTCAGGTCCCGTGTCCCTACAGATCCCTCGGCCGCAGAGGGGCTCCTGGCGGCGGTAAGGAATCTGCTGGAGTTGGCAGTCATCTGTCCGGTCCCGCCTTCGGAGGTGGGGCGCAGGTATTATTCCAATCTCTTCATTGTTCCCAAAAAGGATGGGTTGTTCCGTCCCATCCTGGACTTGAAGTTTCTCAACCGGTTTATTCGTCCTCGGAAGTTTCGCATGGAAACCCTTCGGTCTGCGATCGCTTTGCTTCGGCAGGGGGACTTTTATGACGCCCATAGACATCAAGGATGCATATCTTCACATTCCGATTTTTCCGGCCCATCAGAGGTTTCTTTGCGTTGTGGTGGAGGACCGGCATTTTCAGTTTGTAGCTCTTCCGTTCGGCCTCACCTCGGCTCCGAGAGTGTTCACCAAGGTGTTGGCGAGAGTTATGGCCCTGCTCAGAGTTCAGGGGATTCGGATTGTGCCCTACCTGGACGATCTTCTCATCATGGCGCCTTCCTTCAGTCAAGCGGAAGGGGACACCAACGCGGTGGTGTCTATGCTGGAGAGGTTCGGCTGAGTGATCAACTACTCCAAGTCCTCTCTGGTTCCGGCCAGGGTGGTGACTTTTCTGGGAATGTCCTTGGACTCTTACCAGCACAGAGTTTTTCTTCCTCAGGCCAAGGTTCTTCTGATTCAGGAGTTGGCTCAGCTTCTTATTTCCAATCATCGCCCGTCCATCCGTCTAGGGATGAGACTGGTGGGGCTGATGGTAGATTTGTTCGAGGCAGTTCCCTTCGCGCAATTTCACACGCACACACTTCAGCTTCATCTGTTGGCATCTTGGGACCGGCGACCGGGATCGTTGGATCGGTCCTTCCGGATGTCCCCCCGGGTTCGGCAGTCTCTACGGTGGTGGATGGTTTCGGACAATCTCTTGAAGGGCAGGTCATTTCTGACCCCGCTTTGGGAAACTGTCACCACGGACGCCAGTTTGTCAGGATGGGGGGTTTTTGGAAGGATCTTCGTTTCCGGGGCCGGTGGGGTCCTCAGGAGGCTCACTTACCCATCAATGTTCTGGAGCTGAGAGCCATCAGGTTGGTTCTGTCTCACTTGACGCAGCATTTACAGGGTCTTCCGGTTCAGGTTCGTTCGGACAATCGGACGGCGGTTGCTTACATTCCAGGAGTGGAAAACACGGAGGCGGACTCTCTGAGCCGGTGTTCGTCCTGCCGGGGGGAGTGGTCTCTCCATCCCCAGGTGTTTCGGACGCTCTGTCTTCGGTGGGGGACGCCGGAGGTGGATCTGTTTGCCTCTCGTCACAATCACAAGCTTCCGACATTTGTGTCGCTATCCCAGGACCCTCTGGCTCTGGCGGCGGATGCCATGGCTCTGAGCTGGAGGGACCTGAGGTTTCTTTATCTGTTTCCTCCGATTCCCATGCTAGGCAGGGTGCTGCGAAAGTTGGTTCTGGAAGGAGTTCCCGCCATTCTCGTGGCTCCAAGGTGGCCAAGGCGGGTGTGGTTCGCAGACATCGTTCGTCTGGCGGTGGATCAGTTCGAGCTGCCTCTTCGGCCGGATCTTCTCACTCAGGGTCAACTGTGTTACCCCAGTTTACCAACGCTGGCTTTGACGGCTTGGCTGCTTAAACCTCCATCTTAAAGGAGGAGGGCCTTTCGGATTCGGTCATTCGGACTCTTATCAGTGCCAGAGATCCTCCTCTTCCATCTATTATAGGGCTTGGAGATCTTATATTGCTTGGTGTGAGGCTAGATCTTTTCCCTTTTCTATCTCTAGGATTTTGGAATGTCTTCAATCTGGGCTGGACTCTGGTCTGCAGCTTAGTACTTTGAAGGGGCAGGTTTCTGCTTTGTCTATCTTTTTTCAGAGGTCTTTTGCTCTCCATTCTTTGGTCAAGACTTTTTTCCAGGGGCTTTCGCATCTGCGGCCTCCTAGGAAGCCTTTGCTCCCTGTTTGGGATTTGAATTTGGTCCTTTCTGCTCTTCAGGCTCCTCCTTTTGAGCCTTTGCAGGATATTGCTCTATCTATGTTGACTCAGAAGGTTGTCTTTTTGGTGGCCATCACTTCGGTTCGGCGTGTTTCGGAGTTGGCAGCCTTGTCTATTCAGGCTCCTTATTTTGAGAATCATCAGGACAAAGTGGTTTTTCGTTTCAAGCCAGACTTTCTCCCTAAAGTGGTCTCTGCTTTTCATCTGAATCAGGACATTGTTCTTCCCTCCTTGTGTCCTAGGCCTGGGAATGACAAGGAGAGGGCGTTGCATTGTTTGGATGTGGTACGTTGTGTCAAGTACTATTTGCGTATTACGTCTTCTTTTCATAAGACTGATGCCTTTTTTGTGGTGCCCTGTGGGGCTAGGAAGGGCTTGGCTCCGGCTAAGTCTTCCATTAGCAAATGGATTCGTCAGGCGATTGTTGGAGCCTACTCTGCCAAGGGGAAGGATCCCCCTTTTCGGGTTACTGCTCATTCTACTCGTGTGGTTGGAGCGTCCTGGGCTTTTCAGCACCAGGTTTCTGTTGATCAAGTTTGTAAGGCTGCTACTTGGTCTTCGGTTCACACTTTTTCCAAGTTTTACAAGGTTGATGTGCGGGCCTCAGCGGATGCTGTTTTTGGCCGCAAGGTTCTGCAGGCTGCAGTGGTTTGAGTCTCTGCATTATTGCCTGGTTGGATACCCGCCCTTTTTTGGACACTGCTGTTGGATGTCCCATGTTTAATGATTTAGTAACCTGAAGCGGGGTGTGTGACATACTTAGAATAATACCATTTTGTGATTACTCACCTGTAAAATGGGTATTATGAGTATGTCACACACCCCGCTTCACCGGCCCTTTTCGGTATCCTGGTTCTTTATATGGTGAAGCTTTTTAGTTTTAATTGAGGGTTACCGTTGTTTTTTTCCTGGTACATTGTCTTATTGCTGTTTGAATTACTGGGGAATTGTTAGGAGGTACCAGGTATGTATAGACCGGGAGGGGCTTGTTGTTTTCTGGACTTCTCTGCAAACAGTGCCACCTAGCGGTGAGTATAACCCATGTTTAATGATTTAGTAACCTGAAGCGGGGTGTGTGACATACTCATAATACCCATTTTACAGGTGAGTAATCACAAAATGGCATTTTTACATTTAGAGACATTAAACTCTAGTTTCCACAGTTTTGACCATCTATCCAGTAAAGCTAAATCATTTTCCATGTTGCAGACACCTCCAGGAATATCCACCCTATTACTAACCTTTGTATCATCCGCAAACAGACAAACTTTTCCTACCAAGCCTTCTCCTATGTCACTTACAAATATATTAAAAAGAATGGGGCCCAGGACAGAGCCTTGCGGCACACCACTTGTAACTCGCCTTTGTTCAGATTGCACGCCATTTACAACAAAGCTCTGATACCGATCCCTCAGCCAACTGGAAATCCACTGAACTATCCAGGCTTGAGTCCTACCTTCAATAACTTATCTATGAGCTCTTTATGTGGTACAGTATCAAAGGCTTTGCTAAAATCCAGATAGGCGATATCCACAGCACCACCTTCACTTTAGTGATATTGTCAAAGAAATCAATAAGATTGGTCTGACCTGATCTGCCCTCAGTAAAGCCGTGCTGTTTTGGGTCCAATAGGTCATTAATTTTTAGATGAGAAATTATCTGTTTTTTTAAGAGTGTTTCCATTAATTTGACCACTATAGATGTTAAACTAACTGGTCTGTAATTACTGGCTTCTTCTCTACTCCCCTTTTTATGGATTGGTACGACATTGGCCATTCTCCAATCATCTGGAACCTCACCAGTTGAAAGGGAATGGTTAAGTAAATCAGTCAGGGGCTGCAATCACAAACCTAAGTTCCCTTAGAACTCTGGGGTGGATTCCATCTGGACCCATCGCCTTACTTACCTTTAGATGTGCCAGCTTGGATAGGACATCATCCTCCAGAAACTCCGGAGCTGTGCCCTCCCAGCTGGATGCTGTGCTATGGCCATGCCTGCTACTATCTGAAAATACCGAAACAAAAGTAGCTATTCAGATGGTCAGCCACAGCCTTATCTCCGTCAGTATAATTATTTTCCCTATTTCTAATTTTTGAGACTGCATTGTTTTTCTTCTTTCTGTCGCCAATATATCGGAAAAAGGTTTTATCTCCCCTCTTCATAGATTTGGCCATTTCTTCCTCCTTTTGCCCTTTAGCAGTCCTTATAATCAGTTTTGCTTCCCTCTGTTTAATTTTATACGCCTCTCTGTCAGCTACACTTCCACTTACTTTATACTTCTTATAGGCAGACTTCTTATCTTTTATGATAGTGCTGACTTCCCTAGTAAACCGTAATGGTTTCTTCTTCCTTTTAATCTTGCTGAAACATATTTTATGTTTTGTGCCAGCCACCAAGATCCCCTTAATGTCTCTTTGCCTCCTTATATGCTGCAGAAAGGGCTCTACCACCAGTGCAAAGATCAGGGGTGATAACGGACAACCCTGTCTGGTACCGTTTGAGATTGGAAAGGAGGAGGAATGGCTACCGTCAACCTTAACTCTGGCACAAGGTTTAGAGTATAGTTCTAATACATAATTGAGTGCCCCATCTGCCATTCCAATATGTTTCAGCATCTCAAATGCAAAGTTCCAATCTCTGCGATCATCGGTGGAAAGCAGCTGGGGGGTGGTGGCTTCTTGTGACCTTTGGATAAGGCCCAAGGCTCCAATCGTATTGTCACGTGCCTCTCTGTTGGGTATAAAGCCACATTGATCACTATCAATCAGATCCGGTAAATAGGCTGCAAGTCTATTTGCTATTATCTTGGTAAATAGCTTAAGGTCCACGTTCAAGAGAGAAATTGGGCGGTAGCTCCTACAGATCAGTCGATCCTTGCCTGCATTGTAAATAACTGGGGCATGGCCTTCTAATGCCTTCATTGGGAGTGTCCCTGGAGTTTTCTTATTCCCTATGTTGTTAAAGGCTCAAAGAAAATGTTTACCCAGTATTGGAATGATTTTCTTTTAGTATGCTATGGTGAATCCATTCGGGCCTGGGGATTTTCCTGACTAATCGCTTGCAGTCGTTCCGCCTCTTTTATTGGCTCTTCCAGCCTCGGAATTGCCTCATGACTCAGTTTGGGCATACCCGATGCCTCAATGCATGATCTTATTTGGGTTATCCTCTCTTGAGCTCCCTGGGAGTCTTGAGGATGTAGATTATATAGGATAATATATCCGGAACACCCTGGTGATATCTATTGTTTTATGCCACTTTGTTTGTTGTTCGTCCGCTATTACACTGATAAAGTTCAGGGATTGTTGCTTCCTTAGATCTCTAGTCAGCAGGGCGCCACTCTTGTTGCCCCACTCATAGTAAAAGCGCTTGCATCGTTTTATAGTAAATGCTGCTTTTTATAATAGCAGGAAATTCTTCTCTGACCTGTGTCAGTTCTCGGGGGGTGTCTGGCATCTGGGACCTTCCAGTTTCTAGATCTGGGCTATCAGCTGTTTGTGCTAGGAGGTATTTGACTATTCTAAGCATACAGTACGTCCTGCTCCATCTATAATACTTACATGTGGGTAATCCTCCGCCAGCAGACATGCAAAAACAGGCTCCTCCCGGCCCTTCATATACCCAGGGACCTCCCACAAATCCCCAGATTTCTCTGCAGTGCTGACTGCGAAGACATGAATTATCATCTCTCGCAGGTGAGCGGGGCTATTACAGCCTGCGGCCCTGTGAGACTATTCCCACCCATCCTCTTCGATAAGATGTGCCTCCCAGCCTGGACTGCGCTGGTCGGGTGAAGGTAGGCAGCACCATGTGTGCTTACGGAGCAAAGCTCCACCGCAATCCCCCACCATAGGGTAGGCGGTCAAGGCTGATGGTGAGCCTTCAGGGGATGCCCCTCCCGCATCATTGCCCCACGCCCCATGTAGCGGTGGACCCTATGTTAACGGGTCGCCTTCCTCCCTCGTTCCCCCCTTAGTCAGGGGGAAAAGAAAGGGGGGGGGTGTATGGCGGCCTCAGTGTATACTTACACGCTTATGGCTTGGCTGTGCTTCACTGGGAACGGGGATCAGAGCCGCGCTCTTACCTTACTGTTAACCGCAGCACCAGTAGTCTGCCTTCTGCTCGCACCGCGCGTAGTGCGACGGCTCGCGGACGCCTCTTCTTCCTCCCTCCACCTTCTTAGCCTTAGTGACTCTTCCTAGGTTGCGCTGGCTTGGGCGCCTGTCTTATACAGTATCCTGTCACAGACCGGGGTTCATTCCCCGACGGGGAGCCACAGGAGAGCCCGAGTACAGATCTCGGCTGTGCCTGTCCTGGCTCCGAGCGCCATTTACAATAGGTTTTTTTGCCTTTTACTTTTCTACTTTCTGTACCATCATTGGCTAGATGCCGTACGAGCTTTGTGCTCGCTGGTGGGGGGCGTGGTTTCGGCTTGGCGCGCTACGCGTCACGATCGGCTCAGGCCCACCCTCCGAGTTTCGTTTGGCTCTATTTTCTTCTCCCGCGCGCGTGTTGAAGATCGTCCTCTCCTCTCTGTATGTAAGTGCCCTTGCGGGCAACTTTTCTTTGCTTCAATCCCCATTGCGCATGGCTCTGACATCCTGTTCCCCCTTATGTCTTTCAGACCGCGGATTTCAAACAAGTGGCTTCTCTCGGCCCAGCGTAGCTCCCGGCTGTGTGTAGCTTGTGGGGTCTTACCTAGCAGCGGTGACAATGCACGGGTCTGTGTTCCTTGTGCACAGCAGGCGCTATCCGTGCTTCCCGTCTCCTCTGAGGCTGGGCCTGCACCCCGCCGCACTTCACCTACTCCCCCAAGCCTGAGTCTGACCCCCAATACCAGTGGGGATTCTCATCCTGATCTGGCCACGAGGCTGGCTAGTGTTGAAAACTTGTTTGCTAATTCCGTAGCGCGTAAAGCCACCGCCAAGAGGCGGCACTTTAACCCTGAATTGGCCCTCTTCCCTATAGAACCTGATGATTTGTTGCATTCCTATGCCCACATCCCCTCGGACGAAGGGGAACTGTTCTCTGACTCAGGGTCATATGACGATGAGTCCAGGGGTCAGGAAGAGTCTGGCCCACGAGCATTGGTCCTCGGATGATATTGATAGACTGCTGGTTCAGATCTTGAAGGTTCTGTCCCTCTCTCCCCCTGCTGCGGCTCCCCGGCAAAGGGGTGATCTTTTTCATACTGCTAAAGCTCGCTTGGAATTCCACGAGCAAACCCATTTCAATAGCCTCGTGTTTAAAGAATGGGAACATCCCTGAAGACTTCAAGGGTCCCTAAGAGCGTGGATAGGAAATATCCCTTCCCTGCGGACTTGGTCAAGTGCTGGTCATCACCGCCTGAGGTCGATGCTCCTATTCTAGGGTTGTCCAACACCTCTATTATGCACTCCCCTGACACTACTACGCTACGGGGCTCTGAGGACCGGCGTGTTGACCAACTGGCATGTCATGCCTTTGCATTTGGGGGAGCGACTCTGCGCCTGGTTTGCGCCTTAGCCATTACGGCGGTAGCGCTCAGGGCCGTGGTTAGGAGTGCTCTCGATGGCACAGATGAGTTGCCTCCTGATACTGTCAACGCTCTGTCCAGCTGTGATGCATTTGTGAACTTTATCCTGTCCGCATCGGACGATGCTATTAAGATGTGTGCCAGGTCATCTGCCCTGGTGGTTGCTATATGCCGCGCGGTCTGGTTGCGCCAGTGGGCCGCAGACAATGCCGCCAAGAAAGCCCTCACGGGGCTGCCATTTAAAGGGCTGCGCTTGTTTGGGGATCGATTAGACCTCTTTGCCAAGGGAGGAAAGTTACCCCAGCGCAGGCGTCAGACTCGGCCCTTTCGTGGCCAAGGCTCCCTATCAACCCCCTATCGTGGGGCCAAGCAGGGTAGAAGGGCGTCCTTCGCTGGGACCCGCGCTGATTCCTGGCACAGGAACAGAGGACGCCGTCCAGGTTTCTCCTGGGGAACCAAGCCCAAAGCCCCTCCCAAGGCCCCCCAAGCATGAGGGGGCGCCCTCACCCGTCAGGGTGGGGGGACGCCTACAGCACTTCGAGCACGTCTGGTGGCGCCACTTCTCAGACCGGTGGATTCAGGAGGTAGTGTCCTCCGGCTACAAGATAGAATTTGCTGTACGGCCCCCCACCAGGTTCATTGGGTCTCGAATCCCTCAAGACCCTGTCTCAGCTCAGGTCTTGTTGCTGGCCGTACAGGGTCTCATGGACCTAGAGGTCATTTGAAAGGTCCCCCCTGGAGACAGGGGCACGGGGTTCTACTCAAACCTTTTCACAGTACCCAAGAAGGATGGGTCAGTCAGGCCCATTCTGGATTTAAAAATCCTCAACAAATTTGTCAAGAACAGGCACTTTCGCATGGAAACTCTGCGCTCGGCCATTGGCTCACTGCGCCCAGGGGACTTCATGACGTCAGTAGACATCAAGGATGCTTACCTGCACGTCCCGGTGTTTCCGGGACACCAAAGGTTTCTCAGATTTGCACTAAAAGATCAGCATTACCAGTTTGTGGCCCTGCCATTCGGCCTAACGTCGGCTCCCAGGGTGTTCACCAAGGTACTGGCAGGGGTGATGTCCCGGATAAGGCTAAGGGGCATACGCGTGCTGCCCTACCTGGACGATATTCTCATCGCCTCTCGGTCTCTGCGGCAGGCAGAGTTGGACACTCGGCTGGTAGTGTCCACCCTGGAGTCCTTCGGCTGGGTGATCAATTACCCCAAGTCCTCCCTGTCCCCCTCCTCGGTGACTCCGTTCCTGGGAATGATTCTGGATACGGTTCAGTCAAGGATATTCCTTCCTCAACAGAAGGTGGAAGCTCTGACAGCGCAGGCGAGGTTCCTGCTCTCGAGCCCACAGTTCTCCATCCGGCAGGGAATGCAGTTGGTGGGCCTGATGGTGGCGAGCTTCGAGGCGGTGCCCTTTGCCCAGTTCCATTTGAGACCTCTGCAGCTTCACCTTCTGTCAGTTTGGGACATGAACCCTGCGTCCTTGGACAGGTTCTGTGTGCTTCCCCCCTCGGTCAGACAGTCCCTTGCGTGGTGGCTGGACCACAGGAACTTGACAGGGGGTAGGTCCTTTCTGACCCCATCCTGGGAGACGGTCACAACGGATGCCAGTCTGTCAGGTTGGGGAGGATTCTGGAAGTCCCTTCACTTCCAGGGGACGTGGGCCCTCAGAAGGCCCATTTACCCATCAACATTCTGGAATTACGGGCAGTCAGGTTGGTACTGGAGCGTTTGACCCAACACCTGAGGGGTCTGTCGGTCCCAGTTCGCTCAGACAACAGAACGGCGGTTGCCTACATCAATCATCAGGGAGGGACCCGGAGCAAGGGTGCTCTCCAAGAGGTGTCTCAGATTCTGACATGGGCGGAGGCCAATGTTCAATGCATTTCGGCTGTTTACATTCCGGGGGCGGAGAACCTGCTGGCGGACGCCCTGAGCAGGGGGATGTCCCGTCAGGGGGAGTGGTCCCTCTGCAACACGGTATTTCAGTCCCTGTGTCACCGTTGGGGCCTACCGGATGTGGATCTGTTTGCTTCCCGTCACAAACACAAGCTCCCGGCCTTCGTCTCACTGTCTCAGGATCCTCTGGCCATGGCCACGGATGCCCTGTCCATGCCTTGGAGGGAGTTTCGACTCCTGTATGTGTTTCCACCGTTCCCCCTTCTGGGCAGGGTTCTACGCAAGATTGCTCTGGAAGGGGTACCTTTGATTCTAGTGGCCCCCAGGTGGCCAAGAAGAGTGTGGTTCGCAGACGTGGTTCAAATGGCAGTAGATCAGTACGATCTGCCAAGCGTGCCAGATCTGCTAACTCAAGGGTCCTTACGCCATCCCAATTTACAAACTCTGGCTTTGACGGCCTGGCTGCTGAAACCTCCATCTTGATGGAGAAGGGGTTGTCTGCCTCTGTGGTGGCTACTATGGTGCAGGCCAGGAAAAAGACTCCTTCTGCTATTTATTATAGAGTGTGGCGTTCCTACATTGACTGGTGTGAGTCCAGGTCTCTTCCCTGCCGGGAATTATCCGTCCCTAGGCTACTGGAGTTTTTACAGCATGGTTTGGACTTAGGTCTCAAACTTAATACTCTGAAGGGTCAGGTTTATGCCCTATCTATCTTCTTTCAGAAGACCTTTGCTCAACATCACCTGATTAAGACCTTCTTCCAGGGGGTCACTCACGTGCGACCCCCTCGAAAACCTATGGTCCCTGTTTGGGATTTGAATTTGGTTTTGTCTGCCTTGTAGGGTGCTCCCTTTGAGCCTATTCAAGATGCTGCTCTGGTCGTTCTCACTCTCAAGGTTGTCTTCTTGGTGGCTATTACTTCGGTTAGGCGTGTGTCAGAGCTGCCCGCTCTATCTATTCAGCCTCCATACTATGAGCGACACCAGGACAAGGTGGTGTTCCGCTTCAAACCGGATTTTCTGCCAAAAGTTGTCTCGGCATTTCATTTGAACCAGGATATTGTTCTTCCTTCTCTGTGTCCCAATCCTTGCAACGACAAGGAGCGGGTTCTGCATTCCTTGGACGTAGTCAGGTGCTTGAAGTATTACCTGGTTGTCACTAAGGCCTTCAGGAAGACTGATGCTCTCTTTGTTGTGCCTTTGGGGCCTAGGAAAGGTTTGGCTCCCGTCAAGTCTACCATCAGTAAATGGTTTTGTCAGGCTGTGATTCAGGCCTATTCTACTAAGGGGAGGACTCCCCCTTTCCGTCTTACGGCTCATTCCACTCGGGCTATTGGTGCCTCTTGGGCTTTTCAGCAACAGGCCTCTGTTGAACAAGTTTGCAAGGCCGTACTTGGTCTTCTGTTCACACCTTTTCAAAGTTTTACAAGGTTGATGTTCGGGCCTCAGCTGATGCTGCTTTTGGCCGTAAGGTTTTACAGGCGGTTGTAGTTTGATCTACGTGCCGTTGCCTTTGTTGTTGGGGATCCCACCCTACTTTCTGGACACTGCTATTGGATGTCTCACGTGTAAGTATTACTGATGGAGCAGGACGTACTGTATGCTTAGAATAATACAATTCTGTGAAATACTCACCTGTAGAATTGATATTATACGCATACAGTACGTCCTGCTCCACCCCACCCTGGTTTCACCTTGTTCTGGACCCCCTGTATGGTGATTGTTATCATTGTTATTGTTACCAGTTTGGTGGTTGGTTTCTCCCGGCTTCTTTTTCTCACTGCTTTTCAATGCTGGGGATTTGTGGGAGGTCCCTGGGTGTATGAAGGGCCGGGAGGAGCCTGTTTTTGCATGTCTGCAGTGAACAGCGCCATCTGGCGGAGGATTACCCACGTGTAAGTATTATAGATGGAGCAGGACGTACTGTATGCGTATAATATCAATTCTAAAGGCGAGTATTTCACAGAATTGTATTTTTTCAGTCTGGAGGCGTGCTGACAGAGGACTCCCCTGATCACCGCGATATGCGTCTGCCATCATCATTGGAGCTACCTGAGGTATTAAGCTTGAAGTAGGAGGGTCTCGTTCAGGTACCACTTCCAGTCCTTAACCCCCTCTTGCGCTGCAGGAGGGATGCACATACTGGGGAGTGGTCCAATAAGGATGACACTGCTATTGCTGATCCCTGTACTCTCGCCAACAAGCTATGGGAGATAAAGATGTAGTCTATCCTGCCGTATGACAAATGTCCCGAGGAGAAGTGCTAATAGTCTTTTGAAGAGGGGTTAGAAATCCATTATACATCGCACAGCTGCGAGCTGTGAAGCGCTCATTTAACTTTCTGCAGACCTGCATAGGGTATAGAGGATTTGCCTGTGGACAAGTCAAGGAGAGGGTTTAACATGATATTTAGGTCTCCTCCAATGATCCAATGATTTCCTTCCTGGAAGTCCATTATCTTGGCAAAGAACTCCAGAAGGAAGTCTATTGGGGGCATAGGTAGATGCCAACGTATACACTTCCCCCAATAGTGTGCCCTTAAGGAGAATATATCTGCCCTCGGTGTCTTGGATAGATTCAAGGAGCATGAATAGTATTGACCTGGATATTAGCACTGCCACCCCTTTGGATCTGGAAGAAGCGCTTAAAAACACTTGAGGGTAATATCTGAGAGGCAGCCTCAGGCAGTGGTCCCCTCTAAAATGTGTGCTTTCAGCCGTCTTAACTCATGACCATAGCGGATCGTTTCTCAGGTGCATTAAGCCCCCTGCAGTTTAGGGATACTATTTTCATGTTGGGACCCAAAGAATTATGAGCCTCCCCTATCTCCGGGGGCATTTCTCATCCTCCCTCCCACAACCAGAAGAGAAAGGGTGGCTCAATCAGAGGAGAAATCACTTGTCGTAGAACCGTGGACAAAAACTGTGACCTTTACAGCACTGATCCAATGCCAGACAGGAAAAAAAACCCGGGGGGAAGGGGAGATCTAACTCCACTGCATGTCCTTACATCCACATGTCATCTAATCTGCTCGTTGAGGGCCGGCGCCTCTCCCTCTTCCCGGACTGGACAGAATACCTGGTCGCCTCTGCTTTCACCTTTGTCTCATCGGTCTCTGGGAGTAGTGGATCTGCTTCTTGATCGACTGTAGGTGCCAACCAGTCCAGTACATCGATTGGTGGAACGTTTAAGAACTCAAACAGCTCTGGCAGCTGTGCTGGGGTGTTCAGTATGTAGTCTCTCCTGTCTTTGTGCACAATTAGATGGAAGGGATGTCCCCATCGGTATTTTGCTTCCTGACGTTGCATCAGCTGCAGGAGAGGTTTCAGAATTCTTCTCATTTGCAGGGTCCTTCTATATAGGTCCAGTAGTAAAGTGATCTGCGGTCCCTCTAGGTCAATCGGGCCCTTAGCCCAGGCTTTTTGCATTATCGATTCTTTAATCTGATAAAAATGCACTCTACAAATCACACCTCTTGTCCAATCTGGGGCCCAGGGCCTGGTGAATCTGGTTTAGCTCAATATGATCTGAGGAGGGGCGCTCCAGCAATGCATTTAATAGACTGCTAACCATCGCCTTTAGCTCTGATGGGTGTTAATTCTCCCATTTCATCTGCCGATCAGTGTTCTCCAGGCTGCCTGTCCTCCATCTCCCCAGACATCTCCTTCTGCCCCTCTCTGGTTCTCTCCTCTAATGGTTGGCTAGAGGGTTAAAAGTCCAGCTCCATATCAGTTCCCCAGTGTCCCTGGACTGATATCTCCCCCAGCCCATGCTCCCGGGTTTCCTAAGTGCCTTCACTGCATAGCATGGTGTCTGAATTGTAGTGCACCTCTGCTACTGCCACCACATGCCTTCCGCCCCAGAGACCTCACCTCTCCGCCGCTCTCTTTGTTGCTTCCTCAGCCTCCCTGCCACTTCGATGGGACCGCCCTCCATCAGGTCGGGCTGCTGGTGCTCCTCCATCCACCCTGTTTGCCGCTGGCTGGCTTGAGTGGTCTCGTCCTGGAAGGTGGTCGGGCCCTCTATATGCTGCATGCCAGGCGGCACCACCTTGGGTGATCCCTCCACCTCCCTCGAGCTCTGCAGCTGGCCGGGATCCTCGCCACCTCCCACGGGGAGCTCCAGAGATTGTCACCTCAGGCTGCCCAGCCTGGAGAGGTTAGTGCGGGCCAATGTTCTGTCTATCTGTCGACAGGAGGGGAGCCTTCCTGCTCCCTTGTGTCTGCGCCGGCTGTCGCCATCTTGTCCGCCTGTGTCGACTGTCTTTCAGGCTTCACAACCGAAAAGTATTCCATTATGGGGGCTCTCTGGTATTGCTGAGGATCTCCCCTAGTCCTCCGCTTCTTTGTCAGCTTCTGTAATGCTGCTGGTGCCGGGTGTATTTCACCATTATTATTACAGGATCCTCTTGTTTTCGCTCCTCACTCTCAAGCCACGCTTACCCTTATTACATTTGTTTTATTCTCAAAATTAAAATAATTATTTGTTGTATTGCTGTCTTAATTTTTTTTTTTATCTAAAAGTATATATTTTTAAATGTAAACATTTTTTTCTGTTCGTAAATAGTCACATGCTTATAAACCTACTAGACTGGTGGGATAGTCATGGTTGGGGAGCCACCCTTCGCACTGGGACCTGCCACACCTCTTGGTCGAAATCCGTAGAATAAATATATATATATATATATATATATATATGTATTAGTCAATGTGGTAGAGGTGTGAATTGGCTTGTATTGTGTGTGGGACATCATCCACCTTCTTGATCTAGAGGCGGCATCCTACAAACTTCCTCCCCTCGCTGTTCACCCACACGGACATCTTGCTAGAATAAAATATCCCAAAAGACAACTTTATAGCACATGTGAGTGAGTGTTTAGTATGTGTCTTCCTGTGTGTGTTTGTGTGTGATGCTCATACCAGAATCATCATGTCCACCATCTTCTGACTCCCTGCCCAACATCCACCTCCGCAGGTTATTCCAGGTGCTGACCTGCAGAGGAGGGTGAGCATGTTGGCACTTGTGCCCCACTACACGTTGCCAGCATTGGCCGGACTCATCGCCTCACTCTCACTCGCCGCACTCTTTGGTGGAACTCGGACAATAGAAGAGAAAAACATTCTTTTACATACAGGCCTGCTGAATGTGATTGTAGTAGTGATTGTTTATGCAACAAATGTCACTTACTTGGAAAGAGATTGCTGAAAAACTTGCTCACCCCGGGCTTCTTCCTTCTTTTCAGGTGCGACCAATGCTGTATAATCTGTGTAAACTTGTAGGCTGTGTGGGACTCCTCCTCCAGCGTTGCCAACAAGCTCTTGGCATAGATGTGGGACAGGAAATCATAGCGGTAGGTCATCATCTAAAATATGTAGAAAACACATTGAAAAACCAAGCCAAGCAGATTGTTAACACCCCCCCCCCCCCCACCACCACTTTAGCTCTGTCTAAATGTATCTGTGCTGCTTTGTTTTAGAGATTTGAGCAGCCGGTGTTAGTACCACCTGTGCTGCCCCCTGGTATCTGGCTGCCACACCCAGCTAGGCACCAATAGATCCACCTTGTCCTAAACAGTCCCTGTGTGGTATCCATGTGTGCACTAGCTTGTGCCTGTGTTAGTCTGCAAATGGCGGCGTTCTTTCCACCCTGCCCTCCTATACACTTGCCCACCCAAATTGCTATACCCGATCGGAATGACTGCCTATATACTTGTGACCATGATTAACGAAACCTATTTCTAATCACCTGGAAATTCAGACATTTTGTGTACTTACATGCATAATAGTCTCTTGCTGTTTGCGGGTGAACAGCGAGGGTGCCATTTTGGGAATAGTGTTTCTGTCATCTGACACGCCCCAGCGGATCCCAGAAGTTGGCATGAGTCTGAACTTCGGTGTGCAGGCATAAGCATTAGGGAGGTATTGTTAAAGATACATACTGACATGTGGAGAAGGAAACACTGCACTACTGTTTCCATTGTGAGATAGGGCAGGAAACAAGTGCACACACAAAAGCAGGACAACTGAACCAAGCCATGCCTTGCTGGATTATCGTCAAGGACTATGGCGCCACAGTCCTCCTTCAAGCACACGCCACAGTCAGGCAAAGCCAGCACTGCCTCAGCCAATGTCTGAGCAGTGGCAGGCAAAATACTAGGGCAATCCACAGCAGTCTCATTCATAGTGCTAGGGCAAGCAAGCGCAATTCCAGCAAAAGTGCTATGGCAAAGCAGAGCAGTGGTAGGCAAAGTACTAGGCCAAGCCAAAGCAGTTCCAGCAAAAGTGCTAAGCCAAACCTGAGAAGTGGCAGGCATTTGGATCAAGTGCAAAGGAAGTTTGCTGACATGAGATATGCTGTAAGGTAAGGTGTTGGCCGTGACCTCTGCAATTTAGAGCAGCAGAAGAAATGGTGTATGGGCTGTTGAACCCAGCTACACTCCAGGGCTTGCCGGGTTCCATGCATGCGGCAATAGGTAAGCTGTTTAATAGTTTGGGTTGTTTAATTACAAAATATGTAAGACTCATTTCAATTACCTAGTTCATGATGCCATCATGGTCTAAGTGTTGTTGTGCGACCATGAAAGGCCAATATTTGAAAAATGACACGTGCCACCTCACAGCTAATTAATTATCGTTTAATGAATGTGTGTATGCCACACCTTCATTACTTGTAAAACATGGAATTAGATGGGTTAGCCATTGCTTAGGCACACAGGGTATGTGGCTTGAACCTAAGTCCTATTTACAATGCAGGAAATAAACAGAAAATACACATGCCCAACCAAGCACACTAACAAACAAGTACAGGGGCAACTTCATCAATAACTGGATCTGTTGTGAAATGTGCCCAAAGTGGTGACCCCTGGAACCCCATGCAGCCCTATTTTGGTATACTGTGTGTATATTTTACACCAACAAGCTAAATGATTTCTCCCACTTCTGGCTGCCATACATGAACTGGAGGGGGATGATCCACTGCATCTTCCTCTACAACAGCAGCAGCATTAGCACCCTCTGCTGCACCAGTTGCCTCCCAACCACCCTCCAGTATAACATCTGCCTCAACAGCCGCCGCTGCAGCAGCAGCTGCCTGACCCACTCCATCTGCAACAGCAGCAGCAGCTGCCTCCCTTGCTCCGTCTGCAACAGCAGAAGCTGCCTCCCCCACTCCCTCTGCAGCAGATGCCTCCACCACACCCTCTGCAGCAGATGCCTCCACCACACCCTCTGCAGCAGATGCCTCCACCACACCCTCTGCAGCAGATGCCTCCACCACACCCTCTGCAGCATATGCCTCTACCACTGCCACAGCTGAATCCACAGCTTTAGCATGACCAGCCACTGGAGTGTGAGGGGCAACTGCATCCATCACCTTCATGGGTCTGCTCTGCGGTGTCCCTACCCGGAGAAGAGGATGACAGCCTCATGCATGTCGCCATCTTCCTCTGTTTAGGCAGGTGCAGCTGGTGAAAGCAGCTTAGCGAGCAGATATCTGAGCCTTCAGGCAGTGCCCAGTTCTGCCAAACCATGGGGAGAAATATAAGGCAAATCCACCATGAGCTCCATTCAATGGTTGGCGGAACTACATAACAGCTGCCATCAGAAGGAGGCAATGCTAGGACAATGGCAGGTGCTAAATGAGAACCTGGCATGGCTGGTGGCACTCCAGGAAACAAGAGTACCACCATACATTGCAAGCCACCCACCCTACCAATGATAAAACACACTTTGTGTTGGATGTTAAAAACATTCGATTTGATTATAAATCTCAGTAGCCTAAAATTATTGCCCCACAGTGTTCACAATATACTATATTATACAATATACTTTTACTTTAGTTTAATCTCACTGAATACTTAAAAAGAGAGTTTGAAGCATACAGAACAGAACTTAAATGGCAAGGCTTGCCCCAAATCCAAATAGACATAATAGACATAGACACGCAGATTGGCCCGAAACACTGTGTGCCCTGATACAGCTCTGCATGAACATCCATCATTGCTGCAGAGGGGGACACGTCGACATAATGTGGAACCTGCTTCTGGATGGCATAGTTGTGTAGAACCATACAGGCCACTATATTATTCTAAGTATGCAGCACGTCCTGCTCCAGATGATAATTCCTTACAGATTCCCCAGTGTCTTCTCTGCAGTCGGCTGCGAAGGACAAGATGATGGCTCTCGTTTCGCAGGTGAGCGGGGCCTAACAGCCCGCGGCCCTGTAGGACTATTCCCACCCGTTCCATCTCTTTATCTATGCCTCCCAGCTTTGGCTGCGCTGGTCGGGTGATGGTAGGCAGCACCTCTGACAGGTGGTTTAGGAGCTTTGCTCCAACTGCAATCCCCCACCAAAGGGTAGGCAATGCAGGCTTATGGTGAGCCTGATTTGTAATGCCCCTTCTGCCCCTTGCCCCCGCCCTATTCCTCGGTGGGTCTCTGCTAGCTGACCGCTGCTCCCCTCCCTCTTGCTGTCACGTTCGTTGGGGGGGGGGTATATTTGTGTATTGCATGTTTGCTATCACTGTATCAGGTCTCCGCGCCCTGGCTATTACTTTGTCAGTTGCCCTTGTTTGAAGCTGACGCGCGCGCCTTGCGGCATTTTCCTGGTGAGCGGCGACGTCACCGCAGGCGCCTCTGCACGCCTATTGGCTGGCTAGTCACACGTTATGCCTTCGCGCTTTTCTTGGGGGCGGAGCTTATCGGACGGTGCGCTCCGCGTCGTCCTTCCCTGCGGCCCGCCCCTTGAAGTACCCGGCGCCATTTTGGTCTCTTCTCCTGGCGTGATCTGTGACTCTCCCGGTCCTACCCCCTCTAGTAGTTTGCTCAAACTTTATTAGAGGCCTGATTAGTAAAATACTCCCACTTCCCTGGTGGACCTTTGGGGCATCCCAGGTTGCTTTTACAGCGTAATTCCTATTGGCCGGGAAGGGGGACCCTATGTCATTTTTTTTTTTAATTAACCATTTGTCATCCAGCAGCTATAAAAGGCTTCTGGGCAGGAAAGGGTGTCTACCTATACATATGTGGTATCGCTGTAACCGGGAGAAATTGGGGTTTCTCACGCAATAAGATTTTATTGACAAACTTACATTTTTTATTACAAAAAAACTCTACAAATTGTAAAAAAAATATTTTTTTTTTATTTTTTTTCACACATTTCACCCAAAAATATTGAGAATACACCTAAAAAATACAAACAAGACATTTCATGTTAAAGCCCAGACTCTGTTGAAAAAAACAATATATAATTTTCCTGGGAAATCCCTGGAAATCCTTTCAAAAATGACAGTTGAACATGTGTAGCGCAAAATAGTGAAACATCGTCTGGCAACAGGGAGTGGCAAATGCTGCAGGTAGGCTGGCAGCGAAAGGGTTAACCTGACGTGTCTTCTAGGTTGGCTAACATTGAAAAGTTGATTGCTAGCTCTGCGGCCCGTAAGGCCCCAGCTAAGAGGCGACACGTGGCGCCTGGTGCGTCTGTTTTTCACATGGAAACAGAGGAATTCTTTGACATGGCTGACTATACCCCCCTTGAAGAGGGGGAATTGTTCTTGGATTTAGAGTTATCTGATGATCAGCATTACTGCGGCGCTGACTCAGGCTCTGATCCCTGTGATGCTGATGACACCAATAGACTTTTGACTCAGATTTTTGAAGTACTTTCTATCTCCCTTCCTGCTGCGGCTCCCAAGCAGCAGGGGGAACTGTTTCATACCGTTAAGCCACGTTTGGAATTTCCAGAGCAGGCCCATTTCTATAACCTTGTTCTTAAGAAATGGGAACATCCCAGCAGACTCCCCGGAATTCCTAAGGGCTGGGATAAAAGGTATCCCTTTCCCACTGAGGTGGATGCTCCAGTCTTGGGGTTATCCAAGACCTCCGTGGTGCATTCCCCTGATTCTACTACCCTGAGGGATAGTGGGGACCGACGCATTGATCAGTTGGCTTCCCATGCCTTTGCCTGTGTTGGATCTGCTCTGCGCCCTGTCTGTGCTTCTGCTATTACGGCTGTGACTATTAGAACTCTGCTCAAGGGTCTGCTGGAGAGTGCCCCTGATGATTCTTCTAGTGCAGAGTTCAGGGCTTTGTCAAATTGTGAGGTTTTTATTGCCTATATCCTTTCTGCCTTGGATGATACCATTAGGATGTGTAGTAGAACCTCTGCCTTGGTGGTTGCTATACGCCGCTCTGTGTGGCTGCGCCAGTGGGAAGCTGACAACGCTGCTAAGAAGGCTCTCACAGGGCTTCCATTTAAAGGGCTGCGCTTATTTGGTGACCGCTTGGATCTTTCGGGGTTCCCCCAAGCCTCCTCAGCCATGAAGGGGCGCCCTCACCCATCTGGGTGGGGGGACGGCTGAGGCTCTTCGCTCGTGTCTGGAGGCAACACGTCTCAGACCGGTGGATTCAGGAGGTGGTGTCCTCCGGTTACAAGATTTCGCTGCCTGGCCGCCCTCCAGATTCCTCAGATCTCAGATGCCTCAAGACCCCCTGGTAGCTCAGGGTCTGGTTCTGGCTGTGCAAAACCTTCTGGACATGGGGGTCATCTGTCAGGTCCCTTTCTGGGAAAGAGGTCAGGGATATTATTCCAATCTCTTCACAGTACCCAAAAGGGATGGTTCCATCAGGCCCATCCTGGATTTAAAACAAATTTGTCAGGACAAGGCACTTTCGCATGGAAACTGCGGTCGGCTGTCAGCTCCCTGCACCCTGGGGACTTCATGTCCTCCATAGACATCAAGGATGCTTACCTGCATGTTCCAGTCTTCCCAGGGCATCAGAGATTCCTCAGGTTCGCGCTGGAGGACCAGCACTACCAATTTGTGGCACTGCCCTTCAGTCTCACCTTAGCCCCCAGAGTCCTCACCAAGGTGCTGGCGGGTGTCATGGCTCTCCTCAGGGCATTTGCATTCTTCCCTATCTGGACGACCTTCTCATCGCTTCTCAGTCTCTCCAACAGGCGGAGCTGGATACCCAGTGGGTGGTGACCATTCTGGAGTCATTCGGCTGGGTGATCAATCACCCCAAGTCTTTCCTGTCTCCATCTCTGGTGACTTCCTTTCTGGGCATGAATCTGGATACGGTTCAGGCCAGGATCTTTCTTCCTCAGCAGAAGGTGGACTCCCTGCAAGCTCAAGTCCATTTCCTTCTGTCCTGCCCTCACCCCTCCATCCGGCAGGGGATGCAGCTGGTGGGACAGATGGTGTCCTACTTCGAGGCGGTTCCCTATGCGCAATTTCACATGAGACCTCTTCAGCTCCACCTCTTGTCAGTTTGGGACAAGAGTCCCTTGTCTCTGGATCAGGCCTTTGTTCTTTCTCCTCCGGCCGGAGGTCCCTCTTGTGGTGGCTGGACTCAAGGAACCTGTTGGGGGCAGATCCTTTCTGGCCCCCTGTTGAGAGACAGTCACCACGGATGCCAGTCTGGCTGGCTGGGGGGGCTTCTGGAAAACCCTACAATTCCAGGTGCTGTGGGGCCCTCAGGAGGCCCACGCCCCTATTAACATTCTGGAACTAAGGGCGGTCCGGCTGGTTCTGGCCCAATTGACTCCGCACCTTCAGGGCCGGCCCGTCCAGGTACGTTCGGGGGCGGTTGCCTTCATCAATCATCACGGAGGGACCCGGAGCAAGGGTGCCTTCGAGGAAGTTTCCAAGATTCTGTCATGGGCGGAGGACAATGTTCCTTGCATCTCAGCAGTGTACATTCCAGGGGTGGAAAACCTGGAGGCACTCTCTGAGCAGGGGGACTTCTCGCCTGGGGGAATGGTCCCTCAGCAGCGAGGTCTTTCGCTCCCTGTGTCACCGTTGGGGGGTGCCGGACGTGGATCTGTTTGCATCTTGCCACAATCACAAGCTCCCAGTCTTTGTCTCTCTGTCACGGGATCCCCTGGCCTTGGCCGTGGATGCTCTGACTCTCTCCTGGCAGGGGTTCCGTCTCCTGTATCTCTTCCCTCCATTCCCCCTGCTGGGCAGGGTTCTGCACAAGTTGGTTCAAGAAAGGGTGCCAGCAATTCTGGTGGCCTCCCACTGGCCAAGACAGGTGTGGTTCGTAGACGTCGTACAGCTGGTAGTAGATCAGTACGCTCTGCCCATGGTCCCGGACCTTCTCACTCAGGGACGGCTTTGCCATCCCAATTTACAAACACTGGCTTTGACGGCCTGGCTGCTGAAACCTCCATCTTGAGGGAAAAAGGGCTTTCTGCTTCTGTAGTCAATACCTTGACCAGGGCTAGGAAGAAATCTTCCTCCTCCATTTACTATAGGATTTGGACTTACATTGACTGGTGTGAATCTAAAATCCTTCCCTGTCGTGTGTTTTCCATTCCTAGGATCCTGGAGTTCCTTCAACATGGGTTGGATCTGGGACTCCAGCTCAGCACTCTCAAGGGTCACGTTTCTGCCTTGTCTGTTTTCCTCCAGAGATCTTTCGCTCAGCATCCTCTGGTCAAGACCTTCTTCCAGGGGGTTGCTCATGTGCACCCGCCCTGTAAACCTCTTTTGCCAGTCTGGATCTTGAATTTGGTCTTGTCTGCCCTTTAGTGCCCTCCGTTTGAGCCTGTGCAGGAGGCTATCACCTCTGTCAGGCGTGTTTTTGAGTTGGCGGCCCTTTCTATTCAGGCCCCCTACTTTGAGAGACACCAGGACAAGGTTGTTTTCCGCTTTAAAACAGATTTCTTGCCTAAGGTTGTCTCTGCCTTCTATCTCAATCAGGACATTGTGCTTCCTTCCTTGTGTCCTAATCCTGGAAATTCCAAGGAGAGGGCCTTGCATTCCCTGGATGTGGTCAGGAACTTGAAGTTCTACTTGGTGGCTACTGCACCTTTCAGAAAGACTGATGCCTTGTTTGTGTTCCCTTCGGGTCCCAAGAAGGGTTTGGCTCCTGCTAAGTCTACTATTAGCAAGTCTATCCGTCAGGCTATCTTTAGGGCCTATTCTGCTAGGGGAAAGGATCCCCCTTTCCGTGTTACTGCTCATTTTACCCGTTCTGTTGGGGCTTCCTGGGCCTTCCAGCACCAGGCTTCTGTTGAACAAGTTTGTAAGGCCGCTACTTGGTCTTCTGTCCATACCTTTTCCAAGTTTTACAAGGTTGATGTTCGGGCCTCAGCTGATGCTGTTTTTGGCCGCAAAGTTCTGCAAGTGGCAGTGGTTTGAACTGCGCGTTGTTGCTTTGGGGATCCCACCCTACCTTACGGAAACTGCTATTGGATGTCCTATCTGTAAGGAATTAACATCTGGAGCAGAACGTGCTGCATACTTATAATAATATAATTCTGTGATTACTCACCTTGTAGAATTGGTATTATAAGTATGCAGCACGTCCTGCTCCACCCCACCCTGGTTTCATTCTCTTGGATCCTCTGTATGGTGATTGTTATCCTTGTTAGCGTTGTTGCTTATTGTTGGCTTCTCCTGGTTCTCCTTACTGCTTTTCAATACTGGGGAATTTGTGGGAGGTCCCGGGTATATATGGGACCGGGAGGGACCTCTATTCTTAGTATACAGTACGTCCTGCTCCAGATAAGATTCATAACACATGGGTATTACTCTGCCAGATGGCGCTGGACTGCAGAGACATCGAAAACATGCTCCTCCCGGCCCCTCAAATACCCAGGGACCTCCCACAATCCCCAGATCTTCTCTGCAGTCTGGACTGTGAAGGACAAGAAGATGGCTCTCTCTTCTCGCGGGTGAGCGGGGCTATTAGCCTGCAGCCCTGTAGGACTATTCCCACCCGTTCCATTATTAATGTGCCTCCCGGCCTTGGCTGCGCTGGTCGGGTGATGGTAGGCAGCACCGCTGTTAGGTGCTTAGGAGCGCTGCTCCTACCGCAGTCCCCCACCAAAGGGTAGGTGGTGTAGGCATATGGTGAGCCTCTATGGGATGCCCCTCCCGCCCTATTGCCCCTTGCCCCTGTCTATTGGTGGGTCCTATGTTAAGTGGCCGCTGTCCTCCCTCGCTCTCCCTTGTAGCCCTGGGGGGGGGGGGGGGGGGGGGGGGGGGGGGGGGGATTATGTGAATTTGCCTTGGTGCTTCACCGTATTATGTACTTATGGTTGGTGTCAGTCGCCACGCTGACTTGGTTGCACTGGTTGCCTTTTTTAAAATTGCCGCCGCCATGCGCGCTTCCACTGTGTTCCACGCTTGGTGGCGGCGTTACCTCAGGCGCTGGTGTGACGTTATTGGCTGCTTGTCACGTGTACGGCTTTGCGCTCTTCGGGGGGGCGGGGCCCGCGGTTGGCGCGTTCCGCGTCACTGTCCCTGCGGCCTGCCCCTCGAGGTATGCCCGGCGCCATTTTCTCTTGGATCCGGCTGCTACGTGACTGACATCTACTTTCCGCGGTCCGTAAGTGCCCTCGTGGGCGGCTTTATTTACCATTTGTCATTCACATGTCACTTGCGGTTCCCCTTTGCTTATGTCTTTCGGACGGGCCGAACCCTATTGGCTTCTCCCGGCCCTACTCCCTCTAATTAGTTATTTAACTTGTGAGGCCTAGTGTGTAATTTACTCCCACTTCCCTAGCGGGTTATTGGGGCATCCCGGGTTGCTTTTATAGCGTGAATCCCTATCGGCTTATTCTGCCGCTATAATCACCATATGGATGCGTCTCAGGATAATGGGCTCGGGGTTCCTTCGGGACAAGCCCGGCTGTGTGTAGCTTGTGGGGTGTCCCCTACTAGTGGTGACGATGTGCGGGTCTGTGTACCTTGTGCCCAGCAGGTGCTTGCGCTGCAGCCTGGTTTACCAGTGGCTGGGCCTGCGCCTCGTTTGGCGTCACCTACTCCCCCAAGCTTAAATCTCACTCCCATTGAATTGCATACAAGTGGAGATTCTCAGCCTGATGTGTCTTCCAGACTGGCTAGTGTTGAGAAGTTGCTTGCTAATACCTTGGCGCGTAAGGCCTCTGCAAAAAAGCGGCACTTAACGCCTGATGTCACTCTTTTCCCTATGGAAGCTGATGAGTTTTTGGAACTGTCTGGCTATACCCCTTTGGAAGAAGGGGAGTTATTCTCTGACTCAGGGTCATCTGATGAGAGGCCCAGGGGTCATGACGATTCTGGCTCTGACCCCTGGGCCCCGGATGATACTGATAGGTTGTTGGCTCAGATTTTTGAGGTTCTGTCTATTTCTCCCCCGGATGCGGCTCCCAGGCAACAGGGGGTATTGTTTCATACTGCTAAGCCACGTTTGGAATTTCCTGAGCAAGTCCATTTTAATAATCTTGTGCTCAAGGAATGGGAGAGCCCCAGCAGGCTTCCCGGTGTACCTAAAAGTTGGGACAAGAGATATCCCTTTCCTTCTGATGTGGTGAAGTGTTGGTCTTCCTCTCCTGAAGTGGATGCCCCGGTCCTAGGGTTATCTAATACATCTGCCATGCACTCCCCGGACTCTACTACGCTGCGGGATGCTGAGGACCGGCGCATCAGCTGGCGTCCCATGCCTTTGCATGTGTGGGGACAGCGCTGCGCCCGGTCTGTGCCTCTGCCATTACGGCCGTGGCTATCAGGACCCTGCTCAGAAGTATCCTTGATGGTGCCCCTGATGATGTGTCTAGTGAGGAGTTTAATGCACTCTCTCGTTGTGATGTTTTTGTGACTTATGTCCTCTCTGCCTTGGATGATACCATTAGAATGTGTGGCAGAACCTCTGCCCTTGTGGTGGCTATACGCCGCTCGGTTTGGCTGCGCCAGTGGGCTGCTGACAACGCTGCCAAGAAAGCCCTCACTCGTTTTCCCTTCAAAGGACTACGCCTGTTTGGGGACCGCCTGGACCTATTTACTAAGGGAGGCAGCTTACCCCAGCGCAGGCGGCAGTCTCTGCCCTTTCGGGGTCAGGGCTTCTTTTCCTCCCCCTACCGTGGTGCTAGACAAGGGAGGGGGGTTTCCCTTACTGGGGCCCAAAGAGACTTCTGGGGTAGGGGCAGAGGACGTGGACGCCCTGGCTCCTCCTGGGGCTCCAAGCCTAATTCCTCTCCCAAGCCCCCTCAGGCATGAAGGGGACGGCTTCAGCACTTTGCTCACGTCTGGTGGATTCAGGAGCTAGTGTGTAGTGTCCTCCGGTTACAAGATAGTTTGCTGCCTGCCCCCCCCCCCCCCCCAAGATTCATCAGATCCCGGATTTCTCAGGACCCTGTGTCAGCTCAGGCTCTAGTGCAGGCGGTGCAAAGCCTTCTGGAGCTGGGGGTCATCTGCCAGGTCCCTTTAAGAGAAAGGGGCAAGGGCTTCTATTCCAACCTCTTCACAGTGCCCAAAAAAGATGGGTCAGTCAGGCCCATCCTGGACTTGAAGATCCTCAACAAATTTGTCAGGTGCAGGCGCTTTCGCATGGAAACTCTGCACTTTGCCATCAGTTCCCTGCATCCAGGGGACTTCATGACATCTGTGGACATCAAAGATGCTTACCTTCATATTCCTGTGTTTCCAGGTCATAAAAGGTTCCTCAGGTTCGCTCTGGAGGATCTGCACTACCAATTTGTGGCATTGCCCTTTGGTCTCACTTCAGCTCCCAGAGTGTTCACCAAGGTGCTGGCAGGAGTGATGTCTCTGCTCAGGTCTCAGGGCATCCGCGTGCTGCCCTACCTGGACGACATTCTCATCACTTCCCAGTCCCTACATCAGGCAGAGTTGGATACTCAGCGGGTAGTGTCCACTCTGGAGTCATTTGGCTCGGTGATCAACCATCCCAAGTCTTCTTTGTCTCCCTCCTTGGTGACTCCCTTCCTGGGAATGACTCTGGATACAGTTCAGGCAAGGATTTTTCTTCCTCAGCAAAAGGTGGACAGTCTGATTGCGCAGGTCCAGTTCCTGCTATCTTGTCATCATCCCTCCATCAGGCAGGGAATGCTGCTGGTGGGTCTGATGGTGGTGTGCTTTGAGGCGGTCCCTTATGCTCAGTTCCACTTGAGGCCTCTGCAACTCCACCTATTGTCGGTATGGGACAAGGATCCTGCGTCCCTGGACCAGGTCTTTGTGCTTTCCCCCCCTGGTCAGGTGGTCCCTCTTGTGGTGGCTGGACTCCAGGAACCTGTTGGGGGGCAGATCCTTTCTGGCCCCCTCCTTGGAGACGGTCACCACGGATGCCAGTCTGACAGGTTGAGGGGATTTCTGGAAGTCCCTGCAGTTCCAAGGGAGGTGGGGCCCTCAGGAGGGCCACGCACCTATCAACATTCTGGAACTGCGGGCGATCAGGTTGGTTCTGACTCATTTGACTTATCACCTTCGGGGCCTGTCTGTTCAAGTACGCTTGGACAACCAGACGGCAGTTGCCCACATCAATCATCAGGGAGGGACCCGGAGCAAGAGGGTCCTCCAGGAAGTGTCTCTGATCCTGGCCTGGGTGGAGGACAATGTTCCCTGCATATCAGCTGTGTACATCCCGGGGATGGAGAATCTGCAGGCAGACTCTCTGAGCAGGGGGACCTCTCGCCTGGGAGAATGGTCCCTCTGCAACAGGGTGTTTCAATCTCTGTGTCACCGTTGGGGCCAACCAGATGTGGATTTGTTTGCGTCCCGTCACAATCACAAGCTCCCGGCCTTTGTCTCCCTGTCCCAGGATCCTCTGGCCTTGGCCACGGATGCTCTAGCAATGTCATGGCAGGACTTTCAGCTCCTGTATGTCTTTCCTCCATTTCCCCTGTTGGGCAGGGTTCTGCGCAAGATAGCTCTGGAGGGGGTGCCAGCAATACTGGTGGCCCCCAGGTGGCCAAGAAGGGTGTGGTTCGCAGACATGGTTCAGCTGGCAGTAGATCAGTACGCTCTGCCCAGGGTGCCAGACCTGCTCACTTAGGGTCACTTACGCCATCCCAATTTACAAACTCTGGCTTTGACGGCTTGGCTGCTGAAACCTCCATCTTGATGGAGAAGGGGCTTTCTACCTCTGTGGTTGATACCATGATAAAGGCTAGGAAGAAGTCTTCTTCCATTTACTATAGGGCTTGGCGTGCCTACATTGACTGGTGTGAGTCTAGGTCTCTTCCCTGTGTTCTCTATTCCAAGGGTCCTGGAATTCCTGCAGCATGGGTTGGAGATGGGGCTCCAACTCAGTACTCTGAAGGGTCATGTTTCTGCCCTGGCTGTTTTGTTCCAGAAGTCCTTTGCCCAGCATTCTCTGATCAGGACTTTTTTCCAGGGGGTCACTCATGTGCGTCCTCCACGTAAGCCCATGTTGCCTGTTTGGGATTTGAACTTGGTCTTGTCAGCCTTGCAGGGTGCTCCCTTTTATCCTGTGCAGGATGCTGCCCTGGCCATTATTACTCTTAAGGTTGTCTTTTTGGTGGCTATCACCTCTGTCAGGCGTGTGTCTGAGTTGGCGGTGCTTTCCATCCAGCCCCCCTACTTTGAGAGACACCAGGACAAGGTGGTGTTTCGCTTCAAGCCAGACTTTCTGCCTAAGGTAGTGTCTGCCTTTCATTTGAATCAGGACATTGTTCTTCCTTCCTTGTGCCCTAATCCTAGTAATGCTAAGGAGAGGGTCTTGCATTCTTTGGATGTGTCTAGGTGTCTGAAGTACTGGTGGCTATTGCACCTTACAGAAAAACTGATGCTCTTTTTGTGGTCCCTTCTGGTCCTAGGAAGGGTTTGGCTCCTGCCAAGTCTACTATCAGCAAATGGATCCGTCAGGCTGTGATTCAGGCCTATTCTGCTAAGGGAAAGAATCCTAACTTCCGCCTTACTGCTCATTCTACTCGTGCTATTGGTGCCTCTTGGGCTTTTCGGCACCAGGCTTCTGTTGAACAAGTTTGCAAGGCCGCAACTTGGTCTTCTGTTCATACTTTTTCAAAGTTTTACAAAGCTGAGGCCCTAACATCAACCGATGCTGCTTTTGGCCGCAAGGTTCTTCAGGTGGCAGTGGTCTGACCTGTCTGTTGTTACCTTTGGGGATCCCACCCTACTTTATGGACACTGCTATTGGATGTCCCATGTGTTATGAATCTTATCTGGAGCAGGACGTACTGTATACTAAGAATAATACAATTCTGTGATTACTCACCTGTAGAATTGATATTATGAGTATACAGTACGTCCTGCTCCACCCCGCCCTTGGTTTTGCATAATCTTGGATCCCCTGTATGGTGATTGTTATCATTGTTATAATTACCAGTTTGGTTCTGTTTTATTTCTCCCGTCTTCTCGTCAACTGCTTTTCAATGCTGGGGATTGTGGGAGGTCCCTGGGTATTTGAGGGGCCGGGAGGAGCCTGTTTTCGATGTCTCTGCAGTCCAGCACCATCTGGCTGAGTAATACCCATGTGTTATGAATCTTATCTGGAGCAGGACGTACTGTGGGGGGGGGGGCACTGTCTCTACCCATCATTTTTTCCTGGTGTTATGGGCCCCTTTTCAATTGTGTTTTTCAGGCGGACTCCCTAGCAAGTGTTTAAAAGGGGAGGTTCTCCCGGTCCTAGGGTCCCTTGGTGTTAAAATTGGGGTATCACTCAAATTCTCCCACTCGGGACTTAAAGGGACATCCCGGGTTGCTTACACAGCATAATTCCCTCTGGTCATTGCGACTACCATAAAATCACCATATGGAGGCTCCCCAGGATACCGGGCTAGGGCAGTGTGTGGGTTGTGGGGTATCCCTTACGGGGGATAATGTACTGATTTGCATACCATGTGCTCAGCAGGCAATAACGCGGCAGTCGGGGTCCCAGGCGTCTGGGTCCGCGCCGCCGGCCTCATCACCTACTCCACCCTGCCTGATCCGTAGCCAAAGTGACGCTGTCATTAGTGGGGAGTCGCAATCTGATGTATATGCTAGATTGGCCAACATCGAGAGACTGATTTCTAGCTCTGCGGCCAGAAAGGCCCCAGCTAAGAAGAGACATTTATCACCGGCCGCATCGGTTCTGGATTTTGATGATTGTGATATTCTTGACTGGTCTGATTATTCCCCACTTGCGGAAGGGGAATTGTTTGAGGATTCTGATGGATCTGAGGATCAGCAGTTTGTTGGTGCTGATGCTGAATATGGGCAGGGGGATGCCGTGGATACCCCCAAGGTCCTGGTCCACTTGTTTGAGGTTCTGGCTATTTCTCCTCCGGCTGAGTCCCCTTCACAGAAGGGGACATTTTTTGGGACCTCTAAGCCTTGCTTGCAATTCCCAAATCAGAAGCATTTTGAAAGTATTATTCTTAAGGAATGGGAGAGACCTAGCCGGCTTCCCGGTGTTCTTCAGGGATGGGATAGGAAGTATCCCTTTCCGGTGGATGCGGTGAAGCGCTGGTCGTCCCCTCCCGAGGTGGATGCGCCCGTTCTGGGATTGTCCAACATTTCGATTGTACATTCTCCGGAGGCCACCACTCTCACGGATGGTGAGGACAAGCGCATTGATCAAATGGCTTGCCATGCCTTTGCTAGTGTGGGTTCAGCCTTGCGGCCTGTTTGTGCTTCTGTGCTCACGGCTGTGGCTACCAGGTCTGTTGTTGGGGACCTGTTGAGTGTTTCCCAGCTGGACCCGGCCAGTGATGAATTTGCAGCCCTTAAGAGGTGTGAATTATTCATGTCTTTTGTTTTGTCCGCTTTGGACGACACAATATGTATGTGCAGTAGAACCTTGGCATTGCTGGTGGCTATTCGCTGATCGGTCTGGTTGCGCCAGTGGGCGGCTGACATTGCGGCTAAGAAATCACTTACAGCACTGCCCTTCCTGGGTACGCGGCTGTTCGGAGATAAATTAGATACAGTGGCGAAAGGTGGAAAGTTAGCGTAAGAAGCAGCGTCGCTCCTTTCGGGGGGGGGGGGGGGGGCAGGCTCCTTCAATCCTTCCTTTCGTGGTGCTAGAGCAGGCAGAGGTTTTGCCTACTCTAACTTCAGAGGAGATTCCTGAAACAGGGGCAAAGGATGCGCTCGTCCAGGCCTTAACTGGGGTTCCAAGGCCAAGCCTGCTGCCAAGACAGCTCAGCAATGAGGGGACGCCCTCACCCTTGCGGGTGGGGGGACGGCTGCGGCACTTCTTCCAGGTCTGGGCCCAGGAGGTCACAGACAAATGGATCTTGGAAGTGGTCTCTTCCGGGTACAAACTGGAGTTCGAGTACCGGCCTCCTCCCAGATTCCTAAGGTCTCGGGTGCCCTCAGGTCCCCGGGCTGCGCAGGGGCTCCTGTTGGCTGTAAAGAATCTTCTGGTCATGGATGTCATATGCCCGGTGCCTTTCTCAGAGAGAGGCCGGGGCTATTATTCCAACCTCTTCACGGTTCCCAAAAATGACGGATCCATAAGACCCATTCTGGATTTGAAGCTTCTCAACAGGTTCATCAGAACCAAGAAGTTCCACATGGAGACTCTGCGCTCAGCCATCAATTCCCTTTGTCAGGGGGATTTCATGACGTCCATAGACATCAAGGATGCTTACCTTCATATACCAATCTTCCCAGCACACCAGAGATTTCTCAGGTTTGTGGTGGGAGATCAGCACTTTCAGTTTGTGGCCCTCCCTTTCTGGTTGATTACGGCACCAAGGGTGTTCACCAAGGTGCTGGCGGGCATAATGGCCCTTCTCAGAGCCCAGGGCATTCGCATTGTGCCGTATTTGGATGAACTCCTCATTACGGCATCCTCTCTCAGTCAGGCGGAGCTGGACACCAGGTTGGTGGTGGCGACGCTGGAGAGGTTCGGCTGGGTGATCAACCATCCCAAGTCTTCTCTCTCCCCCTCAAGGGAGATCTCTTTTCTGGGCATGAATCTGGATACCATTCGGACCTACTTCAGTCCAAGGTGCAGATGGTTCAGGATCTGATACGTCTTCTGTCCAAACCTCGTCCTTCTATCCGGCTAGGGATGAGACTGGTGGGATTGATGGTGGCTTCCTTCGAGGCAGTTCCCTTTGCTCAGTTCCACATGAGGTCGCTTCAGCTCCATCTATTGTTGGCCTGGGACAGATGTCCACAGTCATTGGATCAGTCATTCCTGATGTCTCCCCGGGTTCGGCAGTCCCTTCAGTGGTGGCTGGAACCAAGCAATCTGATGAGGGGCAGATCCTTTCTGACCCCTTGTTGGGAGACGGTTACCATGGATGCCAGCCTGTCGGGCTGGGCAGGTGGAAGACACATCAGTTCAAGGGGCTGTGGGGTCCTCAGGAGTCTCACACCCCCATCAATGTCTTGGAGCTAAATGCTATTCGGTTGGTTCTGTCATGCTTGACGCATCACCTACGGGGCTTACCGGTTCAGGTTCGATCAATCGAACTGCGGTAGCTTACATCAATCGCCAAGGAGGGACTCGCAGCAGGAGTGCCCTCAGGGAAGTTTCTCTGATTCTTGCATGGGCAGAGAGCAATGTTCCATGCATCTCAGCAGTGTACATTCCGGGAGTGGAAAACACGGAGGCGGACTCCCTGAGCAGGGGATCCTCTCGCCGAGGGGAATGGTCTCTCAACCACAAGGTATTCCTGTCCCTCTGTCACAAGTGGGGGTTTCCGGAGGTGGATCTCTTTGCCTCACGTCACAATCACAAGCTCCCAAAGTTTGTGTCTCTGTCTCAGGATCATCTGGCCCTGGCAGTGGACGCCATGTCTCCTGCCTGGAGGGATCTGGGGTTCCTGTACCTGTTTCCCCCCTTCTCCATGGTAGGCATGGTGGTGCGCAAGCCGGCTCTAGAGGGTGCGCCAGCAATTCTGGTGGCCCCAAGGTGGCCAAGACAGGTTTGGTTCGCAGACGTCGTAAGGCTGGCGGTAGATCAGTATCGGCTGCCCCTGTTTCCAGACCTGATCTCTCAAGGTCCACTACGTTACCCCAATTTACAAATGCTGGCTTTGACGGCGTGGCTGCTGAAACCTCCATCTTAAGGGAGGAAGGTTTGTCTGAGGCTGTGATTCAGACTCTTGTTAGAGCTAGGAAGAGATCTTCCTCTAACATATACTACAGGACTTGGAGGTCCTATATTGACTGGTGTGAGGCAAGGTCTTTGCCTTGCAGGGTGTTTTCGATTCCTAGGATCTTGGAGTTTCTTCAACACGGTCTGGACCTGGGGTTCCAGCTTAGTACCTTGAAAGGGCAGGTCTTTTCCCTGGCGGTCTTCTTTCAAAGGTCTTTTGCTCTGCATCCTCTGGTTAAGACCTTTTTCGAGGGGGTCACTCATGTGCGGCCCCCTAGAAAGCCTTTTGTGCCCCTTTGGGATTTTAATTTGGTTCTGTCGGCCCTCCAGGGGCCTCCTTTTGAGCCGGTGCAGGATGTTGCACGTTCTGTGTTCACTCAAAATGTTGCCTTTTTGGTGGCTATTACCTCTGTTCGGCGTGTCTCTGAGTTGGCGGCTCTGTCCATTTAGGCCCCTTACTTTGAGAGACACCAGGACAAGGTGGTTTTTCGCTTTAAGCCAGATTTCCTTCCTAAGGTGGTTTCTGCCTTCCACCTCAATCAGGATGTAGTTCTCCCTTCCTTGTGTCCTAAGCCTAGCAATGACAAGGAGAGGGTTTTGCATTCTTTGGATGTGGTTCGTTGTGTGAAGTACTATTTGGTGGCTACTTCTCCTTTTCGTAAGACGGACGCCTTGTTCGTGGTGCCCTCCGGGCCCAGGAAAGGTTTGGCACCCACCAAGTCTACCATTAGTAAATGGATACGCCAGGCCATTGTTGGGGCCTATACTGCCAAGGGGAAGGTTCCCCCTTTTCATATCACTGCTCATTCTACTCGTGCTGTTGGGACTTCTTGGGCCTTTCAGCATCAGGCTTCTGTTGAACAAGTTTGTAAGGCTGCTACTTGGTCTTCCGTTCATTCCGTTTTCCAAGTTTTATAAGGTTGATGTGCGGGCCTCAGCGGATGCTGTTTTTGGCCGCAAGGTTCTGCAAGCTGCAGTGGTTTAAAATTTGTGCATTTTTGCCGTATTGGGATCCCCACCTATGATGGACACTGCTATTGGATGTCCCACATGTCATGAATATTGGAAGCAGGGTGTGGGACATACTTGGAATAATACCATTTTGTGATTACTCACCTGTAAAATGGGTATTATAAGTATGTCACACACCCCGCTTCATCCCGCCCTTTTGTATTCTGGATCCTTTATATGGTGAACCTTTTATTGTTAAGTTTGTTATAATTGGCTCTTCCTGGTCCCCTTACTGCTGTCCTATACTGGGGAATGTGTGGGAGGTCCCAGGTATTTATGGACCGGGAGGGGCTTCCTTTTTTTCCTGTCATCTCTGCAGAAGTTCGCCCTCTACAGGTCATTACCCACATGTCTTGAATATTGGAAGTGGGGTGTGTGACATACTTATAATACCCATTTTACAGGTGAGTAATCACAAAATGGTATTTTTTGCCATCTCTGCAGTCCAGCGCCCTCTGGTGGAGGTAATCCCATCTGTAAGGAATTATCATCTGGAGCAGGTCGTGCTGCATACTTAAAATACCAATTCTACAAGGTGAGTAATCACAGAATTGTATTTTTTATAACCTTCTGTGGCTGGTACTGGAGGGCCTCCTCAGTATAGTCCAGGCACCTAAACTGGGTCTTGAGCAAACCGAATGCAACTTCTACCACTGCCCTGACCTTGGCATGATCCCGAGTTATAGGAAGCATGTGCCTGAGTTTGACGCCGCAAAATGGGGGTCATCAGCCACTGTGGCAGCGGGTTGCCAGAATCACCTACAATATAAAAAAAACATTAACACTTTATCACCACAAGAAAATGTAAAAACATGAAATATTAAAAAATGGATTGTGGGAGAGAGGTGGCGCTTCCACAGTTACACAAGTTCTACATGAATGTATAACATCAGCAACTAAGGAGGAATAATGACAATACTTACCAAGTAGCCACCCACTGACAGCTCACCAGACTCAAACTGACCTAATAGGGAAGAATTCTGAGGATTGAAGGCATCATGGGTCAGGCCTGGATATCCTGCCATAACACTTAAGAATCTAAGATCGGGACCAGCAACACATCGTACTTTAATGCTATGTCCCATCTTGCAGTCCCTGCACAAAAAACACAGAGCACAAAGGTCAATAGCTGAGCAGCATTCAAGCAAACCTACACTGACAGAACAGATGCTAAGCAGAAAGGGACAAGCACTGGTATGACTGTCTTTGGGTAAGTACGGAAATGGGACTAGTGTGTTTTAGGGGCCATAGGTGGATCTTTATTGGGGTCTTGGGGACTGGGGTAATCTATGTGCAAGTTGGGAATTCCCAACCTTTTTTAACACGAGAGCCATATTCAACACCGAGTGTAGGTCAGGTGCCATGTATACCGTAGATTATAGAAGCCATAAACCCCTTAGAATATGCAAAAAAGTGCCATAAGGTAATGATATATTAACAGTTAAGTGACATTCAAACCAAACCAACTGCATCCATCCCCAGGGCCATTCAGATTGTCAACTTGACTTGCTGCAGTAGTGGCTCCCTATAACATTATTATTGTCATTCCTATTTAGTGAGTGCATTGGACTGACCCATATTTTCACAATAGTTGATAAAGGCGGACTAAATTGCTAGGCACTTGATTTCTATATACACACATTATTTCATATACAGGGCATTCAGTGTATTTACATAGTGCACTGAATCTTAGAGGAGAATAATCTGATGCCCCTGTATCCTGAATGTGTGTCATTTTTTAGTTTGTGGTATCACCATGAAAAAATGTACATGAACAGGGAATGAACATACAAATTCAATGTAAAACGTGTCCAAGGTTGAGCTGGATTGCAGGACCCTGCACTAGTGAAAAACAAATAAGGATCTATAATGAGAAAATCATTTTTTTATTAAGGACATTACTAAAGTTAGATTGTTTATTTAGTAATTGTTCTGTATCTTTGCTACTTTTTATCATTTAATTTGGAAATCATAATCAGATAGAAGTGATTATTTCCAAGCTTAGACATTAGCAGAAAGTAACTACTGGCATGTGTAATGTAACTCTGATGACTGTTCTGGAATTTTAAAATAAGACACAGTTTCCAGCCAAATCTTTAACCCAGAAAGAATTCCCTGAGTAGAACATATGTGCATCATTATAACTTGAATCATATTTTCTTGTTTAATTTTTAGTCAGTCCTTGGAAGAATTTTAAACAGCTTTGGCAAGAAAAGTTCTTGTTGCCCAGCTGGCTGTAAAACCTACACACTGTTTGCCCCGATCTTATGTCTTAAATCACACACTGTATTGTGAGCCAATGATATGCCAGGCAAATACACATTTTAAAGTTCCACCATCTTAAACCTAAAGAAGAAGAAACAAATGTGGCTAGATCAGTATTCTTTGAAATGTAATGTAAGGTACTGAGTAAATCTGTGTGGCAGTTATTGATTTCCCTTGTTTTTTTTTTTTTAACAAACATCTCTCCAGCGGCATCAGAGGGAGGAAGATGAGCTGCTTTTTTATTCTTTTTTAAAGAAACCTGTAAAACTAAAAAAATAATTGTGAGATTTCTTCCAGAAAACTGCACCCACATCAAGAAGCCTGATACGCCTAGAAAGCTTAAGGTGTGTACTTCCAGAGAACATATAGTTTGTTGGGGGAGCCTCCTGAGCAGGAAAGGGTGTCTACCAATATATATGTGGTACCATTATAACTGGGAGAAATGGGGCTTTTACATGCAATAAGATTTTATTGAAAAACTTACCTTTTTATTACAAAAAACACTACAAATTAAAAAAAAACTGATTTTACCCCAAAATATTGAGAATACACGTAAAAAATTAGACATTTTACTTTAAAGTACAGACTGAAAAAGAACAATATCTAATTTTCCTGGGAAATCCTTGGAAATCCAACACAGGTAGAGCAGAATAGTGAAAAATGGCTTGGCAACAGAGGGTGACAAAAAATCTAGATAGGCTGGCAGTTAAAGGGTTAAGCTTCTGGTGCTGGCATTAACATAGTGCAGCTGCTCTCTTTTCCTTTCCCCCACTGTTCATGTGACATGCATGTCACATTGCTGATCTTGGGCTTGGGTGGTATGGTTGGGTTTACTTTTAGTGCTAGATCTTCCATCAATTGTTTATTAAATTGTTCCCCTCTCTTAGGTCACCTCCTTTCTCTGTTATTTCTGGGGGAGGAGTGTTTTTCTACTGTATGTGTGTTCCCTCTCTTAACGCTACTCTTGATCTCGTCTCCCCACTCCACTCTTCCATGCTCCTTCAATCTATATCTTTATTCAGACATTCTTTAAAATTGCGGCATTTCAGGAAGGTCACAGCACTCCAGTATGACAGACATGATCCCAGACACAAATGTGCATGGTAGTTGAATTTTTTTTTTTAATTCTTTATTTAAATTTTTCAAAATTGTACAAGTTAGAATCAGCTGGTAGAGGAAAAAGAAATGAAGGGAAAAGAGAAAACAGGTGAGTGTAGAATATTAAGAGGAAGGAAAGCACATGGGGGGAATGGAAGGGATTTCATGAGGCAGGGGGGAAGGAAAAGATAAGGAAGTAGGAGGACTAAGGAGTGGTGGGGAAGATAGGGAGGGGCGCCATGCCCATGTGTCCCACTGCCAGTGGGGGGAAGGTAGGACAGGAAGCAGCACCCCGGCTTAGGGCCCGGGGCAGGTCTCCTCCCTCCCCTCTGACTCGTGTCAGGTCTCGATTGAACGGGGGAAGTGCAGGGTTAATTATAGCTTTGCTGGGAATCGGAACATATACCAAGGTGTCCACACAATCCTGGTCTCCTCTTCCTTATCCTGGACGGCAGCCGTCAGTTCCTCCATTTCCTTTATTCTATCCACTTTCCTGATCCAGTCGTTTTATCTTGGGATATCTTGGTTTTCCATAGCCTGGAGAGCAGTGCTCTAGCCGCATTGATCAGATGCCTTAGCACCGATTTCTTGTAATTAGTGATGCTACTTCCAGTGTGGTGTAGAATCATAAGTACCGGGCAACACAAGTCTTGTGAGCCCGTTACCTTGGTCATGGTCTCCGAGATTTTTGCCCAAAAAGATGTGATTTTGGGGCATGACCATAGAATGTGGAGCAGTGACCCCTCCTCTGATTCACATCTCCAGCATACAGGTGAGGATCCCGGGAAGATATATGCCAACCGTTTTGGAGTGTATTACCATCTAGTTAAGTATTTGTAGTTGGTTTCTTGAATTTGTGCGGAGATTGATGATTTGCGAGCTAGTGAGAAAATTTTCTTCCAGTCTTCTGTTCTGAATTTCTTGCCTAAATCTCTCTCCCATTCCCTGCAGAAGCCAGGGACCGGATCCTGTTCCTCCTCTAGGAGTTGGAAGATCTGTGAGATTACCCCTCTCGGGGGGTCTTTGTGAGTGATCAGTATCTCAAATTGTGTAACTCCTCGCCCTAGTAGATTTTTGGGCCCTACCCTTTGCAGAAAGTGTTGGGAAACAGTAGATACCAAGGGTCTAGTTGAGAGTTGTTCCACCTATTCCTCAGTTCCTCAATACGATACCAGTCCTGCCCCCTCAATAGATCCTGACCCCTGATCATTCCCAGATCCCCCAGCTCCCCACTGCTTGGGGCTTCAGGCTAAGAGGGAGTTCTGGGTTACCTACTAGTGGGATCAGAGGATATGGCCAAGGTGAGATTTCCTCTCTTCCCCTGACTCCATCCCAAACATCAAGGATAGCTTTAATCAGCCCACCTGCTCGAAGTTGCTGACGACCATGATATCTCCTTTAATGGGTTCCCCGTAGATCCGGCTTCAACCTTGACCCATTTCTTGGTTTCTTCGTTTCTCCGTTTCTCATCCAGTCCACTGTTCTCTGCAGGTGGGCTGCTTGCCAATATTTCTTCAGGTTTGGTACTGCCAGGCCTCCTCTGGATCTATGGCGTTGTAGAAGTGTGAATTTAATTCTCGGCTTCTTGTTCGCCCATATGAAGTTTATAAATATTGTGTTCAAGTTCCTGAAGTAGTTTGCTGGTATGTGGCACGGAAGGGTTTGAAACAGATATAGAATTGTGGGCAGGATTATCATTTTTATGGCACTCATCCATCCCAGCCACGTGAGTGAAAGGGTACTCCAGCTCGTTAAGTCAGACTTGACTTTGTTGAGTAGTGGGATGAAGTTATACCGGAAGATTTCACTAACTTCATTCGGGATCTTTGTGCCCAGATAAGTCAATACCGATGGGGTCCATTTAAATGAAAAGCAGGACCTAATGGGCGCCAACACGGCTTCTGGTAGTGCCACATTGAGCGCCTCCGATTTATCAAAATTGAGTTGGAGAGTTTTCCAAACGTTTAAAATTCCTTCATAAGGACCGGGAGCCCTATCGTTGGGTTAGAGATGAACAACAGAAGATCATCTGCGTATGTCGATATCTTATGCTCGACTCCCTTCACATGGATTCCTTTAAAGTCTGTTATTTCTTGCATGTCTCAAAAAGGGCTCCACTACCAGGGCGAAAATAAGGGGTGACAAGGGGCAGCCCTGTCTGGTTCTATTAGCTATCCGGAAAGGAGGAGAGAGAGTACCGTTTGCTTTTACTCTGGCCTGGGGAATAGAATATATACCTCGGATGTATTTGAGTGCTCTACCCTGGAGTCCGATATGTTTCAACACTTCGAACGTGAAATTCCAGTCCACTCGGGCGAACGCATCATCGGGGAATCCTCCATCCGCGATCTATGTATCAGGTTTAGGGTCCTAATCGTGTTATCCCTGGCTTCCCTGCCAGGGATAAAACCGCACTGGTCTCCATCAACCAAACCCGGTAGGTATGCCGCTCGGCGAGTCGCCAGGATTTTAGTGAACAATTTGAGGTCCACATTTAAAAGTGATATAGGACGGTAACTTTTGCAACTCATAGGGTTTTTTCCTGCCTTGTGTATCACCGTGATGTGGGCTTCCAAAGCTTCCATTGGGAATAGCATGGGCTCGTCCTCTTCTGCGGTCGTATTAAAAGCACAAAGAAATTGTTTGTTCAGAATGTTCTCAAATTTTTTGTAGTAAGCAATAGTCAGCCCATCTGGGCCTGGTGACTTCCCATTCGGGGATGTTTTTATTGCTTGGTGCAATTCCGCATGTGAGATTGGCTCCCCCAGCTTGTTGATGGCCTTGTCTTCCAGTTTTGGCATGCCAGAAGTAACTATGTATTGTGTCATTCGGGACAGGTCTCTCTGGGTGCTCCCCACCCCCTGCGGCCTCAAGTTGTATAGTCCGTGATAGTATTCTTGGAACACCCTGGCTATGTCCTCTGTTTTGTGTTGTTTCTGCTGTCTTGCGTCCATTATTGCTTCGATGAAGTTGAGGGATTGTTGCTTCTTCATAGCTCTGGCAAGAAGCGAGCCGCTTTTATTTCCCCATTCGTAGTAAAATCGTTTGCATTTCTTTATGGTGAATGCCACCTTACCTAGTAATAGGGAGTTTAATTGTTCTCTGCAAGAGGTTAACTCTTGTAATGTGTCCCGTATCTGGGGTTCTTTATGCCTCTGTTCGAGGGTTTGGATTTCTGAGAGTAGGCGGTCCCTCCCCAGCGTGTGCGCTTTTTTCAGCCTGGACGCATGCTGGATAAGTACTCCTCTTATCACTGCCTTGTGCGCCTGCCATACAGTCATTGGGGGTACCTCTCCCGAGCAGTTCAATGTGAAATATTCAGTAAGGGCAGTTTGAACTGCTTGTTCCGTTACTGAGTCCCTTAGCAGGTTTTCATTTAGGCGCGATGTCCACTCTCTTTTACTATTTTCAGTTGTTGTCAGGGATAACCACACTGGGCTGTCGTCCGATAGGGACGCTGGTCCTATGCCGGGACTGGTCACTCTGGGTAGTAGGCTATGATATATTAGTATATAATCCAGTCTCGCGTAGGTCAAGTGGACCGTCAAAAGTGTGAATAATCTCTACCCTTAGGGTTGAAGATTCTCCAAGGATCACACAACTGTAATCTATGTAAGGCCTGTTTCACCTTCCGTAATCCCCCATACGGTATAGAGGGCTTGCCGGTTGATGAATCAAGAATCTGTTCCAGGGTGATGTTTAGGTCTCCTCCAAGGAGCATTCTCCCCTCCTGGAAGTCTGACAGCTTCTCCAGGAACTGCAAGAGGAAATCTACTTTGCCACTATTGGGGACGTATACTGAGACCATTGTATACATCTCTCCCGAAATTGTACCTTTGATCATTATGAATCTGCCCTCGCAGAAATTTCCAGCATCTGGAAGGGACCATCCTTGGCTAATAATAGCCAATTTAGAGGTCGAGAAGGAACTGGTAGTTGAATTTTATTTGAAAATGTCATAAACTACTCTTTTTAGTTTGGGGAGTCTCCTGGGCAGGATTAGGTGTCTACCAATATATATGTGGCACTATAGTGATCGGGAGGAATATGGCTTTTACACGTAATATGGTTTTCTTTAAAAACTTTTTTAACTTTTTAAAAAAAAATTTAATTTTAAAAAGGCGTCAGTTTAAAAAATATAATTTTTTTTTATTTTTCATTTTGTACCCAAACATATTAAGAAAATGCTGAAATTATAAACAAGACATTTCATGTTATAGCCCAAACTCTGCTGAAAAAAAAAACAATATATGTGTTTCTTGGAACTCCCTGCAAAAGTCACAGGTAAACATACGTAGCGCAAAAGGGTGAAAAATGGCCTGGCAAAAGAGGGTGACAAAATCTCCAGGTAGGCTGGCACTGAAAGGGTTAAATACAAGTCATTTATAAAATAATGAACCCAAATTGTAATGCAATATGTGAATTATATCCCTCAAACAATGTTGCTGGGAGCCAGGAACTGTGTGGAGTAGACCTGATCGGGGGCATTATTTCTCTACCTAGGCTGTTATATCTTTTTTAACAATAGATCTTTATCGAAGCAGACGATACAGTAAGGCACACTGCACATACCAGTTCCAAACAACAGTTTTCGTCACACAATTGTACAGGCAATACAGTGTAATCGTCACAATCAAACAACTCCCATGATACACCCACTGGACTGCACAAATAGACAGCCCTCCCTGTTCCCGTCCACCGCTTTTTTAATCTTGGATAGGGATAAGGACGGGGAAGGGATGAGATGGGGACGTACTGGGGGGGGGGAGGGGGACGGAGTAGGGGCTTAGGGGGAGAGAGGTAACAAGGGGGGAGTCGGAGGGTCAGGGGGGGAGCCCGGCCCCCCGGCACGAACAGAGACAGATAAGAAAGGGAACGGAGACTGGGGAGAGGATCGAGGACAAACATAGGGGATCCCCCCCAGCGACCCCGTCCAGACAGGATATCAATAGAACAGAGTAAAACCAAATTAATCAAAGTAAAGCTTACAGAGCCCAGAAAGCCAGGAGGTCCCCACGGGGCGAGAAGGGGAGGGAGGAGAGGACGCGCCAGAGGCACCGCATCTGTATGTAGGCAAGGCCGCCTAGGTCAGGCCCCCCGATCTCCCGGTCTCCTCCTAGGCGGTTATATCTTAATTTATCTTAATTTTGGCGGGAGCTGTGAAACCTGAGCCAAATTTAAGGGCAGAACTGACAGGTCACCCAACCTTAAAACCTGGAGTCTAAGACCAACCCTTGTCTTCGCTAGTGTCCCCTCAGGGGAAGATAGGCTGGGCTGCAAGGATGCGCCAGGTTGTGAGGCCAGGTAATGTAAAGCCAGTGTGTTAGGCTAGGTTAACACAGTGCCTGAGGGGCCAGGGGAGTAGTGAAGTCTGTTAAACAGAATGCAGTCAGTGGATCAAACAGGTTTAGAATTAGTAGACAGGCGCAGGATCATGAGCGAGAATTAAGCCAGAGGGCAGTCCAGAAAACTAGTGAGTTGTCAGGGTAGTCCCCGCGTCACAACTGTAAATCACAGATTAGTTCCAGAAGCCACAGGCAAGTAGCATTGTGATTAGTGGCACCCTAATTGGACCAAAATAGAAGATTTTGACTATCTTGGGTTTGATCCTTGCCCTCAGAGGTACCCCAATAGGGGAAGCCTTGCTGTATGAAACCCCCCAGGTTGCCCGAGCAAACTCACCTCTTCCCGGTCCTATGTGTGACCGCTCGTCCAATCATCCAAAGCTCTCACATGCGCCGTTGGACCGGAAAAGAAGGTGAGTTTATGGGCGACCTGGGGGGTCTCACACAGCAGCGCATTCCAATTTTGGATGCACGGGGGGGGAGGAAATAAATCGGCAGATCTCTGTGGGTTTTGGTTTACTTTAATTGTCTGTTCATGTGCCTGCGTGTGTGTGTGTGTGTGTGTGTGTGTGTGTGTGTGTGTGTGTGTGTGTGTGTGTGTGAATTAGTGCACGTGTGGGTTACTGTGAAGTTCCTTCTCTGGCAGGGATCGAAACTGAAAGAGCACATTGATGTGCTCAGGCATGTGTGCACCTGTAAAGACCTAGGGATTATGGAGGCCTTCTGACACTTGCAAACTGCCGTACCCAGATACGCTAAAGAAGGTTCAACTTCTTCCCATTTGCACAACCCAAGTCTCTTCCAGCCGAATCAGGAAATAAAGTGCCCAGGGGTTCCACCCAGCCCCCAGCTACCCCCTAGGTGTATCACTCTAGGCAACCAGATTCTGATGTGCAAGAAGGGGAATAGAGCAAGAACAAAGGGGGGTGGGAGCAGCTCAATCACTATTATTTATACAAAATTATTAATATTATTCAGGGCCTGGGAACTAATTTACCGCCAAGTTTAACCCTCTCATCAACTAAATATCAAGCAACAAACATGTCTAGCTATGTGGAAAGACAGAGATTTGGTTGCATATATCTGCAGATACATGTGGAAGCCACACTGCCCCGGCAAGGCACTCTGTGTTTAGTGTGGTCCCTACTCTTAGTTCTGAGTCCCCAAAGTTGGGACATGCAATGCAGACAAATAACTGAGAGCTACTTACCTGGGAAGCTGCCAGCCTCCCTTTAGAACACTTCACAGGGAGAAATCCATATTGACTGAATTCCTCCCTGCTTGTGCTCATGGCAATTCAAATGAACAAAGGGGGGTGGGAGCAGCTCAATCACTATTATTTATACAAAATTATTAATGTTATTCAGGGCCTGGGAACTAATTTACCGCCCAGTTTAACCCTCTCATCAACTAAATATCAAGCAACAAACATGTCTAGCTATGTGGAAAGACAGAGATTTGGTTGCATATATCTGCAGATACATGTGGAAGCCACACTGCCCCGGCAAGGCACCCCCTTTATTCATTTGAATAGAACAAGACACAGAGACATAGAGCAAGACACAAAAGGAGAAATTAAAACTCTTCACCATAAGCATGGACTGCATGTATGGGACTGAATCAACGGCAGGGGACAGAAAGCCCTGCCACACACCCTGATCTGCATCAGAGGTGAAAGACCATAACAGTGTAAAGTAAATGACCATTTTACATTTTTGTAAATGTTATACCTTTCCATTATATATTTTATGTGACAACATTAAAGAGTTATTAACCCCCCCACCCCCAACAAAAAAAAACACTCCCTTCACTTCTGCGCAGCAGCGGAAGTCCTGTCAGCTGCCCAGCGCTGAGAGAGAGTCGGAGTGGCCTGTGCGAGCTGCACAGGAGTATAAGTTAGTGCCTTTTTTCTTTCTTTGCCTTCAGTAACCCTTTAAAAATATGACATTTGGATACAATGTAATATACCTAGTATAACCGTGTACATTTGGTGTGCACTTATAATAACTCAATACACAGACATTAATGTCTAAATCCCTGACAACGAAAGTGAGCCCCTGTGAAAGTGGCCAAATTGGCATTATTTTGTGAGCCCACAATATTTTCCAGCATTGTCTTAACTCTCTTGGGCAAGGGATCCTCTTCATCTCCTCCATAATTACATCACAGAGCTGGTGGATATTAGAGACCTTAAGTATGCCCCACAGATGTTCAATAGGATTTAGGCAATGCGAAATGGAAGAATGCCACACTGCCTATGAGGGATGGGAGGGGAGAATGCCACATTGCCTATGGGAATGGGAGGAGGGAATGCTACACTACCTATGGGAAGGAAGGCGCCACACTGCCTATGGGAATGGGAGGGGGGATGCCACACTGCCTATGGGAATGGGGGATGGCACACTTCCTCTGGGAAGGAGGGGATGCCACGCTGCCTATGGAAATGGGAGGGGGAAATGCCACAATGCCTATAGCAATAGAAGGGGGATGCCATACTGCCTTTGGGAAATGGGAGGGGGGAATGCCACTCTGCCTATAGGGAATGGGATGGGGGGATGCCACACTGTCTATGGGAAAAAGTAGGGGGGAATGCCACACTGACTATGAGGAATGGAAGGGGGAATGCCACACTGCCTATAGGGAATGTGATATGGAGGAATGCCACACTGTCTATGGGAAATGGTAGGGGGGAATGCCACACTGACTATAGGGAATGGGATGGGGGAATGCCACACTGCCTATAGGGAATGTGATATGGAGGAATGCCACACTTCCAATGGGAAATGGGTTGGGGGGTGCCACACTGCCTATGGGGAATGGGAGGGGGATGTAATTGAAGGATTCTGCACCTTGCCTTTTATTTAGTTCACAACATTTGGTTCAGAATATTATTTTTCTTATTTTCCTCCTCCAAATCCTAGGTGTGTCTTATGGGCAGGTGCGTCTTATAGGGTTAAACATACGGTTATCCCTTCTTGCTTTAAAATGTGCCACGGGGCCGATGGCCTACTTATTACTATCTATAATTAATCACTCCCTTTGGGGTACTTGTTTGGAACTTCTTGTCGCTAGGGGGTACTTGACGTCAAAAGGTTCAGAACCACTGTGTTAGACTATTCAGCTTTTTTTTAGAAACCTAAAGCTGCACATATTAAAGACTTTTGGCCTACCATCCCGTGACACAGATCAAAAATTTAACTCCTTTGAACTGCTATAGGGTCCATATTTAGAAGCAGAGCTGAACACTACTGGCAGTATGTTCAAGACCATGGTCAAGTAGGGACCACATATTTAAAACTTTGCAGAAACTGAAAACATAACATCTTCTTATGAGGGAGGTATATTTAATTTGTATTTTAGGTTTATTTACATGCTTATTTTTCATTACAAACTGCCAAAACATATGTGGCAACATTTCCTAAATTACACATGTAAAATCTTATATTTAACATAGACTTTTCTTACCAACTGTTGGATTTCTTTTTTAAGGGAAAAAAAAACCTTCAGCTTAATGAATCTTTTACAAGTATACAGCACGTCCTGTTTCACTAAATTCTTTACGTCTGGGTTATCCACCACAAGGTGGCACAGTGGACTGCAGAAAAGACTTGTGGCATCTCCCGGCCCTATAAAAGGCCAGGAACCTCCCACAAATTCCCAGTTTCCTTCTGCAGTCTGTACTGCGAAGATAGAAGATGGCTCTCTATATTGCGCAGCCGAGCGGGGCTTACCAGCCTGTGGCCCTGCAGGACTATTTCCACCCATTCTGGACCCACTGCCTCCCAGCCTCGGCTGACTGGTTCGGGCGAAGGTAGGACGGCACCAGGGTCAGGTGCTTGGGGAGCGCTGCTCCAACCGCAATCCCTGTACCATACAAGGGTAGTCGGTTCAGGCTTATGGTGAGCCTTCTTTGGGATTCCCTACCCTGCTGATATATTTTTGTGCCCTTCCTCGAGTGGGGTATCCCCTGTGAGTGACGGTGTCAGGGTATGTGGGCCCTGCGCCCAGAAGGTACTTGCGCTGCAGTCTGGGTTGCCTGCTATGCTGCCCAGCTCTGCGCCCCCTTCTACATCACCTACCCCCCCCCGCGCCTGCATTTGACCCCTAGTGAGGGACATGCTAGCGGGGAATCACATTATGACTATTAAAGGGCTGCTCAAGTGCCTTCTGGATAATGCCTCGGATGCCAATAGGGGGGAGGAGTATAGATCCCTCCTGCTTTGCTATGAATTTGTTGCGTTTATTCTTTCTGCTATGGATGATGCGGTCAGGATGTGTGGTAAGACTTCTGCCCTTTTGGTGGCTATACGCCGCTCTGTTTGGCTGCGTCAGAGGGCGGCTGATAATGCTGCTAAGAAGGCTCTCACTGGCTTCCCCTTTACTGGGCTACAGCTCTTTGAGAGTCTGGATCTGTTTGCCAAGGATGGTAGGCTGCCTCAACGCAGGAGGCAGCCGCGGCCCTTTCGGGGGGCTGGTTCTTCCCTCCCCTCCTTCTGTACTCCCAGGTCTGCCCGGGGTGCACCATTTGCGGGGACACGTAGAGACCCTTGGGGCCAGGGTAGAGGCCGTGGACGCCCCGGCCTCTCATGGGGTCCCAAGTCCAAATCTTCCCCCAAGCCCCCTCAGGCATGAGGAGGCGCCCTCATCCATCCGGGTGGGGGGGGCGGTTGCGGCTCTTTGCTCACGTCTGGAGACTGCGCGTTGCAGACCGGTGGATTCAGGGGGTGGTGTTCTCCGGGTACAAGATAGAGTTTGCAGCCTGGCCGCCCCCAAGATTCATCAGATCCCGGATGGCTCAAATCCCCCTGTCAGCTCAGGGCTTGCGACTTGTGGTAAAGCCTTTTGGAATAGTGGGTCATCTGCCCGGTGCCCTTCCGGGAAAGGGGCAGAGGCTTCTACTCCAATCTGTTCACGGTTCCCAGAATCCTGAGGCCCATCCTGGATTTGAAGCGCCTCAACAAATTTGTCAGGTTCAAGCATTTTCGCATGGAGACTCGGCGCTCGGCAGTCAGTACCTTGCGCCCGGGCGACTTCATGACTTCTGTGGACATCAAAGATGCTTACCTTCATGTTCCAATCTTTCCAGGTCATCAGAGATTTCTCAGGTTTGCTCTGGAGGATCAGCACTACCAATTTGTGGCCTTACCGTTCGGTCTTACCTTGGCCCCTCGGGTCTTCACCAAGGTGCTGGCGGAGGTGATGGCTCTGTTGAGATCTCAGGGCATTTGCATCCTTCCTTATCTGGACGACATTCTGATGCGTCTCAGTCCTTCCATCAAGCCGAGCTGGATACCCAGATGGTGGTCTCCACACTCAAATCCTTCGGCTGGGTGATCAACCATCCCAAGTCTTCACTGTCTCCGTCCTTAGTGAGGTCCTTTCTGGGCATGACTCTTTTTCTTTTTTTCTTTTTCTTTTTTTCTGCCTCAGCAGAAGGTGGAGAGCCTGCAGACGCAGGCACGGTCTCTACTTTCTTGTCCTCATCCTTCTATTTGGCAGGGAATGCAGTTGGTGGGCCTGATGGTGTCATGCTTCGAGGCGGTCCTCCATGCTTAGTTTCACATGAGACCTCTTCAGCTGCACCTCTTGTCAGTGTGGGATCGGGACCCTGTGTCCCTGGATCAGGAATTTGCTCTGTCCCCTTTGGTCAGTCAGTCCCTCTCATGGTGGCTGGTCTCAAGGAATCTCCTAGTGGGCAAAGTCTCTGAAGTTCCAGGGTCAGTGGGGCCCTCAGGAGAATCAACATTCTGGAACTGCGGGCGATAAGGTTGGTTCTCTCCCAGTTGACCCCACACGTTCAGGATCGGGCTGTTCAGATCCGTTCGGGACAATCAGACGGCTGTTGCCTACATCAATCATCAGGGAGGGACTCCAAGCAAGCGAGCCCTCAAGGAAGTGTCCCTGATACTGTCCTGGGCGGAGGAGAATGTCCCCTGCATATTGGCAGTTTACATCCCGGGAGTGGAAAACCTGGAGGCAGACTCCTTGAGCAGGGGCATGTCTCGTCTGGGGGAGTTGTCCCTCAGCAACAGGGTGTTTCGCTCCCTGTGCCGCTGCTGGGGTCTTCTGGATGTCCCGTCACAATCACAAGCTTTCATTCTTTGTCTCTCTGTCACAGGACCCTCTGGCCTTTGCCACGGATGCTCTAGCAATGCCTTGGAAGGGGTTTCGGCTCCTCTATGTGTTCCCTCCGTTTCCTCTGTTGGGCAGGGTGCTGCGCAAGATAGCCCAGGAAGGGGTGCCAACCATTCTGGTGGCCCCCTGTTGGCCAAGAAGGGTGTGGTTCGCAGACATCGTGCAGTTGGTAGTAGATCAGTATGTCCTGCCCAAGGATCCAGATCTGCTCACTCAGGGGCAGCTGCGCCATCCCAATTTACAAATGCTGGCTTTGACGGCTTGGCTGCTGAAACCTCCATCTTGATGGAAAAGGGGTTGCCTGCCTCTGTTGTTAATACCATGATTAGGGCTAGGAAGAAGTCCTCGTCCTCCATCTACTATAATGTATGGCATGGTTATATTGACTGGTGTGAGTCTAAGTCGTTTCCCTGTCGGGTGTTTTCTGTCCCTAGGATTCTGGAGTTTCTGCAACATGGTTTTGATTTGGGCCTTCAACTTAGTACCCTCAAAGGTCATGTTTCAGCTCTGGCAATTTTTTTCCAAAGATCTTTTGCCAGTCACCGTTTGGTTAAGACTTTTGTGGTGTGGAGACCAGATGGTGGTCTCCACACTCAAATCCTTCGGCTGGGTGATCAACCATCCCAAGTCTTCACTGTCTCCGTCCTTAGTGAGGTCCTTTCTGGGCATGACTCTTTTTCTTTTTTTCTTTTTCTTTTTTTCTGCCTCAGCAGAAGGTGGAGAGCCTGCAGACGCAGGCACGGTCTCTACTTTCTTGTCCTCATCCTTCTATTTGGCAGGGAATGCAGTTGGTGGGCCTGATGGTGTCATGCTTCGAGGCGGTCCTCCATGCTTAGTTTCACATGAGACCTCTTCAGCTGCACCTCTTGTCAGTGTGGGATCGGGACCCTGTGTCCCTGGATCAGGAATTTGCTCTGTCCCCTTTGGTCAGTCAGTCCCTCTCATGGTGGCTGGTCTCAAGGAATCTCCTAGTGGGCAAAGTCTCTGAAGTTCCAGGGTCAGTGGGGCCCTCAGGAGAATCAACATTCTGGAACTGCGGGCGATAAGGTTGGTTCTCTCCCAGTTGACCCCACACGTTCAGGATCGGGCTGTTCAGATCCGTTCGGGACAATCAGACGGCTGTTGCCTACATCAATCATCAGGGAGGGACTCCAAGCAAGCGAGCCCTCAAGGAAGTGTCCCTGATACTGTCCTGGGCGGAGGAGAATGTCCCCTGCATATTGGCAGTTTACATCCCGGGAGTGGAAAACCTGGAGGCAGACTCCTTGAGCAGGGGCATGTCTCGTCTGGGGGAGTTGTCCCTCAGCAACAGGGTGTTTCGCTCCCTGTGCCGCTGCTGGGGTCTTCTGGATGTCCCGTCACAATCACAAGCTTTCATTCTTTGTCTCTCTGTCACAGGACCCTCTGGCCTTTGCCACGGATGCTCTAGCAATGCCTTGGAAGGGGTTTCGGCTCCTCTATGTGTTCCCTCCGTTTCCTCTGTTGGGCAGGGTGCTGCGCAAGATAGCCCAGGAAGGGGTGCCAACCATTCTGGTGGCCCCCTGTTGGCCAAGAAGGGTGTGGTTCGCAGACATCGTGCAGTTGGTAGTAGATCAGTATGTCCTGCCCAAGGATCCAGATCTGCTCACTCAGGGGCAGCTGCGCCATCCCAATTTACAAATGCTGGCTTTGACGGCTTGGCTGCTGAAACCTCCATCTTGATGGAAAAGGGGTTGCCTGCCTCTGTTGTTAATACCATGATTAGGGCTAGGAAGAAGTCCTCGTCCTCCATCTACTATAATGTATGGCATGGTTATATTGACTGGTGTGAGTCTAAGTCGTTTCCCTGTCGGGTGTTTTCTGTCCCTAGGATTCTGGAGTTTCTGCAACATGGTTTTGATTTGGGCCTTCAACTTAGTACCCTCAAAGGTCATGTTTCAGCTCTGGCAATTTTTTTCCAAAGATCTTTTGCCAGTCACCGTTTGGTTAAGACTTTTTTTCAGGGGGGTTCTCATGTGCGTCCGTCACGTAAGCCTATGTTACCAGTTTGGGATTTGAATCTGGTATAATCTGCTCTGCAGGGTCGTCCCTTTGAGCCTCTCCGTGAGGCCGCTTTGCCCATTTTGACTCTTAAGGTAGCCTTTTTGGTGGCTATCACTTCTGTCAGGCGTGTTTCTGAGTTGGCGGCGCTTTCCATCAAACCTTATTTTGAGCGACACCAGGACAAGGTGGTGTTTCAGTTTAAGCCAGATTTCTTGCCTAAGGTTGTGTCTGCTTTTCATCTCAATCAGGACATTGTCTTGCCTTCATTGTGTCCTAATCCTGCTAATTCCAAGGAGCGGACCCTGCATTCTTTGGATGTGGTCAGGGTTCTGAAGTTTTATTTGGTAGCTACTGAATCATTCAGGAAGACTGATGCTCTTTTTGTTCTTCCTTCTGGATCTAGGAAGGGTTTGCCTCCAGCTAAATCCACTATCAGCAACTGGATCCGTCAGGTGGTGGTGCAAGCCTATTCTGCTAAGGGGAAGGAACCTCCCTTCCGCCTTACTGTTCATTCCACTCATGCTTTTGGTGCCTCTTGGGCCTTTCAGCACCAGGCTTCTGTTGAACAAGTTTGAAAGGCCGCAACTTGGTCTTCTGTTCATACTTTTTCTAAGTTTTACAAGGTTGATGTTAGGGCCTCAGCTGATGCTGCTTTTGGCCGCAAGGTTCTTCAGGCGGCAGTGGATTAAACTGCCCGCCGTTGTTCTTTGGGGATCCCACCCTACTTTACGGACACTGCTTTTGGATGTCCCAGACGTAAAGAATTTAGTGAAACAGGACGTGCTGTATACTTGGAAAAATACAGTTCTGTGAGTACTCACCTGTAGAATTGATTTTGTAGTATACAGCACGTCCTGTTTCATCCCTCCCTTGTTATCATTATTCTTGGTTACCTCTGTATGGTGATTTGCTCAAATGTTTGGTTGGGGTTTCCTTCATTATTATTCTCCCGGCTTCTTGTCTAACTGCTTTGTAACACTGGGAATTTGTGGGAGGTTCCTGGCCTTTTATAGGTCTGGGAGATGCCACAAGTCTTTTCTGCAGTCCACTGCGCCACCTTGTGGTGGATAACCCAGACGTAAAGAATTTAGTGAAATAGGACGTGCTGTATACTACAAAATCAATTCTACAGGTGAGTACTCACAGAATTGTATTTTTACTGCTCCAGAGATTGTTCAACACCCACATGCTTTTGTAAGCTATTAATATTCTCCTTCAGGCTGGCTGGTGATGCAGGAATATCAGAGCCCTGAAGCATACAGTCTAACTTTACTTGATGATAAGAAAACTAATTTATAATATTTTTGTTTTTATTTTTTTAATTAATTTGAAATGTATGAGCAAAGACCGATGTGTGTTAGCTGGCCTGCAACAATGGTGGAGCGACCATTTAGGAGCATACAGCGTATAGGTGTTTGTTACTACAGGCATACTGTAAGTCACTAACAATGCCCTTTCTTTCATAGAATGTACAATCAAAAAAAGATGTTAGTATAATGACTGTAAAATATTTTTGAAGCACCAACATATTCTCACTCATTAATTCAAAGTCCCTGTCCAGATATTCAAATAAAAAAAATCTACATTCACCTCATACCCCCCCCCCCCCCCCCCCCCGCAGCTCCTCAATGCAGCACTGCCTTCCTATGATGAGGGAGAAAGAGGGAGAGCGATTCTGATTCCGTGGTCCAGCATCGGGGAGACTTGGCATTTCCATTAAATCAGCTTTACTCCCTCTAACAAGTCTCTTCAATTCTGCAGTTTCTTCATGCTTTGTCTTCTTTTCTTTCTTTTACAATGATTTTTATTGTTTATAGAAAAGCGGTAGTAGACAATACAAAATTTGGGTAAAGACATTCTGTGGACTTCATCAGCAACAGCATATACTAATAAAATGACAAAACCAGCATTTATAAAAAGTTCACATTACATAGTCCAAGGAGAAAAAGAATGCAAAATGCAAAAAGTTGCAAATAAACACAAGGTAACAAGTGGTTATTGTAAGAAGCAGTTATCATCATTTTGTCAATAACGAGGCTTAACCTCTAACTTTATGTATGCCATTACATGAGAGCCGAACAGCAAGAACAGAAGAAGGGGTGGGGGAAAGGAGAACCCACTAACACGAAGCAAAGGGAAAAGGGAAGAGAAGGGAGTGATCAAGGGGTGATACATTAGGAAGAAAGAGAGGGGGGGAGGATAATAGGGAGCTGGGGGGGGGGGGGGAGGGGGGAGGGGGGAGCCCAACCAACAGTTCCCGCTCATATCATGGTTCCTAGGCGTCCCCAACTTTTCTACTCACTCCAATGAAGTCTATCCATGGGGACCATATTTCACTAAAGCGGTCAAATTCGTCATGGGCTATTGCCGTCAGTTTTTCCATTAACATAATATCAGAGATTTTAGTAATCACCATCTGCCAGGGTAAGTGTCTACTCCTCCAATTCCTAGCTATTATTAGTCTCGCTGCTGAGAAAATATGTAAAGCTAATTTCCATTGGATAAATCTAAAATTGTTTGTCTTATAAGAGAGGAGAGCTTCCCATGCGCTAGGGGAGTAAGTGCCTGTAAAGAGCGTAGACAGGAGGTTGTATACATCACTCCACAACTTGTAGGCATGAGGGCAGTTCCACCATATGTGGTGCATAGTCCCTTCCTCTTGACATCCCCTATAACACATGGGAGAGGTATTTACATCGAACTTGTGTATTCTAGCAGGGGTGAGGTACCATCTAAACAGGACCTTGAATGAGTTCTCCTGAATGAGCGTGTTGTAGGACACCTTTCCTGCTGATTTCCATATGTTTGGCCAGGTTTGCTCATCCCCTATTCTCCCTAAATCATCTTCCCACCTAGTCTTATATAAGTGCGAGTTTGTTCCTTCCGGTTTGACCAGGGATGCGTAGAGTTTTGAAATTGCTCCTCTCGCCAGTGGGTCATCTAGGCATCTCTGTTCAAAGTCCGAAGGTTTACTAAAGTGGTCCAGGTCCCGAATCAATGATTTGACAAAATGATCCAGTTGTAATGCCCTAAATTTTTCAACAGGGGGCGCTATGATTCTATTAGTTAGTGAGAATGGGGATTCCCCTTTCCAACCTGCGAGCAGGTCATGTATTGTACGATATCCTTGTTCCTCCCACCACTTAAACCTCTGTCTTGACTCTACTCCCGGGGGAAACAACTGGTTTCCCAGGAAAGGAGCAGCCGGCACATGTGGCGAACACCACCACCTGAGCTTCGCATTCCTGTCCCAGATATCCAGAGCTGGGCCTATGTTCTGTACCAGGGTCTCCGGTCTGAGTTTCTTTGGAGTCCAAATAATTGATGCCACAGAAATTGGAGCACAGCTCTTAGACATCATCTGCACCCAACCAGGTATATTTGTTGTAGCATGCAAAGGGAGCAGTGCCGCCAGCTGCGCCGCCATATAATATTTATATAGGTTTGGAACGCCCAAGCCTCCATCTTCCTTTCTACAGTATAGTGCTCCCCTAGCGATCCGTGGTCTAATCGTCCCCCAGATGTATTTGTTAAGCTTTTGTTGTAGTGGCTGGAGGGTGTTTTTAGTTATCTTTATAGGAAGGACTCTAAAAAAATATAGCAACTTAGGCAGGATAGTCATCTTTGCCGCTGCTAGGCGCCCCAGCCATGAGAGATTTACTTGACGCCAAGTGGACAGAAGGGTGTTCAGTTGGTTAAATAGACCTGGGTAGTTTGCTTTATACAGCGTTGCAACAGATGTGGTTAATGTGACTCCTAGGTATGGGAGCCTCTTGACCCAAAGCCAGGGAAAGTTGCCCCTTAATAGAGTATTGGTCTGTTGTGTTAAAGAGAGTCCCATGGCCAGTGACTTACTAGCATTAATTCTAAGGCCTGACATATTGCCAAAAACCTCCAACTCCGAGGTCAGGTTAGGTGCCGTTATATGGGGAGAAGAAATAGTGAGCAACATGTCATCTGCAAACATGGATAATTTGTGTTCCTCCTTTCCATAGGGAATTCCCCTTATCGCCTGATTGTGCCTAATGTTGGATGCTAGCGGCTCTAGGGCTAGTATGAACAGTATTGGGGATAAAGGGCACCCCTGACGCGTGCCTCTATTGATGGAGAAGGAGGCTGATTCAAACCCAGAGTATTTCACTTTAGCTGTTGGTGAATGGTACATAGCGCTAACCCAAGACTTAAGGCCTTGTCTAAAGCCCCATCTATCCAGGGCTTGCATCAGGTAGTCCCAGGAGAGGCAGTCAAAAGCTTTTTCCATGTCCAGGGACAACAGCATAGCATCTGGTTGTGTGGACCTAGCCTTTTCTATAAGCTGTGTTATGCGTCTTACCCCATCTGAAGACTGCCTCCCTGGGACTTTGTCTTCTTTTACCAACACATTCACTCCTGTTTTGTAGCAACATAACACACTAACCTCAGCTCTAGAGTATGTTGATTCCCTGAAATACAGCCATCCTGGGCATGCAAATTAGCAACAGTATGGATATCGAATTACTAACTAACAGTACTCTTGAGTCACTGAATGGCAGAATATCAAAACAAAAAAGTTTATAAACATTCCCTTCAGAAACTCAGGACTGCCCTTTCATCCTCTGAACTAGCATCTGGTACTTCTTTCATATCTACAAAGGCCTAGGGATCCCAAAACAACTGTTCAGCATACTGCACCAACAACCTCCCCCTTGCCTCCTAAATCACAGTAGAGCCTTTGCCTCATACTTCCAGGGTAAAATTGACAATGCAATTTGTATCAATTCAGGTCCTGTAGTAAAGGCAGTCTTTTATTTCTGTTCTGCTTTCCCCGGTTATCGGCCCCTTGTGAAGGTAGAATCCATGGCTTGAAGCCAGGGGCCGCAGACATTAGCAACTTTTTGTGTAGTAGTAAGTTGTTTGTGGAAAGCCTCTGTAAATGTACTAGGCTAGGAAGGGACAGTTTATCAGAAGACACTTCCTAGCACAGAACACGAGTAGTTGTACCAGGACTTTTCAATAATTGCATCCACAGTTTTAAATAATTATAAGGAAAAAGAGCCTTTGAGTGGGATGTCCATTCTCCTTGCATTGATGTTAAGAAGTTAACAACCGATTTCCATAATCCCTGTAAAGGATTAAGCCACAATGGGGTGTAGTAAACTTTGTGGAGCCATTTCGCCTGTATAAATATGTCTTTGCCACTGATTACTTATGTGTACTGATGATCTGAAACCTTCTCCGAATCCCCAATGTCCAGATCCATGACCAGCACCTTCCAGTTCTCAAACACATACTCTAATGGGAAAGAACGTCTTGACAGGAGTTTACAGTACAAGCAATAGATTATTTTTCCAAACTGACATCTCCAATAGCTGGACACATAAAAGTACATTAACATATGGCAGGGTCAAATCTTCTCTATCCACGCTACATCGTATAAGTATACTAACATGTGGTTAAACTAGACCTCTTCTTTATGCTCTTGCTTTTTATACTGAACCAATGAACTTACCATCGTAGTAGCCCCCTTTGCCCAATTTTCATTTTTGTGTGGCACTTCACACATATCAGCAGGCAGGTGCGGACTGGCCTTAGACACCCAGGCAATCTCCCTGTTGTTTGTATTGCTTTTGGCCATTTAAGCTACTTCTTCTTACACCCTTATCCATTGCCTGCCTCCCTAGTGTCTCCACACACTTTTGTACTGTGTCCCACTGTCCACTTCCAGACAAGGAATCCCAGCCCATGCTTTACTCCCAATGGTATAGCCTCAGCATCATGATTTTGAAGGGCAATAGCAATCCCTACCTCATTATCCAAAGCTTCAGTATCATTCACATACCAGACTTCACTACCTTTTATTCGGTCCTTGCCTGGTATCTGTAATATGTTGGTGGCATAGATGTGTGTGCATTATTTACATTGTTTTGCTTGCAGGCCAACTTTTATCAATTCATTTTTTTGTTATTTATCACAACAGATTGGTGTGTTACACCTGGATATCCTGTAAACAGGACGTTTGTCGGGTTAATAAATGTTACATTGTCTGTCCTGTACGGTCGCATGTTTGTGTCCAACTCCCATTAAAACATAACTTTTAATCCATTCATTAAAACAGCCTATAGTAAGGGCCGCATTCAGACCTGGGTCTTGAGTTTGACATTTGATATTGACAATTTATAGGATCTTCTGGTTTTAGTCAACTCTTGGTAAATGTAAGAAACAGGCCCTACCTTTGTTACAATGTTACCATTATTGCATCATTATTATTGTAATATCTACAATTCAGTTGAATCGACCACAGCTGTCCCATGCACATACTAGAAAAGCATTTTGAATTTGTGATGAACCTTCCTGTACTACATAATTTTAAACATTGTTTGTGTGCAGAAAAAAAACAAGGGGTCATTCAAGAGATGTTCAATGACACAGGGAGTCAATTCAGCAACATCTTTAAAAAGTAAAATAGATGTTTTACACTTTATACGCTGAATCAACCTGACATAGACAACACCCACTGAGGAAAGTACAGTAACTTTTCTTTTACTAATAAGTACTGTAATGAAGTGCCCCATAAAGTCACAATTGTGATTAAGGTTATGATTTGTTCAATAGGGAAATACACAATGGACAAATGCTAAGGACTTGTCAATTATCAGAAGCAAAATAGTGCTTTTATCTGGGGGAATAAAGGTATACCTGAGTTAAATATAACAGATTACAGGATCATCCGTTCTAAGTGAAAACTTCATGGGGGGGCAGCCATACAAAGCAGCAGAAGAAGTCAATCAGCATTTTTTGGTTCAAAGAACAATATTTAATAAATCCTAAAATGTAAAAAGTGGCTTCTGTGTACTAAAAATAGAATCTGTATAGCTCAGGAGAGACATTGTGTGTGCCTAATCTTGTGCCCTGTCTGCTTGGCTGTGTGTGACTATCACTTCCAGCGCTTGAGTGTTAATGTGTACAATTGGGAAATTGGTGTGAGATTGTATGTGTAGCATAGCCCAGGCCTGAAAGGGGTGATCTGATATTGTGCCTGTGCCAGAAGGGATCTTAGTATGAGATCTGTGCTTGTCTGTATGTCTATGGTGTCTGGCCTAGGGCCAGTGGTGGTAGTCTTCCTAAAAATCTGTGTAAGTGGCAAACATGGCTTACTCCATTCAGACACAACCTCAGCCACTGTGATCCAGCAACCAACAGGGTTGGGATATGGGCATTCTTCTATCTGAATGCTGCTTCTTTATTTTCAATATTTTTATTTATTTATAATCAGGAATACAGGCATAATCACTAGTCAAAATTAACCATCCCACGCAGGGGAGACATATGACAATCTGTGCTCATGAACAAACTTACAACTCCAGGTTGATTTTAGTTGTACAACAAAATAAAAGATGATGGTACATAATAAATACAATCGAAGTCATGTATTCTTTTCCCATTGCGCGCACAGATTGTAACAAATATTAGCCTGTCCGCTCACTTTTACTGCACATTGGTTGATAAACACTGGTGGATTTTAGTAAACCACGGACTGCAGCTGCAGCCCGGTGCAGAGGCAATGGCAATAGAGGTTAGAGAGTAGGACATACCAAGATAGAGTGAATAGAACAAGGAACTGGAGAGGGAAGGAAGGGGGAGGGGATTCCCCGTGCTCTTCCACCACGTTAATTTCGGTTAGTTCAGTGCCTCCGAGAGGGCGTTGGGACAGGCATACTGTCTCCAGGGCTCCCATATGGACAAGAATCTACTGTGGAAGTTAGTCAAAATACTGGTCAATCTTTCATTGAGGAGGAACCCATTCATCCCTGCCGACACTTCTGCCAAGTGGGTGAACTGTTTCCTCCATGCTCTAGCTATGGTTTGCTTGGCCTCCAGGAGTAGATAGACAAACAGCCTCTTTTGCTTCCTTGTAAGCTCAGGAGTCCTAAGGTGGAGGAGAGCCACCCACGGATCTTTCCTGATTTTTACTTGAAATATTGCATTGACGATCTTATAAACCTGATTCCAGAAGCGGGCCAGCATGGGGCAAGTCCACCAGGTGTGCATGAAGACCCCTTCAATGTTACAACCCCTAGAGCATGTACTGGCCTGCCCTTGATGCATCTTACTCAATCGGCTCGGTACAAGGTACCAACGGAACAGCATCTTGTATGCTGCTTCGGTAGTCAGTACATTAATAAGCATTTTGAGGCAGTTGCCCATATTTCCGCCCATCCCTTTTCTGATTGGCAGGGACCCAGGTCTTTCTCCCTGTTTTTCACATAGCCATGGGTACTCGAACCACAGTTATTCAGCGCAGAATACAGCACGGAAATCACTCCCCTGCGGAATGGGTCTCTACTGCATATTTCCTCGAAAGGAGTCAATTTGCGGAATGAGGAACTCAGTTTAGTTAGGGGTAGCACCCAGTGCCTTAATTGAAGGTATCGAAAATATTCCCTCTGGGGGATATCGAGCCTCACTTTTAAGTCGTCAAAGGACCTAAATCCTTTGTTCGAGAGAACATGCAGTATCCTAGTCACTCCGCGGTCTTGCCACCAGTTGAAGGCTAATTTATTCTTTATGCCCGGCGGAAAGTTTGGGTTGTCCCATACGTTTAACAAGGGAGTATGGGGGGACATCAGGGAGGCTGAGTATTTGACTGAGTCCCATACAGAGAGCAAATGTCGCATTAGGGGGCTGAGTGTTTTAGGCCTAAGTGCTGGGGCGGTCCAGAGTAGGCTGTCAATAGGGGTTGGTGAGCAATTGGGAAGTTCAAGAAATGTCCACAACGGGGGCTTAAGGTGGGAGTGCATAGGGATTAGTTGGGAGATTTTGGCTGCCTGGTAATATATTCTTGGTGTGCCACACACCCCGCTTCACTTCTTAAATATTCATCCATTAATGGGTTAATCCACCGCCAGGTGACGTAGTGCAGAGAGGAAGTCTTGTAACGAGCCCCCTTCCGGCCTATATATACCTGGTACCTCCCTTCAATCACCAGTATTTTTCTCTCTGCTTGCTGACAAGTCAGAAGATGGAAGTCTCCTGCTTACAGGTAGGCCGGGGTATTCTTACCCCGCCACCCCCCTTTTGGTCTATTTCTGCCCGGTTTGAGTTTGTATACCTTTATGGTGGAATGGAAGCCTCCCAGCCTAGGCTGCTCACCGGGCAAATGGTAGATGGCTCTTTAAGTGCCTAGGAGCTTATCTCCTACCGCTCGACCTCATGCGTGGGGCAATGCGGCTATCCGGCATGGTGATCCGGAAATGGGATGCCCCTGTCCCGAGGGTCCCCGTAGCCCCTTTCTCTCCCATTACGGTCCCTTCTCCCTTCACTATGGGGGGGGGGGGTGTGAGGGTGTGCTTTAAGTATGTGTGTTTCACTTGTATCACTTCATTTCAACATGTGTGTGTGTTCATGATTATGCATTCACTGTTGTTCAGCATGTGTATACTTTTGGTTTTGGTCTGCTTGAAGGGAAGACTGCGCTGGGTAGGGGCTGGCCACTTTCCGTGACAGACTATTGCTTTGTGGCCCCCTACCCCCTCCCCTCTTCCCCGCCTGGCATTTTTTGTGTACTCTTTAGGCTGCGCCATGCGGTCTTTATCCTCCCCCCTCCGCCGCCTGGGCGCACGTGTAGTGGCCCATCTGAGAGTGATTTCCAGCTGATTGGCGTAGGGGGGGGCGGGTCCCGTTGACGCGGCATCGGGGGCGCGGCGCCGACGTCACGTTGCGCACTTAGTCTCTGTGCTGGCTGCTGGCGGCAGTCTTGCTCCGGCTGCTGCCTTCACTGACCAGGTAAGCGGCCCCACCCGTTGGGGCCGTTAAGTGGGGAATGCATATTTCTTTATAGTGATATAGTGGGGAGTCACTTTTTATTTAGGGGGCATGATTTTGCTCTTATTTAAGGGCGCTTTGGTGCCATGCTTATATGTTTTCTTATACACATGTGAGGATCTGATGGTTTTTCTTTTCCTTGCAGATCCTGGGATCCCTGCTTATGGTGGCCCTCCGGCTCTATGTGCCTGGCTAATTATTGGGATATCTATTAAATGTATATATATATATAGACTATATATAAATATATATAAATAGTTTATTAAAGGGGACCTTAACTTAAAAAAAAAAATATATATATAAATAAAAAATCCACCCTTCTGGGACATTACTAATAAAGGGGCATCCCGGGTTGGCTTATGCCTTAAAAGTCCCAAGTATTGCGAATACCATAAATCACCATATGGAGGCTTCCGTAATTTCCGGAAACGGTTCTGCTGAGCCGTTCGGGGGGTGCGTAGGTTGTGGGGTTCCACTCCCAGCTGATGATGTCTTTATTTGCATCCCTTGTGCAAAACAGACTATTGCGCGCCAGTCCGTTGCTTCGGCTGCGGGTCCATCGCATCCTTCATCATCTCCTACCTCTCCCTCCCTGTTCCGGACCCCACATGACACTGTCAAAAGTGGGGATTCGCATTCCGAGGCGGCGGCACAGCCCAGCCCCCGGAAAGTAATGCCCGTTAAAGCAGCGTTAAAGGCCGCTGCAATACGAAGGCACCTGACTCTGGTACCTTCGGCTCCACAGGACGAGTTTTGTGAACCTGTGGAATGGTCCGATGGATCCCCGGACGAGGATGAATTCCCGTCGGAGTCAGATGAGCCGACAGGTCAGCTTGTGGCTGATGAGATTGGCGATTGGTCAGAGGGGGTTGTTTTTGATACCCCTTCTATTCTGGCTCAAATGTTTAAAATTTTGAGTTTAGATACGCCTGAGGCGGCCGCCCCGCCAAAGGGTCAGTTGTTAAAGGAGCCTCAGCCGCGTTTGGTTTTTCCCAGACAACACCACTTTGAGAGGGTGGTTCTTAAGGAATGGAAACATCCCACGCGGTTTTCTGGAATTCCTTCCAGTTGGGAAAAGCGTTATCCTTTTCCACCAGAATTGGTGAAGCTTTGGTCTGTCCCTCCTGACGTCGATACCCCTGTACTAGGGCTCTCCAGCACGGCTATGGTACAGTCTGCTGAGACCACTGTCCCTAAAGATGGGGAAGATCGTCGGATTGACCAATACGCTCAACATGGTTTTATCTATTCCGGGTCAGCGTTGCGCCCGGTATGTGCTTCAGCCCTTCTTCTATTGGCAATTAAGTCCTTAATTCAGGGGCTATATGAGGATCTTAATCCCGCTTGCAAACAGTTCACTGCGCTTATGCAGTGTGAATCTTTTGTGGCTTATGTCCTGGCCGCTCAGGACGATGCGCTGACTATGAGTAGCAAGGCAGCAGCTATGCTGGTGGCTATTCGCAGGTCAGTATGGCTGCGTCAGTGGTCAGCGGACACGGCTTCCAAAAAGGTGCTCACAGCTCTCCCCTTTTTGGGGTTGCGTCTGTTCGGGGAGAAAATTGATTCAGTCGCAAAGGGTGGTAAGATGCCACAACGCAAGAGGCCTCGTGTCCCCTTTGGGGGGGCAGGTTCCGGTAGGCCTTCCTTTCGAGGATTCAGAGCGGGCAGGGGTGCTTCCTTTCCCGCTACCAGTGGCGCAGGTTGGACTCGGGGGAGGGGCCGTGGCCGGCCCACTCAGTCCTGGGGCACCAAGCCCAAACCTGCTGATAAGCTCACTCAGCAATGAGGGGCTGCCCTCACCCGTGCGGGTGGGGGGACTATTGCGACACTTCTACCAGGTTTGGAACCAAGGGGTTCCAGGCAGATGGATCCAGGAGGTAGTGTCGCCCAGTTACGACCTGGAATTCGAGTCTCACCCTCCTTCACGGTCCGTTCATGGGTCGGTTCATCCCGGCCTGAACTCTCATCAAAACGGAGTGTGTCTTTTCTTTGCCCAAATTCACACGAGAACGCTTCAGCTATTTCTGTTAGCGTGTTTGGACCAGCAACCTCAGTCGCTGGATCAGTCCTTCCAGTTGTCCTCCCGTGTACGGCAGTCCCTCCTGTGGTGGTTGGTCTCGACCAATCTTGTGTGGGGCAGGCCTTTCCTGACCCCCCTTTGGAAAATTGTCACCACGGACGCCAGTCTGTCGGGATGGGGCAGATTCTGGAAGGAGCTGAGAACCATCCGTCAGGTGCTTGCTCTCCTAACTCAGCACGTTCTGGGCCTTCTGGTCCAGATGTGTTCAGACAAACGATCAGCGGTTGCTTACGTCGGTCTTCAGGGAAGGACGCGCAGTCTGAGTACTCTCAGAGAAGTGTCCCTGATCCGGACCTGGGCAGTGTTCCATGTTCCCTGTCTCTCGGCGATTTACATTCCAGAGGTGATGAAACAGGTAGCGGACCGGTTGAGCAAGGGCTCTCCCCGTCTGGAAGATTAGGCTCTCCATCCTCGGGTGGTTCGCTCACTGTGTCTCCAATGGGGGACCCCGGAGGTGGACCTGTTGGCCCCTCATCACTATCACAGGCTCCCGAACTTTGTGTCGCTCTCCCAGGATCCTCTGGCTCTGGCAGTGGACGCCATGTCCCTGAACTGGGGAGCTCTGGGATTTCTATACCTGTTTCCTCCGATGCCCATGCTGGGCAGGGTACTTCAGAAGTTGGCTCTGGAAAGGGTGTACGCCGTTCTCGTGGCCCCAAGGTGGCCAAGACGAGTGAGGTTCGCAGACATCGTTCGGCTGGCAGTGGACCAGTTCGTTCTGCCTCTTCGGCCCGATCTGCTCACTCAGGGTCAATTGTGTTACCCCAATTTACCAGTGCTGGGTTTGATGGCCTGGCTGCTGAAACCTCCATCCTGAAGGAGGAGGGTCTTTCTGATTCTGTCATTAAGACTCTGATCAGTGCCTGGAAGAGGTCTTCTTCCATCACCTACTATAGGACTTGGAAAGCCTATATCGCTTGGTGTGAGATAAGATCTTTTCCTTGTAGGGTCTTTTCGGTCTCCAGGATTCTGGAGTTTTTACAATCAGGGCTGGACTCTGGTCTCCAGCTTAGTACGTTGAAAGGGCAGGTCTCTGCCTTATCTATCTTTTTTCAGAAGCGTGTTGCGCTTAAACCTTTAGTTAAAACTTTTTTCCAGGGGGTTACGCATGTGCGGCCTCCCAGGAAACCATTACTCCCTGTTTGGGATTTGAATTTGGTTCTTTCTGCTCTTCAGGCTCCTCCTTTTGAGCCTTTGCAAGATATTGCTTTGTCTACCCTGACTCAGAAGATTGTCTTCTTGGTAGCTATCACTTCTGTCCGGCGTGTCTCAGAGTTGGCGGCCTTAACTATCCAGGCGCCTTACTTTGAGAGGCATCAGGATAAAGTGGTCTTTCGGTTCAAGCCAGACTTTCTTCCTAAGGTTGTTTCTGCTTTTCATTTGAACCAAGATATTGTTCTTCCCTCCTTGTGTCCTAATCCTAAGAATGACAAAGAGAGGGTTTTGCATTGTTTGGATGTAGTACGCTGTGTCAAGTACTACTTGATTATCACGTCTTCTTTTCGTAGGACGGATTCCTTTTTTGTTGTGCCCCATGGACCTAAAAAGGGTTTGGCACCAGCCAAATCTGCCATTAGCAAGTGGATACGTCAGGCCGTTACTGCGGCCTATTCTGCTAAGGGAAGAGTTCCCCCTTTTCGTATCACTGCTCATTCCACTCGCGCTGTTGGGGTGTCTTGGGCATTTCAGCACCAAGCTTCTGTTGAACAGGTTTGTAAGGCCGCCACTTGGTCTTCTGTTCACACTTTTTCTAAGTTTTACAAAGTTGATGTGCGGGCCTCAGCAGATGCTGTTTTTGGCCGCAAAGTTCTGCAGACTGCAGTCATTTAAGTTATGCTTCACCTGGCCTTGAGATGCCCTTCCCTTGTGGACACTGCTTTTGGATGTCCCATTAAGTGATGAATATTTAGAAGTGAAGTGGGGTGTGTGGCACACCAAGAATAATACCATTTTGTGAGTACTCACCTGAAAAATGGATATTGTTGGTGTGCCACACACCCCGCTTCACCCCCACCCTTTTCGGTATTACCGAAGCCTTTATATGGTGAAGCCCTTTTTTATTTATATCAAGAATGATTTGAGGTTACCGGTGGAATACTGGTACCTTGTCTTTCTGCTTTTTAATATACTGGTGATTGAAGGGGGGTGCCAGGTGTATATGGGCCGGGAGGGGGCTCGTTACAAGACTTCCTCTCTGCACTACGTCACCTGGCGGTGGATTAACCCATTAAGTGATGAATATTTAGAAGTGAAGCGGGGTGTGTGGCACACCAACAATATCCATTTTTCAGGTGAGTACTCACAAAATGGTATTTTTGAGCAAAGCCCAACCCAGGATTTTCACTATCTGGAGTTTTGTTTTGTGCCCCTAGGGGCATCCCGGCTTGGGATGCCCTGATATGTGAAATCCCCAAGTTCGCCTGTGAAAACGTACCTTTCCCTGTCCCACAGCGCATGCGCGGGCTCTCATCCAATCAGCTCTGTTTGCACGCAGATGGGGAGCCTGAGCAGTAACCTTCCTGGCCGCCCGGCCTGTCTAAATGACTATCTGCGTGAGCGCGCCAGAAAAATGGGGGGATCTGTGGTTATCCAGGGGTCGTTTCACACAGTGGGGCATCCCGATTTAGAATGCCCAAGGGGTAAGGTCAATGGCCGGGTCTTATAGACTTCAGGGTCGGCCACTCAGGGTTTTGTTCCACTTTAATACCTTTAGATTTTCCTGCACAGTTATTCAAAGAAGAATTTCAGTCATTTTTAGACAGTTTAGTTTATTTTGTATAGATTTTACACATTTGAGTCACCTGGTCTCATAACAAAAGCAGCACCTCACACACACACACAGCCGTTACCACTGATTACAGTGTCAGCCTCTGAGGTAAAGTGTTGCTAGGAGACCAGTGGGCTAAATGAAGCAGCTCACTAAATACAACCCAGAAGATCCCCCTATTCAGCAAATGGACTGAGCCATTGTCATTATACAATTTAAAGGAAAGGCAGATATTTTTTCCTTTTTCTATCGCCACATTATTTATACACATGTTAGAAGCTATTGTGTGGCTATTTACTTATTTATCTTTTTTAATGCAAATTTCGCGATACTTCTCCTTTAACCTCTTATGAACCACTGTGGTTAAGGACATGTCTTAGTGGGAGGGCAAAAAAGCAATCATATATATGTAGGTTTTGATGCGTCACCCATCAGGAGACTGCGCAAAAGACCCACTTCCCCAGTCTTCATTGTGGGATAGAGCATTAGGAGCTTAGGTGTTAGACCATTAGGCATATCTAGATCAGGGGTGTCAAGCAACTCTTCAAGGTCCAACAGGCCACATTTGGAAGAGCTAGGGTTTGCAACTCCTTATCAAGATGTTTTTTGCAATTTTGGAGAGGCTGAAATCTGAGATGCTCTCTTACACTTTATTGTGTGTTTAGTGAGAAAGTCTCAAAGTCTTTTATAACAAAAACTTTCCAGAATCTTGCATCATTTGCATAACCACCATATCTCTTCTTTTGGCAATTGTAACATGAAACACCTTAAAGTGGACCAACACCCTCCACTGATCGGCCCGGGAATCTATAAGATTCCCGAACCGATCAGTCCCCTGACTGCGGGGTACCGTGTGTGAAACCCCCCAGAAACCCCTAAATCCCTACCTGCTCCTCGATCCAGCGGCGCCCGCCGCTGCCTCCCGCGCGTCCCTCTTGCAGGACGCGCACCCGCGCCAGCCGTTTGTGAATGGCCAGCGCGGGCGCGCGCCCTGTAAGAGTGACGCGCGGGCGGCGGTGGCGGGCGCGCTCTCTTGTCCGTCGCTGCCTCCCGCTTGTCCGTCGGCGGGGATTGGCAGCAGCGGTCACGTGGGAGCGGGGAGAGGTGAGTTTTTGGGGCTTTCTGGGGGGTTTCACACAGCGGGGCACCCCCGATCGGGGTGCCCCACGTGTAAACAATATCAATATTAATAACTAATATTAATAATATCTCCTGGCTGGCGCAAGCCAATTATGTAAACCATTTAACTAGCATAGAAAAAAATATTAATATGAATAACTAAAATATTAATAATATTATGTATATATTTATATCCTGCCCAGCTCGACTCAAATAGGTATAATGATCTACAAATATTTTCAATATCTGGCCAATGATCACGCAATGGATACACGCATAAGACTATAAGACTGTAGGTTCTTTTGACTTCTGGTAAATGCAAGGGACACTGAGACAAGTAGTAAATAAAGAGATATATTGTTGACAAAATAACACAATAATGCAATCAAATCTCAAATCAAACACAATACAATCCAGTTATGAGACTGGCATACATATATATAGGGAAAGACACATTACCCTCCTGAAACGGGCACTCACAAGCAGCAGACCTTTTCAGCTGGTAGCCTTCATTCCCTCTTTCTCCTGTGTTCCTCTCCTGCCTCTCGCCTGGCCCTTCGGTCCAAGCCGTCTCCTTCCTTCTGCCCCCTCTTTCTCTCTGCCTAAGGTTTTCCCCCAATTATACAAAAAAAAAGCCTTTGATCTCCTGTCTTCTTTGATGACTGGTCTTTCTCCTCTTTTACGACCCTGGTCATAAGTTTTATGTTCTCCTAGTCCCAACCTTTGTTTGGATTTTATTGTCTCAGAATGCTGATACTATCTTCTTGGAAAACCTGCCCTAGGCCTTCCTCCTGCTGTTGTGCCATAAATTCTTTGTTTTGTATATCACTCTATTGAATACCTCCCCTAGGCCTTCTCATCTCATGTCATGCCATGCTGTATATTCATATATATATATATACCATTATTAACAATATTGATTTTCCATAAAGGCCCCTTATTTACACACCGAAGTGGACCAAAACCATGGATAGTCAAAATCCTGGGTGTTGGTCCACTTTAATTGTTCCTTTTGACCTATGCAATATTTGACTAATGGGGTGAACATTTGTGGTTCAAGTGTATATTAAGCCCAGCAAGAGTAAGAGATCCCATTTGAAGTCAGAATGTATCATCAAAGAGCATGAGATTAAATGTGACTTGTAAGCAGGCTTGATTTTGGGCCAGGTGAGAAAATACACTTTTTTAGCCTTTCACTTCTATTGTCTACCTTGGGGGTAATTCAGAAACCATAAATGTAACTTTTCACTTTGTTCTGACAAAGCCCCAAGGTAGACAAAAAAAGTGAATGGCAGTTTTCTCGCCTAAATAGGAGTGAGTTCTCTCACCTTCTTCTGAATTAAGCCTTAAACCAGACCAACATACGTTGTTTCTTTAATCAGTTCTCAATTCAGGTTACAGACCCGGCTTTGTCATTTTTCACCCTTAAACCGGACCAACACCCATTAACCCTTTTGTTGCCAAGCCCGTAACACCTACGTGCTGGCTTGGCTGGGCCTTAAGTGCCAAGCCCGTAGGTGTTACATGCTTGATTTTCCCCGCTCCTAGTTTAAAAAATAAATCTTTAATTTGGTGCCATCCGATCCCTCGTGGGGGTTCGGATGGCTCCAGGAGAGCCCCCGGAATAGGCCGCCCCCCCCCCCCCCCCCGATTTGGCAGCAGAAGCTGCTAACTGTAAAAAGAAAAATGACATTCACTTACCTCTGTGTACGCTGGCTCCCGCTGTCCCTCCTCTTCACCTGGGGGGCCTCTGATCCCCCCCCCAGGATTTACCGATCTTCAGGAGAGAGCCCGAGAGGCTCTCTCCCCTTTCATCCTCGATGGCGGCCGCCATCTTGCCGCTAAGCCCCGCCCCCTTGGCTTCAGCTTCTCAGATGCTGGTGATCGGTGCCCTGGAAGGAGGTGACAGGAGATCCTCTGATCTCCTGCCTCCCCCTTCTCTGGATGCCGATCACCGGCATCTGTCATCAGAGCGGCGAGGCACAAGAGCTTACAATCGGAGGTAAGTACAGTAAAAAAATTTTTTTTTTTAAATAAAATACTTTTTATTAACGTGTGTTTTTTTTTTTTAACAGTTAACCCTTTGTGAGCTGGTAAGGGGTCCATGAGACCCCTGTACCAGCTCACAAGGCTCTGGGTCTGGCAAGTCACCTGCGGGCTAGCGGGTGACTTGCCATTAACCCCCAGCCCCCCATTACCTGCCTCCCCAAAGGCCAGGGGGGTGCAGAAGAGCCCGGGCCCACATAGGCTATGTGGGCTCGTAGGCTGCAGGGTGGGGGAGCCACAAAAGCTGGCCCCCCCCACTCTGTGCCTACAAGCCCCCATAGCTGGTCCCGGGCTGGTTACTTTGGGTAAGGGGGACCCCACGTCATTTTTTTGGGGGGATTTTTAAGGGTTTTTAACCCTTAAAAAATCCCCCCAAAAAATGGGAAGGGGGACCCTATGTCATTTTTTTTTTAATTAACCCTTTGTGTTCTGTCATCCAGCAGCTATAAAAGGCTTCCAGCAGGTGAGCAGAGGCCAGTGATCGCCGAGGGACACAGTGCTGCAGGATGGATGGGAGGTAAGTATTAAAAAAAAATTAAAAAATAATAAAATAATTTTTTCTTTTTGCGTGTGTGTTTTTTTTTACATTTAACCCATTGTGAACTGGTAAGGGGTCCATGACCCCTATACCAGTTCACAAGGCTGGGGGGATGGCAAGTCATCTGCGACTAGCGGGTGACTTGCCATTAACCCCTGGCACCCCCATTACCTGCCTCCCCAAAGCCCAGGGGGGGGGCAGAAGAGCCCGGGCCCATGGGCTATGCGGGCTTGTAGCCTGCAGGGCCAGGGGCCACAAAAGCTGCCCCCTGTGCCCTGTTTCCACAAGCCCTGCATAGCTGGTCCTGGGCTGGGTACTTTGGGTAAGGGGGGCCCCATGTCAATTTTTTGGGGGGGGTTTTAACCCTTAAAAATCCCCCCCAAAAAATGGGGTCCCCCCCAGGGAGGGGGGACCCTATGTCATTTTTTTTTTCTCGATTTAACCCTTTGTAGTGTGGATGGTAGTTGTATTTTATTTGTAAATGTTATAGATTACTTGTTTCAGTTAGGGGGGGTCTCCTGGGCAGGAAGGACGGGGGGCTACCGATAAATATGTGGTACCGTTCTAATCGGTAGAAATGGGGCTTTTACATGCAATATGCTTTTCCTTAATAAAATACATTTTTTTATTTAAAATAAAGGAGTCAATTTTCTAAAAATGTTTTTATTTATTTATTTTTTTTAATTTAATAATATTGTAAAAAACAAAATAAAATTTACAAACAAGACATTTCATGTTAAAGCCTAAACTCTGCTGCAAAAAAATATAAATATAATTTTCCTGAAAATTACAGCAAAAATGGCGCAAAACATGGCGCAAAACATGGCGCAAAATGGGGAAAAATGACCTGTCAACAGAGGGTGACAAAATCTCAAGTAGGCTGGCAATTAAAAGGGTTAATAGTACCTCTGCATGTAAGGTATTGTTCTGTTCGGGAGACCTTGCGCTTTAAGACTTAGCTTGTTTTTTCTGGTTTGCATATTTATATTTTAGGAAAAGGTGTTTTTCATCAGCTTTTTTATACATTTTTTAGGGAAACCCTGCGCAACCAAAGAATTCTTTGAGGAATTAATTCCAGAAAGATGAGCCCACTACAACAAGCTGGGTACGCTTAGAAAGCTTAACATGTGTACTTTCAGTGAATATATGGTTTATGGGGGATATTCCAAATGTAAAGGGTTGTTTTGGTTGAAAAATCGCAAGGTGCGCACTTTGTCTGCAGAACTGAAATTTTCAAGTAAAATTACCGTTACGCACATGCTTTACTTTGGGGTGTTTGGCAACTCTTCCCTTGACAGAACCTATGCATGTTGGGTGTTGTTCTGTTCGGGGAATGGTTGCTTTTTCAGATTAAACTTGTTTTTTCTTGTTTGTATATAGTTTTTTTAGGAAAATGTGGCTTTGATTCTGCTTTTTTATCCTTTTTTTGGGGGAAACTCTTTGCAACCAAAGAATACATTGAGGAATTACTTCCAGAAAACTATGGGCACATCAACATGCCTGGTACACCTAGAAAGCTTGAGGTGTGTACTTCCAGAGAATATATAGTTTGTTGGGGGTATTTCAAATGTAAAGGGTTGTTTTTCTGGTAAAACTGCAAGGTGCGCATAGCTCATATCACAGTTGTATTTTTTCTGAAAATCCCCTAAAGCGCTATTTCAGTTTGGGGGAGTCTCCTGGGCAGGAAAGGGTGTCTACCTATACATATGTGGTATCGCTGTAACCGGGAGAAATTGGGATTTCACACGCAATAAGATTTTATTGGCAAACTTACATTTTTTATTACAAAAAAACACTACAAATTGTAAAAAAAATAATTTTTTAAAAAATGTTTTCACATATTTCACCCAAAAATATTGAGAATACACCTAAAAATACAAACAAGACATTTCATGTTAAAGCCCAGACTCTGCTGAAAAAAACAATATATCATTTTCCTGGGAAATCCCTGGAAATCCTTTCAAAAATGACAGTTGAACATGTGTAGCGCAAAATAGTGAAACATCGTCTGGCAACAGGGAGTGGAAAATGCTGCAGGTAGGCTGGCACTGAAAGGGTTAAAGGAAAAATTGGTATTGGTCCGGTTTAAGGGTGAAAACTGAAGTAGATGGGCATGTACTCTGAATTGTGGACTGATTATTTTGAATAAAGACATGTTTAGGCCCAAATAAATAAATGCATTTTAGTGTGGGAATCGATATTGACCAGCTTGATTGGGGGACTAGAATATTTGAGTCCCAACATGCTTACTGTTGATGCAGATTGACAGTGAGGACTTTTTCATCTAGGATTTTTTTACATTCTAATACGATGTGCATGAGGTACATTGATTAACATACTGGGATACCAGTCTTAATTTTTTTTTTAATCTGTCTTTAGTCTTACTATTCTTTTTAATTTGCCTCAATGTTTCTGCCTATATTGATATAGAAAAGTACCCTCCCTGAGTCTATGAGGTTATTGATGTAATTTGTACTTAAATGTGATTATAAGAAAATAATTTAACTGGAGGTTATTATTGACACAATAGGGTTGATAGCCTTCTCAAAACCGTCTTGTTTTTGTCTCATAATGTGTCATTTTCATTTTTCCCCATATGTCTATGTGCGTACGCATGATGCAGAACTGCCATCTGGAGCGTTCTGTTTACTTTTCGTAGCTCCGTACGTGAATGGCATTTTACGGCTCTCGTTGCGTACTCGAGAGGACGAGGTTTTCGTTGCTTAGTAATCCTCGTATACTACCGTTTTTCAGCATTTTTCAACTTAGCTTTCAACGTAGATTTTCAGTGTCCCGCGATATTCAGCTTGCATCTTTCTCTAAAAATACTTAGTAACGGAATTTTGTTGTCCAAGCTGCTATGTTTGCATGCATGTACGCATGCGCGCAGCTTATTAACTAATTTGTATCCCCTTCTCTCACTTCTGCTCCCATGCTTACCTTAACTCCCTTGCCACTGTATGTATTCCTCTGTCCCACTTTATTAATGCTTACCTTAACTCCCTTGGCACTGTTTCTTGTTCTCTATCCCCATATTTTCATGCTTACCTTAATTTCATGGATTCTTTAGATATTTTCACTATATCCAGTCCAGGTCGTCCCAGAAATGATGACAGTTGGGTAGTCTGCCACCAGGTGGCGCAGTTACTGCAAGATCCAGAGCTGTAACTCCTCCCGGCCCCCTATAAAATGAGCTGTCTCAATAGAATTCCCAGATTTCGTCTTGCAGTAAGCTGCTGCTAGGATCATCTTGGATACTCTCTCTGGATACGGCAGCTGAGCCTCCCAGCCTTGGCTGACGGGACAGGTGAAGGTAGGGAGAACGCCGAGGATCAGGCTGACAGGTCGGGTTGACAGAGCTAGGCTCTGGGCCGCAGACCCTCTCTAAAGGGTAGTCGGCCATAGGCAATGGTGAGCCTATTGGGGGGGGGGGGGAGGAACCACCTAATGCCCGGGTTTTACTCTTATCTGTACCCACAGCTTTATTATTTTGTGTGTGTGGCTTGCCACCTTCTCTACTTTTCACTGGCATACTTACCTCCCTTGCTCCCTCTGCTCCTTCTCCTCTCCCCTCCATCTTGTCAGCACACTGTGGGGGGGGGGGGGGGGGTTCTGAAGCGGCGTCTCGGCGGGCTGGTCTTGGAGGCTGCGGCCTCGGTGGTTGTGCGAGGCGTGCTGCGCTCCCTTCTTCCTTGCTCTCTGCGCCATTCTGGTGGCTGAGGGCGCTCGCTTCCGCGCCCTCATGGTTCGTTTGTCCCCGCATCCCGCATATTCTCATGCTGCTGCTGCTCTGCATCTGGGCCCGTTTTTTGTGCTGATAATGATGACACCTTGTGCCTGCCTGCTGCTCCGGTTTTGTAGCCATTAGGATGCCCTCCGGTGCGGTCAGTCATTTAGTCTCTCTTCTTTTTTTTTTTTTGGCTATACTTTATATGTGCATGCGCTGTGGGATCCTCATGGCCTCTCCTATTTGTGTCTTCTAGGTGGGATCCCTTGTTGTCGGCTGTGGGTTGTGGTTCCTCCCGGTCTCCTACACCCCCTCATCCCCTGCATCTCTCTCCGCACCCTCCTCCATTAAGAGGGATCATAAAAAGAGGGACTAAATTGGGGATCGCTCAGGTTTGGGCCGTTAGTGCCTTGTAACCTGCATTTTTTCTCTCTATATATCTCTATAATCACCATAAGGCTTCTGGGGATAGTGAGCTAGGGGCCCCTAGCCCTCTTTTACCTGCGGCCTCGCCAACGCCGCCACTGCTGCATTCAGCCCTCAGCGAGGGGGAAGCCAGCAGGGGGTCCCAACCCAATTTGGCACACCGGGTGGCCAGCCTGGAGAGACAATTATCTCGCACGGCTACTGGGAAGGCCACGAGTAAGAAGCGGCACATCGAGCCGGGTTACTCGGATTTTGCTGAAGATGATGACGAGGAAGATGATGACGAGGGTGAGTTGTTGAGGACTCCGTTGCCTCAGGGGATCGGTCAGTTGGCTATGACAGCAAGCCTGGTTCCTCCTCGGAGGAGGATATGTGGCTCCCTGACGACATGGAGAAGTTGCTGTCTTCTGTTTTTGAGACCTTACATATTGTCCCTCCTATAGGGGCTAAGAGGAAGCAGGGTGATTTATTTCCGGCCTGAGAGACAGAGGCTTGTCTTCCCTGAGCAGGCCCACTTTTCCAATATGGTGTTTAAGGAATGGGAAAGACCTAATAAATTGCCATCGGTGCTTAAGGGCCTGGACAGGAGGTACCCTTTCCCTGAGGAGCTGGTCCGCCTCTGGTCCCGTCCCCCTGATGTGGATGCCCCTGTGTCGGGGTTATCCAACACTACAGTTATACTGCTTCCTTGCGCGACCCTGCTGACAGACGCATGGATCAGCTGGCTTGTCATGCGTTCACCTTTGTGGGTGCTGGACTTCGCCCTGTCTGTGCCCCGGCCATTGTCTCATTGGCCATCAAGAAGAAGGTGAGACGCCTTGTTGATATTGCCAAGTCTCATAAGCAGGCGGAGGAGTATCAACACCTCAAAGCCTGTGGGGATTTTATTGCCTTTGTAGTCTTGGCTATGGACGCTAGTGTCCGGCTTGGCACCAGGGCTTCCGCCCCGCTTGTTGCGCTTCGTCCCTCGCTCTGGCTGCGGCAGTGGTCAGCTAACACTGCGGCCAAGAAGTCGCTCACTAGTATCCCCTTCCTGGGGCTCAGATTATTTGGGGAGTGGCTTCTGGCCAAAGATGGAAGACTTCCTCAGCGACGGAAGCCTGCGCGGCCCTTTCGGCGTTCATCTGCCTATCACTTCTTTCGAGGAGGAAGATGCTCTTCATTTTCTGGTGGCCGTAGAGATTTCTGGGGACGAGGTAGGTCTCGCAGCCGACTCAATCCCTCCTGGGGAGCTAAATCCAAACCCCTTGCCAAGCCCTCTCAGGCATGATGGAGCGCCCCTCACCCATCCGGGTGGGGGGAAGGCTTCTGCTGTTTGCTCACATCTGGAGACAGCACATCTCGGATCGGTGGATTCAGGAGGTGGTTTCCTCCGGGTACAAACTAGAGCTGGCAGTTTGGCCGGTCTCAAGATTTCTTCAGGTCGCGGATTTCCCAGAACGCATTGATGGCGCAGGGTCTAAGATTGGCCGTTCAACGCCTTCTGCTATCAGGTGTGATTTGTCCCGTGCCTCGCCAGGAACGGGGTAGAGGGTTCTACTCCAATCTGTTCACGGTGCCCAAGAAGGATGGGACGCTGAGACCTATCCTGGATCTGAAGGGTCTCAACAAGTTTGTCAGAGTCAGACATTTCCGCATGGAGACTTTACGGTCCGCGGTGAGCTCGCTTCGGCCCGGCGACTTCATGACCACAGTGGACATCAAGGATGCTTATCTGCACATCCCGGTCTTTCAGGGACATCAGAAGTTCCTGAGGTTTGTGCTGGAGGATCAGCATTACCAGTTTGTGACACTGCCGTTCGGGATAGCCTCAGCCCCCCGTGTGTTCACCAAGGTGCTGGCGGGCATCATGCTATCTTGAGGAACCGGGGCTATCCTGTTCTTCCTTATCTGGGCGATTTGCTGATTGCGGCTCAATCCCTTCAGCAGGCCGAGAGCGACACCCGGACGGTGTTATCCACTCTCGAGGGTTTCGAATGGGTAATCAATTACCCCAAGTCTTCTATCACTCCCTCAATGGTGAGGTCCTTTCTGGGCATGACGTTGGACACCTCTTAGGTCAAGGTTTTCCTGCCCCAGCAGAAGGTGACGGGCCTCCAGACGCAGGTGCAGGCCTTACTGTCTTGTCACTGATGTAAGGTCGTTTCTCCCTTTCATCTTAATGAGGAAGTTGTTTTGCCTTCTCTGTATCCAGAACGTCTAATTCTAAGGAAAGGACCCTCCATGCTTTGGATGTGGTCAGAACCATTAAGTACTACCTGGTTGCGACTGAATCTTTCAGGAAATCTGATTCGCTTTTTGTTCTCACTGAAGGTTCCAGAAAGGGTTTACCTCTGGCCAAGTCCACTCTCAGTAAGTGGATTAGACAGGCGGTGGTGCAAGCATATTCTGCCAAGGGGAAGGAACACCCTTTTCATATTACAGCTCATTCTACTAGAGCTATTGGTGCTTCCTGGGCTTTTCAGCACCAGGCCTTTGTTGAACAAGTTTGTAAGGCCGCTACATGGTCTTCTGTTCATACCTTTACAAAGTTTTACAAGGTTGACGTTCGGGCCTCAGCTGATGCTGTCTTTGGCCGAAAGGATCTTCAGGTGGTAGTGAAATTAACTACTTGCTGTTCCGCACTGGGGATCCCGCCTTAATGGACACTGCTTTTGGATGTCCCAACTGTCATCATTTCTGGGTCGACCTGGACTGGATATAGTGAAAAATACATATCTGTGAAACTCGCCTGTAGAATTGTTTTTGAATATATCCAGTCCAGGTCGTCCCACCCCGCCCTTGGTTTCATTATCTCTTGTTTGCCTTTTATGGTGATTACTTTCTATATTGGACCGTTGTCCTTAGTCTTTTGTTGGAGAGAGTACATGCTGAAGCTATGTGATTTAACATGGTTTCTTGGCCTCCCGGCCTGTCTCTTTATTACTGCTTTTTGACCACTGGGAATTCTATTGAGACAGCTCATTTTATAGGGGGCCGGGAGGAGTTACAGCTCTGGATCTTGCAGTAACTGCGCCACCTGGTGGCGGACTACCCAACTGTCATCATTTCTGGGACGACCTGGACTGGATATATTCAAAACAAATCTACAGGTGAGTTTCACAGAATTGTATTTTTTCATTTCCTTCTTTTTATGATTTGTGTGCATAACTGGATTTGTGCAATCATGACATTTATATTACTTTTATAGAAATGAAAGACATCAGAAACATTAGTATTAGAATAGTATTAAAATTTTTTTTTTATTATTATTTTTTGTGTTTCATTTTTTGTATTTAAAAAAAAATACAATTTTTTTTTAAATTTTTTAAATTATTTACACAAAAGTGGCAGGCACCCAGGATTCTATTCATCGGTGGTCCCCATTGACGCTGCAAGCTCCTCAATGTCGCCGACCAGCCTATAAACAGCAGCTGTGAGTTGTTGGATCCGCTGCTGTGTGCTGACTGTGAAAAGAAAACAAAAATTATTTTCTAGTATATGCATTTGGAATAGCTGTTGAATAAAATATTATTAATTTATAGGCTATGGATTGTTCCAGAAATTAATCTAATATTCTAGGCTATGGATTGGGGATATCTGTTGATAAAGGCATGTTAACGTAAATCAACTAAGTTTTCTACAAACTTACTAGGCTGGTGGACGACCTGTTCCTGGGGGACCACCCTCCTCTCTGGGGCCTGCCACTCCGCTTGGTCTGACTCTGCTGAGCAAGCAAAAATATTGTTAGTTATAAGTTCAGATTTGTCAATCACGACATTCAAATTTGAATGTGTGTGTGACATCACCCACCTTCTCCTTGCACCTCAGGTGCTTGCCCTTCTGGGTTCTCCATTCCAGGCTCTTCACCCGCCACGTCAGCATCTAAAAGTATATAAGTAAGAAATGAGTGTGTGTTTACACTGCATGCACCTGTGTGTGCTTCTGTGTGATAATCATACCTGAGTGCTGCTGGTCCTGCATCTCCTCCGTTTCCCTGCTGAGCAGCTGATGCCCCTCCTCTGAAGACAGGTCCAGTGGTTGTTCTTCCGGACTTGCAGAGGAGGGGTAGGACCTTGGCACTGGACTGCCACCACCTTCAGTTCTTCCAGATCGCTCCAGCATTGGCCGAACTCCTCGCCTCCGAGTGGTTCTTATTTTATAGTTGTATTCACTCACTAGAAGAGAATAGCAACACAGGCCTGCCTAAGGTCAGTGTATTTATAAGATGTAATGGTAATGTACGTACTTGGGAAATGTTTCATGAATAATATTCTTAGTATACAGTACGTCCTGCTCCAGATATAATACTTACACTTGGGTTATCCTGCAGAGACATGGAAAAACAGGCTCCTCCCGGCCCTTCAAATACCCTGGGGCCTCCCACAATTCCCCAGATTTCTCTGCAGTGCTAACTGCGAAGACATGATGTATCACTCTCTCGCAGGTGGGCGGGGCTACCAAAGCCTGCGGCCCTGTTGGACTATTCCCACCCGTCCTCCCTGTGATGTGCCTCCCAGCCTGGGCTGCGCTTGTCGGGTGAAGGTAGGCGCACCTTGCATGCTTGACGGAGCCATGCTACACCGCAGTCCCCCACCAAAGGGTAGGAGGTTTAGGGCTGATGGTGAGCCTCTAGGGGATGCCCCTCCCGCACTATTGCCCCGTGTAGCGGTGGGCCCTGTACAAAGGGTCGCCTTCCTCCCTCATTCCCCCCCGTAGCCCAGGGGGAAAGAAAGGGGGGGGTGTGTGTAGTAAGGTCTTGTGTATGTATTCTAAGCATACAGCACGTCCTGCTCCATCTATAATACTTACACATGGGTTATCCTCCGCCAGAGGGCGCTGTGCACTGCAGACATGCAAAAACAGGCTCCTCCCAGCCCTTCATATACCCAGGGACCTCCCACAAATCTCCAGATTTCTCTGCAGTGCTGAACTGCGAAGACATGAAGTATCACGCTCTCGCAGGCGAGCGGGGCTTTACAGCCCGAGGCCCTGCGGGACTATTTCCACCCGTCCTCTTTGGAAGATTATGCCTCCCAGCCTGGGCTGCGTGGGTCGGGTGAAGGTAGGCAGCACCTTGTGTGCTGAATGGAGCCACGCTCCACTGCAATTCCCCACCATAGGGTAGGCGGTTAGGCCGATGGTGAGCCTCTAGTGGATGCCCCTCCCGCATTCTTGCCCGTGCCCCTCACAGATTTAGTCCATGGACGCTGGTCCGCTTCTCCCTCGCTTCCTCCCGTAACTCGGGGGAAAAGAAAGGGGAGGTATGTGTGGCAGTCCTAGTGTGAAGTAACACGTTAAGGCCTTTGGTTTTTATTTTATTGGGTGTCAGTGTCGCGCTCCTTGCTATACAGTTGCGTGCCGTTTGTCTTTTCATTAACAACTACCTAGACGGCAGCATCATTTCCAGCGTGTCAGCATCTTTATGCATACGCCTTCTATCCAACTGTCCTACTTATTTCTGTTGGTTAGAGCTTCGCGCTCTTTGGGGGAGGCGGAGACTCGGCATGACGTGCTCCGCGTCACAGCCTGATCTGGCCTGCCCCTCGAGGTTCGCTTGGCACCAATTTGACAATCTTCGCGCGCGCGTGGTGCGGTCCGCCTCCTCCCTTGGTCATGTAAGTGCCCTCTGGGGCGGCATGGTTCTATGTGTATTCGGCTGCGCATGGCACTGACACCCCCCTCTTGTCCCATTATGTCTTTCAGACGCCAGGACTTCGGTGGCTTCTCTCGACCTAACATATATTACAGCGGGTCCACATAAAAAATTCTCCCACTTCCTAGCGGGTCTTGGGACATCCAGGGTTGCCTATTGCGTAAATCCCTGCGGGCATACTGCTCTAATAATCACCATATGGAGGCATCTCAGAATTATGTAACCGGGGTCCCTCTGGGACATGACCGGCTGTGTGCAGTGTGTGGTCAGCCCCAGGCTGAGGCTGACAGAGCACGGGTCTGCGGACCGTGTGCTGAACAGGCAGGTCTGCCAATGGTTGCACCTCCCTTCAATACACCTGTCTCCCCGGACCTAAATATCACTCCTGATGAGTCCCACTCGAACGGGGATGACCTGCAAACTGTGCCGCGCGTGCTGCCTACGGCGGAGCAGGTGCTGTCTGGATTGGTGGAGCGTATGGGCCCTGGTAAGAAGCGGTCGCTGACGCCTCCTGGCTCTCCGGTTCCTAACGATACCGATGACTCTGCTGATATGCAGGACCTTGATCCTTCTGAGGAAGGTGAGCTATTCTCAGATTCGGGCTCCTCGAACGGGATGCCCGGGTGCTGTGATGATTCTGGGCCCGGTTCTTGGGGCCTGTGTGACACAGATGAAATTCTTATTAAGATCTTTGAGGTTTTGTCAATCTCCCCCCCTGGGGAGACCCCCAAGCCTAAGAAGGAGAGTTTCCATACAGCGCCGCCGCGCTTGGAGTTCCTAGAACAGGATCATTTCCAGAATCTTATATCCCAAGAATGGGAATCGCCTTGTAAACTTAAAGGGGTCCCAGGGGTCTGGGACTGGAAGTACCCTTTCCCTCCTGATGTGGTTAATTTTTGGTCAGCACCTCTTGTGGTGGATGCACCGGTTATAGGGGTTACTAACCCCCCTTTCATGACGGCTCCTTTTTACCGTACCCTTTGGGATGCTGAGGACCGGCGCATTGACAGACTGGCTTCCCACGCCTTCTCGTGTGGAGGGACGGCTCTGCGCCCGGTCTGTGCCGCGGCCATCACTGCGGTGGCCGCCAGGACTCTTGTCAGAAAAGTACTAGATCACCGTCCTGAGGACCTCCCTTGGGGGGTATTTAATGTGCTATCAGACTGTGATGCGTTTGTGAAGTTTATCCTATCAGCACTGGACGACACCATTAAGATGTGTGCTAGAACCTCTGCCCTTGTGGTAGCTATTCGCCGCCTGGTCTGGCTGCGACAGTGGGGTGCTGACGATGCTACGAAAAAGGCTCTCACTTGCTTTCCCTTCAGAGGACGGCGATTATTTGGGGCCCGTTTGGACCTTTTTGGTAAAAAGGGTAAAGCACCCTTGCGCAAAAGGCCGCTCCGGCCTCCCCGTGGCAGGGTCACCCCTCCACCTCCCTACGTTGGTGTCAAACACGAACCTGAGGTGTGCTTCCAACTGTTCGGTGTGGATTTCCACCATGGGGTGGGCAGGCAACGCCCTGGGCCCTCTGGCAGGACTAGGTCCAAATCTGCCAAGACCTCCCAAGCATGAAGGGACGCCCTCGCCCTTCTGGGCGAGGGTACTGCTGCAGCAGCTGTCCACCATCTAGGAATGTACCTTCTCCTTCTGGTGGTTCCAGGAGGTTGTTCCCCTGGACACAGGATAGCTTTGCTGGGCGGTCCCTCTCAGTGGTTGTCAGGGTGCTTCTAGCCCCTGGTTTTCACTCAGGTATTGGTGCAGGCCGTACTGGGCCTACAGAGTTTGGGCTTAATTACAGGTTGCCCAATATTAACCTTCCTCCTTCCCTCAACAGTATGAGGCAGTCTGGGCCACGCTGGCCTATGGTAGGCCTGGCAATTCTACTCTCACAGGTAGTCCCTATATGACACCTCTGTCTTGGGACACAGGCGCCCTGTGCAAGGGGGGCTTCCGGCCTCCTGTGGAGTACTAGATCTTCTTAGTTCCCCTTGTGTCTGCTGGACACCAAGACCATTACTAGACGGTGTTACAGGACCAACCCTGCGGATTGAGGCATTATTTGTGGCCTCTTTCGTTCCCAGGCTACTCACCATGGCCTGAATGGGGGTGATGTCTCGGACATGCCTGGGGGGGGCGTCTGCATTAGGATCTACCGGGTCGTCTTTCCTTACTCCCCAGTCTCTACGTCAGGCCGAGTGGATTGGTCGGCCGGCGGTGTCCCCTGGGAGTTACTGGGTGGGTGCTCAGTCACCTCAATCCCTCATGGTCCTTTATCCGCTATCTCCATTCCTTGGATTTGGTTCAGGCTTGAGCCTTCTTCCTTGGCAACAAGTGGACTCCTGGGTACGGGGGCTCTGTCCCCCTTTTGCTGACATCTTTCACCAGGCGGGATGGCAGCTGGTGGGCCCGTTGGTGGCGTATCAGATGATGTCCCTTATATACCGAGCCCCTGGGCTCTTCAGCACAGTAGGTTATTGATCCTACATGGGGTTCCAGCACCCCTGGGGTTTGGTCTGTGCTCATTCCCCCTTGGTAAGGTGGTTCCTCTTGAGCTGATCATATTCAAGGGCCCTGTCAGGGGGCACCCCCTTCCTTACTTGCATCTTCCTGTGAATGGTCACCTTGGGTACCAAGTCTCGCAGGTTGGCGGGGGGGGGGAATTTCTTCCACAACCCCCCGTGGTTCCTAGGTAGGGTCCCCTAGAGGGTCCATCTTACCTACTGGTTTTGTTGAAACGGTGAGCCTTCCGTTGACTCTATACGGCTGGACTTCTCCTCTTTTAGGACCTGTCTATTTGGGGACTCTTGGCCTGTTGGAAGACAATGGCCTGTTTTTTTACTGGTGTGGAGCTTGAAGCAGGATGCTCCATCTGGAGGGTTCCTGATCCTGATTGGGCGGGGGTCTACGTCCCCTGCTTCTCAGCGGTATTCGCTCCAATGGATGCCTTTCAGCGGCAGGTTATGCTATCCTGGTGTCGCTCTGAGAGCCAACTAGGGTGGCTCTGTCGTGTCTTGCTTATACCACAGGGGCTCTGCCCTTGTTTTTACTGTCCCAGAATATTCTGACTCTGGTCATGGGGGCTTAGTAAAATTATGCATAGACTTCTATTTTATATGTCTTCTCTTCGTTCACCCTACTTGTGGGGTTCTGCGCACGGTTGTGCTGATAAAGAGACCCGTGAGATTGATGGCCTGGGTGGCCTTGTGAACTGTGGTTCGCAGATGCTTCTGCTGAAGTCTGCTGACCTGTTCGCTCTCTCAGGAGTGCGGTTCTGCCCTTGTCAGGCCCCTTCTTTTGTCGTCCCAATATAGGGACTCTAGTCTGGGGCTTGACAGCTGATTCATTCACCCCTTGGAGACGGGCCTTATCTTCTGGGTGACTCGGTATATGGGGAGCTAGGAGCAAGTTTCCTTGGCTTCCTCTTCCTCCGTCTATTGGGGTTTATGGTATACCCATATTGATTGGCATGAGTCTTGGTCTCTTCCCTGTTGGACGTTCTCGGTTCCCAGGGTTCTAGAGTCATTACAGCATAGGTTGGGGTTGGCTCCCCATCTAGGTACTCTGAAGGTTCAGGTTCTGTCCTGGCTGTCTTCCTGTAGGAGTCTGGTTCTGTCTTCCTTGTGAGGATTTCTCTTGGGGATTGCTTAGGTGCATCTCCCAAGTAGTTCCATGGTCCCTGTTGGGATCAATTTTCATTTTGTTTGCCCTGCGGATTTTTCCCTGGGGACTTCTGCTGGATGCTGTCTGAGCTGCTTTGTAGTCCAAGTCGCTTCTCTGGGGGCTCCTGCGTCAGTGAGACGTGTGCCTGAGAAGGTGGATCTGATTACTTAGCCTTAGCTCGATGTATATATATATATAGATATATATATCTATATGCACCCCATGCCGTGGGGGTATTCCTTCTTACGCCGGACCTCCGGTCCAAGTGGTGTTTTATGATCATTGTTTTAGTCTGTTTAGTCTAACTACGGACCTTATTCTTAATAATGCTAATATGAGGGTCTACATTCCCTCAACAGGTGTTGTAATTTTTCCCCAGAGGGTTTCTTGTCCCTTAGGGGGACTGATGCCCTTGGAGTCTGCGGGCGCCTCCTTATGTATGCGCCTGATATCGCCTGTTTCCAGCGCCACTGCGTCCTTTGGATTAATCCTTCTTGGATGCCTCCTGGTCCTGAGTAAAGCCTTTGGTTTCGTGCTAGTGAAGGGGTCAGTATTCCCGCCTTCGGTCGGGTGACCAGTTCTCATTCCCCTTAGGGGGAGTTACAAGTTTTCCACGAGGCTTCTGTTGCCTGTGGGCTGGTTGGGTCGTTACACTGGCCTATTCCTTTAAGGGGGAAGAATCTCCCCTTTTTCATTTTATTCCGTTATATTGGTGCTTGGGTACCATTGGCCCTTCAGCACCAGGTTTTTTCTGTTGAATAAGTTACTAGACTGTTGCTTGTCTCTGTTCATACCTTTCAAAGGTCTTGTTATGAGATTGACATTACAGCCTCTGCTCATGTCATGCCTGTTGCAAAGTTTTACAGGTGACAGCGCCTTTACTGTCCGCTGTGCCTTGTTTTTGGGGATCCCACCCTACTTTATGGACACTGCTATTGGATGTCCCATGTGTAAGTATTATAGATGGAGCAGGACGTGCTGTATGCTTAGAATAATACAATTCTGTGAGATACTCACCTGTAGAATTGGTATTATACACATACAGCACGTCCTGCTCCACCCCACCCTGGTTTACATTTTTCTGGATCCCCTGTATAGTGATTGTTATCATTACTATTGTTACCAGTTGGTGGTTGGTTCTCCCGGCTTCTTTCTCACTGCTTTTCAATACTGGGGATTTGTGGGAGGTCCCTGGGTATATGAAGGGCCGGGAGGAGCCTGTTTTTGCAGGTCTGCAGTGCACAGCGCCCTCTGGCGGAGGATGACCCATGTGTAAGTATTATAGATGGAGCAGGACGTGCTGTATGCGTATAATACCAATTCTACAGGTGAGTATCTCACAGAATTGTATTTTTACACGTTATGGCCTTTGTCTGCCCGGGCTAGTATCCCTGGGGTCAGAACCGCGCTGTTTAGTTCTTACTGTGTAATTGTCGCCGCCGCCGCGCGCACTTCTTCCTTTACTGGATGTGTGGCGCCGGGTGGCGATGTCGCCTCAGACGCTGCAGCGTCTTCATTGGCAAATCATCTCCTCTAAGTGTCCCATTCACTTCGCTCTTCATAACAGTTTGTATCCACCTCAGAGCCTTAAGGCACTGTCTATCTCTCCCCCCGGTCAGGTCCCCAAGCCTAGAGGGGAGCGTTTCCATACTGCGACTGCACGTTTGGAATTTTTAGAGCAGGCTCATTTCCATGCTCTTGTCCTCAAAGAATGGGAATGCCCCAGTAAACTTCCAGGGGACTGGGATAGGAAATACCCTTTTCCCCCTGAGGTGGTTAATTTCTGGTCATCACCCCCCGTGGTGGATGCGCCGATCATAGGGGTCCCTAACCCCCCCTTTATTACAACCCCTGCCTATAGCGCCTTTGGGATGCTGAGGACCGGCGCATTGAGCTGCTGGCCTCCCATGCCTTTTCTTGTGCCGGGATGGCGCTGCGTCCGGTCTGTGCCGCAGCCATTACTGCGGTGGCCGCTAGAACCCTCATCAAAAAATTGCTCGATCATCACCCCGAGGATCTCCCATGGGAGGTGTTCAATGCACTCTCCATTTGTGATGTATTTGTGAAGTTTATTCTATTGCCGCTAGATGATGCGATTAGAATGTGTGCAAGAACTTCCGCCCTTGCGGTGGCTATTCGTCGCTTGCTCTGGCTGCGACAGTGGGGTGCTGATGATGCTACTAAAAAGACTCTTACTAGGCTCCCCTTCAGAGGGCAACGCCTATTTGCGGCCCGTCTAGACCTGTTCGGAAAAAAGGGCAAATCACCCCTTCGCAGACGGCCGTCCCGGCCCCCTCGAGGCAGGAGCACCGCCCCTCCCCCCTACCTTAGTGGAACCAGGGGTGTCTTTCCGGATTTTTGGGGCAGACTCCTACCCCACGAGCAGCAGGCAACGCTCTGGCCCCACCGGCGGGGCTAAGCCCAAATCTTCCAACAAACCCCCTCAAGCATGATGGGGCGCCCTCGCTCGGCTGGGTGAGGGGATGGCTGCAGCACCTTGCTCTTATCAGGAGGCATTTCGCCTCACTGTGGCGGATTCAGGAGGTTGTGTCCTCCAGATACAGGATAGAGTTCACTGCTCGGCCTTCCCCAGTTTTTATCAGACCCCAGGTACGTCTGGTCCCTGCACCTGTTCAGTTGCTGGCACAGGCCATGTTAGGCCTACAAGGTCTGAGGGTCTCTTGCAGATTGCCTGTAATAAGCAGAGGCAAGGGCCGCTGTACCACCTCCCACAGCCCCCCAAAGGATGGGTCAGGTGGCCCATTCTGGATTCACAGCAATTCTCTAATTACAGGCAGTTTCCTGCATGGAAACTCTTGAGTTTGGCCATCAGCACCTTGCGCCCAGTGGGCGTCTTGCCGCCTGGGGCACTCTTCAATGCTTATGTTTACATTCCTGTGCCCTCAGATCTCTGAGGCTCTCCAGGTTCGTGTTGGAAGTCCAACACTGTTAATTGTGGCCCTGCTATCTGGCCTCTCTTCAATTCCCAGAGTGTTCACTCAGGTGCTGTCGATGGGGATGTCTCTGATGAGACCAAGGGACGTCCACGCGATGATTACCCGGACGCCCTTCCTCACTTCCCTGTCTCTGCGTCCGGATAGTTGGATACCCGTCTGGTGGGCCGTTGGGAGTCATTTGGATGGGTGTTCAATCACCTCGAGTCCTCGCTGTTCCCTAAAGTGGTAACTCCATTAATAGGAATGATTCTGGGTCAGGTTCAAACCAGATTCTCCCCCTTTCAGCAATTAGGTGGGCATTCTGGTCTCGGGCCCAGTCCCTCACTACTGTCCAGGTTTCTTAACACCAGGCAGGGATGCAACTGGTGGGCCATTGTTAACTTGCTCGGCAGGAGCCTGAGCAGCTAAAGAGGTCCCTTATGCTCCGTTCCCCTTGAGCCGGCTGCGACTTCTATTGGTAACATAGGACAGGGATCCAGCTCCCCTGGAGCAGGGTCTGTGGGCCTTCCCTCCTGTATGACAGTTTTCTCTTGAAAATGGATGAACTCGAGGGACATGTCTGGGGGCAGTTCCCTCTTGCCTTTCCTGGAAACGGCCACCTTGGATGCCAACCTTTCAGGTTGAAGGGGATGGTTTCTTTCGAAACTCCCTGCGATTCTGGTGTTGGTGGGGCCCTTAGAGGGTCCTTACGCCTACGGAAGTCTAAGCAGTGAGCGTTTTTCAGTTGGCTCTTCTCGCTTGACCGTTCCCCTTCCGGATTTGCCAGGCTGGGGGTTCTCAGTCCGTCTGATGACAGGCGTACTACATTAACCATTGGAAGGGGCCTGGAGCTGGCGGACCTTCCAGGGAGTGTCTATGTTCCCTTCTGGGCGGAGACAATGCTCCCTGCATGTTAGTGATATTAGCTCCGGCGAAGCCCCTCTGCGACAGGATGTGCTAATCCCCGTGTCGTTATGGAATCCATCCAGTCGTGGATCTGTTGGGTTCTGTCACCTTCACAGGCTATCGGCCTTTGTTTCCCTGTCCCAGGATCCTATGTCAGTGGTCCGGATGCCTTAGTACCGTCTTGACAGGACTTTTGGTTCTGTATGCCCTTCTCCTTTCCCTCTGCTAGGCAGGGTTATGCGGAAGATTACTCTGGTAAGGGGACCAGTAATGCTGGTGGCCCCCAGTTGACCTAGTATAGTGTGGTTGCAGATATGGTACTGTGGTCAGTAGTTCTGCACCTTGCCAGGAGTGCCAGTTGATCACTCAGGGCCCCTTTACATAACTATAGTTCATGGTCCCTGGCCTAGTCGATCTGTCTGCTAAAATATACATCTTGATGGAGACAAGTTTAGCTGCCTCGGTGTGACTATGGGATGGCTAGGAGTGAGCCTCTTTTGCGTCTTCTTCTATTGTCGTAGGGTATGGCATACCCACATTTATTGGGACGAGTCTAGTCCTCTTACTTGTTGGACGTTCTCGGTTTCCAGGGCTCGAGTGTGGCCTTCAGCATAAATTGGAGTTGGTCCCCCAGCTCATCGCTCTGATGGGTCAGGCCCTGCCCTGTCCACCTTGCCTTAACAGTCTCTGGTTCAGCCTTCTTTGGTTAAGACTTCCTTCAGGGGGTGCTCATATGCGCCCTCCATGTACTCCTATGGCCCCTGTTGGGATTGAAATTGATTCCATTCCGTCTGCTTGCAGGATTGTCTCTTGGTCCTATTCAGGACACTGTCTGGATGTCCTTACCCTTAAGGTGGTCCTTCTGGTGACTGTTACCTTGGTCAGGCGTGTGTTAGCGGGCGGTTCGGTCTACCTAGCCCTCATTCCTTGAGATACACCAGGATAAGGTGGAGTTTCGCCTGAAGCCGGATTCTCTACATCTGTAAGGTGTCGTATGTTTATCCAATATATTGTTTTCCACAGCTGTCCCCCTTCTTTGCAACGCTGAGGAAGTGGTTCTGAATTCCTTATACAGGTGTTGGCAGTTTTTTTTCTTTAGGAGTCACTGTGTCCTTTAAGGGAACTGAGGTTCCTTGGGGCTTGTGGTCATTACATCCTGAATGTGCCCGATCTCGTCTGCTCTCGGGAGTTGGGCGGTTTGGTCCTGGTTGTTACCTTAATGGATGTTACTCCTGGTACCTTGTTTCTGGCCTTGCTATCGGATTGTCAGGCTATTACTCAGGCCTATTCAGGCAAGGGGAAGAACCTCCCTGGTTGCCTTGATTACTTTCTACACGTGCTTGATGCCTCTTGGGCTTTCAGCACCGGTTTTGCTGTTGAACTGATTGGTTAGGCCACTACCATTGGCCTTCTGCTGATACCTTTTGCAAGGTTTTTACAATGTTGATGTTAGGGCCTCAGCTCATGCTGTCTTGGCCGTCTGGTTCTGCAGGTGACAGTGCTTTAAACTGTCTGCTATTATATCTGGAGCAGGCTGTACTGTATACTAAGAATAATACAATTCTGTGAAATACTCACCTGTAGAACTGATATTATTTGTATACAGTACGTCCTGCTCCACCCCACCCTGTTGTTGCATTATTCTGGATCCCCTGTATGGTGATTGTTTTCATTGTTATCTTTACCAGTTGTTCTGGGTGGTTTAATTCTCCCGGCTTCTTGTTCACTGCTTTTCAATGCTGGGGATTTGTGGGAGGTGCCTGGGTATTTGAAGGGCCGGGAGGAGCCTGTTTTTCCATGTCTCTGCAGTGCAGCGCCATCTGGCGGAGGATAACCCAAGTGTAAGTATTATATCTGGAGCAGGACGTACTGTATACAAATAATATCAATTCTACAGGTGAGTATTTCACAGAATTGTATTTTTCCTCACCCGGGGCCTCTTCCTCCGTTTTAGGTCCGACCAGTGCTGGGTGATCTGTGTATAGGTGAAGGTGGTGTCTTTTTCTTCCTGTATTTTGGCTACTATTTCCAGTGCCAAGGTCCGTTTCTCATAGCCGCTCGGCAGATAATCATCAATGGCTGAGCATCATCTAAAAGGTGGAAGAAAAACAGATGTCATTAACTAAAGCATCATACAGAGCTTTCAAATTATGCAAGCAGGTTATTAATTGCACTCCCCCAAACATGTTAAATCATTGTTAATATCAGGACCTCCTTGGATAGCACATTTGTTTGTTGCGCACATGTGAGCACAAACATTCTCTGCATTAGGTGCGTTTGATTCAACATTTTTGGCCCACTTGTTTACCTTGTGATGCATAAACGCCTATGCATGCATTTGGCGTGCAAATAAACGCCTGCAAATAACACGCGCATAATGGTCTCCTGCTGCTGGCGAGTAAAGAGCGTGGGGGTCATCTTGGGGAGGTTCACTTTCTTTATGTGGCGCGCCCCAGCGGTCATAGACTGTGACAACTATTTAAAGGGTAGGCGCCAACACATCAGAGGCAGGGGACTCCCAAATTTATAGTAGTTACACATTGCAAACCTAATTCAGCTATTAATAAACACCCAGTAGCCAACCACCAGACAAGTTGCCAGTCTCAAAACGCCCATAGAGACTGGAATTCCGCAGAATATAGGCATCGTGTGAAGACCCAGGAAATCCAGCCATGACGAGAAAGCGAAGGTCTGGACCAACCACACACTGGACGTTTATGGAATGAAACATCTTTCTGTTCCTGTAATTTCCCCCCCAAAAAAACAATTAACAAAACATATATATAAAAGATCACTTTCTCACTGTTAGGGGTCATTACTAGTTATTTTTTGGTTTAAAAACCACATATATAACAGTGAAAATACAAAGTAGCTTTACATTTAGATTTAGCTCCACATATAACATATACAATGCAAGGCTACATTAGGTTACATATATGGAAGGATGGGCAGAAATACCAAATACCTATATAGATGTTCCTCCGCTGCTAGAGGCACCAGCGCTAAGTGCGTGTGTACATCGATCGCACCCATGCATCCATCATCTCCCATCTCAACAGCTAACTTTCTCATACAAAACGACCCCCTAAGTTGAACGTAAACACACTCGTTTTATTGGCCGTGTTCGAATCAACAATCAAGACTCTGAATCATGCGCAAGCCCATACCAATAACTTAACTTTCCCGAGATTGCGAACTTTTTACGCAAAATATACGACCATCGAAAGTGCTTATTCGCTCTAACGTAAACGCATATACGCATGAAAAAAGTAATGAAAATCTCGAAAATGGCTGGAAAAACTCACATAACTTGCATACATACATGTGAAAGTGCATGTGAAAGAGGCTTTGAATCAGCCCTAACTAAGCCAGCCATATACTATGAAAAAATTGGTTTAAATGTAATCATTTGGTAATGATTGTGTCTGTACATATTCACCCTTTTTTCTCCTTGGTTCAATAAACCTCCCCTATAGCTTCCGAATATAGGCACTACAATGAGTTAGAGTATGTACATGTGAGAGTATGTACATGGCCTTTAAAGTATTTGAGAATAATAAGCTCAGGCACTGAGCCTGATGCTGCTAAGTTGATCCAGACATCTATTTATTTTGTGAGTGTGGGTATTGTTGGCCTGAAACCGTGATGCCAGGCCTAAGGGGTACTATGTCCAGTGATAGTACTAGAGCAGACCTGGGCATTGTACACATTGTACGGCCCGTGGGCCATATACGGCCCTTTGATTGCCTCTTACAGGCCGGCTGAGCTGGTTCATGCTGCTCACCTGACCCCTCGTTCGAACCGGCCGGGTCTTTTCTTCACCCTGGGGGTATCTTGATTACTCCCAGGGGCTCTTCTGGCTTCAGGCAGCCGCTGCTGCTAAGTATTAAAAAAAAAAAATGACATTCACTCACCTCCATGCCCGATCCCTCAGGCCGTGTCTCCTCTTCACCGAGGGGCCTCCGATCGCCCCCCCGGGGTCAGCTGGAGCTGAATCGTCGCGGGACACAGGATCGGAGGTGAGTGTTTTTTCTCTGTGTCAGTGTTTTTTTTTTTTTTTTTTTTTTAAACTTAACCCTTTGTGAACTGGTAAGGGGTCCATGAGATCCCTATACCAGTTCACAAGGCTTAGGGGGCTGGCAAGTCACCTGCGGCTAGCGGGTGGGGGCAAAAGTGCCTGGGGATATGAGGCTTTGGGGTTTGTAGCCAGCAGGGTGGGGGGCCACAAAAGCTGGCCCCTGCGCCCTGTTCTTCAAGCCTCCATACCTGGTCCTTGGGCTGGTTATGCTGGGTAGGAGGGACCATTTTGGGGGGGGGGGTAATTAAAAAAACAATGGGGTCCCCCACCCTGGAAAGGTACCAATAATAATAATAATGGTTTGTTTAATAAATTACATTTTTTTGTAAGGCAACCTCACTTTTTCATTGTTTAACTATAACATATACTCGTACCAGCTTGTCAAAAAAATGCTTTTTACTGCTTTTTATAAAGAAATACAATTAATATTATGCAGAATTGAGTTCAGTCTTTTGGCCCGGCCCTCCACAATATTTTTTGTTTCTCATGTGGCCCCATGGAAAAAATAATTTATTATAAATGGTGGTGGGCGTGGGTTATCAAAAATGTATTTAAATGTGTGTTTTATATTTGTACCAACCAGGAAACTGGCTAAAACCTGCTTCTAAAACGGCTTCTTGTGTCCCTTTAGAGTGTTGTGCTTCGGCACCTGTCTCAACGAAAGCACATCCCTGCTACCCCTTTGGTGTGATTGGTGCCACAGCACAGCCGCATGACAGGGAACCTGAAGCAGGTAGGCTTGTTTTTGTTATTTTTAGGCTGTGAGGCTTTCAAAATTGGTATGCCACCCTAGGGCAACCTATGTAGCTATCCTAAAGTTGTTGCTTAGTGGTAAAATGTTTTCCAGTAAAATCATATTGTGCGTAAAAGCACCATTTCCCCCTGTTACCACAAATGTATTAGTAGACACCCTTTCTGTCGAGGAAACTCCTCCAAACTGAAACGTTGCTTTAGGAGATTTTCAGGTAAGATACAACTGCTATGCACACCTTGCAGTTTTTCAGTAAAAACAACCCTTTTCATTTGATACACCCCCCACAAACTATATATGCTCTGGAAGTACACACCTCAACCTTTCTAGGCGAACCAGCTTGTTTTAGAAGGCTCATCTTTCTGGAAGTAATCCCTCGAAGAATCCTTTGGTTGCACAAGGTTTACCTGAAAAAAATGTATAAATAATAAAAAAAAAAAAAATAGCTTCTTAAAATATCAATATGCAAACAAGAAAAAACAAGCTAAATATGAAAGTGCAAGGTCCCCAAAACAGGACAATACCCAACATACATAGCTACTATTCCAAGTGTGAGATACACTCCGCTTCAATTCTTCATGACATTTGGGTAGTCTCCAGTAGAGGGCGAACCTCTGCAGAGATGAATGCAAAAAAGGAGCTCCTCCTGGTCCATAAATACCTGGGACCTCCCACACATCACCCAGTTCCCTCTCTGCAGGACGGCGAGCAAGTCAGAAGATGTCGGCTTCTCTTCTTTGCAGGTACACCGGGCTTACACCCTGCCATTTTTGCCTTATTTCTGCCTGGACCTTTTTTGTTAACCCCTTGTAATAGCCTCCCAGCCTTGGCTGCAAGGTCCGAGTCAGGGTAGGCAGCACCTCTATAGGTGTTCAGGAAGCCATGCTCCACCGTGGGACCCCATATTAAGGGGTAGGCGGAATCCGGGTTGGTGATCACGGTTTGGGATGCCCTGTCCGTTATTATCCCTGACACACGTTGTGTGGGATTCCCCCCTTCCAGGTCCCTCCACTATGCCTCCGGGGGGGGGGCAATCTCTCTTCACGCTCTGATCACTTTAGCCTTATTCATATGAATGTGTGTGTGTGTGTGTGGATGTGTGTATGTGCTGCTTGATGTTCACTTGGCTGGCCTCTATCCGAGTCTGTGTTTCCTGAGGGGAACTTCTTCCCCTCAGGCCTCGGTGTGTGAGGGGGCGGGGCCGGGCGCTCGCGATCCGCGCTGGCCCGCCCTTCTTTTCCCTCTCTTGTTTTGGTTCTGGTGATTCGTTGTTGGGGGATCGCTCAGGTCTCCTGTTGGCTCAGTTATGCATTTTGTGGGCCCATATATATGTTGCATAATTATATATATATATATATATATATATATATATATATATATATATATACATAAGGTGTGTGCATGTGCTTATGCTCTTGTCTGCTTGTGTTTTATAAGAGAACCTGTGACCACACAAAAAAGGGGGTTCTCCCGGTGCTAGGGTCCCTAGCAGTAATTTTGGGCACCTAATAAATCCTCCCACCAGGGACTAAAAGGGGCGTCCCGGGTTGCTTACCAGCGTAAATCCCTCCGGTCATCGCGACTACCCAAAAAATCACCATATGGAGGCTCCACAGGATACCGGGCTCGGGCTCCCTTTGGGACAATCCCGGCCGTGTGTGGGTTGTGGGGTATCCCTTACGGGGGAGAATGTGCTGATTTGTATACCATGTGCACAAAAGGCCATGACGCGGCAGTCGGGTTCCCAGGCGTCTGGGTCAGTTCAGGGGGTTGTGGGGTCCTCAGGAGGCTCTCACCCCCATCAATGTCCTGGAGCTCAGAGCCATCCGGCTTGTTCTGTCACGGCTGACACCTCACTTACAGGGCCTACCAGTTCAGGTTCGATCAGACAATCGAACGGCGGTAGCCTACATCAATCACCAAGGAGGGACTCGCAGCAGGAGTGCCCTCAGGGAAGTCTTTGATCCTGACTTGGGCGGAGAGCAACGTTCCTTGCATTTCGGCAGTTTACATTCCGGGAGAGGAGAACATGGAGGCGGATTCCCTGATCAGGGGATTCTCTCGCTGAGGGGAGTGGTCTCTCAACCTCTGGATTTTTCGGTCCCTGTGTCACAAGTGGGGGACTCCGGAGGGGGATCTCTTTGCCTCATGGCACATTCACAAGCTCTCATCCTTTGTGTCTCTATCTCAGGATCCTCTGGCTCTGGCAGTGGATGCCTTGTCCCTTGTCTGGAAGGGGTCTGGGGTTCCCGTGTCTGTTTCCCCCCTTCTCCATGGTGGGCAAGGTAGTTCGCAAACTGGTTCTGGAAGGGGCACCAGCAATTCTGGTGGCTCCAATGTGGCCATGACAGGTTTGGTACGCAGACGTCGTAAGACTGGCGGTAGAGCAGTACAGGCTGCCCCTGTTTTCGGATTTGATATCTCAGGGTCAACTACGTTACCCCAATTTACAAACGCTGGCTTTGACGGCTTGGCTGAAACCTTCATTCTGAGGGAGGAAGGTTTGTCTGAGGCTGTTGTTCAGACTTTGATTAGAGCTAGGAAGAGGTCTTCCTCTGGCATCTACTATAGGACTTGGCGGTCCTATATTGACTGGTGCGAGGCTAGGGCCTTACCTTGCAGGGTATTTTCAATCCCTAGGATTTTGGAGTTTCTTCAACACGGTCTGGATCTGGGGTTCCAGCTTAGTAGTTTGAAGGGGCAGGTCTCTGCTCTGGCTGTTTTCTTCCAAAGGCCTTTTGCTTTGCACCCTCTGGTTAAGACTTTTTTCCAGGGGGTTACTCATGTTCGGCCCCCTAGGAAGGCTCTGGTCCCAGTTTGGGATTTGAATTTGGTTCTTTCGGCTCTCCAGGGGCCTCCTTTTGAGCCGGTACAAGATATTGCTCTTTCTGTTTTTCACTCAAAAGGTTGTTTTTTTTTTGGTGGCTATTACCTCAGTTCGGCGTGTTTCTGAGTTGGGGGCTCTGTCGATTCAGGCCCTTCATTTTCCAGGAAAATTATATATTTGTTTTGCAGCAGAGTTCAGGCTTTAACATGAAATGTCTTGTTTGTAATTGTGTTTTTTTAAATGTTAAATGTCTTGTTTACTTTAAATAAAGCATTGATTTTATTAAAGAAAACCATATTTCATGTGAAAGCCACATTTCTCCCTTTTACAATGGTCCCACATATTTATTGGTAGCACCCCCCCCCCCCAAAAAAAAAAAAACCTGAAAAGAGCACTTTATAACATTTACAAATAAAACAAAACTACTATCCACACTATAAATGGTTTTAACCCTTTAAAATCCCCCCAAAAATGACTTGGGATCCCCTTTACCCAGCATAACCAGCTCGGGAACCAGCTATGGGGGCTTGTAGAACAGGGTGCGGAGGCCAGCTTCGGTGGCCCCCTGCACTGCAGGCTACAAGTCTGCACAGGCTCTTTTGCCACCATGGCTTTGGGGAGGCAGGTAATGGGGGGATCGGGGTTAATGGCAAGTTACCCCATAGCTGTAGTTGATTTTCCAACCCCCCAAGCGTTGTGAACTGGAATATGGGTCTCATGGACCTTACCAGTTCACAAACCATGAAGTGTAAAAAAGACAAAGCGAAAAAATATTTTACTTACTGTTTTTTTTAAATACTTACCTCCCATACACCCCAAGCACTGTGTCTACACTGCACTAAGCTGACCACTCTGGCTTTGTCTCTTCTGCTGTTGCTGGAAGCCTTTTATACCTGCTGGGGGACAGGACATAAAGGGTTAATGAAAATAAACGACATAGCGTCTCCCCTCCTGGAAGGGGGAGCATTTCTGAAATGATTTTTAAGAGTTAAAAACCCTTAAAAGTCAAAAAAGAATGGCATGGGGTCCTTCCTACCCCATGGATCCCTTACAAGTTCATAAACGTTTAGGTGTAAAAAAAAGATACACACACTTATCTATAAGATTCCCGGGCCGATCAGATCCCTCCCCGCGGGGCATCCGAAATCGGGATGTCCCGCGGAGTGAAACCCCACAGAAAGCCCACAATCCTACCTTTTCCACGTTCCAGTGGCGCATGCGCGTCCGCCGCCGCCTCCCGTGCGTCCCTCTAGTAGGGTGCGCTCCCTGTAAGAGGGACGTGCGGGAGGCGGCGGGGGACGCGCTCTGCTTGTCCGGCGCTGCCTCTCGCTTGTCCGCTGGCGGGGATTGGCTGCAGCGGTCATGTGGGAGCTGGGAGAGGTGAGTTTTCGGGGCTTTCTGGGGGGTTTCACACAGCGGGGCAACCCCGATCGGGGTACCCCACCGAAGTGGACCAAAACCCAGGATAGTCAAAATCCTAGGTGTTGGTCCACTTTAAATAGCTATGATCACATACTAAAAAACTGCAGCATCTTAGTATGTCTTACAATCCTTAAAGGAACTATAAACCCAAATACAAAAAACAACTTCTCTCCACCACAGTATCTCCCAGCTGGTCCAACAGGGGGTAACCGCAAACATGCACCCCAGCATTTGCGGGGCCACGACCTACAGCGAGAGTTGGTCGAAGCCCTGCTGCTCCCACCAGTCAATGTGTCTGTGTGCTGCTGAATGAACTGTTACTGTTGAGATGTTGCACTTTTCCTATAGCCCAGTCCCTGGGTTACCACCTTTTGTCAGCATGGAGTGGCGGTTAGGACCTACTATAGCTCCACTCTTTTTGCATCTGTGTGTGACTTTAGCTTATGTGTGCAGGGGAAGATAGCTTCTCCCTGATTTGCATGTCTGTCGGTGACTGTGTCTTCTCTGTCTGTGAAGAGCCTACTATTTGTGGATTATACAGATGTTCTAAGCCTGAGAACAGTGAGTGTCCATATATACAATATATATCCCTTTCCATTTATGAGCAGCCTGTTGAGGAGGTTCAGGAACCATTATATCTAAGAACTTGTGTTGGGAGAGCAACACCCAAGCCTTTCTTAAAGTGGACCAATCATCCTGTGTGGCTTCCGCTAGCTTGCCCCCACGGCATCTTATATCGGATGCCCCACTGTGTAAAACCACCGGGGCACCTCTAATCTTACCTGATTCATGCGGCACCCGCAATGCTATCTTCGCGGGCGGCTACATCCCCGGCTTCCCTGTAGTTGTGCGTGCTCCCTGCGCCCAGCCATCCAGATGGCGGGAGTGCGCACTCCACAAGGCCATCTGCGTGCCTATGCTGGGTGCAAAGTTCGAATGGCCAGCTTTATGTTGCACATTATTATGAAGCACTGATTGGACGAGTGCCCGTTCACATAGGGGGGCATCCTACATCAGAATGCCCCCGGGGCAATCACCAATTCAGAGGATAGTTAAAATCCTGGTGATTGCTCCACTTTAAGAAGTGTTATAAGAAATTTGTCCCTTTTGTACAGGGCAGACATTGGTGCTACCGTGTGTTCTTCCTTTACAGTATGGTTTGCAGATGACTTTAGAAAGCAAAGGAAATTGGTAAACTTCAAATGTTAGTTAAATCTGCAGAAATAATTACCCAACACATCCAGGTCACTCCTGCTTCAAGCTGCTCCCATCAAGACGGAGGTATAAAGTTTCACCAGCTAGGACTAGTAAGTTGTCACAGAGGTAGTTTCAACCAGTAATAAACATCCGTTTGGGCTACGGATAAGAAATGTGGGCAGCACCAGTAAATATTTCTATAGGTGCACTGCTCTGTGGGTTAATACCCAAAAACCAAATGTATTAGTTTGGGGTGACCTCTACACCCCCTGCCAAAAAGCCCAACAGAGACTCACTATTGCAATCAATTTATAAATCCATTTTATTGTAGCATATTGTTTAAAACCAATTTAAAAACAATTTTACTGAACCATATGCATGGTAAGCCACCAGGGGGCGCACTCCCTCATTAACAATACAATCTCATATACATATAAGTAATTTCAAAGTGATTCTGTGCTAATCTATCAATAAATTCATATATATACAACTATTCTAAAACTTAATATAAAATTCACAATTAATATCCTCACCCTAATAAAGTGCCAGTGCTTCCATCACAAATAATCCCTTGTGCAAAATATTTAAACCCATTCACAGAGAGCAAGGGCACACAGACAACACACAACAAACAAGTGCTTACTGTTAGTATGGTGACAGGAAGGCCCCCCTCAGGCGCAGGTCTGCATCATGGATGTAAAGAAGAGTGTCTTTGAGCTGTTTGAAGGAAGAACTTGCACATGGACTTTGGGATAACCGATTGGTAACTAAGGAAGCTCTGTGTTTATTTTTGCATCACATATGCCCATTGTTCACATTGGAAACTCTCACACTGTAGAGAGGCCACCTATGACGCAGGTGGTAGGTGAGCAGGAGAGTTTTGTACCCTTTTGTACTCCCTGATCTGAGGTCGATAGGAAAGTCCACAAAAGGACACAAAAATCGCTACTCATGGCAGCTTCTCTACTGGTAGGTGTTCAGCTGTCACACTTTGTGTACGGGAATTTCTGGCTCCTTGTTAGAGCTCCATGAGAAAAAGGTAAATGCATAGAGCAAATTCCCTAGTTTGGCTCCAGCAGCCACTACAGCCACTTGCGGTTTCAGATTAATATTCTAAGTATACAGAACGTCCTGCTCCAGAGAAAATTCCTTACGTTTGGGGTAATACATCCACAAGATGGCGCTCGACTGCAGAGACAGCAAAACAGTGGCTCCTCCCGGCCCCTTATATTCCAGGGACCTCCCACAAATTTCCCAGTTCTTCTCTGCAGTCTGCGCTGCGAAGGCAAGAAGATGGCTCTCTCTACTCGCAGGTGAGCGGGGCTATTAGCCTGCGGCCCTGTAGGACTATTCCCACCCTTTTGGTTGGCCGCTGTCCTCCCTTGCTCTCCCTGGTATTTCTCGGGGGGGGGGGGTTGGGGGTGTATGTGTATTCTTCACTCCTTTGTTTTGTATACCGTTGTATGCTTTGGCTTGTGTCGCCGCGTGTGTTGGTTGCACTGGTTGCTTTTTTAAAAATGCCGCCACCGCCACGCGTGCTTATACGGCGTTCCACGGTCGATGGCGACTTTACCTCAGGCGCTGCTGCGCCATCATTGGCTGGCATGGTCACGTGGGCACCTTTCACGCTCTTCGGGGGGGGCTGGCCTTGCGGATGGCGCGTTCTGCATCACTGTCTCCGCGGCCCGCCCCTCGAGGTATCTGCGGGCGCCATCTCCTCGTGCTGCGTGGCTGGCGTCTACCTACCGCGGTCCGTAAGTGCCCCTGCAGGCTGACTTATTTTTTATATCTTATGTATGCATGTCGCTTAAGGGACCTTTCTGTTTATGTCTTGCAGGCGGGTCAAACTTAATTGTGGTTTCTCCCGGCCTATCCCCTCTATGTTGTTTACTCTATTAGAGGCCTGTTCTGCCTTTACCTCCCACTTCCCTTGCAGGCTATTGGGGCATCCCGGGTGGCCTTATAGCATGAATCCCTATTGGCCGGTTGGGCCGTGATAATCACCATATGGAGGCTTCTCAGGATAATGTGCTCGGGGTTCCCTCGGGACAAGCCCGGCTGTGTTTGGCGTGTGGGGTGTCCCCTACAAGTGATGACAATGTGCGGGTTTGTGTACCCTGTGCCCAGCAGGTGCTTGCGCTGCAATCTGGGTTACCTGTGGCTGGACCTGCACCCCGTATGGCTTCGCCTACTTCCCCACGCTTACATCTAACTCCCAGTGAGGTGCATACCAGTGGGGAGTCTCAGCCTGATTTGTCTACCAGGGTGGCTAGCATTGAGAAGCTGAATGCTGGCTCTACGGCGCGTAAGGCCACTGCTAAGAGGCAGCATATGGTGCCTGGCGTTACCCTTTTTCCTATGGAGGCTGAGGAATTTTTTGACCTGGCCGGATATACCCCCCTGGAAGAGGGGGAATTGTTTTCTGATTCAGAATCATCTGATGAGCAGCCTAAGTGTTATGCTGATTCTGGCTCTAACCCATGGGCTCCAGACGATACTGACAGGCTTTTGGCTCACATTTTTGAAGTACTTTCTATCTCTCCTCCTGCCGCGGTTCCTCGGGAGCAGGGGGAGTTGTTTCACACTGCTAAGCCACGTTTGGAGTTTCCTGAGCAAACTCACTTTAATAATCTTGTGCTCAAAGATTGGGAGCAACCTAGCAGGCTCCCTGGGGTGCCTAAGAGTTGGGATAAGTGGTTAAGCGAAGGTCGTCCCCTCCTGAAGTGAATGCACCAATTCTGGGGTTGTCCAACACTTCTGTCATGCATTCCCCTGACTCTACTACCCTGAAGGATGCTGAGGACCGGCGCATTGATCAGCTGGCTTCTCATGCCTTTGCCTGTGTGGGGACCGCGCTGCGTCCGGTTTGTGCCTCTGCCATTACAGCTGTGGCTATTAAGTCTCTGCTCAAAAGTATTTTGGATGGGGCTCCTGATGCTGCTGCTAGTGAGGAGTATAGAGCCCTTCTGCATTGTGAGGAATTTGTTGCATATGTCTTCTCTGCCTTAGATGATACCATTAGAATGTGTGGCAGGGCTTCTGCCTTGGCGGTGGCTATACGCCGCTCGGTTTGGCTGCGCCAGTGGGCAGCTGACAACGCTGCCAAGAAGGCTCTCACTGGGTTCCCCTTTAAAGGACTGTGTCTGTTTGGGGATCGCCTGGACCTGTTTGCTAAGGGAGGCAAGTTACCCCAGCGCAAAAGACAGTCTCAGGCTCCTTTCTTCCCTCCTACCGTGGGTCAAGAATGGGAAGGGGAGCTTCATTTGCAGGGGCCCGGGGAGATTTCTGGGGCAGGGGCAGAGGTTGTGGCCGCCCTGGCCCCTCCTGGGGTTTCAAGTCTTCCCCCAAGCCCCCTCAGGCATGAAGGGGCGCCCTCACCCAAGCGGGTGGGGAGACGGCTTCTGCTCTTTGCTCACGTCTGGAGGCGTCATGTCTCAGACTGGTGGATTCAGGAGGTAGTGTCCTCCGGTTACAAGATAGAGTTGGCAGCCTGGCCGCCCCCAAGATTTCTCAGATCCCGGATGCCTCAAGACCCCCTGTCAGCTCAGGGCCTGTTGCTTGCTTGTGCAGAACCTACTGGAGCTGGGGGTCATCTGCCAGGTGCCCTTAAGGGAAAGGGGCAAGGGCTATTATTCCAACCTTTTCACCGTTCCCAAAGAGATGGGTCTGTCAGAGCAATCCTGGACTTAAAGCTTCTCAACAAATTTGTCAGATCCAGGCGTTTTCGCATGGAGACTCTGCGCTCAGCTGTAAGTTCATTGCGCCCAGGGTACTTCATGACCTCTGTGGACATCAAGGATGCTTACCTCCATATTCCAGTCTTTCCAGGTCATCAGAGATTCCTCAGGTTCGCTCTGGAGGATCAGCATTACCAGTTCGTGGCATTGCCCTTCGGTCTCACTTCGGGCCCCAGGGTATTCACCAAGGTGCTGGCGGGCATGATGGCTCTGCTGAGAGCTCAGGGCATTCGCATTCTTCCCTATTTGGACGACATTCTTATCACTTCTCCGTCCTTCCAACAGGCAGAGCTGGATACTCAGCGGGGAGTGTCCACACTGGAGTCATTCGGCTGGGTGATAAACCACTCCAAATCTTCCCTGTCTCCCTCTTTGGTGAAGCCATTTCTGGACATGAATCTGGATACAGCTCAGGCCAGGATCTTTCTTCCTCAGCAGAAGGTGGACAGTCTGCAAGTGCAAGCTCAGCTCCTTCTGTCCTGCCCTCATCCTTCCATCAGGTAGGGAAGGCAGCTGGTGGGCCTGATGGTGTCCTGCTTCAAGGCGGTTCCTTATGCTCAGTTTCACATGAGGCTTCTTCAACTCCACCTCTTGTCTGTATGAGACAGGGACCCTGTGTCCCTGGATCAGGTTTTGGTTCTGTCCACCCTAGCCAGGTGGTCCCTTTCATGGTGGCTGGATTAAAGGAACCTGTTGGTGGGCAGATCCTTTCTGGCCCCTTGCTGGAAGACAGTCACCACGAATGCCAGTCTGACAGGTTGGGGGGGCTTCTGGAGATCCCTAATATTCCAGGGCAGTGGGGCCCTCAGGAGGCCCACACCCCTATCAACATTCTGGAACTGAGGGTTGGTTCTAGCCCGCTTGACCTTGCACCTTCGGGGTCGGGCTGTTCAGGTTCGCTCGGACAACCAGACGGCGGTTGCCTACATCAATCATCAGGGAGGGACCCGGAGCAAGGGGGGCCCTCAAGGAAGTGTCTCTGATCCTGTCCTGGGTGGACAGGATCAGAGGCTGAGATGTTCCCAGCATCTCAGCCGTGTACATTCTGGGGGTGGAGAATCTGGAGGCAGACTCTCTGAGCAGGGGGACTTCTCGCCTGGGGGAATGGTCCCTCAGCGACAGGGTGTTTCGCTCTCTGTGTCACCGTTGGGGTCAGCCAGATGTGGATCTGTTTGCGTCCCGTCACAATCACAAGCTTCCAGTCTTTGTGTCTCTGTCCCAGGACCCTCTGGCCTTAGTCATGGATGCTCTGACAATGCCCTGGCAGGGCTTTCAGCTACTGTATGTATTTCCCCCTATTCCCCTGTTGGGCAGGGTTCTGCGGAAGATAGCTCAGGAAGGGGTGCCAGCAATCCTTGTGGCCCCCCGTTGGCCAAGAAGGGTGTGGTTCGCAGACATCGTGCAGCTGGCGGTAGTACGCCCTGCCCAAGGATCCAGACCTGCTCACTCCAGGGTTTGGCGTACCTACATTGACTGGTGTGAGGCTAAATCTCTTTCCTGTCTTGTGTTTTCTATTCCTAGGATTCTGGAATTTCTCCAACATGGTTTGGATCTGGGGCTTCAACTTAGCACACTGGTCCTATCTGCCTTGCAGGGGTCTCCTTTTGAGCCTGTGCATGAGGCTGCTTTGTCCATTCTTACTCTTAAGGTTGTCTTTTTGGTGGCTATCACTTCTGTTAGGGGTGTGTCTGAGTTAGCGGCGCTTTTCATCAAGCCCCCTTACTTTGAGAGACACCAGGACAAGGTGGTGTTTAGCTTTAAACCAGATTTTCTGCCTAAAGTTGTGTCTGCTTTTCATCTCAATCAGGACATTGATCTTCCTTCTCTGTGCCCTAATCCTAGTAACCCTATGGAGAGGGCTCTACATTCCTTGGATGTGGTCAGGAACCTGAGGTTCTATTTGGTGGCTACTGAACCCTTCAGGAAGATTGATGCTCTTTTTGTGGTCCCTTCTGGTCCTAAGAAGGGTCTGGCTTCAGCTAAGTCTACCATCAGCAAGTGGATCCGTCAGGCTGTGATTCAGGCCTATTCTGCTAAAGGGAAGAATCTTCCCTTCCGCCTTACTGCTCATTCCACTCGTGCTATTGGTGCCTCTTGGGCCTTTCAGCACCAGGCTTCTGTTGAACAATTTTGCAAGGCCGCTACTTGGTCTTCTGTTCATACTTTTTCTCAGTTTTACAAGGTTGATGTTCGGGCTTCAGCTGATGCTGCTTTTGGCCGCAAAAGTTCTGCAGGCGGCAGTAGTTTAATATGTTGTTACTTTTGGGGATCCCACCCTACCTTACGGACACTGCTATTGGATGTCCCAAACGTAAGGAATTATCTCTGGAGCAGGACGTGCTGTATACTTAGAATACAATTCTGTGATTACTCACCTGTAGAATTGGTATTATATGTATACATATGTATATGTATACGTATATGTATATATACGTATTATATGTATATGCATACAGCACGTCCTGCTCCACCCCACCCTTGTTATCATTATTCTTTGTACCTCTGTATGGTGATTGTTATCATGTTTCATGGTTAAAATTGTTGATTATGGGTTTAATTCTCCCGGCTTCTTGCGAACTGCTTTTCAATACTGGGAAATTTGTGGGAGGTCCCTGGAATATAAGGGGCCGGGAGGAGCCACTTTTTTGCTGTCTCTGTAGTCCAGCGCCATCTTGTGGATGTATTTCATCAAACGTAAGGAATTATCTCTGGAGCAGGACGTGCTGTATACGTATAATACCAATTCTACAGGTGAGTGATCACAGAATTGTATTTTTTTCTTGTTTGTATATTGATATTTTAGAAAAATTGGGTTTTTATTTGTTTTTTTAATACAATTTCTAGGGAAACCCTGTGCAATCATAGAATTCTTTGAGAGTTTGCTTCCAGAAAATTGTGCTCACAGCAACAAGCCTGGCACAGCTAGAAAGCTTGTGGTGTGTACTTCAATAAAATATATAGTTTGTGAGGGGTATTTCAAATGTAAAGAGTTACTTTCCTTGAAAAACTGCAAGGTGCGCATAGCAGGTGTATTTTATTTGAAAATCACCTAAAGCGTCTTTTAAGTTTGGGGTGTCTCGTGGGCAGCAAAGGGTGTCTACCCATACATATGTGGTAGAGTTGTAACTGGGAGGAATGGGGCTTCTACATGCAATATGATTTTCTTGAAAAACGTACACTTTTTTTTTTTTTTAAAAGCCACAAAATTTTAAAAATAGCAGTTTTTATTTTTTTTACATATATTTCACCCAAACATATTAAGAAAGCACTGAAAACAATTACAAACACGACACTGCATGTTAAAGAGGAACACGTCCGAGCTCCTGTCCTTGGGGCTTCCCGAATTGGGATGCCTCATATTGTGAAACCTCCAGATGCCAGATTCATTAACCTTCATCTGAGTCCTCGCCGCCTATCTGGCCTTTCTAAATGAGCAGTGTGGTTACGCCACGGCTGCAAGGTGTGCGGGGGGGATGTGGCTGAAGGTACAGCACTGTGCTTGAAAACTTTGTGAGCCGTCACTTACTGCCCATGCTGCTTCTGCTAGGCATGTCAGGCCTGAAACTTTTAATTTACAAAAATTGTCGAGCCTCACAAGTGGATTGAGCGCAATATGTGTCTGCTCACAAAGAGGTTTCTCATGATAATTGTTCTTTAAGTAGACTTCGTGATAATGATCAGGGCAGTAAGAATATTATTAACCTTTGCTATGGTTGTTTAAAATATAATATCTTTATACATCCTACTCTAACCCACAACAAACCATCAGCAATCTCCGGTTGATACCTCCAATCTGAATCTTACCTATTCGCTCGATTGAGTACCGTTCTGTCTCCATGATGGTGAGCCTCCTCCAGTCATCTGTCACAGTGGCACTGGTACGCCCCCTCCATTCACTGGAATAGGGGGCTTGTCAAGATCTGGCAACCCTCTCCATTTCAGTGAACAAAGGGGGCATGCCAATGTTACTATGACAGATGCATGCTTCAACATAATTAAGGTGAATTGAGAGCTATCATTTAGAGAAGCAGGAAGGTAGTCAAATTTACTTGTTCACCAACACAACATGGTTTTGGAACATTATCTACATAAGCAGGTGCTACCCATCAAATCAGGAATTTCTGATAATCACAGCCTTTTAACTCTCCAATATAATTAATATGAATAGATGTTTATATCTTCCAGGGCCCTGGAATATCTAGCTGAGGAGATTACAGCTTGGAAAAGGAAATTTCTGGACTCCCTTCTGATTGTCTTAAGCAACTTCATTAATGTGAAACAAATGTAAGAAATCTTGAAGATTCACAAACAAATTGTTTTTGTTGGTAAGAATACCTTCTGCTTTCTAATTATCCTTATAGGGATTTACAGGTTAAAGGAGCAGTATCGTGAAATTTGCATTAAAAAAGATAAATAATTAAATAGCCACACAATAGCTTATAACATGTGTATAAATAATCTGGTGATAGAAAAAGAAAAAAAAATATGCCTCTCTTTTAAATTGTATAATTACAATGGCTCAGTCAATTTGCTCTGCTGGGTTGTATTTAGTGAGCTGCTTCATTTAGCCCACTGGTCTCCTAGCAACACTTTACCTCAGAGGCTGACACTGTAATCAGTGGTAACGGCTGTGTGTGTGTGAGGTGAGACCAGGTGACTCAAATGTGTAAAATCTATAGAAAATAAACTAAACTGACTGAAAATGACTGAAATTCTTCTTTGAATAACTGTGCAGGAAAATCTAAAGGTATTAAAGTGGAACAAAACCCTGAGTGGCCGACCCTGAAGTCTATAAGACCCGGCCATTGACCTTCACCCTTGGGCATTCTAAATCAGGATGCCCACTGTGTGAAACGACCAGTGTTCCCTCTAAGGTGCGCGCAAGCGTGGCCGCGCAGCCCCGCCTGCGTCTCCGCGCAGCCCCATCTGCCGTCCGCGCACGGGAAGCCCCCCCAGCCCCGCCCCTTTAAGAAATGTCACGGCTGGCTCCACGGTGGAGCGGTGTGCCCGGGTAATTTGCTGTGCGGCGGCATCAGAACTTCCGGCCAACAGAGGTGCATTGTGGAGGCAGAGGGAGGCCCACTCAGGGCTGGGCCAATGGTGGAGGAGCGGGGCATAATTACGCTGTGGCCGGGCTTTGTGCTGAAGATAGGATGGCTGGAGAGGAAGGGGGACGATAAGGTAAAGGCTCCCGCTGCCCGCAGCGCTGTCACCAGCCTCCGGGAACTTTTATTTAATCATGTCAGGTTGTCCGGGAGCTGATTGACCTCTGCCTCCCCCCTCCCCTGACTGTCAGTTCCACATGACTGCACGGGGGAGGAGCTTGCAGAGTGAGGCTGTTCTCGCGTCCCCCCCTCCTCCCCCACGCTGCGATCATCAGTGTATTGGAGGTGTCAGACTTGCAGGACACAACAATAAAGGAGAGAAAAGGCAAGTCCCACCCGTGATGAATTAGCCGTGGCCAGTCTGCCTCATTCACTTCTATGCTGTGTTTCCTTTCCATTCTCTGTCTTTTTCTCCCTCTCTCACTTCTTTATCACTGTCCTTTTTCTTTCTCCCTTACATCCCCATCTCTCTCTTTCTCCCTGCTTTCCTTTTTTTGTCCTCTCTTGCTGCTTTTATTTGTCCATTCCTTCCTTCTTTTACTCTTCCTCTATCTTTCTCCCTCCACATCTTTCTCACTGTGTTCTCTTTCTTTTTTTCTCCCTTCTTCCCTGCCTCTCTTTCTCTCTCTCCACCACGCTTTATTCTACCTCTTTCTCAAATTTCATTCTCTCTTTATCTTTTGTTCTCTTTCCTTCATCCTTTCCCTCACTCCTTCCTTTCACCCTTCCCTTCCCTTTCTCCCCTCCTTCCTGCATTTCCTCTCTCTTTTTTCTTCCCCCACTCCTCCCTTCCCCCTCTCGTTTCCTTACCTTTTCTTTCCTCATTACATTCTTCCCTTTCCACCTTTCACTCTCTCTTTCTCCCTCACTCCCATACTGCCTTCTTCCTTCCTTTTGTTCTTTCACTCCCCTTCCTTTTTCTTATTCCCTGTCCTGGCTCTTCTCTCTCTCCCTTTCTTCAGTTCTCACTTCCTTCCCTTCCCTCCCTGTTTCTTTTGTTACTCCATTTCTCCTCTCCTCTTTTCATCCTGTCTTCTTCTTCGTCTCTTTACTCTCTCTCTTTTTTATTTATTTCTTTCTCACTCCCCCTCTCCCCCCCCCTCTTTCTTTTCCTTCTTCCTCCCTTTCTCTTTTCTTTCACTCACTTACCTCTCCCACTTCTGTTTTCCCTCTCTTCCTTGCTTCACTCACTTCCTTCTTTTTACTTTCCCTTCTCTCTATTTCTCACCCTTTTTTCTCTCCTTTTCTTTCTTTACTCTTCTTCCCAACCTCCTAACTTTCTCCTTTTTTTCTCTTACTTTCTTTTTCCCTCTCTCTCTCTTTCTTCCTCCATTTTATCCTTTCTCTTGTCTTTCTCCCTCTTCTCACACTATTGTATGCATGTGTGCACGGGGGCTTGCCAGTTTTATTATTATGTAATTCTTAGGAGGTGTTTCCCTTTATGGCCGTGGCTAGGGGCGTGGCTTAATGTTAACAAAAATGCCACATTTGTCCCTCTTTCTTGGGTAAGTGTGTGCAGGCAATCACAGGGGCTCACACAAGCCAGTAGGAGAAGGGAGACTGCAAACTGAAAGCCAGCATTCTCCTTGCCCTCTGATCAGCGGGTGATAGGGGGGCTGACAGGCGTCCTTGTGGTGGCCATTGCAAGGTGTCTGGCTGGACGGCAGCTTCCCTGGATCAACTTGCTCATTATGCAGCATGTGGGGCTGTGTGTGGCAGCCTGGGGGGGGGGGGGGAGGCATCTAACTCAAATGCACAACTTCCTGCTCCAATCCCAACACCAGCAAGTGCAGCCTCATCAGCGGGCAGGTTACACCATAGTATGTATGTAATGCTGGAGGACACAGGTCATTTTTTATCCTATGCCCCTTCCATTTTCATCTCTGTTCTTTGCCTCTCAGCCCGCACTTATCACCCCCCGCCACACATTTTCCTATTTTCCTACTTTTTCACATTCCCTTGTTCTTTCCCTCTTTTCCACATTCTCTCTATCTTTCTTTTTCCCTCTTTCTCTGTCTCTTTCCCACATTCCCTCCATCATTCCCTCTTTCCCACATTTCCTCCATCTTTCTCTCTTTCCCACATTCTCTCAATCTTTCTCTCTTCCCCACATTCCCTCCATCTTTCTCTCTTTTCTACATTCCCTCCATCTTTCTCTCTTTTCTACATTCCCTCCACCTTTTTCTCCTTTCTACATTCCCTCCACCTTTTTCTCCTTTCTACATTCCCTCCATCTTTCTCTCTCTTTCCCACAATCCCTCCATCTTTCTCTCTTTCCCACATTCCCTCCATCATTCTCTCTTTCCCACATTCCCTCCATCATTCTCTCTTTCCCACATTCCCTCCATCATTCTCTCTTTCCCACATTCCCTCCATCTTTCTCTCTTTCCCACATTCCCTCCATCTTTCTCTCTTTCCCACATTCCCTCCATCTTTCTCTCTTTCCCACATTCCCTCCATCTTTCTCTCTTTTCTACATTCCCTCCACCTTTCTCTTTTCTACATTCCCTCCACCTTTTTCTCTTTTCTACATTCCCTCCATCTTTCTCTCTCTTTCCCACATTCCCTCCATCTTTCTCTCTTTCCCACATTCCCTCCATCATTCTCTCTTTCCCACATTCCCTCCATCCTTTTCTCTTTTCCACACTCCCTCCATCGTTTTCTCTTTTCCATATTCTCTCCATCTTTTTTTCTCTTCCCCACATTCTCTCCATCTTTCTCTCTTCCCCACATTCTCTCCATCTTTTTCTCTTTTCCATATTCTCTCCATCTTTCTCTCTTTCCCACATTCCCTCCATCTTTCTCTCTAGTGCTGGCTACCTCAGTTTGTGCTATGTTTCACAGTGCCATGCCTCCTGGAGACCCACACTCCATCAGTTGAGTATAGCCAACTGCAGTGCCATGCCCCCAACTGCCGATGGGGGGGGGGGGGGACTAGCATTAATAGTGCCTAGGGAAGCATGAACCTTAAATACAGCTCTGGGCTCACACAGAATGTTGTCACCATTCTCTTGGTCCAGCTTAAGGACACAGGTGGATCCTTTATCTCAGGGAAGTAAGGTAAGTAAGGAGTACAGTCTGAGAATGTACTGTTTCTTAAGTTGTAAAGTGCAGGGCATTCCAATAAATCTGATCTATAAAAAAACAGCACATAACCTTCTAATGCACAGTTAATATCTGCATTTTTATTCTTGTTTCTTTTTCAAATGAGGCCCTCACAGGCCCAAAGTCAGACAGGCCCATTGATTCCAATAGGAGGCAACCTCGTGCTGAGGGGGTGCGACTCCATTGGGGCTCAGAGAGGGGGCCCCATCATTGTTGCTTTCCCCAATATTTATCATATTTGTGCTCACTTGACATAATTTAGACTTTAGTTGTCCTATTGCATCTACTAAACTAAATATCATGTTATATCTTTTTGTTTAATGCGCTTTGCTTTTTATAGTAGATGTACCAGTGTTTTTATCTTACTTTTTTCCAATTGCCCACCTTTCATCGGGCATTGCCCAGCTCCCTCGCTACTCCGCACAGCAGCTGCTCCGGCTTAGAGGGAACATTGGTGGGGTCGGGCGCTCTGCACGCTCGCCAACGGCTCGCCCCCTGTGCTCTTGGCGCCGCTGCGGAGCCCGGCCACTGGCCGGGAGCGGAGTTGTCGTCGGGGGAGAGGGGCGGGCCGGGCGCGTCGCGCGCGCCGGCCTGCCCTTCTCTCCCTCTGCTTCTCAGGTCTCCAAGGCTGATCCCGTGAGTGGCCCCTGCGGCCTCATTATTCTAAGCATACAGTACGTCCTGCTCCAATATAATACTTACACGTGGGTAATCCTCCGCCAGAGGGCGCTGTTCACTGCAGACATGCAAAAACAGGCTCCTCCCAGCCCTTCATATACCCAGGGACCTCCCACAAATCCCCAGATTTCTCTGCAGTGCTGACTGCGAAGACATGAAGTATCAACTCTCTCGCAGGTGAGTGGGGCTATTACAGCCTGCGGCCCTGCGGGACTATTACCACCCGTCCTCTTCGATAAAGATGTGCCTCCCAGCCTGGGCTGCGGTGGAAGGTGGGCAGCACCTCGTGTGCTCACGGAGCTACGTTCCACCGCAATCCCCCACCATAGGGTAGGCGGTTTAGGCCGATGGTGAGCCTCCATTAGATGCCCCTCCCGCATTTCTGTCCGTGCCCCTCATAGCGATGAACCCTGGGTGCAGGTCCGCTTCTCCCTCCCTCCCGTAGCTCGGGGGAAAAGAAAGGGGGGGGATGTGTGTGGCGGTCCCAGCGTAATGTTAACACCTTATGGCTGTTGACTTTTCATTTAAACTTGGGTGTCAGTGCCGCGCTCCTTTTCTGGTTGCGCGCGTGTTTGTCCTTTCATTACATGAATAGTGTGGCCCGGGCGGCAGCATCATTCTCTAGTGTTGAGAGCAATCTCTATGTGTGTCCTATCCACTACTGTCATGGACGTTGCGCTGGTTAGAGCTTCGCGCTCTTTGGGGAAGGCGGGGACTTGGCATGACGCGCCCCGAGTCACGGCCAGATCAGGCCCGCCCCTCGAGGTTCGCTGGGCGCCATTTTGACGGTCTTCGCGCGCGCGTGGTTGCGATCCGCCTCCTCCCTTGGTCATGTAAGTGCCCTCCTGGGCGGTTTTTGTTCCTATGAGCTGCGCATGGCACTGACACCCCCCTCTTATCCCCTTTATGTCTTTCAGACGCCAAGATTTCGGTGGCTTCCCCCGGCCTGACATATGTTATAGCGGGTTCACATAAAAAATTCTCCCACATTCCTAGCGGGTCTTGGGGCATCCAGGGTTGCTATTGCGTAAATCCCTGCGGGCATACTGCTCAGATAATCACCATATGGAGGCATCTCAGAATTATGTACCCGGGGTCCCTCGGGGACACGACCGGACGTGTACAGTGTGTGGCCAGCCCCATGCTGATGCTGACAGAGCACGGGTCTGCGGACCGTGTGCTGAACAGGCACTGACCCTGCAATCAGGTTTGCCAGTGGCTGCACCTCACTTCATTACTCCCGTCTCCCCGGACCTAAACCTCACTCCGGATGAGTCTCACTCGAGCTGGGATGACCAGCAAGTCGTGCCGCGCAGGCTGCCTACGGCTGAGCAGGTGCTATCTAGTTTGGGCCCTGGAAAGAAGCGGTCCCTGACGCCTCCTGGCTCTCCGGTTCCTAACGAAACCGATGAATCTGCTGCTATGCAGGACCTGGATCCTTCTGATGAAGGTGAGCTATTCTCCGATTCGGGCTCCTCGGATGGGATGCCCTGGAGCCGTGATGATTCTGGCCCCGGTTCTTGGGGCCTGTGTGACACTGATGAACTACTTATAAAGATCTTTGAGGTTTTGTCAATCTCTCCTCCCGGAGAGGCTCCCAAGCCTAAGAGGGAGAGTTTCCACACAGCGACGCCGCGCTTGGAATTTCTGGAACAGGAGCATTTCCAGGCTCTTATATCCAAAGAATGGGATTCGCCTTGTAAACTTAAAGGGGTTCCAGGGGTCTGGGATTGGAAGTACCCTTTTCCCCCTGATGTGGTTAACTTTTGGTCAGCACCTCCCGTGGTGGATGCACCAATTATAGGGGTTACTAACCCCCCCTTCATGACTGTCCCTCATTATCGTACCCTTCGGGATGCTGAAGACCGGCGCATTGACAGACTGGCTTCCCACGCCTTTTCGTGTGCAGGGACGGCTCTGCACCCGGTCTGTGCCGCGGCCATCACTGCGGTGGCCGACAGGACTCTCATTAGAAAACTACTTGATCACCGACCTGAGGACCTCCCCTGGGAGGTATTTAATGAGCTCTCAGACTGTGATGTGTTTGTAAGGTTTATCCTCTCAGCGCTGGATGACACCATTAAGATGTGTGCTAGAACCTCTGCCCTTGTGGTAGCTATCCACCGCCTGGTCTGGCTGCGACAGTGGGGTGCTGACGATGATACGAAAAAGGCTCTCACTGGCCTTCCTTTCAGAGGACGGCGTCTATTGGGGCCCATTTGGACCTTTTTGGAAAAAAGGGTAAGGCACCCCTACGCAGAAGCCCGTCTCGGCCTCCTCGGGGCAAGGACACCCCTCCCCCTCCCTACGTTAGTGTCAAACACCTGAGGTGTGCTTCCACCTTTTCGGAGTGGATTTCCACCACGGGGTGGGCAGGCAACGCCCTGGGCCCTCTGGCAGGGCTAAGTCCAAATCTGCCAAGACTTCCCAAGCATGAAGGGATGCCCTCGCCCTTCTGGGCGAGGGGACTGCCACAGCACCTGGCTCCTATCTGGGAGCGTATCTTCGCCTTCTGGTGGATCCAGGAGGTAGTTCCCCTGGACACAGGATAGAATTTGCTGGGCGGTCCCTCTCGGAGGTTGTCAGGGTGCTTCGAGCCCCTGTTTTCCCCTCAGGAGTTGGTGCAGGCCGTACTCGGCCTGCGGGGTCTGGGCTTACTTGCAGGTTGCCCTTAACAGAATGGGGCAATGGCCTCTATGTTAACCTTTCTCTTTTCCTCAAAATAATGAGGCAATCTGGGCCATGCTGGCCTATGGTAGGCTTGGCAATTCTACACTCGCAGGTAGTCCCTGTATGATATCTCTGTCTTGGGACACAGGCGCCCTGTGCAAGGGGAGCTTCTGGCCTCCTGTGGCGTTCTAGATCCTGTTAGTTCCCCCTGTGTCTTCTGGACACCAAGACCGTTACTAGTCAGTGTTGCAGGACCAACCCTGCGGATTGGGGCCTTGTTTTTGGCCTCTCTTCCGCCCCCAGGCTACTCACCATTGCGCGAATGGGGGTGATGTCTCGGACATGCCTGTGGGGCGTCCGCACTAGGACCTACCGGGTCGTCTTTCCTTACTCCCCAATCTCTACGTCAGGCCGAGTGGGTTAGTCGGCCGGCTGTGTCCCCTGGGAGTTACTGGATGGGTGCTCAGTCACCTCAATCCCTCATGGTCCCTTATCCGCTATCTCCATTCCTTGGATTCGGTTCAGGCTTGAGCCTTCTTCCTTGGCAACAAGTGGACTCCTGGTTACGGGGGCTCTGTCCCCCTTTGTTGACATCTTACTTTCACCAGGCAGGATTGCAGCTGGTGGGCCCGTTGGTGGCGTATCAGATGATGTCCCTTATATACAGAGCCTTTGGGCTCTTCGGCACAGTAGTTTATTGATCCTAGATGGGGTTCCAGCACCCCGGGAGCTAGGTGCTCATTCCCCTTTGGTACGGTGGTTCCTCTTGAGCTGGTTATATTCAAGGACCCTGTCAGGGGGCACCCCCTTCTTTACTTGCATCTTCCTGTGAATGGTCACCTTGGGTACCAAGTCGCGCAGGTTGGCGGGGGGGGGGAATTCTTCCCAAACCCCCGTGGTTCCTAGGTAGGGTCCCTTAGAGGGTCCATCTTACCTACTGGCTTTGTTAAAACAATGAGCCTTCAGTTGACTCTATACTGCTGTACTTCTCCTCTTTAGGACCTGTCTATTTGGGGACTCTTGGCCTGTTGGAAGACAATGGCCTGTTTTATTATTGGTCTGGAGCTTGAAGCAGGATGATTCTCCTTGAAGGTTCCTGATCCTGATCTGGGTGGGGGTCTACGTCCCCTGCTCCTCAGTGGTATTTGCTCCAATGGATGTCTTTCAGTGGCAGGTTGTGCTATCCTGGTGTCCCTCTGAGAGCCAACTAGGGTGGCTCTGTTGGGTCTCGTTTATATCACGGGGGCTCTGCCCTTGTTTTTACTGCCCCAGAGTATTCTGACTCTGGTCATGGGGGCTTAGTAAATTTATGTCTAGACTTTCTATTTTATATGTCTTCATTCACCCTGCTATGTGGGGTTCTGCGCACAGTCGTGCTGATAAACAGACCCGTGAGATTGATGGCCCCTGCGTGGCCTAGTGAACTGTGGTTCGCAGATGCTTCTGCTGAGGTCAGCGGACCTGTACGCTCTCTCAGGAGTGCGGTTCTGCCCTTGTCAGGCTCCTTCGTCCCAATCTACATAGTCTGGGGCTTGACAGCTGATTCATTCACCCCTTTGGAGACGGGCTTATCTTCTGGGTGACTTGGTATATGGGGGGCTAGGAGCAAGCTTCTTTGGCTTCCTCTTCCTCCGTCTATTGAGGGTTATGGTGTACCCATATTGATTGGCATGAGTCTTGGTCCCTCCCCTGTTGGACATTCTCGGTTCCCAGGGTTCTAGAGTTGTTACAGCATAGGTTGGGGTTGGCTCCCCATCTAGGTACTCTGAAGGTTCAGGTTCTGTCCTGTCTGCCTTCCTGTAGAAGTCTGGTTCTGTCTTCCTTGTTAGGAGTTCTCTTGGGAGTTGCTCCGGGGCATCTCTCAAGTAGTTCTATGGTCCCTGTTGGGATCAATTTTCATTCTGTTTGCCCTGCGGATTGTTCCCCTGGATGCTGTCTGAGCTATTTTGTAGTTCAAGTAGCCCCTCCGGGGGCTGTTGCTTCAGTCAGACGTGTGCCTGAGAAGGTGGTTCTGATTACTTAGCCCTCGTTCATTATATATGTATATATACACACCATGATGTGGTGGTATTCCGCCTTACGCCGGACCCTTTTGTCCAAGGTGGTGTTTTATGATCATTATTTAAGTCATTTTAGTCTGCCTATGGGCCTTATTCTTAATAAGGGGTCTACATTCCCTCAACAGGTGTTGAAATTTTCCTGGTTGTTTCTTGTCCATTAGGGGGACTGATGCCCTTTGGGGTCTGCGGGCGCCTCCATATGTATGCGCCTGATCTCGTTTGCTTCCAGGGCCTATGCGCCCTTTGGACTGATCTTATTGGATGGTTTGCTTTCCTGGTCCTGAGTAAAGGTTTCGGCTTCTTGCTGATCCTTGTTAGTGAAGGGGTCTGTATCCCCGCCTGTCTTGCGGGAGACCAGTTTTTATTTCCCCGTTGGGGAGAGTTCTAAGTTTTACCGAGGCTTCTGTTGCCTTTGGGCTGGTTAGGCCGTTACACTGGGCTATTCCTTTAAGGGGGAAGAATCTCCCTCTCTCTCTCTTTTTATTCCGTTCTATTGGTGTTTGGGTACCTTTGGCCCTTCAGCACCAGGTTTTCTGTTGAATAAGTTGCTAGACCGCTGCTTGTTTCTGTTCAATACCTTTTCAAAGGTTTTGTTATGGGATTGACGTTAGAGCCTTTGCTCATGTCGTACTTGGTAGCAAAGTTTTGCAGGTGACAGCACCTTTACTGTCTGCTGTGCCTTTTTTGTTGGGGATCCCACCCTACTTTATGGACACTGCTATTGGATGTCCCACGTGTAAGTATTATATTGGAGCAGGACGTACTGTATGCTTAGAATAATACAATTCTGTGAAATACTCACCTGTAGAATCGGTATTATACGCATACAGTACGTCCTGCTCCACCCCACCCTGGTTTTACATCTTCTGGATCCCCTTTATGGTGATTGTTATCATTACTATTGTTACCAGTTGGTGGTTGGTTTCTCCCGGCTTCTTTTCTCCCTGCTTTTCAATACTGGGGATTTGTGGGAGGTCCCTGGGTATATGAAGGGCCGGGAGGAGCCTGTTTTTGCATGTCTGCAGTGAACAGCGCCCTCTGGCGGAGGATTACCCACGTGTAAGTATTATATTGGAGCAGGACGTAATGTATGCGTATAATACCAATTCTACAGGTGAGTATTTCACAGAATTGTATTATTTCAGGCACTGCCTGCTAACTCTGCATTATACTTTAGCCTTTTGTTATTATATCAACAGCCATTGCTTGACCTGCACATGTATATATGCAATTCATCTGTTTTCCTTGCATTGTCAGTATGTTTGCATTGTTTGTGCCTGGGCATGATTGAGGTGCTGAATAGCCCTGTATTCTGTCTTCCAGGTGGACCCTTGTCGGAGCCTAAAGGGTCCTCCCGGCCCTAGGGTCCCTGGTTTAAGCTTAGAACTGCCCATAAAATCCTCCCACTCGGGACACAGAAGGGGCATCCTGGGTCGCTTATATCGCGTAATTCCCTGGGGTATTGAGAGTACCTATAAAATCACCATATGGAGGCTTCCCAAGATACCGGGCTCGGGCTCCCCTCGGGGCAACCCCGGCAGTGTTTGGGGTGTGGGGCATCCCTTACAGGGGATGATGTTTTCCTTTGCATACCATGTGCGCAGCAGACTATTAGCCGGAAGTCCGAAACCCTTGCGTCTGGTTCTGCGCCGCCGGTCCCTTCTCCTACCCCTCCCCGCCTGACCCGTACCCCGTGTGATGTCACAAGTGGGGAGTCGCAATCTGAGGTGTGTGCCAGATTGTCCAATCTTGAAAAAATCTTTTCTAGCGCTGTGGCCAGAAATGTCCCGGCTAAGAGAAAACACTTGTCCCCAGCCACGCAGGCTTCTGATTTTGAGGATTTTGATTCGCTGGACTGGTCTGTTTACCCCCCGCTAGAGTAAGGGGAGCTTTTTGAGGAGTCTGAGGGTTCTGACAATCAGCAGGTTGTTGGCACTGATGCCGAGCGGGGTCAGAGGGATTCTTGGGATACCCCTGAGGTCCTGGCTCATATGTTTGAGGTTCTGGCAATCTCTCCTCCTGAAATGACTCTTCCGCAGAAGGGGGAGTTCTTTGAGGAGGCTAAGCCACGCTTAGAATTCCCGAATCAAAGTCATTTCGACGGCATTATCCTCAAGGAATGGGAGAGGCCTACTCGGCTTCCAGGTGTCCCTCCGGGTTGGAATAAGAAATATCCCTTTCCGGTGGATGCGGTGAAGCGCTGGTCGTCCCCTCCCGAGCTGGACGCCCCTGTGTTGGGGTTGTCTAGCACCTCTGTCTTGCATTCTCCTGACTGTTCTACTCTCAAGGACGGTGAGGACAAACGCATTGACCAGATTCCTTGTCATGGTTTTGCCAGCGTCGGGTCGGCCTGTTTGTGCTTCAGCGCTTCTTATAGTGGCTTCTAGGTTGGTTGTCAGGGACCTGTTGTCTACCTCCAGCCTTGACCCGGCTAGCGATGAGTTCACCGCCCTTAAGCGGTGTGAATTATTTTTGTCTTTTGTGTTAGCCGCCCTGGACGACACCTTGGTCATGTGTAGTAGAACTTCGGCCTTGCTGGTGGCAATTCGGCGGTCGGTTTGTGGTTGCGCCTGTGGGCGGCTGATTTTGTGTCCAAAAATCTCTTATGGCTCTTCCCTTTCTGGGCTTGCGGCTCTTTGGAGAAAAAATGGATTCGGTTGCCAAAGGAGGTAGGTTACCTCAGCGAAAGAAGCAACATCGTCCCTTTCGGGGGGCGGCTGCATTTACCCCTCCCTTTCGTGGGGCCAGAGCTGGACGGGGATCAGCTGTTTTCCCCTCCAGAGGTGATTCCTGGCACAGGGGAAGAGGATGTGCCCGTCCAGGTCACAGCTGGGGCTCCAAGCCCAAAGCCGCTGCTAAGCCGGCTCAGCAATGAGGGGGCGCCCTCACCCTCGCGGGTGGGGGGACGGCTGCAACACTTCTCCCAGGTCTGGGACCAGGAGGTCTCGGACAGATGGATTCGCGAAGTGGTGTCTTCCGATTACAAGCTGGAGTTCAAGATCCGGCCTCCTCCCAGATTCTTCAGGTCTCGCGTGCCCTTGGATCCTCTGGCCGCGCAGGGGCTCCGGGCGGCAGTAAAAGATCTCCTGGGCATGGCAGTCATCTGCCCGGTGCCTCCCTCGGACCGGGGCCTGGGATTCTATTCCAATCTGTTCACGGTGCCCAAGAAGGATGGCTCCGTTCGTCCCATCCTGGATCTGACGTTTCCCAACAGGTTTATCCGTCCCAGGAAGTTCCGCATGGAAACTCTGCTCTCTGCCATAAACTCACTTCGGCAGGAGGACTTCATGACGTCTATAGACATCAAGGATGCTTATCTGCATGTTCCAATCTTCCCGGCGCATCAGAGATTTCTCAGGTTTGTGGTGGAAGATCGGCATTTTCAGTTTGTGGCCCTTCCGTTTGGCCTTACCTCTGCTCCAAGAGTCTTCACCAAGGTGCTAGCGGGGGTGATGGCCCTCCTCAGAGCCCAGGGTATCCGCATCGTGCCTTATCTGGACGATCTTCTTATTATGGCATCCTCTCTCGGCCAGGCGGAGCTAGACACCAGGACTGTGGTAGCCACCCTGGAGAGATTCGGCTGGGTGATCAACTATCCCAAGTCCTGCCTCTCTCCGTCCAGGGTAGTAGCGTTCCTGGAAATGTCTCTGGATACTTCTCAGTCCAGGGTGTTCCTCCCCCGGCCCAAGGTTCTTTTGATTCAGGAATTGACTCAGCATCTTCTATCCATCCCTCGCCCGTCCATCCGGCTGGGGATGCGACTGGTGGGATTGATGGTGGCATCATTCGAGGCGGTTCCCTTTGCCCAGTTTTACACAAGGACACTCCAGCTCCATTTCTTGGCGGCCTGGGACGGGTCCCCGTTGTCATTGGATCAGTCTTTTCTGATGTCCCCCCGGGTTCGGCATTCCCTTCGGTGGTGGCTGGAACCGAGAAATCTGATAAGGGGCAGATCCTTTCTGACCCCTCGTTGGGAGACCACGGATGCCAGCCTGTCAGGTTGGGGGGGATTTTGGAAGGATCTTCAGTTTCAGGGACTGTGGGGGCCTCAGGAGGCTCACGATCCCATCAATGTTCATGAGCTGAGAGCCATCAGGTTCTGGCTCGCTTGACTCATCAGTTGAGGGGCCTACCGGTTCAAGTTCGGTCGGACAATCGGACGGCGGTCGCCTACATCAATCACCAGGGAGGGACTCGCAGCAGGTGTGCCCTCAGGGAAGTGTCTTTGATCCTGGCTTGGGTAGAGAGCAATGTCCCGTGCATCTCGGCGGTGTACATTCCGGGAGTGGAGAACACAGAGGCGGACTCCCTGAGCAGGTGCTCATCTCGCCGGGGGGAATGGTCGCTCAGCCCCAAGGTGTTTCGGTCGCTTTGCCACCGGTGGGGGACTCCGGAGGTGGACCTCTTTGCCTCTCGTCACAGTCACAAGCTTCCGGCATTTGTGTCTCTCTCGCGGGATCCGCTGGCTCTGGCAGCGGATGCCATGTCTCTGAACTGGAGGGACCTGGGTTTTCTGTACCTGTTCTCTCTGTTTCCCATGGTGGGCAAAGTGGTGCGCAAGCTGGCCCTAGAGGGCGCGTCAGCAATTCTGGTGGCTCCAAGATGGCCAAGACAGGTTTGGTTCGCAGACGTGGTAAGGTTGGCAGAGGATCAGTTAGATCTGCCCCTTCTGCCGGATCTGCTCACTCAGGGTTCACTGCTCTACCCCAATTTACCAACGCTGGCTTTGATGGCGTGGCTGCTGAAACCTCCATCTTGAGGGAGGAAGGTCTTTTTGATGCTGTCATTCAGACTCTGGTTAGGGCTAGAAAGAAGTCTTCCTCTGCCATCTACTATAGGATTTGGAGGTCTTATAGTGATTGGTGAGGTCCGGGCCTTGCCTTGCAGGGCGTTTTCTATCCCTAGGGTTTTGGAATTTCTGCAACATGGTCTGGACCTAGGTTTGCAGCTTAGTACGCTGAAAGGGCATGTTTCTGCCCTGGCGGTTTTCTTTCAAAAGTCTTTTGCTCTTCATCCTCTGGTTAAGACCATTTTCCAGGGGGTTACACATGTGCGGCCTCCTAGGAAGCCTTTGCTCCCAGTTTGGGAATTGAATTTGGTTCTCTCTGCCTTTCAGGGTCCTCCTTTTGAACCTTTGCAGGATGCTCTTTCTACGCTTACTCAGAAGGTTGCGTTTTTGGTTGCCATCGCTTCCGTTCGGCGTGTATCGGAGTTGGCGGCTTTGTCCATTAAGGCTCCTTATTTTGAGAGGCATCAGGACAAGGTTGTTTTCCGCTTCAAGCCAGATTTCCTTCCTAAGGTGGTCTCTGCCTTTCATCTTAATCAGGACATTGTTCTACCCTCCTTGTGTCCTAAGCCCAGCAATGACAAGGAGAGGGTTTTGCATTCTCTGGATGTGGTTCGCTGTGTGAAGTACTATTTGGTGGCTACTTCCTCTTTTTGTAGGACTGGCGCCCTTTTTGTGGTGCCCTCCGGGCCTAGGAAAGGTTTGGCTCCCGCCAAGTCTTATATTAGGACAAAAACACACAGGGAGCAAACCACGCCTCCCACAAGGTGTTTGTAGACAAAGTGGCACCAACCCACTATATGTATAATAAAAATATCAATTTATTACATGATGAGCTACAGATTAAAATCACAAACAGTTACATTACATACACAACACAACATCAGAGGGCGCCGAAGGTCTTAGATATAATACCAATTACGTGAATTAATTACAAAAAATATTAAAAGCTGAAGGCTAAGTACATGATGGTTATTCACTCAATCAATCAATCAAATAAGTGCAAGTATGTGCAAATATGCAAATAAGTATAATGTGCAAACAATATGCCACCTAAATATAATCTACTAATCTACCAGTGCATCTACTATCAGATAGAATGGTCCCAGCCAGGTGCAAGGCAGCGCAGCTGAGTGAGGCCAAGAGTAAGAGAAAGGTAAACGTGAATACAGACCGACCAGGGGCACCCCCACAAACCGTCGCCAACGCGTATCGTAGTGTGACCACACTACTTCCTCAGGGCAAAGTGCTCAAGGGGGGACCCATCCTTGCTATATAAGGGGTCATAAGAACCACCCACTGCTGCAATTAGACCAATAAAGGTCCATAATGGGACCAATCTCAAGATACCACTCCACCCCGGGACTCACTGGCACCCGCCCCCCACACTCCAATTAGATCTCATAAAGATCTGATTGGTCTGCTCGGACGTGCGCGCGCCGCTCCTACGGCCCTCGCCGTTGCGTGCATTATCTTTATTAGTCTTTGACATGCCTCATGTTGACAATGGGGGCCTTGTTGGCGCGTTATACACTACCGGCCGGAGTGTGTGCGCGCGCAACTTATATGTCCTTATATGTCCTTATACGCACCTTCTCAGCCACGGCCGCCATTACCGGGACGCAGGTGTGTTACCTACATGTGTGTGTGCTGGGCCTTTATGAGATCTAATTGGAGTGTGGGGGGCGGGTGCCAGTGAGTCCCGGGGTGGAGTGGTATCTTGAGATTGGTCCCATTATGGACCTTTATTGGTCTAATTGCAGCAGTGGGTGGTTCTTATGACCCCTTATATAGCAAGGATGGGTCCCCCCTTGAGCACTTTGCCCTGAGGAAGTAGTGTGGTCACACTACGATACGCGTTGGCGACGGTTTGTGGGGGTGCCCCTGGTCGGTCTGTATTCACGTTTACCTTTCTCTTACTCTTGGCCTCACTCAGCTGCGCTGCCTTGCACCTGGCTGGGACCATTCTATCTGATAGTAGATGCACTGGTAGATTAGTAGATTATATTTAGGTGGCATATTGTTTGCACATTATACTTATTTGCATATTTGCACATACTTGCACTTATTTGATTGATTGATTGAGTGAATAACCATCATGTACTTGGCCTTCAGCTTTTAATATTTTTTGTAATTAATTCACGTAATTGGTATTATATCTAAGACCTTCGGCGCCCTCTGATGTTGTGTTGTGTATGTAATGTAACTGTTTGTGATTTTAATCTGTAGCTCATCATGTAATAAATTGATATTTTTATTATACATATAGTGGGTTGGTGCCACTTTGTCTACAAACACCTTGTGGGAGGCGTGGTCTGCTCCCTGTGTGTTTTTGTCCTTATATATATTGTGTTTGGACTAGTGTGCACACCACTATTCATCTTTAGTATTGATTTGGTTACTCTTGGGCAGAAAGTTTAGTGCGGCCCATTCTGTTTGTTTGTTGTGATTAAGTCTTCTATTAGTAAATGGATTTGCCAAGCCATTGGTGGGGCCTATTCTGCCAAGGGGAAGGTTCCCCCTTTTCGGGTTACTGCTCATTCTACTCGTGCTGTTGGGGCGTCCTGGGCCTTCCAGCATCAGGCCTCTGTTGAGCAAGTTTGTAAGGCTGCTACTTGGTCTTCCATTCACACTTTTTCCAAGTTTTACAAGGTTGATGTGCGGGCCTCAGCGGATGCTGTTTTTGGCCGCAAAGTTCTGCAAGCTGCAGTGGTTTAAAGTGGACCAACACCCACGGGTGATCTATAAGATTCCCGGGCCGATCACCTCCCTCCCCGCGGGACATTCGAGATCGGGATGTCCCGCGGGGTGAAACCACCCCAAACTCCTCACCTTATCTATCTGCCGTCTGTGAATGGCCGGCGCGGGCACGCGCGCGTCAAGAGGGACGCGCGGGAGGCGGCGGCGGAGGAGCCGCTTGTCCGCAGCTTGTCCGTCGGCGCTGGGAGCGGGGAGAGGTGAGTTTTTCGGGGGGTTCGGGGGGGTTTCACACAGCGGGGCACCCCGATCGGGGGTGCCCCACCGAAGTGGACCAAGACCCAGGATAGTCAAAATTCTGGGTGTTGGTCCACTTTAAGTTTGTGCATTGTTGCCTTGTTTTGGATCCCCGCCCTTTATGGACACTGCTATTGGATGTCCCAAGTGTAATGACTATCTGAAGCGGGGTGTGTGACATACTTAGAATAATACCATTTTGTGAATACTCACCTGTAAAATGGGTATTATAAGTATGTCACACACCCCGCTTCACCCCGCCCTTTGGTATTCTGGATCCTTTCTATGGTGAACCTTTTTTACTGTTACTGGTTATTTTGGCTCTTCTTGGTCCCTTTACTGCTGTCTTAAATACTGGGGAATGAGTGGGAGGTACCAGGTATTTATGGAGCGGGAGGGGTTCCCTTTTTTTTATGACATCTCTGCAAGATCGCCCTCTACAGGTCGGTATAACCCAAGTGTAATGACTATCTGAAGCGGGGTGTGTGACATACTTATAATACCCATTTTACAGGTGAGTATTCACAAAATGTCATTTTCTCGGCCAGGATACATGTCAGAAAGTTTTGAGATTTTATTTAAAAAATTTGGAATCAGTAAAGGGATTTAAGGATCGTCCATAGAAATGTATTGGAGAGCGCCAGGTAGCGAGAGGTAATGCAAGGCATTGTACGCTGAGCCTGGGATAATGATTAAACGTACGCTACATGGCGTTGTTCCAGTCACTCACCAGATATGGTTTCTTAAATGAGGAATTGCGTGCCGTGTCCAGTGTTTATGACTAGAGATGAGCGAACTTCTTGAAAGTTCGATTCGGGCGATTCGCCGAATTTCCCCAAGAAATTCGGGTTCGCCCGAATCGAACTTTCACGAGTCGCTCATCTGGAAAAAAAAAATGCCGGCATGGTGGGAGCGGGCAGGCCGATTCGATTCGGCACGAACCCGAATTTTTTTTGGTTCGTGCCGATCGAATTTTCCCTGAAATAAAAAAAAAAATAAATGACAGCGTAGCCGGCCTGCCCGCTCCCACCATGCCGGCATTTTTTTTTTTTTTTATTTCAGGGAAAATTCGATCGGCACGAACCAAAAAAAATTCGGGTTCGTGCCGAATCCAATTTTCCCTGAAATTCGGAGCGAATTCCGGTTCGTCCGAACCGGTTCGCTCATCCCTATTTATGACAATAAAATTTTAAATAATGTATATTATTTACCCTGCATAATGTTATGATATATTTTATTTATTTAAATTATAAATATATGGATGATGCAAACGTATATTATTTTCATAAATAGTCTATTTATTTTTTAATGGGTGCAAAATCACACAGTGATTATATAAATTCAAATATTAATTGTATCTGTACAAACGTAAAATAGGCTAATATTATATCATTACAATTTATTAAGTAATAGATTAAAAAAACCTTATAAGACCAAACAGTATTGTAAATGGTTTTGCTGATTAATTATGGATGAGAATTTCCCCCTGATGGGGGCTGTCTCTCCATGGAATGCAGTAGTCAACAGCACCTATAATTAGAGTAGGAGCATGTGCATTTCACCATGGAAAGAAGCACAGTGTCTCGAACATCCACCACTCCCACTCGAACATCTGCCACACCATTATTTGCTTCACAATGCTAAGGTTTGGATTGCATCAGGTGCCTTTTAATTTTAGTACTATTAAAGTGGACCGAAACCCAGAATCCAGGGCAGATCGCTAGCCTCTCCCTGGGCATCCGATAGTGGGATGCCACGCTGTGTGTGTGGAGTCACCGGTATACTCACCATTACTGGTGTTCAGTCTATAAAATTATACTTTTACCATGCACTGCTAATATGTTTTATGAGGGTTAACTTTAGTGAGAGTTTTATTTAGTGAGGTTTGGACACAACTTTTGATTGTTTTACTTATTTACTGAAACAAAGTTATTGTTCTATAATGGACAGACTTTCAGGTTTCATTTGACGGTATATTTATTAAAAATTGGGTGAAGGGTTTAAGAGTTTCAGCTCCTTAACATGTACCGCCCTGTTTTTAAAGAGACCAAAAGTAATTGGGCAATTGACTAAAGGCTGTTTCATGGGCAGGTTTGGGCTATTCTTTTGTTATTTCATTTTCAATGAAGCAGGTGAAAGGCCTGGAGTTGATTTGAGGTGTGGTGCTTGCATTTGGCAGAATTTTCTGTGAAGAACACATGCAGTCAAATGAGCTCTCCATGCAGGTGAAACAAGCCATCTTTAGGCTGCAAAACAGAAAAACCCTATCTGAGAAATTGCTACAATATTAGGAGTGGCAAAATCTATAGTTTGGTACATCCCGAGAAAGAAAGAAAGCACTGGGGAACTCATCAATGCCAAAAGACCTGGAAGAAAACAGTGGTATATGATGATCGCAGAATAATTTCCATGGTGAAGAGAAACCCCTTCACAACATCCAACCAAGTGAACAATACTCTCCATGGTGTAGGCAATTTATCAATATCTAAATCTACCATAAAGAGATGACTGAAAATACAGAGGGTTCACTGCACAGTGCAAGCCACTCATAAGGTTCAAGAATAAACAAGCTAGATTAAACTGTTAAAAAAAACATCTAAAAAAGCCAGCAGCGTTCTGGAGGAACATTCTTTGGACAGATGAAACCAAGATCAGCTTCTACCAGAATGATTGGAAGTAAAAAGTCTGGCAAAGGCGTGGTACAGTCCATGATCTAAAGCATAGCACATCATCTGTAAAACATGGCGGAGGCAGTGTGATAACAACAAACAGTTAGCGGTATTGGATCCATTACTTCCAAATTAGAACAATACTTGGATTATGTTTTACAGCCTTACAGGTGAAAGATTTAGCATCATACTTTAAAGACAGCCAACAGGTTTTACAATTAGTTGAAAATATGGTTACTAGAGATTTTTAGTCACTATAGATGTAACTTCACTCTATACCATCATAACATATACACTAGGACTGTCCATTATTATTTGGAAAACTCTGGCATGATTGGTAGATTTCCTGATTATATGTTTCACTTTTTCACTGAATTCAGACCAAAGGCGTAGCAATGGAAGCTTTGCTCCCAGTTTCGCTAATTTATTTATGGGAATGCGGGAAGAAGAAAATATTTACTCACATACACATAATGGACTGTGTTTCTTTAAAAGATATATAGATTATATCCTTGTGTTTTGAGGAGGAGATAAGATGTTACTTAATTTGTTTATTAACTATATCAATAATAATAGGGTTGATTCAGATCGTTATTCCATCTTGTTTTTGTCTCTAAGTGTGAACATTACACATAGCTTTCGTTAAATATACGTGCGTTCGCATGATTCAGAGCCTCTATCGGGTGCGCGTCTTACTAGTTTCCTTGTTGCGTAAGCCATCGAGAATGCTGTGAGTATGGCTCTCAAAGCCTATTTCACAGACGACGCTCTCGTATACGTTGATGTGAAACACTCGTCACCTAGCGTTTTTTCACGTACCTTGCCACAAAATATTTCAGTCTCCCAACAAGTCCTACTCATTCCCATCGAAATGGTCCTGTTTTTACCCTTCATTTAGCCCCTAAACTCCATGATATTTTCGTTTTTGTGAAATGTATATGCATACGCTGGCTTTTTTGGTGGCTTGTACGCATATGCGAACTGTTTCCTATACAATTGCCCTGCTAGCCCATCACTTACTTATTGCTGTGCCAGGTCTCTTCTGTTATAAACTACTTAGCATGCATTGCTTGGCATGCATTCTTATTCTAAGCATACAGCACGTCCTGCTCCAGATATAGTAATAACATGTGGGTAATCCTCCGCCTCTGGCGCCGTGCACTGCAGACATGTAGAAAACAAGCTCCTCCCTGCCCTACATATACCGAGGGACCTCCCACAAATCCCCAGATTTCTCTGCAGTGCTGGAACTGCGAAGACATGAAGTATCACACTCTCGCAGGCGAGCGGGGCTTTACAGCCCGAGGCCCTGCGGGACTATTTCCACCCATCCTCTTTGTGAAGAATATGCCTCCCAGCCTGGGCTGCGTTCGTCGGGTGAAGGTAGGCAGCACCTCGTGTGCTTAACGGAGCCATGCTCCACCGCAATCCCCCACCATCGGGTAGGCGGTTTAGGCTGATGGTGAGCCTCTAGTGCAGGGGTACTCAACTACTTTCAGTGGAGGTCCACTTACCAGGGTCTGCCGTGGAATGAAGGTCCGACCTACACACCGACAGTAAAGAACCCTGGTCCCCTAGCAATAAGGCCAATTTGGTGTGAGGGAGTCGGGGGGGGGGGGGGGGTTAAGTAAGAGTGCATGTCACGGGCTGGGAGAAGAGTTAGGGGAGGTGCAGATCAGCTGCTTGGGGGGATAGGTGAGGGTCAGTGGATGGGTAGAAGGGTTAGGTGAGGGGTGTAAGTCAGCAGCTGGGGAGAAAGTTAGGTGAAGGGTACAGGTCCAGGAGCTGGGGTGAGGGTTAGGTGAAGGGTACAGGTCCAGGAGCTGGGGTGAGGGTTAGGTGAAGGGTACAGGTCCAGGAGCTGGGGTGAGGGTTAGGTGAAGGGTACAGGTCCAGCAGCTGGGGTGAGGGTTAGGTGTCTGGCAATAATGAATTGCAAGTCAACAGGTCCACACACTGGCTGCTCTCATGCTCCATCATCTATCTGCAGCCTGTGTGCAGCAAAGCATGAGGGTGCATGTGAGTGGCTGGGAGCAGGATAAGGTGAGGGGTGCAGGTCAGTGACTGGGATGGGGATTAGGTGAGGGGTGCAGGTCAATGGTATTGGAGGTGATTAGGTGAGGGGTGCAGGTCAGTGGCTGTGAGGGGGATTAGGTGAGGGGTGCAGGTTAGTGGCTGGGAAGGAGAGGGTAGGTGGGGTGCAGGTCAGTGGCTGGGAAGGAGGGGGTAGGTGGGGGTGCAGGTCAGTGGCTGGGAAGGAGGGGTAGGTGGGGGTGCAGGTCAGTGGCTGGGAAGGAGGGGGTAGGTGGGGTGCAGGTCAGTGGCTGGGAAGGAGGGGGTAGGTGAGGGGGCAGATCAGTGGCTGGGAAGGAGGGGGTAGGTGGGGGTGCAGGTCAGTGGCTGGGAAGGAGGGGGTAGGTGGGGTGCAGGTCAGTGGCTGGGAAGGAGGGGGTAGGTGGGGTTGCAGGTCAGTATCTGGCTGACGCAGTATGCCTCTCAGCCGGGGTTGCAGCTGTGGCCTGCACACCTGCCATGGGATCAATTGGGGATCCCTGGGGATGCACAGAGTCTCAGAGACAGGCCTAGGTCCTGATTTGGGATGCCCCAGGGATGAGGAATTATGCCTTCCTGGGAGGCTGACTTTTCTATTGAAGGTGGAGCAAACGTTTTAAAAGACTCTTAGTCTGCTTAGTTATGCCTCCTTACTCTGGCCCTGTGGGAAATAAACAGGCAGACCATGAGTCTTATGAGACTTTAGATCCACTTTAAAGGTGAAGCACTTGGGGGGGCTAGGAGGGAGCATTAAATAAATGACCCTATCAGAATAACTGTATCCCTAACTTACACTTTGTGCGATCCTGTCGTCCAGCATTGCTCCTCCTTGACGCTGCCTGATGCTAATGATGAGTCATTGATGTCAGCACACTGGCTGCTTCCGTGCTCCGTCGCCTGTCTGCAGCCTGTGTGCAGCAAAGCATGACAGGCTTTGTTCCCGCGCCTCCCGGCTCCCCTCCGCTCTGCTCTGTTCTCTCCTCTCCAGCCATCCTCCCCCCTGCGGCGCTGCCAGTGCACGATGAGGTAGCAGGGAGACAGGTGGCAGGAACTAAAAATATATTTGTGTGTTCCTGTGGGGGGCACTAAAAGACAGCGCACAGCTCAGTGAGAGCTCTGCTGGAAGCGTGGCCGGAAGAAATATCATTCTGTGAATCGGCTCCAGGGACACTACACCAGCCCTGGGCAGCGGTCCGGACAAATGGCGTCTGCGGATTCGGACCGCGGTCCGCCATTTGAGTACCCCTGCTCTAGTGGATGCCCCTCCCGCATTATTGCCCCGTACCCCGGGTAGTGCTGGACCCTGTGTAAAGGGTCGCCATCCTTCCTCATTTCCCCAACTAGTTAGGGGGAAAAGAAAGGGGGGGGGTATGTGTGTGGCGGTCCCAGTGTACCAGTATGTCACGCTTATGGCCTTATTTCTGCCCTTCATTAACATTGAAATGTCGGAGCCGCACTGTTTGCTCGTTATTCGGTTTTCGGCTGCCGCCGTATGTCTTATACACAGTTTACTGCGTTGTCCAGATGCTGTGGCGCCTTTTCCTTACTAGATGTAACGGTTTTTCTACAAATCTTTAAGTGTGTGATTTTGCCTCGCCGTTACCTCAGAGCTTCACGCTCTTCGGAGTGGGTGGGGACTTGAATTGGCGCGCTCCGCGTCACGGCCGAGCATTGAGCCCGCCCGCCGGGCGCCATTTTGCTGATCTTCGCGCGTGTGGTGGCGGTTCCCCTCCTCCCTTGGTCTGTAAGTGCCCTCGCGGGTGACTCCTTTTATATGTTTTTTCCAGCTGCGCATGGCTCTGACACCCATTCTTCTCCTTTCGTTTTCAGGCGCCAATATTCTGGTGGCATCCCCCGGCCTGATATATATCCTAAACAGGTTCACATTTAATGATAAAAAGTCTGTGCCAGCTTTAGATGCAACTTCCCCCTCAACACCGGCTCGGCAGCACGGAAAGGAGCGCTCACCTCCACATTTGTAGTGACGAAAACAATGAACCGGCCAGCCTCCGTGTTGAAATAAAACGTCCAATTTAATAAGAGTTGCTTAAAATGCTCCTTGAGGTAGCATCATTACAAAACAGGCATAAAATCTGCGATGGCGTTGACGCGTTTCGGGCTAAGCGCCCTTATTCATGACAATTTAATAAATGCAGGACATCCCAATATATAGACACATATTATTATCAATTAGGGCTGATCAGGAAATAATAATATCAAACACCTGCTTTTACAATAAAACTCAAAACACTTACAATTAGATGAGTACACTCACGCTTTTTCTCCGCCATGCAAAACTTCCGTTCCCATCCACAGCGGGCAGGGGCCAGACGTCCAATCATCATGAGGCCTCATGATGATTGGACGTCTGGCCCCTGCCCGCTGTGGATGGGAACGGAAGTTTTGCATGGCGGAGAAAAAGCGTGAGTGTACTCATCTAATTGTAAGTGTTTTGAGTTTTATTGTAAAAGCAGGTGTTTGATATTATTATTTCCTGATCAGCCCTAATTGATAATAATATGTGTCTATATATTGGGATGTCCTGCATTTATTAAATTGTCATGAATAAGGGTGCTTAGCCCGAAACGCGTCGACGCCATCGCAGATTTTATGCCTGTTTTGTAATGATGCTACCTCAAGGAGCATTTTAAGCAACTCTTATTAAATTGGACGTTTTATTTCAACACGGAGGCTGGCCGGTTCATTGTTTTCGTCAGGTTCACATTTAAATTCTCCCACATTCCTAGCGGGTCTTGGGGCATCCAGGTTTGCTTACAGCATAAATCCCTGCTGGCATATTGCTTTGATAATCACCATATGGAGGCATCTCAGAATTATGTGTCCGGGGTCCCGCAGGGACAAGACCAGCTGTGTACTGCGTGGGGTCAACCCCATGCTGATGCTGACAGAGCACGGGTCTGCGGACCGTGTGCTGAACAAGCACTGGCCCTGCAATCAGGTTTACCAGTGGCTGCACCTCGCTTCAATACACCTGTCTCCCCGTGTTTAAATCTCACTCCTGATGAGTCGCACTCGAGCGGGGATGACCAGGCGGTGGTGCCGCGCAGTCTACCTACGGCTGAGCAGGTGATGCCTGGTTTGGCGGAGCGCTTGGGTGCTGGAAAGAAGCGGTCCCTGACGCCTCCTGGTTCTATGTTTCCCACTGAAACTGAAGAGTCTGCTGCTATGCAGGTCCTTGATCCTTCTGATGAAGGTGAACTATTCTCAGGTTCCAGTTCCTCAGACAAGATACCTTGGAGCCGTGATAATTCTGGCCCTGGTTCCTGGGGCCTGTGTGACGCTGATGAATTACTTATAAAGATCTTTGAAGTACTATCCATCTCTCCTCCGGGAGAGTCTCCCAAGCCCAAGAGGGAGAGTTTCCACATGGCGACGCCGCGCTTGGAATTTCTGGAGCAGGATCATTTCCAGGCTCTTATACCTAAGGAATGGGAATCACCTTGTAAACTTACAGGAGTTCCGGGGGTCTGGGATTGGAAGTACCCTTTTCCCCCTGATGTGGTTGGCTGCTGGTCAGTCCCTCCCGAGGTGGATGCACCTATTATTGGGGTTGCTAACCCTCCCTTCATGACAGCCTCTACTCATCGTACCCTTCGGGATGCTGAGGACCGACGCATTGACAGACTGGCTTCCCACGCCTTTTCGTGTGCAGGGACGGCTCTGCGCCCGGTCTGTGCCGCGGCCGTCACTGCGGTGGCCGCCAGGACCCTTTTTAGGAAGATACTTGACCACCAGCCGGAGGATCTCCCTTGGGAGGTCTTTAATGCACTGTCTGATTGTGATGTTTTTGTGAGGTTTATTCTCTCAGCGATGGATGACACTGTTAAAATGTGCGCTAGAACCTTGGTTCTTGTGGTGGCTATTCGCCGCCTGCTTGGCTGCGACAGTGGGGGGCTGACAATGATACTAAAAGGCTTTTACTGGCCTTCCTTTTTAGAGGACGACGCTTATTTGGGGCCCGGTTGGACCTTTTTGGAAAAAAGGGGCTAAGGCACCCTCGAACAGAAGGCCGTCTCGGCCTCCCAGGGGCAGGGACACCCCTCCCCCTCCCTACGTTAGTGTCAAGTGCGAACCAGAAGTGTGCTTCCAACTTTTTGGAGTGGAGACCTGCCCCAGGGGGGGGGGCAGGCAACGCCCTGGGACCTCCGGCAGGGCGAAGTCCAAATCTGCCGAAACCGCACAAGCATGAAGGGACGCTCTCGCCATGTTGGGCGAGGGGACTGCCGCAGCACTGAGCTCCTATCGCAGTGCGCCATGCTTCTTTCAGGTTGTTACAGGAGGTAGTCCCCCCGGATGCAGAATGGAGTCTGCTGGGCGGTCCCTTTCTAAAGTTATCAGGGTTCTTCTAGTCCCTGTTTTCCCTTCGGGAGTTAAGGCAGGCCGAGTTTGGCGTGTAGGGTCTGGGCTCTCTTACAGGTTGGCCCTTGAACTGTGATTGCATCCACATTACCTTTCCCCCCTGGGATGAAGCATTCTGGGCCTAGCATTTATACCTTCACAGGCAGTTCCTACATGGTATCTACCTGTTGGGCCGCAGGCGCTCTTGTCCAGTGGACCTCTTGATGCATGTGAGGATTTATAATCCCTTTTTAGTCCCCTGTGCCTTCAGGACACCTAGGCCACTTCCAGCCAGTGTTGAAGGTCCAACTCTGCGCATTGGGGTTTTGTTTTTGGTCCCTCTCCTGCTCCCAGACGACTCACCAAGGCGAGTATGGGAGTGGTGTCTTGGACGTGCCCGTGTGGCGTCCGCGCTAGGTTCTACTTTATGGTCCTTCTTTGCTTCCTATTTTGCATCAGGCCCGTGTTGGCTATTGACTTGTGGCTCCTTTGGGAGTCCTGTGGATTGGTGCTCAGGCACGTCACTTACTTAGTGTCCCCCGTTTCGGTATCTCCCTACGGGGTGGCATTTAGATTGGTTCATGTTAGAACCTTCCTTCTGCTATATGTGGACTTATTATGGAAAGGGTCTTGCCCTCTTTGATGTCACACTACCTTCACCTTGCAGCTGGTGGGCCTGTTGGTGGCGGCCCAGATGCTGTCCCTTATTCTCAGAAGCACTTGGGCCCTGCGACACCTTAGGTTACTTATCCTGGACAGGGTTCCAGCACCGCTGGAGCTAGGTCAGTACGCTCCCCCTTGTTACGGGGGTTCCTTTTAAGGTTGTAAATTCATGGAAGAAATCCGGGACCATTCCTTCCTTCTCGCTTCTCCCTGTAGATGGTCATCATGGGTACCAAGTCTTGCAGGTTGACTGGGGGGGTCTTATTTCTTCTGAAATCCCCCGTGGTTCCTAAAGGGGGGCCCCTTAGGGGATCCATCTTCATACGGTTTTTCGGTTGACACATTGAGCCTTGGTGGGCTCTAATTTGCTGGACTACTCCTCTTCAGGACTTGCCCTTTTTGGGGGCTCTCGGTCAGTCTGAGGACAGTGGTTTGTCCTTTATCTGTGAAGGTCTTGGTTGACCCTTCAAGAAGGTTCTGGTTCTGATCTAAGTGGGGGTTTACATTCCTTGCACTTCATTGGTATTAGCTTTGCTGGCTGCCCTAACATGGCAGGAGGTTCTATTCTAGTGTCTCACTGAGTCCCTACTGGTGTGGCCCTGTGGGCCCCTTTGCTATTACAGGGACTCTGTCCCGGGTTATTGTCCCAGAACTCTCTGGCCTTGGTCATGGGGGCCTGGTATTGCTTCTGTCAGGACATTATTTTCTATATGTCTTAACTTCTTTCACCCTGCGAGGCGGGGTTCTGCATAAGATTGCTCTAGACAGGGAGAACCGTTATGCTGGGTGGTCCAGCGGGGCGTGGTTCGCAGATTCTCTGCTGAAGACAGTCGTACTGTATGCCCTCTCAAGTGGGCTGTTCTGCCTATTCAGGCTCCTTACTGCGTCGCCCCTACCTACAGGCCTTTTAGGCGATTGGCCGGTTTGCTTTTCACCCTATTGGAGATGGGTATCCCTGGGTGTTTTTTCTCTATTGGAGGGCTAGGCCTAGCTCCCTCCTCTTCTTCTCCCTTTTCTGCCGGCTATGTTGGAGTATGTTGATCTAGTCTGCTTTGCTTGGACTAGCTCTCTCTCCTGCGGGATGTTCCCTATCCCTGGGTCCTAGAGTTATTATAGCACAGTTGAAGTTGGCTCCCCAACTCAGTGCTCTGAAGGTTTCAGGGCTCGCCCTGTTCACCCACTGCAGAAGTCTAGTTCAATCTTCTATGTTGCGCATTCCTCAGGGGTTGCTCGGGTGCATTCCCCAGAGAATTCTATGCTCCCTTTTGGGGGGGGTTACTTATCCGGATGCCCTGCTAAGGGTTCCCTTGGGTCTTATTCAGGTTCTTGTCTGAACTGTTCCCTCCCTCATATCGCTCTTCTGGGGCGGTTGCTTCAGTCAGAAGTGTGCCATAAAGGATGGCTCTGTTAGCGGTCCTAGTCATTATATATATATATATATATATATATATATATATATATATATATATATCCTGTTTCCCCGAAAATAAGACAGTGTCTTATATTAATTTTTGCTCCCAAAGATGCGCTAGGTCTTATTTTCAGGGGATGTCTTACATTTTTCCATGAAGAAGAATTCACATGCATTCACAAAAAAAGGAAATTTATTAACTGTTAAACAGTAGTAGTTGCCATCACAAACCAGCATAACCAGACAAAATGTGACTCCTGTCAAAATTTCATGTTACCTCCCCCCCCTGATCCTCCTGTCCCAATTTACCCCCCTTCTCCTGTACTACCGGTAGTGGCATATGTGGGGAATCCAAAACGTACAACCCCCCCTCCTCATCATCAGTGGGTGAAGGTGGGGGAGGTGGGGGTAGAGTCTAGAGAATCCAGGGAATTCTCTAGTTTCCATCCCCCCCTCCCCTCACTTCACCTGGCATTTCCCCCATAGAAATTCTTTTTTTTTTTCTTCTTCACAGTCTGCTGCCACTACTCACTAACTTACTGTCAGAGTGCGAGCAGCAGACAGCAGCTTTCACTTTGGTGGCGACCGCTTTGATGACGAGTGACGTCCCCCAGTGATGTCCCCCTATGCGCAACGTCAGGGGCGTCACTCGTCATCAGAGAGAGCCAGCCGCAGCTGACTGAGGACTCTTGCTGCGGCCGCTCGCTATGGCCACTCCTGCAGGCGCTTGCTATGGCAGCGCTTACCAGCAAATACTTGCTGCGGCCGCAGCTCTCTGCAGGTGATCGCTGCAGCCGCAGGTCACTATGGCGGCTATAAAGTTACGGTAGCAGGCGCGGTGCGCACACAGCCATGACGCGGCGCCTTCATACCGGTAAGTAACTCATGGCGACGGGGCGGGGCGGTGGGTGGAAGGGTGTCGGAGGATGTGAGGATCAGCGGGTGGGTGGTGTTCTAACATTATTTTGGGGGGAGGTCTTATTTTCGGGGGGGGGGAGGTCTTATTTTCGGGGGAGGTCTTATATTTAGCCTTCATGCTAAAAGCACAGTAGGCCTTATTTTCGGAGTAGGTCTTATTTTCGGGGAAACACGGTATATATATATATGTTATATATCTGTACACCATGAGGTGAGGGTGTTCCGCCTTACGCCGAATTGGGTCCATGTGGTGTTTTTATTCTCCTTTAGTCCAGACCCTCCGGTCTCTGGGCTATTGTCTTGATTACTCTGAGCGAAAGGGATCTGTATCCCTCATCAGGTGTTGGAGATTCCTGGTCTGTCTCTTGTCCCTGGTAGGGATTATGCCCCTTGGGGCTTATAGGTTTCTCCATCCTTATGTACCGGATCTTATTGCTACCACGGGTGTAGGTGCCCTTTGGCTTGGTCCTGCTTGGTTGGTTTTGTCCTTCTGAGCCTAAAGTAAACGTTTCGGCTCTTGCAGAGCCTTGTTAGCGTTGTTTTTCAGTATTCCTGCTGGTCTCGCCTGAGACCTGGGTTCATATTCCCCGATGGGGAGAGTTCTAAGGTTGCCATGGCTACCCTTTTTTTCCCAGTAGCATGGTTAGGCTGTTACTCTGGCCTACTCGTTTAGGGGAAGATTCTTCTTCTCTGTTGGTTTTTGCTCTCTTACTACTTGTGCTTGGCTTGGGCCTTTCAGCACTAGGTTCTGTTGAGCAAGCTGGCTAGTCCGCTGCTTGTGTTCAGTTCTTCCTTTACAAGATTTCAAAGGCTGAGGTTAGAGCATTGCTCTCGTTGCTCTTGGTAGCATGGTTGAGGGTGACAGCGCTTTACTGTTGGCTGTGCCTTTTCTCATGGGGATCCCACCCTACTTTATGGACACTGCTATTGGATGTCCCACATGTTATTGCTATATCTGGAGCAGACGTGCTGTATGCTTAGAAAAATACAATTCTGTGAGATACTCACCTGTAGAATTGATATTATACGCATACAGCACGTCCTGCTCCACCCCACCCTGATTTCACCTTGTTCTGGATCCCCTGTATGGTGATTGTTATCATTGATATTATTGCCATTTTCTGGGTGGTTGGTATCTCCCGGCTTCTCTTTCTCCCTGCTTTTCAATGCTGGGGATTTGTGGGAGGTCCCTCGGTATATGTAGGGCCGGGAGGAGCTTGTTTTCTACATGTCTGCAATGCACAGCGCCGGAGGCGGAGGATTACCCACATGTTATTACTATATCTGGAGCAGGACGTTCTGTATGCGTATAATATCAATTCTACAGGTGAGTATCTCACAGAATTGTATTTTTTTCTTCTTCTTCCTAATGCTTACCTTAACCACTTTCATGCTTGGCATGCATTCTTTTTTACTTCTTTTTCCTAATGCTTACCTTAAAGCGGACCTTCACTCTGAATAAGAGTCTATCTTATATGTTTCCCCCACACTGTACATACAGATTGCTCACATTAAAAATCATCCTACCTGCATCTACTGCATGTTATGAGCCTTTAAACATCCAAGATGGCGGCTTATGGAAGCCGCCATTTTATCAGGCAGCCTGCAAACAGGAAGTGCCTGCAAACAGGAAGTGACTGTGCTGCTCTGCATTCTGGGACTGCTGACCTTTCCCTGACCCCAGCTCTGCTCTGTCTGAGCAAAGCACAGCTATAACCTGCCCCCCTGTACCTTATCCCACTCTCCTCTCCTCAGTAAGTGTGATGCTTCTGAGTCAAGATGGCGGCGCCCGTATCCTAAATTCCTGAACAGAGTTGCAGCCCAGTGGGGGAAAGAATAATAAGTTAGTGACTAAAAATGTAAAATGTATTAATTTTAGATGCTGGGAAATCGTTTTTTAAGAGTTTGGGCTTTTCATTAAATCATGGTGAAGGTCCGGTTTAAGCACTTTCTTGTTTTAGGGGAAGCTCATTCTTCTTGGTAATTGTATATTTGGGATGCCCACATGGATATAATGTCAACATTACTCTTATAGTTAATTATATTAAATGAAAGTCAACACAACATTATTTAATTCTTAATTGTGTTCTTTTTATTTATTATATATAATGATTATGTTCTTTTCGTCTGTCATTAAATGTTGTGCCATTTGTTTTCTATAGAAATAAAAACATATTTAATATAAATATAAGTACTATATACAAATTTATTTTTGGTGGTGGATAAAAGAATGTGGTAGGCTCCCAGTGCCTTATGGTGGGTGGCTCCCCATGGCTGAGGCCAGCTCCCCAATATCCCCCACCAGCCCATGCACATCAGCTGTCAGCTCTCCTGCAGGTGCTGCTGTGTCTCTTGTGTGTGTACTATAAAAGACAAAATGACAATTATAGTCTAGCATCTGCTTCCTGACACTCTGTTGAAGAAGCCATCTTAGTAAAGAGCCATTTGTCTGTAACACTTACTAGGCTGGTGGGGGTTTCGGGGTTGGGGAGCCACTCTCCTGACTGGGACCTGCCACACCTCTTGGTCAGAGTCTGTAGAAGAAAAATAAAACAATTGTTTATGAATGTGTTTGAGGTGTTTCTTGCAAACAAATAGTGTATTTGCTCTTGAACCCAGCTACACTCCAGGGCTTGCCAGGGACCAATGACATGCATGCTGCTGGTGCTGTAGTAGGTAAGTAGTTCAATATTTTGGGGTGCTTAGTCTCAAAAGATGTATTACTCTTTTCAAATGTCTAGTTCAGGATGCCATCAGGGCCTAAGTGTTGTTACTGGACCATGAAAGGGCAAGATATAAAAAAGTACACTGTGAAAATTGGAAGCAGATGGGTTCTTCCTATTTGCTCGGTTGTAGGCGGCATGTGGCTGAGTGTGAGGTCTCTGAATTAGGGTGAAGAGCCATGGAAGTAGGGGGTCAGGCCAGAATCAACTACAAAATAAAAACAATTATGAGCCACATACATCATACAAACATTAACTACTGAAAAAGGGGGGGGGGCAGGGGATGCATCCACATATCCACTAGTTAGACATAAGGCAAAAAAGCAAGAATAAAGGACTAATAATGTTAAGATTTACCAAGTAGCCACCTTCCAGACAACTCGCCAGACTCAAAACGGCCATACAGAATTGAATACCTCAGCACACCAGTCAAAAGCAAAGCTACATTCAAGTACACCTACACACGACAGAACACATGCAAAGCAGGAAGGGATGACCACTGGTAAGACTGCCTTCTTTGTAAGGTGGGGGGCCATAACTTGTGTGATAAAAAGGACAAGGAAGGGGACAAAAACATTATTGCCTTTGGGACTACTAGTTGAAAGGGGGAGAATAAGGTCCATTTTAGAGGAGCCAACACATTGCAAGTTGAAAATGCACTTTAACCCTTCTATTGCCAGCCACGTAAATTTTAAGTGGCTGACTCTCCAACCGTTAAACGCCAGCCACGTAAAATTTGCGTGCCTGACTTTCCCCAGTAATAACATAAAAAGTAAAAATAAAAAGACACTTACCTGACCCCTCGTTCGATCCGGCCGGGTCTTCTCTTCAGCCAGAGGGGCTCCGATCGCCCATTGGGGCTCCTCCGGCTGCAGGGGAGTGCCCAAAATAGGGCCCCCCCCCCGTTTCAGCAACTGCAAAAAAAAAAAATGACAGTTACCTACCTTTGTCCTCGCAGGCTCTCCTCTTCACGGGGGGGGGGGGGGGGGCATAACAGCCCTCCGATGGCGGCCGCCATCTTGGCTTCTAGCTCCGCCCGGGAGCGGGGCCGATTACGTCACCGCCGGGTGTCGTCGGGGCACCCGGCGGTTCAGCTGTCAGATGCCAGTGACGGCTGGACAGAGGAGGGAGGTAGATAAATCCAGATGCAGCCGCACTCTTACCCTTTATATTATGCGGGTGCACGGTTCGCGGAGACGCCGCAAATACCAGTCTATATGTGAAGAACCAGCACTCCAAAAAAGTTCATAAAGAAGTTTGTATTGCTATAACATCAGCACAGTACAGCAGTGGAAGTGAGTCGACGTTTCGGGGTGCGCTGGGGCCCCCTTCATCAGGACCCACCGCATGTACAAGAGAAGAACAGATTGCCATCACCGTTTACAATAAATAGTAGCATAAACCAATCACATTGCCACAACTTTGAATTTTCGCGCCTGACGTCATAATGACGTCATGCGCGCTGTCATACCATGTACAGTATTACCATCGTGATAATTATGTCCCAGTCTGGGTCCAACAACATTATTAATACCACCAAGTTGAGAATGCAGAACTCACCTCCGTTCCCCGGGCGAGCCACGGACCCGTGTGCGCTAGACGCTGCCGTCGCGGTCGGCGGGGAGGTTGCTAAGCAACCCCCCACACCGTCCCCGGGACTGACGTCACCTGCCCCGGGAATCCCACCCGGTGACAGATGACGCGGCGCCTCGGTGCCTCTCCATTGGCTCCCGGGCGTCGCAGAGCAGGCGTTCTATCCCCGGCCCTGACAGGCCAGAGACAGATAGCCTGTCATGTCCCGGCTCCGGGGCGGCAGACGGCCAGCACACACGCCGTCCGGGCTCCCCACCTGTAGGATGGCAGATCAGTGGATTTACACAGAGTAAAACATACAAAATAAAGACTAAGGCATGGGATTGTATGCAGGCAGGGTTCTAGGTTGTGGAGTACTATGGGGCCAATTGTTAAAGGGGCCCTGTGTATTACAGATACATAATGTATCCATGCCTATACGGGGACATCATAGATATGGTATCCCCTATCTCAGGGGCCATGGATACCGTGGATATCAAAAAGTCTTGGACAGGTACTGAATGACAGAACGTCACGGTACCTCCTAGTCAGGGGATCCCTGATATGGTCGGTCCATCTATATGGGCACATATTTAGGAAATTACAATATCCCCTATGTAGGGGAGTAAACCCCTCGATCTGAGTATATTTAAGACAGGTAGGGGCCCCCCTGTACAATCAGTCCAGGATTTGCCCCTAAAAAACAAAAGAACCAAAAACAATAATCAAAGTCCAATGGATAGAGGAGGTGGCATGGGAGGGGGGGGGGGAGGAGGAGGAAGGAAGGGGGGGGAAAAGGGGGGTGTGTTCATGTGTCCATCTTATCTGACGTCCAAAAAGCTACTGAAGCCAAATGATGTATTCAGTCCTCGCGGATGTACAGTATCCAGTTTGTGGATCCAAAAAGTTTCACATTGCAATAATCGACGACTCCTGTCGCCTCCCCTTGGTGGTTTGGGGACATGTTCAATGACCATGCCCCTGAGTTCATTTGTTTGATGGCCGAGCTTATGAAAATGTACCGCGACCGGCTTATCCATATCCCTCGGTTCTCCATTCTTCGCTTTCTCCTGGTGGACCCTGATATCGCTCTTATGTTTCTGGAAGCGCTTCTTAAATGGGCCTATGGTTTTGCCCACATACAGTAAGCCACAGGGACATTTCAATATGTACACACAGAAGTCCGTATTACAGTTGTAGTATCCCCTGAGTTTGAACTGGGTCCCTGTATGCGGGTGTGAGAATTGTGATCCCGTGATCAGAGAGTTGCAGATGTTACAATTAAAGCATTTGTAACAGCCTGTCCTCGTTGAGGCAATGTGATTGGTTTATGCTACTATTTATTGTAAACGGTGATGGCAATCTGTTCTTCTCTTGTACATACGGTGGGTCCTGATGAAGGGGGCCCCAGCGCACCCCGAAACGTCGACTCACTTCCACTGCTGTACTGTGCTGATGTTAGAGGAGGGAGGTAGGCGATCATCCGATCGCCTGCCTCCCCCCTCCTGTGCCCAGCCGCGGGACACAGGAGATGAAGATCGGAGGTGAGTAAAGTAAAAAATATATATTTTTTTAATAAAGTTATTTGAAAAAAGTGTGCCTTTTTTTTTTAACCCTTTGTGAACTGGTAAGGGGTCCATGTGACCCCTATACCAGTTCACAGGGCTCAGGGGTCTGGCAAGTCACCTGCGGCTAGCGGGTGACTTGCCATTAACCGCTGGCCCCCCAAATTACCTGCCTCCCCAAAGCCCGGGGGGGGGGGGGGCAGAAGAGCCGTGGCCCTAGGCTATGACGGCTTGTAGCTTTTGTGGCCCCCCCACCCTGCAGCCTACAAGCCCACATAGCCTATGTGGGCCCGGGCTCTTCTGCCCCCCCTGGGCTTTGGGGAAGCATGTAATAGGGGTGCCGGGGGTTAATGGCTAGCCGCAGGTGACTTGCCAGTGTCCAGCCTTGTGAACTGGTATAGGGGTCTCATGGTATTAAAAAGCCGGCTGCTGGTAACATCACAATGATGTCACCTGGCCCCTCTAGCAGACGCGATCCAGGAAGTGGGGGGAGGGCGATTTCTGCCCTCTCCTCGCCACGGAAGAGCCTGGGGGGGCAATCAGAGGCCACAGGTAAGTAAATGTCATTTTTAATTTTTTTTTTTTTGTTTTACAGTTGGCAGCTGCTGCTGCTGAAGCAGGGGGGGGGGGGCTCTATTCCGGGCGTTCTCCTGGATCCCCCACGGGGGATCGGATGGCACCAAATTTAAGAGGAGACCCGGCCGAATCCAACAAGGCGTCAAGTGAGTATTTTACTTTTAAATTTTTTTTACTGTGGGGGTTTAAAGTTAGCTACGTGAGTCTCACGTAGCTGGCACTTAGGTGGAGTAGAGGCTGCTATGTGAGACTCACGTCGCTGGCACTAGAAGGGGTAAAGGACTTACCCTGGCCTGCCTATTGTATAATTTGCTCTGGGCCATGTTCAACGGACTCGACGACGGGGAGGGTTACCGAGATACTTCGCTGACGGCAGAAGCGTTGCGCCTTTCCTACAAGTCCCAGAACAAGGGAAAATCACGACCGAATATTGCATCATACCTAAGGCGTTTTACCATGCTGACTTCATGGGTCAATGTCCCAGCGGGAGTCTCAAACTTACCCACGGCTGCAGGATAAGCCACGATATCCCCGTGGATGCAAAGTTCATAAAGACTTTTCTTTGGTTTATAACCTCTACACACAAGGTTGACCAGGACCAAAGTTACCCGGCTACCTGAGTCCAACAGCGCCTTCACCGGGCAACTATTCATTCTGTATCTGGGTGGGTGGGAGAGGAGGTTGTGGAGTGAGGATGAAACGTCCAAGTACCTGTGCCACGTGGCGACCTGGCACAGGTACATAGACGATATTTTTATTGTCTGGACGGGGGCTCAGGATGACCTATCCTCTTTTGTGACTGACCTAAATAATAATACCATGAACTTGCGTTTTACCCATGACTGTAGCTCTACCAAAGTTACTTTTTTGGATCTTACCATTTTGATCGACACACAGGGCCAAATTTCCACTAATTTTTACCGTAAAGACACGGCAGCTAATACCATTCTTAGGGCGTCAAGTGCCCACCCCAAACATCTCCTGAAGAGTATCCCCTACGGGGAATACATTCGGGCTCGCAGGAACTGCTCCCATGATGATGATTTCAACAGGGAAGCAGAAAACATACGGTTACGGTTAAAAGCGAGGGGATATAAGGCACATACACTCAGGAAGGCATATAAGAAGGCGAGTAATAGATCTCGCCAGGACCTCCTATATAAGCCAAAAATTAAAAACGAGGAACAGAGCTTAGCTTTAATCCTCACTTATACCGAACACCAAGTGCAGATTAAGGAAATTTTCAATCGTCATTGGCATGTTTTGACCAATGACCATATATTAGCATCTTTGCTCCCTAAGAAACCTAAATTCATCTTTAGGAGGTCCAGAAACTTACGAGACAGGCTAGTCCATAGCCACTACACGAGCGATCTGGAGAAAAAATGTTGTACCATCCCTGGCACCTATCAGTGCCAAAACTGTAACCTATGTAGGTACATATATACAACCAAGACACTAACCGTGGGGACTTTTCCCCAGATTCAGCTGAAACATTTTGTCAACTGCAGATCTTGCCATGTTATCTATATGCTCATATGTCCGTGTCATAAATACTACATCGGTAAGACCAATAGACAATTGAGGAAACGGATTTACGAGCACACGTATGACATCCATATAGGGAACACTAAGACCCCGATCGGTAGACACTTTTTGAAATATCATCAACGGGAACCTAATGGCATGAGAGTAGTGGGTTTAGACCGTATCCACCCGAGTCCCAGAGGTGGTGATATTGAAAGAATCACCCTCCAGAGGGAAACTAAATGGATAAGCCATTTTAGAGCTGATTCCCCGCCAGGCCTCAACGAGTCTATTAGCTTTCTCCCGTTTCTATAAACACAGAAAATTATAAATGTTATCTCCCTTATGGGGGGATAGAAGGCCAATTAATTCTTTCTTTCTCCTTTTTAGGTGACCGACTAAATCTGTGTTAATAACCATGTATATCTGTAAATATGTGTGGTGCTTCTGTTGTTGGGAGACTTTTGCTCTACATAGGGAGCCCCAAAAGAATAGATCCAAGAATCTTTTTTCTATGGATAATAACCATATAATCTTTTTTGTAAATTTCTGCCGTGGATATAACTATGGTAATTGCTTTTTTCCTACATATATCGATTGTAGGCAACATTCATTGTAACTGAATTTGATCTTGGTTGCACTTGGTCATAATAAGGGATGTTATGTGCTGTGCCTCCTTTTGTGCTTTTGTCTGTTCCTTTTTGGGGGCCTAGCTGGTTATAGGACTGGAGTGGTATTGAAGGCTTTATTTATATAAAAAAAACTCTTTGATATATCCATCATTTAAGTTCTAAACATCTTCTATAGGTTAGTGACATCTGATATCTGATCCTATTTTCTTACATTGATAAAAGGGTGTGAATAGCACCTTTTATACAATTCAAGTGTATAATACACAACCGTTACTAGCTTACTAAAGTTACACAAGGGGACCCGCTTATGTTGCATTATTTTCGGGCTCAACTAAGATCCGGTATATGCCACTACTATCGGGATTCGCTGTAATACCTTACCTCTAACTCCCTTACAAACGGAGTATGATGCCAGACCTTCACCAGCCGGGTGCCGAGTCACTTCCGGTCTGTGCAGCGCACCTGCGTCCCATCGATTGGAACTGGAGCGCAGGGTGCGCGTCCGCACCCGGAAGTGACGCAGACGCCGGCGCGTATTTCAACCTCTGTCTCCCACCCAGCTGGACACAGCGGCGACGGAGACTGAGCCCGCCGCAGCGTCTGAGCACGTGGTGTCCAGGTGAGCTTCCTCGTGAGGCTCTCCCATCTTGGCCGGTCCGCGGATGTCCCTGGCACAGCGTTTGCCACAGGCACCCGTCCAAGCAGCCTCAAGGTAAGATAGGTATATTTTTTCTATGTGATTGGGTATTTTTATACCAATGACCGCAATCTTTGCCCATGATTATTAGGATTCAGGCCAAGTATACCTTCTATTCCGATTGTAATTAATATTGGGTGTAACTAGGGGGAGGCCGGTGTGCATTCCCCAGCCCCATAGAACCACAGGGCATGTTGCGGTCGCTGTTACCCTTTCCCTCTCATATTTTTGTTACATATGATTTTCTTTGCATCCCCTTGAGACATGCTTGTTTAGGCCCCCTCACAGGCATATAGACACATGGGATTGCTGGCACTGTCCCTGTTTTTCTGATTGCAACCACAGGTCATAAATTATTTTCATGTTTTGTCCATTATGGTCATTATAAAGAAATGCTGGCCTCTTTTTCTTTAATAATTTATCTTTAATATTTTTTCTATACAGCTCTGCTGAGCTTCCTTTACCTCTTTGATGGGCATTTGTGACAGCACCTTATGCACAGCAATTGTCTCCCAGACCCAGGTATGTAGGACTAGTTTCCTACAGAGAGTAATAGAATGTTTTTATTAATGGTATCTTAAGGAGCTATATTCAATTAGTCTGAATGTTTATTGACAGCATGATTATATATCTTGTCAGATGGTATAATAATCAGCAGTCCCAGCAGACACTGATGAAGCTTAATGAGAAGCGAAACTAGTCTGTACTGCGGGATCTTACCATGAATTTTATGGGACTGGAGACATTGTGATCTCAAGACTAACTATATGCTGTGTAACAAAACCCGTTTGCTCTTTTTTTAAATTCACAAAAGTCACTTTTTTTACATGTCTGTCGCATCATGTGTTTACTCCTTGGAATAAAATGCTTCTAAATTTATAAATATTTTACTATTCTTGCTAAACATTTTGGCGAGGTCCTCCATGGAGCCCCGCATGACCTGTTGAGTTGGGGGATGGTCCTGTGAATCCCAACTTGTTTCTTCCATTCTCAACTATTCATTCTCACCATCATAGAAACATAGAAGGTTGACGGCAGAAGGAGACCATACTGTCCATCTAGTCTGCCCTTATGTGTATACTGTATGTACTCTTTATCTTAGGATAGATGTGTGCTTATCCCAGGCATGTTTAAATTCAGGGACTGTTGATTTTTCAACTACCTCTGCTGGAAGTTTGTTCCAAGCATCTACTACTCTTTCTGTAAAATAATATTTTCTAACATTGCTCCTGATCTTCCCCCCGACTAGCTTCAGGTTGTGCCCCCTTGTTCTATCATTAAGCTTCTTCTTAAAAACACTTCCCTCCTGAACCTTATTCAATCCTTTCACATATTTAAAGGTCTCAATCTTTAAGTCTCTCCTGATAAGTTTTAAGTTTAAGTCCTTCCACCATTTTCGTTGCCCGCCTTTGGACACGTTCTATTTGGATAATGTATTTTTGCAGGTAAGGTCACCAGAACTGCACACAGTATTCTAGCTGTGGCCTTACCAGGGCTCTATACAGCGGCATCACAACCTCCCTCTTCCTACTGGTGATGCCTCGAGCTAAGCAGCCGAGCAACCTGTTTGCTTTTCCCACTGCCTGGCTACACTGTCCACTCATCTTGCAGCTATCAGTAATCAGTACCCCTAAACCTCTCTCCTCCGAGGTCCTGGCTAACACAGTACTGCCCATACGGTATTTAGGGCAGGGATTCCTTCTACCCAAATGCATGATTTTACATTTAGAGACATTAAACTCTAGTTTCCACAGTTTTGACCATCTATCCAGTAAAGCTAAATCATTTTCCATGTTGCAGACACCTCCCGGAATATCCACCCTATTACTAACCTTTGTATCATTAGCAAACAGACAAACTTTTCCTACCAAGCCTTCTCCTATGTCACTTACAAATATATTAAAAAGAATGGGGCCCAGGACAGAGTCCTGCGGCACACCACTTGTAACTCGCCTTTGTTCAGATTGCACGCCATTTACAACAACGCTCTGATACCGATCCCTCAGCCAACTGGAAATCCACTGAACTATCCAGGGATTGAGTCCTACCTTCAATAACTTATCTATGAGCTCTTTATGTGGTACAGTGTCAAAGGCTTTGCTAAAATCCAGATAGGCGATATCCACAGCACCACCTTCATCTAACACTTTAGTGACATTGTCAAAGAAATCAATAAGATTGGTCTGACATGATCTGCCCTCAGTTAAGCCGTGCTGTTTTGGGTCCAATAGGTCATTAATTTTTAGATGGGAAATTATCTGTTTTTTTTAAGAGTGTTTCCATTAATTTGACCACTATAGATGTTAAACTAACTGGCCTGTAATTACTGGCTTCTTCTCTACTTCCCTTTTTATGGATTGGTACGACATTGGCCATTCTCCAATCATCTGGAACCTCACCAGTTGAAAGGGAATGGTTAAGTAAATCAGTCAGAGGGGCTGCAATCACAAACCTAAGTTCCCTTAGAACTCTGGGGTGGATTCCATCTGGACCCATCGCCTTACTTACCTTTTAGATGTGCCAGCTCGGCTAAGACATCAGCCTCCAGAAACTCTGAAGCTGTGCCCTCCCAGCTGGATGCTGTGCTATGGCAATGCCTGCTACTATCTGAAAATACCGAACAAAAGTAGCTATTCAGATGGTCAGCCACAGCCTTATCTCCGTCAATATAATTATTTTCCCTATTTCTAATTTTTGAGACTGCATTGTTTTTCTTCTTTCTGTCACCAATATATCGGAAAAAGGTTTTATCTCCCCTCTTCATAGATTTGGCCATTTCTTGCTCTTTTTGCCCTTTAGCAGTCCTTATAATTAGTTTTGCTTCCCTCTGTTTAATTTTATATGCCTCTCTGTCAGCTACACTTCCACTTACTTTATACTTCTTATAGGCAGACTTCATATCTTTTATGATAGTGCCGACTTCCCTAGTAAACCATAATGGTTTCTTCTTCCTTTTATTCTTGCTAGTTTGTTTCACATATTGCTTAGTTGCCTTTAAGATGGCCATTTTTAATAGTGACCACTGGGCACTCACTTCTGCTACTCTGTTCCACTCACCTAATTTTCTTTCTACATACTCCGCCATTTCCGCTGTTTGTCTTCCTAAAGTCTAGCACTTTGGTTCTGGTGTGTGATTGCACAATGTCTGTTTTTATTCTGAACCATAAGCATTGATGGTCACTGGAACCCAGATTTTCTTCAACCCTGACCTCGGACACCAGATCCCCATTGGTCAGAACTAAGTCCAGAATTTTTCTTCATACTTGTTTTATTGATTTTCATACAAGAAAAACAAGAACATACATACATGCTCATAACAAGCGAGCCATAAGGGGTATTACAACACAGTGTCAGCTTTTCCACAAAGAGCAAACAGAATGATATTCAATAATATACAGAGCAATTAAGTCCAGAATTTTATCTCCTCTAGTTGGCAATGTCACAAGTTGTTTTAGAGACACTCCATTAAGTGCCTCTAATATAGTCCTGCTCTTGCATGTCGATGCACTTGGGATATTCCAGTCCACATCAGGCATGTTGAAGTCACCTGTGATTACAGTGTCCCCCTTCTCTGCCATTCCACTGATTTCATCTATTAACAGGTTATCTAGATCCTCAGATTGTCCAGGGGGCCTATATATCACACCAATTCTGACCACAGCTCCCTCCTTAGTCTGCATGGTAATCCAGAGAGTTTCTAGTTCATTATGTGTATGCTGAATTATTGTTGATTGAAGGGTAGTCTTGACATCAATGGCTACTCCACCGCCCTTTCTATCCAATCTGTCTTTTCTGTACAATGTGTAACCAGGTATGGTTATCTCCCAGTCATTGTGATCCTTGAACCAAGTCTCTGTTATTGCAACAAGATCCAATTCATCCCTGGATATGATAGCCATTAATTCACAGAGCTTGTTGCTCACCACCCATCACCACCTGTGTCTCAGTCTCTGACCGCTGAATGGCAGTACATGCTGGTTCTTGGAACAGGGATCTTCTACGGCCAGCGTCACACTCCATGGGCTCAGGGGAGAGGGGGCAATCCATGGCTATGTGCCCCCACTCACGGCACCTCCAACACTGGGGACCCCGGAGCCTCCTTGCCCTGGCGTCCTACCTAGGATTAGGGGGTCTCTGGGGGTCAGGGTCAGTCTTTTGCCCTCTTACACCCTTCCACACACCTCCAAGGGGGACTTGCTTGCCCACCGAAGACACCGGTCTGCTGGTCTTGGAGGTTGCTGGTGCTGCAGGGGCATCCCGAAGGTGTTCCTCGGTCACAATAAACCTCTCCACCATGTTGACCATTTGCTCTGTGACATCTGTGACCGAGCAGGTTTCTCAATGGAAAAAGTCCAATTATGTACTCTCCGGGCCCAAACCACTGGCGTAACACCCGGGCGAGCAAGGATCTCCAGTTTAAGTTTGGCATAGTCCCGTACCTCTTGCTCCCTGAGGTCAAAATATGCTTTTTGGGGCTCACCTGCCAGAAACAGTGCAATCATGTCTGCCCACTCGGCAACTGGCAGCTGCTCTCTCTTAGCCATGCGCTGGAACACCGTGAGGTAGGCCTCGACATCATCCTCATGAGTCATCTTTTGTAGGACCCGCTGCACGGCTCTCCTCGCACCACCCGTCTCAACCGGGCTTCTCTCCGGTTGTGAGGCTTGAGCCAACACAGTCTCTCTGAGTGCAGCAATCTGTTCTATCAACAGGCGGTTTGTCTCCTGCTGGTTTGCCATGGTCTGCTGCTGCGCTTGGTGCTGCTGTGCCAAGGCCTGCTGCTGCTGGAGGTTAGCCTGGATTAGTTGCTTAATCACCTCCTCCATTTGAGACATCTTGGTTGCCACTTTCACCCAGGACATCCAAAATACAGCGTGTTTTTGTCACTCCGTTGCCCCTAGCAACAGTCACTTGTGTCCGCATCCTCCACCAATTGTGATCAATTTGGGGCGAACGTCAGTGACACGGACAACAGTTCTTCAATAGCAAAGGCCGTTTTATTCATAAAATAAAGTGTTCATCAGCAAAACTAAACGTATCTCTTACGTCAGAGAACGTTGCAGCACAAATGCAAAGCATCAAGCGGTTTACTTCACCAGCTTCTGTGAAAGTCCTTGGTTTGACAGACCAATAAACTATGTCTGGACTACTAAGTCCAGGTTACAGGGGCGTACTAGCCCACGCTGCTCATCCAGAACACCAAGTGCAAAGTCACAAGCAAAGTCCTTCCGCTGCATACAGGTCTGTCATTCACTTTCAGCAGGTACTGTCTGGGTTCCTTCCTCCAGGCTATTTAACAGCACACTGACAGGCTCAGTTGCTCCTTTTATTCAGGCTTCCCCTTCAATCAGCCTCATCACCTGTGCAAGGCCTAAGATCAGGGAACAAACCTGTAAAGGACTCGGGAATGTGACCTGGGTCTGGAAAACCCGGCATGGATCATGCCTGATACAGCACAGCAGGGGAGAAATATACACCATTCAGGACTTTTCCATACACGTTACCACAATACTCAAATGAAAAGGCTTAAACGCTCCCACGAAAATGCAAATACAAAGAAACAGACGAGAAACTCAAAAATGGTTCAAAAACACCAACCTGTCATTGCATTGTAAACAGTTTCATAACAGTGACCCCTCTGCACTTTGTTTTATGGGTACAGATAAAATTATTTCACACTGACATGATACAAATATAGTAAGAAGGTTGTAATTTTTATAATAATCCTTTTAAGTTTATTTTTAGGGTTAAAATTAGAATGAAAATGTATATGTAAAAGGACTATGTTCCCTCATTTGTATCAAAGTATGTGCTGTAGTATTAGATAATTAAGTACAAGAAAACAAAAATACAACCTCCTTGTATAAGAAAGATGAATATAGAATGTAGCAAAGATTAAAGTAAATCCAGTATGCACTGCGCCTCCTAATCAATAGTCGCTGTATCATAGCTGCTAATTAAGCAGGAGAGAGATAAATGCGGTCCTTTAGGGTACTACAGCTGATCGTGCAGCTTGCCTTTAGAAAAAACGCCGCATTACATGTTGGAAAGGCCGTTTTAAAGAGCAGTCCCGGGAGGTGGTAAGAATTTTGACAGCATGCTCTCTGATGTGGAGGGGACATAGTTCTTGATTATTGCTGTGTACAAAGAATTTGAAAGTTTAGTATCTGTCTTTGAGATAAATAAACGGGAGATTCCTTATTTGGTAGAGTGTATGGGAAAGTCCTGAATGGTGTTTATTTTTCCCCTGCTATGCTGTATCAGGCACAGTCCGTGCCGGGTTTTCAGGACCCAGTTCACATTCTCCAGTCCTCTACAGGTTTATTCCAGGCCTAGCACAGGTGATGAGGCTGATTGCATGGGAAGCCCAAATTAAAGGAGCCGCTGAGCCTGTCGGTGGGCTGTTGAATAGCCTGGACGAAGGAGCCCGGGCAGTACCTGCTCAAAGTGAACAACAGAACTGTATGCAGCGGAAGGACTTGGCTTGTGACTCTGCACTTGGACTTCTGGATAAGCAGCGTGAGCTGGTATGCCCCTGTAACTTGGACTTATAGTTTACTGGACTATCAAACCAAGAACTTTCACAGAGCTGGTGAAGTAACGGCTTGATGTATTGCCGCCTGCCGCCAAAGCTACAGCGGTGGGCTGGACAAGGCAACCCTCAGACTGCTAAACAGTTGGTCAACTTGATTGAAAGATAGATCGCGACTGAGGACTACCTTCGGGATGCCCCTACAGCACCAACACCCTCCAAGACCAGCAAACTCATGACAGCGATAGGTAAGCGACTTCCAGCTGGACGTGTATGGAAGAGGGGAAGGGCGTTAGACTTTGAGCGAGGGCAAAAGACTGTCCCTGATCCCCCGGGCCCCCTAATCCTAGGGAGGACACCCGAGCAAGGAGGTTCCATGGTCCCCAGTGCTGGAGGTGCCAGGAGTGGGGGCACATAGCCATTGATTGTCCCCTTTGCCCTGAACCCATGGAATGTGACGCCAGTCGCCGAAGGTCACTGTTCACTGAAGCAGTGTGTACCGCAATTTTGCGGTCAGAGACTGAGCCCCATATTGTGAAGATGAAAGTGAATGGTTGCTCAGTGAAGGCGCTGTTGGACTCGGGTAGCCTGGTAACCTTGGTCCGGGCCAACCTTGTGGGTGGAGGTTATATACCAAAAAGAAATGTTAGCGTGCTTTGTATCCACGGGGATATCGTGGCTTACCCTGTAGCCGTGAGTAAGTTTGAGCCCCCCTGCTGGAACACTAAACTATGAAGTTGGCGTGGTAAAACTTATGTACCAAGCGAATGTTGGACGTGATTTTCCCTTGTTCTGGGAATTGTGGGAAATGGGTAATGCTTCTGTCGCGAGCGAAGTATCTCCGGCAGAACCGGTAACCCTCCCTGTCGTTGAGTCGGGTGAAAACGTGGATAGCGCTGAATTGTGCAGTGATGACTGGTTTCCCCTCCAGGTGTTGGCAGGTGAGGATGACGAGATTTCCCTCCCTAATCAGCAGGTCTTAGACCTAGAAGTGGCTCGGGGAAATTTTGGGTCTGAACAGCTATACCATCGCATGGTGCTGGAGATTGCCCATAGTCATGTGATTGGAGGGCATTTGGGGACTAATAAGACCAAGGAGAGCGTTCTCCAACGTTTTTTTTGGCCTGGGGTGTACGAGGAAATAAAAAGGTACTGCGAGTCCTGCCCTACGAGCCAGTTAAGTGCCCCAACGTCACATTTCCGGAGTCCCTTGGTGCCACTTATTGAGGTTCCCTTCGAGAGAATTGCCATGGATTTGGTGGGGCCTATTGTGAAGTCTGCCCGAGGACACCAATACATATTAGTGGTACTAGATTATGCTACCCGCTACCCGGAAGCAGTTCCGCTAAGAAATTTGGCATCCAAAAATATTGCTAGGAAGCGGTTTCTTATGTTCCTCCGTGTAGGGATTCCGAAGGAAATCCTAACTGATCAGGGCACGGCCTTCATATCAAAGGTCATGAAGGAGCTCTGCAAGCTGTTTAAGATTACCCATCTCCGCACCTCAGTATACCACCCTCAAACAGACGGGTTAGTGGAGAGATTTAATAAAACCCTTAAGCACATGCTAAAGAAAGTTGTAGAATGCGATGGCTCTGATTGGGACTGTTTATTGCCATATCTCATGGGGAGGTACCCCAGGTGTCTACAGGATTTTCGCCTTTTGAGCTAGTGTATGGTAGGCACCCCCGGGGGTTTGTTAGACAAAGCCAAAGAAACATGGGAGACTGAGGCCACCCCGTACAAGAGTATAATTGAACATGTGGCCAAGATGCAGGACCGAATCGAAAAGGTAATGCCAATAGTTAAAGAGCATATGCAAAGGGCTCAGGCGGCCCAGAGAAGAATATACAATAGATCTGCCAGGGTGAGGGCCTTTAATTCTGGGGATCGCCTCCTGGTGTTAGTGCCCACGGTTGAAAGTAAATTTCTGGCAAAGTGGCAGGGTCCCTATGAGGTTGTAGAGAAGGTGAGTGAGGGGAACTACAAGGTTCATCAACCGGGTAGAAGGAGGAAGGAAGCCCTACCAGATTTACCACATAAATCTGATCAAGCCATGGAAGGATCATGAAGCCTTGGTAGTTACCCCGGCTAGAGTTAAAGAGACGTGCAGACCGTTCCCCCAGTCAAAATAGGTGAGTTTTGTCAGGCCACCAAAATCAGCAGGTCAGGGAATTTCTGCAGAGAAATAGAGATAAGTTTTCTGACCTGCCGGGCCGAAACTCACTTAATAAAGCATCAGATTAAAACTGTACCCTACACTAAAGTAAACCTTAAACCATACAGGATACCTGAAGCACATAGAGAGGCGATCTCCTCGGAAATAAAACTCATGTTAGAGTTGCACGTCATTGAGGAGTCTTCTAGTGCCTGGTCCATTCCCATTGTCCTAATACCAAAGCCCAATGGGGCTTGATGCGTATCCCATGCCCCAGGTAGATGAATTGATTTAGAAGCACGGGAGGGCAAGATACATTACAAGCCTGGATCTCACAAAAGGGTATTGGCAGATACCTTTGTCTGAGGACGCTAAAGAAAAAAACGCGTTTTCCACCCCAGAAGGGCTGTTTCACTATCTGGTTACATGAGGCCCCTGCTACCTTTCAGAGGCTGATGGACATGATCTTGAGACCACATTGGATTTATACCGCTGCTTTCCTGGACGATGTGGTCATTTTTTCGTCTGATTGGAAGAGTCACCTCTGCAAAGTACAGGCTATCCTAGACTTGCTGGCTTAACCATAAACCCTGAGAAGTGTGCAGTCGGTCTGGAGTAGGCAAAATACCTGGGCTATGTCATTGGTAGAGGGTTGGTTAAGCCCCAGATCAATAAGGTGGAGGCAATACAGAACTGGCCCAGACCACTTACAAAAAAACAAGTGAGAACCTTCCTTGGTATCACCAGCTACTACCATTGGTTGGTGCCCAATTTCGCGTCAATGGCTACCCGATTAACTGACTTAACAAAGGGTAGTAAGTCAGTAATGGTGGAATGGACCCCAGAGGCAGAAAAGGCTTTTCAAAGCCTAAAATCTGCCCTGTGTAAACAGCCTGTCCTGGTGTCCCCGGATTTCAGCAAACAATTTTTGGTACAGACTGATGCGTCTGATTCAGGTTTGGGTGCAGTTCTGTCACGAGGTGAATGGGGAAGAACACCCAGTATTGTACCTGAGCAGGAAGCTGACCCCGGCAGAAGGAAATTGCGCAATAGTGGAAAGAGAGTGTCCTGATGACGGATCATGCTCCGCTGGCCTGGATGAAGCAAAATAAGGAGAGAAATGTAAGGGTCACCGGATGGTTTCTCTCCTTGCAAAACTTTAAATTTAAAGTGGAACATAGGCCGGGGAAGTTATAGGGGAATGTGGATGCTTTGTCCTGGGTCTACTGTATGGTTGGTGAAAATTGTCAGACCTCGGGTCTGAAGAAGAGGGGGGGGGGATATGTGGTAGAGTTTATGGGAAAGTCCTGAATGGTGTTTTTTTTCCCCTGCTATGCTGTATCAGGCACGGTCCACGCCGGGTTTTCAGGACCCAGTTCACATTCCCCAGTCCTCTACAGGTTTATTCCCTGATCCCAGGCCTAGCACAGGTGATGAGGCTGATTGCAGGGGAAGCCCAAATAAAAGCAGCCTCTGAGCCTGTCAGTGGGCTGTTGAACAGCCTGGAGGAAGGAGCCCAGGCAGTACCTGCTCAAAGTGAACAACAGAACTGTATGCAGCGTAAGGACTTGACTTGTGACTCTGCACTTGGACTTCTGGATGAGCAGCATGGGCTGGTATGCCCCTGTAACTTGGACTAGTTTACTGGACTATCAAGCCAAGGACTTTCACAGAGCTGGTGAAGTAACCGTGTATTGCATTTGTGCTGCAACATTCTCTGACGTAAGAGATAAGTTTTGTTTTGCTGATGAACATTTTATTTTCTCAAAAAAACTGCCTTTGCTGTTGAAGAACTGTCGTCCGTGTCGCCCCAAATCGATCACACTATTTTAAAGTGATATCATTTTGGTGAATTTACTTTTCCCTGATACCAATCTGAGTGTTTATGCGCTATTGAAGGATAAGATATTTAAGGAGCTGAAGTGAAATATCACCATCTGAAATAACTGATAAGCGCTTTGAATACCATAATCTGGTAAGAAAATACTATTGGTGAGAGGATCACAATTGTGAAATAGATTCACGTGGTTTCACTTAATGGATGCTGTGTAATCAATTGACCAACATTAATTTGGACTTTTATGCGTATAAATTTGTTGGGACTGTTAGGTACACAGTTCTTTTTTCTTAGCGGCATTCTAAAGAGAAACATTTGGTTATATCAACTAGGAAATGTTGTCTCTGTGGGGGCTGTGCTGCAGCCATGTTTGCTGACGTCACTAGTTGCCAGCCTCGAAGCATCTCATTGACTTGCTGGCAGAGAGGGAAAGGAGGGGTCACAGGCTTTTGGCTGTGTACTCAGAAGTCAGTGTGGAAAAGTGCAACAGCTGCCTGAGAAAACTGGAATGAAACTCATCAGGACGGGGCCTTTCAGCAGCACTAAAATGGCTGTTCAGGACAAAGAAGAGCTGTCTACTTTATGATCCGGACACCCGGGATTTATGCTACGAAAAGCGACCTCCCCTTCAGGGAAGGAGAACTTGGATGTGTAGCTATTCAACCCAACACCGACTCGGGTAATAAAAGCTGCCAGGTGGGAGGGGAACGCATTCATTATAAGGAAAAACCCACTGAAGCACCAATGATACAAATACCAAAGCAATTAGGCACATGAGTTATTTTGTCACATGAGTTAAATAATCACTGCACTTTGTGCAAAATTAGAGGGTCATCCTGAATGAAAGAGGGCCATCCACCTGAATGACCGACCCTGGAGTCTAAAAATCTTCAGGGCTAGCCGATTTACTACCCCTGTGCCATTCCAACAGGGATGTTCCTCTGAGTGAAATCTGGATCGCCCATACACACTGAACTCGGGTCCCACGCAACTTCTCCACGGCTGAGGTGCACACACAGGCCCAGCCATTCAGATAGGCCGACATTGGGATGACCCATGGAAATAGACCCAAAAATGTTTTTAGTACACCATTGGGTTCAGAATACTTTTTTTTCTTATTTTCCTTCTCTAAACCCTAGGTGTGTCTTATAGTCAGGTGCGTGTTATGAAGCGAAAATACGGTACATTAAAAATGGTTTGGAGAATGCCGGCAAAGTGCCAGTGAAATGCTGTGGCAGATTTGTTTTAGATAAGACATTCGATCTTGCTGGAAACACACATTTATAGAATATGTTGACATTGGAGGGGGTCTCAGAATATATGTGGGGTATCGTGGGAGTGGGAGTGTCTGGGTTGTTTGAAAAGCTTAAGTAAAAAAGTTTAATTGAAAATCTAAAAGTCATGTAAAAACAGTATCATTAGTGGTTTTTCACATACTGGGTAACTTTCTGATGTTCACTCTCGAAAAATAAGTTAAAGATGCTAAAAAGACCTGAGGGCACAATCTCTCCAAAAATAACATTGATACTTATGGGGTTTGCTGCTAAAAGCTGGAAAATGGAAAAGTTGTTCGCCAGCATTCCCTGCACTTAATGACTTCAAACTCAAGGGTATTTCCATTCCATATGGCACATGGCATATGCTGAATGTGGAATGCAGGATAAGCCATAGATCATGGGAATCTCTGGGGATATTGACTGGTGGGGTAATAACTGGCTGTCGTTATCTGGGGCCCGGGACCAATACAAACCAACTTCTGATACATTGATCTTGTGTTGTCTGTTACCGCCATATGCAAATTTTAAACCATCTACATTTGTAAATTGTTTTCAAGAATCATATTCTTAGTATACAGTACGTCCTGACCCAAATCTAATACTTACACTTGGGGATATACTCCGCCAGATGGCGCTGGACTGCAGAGACATCGAAAATAGGCTCCTCCCGGCTCCTCAAATACCCAGGGACCTCCCACAAATCCCCAGAATTACTCTGCAGTCTGGCTGCGAAGGACGAGAAATGGCTCTCTACACGCAGGTGAGCGGGGCTATTAGCCCGCGGCCCTGTAGGACTATTCCCACCCGTTCCACTAGTAATATGCCTCCCAGCCTTGGCTGCGCTGGTCGGGTGAAGGTAGGCAGCACCGCTGTTAGGTGCTTAGGAGCGCTGCTCCACCGCAATCCCCCACCAAAGGGTAGGCGGTTCAGGCTTATGGTGAGCCTCTATGGGATGCCCCTCCCGCACTAGTGCCCCCTTGTCCCTGCCCATCGGTGGGCCCTGTTTAAGTGGCCGCTGTCCTCCCTCATCCTCCTTGTAGCCTTCGGGGGAAAAGAGGGGGGGTTGTAAATATGTATGCTATACATTCTGTGTTTTACACTCTTTTTCCATTCTGTTTAGTCTTGTGTCAGCCGCCTCGCGCAGATTTCTCTTTACAGTCTTTTTAAAATTGCCACCGCCACCGTGCGCTGACTTGGTTCCACGCTTGGCGGCAGCATTACCTCAGGCGCTGGTGCGCCATTATTGGCTGCTTGCACGTTCTGGCTTCGTGCTCTTCGGGGGGGGGGGGCCCGTCTTTGGCGCGCTCCGCGTCATCGCTGATACCGGCCCGCCCCTCGAGGTATACGACGGACCCCTACCTACCGCGGTCCGTAAGTGCCCTCGCGGGCGGCTTTATATCTTTCACTTTGTTACTGTGTGCTTACAGGTCTTGTCTGCTTATGTCTTTCAGGCGGGGCGAACCCTTTTGGCTTCTCCCGGCCCTGTATTAGTATATAACTTGTAGGCTTTGTAAAAATAATACTCCCACTTCCCTAGCGGGTTATTGGGGTATCCGGGGTTGCTATATAGCTTTATTCCCTATCTGCGTATAGCGTCGCTATAATCACCATATGGAGGCATCCCAGGATAATGTGACCGGGGTCCCTTCGGGACAAGACCGGGTGTGTAGCGTGTGGGCAGCCTCATGCTGACGCTGACAAGGCGCGGGTCTGTGTACCCTGTGCTGAGCAGGTGTTTGCGTTGCAATCTGGCTTGCCAGTGTCTGCACCTCGCATCACTTCGCCTACTCCCCCAAGCTTAAACCTCACTCCTACTGAGTTGCATACTAGCGAGGATTCTCAGCCTGATGTGTCTTCTAGACTGGCTACTGTTGAGCAGTTGATTGCTAAGTCCTTAGCACGTAAGGCCCCTGCTAAGAAGCGGCACTTGATGCCTAATGTCACTGTTTTCCCTATGGGAACTGAGGAGTTTTTGAATCTGTTTGGCTATACCCCGTCTGATGAAGGGGAGCTCTTTTCTGATTCAGGCTCATCTGATGAGAGACCAAGGGGTCATGACGATTCTGGCTCTGACCCCTGGGCCCGGATGACACTGACAGATTATTAACCCAGATTTTTGAGGTTCTGTCCATCTCTCTCCCTGTTGAGGCTCCCAGGCAAAGAGGGGAGCTTTTCCATACAGCAAAATCACGTTTGGAATTTCCCGAGCAGGCACATTTCCATAACCTTGTGCTCAAGGAATGGGGGCGCCCCAGTAAACTTCCCGGGGTTCCAAAAAGTTGGGATAGGAAGTATCCCTTTCCTGCTGAGGTGGTTAAATGTTGGTCATTCCCCCCCGAGGTGGATGCCCCGATCCTAGGGCTATCTAACACCTCTGTCATGCATTCCCCTGACTCCACTACCCTGCGGGATGCTGAGGACCGGCGCATTGACCCGCTGGCATCCCACGCCTTTGCATGTGCGGGGACGGCGCTGCGCCTGGTCTGTGCCTCTGCCATTACTGCTTTGGCCACTAGAACCCTTATCAGAAATATGCTTGATAGTGCACCTGATGATTTGCCTTGTGAGGTGTTTAATGCACTCTCCAGTTGTGATGTTTTTGTAAATTTTGTCCTCTCAGCATTGGATGACACCATCAGAATGTGTGCCAGAACTTCTGCCCTCGTGATGGCTATACGCCGCTCGGTTTGGCTGCGCCAGTGGGCTGCTGACAACGCTGCCAAGAACGCCCTCACTGGGTTTCCCTTTAAAGGGCTGCAAAAGAAGTCAAAGCCAGCCAGCGTGCAGCATAAAAACATCCACGATTTTATTCTCAAATTAAAATCCATCCATGATCAAAGCATCAGCGAGAAAAGGAACATCAAAGTACATGTACAGTCTCCTTGCCTACACGTTTCGGACGTCATGACATGGAGAAATAAGTCTGATCAGACATTTAAATATCAGTATTCAATAAACTGCACCTGCGCTGCGATAATTGGTTTAATTAGAAACAGGCAAGCAAAGGTCAAGCATTTCCGCCCCCAGCTCCAACCTGAACGGGTTAAAATATTCCTGACGGGGGGAGGGGGAAAGGAGGAAAACCACCTACCTTACCATCCGAGGAAACAGCACCTCATTCAGTCTGCCTCACAGCGGAAATGACATAGCTGTGTGGACAAGAGTGAACAACGTAAGGGTATGAACTAGGGGCGGAAGTGCTGACAATTAAATGCCATGGATATTTAGAACCGTAATCCATGGTATATATAGAGAAAATACTCATGCAAACTAATACCACAGCGCATGTATAAAAATGTTTTCTATGATACAATAAAATTCAAGGATATAGAGAGAATCAAAAGTAACCTTATCATGTGAGACTTCGCCCCTCAATAAATCCACAGAAGAAAAAGCAAAGACAAATAGAAAAAAGGGAAAAACAAGAACAAACCTCATATTGTTATAATTTTTTTCTGAGCAACAAATCATATACAACTATCCTTAACTAATTTAACTTGTATGCGCTACTCGGATCTTAATACTACTGAACCAATATACTGGCACTGTTAGCTTTAATCTATATCCTGTAATAAAAAACTGTTTTGTTTGAATAAATTCATGCTATCAAAATATAGATCCTAATAGTTAGATCATTTAATTACACAAAGAGAAATATATAAGAACTTCCTCTCATAATTACAGTGAAAGTTACATTAAGAAATGATTGAAAAATAGGGAAAAAATCTTTCGACTCCACTGTATATCAGGTAACATATTATATTTAACTAACAATGGGGTTTATCAAACTCTAAAATCTATTTATTATGTAGGAAAAGATCTATGTCCCAACGATGATTGAGCCCGTGAGGACTACGCGTGCTTGAATATCCAAAATGCTTCGTGTTGGAATAAATTATATTGTAAGTCCCCACCCCTCGGTCCCAGGTTAACTTTCTCTATTGCAGAGATCTTAAAGTGTGTGAGGTCACCAGCATGATTATTTCTAAAATGACGGCCTACATTCGAAGATGCATTGGGCCGATCTATAGAAGATGTTGTTATGTGTTCAGCAATTCTACGTTTGAGACACCTAGTACCGTAGTACAACCTACATACTGGACCCTACATAACTCACATGTTATAAGATACACCACATTGGATGTGTTACAATTCATAAAGTTTTTAATGTTAAACTTCTGCTTGGTTACAGTTGATTGAAAAACTGATCCTGGGATAACATATTGGCAGGTACCGCAACGCTGGCCTGTACATTTAAAGAAACCTTTACATGAAGGCCATGTTGTAGATCCCTCCTTAGGCCTGACATATAAACTCAGAGGAGAGAGATTTAGGGGTACTGATTACTGATAGCTGCAAGATGAGTGGACAGTGTAGCCAGGCAGTGGGAAAAGCAAGCAGGATGCTCGGCTGCATAGCTCGAGGCATCACCAGTAGGAAGGGGGAGGTTGTGATGCCGCTGTATAGAGTCCTGGTAAGGCCACAGCTAGAATACTGTGTGCAGTTCTGGAGACCTTACCTGCAAAAAGACATTATTCAAATAGAACGTGTCCAAAGGCGGGCAACGAAAATGGTGGAAGGACTTAAACTTAAAACTTATCAGGAGAGACTTAAAGAACTTAATTTGTACAGTCTGGAGGAAAGAAGGGGGAGGGGGGACATGATTGAGACCTTTAAATATGTGAAAGGATTGAATAAGGTTCAGGAGGGAAGTGTTTTTAAGAAGAAGCTTAATGATAGAACAAGGGGGCACAACCTGAAGCTAGTCGGGGGGAAGATCAGGAGCAATGTTAGAAAATATTATTTTACAGAAAGAGTAGTAGATGCTTGGAACAAACTTCCAGCAGGGGTAGTTGAAAAATCAACAGTCACTGAATTTAAAGTGGACCAACACCCAGGATTTTGACTATCCTGGGTTTTGGTCCACTTCAGGGGGGCACCCCGATTTGGGGTGCCCCGCTGTGTAAAACCCCCCAGAAAGCCCCCAATACTCACCTCAACACGCTCCCACGTGGCCACGGACAAGCGGGTGACAGCGGTGGACAAGACAGTGCGCTCTGCCGCCGCCTCCCGCACGTCGCTCTGACAGGGCGCGCGCCCACGCTGGCCATTCACAAACGGTCGGCGCGGGCGCGCGCACATCTAGAGGAGCGCGCGGGAGGCGGCGGCGGCAGGTGAGTTTATTTGGGGTTTTAGGGGGGGGCCCTCACCGCGGGACATCCCAATCTCGGATGTCCCGCGGTGAAGGAGGTGATCGGCCCGGGAATCTTATAGATTCCCGGGCCGATCACCCCTGGGTGATGGTCCACTTTAAACATGCCTGGGATAAGCACACATCTATCCTAAGATAAAGAGTACCTACAGTATACACATAAGGGCAGACTAGATGGACCGTATGGTCTCCTTCTGCCGTCAACCTTCTATGTTTCTATCTATGTTTCTAATTTTTGTCCCAATTTTGGAGATTTGCAACTTACAATCCTAATGCCATTTTTTTATATTTGTTTTAATTGTGGATCACAATTCAGAATGGGCAAATGTTTAACATTTTTTTTGAGTTCATAGAACTCTTCACTATAAGTTGTAACCAAAGTTATCATGTTATTGTCATTATTCACCAATCTTTTATGGTCCTTTCCTCTTTTCTTACATCCCACTCCTGATAACATTTTCTTTCTATCCCTGGACCCCGCAATAGCTTCAGCTCTTTCTAATAATTCCTTAGAGTAACCCCGATCTTGTAGTCTTGTTGTCATAGTAAGTACTTCTTGCTGAAACGCATCCTGCTCTGAGCAGTTTCTACGGGCTCTCACCATTTCACCTATGGGAATAGCCCTGATTGTATGGGCAGGGTGGCAGGTTTCCGCTCTGAGTGTGGTATTCCCTGCGCTCTCCTTCCTAAATGTCCTGGTTTTAATCCTCGTTCCATCTGATGAGACACCTAAATATAAATCCAAAAATGAGATACTGTCCGTAAACTGTAAATTTAAATTGTTATTATTCAAATATTGTATGAACTGTAGAATCGTATTTTCATCACCTTCCCAAATAAAAATCAAATCGTCAATATATCTGCCAAAATACTTGATCCTGTCCAAGAAAGGATTGTCATGTCCATAGATGGTAACCCTCTCCCACCAACCCATATAGAGGTTGGCGAGAGAGGGTGAAAATGGGGCACCCATGGATGCCCCACAAAGTTGGAGATAAAAATCCCCCGCAAACAGAAAAAAGTTATGTTTAAGCATGTATTCTATTGATAATAAGGTGATCAATTCATCAGAGTAGGTTGAGTAATTATGTAGATGAAAATACATAGCTTGTAGGGCCAAATCATGGGGAATAATTGAATAAAGTGACGTCACATCACAAGTAAGCCACCTATAATTAGGTTGCCATTCAAAGTCCAAAAAGGAACAGATAACATCCCTGGAATCTTGCAGGAAACCAGGGAGTCTGCGTACCAGAGGAATAAGATGCGCATCCACCCATTGTTCCAATCTCTCATTCATCCCCCCGATCCCAGCCACAATCGGTCTCCCCCTAGGGGGACGATGCGGCTTGTGGATCTTAGGGAGATGATGAAAGACCGGGGCAATGGGGGAGGAGCGCATCCAAGTCATCCTCATTAAGTACATGCAAACACATCCCTTCCAATAAAAGTTGTTTTAGATCTCCTTGAAATTTACTTGTGGGGTCTCCTTTTAATTTTAAATAGGTCTCAGAGTCATTTATTTGCCTCAATGCTTCTGTTTCGTAATCTGTAGCGTCCATTATAACCACTCTCCCCCCCTTATCTGCAGTACGAATTATAATGGTGTCATTTTGTGCTAAATTAATTAATGCTACTCGCTCTGCTGGTGAGATATTAGATTTCTTACAGGCCTTAGACTTATTTTCCAACTCAATTTAAAGGACTGCGCCCGTTTGGGGACCACCTGAACCTTTTTGCTAAGGGAGGCGGGTTACCCCAGCGTAGGTGGCAATCTCGGCCCTTTCAGGGTCAGGGTTCCTTCTCCTCCCCTTACCGTGGTGCAAGACAGGGAAGGGGGGTTCCTTTCCTGGGGCCCGGGGAGATTTCTGGGGTAGAGGCAAAGGACGTGGACGTCCTGGCTCCTCCTGGGGTCCCAAAGCAAAATCCTCTCCCAAGCCCCCTCAGGCATGATGGGGCGCCCTCACCCATCCGGGTGGGGGGATGGCTGCAGCACTTCGCTCACGTCTGAAGGCTTCATGTCTCAGACCAGTGGATTCAGGAGGTAGTGTCCTCCGGTTACAAGTTGGAGTTTGCTGCCGGTCCCCCTCCAAGATTCATCAGATCCCGGATTCCTCAGGACCCTGTGTCAGCTCAGGAGCTAGTGCAAGCAGTGCAAGGCCTCCTGGAGCTGGGGGTCATCTGCCAGGTGCCCTTAAGAGAAAAAGGCGAGGGCTTTTATTCCAACCTATTCACAGTACCCAAAAAAGATGGTTCAGTCAGGCCCATCCTGGACTTGAAGATCCTCAACAAGTTTGTCAGGGGCAGGCGCTTTCGCATGGAAACTCTGCAATCTGCCATCAGTTCCCTGCGCCAAGGGGATTTCATGACTTCTGTGGATATCAAAGATGCTTATCTTCATATTCCTGTGTTCCCAGGTCATCAAAGGTTCCTCAGGTTCGCTCTGATGGATCAACACTACCAGTTTGTGGCCTTGCAATTCAGCCTCACTTCAGCTCCCAGGGTGTTCACCAAGGTGCTGGCTGGCGTGATGTCTCTGCTCAGATGTCAGGGCGTCCGCGTGCTTCCCTATCTGGACGACATTCTCATCACTTCCCAGTCTCTACATCAGGCAGAGTTGGATACTCAGCTGGTGGTGTCCACTCTGGAGTCATTTGGATGGGTGATCAACCACCCCAAGTCCTCACTGTCCCCTTCCTTGGTAACTCCAGTCCTAGGAATGAATCTGGATACAGTTCAGGCAGGATCTTCCTTCCTCAACAGAAGGTGGACAGTCTGATTGCACAGGCTCAGTCTCTCCTAGCTTGTCCCCATCCCTCCATCAGGCAGGGGATGCAGCTGGTGGGCCTGATGGTGGCATGCTTCGAAGCGGTCCCTTATGCTCAGTTCCACTTGAGGCCTCTGCAACTTCACCTATTGTCAGTATGGCACAAGGACCCAGCATCCCTGGACAGGGTCTGTGTGCTCTCCCCCCTGGTCAGGAGGTCCCTCTCATGGTGGATGGACTCAAGGAACCTGCTGGGGGGCAGATCCTTTCTTGCCCCTTCCTGGGAGACGGTCACCACGGATGCTAGTCTGTCAGGTTGGGGGGGTTTCTGGAAGTCCCTGCGGTTCCAGGGGAGGTGGGGCCCTCAGGAGGCCCAGACACCTATCAATGTCTTGGAACTGCGGGCGATCAGGCTAGTTCTGGCTCAGTTGACTACTCACCTTCGGGGCCTGCCTGTTCAGGTGCGCTTGGACAACCAGACGGAAGTTGCCTACATCAGTCATCAGGGAGGGACCCGGAGCAAGGGGGCCCTCCAGGAAGTGTCTGTGATCCTGACTTGGGCAGAGGCCAATGTCCCCTGCATATCAGCTGTATACATCCCAGGGGGTGGAAAATCGCCTGGCGGACTCCCTGAGCAGGGTATCCTCTCGCCAGGGAGAATGGTCCCTATGCAGCAGAGTGTTTCAATCTCTGTGTCACCGTTGGGGCCAACCAGATGTGGATTTGTTTGCGTCCTGCCACAATCACAAGCTGCCAACTTTTGTCTCTCTGTCCCGGGATCCTCTGGCCTTGACCTCGGATTCGCTAGCAATGTCATGGCAGGACTTTCAGTTCCTGTATGTCTTCACTCCAATCCCCCTGCTGGGCAGGGTTCTGCGCAAGATTGCTCTGGAAAGGGTGCCAGCAATTCTGGTGCCCCCCAGGTGGCCAAGAAGAGTGTGGTTCGCAGACGTGGTACAGCTGGCAGATCAGTACGCTCTGCCCTTGGTGCCAGATCTGCTCACTCAGGGCTCACTACGCCATCCCAATTTACAAACTCTGGCTTTGACGGCTTGGCTGCTGAAACCTCCATCTTGATGGAGAAGGGGCTGTCTTCCTTGGTTGTGGATACTTTGATTAAAGCTAGGAAGAAGTCTTCCTCTTCCATTTACTACAGGGTTTGGCGTGCCTACATTGACTGGTGTGAGTCTCAGTCTCTTCCCTGTCGTGTGTTCTCTATTCCCAGGATTCTGGAGTTCCTGCAGCATGGGTTGGAGATGGGGCTCCAACTCAGTACTCTGAAGGGTCAGGTTTCTGCCCTAGCTATTTTCTTCCACAAGTCCTTTGCTCAGCACCTTCTGATCAGGACTTTTTTCCAGGGGGTCACTCAGGGGGTCACTCATGTGCGCCCCCCCCCCCACGTAAGCCTATGGTGCCTGTTTGAGATCTGAACTTGGTTCTGTCAGCCTTGCAGGGTGCTCCCTTTGAACCTGTGCAGGATGCTGCCTTGGCCATTCTTACGCTCAAGGTTGTATTTCTGGTGGCTATCACTTCTGTCAGGCGTGTGTCTGAGTTGGCGGCGCTTTCCATTCAGCCCCCCTACTATGAGAGACACCAGGATAAGGTGGTGTTTCGTTTCAAACCTGACTTTCTGCCTAAGGTAGTGTCTGTCTTTCATTTGAATCAGGATATTGTTGTTCTTCCTTTCTTGTGCCCTAATCCTAGCAATGCTAAGGAGAGGGTTTTGCACTCTCTGGATGTGGTTAGGTGTCTGAAGTACTATCTGGTGGCTACTTCACCTTTCAGGAAAACTGTGCTCTTTTTGTGGTCCCTTCTGGTCCTAGTAAGGGTTTGGCTCCTGCCAAGTCTACTATCAGCAAGTGGATTCGTCAGGCTGTGATTCAGGCCTACTCTGCTAAGGGGAAGAATCCTCCCTTCCGCCTTACTGCTCATTCCACTCGTGCTATTGGTGCCTCTTGGGCTTTTCAGCACCAGGCGCTTCTGTTGAACAAGTTTGCAAGGCCGCTACTTGGTCTTCTGTTCATACCTTTTCAAAGTTTTACAAGGTTGATGTTAGGGCCTCAGCTGATGCTGCTTTTGGCCGAAAGGTTCTGCAGGCGGCAGTGGTTTAAACGTTCTGCTGCTGATTTTTATTGGGGATCCCACCATACTTATGGACACTGCTATTGGATGTCCCAAGTGCAAGTATTAGATTTGGAGCAGGACGTACTGTATACAAAGAATAATACAATTCTGTGTTTACTGACCTGTAGAATTGGTATTATGAGTATACAGTATGTCCTGCTCCAACCCACCCTTGGTTTTTATTTTCTTGGATCCCCTGTATGGTGATTATCATTGTTATAGTTGATAGTTTGGATTGTTTAATTCTCCCGGCTTCTCATTAACTGCTTTTCAATGCTGGGGATTTGTGGGAAGTCCCTGGGTATTTCAGGGGCCTTGGAGGAGCCTATTTTCGATGTCTCTGCAGTCCAGCACCATCTGGCGGAGTATATCCCCAAGTGTAAGTATTAGATTTAGAGCAGGACATAGTGTATACTCATAATACCAATTCTACAGGTGAGTAATCACAGAATTGTATTTTTTTATCTAATTGTATTAAATGCCAGATGTGCTATAAACCAATATGACTTCTAAAATGACACGAGAGTGGAAATATCATAAGATTAGATGGAAATACTGTATTTTGTAGCCAAATTGAATTGGATTTGGCTCAATGAGAAGTTGAGTAGATTTCTGCAGGATTGTGATATGGACCATATGGTACTTTTGGGATGTTTCCAGGACAAGTGGGAATAGCAGGGGAGACAACAGATACAAAATAATAGACAAAAGATTTCCCCCCTTCCAATTTAACAGGCAGCTTGCATAATACCGCCATAAATGTAGTGTGGCAGACCCCCCCATCCCCAAAACAAGCAGCATGCAGAATCCCCTCTCCCCACATAACAGACATCATAGAAAATAACACACATAACAGGTAGTGTGGCAGACCCCCCCTTCCCCAAAAACAAGCAGCATGCAGAATAGCCCAACCCACCATATACTAGGTAGTGTGACAGATCCCCCCCCAATTGCCACTGAGCATGTTAGATAAAATAACTTCTTACCAGTGCCGCAAACTGGAAGAAGCTGCAGCCAGCATGTGCCGATGCATGAGTGACATCAGTGCGCCAGTGTGCTCAGTGACACAGACAGCACGCCGATGTCTATCTGGCTGCAGAAAGTGGCGGCTTCTTCCGGATTGCAACACAGTTAAAAATTTTTTTTTTCCATCTGACTTTCTTATTGGTTAGGGATTGGGTGGATCTGCCACTTTTACTCTATAAGATGCACTGGCATTTTCCCCCAACTTTTGGGGGGAAAAAAGCGAGAATAGGGAGAAAATTATGATATTGTTGAATTTCATTTCAATAGATTTTTATTCATGAGAACCTTTATAGCAGTACAGCTTAGTCAAACATGTACAACATGGTAAGTACCGAGGTTGTTGGAAGAAAGCAATGTCCAACATAAATATAATGTAACACAAATATAGTCAGGAAAACATTGATAAACATTGGCTTAACCCTTCTAACGCCAGCTACATAAAATTCACGTAGCTGCCACTCCTGTAAATTATACGTACCTGACATTCCCCCTTGCTAGTAGGCTGGCGATCACCGCATCTGTCATCGGATCGGCATGGGACACAGCTGAGGTGAGTAAAGAAAAAAAAATTACCAGAATACCAGTTCACAAGGCTCTGGGTCTGGCAAGTCACCTGTGGCTAGTAGGTGATTTGCCATTAACCCCGAGCCCCCCATTACCTGTCTTCCCAAAGGCCAAGGGGGCAGAAGAGCCCGGGGATATTAGGCTTCAGGGCTTGTGGCCTGCAGGGCCAGGGGCCACCAAAGCTGGCCACTGCGCCCTGTTCTACAAGCTCCCATAGCTGGTCCCCTGGCTGGTTATGTTGGGTAGGGGGGGACCTTACACAATTTTTTTTTTAAATTAACCCTTTATAGTGTGGATTGTAGTTGTATTTTATTTGTAAATGTTATAAAGTGCTCTTCTCAGTTTGTGGGGTTTCCTGGACAGAAGCCGGGGGGGGGGGGGGGGCTACCGATACATATGTGGTACCGTTGTAATCGGGAGAATTGGGGCTTTCACATGCAATATGGTTTTCTTTAATAAAATAATTTTTTAATTTTAAATTAATGGGAAAATTTAAAAAATGTATATTTCTTTTAAATATTTAAAAATTACAAACAAGACATTTTATGTTGAAACCTAAACTCTGCTGCAAAATATATATATAATTGTCCTGCAAATTCCTGCAAAAATCAAGGTTAGACATAGCGCAAAATGGTGAACAATGACCCGGCAACAGAGGGTGACATTTCACGTAGGCTGGCAATTAAAAGGGTTAAAATTAGCTATGCATGTTTGGTATTGTTCTGCTCGGGGGAACTTGCGCTTTCAGATTTAGCTTGTTTTTTTTGTTTGCATAGTGATATTTTATAAAAAGGTGTTTTTTATTCTGCTTTTTCATACATTTTTAGGGAAACCCTGTGCAACCTAAGAATTCTTCGAGGGATCACTTCCAGAAAGATGAGCCCAGTACAACAATCTGGGTACGCGTAGAAAGCTTAACATGTGTACTTTCAGGGAATATATGGTTTATGGGGGGTATTGCAAATGTAAAGAGTTGTTTTGGTAGAAAAACGCAAGGTGCGCAATTTGTCAGCAGAGCTGAAATTTTCAAGTCAAAATACCGTTACCACATGCTTTACTTACTTTACTTTGGCAACTCTTCCCTTGACTGTAGCTATGCATGTTGGGTATTGTTCGGCTGGGGGGAAATTGCTTTTTCAGATTTTCAGGTTTTCAGGTTTTTTTCTTGGTTGCATATAGTGTTGTTTAGGAAAATGTGGCCTTATTTCTGCATTTTTATTCTTTTTTTTTTTATGGAAACACTGTGCAACCAAAGAATTCTTGGAGGATTACTTGAAGAAAACTGTCAACAAGCCTGGTACACCTAGAAAGCTTGGGGTGTGTACTTCCAGAGAATATATATATGTAGTATCGCTGTAACCAGGAGAAATTGGGATTTCGCATGCAAGATTTTATTGACAAACTTACATTTTTTATTACAAAAAACACTGCAAATTGTAAAAAATAGATTTTTTAAAACTTTTTTGCACATACACCCAAAAATATTGAGAATACACCTAAAAAATGAAATGACAAACATTTCATGTTAAAGCCCAGACTGTGCTGAATACAATATATAATTTTCCTGGGAAATTCCTTCAAAAATCACAGTTGAACATATGGAGCGCAAAATAGTGCAAAATAGTCTGGCAACAAAGGGTGACAAAATCTCCAGATAAGCTGGCAGTTAAAGGGTTAATCAAGCCCATGGTGTAATGAGGGTACATTTGGGACATCTTGGTTGAAAAGTAAAGTCATATGAGAGACATTTTAATCTAGTAAATTTGATAATCTAAGACCAAAAAGTGACCCCAGTTGGGCAAGTCTACCATATATGAACCATATCACTGGGATCTCCACGTTGTCTGAAATATTCTGCTGAACTTCTGGGAATGCCCTAGCTAGCCTAATGGGGACCATATACTATCATAAAGGATCTTGTAACTGGCCTTCACTAGTGATGTATTTGAATAATAAATAATGTGCCTATATGACCAATATGTGCTTGCACACGCAATGGAATTTCTGCCATCCATTCATGGAGACAAACTACAATCTTGTGAACACTGTAGTAAAATGACCCAGTGAACACACTAGCGGGCACACTAGGTGCCTTGAGCATTTGGGAGGGTTAGGGGCCTTCAGTCGTGGCCCAGCTAGGAACTGAACCTTCAACCTGCAACCTTCCAGTCACAAGTCCATTCCTTTTACCACTAGGCCATGACGGCTATTTTATTTATTTGTGAAGTATTTTGTGAGATTTCTGGCCAGGCATCCTTCACTTATGTTGTGCCCTGAAGATGTGCACCACATCAAATAAGCAGCTCACAATCCCAAATACACAACAGTTAAGAAGATTTACCTATAAGCAGATTCAGAAATGGCTGGGGGGTTCCGGTGGGCATTTGGGCAAGAGATTCTCAATGGGCCCTTTTAAGGTGCATTGTGTAAAGTCATTCTTCAGCTCCACAGACATCGAGTCCTCTGCTGCCATCCAATCCCCACTGCCTTCACTGCTGCGACCTATCTTCCTTTAGTCCTTGCCATCTTCTCTGCTGTGGCTGATCATCCTCTGGTTCTTGCTGCCTTCTCTACTCCCCCCCCCCCCCCCCCCAGTGATAGTGATGCTACAGTAAATTTCCTGCTTTTATTGCTGTTACTGGTCATCCTCCAGTCTCTGCTACCACTAAAGCATCTATTGTTGCTGCCTATCGTCCTCTAGTCATTGCTGCTTTCTCCTGTGCCGCTAATCCTCTTCTGGTCCACACCACCTCTTGAACTGCCATTTATTCTAAGTATGCAGCACGTTCTGCTCCAGATAATGATTCATAAAAGATGGAAATTACCTCCGCCAGAGGGCGCTGGACTGCAGAGATGGCAAAAAGAGGCCCCTCTCGGTCCCATTTATACCCGGGACCTCCCACAAATTCCCCAGTTTCTTCTCTGCAGTCGGCTGCGAAGGACAAGAATGATGGCTTCTCTGTTCGCAGGTGAGCAGGGCTTATCAGCCCGTGGCCCTGTAGAACTATTCCCACCCGTTCCATTTCTTCATTTATGCCTCCCAGGTTTGGCTGCGCTGGTCGGGTGATGGTAGGCTGCACCCTGATAGGTGTTTATTCTAAGTGTGCCATACACTCCACTTCGATCTGCATGACATGTGGGTAGTCTCCAGTAGAGGGCGAACTTGTGCAGAGATGAATATGCAAAAAAGAAAGCCCCTCCCGGTCCATATATACCTGAGGCCTCCCACCAATTTCCCAGTTCCTTCTCTGCAGGGAAGGCGACAAGACAGAAGATGAAGACTTCTTTACTTACAGGTAAGCCGGACTCGCGCCCGGCCGTCTATTGTCCCTATTACTGCCAGGAACCTTTCTAAATTGCCCCTTTTTGAGCCTCCCAGCTTAGGCTGCGGGTCCTGGTAAAGGTAGGCAGCACCATATGGGTGCGGAAGGAGCACTGCTCCACCATGAGACCTCACTATGGGGTAGGCGGTTATCCAGGTTTTTTGGTGATCCTGGTGTGGGATGCCCCGTCCCTCTATGCTTATGGCCGGATTCTGGCAGGATTCCCCCCCTTCTGGGTCCCTTATCTCCCTCCATGGGGGGAGGTTGCCTGGCCTGGCCGTTATTTCATTTTTTGTTCTCCCACATATGCCCCTGTGTGTGTGGGTGTGTGATTCACTGTGTGTGTGTGTGTGTGTGTGTGTGTGTGTGTGTGTGTGTGTGTGTGTGTGTGTGTGTGGGACAGTGAGTGTTTTTTGTGTTGGTTATGCTGGCTGGGATACAGATATATATATATATATATATATATATATATATATATATATATATATATATTTATATACATATACAATTAGGTATGTGTTATTGCCTTATATATGTAGGATTGCACTTATGTTGCCTGTTTTGTGTGTTACAGATTGCATTGTATATGTGCATATTAAGGGGTTCCTCCTGGTCCTGGGGTCCCTAGTGTATATTTGTTCACCTCAAATCCTCCCACCGGGACTTTTAAGGGGCATCCCGGGTTGCTTAGGCGTAAACTCCCTGCGGTTTTGCGACTGACCACAACAATTCACCATATGGAGGCTCCGCAGGAAACTGGGCTCGGGCTCCCTCTGGGACAATCCGGGCCATGTGTGGGGTGTGGGGTATCCCTTACGGGGGAGAATGTGCTGATCTGTATACCATGCGCATAAAAGGCCATAACGTGGCAGTCTGGTACCCAGCCTTCTGGGTCGGCTCCTCCCGCTTCATCGCCTTCCCCTCCCCACCTTATCCGTACCCCAAGTGACATTGGTGCCAGTGGGGAGTCGCTCTCTGATGTTTGGGCTAGGCTGACCAGCATTGAGAAAATTATTGCTACCACGGTGGGCAAGAAGGCCCAGGCTAAAAAGAGACATTTGTCGTCGGCCCAGCCCTTGTGGGATGTTGACGACGATTCCGCTGATTTGTCAGATTATTCCCCGTTAGAGGAGGGGGAATTGTATCAGGAAACAGAGGCTGACTATGTTCAGTCTGGGAATGCTAATGTCGGGCAGGCGCTGGGGGATGCCGTGTATACGGCCACTGTTTTGTCACATTTATTGGAGGTGTTGGATATTGAACCGCCTGAGGCGCCCCCTCTCAAGAAGGGGGAATTTTTTGGGGCCTGCAAGCCCCGTCTGGAATTCCCTACCCAGGGTCACTTTGATGCGCTGATCCTTAGAGAATGGGAGAGGCCCAGTCGGCTTCCTGGTGTTTCTCAGGGATGGGATAAGGAGTATCCTTTTCCGGTGGAGGCGGTTAAGCGCTGGTCTTCTCCTCCCGACGTTGACGCGCCTGTTTTAGGTTTGACCAACTCTTCTGTGCTGAACACCCCTGACGCCACTTCCCTTAAGGATGGCGAGGATAAGCTCCTTGTTCAGATGGCGTGCCATGCATTTGCCAACGTGGGCTCGGCCCTGCGGCCTGTTAGTGCCTCTGCCCTGGTGTCGCTTGCTACCAGGTCTCTTATCAGGGACTGGCTGAATAACGCTCAGTTTGATCCAGCTGGCGCTGCGTTCGCTATCCTTAAGAGATGCATGGATTTTGTCATGGCTGCGATGGAGGATTCTATTGTCGTGTGTAGTAAAACTTCAGCCTTACTGGTGGCTATGCGCAAATTAGTCTGGCTCCGCCAGTGGACAGCGGATGTTGGGGCCAAGAAGTCGCTCACAGCTCTTCCCTTCTTGGGATCGCGGCTGTTTGGAGATAAATTGGATGCTGTTGCTAAAGGAGGTAAGTTACCTCAGCGGAGGAAACAGCGCCGCCCCTTTCGGGGGGCTGGCTCGTTTACTCCTTACTTTCGATGGGGCCAGAGCGACTAGGGGTTTGGCCTTCTCGGGTGTCAGGGGCTCGTCCTGGAACAGAGGCAGAGGTCGGGCACGTCCCGCGGCTGCCTGGGGTTCCAGGCCCAAGCCTGCCGTTAAACCGGCTCAGCAATGAAGGGGCGCCCTCACCCGCAAGGGTGGGGGGGCGGCTGCGGCTCTTCTTCCAGGTCTGGGCCCGGGAGGTCACAGACAATTGGATCTTGGAAGTGGTCTCCTCCGGGTACAAACTGGAGTTCGAGTACTGGCCGCCCCCAAGATTCTTAAGGTCTCGGGTGCCCTCGGACCCTCAGGCTGTACAGGGGCTCCTGTTAGCAGTAAAAAACCTTCTGGACATGAGGGTTATATGCCCGGTGCCTCTGTCGGAGAGAGGCATGGGTTACTACTCCAACCTTTTCACGGTTCCCAAAAAGGAGGGTTTGGTGAGACCCATTCTAGATCTCAAGGTTCTCAACAGGTTTATCAGAGCCAAAAAGTTCTGCATGGAGACTCTGCGCTCGGCTATCAATTCCCTTCGCCAAGGGGATTTTATGACATCCATAGTCACCAAGGATGCGTATCTGCATGTTCCGATTTTTCAGGCACATCAGAGATTCCTCCGGTTTGCGGTGGAGGATCAACATTATCAGTTTGTAGCTCTTCCCTTTGGTCTGACCTCGGCGCCGTGGGTCTTCACCAAGGTTTTGGTGGGAATAATGGCTCTGCTCAGAGCTCAGGGCATTCGCATTGTGCCTTATCTGGACGACCTGTTGATCTCAGCTTCTTCCCTCCGTCAGGCGGAGCTGGACACCCACCAGGTGGTGTCGACCTTGGAGAGGTTCGGGTGGGTGATCAACCGTACCAAGTCTTCTCTCTCCCCGTCTCGTGTGATTTCATTTCTGGGCTTGAATCTGGATACCATTCGGGCCAGAGTGTTTCTGCCACCGACCAAGGTGCAAGGGATTTAGGGTCTGATCCTCCTTCTTCTGGCCAATCCTTGTACCTCTATCCGACAGGGGATGAAACTGGTGGGCTTGATGGTATCCTCCTTCGAGGCGGTATCGTTTGTACAGTTTCACATGAGATCTCTTCAACTTCACCTATTGACGCATTGGGACAGGTGTTCCGCAGTCATTGGATCAACCTTTCAGGATGTCTCCCAGGGTTCGGCAGTCCCTTCGTTGGTGGCTGGAATCGAGCAATCTGTTGAAGGGCAGATCCTTTCTGGTCTCTTGTTGGGAGACGGTTACCACGGATGCCAGCCTGTCGGGCTGGGGAGGTTATTGGAAAAGTCATCAGTTCAGCGGGGTGTGGGGTCCTCAGGAGACTCCCACCCCCATCAATGTCTCGGAGCTCAGAGCCATCCGACTGGTTCTGGCTCGGCTGACCTCACATTTACGGGGTCTACCGGTTCAGGTTCGTTCGGACAACCGAACGGCTGTAGCTTACATCAATCACCAAGGTGGGACTCGCAGCAGGAGTGCCCTCAGGGAAGTCTCCCTGATACTGCACTGGGCGGAGAGCAATGTTTCTTGCATTTCGGCAGTCTACATTCCAGGAGTGGAGAACACGAAGGCGGATTCCCTGAGCAGGGGATCCTCTCGCCAAGGAGAGTGGTCTCTCAACCCCGAGGTTTTTCTGGATCTTTGCCGCAAGTGGGGGACTCCGGAGGTGGATCTCTTTGCCTCGAGGCACAATCACAAACTTCCGGCCTTTGTGTCGGCAGTGGATGCCTTGTCACTGGCTTGGAAGGAGTTGGGTTTTCTGTACTTGTTTCCACCCGTCTCCATGCTGGGCAAGGTAGTTCGCAAACTGGCTCTAGAAGGGGCACCAGCGATTCTGGTGGCTCCAAGGTGGCCAAGAAGGGTTTGGTATGCAGACTTCGTAAGGATAGCCATAGATCAGTACCAGCTTCCCTTGTTGCCGGACTTGCTATCATCTACTTTACCCCAATTTACAAACGCTGGCTTTGACGGCTTGGCTGTTGAAACCTTCATCTTGAAAGAGGAAGGTTTTTCTGAGGCTGTTGTTCAGAACTTGATTAGGGCTAGGAAGCGGTCCTCTTCTGGCATTTACTATAGTTCTTGGAGGTTCTATATTGATTGGTGTGAGGCTAGGGCCTTGCCTTGCAGGGTGTTTTCGATACCCAGGATTTTGGAGTTTCTTCAGCATAATCTGGATCTTGGGTTCCAGCTTAGTACCTTGAAAGGACAGGTTTCTGTTCTGTCGTTTTCTTCCAGAGGTCTTTTGCCGTACACCCGCTGGTTAAGACCTTTGTCCAAGGGGTCGCACATGTGCGGCCCCCTCGGAAGGCTGTAGTTCCTGTTTGGGATTTGAATTTGGTTCTTTCGGCTCTGCAGGGTCCTCCTTTTGAGCCGTTACAGGATATTGCTCTTTCGGTTCTCACTCAGAAGGTTGCTTTCTTGGTGGCTATTACCTCTGTTCGACGTGTATCTGAGTTGGCGGCTCTGTCGATTCAGGCCCCTTACTTTGAGAGACACCAGGATAAGGTGGTTTTTCGTTTTAAGCCGGATTTCCTTCCTAAGGTGGTGTCTGCTTTCCACCCAATCAGGATATTGTTCTCCCTTCCTTGTGTCCTAAGCATAACAATGACAAGGAGAGGGTTCTGCACAATTTGGACGTTGTTCGCTGTGTGAAGTACTATTTGGTGACTACTTCTTCCTTCCGCAGGATGCTTTTTTCTTGGTGACCTGCGGGCCCAGGAAAGGTTTGGCACCTGCTAAGTCTACTATTAGCAAATGGATTCGTCAGGCCATTGTTGGGGCCTATTCTGCTAAGGGGAGGACTCCTTTTAGGGTCACTGCGCACTCTACTCCTGCCGATGCGTCCTGGGCTTTTCAGCACCAGGCTTCTGTTGAACAAGTTTGTAAGGCTGCTACTTGGTCTTCCGTTCATACTTTTTCCAAGTTTTACAAGGTTGATGTGCGGGCTTCAGCGGATGCTGTTTTTGGCTGCAAGGTTCTGCAAGCTGCAGTGGTTTGAGTTGGTACATTTTTTACTGTTTCTGGTTCCCACCCATGACGGACACTGCTATTGGATGTCCCACATGCCATGAAGATCGAAGTGGAGTGTATGGCACACTTAGAATAATACCGTTTTGTGAGTACTCACCTTTAAAACGGGTATTATGAGTGTGCCATACACTCCACTTCGCCCCACCCCTTTTTTTCAGGTATTCTGGGGCTTTTATATGGTGAACCATTGGTTTTGATTGTTAGGTTATAATTGGTTCTTCCTGGTCCCCTTACTGCTTTTTTACACTGGGAAATTGGTGGGAGGTCCCAGGTATATATGGACCGGGAGGGGCTTTCTTTTTTGCATATTCATCTCTGCACAAGTTCGCCCTCTACTGGAGATTACCCACATGTCATGAAGATTGAAGTGGAGTGTATGGCACACTCATAATACCCGTTTTAAAGGTGAGTACTCACAAAACTGTATTTTTAGGAGCCTTGCTCCAACCGCAATCCCCCACCAAAGGGTAGGCGGAGCAGGCTTATGGTGAGCCTGATTTGGGATGCCCCTTACACCCCTCGTCCCCCCGCCCTGGTCCTCGGTGGGTTTCTGCTAGCTGACCGCCGCCCCCCCCCCTTTCGCTGTCCCGTTAGTTGGGGGGGGGGGGTGTGCGTGTGTGTGTATATGTGCTTTTTGTTTGCATGTTTTGCTTTCACTGCTCTCAGGGCTCCGCGGCCGGGCTGTTGCTGTGTCAGTTTGTACTGGTTTAAAATTGCCCCCACGGACGCTCGCGCCTTGCGGCGTTCCGCTGTCAGCGGCGACGCAGGCGCTGCTGCGCGCCTATTGGCTGGACTAGTCACACGTTTTGCCTTCGCGCTTTTCGGGCGGTGTGCTCCGCGTCGTTCTGTCCTGCGGCCCGCCCCTTGAGGTGCCCGGCGCCATTTTGGTCTCCTCCTCCGGCGTGACCTGTGACTCCCCACCGCAGTCCGCTTATGTCTTGTCATGTATTTTTTTATTGTATGCTTATGGGTTGGCATCGTTTGTGTCTTTCAGGCGGGAAAACTGTATAGAGGTTTCTCCCGGTCCTACCCACCTCTATTAGTTGCTAAAACTTTATTAGAGGCCTGATTAGTAAAATCCTCCCACTTCCCTGGCGGACCTTTGGGGCATCCCGGGTTGCTTTTACAGCATAATTCCTATTGGCCAATTGGCCCCCTATAATCACCATATGGAGGCTTCACAAGATATTGTGCTCGGGGTCCCCTCGGGACAAGCCCGGCTGTGTGTGGCGTGTGGGGCATCCCCTGTAAGTGATGATGTGCGGGTCTGTGTACCCTGCGCTGCATTCTGGGCTATCGGTGACTGAGCCTGCGCCCACTATGTCTTCACCTACTCCCCCTCAACTGAATTTGACTCCCAGTGAGCTGAACACTAGTGGGGAGTCTCAATCTGATGTGTCTTCTAGGCTGGCTAACATTGAGAAGTTGATTGCTAGCTCTATGGCCCGAAAGACCCCGGCCAAGAGGCGGCATGTGGCACCTGGTGTGTCTGTTTTCCCTATGGAAACTGAGGATTTTCTGGACATGACTGACTATACCCCCCTTGAAGAGGGGGAATTGTTCTCGGATTCAGAACTGTCTGATGATCAGCATCACAGTGGTGCTTACCCTAGCTCTGATCCCTGAGATGCTGATGACACCAATAGACTTTTGACGTGCTTTCTATTTCCCTGCCTGCTGCTCCCAAACAGCAGGGGGGAATTGTTTAATACTGCTAAGCCACCTTTGGAATATCCAGAACAGGCCCATTTCAATAATCTTGTTCTCAAAGAGTGGGAGCATCCCAGCCGGCTTCCCGGAATCCCTAAGGGCTGGGATAAAAGGTATCCCTTTCCCACCGAAGTGGTTAAATGTTGGTCACCCCCCCCCCCCCCAGGACAGGTGCATTGACCAGTTGGGTTCCCATGCCTTTGCCTGTGTGGGATCTGCATTGCGCCCTGTCTGTGCTTCTGCTATTACTGCTGTAGCTATCAGGACTCTCCTCAAGGGTCTGCTGGAAAATGCCCCTGATGATGCTTCTAGTGCTGAATTCAGAGCCTTGTCATATTGTGAGATTTTTATTGCTTATACCCTTTCTGCTCTAGATGACATCATATGGATGTGTAGTAGAACCTCAGCCTTGGTGGTTGCTATACGCCGCTCTGTTTGGCTGCACCAGTGGGCAGCTGACAATGCTGCTAAGAAGGCTCTCACAGGGCTCCCCTTTAAGGGGTTGCGCCTATTTGATGATCGCTTGGACCTGTTTGCTAAGGGAAACAGCCGCGGCCCTTTCGGGGTTCAGGCGCCTTTACCCCCTCCTTCCGCGGATCCAGGTCTGGGAGAGGGGTATCCTTTACGGAGCACAGGGGTGACTTCTGGAACAGAGGCAGAGGACGTGCCCGCCCAGGAGCCTCCTGGGGCTCTAAGCCCAAGTCTGCCACCAAACCCGTTCAGCCATGAAGGGGCGCCCTCACCCATCTGGGTGGGGGGACCACTGAGCTCTTCGCTCATGTCTGGAGACAACAGGTCTCAGACCGGTGGATTCTGGAGGTGGTATCCTCCGGCTTCAAGATAGAGTTCGCTGCCTGGCCGCCCCCAAGATTCCCCAGGTCCCGGATCTCTTAAAATGCCCTGGCAGCTCAGGATCTGTTTCTGGCTGTGCAAAACCTTCTGGACATGGGGGTCATCTGTCAGGTCCCTCTTTGGGAAAGAGGTCAGGGCTATTTTTCCAATCTTTTCACAGTGCCCAAAAGGGATGGCTCAATCAGGCCCATCCTGGACTTAAAACTTCTCAACAAATTTGTCAGAACCAGGCACTTTCGCATGGAGACCCTGCGCTCAGCTGTCGCTCGGGGGACTTCATGACCTCCATAGACATCAAGGACGCGTACCTTCATGTTCCAGTCTTCCCAGGGCATCAGACATTTCTCAGGTTTGCGCTGGTAGACCAGCATTACCAATTTGTAGCTCTGCCCTTCGGTCTCACAGTGTCTTCACCAAGGTGCTGGCAGGTATTATGGCTCTCCTCAGAGCTCAGGGCATTCGCATTCTTCCATATTTGGACGACCTTCTCATCACTTGTCGGTCTCTCCATCAGGCAGAACGGGATACCCAGCGGGTGATGACCATTCTGGAGTTGTTCGGCTGGGTGATCAATCACCCCAAATCTTCCCTATCTCTGGTGACTTCCTTCCTGGGCATGAATCTGGATACTGTTCAGGCCAGGGTCTTTCTTCCTCAGCAGAAGGTGGACTCTCTGCAAGCTCTGGTTCACTCCCTTCTGTCATGCCCTCACCCCTCCATCCGACAGGGGATGCAGCTAGTGGGGCAGATGGTGTCCTGCTTCGAGGCAGTTCCCTATGCGCAATTTCACATGAGACCTCTACTACTCCATCTCCTATCAGTCTGGTACAAGAGTCCCCTGTCTCTGTATCAGGCCTTCGTTCTGTCTCCTCTGGTCCGGCGGTCCCTCTTGTGGTGGCTGGACTCGAGGAACCTGTTGGGGGCAGATCCTTCCTGGCCCCCTGTTGGGAGGCAGTCACCACGGATGCCAGTCTGGCAGATTGGGGGGGCTTCTGGAAAAGCCTACAATTCCAGGGGCTGTGGAGCCCTCAGGAGGCCCATGCTCCAATCCACATCCTGGAACTAAGGGCGGTCAGGTTTGTTCTGGCCCATTTGACTCCTCACTTTCAGGGCCGGCCGGTCCAAGTACGCTCAGACAACCAGACGGCGGTTGCCTACATTAATCATCAGGGAGAGACTCGGAGCAAGAGTGCCCTCAGGGAAGTGTCCATGATTCTCTCTTGGGTGGAGGACAATGTCCCTTGCATTTCAGCTGTGTACATTCCGGGGGTGGAGAATCTGGAGGCAGACTCTCTGAGCAGGGGGACCTCTCGCCTGGGGGAATGGTCTCTCAGCAGCGAGGTCTTCCAATCCCTGTGTCTCCGTTGGGGGGTGCCGGACGTGGAGCTGTTTGCATCTCGCCACAACCACAAGCTCTGTCCCAGGATCCCCTGGCCGTGGATGCTCTGACTCTATCCTGGCAGGGGTTCCGTCTCCTGTATCTGTTTCCGCCATTCCCCCTACTGGGCAGGGTTCTGCGCAAGTTGGTTCTAGAAAGGGTGCCAGCAATTCTGGTGGCCCCCCGCTGGCCAAGACAAGTGTGGTTCGCAGACATCGTACAGTTAGCAGTAGATCAGTACGCTCTGCCCATGGTCCCGAACCTTCTCACTCAGGGACGGCTTTGCCATCCCAATTTACAAACGCTGGCTTTGATGGCCTGACTGCTGAAACCTCCATCTTGATGGAAGAAGGGCTTTCTGTCTCTGTAGTCAATACCTTGATCAGGGCTAGGAAGAAATCCTCCTCCTCCATTTACTATAGGATCTGGCGGGCCTACATTGACTGGTGTGAGTCTAAGGTCCTTCCCTGTCGTGTGTTTTCCATCCCTAGGATCCTGGAGTTCCTTCAACATGGTTTGGATCTGGGACTCAGCACTCTCAAGGGCCACGTATCTGCCTTGGCTGTTTTCTTCCAGAGGTCTTTCGCTCAACATCCTCTTGTCAAGACCTTCTTCCAGGGGGTTGCTCATGTGCGTCCCCCACGTAAGCCTCTGTTGCCAGTCTGGGATTTGAATTTGGTTTTGTCTGCCCTTCAGGGCCCTCCGTTTGAGCCTGTGCATAAGGCTGCTCTGTCTATTCTTACTCTTAAGGTTGCCCCTTTTTAGTGGCTATCACCTCTGTCAGGCGGGTTTCGGAGTTGGCGTCCCTTTCTATTCAGGCCCCCTACTTTGAGAGGCATCAGGACAAGGTGGTTTTCAGATTTAAACCGGATTTCTTGCTTAAGGTTGTCTCTGCCTTCCATTTTAATCAGGACATTGTGCTTCCTTCCTTGTGCCCTAATCCTAGTAACTCCAAGGAGAGGGCCTTGCATTCCCTGGACGTTGTCAGGAATTTGAAGTTTTACCTGGTGGCTACTTCGCCTTTCAAGAAGGCTGATGCTTTGTTTGTGGTACCTTCCGGTCCCAAGAAGGGTTTGGCTCCTGCTAAGTCTACTATTAGCAAATGGATTCGTCAGGCTATTTTTAGGGCCTATTCTGCTAGGGGAAACGAGCCTCCTTTCCGTGTTATGGCTCATTCTACCCGTGCTGTTGGGGCTTCCTGTGCCTTTCAGCACCAGGCTTCTGTTAAACAAGTTTGTAAGGCTGCTACTTGGTCTTCTGTTCATACCTTTTCCAAGTTTTACAAGGTTGATGTTCGGGCCTCAGCTGATGCTGTTTTTGGCCGCAAAGTTCTGCAGGCGGCAGTGGTTTGAACTGCGCGTTGTTGCTTTTGGGGATCCCACCCTATGTACGGACACTGCTATTGGATGTCCCATCTGTTATGAATCATTATCTGGAGTAGGACGTGCTGCATACTTAGAATAATACAATTCTGTGATTACTCACCTTGTAGAATTGGTATTATAAGTATGCAGCACGTCCTGCTCCACCCCACCCTGATTGCTTTATCTTGGATCCTCTGTACGGTGATTGTTCTTCTTGTTAAAGTGGACCAACACCCACAGGTGATCGGCCCGGGAATCTATAAGATTCCCGGGCCGATCACCTCCCTCCCCGCGGGACATCCGAGATCGGGATGTCCCGCGGGGTGAAACCCCCCCCAAACCCCCTTACCTTAACTTCGGCGTCTGTGAATGGCCGGCGCGGGCGCGCGCGCGTCAAAAGGGATGCGCGGGAGGCGGCGGCGGAGGGGCCTTGTCCATCGGCGCTGGGAGCGGGGAGAGGTGAGTTTTTCGGGGGGGTTTCACACAGCGGGGCACCCCGATCGGGGGTGCCCCACCGAAGTGGACCAAGACCCAGGATAGTCAAAATCCTGGGTGTTGGTCCACTTTAAGTTGTTACTGGTTATTTGCCCTTCCTGGTTCTCCTTACTGTTTTTCAAAACTGGGGAATTTGTGGTAGGCCCCAGGTATATATGGGACCGGGAGGGGCCTCTTTTTGCAATCTCTGCAGTCCAGCGCCCTCTGGCGGAGGTAATTCCCATCTGTTATGAATCATTATCTGGAGCAGGACGTGCTGCATACTTATAATACCAATTCTACAAGGTGAGTAATCACAGAATTGTATTTTTGCCACCTTCTCCATTACCTTTTCCTGTGTCCCAATCCAAGCCTAAGTGAGGCCTTTGCACTTGCCCAGTGTTTATGACAGACCTGAGCAGATTAAACAAGATTCAGCAGGTCACATCAGTCTTATCATTTTGTGGAAGCTTCAGTTGTCACAGGAAAAAAAAAAGCTGTTAAAATATACTTTTATGTCATCACAAGAAAATCTTATTTTAAAAAGTAGTGAAACAATGGGCTTTATGGGTTCCAATGAGAATCCCTTATAGACAAACAAAATGGACAAATGGCAGGAATCTTCATATTCTAAGTATACAGTACGTCCCGCTCCAGATATAATACTTACACTTGGGTAATCCTCCACCAGAGGGCGCTGTGCACTGCAGACATGCAAAAAACAGGCTCTTCCCGGCCCTTCATATACCCGGAGACCTCCCACAAATCCCCAGATTTCTCTGCAGTGTGACTGCGAAGACATGAAGTATCACTCTCTCGCAGGTGAGCGGGGCTATTACAGCCTGTGGCCCTGTTGGACTATTTCCACCCGTCCTCTTGTGATCTGCCTCCCAGCCCGGGCTGCGCTGGTCGGGTGAAGGTAGGCAGCACCATGCGTGCTTATGGAGCCATGCTCCACCGCAGTCCCCCACCAAAGGGTAGGCGGTTTAGGCTGATGGTGAGCCTCTAGTGGATGTCCCTCCCGCATTGTTGCCCCATGCCCCGTGTAGTGGTGGACCCTGTGTAAAGGGTCGCCATCCTCCCTCGTTTCCCCCCGTATTCGGGGGAAAAGAATGCGGGGGGGTGTGTGTGTTTGGCGGTCTCAGTGTACTGTATTGTCACGCTTATGGCCGTAGTTTTTGCCCTTGACTGGCAACTGGGTGTCAGAGCCGCGCTGCTTGCTCTTCTTATTTTGGCCGCCGCCGTCTTCACCTTCTCATTTTTTATTAAAATTTACTGTGCTGGGTGGCGTCGTCGTCAGAGCTTCGCGCTCTTTGGGGGAGGCGGGGACCTGGCGTGGCGCACTCCGCGTCACGGCCAGATTGGGCCCGCCCTTCGAGTTTCGGTTGGCGCCATTTTGTTGATCTTCGCGCGCACGTGTTTGCGGTCCGCCTCCTCCCCAGGTCTGTAAGTGCCCTCGCGGGTGATTTCATCATTAGTATTGTTCCCTTTCTGTCTTTCAGACGTCAAAGACTCCGGTGGCTTCTCCCGGCCTAACATAAATTGTAGCGGGCTTACAAAAAATTCTCCCACATTCCTAGCGGGTCTTTGGGACATCCAGGGTTGCCTATTGCATAAATCCCTGCTGGCATATTTGCATTGATAATCACCATATGGAGGCATCTCAGAATTATGTGACCGGGGTCCCTCCGGGACAAGACCGGCTGTGTACAGCGTGTGGACAACCCCATGCTGATGCGGACAGAGCACGGGTCTGCGGACCCTGTGCTGAACAAGTACTAACCCTGCAGTCAGGGTTGCCAGTGGCTGCGCCTCGTTTCAATACACCTGTCTCCCCGTGCTTAAATCTCACTCCTGATGAGTCGCACTCGAGCGGGAATGACCAGCAAGTCGTGCAGTGCAGACTGCCTACGGCTGATCAGGTTATTTCGAGGTTGACAGAGCGCTTGGGCCCTGGTAAAGAGCAGCACCTGACGCCTCCGGTTTCGCCCATTCCTTCGGGAACTGAGGAGTTGACTACTCAGCGGGATTTTGCTCTATCTGATGAAGGTGAGCTGTTCTCTGACTCAGGCTCATCTGACGAGGGGCCGAGGAGTTATGATGATACTGGCCCTGGTTCCTGGGGCCTGTGTGACACTGATGAATTACTGATAAAGATCTTCGAGGTCTTGTCTATCTCTCTCCCTGGTGAGGCTCCCAGGCCTAGAAGGGAGAGTTTCCATACAGCGACGCCGCGCTTGGAATTTCTGGAGCAGGATCACTTCCAGGCTCTTGTACTCAAAGAATGGGAATGCCCTAGTAAACTTCCAGGGGTTCCAGTGGACTGGGATTGGAAATACCCTTTTCTCCCTGATGTGGTTAACTGTTGGTCATCACCTCCCGTGGTAGACGCACCGATCATTGGGGTTCTTAACCCCCCCCTTTATTGCAGCCCCTACTTATCGTACCCTTCGGGATGCTGAGGACATTGATAGGCTGGCTTCCCACGCCTTTTCTTGTGCAGGGACGGCTCTGCACTCCTCGGGGCAGGGGCACCCCTCCCCCCCCTATGTTAGTGTCAAACACGAACCAGGGGTGTCCTTCCAGCTTTTTGGTGTAGATTCCTGCCCCAGGAGTGGCAGACAACGCCCTGGCCCCTCCGGCAGGACTAAGTCCAAATCTTTCACCAAAACCCCCCAAGCATGATGGGACGCCCTCGCCCGTCTGGGCGAGGGGATGGCTGCAGCACCTTGCTCCTATCAGGAGGCGTTATGCCTCGTTCTGGTGGATTCAGGAGGTAGTTTCCTCTGGATGCAGGATAGTGTTTGCTGGGCGGTCCCTTCCCGAGATTGTCAGGGTGCTTCTGGTCCCTGTCTCTCTTCAGGTGTTGCCGCAGGCCATGCACGGCCTGCGAGGTCTGGGGTCACTTGCAGGTTGCCCTTAACAGGCAGAGGCAGGGGCCTCTACTCCAACCTTTCCACATTCCCCCAAGAGGATGAGGCACTCTGGCCCATTCTGGCCTTCCATAGGTGTGGCAATTTACATTCACAGGCGGTTTCTGCATGGTTTCTCTGAGTTGGGCCGCCAGTGCCCTGTGTCCAGGGACCTCTTGCCGTCTATGGAGATCTAAGATGCTTATTTCATTGCCACTGTGTCTTCTGGACACCGAGGATCTTGCAGGTTAGTGTTGGAGGTCCAACACTCCTGTTTGTGGCCTTGTTATCTGGCCTCCCTTCTGCTCCCAGAGTGCTCGCCAAGGCGATGACGGGGGTGATGTCTCTGATGAGACCAAGGGGGCATCCGCGCGAGGAACTGCCTGGTCGTCCTCCTTTGCTTCCCAATCTCTACGTCAGGCCGAGTTTGTTACTCGGCTGGTGGTGTCCTTTGGGAGTCTTTGGATGGGTGCTCAATCACCTCAATTCCTCATTGTCCCCTTATTTGGTATCTCCATTCCTAGGGTTGAACTTGGATTCGGTTTAGGCGGGAACCTACTTCCTTGACTATAACGTGGACAATCTGGTTACATGGGCTCGGTCCCTTTTTGCTGTTCCCGTCTATTCCCAGGCTTGATTGCAGCTGGTGGGCCTGTTGGTGGATGCTCGGAGGTTGTCCCTTATGCTCAGTTCTCTTGGGCTCTTCTGCAACTTATATTGTAAATTCTGGACAGGGTTCCAGCTTCCCTTGGTACGGGGGTTCCTCTTGAGATGGTTGTACTCAAGGATCCAGTCAGGGGGCACCCCCTTCCTTGCGTCTTCCTGTAGATGAATACCAAATTTATCAGGTTGACGGAGGGGGGGGGGTTTCTTCTAAAATCCTCTGTGGTTCCGGGGGAGGTGGGACCTTTAGGGGTCCATTCACCTATCTATTTTTAAAGCGGTAGGCTTTCAGGTTGGCCCTATGTCGCTGGACTTCTCCCTTGCGGGATCTGTCTATCTGGGGGCTCCTTGGTCTGTCTGACGACAGTTGCCTGTATTAATTATCTGTGTGGACTCGGAGCAGGATGATCCTCCAGGAAGGTATCTGACCCTGATCTGGGTGGAGGACAGCGTTCCCTGCATATCAACGGTATTCGCTCCGGTGGATGTCCTTCTGCGACAGGATGTGCTAATTCATGTGTCTCTATGTGATCCATCTAGTGTGGATCTTTTTGGGCCCCGTCTCTATCATAGGTTCTAGGCCCTTGTTTCCCTGTCTCAGATTTTTCTGACCTTGTTCTGACCTTGGTCATGAGGCTTAGTAACTTTATGGCTGGACATTCTATTCTGTATGTCTTATCTTCATTCACTCTGCTAGGTGGGGTTTTGCGCAAGTTCACTCTGGAAGGGAGAACCAGTGATACTGGTGGCCCCTGGGTGGCCTAGTGGAGTGTGGTTTGCAGATGTGGTACTGAGGACAGCGGACCTGTACGTTCTGTCAGGAGTGCTGATCTGCTCACTCAGGCCCCCTTTTTTATTCCACCCCAATCTACAGGCTCGGGTCTGGATGGCCTGACGGTTGATTCATCCACCTTGATGGAGATGGGCTTATCTTCTGGGTGACTGTGACTTCTGGAAGCCTAGGAGTTGGCTTCTTCTTCTTCTTCCGTCTATTGTGGGGTATGGCATACCCGTATTGATTGGTGTGAGTCTTGGTCTCTCCCCTGTTGGGCGCTCCAGGGTTCTAGAGTTATTACAGCATGGGTTGGTGTTGGCTCTCCTACTCGTTACTCTGGAGGTTCAGGTTCTGCCCTGTCCGCCTTCCTGTAGAAGTCTTTGCTCAGTTTTTTGTCTTGGTTAAGCATTCTTTTGGGGATTGCTCAGGTGCATCCCCCACGTAGTTCTAGGGTCCCTGTTGGGATTTGAATTTTATTCTGTTTGCCTTGCGGGTTGTTTCCCCTTGGACCTATTCCGGATGCTGTCTGACTGTTCTTATCCACAAAGTTGTCCTTCCGGGGGCTGTTACTTCAGTCAGACGTGTGCCTGGCGGGCGGCTCTGTTTAGCTAGCCCTCGTTCTTTGATCTATACACCAAGATGAGGTGGTGTTCCGCTTTACGCCGGACCTTCTGCCTAAGGTGGTGTCTTAGGCTCATGTATTTAAGACATTTGTCTTTCTTCTGTGCTTTATTCCTAGTAACGCTGAGGCAAGGGGGGATCTACTTTCCCTCAACAGGTGCTGGAATTTTTTTCTGGATTGTCTCTTGTCCCTTAGGGGGACTGATGCCCCTTGGGGTTTGGGGGCACCTTCATCTGTATGTGCCTGATCTCGTCTGCTTTCAGGGGTTAAGCGGCCTTTGGCCTAGCCTTTGCTTGGATGGATGTCCCTTCTGGTCCTAGGGAAGGTTCGGCTTCTTCCTGGGCTACTGTTAGCGTTTGATCTTGTCAGGCTGTTACTCAGGCCTATTCCTTTAAGGGGAAGAGTTTCTTCTCACTTTATTTCTGATTCTACTGGTGCCTTGGTATCTTTGGGCCTTTCAGCACCAGGTTTTGTTGCACAAGTTTGCTAGACCGCTACTTGTTTTTTGTTCGTACCTTTTCAAAGGTTTTTTTTTTATTATGTTGACGTTAGAGCCTTTGCTCATGTCGCTCTTGGTAGCAAGGTTTGCAGGTGACAGTGCTCTTACTGTCTGCTGTGCCTTTTTTGTTGGGGATCCCACCCTACTTTATGGACACTGCTATTGGATGTCCCATAAGTATTTTATCTGGAGCAGGACTTACTGTATACTTAGAATAATACAATTCTGTGAAGTACTCACCTGTAGAATTGGTATTATATGTATACAGTACGTCCTGCTCCTCCCCACCCTGGTTTTTGCATTATTCTGGATCCCCTGTATGGTGATTGTTATCATTGTTATCATTACACAGTTGTTGGTGGTGGTTAAATTCTCCCGGCTTCTTGTTCACTGCTTTTCAATGCTGGGGATTTGTGGGAGGTCCCCGGGTATATGAAGGGCCGGGAGGAGCCTGTTTTTTGCATGTCTGCAGTGCACAGCGCCATCTGGCGGAGAATACCCAAGTGTAAGTATTATATCTGGAGCAGGACGTACTGTATACGTATAATACCAATTCTACAGGTGAGTACTTCACAGAATTGTATTTTTAAAAGCTATTGCAAGAAAAGTCTAATAATGCATTAAATTTCCCTTTGTATTTTGCAGATATTTGTGAGCAAAATGGCCGAATACTACCAATATGGTTAGAAAATAGGTGGATGAACTGCCAAAAGTTTGAATCTGCAGCTTTACCATGAAACTTTGCTGACAGGTCATTGAAGGACTGCCATACAGGATACATACTGGATACAGATTGAACAGGTTAATTGTCCAAATAGTATTAAATACACACTATTTATCTTAAGTACTAATTATTTTATGAGTCATTTTAACATGTGGTATTCTCTGATATAAGATACACCTGACCATAGTACACACCACGGGTTTAAAGGGAACATATAAACAAAAAAGCATTCTGAACCAAATGTTGTAGACCCTACTGTTAGGCCAACAGAAATCACGTTTTACACCACACTTCCCCCAGTAGCCTTATACCCTAACTGTTGGGGTTTCCCAAAAACATGTAGAGCCTTTAAAGCAGACCATAAACCTTTTCATCTAAAAGACTCCAGTACCGGGCGATGTTTCCAGGGCATCCTGATGCCCCTTTGTGTGGAACCCCCCTGGGACAGCTGATGCATGCATCCACGACAGCTGTCTTTTGATGGCTGGTGTAGGTATGCATCAGCTAAAAGGAATGTCCAGGCACGCATCAGCTAAAAGAAAACTCTATTCATTCAAAATGGATTGGTGGATGATGCAATACATTCTGATTTACTGGCCTCACCTGGCAATCTGTTTGATTGCAGGTGAACCCACACATGTGCCTTGGGATTGCCAGAGAGATGAGAATACCAGACTAACTGGGGGGGGTGGGGTCACAGACAGGAGCATCCAGTAAAGTGGACCAAAACCCAGCTGGCTGAAAAATCTAGGGTTTGGTCCCCTTTAAAATACCTATTAAAGCACATTGGGGGCGCAGAGTGCTGAGGGGGTTGTACCAAGTGTGGAGTTATAAAGCCTGTGATGTTATGCGGAGTATATGCAGCAGCATGAAGCTTCTGTACTCACATTAAATGCTGGTATTCAATGTTCAGCCCTGCTGACATCACATGACAGGATACCAGGGGAGTGTCAAACATGTTAACAGGAGCTACATGCTGAATCCTGCATCGAATGGAATGTGATTACACCTGCAGGAGCGTAACAAGAGGCAGGGGATGTAACCGCACTGTTGCCCAGATGGTTAGAGGGCCCCTATCATGGTTGCTCCACCTCCTCATTTATCAGATTTGGTATAAATTAGAGAGAGGAAGCATCATTTTTATTTCACTCTTTAGTTGACTAGTTGCTTCCAACTGAGTTAAATGACCCCATTTAATGATCGCACCAGGGCCTCATCGCATTTAGTTATGTCACTTTACAGCTGCGTCATACTTTGCATAACAACACAGGCTGTTAGCCTTCTTAACAATCGCCAGGTACATTCGCTATATAAGATGCACAGGCATGTTCCCCCTTGAGACCCCTATATCAGTTCACAGGGCAAGAGGGTCTGGCAAGTCACGTGCCAGGAAGCAGCCTTCAGGGATGAGGGTCGGCTGCTCAGCCTCCGCACCCTGGTCTAACTGCCCCCATAGCTGGTTCCCAGGCTGGCTTTGCATCTTTAGGCAGGTTGGCACTGAAAGGGATTAAAGGGGGAAAACAAGTGAAAAATAGATATTCTTAACCAAGTGGTTACTCAATAGCAGGCAGTGCGGAACTCAATAGCAGGCAGAACTCAATAGCAGGCAGTTCGGCAGAACCCTCCAATGACCTGATAATGGACAGGGTGCAGACCCCCCTCCAAAGGATAACAGGCTGTGTGCAGAACCCCTCCCCTGAGAACCCCATAATAGGCACTGTGCAGAATCCCCCCAAGAACCCAATAACAGGCAGTGTGCAGAATGCCCCCCAGGAACTCCATAACAGGCAGTGTTCAGATTTCCTGTTCTGCCTGATCAAGTGCCATGAAATGACAGAGCCACATAGGACAGGGAGCAACAAGCTGTACTGGAGCTCGGTGAATGTAACTCCACCCTGACGGCCCGATGGTCCTTCACTTGTCATAACAGAGCTGCACCGCTCCCTAATTAGACATACACATGTGTGATGCTGGGTTCCCCCAGGATTCAAAATAAACGTCCAGACACCTAACCAGTGCTCCTGCACAGCTGATTGTATTCCCGCAGCCCAAGTTCTGGCTGGTGGGTGAGTATGACCTCTGTATGGTCAATATGCATTGTTTACAATAGCAGCTGGCCAGACACAGGCCCTGCCCACTCGCCAGCCAGAACTAGAGCAGTGGGAGGACGAATAGCCACACAGGAGTGTTGGTAAGGTAAGTGGACTATTCTCAGTATGTCACACACCCCGCTTCCCCTTTAATTCTTACGATCGGGTTACTCCACCAGCAGGTGGCGACGTTGCAGAGAGAAGTCTTGAAAACGAGCCCCTTCCGGCCTACATATACCTGGGACCTCCCACTTAACACCCAGTGTTTTCTCTCTGCAAGATGCGACAAGACAGAAGAAAGAAGTCTCCTGCTTGCAGGTAGCCAGGGTCAAACCCCGGCACCCCCTTTTGGTCTATTTCTGCCCAGTTCAATTGTTTATATGCCTAGATGGTTAATGGAAGCCTCCCAGCCCAGGCTGCTGGCTGGGCAACGGTAGATGGCACTAGGTGCCTAGGAGCTTATCTCCTCCGCTCGACCCCACGCGTGGGCTAATGCGGCTATCCGGCATGGTGATCCGGATTTGGGATGCCCCTGTCCCGATGTTCCCCTTGGCCATCTTCTCCCGCTCGGTCCCTTCTCCTTTCGCTTGGGGGGGGGGTGTTTTGCATGGGGTGCTTTATTCTTGGCATGTGTGTGTTTTGGTGTGGGAGCACTGGCAGACGCAGGCTCAGCACCGCGGTGTGCGGCCGCGTGGCCTGAGCTGCTGGGGCTCTCTCTCTTTCTACTTGGTGTTTTTTTGCAAACTTTTCCCCCCCACTTGGCCCGAGGGCATCGGAGCGTCCGTCTGCATGCGGCGCTGCCATTCGGCGGGCCGTGTCGCTCGAGTACTGGGGGCGGAGCCGCTCTCTCTGTCGGCCCTCGCTCTGTGACGCAGGCGGGGGGCGTGGCCGGAACGCGTCGCTCGCTCAGCCCGGGCCCGCCTCACTTCCTCTGTCTCATTACAGAGACAGGTGCTGGAGGCTTAGCTGGGGAAGGTGCATGCCAGGAATGCTGTGTCTGATTTCTTCAGCGGTTACAGGTAACGGTCCCCACCTCGTGCACGTGGGGCCGTCATTTGAGCTATAGTTTTTGCATTTTGACTGTTTAAAGTTTGTGTTTGTGGTTTTTCCTGGCACTTCAGCATAACTCCTGGAGGCACTTATTGCTTGTTTTACATATATATATATTTGTCCATTATGTATATACTGCTATATGGTTTATCTTTATTTTGTGTAATGTATGAGTGTGCTGCATGCTGCTATTTTCCTGGGGGACTGACTGTGGTCTCTTTTCCCCTACAGTTCCTGGGATCCCCTCTCTGCAGTGGCTCTCCCGGTTCTGATATACCTGGCTAGTCTTAGTCTCCAAATTGGGATTTTTCCTAGGTTTAAAAAAAAAAAAAAAAATCCTCCTACTCCCGGGACTTTAATTATAAAGGGGCATCCCTGGTTGCTTAATGCGTAAAACCCTGGGTTGTTGCGAATACCATAATTTCACCATATGGAGGCTTCCAACGTTACCGGAAATGGCTCTTCGGGGCTATCCAGGCTGTGTGGGGGTTGTGGGGCTCCGCTCCCAGACGATGATGTCATATTATGCGTTCCATGTGCAAAGCAGAATATTGCGCGCCAGTCCGTCGCTTCGGCTTCTGGCTCCTCGCAACTTCCGTCATCTCCTACCCCCCCTCCCTTATTCCGGACCCCGTGTGACATTGTCAAAAGTGGGGATTCGCAATCCGAGGTGCGTGCGCGATTGGCCAACCTTGAGAAGATAATTTCCGCCACGGGAGCTCAGAAGGCTACGGCTAAGCGGAAGCACCTTTCTCTGGCAGCGCCTGCTTCGGAGGATGAGGTAGTTGAAATTTTGGATTGGTCTGATTGTCCCCCTGATGAGGAGGGGGAACTCCTTGTAGAGTCGGATGAGCCTGCAGACCAGCTATTGGTTGACACCGCTGGCGATCAGGCTGTGGGGGTGTCTCTTGACACTCCTTCCATTTTGGCTCAAATGTTTGAAATTTTGGCTTTGGATCCACCTGAGGCGGTCCCTCCGCCAAAGGGTGAGTTGTTTGATGTGCCCCAGCCGCGTTTGGTGTTTCCCAGACAACAACACTTTGTGAGGGTTGTCCTTAAAGAATGGGAACAACCCACGCGCCTGGCTGGAATTCCTCCTAGTTGGGATAAACGTTATCCCTTTCCGGAGGATTTGGTGAAGCTTTGGTCGGTTCCCCCTGACGTCGATACACCTGTGTTAGGGCTGTCAAACACGGCTGTGTTGCACTCCCCTGACACTACTACCATTAAAGATGGTGAGGATCGTCGGATTGATCAATTGGCTCACCATGGTTTTATCAGTGCCGGATCGACACTGCGGCCGGTGTGTGCTTCGGCGCTTCATCTGTTGGCAGTTAAGTCCATTATTAGGGATCTGTACGCAGGTCTTGATCCCGCTTGTGATGAGTTTAGTTCTCTCAAGCAGTGTGAGTCGTTAATTTCCTTTGTCTTGACCCCCCAGGACGATGCACTTGCGATGTGTAGCAGGACAGCGGCACTGCTGGTTGCTATTCGTCGGTCAGTGTGGCTGCGCCAGTGGACAGAGGACTTTAACTCTAAGAAGGCGCTTACAGCGCTTCCTTTTGTAGGTTTGCGCCTGTTTGGCGATAAATTGGATTCAGTTACCAAGGGTGGTAAATTGCCTCAGCGCAAGAGGCCCCGTCGCTCCTTTCGGGGTGCGACTTCCTTTAGTCCCTCCCTTCGGGGAGTCAGAGCCGGCAGAGGGGCATCCTTTCCCGCTACCGGGGGTGCAGGCTGGACCCGGGGGAGGGGCCGTGGCCGTCCCGGTCAGTCCTGGTGCACCAAGCCCAAGCCTGCTGGTAAGCCCCCTCAGCAATGAGGGGCCGCCCTCACCCGTGCGGGTGGGGGGACGATTGCGACACTTCTCCCTGGTTTGGGACCAGGAGGTTCCGGACAGATGGATCCGGGAGGTGGTGTTGTCCGGTTACAAGCTGGAGTTCGAGTCTCGCCCTCCTTCGCGGTTTTTCCGGTCTCGGGTGCCCACCGATCCTTTGGCCGCGCAGGGGCTCCTGGCGTCAGTAAAGAATCTTCTGGAAATGGCGGTCATCCGCCGATGCCGCGCTTAGAGGTGGCCCTCGGTTTTTACTCCAATCTTTTCACAGTCCCCAAGAAGGACGGGTCGGTTCGCCCCGTCCTGGATCTGAAGTTCCTCAACAGGTTCATCCGTACTCGGAAGTTTCGCATGGAAACTTTGCGTTCGGCCGTCGGTTCTCTTCGGCAGGGGGACTTCATGACGTCCATAGACATCAAGGATGCTTACCTTCATGTTCCCATCTGCCAGGCTCATCAGCGTTTTCTTCGGTTTGTGATGAGGGATCAGCATTTTCAATTTGTGGCACTTTCGTTTGGCCTTACCTCGGCTCCAAGAGAGTTTCTGCCTCAGTCCAAGATTTGTCTGATTCAGGAGTTGGCTTGGGTCCTTCTTTCCAATCCTCGGCCGTCCATCCATCTGGGGATGAGGCCTCGTTCGAGGCAGTGCCTTTTGCTCAATTTCACACAAGGACGCTTCAGCTTCATCTGTTGCCGTCTTGGGACCGGCAACCACGGTCGTTGGATCGGCCCTTCCAGTTGTCCTCCCGGGTCTGGCAGTCCCTTCAATGGTGGTTGGTCTCAACCAATCTCTTGAGGGGCAGGTCTTTCCTGACTTCTCTTTGGGAAATTGTCACCACGGACGCCAGTCTTTCGGGATGGGGGGGATTCTGGAAGGATCTTCAGTTCCGGGGGCAGTGGGGGCCTCGGGAGGCCCACTTGCCCATCAATATTCTGGAACTGAGAGCCATCAGTCTGGTTCTTGTTCTTTTGACTCAACATGTTCTGGGCCTTCCGGTTCAGGTTCGCTCGGACAATCTAACAGCGGTTGCTTACATCAATCATCAGGGAGGGACTCGCAGTCTGGGTGCCCTCAGAGAGGTGTCCCTGATCCTGACCTGGGCGGAGGCCCATGTTCCTTGTCTCTCGGCAGTTTACATTCCGGGTGTGGAAAACAGGGAAGCGGATCTGTTGAGCAGGTGCTCTTCCCGTCTGGGAGAATGGGCTCTCAATCCTCAGGTTTTTCGGTCACTGTGTCTCCGGTGGGGGACGCCGGAGGTGGACCTGTTTGCCTCTCGTTTGCAGGCTCCCGACCTTCGTGTCGCTCTCCCGGGATCCTCTGGCTCTGGCGGTGGACTCCATGTCCCTGAGCTGGGGGGATCTGGGGTTTCTGTACCTGTTTCCTCCGATTCCCATGCTAGGCAAGGTGGTACGGAAGCTGGCTCTGGAAAGGGTGTCCGCCATTCTCGTGGCTCCAAGGTGGCCAAGGCGAGTATGGTTCGCAGACATCGTTCGGCTGGCAGTGGATCAGTTCGTTCTGCCTCTGCGGCCTGATCTGCTCACGCAGGGTTGGCTGTGTTACCCCAATTTACCAATGCTGGGTTTGACGGCTTGGCTGCTGAAACCTCCATCTTGAAGCAGGAGGGTCTTTCTGACTCGGTCGTTAAGACTCTGATCAGTGCCCGGAAGAGGTCTTCTTCTATCATCTACTATAGGACTTGGAAAGCCTATATCGCTTGGTGTGAGATTAGATCTTTTCCTTGTAGGGTCTTTTCGGTCTCCAGGATTCTGGAGTTTTTGCAATCAGGGCTGGACTCTGGTCTTCAGCTGAGTACTTTGAAAGGGCAGGTTTCTGTTTTTTTTTCAGAAGCTTTTTGCGCTTCATCCTTTAGTTAGAACCTTTTTCCAGGGTGTGACGCATGTGCGGCCTCCCAGGAAACCATTACTCCCGGTTTGGGACTTGAACTTGGTTCTCTCTGCTCTTCAGGCTCCTCCCTTTGAGCCCTTGCAGGATATTGCTTTGTCTACCTTGACTCAGAAGACTGCCTTCTTGGTAGCCATCACTTCGGTTCGGCGTGTCTCGGAGCTGGCGGCCTTGTCGATTCAGGTGCCCTACTTTGAGAGTCATCAGGACAAGGTGGTCTTTCGGTTCAAACCGGACTTTCTTCCTATGGTTGTTTCTGCTTTTCATTTGAATCAGGATATTGTTCTTGCCTCCTTGTGTCCTAAGCCTAAGAATGACAAGGAGAGGGTTTTACATTGTTTGGATGTAGTACGCTGTGTTAAGTACTATTTGATTACTACTTCTCCTTTTCGTAAAAACTGATGCCTTTTTTGTTGTGCCCTGTGGGCCTAGGAAGGGTTTGGCTCCGGCCAAATCTTCCATTAGCAAGTGGATATGTCAGGCCGTAATTGGGGCCTATTCTGCTAAGGGGAAAGTTCCCCCTTTTCGTATCACTGCTCATTCTACTCGCGCCGTTGGAGCATCTTGGGCTTTTCAGCACCAAGCTTCTGTTGAACAAGTTTGTAAGGCTGCAACCTGGTCTTCTGTTCATACTTTTTCTAAGTTTTACAAGGTTGATGTGCGGGCCTCAGCAGATGCTGTGTTTGGCCGCAAGGTTCTGCAGACTGCAGTCATTTAAGTTATGCTTCATTTTGCCTTCGGATACCCATCCCTTGTGGACACTGCTTTTGGATGTCCTGATCGTAAGAATTAAAGGGGAAGCGGGGTGTGTGACACACTGAGAATAATACCATTTTGTGAGTACTCACCTGTAAAATGGATATTGTCAGTGTGTCACACACCCCGCTTCACCCGCCCTTTTTGGTATCCTGGATCCTTTATATGGCGAAGCTTTTCTTTATTCTGAGGTCACCTTTGGATTTCCTGGTACCTTGTCTTTCTGCTTTTGAATTCACTGGGTGTTAAGTGGGAGGTCCCAGGTATATGTAGGCCGGAAGGGGCTCGTTTTCAAGACTTCTCTCTGCAACGTCGCCACCTGCTGGTGGAGTAACCCGATCGTAAGAATTAAAGGGGAAGCGGGGTGTGTGACACACTGACAATATCCATTTTACAGGTAAGTACTCACAAAATGGTATTTTTCCTTTACCAGCTCCACATTCACTCCATTCATCACCTCAGCCAGAAACTTTTTATTGTGCTTGCACCCGGACCAAAAATGGTTGTTGGTCTGTTTTAAATGGAAACAAAACTGTAGTGTAATCCAGTCCAAAACAGCGAGATATTTTAATAAAAGCGAACCAAAACGGGGTCCCACCAAACCCCAGATTTACAAATGTGGCACCACTCTTTTAAAGCATCAAAAGGAATCAATATTTATTAGAAAATCATGTCTACACTTACACTGACATATTTAAAAAGCACAGAACATAATAGACAAAGCCTTAAAGGAAGGGGGGGGGGGGGGATAAGATGACGATTAGCTATTTTATGGTCATAATGCAGTTAAAAATATGCCATGCATTAAGCCGTGCTGGCAATACCAACGTCCTGCTGTCCTAACTACATAAATTATATTTTATATTTGTTATATAATAATAAATAATGAATACATAATATCTAAACAACAGTGAGATGTGTAATATATATATATATATATATATATATATATATATATATATTATACTCAATAATATATACAAAATGGCCACTATAAAAGTGCAAATGCAACCAACCTATACTACCATATCAAACAACCCATCTATAAGGACTAGCCGGGGCGAGCATAGAAGCAAAGATATATACACGTTACAAATGAATCTTGCATATCATGAACGACCAAGCAGCCACCCCCCCCCCCCCCGTGCGCCTAAGCGTTACGTGACGTCAAAACGTGTCACTTCCTCAGGGCGACCAACAACACTAAACATAAGTCTAACGTCCTACCTTTTATATTCACCTGATAGGCTCCAGCGCCGCCCGCCGCACAACACATCGGCCTCAAGACGCGCCCCAGCCGGAAGCTCTGACCGGAAGCGCATCAGAGTACCTGCGTGCGCTCCACAGCCCGGAAGCACGCGCCCCACAGGGACGCGCACCCAGACCGGCAGCAAGGCAGTGAGCTTGCGCGGGAGCCCGGACAGGTGAGTACAGGGAGAACGCTCAGCTATACCAAAATAATGATTAAAGAAATCTACTATAAACAACATATAATGAGCATATAATACAACAACCATACCAAAAGCCCAATTCTAAATCTAGAACTATATGCAGTGTTCCTATACAACGGCTCCAACAATGTTATACCACAGTAACAAATTACATCTCTTTTACATAATAATAGAATTTTTTCTATACTCAATAGCTATCAAGCACCTATATGAGTGATACTAGGACCATTCATCAGGATATGTAGTAGATTTTCGCCCTCGGGCTTCTGATCTTCAGGAGGGGGCCCGGAATAGCCCCCCCCCCCGCCGGCGCCGACATCTGAAAAAAAAAAAAAAAAGTAAATGTAATTTACTCACCTCGCAGCGCGATGGCTCTCCCCGGATCTTCTCTTCACCAGGGGGGGGGTCTCCGATCCCCCCCCCCCCCCCCCGGGCTTTCCACGCTTCGGGTGAGGGCCCAGAAACAGGCCCTCACCATCCTCTTCGGCCGGTGATGGCCCCGCCCCTAACCCAGCCCATAGCCCCGCCCACTTGATGACGTCATCCCGCTACTCGGGTTACCGGCACCCGGGCTCCGTTCTGTCAGTTGTCGGTAGCGATCGGAGCAGGGAGGGTGGCAGGCAGGGAGGCTCTGATCTCCCTGCCTCCCTCCCTCCCTGCTCCGATCACTACCGACAACTGTCATCTGCAGCGGCGCGGGACACGGGATCAGAGGTAAGTATAAGTGAAAAAAGAATAATAAAGAATTTTGTGTCTGTGTCTTTTTTTTTTTACTTAACCCTTTGTGAATTGGTAAGGGGTCCATGAGACCCCTTATACCAGTTCACAAGGCTCTGGGTATGGCAGGTCACCTGCGGCAAGCGGGTGACTTGCCATAACCCCCAGCCCCCCATTACCTGCCTCCCCAACGGCCAGGGGGGGCAGAAGGGCCCGGGCCACGTGGCTATGTGGGCTAGTAGCCCTACCAACGCTGGCCCCTGTGCCCAGTTCTACAAGCCCCCATAGCTGGTCCGGGTCAGTAATGCTGGGTAAGGGGGACCCTACGTCATTTTTGGGGGGGGATTTTGAGGGTTTTTAACCCCTTACAACTATGCAATCATATTGCATAGTTGTATTCTATCTGAAATCTCCTAAACTGCTGTTTCAGTTTGGGGGAGTTTCCTGGGCAGGAAATGGTGTCTAGCAATACATATGTGGGACCGTTGTAACCGGGAGAAATAGGCCTTTCACACGCAATAATATTTTATTAACAAACTTAAATTTTTTTTTAGAGAAAAACACTACAAATTGTAAAAAAATTTTTTTTTTTTTATTTTTTTGCACATATTTCACCCAAAAGTATTGAGAATACACTAAAAAAAGGCCAAACAAGACATTTCATGTTGAAGCCCAGACGCTGAAAAAAACAATATATCATTTTCCTGGAAAATCCCTGGAAATCCCTTCAAAAATCCAGGTTGAACACGTGTAGCGCAAAAACGTGAAAAGTAGTCCGGCAACAGTGTGACAAAAAATCTCGGTAGGCTGGCACTCAAAGGGTTAAACATTAATAGGCAGTCCAGAACCCTAGATATCTACATTCTGAACGTCAGTTTCTATACTGGCAACTACATCCATGTGTGCTGCAAATTAAACGCTCGTGCCTCCAAGCCTGTAAGAGGCAGATATATAACCTCAGATGAATAAGGTAAAAACCATGGCATCAAGTAAATATACCACTAGCTTGCATATGAGCGCACTCCTGTAAATGAGTACATATGTGAGACCACAAAAATGCAATACTTATGTAACCTAAAGGTTATGCATGAAAACAGGAGAACAACCCCAGATAAGGCTGTATCATACTGCTCTTCTATTCCAAGTGTGACATACACTCCGCTTCAGTAAGTCTTGACAGTTGGGTTATTCTCCAGTAGAGGGCGAACTTCTGCAGAGATGAATGCAAAAAAGAAGCCCCTCCCGGTCCATAACTACCTGGGACCTCCCACCAATTTCCCAGTTCCTTCTCTGCAGGGAGCGAACAAGACAGAAGGTTTTTTGTCCCTATTGCGGACAGGACCCTCCTAAATTGTCCCTGTATTGAGCCTCCCAGCTTCGGCTGCGGGTCCTTGGTAAAGGTAGGAGCAGGAGCGCTGCTCCACTGTGAGACCCCACCACGGGGTAGGCGGTGATCCAGGTTTTTGGTGATCCTGGTGTGGGATGCCCCGTCCCTACATGCCTATGGCCTTATAATGGCAGGGTTCCCACTCCCCCTTCCGGGTCCCTTACTCTCCTCCAGGGGGGGGGGGGGAGGGCTGACTCCCTGTCCTTTATTTGCAGTGTGTGTGTGTTTGTTCACTGTTACTCAGGTGTGTGTGTGTGCTTTTACGTTCGTCCTGCGCACACGCTCTCTTGCGGCGGCGGGCCGGTTCTCTCATGGTCGGCTCCGCGGCCATATTGGCCGGGGAGCGCGACCTTCTGCCTTCCTCAGTGAGGGGGAGCGGGGCCTGGCGCTCTCCCGCGTCGCCGGAGCACGTCGGCGTCGGCCCGCCCCCCTTGGTCTCGTCAGCCGGCTCCAACCCTATCGGCTGGAAGCGCGGCTTGGGGGGGAATCCCCCGTCGAAGGGGGGCGGGGCCATGTGCTGGCGCGTTCCGCGCTGGCCTGCCCCCTTCTCCCTCTCCTCGTATGGATGCCATCTTCTCGTGAGTGCCCCATACGGGCTCCTTTAGCTGGTAATCTTATACTCTCTTTGCGGTACATGTCGCCGGGCGTTATTGTGCCCGTGGGCTACATACATCGGGGGCATATATGTTTATATGGATATATTCATAGTATAATTGTGTTTGTGCGTATATAGCGGACGTTGGAGCCAAGAAGTCACTCACAGCTCTCCCCTTCTTGGGGGCGCGGCTATTTGGAGATAAATTGGATGCTGTTGCTAAAGGAGGTAAGTTACCTCAGCGGAGGAAGCAGCGCCGTCCCTTTCGTGGGGCGGGCTCGTTCACTCCTTCCTTTCGAGGGGCCAGAGCGTCTAGGGGTCTGGCCTTCTCGGGGGTCAGGGGCTCGTCCTGGAACAGAGGCAGAGGTCGGGTACGTCCCGCGGCTGCCTGGGGTTCCAAACCCAAGCCTGCCGTTAAACCGGCTCAGCAATGAAGGGGCGCCCTCACCCGTAAGGGTGGGGGGACGGCTGCGGCTCTTCTCCCAGGTCTGGGTCCAGGAGGTCACAGACAATTGGATCTTGGAAGTGGTCTCCTCCGGGTACAAGCTGGAGTTCGAGTACTGGCCGCCCCCAAGATTCTTAAGGTCTCGGGTGCCCTCGGACCCTCAGGCTGTGCAGGGGCTCCTGTTGGCAGTGAAAAGCCTTCTGGAAATGGGGGTTATATGCCCAGTGCCTCCGCTGGAAAGAGGCAAGGGTTACTACTCCAACCTTTTCACGGTTCCCAAAAAGGAGGGTTCGGTGAGACCCATTCCAGATCTCAAGGTTCTCAACGGGTTTATCAGAGCCAAAAAGTTCCGCATGGAGACGCTCGGCTATCAATTCCCTTCGCCAAGGGGATATTCTAAGCAGACAGCACGTCCTGCTCCAGACATAGTCCTTACATGTGGGTATACCTCCACCTTCAGCACCGTGCACTGCAGAATCATGAAGAAAACAAGCTCCTCCCGGCCCTACATATACCGAGGGACCTCCCACAAATCCCCAGATTCCTCTGCAGTGCTCAAACTGCGAAGACATGAAGTATCACGCTCTCGCAGGCGAGCGGGGCTTGACAGCCCGAGGCCTTGTGGGACTATTTCCACCCATCCTCTTTGTGAGTAACATGCCTCCCAGCCTGGGCTGCGTTGGTCGGGTGAAGGTAGGCAGCACGTAGTGTGCCATGCTCCACCGCAATCCCCATCCTTGGGGTAGGTGGGTTAGGCTAATGGTGAGCCTCATAGTGGATGCCCCTCCCGCACCTTGCCCCATGTAGCGGTGAACCCAGAGTGCTGGGTCACCTTCTTCCTTAGATCCCCCCGTTAGTGGGGGGAAAAGAGGGGGGGGGGGTTGTGTACGTTGGCCTAATCTTGCCATATCACACGCCTTGCCTTAGCCCTATCGGTTTCCGGGGGTCAGAGCCGCGCTTTAAACTTTATTTTTATGTTGGCCGCAGCGCATTTAAAATATGTGACTTGGCGCGTAAGGCGGCTCTGTCTCGCGACGCCATGGCGTTTATTTCTGTTCTTTTTTTGTCTTGTTCCGCGGAGCTTCGCGCTCTCCGGGGTGGGCGTGGTCTGGTTTGGCGCGTTCCGCGTCACCTATAGCTCTGGCCCGCCCTTCGAGGTTCGCTGGCGCTATTTTGTCGGTCTCCTGCGCGCGCGTGGTCACGATCCTCCATCTCCCTTGGTTGCTGTAAGTGCCCTCACGGGCGTTTGTTTAATTTTCTTTTTGTGCTGCGCATGGCTCTGACACCCTCGTTTCCCCTTATGTCTTTCAGACGCCAAGCTTCCAGTGGCTTCTCCCGGCCTGATATATATATATATATATATCTCACGGGGTTATATTAGAATCTCCCACATTCCCAGCGGGTATTGGGGCATCCAGGGTTGCTTACAGCATAAATCCCTTCCGCCATATTACCTAGATTAATCACCATATGGAGGCACCTCAGAATTTGGTGTCCGGGGTCCCGCGGGGACAAGACCGGATGTGTACCATGTGTAGACAACCCCACGCTGACGCTGACAGAGCACTGGTCTGCGTGTGCTGAACAAGCGCTGGCCCTGCAATCATGCTTACCAGTGGCTGCACCTCGCTTCAATACACCTGTCTCCCCGGACTTGAATCTCACTCCTGATGAGTCGCACTCGAGCGGGGATGACCAGCACGTAGTGCCGCGCAAGCTTCCCATCGCGGAGCATATTATGTCAGGCTTGGCAGAGCGCTTGGGCGCTGGGAAGAAACGATCCCTGACGCAACCTAGCTATAGGTTTTCCACTGATACCGAAGAACCTGCCGCTATGCAGGATGTTGATCAGTCCGAGGATGGTGATCTGTTCTCAGGGTCCAGTTCTTCAGATGAGTTGTCTTGGAACCGCGACGGTTCTGGCCCGGAGTCCTGGGGCCTGTGTGAAACTGATGAGTTACTCATTAAGATTTTTGAAGTGCTGTCCATCTCTCCTCCGGGAGAGTCTCCCAAGCCCAAGAGGGAGAGTTTCCACACGGAGACGCCGTGCCTGGAATTCTTGGATTAGGATAATTTCCAGTATCTTATATCTAAGGAATGGGAATCCCCTTGTAAACTCACAGGGGTTCCGGGGGTTTGGGACTGGAAGTACCCCTTTCCCCAGGATTTGGTTGCACGATGGTCAGTTCCTCCAGAGGTGGATGCTCCAATTATTGGGGTTGTTAACCCTCCCTTCATGGCGGCCTCCCCCTCTCGCACCCTTCGGGATGCCGAGGACCGACGCATGGACAGATTGGCCTCCCATGCCTTCTCTAGTGTGGGGACGGCTCTGCGCCCGGTCTGAGCTGCGGCCGTTACCTCGGTGGCCGCCAGGACGCTGCTCAGGAAGATAATTGACCAACAGCCGGAAGATCTCCCTTGTGAGGTCTTCAACGCACTGTCAGATTGTGATGTTTTTGTGAGATTTATCCTCTCAGCTATGGATGACACCATTAAAATGTGTGCTAGAACCTCGGCCCTTGTGGTGGCCATTCGTCGCCTGCTTTGGCTGCGACAGTGGGGGGCTGACAATGACACTAAAAAGGTTCTTACTGCTATTCCCGTCGCTTATTCGGGGCCAGGATGGACCTTTTTGGCAAAAAGAGTAAGGCTCCCTCGCACAGACGGTCAGCCAGGCAGCCCAGGGGCAGGGACCCCTCGCCCCCTCCTTATGTTTCTGTTAAAAGAGAACCAGAAGTGTGCTTTCAACTTTTTGGAGTGGAAGCTCGTTCCAGGGGAGGCAGGCATCGCCCTGGGACCTCTGGCAGGTCAAAACCAAAGTCTGCCAAAACCTCACAAGCGTGACGGGACGCCCTCGCCCTGTGGGCGAGGGAACTGCCACAGCACTGGGCTCTTCCTGGACGCGGTTTTTGAAAGAATGGCGTGTTCTGGGCAGTTCCCTTCAAAATTAGCCAGGGGTATTCTAGTCCCCGTTGTATCCTTTAGTGATTGGACTCAAGTTGAGTTTGGCCTGGAGGGTCTGGGCCTTCTTTTAGGTTGGCCTTGGCTGATAATTGCATTCACTCTGCTCTTCCCCCGGGACGACGCAGTCTGCCCAGATCCGGCGGTCTAGACCGGCATCTAGGTCCCACGGGCTCTGCCTACTTGGTATCCATCTGTTGGGCCGCAAACCCCCTTGTCAAGGGAACCTCTTGATGCCTGCAAGGATCCTTTTCCCCTTCGGTCCCTTGTTCCCTCTGGACGCCTAGTCCTTTTTTCCAGCCGGTGTTACAGGAAAATTCTTTATATTAGGGTCTTGTCTGGGGTCCCTCCCCTGTTCCCAGATGGCTCGCCAAGGCGAGTACGGGAGCGCTTTCATGCTCATTCACCGGAGCTGTCCGCACTAGTTGCTACTTTTACTTGGGGCTCTCTTGGAGTCTTTTGGATTGGTGCTTAGGCACATCTATTACTTGGTGTAATCTGATTCATACTCCCCCTACGGGGTGGCATTTAGATGTGTCCAGGTTCAACCCTCCCTTCTGATTGGGTGCCTTGGTATGGAAGGGGCCTTGCCCTCCGTGTAATCTCATTACATTCACCTTGCGGCTGGTGGGCCTATTGCTGGCGGCCTGAGGCTGTTCCTTTTCCCAGATGCCCCTGGGGCCTGCGGCATCTTGGGTTACCTATCCTGGATGGGGTTCCAACACCCCTGGAAATAGCTCAGTACGTTCCCCCTGTTTTATGGGGGTTCCCTTCTGGTTGGTCTATGCATGGAAGTTGTTGATGGACATCACTTCCTTCTTGCTATCCCTGTAGATGGTCGCCATGGGGACCAGGTTTGGCAGGGTCTATTCCTTATGAATTCCCCTGAGGTACCCAAGGAGGGCTCCTTTAGGGGGGCCATTCTCATACCATTGGTAGGTCATCACATTGTGCCTTGTTGGGCCCTAGCTTGCTGGTCGGTTTCCCTTAGGCCTTGTCTCTTGGGGATTCTTGGTCTGTCTGGTCAGTGGCCTGTCCCAGCTTTTATCCGAGAAGGTCTCGGAACAGGTTGACCCTTCTTGTAGGGTCTGGTTCTGATCCAGTGGAGGTTTTTACACTCCTTGCGCTTCATTGCTATTGGCTCGTTGGCTGTCCTACTGTGCTGGGAGGGCCTTCCCTAGTGTCTCAATGAGCCTACTGGTTGGGGCCGTGGTCTGTGACTGTTACAGAGACTCTGTCCTGGTTAAGGTCCTAATTCATTGGCCTGGGTGATTGTCCCAGGACTCTCTGGCCTTGGTCACGGTGACCTAGTCTGGCCGTTTGTCCGAGTATTCTACCCTTTGTCTGACCCTTCTTACACCCTGCTAGGTGGGGTTCTGCACAGGCTTGCTGTGGCAAGGGTGAACTGTTGCACTGGGAGCCATGAGTGGCCCTGTGTGGTTTGGTTCGCATTTTCTGCTGGAGACAGTTGTACTGTGTGCCCTCTCATGTGGGCTGTTATGCCTAGTTAGGCTCCTTACTACGTCATTCCCGTCACAGGGTTTGGACGATCGTTATTCACCCTATCAGAAATGTTCCCTCTGGGTGTCTCTTCCTCTTGGAGGGTTGGGCCTGGATCCCTCCCTTTTTTATTCTTTTCCACCAGCTTGGTGGGAGCTGGCGCCTTAGTTGGATGGCGGGGACTAGCTCCCTATTCCCTATGGAATGAGGTCTTACTCATGGGTACCAGAGTCCTTATGGCACGGCTGGAGTTGGTCCTCCAACTCAGTTCCTTGAGAGGCTCCAGGGCTCGCCTGTTTTGTCCTCGGTAGAGACTAGTTTCAAGCTTCGGCGTTGAGCATTCCTCAAGGGCGGCTTAGGCGCATTCCCCAGAGAATTCTAAGCTCCCTTGAGGGGAAGGTTGCTTATCCTGTTGCCCTGCTAAGGGTTTTCCCTGGGTCTTATTCAGGTTCTTGTCCAAACTGTTCCCGGCCTCAGACAACTCTTTCGGGGCGGGTGCCTCAGTCTGAGGCGTGTCATAGGAGACGGCGCTCTTAGCCTAGTCCTTTTTACATTTTACAACTTTCTTATATCTGTACACCGTGTTGGTGAGGATGTGTCCGCCTTGCACCAAACTTGAGTCCAGGCGGAAGGTTGTTATTCTTCTCTATTCCAGATCCTAGGGTCCTTGGACTGGTGTTCTGCTTACTCTGAGCTTAAAAGGGATCTTTATCCCTCAATAAGCGTTGGGAACCTCTGGACTGCTACCTGTCCAGGGTTGGGGCTATGCCTGTTGGGCTTATAGATGTCCTCATCCTTCCTGCAGCAGGATATGGTTATTCCCATGAATATGGGAAGCCGGTTGGACTGGTCTCGCTTGGCTGGTTGTCCTTCTGAGCTCTTGATTATCAGTTTGGCTCTAGAGGAGCCTCATTAGCTCGTGCGTAGTATTATGTTGGTCTCTCCGAGACCAGGGTTTGTATTCCCCGAAGGGAAAGGTTCTATGGTTGCCATGGCTACCCTGTTATCGTTAGTAACTTGGTTAGGCCGTTCTTTTCTGGCCTGTTTGTTAAGGGAGATTCATTTTCCTCTCTTGGTTTGGATCTCTTCTACCGGTGCTTGGTTTGGGCCTTATGCACTTGGTTGTTGAGCAGACTGATTAGTTCTCTGCTCGTGTTTCATTAGCTTTGTAAGGCTTCATAAGTTAAGTTAGAGCTTTGCTCTAGTTGCTCCTGGTAGCAAGGTTACAGGCGATAGCGCTGTTTTGGTTGGCTGTGCCTTTTGTCATGGGGATCCCACCCTACTTATGGACACTGCTATTGGATGTCCCACATGTAAGGACTATGTCTGGAGCAGGACATGCTGTCTGCTTAGAATAATACAACTCTGTGAAGTACTCACCTGTAGAGTTGGTATTATATGCAGACAGCATGTCCTGCTCCACCCCACCCTGATTCACTTTGTTCTGGATCCCCTGTTTGGTGATTATTGATATCTTGGATATTATTGCCAGTCTCTGGGTGGTTGTTTTCCTCCTGGCTTCTTCTCTCACTGCTTTTCAATGCTGGGGATTTGTGGGAGGTCCCTCGGTATATGTAGGGCCGGGAGGAGCTTGTTTTCTTCATGATTCTGCAATGCACGGCGCTGAAGGCGGAGGTATACCCACATGTAAGGACTATGTCTGGAGCAGGATGTGCTGTCTGCATATAATACCAACTCTACAGGTGTTTTTTTATGACATCCATAGACATCAAGGATGCGTATCTGCATGTTCCAATTATTCAGGCACATCAGAGATTCCTCCGGTTTGCGGTGGGGGATCAACATTATCAATTCGTAGCTCTTCCCTTCGGTCCGACCTCGGCACCGAGGGTCTTCACCAAGGTTTTGGCGGGCGTAATGGCTCTGCTCAGATCTCAGGGCATTCGCATTGTGCCTTATCTGGACGATCTGTTGATTTCTGCTTCTTCCCTTCAGCAGGCAGAACTGGACACCCTCCAGGTGATGTCGACCCTGGAGTGATTCGGCTTGGTGATCAACCGCACCAAGTCTTCTCTCTCCCCGTCTCGAGTGATTTCATTTCTGGGCATGAATCTGGATACCAGTCGGGCCAGAGTGTTTCTGCCCCAGACCAAGGTGCGGGGAATTCAGGACCTGATCCGTCTTCTTCTGGCCAGCCCTTGTCCCTCTATCCGACAGGGGATGAAACTGGTGGGCCTGATGGTGTCCTCCTTCGAGGTGGTGCCGTTTGCACAATTTCACATGAGATCTCTTCAACTTCTCCTATTAACGTATTGGGACAGGAGCCCACAGTCTTTGGATCAACCTTTCAGGATGTCTCCCAGGGTTCGGCAGTCATTTCGGTGGTGGCGGGACTCGAGCAATCTGGTGAAGGGCAGATCCTTTCTTGTCTCTTGTTGGGAGACGGTTACCACGGATGCCAGCCTGTCGGGCTGGGGAGGTTATTGGAAGAGTCATCAGTTCAGCGGGGTATGGGGTCCCCAGGAGGCTCACACCCCCATCAATGTATTGGAGCTCCGAGCCATTCAGCTGGTTCGGGCTCGGTTAACCCCACAGTTGCGGGGTCTTCTGGTTCAGGTGCGTTCGGACAACCAAACGGCAGTTGCCTACATAAATCACCAAGGAGGGACTCACAGCAGGAGTGCCCTCAGGGAAGTCTCTCTGATCCTGCGATGGGTGGAGAGCAATGTTCCTGGCCTTTCGGCAGTCTACATTCCGGGGGTGGAGAATACGGAGGCGGATTCCCTGAGCAGGGGGTCCTCTCGCCACGGAGAGTGGTCTCTCAACCCCGAGGTCTTTCTGGGGGGACTCCGGAGGTGGATCTCTTTGCCTCGAGGCACAATCACAAGCTTCCGGCATTTGTGTCTCTTTCCCAGGATTCCCTGGCCTTGGCAGTGGATGCCTTGTCTCTGGCGTGGAAGGACCTGGGTTTTCTGTACCTGTTTCCACCTGTCTCCATGCTGGGCAGGGTAGTACGCAAACTGGTTCTAGAAGGGGCACGAGCGATTCTGGTGGCTCCAAGGTGGCCAAGAAGGGTTTGGTATGCAGACGTCATAAGGATGGCCGTAGACCAGTGCCGGCTTCCCTTGATACCGGACCTGCTATCCCAGGGTCATCTACTTTACCCCAGTTTACAAACGCTGGCTTTGATGGCCTGGCTGCTGAAACCTTCATCTTGAAAGAGGAAGGTTTGTCTGAGGCGGTCGTTCAGACCCTGATTAGGGCTAGGAAGCAGTCCTCTTCTGGTATTTACTATAGGACTTGGAGCTCATATATTGATTGGTGTGAGGCTAGGGCCTTGCCTTGCAGGGTTTTTTCTGTACCCAGGATTTTGGAGTTTCTTCAGCATAATCTGGACCTGGGGTTCCAGCTTAGTACTTTGACAGGTTTCTGCTCTGTCGGTTTTCTTCCAGAGGTCTTTTGCTTTACACCCGCTGGTTAAGATTTTTTTCCAAGGGGTGGCGCATGTGCGGCCCCCTTGAAAAGCTGTAGTTCCTGTTTGGGATTTGAATTTGGTTCTTTCGGCTCTGCAGGGTCCTCCTTTTGAGCCGCTACATGATATTGCTCTTTCGGTTCTCACTCAGAAGGTTGTCTTCTTGGTGGCGATTACCTAGGTTCAGCGTGTCTCTGAGTTGGCGGCTCTGTCGATTCAGGCCCCTTACTTTGAGAGACACCAGGATAAGGTGGTTTTTCGTTTTAAACCGGATTTCCTTCCTAAGGTGGTGTCTGCTTTCCACCACAATCAGGATATTGTTCTCCCTTCCTTGTGTCCTAAGCCTAACAATGACAAGGAGAGTGTTCTGCACAATTTGGACTTTGTTCGCTGTGTGAAGTACTATTTGATGACTACTTCTTCCTTCCGCAAGACGGACGCTTTTTTCGTGGTGCCCTGCAGGCCCAGGAAAGGTTTGGCACCTGCTAAGTCTACGATTAGCAAATGGATTCATCAGGCCATTGTTGGGGCCTATTCTGCTAAGGGGAGGACTCCCCCTTTTAGGGTCACTGCGCACTCTACTCGTGCTGTGGGGGCATCCTGGGCTTTTCAGCACCAGGCTTCTGTTGAACAAGTTTGTAAGGCTTCTACTTGGTCTTCTGTTCATACTTTTTCCAAGTTTTACAAGGTTGATGTGCGGGCTTCAGCGGATGCTGTTTTTGGTCGCAAGGTTCTGCAAGCTGCAGTGGTTTGAGTTAGTGCATTCTTTACTGTTTATGGTTTCCACCCTTGACGGACACTTCTATTGGATGTCCCAACTGTCAAGACTTATTGAAGCGGAGTGTATGTCACACTTGGAATAAAACGGTTTTGTGATTACTCACCTTTAACCCTTTAAGTGCCAGCCTACCTGCAGCATTTCCCACTCCCTGTTGCCAGACCATGTTTCACTATTTTGCGCTACACATGTTCAACTGTCATTTTTGAAAGGATTTCCAGGGATTTCCCAGGAAAATGTTATATTGTTTTTTTCAGCAGAGTCTGGGCTTTAACATGAAATGTCTTGTTTGTATTTTTTAGGTGTATTCTCAATATTTTTGGGGGAAATATGTGAAAAAAAATTAAAAAAATATATTTTTTTACAATTTGTAGTGTTTTTTTGTAATAAAAAATGTAAGTTTGTCAATAAACTTTTATTGCGTGTGAAATCCCAATTTCTCCCGGTTACAGCGATACCACATATGTATAGGTAGACACCCTTTCCTGCCCAGGAGACTCCCCCAAACTGAAATAGCGCTTTAGGGGATTTTCAGAAAAAATACAACTGTGATATGCGCTATGCGCACCTTGCAGTTTTACCAGAAAAACAACCCTTTACATTTGAAATACCCCCAACAAACTATATATTCTCTGGAAGTACACACCTTAAGCTTTCTAGGTGTACCAGGCTGGTTGATGTGCCCATAGTTTTCTGAAAGTAATTCCTCAATGTATTCTTTGGTTGCAAAGAGTTTCCCCAAAAAAAGGATAAAAAAGCAGAATCAAAGCCACATTTTCCTAAAAAAAACAAATATACAAACAAGAAAAAACAAGTTTAATCTGAAAAAGCAACATTCCCCGAACAGAACAACACCCAACATGCATAGGTTCTGTCAAGGGAAGATTTGCCAAACACCCCAAAGTAAAGCATGTGCGTAACGGTAATTTTACTTGAAAATTTCAGTTCTGCAGACAAAGTGCGCACCTTGCGATTTTTCAACCAAACAACCCTTTACATTTGGAATATCCCCCATAAACCATATATTCCCTGAAAGTACACATGTTAAGCTTTCTAAGCGTATCCAGCTTGTTGTAGTGGCCTCATCTTTCTGGAATTAATTCCTCAAAGAATTCTTTGGTTGCGCAGGGTTTCCCTAAAAAAATGTATAAAAAAGCTGAATAAAAAACACCTTTTCCTAAAATATAAATATGCAAACCAGAAAAAACAAGCTAAGTCTGAAAGCGCAAGGTCTTCCGAACAGAACAATACCAAACATGCAGAGGTACTATTAACCCTTTTAATTGCCAGCCTACTTGAGATTTTGTCACCCTCTGTTGACAGGTCATTTTTCCCCATTTTGCGCCATGTTTTGCGCCATGTTTTGCGCCATTTTTGCGCCATTTTTGCTGTAGTTTTCAGGAAAAATATATTTAGATTTTTTTGCAGCAGAGTTTAGGCTTTAACATGAAATGTCTTGTTTGTAAATTTTATTTTGTTTTTTACAATATTAAGTAAAAAATAAATAAATAAATAAAAACATTTTTAGAAAATTGCCTCCTTTATTTTAAATAAAAAATGTATTTTATTAAGGAAAAGCATATTGCATATGAAAGCCCCATTTCTACTGATTAGAACGGTACCACATATTTATCGGTAGCCCCCCGTTCCTGCCCAGGAGACCCCCCTAACTGAAACAAGTAATCTATAACATTTACAAATAAAATACAACTACCATCCACACTACAAAGGGTTAAATCGAAAAAAAGACATAGGGTCCCCCCTCCCGGGGGGGGGGGACCCCATTTTTTGGGGGGGGGGATTTTTAAGGGTTAAAAACCCTTAAAAATCCCCCCCAAAAAAAAAATTGACATGGGGTCCCCCTTACCCAAAGTAACCAGCCCGGGACCAGCTATGCAGGGCTTGTGGAAACAGGGCACAGGGGCCAGCTTTTGTAGCCCCTGGCCCTGCAGGCTACAAGCCCACATAGCCCGTGGGCCCGGGCTCTTCTGCCCCCCCCTGGGCTTTGGGGAGGCAGGTAATGGGGGTGCCAGGGGTTAATGGAAAGTCACCCGCTAGTCACAGGTGACTTGCCACCTCCCCCAGCCTTGTGAACTGGTATAGGGGTCATGGACGCCTTACCAGTTCACAATGGGTTAAATGTAAAAAAAAACACACACACAATACTTACCTCCCATCCATCCTGGAGCACTGTGTCCCTCGGCGATCACTGGCTGCTGCTCACCTGCTGGAAGCCTTTTATAGCTGCTGGATGTCAGAACACAAAGGGTTAATTAAAAAAAAAATGACATAGGGTCCCCCCTCCCAGGGAGGCGGACCCCATTTTTTTTTTGATTTTTAAGGGTTAAAAACCCTTAAAAATCCCCCCAAAAAATGACGTGGGGTCCCCCTTACCCAAAGTAACCAGCCCTGGACCAGCTATGGGGGCTTGTAGGCACAGAGTGGGGGGTCCAGCTTTTGTGCCCCCCCACCCTGCAGCCTACGAGCCCACATAGCATATGTGGGCCCGGGCTCTTCTGCCCCCCCCGGGCTTTGGGGAGGCAGGTAATGGGGGTGCCGGGGGTTAATGGCAAGTCACCCGCTAGGGCAGGTGACTTGCCACCCCCCCAGCCTTGTGAACTGGTATAAGGGGTCTCATGGACCCCTTACCAGTTCACAAGGGGTTAAATGTTGAAAAAAAACACCACACATTAATGCTGACAGATGCCGGTGATCGGCATCCAGAGAAGGAGGAGGCAGGAGATCAGAGGATCTCCTGTCACCTCTTTCCAGGGCACCGATCACCGGCATCTGAGAAGCTGAGAAGGCTGAAACCGGTGATCGATCGGGGCCGGGATGACGTCATAAGCCCCTCCCCAAGGGGCGGGGCTTAGCAGCAAGATGGCGGCCACCATCGAGGATGAAAGGGGAGAGAGCCTCTCGGGCACCAAATTAAAGAGGAGACCCTCTGCCGGATCCAACAAGGGGTCAGGTGAGTATTTTTTATTTTTTTTTTTTTATACCAGAAGCGGGGAAAGTCAAGCACGTAACACCTACGGGCTTGGCACTTAAGGCCCAGCCAAGCCAGCACGTAGGTGTTACGTGCTTGGCAACAAAAGGGTTAAAACGGATATTATAAGTGTGACATACACTCCGCTTCACCCATCCTGTGTGGTATTCTGGATCCTTTATATGGTGAACCATTGGTTTTTTGTTAGAACTGTTATATTTGGTTCTTCCTGGTCCCTTTACTGCTATCTTACACTGGGGAATTGGTGGGAGGTCCCAGGTAGTTATGGACCAGGAGGGGCTTCTTTTTTGCATTCATCTCTGCAGAAGTTCGCCCTCTACTGGAGAATAACCCAACTGTCAAGACTTATTGAAGCAGAGTGTATGTTACACTTATAATATCCGTTTTAAAGGTGAGTAATCACAAAACGGTATTTTTTCAACAAGAACTACACATGGCTCACTAAAGAGCCTATTCTTGGCCAAACTATACAATTTGAGTGACCAAGGGTAATCAAGGTCCCTGCTAAAGATACAATATAGCATATCCAGAAAAAATATGGCAGACACCCTTGTGTTGTGAAAGCCACAGCCACAGCAAGGTACAAGAGAAAGACCTAAAGCATAATTGAAACAAACAAGAGAGCACAATATTCCGGATTATTCAAGCTTCTTAATTCTCTTCCTGGACCTTTCTGATCTTCACTCTCTCTTGTCATTGTACACTGTACCGGTGGGCACATAATCACCAAGCGACTGTTATGGATTCGAGGAAAATAGTGACCAAATAAACATCCAAGTGACTATAATAAAAGCAAACAAAGTTATCCAAATGAGATACCAAACATATATAGTGACCCAAACAAGACTACTCTACCACTCTACTTTTATGATAAAGTGAGCCTATTAATCTATAATAACCAAGTGACCCCATATGAACTAGATACAACAATGTGATATATGCCCTACAAACCCAAATACAGTGCAAACGATAAGTCCTCATTTAGACCCACAGGAGCTTGTGACTCAAGGTTAAAAATCCACCGTAATTCTTTCTGCTGAAGGACTATTCTTAGTATACAGTACGTCCTGCTCCAGATTAGATTACTTACACTTGGGTATTTCTCCGCCAGATGGCGCTGGACTGCAGAGACATCGAAATTGGCTCCTCCCGGACCCCCAAATACCAGGGACCTCCCACAAATCCCCAGATCTTCTCTGCAGTTTGGACTGCGAAGGACAAGAAGATGGCTCTCTCTTCTCGCAGGTGAGCGGGGCTATTAGCCTGCGGCCCTGTAGGACTTTTCCCACCCGTTCCATTATTAATGTGCCTCCCATCCTTGGCTGCGCTGGTCGGGTGATGGTAGGCAGCACCGCTGTCAGGTGCTTAGGAGCGCTGCTCCACCGCAATCCCCCACCAAAGGGTAGGCGGTATAGGCATATGGTGAGCCTCTATGGGATGCCCCTTGCCCCTGTCTATCCGTGGGTCCTATGTTAAGTGGCCGCTGTCCTCCCTCGCTCTCCCTTGTAGCTCTCGGGGGGGGGGGGGGGGGGTGGTGTATGTGAATTTACCTTGGTGCTTCACTGTATTATGTACTTCTGGTTGGTGTCAGTCGCCGCACTGACTTGGTTGCACTGGTTGCTTTTTAAAATTTGCCGCCGGCTCGGCGTGCTTGGCGGCGGCGTTACCTCAGGCGCTGGTGCGCCGTTATTGGCTGCTTGTCAGGTGTGCCGCTTTGCGCTCTTCAGGGCTGCGGGGCCCGCGGTTGTCCCTGCGGCCCGCCCCTCGAGGTATGCCCGGCGCCATTTTCTCTGGATCGGCTGCTGCGTGACTGGCATCTACCTACCGGGGTCCGTGAGTGCCCTCGCGGGCGGCTTTATTTACCATTTGTCATTTCACTTGTCACTTACGGTTCCCCTTTGCTTATGTCTTTAAGACGGGCCGACCTCTATTGGTTTCTCCCGGCCCTACTGCCTTTTGAGGCCTAGTGTGTAATTCACTCCCACTTCCCTAGCGTTCTATTGGGGCATCCCGGGTTGCTTTTATAGCGTGAATCCCTATCGGCATATTGTGGCGCTATAATCACCATATGGGAGCATCTCAGGATAATGTGCTCGGGGTTCCTTCGGGACAAGCCCGGCTGCGTGTAGCTTGTGGGTTGTCCCCTACTAGTGCTGACAATGTGCGGGTCTGTGTACCTTGTGCCAGCAGGTGCTTGCTCTGCAGCCTGGTTTACCAGTAGCTGGGCCTGCGCCTCGTATGGCTTCACCTACTCCCCCAAGCTTAAATCTGACTCCCATTGAGTTGCATACAAGTGGTGATTCTCAGCCTGATGTGTCTAATAGACTGGCTAGTGTTGAGAAGTTGCTTGCTAATACCTTGGCGCATAAGGCCTCTGCAAAAAAGCGGCACTTAACGCCTGATGTCAATCTTTTCCCTATGGAAGCTGATGAGTTTTTGGCTCTGTCTGGCTATACCCCTTTGGAAGAAGGGGAGTTATTCTCTGACTCAGAGTCATCTGATGAGAGGCCCAGGGGTCATGATGATTCAGGCTCTGACCCCTGGGCCCCAGATGACACTGATAAGCTGTTGGCTCAGATTTTTGAGGTACTGTCTATCTCTCCCCCGGTTGCGGCCCCCAGGCAACAGGGGGAATTGTTTCATACTGCTAAGCCATGCTTAGAATTTCCTGAGCAAGCCCATTTTAATAATCTTGTACTCAGGGAATGGGAGCGTCCCAGCAGGCTTCCCGGTGTACCTAAGAGTTGGGATAAGAGGTATCCCTTTCCTGCTAATGTGGTGAAGTGTTGGTCATCCCCTCCTGAAGTGGATGCCCCGGTCCTAGGGTTATCTAACACCTCTGTCATGCACTCCCCTACTACGCTGCGGGATGCTGAGGACCGACGCATTGATCAGCTGGCGTCCCATGCCTTTGCATGTGTGGGGACTGCGCTGCGCCCGGTCTGTGCCTCGGCCATTACGGCTGTGGGTATTAGGACCCTGCTTAGAAGTATCCTTGATGGTGCCCCTGATGATGTGTCTAGTGAGGAGTTTAACGCACTCTCTCGTTGTGAGGTTATTCTTAGTATACAGTACGTCCTGCTCCAGATAGATTACTTACACTTGGGTTATCCTCCGCCAGATGGCGCTGCACTGCAGAGACATGTAAAACAAGCTTCTCCCGGCCCCTCAAATACCCGGGGACCTCCCACAAATCCCCAGATTTCTCTGCAGTGCTTACTGCGAAGACATGAGATTATCACTCTGTTGCAGGTGAGCGGGGCTATTAAAGCCTGCGGCCCTGTTGGACTATTCCCACCCGTCCTTCGTGTGATGTGCCTCCCAGCCTGGGCTGCGCTGGTCGGGTGAAGGTAGGTGGCACCATGTGTGCTTAAGGAGCCCTGCTCCACCGCAGTCCCCCACCAAAGGGTAGGCGGTATAGGCTGATGGTGAGCCTTTATGGGATGCCCCTCCCACATTATTGTCCCATGCCCCGGTAGCGGTGGGCCCTGTACAAAGGGCCGCCATCCTCCCTCATTCTCCCTGTAGCCTTCGGGGGGGGAAAGAAGGGGGGGGGGTGGATGTCAGTGTATTGTGATTACGTGCATATGGCTTTTTGTAATGTCTGCTTGGACTAGTATATGTGGTGTCAACCGCCGCGCTGACTTGTCTTTTTAATAATTTACAAAGAGGGGGTGCACCGCATATATAAAACAAGTTGTGCTACACTGCACTTAAACAATTAGAGCCAAAACAAATCTTTAGGGTTCAGGGAGAAAAAATTCCCTCTTCCCCCTAGTGGCAGGAGCACCAAAAAAGTCACAACAACAATAGTATAAGTTTCAATGCCTAAAATCACATAATTTTATTAGAAGTAATCCAACACAAACAACACTTAGCACAACAGGATAAAAACAATGCGTCCCCCCTAGATACTTCCAGTGCTGCCCATAGACAGACCTAAATTCCTGGGAAGCTCCCTGTTATTATGCTGGTGGAGTGCAAGTAACTAATGAATTATTGTGCCGGCACAATGGAGGGTCCTGATTATAAACGTTATCCTACCTGGAATTACCCGTTCTAAAGTGACAGTGCTTCAATAAATAAGTGTGCTATAAACTACATCCCCAAATCAATAAAAATACATAAATATCCACAAACACAATATTCTTACAAGTGAGAATTGATGTAATACAAATTAAAATAATGCAATAAATTATTCAAACAATACTATTTAAACATTCAATAAATAATTCAGCCAATTAAAAATTCCTTAGTGATTGAACATACATACAGCACATAAGCCATATGTGTGTGACAAGTGCTGTTGAATGTGACTGTGAAAAACCTGTGGGTTATGGATACTCAAAAGGGTGCAAAGAACAAACTGCCAAATCACATCAGCTTAATGAAATACAAGAGCAAATATAGAAAAGGTATATACAGAACCTTAAGCCTGGCAACAAGGTATACCACCGCAAAAGTATGGAGCAGGGGATCAGCAAAGGGGACACCTACGTTCGCGGCCGCCCGTGCCGCTTCAGAGGGTGAGAAGACAAATCTAACAGACACACATGTTTTATACCTGTCGCCATTTGCACTACACGCCCCACACCGGCCAGCAATGAGACCGGAACGCAGCTGCGTTCCAGGGAAATGCGCCGTCACTCCGTTAGCCGGAAGTGATGCGTTTGTATTATCCCGACCGGGGGGTGAGAGGGGGGGGGGAAGAAGACAAATTTAACACAGGCAATCAAGCGCGGCGCTGCACACGAAAAAGGAGGGGGGGAACCCCATAACACACAGGCTTATTACGCGGCTAAAGAGTATATATTGCTGGCAACAGTGTGGGGCAATTCTAGCAGGCAAGAACACAGGCAAAGAACATGGTTGTGCAAATTAAAACTGGAATACTTGTTATCAGTATAATCACATGAAGGCACTGAAATACTGCTACTTACTGATGATTAATATGCATATCCATATCTGTCTAACTAATGGCTAGTTCAATTCTTAGGGAACAATCCCGATCCTGTCACCATACTTTCAAAAACATGAATCTGTGGACCATAATCATCAGAAATGATTGAGGCAAATTAGGCTATAAAAAATAATAAAAAAAATGTGTGTAACAGAGCCCTGGTGTATCTATCCCTACAGATGGGTCAGACTCTTTGTAAACTGCCAACTGGATACTGTCCAGAGATCAGACAGAGGAGGGAGGGGGGGGGAAAAACAATATCACATGTGGTGACCCACCTTTGAGATGGGGTACAGGTTGCATGCCTGTATGCCACATCTTTTGAATAAGCCTCCTGGCTATAGTGAAGCCTTGCATAAGATGGGTATATTGATACAGTTTACAGGTTTAAAAAAAAAAAAAAAAAAAAAAAAAGAGCATGTTGAGTTGTAAAGGGGTACTCTGCCAGTGTGGGTGTAAGCGGGGCTGGACTCCAAACCGTTCCTCCCAACAAGACAGGCCCCAAAAATTAAACATATAAAGAGCTGGTGCTGGGGCCTTAGGTCTTCAGAGCTCGCGAGCAAGTTCAAAGGGTAGAATCTCCATGTGTGTGTTCCAACATCCTATGTTCCCCTTACTCTAAAAGTGCGCTTGTGATGCCACTCCAAATTGACCAATGTCTGATGATTGTGTCCCCTAGACTGACGAGCAGAGAGGACTTGGACAGCCCTAGAGGGCTGATGTATCGTAGTGAAGCCGGGAAAATAGAAGGCGCCACAACTGCATACCAATGCAACTACGCATTTTTAAAGTAATATATAATCTGGGAGCAAGTTGAAGGACAGATGATGCCCAACACATCGCAGGGTCAATACAGAAACTAATCAGGGCCAGCTGTCTTTGACCCCACATCATAAGGGTGAATGAGCCATACTTCTCTTAGGTATAACAGACACAGCTACAGGATACATACAATAACCACACTATGTAACATGATGGTGAAACGCAAATAGCACCCAGGATTTTCTTTAACCAAGGGCACAGAGGAAGCCAATATCTAACAGGCGAAACATGTCTGCCCAATCGTGAAGGACCAGTGAAACTAATTGATCACTGAGACAGTAGGGAGCAACATATTGTGTATACTTGCCATATAAATAAGAGTTACCCAATGTGGTGAATGAATTTATCTAAATTGTGAAATCATGTATATTATATAATTAATTGAGAGTTTGGACGATATTATGTAAATTTTAATAAGCTTTGTATACAATAAACATTTTTGATTAATTGACGGTGTGGTCCTGGTCAAAAGCGTATCCAAATTCTTTGGGGATTGCCTAAACCCAGACCCAGTAGTGTGCTGAACACGCTTGACCACGTACCAACCAAAGTTTCATCTACATATGTGGGTCACACAACTGGAGGATCCTGTATCAGGCTACTCCACAATTGGAATTACCTGCTTGTCTCTCTCCATTGTGGTTGCATTAAGAAGCGAACCCGCTGTCACTGCCGATTAGACTTCACAAATAGCATGCCACTCACTGTCACCCCCCAACATATTTAATTTGAATAGACTTTAAAAAAAATCATCCTACCTGCATCTACTGCATGTTATGAGCCTTTAAACATCCAAGATGGCGGCTCATGGGGCATCAGGTAGCCTGCAAACAGGAAGTGTCTCTCTGCATTCTGGGATTGCTGTGCTTTACCTGACCCCAGCTCTGCTCTGTCTGTGCACAGCTATAACCCGCTCCCTGCACTTTATCCTGCTCTCCTCTCCTCAGTATGTGATGCTTCAGAGTGAAGATGGCGGCGCCCGTATCCTAGAGTCCTGAACAGAGTTGCAGCCGGTGGGGGAAAGAATAATAAGCAAGTGACTAAAAACTTGAAATATATTAATTTTAGATGCTGGGGTTTGGGTTCTTTCGTTAAATCATGCTGAAGGTCCGGTTAACCCTTTAAATGCCAGCCACGTAAAATTTACGTGGTTGCCTCTCCGTCACTTAAGTGCCAGCCACGTAAATTTTACGTGCCTTCCTTTCCCCAATAACAGTAAAAAAAAGTGTCACTTACCTGACCCCTTGTTCGATCCGGCCGGGTCTCCTCTTCAGCCAGAGGGGCTCCGATCAGCGATTGGGACTCCTCCGGCTGCAGGGGAGGGCCCGGAATAGGGTGCCCCCCCCCCCGTTTCAGCAGTCGCGGGGATTGCCTGCAAAAAAAAAAAAAAAAAAAAAAAGAAATGACAGTTACTCACCTCCACCCCCGCCGGCTCCCGCGGCCTCTCCTCTTCATGGGGGGGGGGGGCTCCGATCACCCCCCCTGGCTCTTCCGTCTTCTGGCGGGGGGCATAACACTAAAGCTGGCCCCTGCGCCCTGTTCTACAAGCCCCCATAGCTGGTCACAGGCTGGTTACGCTGGGTAGGGGGGACCTCACGCCATTTTTTTTTTTTTATTTTTAAGGGTTTTAACCCTTAAAAATCCAAAAAAAATGGGGTCCCCCTCCCTGGGAGGGGGGACCCTATGTCATTTTTTTTTTTTTAAATTAACCCTATGTTACCTGTAATCGAGTAGGTATAAAAGGCTTCCAGCAGTAGCAGGAGAGCAGAAGCCTAAGTGATCAGCGTGGGACACAGGGATGGATGGGAGTTAAGTATTAAAAAAATAATAATAAATAAAAAATAATTTAAAAAAATATATATTTTTTAATAAAGTAATTTTGAAAAAGTGTGTCTGTGTGTTTTTTTTTTTACTTTTAACCCTTTGTGAACTGGTAAGGGGGTCCATGTGACCCCTATACCAGTTCACAAGGCTCGGGGGTCTGGCAAGTCACCTGTGGCTAGTGGGTGACTTGCCATTAACCCCTAGACCCCCCATTACCTGCCTCCCAAAAAAACCCTTATATTCCCCCAAGAAATGGTGCCCCCCCCTTTGAAGGGGGACCCCACACCAATTTTTTTTATTTAACCCTTTATTATGTGGATAGTAGTTGTATTTTATTTGTAAATGTTATTAAGTGCTCTTCTAAGTTTAGGGGATCTCCTGGACAGGAACGGGGGGCTACCGATACATATGTGGTATCATTGTAATAGGGAGAAATGGGGCTTTCACGTGCAATATGGTTTTCTTTAATAAAATGTTTTTGTTAAAATAAAGGAGACAATTTACTTACTTATTTACTACAATTTTTTACTTATTTACTTAAAATATATAAAAAAAGTAGAAAAAATGTTAAAGTCTAAACTCTGCCACAAAAAGAAAATATGCCATTTTTTTGGAAATTCCTGCAAAAATCACACTTAAACATGGCGCAAAATGGTGAAAAATTACCTGTCAGCAGAGGGTGACAAAATCTCAAGTAGGCTGGCAGTTAAAAGGTTACAGGTACCTATGCATGTTGGGTATTGTTCTGCTCGGTGGACCTTGCACTTTCAGATTTAGCTTGTTTTTTCTTATTTGCATATTGATATTTTAGGAAAAGGTGTTTTTTATTAAACCCTGTGCAACCTAAGAATTCTTCGAGATATTACTCCCAGAAAGATGAGCCCACTACAACCAGCTCAGTACGCTTAGAAAGCTTAACATGTGTACTTTCAGGGAATATATGGTTTATCAGGGATATTCCAAATGTAAAGGGTTGTTTTGGTAGAAAAAGCACAAGGTGCGCACTTTGTCTGCAGAGCTGAAATTTTGAAGTAAAATTACCGTTATGGGCATGCTTTTCTTTGGGGTGTTTGGCAACTCTCTCCTTGACAGAACCTATGCATGCTGGGTATTGTTCTGTTTGGGGGATTTTGCTTTTTCAGTTTTTTTAGGAAAATGTGGTTTTGATTCTGTTTTTTTATTAATTTTTAGGGAAACCCTGTGTAACCAAAGAATACATTGAGGGATTACTTCCAGAAAACTGCACCTATGTCAACAAGCCTGGTACGCCTAGAAAGCCTGAGGTGTATACTTCTAGGGAATATATAGTTTATTGGGGTATTTCAAAAGTAAAGGGTTGTTTTTCTTGAAAAACTGCAAGGTGTGCATATTGCATAGCATAGTTGTATTTTATCTCAAAATCTCCTAAAGCGTTGTTTCAGTTTGGGGGAGTCTCCTGGGCAGGAAAGGGTGTCTACCTATACATATGTGGTACCGCTGTAACCGGGAGAAATTGGGGTTTCACACAAAATAAGATTTTATTGACAAACTTACATTTTTTATTACAAAAAACACTACAAATTGTAAAAAATATATATATTTTTTTTTATTTTTTGCACAATTTTCACCCCAAAATATTGGGAATACACTTAGAAAATGACAAACAAGACATTTCATGTTAAAGCCCAGGCTCTGCTGAAAAAAACAATATATAATTTTCCTGGTAAATCCCTGGAAATCCCTTCAAAAATCACAGTTGAACATGGGGAGCGCAAAATAGTGCAAAATGGTCTGGCAACAAAGGGTGACAAAATCTCCAGGAAGGCTGGCACTTAAAGGGTTAAAGGAGCCTAGTGCTTGTTTTCACCAGAGGGGCCACTAGATGGCAGCGGACCATTATAATTCTTTTAATTCTGTAGATCCAAATAGTCGTCATCTAAGCCTAAGTAACCAGGGAAGAGAAAATTAACAAATTCAATACATAATTGCCTTATCATAGCAAATAGTAACATAGTTCCATTAAATAGTAACATAGTTCCATTAAATAATCTATATATAATAATAACAATTTTTCAAATGTAAATACAATTATATAAACTTCATCATGTAGAAATGATATTTTTCTCTTCCATCCAGTCCAGGCCGTCCAAATATCTCACGATTGGGTGTTTGCCTCTAGAGGGCGCTTGACTGCCTCCCAGCCCCCTATAAAGGCAGCTGCCCCTCTATCATTCCCCAGTTGTTCATCTTGCAGTTTGGCTGCATAAGATCGTTGGCACTCTCTCTCAGATTTTGGCAGCAGAGCGGGGCCGCCTAGCCCGTTGGCCGCTGCAGGACTCTATTCCCATGGATCTCTTCTGACCCATTCCTGCCTCCCAGCCTTTGGCTGCTTCTAGCATCCGTGACGGTAGGGTGAACGCCGGGGTCTGTGGCATTTGGCAGAGCACATGCCCTGGGCCGCAGAACTCTGGTCTCTGACCTCCTTACTCACCTCCCTGTGTTCCCCCATCAGTGTGCCTGGGGCGCGCGCCCTCTCACGGCGGTCACGCCCCGCGGGCCTCCTCCGCACCACCGTGTGCGGCGCTGTCTGAGGTGTAAGACGGAGGGAGGGTGCCCGTCCCCTGAGGATTTTTCCAGAAAGCGCGATTGTGGCCAGACGCACTGCTGCTACTGCTGCTGTGCTGGGAGCCAGGTGCTCAGGCCTTCCTTGCTGCAGATGGTGATCCATCCTGTCGGTTGCGGTGTCGTGAGTCCCTCTTTTGATTATTGTTGCACATTTGCCATATGTATTTTATGTTAAGGCTGACATGGGGCCTCTCTCTCTTTTTTTGTTTAGATCGTGGACTAAGATTGAGGGTTGTGGTTCCTCCCAGTCCCCCTTCTTAATAAGAGGGATTGATTATTAGGCTTAGGCCTTTAGCGTCTAGTAGCCTTATTGAATTTTACTATTCTTAATCACCATAATGGAGGCATCAGGGGATAGTGAGCTGGGGGCCCTATTTGGGCAGGACAGGCTATGCCCCTTGTGCAGAAGGAATCCTCTGGGCAGATTCAGCACTATTTGTCCCACTTGCGCCAGAGGCATTGTTTTTGGACCATGAGCGGGCGGTCGCCTCTGACCCTAGCCCTGTATTACCTTCGGCCTCTCCGGACCCTCCGCTGCTGCATTCAGCCCCTAGTGAAGGGGGAGCCAGCAATGGGTCTCATACTGATTTTGCGCATAGGCTGGCTAGTCTCGAGAAGCAGATCTCGTTGACAGCTCCTAAGAAAGCCTCGAGTAAGAAGCGGCATCAGCTTGGCTTCTGCGGAGGAAGGTGAGTTGCCAGATGATTCACACTCAACGGTGGAATATTCCGCTGGCGATGACAGCATCTCTGGTTCCTCCTCGGACACGAGTATTCTTGTCTCCCGGATCATACGGAGAGTTTGCTCTCTTCCGTGTTTGATACCCTACATATTGTTCCCCCCAGAGCGGCTAAGAGGAAGCAGGGTGATTTATATTCTAAGCATACAGTACGTCCTGCTACAATATAATACTTACACCTGGGTAATCCTCCACCAGAGGGCGCTGTTCACTGCAGACATGCAAACACAGGCTCCTCCCGGCCCTTCATATACCCAGATTTCTCTGCAATGCTGACTGCGAAGACATGAAGTATCAACTCTCTCGTAGGTGAGCGGGGCTATTACAGCCTGCGGCTCTGCGGGACTATTTCCACCCGTCCTCTTCGATAAAGATGTGCCTCCCTGCCTGGGCTGCGCTGGTCGGGTGAAGGTAGGCAGCACCTCGTGTGCTCACGGAGCTACGCTCCACCGCAATCCCCCACCATAGGGTAGGCGGTTTAGGCCGATGGTGAGCCTCTAATAGATGCCCCTCCCGCATTGTTGCCCTGCCCCTCATAGCGATGAACCCTGGGTGCAGGTTCGCTTCCCCCTCGCTTCCTCCCGTAGCTCGGGGGCAAAGAAAGGGGTGGGGGGGTATGTGTGTGGCGGTCCCAGCGTAATGTTATCACGTTTATGGCTGTTGACCTTTTATTTAAACTCGGGTGTCAGTGCCGCGCTCCTTGCTCCGCATAAACCTTGTCTGGTTGCGCGTGTGTGTGTCAGTTCATTACATAAGTGTGCAGCCCAGGCGGCAGCATCATTCTCTAGTGTGAGAGCAATCTACTTGATTACACTATGTGTGTCCTATCCACTACTATCTTTGACATTGCGCTGGTTAGAGCTTCGCGCTCTTTGGGGGAGGCGGGGACTTGGCATGACGCGCCCCGCGTCACTGCCAGATCAGGCCCGCCCCTCGAGGTTCGCTTGGCGCCATTTTGACGGTCTTCGCGCGCGCGTGGTTGCGATCCATCTCCTCCCTTGGTCATGTAAGTGCCCTCCCGGGCGGTTTTTTTGTTCCTATGATTTTTTATTGCGGCTGCGCATGGCACTGACACCCCCCTCTTATCCCCTTTATGTCTTTCAGACGCCAAGATTTCGGTGGCTTCTCCCGGCCTGACACATATTATAGCTGGTTCACATAAAAAATTCTCCCACATTCCTAGCGGGTCTTGGGGCATCCAGGGTTGCCTATTGCGTAAATCCCAGCGGGCATTCTGCTCAGATAATCACCATATGGAGGCATCTCAGAATTATGTACCCGGGGTCCCTCTGGGACATGTCCGGCTGTGTACAGTGTGTGGTCAGCCCCATGCTGCTGCTGACAGAGCACGGGTCTGCGGACCGTGTGCTGAACAGGCACTGACCCTGCCATCAGGTTTGCCAGTGGCTGCACCTCACTTCAATACACCTGTCTCCCCGGACCTAAATCTCACTCCTGATGAGTCTCACTCGAGCGGGGATGACGAACAAGTCATGCCGCGCAGGCTGCCTACGGCTGAGCAGGTGTTGTCTAGTTTGGCGGAGCGCTTGGGCCCTGGAAAGAAGCGGTCCCTGACGCCTCCTGGTTCTCCGGTTCCTAATGATACTGATGAATCTGCTGCTATGCAGGACCTTGACCCTTCTGATGATGGTGAGCTATTCTCTGATTCGGGCTCCTCGGATGAGATGCCCTGGAGCCGTGATGATTCTGGGCCCGGTTCTTGGGGCCTGTGTGACACAGATGAACTACTTATTAAGATCTTTGAGGTTTTGACTATTTCCCCTCCTGGAGAGGCTCCCAAGCCTAAGAAAGAGAGCTTCCACACAGCGCTGCCGCGCTTGGAATTCCTGGAACAGGAGCATTTCCAGAATCTTATATCCCAAGAATGGGAATCGCCTTGTAAACTTAAAGGGGTCCCAAGGGTCTGGGATGGGAAGTACCCTTTCCCTCCTGATGTGGTTAATTTTTGGTCAGCACCTCCTGTGGTGGATGCACCGATTATAGAGGTTACTAACCCTCCCTTCATGACTGCTCCTTATTACCGTACCCTTCGGGATGCTGAGGACCGGCGCATTGACAGATTGGCTTCCCACGCCTTTTCGTGTGCAGGGACGGCTCTTCGCCCGGTCTGCGCCGCGGCCATCACTGCGGTGGCCGCCAGGACTCTCATTAGAAAACTACTTGATCACCGACCTGAGGACCTTCCCTGGGAGGTATTTAATGCACTCTCAGACTGTGATGTGTTTGTGAGGTTTATCCTCTCAGCGCTGGATGACACCATTAAGATGTGCGCTAGAACCTCTGCCCTTGTGGTAGCTATTCGCCACCTGGTCTGGCTGCGACAGTGGGGTGCTGACGATGATACGAAAAAGGCTCTCACTGGTCTTCCTTTCAGAGGACGGCGTCTATTTGGGGCCTGTTGGACCTTTTTGGAAAAAAGGGTAAGGCACCCCTACACAGAAGGCCGTCTAGGCCTCCTCGGGGCAGGGACACCCCTCCCTACGTTAGTGTCAAACGCGAACCTGAGGTGTGCTTCCAACTTTTCGGAATGGATTTCCGCCACGGGGTGGGCAGGCAACGCCCTGGGCCTTCTGGCAGGGCTAAGTCCAAATCTGCCAAGACTTCCCAAGCATGAAGGGACGCCCTCGCCCTTCTGGGCGAGGGGCCTGCCACAGCACCTGACTCCTATCTGGGAGCGTATCTTCTCCTTCTGGTGGTTCCAGGAGGTAGTTCCCCTGGACACAGGATAGAATTTGCTGGGCGGTCCCTCTGAGGTTGTCAGGGTGCTTCTAGCCCCTGTTTTTTTTCCCCTCAGGAGTTGGTGCAGGCCGTACTCGGCCTGCAGGGTCTGGGCTTACTTGCAGGTTGCCCTTAACAGAATGGGGCGATGGCCTCTATGTTAACCTTTCTCTTTCCCTCGAATTGATGAGGCGGTCTGGGCCATACTAGCCTATGGTAGGCTTGGCAATTCTACACTCACAGGTAGCCCCTGTATGTTATCTCTGTCTTGGGGGGGCTTCCGGCCTCCTGTGGAGTTCTAGATCCTTTTAGTTCCCCCTGTGTCTTCTGGACACCGAGACCTTTACTAGTCAGTGTTGAAGGACCAACTCTGTGGATTGGGGCCTTATTTTTGGCCTCTCTTCTGCTCCCAAGCTACTCACCAAGGTGTGGATGGGGGTTATGTCTCTGACATGCCGGTGGGACGTCCGCACTAGGACCTACCGGATGGTCCTTCCTTACTTCCCAATCTCTACGTCAGACCGCGTAGGTTAGTCGGCCGGCGGTGTCCCCTGGGAGTTACTGGATGGGTGCTCAGTCACCTCAATCCCTCATGGTCCCTTATCCGCTATCTCCATTCCTTGGATTCGGTTCAGGCTTGAGCCTTCTTCCTTGGCAACAAGTGGACTCCTGGTTACGGGGGCTCTGTCCCTCTTCGCTGACATTTTACTTTCACCAGGCAGGATTGCAGCTGGTGGGCCCGTTGGTGGCGTATCAGATGATGTCCCTTATATACAGAGCCTTGGGCTCTTCGGCACAGTAGGTTAGTAGGTTATTGATCCTAGATGAGGTTCCAGCACCCTGGGAGCTAGGTCTGTGCTCATTCCCCTTTGGTACGGTGGTTCCTCTTGAGCTGGTTATATTCAAGGACCCTGTCAGGGGGCACCCCCTTCTTTGCTTGCATGTTCCTGTGAATGGTCACCTTGGGTACCAAGTCTCGCAGGTTGGCGGGGGGGGGGATTTCTTCCAAAACCCCCCCGTGGTTCCTAGGTAGGGTCCGTTAGAGGGTCCATCTTACCTACTGGCTTGTTAAAACATTAAGCCTTTAGTTGACTCTATACTGCTGGACTTCTCCTCTTCAGGACCTGTCTATTTGGGGACTCTTGGCCTGTTGGAAGACAATGGCCTGATTTATTATTGGTCTGGAGCTTGAAGCAGGATGATTCTCCTGGAAGGTTCCTGATCCTGTTCTGGGTGGGGGTCTACGTCCCCTGCTCCTCAGTGGTATTCGCTCCAATGGATCTTTCAGTGGCAGGTTGTGCTATCCTGGTGTCCCTCTGAGAGCCAACTAGGGTGGCTCTGTTGGGTCTCGCTAATATCACAGGGGCTCTGCCTTTGTTTTCACTGCCCCAGAATATTCTGACTCTGGTCATGGGGGGCTTAGAAATTTATGTCTTCTCTTCATTCACCCTGCTATGTGGGGTTCTGCGCACGGTCGTGCTGATAAAGAGACCCGTGAGATTGATGGCCCCTGGGTGTCCTAGTGAATTGTGGTTCGCAGATGCTTCTGCTTCCTGTACGCTCTCTCAGGAGTGCGGTTCTGCCCTTGTCAGGCTCCTTCTTATGTCGTCCCAATCTACAGACTCTAGTCTGAGGGCTTGACAGCTGATTCATTCTCCCCTTTGGAGACGGGTTTATCTTCTGGGTGACGTGGTCTATGGGGGGCTAGGAGCAAGCTGCCTTGGCTTCTTCTTCCTCCGTCTATTGTGGGTTTTGGTGGACCCATATTGATTGGCATGAGTCTTGATCTCTCCCCTGTTGGACGTTCTCGGTTCCCAGGGTTCTAGAGTTGTTACAGCATAGGTTGGGGTTGGCTCCCCATCTGGGTACTCTGAAGGTTCAGGTTCTGTCCTGTCTGCCTTCCTGTAGAGGTCTGGTTCGGTCTTCCTTGTTAGGAGTTCTCTTGGGGATTGCTCAGGGGCATCTCCCAAGTAGTTCTATGGTCCCTGTTGGGATCAATTTTCATTCTGTTTGCCCTGCGGATTGTTCCCTTGGGACTTATTCTGGATGCTGTCTGAGCTGTTTTGTAGTTCAAGTCGCCCCTCCGGGGGCTGTTGCTTCAATCAGACGTGTGCCTGAGAAGGTGGCTCTGATTACTTAGCCCTCGTTCATTATATATGTATATATACACACCATGATGTGGTGATATTCCGCCTTACGCCGGACCCTTTTGTCCAAGGTGGTGTTTTATGATCATTCTTTAAGTCCCTTTAGTCTGCCTATGGGCCTTATTCTTAGTAATACATTCCCTCAACAGGTGTTGAAATTTTCCTGGTTGTTTCTTGTCCCTTAGGGGGACTGATGCCCTTTCGGGTCTGCGGGCGCCTCCATATGTATGCGCCTGGTCTTGTTTGCTTCCAGGGCCTATGCGCCCTTTGGACTGATCTTATTTGGATGCTTTGCCTTCCTGGTCCTGAGTAAAGGTTTCGGCTTCTTGCTGATCCTTGTTAGTGAAGGGGTCAGTATCCCCACCTGTCTTGCGGGTGACCAGTTTCAATTCCCCGTTGGGGAGAGTTCTAAGTTTAACCAAGGCTTCTGTTGCCCTTGGGCTGGTTAGGCCGTTACACTGGCCTATTCCTTTAGGGGGGAAGAATCTCCCTCTCTTTTTTTATTCTGTTCCATTGGTGTTTGGGTACCTTTGGCCCTTCAGCACTAGGTTTTCTGTTGAATACGTTGCTAGACCGCTGCTTGGGTCTGTTCATACCTCTTCAAAGGTTTTGTTATGAGATTGACGTTAGAGCCTTTGCTCATGTCGTACTTGGTAGCAACGTTTTGCAGGTGACAGCGCCTTTACTGTCCTACTTCATGGACACTGCTATTGGATGTCCCACGTGTAAGTATTATATTGGAGCAGGACGTACTGTATGCTTAAAATAATACAATTCTGTGAAATACTCACATGTAGAATTGGTATTATACGCATACAGTACGTCCTGCTCCACCCCACCCTGGTTTTACATTTTCTGGATCCCCTGTATGGTGATTGTTATCATTACTATTGTTACCAGTTTGGTGGTTGATTTCTCCCGGCTTTTTTTCTCACTGCTTTTCAGTACTGGAGATTTGTGAGAGGTCCCTGGGTATATTAAGGGCCGGGAGGAGCCTGTTTTTGCATGTCTGCAGTGAACAGCGCCCTCTGGCGGAGGATTACCCACGTGTAAGTATTATATTGGAGCAGGACGTACTGTATGCGTATAATACCATTTCTACAGGTGAGTATTTCACAGAATTGTATTTTCGGCCTGAGAGGCAAAGACAGGTCTTCCCGAAGCAGCCTCACTCTTCCAACATGATCCTTAAGGAATGGGAAAGGCCTAACAAATTACTGTCGCTCTCTAAGGGCCTGGATAGGCGGTACCCCTTTCCTGTTGAATTGGTTCGGTTATGGTGTCACCCTCCCGAGGTTGATCCTCCCATGTCAGGCTTGTCCAATACCACTGTTATGCCGTCGCCTGATAATGCTTTCTTACGTGACCCTGCAGACAAACGCATGGATCAGCTGGTCTGCCATGCGTTTACCTTTGCTGTAGCCCTCTTTCGCCCAGCGTGTGCCTCTGTAATCGTCTCACTAGCCAACAGGAGAAAGGTGAGACACCTTGTGGCTAGAGCTAAGGCTCGCAAGTGGGCTGAGAAGTGTAAGGAACTCAAGGCTTGCTTGGATTTCATTGGCTTTGTTGTTACTGCCATGGATGATGTGGTCAGGCTTGGCGCCAAAATTTCGGCCTTGCTTGTTGCCCTACGCCGCTCGCTCTGGTTTAAGCAGTGGTCGGCTGATGCGGCTGCCAAGAAGTCCCTCACAAGTCTACCTTTTTTGGGAAGCCGGCTGTTTGGGGAGCGCCTGGACCTTCTGGTCAAGGATGGTAGACTCCCTCAGAGAAGGAAGCCTGCTCGGTCCTTTCGGAACCCCTCTTCTTATCGGTCCTTTCGAAGAGGAAGAGGATCTTCGTTTGGTGGCCGCAGAGATACCAGGGGGCAGAGGTAGGTCCCGCAGCCGACCCAACTCCTCCTGGGGAGGTAAGTCCAAATCCCCTGCCAAGCCCACTCAGGCATGAGGGGGCGCCCTCGCCCATCAACGTGGGGGGACGGCTTCTGTTGTTTTCTCAGATCTGGAGGTGGCATGTCTCGTATCGGTGGATTCAGGAGGTAGTGTCTTCCGGTTACAAGATAGAGCTGGCAGCCAGGCCACCCTCAGAATTCCTCCGTTCAAGGATATCCCGAAACTCAAGCTTTGAGAGCGGCTGTTCAACACCTCCTGTGGATAGGTGTGATTTGCCCTGTACCCCGGCAGGAACAGGGTCAGGGATTCTACTCCAACCTGTTCATGGTTCCCAAGAAGGAAGGAACACTACATACACTGGACCTGAAGGGTCTCAACAGGTTTGTAAGAGTCAGACATTTCCGCATGGAAACATTGCGGTTGGCGGTGAGATCGCTTCGGCCTGGCGCCTTCATGACCACGGTGGACATCTGGGACGCTTATCTGCACATCCCGATTTTCCAGGGACATCAGAAGTTCCTGAAGTTTGCGCTGGAGGATCAACATTACCAGTTTGTAGCATTCCCATTTGGGATATTCTCAGCCCCCCGTGTGTTCACCAAGGTGCTGGCAGGCATGATGGCTATCCTGAGGAGTCAGGGTATTCATGTGTTACCCTATCTGGACGACTTTCTGATTTCGGCCCGGTCCCTTCAGTAGGCCGAGAGCAATACTCGGACGGTGCTGTCAACCCGGGAAGCCTTTGGTTGGGTAATCAATTGCCCCAAGTCGTTTATCACTCCCTCAACAGTGAGATCCTTCCTGGGAATGACGATAGAGACCGCTCAGGTCAAGGTTTTTCTGCCACAGCAGAAGGTTTTCGGTCTACAGACGCAGGTGCAGGTCTTGCTGTCTTGTCAGCAGCCGTCGGTACGTCTGGGGATGAGATTGGTGGGCCTAATGGTGTCATGCTTCGAGGCAGTACCCTTCGCCCAATTTCACATGAAACCCTTTACAACTGAACCTGCTGACCGGCTGGAATCGGGCGCAGGAATCACTGGAACAAAGCTTTTCGCTGTCCCCCCTGGCAGGCAGTCCCTCTTGTGGTGGTTGGACTCCCGGAACCTGCTGGTGGGCAAGTCCTTTCTGACTCCCCATTGGGAGATAGTCACCACGGATGCCAGTCTGACAGGCTGGGGAAGCGTTTGGCAGACCCAGAAAATCCAGGGTCAGTGGGATCCGCAGGAGAACCGTTTACCCATAAATCTCTTGGAGCTGAGAACAATCCGGTTGGTTCTTCTACGCTTGACTCCCCATTTAAGAGGCCGTGCGATCCAGGTTCGCTCGGACAATCAGACTGCTGTCGTCTACATCAACCACCAGGGCGGGACTCGGAGCAAGAGGTCCCTCAAGGAGGTAACACAGATTCTGACTTGGGCAGAGGAGAATGTTCCCTGCATCTCGGCGGTCTACATCCCCGTGGGGGAAAACCAGGAGGCAGACTCCCGAAGCAGGAGTTCCTTGCACCTGGGGGAATGGTCCCTCAGCAGTGAGACCTTTCAGGCTCTGTGTGTCCGCTGGGGTCAGCCGGACGTGGATCTGTTTGCATCCAGACACAATGACAAGCTCCCAAGGTTCGTCTTCCTCTCAAGAGATCCTCTGGCTATTGCAGCAGACGCTCTGGCGATTCCTTGGACGGAGTTAAAATTTCTGTATGCATTCCCTCCGTTTCCGCTCCTGGGCAGAGTGCTGCGCAAGATAGCCCAGGAAGGGGTACCAACCATCCTGGTGGCTCCCCGCTGGCCGAGAAGGAGTTGGTTTGCAGACATAAGACTCGATTCAGAGAGACACAAAAAACGTCCGTTTTAGTGCCGTTGTCGTATCATTTTCAAAAGTTCCCGCTCTCGTATGAATGTGCGAGCAATTCTATGCATGCCTTGTAAACCTTCTGTAAAGTTTCTGTCCGCTCGTATGTCAGAGTACGAGTACGAGGATGTCATTTTCCATCGAGACTTTTCAGATTCATTTTCTCAGGTAAAAACGTAGCCTTTCGTTTTTTTCCCTTTTCCCATCGTATCCTCACACAAATCCTTTTCGTTTCCCGATACATTCTGTTTCACTTTTTCCAAAAATAATCGTCCAGACGGAATCCTTACGATCTTGCGCCTGCGCACTACAAACTTAACTCATTAAAGTGCTTGCATACATAATTTAACTCCCATCACTTCTACTACAATGTTTAGCTAAACCACTTAGCGCTATCCTGGCTCTTCCCTTTTGATCCCTTAACCCTTTAAACGCCAGCCACGTAAATTTTACGTGGCTGCCTCTCCAACAGTTAAACGGCAGCCACGTAAAATTTACATGCCTGATTTTCCCCAGAAATAAAAAAAAAAGTAAAAATAAAAGACACTTACCTGACCCCTCGTTCGATCCGGTCGGGTCTCCTCTTCAGCCAGAGGGGCTCCGATCGCCCATCGGGGCTCCTCTGGCTGCAGGGCCCGGAACAGGGTGCCCCCCCCCCCGTTTCAGCAGCCGCCCGGTTTCCTGTAATAAAAAAAAAAAATGACAGTTACCTACCTTTGTCCCCGCCGGCTCCTGCAGGCTCTCCTCTTCACGGGGGGGGGGGCTCCGATCCCCCCTCCCTGCTCTTCTGTCTTCTGGAGGGGGCATAATCCTCTGATCGCCTGCCTCCCCCCTCCTCTGCCCAGCCGTCACTGACAGCAGATCGCCGCGGGACACAGAAGATGAAGATCGGAGGTGAGTAAAGTAAAACTTAGTTATTTTCAAAAACGTGTGTGTCTTTTTTTTACCTTTTAACCCTTTGTGAACTGGTAAGGGGTCCATGTGACCCCTTATACCAGTTCACAGGGCTCAGGGGTCTGGCAAGTCACCTGCGCTAGCGGGTGACTTGCCATTAACTCCTGGCCCCCCAAATTACCTGCCCCCCCAAAGCCCAGGGGGGGGCAGAAGAGCCGTGGCCCTAGGCTATGACGGCTTGTAGCCGCAGGGCCAGGGGCCACTAAAGCTGGCCCCTGCGCCCTGTTCTACAAGCCCCCATAGCTGGTCACAGGCTGGTTATGCTGGGTAGGGGGGACCTCACGCCATTTTTTTTTTTGGATTTTTAAGGGTTTTAACCCTTAAAAATCCCAAAAATAAAATGGGGTCCCCCTCCCTTTCAAGGGGGACCCTATGTCATTTTTTTTTAATTAACCCTTTGTTACCTGTAACCCACCAGGAGAGCAGAAGCCTAAGTGATCAGCGTGGGACACAGGGATGGATGGGAGATAAGTATTAAAAAAAAATAATTAAAAAAATATTTTTTTTTAATAAAGTTTTTTTTAAAGTGTGTCCCTGTGTGTTTTTTTTTTTTTTACTTTTAACCCTTTGTGAACTGGTACGGGGTCCATGTGACCCCTATACCAGTTCACAGGGCTCGGGGGTCTGGCAAGTCACCCCAAGAAATGGTGTCCCCCCACCCTGTGAAGGGGGACCCCACACCAAATTTTTTTTTATTTAACCCTTTATTATGTGGATAGTAGTTGTATTTTATTTGTAAATGTTATAAAGTGCTCTTTTCAGTTTATGGGATCACCTGGACAGGAACGGGGGGCTACCGATACATATGTGGTATCATTGTAATCGGGAGAAATGGGGCTTTCACATGCAATATGGCTTTCTTTAATAAAATAAATGTTTTTGTTTAAAATAAAGGAGACAATTTAAAAAATATATATTTATTTATTTATTTGAAAATATTTAAAAAAGTAGAAAAAATACAAACAAGACATTTCATGTTAAAGCCTAAACTCTGCCACAAAAAGAAAATATGCCATTTTCTTGGAAATTCCTGCAAAAATCACAGTTAAACATCACGCAAAATGGTGAAAAATATCCTGTCAGGAGAGGGTGACAAAATCTCATGTAGACTGGCAGTCAAAAGGTTACAGGTACCTATGCATGTTGGGTATTGTTCTGCTCGGGGGACCTTGCGCTTTCAGATTTAGCTTGTTTTTTCTTATTTGCATATTGATATTTTAGGAAAATGTGTTTTTTATTCTGCTTTTTTATACATTTTTTTGTGAAATCCTGTGCAACCTATGAATTCTTCGAGATATTACTTCCAGAAAGATGAGCCCACTACAACAAGCTGGGTACGCTTAGAAAGCTTAACATGTGTACTTTCAGGGAATATATGGTTTATGGGGGATATTCCAAATGTAAAGGGTTGGTTTGGTAGAAAAAACACAAGGTGCGCACTTTGTCTGCAGAGCTGAAAATCTGAAGTTAAATTACCGTTATGCGCATGCTTTACTTTGGTGTGTTTGGCAACTCTTTCCTTGACAGAACCTATGCTATGTTGGGTATCATTCTGTTTGGGGGATGTTGCTTTTTCAGATTTTCTGTTTTTTTCTGGTTTGCATATAGGTTTTTTTAGGAAAATGTGGTTTTGATTCTGCTTTTTTATTCATTTTAGGGAAACCCTGTGCAACCAAAGAATACATTGAGGGATTACTTCCAGAAAACTGCACCCATGTCAACAAGCCTGGTATGCCTAGAAAGCTTGAGGTGTGAACTTCTAGGGAATATATAGTTTGTGGGGGGTATTTCAAATGTAAAGGGTTGTTTTTCTTGAAAAACTGCAAGGTGCGCATAGTGCAAAGCATAGTTGTATTTTATCTGAAAATCTCCTAAAGCGTTGTTTCAGTTTGGGGGAGTCTCCTGGGCAGGAAAGGGTATCTACCTATATATATGTGGTACCGCTGTAACCGGGAGAAATTGGGGTTTCACACGCAATAAGATTTTATTGACAAACTTACATTTTTTATTACAAAAAAACACTACACATTGTAAAAAATAGTTTTTTTTTATTTTTTTGCACAATTTTCACCCAAAAATATTGAGAATACACTTAGAAAATGACAAACAAGACATTTCATGTTAAAGCCCAGGCTCCGCTGAAAAAAACAATATATCACTTTCCTGGGAAATCCCTGGAAATCCCTTCAAAAATCACAGTTGAACATGGGGAGCGCAAAATAGTGCAAAATGGTCTGGCAACAAAGGGTGACAAAATCTCAAGGTAGGCTGGCGGTTAAAGGGTTAAAGCTCACCCTAACCACTTAGCGCTATCCTGCCTCTTCCCTTTTGATTCCTTAAAGCTCACCCACATCACTTAGCGCTATCCTAGCTCTTCCCCTTTGATCCCTTGATGCTCACCCAAATCACTTAGCGCTATCCTGGCTCTTCCCTTTTGATCCCTTAAAGCTCACCCAAATCACTTAGCGCTATCCTGCCTCTTCCCTTTTGATCCCTTAAAGCTCACCCAAATCACTTAGCGCTATCCTGCCTCTTCCCTTTTGATCCCTTAAAGCTCACCCAAATCACTTAGCGCTATCCTGGCTCTTCCCTTTTGATCCCTTAAAGCTCACCCAAATCACTTAGCGCTATCCTGCCTCTTCCCTTTTGATCCCTTAAAGCTCACCCAAATCACTTAGCGCTATCCTGCCTCTTCCCTTTTGATCCCTTAAAGCTCACCCAAATCACTTAGCGCTATCCTGCCTCTTCCCTTTTGATCCCTTAAAGCTCACCCAAATCACTTAGCGCTATCCTGGCTCTTCCCTTTTGATCCCTTAAAGCTCACCCAAATCACTTAGCGCTATCCTGGCTCTTCCCTTTTGATCCCTTAAAGCTCACCCAAATCACTTAGCGCTATCCTGCCTCTTCCCTTTTGATCCCTTAAAGCTCACCCAAATCACTTAGCGCTATCCTGGCTCTTCCCTTTTGATCCCTTAAAGCTCACCCAAATCACTTAGCGGTTAGGTTCTTCTTCCATTTTCGGTCCCTAAAACTTACCCAAATCACTTAGCGGTTAGGTTCTTCTTCCATTTTCGGTCCCTAAAACTTACCCAAATCATTTAGCGGTTAGGTTCTTCTTCCATTTTCGGTCCCTAAAACTTATCCAAATCACTTAGCGGTTAGGTTCTTCTTCCATTTTCGGTCCCTAAAACTTACCCAAATCACTTCACGGACATCACAATCTTGATTTAGAAATATGTCCTTGTCCCTTTGTTTTGTGTAAATGTATTAGTGCAAATAAATGGAACACCATTTTTTGGTTAATATTTTTTTTTTTATTATTCAACTGCCATTTTTTGTGGCATTTTTAAATTTGGTTAAAAATGTTTAATTTTTTTTTTTAAAAGGTAAAATAACTATATACAATTTTTTTAAAAAAAGAATAAAAACTATATACAAATATACAGGGCCAGGAACCAGGACACTACTCTTCCTCTTCTGTTGTCCCCAACGTGTCACGCATCGCCTGCAGATCGGCCACCAACTCAAGGACCCTCCGATTCATGTCAGCCAGTCTTTGTGGTCCCTGGAACAAATTTCGGCACAAATATTATTGGGAGAACAATACATGTTTCTCACCTGTGGATTTAATGTATTTAAGTTAACAAATTAACTATAAGCCACATATGTCATTCTTGCAAGTCATTAAGCTAATGAAGTGGCCACAGGTCATTTGGGCTAGTCATTAAGCTAATGAAGTGGCCACAGGTCAGTTGGGCAAGTCATTAAGCAAATGAAGTGGCCACAGGTCAGTTGGGCAAGTCATTAAGCTAATGAAGTGGCCACAGGTCACTTTTATATTGCCATTGACTAGGGCATTATGTATTTGTGTGTTCATGTGAAGTTACACATAAATGGCAATAATGGCATGACTACTTACTTGGTTGGTGGCCGAGAGATGGCTCGTTGGGGACAACACGATGATGTCCTGGTTCCTGGCTCTGCTGTGAAGAAGTGCCTGTAGAAACATGGGCAATATGGTTAGTTTGGATGTCTGATTCAGCAGTCCTCAAATGTTTTTAGCTAAGTCTGGGTCACATTACTCACCTTCTCCAGGGTCTTGTGGGCCCATATCTGCTGCCTCCTCAACCACTACCTCACCCGCACCCGAAGCATCTAAAAATACAGAATGAAGGAATCAGTTTGGTGATATCAGGAGCTAGCATGTATATGTGTGTGCGTAGACATGATGCGTGACATACTAGAGGCTCCCGCATGCGTGGCAGGGTACGACTGCCTTCCCACGCTGTGCCGCCCCTCCTCTGTTGTAAGGTCCAGGGGCTGGTCTGAGGACCCCACAGAGGAGGGGTAGGCCCGTCGCCCTTGAGATCCACCACCTTCACTCACAGCTGCAGAATCATGCAGCACTGGTCGGCCTGTGCGCCTCTGGGTGTGGCGAATACGGTAATCCATTTCCAACACTACCAAAGAAAAGGCATTATAAATAAAAGTCCTAACTTCTGTCGTAGTTACATCTTGCATGCGATCGCTATGTACTTACTTGGGAAATGGATCCCGAAAAACCTCCGCACCCGGGGCATGTGCATTCTTTTCAGGTCCGACCAATGCTGCATGATCTGTGTGTGGGTGAAAGTGGTGTCGGTCTGGTGTTGGATCTCCACGATGATCTCCAGGGCAACGTTTTGTTTTTCAAAGGAGTTGGGCAGGTAGTCGCACCTGCGCTCCAGCATGGTCTACATAACACAAATCAAACATTGCAATAAATTAAACATGCCTATAAATTGCAAAATATACATTTTTAGGGTCAATCACATTAAAACATACCCACACACACTTCTAGGCTAAGTCAACTTTCAAATTTGGCACGTGTGTAGCGTGCGTTTGGGTGTGCATGTATTTTACCCCAATGTGGATCAAATCTCTTACTTCGTGCGCATCCTTAACATGTCGAGCAGCATTTCGATGTCACTTGAAAGGCCTACAAATACACTTACGAGCATGATGATCTCTTCTTGTTGGCGGGTGAAGATAGTGGGCGCCATCTTTCTTCTTCTCGACAGCAGATAAGTAATGCCCCAGCGGTTTCCGGGTTCCGCACATCCGTGCGAACGGCCGGACGTGCGTGTAAGCGAACGCGTAGGCGTCACACGGCGGATCCCTTATTTAAAGGTCCCTGCACACACAGCTCATTCTCTTTGAGAGTCCAGGCAAAATGCCAGCGAAAAAGCAAAGCACACAGAAGAAGCCGACCAAGCGAGCTGACCAGGCCGAGGGCCCAAAAACAAGGTCGCAAGAGGCAAAAGAGAGGCTAAGGCAGCGGCAAAAAAGGAGGTGGCAGCAGCCCAAACAAAGAGCAAGCCAACCAAGGCTGCACCAGCACATGCCCTCCAAACGGGTAAGAGGGGACGAAGCCCCACCCCCACCCTGCCCCACATCCCCCCCCACGTGGCACCAAGGCACTAGCTAAAGGGACAAAGCACAGGCCCAGAAGCCGCAGCAGGGCCCCAAGCCGCAGCAGGGCCCCAAGCCGCAGCAGGCCCAGAAGCCGCAGCAGGGCCAGAAGACGCAGCAGGCCCAGAAGCCGCAGCAGGGCCCCAAGCCCGAAAAGGCAGCCAGGCCAAGGTCCCCCTCCCCACCCGCACGTGGCTACAAAACCAAGCCCAAGAGTGGCCGACCCACCAGCTATGGCTCACCCCAGCCAACGACCTCAAAGGCCCCACAGAGCCACAGGGCCCCAAGCAGCAGCTCCAGCTCCTCCAGACCCTCTCTTCCTCGCCCACATTCTCCTCCGGCACAGGTTGTCATGCATTCCCCCTATGCCACATCTACACCTGCAACTTCAGTGGCCACCCAGCCCCAAACACCCAGTCCCTTTCCCAGTCCAGTAAGATCCACAGCCAGCCTCCAGTCCTTGAGGTCTCCTCCATACCCCCAGGCCAGAATGTCACCCCATTTGCCCCCAAACACTGAGGAGCCACAACCACCCCAAACAGGGCGCACATTGCGCCGAGGCCACTTGAGTGGCCGTTTTGGTGAGTCCCAAACTCTGGCATTGGCTAGTGGGCTCACCTTATATTATGCTGACCTATATGGGAGCAAATCCAAAACTACTAGCAAACAGCGCAAATCTGAGATTTTGGCAGAACTCACCAGACAAGTCAATGCAGCGGGTGACGAACTCAAAGATGTGGAACAGATTTAGCGGAAGATATCGGACCTGAAATATGCCGTACGGAAGAAACAGAATAAACGGCGGCAGTACAGGTACATAGGTTATTTCTTGGTTTTTAGTCTTCTTGTGTATCCATCAGTGCGCTTAATTATGATTACTATGTTTTTCAGCTTACAAACTGGCAGAGGATTCCCCACTAAATTGAGATTTACACAGGCTGAGGAGATGGTGCTGCGCCTGCTACATCCTGTGGCCTTAGAGGGACACTCGGGCCAGCAGGACACGGACAACCCGCCAATTCCAGCAGGTTAGTAATGTGTGAATGACCCAAAAAATGTGTCTTAACTTAAAAATAGGCAGCAAGGCATAGCTAAACACATGGCTCTAGGGCAGGGGTGGGCAATTATTTTTTCCATGGGGCCACATGAGAAACTAAAAATATTGTGGAGGGCCGCTGAGCTATGGGCGTCTAAGCGACGTCTAAGCTCAGCGGCTCTGAGTGCGCTGGCGGCTGCATCTCGAGCTTCCCTCTAACAGGGAGCGCGCCCGCGCTGGCCATTCTCAAATGGCTGACACAGGCACGCGCCCTGCTAGAGGGATAGCGGGCATGCGGCCGCAGCTCGTGCATGCGCCGTTGAACTGGGAAAGAAGGTGAGTTTATGGGCGACCTGGGGGTTTCACACAGCGGGGCATCCCGATTTTGGATGCCCCGCGGGGAGGGGGATCTATAAGATTCCCAGGCTGATAAAGCAGGGTTTTGGTCCACTTCAAACGTTCTGATGTGATAATTTCCCAGCCAATCAGAGAAGCCCTTGGCTTCTGGCAGTCTGGAAGGAGAGCTCATATCAGCTGGGGCAAAGTGTAACAATGGTGGGCAGCAGGAAGGGGGCATGGTGATAGCATGGTGGACAGCAGGAAGGGGGCATGGTGAGAGCATGATGGACAGCAGGAAGGGGGCATGGTGAGAGCATGATGGACAGCAGGAAGGGGGCATGGTGAGAGCATGGTGGACAGCAGGAAGGGGGCATGGTGAGAGCATGGTGGACAGCAGGAAGGGGGCATGGTGAGAGCATGATGGACAGCAGGAAGGGGGCATGGTGGGAGCATGTGGACAGCAAGAAGGGGGCATGGTGAGAGCATGATGGACAGCAGGAAGGGGGCATGGTGGGAGCATGTGGACAGCAGGAAGGGGGCATGGTGAGAGCATGGTGGACAGCAGGAAGGGGGCATGGTGAGAGCATGTGGACAGCAGGAAGGGGGCATGGTGAGAGCATGTGGACAGCAGGAAGGGTGCATGGTGAGAGCATGTGGACAGCAGGAAGGGGACATGGTGAGAGCATGGTGGACAGCAGGAAGGGGGCATGGTGAGAGCATGTGGACAGCAGGAAGGGGACATGGTGAGAGCATGTGGACAGCAGGAAGGGGACATGGTGAGAGCATGGTGGACAGCAGGAAGGGGGCATGGTGAGAGCATGTGGACAGCAGGAAGGGGACATGGTGAGAGCATGGTGGACAGCAGGAAGGGGACATGGTGAGAGCATGTGGACAGCAGGAAGGGGACATGGTGAGAGCATGGTGGACAGCAGGAAGGGGGCATGGTGAGAGCATGGTGGACAGCAGGAAGGGGGCATGGTGAGAGCATGTGGACAGCAGGAAGGGGACATGGTGAGAGCATGTGGACAGCAGGAAGGGGACATGGTGAGAGCATGGTGGACAGCAGGAAGGGGGCATGGTGAGAGCATGGTTGACAGCAGGAAGGGGGCATGGTGAGAGCATGTGGACAGCAGGAAGGGGACATGGTGAGAGCATGGTGGACAGCAGGAAGGGGGCATGGTGAGAGCATGGTGGACAGCAAGAAGGGGGCATGGTGAGAGCATGGTGGACAGCAGGAAGGGGACATGGTGAGAGCATGTGGGCAGCAGGAAGGGGGCATGGTGAGAGCATGGTGGACAGCAGGAAGGGGACATGGTGAGAGCATGGTGGACAGCAGGAAGGGGGCATGGTGAGAGCATGGTGGACAGCAGGAAGGGGGCATGGTGAGAGCATGTGGACAGCAGGAAGGGGGCATGGTGAGAGCATGGTGGACAGCAGGAAGGGGACATGGTGAGAGCATGGTGGACAGCAGGAAGGGGGCATGGTGAGAGCATGTGGACAGCAAGAAGGGGGCATGGTGAGAGCATGTGGACAGCAGGAAGGGGACATGGTGAGAGCATGGTGGGCAGGTACATGGTGAAAAAGAGACAGCAGGCAGGAAGGGAAAACACAAGCAAACTACATAATCTTTCTGAGCAGACTTACTGATGCTCTGGAGCTCCTACTCTGTCCTTCCAAAGTCCCCAGGTCTGTATCACCTGCTCATCGGGTCTGGCTTCCTCAGAGGAAGGGAGAATGTGCCAGACCCGACGAGCCGAGCGGCCGATCAGCTGCTGCTTAACCTAAGCCTCTCACACTGTACACAGGCGATCACCTAAGTTAAGCAGCAGCCGATCGGCCACTCGGCTCGTCGAGTCTGGCATGTTTTCCCTTCCTCTGCGTCTCTTACTGGCCAGCTCAGCCCGGGCCGGTAAGAGCCTAGCAAAGGGCCGTATACGGCCCGCGGGCCGTACATTGCCCAGGTCTGCTCTAGGGTGTGGCAGCAAGGCATAGCTAAACACATGGCTCTAAGGTGTGGCAGCAAGGCATAGCTAAACACATGGGCTCTAGGGTGTGGCAGCAAGGCATAGCTAAACACTTGGCTCTAGGGTGTGGCAGCAAGGCATAGCTGAACACATGGCTCTAGGGTGTGGCAGCAAGGCATAGCTAAACACATGGCTCTAGGGTGTGGCAGCAAGGCATAGCTAAACACATGGCTCTAGGGTGTGGCAGCAAGGCATAGCTAAACACATGGGCTCTAGGGTGTGGCTTGTAGTGGAGTGCTCACTTTGACCAGGGTGTGTCATGTGTGTCGACTGGTAATGTGCAAATTGTCACCAACATTCATGACGTTTAAGAACATTTCTGAAGAGTATGAAACTATGGAGCTTCGAAAATGAATGCGTGCTATGTATTAATTGACAATCACACGCCACACTAACATCTTTTGCTAAGAGCTGGGTTGGGGGCCCAACGGATTAAGATGGTTTAATTGAAATGTTTTAAGAGATACAATGTTCCCCACCAGAATCATATTGTAACTGCTATTTGCCACCTTAGTGTGTTAACTTCATCGCCTATAAGGGATGTGGAAACACACACAACAGCCATTAGTTGCATGTTTGTTTTTAGACACGTCACCAATGTGTCTATTCTGGTTTAACAATCCATGCACTAATCTAATGGCATTCCTAGTGAAGGCCAAGTGGCCACGTTGTGGGAGTGGCCATTCCTGCTTGGGCACGTTTATTTGGTTAGCATATGTGTTCTTAACCATCAACAATGCATAGTTGTGTGTTTTCATAGCTCTTTTTCTTCTAATGCAGCCCAGCCTCATCCCTCAGCTAGTGGGGACTCCTCTGACACTTTACCTCTGCTGTCTTCTTCCGTGCTGCCTCGGACCCAGGATCAGATATCTACGGTAAGTGTTTTTGGATGCTGTTGCGTATGCATGTGGCTTGCCATGTTTTTATTGTCTGATTTACATAGGTATTCCCCACACTGAATCTTTTTTTTTTTTTTTTTTACATGTCCCCAACAGAGCCACACACTGATGGAGGAAATCCAGGAGCTGGAGGAGGATGGAAGCTTCCTTGGAGATTATGAAGATCTTCCCCTGGGCCAGAATCTGCAACTGTCCCAAAATGTTTCTCTGCCAAATCCTCAGCAGCAGAGGGAAGCTGGCTGCATGCTGCCTGCACATCGTGGGCAGCATGCAGAGACTGACCCTCCAGTCCCCAGTTTCAGATCTGCTGTTGAGGATTTGGCGAGCATACCTGTGGCTGTTGGGGTTCCTAGAGCTACATCATCTGCACGCCCCACAACCCGGGCAATTGGGCGGCGTACTCAGCAACGTCGCCCAGTTTCCCAGGGGAGGGGCGTGCAGATGATGGAGGCAGCATGGCATCATGAGAGGCGGCTTTTTCTTCGCCAAAATCAACTCAATCAACAACATATTCGGGGCCAATTAGATTCCCTTAAGTGCCATGCTGACTGAATTTAGGACTCATAACAGCCACATGGCCAACTTGACCTCCGAAATCAGGTCCAGCATGGCAGAAATGCAAAGTAACCAAAGAAACATTTTGGAACAGTTGCAGATTCTGAATGCAACACAGGCTCAGGTTAGGGCTCACCCCCAAGGGCCCCAACCTGGGTTCTATGCGCATCCCCCATATTAATGTGTTTTGGCCATGAATCTGTTCTACATCTTTGATCGACATCACCACTGGATTGACTTGTCTGGTGAGGCCTACAAATCTACCATTTTGCGCTGCAATTGCTAGTATGTTTAGGATTTGCCCCCATATAGCTCATTCAAGGCCTGAGGTAGCCCACTAGCCAATGCCAGAGGCCAAGCCTCACTGAAGCGGCCACTTAAGCTGTTGCGCTGCAGCCTTGGGCATAATTACATTTGTGGTGGCTCCTCATGTTTGGAGCCATGATTGGGTGACATTCTGGCATGGCAAACTAAGACCTTGGACCCTGGCTGTGATTGTACTGTATTTGGATTGGGACTAGGTGTTCTGGTTTGGCTGGCCCACTGAGTAACAGGTGTAGATGTGGCATAGGTATGTCTGCTTTCAACCTGTGCCTGTGGAAAATGTGGGCAAGCAGGAGAGGGCTTATTTGTGGGCATTTTGCTGTTATGGCACATGTTTTGAAATTAATTGCATGTCCATGTCTGCCCCCGAAGTATGTGAGTGGCACTCACCTAACATTCTGTTGTTATGAAATGAACCTTTGAAAAATTAGTAAAAATTTTTGTTTACCCAAATTAATGTCTGTGGTTTTTTGATTTAGAAATATGAGTTCAAGTAGCCACCAAAACAAACACTAACAAATTTGTCACAATAAGTCCACAAACGTTGTTGATTTTTGGTAAAAATTCATTATTGTTTTTGTCATAATGAATTTACAATTCCAAAAAAAACAATGTCACAAAACAAACACACCAAACAAAGTCCAAACAAACAAATCCAAAGAAATTTAACCAAAATGGGTTGCAATTAAATTGGAACGAACGGCTTGGCCTGACGCACTGTGCTGGCCAACTTAGGCGTCGTCTGGCTCATCGGCGGGTGGAGAGGGTGGCAAATCCACATAGCGGGGGACCCTTTGCAAGATTGCAAAGTTATGCAGCGCTGCACAGGCCATAATTATATCGATTACCTTTTTGGGGTCATACTGCAGGGAGCCCCCAGTGTGGTCCAAGCCCCGAAAACGGGTCTTCAGGAGTCCAAAGGCCCTTTCCACCTCTGCCCTGGTTTTTCTGTGGGCACGATTATAGGCCTCTTGTGCTGGAGTCTGTGGGCGGAGGACAGGAGTCATCAGCCACGGGAGGAGTGGATACCCCGAATCTCCTTGAAAAACTTAAGGGAAACAAATATTAACATTAATGCATACATTGCAGCGCTAAATTCCTCACAAAACATGATTAATAAGGTAGGTGACATTGTCACACAAACATGAGCATACATATTGCAGATGCAAAAACCAGAAATCAACATATGTGATAGATGGGGGACCAAAGTTGGTAAATAATACTGTGGATGCTGGGCAATCAGGCAGACTGTTACCAGCTATTGTTTCCTGTCTGTGCTGCAGAACAATGTAGTATGGGTTAACTTTACATGACCCATTTTCTGTTTTGGCTTAGTCCAAAACAGGTGTAAGGCGGCCCCTGCACTTTATCCCGCTCACCTCTACTCAGTAAGTGAAATGCATGTAAGCAAAGATGGCGCAGACCCTCTGCTAAAGTCACTAACAGATTTTGAGGGAAAAGTGTTGGGAAGACTGTTTCAGACTTTTGCTCTCATTACACTTTGGAGTTAAAACAATGCAGGACTAACAATTTGGCAGCCAATGTAGGTTGGCTAATGTAATGGGTCCAGTCGGGTTACACATGTTCCCAAGGTGATGACCAAGGCATCGTGGAGGAAAGGTGACTCAAACCAAAATCCAAGCCAAACATATAAAATCTAAACATGTAATTGGACTCAACTTACCAAGGAGCCATGCACCCGCAAATTCCCCTGACTCAAACCGGCGGAATAATCCTGATCTGCGCAGGATGTAGGCGTCATGGACTGAGCCAGGGTAGCCTGCCAGGATGCTCAAAAAGCGCATGTCCTGGGCCACCACTGCTTGCACATTCAGTGAGTGGCCCATTTTTCTGTTTCTGTGTAAAAAGTACAAATAAAAAAAACCTTAAAGTGGACCAACACCCACGGGTGATCGGCCCGGGAATCTATAAGATTCCCGGGCCGATCACCCCCCACCCCGCGGGACATCCGAGATCTGGATGTCCCGCGGGGTGAAACCCCCCCCAAACACCCCAACTCACCTACCTTATCTTCGGCGGCGGCCGGCCGCCGCCGCCGCCTCCCTCGCGCCCCTGTAGGCGTGCGCGCCTCCGCGCCGGCCGTCTGCAAATGGCCGGCGCGGGGGCGCGCGCGTTCAAAGTGACGCGAGGGAGGCGGCGGCGGATAGTCAAAATCCTGGGTGTTGGTCCACTTTAATGAACGGTTAGCAAACTAATCAAACTCTCACTTCTAACAGCCTAAGTCAAACGTTAACATCAAGACAACTAACACTAAACAACTACCTTAAATTTAAGTGGCCACCAAATGCAGATGTATGTTCGAGCCTTTACAAGGTTGAGTTACTTGTTCTATTTGAAGTACACTTTCAAATGTTTGACTTTGACCAAACATTCTGATTTAATAATGGAAAAATAAGGCCCATTGTTTCACATACACTCTTTGCAAGGAGGGAGCATTAGCAAGGAGGGAGTGATTGCAATGAGGGAATATGTAAAAGGAGAGACTAGGAACATAGAGGGCCGAATGAAAAGGAGGGACTATGAACGTTGAGTGCCAAAATACAAGGAGGGACTATTCACAATGATGATGTATTTACAAGGAGGGACTAATATCAATGAAGTTAGTTTTACAAGGAGGGACTATTTTCAACGATGGTTTATTAAAAAGGAGGGACTATTCACAAGGATGCTATTATTAAAAGGAGGGACTATTCTCAATTATGGTTGTTAAAAAGGAGGGACTATTCACAAGGATGCAATTATTAAAAGGAGGGACTATTCACAATGATGGTTGTTAAAAAAGGAGGGACTATTCACAAGGATGCAATTATTAAAAGGAGGGACTATTCACAATGATGGTTTCGAACAAAGGAGGGACTATTCACAAGGATGCTAATATTAAAAGGAGGGACTCTTCACAATGAGGGATTTTTAACAAGGAGGGACAAAAACAAATAATGTTATTGCCCAAAGGAGGGACAGCAAAAAATGTAGATACAATGTAAGACAAAACTTGCCTGTATATATACTCATCGCAACCAGCAGGGACAAGGGCAAGGTGTGTGTAGTCAATTGCACCCATGACGTTGGGCATGTCGGCGATATTATAAAATGCCAGCTTAATCGCGTTTCTGGCTACCATATCCTCAGGGAAACAAATATATTTCCGAGTTAGGGTAGCCATGCCTTCCAAAAACTTGGATAGCGCGCGGCTCAGCGTAGGCTGTGAGATCCCCACGGAGAGGGCACCCAGCCTCTGGAACGAGCCGTTCGCCGAAAATTGCAGGCAGCCAAGCATCTTGGTCATACCTGAAATTGCTTGCCCCTTCCTTGTGGTGCGGGCTAACCATGGCCGCAGCTCACTATACAATTTATGGAGGGAAGCGCGGTTAAGCCTGGTCAGCTCGAACAGCTCAAAGTCATGCATGCCATTGATGTCCATGCGTCGCCGCCGGTGCAGTCTGGTCTCTGACCTCCAGACGATCTCAATGCCAAGGAGCTGCAGATCTTCATGCTCCTAAAATGCAGTAGACTCGTCCATGCCTGCTAGTTCCGACGTCAAAATGGTCCCGTAAGTGGATCGGCAATGAAACAGATTTATTGTGTGTGGGCCCACCGGCAATCAGCTCTCTGAATTAATCGCCAGCCCATTGCAATAACGTAAACTTTCTGAACGGACGAAACATTTCAGATTTGGTGGAAAAAACCTCCCGATTTAACGAAAAACTTCCGATTTGCTTCCGTTCATCGAAAGCGCATATACGCATTTTCCCGAACATTCGTAAGAATGAAAAATGGACGAAAAAAAGCAAAAAAATCACAAACACCCACCAAAACTTTCACAGACAGCTACGGAAGTCCGGACGAATGTGTCTCTGAATCAAGGCTATAGTCCAGATGTCAATAGATCACTACATCATGCCCGACGACCCAGGGCTTCTCACACAGGGGTCGCTGCGGCACCCCAATTTACGGACGCTGGCTTTGACGGCCTGGCTATTGAAACCTCAATCCTGACTGAGAAGGGGTTATCGGCCACGGTTGTGCATACTATGATTCAGACACGGAAGAAATCTTCTTCCATAATATACTACAGAGTTTGGCGGGCCTATATCGCTTGGTGCGAAGCCAAGAGCCTTCCTTGCTATTTCTAGAATTCTGTCATTTTTACAACACGGCTTAGACTTGGGTCTCCAGCTGAGCACCCTCAAGGGTCAGGTCTCGGCTTTAGACATCTTTTTCCAGAGATCCATTGCCAACCATAGGTTGATCAAGACTTTTTTCTAGGGAGTTACCCATGTCCGGCCGCCGCGTAAGTCAGTATTACGGGTGTGGGACTTAGTTTTAGGAATTTAGTACTATCTGCTCTCCAGGGTCCTCCTTTCGAGCCATTGAGCGATGCTGCATTGTCTATGTTGACTCTCAAAGTGGTCTTTCTGGTAGCGATCACCTCGGTGCGTTGTGTATCAGAGCTGGCCGCGCTTTGTATGAAACCACCCTACTTTGAGCTGTACAGGGATAAGGTGGTTTTTTGCTTTAAACCTGATTTTTTGCCTAAGGTCGTTTCTCCCTTTCACCTTAATGAGGAAGTTGTCTTACCTTCCTTGTGCCCAGCACCGGCTAATTCCAAAGAATGGACCCTCCATGCTTTGGATGTGGTCAAAGCCATAAAGTATTACCTGGCTGTGACTGAATCCTTCAGGAAATCGGATTTGCTCTTTGTCCTAACAGAGGGTTCTAGGAAAGGATTGCCACCAGCCAAGTCCACTCTCAGTAAGTGGATCAGACAGGGCCTCAGCTGACTCTGTTTTTGGCCGAAAGATGCTTCAGGCGGTAGTGAAATGAACTACATGCTGTTCCGCACTGGGGATCTCGCTCATATGGACACTGCTTTTGGATGTCCCAATCGTGAGATATTGGGATGGCCTGGACTGGATGGAAGAGAAAAATACAATTCTGTGAAACTCACCTGTAGAATTGTTTTTGTATTCATCCAGTCCAGGCCGTCCCACCCCGACCTTGTGTTCATTATTGTCCTGTATGCCTGTTATGATGATCAACCATTTTTGTTCATAGGACACTAGTTTTTCTAGGTTTTGCTTAGAGAGAGTACAAGCTGAAGCTATGTGAAGTAACATGGTTTCTTAGGCCTCCCGGCCTGCCCTCTTTTTGTTGAGTACTGCTTTTAAACCACTGGGGAATGATAGAGGGGCAGCTGCCTTTATAGGGGGCCGGGAGGAGCTACATCTTTGATCTTGCAGTCAAGCGCCCTCTAGAGGTGAACACCCAATCGTAAGATATTACGACTCTACAGGTGAGTTTCACAGAATTGTATTATATACATTATTCATAACCAAACTGAAACCAAATCTATTATTTCAAAGCTAGAAATTCTAAAATCAGTAATTTATACATTAGCCTCTAAACATTTTTATAGATGAGTGTTTGCTTAAAGGGACTCTAAACCCAACAGCAATAAAAAGGCAGCAAGCATATCCTGCAGCGTGGGGTAGAAGCAAACAGCAATCCAAAGTTTGCCCTCCTTTTAATTTCAATGCTCCCGGACCACACTAAAAGTCAATCAGCCACTTTGTACTTTGTGCTCTCTGCCTCAGTGGTCACAGTGGTGTTACAGCTATCTCTGACTAAAATGCTTTTATAATGCTGAGTAGTGCCTTTATAACATTAGATGAACCACATCTACAGTATATGTATTTTTAGCTGTATGTAACTTATCTAACTGTTCTACTTAAAATAAAATGTTATACAATAGTATTGTCTAGTCAAGTGTGTGTGTCTGTGTATGTATAATATATTCTAAGTGTGCCATCCACTCCACTGTGGTCTTCATGACATCTGGGTAATCTCCAGTAGAGGGCGAACTTCTGCAGAGATGAATATGCAAAAAAGAAAGCCCCTCCCGGTCCATATATACCTGGGACCTCCCACCAATTCCCCAATTCCTTCTCTGCAGGGAAGGCGACAAGACAGAAGATGAAGACTTCTTTACATACAGGTTAGCCGGGCTCGCGCCCGGCCTTCTATTGTCCCTATTACTGCCAGGACCCTTCTAAATTGCCCTTTATTGAGCCTCCCAGCTTAGGCTGCGGGTCCTGGTGAAGGTAGGAGCACCCTATGGTTGCAGCAGGAGCACTGCTCCACCGTGAGACCTCACTATGGGCTAGGCGGTTATCCAGGTTTCTTGGTGATCCTGGTGTGGGATGCCCCGTCTCTCTAGGCTTATGGCAGGGTTCCCCCTCTCCCGGGTCCCTTATTCCCCTTCGGGGGGGTGCCTGGCCTGGCCGGTATTTCGTTTTCCCCAGCTTGTATCCCTGTGTGGTTAGTGTGTTTTTAATCTGTGTGTGTGAGTGGCAGACTGCCTTTACTGGCATACCAGGGACTAGTGGCAGCCTGGGGGAGTTTCCCCCCTCAGGCTGCGTTCGTGAAGGGGGTGGGGCCATGCTCTCGTCGCGGCCGTGGTAGCCCCGCCCCCTTCTTTGGGTTTCGTTTCTAGGGGTCCGTGTTGCTGGGAGGGGGAGCGTGGCCTCGGCAAACGCGCGTTCTGCGCTGGCCCGCCCTCCCCCTGCTCTCCCTCCTCATGCATGAGGCTTCGTGGGGGCCATCTTCTTGAGCAGGCCGCATAGCAGATCGGTGTGGTAAGGGCCCGATGGCCACTTCCTTAGCTTGTGTGTGTGGGGGGCTCCTCTTTAGCGGAGGCTCCCACTGGTCTAGAGAATGTTTGTGTGTGTGTGTTATTTACACTGTCTGGCTGGGATATAGTTTATATATATATTGTGTGGCTGCAAGATCAAATGCTGTGGTCTTTTATAATGTCAGGTTATGGCCATTTTTACTCAGCTCTGCACTTATGTTGCCTGTTTTGTGTGTTACAGGTTGCCCTGTATATGTGCATATTAAGGGATCCCTCCTGGTCCTGGGGTCCCTAGTGTAAATTTGTCCACCTAAAATCCTCCCACCGGGACTTTTAAGGGGCATCCCGGGTTGCTTATGCGTAATTCCCTGCGGTCTTGCGACTGACCACAAAAATTCACCATATGGAGACTCCGCAGGATACTGGGCTCGGGATCCCTCTGGGCCAATCCGGGCCATGTGTGGGGTGCGAGGTATCCCTTACGGGGGAGAATGTGCTGATCTGTATACCATGCGCACAAAAGGCCATAACGCGGCAGTCTGGTACCCAGCCTTCTGGGTCGGCTCCTCTCACTTCATCGCCTTCCCCTCCCCACCTTATCCATACCCCAAATGACATTGGTACCAGTGGGGAGTCGCTTTCTGATGTTTGGGCTAGGTTGGCCAGCATCGAGAAAATTATTGCTAGCACGGTGGGCAAGAAGGCCCAGGCTAAAAAGAGACATTTGTCGTCAGCCCAGCCATTGTGGGATGTTGATGACGAGACCGCTGATTTGTCAGATTATTCACCGTTAGAGGAGGGGGAATTGTATCAGGAAACAGAGGCTGACTATGTTCAGTCTGGGAATTCCAATGTCGGCCAGGCGCTGGGGGATGCCGTAGATACAGCCACTGTTTTGTCACATTTATTGGAGGTGTTGGATATTGAACCGCCTGAGGCGCCCCCTCTTAAGAAGGGGGAATTTTTTGGGGCCTGCAAGCCCCGTTTGGAATTCCCTACCCAGGGTCATTTTGATGCGCTGATCCTTAGAGAATGGGAGAGGCCCAGTCGGCTTCCTGGTGTTTCTCAGGGATGGGATAAGGAGTATCCTTTTCCGGTGGAGGCGGTTAAGCGCTGGTCTTCTCCTCCCGACGTTGACGCGCCTGTTTTAGGTTTGACCAACTCTTCTGTGCTGAACACCCCTGACGCCACTTCCCTTAAGGATGGCGAGGATAAGCGCCTTGATCAGATGGCGTGCCACGCATTTGCCAACATGGGCTCGGCCCTGCGGCCTGTTAGTGCATCTGCCCTGGTGTCGCTTGCTACCAGGTCTCTTGTCAGGTACTGGCTGAATAACGCTCAGTTTGATCCAGCTGGCGCTGTGTTCGCTATCCTTAAGAAATGCGAATTGTTCATGGATTTTGTCATGGCTACGTTGGAAGACTCTATTGTCGTGTGTAGTAGGACTTCAGCCTTACTGGTGGCTATGCGCAGATTGGTCTGGCTCTGCCAGTGGACAGCGGACGTTGGGGCCAAGAAGTCGCTCACAGCTCTTCCCTTCTTGGGTTCGCGGCTGTTTGGAGATAAATTGGATGCTGTTGCTAAAGGAGGTAAGTTACCTCAGCGGAGGAAGCAGCGCCGCCCCTTTCGGAGGGCGGGCTCGTTCACTCCCCTTTCGAGGGGCCAGAGCGACTAGGGGTTTGGCCTTCTCAGGTGTCAGGGGCTCGTCCTGGAACAGAGGCAGAGGTCGGGCACGTCCCGCGCATGCCTGGGGTCTCAAGCCCAAGCCTGCCGTTAAACCGGCTTAGCAATGAAGGGGCGCCCTCACCCGCAAGGGTGGGGAACGGCTGCGGCTCTTCTTCCAGGTCTGGGCCCGGGAGGTCACAGACAATTAAATCTTGGAAGTGGTCTCCTCCGGGTACAAACTGGAGTTCGAGTACTGGCCGCCCCCAAGATTCTTAAGGTCTCGGGTGCCCTCGGACCCTCAGGCTGCACAGGGGCTCCTGTTAGCAGTAAAAAACCTTCTGGACATGGGGGTTATATGCCCGGTGCCTCTGTCGGAGAGAGGCAGGGGTTTCTACTCCAACCTTTTCATGGTTCCCAAAAAGGAGGGTTCGGTGAGACCCATTCTAGATCTCAAGGTTCTCAACAGATTTATCAGAGCCAAAAAGTTCCGCATGGAGACTCTGCGCTCGGCTATCAATTCCCTTCGGCAAGGGGATTTTATGACATCCATAGACATCAAGGATCTGCATGTTCTGATTTTTCAGGCACATCAGAGATTCCTACGGTTTGCGGTGGAGGATCAACATTATCAGTTTGTAGCTCTTCCCTTCGGTCTGACCTCGGCACCGAGGGTATTCACCAAGGTTTTGGCGGGCATAATGGCTCTGCTCAGATCTCGGGGCATTCGCATTGTGCCTTATCTGGACGATCTGTTGATATCAGCTTCTTCCCTCCATCAGGCGGAGCTGGACACCCACCAGGTGGTGTCGACCCTGGAAAGGTTCGGGTGGGTGATCAACCGCACCAAGTCTTTTCTCTCCCTGTCTCGTGTGATTTCATTTCTGGGCATGAATCTGGATACCATTCGGGCCAGAGTGTTTCTGCCCCAGTCCAAGGTGCAGAGGATTCAGGGCCTGATCCGCCTTCTTCTGGACAGTCCTTGTCCCTCTCTCCGACAGGGGATGAAACTGGTGGGTTTGATGGTATCCTATTTCGAGGCGGTGCCGTTTGCACAGTTTCACATGAGATCTCTTCAACTTCACCTATTGACGTATTGGGACAGGTGCCCTCAGTCATTGGATCAACCTTTCAGGATGTCTCTCAGGGTTCGGCAGTCCTTTCGGTGGTGGCTGGACTCGAGCAATCTGGTGAAGGGCAGGTCCTTTCTGATCCCTTGTTGGGAGACGGTTACCACGGATGCCAGCCTGTTGGGCTGGGGAGGTTATTGGAAGAGTCATCAGTTCAGCGGGGTGTGGGGTCCCCAGCAGGCTCACACACCCATCAATGTCTTGGAGCTCAGAGCCGTTCGACTGGTTCTGGCTCGGCTGACCACATTTACGGGGTCTTCCGGTTCAGGTTCGTTCGGACAACCGAACGACAGTAGCTTACATAAATCACCAAGGAGGGACTCACAGCAGGAGTGCCCTCAGGGAAGTCTCTCTGATCCTGCACTGGGCGGAGAGCAATGTTCCTTGCCTTTCGGCAGTCTACATTCCAGGAGTGTAAAACACGGAGGCGGATTCCCTGAGCAGGGGATCCTCTCGCCACGGAGAGTGGTCTCTCAATCCCGAGGTTTTTCTGAATCTTTGCCGCAAGTGGGGGACTCCGGAGGTGGATCTCTTTGCCTCGAGGCACAATCACAAACTTCCGGCCTTTGTGTCTCTTTCTCAGGATCCTCTGTCTCTGGCAGTGGATGCCTTGTCACTGGCTTGGAAGGAGTTGGGGTTTCTGTACCTGTTTCCACCCGTCTCCATGCTGGGCAAGGTAGTTCGCAAACTGGTTCTAGAAGGGGCACCAGCGATTCTGGTGGCTCCAAGGTGGCCAAGAAGGGTTTGGTATGCAGATGTCGTAAGGATGGCCGTAGACCAGTACCGGCTTCTCTTGTTGCCGGATCTGCTTTCTCAGGGTCATCTACTTTACCCCAATTTACAAACGCTGGCTTTGACGGCTTGGCTGCTGAAACCTTCATCTTGAAGGAGGAAGGTTTGTCTGAGGCTGTTGTTCAGACACTGATTAGGGCTAGGAAGCGGTCCTCTTCTGGCATTTATTATATTATATATTATTGGAGGTCCTATATTGATTGGTGTGAGGGCAGGGCCTTGCCTTGCAGGGTTTTTTCTATACCCAGGATTTTGGAGTTTCTTCAGCATAATCTGGATCTTGGGTTCCAGCTTAGTACTTTGAAAGGACAGGTTTGTACTCTGTCGGTTTTCTTCCAGAGGTCTTTTGCTTTACACTCGCTGGTTAAAACCTTTTTTCAAGGGGTGGCGCATGTGCGGCCCCCTCGGAAGGCTGTAGTTCCTGTTTGGGATTTGAATTTGGTTCTTTCGGCTCTGCAGAGTCCTCCTTTTGAGCCGCTACAGGATATTGCTCCTTCGGTTCTCACTCAGAAGGTTGCCTTCTTGGTGGCTATTACCTCTGTTCGGCGTGTCTCTGAGTTGGCGGCCCTGTTGATTCAGGCCCCTTACTTTGAGAGACACCAGGATAAGGTGGTTTTTCGTTTTAAGCCGGGGTTCCTTCCTAAGGTGGTGTCTGCTTTCCACCTCAATCAGGATATTGTTCTCCCTTCCTTGTGTCCTAAGCCTAACAATGACAAGGAGAGTGTTCTGCACAATTTTGGACTTTGTTCGCTGTGTGAAGTACTATTTGGTTACTACTTCTTCCTTCCGCCAGACGGACGCTTTTTTCGTGGTGCCCTGTGGGCCCAGGAAAGGTTTGGCGCCTGCTAAGTCTACGATTAGCAAATGGATTTGTCAGGCCATTGTTGGGGCCTATTCTGCTAAGGAGAGGACTCCCCCTTTTAGGGTCACTGCGCACTCTACTCATGCTGTTGGTGCATCCTGGGCTTTTCAGCACCAGGCTTCTGTTGAACAAGTTTGTAAGGCTGCTACTTGGTCTTCTGTTTTTCCAAGCTTTACAAGGTTGATGTGCGGGCTTCAGCGGATGCTGTTTTTGGCCGCAAGGTTCTGCAAGCTGCAGTGGTTTGAGTTGGTACATTCTTTACTGTTTCTGGTTCCCACCCATGACGGACACTGCTATTGGATGTCCCATATGTCATGAAGATCGAAGTGGAGTGTATGGCACACTTAGAATAATACCGTTTTGTGAGTACTCACCTTTGAAACGGGTATTATGAGTGTGCCATACACTCCACTTAGCCCCACCCCTTTTTTTCAAGTATTCTGGGGCTTTTATATGGTGAACCATTGGTTTTGATTGTTAAGGTTATATTTGGTTCTTCCTGGTCCCTTTACTGCTTTTATACACTGGGGAATTGGTGGGAGGTCCCAGGTATATATGGACCGGGAGGGGCTTTCTTTTTTGCATATTCATCTCTGCAGAAGTTCGCCCTCTACCCAGATGTCATGAAGACCGAAGTGAAGTGTATGGCACACTCATAATACCCATTTTAAAGGTGAGTACTCCCAAAATGGTATTTTTCCTTATTCAACAGTTCCTGATGGCAATGGCAAGATACATCATAACCTAATGAGACTAACATAGTGGGAGCGCAGACCCAACTTCACTTTTCAGGAGGTAATGAACATTTTCAGTAATTATATGTGTTTTGATGTTTTCTTTTTAAATCATTTTACCCCAGAGACTGGAAAGCCAAGTCCCAACACATTTTAGCACCATTTTTAGGTATGTTTACGTATGTTTTATTTCCTGGAAGCATACTTGGGGGGTTGTTTAAATGAATTTATGTTTAAGGGGCAATGAGAGCCTCTGAGAGTTTAACCTTTACACATTTTAAAGTGAATAACATTTTTTTTTTAATTTATTTAGCTCCTTCTCCTCCTTCTTTGTGACCAGGCCATTTTTTTCACATTTTTCATGAGCCACTTTATGCTGTAATAACTTTGAAAAACATACAGTATTTCACTGATTATAAGACTTTATTATAAGAGTTTTCTTGTGACGCACATTTATGGTAAATATAGGCTGACACGATTTGCATTTATTTATGAAAATATCTGAAATGAAATTTTACATTTTGAGTTTGGATGCCCTTTAACTGCCACTCTACCTGGAGATTATGTCTCTGTTGCCAGACCATTTTTCACCATATATATGTTTAAGTGTGATTTTTGAAGGAATTTCCATGGACTTCGTTGGAAAATTATTTGTTTTTTTCAGTTTCAGCTTTAACATGAAATGTTTAACGTGAAATGTGTGATTTTTTTATGTTTTGTAGTTTTTAATGAAATATTTAAGTATTGCAACAAACTCATTTTGTGTGTAAAAGTCCTTTTCCTTCCAGTTATAGTAGTACAACTAAACACCCTTTCCTGCCCAGGACACCCCCCAAACTGAAAAGGGCTTGTGTAGATTTTCAAATAAAATACAACCATTATGCGCACCTTGCAGTTTTTCAAAAAAACAACCTTTTACATTTGGTATACCTGACTTGGTGTATTCGGTGAAAGTTTTGTGGGTCAATTCCTTGACGGATCTCTGGTTGCACAGGGTTTCCCTAAAACAAATAATACAAAAGCAGAATCAAAGCCACATTTTCCTGCAATATTTATATGCAAACAAAAAAATACATGCTAAATCTGAGACTGCAAGTTCCTCTGTACAGAACAATACCCAGCATACATAGCTAATTCCAAGAGTAGGGTTTCCAAATACCCCAAAATATAGCATGATCAATTCACGTAAATTTTTCAGCTCTGCAGTCTGCACCTCGAACTTTACATTTAGATTTGGAATACCCCAATAAACCATATATTCTTTGAAAGTACACATCTTAAGCTTTTTAAGCATGTCTGGCTTGTTGTCATGGGCACAGCTTTCTGTATGCAAACACTGCAAAATATGAAACAGCAAGGGCCCCTGAACATAACAATTTCCAAGGGTAAGGTTTCCAGAAATACTTCCAAGGGTAGGGTTGCCAAACATCCCAAACTAAAGCATGCACTATAACAGAACACAAAACAACCCTTTACATTTCTTAATGGTACTAACAAGTGCAATTTGGATTAGAATGGTGAGGTGCAATAAGGATACCATAGCTGAGTAATCAGATTATTATCAGTGATCAATATCAGTTATCGAGATCCTGAAATGGGGCCCATTTTTTAATCATCACGTGCTACGTGAAGTATCCAGCTGCTTCAGCTCCGTCACTTCCCATCACATCAGCAATGTACCAAAATAAACTAAAGGAAAAGAAAATACTATGACCACACCAAACTACCTGTATCAGCACACAGAAAACATAACAACTAAAGTGTAAGTCCAGTACAGCTAACCCTGCTGCCGTCCCTCCCTACCCTGGGCTGACGCAGGAGGGGAGACAAAAAAAAACCCTTACCTTGCCCATACTGTTCTTAGGGGACTCTGCAGCGGACGCACAGAAAGACACAAAGCGACATTCCTATGCCTCTGTCTGTCCATTTAAGTGAATAGGTGGAGAAGCCTACTTTCTTTCTAAGATGATGTCACCTGCCCATGGGTGAGGGAAGTGTTCTTTTTTCTTTTTCAGTGTCAGGGGAAGGTGGCAGGGCGGGGGCCCCACCTACAGTCTAAAATTAAAAATGAAAATAATGCAGAATAAAACAATACACAAATCAAAATTTGTAATGGGTTTGGTACAACTCAAAACACAAAGCGGGTTGGCTGGGACATTTTTGGCAACAGTACTGCACATCCTTCCTGATGCCATGGTTCCTGCACACCCTGCAAGCCTTTTGGCAATACCTCTTACTACCGAATCAGGGATGGGATCTTATAAAATGCTTCCAAACTAACCTGGACGCATTGTCATTACCAGCCATTTCTGGCCCCTCCTAGCAGGGAGTAACTGCTGCTGGTAATTTGAGCCTGGTTCTACTGCCTTGAAGACAACAAAGCTGTTATAAGGTATCAGTTGACCAAATGAATAGCAACTTTTGTGTACCTGGCTCCGGATTTGGTCAGTTTTATCAACACAACCCATGAATTCATTGTAATCTTTGATGCACCGTGGCTTTTGGATAGGAGCTTGGGGACCACTTTGCTGTACATTCATTACTGACTCATCGTGGATCGCCGTCAGCATGATTACATTTTTGTGTCCATGTACTTCATGGCCAGGAGCTCATTGCTTCTTAGAGCATATAACTCCCCACTTTTTTTTCCAAGTATTGGTCTGAGCAAGCCTTCTCCAATATGTAAAGGGATCTAAATAAGGGGGTGCTTCTATAAAAGTTAACCTCTTCCCATTGGAAGAGTCATGAGCTCCCCAACAATCTTGCCACTGACACTCAAACCAAGGGCACAACCGAATGGGTGGGGCAGACTTCATATAGTTAAAAAATGTGATATACCCTGGCGTACTCTCACATATTTGTTAAATAATATCCCATAGCATGTACTCCGACAGGCTATTAAGCAGGGGGCCGTGATTTATGAAGCATGTCGTGATCGGGCTCACCACTGGGAATAGCAGCGGCATTGTCATTAAAATGCAGAAACTGAAGTAAAATTTCAGAATGGTTTCCGGGCATTATGGCCGGGAATAATGGGGTTGCCAATAGAATAGAATAGGTTCTTTATTCGCCAAGTACATTAGTGCAATATACTTGGAATTCACTTTGGCTAGAGGCTGCGATGGTAACAATAAAGCAAAGCTTATATGCTTGTGTTGATGGAATTTATGGCCATGGGAAAAAAAGCTCTTCTAGAACCTTCAAGTTTTCCAGGGTGGAACTCTGAACCTGTGTCCTGTGGGGAGGAGCTGAAAGAGGGAGTTACCTGTGTGTGAGGGATCATCAGTAATCTGGATTGTCCAGGATTTACCCCTCCAAACAAACAGTTCACCAAAGGGTGTGCGTGGGAGACCGATTACTTATATATAGGGTCCATCTTATTGACGTTCAAATGTCTTCATGATGACAGAGCTCAGTGCAACAGGCATATAAACATTTAGGCTTGATATTTTTAGGCTTTTTGGGATTGGTATAACGATGGACTTTTTTACGCAAGATGAAACTAGCCCTCCAGCAATGGATCTCCTAAAGACGTGAGGTTGAAATGCTATCCGGCCCTGAATCTTTCCTGGTGTTGAGGCTTCTTTGCGAGACCTCTATCAACAATTCCTTGGTTGGTGCAACTGAGATGATGGACGGAGGGGTGGAGCTGAAAATTGGGGAGACAGATAGTGAGTTGCTGTAGTTGACTATGGCTGGTATTTGAGTCAATGTTTGGAGGAGTGGAAGTTGAGGTGATGGGCAGTGAGTTTATGACTGTGGAGGAAGTGCTTGTTCCAGTGTCCGTTGTATCAAATCTACAGTAAAAAATAATTTAGCTCCTCCGCTAGAGATCTGGTGGTGTGGGGATTTTGTAGTTGGTGACCCCTTTCAGGCCCCTCCACATTGTTCTGGCTTTGCCAGATGAGAGATCTTTCTCCAGCTTGATTGCATAAGATCGTTTGGCTGCTATTATCTCTTTGTTCAGTAAGTTTTGAAGGCTTTTAAATAGATAATGCCCCCCCTTTTTTGTGAGCCTCTTCCTTCCTCCTGATTTTACTATGGAACCAGGGTTTATCATTGTCATAGATGTAGGAGGTTTTTGTTGTAATAATCATGACCTCTCAAAAACGTATGTATGGTGTAACCACATCTGACCATTCCTCCAGACCTGGGGATACTTTCTTGGAAGATGTTCCAGTCTGTCAATTCAAAGCAGGCCAAAATATTTTCCTTGGCTGCATTGCACCACTTCCTAGCAATTTTTGCTTTTGATTTAATAGCTTTCAGATTATGTTTGTGGATTGGTATTAACTGAATCAAACAGTGGTCATAGACACCAATTGCTGCTCTTGGGATGGACCTGTAAACTCCTTTCATAGCTGTATAGCAGTGATCCAAGATGTTAGAGCGAGTGGAGTGGAGCGTGATATGCTGGTAACATTTTGGAAGCTCAAGATCGAGACAAGCTTTAATAGTCAACCAGAATGATGACAAATGCCCTTGGATGCCTACTTCTGCCAAAGACGTTATTGCCTCCTTAACCCCTGCATCTGGGGGAAACACCTATCAGGATAATGGATGCAAACTCTCTTAGGGAGTAAAATGGTCGGGGCGTGGCCTAGCGCCGAGGAAGATGGCTGCTTCCTCTTAGTGCTTGGCACCTCAGAGCGCTGAAGCCACCCCACAGCAGCTTCTTTCACGCTCTAGCAGCCTTCAGCTCTACAGCCAGCACCCTCAATCACCTTCCCCGGCCCGCCTATGGGCAAGAGCGGGGCTAAGACCAAGGAGCAGAGGACGGGCGGGGAGAGGAAGAGCGCTGTGTGCTCCCGCCAGCCCGACATCATGGCGAAGCTCCGGCGCCAAACGCAGTCTGCCCAGTGCGTGGATTCCGGGGTGCGATCTGCGGCGCGGCTGCCCGCCGGACCCCCCGTGCTCTTCATTACCTGGGCCAGAGACGGGTCCTGGCGATGGGAGGAGAGGTGAGAGCCGAACGGGGCCCCGACCACGTGGGCGGGTGACTGCTGTCCCCGCTGCCGCCGCCTGCATCATCCGGGGGGGGGGGCTGAGCGCCCTGCCCCTGTCACCGGACTCGCCGCAATGTCCACTACCCCAGAGGCCTGATGGAGACCGGAGGGGGGGAGTGGGGGAAGCATCTCCTCTTCACCCCACATGGCGGGAGCCGGGTTCACCCTCGCACAGCCATGCTGCATCCCTGGGCATGGTGGAGGGCCCCCCACCACAGTGGCCACTACATAGCCCTCAGCGGCACATGGGGGCTAGCGATCCCCGATCCCCGCATTATGAATCCCAGAAGCTGGAGAGCCCTGGAGTGGGTCAGGCCTTGCATGTGAGCCCACCCGTCCGCAAACGCCATGGGCCAGGCAGCTCACCCCTGTCCCTTCCAGATGACAGAGAGTCCCCGCTAATTTTCGAAGAAACCCCTAGGTCGGGTGATAGTGATCTATCGCAACCCTTGATGGAGAACGTCCGAGAGGGAGACCTGTGGAGTGCACATGGGACCCCTGTCCAGCTGATCCGATTGTGCGAGATGAGCAGCTGCTGGACAAATTTAAGCTTTTGCTGCAACAAGAATTAGCCGCCGCAGTGTCCCAGCTTTCCGCTAGCTTTTCCAGCGACATCAGGGACCTGGGAGACCGAACCAACACGTTGGAGGAGAGAGTCGACGAAATCGTGACGGTCTTGGAGTCCAGCGAGTCCGCCACCGGGGCGGTGCGTGATGAGGTAGCTCTGCTGCAACAAAAATTAGAGGATCTTGAAAATAGATCTAGGAGAGAAAACGTCCGGATCCGGGGCCTCCCGGAATCTATGGAGGATGTCCCTGCTACGGTCACTGCGCTGCTTAAAGTGGACCAACACCCAGGATTTTGACTATCCTGGGTCTTGGTCCACTTCGGTGGGGCACCCCCGATCGGGGTGCCCCGCTGTGTGAAACCCCCCCTAACCCCCCCGAAAAACTCACCTCTCCCCGCTCCCAGCGCCGACGTACAAGGGGAGAACTGGAACGTCTAAGCGGCCGGCCGCCGCCGAAGATAGGGTAGGTGAGTTGGGGTGCTTGGGGGGGGTTTCACCCCGCGGGACATCCCGATCTCGGATGTCCCGCGGGGTGGGGGGTGATCGGCCCGGGAATCTTATAGATTCCCGGGCCGATCACCCCAGGGTGTTGGTCCACTTTAAGGAACTGCTCCCGTCCATGCCGGTCGATCGATTGGAATTGGACAGAGCGCATAGGTCCTTGGGCCCAAAGAGATCGCCCTAGGGATATCGTCATCAGACCTACGTTCTACCGCACCAAGGAGGCCATCCTACAAGCTACTAGAGATAAATCGCCAGCCCTTGCGACCCATATGGGAGAAGGTTCGCCCACAGAGGAGACGGGATCGGGGGGTTGACCGCAATCCGTGTCCTGACTCTGACCCGGGCTGAGGTCTCCTGTCCCCGAGATGGGCCTGAATTGGCTGTCTCCATGTTCCGCTCCTGACTTTGGGGAGGGCCGCCCACAGGTTGCCCATAATAATCCCACTGAGTTTCCCTCCCCCTTGCACTGTTAGGTAAATATACTGCTCAGTTAACCTTTGCACTTTAAAAAGAAAAAAAAAAAAAAAGAAAAAAATGACGAGTTCAGTACTGTTTTTATCCTTCTTGCTGGGCCATACGCCCGAGGGGCCCACAGGGGTGAGATTTGGTCCACTTTGCCCACTGGGTCCCGGCTATCGGCCCGCCCCCCCTTCCTCTCTGGGGGTGGGCGGACGTGGGCGGGGCCCAGCTGCTGCCCTCCTCCTACTTAGTTAAGGTGCTGGTGTTTTTTGATATGTCCTCGGTTGCCATTTCTTGTAACGGGGTGGCAATTGGCGTCTCTGAGCGATGCCCCCCCCCTTGTAACATATGTCGACCCACACTGGGGTGCTTTTCTCCCCAGGGGCTGAGTCGGATTTCGGTCCTTCTCAGTTAAAATGTTTGTTAGTTAGATTGTTTAGCTTGTTAAGTTTTCTTCTATCTCTTATTATAAATGTTCCTTTCTCTCCTTTCCCCCGCCCGAAGCCCCTTCCAGCCTCTACCTCCTCGCGCCTGGCCCGCCCTTCTTCTTTACTCCCGAGCCAATTCTGTTCTAAATGGTGGGGCTAAACGTTAAACTAATTTCCCACAATGTCCAGGGCTTCAACAGCCCCGTTAAGAGGAACAAGGCTTTCCACTACTACAAATCTTGCAAAGCGGAAATACTTTTCCTGCAAAAGACCAGGTTCTCAATTCATTCTAAACCAAGGTACCTCAGTCATCACTACCCCGTGTCCTATATGTCGTGTGCTAGAGAAAAGAAAAGGGGGGTACTAATAATAGCTTTTGGTAAAAATCTCCCCTTTATCTGTTGCAAAGAAATTATTGATCCGACCGGAAGGTTTGTTGTGCTCCAGGGGTCCCTGTATGATATCGATATCACTCTAGTTACGTACTATACACCTAATTCCTTCCAGTCACGTTTTTTTAAGCACCTGCTGACAGTAGTCCGAAACAACACCAAGGGCATTTTGATAATGGGCGGGGATTCTAATATGGTGGTGAATCCTAAGGTGGACAGACAGAGGCTGGGCCAGTCCGCGAATGCAATGCGGGGTTTGGACCCTCAATCTGATGTCTTCAGGGACCTTCTGGACACTCACGGTCTTTGTGACGTCTGGAGGGAAAAAAAACCCACCACCAAGGATTTTACATTCTATTCTAATCCCCACGGGTCCTTCTGTCGGATAGACCATATTTTTGTCCCTCAGGCTGTACTCCGGCAGTCATTAGCTCCAAAATCTACAACTCGACCTGGTCCGACCACAATCCTGTGATGGCGGCTATTGACTTGTTAGTCCCAACTAAGCGCTCCTACAACTGGAGACTGAATGACTCCCTCCTGTGCTCTCAGGACACATACCTAAAAATTCAGGATGCCCTTAAAGATTACTTTACTCTGAATGTCGATTCAGTCCACTCCCCGATTACCCTCTGGGAGGCCCAGAAGGCTGTCATGCGGGGTAGCATCATAGGCATAGCTTCCCTCAAGAAAAGGGAGAGACAGAAGCGATTGCAGGAACTGACGTTAAAATATGAGCAGGCTGTGACAGAATGGAAGAGAGCCCCGAACTCTAGACACAAAAAAAACGTAGACAAACTTAGGACGGAACTCAACATGCTCCTAGACGATCAGGCTGAGAAACGGCTTCGTTGGGCCAGACAAATATTTTACGCTAGGGGTAATAAGCCCGACACCATGATGGCCCGGAAACTGAAAGCCACCGTCCTGGACAGGCGACAACCAGTAAAGCTTAAGCTTAACTCGGCCCCCATTATGGCCAACCCAGATAAGATTGTAGCCGCATTTCGGGGGTTCCTAGCGGAGTTGTACTCAGCTCCTCCAGGGGCCGATGAGGCTGACTTTGGGAGATTCTTTGAGCATGTTGAGTTGTCGTCCATCACCCCAGACTACATTGACCTGCTGGACTCTCCTATCACACCCCAGGAGATATTGGCGGCCATCAAATCCACCAAAACATCTAAAGCCCCGGGGCCTGATGGGTTCAGTGGCCTTTATTATAAGAAATTTGCACCCCTCCTGGCTCCCCACCTGGCCAACCTCTTTAATGCCATGTGTGCGGAGTCATCCCTGGGCCCAAGCTCAGATATTTGCATGATACCTAAACCTGATAAAGATAGCCTGTTAATCCCCAATTACAGGCCGATATCTTTAATAAACACTGATGTGAAATTGTTGACTAAGGTGTTGGCGACCAGGCTGAATAAATTTCTGGAGGGCCTTATCCACAGAGACCAGGTGGGCTTTGTACCGTCTCGCCAGGCTAGGGATAACGTCAGGAGGGTGGCTCATTTGGTTCACCATGCCCGGACGAGAGACATTCCAGCCTTTCTGTTGTCCCTGGATATTCAGAAGGCCTTTGACTCTATCTCATGGGACTACCTGCTGTGGGTTTTGAGGAAATGGGGCTTTGGGCAGCGATTTTTAGATTGGATCAAAGCTCTCTATGACGCGCCGACAGCGCGGGTGAGGTATTTGGGCTTTACTTCTGAGACATTTCAGATTTTTAGAGGCACAAGGCAGGGCTGCTCCCTTTCCCCAATTCTTTTCATATTAGCTTTAGAACCGCTGGGTATAGCGATAAGGCAAAATCCAAGTGTCAAGGGATTGGAAGTAGCGGGGGTCCACCACATGGCCCTCTTCTTCACAGATAATGCTATGCTGGCGGTCTCTCAGCCCACCACCTCTCTCCCAAACTTATATGCTATTTTGGAACACTTCGCCCACATCTCCGGCCTAACCATAAATAATGATAAATCTCGGGCGCTAAACATATCCCTAGTAGCGCCGGAGGTGGTGACCCAAATCAAAGCTAATTTTTCCTTCAAATGGTCAACCGAACCGCTCTTATACTTGGGGGTACGTATCTCGGCGAAATATGAGGACCTTTACGGGGCTAACTACCCACCCCTTTTTCGGTCCCTGGCACGCTTGCTGGACACTTGGATGCCGTACCCACTCTCTTGGCTGGGCCGGATAAACGCAGTCAAAATGTCTATCCTCCCTAAACTTCTTTACTTTTTTAGAACACTGCCAGTACCGATCCCATCGTATAGACTCCGTGCGCTGCAGAGGAGAATATCGGCCTTTATTTGGTCTGGTGCACGCCCAGGAGTACCTAAGCGCACTATGTTCTGTCACAAGACCCTGGGCGGGCTTGGTGTCCCTAACATTAGTATGTACTACAAAGCCTCCCAAATAGCCCAGATTATCCCTATGCATTCCTCTTCAAAGCCTCCCCTCTGGACGTTTCTGGAACTTCCAGACTGCTCGCCAATTCCAATAGGTGGCTTGCTATGGATGGATCCGACACACAGACCTGGGATGCTTAGTCCCCTGATGAAACACTCACTCTCGGTGTGGGACTCGGTGAAATACTCCGCTTCCCTGATGTCTCCTCACACTCCTCTAGCGCAGCTCTGGGGTAATCCGTCCTTCCCTCCGGGCATGGAGAATAGATCAACCTTTAAGTGGTGGGAGGAGCATGGGATAACAAGGGTGCTGCACCTTCTCTCGGAAGACGGGTTTGCATCTTATAGTTCTCTGAGATAAAAATTTGATATTCCCCAAAGTGCCTTTTTTCAATATCTGCAGTTGAGGCACTGGCTGTCACCTTTGACTAAACTGGGGCAACCCTTCAGGAAACGCACCCCCTTCGAGGAGGTTTGTAGTGTAGATCCGTTCCGCAGGGGGTTAATATCCATGTTATATTCTATGCTGAACAACACAGGGGTGGGTACGCATGCCTATGTAAGTAAGTGCGAATGAGACCCTGCCGTTCAGATAGGGGGTGGATGGAAATTTGGAGTGCTGCCTCATCATGCTCCATAAATGTTCTGACAACTGAGACAGCCTACAAAGTCTTGTTCCGTTGGTATCTGGTGCCTAGTCGCCTTGGTAAAATGTTCCCAGGGCAGGCCAATACATGCTTCAGGGGTTGTAACGTAGAGGGTAATTTTATGCACATCTGGTGGACATGTCCTATGCTGACCCGTTTTTGCTCACAGGTATATAAGATAGCCGGTAAAATCTTTCGGATAAACATTAGTAAAGACCCTTGGGTGGCTCTCCTTCACCGTAGACCCCCAGAACTTACCAAAAAGCAGAACAAACTGTTTACCTACCTGCTCTTGGCGGCTAAGCAAACCATTGCCAGGGCCTGGAGGAAACAGATCGTTTTGGTGTCTTCCAGGATGAATGGGTTTTTGGTCCACGAGAGGCTCTCAAGCATCCTAACTGACACCCAAGATAAGTTCCTCTCCATTTGGGAGCCCTGGATACAATATGTCTGGCCTAATGCACCATCGGGAATGCTCTCTTAGAGGATTGGTGTGGGCTAGGTCGCGAGGACCCCCTCTCCCTTGCCCCCTCCTACCTTGTCCCCTTTCCTTTCCCTTCCACTCCCCGCTCTCCTTTATGCTGTCTGCTCTGAGTTTATCCCCTCACCCCTTGTGTTTTCTCCTGTGTCTGCTTCTCCTTTCCCCTCTTTTCTTTGTATTGTCTTTTCCTTTTCTCTTGTCCCCTGCTTCTCGCTCTGCGGCGCGCCTCTCGCCGGTCTCCCGGGCCACGGGCGGGGCCGTGGCGAGATGCTAATAAGGGCTACTCGAGGCTGCTGTTCACCGGCGCGGGAGGCAATATTATTAAAGACACAACACCGACCGATTATGTATGGTAATTGTTTATGCATGTTTCAGCTGTGTCGTAACTGTGTTGCCATTTGGTTCTTGAGAACATTGTGGTGTTTGCCTCCCCTGCGCGGGATGGATTTCCGCTTGACTGACTACTATACCTGTACTGCCTTTTTCTTTATAAAAAATAAATAAAAATATTGAAAGAGGTAGTAAAATGGTCTGCATTTTCGGGCTAAGACTTCCAAGCCAGGGGTGCAGCAACTACTCAGAATTGAAGTGTTTTGACACCATGTGCTGTTGATGTAAAGGCATATACCACCTTTTGATCTTTCCTGGTGCTTTGGGATCACCACACAGCACTCTAGCTCAGACGGATGTGCGGCACTGTGATCTAGCCACAGTCGTGGTGGGTGTTACTCACGGCACGGCGCCACTTGTATACAGAGCAACCTTACCCTCACAACCCTCCCCCTCTCCACTATTCTTATTACACACACCGCATCATAAGCAACATCACTTTCCTTCTTTCTTCCTCTTCTGGGTTGTGCTGTGATGGCAGTGGCATTTGGCCAGATTAATGCGCCCAACAGACAATATAAATTGCGGGAAGCATCACCCTAGGAAGCGGCAGAGTCGCAAGACGCTAGGTTCATCATCGGCGGTATATCCTTTTTTAGATCCTTCATGTATGGTGGTGGGGGAGGGGGGTTTATGAATTGCATACAGGGTAGCAGAGGGCGGGTTTGCTTAGAAGCGTTGTCAGTGAAAGAAATTGAATGGATTAAGGTGAGGTCTCCCATTGTGCCGATATTCCATCACCTCCCCAAGATCCACAAAGACATACATCCCTCTAATGGGAGACCTATTGTTGCTGGAATTTGGGGGGATGTGAAAGGTTGGCACAATGGGTAGACCTCCAACTACAGGTGAAGGCTCTAGGTTTCATTAAAGATACCAAGAGTGTATTACAGTTCTCAGATCCGATGACCAGATGATGCAAGGTGGTGCACCATGGACCATGGAACTCCACATCTTTGGAGATAGCAACCCATTTAGATCCATCTTATTCTTCTATGGATGGTACATTGATGATGTCCTCATCATTTGGAGAGACAGGGAGAATGAGCTGACTCAATTCACTGGGTGTGTGAACAGCAACCAGGTAAATCTAAAATTCACTAATATTCTAAGCATACAGCATGTCTTGCTCCATCTATAATAATTACACATGGGTAATACTCCGCCAGAGGGCGCTGTTCACGGCAGACATGCAAAAACAGGCTCCTCCCGGCCCTTCATATACCCAGGGACCTCCCACAAATCCCCAGATTTCTCTGCAGTGCTGAACTGCGAAGACATGAAGATATCACGCTCTCGCAGGCGAGCGGAGCTTTACAGCCCGAGGCCCTGCGGGACTATTTCCACCCGTCCTCTTTGAGAAGAATATGCCTCCCAGCCTGGGCTGCGTGGATCAGGTGAAGGTAGGCAGCACCTTGTGTGCTGAACGGAGCCACGCTCCACCGCAATCCCCCACCATAGGGTAGGGGGTTAGGCTGATGGTGAGTCTCTAGTGGATGCCCCTCCCGCATTGTTGCCCGTGCCCCTCACAGATTTAGTCCACTGGACGCTGGTCCGCTTCTCCCTCGCTTCCTCCCGTAACTCGGGGGAAAAGAAAGGGGGGGGGGGTATGTGTGGCAGTCCTAGTGCAATATTTCACGTTAAGGCCTTTGATTTTATTATACTGGGGTGTCGGTGTCGCGCTCCTTGCTATACAGTTGCGAGCCGTTTGTCCTTTCATTAACAACTGCCCAGACGGCAGCATCATTTGCAGCGTGACAGCATCTTTATGCTTGCGCCTTCTGTCCAACACTGTCCTTCTTATTTCTGTTGAAACTAGCATCTGAAATGGGCTCATGGGACATGGCCCAGAAACCCAATTAACAGGAGCACCACATAAGTAAAAATATAATTAAATTTATTGAAAACACTGATCAAGAGACACAAACACAAAACATTACAACACTAACACTTTAAAAACACTGCATATCCCCTATTTCATCCAGTGCTACAATTGTAGCTAAAATGCCTGGGCAACTCCTATAATATCCAAACAATGTTAGATTCCCGGACCTATCAGATCTGTTTTTGTGCCGGCACAAACCCTAGCAACCCACTGTCTAAACAACTCTAATGATAAAGTGACTGTGCAGAAAAACTTTTACATACAATGAAGTGAAAAACATCAAGATAACATGTCCAAAATTATTTCAAATGTGCAAATATGCAAAAAGTGACTCAGTGCAACATGTATTTGTGCAAAATAGGTACTACATATACTGAAAAAATAAATAAAGAAAATTGTATAAATGTATGTCCAAAAGGTTGGTCATGGATACATCACACAAATAATTAAACAAGATTAGCAATGACAATCAAACAACAAAGACAGAAAGAGGGACCAATACTAAGCCTGGCACCGGGTGAAAACACAAAAATAAGGAGCGGGGAGTCTGCAGAGGGGACACCTTCGAACGCGGTCGCCCGTGCCGCTTCCTTGGGTGAGTAATCAGTAGTCTTAAGTAAAGCCTGCTTAAATACCTGAAAATGTGGACCTCAATTACCGCCATTCAGCAGGTGCTGCTCAGACGCATCTGCGTCGCAGCACAGGTCCGGCGCGGCGGATATGACGTCACCGCCGTTTAGCAAGTGCTGCTGAAACGCATCTGCGTCGCAGCACAAGTCCAGCACGGCGGAAATGACGTCACCGGATATGACGTCCTGTCATTCTGTCAATTCAAGTACTGGTAGATGTCTGCATCATGCGGGGGTGGGGCCTCACATCCCAGGCAGGCGAACCACGCCTCGCCCATCGCACCCACTCCCAGCTGACACACACCCACTCTACCCATTCATGCGTACCTATAAAGTCTTGCCATATAAGACCGCTCGCAGGACACCCATATAAGGGCCAAAATATGAAGTCCGCCGTGGGCCTTGAGCGAGTATGTGGGCACTCAAAAAGGTACACAGGGCGCCTTCCAAACAGGGGCGCCATCCGCATCTCCAGAGAAAAACATTATTTCAAGTACACCTAGGTATATAAACAGGGACACATTGTGCCTCCATCAGTGATCAAGTCAAGTATCTATCTGAGTGAGATTAACTTAAATACGTTAATCTGGCCATAACTATATGTTAATAACCATTCTATGCTGCATGCCCATATCTGACGTTTCAACAATTATAACATTTAGCTAATAAAGCTAATGAAGCACGACAAGGAGGGAGGGGGAGGGGGGAAAGGGAGGAAGGGGGGAGAAGGGAGGGGGGGGAAGGGGAGGGGGGAAAGAGAAAAGGGAAGGGGAAAAATTGACAGAATGACGGGACGTCATATCCGGTGATGTCATTTCCGCCGTGCTGGACTTGTGCTGCGACGCAGATGCGTTTCAGCAGCACTTGCTAAACGGCGGTGACGTCATATCCGCCGCGCCGGACCTGTGCTGCGACGCAGATGCGTCTGAGCAGCACCTGCTGAATGGCGGTAATTGAGGTCCACATTTTCAGGTATTTAAGCAGGCTTTACTTAGACTACTGATTACTCACCCAAGGAAGCGGCACGGGCGGCCGCGTTAGAAGGTGTCCCCTCTGCAGACTCCCCGCTCCTTATTTTTGTGTTTTCACCCGGTGCCAGGCTTAGTATTGGTCCCTCTTTCTGTCTTTGTTGTTTGATTGTCATTGCTAATCTTGTTTGATTATTTGTGTGATGTATCCATGACCAACCTTTTGGACATACATTTATACAATTTCCTTTATTTATTTTTTCAGTATATGTAGTACCTATTTTGCACAAATACATGTTGCACTGAGTCACTTTTTGCACATTTGCACATTTGAAATAATTTTGGACATGTTATCTTGATGTTTTTCACTTCATTGTATGTAAAAGTTGTTCTGCACAGTCACTTTATCATTAGAGTTGTTTAGACAGTGGGTTGCTAGGGTTTGTGCCGGTACAAAAACAGATCTGATAGGTCCGGGAATCTAACATTGTTTGGATATTATAGGAGTTGCCCAGGCATTTTAGCTACAATTGTAGCACTGGATGAAATAGGGGATATGCAGTGTTTTTAAAGTGTTAGTGTTGTAATGTTTTGTGTTTGTGTCTCTTGATCAGTGTTTTCAATAAATTTAATTATATTTTTACTTATGTGGTGCTCCTGTTAATTGGGTTTCTGGGCCATGTCCCATGAGCCCATTTCAGATGCTAGTTTCAATTGTCACAGTGTAGCACAGTACTCATTTCTATAGCGGTGCACCATTTATAGTGTTTTGGCTTCTTATTTCTGTTGGTTTGAGCTTCGCGCTCATTGGGGGAGGCGGGGACTCGGCATGACGCGCTCCGCGTCACAGCCTGGTCTGGCCCGCCCCTCGAGGTTCGCTTGCCGCCATTTTGACAATCTTCGCGCGCGCGCGTGGTGCGGTCCGCCTCCTCTATTGGTCATGTAAGTGCCCTCCGGGGCGGCATTGTTCTATGGTTTATTCGGCTGCGCATGGCACTGACACCACCCCTCTTGTCCCATTATGTCTTTCAGACGCCAGGACTTCGGTGGCTTCTTCCGGCCTAACATATATTACAGCGGGTCCACATAACAAATTCTCCCACTCCCTTGCGGGTCTTGGGGCATCCAGGGTTGCGTAAATCCCTGCGGACATGCTGCTCAAGATAATCACCATATGGAGGCATCTCAGAATTATGTACCCGGGGTCCCTCTGGGACATGACCGGCTGTGTGCAGTGTGTGGTCAGCCCCATGCTGATGCTGACAGAGCACGGGTCTGCGGACCGTGTACTGAACAGGCACTGACCCTGCAATCAGGTTTGTCAGTGGCTGCACCTCCCTTCAATACACCTGTCTCTCCGGACCTAAACCTCACTCCTGATGAGTCTCACTCGAGCGGGGATGACCTGCAAGCCATGCCGCGCGTGCTGCCTACGGCGGAGCAGGTGCTGTCTGGATTGGCGGAGCGTATGGGCCCTGGAAAGAAGCGGTCCCTGACGCCTCCTGGCTCTCCGGTTCTTAACGATACCGATGACTCTGCTGATATGCAGGATCTTGATCCTTCTGAGGAAGGTGAGCTATTCTCAGATTCGGGCTCCTCGGATGAGATGCCCGGGAGCTGTGATGATTCTGGGCCCGGTTCTTGGGGCCTGTGTGACACAGATGAAATTCTTATTAAGATCTTTGAGGTTTTGTCAATCTCCCCTCCTGGAGAGGCTCCCAAGCCTAAGAAGGAGAGTTTCCACACAGCGCCGCCGCGCTTGGAGTTCCTGGAACAGGAGCATTTCCAGAATCTTATATCCCAAGAATGGGAATCGCCTTGTAAACTTAAAGGGGTCCCAGGGGTCTGGGATTGGAAGTACCCTTTCCCTCCTGATGTGGTTAATTTTTGGTCAGCACCTCTTATGGTGGATGCACCGATTATAGGGGTTACTAACCCCCCCTTCATGACGGCTCCTTATTACCGTACCCTTCGGGATGCTGAGGACCGGCGCATTGACAGTCACCTCAATCCCTCTTGGTCCCTTATCTGCTATCTCCATTCCTTGGATTCGGTTCAGGCTTGAGCCTTCTTCCTTGGCATCAAGTGGACTTCTGGTTACGGGGGCTCTGCCATCCTTTGCTGACATCTTACTTTCACCAGGCAGGATTGCAGCTGGTGGGCCCGTTGGTGGCGTATAAGATGATGGCCCCTATATACCGAGCCCTTGGGCTCTTCGGCACATTAGTTTATTAATCCTACATGGGGTTCCAGCACCCCTGGGGCTTGGTCTGTGCTCATTCCCCCTTGGTAAGGTGGTTCCTCTTGAGCTGATCATATTCAAGGGCACCCCCTTCTTTGCTTCCTGTGAATGGTCACTTTTGGTACCAAGTCTCGCAGGTAGGCGGGGGGGGGGGGGACTTTCTTCCAAAGCCCCCCGTGGTTCCTAGGTAGGGTCCCTTAGAGGGTCCATCTTACCTACTGGTTGTTGCAACAGTGAGCCTTCCGTCGACTCTATACGGCTGGACTTCTCCTCTTTTAGGACCTGTCTATTTGGGGACTCTTGTTCTGTTGGAAGACAATGGTCTGTTTTATTATTGGTCTGGAACTTGAAGCAGGATGATCCCTCTGGAGGGTTCCTGATCCCGATCTGGGCGGGGGTCTACGCCCCCTGCTCCTCAGCGGTATTCGCTCCAATAGATGCCTTTCAGGGGCAGGTTATGCTATCCTGGTGGCGCTCTGAGAGCCAACTAGGGTGGCTCTGTTGGGTCTCGCTTATACCACAGGGGCTCCGCCCTTGTTTTACTGTCCCAGAATATTCTGACTCTGGTCATGGGGGCTTAGTAAAATTATGCATAGACTTTCTATCTTATTTGCCTTCTCTTCGTTCACCCTACTATGTGGGGTTCTGCGCACAGTTGTGCTGATAGAGAGACCCGTGAGATTGATGGCCTGGGTGGCCTTGTGAACTGTGGTTCGCAGATGCCTCTGCTGAGGTCTTCTGACCTGTACGCTCTCTCAGGAGTGCGGTTCTGCCCTTGTCAGGCCCCTTCTTTTGTCGTCTCACTCTACAGACTCTTGTCTGGGGCTTGACAGCTGATTCATTCACCCCTTGGAGACAGGCTTATCTTCTGGGTGACTTGGTATATGGGGGGCTAGGAGCAAGCTTCCTTGGCTTCCTCTTCCTCCGTCTATTGTGGTTCATGATGTACCCATATTGATTGGCATGAGTTTTTGGTCTCTTACCTGTTGGACGTTCTTGGTTCCCCGGGTTCTAGAGTCTTTACAGCATAGGTTGGGGTTGGCTCCCCATCTAGGTACTCTGAAGGTCCAGGTTCTGTCCTGGCTGTCTTCCTGTAGGAGTCCGGTTCTGTCTTCCTTGTGAGGAATTCTCTTGGGGTTTGCTCATGGGCATCTCCCAAGTAGCTTCTGTGGTTCCTGTTGGGATCCATTTTTCATTCTGTTTGCCCTGCGGATTTTCCCTTGGGACTTATGCTGGATGCTGTCTGAGCTGCTTTGTAGTCCAAGTCGCTTCTCTGGGGGCTCCTGCCTCAGTCAGACGTGTGCCTGAGAAGGTGGATCCGATTACTTAGCCTTGGCTCGATATATATATATATCTATATGCACACCATGACGTGGTGGTATTCCGTCTTATGCCGGACCTCTGTGCCCAAGTGGTGTTTTATGATCATTGTTAAGTCCTTTTAGTCTAACTACGGACCTTATTCTTAATAATGCTAATGTTAAGGGTCTACATTCCCTCAACAAGTGTTGCAATTTTTCCTGATGGTTTCTTGTCCCTTAGGGGGACTGATGCCCTTGGGGTCTGCGGGCGCCTCCTTATGTATGCGCCTGATATCGCTTGCTTCCAGGGCCACTGCGCCCTTTGGATTGATCTTACTTGGATGCCTTCTGGTCATGAGTAAAGCTTTCGCCTTCTTGCTAATGAAGGGGTCAGTATTCTTGCCTTTTGACGGGTGACCAGTTCTCATTCCCCTTGGGAGAGTTCTAAGTTTTCCACGAGGCTTCTGTTGCCTGTGGGCTGGTTGGGCCGTTACACTGGCCTATTCCTTTAAGGGGGAAGAATCTCCCTTTTTTTTATTTTATTCCGTTATATTGGTGTTTGGGTACCATTGGCCCTTCAGCACCAGGTTTTTTATTCTGTTGAATAAGTTACTAGACTATTGCTTGTCTCTGTTCATACCTTTCAAAGGTCTTGTTATGAGATTGACGTTAGAGCCTCTGCTCATGTCATACCTGGTTGCATAGTTTTGCAGGTGACAGCGCCTTTACTGTCCGCTGTGCCTTGTTTTTGGGGATCCCACCCTACTTTATGGACACTGCTATTGGATGTCCCATGTGTAATTATTATAGATGGAGCAGGACGTGCTGTATGCTTAGAATAATACAATTCTGTGAAATACTCACCTGTAGAATTGGTATTATACGCATACAGCACGTCCTGCTCCACCCCACCCTGGTTTTACATTTTTCTGGATCCCCTGTATGGTGATTGTTATCATTACTATTGTTACCAGTTGGTGGTTGGTTCTCCCGGCTTCTTTTCTCACTGCTTTTCAATACTGGGGATTTGTGGGAGGTCCCTGGGTATATGAAGGGCCGGGAGGAGCCTGTTTTTGCATGTCTGCAGTGAACAGCGCCCTCTGGCGGAGTATTACCCATGTTTAATTATTATAGATGGAGCAGGACATGCTGTATGCGTATAATACCAATTCTACAGGTGAGTATTTCACAGAATTGTATTTTTATCCAGTAGGTGTAGACTTCCTAGACTTAACTTTGAGTACAGAGAATGATAATATCATTACTGACAACTATAGAAAGCCCACATCAGGTAATTCCTTATTGTATGCTAAAAGTTTGCATCCTTACCATACAAATTTTTATAACCATAGGATTTATTAGAGAGCGTGGGTTGCCTGCGCTTGTCCCTGCCTGCAAAGGCATCTGGGATGTGGTGTCCTCGGGCGGAGCAGGCGAGCCTTCCCCCAACCTGTCCCTATATAGCTATTAACATCAGTCAGCTTGCTGGCACTCTGGATGGGCAGTCTGGGGGCAGGGAGAAGGACGGGGTTGTACCATTGCTGTAAATCAACAGGCAGCGCAGTGACACACTGGACCTGACGCCCATGTTGTGTTCCATGGTGGTGTGAGAACGCGATGTAGTGCTCCAGGAAGTCCTCCCTGGGACTATATCACCCACTACCATACACCACGGCCATAGGTCGGGCTCAACTGCACACTGGCCAGGCTTTTTAGACGGGGGGTTGGTGCGGCTTGATTATTCTGGGAGAGGGCCGGGGACAGGTATGTAGGCTCCACCCAGAGTTCCAACATAAAAGGTATATTCTTAGTATACAGTACGTCCTGCTCCAGATATAGTACTTACACTTGGGTTATCCTCCGCCAGATGGCGCTGCACTGCAGAGACATGCAAAACAGGCTCCTCCCTGCCCCTCAAATACCCGGGGACCTCCCACAAATCCCCAGATTTCTCTGCAGTGCTGACTGCGAAGACATGAAGTATCACTCTCTCGCAGGTGAGCGGGGCTATTAAAGCCTGCGGCCCTGTTGGACTATTCCCACCCGTCCTCGTTGTGTTGTGCCTCCCAGCCTGGGCTGAGCTGGTCGGGTGAAGGTAGGCAGCACCACGAGTGCTTATGGAGCGCTGCTCCTTCGCAGTCCCCTACCAATGGGTAGTCGGTGTAGGCTGATGGTGAGCCTCTATAGGATTCCCCTCCCACATTACTGCCCCTTGCCCCGTGTAGCGGTGGGCCCTGTACCAAGGGCCACCATCCTCCCTCGTTCCCCCCGTAGTCGGGGGGAAAGAAAGGGGGGGCGTGTGCCTGTGTGGTCTGTATTGGATCCTTGCACGTATATGGCCTTTGTCTGTCTTTGGACTTTTATAGATATGGTGTCAGCTGCCGCGCCCTTTCTATGTATTTTACTTGCATGACTGCCCCTGCCGCACGCGCTTCTTTCCTTAGTTGAAGGCTCCGCGCCGGGCGGCGGCGTTACCTCAGACACCTACGTGTCCTCATTGGCTGTTGTTGGACTTCGCGCTCTTCGGGAGGGCGGGGTCTGTTTTGGCGCGCTCCACGTCATGGAACACTGGCCCGCCCTTCGAAGTACACGGCGCCATTTTGTCTGTTCGCGCATGACATGTGGGATGTTCCTGCTTACCGTGGTACTGTAAGTGCCTTCGCGGGCGGCTTATTCTCATTATAGTTCTCTTGGTGCTGACACCATTTTCTTCTCTTTGTGTCTTTCAGACCGGTGAACACGATTGGCTTCTCCCGGCCCGGTGTAAATTTATAGCGGGCCTTGTAAAATTCTCCCACTTCCCTAGCGGGTCTTGGGGGCATCCAGGGTTGCTTATAGTGTAAATCCCTACTGGCATATTGTGCCTTAAATAATCACCATATGGAGGCATCTCAGAATTATGTGACCGGGGTCCCTCTGGGACAAAACCGGCTGTGTATAGCGTGTGGACAACCCCATGCTGATGCTGACAGGGCACGGGTCTGCGGACCCTGTGCCGCGCAAGCACTGGCTCTGCAATCAGGCCTGCCAGTGGCTGCACCTCGCTTCATTTCACCTATTTCCCCATGCTTAAATCTCACTCCTGCTGAGTCGCATACAAAGGGGGAGTTGCAGCCTGTTGCGTCTTCCAGACTGCCCACGGCTGAACAGATCATTGCCAGGTTGTCAGAGCACAAGGGCCCTGGTAAGAAGCGGCACTTGACGTCTTCTGTTTCTGTTTTTCCTATGGGAACTGAGGAGGTTTCTACTTCGTGTGACTATTCCCCTTCTGATGAAGGAGAGCTATTCTCTGACTCGGGCTCATCTGATGAGAGGCCGAGGAGTCCTGACGATTCTGGACCTGAATACTGGAGTCCAGTATGACACTGACGATTTGTTGATTAAGGTCTTTAAGGCTCTGTCTATCTCTCTCCCTGGTGAAGCTTCCAAGCCGAGAGGGGAGCGTTTCCATACAGCAACAGCACGTTTGGAATTCCTAGAACAGGCTCACTTCCATGCTCTTGTCCTCAAGGAATGGGAATGCCCCAGTAAACTTTCAGGGGTCCCAGGGGACTGGGATAGGAAATACCCCTTTCCCCCTGAGGTGGTTAATTGCTGGTCATCCCCCCCCCCCCCCCGTGGTGGATGCTCCGATCATAGGGGTTCCTAACCCCCCCTTTATTACAACCCCTGCTCATAATACCCTTCGGGATGCTGAGGACCGGCACATTGAGCTGCTGGCCTCGCATGCCTTTTCTTGTGCAGGGACGGCGTTGTGCCCGGTCCGTGCCGCGGCTATTACTGCAGTGGCCACTAGAACCCTCGTCAGAAAGATGCTTGATCATCACTCTGATAATCTCCCCTGGGATGTGTTTAATGCACTCTCCAACTGTGATGTGTTTGTAAAATTTATCCTATCAGCGTTGGACGACACCATTAGAATGTGTGCAAGAACTTCTGCCCTTGCGGTGGCTATACGTCGCTTGGTTTGGCTGCGACAGTGGGGTGCTGACGATGCTACTAAAAAGACTCTTACTGGGCTTCCCTTTAGAGGGCTACGATTGTTTGGGGCCCGTCTAGACCTGTTTGGTAAAAAGGGTAAATCACCCCACCGCTGGCTGCCGCCTAGGCCCCCTCGGGGCAGGGGCACCCCTATTTCCACCTTCCTTAGTGTTAAACAAGAACCAGCGGTGTCCTTCATGGGGGCTCGGTCAGACTCCGGCCCCGGGAGCAGCAGACAACGCTCTTGCTCCTCCGGCGGGGCTAAGCCTAAATCTTCCACCAATCCCCCTCAAGCGTGATGGGGCGCCCTCGCCCGTCTGGGTGAGGGGATGGCTGCGGCACTTTGCTCTTGTCAGGAGGCTTTACCCCTCATACTGGTGGATTCAGGAGGTTGTGACCTGCGGATACAAGATAGAGTTTGCTGCGTAGCCTTCCCCAGTTTTATCAGGTCCCAGGTACTCCTGGTCCCTGCCGCTGTTCAGTTGCTGGCACAGGCCATGCAAGGCCTGCGAGGTCTGAGGGTCTCTTGCAGATTGCCCTCAACAGGCAGAGGCAAGGGCCGCTATACCACCTTTCCACAGTCCCCCAAAAGGATGGGTCAGGCTGGCCCATTCCGGATTCACAGCAATTCTCCAATTACAGGCAGTTTCTGCATGGAAACTCTGAGATGGGCCATCAGCGCCTTGCGCCCAGGGGGCTTCTTGCCATCTGTGGAGCTCTAAGATGCTTATGTTCACATCCCTGTGCCTTCAGGACACCGAGGCTCTTCAGGTTCATGTTGGAAGTCCAACACTGCTAATTGTGGCCTTGTTATCTGGCCTCTCTTCAGCTCCCAGAGTGCTCACCCAGGTGCTGACGGGGGTGATGTCTCTGATGAGACCAAGGGGCGTCCGCGCGATGACCTACCTGGACGTCCTTTTTCACTTCCCAGTCTCTACGTCAGGCTAAGTTGGATACCCGGCTGATGGTGTCCATTGGGAGTCATTTGGATGGGTGATCATTCACCCCAAGTCTTCATTGTCCCCTTAATTGGTAACTCCATTACTAGGAATAAATCTGGATTAGGTTCAAACGAGAATCTTCCCTTCTCAGCAATAAAGTGGACAATCTGGTCACATGGGCTCAGTCCCTCATTGCTGTCCCGGTCCCTTCACCAGGCAGGGATGCAGCTGGTGGGCCCGTTGGTGGCTTGCTCGGAAGAGGTCCCTTATGCTCAGTTCCCCTTGGGCCCTTCTGCGACTTCTATTGTTAATACAGGACAGGGATCCGGCATCCCTGGAGCAGGGTCTGTGGGCCTTCCCACCTGGTAAGAAGGTTTCTCTTGGAGTGGATGAACTCAAGGAACCTGTCTGGGGGCAGTTCCTTCTTGCCCCTTCCTGGAAACGGTCACCATGGATGCCAACCTATCAGGTTGAAGGGGGAGGGTTTCTTCTGAAACTCCCTGCGATTCTGGGGGAGATGGGGCCCTTAGAAGGTCCTTACGCCTATTGATGTTTGAAACCGTGAGCATTTTCAGTTGGTTCTATCTCGCTTGACTACTTCTCTTCTGGGCCTGCCAGTTTGGGGGCGCTCGGTCTGTCTGACGACAGTGTCCTACATTAATCATTGGGAGGGGCCTGGAGCTGGAGTACCCTCCAGGAAGTGTCTATGATCCTAATCTGGGTGGAGACAATGTTCCCTGCATATCAGTGATATTCGCTCCGGTGGGAGTCCCTCTGCGACAGGATGTGCTAATCCCTGTGTCACTATGGGCTCCAACCAGTTGTGGATCTGTTTGTGTTCCGTCACTATCACAAGCTCTCGGCCCTTGTTTCCCTGTCCCAGGATCCTCTGGCAGTGGTCCGGATGCCTTAGTAACGTCATGACTGGACGTCTTTTCTCCATTCCCCCTGCTAGGCAGGGTTCTGCGCAAGATTGCTCTGGTAAGGGGACCAGTGATTCTGGTGGCCCCCAGGTGCCCTAGTAGAGTGTGGTTTGCAGACATGGTACCGAGGGCAGTAGTTTTCTGTACCTTCTGCCAGGAGTGCCAGCTCTGCTCACTCAGGGCCCCTTTACGTCACCCCAATCTACAGACTCTGGCCTAGTCGGCCTGACTGCTGAAACATCCATCTTGATGGAGGCAGGCTTATCTGTCTCGGTGAGTGAGACTATGGGAAGACTAGGAGCAAGCTTCTTCCTCTTCTTCTTCCATCTGTTATAGGGTATGGCATAGCCATATTGATTGGTGTGAGTCTAGGTCTCTTCCCTGTTGGGCGTTCTCGGTTCCCAGGATTCTAGAGTTGTTTCAGCATGAGTTGGAGTTGGTTCTCCAACTCAGTACTCTGATGGATCAGATTCTGCTCTAGTCCACCTTGCCTTAGTAGTCTCTTGTTCAGTCTTCCTTGGTGAAGACTTCTTTCAGGGGGTACTCATGTGCGTCCCCCATGTAATCCTATGGTCCCTGCTGGGATTTGAATTTGATTCTGTCTGCTTGCAGGGTTAATCTTAGTATACAGTACGTCCTGCTCCAGATATAATACTTACACTTGGGTTATTCTCCGCCAGATGGCGCTGCACTGCAGAGACATGGAAAAACAGGCTCCTCCCGGCCCTTCAAATACCCAGGGACCTCCCACAAATCCCCAGATTTCTCTGCAGTGCTGACTGCGAAGACATGATGTGTCACTCTCTCGCAGGTGAGCGGGGCTATTAAAGCCTGCGGCCCTGTTGGGCTACTCCCACCCGTCCTCTTCGTGATGTGCCTCCCAGCCTGGGCTGCACTGGTTGGGTGAAGGTAGGCAGCACTACTCGTGCTCATGGAGCCATGCTCCACCGCAGTCCCCCACCAAAGGGTAGGCGGTTTAGGCTGATGGTGAGCCTCTAGTGGATGCCCCTCCCGCATTATTGCCCTATACCCCGTGTAGCGGTGGACCCTGTTCAAAGGGTCGCCATCCTCCCTCGTTCCCCCCGTAGCTCGGGGGGAAAGAAAGGGGTGGGGGTGTGTGTGGTGGTCTTAGTGTATTCAGTTACACGTTATGGCCTTAGTATTGTCCTTGACTCATACACCTGGTGTCAGAGCCGCGCTGTTTGTTTTTTATTGTCGCCTCAGACGCTGCTGCGTCTTCATTGGTAAACGTTGGCGGGCGCATCTGGAAGTAATCCCCGTTTCCTTCTAAAGTGTGTCATACACTCGCTTGTTACTGTCTGCGCTGACTACTGCCTTCAGTGCTTCGCGCTCTTCGGGGGGGCGGAGGGGGGGCCCGCCCTTCGAGGTTCACTTGGCGCCATTTAGATGCTCATCGCGCGCGCGCGTGGTAACGGTCCTCCTCCTCCCTCGATCTGTAAGTGCCCTCGCTGGCGATTTTCATCTTTCTTGCTTACTGCGCATGGCTCTGACATCCCTATTCCCATTATGTCTTTCAGACGGTCGAATCCAGTGGCTTCTCCAGGCCCGGTGTAATTGCCAGTTGGACCTAGTATAATTACTCCCACTTCCCTGCGGGTCTTTGGGGCATCCAGGGTAGCTTATAGCGTCAATCCCTACTGGCCTTTTGTGCCTATTAATCACCATATGGAGGCATCCCAGGATATTGTGAACAGGGTTCCCTTGGGACAAGCCCGGCTGTGTGTAGCTTGTGGGGTCTCGTCTATCAACGGTGACAATGCACGGGTCTGCGTCCCTTGTGCACAGCAGGCGCTAATGGTACTTCCCGCCCCTCCTGTGGCTGGGCCTGCACCTCGCCTCACTTCACCTACCCCCCCAAGCCTGAGTCTAACCCCCAATACAAGCGGGGATTCTCATCCTGATGTGGCTACTAGACTGGCCAGTGTTGAAAAATTGCTTGCTAGTACTCTAGCGCGCAAGGCCACCGCGAAAAAGCGGCACATAATCCCTGGCTCTGCTCTTTTCCCTACGGAGTCTGATGAGTTTACGCATCTATATGACCATGCCCTTTCCGACGAAGGGGAGCTGCTCTCTGAGTCATCTGATGAAAAGTCTAGGGGTCATGACGATTCTGGTTCTGATCACTGGACCCCGGATGATACTGATAAACTACTGCTTCAGATTTTTGAGGTTTTGTCCATCTCTCCCTCTGTTGCGGCTCCCAGGTAAAGGGGTGAGCTATTTCATACTGCTAAGGCTCGATTGGAATTTCCTGAGCAAACCCATTTCAATAACCTCGTGCTTAAGGAGTGGGAACATCCCAGTAGACTTCCCGGGATCCCTAAGAGTCTGGACAGGAAGTATCCATTTCCTGCTGATATGGTCAAGTGCTGGTCATCGCCCCCCGAGGTCGATGCCCCTATTCTAGGGTTGTCTAACACCTCTATTATGCACTCCCCCGACACTACTACGCTGCGGGATTCTGAAGACCGGCGCATTGACCAATTGGCGTGCCATGCCTTTGCGTTTGGAGGGGCGGCGCTGCGCCCGGTCTGCGCTCTGGCCATTACTGCCGTGGCGCTCAGGGCCATGGTCAGGAATGCACTTGACGGCCCAGACGAGTTGCCTACTGATACTATTAATGCGCTGTCTAACTGTGATGTGTTTGTGAACTTTATCCTGTCTGCATCGGATGATGCTATTAGGCTGTGTGCCAGATTTAAGGGACTACGCCTGTTTGGGGACCGCCTAGACCTCTTTGCTAAAGGAATATACATACACACTGAAGGTCCCACACCTCCAAAAAGACCCCATAACAATATATGGCACCACTGCTCAATGTATTATAAAATTTAATTTTTATTAGAAAAAAAGAAAACTATACACACTAAAACATATTAAAAAACACCAAAGACAATACATGGTCAATAAAGGAAGGAGGGAGAAAACAGACTTAAGGGGAAGGTGGGGCTGGTGGTTAATATGATCTTAATAAATATACTATTGGTATACACTACACATATATATAAATGAATTATGCTGCCTGGCTGGACTAAATAAAGTGCTGTAGTGCTTATACGTCTCCCACTAACATGGAAGTCCAAGTGTCCCAATATATTAAATACCTATTTAAGGTGCCAAATATCCTAAAAAGTTACCCTCTAAACACATCTAAGATAATACTAAAAATAAACAGTGAACACCAGCCGGGGGAAGCAAAAGCAATGCAATATCCACCATTAATGAAACTTACATGAAAGACATCCAACAACCCACCAGCTTACCGAACGCGTCCCGGCCGGAAACGCGTCAGAGCGGCGGCACCTGTGATGAGGTGAAAACCGGCGCCCTGCAGTGATGCTGCACGTGCACCCAATGTAAAGCGCAACCGCGCATGCGCCAACAAACCAACGCAGCCAGCGCCTACCACTGACCGTGCACGCGCACTACAACTAAAGTGCATTTCGCGCATGCTTGAGGGGATAAAGGGAGTTAGAAATGGACAAAATAGATGATGCGCGTGCACACCAATTAAGGGCGCCACGCGCATGTCTGTAAAGAAAGGGCACAGTTACCAAGCGGAGCGTTGGCAGGTCAGTATCAAACCATACAAAAAACACTAATAAACATACTTGACCATTATCCTAAATAACATATTGCTCCTTTAAGCAAAATAACTACAATATAAGTTACACAATAAAATTATCATACAATGCCAATATGATTAATGAGGATTCTTCTCTATTCCATACAGCAGACAGTAAGTTACACAGGATGCCTGGCGTGGTGCCCAAATATAACACTGATGGTCTGAATGAATAAGTAATTACAATTGGAGATTCTAACCCACAGAGGCTATCCATATATCTGCCTCCTCATCAATATATTATAATATAGGGGCCTATTCAAATGCCCAATAGTGATAATCACATTTGGGCTATCTCAAATGACAACTAAAGGGCAGAATAAAAACCTAAAAGCTTCTAGTACCCCATTATTTACACACACAGGGGTCCAAGCTCGTCACCCAAGAGGGCCCTTCCGTGCCAGGTCACAGCTCTATAGGTGTAGTACCAACTGACTATCTGGCATTAACCCTAAAAAACAAAAAGCACAAAATGCCAAGCCTAGATATATTAGCAGGCTAAAATCACTATTCGAGAACCAGACAAGGGCTGAGGTGCGTCCACTCTTTGATCTTCTTCTGTCGTGTGGCAAGTTACCACAACTCCAAAATTTATCCCGACAACCAATTGAAAGGTGAATCAACTCTGTGCAATATCTCAAACTCCCACAATAGTATAAGGGTTCATATCTAAGGGAAACAAAATCGTGTATGAAAATATACAAATACAACTAACCATGCAAAATAATAACACATTGACAGTGACCAAAACCAAAACTCCCCCCCACCCCCCCTTTTTCTTTTTTGTTTTATATTTGTGAACAACCAAAAATCCTGACCCATCCAAACGTGAACCGGGTCCACCAGTGGTCCCACAGAATAGAGACAATAACCCAACCAGTGTCTAATATCCTAAGTGATATAGAAAAATACAAAAAATCAAACAACCAACTATAAAGTGACCTCTCAGATGCCAAGGAATGGTGTGAACGCTGTATCCTCGTTAAGTCCCCCCGGTGCCTGTGAGTCAAGGTTGAAAATCTACCTTAACTCTTTCTGCTGGAGCATCCTTTTAAGGTTACCACCGCGAGAGTCACTCTATGCCGGTGACCTTCAAGTCACTGAAATCCCCCCCATGTTTCCTCAAACAATGTAGAGCAACTGGGGGGACCTTTTTGCCCTGTTGGATGTTTTTTGCTGGCAAGACGAATACTCGAAAAATGAGCCTGCACACGGGCTTTTAGAGTATTGCATGTTTCCCCCACATACATCATGGGACAATTACAGGTCAAAGCATATATTACACCTGTAGACCTGCAATTGATCATCTGTTTAATAGGGAATTCTTTGCCCGTTTTCAGGTTTTTAATTGACTTTTGCCTCAACATGTGTGGACAAATGGAGCATCCACCACAGGGGAAATTACCATTGATCTCCTTTTGTTGACTCAACCAATTTGATTGGTTTGGCAATGCATGTAAGTGACTGCTACACACCTTGTCACGCAGATTAGGTGCCCTTCGTGCAGTCATACGGGGTCCCCCTCGTATCCACCTGGTAAGGCACACATCAGCTCTCAATATATCCCAGTGATCCCTAAGTAGACCCCTCAACTGGTGCCATTCATTATTGAATTGTGTAATGTACCTTACCTCCGAGTCCTTCTGCTTTTTTTGTCTTGGGTTCAACAGATCTATTCTAGGGGTGCATTTAGCCCGTTCATAGGCCCTTTTGACCACCCCTCTAGGATACCCTCTTCTGGAAAGTCGTTCCGCAAGATCGTCAGCATGTCGTAGGAATTCTTCCTTACTGGAGCAGTTTCTCCAAAGCCTGAGAAACTGCCCAGTCGGTATTCCACATTTTACCAAGCACAGTAGAGAATTCACAGCCGTCTCCTTACGGTAAAGCCCCGAACTCAGGGTCCCATCATCCTGTACGGTTATCATTAAATCGAGGAAAGAGACTTGTTTGGTGGAAACCTGTGCCGTAAGAAGAATGTTTAGATCATTCACATTCAAACATATCAAAAAATCTAAAAATTGTGCCTCAGACCCCTGCCATAACACCAAGATATCATCAATATACCTGTACCAACCCAACACGTGTCGGTGATGGCATCGCATGGTATCACTAAAGACCACCTCCCTCTCCCACCACCCCAGGAACAAATTGGCTACCGAAGGGGCACACCGTGCCCCCATGGCCACGCCACGTACTTCTCTGTAATAAGATGCATCAAACAGAGAGAAATTATGTGACAGTACAAAACTCAACAACTTGAGAATGAATTCCTGGAGTGGTGGGGGGTCCGCAGTACTCATGTTCAAAAAGTACTGACACGTGTGGGTGTGACAGGCATGTGATATATTAGAATAAAGGGACTCAACGTCCAATTATGCTAGAAAGACTCTATCAGGCACATGACTCTGTTCAAGCTGTTTAAAGAGGTGCATGGAATCCCGTACATAGGATTCCAATGTAGTCACAAACGGTTGCAAATGTTTATCCACAAAGATGCAAGCTTTTTCAGTTAAACCCCCGATGCCGGCCACTATAGGTCTCCCGGGCGGGCAGCGGGGGTTTTTATGTATCTTTGGCAGGATGTAAAATGTGGCCACAACCGGAAACTCCACCAGTAAAAAATCTCGTAGTTTACGATTAATAATCTGACTAGCCCAGGCCTCTTGTATCATATTCTCAAACTCGGTCTTATAACGAGATAAGGGATTCCCTGGTAGTTTTTCATAAAAATCAGGGTTCAGCAGCTGTCTCAAAGCCTCTGCGCGGTAATAGTCGCGCAACATGACGACAATATTGCCACCTTTGTCGGCCTCCTTGATTACCAAGATATTGTCTTTGGTGTTTTTTAATATGTCTTTAGTGTGTATAGTTTTCTTTTTTGCTAATAAAAACTAAATGTTATAATACATTGAGCAGTGGTGCCATATATGGTTATGGGGTCTTAGAGGCGCTAAGCAGGGAAAAGGGGTGTCCTTCGCGGGGGCTCGCACAAACTCCTGGCATAGGAGCAGGGGGCAACATCCTGGGGGACCAAACCCAAAGCCCCTCCCGAGACCCCTCAGGCATGATGGGGCGCCCTCGCCCGCTAGGGTGGGGGGACGGCTACAGCACTTTGCGCACGTCTGGAGGCGCCAAGTCTCAGACCGGTGGATTCAGGAGGTAGTTACCTCCGGCTACAAGATAGAGTTTGCTGTGCGGCCCCCCTCAAGATTCATCAGGTCCCGGATCCCCCAGGACCCGGTATCAGCTCAGGTCCTGATGCAGGCAGTACAAGGACTTCTGGATCTGGGAGTTATTTGCAAGGTTCCCTTGAGAGAATTGGGAGAAGGGTTCTACTCCAACCTTTTCACATTACCCAAAAGAGATGGGTCAGTCAGGCCCATTCTGGATTTAAAGATCCTCAACAAATTTGTTAAGAACAAGCGCTTTCGCATGGAAACCCTGCGCTCGGCCGTTGGCTCTCTGCGCCCAGAGGATTTTATGACACCTGTGGACATCAAAGATGCTTACCTTCACATCCCTGTGTTTCCGGGACATCAAACGTTTCTCAGATTCGAGTTGAAAGATCAACATTACCAATTTGTGGCTCTACCGTTTGGCCTCACTTCAGCTCCCAGAGTGTTCACCAAGGTATTGGCGGGGGTCATGTCCTTGATAAGGTCAGGGGGCATTCGAGTGCTGCCCTACCTGGACGACATCCTCATTGCCTCATGGCCTCTACAGCAGCCGGAGCTGGACACTCAGCTGGTGGTGTCCACCTTGGAGTCCTTCGGCTGGGTGATCAATCATCCCAAGTCCTCTCTGTCCCCTTCACCGGTGACCCCATTCCTGGGGTTGATTCTGGATACGGTTCAGTCACGAATATTCCTTCCCCAAGGTGGAAGCTCTGACTGCGCAGGTGCGGTCCCTGCTCTCGAGCCCCCAGCTCTCCCTCAGGCAGGGAATGCAGCTGGTGGGCCTGATGGTGGCGAGCTTTGAGGCGGTGCCCTTTGCTCAGTTCCATTCGAGGCCTTTGCAGCTTCACCTCCTATCAGTATGGGACAAGGATCCCGCGTCCTTGGATGGGGTTTGTGTGCTTCCCCCATTGGTCAGAAGGTCCCTCTCGTGGTGGCTAGACCACAAGAACTTGCTATAGGGCAGGTCTTTCTAGCCCCCTCCTGGAGACGGTCACCACGGATGCCAGTCTGTCAGGTTGGGGGGGATTCTGGAAGTCCCTGAGGTTCCAGGGGAGGTGGGACCCTCAGGAGGCCCATTTACCCATCAACATTCTGGAACTACGGGCGGTCAGGTTGGTTTTGGAGCAGTTGACCGATCACCTGCAGGGACTGTCTGTGCAGGTGCGCTCAGACAACAGGACAGCGGTTGCCTACATCAACCATCAGGGAGGGACCCGGAGCAAGGGTGCCATCCAGGAAGCGTCGCGGATTCTGACATGGGCGGAGGCCAATGTTCAATGCATCTCGGCTGTTTATATTCCGGGGGTAGAGAATCTTCTAGCAGACTCTCTGAGCAGGGGGACTTCCCGTCAGGGGGAGTGGTCCCTCTGCAACAGGGTATTCCAGTCCCTGTGTTACCGGTGGGGCCTACCGGATGTGGATCTGTTTGCATCCCGTCACAATCACAAGCTCCCGGCCTTTGTCTCCCTGTCTCAGGATCCTCTGGCCTTGGCCACGGACGCTCTGTCAATGTCATGGAAGAAATTTCGGCTCCTGTATGTCTTTCCCCCGTTCCCCCTGCTGGGCAGGGTTCTGCGCAAGATTGCCCTGGAAAGGGTGCCAGTGATTCTGGTGGCCCCGAGGTGGCCAAGAAGAGTGTGGTTCGCACACGTGGTACAAATGGCAGTAGACCAGTACGTCCTGCCAGAAGAGCCAGATCTACTCACTCAGGGCTCCTTACGCCATCCCAGTTTACAAACTCTGGCTTTGACGGCCTGGCTGCTGAAACCTCCATCTTGATGGAGAAAGGCTTGTCTGCCTCAGTGGTGGATACCATGGTACAGGCTAGGAAGAAAATTTCTTCTGCCATCTATTATAGGGTATGGCGTTCCTACATTGACTGGTGTGAGTATAGGTCTCTTCCCTGCAGGGGAAGTTGGGTTTAAAACTCAGTACTCTGAAGGGTCAGGTTTCTGCCCTATCTGTCTTCTTTCAGAAGTCTTTTGCTCAGCATCCCTTGGTTAAGACCTTCTTTCAGGGGGTCACTCATGTGCGTCCCCCACGTAAGCCTACGGTCCCTGTTTTGGACTTGAACTTGGTTTTGTCTACCTTACAGGGTGCTCCCTTTGAGCCTATTCAGGATGCTGCTCTGGCTGTACTTACCCTCAAAGTTGTTTTTCTGGTGGCTATTACTTTGGTCAGACGTGTGTCTGAGCTGGCGGCTCTGTCTATTCAGCCCCCATACTACGAGACACACCAGGACAAGGTGGTGTTCCGCTTTAAGCCAGATTTTCTGCCAAAGATGGTGTCGGCTTTTCATTTGAATCAGGATATTGTTCTTCCTTCATTGTGTCCTAACCCTAGCAACGCTAAGGAAAGGGTTTTGCATTCATTGGATGTGGTCAGGTGTCTGAAGTATTACCTGGTAGTCACTGCGGCTTTCAGGAAGACTGATACTCTTTTTGTGGTCCCTTCTGGTCCTAGGAAGGGTTTGGCTCCTGCCAAGTCTACTATTAGCAAATGGATTCGTCAGGCTGTGATTCAGGCCTATTCTGCTAAGGGGAAGAATCCTCCCTTTCGCCTTACTGCTCATTCTACTCGTGCTATTGGTGCCTCTTGGGCCTTCCAGCACCAGGCTTCTGTTGAACAAGTTTGCAAGGCCGCTACTTGGTCTTCGGTTCATACCTTTTCAAAGTTTTACAAGGTTGATGTTAGGGCCTCAGCTGATGCTGTTTTCGTCCGCAAGGTTTTGCAGGCGGCAGTGGTTTAAACTGCCTGATGTCACCTTTTGTTGGGGGGTCCCACCCTACTTTATGGACACTGCTATTGGATGTCCCAAGTGTAAGTATTATGTCTGGAGCAGGACGTACTGTATACTAAGAATAATACAATTCTGTGAAATACTCACCTGTAGAATTGGTATTATTTGTATACAGTACGTCCTGCTCCACCCCACCCTATTTTTGCATTATTCTGGATCCCCTGTATGGTGATTGTTATCATTGCCAGTTGTTCTGGGTGGTTTAATTCTCCCGGCTTCTTGTTCACTGCTTTTCAATGCTGGGGATTTGTGGGGGTCCCTGGGTATTTGAAGGGCCGGGAGGAGCCTGTTTCTCCATGTCTCTGCAGCGCAGCGCCATCTGGCGGAGGATAACCCAAGTGTAAGTATTATATCTGGAGCAGGACGTACTGTATACAAATAATATCAATTCTACAGGTGAGTATTTCACAGAATTGTATTTTTTTCCCTTTGGTCTTATTCAGGATGCTGTCTGGCTGTTCTTACCCTCAAGGTTGTCCATCTGGTGACTGTTACTTTGGCCAGGCGTGTGTTGGCGGGCGGCTCTGTCTACCTAGCCCCCATTCTTTGAGATACACCAGGATAAGGCGGTGTTCCGCCTGAAGCCGGACTCTCCGCATCAGGTGGTGTCTTATGTTCATTGATTCGAGATATTTTTCTTCCTGCTGTGCCTTATTCCTAGCAATGCTGAGGAAAGGGTTCTGCAGTCCTTGAACAGGTGTCCTTTAGGAGAACTGATGTTCCTTGGGGCCTATGGTCACTACATCCTGAATGTGCCCGATCTCGTCTGCTCTCGGGGAGTTGGGCGACTTTGGCCCTGGTTATTACTTGAATGGATGTTCCTTCCGGTCCTTGGAAGGGTTTTTTTTTGGCTTCTGCCAAGTCTACTGTTAGCGATTGGATTCGTCAGGCTGTTACTCAGGCCTATTCCAACAAGGGGAAGAGTCTTCCTTTTCTCTTTGATTCTTACTCTACTCGTGCTTTGATGCCTCTGGGGCTTTTCAGCACCAAGCTTCTGTTGAACTGGTTTGCTAGGCCACTACCTTGGCCTTCTGTTCATACCTTTGCAAAGTTTTACAAGGTTGATGTTAGAGCCTCAGCTCATGCTGTCTTGGCCGTATGGTTATGCAGGTGACAGTGGTTTTAAACTGTCTGCTGTTGTCGTTTTTGTTGGGGATCCCACCCTACTTTATGGACACTGCTATTGGATGTCCCAAGTGTAAGTACTATATCTGGAGCAGGACGTACCGTATACTAAGAATAATACAATTCTGTGATATACTCACCTGTAGAATTGATATTATTTGTATACAGTATGTCCTGCTCCACCCCACCCTGGTTTTTGCATTATTCTGGATCCCCTGTATGGTGATTGTTACCATTGTTATAGTTACAAGTTTTGGCGGTTAATTCTCCCCGCTTCTTGTTCACTGCTTTTCAATGCTGGGGATTTGTGGGAGGTCCCTGGGTATTTGAGGGGTCGAGAGGAGCCTGTTTTGCATGTCTCTGCAGTGCAGCGCCATCTGGCGGAGGATAAACCAAGTGCAAGTACTATATCTGGAGCAGGACGTACTGTATACAAATAATATCAATTCTACAGGTGAGTATTTCACAGAATTGTATTATTTGTATAGCCTAAAGTTGTATGACTTAAAGCGCTGTATGCACAAATGGGCCTTTTCTGATCGGGAGAACCATATGGTAATTTATTTTTAATGTAATAGCCTTTGGATAAGGAGCGATAAGGATCAAATAAAGGATGTTTTTATCATCATTTCCCCTGGGAGAAAGTATCATATTTCATTTTGGGATATATTTGGAGTGGAAAGTCCAGCCTTGGCCCCAGGAGGAAATTAGTCTTCATCATGTGGGTATGAGCCATGTTCCTATATCTTTATTTATAATTACCCAGCAGCATAGCTCAGAACACTTTTTTTCTGAATGGAACTCACTACTATCATGAGATAGTAATGTCAATGAGATAGTAATATCTAACCAGATATAAGTGTCCTCTGATTACCTACGGCTACTCACCCAGCCAACCAACACGCACCCACCTGGAGGAGGCCCACCAGCACCCCAACACGCCTCAGATCAGATCATAGCAGGAAATGCCAGATTGTTTGCGCCCCGATGGCCCTGAGGTAAGAAAATGCCAGGTCCATGAAATCCACGTGGCTGGTGATTAATGGTTGGAGAGGCAACATTAAAGGGTTAAAATAAATAAACATTCCTTTTAGGCACTAACTAGAGCCACCTTTTACCTAAAGACTTTAATGAGTACCTTAGGTCAAAAGTTTATAACTGCTTGCAATTCTATCAGTACAGACAATCCAAGGCCCAAATTGCTCCGATATCCAAAAAAAGGAAAGGATCCCTCATAAGTGTGCAAGCTACCGCCCTATCCTTACTATACACAGACCTCAAACTGTTTGCAAAAATGTTGGCTAACAAGTTAGTTCCCTTTCCAGCCTAACGAGAGACTCTATCTATATTCCCACCCATCTGTTGCAAGCCGGTCCATGAGAGTATTATCTGTGATTTGATCTTTGATGTCTGTTTTCTAGGTCTTCTTGTTTGTCCCTTAGTGTAGTTAGTAGCTTGTCTTATGAATCTATTCTTGTGCTATATGCTGTATTGCAGTTAGTTGTTTAGAGTGGGTATTAATTTGCTCCATGGCACCCATGAGCGTTTGATGTAAAGCATCAAATTTCAAAGTAGGGCACTAAGCTAGCCATGAGTTCTTGTGCAATAGATTTGTCCTCCCTTTCCGTGGGTCGATCAGGGCCCATGAGGGGGATGCATTTAGGTCTGGCATGGTTGGTGACGAATGTGGAGTTATGTTTTGTCTTGATTCTGTTTGCGTATTATGCTTCGTTTTCGTTTTTTTTTTTTTTGTGAGCGGAGTGGGTAACCTTCTCCACCTATCAGTCCATGCATCTAGTTGTTTCCTCACTCATGTTTTAAGTGTGGTATGACTATCAAAGATATGTGAAGGGCTGGTGCATGCACTTTTCTCTTCTCTATTCTTTCTTTATACCCTAAGTGATTTATGGTAGGTATTTCTCCTCTATCGGGTTTGAAAGTCAACAATAAATAGGTTTTAAATATTGGGCACTGACTTTAAGTGAGCGTTAAGTACTAACTACTTGTAATCTTCAGCTGTTGAGCTTCAAGTGACACATTCTATAAATATGGGTTAGCACTCTTGGATGGGTTTGGGTTATTTGGATCTGATCCTATCCTCTGATTTTGTGTGGTCACTGTTGGTAGGGTTAGGGTAGCTTAATCTGGCGCTGTGTAATACAGAAGTTACTTCTGGCCGCATGTTGGGCAATATATACCTCAGATAGCAGCAGCAGCTGGTCTTAAATGTTCAGGATAGTTTGCTGTGTTGTAAGGATGCTATGCGACATCAATGAACGTATTTTGGGATTTTCTCCTTTCCTCCTCCCTCCCTGGGGACCATTTTCCACAATATGACCACTAGATGGCAGCGAAAAGCCTGCCCCAGACTTTTAGAGCGATGTTTTTTCCACTTAGCAACTAGGTGGCAGTGTCTACTTTTTAATTCTCAGTCTAGTACATTCCCCACTGCCAAATGTGAAAAATAAAGATTAAAAAAAGAAAAAAAACATTTTCCTGTAATAAAAGACAGTGTTAGTTTAACCACATGAAATCCGTAATGTAAAGGATGCAATTGATAATATAACATTAACTCAAAACCGCAGTGCTTACCTATAGTCCAGTCATCCTGGGTTTTGCCCGAAAGGGCTTCTAGCTGTGTCCCGTGGGGGGTCCCTGCCAAGTCTCTTCGAGATGCAGACAGCCTACCTCCTCCACGTTCCGGTCATTTCTGGCATGTGATAATGCCTCTAGGCAGTTATGTCTCCAGCACCTCTGGGGAAGGTGCGCTCCTCAGGGTGACTCCTCCAAGCATGGAGGATGACAGCTCTGCAGGACTGGGCGCAGCTTGGGCTCGTCTCCCAACTCCCGCCCAGCCGCTCCCAGCAAGTGGGATGAACGGAGAGGCATGAGGGGCCGTCTTCGGGCAGCAGCAGTTCCAGTAGCTGAGGAGGAGGGTGCCGGTCTGATAGATGCACTCCCTTCTCGTGTGGCGGGAGTGGTGTCACAGCGCGGGGTTGGGCGCAGCCTGACCTTGCCTTGCATCTCCCACCCGACAGCCCCCAGCGAACAGGGCTGCCTCGGGCGGCAGTGTTCACGGGGTCACCTCCGGGAGGCGGCACAGCAGCAGCAGTCAGAGCTGGGCACTTCACAGCCCCTCAACGTCACAGCAAGAGCAGCAAGGCGGGGATGGTAGTCTTGAGCTCCCTCTCCACCACACGCACCGTCACCACCTCCATGCCTCTTCCATCAGCATTCAAGCAGCCTCCCGGCTGTCCCGGAGCATCGGTAGGGTGTATGTCCTGGGTCTTTAGCTGTGGGGGTTAAAGGAAAAAGCAGGCGTCCTAGACTTTCACAAACCTCTGCCCTTGTTTCCTAGTAGTAGAGTGCCTTGCAACAACCGGCATTACACGGGGGATATTTTTCAGTACCTTTGGTTGGTGGTTCTGCTCCCCACATTTTTGTGCTTGCTTCACGACAGATTGTCATAATGGTTCTGGATTTTATAGCATGGTGAAAGAGCATGACTAAGATGCGGCCATGTGTCTTGGCCCCGCCCCCGGAAGTCTCCACACACAATATATATTCTTTTTAATAATTTGTTTATTAAAGAAACTCGAGAAAGTTTTAAAAATATATCTTTTGTTACATTTTATACAAAATTACTGTGAAAGCTCATTAATACAAACATTTTATGTTAAAGCCTAAACTTTTCTGACACAAATATTTCCCTAGAAATTCCTGCAAAATCCACAGTTAAATATACATTGTGCAAAATGGTAAAAAATGGCCTGTCTACAGAGGGTGACAAAATCTCAAGTAGGCTGGTAATTAGGGTTAAATGTACCTATGAATGTTACATATGCACATATGAATGAAAGAATGTATTGTTCTGTTTGGGGGCCCTTGTGCTTTCAGATTTAGCTGTTTTTTTCCTGTTTGCATATTGATGTTTTAGGAAAATGTGTCTTTTATTATGCTTTTTTTTAGGTAAACACTGTGCAACCAGTGAATTCCTCAAGGGTTTTTGTCCATAAAGCTGCATCCATAGCAACAAGCCTGGTATGTTTTAAGAGAATATATAGTTTGTGGGAGGTATTTCAAGGTGCACATATTAGTTATATATTTTTTAAAAATCTCCTAAAATGCCCTTTCGTGGTGTCTCCTAGGCGGGAAAGGGTGTCTACCAATACATATGTGGTATTGTTGTAATCGGAAGGAATTAGACTTTTTCACACAATATGATTTTCTTGAAAAACTTACAAATTTCTTTTGCTTTTAACCCTTTAAATGCCAGCCAGGTAAAATTTACGTGGTTGCCTCTCCGTCACTTAAGTGCCAGCCACGTAAAATTTACGTGCCTGGCATTTACCCCTGCTAGTGGGCAAAAAAAAAAAAATACTCACCTGACCCCTCGTTGGATCCGGCCGGGTCTCCTCTTTAATTTGGTGCCATCCGATCCCCCGTGGGGAGAGCCCCCGGAATAGGCCGCCCCCCCCCGCGCTGCTAACTGTAAAAAAAAATAAATAAAAATGACATTCACTTACCAGCGTGTGCGCTGGCTCCCGCTGTCCCTCCTCTTCACCTGGGGGGCCTCCGATCGCCCCCCAGGACTTACAGATCGGGACCGGGAGGCTCTCTCCTCCTCGATGGCGGCCGCCATCTTGCCGCTAAGCCCCTTTTGGGGGGTCCATGAGACCCCTTATACCAGTTCACAAGGCTCTGGGTCTGGCAAGTCACCTGCGGCTAGTGGGTGACTTGCCATTAACCCCCAGCCCCCCATTACCTGCCTCCCCAACGGCCAGGGGGGGGGCAGAAGGGCCCGGGCCACTTAGTGGCTGTGTGGGCTAGTAGCCTGCAGGGCCAGGGGCCACCAACGCTGGCCCCTGCGCCCTGTTCTACAAGCCCCCATAGCTGGCCCGGGTCGGTAATGCTGGGTAGGGGGGACCCTACGTCATTTTTTGGGGGGATTTTTTTTTTTTTTTTTTTTAACAATCTTTATTGAGACCGGTCAGGTTAGAAGGGCGTACAGAGTTCAACATTTATACAATCTCTTGTTTCGGGTTCAAACAGCTAAACTTACAGCACATTAACATCGAAGGCAATACGTCTATTATTCCCATAATCCGCGATATTTGAATGCCTGCATAGCAATTTCTTAACTTAGCCCGCTTGTCCTAAGCCTTTTGCCCACATGCCTGCACTCCTTCCTCTCCGACCGTCCGCTTTTTTTTTTTTTTTAATAATAACATGAAGAAAAACTGGGGGGGGGGAGGAGGGGGGGAGGGGAAAAACAAGAGGGAGAGAGTGAGGGGGATAGGGGTAGGGATAGGGATAGGCCCCTCCGCGCTAGCTCACCACCTCAGGGTGTTCCAATCACCTCCCTGCCTTCCGCCGATTCCACAAACATGTTCCATGGAGTCCAGCGGAGCCTATGTCCCTCCTCCGTTTGTTTGAGGGTAGCTGTAAGATCCTCCATGCGCCTAATATCCTCTACTTTCCTTGCCCACAAGCCTATTGATGGTGACGCTTGGTTTCTCCAGTATGCAGGAACACAGGCACGGGCCGCATTTATCAAGTGGATGGTCAGGGACTTCCTGTATTTCCCCACTGAAAGCGGCGTGCAATGTAGTAGCAGGGCTTCCGGAGAAAAGGGGACGGCCTCCCCCGTTATCTTATGGATCCATTCCACAACCCCCTTCCAGAAGCTATCTAGCTTCTCGCATTCCCAGAAAATGTGTAACAGCGAACCTGTAGCTTTCTCGCATCTCCAGCAGAGGGGGGAGACCGTCGGATAGAACCGATGTAGTGCCTGGGGCGTTCTGTACCACCGGCTGAGGATTTTGTAGCCTGCCTCCTGGTATGAATTACTTATTGAAGCCCGCTGGGACAGTTCCAGAATCTTTTTGATTTGAGACGGGGAGAATGTCAATCCCAGGTCTTTCTCCCAAGATTCAACAAAGTTCGGGACAAAGGCCTCCCCCGGGTCAGTCAAAAGCTTGTACGTTAGGGACAAATAACCCCTCATCGGTTCCGTGTCCACACAGAGTTTCTCAAAAGGTGTGAGTTCCCTGCAGTACCCCTCTGGGGGGTCCAGTTTATGCAGGAATTGAGAGACTTGCATTGCTCTCCAGAAGGAAAGTCCAGGTCGGTTTCCTAATAGCCTGAGCTCCTGTATTGATTTCCATACCGAACCGTGTAGGAAGTCCCGAGCTCTACCTTTCCCCACCCCCCTCCACTCCCCAAATCCCGCGTCCATCTGGTAGGGCAGAAAATCTAGGGACCCCAGGACCGGTCTGAGCGGGGAGGGGGAGGGCGCAATATTCTTCTCAGGCGCGTATCTGGTCCAAATTCTTAGCGTCGGTCCAATTGTCGGATGTGTTTTAAGTCCGCTGGGGACCTCCCCCGAGGACCACGGGAGGCCCGCTAGGGGGACCGGGGACCACTGCTGCTCCAACTGAATCCATCTCTTATGGCTGCTATGAAGGTTCCAATCTATTACCCTGTTGAGGTGGGCTGCTGCGTAGTACTTTTTAATGTCAGGGAGTCCAACACCTCCTCTATTCTTAGGGAGTGAGAGCATTGCCTGCGAGATCCTAGGGCTCTTTCCCCCCCATACAAATTTTATGAATTCAGCTCGGACAGAGTTCAGGAAGGATGTCGGTATCTGTATTGGCAGAACCTGGATCGGGTATAGAAGTCTTGGTAGCACGTTCATTTTGAGAACATTGCATCTGCCGAACCAGGATAGTGTTTTGTCTTTCCAGGCGTCCAGATCCTTCTTTATTACATTAAGCAGTGGGGGGAAGTTTACTGCGAACAGGTCCTTCAGACGTGGCGTTATTTTGACTCCCAGATACTTAATTGAATCTGGGGACCAACGGAAAGGGAAGTTGTGCTTAAGATCCTCTAGATTCCTCCTTGAAAGGGTGATATTTAATGCCTCCGACTTCTGTATATTGATCTTGTAGTTTGAGAGGAGGGTATATTCCCTCAATTCTCGTAATAGGTTAGGGATAGTTATCCTCGGTTGGGTGATGCAGAAGATTAGATCGTCCGCAAAGGCCGCTACTTTGTGCTCTGCTCGCCCCTTCCCTAACCCTCCTATATCTGGGTTCGCCCTCACTCGCCTGAGAAATGGCTCTAATGCCAAAATAAAAATGATCGGAGAGAGTGGGCAGCCCTGTCTGGTCCCATTCGCTATTGAGAAGGGGTCAGACAGTACCCCGTTCACCTTAATGCAAGCTGAGGGGGAGGAATACAAAGATGAGATCCAGGCTCGCATATTCTCCTGCAGACCTATATGTTCTATCACTGATTGTATGAAGTCCCAGCCCACCCTGTCGAACGCTTTCTCCGCGTCCGTTGACAGCAGCAGTGCCGGGACCCCGTCCATGTGGATCCGATGTACCAAGTTGAGTATTCTGGTAACGTTATCTCTGGCCTCTCTTCCAGGGGTAAATCCCACCTGGTCATTGTGTATCAACCTGCATAGGTTGGAAGCAAGTCTAGAGGCCAGGATCTTCGCAAAAAGCTTCAGGTCCACATTTAATAGCGATATCGGCCGGTAGTTGGCACACTGGAGTGGATCTTTATCTTTTTTATGGATCACCGTAACCTGCGCCCGTAACATATCCGGTGGGATGGGTTGTCCCCTCGGGAGGGAATTGAAGGCCGCCACTGCATGTGGGGTCAGAATGTCACCCATCCACCTGTAGTAGGACAGCGTGAACCCATCTGGGCCCGGAGACTTACCCGACGCGGAGGATTTCACTGCCTGGGTCCATTCTTCTTCCGAGAGTGGGGTTTCCAGGGCCTCAAGAACCTCCGGGTCCAGTACGGGCATGTTCGAAGAGGCAACATACTCCCTTGCCCTCGCGAGGCAATCAGTCCCGTTATTTCCCCTTACCGGAAGGTTATAGAGTTTATAAAAGAAGTCCCTGAATGCTTTCGCGACATCTGTGGGAGTAGAGACCTGCTGGCCAGCTTGATTTAGTATCTGTGGTATGTAATTTCTGGCCCTCTGTTCCCGCAGTAACCTAGCGAGGGTGCGACTGCACTTGTTACCATACTCATAGAAAGAGCGCCTAGTTTTCAAGAGAGTGGTTTTGGCGCTGAACATCAAGATGTCCCTGAGTTTCTCTCTGGCTGCGGCTAGTTCTAGTTTTACCTTTGCCGCCTGCTGTTTTTTATGTTCCGCTTCCAGGCGGCTTACGTTCTCTAGAAGGTCCCTAACGGTCCCCTCCCTCTCTCGCTTTCTTCTGGAGGCCAGTTTTAGGATGATCCCTCTAATATAACACTTATGGGCAGCCCATACACTCAAAGGTGGTGTCTCCGGCCTGGTATTGAGGTTGAAATAGCTCCTTAACTCACTCCTTATCTCCTCTTTTAGGACTGGGTCCTGTAAGAGTGATTCATTTAGGATCCAAGAGCTGGGCCTAGAGAGCACCTCCGGCAGATCCAGGGACAGTGTGATCAGGGCGTGGTCCGAGATCGTGATAGAATCAATCTCGGCCTTTCCCACTAACTGCAGGTGTTTATGTTCTACGAAGAGGTAGTCTATTCTCGAGTATGAGTCGTGAGGGTGGGAATAGAAAGTATAGTCCCTCCCTCTCGGGTTTTGCACTCTCCATGGGTCTATGAGCTGGGACAAGTGTAACGCCTTCTTTAGTTTTTTTAAGGTGCCGTATGCCAGGTGGGAGGCCCCTCTGGACACATCTAATAGAGGGTCCAGAGCGACATTGAGATCTCCCCCGAAGATTACCAGGCCCTCCGAGAAAGTCTGAAGGGTGGTCAGGACCTTCTCCAGAAAGCGAACCTGATCAGAATTCGGTGCGTACACGTTAGCCAGCGTGCAGACATGGTTACCGATCTTCCCTTTTAGAAATAAGAACCTCCCCTCCGTGTCTGACAGGCTGTCCACCAGGGTCCAGGGCAGCGTCGCCGCTACCAGGATGCTCACCCCTCTCGACTTGGCATCTGGTGAGTAAGAGTGCCACCCCATGGGGAACCGACGGTCCGAGAATTTTGGGGCTCTTTCTTTTTGGAAATGCGTTTCCTGAACAAATACCACATGCGCTCTGCGCCTCCAAAACAAATTCAAGCACATTCTCCTCTTTTCAGGGGTATTGAGGCCCTTGCAATTTAGGGAGGCGATTTTAAGTCCCGTCGGGGATCTGGCATCAGTCCCCAAGGGGGGCGGAGGGGCCATGGGGGCCAGGGGAGCAGCCTTCAACAGAAGGGCTGGGGTTGGACGGGAAGGGAGGACTGCTTAAGGAACTAGGAGGGGAGGGCAAAAATAGATTGAAGGGTTGTAACAAGGGTAAGGGTTGCTAATAAAAGAGCAACAATTACGAAACGATTCTGTCCGCTTTGGCTGCTTCTCTGAGCGTCCTCGCGGACTGGCCTATGTGGGGGAAAAAAGAAAACTGTGGCGCGGCACGGCCGTAGAGGACCCAGTCCCCCCAGCCCGGAACAGACCCCCCTCTTCTGGGGGAGTAACACATTACAAATTACAACAACAACAATGAGGAGCACATATGCACGTTACCTGTTGACTATATACAAAACACGACATAGCCCATCTCTCTCCATCCCTGCATATTCCCCCCCCCGGTCCCCCCCCCCCCCCAGACCAGCACCCATGCAGGCCCAAACACGACTCCCCCCCACGTCTCCAGCCCACCCAGGGTCTGGAGCCCCCAGGCGTGTGACACCCGATGCCACCTCCGCATCTCACCGAGCTCCCGGCCCGATGGGCGCAGCCGCCTCGGGAGACCCCCGCCCGACCGCGGAAGGGCCGAGCCCCCCCACCCAACCGGGCCCCCACCAGAGGTGCCCGGGGGGCAGGGGGGGGGGGCATCCCCCCGCGGGCCGGCCAGCCGCACCCCCGCATCCCATCATGGCTACCTTCGAGGCCTCCGGCCTCCCACGTCGTGACTCCCCCGCCAGCCCCCGTCCCGACCCCCCCCGTCCCGCCCAGGGGTCCCCAGCATCTCCGGTCCTTGCCCAACCCCCCGGCCCAACAACAGGCATCAGACCCCTCGAACCACGGGCATCCCCCACGTCCCCGCCCCGCCCCCGGGAGCCAGGCACCGGGGGCCCCCCCGCACCGCCCCGCCCGCGCCCGGCCGGGCCGCAGCGGGGGGGCGGGCGGCCCGCAGTCACCCAGCACGGGTCCTGCGCCGCCCATCGCCCGTCCACCACGGCCCGGCCCGACCCGGGGGGAGGGCCGCACAGTGTAACACATGAGTCTCCCGGCGAGCGCCGCGACATCCCAGACAGCTCAGAAACCGCCCACGCAACTCACTCCCGTGGTCCCCCCTCCCGGGGCCGCACGCGTCCACACCAGAACGAGGAGGCGCTCCCCCGGACACCCAGTGCGCAAGCCCCGAGGGGGGGGACCCGGGCAGCGGCGCCCCCCAAAGCCCCCCACACCACGCGACCCCGGTCTCCGTCCGGGCCGCCGCAGTCCACTGCAGGCCCTCCCCCACCAGGCGCGCCGGCGGTCCATGCCCACCCCCGCAGAGGGGGGAGCCCATCGCCGAGCAGCAGGGCACCCGACGTGTCAAAGTCCGTCCTCACAAGGGGGGGGGGGGGGGCGACGAGGGGCCCACGCCACCACCTCCTCCATCCGCGTCCCTTTCTCCGGGAGGCGGGGACGCGCCACAGTCTGTTCTTCCATGGGGGGGGGGGGGGGAAGGGGGGCGAGGAAGGGCCAGTGTCACTTATTCTTCCACGATGGGCAGAAGTCCCGACCGGACGCCCCACCCGCCAGAGTCCGCCCCCACACGGGGGGGGCGGAGAGGGACCCACGCCGCTCATGGGCGTCGGACGTGGCAAAGTCTACTTCCATGGGGGGGGGAGGGGGGAAGGAGAGGGGCCAATGTTACTTATTCTGCCGCGGGGGGTGGAGGTCCCCTCCTTCGCGGTAATTCGCGGCCGCCTGGTCCACGCATTCGGCGGACTCTCTGAGGTAGTGGCTGGTACGGCGGGAAGTCCAGCCAATTAGGGACATCCACTGGGGGGGCCTCCAAAAACGCAAAGAGGTGGTCCAGATCCCCCGGAGCTCGGAGGGTAAAAGATCTACTATTTTTCCGGACGATAAGATGGAAGGGGTATCCCCATTTGTAGGTCGCTCCACCGTCCTTTATTTTCTGTAGAAGGGGTTTCAGCTGCCGTCGCATCCACAGAGTCGAGCGTGCCAGATCTGGTAGAATGGTGATCAATTGGGCCTCGTGTCGGATTTGTCCTGCGTCCCAGGCTCTTCTTAGGATTTCCTCTTTGACTCTGTAGTTGTGTACTCTACATAGTACGTCTCGTGGAGCTGTGGGGTCTCCCGGCGGGCGTCCAGCCACCCTGTGGATTCTGTCCAGTTTGATAGTGGCGCCAGGGGGGTTCCCCAACAGTTTATTGAAGATGGAGTTGGCCACAGAGTCGAGATCTGCATTTTGCTGTGTCTCCGGCAGCCCCCGGAGTCGCAAGTTGTTGCGGCGACTTCTGTTTTCCAGATCGTCGTTGTGTAATTTGAGGTTGCAGATCTGTGTTGCCTGGGAGGCATTGGTTTGTTCCAGGCGGGTGAGACGCTCCTCTATAGATTCTTTTGCATTCTCTAGAGCCGTCACCCTGTCCTCCACTGCCGCCACATTATGTTGCACAGTCTCCAGTTCTTTCCGGAAGGATTTTTCAATCCTGGAAACCATAGCCTCTAGATCTATTTTCGTGGGTATCGCTTTTAGGTCAGCTTTAGTGGGGAGGGAGAGAAGAAGGGACCTCAAGTCCCGGTCCAGCTCCTGTTGATGATAGAGTTCGCCGGCACTGTGCGTCGGTTCCCCTCTCGCATATGGTGTAGCCGAGGGTCCGTCAGGGGGCAGGGGCGGCGGTGCGTCCGACATCCCATGCTGCGTTGTCTTGCGGATAGGCCTCTCTGCGCATCCAGCTTCAGGACGGGGGGGTGTGCATATAAAGAGTGCCCCTGGTTCTCCCTGGGACTGAGCGCACCAGGTGGTCGCACGCGGTCCTGTCTGGACATGCAGGGTTTGGGATGCCCCTTCTTTGGGGCTCAGTGCTGCTTCCTCCCCTGAAGAATCCGAGCTCTCCAACAGTGGCATGCTCGGGGAGGTCTGCATCCATGCCTCCTCCAGGGTGTATGTGTCTTTAAGGGGGGCGCACTGTGGGTCTGTATGGGGAGTGACCTTATTGCTCTGTCCTTCCTCCTGGTGGCCGAGGGCCTGTGGCCATGGGGATCCCTCACCCAAGCCCCCCCCCCGCGGTCGTCGAGTATGGCGAGGAGGACAGGGAGGGCCTATTGGTATCAGTCTCTAAGCTGGGAGAGGGGCTCTCAGGCAGCATGGCTCTCTCAGGGTGCGCTTCAGTTGTTGCCTGTCTGGGCAGGCAGCCAGGCGGGGAGAGCGGTCCCTCCTTCCCCCGCCATCCCTCGTGCTGACATCTCCGCAGCGGGTCCCATCCAGCCCCGCCCGCCGCCTCCTTACCTCCGCTCGCGTCCTCCTCACCTCCCGTCTTCAGCCGCCTGTCATTTGCGGCGCCGCGGAGGTCCCGATCAGACCGCTCCTCTTCTCCCCCTCCGCGATCAGCACGCTCCTCTGTCTGGCGGCCCCCGGCTTCCGCCCCCTCGCCTCCACTCTTCTCTAGTGCCGCGCCGGACGCCATCTTGTCTCGGCGCATGGCTTCATCCTCTCCTCCCGCCGGCTGTAGATAGCGGGTGATGCCGCTTCTCCCGCCATCACCGAGGCCTCCTCTCTGGCCCCTGCGTCGTCCGATCTTTCTGGGGTCGGTTTTGCACTTCAGCTCCTCACGGTAAGTCTGCCCGGGCTAGGTACGGACGGGAGCCTCAGCCTGATGCGTCCTCACAGCACCATGCCGCGGCCACGCCCCCCGGGGGGATTTTTAAGGGTTTTTAACCCTTAAAATTCAAAAAAAAAATGGGGCCCCCCCGGGAGGGGGGACTCTGTCATTTTTTTTTTTTATTTAACCCTTTTGTGTTCTGTCATCCAGCAGCTATAAAAGGATTCTAGCAAGTGAGCAGAAGCCAGTGATCGCCGAGGGACAGAGTGTTCCACTATGGATGGGAGGTAAGAAAAAAAAAATAAATATTTTTTCTCTTTGTGTGTCTGTTTTTTTTACATTTAACCCCTTGTGAACTGGTAAGGGGTCCATGAGACCCCTATACCAGTTCTCAAGGCTGGGGGGATGGCAAGTCACCTGCGCTAGCCGGTGACTTGCCATTAACCCCTGGCACCCCCATTACCTGCCTCCCCAAAGCCCAGGGGGGGGCAGAAGAGCACGGGCTATGCGGGCTTGTAGCCTGCAGGGCCAGGGGCCACAAAAGCTGGCCCCTGCGCCCTGTTCCTCTAAGCCCTGCATAGCTGGTCCCGGGCTGGTTACTTTGGGTAAGGGGGGGCCCATGTCATTTTTTTTTTATTTTTAAGTGTTTTTAACCCTTAAAAATCCCCCCAAAAATGCCCCCCCCCCCCCTCCCCGGGAGGGGGGACCCTATGTCATTTTTTTTTCTCGATTTAACCCTTTGTAGTGTGGATGGTAGTTGTATTTTATTTGTAAATGTTAAAAATTACTTGTTTCAGTTAGGGGGGTCTCCTGGGCAGGAACAGGGGGCTACCGATAAATATGTGGTACCGTTCTAATCGGTAGAAATGGGGCTTTCACATGCAATATGGTTTTCCCTAATAAAATAAATTTTTTATTTAAAATAAAGGAGACAATTTTCTAAAAAAAAATTTTATTTATTTATTTTTTTTACTTAATAAATAAAATTAATAATAAATAACATTTACAAACAAGACATTTCATGTTAAAGCCTAAACTCTGCTGCAAAATATATATATATATAATTTTCCTGAAAATTCCAGCAAAAATGTCGCAAAACATGGCGCAAAATGGGGAAAAATGACCTGTCAACAGAGGGTGACAAAATCTCAAGTAGGCTGGCAATTAAAAGGGTTAATAGTACCTCTGCATGTTGGGTATTGTTCTGTTCGGGGGACCTTGCGCTTTCAGACTTAGTTTGTTTTTTCTTGTTTGCATATTTATATTTTAGGAAAAGGTGTTTTTTATTCAGCTTTTTTATAAATTTTTTAGGGAAACCCTGCGCAACCAAAGAGTTCTTTGAGGGATTAATTCCAGAAAGATGAGCCCACTACAACAAGCTGGGTACACTTAGAAAGCTTAACATGTGTACTTTCAGGCAATATATAGTTTATGGGGGATATTCCAAATGTAAAGGGTTGTTTTGGTTGAAAAATCGCAAGGTGCGCACTTTGCAGAGCTGAAATTTTCAAGACAAATTACCGTTATGCTCATGCTTTACTTTGGGGTGTTTGGCAACTCTTCCCTTGACAGAACCTAAGCATATCGTTCTTTTCGGGGGATGTTGCTTTTTCAGATTATACTTGTTTTTTCTTGTTTGTATATAGTTTTTTTTAGGAAAATGTGGCTTTGATTCTGCTTTTTTATCCTTTTTTTAGGGAAACTCTTTGCAACCAAAGAATACATTGAGGGATTGCTTCTAGAAAACTGTGGCCACATCAACAAGCCTGGTACAAATAGAAAGCCTGAGGTGTGTACTTCCAGAGAATATATAGTTTGTGGGGGGTATTTAATTTCAAATGTAAAGGGTTCTTTTTCTAGAAAAACTGCAAGGTGCGCATAGCGCATATCACAGTTGTGTTTTTTCTGAAAATCCCCTAAAGCTCTGTTTCAGTTTGGGGGAGTCTCCTGGGCAGAAAAGGGTGTCTACCTATACATATGTGGTACCGCTGTAACTGTGAGAAATTGGGGTTTCACACGCAATAAGATTTTATTGACAAACTTACATTTTTTATTACAAAAAAACACTACAAATTGTAAAAAATTTATTTTTTTTATTTTTTTGCACATATTTCGCCAAAAAATATTGAGAATACACCTAAAAAATGACAAACAAGACATTTCATGTTAAAGCTCAGACTCTGCTGAAAAAAACAATATATCATTTTCCTGGGAAATCCCTTCAAAAATCACATTTGAACATGGGGAGGGCAAAATAGTGCAAAATGGTCTGGCAACAGAGTGTGACAAAAACTCCAGGTAGGCTGGCACTTAAAGGGTTAAAAAGCTACAAAATGAACAATGAAAAAAAAAACAATATATAATTTCCCCCCAGAAATTCCTCGGCATTCCTTTAAAAAGCCCACCTAAACATGAATAGCGCAAAATAGTGAAAAATGGCCTGGCAACAGGGCGACAACATCTCTAGGCAGGTTGGCACTTATTGGGTTAAATGGTCTAGCACCAATTGTTCCATGCAGGGACGCCAACATGCTAACCCAGACTCTTTTTGGGGGGTAAGTGGGGCTCATTAAAGAGCAAACAGTAGGGTTGGTTCAGAGCCCCTTTCTCATCGTTTTTGTGGAGGTGTTGCTACCAAACAAAAAATCATGTAAAAATGAAAACAGTTCACACAAAAAGTCTTGCTGAAAAAAAGGCTCTGCTGAATTAGACGAGGGGGAAAAATGAATGAGAATGGAAATTTTAACACAAAAAATTGGCGAGAAAGGGGCTCTGAATCAACGCTAATGTGTTTGTCCCAGGAGGGGATGGGGCACCACCTGCTCACTTAGGAGTGGGGGATCCATTGGCACACAGGGAAATAAAGCATTCCAGCATAGGGCCGACCCTGACCACCAAGATCATGTTTTGCTGATGTTAGATATGCAGTGTTAAAAAAATAAAAACACCCAAAAAAATATCAACTAGACAGATTTCTCATCTACATTAGTGGCCCTTCCTACCTTATTATAGACTGTCCTAACCTAGTGTGCAATTAGTGTGCAATTATTTATTGCGTCGGGCGGAGCCTAGCGACCACGTGACTTTCGAAGGAAGACAGAGATTACCGAGCCTGCGGCCGAGGCATCGGGTAAACATATATGCAGAGCGCTAGGAGCCTGAGCTGATTGCGGTGGCGAGACCGCTGGTGGTAACATGCAGCTTTGCCTTCTCAAAAATACTATATGCTGTATTTAATTGATATATTTGGTGAGCATTGCATAGTGGGGGCAATTGAACCAGGAATCTTTGCAATTTTACACTATGTTGGCGTTTTTGTTTTCTATTGCAAATCAGCATTAAATTTGGAGCGAATGCTTGATGTAAAAATATCACAAGACCCGTTTTTATTGCCATTAAGAAGTGAAAAAGTGGATGAATCTGAAAGTAGCAGATCCCAATCATTAAAGAGGAACTAAATTATTTGCTATTTGATTACAAGGCCTTATAAGTATAAATCTGGTACGAGATTTATGCTTATAAGGTGGTGGGATAAACACACCTCAATGGAAATGTAACACTTGTGGTGTTGAACTTTGAAGTTGTATGTCCCGCGGAGTGACCGATATATAACCGGCTGTGGCTATATAACAAAACTTGCTTGCATCTTCTTGGGACTGCTGTGGCTACAGTTCTGATTATCACTCCTAGCGAGTGGACGTTTAATCTCTAGATTCTAAATTGTTATATTGTTAACTAACAGCGCAACCTTGAATATATCACTTTATATTTCCGTTTACGTTGCTTAGTAAACCTTGTATACTACCGTTTTTCACCGTTTTCCAACGTAGCATCCAACAAAGATTTTCACTGTCCCACGATATTCAGCATGCATCTTTCTCTAAATATACATACAAACGGAAATTTGTTGGACAAGCTGCTATGTTTGCACGCATGTACGCTATTTAACTTATTCATGCCCCCCGTGTCAACTATTCTCTCTCACTTCTGCTCCCATGCTTACCTGAACTCACTAGCGGTTGTTGTTGTTCCAAGTATGTCACACACCCTGCTTATAATATTCATGACATGTGGGTTATGGCCAGTAGAGGGCGAACTTTGCAGATATGACAGGACAAAAAGTAGCCCCTCCCAGTCCATAAATACCTGGGACCTCCCACACATTCCCCAGTTTTCGTCTCTGCAGACGGCGAGCAAGTCAGAAGATGGCTGTGTCTCCTCCTTGCAGGTAGCCGGGTTACCCCCGGCCATTTGTTTTTATTGCTGCCCGAACCTTTTTTTTATTTAAGCCCTCATGATGCCTCCCAGCCTTGGCTGTGTGTCCGGGCAGTGGTAGGCAGCACCCTCGTGGTGTATACAGGGAGCTATGCTCCCCCGTGAGACCCCATACTAAGGGGTAGGCGGTTTCCGGGTTGGTGATCCTGGTTTGGGATGCCCCGTCCCTTTCTGGTTCCCTCCACATTGGTGGACCCCTTTTCGGGTCTCCCTGTGCCCCTCTTCTGGGGGGGGGGCTTCTCTACCTATATTTTTTCTTTTGTCATATGTGTGTGTGTGGCTTGTTTAGTGCTTACTGCTTTTCTGAGCATTTACTTTCTGGCGCTGGCCGTTTGTCATGGCCATTAGCGGTGGGGGTTAGCTTCTCCCCCTCAGGTGCTTGTTGGGGGGGGGCGGGGCCGGGTGCTCGGCGCGCTCACCACGGCCAGTGCGGAGCCCAGCCACTGGCTGGGAGCCGCGTCTCGTGCTGAGGGGAGGGGGCGGGGCCAGGTGTGGCCCATCCTCCTTCTCCCTCTCTCTCTCTCTTCTGGAGACCTTGCTGCTGATGGAAGCCAATGCCTGTGGTTGTGAGTGCCCTGCGGGCTGTTTCCTTATTTTATAATCGGGCTGCGCTCCGCTTGTATAGCTCTTGGAGCAGCGTCCCAGGCTTTTAGTATAAAAATAGATTTTATGTATATGTGTATATATTGTTTGTTTTTTCTTGACATATCAATATGTGGTGTGCATGATTGTACTTTCTTATGGGTCCCTTCTAGGGTCCCCTTGAGGTTAAATTGGGTTCCTACAAATCCTCCCACTTGGGACTTAAAGGGGCATCCCGGGTAGCTCAAGCAGCGTAATACCCTCTGGTCATGGCGACTACCTAAAAATCACCATATGGAGGCTCCCCAGGATACCGAGCTCGGGCTCCCTTCGGGACAATCCTAGCTGTGTGTGGGTTGTGGGGTATCCCTTACGGGGGAGAATGTACAGATTTGCATTTCATGTGCTCATCAGGCATAACGCGGCAGTCAGGGTCCCAGGCGTCTGGGTCCGTGCCGCCTTTCTCATCACCTACCCCACCCCGCCTTATCTGTACCCCAAGTGACACTGTCATTAGCGGGGAGTCGCAATCGGATGTTTTGTGCTAGATTGGGCAACATCGAAATATTGAACAGAAAGGCCCCAGCTAAGAGAAGGCATCTGTCGCCAGCCGCGCCGGTACTGGATTTTGATGACTATGATTCCCTTGATTGGTCTGATTATTCCCCACTTGAGGAGGGGGAATTGTTTGAGGAATCTGATGCTGAGGTTCGACAGTTCTTTGCTGCTGATGCTGGGCAGACGCTGGGGGATACCCTGGATACCCCCAAAGTCCTGGCCCACCTATTTGAGGTACTGGCTATTTCTCCGCCAGCAGAGTCCCCTCCGCAGAAGGGGGATTTCTTTGGGTCTTCTAAGCCTCGCTTGGAGTTCCCAAATCAGAATCATTTTGAGAGCATGATTCTTAAGGAATGGGAGAGGCCTAGCCGGCTCCCTGGTGTTCCTCAAGGATGGGATAGGAGGTATCCCTTCCCGATGGACGCTGTGAAGCACTGGTCGTCCCCTCCCAAGGTCGATGCGCCCGTTCTGGGATTGTCCAACACCTCCGTTGTACATTCTCCAGACGCCACCACTCTTAAATATGGTGAGGACAAACGCATGGATCAGATGGCGTGCCATGCTTTTGCCAGTGTGGGTTCAGCCTTGCGGCCTGTTTGAGCCTCGCCGCTCGCAACTGTGGCTACCAGGTCTGTGGTTAGGGACCTGTTGAGGGGTTCCCAGCTTAATCCTGCCAGTGATGATTTCACAGCCCTTAAGCGGTGGGAATTATTTATGACCTTTGTTTTATCTGCTATGGATGACACAATTATTATGTGTAGTAGAACCTCGGCTTTGCTGGTGGCTATTCGCCGATCGGTCTCGTCACGCCAGTGGGCGGCTGACATTGGGGCTCAGAAATCTCTCACGGCTACCCTTCCTGGGTACGCGGCTGTTCGGGGATAGATTGGATTCAGTGGCGAAAGGTGGAACGTTACCTCAGCGTAAGAAGCAGCGTCGCCCCTTTTCCAGGTGATTCCTGGAACAGAGGCAGAGGACACGCAGGCCTTAACTGGGGTTCCAAGCCCAAGCCTGCTGCCAAGACAGCTCAGCAATGAGGGGACGCCCTCACCCTTGCGGGTGGGGGGATGGCTGCAGCACTTCTTCCAGGTCTGGGCCCAGGAGGTCACAGACAAATGGATCTTGGAAGTGGTCTCTTCCAGGTACAGACTGGAGTTCGAGTACCGGCCTCCTCCCAGATTCCTAAGGTCTCGGGTGCCCTCAGATCCCTGGGCTGCGCAGGGGCTCCTGTTGGCTGTAAAGAATCTTCTGGTCATGGATGTCATATGCCCGGTGTCTTTCTCAGATAGAGGCTGGGGCTATTATTCCAACCTCTTCACGGTTCCCAAAAAGGATGGATCCATAAGACCCATTCTGGATTTGAAGCTTCTCAACAGGTTCATCAGAACCAAGAAGAACACACTTGAGATTTCTCAGGTTTGTGGTGGGAGATCAGCACTTTCAGTTTGTGGCCCTCCCTTTCGGGTTGACTTCGGCACCAAGGGTGTTCACCAAGGTGCTGGCGGGCATAATGGCCCTTCTCAGAGCCCAGGGCATTCGCATTGTGCCGTATTTGGACGACCTCCTCATTACGGTATTCTCTCTGTCAGGCGGAGCTGGACACCAGGTTGGTGGTGATGACGCTGGTGAGGTTCGGCTGGGTGATCAACCATCCCAAGTTTTCTCTCTCCCCCTCAAGGGAGATCTTGTTTCTGGGGATGAATCTGGATACCATTCGTACCAGGGTGTTCCTACCTCAGTCCAAGGTGCAGATGGTTCAGGATCTGATACGTCTTCCCCTGTCCAATCCTCATCCTTCTATCTGGCTAGGGATGAGACTGGTGGGATTGATGGTGGCTTCTTTCGAAGCAGTTCCCTTTGCTCAGTTCCACATGAGGTCGCTCCAGCTCCATCTATTGTTGGCCTTTGACAGATGTCCACAGTCATTGGATCAGTCATTCCTGATGTCTCCCCGGGTTCGGCAGTCCATTCAGTGGTGGCTGGAACCGAGCAATCTGATGAGGGGCAGATCCTTTCTGACCCCTTGTTGGGAGACGGTTACCACGGATGCCAGCCTGTCGGGCTGGGGAGGTTTTTGGAAGACACATCAGTTCAAGGGGCTGTGGGGTCCTCAGGAGGCTCACACCCCCATCAATGTCTTGGAGTTGAGAGCTATTCGGTTGGTTCTGTCATGCTCGACACATCACCTACGGGGCTTACCTGGTTCAGGTTCGATCAGACAATCGAACTGCTGTAGTTTACATCAATCACCAAGGAGGGACTCGCAGCAGGAGTGCCCTCCTGGAAGTTTCTCTGATTCTTGCATGGGCGGAGAGCAATGTTCCATGCATCTCAGCAGTGTACATTCCGGGAGTGGAAAACACGGAGGCGGACTCCCTGAGCAGGGGATCCTCTTGCTGAGGGGATTGGTCTCTCAACCACAAGGTATTCCGGTCCCTCTGTCACAAGTGGGGGTTTCCGGAGGTGGATCTCTTTGCCTCACGTCACAATCACAAGCTCCCAAAGTTGTGTCTCTGTCTCAGGATCTTCTGGCCCTGGCAATGGACGCCATGTCTCTTGCCTGGAGGGATCTGGGGTTTCTGTACCTGTTTCCCCCCCTCTCCATGGTAGGCACGGTGGTGCGCAAGCTGGCTCTATAGGGTGCGCCAGCAATTCTGGTGGCCCCAAGGTGGCCAAGACAGGTTTTTGGTTTGCAGACGTCGTTAGCCTGGCGGTAGATCTGTACAGGCTGCCATCTTAAGGGAGGAAGGTTTGTCTGAGGCTGTGATTCAAACTCTTGTTAGAGCTAGGAAGAGATCTTCCTCTAACATATACTACAGGACTTGGAGGTCCTATATTGACTGGTGTGAGGCTAGGGCTTTGCCTTGCAGGGTGTTTTCGATTCCTAGGATCTTGGAGTTTCTTCAACATGGTCAGGACCTGGGGTTCCAGCTTAGTAACCTTGAAAGGTCAGGTCTCTGCCCTGGCGGTCTTCTTTCAAAGGTCTTTTTGCATCCTCTGGTTAATACCTTTTTCCAGGGGGTCACTCATGTGCGGCCCCCTAGAAAGCCTTTGGTGCCCGTTTGGGATTTGAATTTGGTTCTGTCGGCCCTCCAGGGGACTCCTTTTGAGCCGGTGCAGGATGTTGCACTTTATATGCTCACTCAAAAGGTTGCCTTTTTGGTGGCTATTACCTCTGTTCGGCGTGTCTCTGAGTTGGCGGCTTTGTCCATTCAGGCCCCTTACTTTGAGAGACACCAGGACAAGGTGGTTTTTCGCTTTAAGCCAGATTTCCTTCCTAAGGTGGTTTCTGCCTTCCACCTCAATCAGGATGTAGTTCTCCCTTCCTTGTGTCCTAAGCCTATCAATGACAGGGAGAGGGTTTTGCATTCTTTGGATGTGGTTCGTTGTGTGTTCGTTGAGTACTATTTGGTGGCTACTTCTCCTTGTTCATGGTGCCCTCCAGGCGCAGGAATGGTTTGGCGCCCGCCAAGTCTACCATTAGTAAATGGATACGCCAGGCCATTGTTGGGGCCTATACTGCCAAGGGGAAGGTTCCCCCTTTTCAGATCACTGCTCATTCTACTCGTGCTGTTGGGGCTTCTTGGGCCTTTCAGCACCAGGCTTCTGTTGAACAAGTTTGTAAGGCTGCTACTTGGTCTTCCGTTCATACTTTTTCCAAGTTTTATAAGGTTGATGTGCGGGCCTCAGCGGATGCTGTTTTTGGCCGCAAGTTTCTACAAGCTGCAGTGGTTTAAAATTTGTGCATTTTTTGCCGTATTGGGATCCCCACCCATTATGGACACTGCTATTGGATGTCCCAGATGTCATGAATATTGGAAGCGGGGTGTGTGACATGAATAATACCATTTTGTGATTATTCACCTGTAAAATGGCTATTATAAGTGTGTCACACACCCTGCTTCATCCCGCCCTTATTGGTATTTTGGATGCTTTATATGGTGAACCTTTTAGTGTTATGATTGTTTATATTTGGCTCTTCCTGGTCCCCTTACTGCTGTCCTATACTGGGGAATGTGTGGGAGGTCCCAGGTATTTATGGACTGGGAGGGGCTCCTTTTTTTCCTGTCATCTCTGCAAAGTTTGCCCTCTACTGCCCATAACCCACGTCATGAATATTGGAAGCGGGGTGTGTGACATACTTATATTACCCATTTTACAGGTGAGTAATCACAAAATTGTATTTTTGTCTTCATCCCCCGCGATTCATACTTACCTGAACTCACTAGCGGTTGTTTTTTTCTTCATCCCACGCCGTTCATGCTTACCTGAACTCCCATGGCACTCTTTGGTGTTTTCTATACACATATTTTCATGCTTACCTTAATGTTCTGGATTCTGTACATATTTTTCAGTTCCTTCTAGATGTCTTCTGATTTATGTTATTTAGTGGATGTGTGCAAGCATTACATTTTTAGTTGTTGTGAGGAATGAAAGACGAAACCTGGTTAAGTTTAGAAAAATTTATTTTAAAATTTGTTTTTTTTTTAATTTTATTTTAAACATTTTTTAAAAATATTTGTTTTTTTGTAGTTGTAAAATGTTTTATACACTTCTTTATATAATTTTTTCTTCATTAAAATTTTTAATAAACTTTGTATATATTTTTTTTTCATTAAAAGTTTTAACAAACTTTGTATTTTTTTTAAATTCCAAGAAACGTTTAAAATATTTACAAAAACGTGGCAGGCCCCAGGATTCTATTCTTCACTGGTCCCCAGTAAGCTGCTGTATGTCGCCCACCAGCCTATGTACAGTAGCCGTCAACACTTGCAATCTCTGCTGCGGTGTTGCTGTGAAAAGAAATCAAAAATTTATTTTTCGTATATGCATTTTGAATACCTGTTGAATGAAATATTATTAATTTTCTAGCCTAGGGATTGGGCCATAATTATCACTAAAACAACTAATTAATAGTTGGTCACTCTTGATTGATTAAGGTCTACATTAAAATGATTAATTAAGGTCTACATTAAAATGATTAATTAGGGTCTACATTAAAATGATTGATTAAGCTATACATTAAAATGACTGATTAAGCTTTACATTAAAATGATTGATTCAGATATACCGTAAAATGATTGATTTAGATATACTGTAAAATATTTGCGCTCCCCATGTTCAAATGTGATTTTTGAAGGGATTTCCAGGGATTTCCCAGGAAAGTGATATATTATTTTTTTCAGCAGAGTCTGGGCTTTAACATGAAATGTCTTGTTTGTCATTTTTTAGGTGTATTCTCAATATTTTTGGGTGAAATATGAGCAAAAAAATAAAAATAAAAAATTTTTACATATTGTAGTTTTTTTTGTAATAAAAAATGTAAATGTCAATGAAATCTTATTGCGTGTGAAATCCCAATTTCTCCTGGTCACAGCGGTACCACATATGTATAGGTAGACACCCTTTCCTGCCCAGGAGACTCCCCCAAACTGAAACAACGCTTTAGGGGATTTTCAGATAAAATACAACTATGCTATGCAATATGCGCACCTTGCAGTTTTGCCATAAAAACAATCTTTTACATTTGAAATACCCCCAACAAACTATATATTCTCTGGAAGTACACACCTCAGGCTTTCTAGGCGTACCAGGCTTGTTGATGTGGCCATAGTTTTCTGGAAGTAATCCCTCAATGGATTCTTTGGTTGCAAAGAGTTTCCCTAAAAAAAGGATAAAAAAGCAGAATCAAAGCCACATTTTCCTAAAAAAACTATATACAAACAAGAAAAAACAAGTTTAATCTGAAAACGCAACATCCCCCGAACAGAACAATACCCAACATGCATAGCTACTGTCAAGGGAAGAGTTGCCAAACACCCCAAAGTAAAGCATGTAACGGTAATTTTACTTGAAAATTTCAGCTCTGCAGACAAAGTGCGCACCTTGCGATTTTTCAACCAAAACAACCCTTGACATTTGGAATATCCCCCATAAACCATATATTCCCTGAAAGTACACACGTTAAGCTTTCTAAGGGTACCCAGCTTGTTCTAGTGGGTTCATCTTTCTGGAATTATTACCTCAAAGAATTCTTTGTTTGCGCAGGGTTTCCCTAAAAAATTTATAAAAAAGCTGAATAAAAAACACCTTTTCCTAAAATATAAATATGCAAACCAGAAAAAACAAGCTAAGTCTGAAAGCGCAAGGTCCCCCGAACAGAACAATACCCAACATGCATAGGTACTATTAACCCTTGTAATTGCCAGCCCACTTGAGATTTTGTCACCCTTTGTTGACAGGCCATTTTTCCCCATTTTGCGTCATGTTTTGCGCCATGTTTTGCGCCATTTTTGCTGGAACTTTCAGGAAAATTATATATATTTTTTTTGCAACAGAGTTTAGGCTTTAACATGAAATGTCTTGTTTGTAAATTTTCTTTTTTTCTTTTACAATATTATTAAGTAAAAAAAAAAAAAATAAATAAATAAAAAAATTTTTTAGAAAATTGACTCCTTTATTTTAAATAAAAAATGTATTTTATTAAGGAAAATCATATTGCATGTGAAAGCCCCATTTCTACCGATTAGAACGGTACCACATATTTATCGGTAGCCCCCTGTTCCTGCCCAGGAGACCCCTCTAACTGAAACAAGTATTTTATAACATTCACAAATAAAATACAAATACCATCCACACTACAAAGGGTTAAATCGAGAAAAAAAATGACATAGGGTCCCCCCTCCCAGGGGAGGGAGACCCCATTTTTTTTTATTTTTAAGGGTTAAAAACCCTTAAAAATCAAAAAAAAAAATTGACATGGGGTCCCCCTTACCCAAAGTAACCAGCCCGGGACCAGCTATGGGGGCTTGTAGGCACAGAGTGGGGGGGCCAGCTTTTGTGCCCCCCACCCTGCAGCCTACGAGCCCACATAGCCTATGTGGGCCCGGTCTCTTCTGCCCCCCCCCCCCCTGGCCTTTGGGGAGGCAGGTAATGGGGGTGCCGGGGGTTAATGGCAAGTCACCCGCTAGCGCAGGTGTCTTGCCATCCCCCCAGCCTTGTGAACTGGTATAGGGGTCATGGACCCCTTACCAGTTCACAAGGGGTTAAAAGTAAATAATGACACAGACACACACAAAGAAAAAAATATTTTATTAATTTTTATTTTTTTTTTACACTTACCTCCCATCCACCCTGGAGCACTCTGTCCCTCGGCGATCACTGGCTTCTGCTCACCTGCCGGAAGCCTTTTATAGCTGCTGGATGACAGAACACAAAGGGTTAATCAAAAAAAAAAAATGACATAGGGTCCCCCCTCCCAGGGGAGGGGGACCCCATTTTTTTTTGGATTTTTAAGGGTTAAAAACCCTTAAAAATCAAAAAAAAAAATTGACGTGGGGTCCCCCTTACCCAAAGTAACCAGCCCGGGACCAGCTATGGGGGCTTGTAGGCACAGAGTGGGGGGGGGCAGCTTTTGTGGCCCCCCCCACCCTGCAGCCTACGAGCCCACATAGCCTATGTGGGCCCGGGCTCTTCTGCCCCCCCCTGGCCTTTGGGGAGGCAGGTAATGGGGGTGCGGGGGTTAATGGCAAGTCACCCGCTAGGGCAGGTGACTTGCCACCCCCCCAGCCTTGTGAACTGGTATAAGGGGTCTCATGGACCCCTTACCAGCTCACAAAGGGTTAACTGTTAAAAAAAAAAAAAACACCACACAATAATAAAAAGTATTTTATTAAAAAAAAAACAAAAAACAATTTACTGTATTTACCTTCGATTACAAACTCTTGTCCCTCCCCGCTCAGCTGACAGATGCCGGTGATCGGCATCCAGAGAAGGGGGAGGCAGGAGATCAGAGGATCTCCTGTCACCTCCTTCCCCGGCACCGATCACCGGCATCTGACAGCTGCAAGAGCTGACGCCGTGATCGGGGCTGGGATGACGTCATAGCCCCGCCCCCAAGGGGCGGCCGCCATCGAGAAGGAGAGAGGAGAGAGCCTCCCGGGCTCACTCCTGAAGATCGGTGAGTTCTGGGGGGGTATCGGAGGCCCCCCAGGTGAAGAGGAGGGACAGCGGGAGCCAGCGCACACGCAGGTAAGTGAATGTCATTTTTTTTTTTTTTTACAGTTAGCAGCTTCTGCTGCCAAAGCAGGGGGGGGCGGCCTATTCCGGGGGCTCTCCTGGAGCCATCCGACCCCCCACGGGGGATCGGATGGCACCAAATTAAAGAGGAGACCCGGCCGGATCCAACAAGGGGTCAGGTGAGTATTTTTTATTTTTATTTTTTAAACTAGAAGGGGGGAAAGTCAAGCACGTAACACCTACGGGCTTGGCACTTAAGGCCCAGCCAAGCCAGCACGTAGGTGTTACGTGCTTGGCAACAAAAGGGTTAAAAGGATTGATTTAGATATACATTAAAAAAATTCATCAGCGGATAGTCCGCGGGTGGAGCTACATCCATCCCTGGACACACCGGGCTTCCGGGTTGCCCCCCACCCGTCCCTCGGGACCCGGGGATCTCCCTGGAACCTCGTAGTTCGACACTGTTCAAAGTTTAAGGTTTTGTTTTTTTTTTTTTTTTTTTTGTGATCTGAGCTGTGTCTCTAGGTTTGGGAAGTTTCCCAAACACTTCTTTACAACTCCTTTCTTCCCCTTTCTACCCCTTCCCTGTCCTCCTTTCCTTGCCACCACTGACCTCCCCTTCCCTCTTCCCTGTTACCTCCCCCCGCTTCCGCAAACCAACCTGATAGTGGACCCGGGATTGATGCCGGTGACCGGGCACTGCCATAACATGAGGGGTTCTGACTCTAGTGGTGTACAGAGCCCTCCTTTTACCAAAAAGCTCAGGGTGATCTCGTTGAATGCTAGAGGACTGAACACCCCTATTAAGAGATCCAAACTAGCACAGGAACTGTCCAGACATAAAGCAAATTTCGCCTTCATACAGGAGACGCATTTTAGGGGGTCCTCCAGGTCCTTCTCCCAGTCCTATACAAGTAACGCACCAGATGTTAAGGCGCGGGGGGTGGCGATCTTGATTGCTAAGAACACTCCTTTTCGGGTCACAGACAAAATTACGGATGGGCAAGGTAGATACTTGATCCTCAAGGGCTCACTGTTTAACAAAAAGTATACGCTGGCAGTAGCCTATGCCCCTAACTATGGTCAGGTAGCCTTTCTAGAAACTTTTGTAGACAAGCTCATGGCGGTACAGGATGGGCCCATTATATTAGGAGGAGACCTGAACGTAGCATTGGATCCGTTACTGGATTCGTCCACAGGGCGATCGGCTGTGGCATATGCGGCTCTGAGGAAGATAAAGAGAATCCTCCAGAAGGCCCAGCTTTGTGATCCTTGGCGAATCAGCCACCCCACTACTAAAGACTACTCCTTTTACTCTGCGGTCCATGCCTCGTATTCCAGAATCGACTACGTTCTAGTATCTCACTGCCTGTTACCACATGCAAGGGATGCCAAAATAGAACCCACAATTATATCAGATCATGCCCCTGTGGCTTTGTCTCTCAATCTTACCGGGGGCTCTAGGGGGGAATGGACGTGGAGATTGAATGAGTCCCTCCTACAGCATGAGCCGTTGGTTCTTGAACTTCAGAATACCATTAAAGAATACTTTGAACTTAACAAAAGCAAAGATACTTCCCCATTTAATAATTGGCAGGCTCATAAAGCGGTCATCCGGGGCGTTCTTATCAAACACGCCACTCAGATGAAGAGGAACAGGGAGCAGGAGCTGCGGAGGCGATTGGAGAGGGTTCAGGAGCTGGAGAGATCGCATAAAGCCTCACTAGCCAAAAGCAATCTCCTGGAGCTCTCCGAGGCCAGGTCGGCCCTGAACTCTCTCCTGTCCTCTAGAGCCGCTTATATTATAAAAAGATGTAGGAGAATGTACTTCGAGTGGGGGAACAAAAGCAGTGCACTTTTGGCGAGAGCCCTCAGAAAGCAACAATCACTGAACTATATTGAAGCTATTATTGACGAGCGTCAGACCAAACTTCATAACATCCCAGATATTGCAAAGACCTTCCAGTCCTTCTATCAAAATCTATACAATATCCGCCCCGTAGGGACAGAACCGAGTCGGGGGTGTCTGGAGCAAGTGAAGAAATACATAGAGGAGTCCGGAATGCCGGTCCTGCGTAGAGAGGAGAGGGAGGCACTTGAAAACCCAATCTCTATGGCAGAACTCAAAGTGGCTGTTGAAAGCACCCCGAACGGAAAATCGCCAGGACCTGACGGGTTCCCTGGTAGTTATTATAAGCAATTTTTCCCTCTTCTTGGCCCGCACTTTCTTTCTGCCTTTAATTCGCTCCCAGCGTCCCCTATCCAAGCAACCATCCCGGGTGAAGCATTAACTGCCTATGTCACCATAATACAAAAACCTGGGAAAGATCCACTGGCCTGCGGCAGTTATAGGCCCATTTCATTATTGAATGTGGACCTTAAACTTTTTGCAAAGGTTCTGGCGAATAGGATGTCGGGGCTGCTCCCGGGGTTGGTGGACGGTGATCAGTCCGGCTTTATTCCCGGGCGGGAAGCCCGCAACAACACGACCAGGCTACTGAATCTTCTTCATATGGTCAGACAAACCGGAGAGCCGGTGGTCTTGCTGTCCACTGACGCCGAGAGGGCCTTTGACCGGGTGAATTGGCAATTTATCAGGGCGGTTCTAGAACATATTGGGTTGGGGCCCAAGGCAATGCAGTTGATTATGGCCCTCTATTCGGACCCCTCGGCAAGAATCAAGGTCAATGGCGCCTTATCGGGCCGAGTTGACATTAGGAATGGTACCAGGCAGGGGTGCCCCCTCTCCCCTTTGATTTTTGCGTTAGTTATGGAGCCATTCTTGTGCAGAATCAGGGGACAGGGGGATATCCGAGGGATTACAGTCGGTTCAGTCACGCATAAGATCTCAGCCTACGCTGACGATCTGCTCTTTTTCCTCACAAACCCGACAGTGGGTGTCCCAGTGTTGATGAAGGAGTTCGAGAGGTTTGGTAGACTCTCCTTCTTGAAAATAAATTATGACAAGTCGGAGGCCCTGGGGGTGAATCTCCCCGGAGAGACGGAGGCTCTCCTCAGAACCTCATTCCCATTTCGTTGGCCTCCCTCGGCCATTACATATTTAGGTACCAAAATAACAAAAACAGTTGATGGGATATACGCGGCGAACTTTCCCCCTCTCCTTTCCAGGATCAAGACGGACTTAGCGAACTGGGACCTCCCCACCTTCTCGTGGCTGGGCAGAATAAGCATTATTAAAATGACAATCTTGCCTAGGATCCTTTATTTGCTCCAGACCCTCCCTATACATATCCCCAGGGCATACTTCAAATCCCTGAACTCGGTCTTCATTAAATTTATCTGGCAAGGATGGAAACCAAGAGTTAAATTGCGAATTCTCTTTAAACCTAGACAAGCGGGGGGATTAGCTTGCCCTGACCTGTTACAATACTGGGCGCGGTCCACCTCCAACGCATTCTAGACTGGCATCATCAGGGAACGAGGAAGAAGTGGGTGGGCCTGGAAGCGACCTGGCTGCAAACCCCGTTGAGAGATGCGGCTTGGGTGGCCGAAAAAGGGAAGACCCTCGGTAAAGAACACCCGCTCATAGCAACTTCCCTTGGGGTTCTAGACGGGGTCAGAGGTAGGGCGGAAATATCACCTTGGCCGACCCCCCTTGTCCCGCTGGTGCGCAACCCGTCCCTCCCAATAGGCATTCTCCCGCAGCTCAGGGAGAACTTTGATGAGAAGGGTATCCCGAGAGGACGGGACCTCATATCGCCCTCTGGATGGACGCGGTTGGAGGATCTCAGGGGGAGATGGGACTCGCATTTGTTCGACCAGTGGCTTTTATTTACCTTCCGGAGTTTCCTCCGGACTCTGGGACCCAAACAGGCATTGGCCAGGACCCTTACCCCCTTTGAACAGCTGGCTACTGCGAGAGACCCTCCTTTAAAACTGATATCTCAATTATATGCCCTGCTGGGGAGCTTGGAGGACAAAGAGACGCCCTGCTTTTGTGCGGACTGGGAGAGGGACCTGAACAGGCAGCTAACGGAGGACCAGTGGAGATATATATTTCTAGCGACTCATAAAACCTCTATATCCTCCAAGACGCAGGAAACAAATTATAAATGTCTTACAAGATGGTATTTTACTCCGCAAAGATTGCATAGGATAAATCCGGCGGTCCCTGCTGAGTGCTGGAGGTGTCGGAGGGCGACCGGGAGCTTTTTCCATGTGTTCTGGGAGTGCTCTAAGATAGTACCCTTCTGGCAGGCTGTATCCGGAATCGCTGAGGAGATTGTGGGTCGCCCGGTGCCCCGAGACCCCTCCCTGCTCCTCCTGCACTTGGCGGATGTCCCTCTGAAGACTTACAGGAGATCACTCCTGAGGCATCTTATTAACGCAGCAAAAGCCGTCATCCCGAGACTATGGAGATCGGAAGTGATCCCATCGGTGACGGACTGGGTGGGGGAAATTAACCGTGTAATGGAAATGGAAGAGCTCACCGCCTCTATCCATGAGGATACGCAACAATTCTTGCGGACCTGGACGCCGTGGTTCCTTTTTAAGGATACAGACAGATACAAACAGCTCACAGTAGTCGGCTCCCTGGCAGGCTCTTAGTCTCGCTGGCTATATTATTACTTACCTCAAGCCACCTCTGGCCTCTATACGACGTGCGGTGCGGGCTGGGGGGCTCTAGATGACGCTTCGCACTGCATCCTACTGGGTTTACACTCTTAACACTCCCTCCCCTCCCTTCCTTCCCGCGACCCTCCCCCTCCTCTCTTCCTCCCTCTACTCCTTTCATCATCTTCTTTTCTTCTTTTTTTGTTTCCTCTCCTATAAGGTTCATGTTATGCTGAGTAGGCCTGTGTCAGAGCAGTACAATTAGCTTTGATTTGTTGTGACTTCCCCCTGTGTTGGCGGGGCCCACCGCGGGTGCTGTTTATTTGGTCCCCGGGGGGGGGCTGCCGTCGGCCCGGGCGGATGGTCGGGTACAGATGGGTTATGTTGCATTCTATCTTTATTCCACAATAGTATTTCTTAGCGAATCTTAACCTGATGTGTAAGCTGCTTATTTGACTGTACATACGCTGACTGGCTCTGTTAAGCGGCAATTAATCACTTTTGTACCTACTCCTTCGCTTTTGTAATGTCTTGTGATAATTTTGAAAATAAATAAAGAATTTAAAAAAAAAAAATTCATCAGGCTCCTTCTCGTGAGATTTGCTCCTGTCAAGGCTGAAGGCAATAAAAAAGCGGGAAGCTCACCCTTATATTAGAAGGTGAGGGCTTCCATTACACATCCTGGTATCTTAAACCGGACCTTCAGCATGATTTAAGGCATAGCCCAAACCCTTAAAAAAAACTATTCTGGGGGGGGGGGCGTGGCTTGCGCATGGAGGAGTAGGACGCCAGGACACGAGGCTCCTCACCTTACCCCCTTAAAACTCATATTAACTTACAAAGGCAGCATATCAAACGCCATGACTAAAAAGAGGAAGACCAAGAGCACACCGGGGGCTCGCAAGGGGGCCCCCATAACTGCATATTTCGGAATCGGGACCCCGGAGAGCCCTGGATGCTTCCTGGCCAAGATGGCGGGTGAGGACCCAGGAGATGGAGAGGGGAGAGATTCCCCCGCCGCACTGGAAACGGCCCTACCTATGGCCCTACCTGTATCCCTGAGCCGAGGAGGAGCCGCCGACTGGGGCTCGCCATCAAGGATTGCGGTGTGCGGGTCCTCGCTGCCGCATCAGCATGTGCCCCGAGAGGATGGAGACGCTGCTCACATGGCGCCGGCCCCGCCGATGTGGGGGGAGGAGTCCGCCGCCTCGCAAGGTAGAAGCCGGTCTGCGGAGCGGGACGGAGTAGCTCAGCCTGCATCCATGCTGAGCCCGGAGTGGGAGTGCTGTGAGCGGGGGACCGACCTCTGCTCTCCCTCGCAGGCTGATGAGAGGACCCACTTGCCGCCGCACGAGTGAGGAGGGGGCCGGACTGGCGGCTGGACGCCGCAGCCGGCGGGAGAAGACCCGGCGCTCGGAACACCAGGGAGCGCCCACCAACATACCGGAGCTGATACCCCTGAGCCGGTGTCGGCAGAGGAGGGAGCCTCTACACCAGACGTGGACTACCCAGAGGTGAGAGGGAGCTGGGGATATGAGCCGGATGCATCCCCACACACATGGGGGACAGGAAGGAGAGGGAAACAGGAGAGTACTCCCACTTCATTTTTGGCTGTCAGGGAAGAACAGATGGTGACCCCTGCCATGGTCCACTATCGCTGGGAGGACCAGGGACATTTGGAACTTACACGGGCTTCAGTAGTACCCGCCCCAGATCCCAGACAGACGCCACAGACCCCTATGACACAGATTAGAGCTCACTCTCCGCCAACTGACATGTGGGAGACCTGTGATCGGGCTCCGGGGAGGGGGGACGGGAGGCTGCCCCTGGACCCTGACCGGCTGTGTGATACTGAGCTCGCCGGCTCATCGCGGGGCCCGGGCCCTGCGACCCCCCCCCCCCTGTGTCTGCCGATACTCACCACCGCCGGAGACCCAAAGGAATGTCCGGTCATCTGGGACGGATGAGGGCCGTATGGGATTGGCCGATGTGGACCCATCTGGAGCGACTTTGCCCCGGGCCCTGATCTCGGCCATAGCAGAATCAGTTAGAGTGAACATTGCAGACGCCCTTAAAGCGCTACCATCCAGAGTGGACTTTGAAACGTACATAGCCAGGATGGAGGGGACATTCCGCAGAGAGATCACATCTATGCAGAACTCTATGGCAGATCTCTCTAACAGAGTAGAAATCAATAACGCTGCACAGATTGATATTCAAGCAAGAGTGGAAGCTTTGGAGCGGGACCGAGATGCTACCAGACGACTGCTCTCCTCTTTCCAACTACAACAAGACGACCACGAGAATAGAAATCGACGCAACAACATACGCCTAAGGGGCATCCCCAAGTCGATAGCCCCATCAGAGTTAAAAACAAAAGTGTGCAGTATGTTTAACAGCCTCCTGGACCGCCCGCCTTTGGATCACCTCGAGATCGAACGAATCCACCGGGCCCAGGGCCCAACCCGGGATGCCCCCGACAGGCCAAGAGATGTACTATGCAGGGTGCATTTCTACCAGGTCAAGGAGGCTATCATGCAAAGAGCGTGGAACAGGGGCCCGGTCGACCTGGATGGAGCGCACATCACACTTCTGCCTGACCTCTCTCGCAGGACCCTCCAGATGCGGAGATCGCTGAGACCCCTCCTAGATCTGATACAACAACAGGGAGCATCCTACCGCTGGGGTCATCCATTCCAGCTGATTGTTCGTAAGGATCGGAGGTCTTATATGCTGAAGGAGCCGTCACAGCTGCCCGGTCTGTTTGAGTTCTTGGGGACTGCGCCAATATCGGTTCCAGACTGGCTGGCGCTGGGGCTTGACCAGAGGGCGGACCCTCTACCACAACGCCAGCGAAGACGGGGACGGGACCTCCGGTGGCGGCGGGGTGCCCCGCCTGGCATAGAGCGTGGGAGAGACTTGGCTCCCCCCCCCCCCGTGGCCGACCGGGGAGCTGAGCGAGCTCAGGATGGGGCTCCGCGCGGACCCTAGCGAAACCTGAATGCACTTAAAAGTGAAGGGGACGTTGAGTCATGGTCCGAAAAGTTAATGTGACATTTTTTCTTTACAGTTTATTTGGACCCTTAGTGAAAGTTGTTGTTATATATGTGATTATCTGTTAATGTGACATTCTTTCTTTACAGTTTATTTGGATCCTTACTGAAAGTTGTTGTTATACATGTGATTATCTGTGTGGCTGTGGGTGGAGATCGGGACGTGCTGGTGGCTCTGCCAGGGGAGGTGGCTTGGGGCCTTGGGTCGGGTGGGCCCCCCCTCCCCGACCGTGTCGGGGTGGGGGGTTTCCCGGCCCGACGCCCTCCGCTGACGGTGGGAGTCTGGCGGTCTGAGGGGGACCCAGCCTTCCGCGGCCTCCCTCGTGGACGGGGTTCTCGCCTGCGGTGTTGTGACAGGCTGGGGTTGGATCAGACAGAGGAACAATCGGAAGGAATTCTGGCCCTCTCCCGTCCAGGTTAGATATAACTTGCTCACCTTGTATGGGGCTCCTCTGTATGATGTGTGTAGCGGATAGCCTGCTTTCTAATGTTGGATGGTTCCCGCCCGGGGAGGTGGCCGCCCCCCGGACCGAGATACCCCCTGAGTGGTTTACATGGATGGCGGTGACCGGTGGGGGTGGCTCCCATCTTTATTTACCGGGGGGAGCTCTCCATCTATGTGGAATCCTCTTTGCCCTCTTCCCGAGACTTCGGGGGTTGGGAGATGGGGCGGCACCCGCCGGCGGGAGCTCAACGAATAGCCGATGGTGGGGCGCCCCTTGCTTCGGAGCTGGCTGGTCCCTGGCTTGCCTATGGGGCGGTCCGCGTGCTGCTCTTGGTGGCGGGTTCCTTGCGGGGAGCCCCCCCCGCCCTAGGGGTGGGGGGCCCTTTCCCGCTGGGGTGCCGCCGCTGAGGCGTGACCGGTGGGGGAGACGGTTCGGCCGCCCTGCCCTGGAGGCAATGTGCTTCGGGAGGGGTGGTTCCCCCAGAGGAGTTACATGGTGAGGTGCAGGGGTCGGACGTGAGGGGGGATCTTGTACGAAAAGTCGCTGAGGACTGGGGGAGGTTTTGGAATCACCCTGGTGCCGCGTGGGGGGGCTCTGCCCGCCGGCCTGGGGGGGCGCCCCGGACGCGGCCCCCGGGCGGACCCGGGGGTCGGCCGGTCGGGGGCACTCCCCTGGGGGGTGGGGGGGGCCTAGACCTAGACAAATTGCTGCCAGGCGATCGGTCGTTTGCTCAAGCGGCTATTCAGATGATCATATTACATGTTCGAATCTCTTTGATAACTGGTTAACTTGTATTGCTGCCTAACTGTTTAAGTGTTATTGGGGGTGGGGGAGGGAATGCCTTGATGGTTGAACTAAAATCAATCTTTATACTTGTTGATTGAGTTTTGGCTCCTTTTCGCCGGGCTTCCACTTCCCTCCAGTAGTCCGGATATCCTCGCGGGGGGTGCTGGACAAGACTCTCCTATATTAGGGGAGTTAGTAAAACCGTCTTAACTGTAACCCAACTTGGTTTTTGGGCTTCTCCGGAATTAAAACGTTTTTGTTCTGGATTCTCTGTTCTGTTTTGAATCTTAATTTTCTCTTCCTTTCCCTCACATCACCCACTTAAGCTTCTCCCGACCTTTCCCCCTTTACCTCTTTGGCCGCCGCTGTCTGGGGTCTGGGTGCCGGGTGGGGGGACCGGGGGGAAGGAACGGAAATGATGGCGGTGCCACGGGGTGTGGTGAACTCTCCCGAAGCTCACATGAAGGTAATCTCCATGAATTGTAGGGGACTTAATATACCAGAAAAGCATTCGGCGGTAATCGCAGAGCTGAAACGACTGAAAGCCCAAATAGTGTTCCTTCAAGAGACCCACTTTAAGAAAGATAGCCACCCGAAGATATCCTCCAGATTATACCCTCAGGTATTCACAAGTTCGTCCCCCGGTTCGAAAACTAAGGGAGTAGCAATTCTCTTGTCCAGGTCCATGCCTTTCCAACTCCACAGCGTGAGTATGGATGGGGAGGGTAGATATGTTATGGTCAAGGGAACAATATCAGAAGAGACATATACTCTTGCCTCGATCTACAGCCCCAATTCTGGCCAGGTGGACTTCCTTCTGGAATTTCTTACCAGACTGGCTGAATTTCAAGAGGGGAGTGCGCAATGGAACCTCTTCTGGATTCCTCCTCCGGGAAATCTTCCATCCCCTACAGGGGGCTGAGGAGGGTAAAACAGGCCCTCCACAATCTGCAGTTATGTGACATTTGGAGAATATCCAACCCTACAGGTAGAGACTTCTCCCACTATTCCACTGCCCACGCAACATATGCCAGGTTAGACTATGTGCTCTTGTCCCACAGTCTGCTATCCCGAGCTCATGGAGCCTCTATAGGCGTTGCGTCATTGTCGGACCATGCCCCGGTGAGCGTCTCATTGGACAGGCAGGAGCGGACCGGGAAAGCATGGACTTGGCGTCTAAACGAGACCCTAATAAAAGACCCGGTGGTGAGAAATACAGTGCAGGCGGCCCTCACTGAATACTTCCAACTAAATGACACGGGGGAAGTAACACCGATGATCTTATGGCAGGCTCATAAAGCCGTGGTCAGAGGAATCCTGATCCAGCAGGCCGCTAGACTGAAAAGGGCGAGTATTGCCAAACGAGACCGTCTTTTGACCCAGATTCAGATTCTGGAAACACAACATAAGGAGTCCCAATTAAAGGAGACCTTGAGGGAATTGACTATATGCCGGGAGGAATTAAACTCCATTTTGCTACAAAAGGCGGCATTTGCAATAAAGAAGTGCAAACGCTTCTACTATGAATGGGGTAACAAAAGCGGCAGGCTCCTTGCAAGAGCCCTGAGGAAACAACGTTCTATGAACTTTGTGGAGGCAATTGCGGATGGACAACAACGGAAATGGCATAAGACGCCGGACATCGCCAAGGTGTTCCGGGAGTACTACCTTTCACTTTATAATCTACATCCACAAGGAGTGGGAAACCTGGAGAGGAAAAGGAGCTACATTACATTGCCAGGTATGCCTCAGTTGAGTAAGGAAGCGATTGGTAGACTAGAAGAGCCGCTTTCGGGAGATGAACTGCGACATGCGCTCCAGCAGACTCCTGCGGGGAAATCACCGGGCCCAGATGGCCTGACTGCCGCATACTACAAAGAATTCTTGCCTATCCTGTGTGGACGCTTTCTCCGTGCCTATAATACGATAGGAAACGAAGATGACCCAGGACAGCTCCCCGGAGAGGCATTGGAAGCCCATGTTACTGTGATCCACAAGGCAGGAAAAGATCCACTAAGCTGCAAAAGCTACCGCCCTATATCGCTCCTGAATGTCGACCTCAAATTATTCACGAAGATTTTGGCCAATCGATTAGCAATGTATCTACCAGACCTGATAGAGGAGGATCAATGTGGCTTTATCCCTGGCAGGGAGGCAAGAGATGATACGGTCCGAACCTTGAGTCTCATACATCGCTCGCGCCTGGATGGAACCCCGGTCATGCTGTTATCAACGGACGCTGAAAAAGCGTTTGATCGCATAGACTGGGGTTTTGCGTTTGAGGTGCTGAGACATATAGGGCTAGGGACCAGAGCATTTAGGTACATCTCAGAGCTATACTCCAGGCCCCAGGCTAGAGTAAAGGTTAATGGGGATCTCTCTTCTCCTTTTACTATCTCGAATGGCACCAGACAGGGATGTCCCCTGTCACCGCTTATCTTTGCGCTGATAGTGGAACCCTTTTTGCGACATATACGGGAGAATGAGGACATCAGGGGGATTCAGGCAGGTGGAATGGAGCATAAGGTTGCCGCGTATGCGGACGACCTCCTGTTCTTTGTGTCAAACCCGGTGATAGGACTTCCAGTCCTTATGAAAGAGTTTGAGAAGTTTGGTAAGCTCTCCAACTTCAAGATTAATCTCGATAAATCTGAGGCGCTCAGTGTAGGACTCACGGATGACACCTCTGCACTCCTCAGGGCCTCATTCCCATTCAGATGGGTCTCCCCCACACTAACTTATCTAGGGGTGAAAATACAGAATAATATTGAAGACGTCTTCCGCTTCAACTTTGTGCCAATGCTAAATAAGACTAAGCTAGACCTAGCAAACTGGGATGTCCCAACATTCACGTGGATGGGACGCATAAGTATAATAAAGATGGTGGTCCTGCCGAGAATTTTATACCTACTTCAGACTCTTCCATGTCATGTTCCGAAGAGTTACTTCAAGAACCTGAACTCGATTTTTAGGAAGTTCATCTGGAGTAACAAAAAACCTAGGTTAAGATTTGCCCTGCTACAGTGCCCTAGGCACGAAGGAGGCCTGGCGGTGCCGGATATGCTGCGGTATTGGCAGGCGACTCACTTGCAAAGAATTGTAGATTGGAATCGGGGACTTGGCAAGAAAAAGTGGGTAGCCATAGAGGCCATAAGCACGAGGACTCCACTGAGGGATTTGCCGTGGGCATCCAGGAATTCAGCTAAATGGGTGAGCACCAACCCCATGGTTAAGGAGACCCTTGAGGTATGGGATGGTCTGAGGTCGAGAGAGGAGATATCCCCCTGGCCTTCCCCGCTGATCCCACTACTGGACAACCCCGACCTTCCGGGCGGTCAGGGACTCCGGGCGACGGAGGGATGGGGAGAACTGGAGATGGTAAGAGGGCAAGACTTGATACGGAAGAGAACATGGTGCTCTGTAGCAGAACTTAGAGACCGGTGGAACAACCCACGACTAGATCCTTGGCGACTATTGCTTTTTCAGCATTACTTGCAACAGGCAGGCCCCAGGGATTCCCTCGAGCGAAACCTTACGGGCTTTGAAACTCTCATCACAAGAAAAGATCCCCCGACTGGGCTGATTTCCCGGATCTACCAGCTGCTGGGCAAGGAGCAGGGACTAAGGCCACCATACTGTCAAAAATGGGAAAGAGATCTAGGGAGAGAGTTCACGGACGAGGAATGGGAAAAGATATTCACACTTGCCCACAAATCCTCAATTGCAGTGCAAACACAGGAAACGAATTATAAATACCTCTCCAGGTAATATTACACCCCAAAGTACCTAGCAGTGTGTTACCTCGGGACCTCGCCTAGATGTTGGAGGTGTGAGGAAGAAGATGGGTCTTTCTTCCATATTTTTTGGACATGCCCGAGGATAAAACCTTTTTGGACAGAAATGGTTACGCTTATGACAGAAGTCACTGGCTCTCAGGTCCCGTGTTGTCCAGCCCTTATGTTGCTGCATTACAGCTCATATAGCGTCACCAATTACAAGAAATCAATATTAATGCACCTGATCAATGCAGCCAGGGCATTGATCCCCAGATTTTGGAAATCGGATCATACGCCTACAAAGGGGGAGTGGATCCGAGAGGTTAACAGGGTCAGGGAGATGGAGGAACTGATGGCGGCTTCCCATGACAGGGGAGAACAGTCCACCGCGGTTTGGACCCCCTGGTATCTCTTTCGAGACTCGGCAAGCTTTGTGCGGAGTTTGACGCCGGACCCCCCCGCCTGTCCCCCGGGCCCCTGACGCGGCACGGTGGCCCCCCCTCCTCTCCCTTCCCTCTTCTCTCCTACCTAATCATTCTCTAGTTTCTCCCCCCTGCCTCTCTTCTTCCCTCTCCCCTTCTGCTTATTTCAGCTCGTGCAGCGGAGCGGTGCCCCCGGCCCAATTGTCGGGCGGGAGATGGGGCCCCTGGTAGACCCGTATCGCGCCACAGACTTAAAAGATCGCCCGGGGCTGAGGTGCCCCTTCCTCTCATTCCCCCCCTCCCCGCCTTGGATACAGCGAGTAGGAGCCAACCTCAGGGGGGGGGGGGGGGGGCTCCTCGGGCCTTGTCTGGATAATTAGCGACACTGGTGCCGGGCGGAACCTGATGAGCTTGTGTTGGTCGGAGGGGGAGGGGAGAGGAGTGCGGGGGGCCTGTTTTGCTTTCCTATTTTGCTGTATTATGCTCTTTGTATTAACCTGAAATGCTTTTTTTTTTTTTTTTCATTTCTTTGACTACTTGCTCTGTACTCTGTATTAGAAAATAACTAAATAGTTTAAAAAAAAAAAAAATCATCAGTAATACACAGAGCTATAATGATAGGATAGGGGAGGTTGTAGTTCCACTTTAAAAATTCTTCAGACCGATTATTTCCACAGTGCAGAAAAAGACAAACTTCGTGCTTAGACACTCTCCGCCACCTGAATTGCACAGCCTCTTACCAGATTCACAGTAGAGATGAGCATAAATAAACATAGATGAATGGAGCTTTCACCCGGTGGTGCAGGCAATATAATCCACTTCATACACTTCCACAGCATTTCTCCAAAAGGGCATAAGTCATAAATGCAATGCCCCCAATATTATAGCATAGGTGAGGAGGTGAGGATCTAGTGCAACACCTTTTTAAACTAATGACAATTTAATGAGATAGGTATGCACTCAACAATAATAAATACCAAAGAGTTGGGGATGCCCTCCAAACACCCCCCTAAATGGGTCCCTAGGGACTAACAATTGCACTCTCACAAAGGTAAAAAATATAAGTAGTCTTTATTAATGATAATCACATTAAAAACATTTTAAAAACTACAGCATTATCCCAGTGCTGTTCCATAACCAGCCACATGGGGGAGCCATCCTGCCAAGGTACATATTAATATAAAATGCATCAAAGAATTGTGACTAATGCTGGGTACACCATTAATATGTAATAATAAAGTGCTATGTGCAAAAACAGACGTGCATCAATTTTCCATAAACAAGACCTCTAACTATAGGCAGGCCCAATGAGAGACAACAGTGCAAGGTAACAAACATGAAAAAACACAAATTAAAATCCTTACTATGTCACTGGCAGCAAAGCAACCCCGCAGCAAGCCCACGCGTTCCGAGCCACTAGGGCTCTTCCTCAAGGCTGAAATAACAGGGGGCTGTATGAACCAGCTCCCCTTAAATACCCCTCTCACCGTCCGACCCCCCCTGAGAAACCGCCGCGCACTCCGGCCGGAAGTCAAATGATAATTTGACACATACAAAACATAAACCTAACTATATAATTGTGACAGACGCTCTGCCTTTTGGATGTCATCACTATTCAATTGCCCACCGGGTCATTCACTGACCTTTTTCTTAATTAGGTTCCAGACAATGTCATTGTATTTTGATACTGTTACAGGCAATGTCATTGTAGTTTGGATTGTATTACAGACTGCCATTGTGTTGATTGATTACGTCACAGACTGTTCTGATTGATTGTGTTACAGACGTCTATTGTGTTCCTGATTGCGTCACCGGCAGAGTTGAGGGATTGTGTGCCCTGCTGCTATTGGTCGGTGTGTGTGTCATGCAGTTCTCCATCAGGTCCACCTTGCATGGAGACTTGTGTATATAAGGCCTAGAGTGGCACTAATAAACAGTTCATCTTCACCCTCAATACTGAGTTCTGTCTCTTGTTGGGGGAAACGCTATATTACAATTCACTAGCCCTTGTAAGGGCTGTTCCTGGTTCCTCACGGACGATTCTGGGATTCCAGCAGCACCTCTCACCATTGGGAAAGGACGTCCCTGGCGGCGATAAGGGTTATCGCTACAATAATGTTTTGTATGTCAAATTATCATTTTGGTTCCTGATCTTACGGGGAATACTCACCTCTCCGTCGGTGCCAGTCCGACGCCGCGCTTGCTGGCTGGGTCTGTGCGCCGCTCGCCCCCCCCTCCGCGCCCTCCTTCATGGAGGTGTGTGGTTGGGGGGCGGGCGCCGCACAGAGCGGGTCGGCGTTTACAATCACGGAGGCTCTGCGCTCCAAGCTGGAGCGCAGGACCACTTCCGGTTGACGGCCCGGCGCACTTCCGGCCGGAGTGCGTCTGGGCCGCCCACGTGCGCGGCGGTTTCTCAGGGGGGGTCGGACGGTGTGAGGGGTATTTAAGGGGAGCTGGGTCATACAGCCCCCTGTTGTTATTTCAGCCTTGAGGAAGAGCCTTAGTACTGTCCTTTACTGGTATTCCTGGTGTCAGTGCCGCACTGCTAAAAAAAAAATTTTATTATGCATCTGTCGCCGCCACACGCACTCCTTCTCTTATTGAATGTGCTGCGAGGAGCGGCGGCGCTGCCTCAGACGCTGCTACGTCTTCATTGGCGAATCTTGTGTGCCATTCACTTTGATCTTTTGACAACTGTATCTATTTCAGAGCTTTGCGCTCTTCGGGGGGGCGGAGACCTGGCTTGGCACGCTCCGCGTCACAGCCCGCTTGGCCCGCCCTTCGAGGTCCGCTTGGCGCCATTTCGATGCTCATCGCAGTAGACTTCCCGGGATCCCTAAGAGTTTAGACAGGAAGTATCCATTTCCTGCTGATATGGTCAAGTGCTGGTCATCACCCCCCCGAGGTCGATGCCCCTGTTTTAGGGCTGTCTAGCACCTCTATTATGCACTCCCCCGATACCACTACGCTACGGGATTCTGAGGACCGGCGCATTGACCAATTGGCATGTCATGCCTTTGCATTTGGTGGGGCGGCGCTGCGCCCAGTTTGCGCCTTGGCCTTTACTGCTGTGGCGCTCAGGGCCATGATCAGGAATGTTCTTGATGGCCCAGACGAGCTGCCTACTGATGCTGTTAATGCACTGTCTAATTGTGATGAGTTTGTGAACTTTATCCTGTCCGCGTAGGAAGATGCTGTTAGGCTGTGTGCCAGATCTTTCACCTTGGCGGTGGCTATACGCCCCGCGGTATGGCTGCGCCAGTGGGCGGCAGACAATGCCGCTAAGAAAGCCCTTACTGGGCTTCCATTTAAGGGCTTGCGCCTGTTTGGGGACCGCCTAGACCTCATTGCTAAAGGGGGTAAGTTACCACAGCGCAGGCGACAGCCTCGGCCCTTTCGGATCCAGGGCCCCCTTTCAGCCCCCTACAGAGGTGTTAAGCAGGGGAAAGGGGTGTCCTTCACGGGGGCTCGTGCAGACTCCTGGCATAGGAGCAAGGGGCGACGCCCCGGCTCCTCCTGGGAACCAAGCCCAAAGCCCCTCCCAAGACCCCTCAGGCATGATGGAGCGCCCTCGCCCGCCAGGGTGGGGGGGCGGCTACAGCACTTCGCGCATGTCTGGAGGCACCGCGCAAGTCCCGGACCGGTGGATTCAGGAGGTAGTTACCTCTGGCTACAAAATAGAGTTTTCTGTACGGCCCCCCTCAAGATTCATCAGGTCCCGGATTCCCCAGGACCCGGCATCGGCTCAGGTCCTGATGCAAGCAGTGCAATACCTTCTGGATCTGGGAGTTATTTGCCAGGTTCCCTTGAGAGAATTGGGAGAAGGGTTCTACTCCAACCTGTTCACAGTACCCAAAAGAGATGGGTCAGTCAGGCCCATTCTGGTTTTAAAGATCCTCAACAAATTTTTCAAGCACAAGCGCTTTCGCATGGAAACTCTGCGCTCGGCCGTTGGCTCTCTGCGCCCAGGGGATTTTATGACAACTGTGGACATCAAGGATGCTTACCTTCACATCCCTGTGTTTCCGGGACATCAAAGGTTTCTCAGATTTGCGTTGAAGGATCAACATTATCAGTTTGTTGCCCTACCATTTGGCCTCACTTCAGCTCCCAGAGTGTTCTCCAAGGTACTGGCGGGAGTGATGTCCTTGTTAAGGTCAGGGGGCATTCGAGTGCTGCCCTACCTGGACGACATCCTCATCGCCTCTACAGCAGGCAAAGCTGGACACTCAGCGGGTGGTGTCCATCTTGGAGTCGTTCGGCTGGGTGATAAATCACCCCAAGTCTTCTCTGTCCCCTTCGTCGGTGACCCCATTCCTGGGGATGATTCTGGATATGGTTCAGTCACGAATATTCCTTCCCCAACAGAAGGTGGAAGCCCTGACTGTGCAGGTGCGGTCCCTGCTCTCGTGCCCCCAGCTCTCACTCAGACAGGGAATGCAGCTGGTGGGTCTGATGGTGGCGAGCTTCGAGGCGGTGCCCTTTGCTCAGTTCTATTCGAGGCCTCTGCAGCTTCATCTCCTCTCGGTATGGGACAAATCCTGCGTCCCTGGACAGGTTTTGTGTGCTTCCCCCGTTGGTCATAAGGTCCCTCTCGTGGTGGCGTGGTTTGCTAAAGGGCAGGTCCTTTCTGGCCCCCTCCTGGGAGACGGTCACCACGGATGCCAGTCTGTCAGGTTGGGGGGGATTCTGGAAGTCCCTGAGGTTCCAGGGCAGGTGGGGCCCTCAGGAGGCCCATTTACCCATCAACATTCTGGAACTACGGGCAGTCAGGTTGGTTCTGGAGCAGTTGACCGATCACCTGCAGGGACTGTCTATTCAGGTGCGCTCAGACAACAGGACGGCGGTTGCCTACATCAATCATCAGGGAGGGACCCGGAGCAAGGGTGCCCTCCAGGAAGTTCAATGCGTTTCGGCTGTTTACATCCCGGGGGTGGAAAATCTCCTAGCAGACTCTCTGAGCAGGGGGACTTCCCGGCAAGGGGAGTGGTCCCTCTGCAACAGGGTGTTCCAGTCCCTGTGTCACCGTTGGGGTCTACCGGATGTGGATCTGTTTGCATCCCGTCACAATCGCAAGCTCCCGGCCTTTGTCTTCCTGTCTCAGGATCCTCTGGCTGTGGCCACGGATGCTCTGTTGTTGTCTTGGAAGAAATTCCGCCTCCTGTATGTATTTCCCCCATTTCCCCTGCTGGGCAGGGTTCTGCGCAAGATTGCCCTGGAAAAGGTGCCAGTGATTCTAGTGGCCCCAAGGTGGCCAAGAAGGGTGTGGTTCGCAGACGTGGTACAAATGGCCGTAGATCAGTACATCCTGCCAGAGGCGCCAGATCTACTCTCTCAGGGCTCCTTACGCCATTCCAATTTACAAACTCTGGTTTTGACGGCTTGGCTGCTGAAACCTCCATCTTGTCTGCCTCAGTGGTGGATACCATGGTTCAGGCTAGAAAGAAAACTTCTTCTGCCATCTATTATAGGGTATGGCGTTCCTACATAGACTGGTGTGAGTCCAGGTCTCTTCCCTGCAGGGAGTTCTTCATCCCTAGGATCCTGGAATTTTTACAACACGGATTAGAGTTGGGGTTAAAGCTCAGTACTCTGAAGAGTCAGGTTTCTGCCCTGTCTGTTTTCTTTCAGAAATCCTTTGCTCCGCATCACTTGGTTAAGACCTTCTTTCAGGGGGTCACCCACGTGTGCTCCCCACATAAGCCTACGGTTCCTGTTTGGGACTTGAACCTGGTTTTGTCTGCCTTGCAGGGTGCTCCCTTTGAGCCTATTCAGGATGCTGCCTTGGCTGTACTTACCCTCAAAGTGGTTTTTCTGGTGGCTATCACTTCGGTCAGGCGTGTTTCGGCGCTGGCGGCGTTGTCTATTCAGCCCCCATACTACGAGAGACACCAGGACAAGGTGATGTTCCGCTTTAAGCCAGACTTTCTGCCGAAGGTGGTGTTGGCCTTTCACTTGAATCAGGATATTGTGCTTCATTCATTGTGCCCTAATCCTAGTAACGCTAAGGAAAGGGTTCTGCATTCCTTGGATGTGGTCAGGTGTCTGAAGTTTTACCTGGTAGTCACTGCGGCCTTCAGGAAGTCTGATGCTCTTTTTGTGGTCCCCTCTGGTCCTAGGAAGGGTTTGGCTCCGGCCAAGTCTACTATTAGCAAATGGATTCGTCAGGCTGTTATTCAAGCCTATTCTGCTAAGGGGAAGAGTCCTCCCGCCTTACTGCTCATTCTACTCGTGCTATCGGGGCCTCTTGGGCCTTCCAGCACCAGGCCTCGGTTGAACAGGTTTGCAAGGCCGCTACTTGGTCTTCTGTTCATACCTTTTCGAAGTTTTACAAGGTTGATGTTAGGGCCTCAGCAGATGCTGCTTTTGGCCGTAAGGTTTTGCAAGCGGTAGTAGTTTGAACTGCCTGTTGTCACCTTCTGTTGTTGGGGGATCCCACCCTACTTTATGGACACTGCTATTGGATGTCCCAAGTGTAAGTATTATATCTGGAGCAGGACGTACTGTATACTAAGAATAATACAATTCTGTGAAATACTCACCTGTAGAATTGGTATTATAAGTATTCAGTACGTCCTGCTCCACCCCACCCTGTTGCATTATTCTGGATCCCCTGTAAGGTGATTGTTATCTTGTTATGGTTTCCAGTTGTTCTGGGTGGTTTTTAATTCTCCCGGCTTCTTGTTCACTGCTTTTCAATGCTGGGGATTTGTGGGAGGTCCCTGGGTATATGAAGGGTCGGGAGGAGCCTGTTTTCGCATGCTTCTGCAGTGCAGCGCAGGAGGATAACCCAAGTGTAAGTATTATATCTGGAGCAGGACGTACTGTTTACTTATAATACCAATTCCACAGGTGAGTATTTCACAGAATTGTAATATTTATGGGTACTTTGCATTGCAGGATCTTTTACTTCAGCCTCTTTTACATACGCAGATACGATTTTGTGGCATGTATTTCCATGACAGGAACATAATCAGATAGGGAAAGGAAAATCTACATGAACAAAGATACAGAAAAGCATCATATATGGTATGAACAGCGGAGCACTGCATTCCACCATTGCATATGAGGCGACATGACAAGCATCTGTCCTACAACCTGCTCATAAGAACATCCTGTAGATACACACAGAAGGGAGACTTAAACACGTTTTTATAAGTATATAAAAACTCCATATATTTCTTACTTGCTACTCCCCATGATTTAAAGTGGACCAACACCGAGCGGTGATCGGCCCGGAAATCTATAAGACACCCCAAATCGCTTACCGCCTCCCTCGCGCCCCTGTAGACGTGCCCGCGCCTGCCGTCTGCGAATGGCGCGCGCGCGCCGAAAGTGACGCGAGGGAGGCGGCGGCAGCCGCTTGGACGTTCCTGATCCCCGCCTGGACGTTGGCGGGGATTGGAACGTCCAGTCACGTGGCAGCGGGGACAGGTAAGATTTTGGGGCTTTCTGGGGGGTTTCACACAGCGGGGCACCCCCGAAGTGGACCAAAACCCAGGATAGTCAAAATCCTGGGTGTTGGTCCACTTTAACACTCGTAAAGTAAAGTTTAGTTCAGTCTACATACATAAAATCAAAGTCTGTGTTTTTTTGTCCTTTCACAGCTCTGCTGCCTGCAAGTTTGTGGAAAATTTACAACACTGAGGGAAAGCAGTGTTTTTTCATAAGCAAACACATGGAGGTGAGTCTCTCCCTTTATAAAATGTTTATTGCCATGGACCAGACATGGGGTGAAATTTAATTACATTTTAAAGGGGGAGGAGGGTCTGTGAAACAGTATAACTAGTAAGATGATTGTGGGCAGTAGAAAATGAAAACCCTCCCTTCACTTTCCTATTCCTCTCTTACCTGTGCACACCATTACCCTAATGAATCTTGTCGAATTTGTGGATTTACAGAGCTAAAAAAAATTGGCTAAGTACTGTTCAAGGAGGCCCCTGACTGATCTTAGGAATATAACGTGTTGTATCTGATGGGCACACGTGAATACTACAGAATTCGACACAATAGGGTTGATTCAGCACCAAAAGAGAATTTTGCACCTCCACCCAAAATATTCTAGCATTAGAAAATTTCTTTCCCATGGAAATCTTTTTACAGGAGCATCATCTGCTCCATAAGGGTCTTTCATTTGACTCGTATGAGTAAAATAAATGGAAGCATTTGATTTGTACTTTTTCTACTTGAAAAAAGCCATTAAGCAAATGCCGGGAAGTGTTTTCGAAAAAAGAAAAGTCTGAAAACCCAGGGCTCAGGGGCTAAATGGCCAGGCTCTGCACCTACCAGTTTACCACTGGGCACTGGGCTCTTCCGCACCCCAGGTGTTTCTGTACTGGCATTTCACCCAAGTAATGGCTGGGAGACAGGCTACCCCCTATGTGAATAAATACCTCACTGGAGGGGAGGGATGTGGATAGGGCTTTCCTGGGGTATCCCTATCCATGCCCCTGCATAGATGTCATAGTCACATGGGGGAGATTCCAAGGATGTTCAGCCTCTCTGCTGTAAAAGATCAGCTCCCTCTGCCACCTGCTATTACCCGTGGCTGGATGCCAAGGAAAAAGAAGGGCCACCCCTTTCACTCCAGACGCCAGTAGGGCATCTGAAATAAACACTGCTGCTGGCATTATACTAATAGAGCTGACACACATATGCAAAGCACCTGTGCATCCTGTCCCCTGAAACAGACAATAATATGCAGATTACCAGAAGATCCTGCCCCTGACACAAACATTATTCGGCAGAGCACCAGCAGATACTGTTCCCTGACACGACCAGTAATATGCAGAGCATCAGCAGATTCTAAAACGATACAAACATTATTACGTAGTGCACCAGCATATATTGTGCTCCACAGAACCGGAGGTGGGGGAGCCAAGATGGCGCACATATCACTGCCTGGTATTCTGGCTTGAGGGGGTCATATTACCAGCAAGTTATGAGGGGGGCTATGGGGAGGGATGGTAAGGAGCCTGGCAGGGGTTGTTGAGAGTGCCCTTCAGGGTACTAGGGAAGGGGACTGCAAGGAGGGGCAGCCTAGATATTTGGTGGGTGCAGAGAAGCGAGCTCCAGTGGTGCCCTGAATACTGGCCCACCGTACAAGGGGTGAAAAAAGATAGACATTTACACTATTTCCTCCTGGCGTGGAATCACCCCCTGGGTAGACAATGGAAAGTGAATGTTAGTCTTTGCTACAAAAGAAGCAGCACACTATTCTTAGTATACAGTACGTCCTGCTCCAGATATAATACTTACACTTGGGTTATCCTCCGCCAGATGGCGCTGCACTGCAGAGACATGCAAAACAGGCTCCTCCCGGCCCTTCAAATACCCAGGGACCTCCCACAAATCCCCAGATATTCTAAGCATACAGTACGTCCTGCTCCATATATAATACTTACACGTGGGTAATCCTCCGCCAGATGGCGCTGTTCACTGCAGACATGCAAAAACAGGCTCCTCCCGGCCCTTCATATACCCAAATCCCCAGATTTCTCTGCAGTGCTGACTGCGAAGACATGAAGTATCACTCTCTCGCAGGTGAGCGGGGCTTTACAGCCTGCAGCCCTGCAGGACTATTACCACCCGTCCTCTTCGATGATGTGCCTCCCAGCCTGGGCTGCGCTGGTCGGGTGAAGGTAGGCAGCACCATGTGTGCTCATGGAGCTACGCTCCACCGCAGTCCCCCACCAGAGGGTAGGCGGTTTAGGCTGATGGTGACCCTTTAATCGATGCCCCTCCCGCATTATTGCCCCGTGCCCCCTGTAGCTATGAACCCTGGGTGAAGGGTCGCCTTCCTCCCTCGTTTCCCCCTGTAGCCCGGGGGAAAAGAAAGGGGGGGGTATGCGTGTGGCGGTCTCAGTGTAAGGTTGTACACGTTTATGGCCGTTGATTTGTCTTGAACTGGGTGTCAGAGCCGCGCTTCCTGATCCACATAACAATTGACAGGTTGCGCGCATGTGTATTTTTCCTTACTGAGGTGTGCTGCCTTGGCGGCAGTGTCGGTAGTTACGGCGGTTCCCTTAGCTAAATTCTAACTTGTGTGCTTTATCCACTGCTTGGTATGAAGTTACTGCTGGGTTGGGGGAGGCGGGGACCTGGCTTGGCGCGCTCCGCGTCACAGCCAGATCGGGCCCGCCCCTCGAGGTTCGCTTGGTGCCATTTTGATGGTCTTCGCGCGCGCGTGGTTGCGATCCTCCTCCTCCCTTGGTCATGTAAGTGCCCTCCTGGGTGGTTTTTCTTATGATCTTTAGTTCTGCTGCGCATGGCTCTGACACTCCCCCCTATTTTCTTTATGTCTTTCAGACGCCAAGATTTCGGTGGCTTCTCCCGGCCTGACATATATTATAGCGGGTTCACATAAACATTCTCCCACATTCCTAGCTGGTCTTGGGGCATCCAGGGTTGCCTATTGCATAAATCCCTGTGGGCATATTGCTCAGATAATCACCATATGGAGGCATCTCAGAATTATGTGCCCGGGGTCCCTCGGGGACAAGACCGGCTGTGTACAGCGTGTGGACAGCCCCATGCTGATGCTGACAGAGCACGGGTCTGCGGACCGTGTGCTGAACAGGTTCTGGCCCTGCAATCAGGTTTACCAGTGGCTGCACCTCGCTTCTATACACCTGTCTCCCTGTGCTTAAATCTCACTCCTGATGAGTCGCACTTGAGCGGGGATGACCAGCAAGTCGTGCCGCGCATGCTGCCTACGGCTGAGCAGGTGATATCTAGTTTGGCGGAGCGCTTGGGCCCTGGAAAGAAGCGGTCCCTGATGCCTCCTGGTTCTCTGGTTCCTACTGAAACTGAAGAGTCTGCCGCTATGCAGGACCTTGCTCCTTCTGATGAAGGTGAGCTGTTCTCCGATTGGGGCTCCTCGGACGAGATGCCTTGGAGCCGTGATGGTTCTGGCTCCGGTTCTTGGGGCCTGTGTGACACTGATGAACTACTTATAAAGATCTTTGAGGTTTTGTCAATCTCTCCGCCTGGAGAGGCTCCCAAGCCTAAGAGGGAGAGTTTCCACACAGCGACACCGCGCTTGCAATTTCTGGAACAGGATCATTTTCAGGCTCTTATATCCAAAGAATGGGAATCGCCTTGTAAACTTAAAGGGGTTCCAGGGGTCTTGGATTGGAAGTACCCTTTTCTGGATGCTGAGGACCGGCGCATTGACAGACTGGCTTCCCACGCCTTTTCGTGTGCAGGGACAGCTCTACGCCCGGTCTGTGCCGCGGCCATCACTGCGGTGGCCGCCAGGACCCTCATTAGAAAACTACTACTAAAAAAGGGTAAGGCACCCCTACGCAGAAGGCCGTCTCTGCCTCCTCGGGGCAGGGACACCCCTCCCTACATTAGTGTCAAGCACGAACCAGAGGTGTGCTTCCAACTTTTCGGCGTAGATTCCCACTCCAGGGTAGGTAGGCAACGTCCTGGGCCCTCCGGCAGGACTAAGTCCAAATCTGCCAAGACCTCCCAAGCATGGGCGAGGGGACTGCCGCAGCACCTGGCTCCTATCTGGGGACTCTTGGCCTGTCAGAGGACAGTGGCCTGTATTTATTGTCGGTGTGGAACTTGGAGCAGGATGATTCTCCTGGAAGGGTTCTGATCCTGATCTAGGTGGGGGTCAACGTTCCCTGCATCTCAGTGGTATTCGCTCCAATGGATGTCCTTTAGTGGCAGGTTGTGCTATCCTGGTGTCCCTCTGAGAGCCACCTAGGGTGGCTCTGTTGGGCCCTGTTACTATCACAGGGGCTCTGCCCTTGTTTTTACTGCCCCAGAATATTCTGACTTTGGTCATGGGGATTAGTAATTTTATGTCTGGACATTCTAGTCTATATATTCTATCTTCATTCACCCTGCTAGGCGGGGTTCTGCGCAAGATTGCGCTGATAAGGGGGGACCCGTGATCCTGATGGCCCCTGGGTGGCCTAGTGGAGTGTGGTTCGCAGATGTTTCTGCTGAGGACAGCGGACCTGTACGCTCTCTCAGGAGTGGGGTTCTGCCCTTTTCAGGCTCCTTCTTATGTCGCCCCAATCTACAGGCTCTAATCTGACGGCCTGACTGTTGATTCATTCACCCTTTTGGAGACGGGTTTATTTTCTGGGTGACTTTGTCTATGGAGGACTGGGAGCAAGCTTTTTCTTCTTCTTCTTCCTCCGTCTATTATAGGGTATGGCGTACCCATATTGTTTGGCATGTGTCTAGGTCTCTCCCCTGTTGGACGTTCTCTGTTCCCAGGGTTCTAGAGTTATTACAGCATGGGTTGAGTTGGCTCCCCATCTCGGTGCTCTGAAGGTTCAGGTTCTGCCCTGTCCGCCTTTCCTTAGAAGTCTTGTTCAGTCTTCCTTGTTAAGCGTTCTTTTGGGGATTGCTCAGGTGCATCCCCCAAGTAGTTCTGTGGTCCCTGTTGGGATTAATTTTTATTCTTTGCCTTGCGGGTTGTTCCCTTTGGACCTATTCCGGATGCTGTCTGAACTTTTCTTACTTCAAGTTGCCCTTCTGGGGGCTGTTGCTTCAGTCAGACGTGTGCCTGAGAAGGTGGCTCTGTTTTGTTAGCCCTCGTTCATTATATATACACCATGATGTGGTGGTATTCCGCCTTACGCCGGACCTTATGCCCAAGGTGGTGTCTTATGCTCAGGGGTTCTACATTCTCTCAACAAGTGTTAAAGTTTTCCTGGTTGGTCTCTTGTCCTTTAGGGGTACTGATGCCCCTTGGGGTTTGCGGGTGCCTCCATACGTATGTGCCTGATCTCATCTGCTTCCAGGGGTTATGCGCCCTTCGGACTGGTCTTGCTTGGATGGGTTGTTCTTTCTGGTCCTAGGTAAGGGTGTTGGCTTCTTGCTGATCCTTGTTAGTGTAGTGGTCAGTATCCCCGCCTTTCACACGGGAGACCAGGGTTCAAATTCCCCGATGGGGGGAGCTCTAAGTTTTGCTGAGGCTACTGTTTGCAATTGGACTGGTCAGGCTTTTACTCTGGCCTATTTTTTTAAGGGGAAGAATCATCTTCTCTTTTTATTCTGTTTCTACTAGTGCTTGGGTACCTTTGGCTTTTCAGCACCAGGTTTCTGTTCAACAGGTTGCTAGACCGCTGCTTGTTTTCTGTTCATACCTTTTCAAAGGTTTTTATGAGGTTGACTTTAGAGCTTCTGCTCCTGTCGCTCTTGGTAGCAAGATTTCCAGGTGACAGCACCTTTACTGTCTGCTGTGCCTTTTTTTAGGGGGATCCCACCCTACTTTATGGACACTGCTATTGGATGTCCCACGTGTAAGTATTATATATGGAGCAGGGCGTACTGTATGCTTAGAATAATACAATTCTGTAAAATACTCACCTGTAGAATTGGTATTATACGCATACAGTACGTCCTGCTCCACCCCACCCTGGTTTTACATTTTTCTGGATCCCCTGTATGGTGATTGTTTTCATTGTTATTGTTACCAGTTTGGTGGTTGGTTTCTCCCGGCTTCTTTTCTCACTGCTTTTCAATGCTGGGGATTTGTGGGAGGTCCCTGGGTATATGAAGGGCCGGGAGGAGCCTGTTTTTGCATGTCTGCAGTGAACAGCGCCATCTGGCGGAGGATTACCCACGTGTAAGTATTATATATGGAGCAGGACGTACTGCATGAGTATAATACCAATTCTACAGGTGAGTATTTCAAAGAATTGTATTTTCTCTGCAGTGCCGACTGCGAAGACATGAAGTATCACTCTCTCGCAGGTGAGCGGGGCTATTAAAGCCTGCGGCCCTGTTGGACTATTCCCACCTGTCCTCTTCGTGATGTGCCTCCCAGCCTGGGCTGCGCTGGTCGGGTGAAGGTAGACAGCACCATGCGTGCTTATGGAGCCATGCTCCACCGCAGTCCCCCACCAGAGGGTAGGCGGTTTAGGCTGATGGTGAGCCTCTAGTGGATGCCCCTCCCGCATTATTGCCCCATACCCCGTGTAGTGGTGGACCCTGTGCAAAGGGTCGCCATTCTCCCTCGTTCCCCCCGTAGCTTGGGGGGAAAAAAAGGGGGGGGGGTGGTCTTAGTGTATTGAGTTACATGTTTATGGCCTTAGTCTTGTCCTTGACTTATATACCTGGTGTCACAGCAGCGCTGTTTGCTTTTATTGTATATCGGCCGCCGCCGCTGCGCGTGTCTTTTGCCTTTATTGGAATGCGAACGGGCGGTGCCTCAGACGCTGCGGCGTCTTCATTGGCAAATCATTTCTTCTAAGTGTGTCATTCACTCGCGTTTCTTGTCTGCGTTGACTACTGTCTCAGAGCTTCGCGCTCTTCGGGGGGGGGGCGGGGACCTGGTTTGGCGCGCTCCGCGTCACAGCCCGCTCTGGTCCACCATTTAGAAGCTGATCGCGCACGCGTGGTAACGGTCCTCCTCCTCCCTCGGTCTGTAAGTGCCCTCGCGGGCGATTTTCATCATTCTTGCTTACTGCGCATGGATCTGCCACCTCTATTCCCATTATGTCTTTCAGACAGTCGAAAGACTGCCCGGCCCGGTGTAATTGCCAGTTGGACCTAGTATAATTACTCCCACTTCCCTGCGGGTCTTTGGGGCATCCAGGGTAGCTTATAGCGTCAATCCCTACTGGCCTATTGTGCCTATTAATCACCATATGGAGGCATCCCAGGATATTGTGAACAGGGTTCCCTCGGGACAAGCCCGGCTGTGTGTAGCTTGTGGGGTCTCACCTATCAGCAGTAACAATGCACGGGTCTGCGTCCCTTGTGCACAGCAGGTGCTAATGGTACTTCCCGCCCCTCCTGTGGCTGGGCCTGCACCTCGCCTCACTTCACCTACCCCCCCAAGCCTGAGTCTAACCCCCAATACAAGTGGGGATTCTTATCCTGATGTGGCTACTAGACTGGCCAGTGTTGAAAAATTGCTTGCTAATACTCTAGCGCGCAAGGCCACCGCAAAAAAGCGGCACATAATCCCTGACTCTGCTCCTTTCCCTACGGAGTCTGATGAGTTTTCGCATCTATATGGCCATGCCCCTTCGGACGAAGGGGAGCTGTTCTCTGACTCAGGGTCTTCTGATGAGAAGTCTAGGGGTCATGACGATTCTGGTTCTGATCACTGGACCCCGGATGATACTGATAAACTGCTGGTTCAGATTTTTGAGGTTTTGTCCATCTCTCCCCCTGTTGCGGCTCCCAGGCAAAGGGGTGAGCTATTTCATACTGCTAAGGCTCGATTGGAATTTCCAGAGCAAACCCATTTCAATAACCTAGTGTTTAAGGAGTGGGAACATCCCAGTAGACTTCCCGGGATCCCTAAGAGTTTGGACAGGAAGTATCCCTTTCCTGCTGATATGGTCAAGTGCTGGTCATCGCCTCCCGAGGTCGATGCTCCTATTTTAGGGCTATCTAACACCTCTATTATGCACTCCCCCGACACTACTACGCTGCGGGATTCTGAGGACCGGCGCATCGACCAATTGGCGTGCCATGCCTTTGCATTTGGAGGGGCGGCGCTGCGCCCGGTCTGCGCTTTGGCCATTACTGCTGTGGCGCTCAGGACCATGGTCAGGAATGCACTTGACGGCCCAGACGAGTTGCCTACTGATACTATTAATGCACTGTCTAACTGTGATGTGTTTGTGAACTTTATCCTGTCTGCATCGGATGATGCTATTGGGCTGTGTGCCAGATCTTCTGCCTTGGCGGTGGCGATACGCCGCGCGGTATGGCTGCGCCAGTGGGCTGCCGACAATGCTGCTAAGAGGGCCCTTACTGGGCTTCCATTTAAGGGGATGCGCCTGTTTGGGGACCGCCTAGACCTTTTTGCTAAAGGAGGCAAGTTACCACAGTGCATGCGGCAGCCTCGGCCCTTTCGTAGCCAGGGCCCCCTTTCAGCCCCTACAGAGGCGCTAAGCAAGGAAAAGGGGTGTCCTTCGCGGGGGCTCGCACAGACTCCTGGCATAGGAGCAGGGGGCGACGTCCTGGCTCCTCCTGGGGGACCAAACCCAAAGCCCCTCCCAAGACCCCTCAGGCATGAGGGGGCGCCCTCGCTCGCCAGGGTGGGGGGGCGGCTACAGCACTTCGCGCACGTCTGGAGGCGCCAAGTCTCAGACCGGTGGATTCAGGAGGTAGTTACCTCTGGTTACAAGATAGAGTTTGCTGTGCAGCCCCCCTCAGGATTCATCAGGTCCCGGATCCCCCCGGACCCGGTATCAGCTCAGGTCCTGATGCAGGCAGTGCAAGGACTTCTGGATCTGGGAGTTATTTGCAGGGTCGCCTTGAGAGAATTGGGGGAGGGGTTCTACTCCAACCTTTTCACAGTGCCCAAAAGAGATGGGTCAGTCAGGCCCATTCTGGATTTAAAGAACCTCAACAAATTTGTCAAGAACAAGCGCTTTCGCATGGAAACTCAGCGCTCGGCCGTTGGCTCTCTGCGCCTAGTGGATTTTATGACGTCTGTGGACATCAAAGATGCTTACCTTCACATCCCTGTGTTCCCGGGACATCAAAGGTTTCTCAGATTCGCGTTGAAAGATCAACATTACCAATTTGTGGCCCTACCGTTTAGCCTCACTTCAGCCCCCAGAGTGTTCACCAAGGTGCTGGCGGGGGTGATGTCTTTGATAAGGTCAGGGGGCATTCGAGTGCTGCCCTACCTGGACGACATCCTCATCACCTCACGGTCTCTACAACAGGCGGAGCTGGAAACTCAACTGGTGGTGTCCACCTTGGAGTCCTTCGGCTGGGTGATCAATCATCCCAAGTCCTCTCTGTCCCCTTCGCCGGTGACCCCATTCCTGGGGATGATTCTGGATACGGTTCAGTCACGAATATTCCTTCCCCAACAGAAGGTGGAAGCTCTGACTGCGCAGGTGCGGTTCCTGCTCTCGTGCCCCCAGCCCTCCCTCAGGCAGGGAATGCAGCTGGTGGGCCTGATGGTGGCGAGCTTCGAGGCGGTGCCCTTTGCTCAGTTCCATTTGAGGCCTCTGCAGCTTGACCTTCTATCAGTATGGGACAAGGACCCCGCATCTTTGGACGGGGTTTGTGTGATTCCCCCTTCGGTCAGGAGGTCCCTCTCATGGTGGCTGGACCACAAGAACTTGCTAAAGGGCAGTTCCTTTCTGGCCCCCTCCTGGGAGACGGTCACCACGGATGCCAGTCTTTCAGGTTGGGGGGGATTCTGGAAGTCCCTGAGGTTCCAGGGGAGGTGGGACCCTCAGGAGGCCCATTTGCCCATCAGCATTCTGGAACTCCGGGCGGTCAGGTTGGTACTGGAGCAGTTGACCGATCACCTGCAGGGACTGTCTGTACAGGTGCGCTCAGACAACAGGACGGCGGTTGCCTACAACAACCATCAGGGAGGGACCAGGAGCAAGGGTGCCCTCCAGGAAGTGTCGCGGATTCTGACATGGGCGGAGGCCAATGTTTAATGCATTTCGGCTGTTTATATCCCGGGGGTAGAGAATCTTCTGGCAGACTCTCTGAGCAGGGGGGACTTCCCGTCAGGGGGAGTGGTCTCTCTGCAACAGGGTATTCCAGTCCCTGTGTTACCGGTGGGGCCTACCGGATGTGGATCTGTTTGCATCCCGTCACAATCACAAGCTCCCGGCCTTTGTCTCCCTGTCTCAGGATCCTCTGGCCTTGGCCACGGACGCTCTGTCAATGTCATGGAAGGAATTTCGGCTCCTGTATGTCTTTCCCCCGTTCCCCCTGCTGGGCATGGTTCTGTGCAAGATTGCCCTGGAAAGGGTGCCAGTGATTCTGGTGGCCCCAAAGGGGCCAAGAAGAGTGTGGTTCACAGACGTGGTACAAATGGCAGTAGACCAGTACGTTCTGCCAGAGGCGCCAAATCTGCTCACTCAGGGCTCCTTACGCCATCCCAGTTTACAAACTCTGGCTTTGACAACCTGGCTGCTGAAACCTCCATCTTGATGGAGAAAGGCTTGTCTGCCTCGGTGGTGGATACCATGGTACAGGCTAGGAAGAAAACTTCCTCTGCCATCTATTATAGGGTATGGCATTCCTACATTGATTGGTGTGAGTCTAGGTCTCTTCCCTGTAGGGAGTTCTTAGTCCCTAGGGTTCTGGAGTTTTTACAGCATGGATTGGAGTTGGATCTAAAACTCAGTACTTTGAAGGGTCAGGTTTCTGCCCTGTCTGTCTTCTTTCAGAAGTCTTTTGCTCAGCATCCCTTGGTTAAGACCTTCTTTCAGGGGGTCACTCATGTGCGTCCCCCACGTAAGCCTACGGTCCCTGTTTGGGACTTGAACTTGGTTTTGTCTGCTTTGCAGGGTGCTCCCTTTGAGCCTATTCAGGATGCTGCTTTGGCTGTACTTACCCTCAAGGTTGTCTTTCTGGTGGCTATTACTTTGGTCAGGCGTGTGTCTGAGCTGGCGGCTCTGTCTATTCAGCCCCTTGTCATACTATGAGAGACACCAGGACAAGGTGGTGTTCCGCTTTAAGCCAGACTTTCTGCCAAAGGTGGTGTCTGCTTTTCATTTGAATCAAGATATTGTTCTTCCTTCATTGTGTCCTAATCATAGCAACGCTAAGGAAAGGGTTCTGCATTCTTTGGATGTGGTCAGGTGTCTGAAGTATTACCTGTTAGTCACTGCGGCTTTCAGGAAGACTGATGCTCTTTTTGTGGTCCCTTCTGGCCCTAGGAAGGGTTTGGCTCCGGCCAAGTCTACTATTAGCAAATTGATTCGTCAGGCTGTGATTCAGGGCTATTCTGCTAAGGGGAAGAGTCCTCCCTTCCGTCTTACTGCTCATTCTACTCGTGCTATTGGTGCCTCTTGGGCCTTCCAGCACCAAGATTCTTTTGAACAAGTTTGCAAGGCCGCTACTTGGTCTTCTGTTCATACCTTTTTGAATTTTTTCAAGGTTGATGTTAGGGCCTCAGCTGATGCTGTCTTTGGCCGCAAGGTTTTGCAGGCGGCAGTGGTTTAAACTGTCTGCTGTCACCTTTTGTTGGGGGATCCCACCCTACTTTATGGACACTGCTATTGGATGTCCCAAGTGTAAGTATTATATCTGGAGCAGGACGTACTGTATACTAAGAATAATACAATTCTGTGAAATACTCAACTGTAGAATTGATATTATTTGTATACAGTACGTCCTGCTCCACCCCACCCTGGTTTTTGCATTATTCTGGATCCCCTGTATGGTGATTGTTATCACTTTTATCATTACCAGTTGTTTTGGGTGGTTTAATTCTCCCGGCTTCTGGTTCACTGCTTTTCAATGCTGGGGATTTGTGGGAGGTCCCTGGGTATTTGAAGGGCTGGGAGGAGCCTGTTTTGCATGTCTCTGCAGTGCAGCGCCATCTGGCGGAGGATAACCCAAGTGTAAGTATTATATCTGGAGCAGGACGTACTGTATACAAATAATATAAATTCTACAGGTGGGTATTTCACAGAATTGTATTTTTTCACCTGCTGCTAAATCAAACAGATAGTTTAGCACCCACATTTTATTTTGGAGAAAAAACTGCCATTTACTTTCAACATGTACAATGTAAATTAATGTATTTTGAAAAGGTAGTGACCTACCCGCTGAACAGCCATATAAAGTGAACAGTCATTCATGATAATCTTAGCTTTTCATTCATTATGTATGCTTTTTTTGTGTTATGTCATATGCTTTACTCATTTTAAATCCTTATTGGACCCATTGAGTTTACTGTTACATACGTTAATCCTGTCTGTCACTTTCTGCTGTGGTGTTGCTGTTTTGGCTGAATTTGACTTTAAGTTTTGAAAAATTTCTTTTACCACTCCTTCTTTTTTTTATCAGAGAATGGGGAACTCGGAAAGTCAATACAATGTTCAAGGAAAACAAAGCCCAGGCAGTAATTCTTTGTCAGATGCTAAGCGACAGAGTTGTTCTTTAAAAATCCACAAAAAAGAGGAAAAACCTTTGACGTCTCCTAGATGGGGACGAACCAAAAGCAGTATTAGCTATAGATCAAGTTCACTTGCAAGAAACTCTGTATCTCAAGGCAAAAGCAACACAACATATCCTTCGAGGCATAAAGACAATGTATTAAAGGAATCTAAAAGTTGCAGCAGTTTTAATCTTAGCTCTAAGCTAAGTGAGAACTTTTGCCAAGCCCATAACAACACATATATACCAGATGATAGATATCATTATTCTGGCTTTGAGACTCCAGGCAACCATAGTGGATGTAATGAATTTATGAACTGTTATGAAATTCGTGACAATATACCAATAGCACGGCACTCTGAAGAAAGAAAAAGTCCTAAAGTTTTAATCAAAACACTGGGGAAGATTGATGGTTGTTTAAGAGTTGAATTTCACAATTCAATAGATGGTTTACTATCTGAAGGATCTGGTGGGTCAGTTCAGCTGCTCAGGTACTCACCTACAATGGAAGCTAAGGAAATCAACAGCCTGAATGATCCTTACAGAAACTCTAGTATTGAATATGCAACAAGCCATGGGTTGTCTGCAAGTGACTCTGGTCTAAGATCAAGCAAAGGTAGTTCATTGAGTTCTGACTCTTCCTGGTATGACTGTCCCTGGGTAAACTCCAGAGAGAGAAACTCCAATGAGTTAGGAGGTTCTTACCTGACCAGGAGTTCACTGGATACATGTTTACACGGTGATCTTATTACAGTTGAAAATGATGTTCTTTTAAACCAGGCATCTTCGCTTGCTTCACTTCGAGAATTATACGGCTCCAATTTAGATGACTGCTTAAAACCTTGTCTGCTCTCAGATGAATATGTAGATCCTATCTCAAGTAACAGAAACTCTTTTGCTTCTGATAGCTATGCTTCATCTAGAGTTAAACACCGACCACCAGCTCAATACTCCTCTTATACATTGCCATGTAGAAAAGCGAGGCCCTTAACTGATGATGCATCAAAAAAAGATACAATGAAAAATCGAATGAGGCGTATTAGTGACTGGACAGGCAGTCTTTCTAGGAAGAAACGAAAGCTGCAGGTTGGTAACATGTCAGTGCTTAAAATTAAAATTAGGTACATTAGGCAAGATTTCTTTTGACTTTACTACTGTGTTAAACATTGATGTACTGTGGGCAGAAGAAAAAAAATCAAAGTAATACCATTTATTGGGTCAGAAAGAGGAAAGCAAAGTGAAGAGATGAGCTTTCAAAGCCTTTTAGACTTTTTTTGGTATTATGCCTCATCAATCTATTGAGTTAGGCATTAATGCAGAACAAAACCCGGGAATTTGACTTTCCCAGGTTTTGTTCATTGCCCCTGGGGAATCCCATATTGGGATGCCCTGCTGTGTGAAACCCCCCACTTAGCCTGTAAAAACTCACCTCTTCATTCTCCAATGAGAGCCGGCTGCCATGACTGTGTCATCTGGCAGGCATCTCTTATTGATTTACATAGTTAATACGGTTGAAAAAAGACATTTGTCCATCAAGTTCAACCAAGGGTGTTGGGGTAGGGGAAGTTATTTTTTATTTTATAGGTGGAAGTTATTTTTTTTTTTTTACTCATAACTGCTAATAGTAACTGTTAATGTTATTTTCTTCTAAATAAGCATCTAATCCTTTTTGATGGTGTCAGCTTTTGATGCTTTAACAAGCTTCTGTGGGAGGCTATTCCATAGATTTATAGTTCTTATGGTAAAAAACGATTGTCGTCTCCAGAGACTAAATTTCTTTTTTTTCAGTCGAAGGGAGTGCCCCCCTTATCTTTAGAGAAGATTTTACCTGAAATAGTATTCCCCCATATTTTTCATGAGCTATTTATATATTTATACAAGTTAATCATGCCCCCCCTCAGTCGTCTCCTCTCAAGACTAAACAGATTTAATTCTCGTAATCTTTCCTCATAACTAAGATCATCCATTCCCCTTATTAGTTTGGTGGCTCTGTTCTGCACCCTTTCCAAAGTCAGAGCGTCCTTTCTATGAATGGGTGTCCAGAACTGGACGGCAAATTCCAGGTGAGGGCACACCAGTGCCATGTTTAAATAGGTAACACTGCCACATAGCCCGTATCCTCCTCGGCACCCACACACCGGCTCCAGTAAATTTTTATGAGCTAACTGGGGCTTTCACACAGCGGGGATTCCTCAGGGAAAAGCCAGCAGACGGCCTTGTAATCTTTTAGATTCCCGGCCAAACGCTGGTGGGTTTTGTTCCACATGGAATGGTATTGCTGTATTGTAATGGTATTGCTTTCATTTACTCTATTGACTTTATTAATAACTGTTACTTTTTATACAATTTTATGCAAAACACAATTTTCAGAAAAATAATCCTCCTAATAATCCTTAGTCAGACCTTTGATTTAGTTGTCTTGTCTTACATGTTGTTCATTGGTCTTTTTCTCTTCAGTTTTGTCTTTAGCAATTGAACTGTACTGGTCATGGTCATTGAAAATTATATTACTTCTTTGCTTTCACAATGTTTTGGGTCATTGTCCACCGGTACTGCAAACTTCTATCAGTCATTAAAATTTGCCAATACACACAATAAATTTGCACCCTAATCGGGGTGCCCCCCTGAAGTGGACCAAAACCCAGGATAGTCAAAATCCTGGGTGTTGGTCCACTTTAACAACTTCTTTGCTTCTATATTCACAAAAGAATTTGACATGCCGAGTGAAATGCAGGGGTATAACCGAAACCCTCCATTAAATGTCACTGGTCTAACCAAGGAAGAAGTCCAGCACCGTCTCAAGCAGATAAAAATTGATAAATCGGGGGCGTGGCTTGACATGGCAGTGTGAAGGAGCAAATTGCGGGAGCTCTGCACGCCATCAACATTCCCATAGAACCCAAGCGTCAGGAAGAGCAAAGAGGCGAATGCCCAGAAGAGGGAAACATCGAGTAGTGGCGCGGCGGGGCAGAGGACTTACCATCCCGGCGATCTTCTCAGCTGGGAGAGAAAAGAAGAGCCCGATCGTGGAGTCCAAGATGGCGGCGAGAGCGGTCGGTCGGGAACAGATCGGGGAGGGCTCCGGAGAGCAGCGGCCGCCAGGCATAGCACGCCAGACGCCTGCGGCGGAGGAACGAGCCCGGGCTGAAGAGGAGGAGACACTGAGCGGGGGCGCCGGGGGCCGAGCGGGCAGCCGCCGGCAGCGGGGGCAAGAACACACGTGTGCTGTGGCGGCACTGGTACACAAGGACCCAGAGCGGGGCTGAGGAACACCCGACGGTCCCCAGGTCGGTAACTTGCTCCTGGGCCCCGGGGATGGCGCGGTGGGGGATAGCAGGGAGCCCCCCCCCCACACCCGAGCAGACAGAGAGAAAGAGAAGCTGCAGAGGGGGCAGGAGAGGGACTCTGCAGATCAGTCCCCAGCCCCTGTTACACCTGATTCACAGCCATCATATGCTGCAGGGATGGGCTCTCAGGCGAGCCCCCATCCAACTAGATGGCTTGGCCCGGGGTGCTGGCGATCCCCCGCCTGAGGTGCTACTGGGGTCACCAAGATGTAGTAAAAGAACTGGAGGAAAGCGTGGAACCCCCCGGCGGATCGGCGCAGAATCCAGCCCAAGCAGCCAAGCATGTGGTGCTCCAGGAGCACAGGCCAGAAAACGGACCCCCACGGGGGGAGGATGTGCGAAACACATGTATAGAGATGGGCCCCTACCTAAAGCTGCAGGCACCGAGAGAGGCAACAAACTGGGATGGGCATCTGCCCGCGCGGCTAAGTACACAGCTGAGGGAAGGCAGTGATTGGAGCCTCAGCCCCCGACGTAGCTCGAGCCCCGCAATCTCGCCAAGTGACTTTGATGGATATGTATCTAGAATGGAGGGGACCTTGAAAAGAGAGCTGGCTTCCCTGCAGGGGGCCGTGGCGGAGGTCACCCAGAGAGTTGATGGGGTAGAATCCACACAGAGGGTCCTGGAGGAGCGCGTTGCAGTACTGGAACGGCAGCAGGAGATCAACAGCAGACAGTTTTCAGACCTGTACCTGGCTCACGATGATGCGGAAAACAGAAGCTACAGGAATAACCTCCGTCTTCGGGGAGTTCCGGAATCTGTGGGAGGCCAAGACTTGCTGAAAGTTGTGACATCCATCTTCAATACACTCCTGGATCAACCGGATACGAATCACATCGAGCTGGACCGGGTGCATAGGGCACTTGGTGCCCGCCCCCAGGAGGGGGATAGGCCCAGAGACATCATTTGCAGAGTCCACTTCTTTAAAATAAAGGAAGAACTAATCCATCGGGCCTGGGAAAAGGGCCCCATCGCATTCCGTGGATCACAGGTGATCATCCTACAGGATCTATCCCGGCGGACCTTACACATGCGCAGACTCCTGAAGCCTCTACTGGAGACAATACAGCAACGTGGAGCAGTATACAGATGGGGACACCAGTTCCAGCTAATAGTTCGGAAGAACGGAAACATCTTCGTGCTCAAGTCACCAAGCCAACTCCCCGATTTATTTCACTTCCTAGAGGCAGATGCAGTTGATATTCCTGACTGGACGGCACCGGAGTTAGCCGTCTATGCAGGTCGGTTGCCGCAGCGACCCGGGGGTGCACCCCGTGGCGATCGGAGAGGAAGAGGAGGTCGTCGAGTGTGTGACCCGAACGGCCGGCCCCCGGCCCTTGAGGATGTCGTGAATAGTCTGTTTGTTGGATCCACCAATTGGCGCGGCTGGGCTGCATCCCTCTGGGCTGGAGAGTTCTGGTGACTTTGATTTCGCGTTGCTGACGCGCGTTTGGACGCAGCATGGCGGGAGCTTTGAATCCTTTGATCGTGCTGGCCTGGTGGCCCCTGCGCGGCCCGGATCCCTAGCATTATTCTGGTTGCCCAGAGGCGGATCCGGCTGCGGGGGTGGGGGGCGTCAAATGTTGGGGTCAAACCCGACCCCTTGGCGAATGAGTCGTGTTGGGTTTTTGCAATAATTAGCATTCATGGTGCATCTCCCACACACCGAACGTGTGTCTAGTCCTCCAACCCCCCAATATTTGGCGCCCCCTCTGGGAAGCTGTTTAGGCCACCCCAGACGGGAGAGTGAGGCTATTTTATAGCCCAAGGGCGGTGGGTCCGGTACCCACTCCTGCACCAGGGAAAAAAAAAAAAAAAGGGCGCAGTTGACGTTGCCCTCCTTTAGTGGAGCACCAGTCGATTAATTGTTTGTCTCCACCCTTAAGCCCCCTTCCCCAACCCTAGTAGGCCCTTCCCACCCCTCCCTGTCCCATCTGTCCTCTTCCCCCCTCCTCCTTATCTCTGAGCCGGGGGGTCCTCTGACCTTACAGACTAGCCAGACCTCGAACTGAGGTAATCAAAGAGTGGCTGTCCCCCGGCGGCCTTCCCTCTCATAGAGACCGAGAATGAGCACCATGAGGGTGGTGTCGCTGAACGTCAGGGGCCTCAACACTCCGGAGAAAAGGACCATCCTTTGGCAGGAGCTGAGAAGGCAGAGAGCTATGGTCGCATTACTTCAAGAAACCCATTTTAAAAAGATTGCCTGTCCCCGTTTGAGTAATAGGGATTTCCCGCGGTGTTCACCAGTTGCACGGCAGAAGGAAAGAAAAAGAAAGGGGTAGCGATTATGCTTGCAGGGGCTCTTCCGTTTGAGGTGCAGGAAGAGATGGGGCGACGATGCGGGAAGGGTAATCATGGTTAAAGGCATGTTGGGATGCAGGAAATATACACTAGCCTCAATCTATGCACCCAACCAGGGGCAATGTAAATTTCTCACTCACACCCTGAGCCAGCTGGAGAGGTTTGCAGAGGGGGAGGTAATAGTGGGCCGAAACTTTAACCTAGCCATCGAGCCCCTCCTGGACTCGTCAACGGGTAAGTCGGCACTTCCGCAGTCAGCGCTCAGGGCACTTAAGAAAAGATTACATGACGTGCAGCTGGTGGACGCCTGATGGATTACCAACCCCAAGGTGAAAGACTACTCCTTTTTCTCAAGGGTGCATGGGACATATTCCAGGATTGATTACATTCTGGTCTCACATAGTCTACTGGGTGCGGTGGCAGGAGGAGGCATGCAACCGACCTCCTTCTCAGATCACGCTCCAATTTATCTAGATATGTCCATAGCAGATAGACCCCCCCCCCACCCACTGACTTGGAGACTTAACGAGTTCCTCCTTCAAGATGCAGTGGTAACCAAAGAGATTGGGGAGGGTATCAAGGTCTACTTTAGAGAGAATGATAATGGGGAAGTATCACCGTTAATGCTCTGGGAAGCACGTAAGAGCATGATCAGGGGCCTACTGGTCAATCATGCCACCAGAAAAAAGGAGAGGATTGCCCAGATAACAAAGCTCCTGGAGAGGGTCAAAAGCTTGGAGGTGTCCCATAAACGGTCAGAGGCGGTACGAGTACTAGGTGAACTGACTCAGGCAAGGGAAGCCCTGAACGCGCTCCTCTTGAGTAAGGCAAAACACACAATCAGAAAATGCAAGCGAACATATTACGAGCATGGGAATAAGAACAGCGCCCTGCTCGCTCGAGCGCTAAGACAGCGGCATGCCCAAAATTTCATAGCAGAGATTCTGGACAAATCCCAACAGAAACATCACACCCCAGAGGCAATAGCAGAAACCTTCAGGTCATACTATACTGGTCTATACAACTTACCAGCAGGTTTTAAGGCTGGAGACCTTCATGATAGACAGAAGGATTATATAGAGAACTCAGGCATGCCGACAATCCCCAGGGAAGTAGCAGAGTCGTTGGAGGCCCCCATCAGTGTAGAGGAACTGGCTGAGGCAGTGAAGCAATCCCCAACGGGGAAGTCACCAGGTCTAGATGGATATACCATTAAGTATTACAGAACTTTCCTCTCATTTTTAGCTCCGCGCGTGGTTAAAGCCTGGAACACAATAATGGACCCAGAGGTACAGGGGGCATTCTCCAGTAGAGAATTAGAGGCCCATATCACGGTTCTCCATAAGCAGGGCAAGGACCCCTTAGTCTGCCAGAGCTATCGACCTATCTCCCTCCTCAATACGGATCTGAAGTTATACGCCAAGATCCTAGCCAATAGACTAGCTCCAGTGGTGGCTCAGGTAGTACACCTTGACCAGACGGGGTTTGTCCAGGGACGGGAGGCGAGGGACAATGTAGTTAGGGCCATTAGCGTGATACATGAGGCCAAATCATCTGGGACCTCCGCAATGCTTCTTTCCACTGATGCGGAAAAAGCATTCGATAGGGTAAGTTGGGCATTCATGGAGGAGACACTTAGACATGTGGGTCTGGGAGGAGGAATGAGAAGGTTCCTAGAGGCCCTGTACACTGTCCCCTCAGCAAAGATCAGGGTGAATGGTCTTCTGTCGGAACCTGTGCTCATCCGCAATGGGACCCGGCAGGGATGTCCACTGTCCCCTCTACTTTTCGCTCTCTCGATGGAACCATTCCTGTGTAAGATCCGCCACAATGAGAACGTCAGGGGCCTTGAAACCCCCGACGGGATACATAAAGTAGCTGCTTATGCAGACGACCTCTTATTCTTTGTCACAAGCCCTGTTGTCTCCCTCCCAGTGCTGATGAAGGAGTTTGAGGTCTATGGAAGACTCTCATTTTATAAAATAAATTTCGATAAATCAGAGGCCCTAGATGTAACTCTCGGGGCTGACACCAAAAGGAGCCTGCAGCAGTCCTTTTCCTTCAAATGGGCAAAGTCAGCAATTACATACCTGGGTACGCAGCTGCAGAGTAACCTAACGAACATCTATGCCCTGAATTTTTCTGGTGCAGAGAATACGGGCGGACCTGGAGAGATGGGATTTACCCACATTTTTCTGGATGGGCAGGGTCAATATTATTAAGATGTCTATACTGCCAAGGTTATTGTTCCCATTCCAAGCCCCTCCCAGTCAAACTTCCAATATACTTCTTTAGGGAACTGAATAAAACACTTAGGAAGTTTGTATGTCAGAAAAAGAAGCCCAGGTTGAGGTTACAGGTCCTATGTCGACCCAAACACCAGGGCGTGATGGCACTGCCAGACATCAAACGATATTGGGCAGCATCACATCTACAGAGGGTATGTGACTGGCAACGGTGCCAGGAAACCAAAAGGTGGGTTCAGCTAGAGAGAGCCATAGCAAAGACATCCCTGGGCACCGCTCCTGGAATAGAGAAACCCTGGGTTTTGGACCTGCAATGCACCCCACGATCTCAGCTACACTAGACACCTTCCAGAGATACAGAGAACAGGAGGAGATCTCGCCCTGGCCCTCCCCCATGATATCACTGCTGGACAACCCCCTGCTCCCTTGAGTTGCTTTAGAGCCGGTCTCAGAGGATGGGGGGACTTGCCCACACTCAGATGCGGGGACCTGGTGGGGACGAATGGGTGGATCCCCTTGGGTGATCTGCAGGCTAGGTGGCCCACCTGCAGCCTAGACCCGTGGACTCTGCTGCACTTCCAATTATTTCTGTCTCACCTGGGAGTTAGAAGGGACAGATGCAGGCCACCCACGACCTTTGAGAGAATATGCTTGGGAGGTCAGGATCACACCCACCTGATCTCTAAGCTTTACCTGCTGCTCTCGGAAGAGCGGGGAGCGGCCCCAGCCTTCTGGGAGGAATGGGAGGCAGAGCTGGGCAGACGCTTCACAGATAAGGAGCCGGAGAAGATGGCGACACTGGCACACAGGTCCTCAGTAGCAACAAGAATGCAAGAAGCCAACTATAAACTGTTAACAAGATGGTATTATACACCAGATAAGCTCAGCAGGATCTTTCCTACGGCAGATCATCTTTGTTGGAGATGCGCATATATTTTGGGGTGCAGGGTGATCCAAGTATACTGGAAGGAGGTCACAAAACTTACAGGAGAGCAGCCTGAGAATGACCCTGCCCAGATCCTGCTACACTTAATAGACCAACCAATAGGTAAATATAAAAAAACACTATTGATACACTTACTGAATGCAGCTTAACAAGTAATTCCCCGGTTCTGGAAACAAAAAAAGGCCCCAACAGTGAAAGATTGGATAGGGGAAATTCTATACACTAAAGAAATGGAAGACATGTCGCTATCCCTACAGGTCAGAGACGAACAGTTCATGACCACTTGGCTACCTTGGTTGATCTTCCAGGAGTCAGATGAGTTCAGGGAACTGATGAATAAATAGCCACCTGGGAAGAGCAATTGCGAGACCCGGGAGCCCCGGGGAGCCGAGGGGCAGATGAATGGGAGAAAGACCAAGGCCACAAAGTAGCATTGATGAGGGACAAGAGGTAATGGGGACCCTTCTTTCCCCAACTTAATGTACCCCCGCTCTCCCTTATTCCCTTCCCCTCCTTCTTCCCATTAGCTTCCTTGCCCTGACCTGATGCTGGACCAGATCCGAAGATAAGATGGGTATTTAGGAGGAAAAAGGCGTAGGTACCCAGGAAGGTAACGCAAGAGACGTTGGACATTAGGGCATGCGGGCCATTTGCCACCTGCCACTCCCTGGTAAAGCTAAGAACATTTAACTAGCAGGGTGAATCAAGTGGCGGAGCGACACAGGCCCAGTAAGGTACTGTGTAAGTGTGACGTCAGGCATGATACTATACCCTACATGTTGAAAATAATTAAATATGATCTGATTGTTCAGGCATTCCCATACCCTAAATGTTGTTTTGTCACATTGTAAATGTAAATGGGACCAGATGACATACATCCTCGTGTTTTAAGGGAGTTATGTACAGTAATAGACAAGCCGTTATTTCTAATATTTGTGGATTCCATAACTACAGGGTCTGTTCCGAGGGATTGGCGCTTGGCAAATGTGGTGCCAATATTCAAAAAGGGATCTAGGGGGGGAACCTGGGAACTACAAACCGGTAAGCTTAACATCTGTGGTGGGCAAGCTGTTTGAAGGTTTCTTAAGGGATACTATCCTGGAGCACCTTGGGGAAAATGACCTTATTACTCCATATCAGCATGGATTTGTGAGGAATCGCTTCTGCCAGACAAACCTAATCAGCTTTTATGACGAGGTAAGATCAAGATTGGATCAGGGGGAGTCATTGGATATCATATATCTTGACTTTTTGATACTGTGCCACATAAAATGATCGGAAGCAGAGGGTGGTTATCAATGGTACACACTCAGATTGGGTCACTGTTACTAGTGGAGTACCACAAGGGACAGTTCTGGGACCAATTCTCTTCAATATATATATAAATGACATTGGGTATGGATTAAACAGTAAAGTATCAATCTTTGCAGATGATACTAAGCTGAGTAAAGTAATTAAAACAAAAGAGGACAGCAGGCAGCTACAAACAGATTTAGATAAATTGGAAGCATGGGCAGTTAAATGGCAAATGAAGTTTAACACAGATAAATGTAAGGTTATGCACATGGGAAGGAGAAATATGTGTCATGATTACACACTAAATAAAGAAACACTTGGTAAAACAACAATGGAAAAGGACCTAGGGGTTTTAGTTGACAATAAGCCCAACTGTAGTAATCAATGCCAGGCAGCTGCTGCCAAGGCATATAGGATCATGGGGTGCATCAGGAGGGGCATAGGTGCTCATGACCAGAGCATCATTTTACCCCTGTACAAGTCACTGGTCAGACCCCATATGGAATACTGGGTACAGTTCTGGGCACCTGTGCTTAAGAAGGACATATCAGAACTGGAGCACGTTTAAAGAAGGGCAACAAAGTTAATAAAAGGAGTGCGGGGGCTAGAGTACCCGGAAAGATTGTCCAAGTTAGGTTTATTTAGTCTAGAAAAAAGACGATTGAGGGGTGATCTAATAACTATGTATAAATATATTCGAGGTCATTACAAAGATCTGCCCCACAATCTATTTATACCCCGGAGTGTAACCATAACCCGGGGGCATCCACTAAGGTTAGAGGAAAGGTGCTTTCTCCACCGACATAGGAGGGGATTCTTCTCTGTAAGAGCAGTGAGACTATGGAACTCGCTGCCAGAGGAGGTAGTAATGATGGATACAGTAAAAACGTTCAAAAGTGGCCTTGATGCCTTTCTGGCATGTAATAACATTTCCAGCTATGGCTACTAGACCACTGGAAGGAGTTAAACAGGCTGAACCGGATGGACTAAAGTTTTTATTCAGCCTTACATACTATGTTACTATGTTAGAGGGAGGGGAGGGAAGTGGAGGAAGTACACGGGAAGGGGCACCCCACAAATAGGCCTGAGTATCTACATACCAGCGAAGATGAGTTTGTACTCATCTGAGTGTATTGAATCCAATAGTACCAGGTTGCTAAGTATTTCTCAAAACCATCCTCCCCGATGCCATGAGATCCTCGAACCTCATTATCTCATTAACTTTCAGAGCCCACATTGCTTGGGTAGGAGGGTCCTCTTTTTTCCACATTAGGGGGATGCATGTCTTGGCTGCATTAAGGAGATGACATAGCAGGGTACGCCGATATTATTTAAGTGGCTTCACTGCCATGTGGAGCAAACACAAGGCCGGATCATCTGGTATCTCCTCACCCACCAATTTCCCAGCCACCTCTCTGATCCCATCCCAAAATGATTTCAGCTTAGGGCAGGACCAAAATATGTGCAGCAGGGAGCCCTCCTCGACACCACACCTCCAACACCTGGCCTCTACTCCCGGGTACCATTTGTTGAGTGTTACCGGCACTCTGTACCACCGTGTCAAGATTTTATAACTGCATTCTTGGTGCAGGTTGACGTTTTGTGGGGCGCTTCCAAAAGCCTGCTGACTTGCTTAGGGGAGAAGGTCCTACCCAAATCTCTCTCACACTTCCCAACAAATGGTGGCGGAGCCTCGTCTGGGGGATTAATCAACATTTTGTAAATGTATGAAAGGGTGTAGCTCTCCGCATTTCTACTCGAGCAAAGCTCTTCAAATGGGGTCCTCTTTGCGCCGCCTTGTGACCTTGGAGTGAGTAAAGAAAATGCGAGAGCTGCTGTCGCTGCCAAGCCGACCAACTGGGGATCCCTCTTTCAATAGGCAACCTCTCAACATCCCGCCAGTCTCCGTCTATTAGAAAATGTCCAACTCTGAAGATCCCAGAAGCTCTCCAGGCCTCCGGAATCGAACCCCTACAACCCGGGGGGAAGCCCGGGTTGCCCAACACCGAAACCATCGGCGAGGGGGTCGGGGAGAGACCTGACCGCCCGAAGTATTGATGACACACCTTCAGCGTGGCCCCCACCAGAGCGTGTTTCATTGCTAGTGGAATGTCACTCTGCTCTGTCCATGGGATACAGTCCATCCGGGCCCCAACAAGACTCTGCTCTATGGAGACCCAATGTTTGTGACTGGTATGTAGACACCAGTCAACCACTCTGTTGAGGTGGACTGCTCCTTGCTCCTGATGAGGATGGCCCCACTTGTCCTCAGTCTCCCACCTCCCCATACAAATCTACGGAAAAGGGCGTTCACCTTCTGAAAGAAGGACTGTGGTATGGTCACTGGGAGGGCCTGCATCAAACATAGGAGCTTAGGCAGCAGGACCATCTTGAGCGCATTGCACCGGCCGAACCACGAGAGCTTCCTAGTCGATCATCTAGTGATTTCTTCCTCAAATCTTTTAAGCGGGGGGGGGGGGGAGTTTAAAACGAAGATGTTGGCCAAATTCTTACATATTTTGGTGCCCAAATATGTCACACTTTCTCCTGAGCATTTAAATGAGAAGGAGGTCAGAATAGTGCTAAATCTTTTTGCAGGTATATTGACGTTTAGAGCTTCTGACTTCTAATAGTTAATTTTGTACCCTGACAGGTCTCCATACCACTTCAATTCACGCAACAAATTCGGCAGGGAGACCTTAGGGAGAGTCAGCCCAAAGATCAGGTCATCAGCAAGGCTGCGACTTTATATTTGCCCGAGGGGCCACCCATACCCCTTATGTCTCCGTTCTTACGCATCATACATACCGTAGGAGGGGTTCGAGTGTTAGGATAAAAATCAGAGGGGAGAGGGGGCAGCCCTGTCTCGTCCCATTAGAGATACTAAATGTTTTAGAGAGCGTTCCATTTACTCGCACAGATGCAGAGGGGGCGCTATATAAGCTACCAATCCACCTCAGAGTATTAGATCCAAGGCCTATGTGCTTGAGAGTGACCTGCATAAAATGCCAGCTCACTCTATCAAAGGCCTTCTCCGCGTCCGTGGCCAGCAACAGGGATGGAACATTGTTGGTTTGGGCACATTGGATCCAGTTCAGGACTTTGATAGTGTCATCTCTTGCCACCCTGTGGGGCATAAAGCCTGCCTGATCAAGATCGATGACGTGGTGCAAGAGGGGGGCTATCCTGGAGGCCAGCACCTTCGCAAAGATCTTAATGTCCGTGTTCAGAAGCGAAATCGGCATATAACTGGCACAGAGATTAGGATCCTTTCTCTCCTTAGGAATGACCGATATATAAGCTCTGGGGGCATACAACCTTTTATTTTAAAAGAGTTAAAGCCTCTAAGAGCCTGGGGGCTAACAAAGGAAGCATCCTTTTATAGTATTCTATACTAAATCCGTCCGGCCCCAGTGCAAGCCCCCCCTAACCCCCCCCCCCCCCCCGCCCGCTCCAGAAACCGCCTTCAAAACCTCCTCCAGCAAAATTGGACTCTCCAGATCCTCAATAACATCACTCGGTAATTTGGGCATACCCGACTCCCTCAAGTAATGTCCCATCACTTCATCCCTCTCAGGGCCTTCCGACCTGGGGAGATTATACAACTCCTCATAAAACTTTTTAAAGGTCTCTGCAATGTCATTAGTCAAGTGTACCGCCTTCCCCTTTTGGTTTGTGATTCTCGGAATATAAGTCTTCACCCTCTCGGCGCTTACAGCCCACGCCAGGAGTTTCCCACATTTGTTGCCCGACTCATAGAATTTTCCACGACACTTGATTTTCTGTGCTTTGAGCTTATCACAGCAAAGCGTTTTAAGTTTTTCTCTGGACTCCGTCAGAGCTGAGAGGTGAACGACAGAGGGATTTCTTGTGCAGGGCTTCCAATCTCCTAATCTCAATAATGAGCCTCAGGACACCCTCCGATTTCACCTTTTTAAGTCTTGTGCCCAATTTTATCAGGGACCCTCTGATGTAGCATTTATGGGTCTCCCATAAAACTCCTGGATCAACCTCAGGAGACAAATTAAGTTCAAAAAAGTCCTTGATGTCTCTCTGGATCTCAGTGAGTACCCCTTGATCATCTAGCAAATAATTATTTAAGTGCCAGGACCACCTCTTAGTTCCCGGGGACGGGAGTGCTAGTTTAATCATAACCGGCGCATGGTCTGAAATGGTTATACAGCCTATCTCTGTATCAGCTATCCGGCCCAAAGCCCCATGGGTCACCAGGAGCATATCAATTCTAGAGTACGACCTGTGCGGAGGGAAGAAAAAAGTGTAATCACGAGTGTCAGGGTGGTGTATCCTCCAAGGATCAACCAATTGGTGCATGGCAAGCATCTTCTTTAGTCTCCTCAGCTTGGTGTACGACATGTGAGGGGCTCCCCTGGAGGTGTCAAGGAGGAGGTCAAGGGCAAGGTTGAAATCACCGCCTACAACCAATTCACCCTCCCTGAACATCGAGAGTTCCTCCAGAACTTTACTTAAGAATATTATCTGCTCTGAGTTAGGGACGTATAAGTTTGCAAATGTGAAAAGCGAGGACGCAACCTGGCCCTTTAGGAACAGCCATCTCCCTTCTTCATCGGATTTAAAGTCCACTAGCTCCCACGGGAGGGACGCTGAGATGGCTATACTCACTCCTCTCGACCTAGAGTCTGGGGAGTGACTGTGGTAGGTTTTCCGGAAGTGTCTGCTGCCAAAGGAGGGAGGGTTGGATGACCTGAAGTGAGTCTCTTGGAGGAACGCAACCTGGGCCCTAAGGCTTTGTAAAGTCCTCAGTACCAAGGATCTCTTTTCCGGGCTATTCATCCCCTTTGCATTGAGCGAGATAATTTTAAGATCCGCCATCTAGACTCAGGGGTGCACCTGGGAGGGGGAGAGGAAGGAATAGGACAAGGGGTGGGGAGCGAAACAAAGGGGGAAACTTAGGGGGCAGAAAACTAAACCTTCCCTGAATCAGGAAACCAGATCGGGTCCTACCAACGACCAGCGTCCGCAAGACCCACCTATTGGGGGTAGTGAATCCGACCTAGGATGAGAGCGCTCCAAGAGCCTCCACCCGCTAACCCTTGACCGGATATTTGCTACTGTGGTGACAGCCAGTTAACATTTAAAACTAAAACTTTACAATCTTATGAAGCAATGAATCACCCTTAGATCCCGATAATGGACCCGGGTGTGGTTAACAGTAAAAGCAGAACCATCAGTGTATCTCTCTGATTATCGAAACTTAGTGCCAGAAAAAGGAAAAACATAAACTGCATGATAACTAACCAACCGTTAGTGCCAATCAAATCTTCCTCTCGGCTTTCCTCGCCCCCCAGCTCGACAGCACCTCAGGGGAGGGCAAGGAGAGCCAAAGAGTCGTCTTCATACACAAAGAGTCTTAACCTAAGCAGAGATCCACAGCCAAGACCCTCTCAAGCCTCCTCTCCTTCTGGTCGCCTCGGTGGCCGTTTGAGTCGTCTTAGGTCTCGGAAGCTCCTCAGACCCTGGCGCTTCTCTCTCATCGGCAGCCCTGGTGGCATCATCACTTCATTCTCGAGCCAGTTTGGGACCTGGATAGGATCGCATTTCAAGAAAGTGAAAAGTCCCCCCAACTCCTGGTAAGACTTTAGCACATAGGATCCCCGATCCTTCGACAATCAAATGAAATGGAAACTCCCACCTGTAAGTAGCTCCACTTTTCACAATAACATCAAGTAGGGGTTTTAGGGATCTCCGCATTTGTAGTGTCCGCCTCGACAGATCAGGAAGAATCTTGATTGAGACTCCTTTATATTCCACCGAACCCTTATTCCAGGCTTTCCTAGAAATGTCCTCCTTCAGTGCGTAGTGATGGACTCGACAGATAACGTCCCTGGGATAGGCGGGGTCTGAACTCTTTGGACCCAGAGCGCGATGGGCTCTATCCAACTCCAATGTTAGTGGACAAGTCTCTATCCAAGACCGAATTGAAAATAGTAGACACAATTTGTTTTAGATCTTCGCCCACTTCACCTTCTGGGATGCCTCTCAGCCGCAGATTGTTTCTTCTGCTCCTATTCTCAAGATCGTCAAGATGGAGGTGGCATCCCTGAATCATAGCTTCTTGCCGGTCACATCTGTCCTCAAGAGCTTGTATGCGACTTGCTTCTGAGGATCTCTATGATTCAAATAGGTGGACTTTGGACTCGACGGCTGACACTTGACTTTTAACAGCGGCTTTTTCACGTTTATGCGCAGCTGCGTATTTTGAGATCAACTCCTCAATATCTGCTTTGGTGGGAAGGCCTTTCAGGAGGGAGATAGTTGCCAGGTGTAACTCGGGGTCACGTGTTTCCCTGTTGATTGAAGGTGCCTGGGGGACAGCAAACCCCAGTCGTCCCCACTCTCCTTCTGCCCGGTGGGAGCGGGGGAGCCAAAAGGGTCCATAGGCGACATGGGCAAGGGGCTGGAAGCCAGGGGTATTTCAGGGGATGGAGACAGCGAGGACAGTGGGGAGCCCATCCCCGGTAGCTTGCTCTCTTCTGGCTGCACAAAACCATGACTGCCCCACCCCGATCCCTTTTGCCTTTGTGGGAGGGCATCCTGGGACCCCTCACCGTAGTTACTCTTATGATATGAAGAGGTTGCGGGTGCAGATAGTTGACCTGTGCCTCTAGGTATATAAGCAAACTGCTTTAAGGCTTGCGGTGTAATTTGCCTCCGTGCTGCTGTAGGGTCATGACTTATGTTGCCCCTTATGCCCGGGGTTGAGCTTTTGCCAGTATTAAAAGGGCTGTGATTAACTCTCCCCCCATCTCTGCCCCCCCCCCCGGCTCCTCTCCCCTCCACCATCTACGTGCATTTTACTATTAGGAGCTATGTGTGAGGGACTGTCTTCACTCCTCTCTTCATCATCACCAGCCCCCGCTGTGCTGGCCGCACAGATCCACACTGTCTCGGGGCCAGACAGCTGAGAGCCACCAACAATCACCGCCTGCGGCCCGGGCTCCGATGACGTGGCAGTGCGAAGCGCGCCAGCCGCCATCTTTGTACACCCACCTCCGTCTGGGTGTAGATCTCTCCCCGCGGGACTGCGAGGCTGCTGCTGCGGCTTTTCTGCAGCATCCGTCGCCGATCTCTTCACGGGGCTCCCTCCATCCCCTCGCTCAACCTCCGTCACCTCACCCGACGAGCCGGTAAGACGGGGTTCCTCCGCTGCGCTCTTCTCCTCACTCTCCTGCATAGGCGCCACCTTGCTGGTCACATCCTCTTCTCTCCTCATCCATTTTCCGTCTGTCTGCCACTTTGGAGGGCTCCTTTTACTACCTCCACCGCCTCCCTTCTTGTTCTTCTGCTTCGACATTGCTGTTTGGTGGTGGCTGCTGTCAGATAAAGGGGTATTCCGGCTTTAGGCAGCGGGAGCTCAGCTAGCTGCTTCCTCTCTGCATCACGGTCGGGACACGCCCCCCCTCCTTTTGTTTTACAGCTGGAATCATAAAGGGGCCATAATAAAGTATTACGGGGCCCTGGTGTGAAAAACAAATGGGTCCCTGTAAAGGCTCTTACAGTAACCGTTTTTCTTTCTTTTAACTAAATTGGATGCATCAGGACAGCTAAAGACTGAGACAGTATAGACGAATTGGGCTTCCTTTTTCTAAATAAAGCCATGTGAGCACAAAAAAAATAAGGTGGAGAAGCAACGATGATAGGGCCCCCCTGACCTCCGGAGCCCCGGTGAGGTTGCACCCCCTATAGTTACACACCTGGACACAGACTAGAACCAGGGGCATCCACACCTTAATTCTACTTAGGCAGGTTCAATTGGTCCAGATTGCCCATCTTAGACACTGGATATGGATGCAGGGTTTTGGAAATTGAGCAGCCCAGTGTATTGTGTAGGGTGTCATTCTATTGACTTAGGGTGAGTAGGTCTTGGATCAGGATATCTTAAAGGATGAGAAGATTCATGAGACCTTTCCTGGTCAGTGTTTCTTCGATCTTATCAGGATAAAGGAATGGGAGAAACCGAACAGTACTCCGTCTATCCCAGCCCTTTTCTGAAAAGGCTCTCCAGAAGTGGGTACGTCCATCTGTGGTGGATAGCCCCATTGCCAGTTTAGTGAAACACACTGTGCTTTCTACTTCTGACATTACCTATTTAAAGGATGGGTTTTTACAGAAAACAGGACTTTCTTGCCCGTCACATATTTGCAGTAGATGGTGGGACTTTATGCCCTACCTATGCCACTGTTCTATACTGCCCAACAGGCCAAGTGTGGGAATGCAAGACACGGGATCAACTGAGGAATAGTAAGGCATCAGCCAAGGAACAAACACTCTTGACTTGACTTGACTAAAAAGGGTTTACAGTGTTAGCCATGAAGGATATCGATAAGTTGCCTAGTAGAAATCATGCATTAGAAGTGACCTTGCACTGGTTATTATGGCTCAAGCAGCGGTCTGCTGAAAATACAGCCAAGAAGATGCAGCGTTACCCTCCTTCTGATAAGTCTGCAACCCTCAATCTCCTCCACTGCTCCTGCCTATAGCCAAGCTCCCATATGTGGGGATGCATGGACTAGCACAAAGGATGCTGACTGACTAGGCGAAGACAGATGAACTTTGGGCAAAACTGAGTGGAGTGCCCAGACTAGCCGGTGTCATACACAGAGTATCAGTCCTTACAAGCATTGCAACACAAGGGACAGGCAGGAGAGTGATCCAAGCCAGAGGTCGTAGCTGGGAGTTCAGATGGTATGTGGTATCCAAGGGGGCAGGCACGTCCAAGGTCAAGCCGACAGGAGTCGTTCCAGATGGCATTCAGACAGCCCATGCATGTGCAAGTTATTCTTAGTATACAGTACGTCCTGCTCCAGATAGATTACTTACACTTGGGTTATCCTCCGCCAGATGGCGCTGCACTGCAGAGACATGCAAAACAGGCTCCTCCCGGCCCCTCAAATACTCGGAGACCTCCCACAAATCCCCAGATTTCTCTGCAGTTCCTACTGCGAAGACATGAAATTATCACTCTGTCGCAGGTGAGCGGGGCTATTAGCCTGCGGCCCTGTTGGACTATTCCCACCCCTCCTTGATGTGATGTGCCTCCCAGCCTGGGCTGCGCTGGTCGGGTGAAGGTAGGCAGCACCATGTGTGCTTAAGGAGCGTTGATCCACCGCAGTCCCCCACCAAAGGGTAGGCGGTATAGGCTGATGGTGAGCCTTATGGGATGCCCCTCCCGCATTATTGTCCCATGCCCCGGTAGCGGTGGGCCCTGTACAAAGGGCCGCCATCCTCCCTCATTCTCCCAGTAGCACTAGGGAGGAAGAGAAGGGGGGGGAGGGTTTGTGTGTGGATGTCCGTGTACTGTGATTACACGCTTATGGTCCTCTTTGTAATGTCTGCTTGGACTGGTGTATGTGGTGTCAACCGCCGCGCTGACTTGTCTTTTTACACTGTTAAGACCGCCGCCGCGTGCCTTTTCCTTCATTTGGATGTTCTGCGCCGGGCGGCGGCGTTACCTCAGACGCTTCTGCGTCCTCATTGGCTGCTTGTCTGTTGGACTTCGCACTCTTCGGGGAGGCGGGGTCTGGCATGGCGTGCCTCGTGTCACGGCTCGCGCTGGCCCGCTCTTCGAGGTTCTCGGCGCCATATTGTCTGGTCGCGCGTGTGTGTGCGACGTTCTTTTTTTTAAAAGTTTCTTTTTATTGCAATTCAACAACATCAAACACAAATACAAGTCACGTATCACAGCAAGGGGCCGCAGGCACCCTGGTCAATAACACGGTTCCAAAGAACATTTAGAAACGACACGACACCCATTCATACAACATGCATACATTCGGACTCGAATACCTGACAAGCTGTAAACTATACACCGGGATGGAGAAGCCTGTCAGAGAACCGAGACTCAAGGATGCGTCTCCCGTCTCCCTCGCTCCACTTTAAAACGCACCGTGACCCAACTCACCATAGATGAGCTGACTGGCCTCATCAAGTAGATCCTGACCTCCCCCAGTCGTCTCCTGAAGCGGTGTCCTGATTCTGCAGCCAAGGACCCCAGATCTTCTCAAACTTATCGGGCACCCCCCTAGCCGTATATGTAAGTTTGTACATAATGTGTTTTTGGTTAACTAGAGCCCTCCATGCCCGTACTGATGGTTTGGCCGGATGTTTCCAGTTAAGCAGAACACATTTCCGGGCATAGAATAGCAGCAGCCTGAGTAATGATTTCAGCGAGCTTGACAGCGGCAATGCATCGACCACCCCTAGAAGACTCAAGGAGATTGAGCCAGTAATCCGGGTGCCCACCACTCCCCCAATCAGGTCCATCACCTCACCCCAATACCTCACCAGAACTTCGCAAGACCAGGTCACGTGTTCCCACGTACCAGTCTCCCTCTCGCACCTGGGACATAGGTCAGTGGTCAGTAATCCCATTTTAGACAACCGTATCGGCGTGATGTATGCTTGATGTATCCATTTAGTCTGAATAAATCTGTCTCTAGCTTCTATGACCGATGAGTGTAAATTGTCTAGGATTTCTTCCCAGTCATCCCGATCTAAGGTTTGGTCCAAAGTCTGCCACTGGCTTTCAACCTTCCCTCTGGGGGATTCCAGCCCAGCAACCAGGCACTTGTATAATGTGGAGACAGGTTTCCCAAGGTCCGTCTCTCTAACCGTACTCTCCACCTGGGACACCAAAAGATTCGGACTGTCCCTGTGGAATTGAGTTTGCAGAGCGTGCCTAAGCTGCAGGTAGCGAAAGAAATCCCGGTGGGAAACTCGAAAGGTCTCTCTGATCTGGTCAAATGACATAAGCACTCCATCTCTGTACACCTGTCCCAGCTCCTGGAGGCCCCGCCCATCCCAGAACTGCGGATCCTGCATTGGGACCAGCTCAGGAAGTCTGGGGTTGTTCCAGAGGGGAGCAAAGGGGGACCAGCACTGGGCCTCCTCCGGGTTCCTATACAACCTAGCCACCCTTTCCCATATGTTACACACTGCCCTCATACAGCCGGTTGCCTCCCGGACCCCCCGGACCCCCCTATACACCAGTCGGGATAGCTTCTCGGGAGAACCCAACACCGCCACCTCCAGACCCACCACCGGATTATTTTGCGGTTGACAGAGCCACCAGTGCACGAACAGGAGCTGCGTAGAGTAAAAGTACATTTGCATGTACGGGACCGCTAAGCCTCCCTCTGCCACCTGCGCCTTCATTATTCGTCTGTTAAGCCTAGGTGGAGACTGCCCCCAGATGAAACCAAACAGAATTGAGTCCAAGGTTTTGAAGTGGGAGACAGGTAACAGCACCGGCGAAGCCTGATAGATATACAGAAATTTCGGAAGGAATATCATTTTATATATATTAATTCTGCCCATGACTGACAGCGGTAAGTTTGCCCACTGGGCGACTCTCTGCCTCAGCCCAGACATGACCGGGGAGACATTCAGGGATATGAAGTCGCTTGGTTGCCTACTAATTTGGATCCCCAAGTATTTAAATTGTTGGACTATTTTAAGTTGAGACCTTGGGGAAATATCCGGGGAGGCAAGCTCGTCCACTAACATTAGGCTAGATTTGTCCCAATTGATCCTCAACCCTGAGAACCTCCCAAACTCCTCAATGGTATCCAGGGCTGCGTCTAGGCACTCATGGCCATCCGCCAAATACAGCAGTGTGTCGTCTGCATAGAGGGATATCTTTTCTTCTACTGCTCCCAACTTCCAACCAGAGATACGTGGGGAATTTCTGACGATGATCGCCAGGGGTTCAATAGCTAAGGCAAAAAGTAGCGGCGATAATGGGCACCCCTGTCTTGTCCCCCTATGCAGTGCAAAGGAATTAGAGTAGCACCCATTAACCCGTATCCGTGCTGTTGGCCGTGCATAAAGCAATTTAATGTATGTAATAAAACTAGCAGGGAGCCCAAATCTCTCCAACACTGCCCAAAGGTAATCCCATTCAATCGAGTCAAAGGCTTTCTCATTGTCCAATGAGATAACCACCCGTTTCCCATGGTTATCATGCACAATTTGTAGATTGGACATCAGTCTACGAAGGTTCACACACGTAGTACGTCCTGGCATGAACCCTGACTGATCTGGCCCAATCAGATGTAGAATGACTTTGTTTAGCCTGGTGGCCAGTATTTTGGCTAATATTTTGGCATCTTGGTTCAGCAGGGATATGGGACGGTAAGACGCACAGGAGTCAGGGGGTCTCCCTTCCTTGTAAATGAGTACCACATGTGCCTCGTGAAAAGAGGCCGGTAGGCACTCGCTTTCCAGCGCTTGTTTCAGCACTTCCCATAGCTTTGGAGTCACTCGTTCAAGGTCCTGTTTATACCACTCGGCCGGCATCCCATCCGGACCCGGCGCCTTCCTGCTAGAGAGCGCTCTAATCGCGCCAGAGACCTCATCCATAGTGATAGGGGAATTCAGAGCCTCCCGATCTCCCTCAGTTAGCCTCGGGAAATCAACCTGATCCAGATAATTACCCAGATCAGTCGCCCCATAACTCACTCTCGAGGAATACAAGGCCGAGTAGTACCCCAGGAACCTCTGGGCTATGTCCTTCCCCTCCGTTACCCTAGTCCCATTTTCCAGAATTTCAGCAACGTGGTTGGATTGGCTTTCAGCTCTCGCTAGGTAGGCCAGGGTCTTACCACTCTTATCCCCTTTATCAAATATGGTTGCCTGTCTATATAGTAGCAGTTTCCTTGTCGAGTCAGTCAAAAGCAGATTGTATTCTCTCTTTAATGCCAACAGCGTGGAGTGGTCTCCGCTGTCTGAAGTTGTACTGAACTTCTCCTCTGCAAGCGCAAGTTTACTTTCAAGATCTGCCACTTCCCTCCCCCTCTTCTTCCTAGCTGTAGCAATAGCATGGATGGCCGCCCCTCTGGTGACAGCCTTGAAGGCGTCCCATCGTATTTCCACCGATGTCTCCCCCGGACCCGGCGCCTTCCTGCTAGAGAGCACTCTAATCGCGCCAGAGACCTCATCCATAGTGATAGGGGAATTCAGAGCCTCCCGATCTCCCTCAGTTAGCCTCGGGAAATCAACCTGATCCAGATAATTACCCAGATCAGTCGCCCCATAACTCACTCTCGAGGAATACAAGGCCGAGTAGTACCCCAGGAACCTCTGGGCTATGTCCTTCCCCTCCGTTACCCTAGTCCCATTTTCCAGAATTTCAGCAACGTGGTTGGATTGGCTTTCAGCTCTCGCTAGGTAGGCCAGGGTCTTACCACTCTTATCCCCTTTATCAAATATGGTTGCCTGTCTATATAGTAGCAGTTTCCTTGTCGAGTCAGTCAAAAGCAGATTGTATTCTCTCTTTAATGCCAACAGCGTGGAGTGGTCTCCGCTGTCTGAAGTTGTACTGAACTTCTCCTCTGCAAGCGCAAGTTTACTTTCAAGATCTGCCACTTCCCTCCCCCTCTTCTTCCTAGCTGTAGCAATAGCATGGATGGCCGCCCCTCTGGTGACAGCCTTGAAGGCGTCCCATCGTATTTCCACCGATGTCTCCCCCGTATTACATTCCCAGAATGCCTCAGTAGAGGATTGCAGACTACTCTTAATGTCAGGAGATTCCAACCATAGAGGGTTGAGGGTCCATCCCACCCAGTTCTCCTGTCTCAAAGACAGTCCAGCTGTCAGCAATAGGGGAGAGTGATCCGAGACCCCCCTTGGGAGATAGCTACAGGTCAGCACCCTGGTCAGGAAGTCAGACGATGAGAAGGCAAAGTCAATTCTGGACAGGGACTTGTGTGTAACCGAGTGACAAGAGTATGCCTTGTCGGTGGGGTGTTTCCACCTCCAAAGCTCCTGCAGCCAGCCCCAGCGTCTCCGCCCAGTTTGCCAGTTGGGTCCTGGGACCTGAATTCTTACCCATCCTATCCAGTGCCGAGTCCAGAACCATATTAAAGTCCCCTAATAGCAGTATCGGGGCAGGGGGGTAGGAAAGTACTTTCTCCATTATTCTATCCAAAATCCTAGCCGAGAATGGTGGGGGGACATACACTCCAACTATTATCATAACAGTATCCATTAACTTGGCATGGAGGATAACATAACAGCCCTCACGGTCTGTGTGTACTGAGAACAACACGAATGGGGTACCCTTAGAAATCAGCACTGATACACCTCTTGAGTAGGCCGAGAATGGGGCATGATAGGAGCCCTGAATCCATGGCCTCTTCAAGGCCAACACTCTCTGACCCACCAGGTGAGTCTCTTGGAGAATAACTACATTCGGTTTGTGCTTCTTAACACACTGGAGGACAGTAGCCCTCTTAATCTTATCGTTAAGCCCCCTGACATTCCAGGAGAGAAATTTACACTCACCCATTACCTTTAAAGGTGCTCCCGCCATAGGCTGCCCCCCTGCAGTTCACCATCCCTCCCAAGGATCCTTCCATTACTCACACTCATACCAACACGTAGACAACCACGAACAAAACAAATAGTACAACATTTGAACAGTAAACCTTCCCCCATCCCACCCCCCACCCCGCTCCACCACCCCCCAACCTTGGCGAGCATCATATCCCAAAAAACAACAACACTACACTGGTTTTAACTATGTGCAATTGGGGTGCATAGACCATTGCCTAGGGGCCTGCAAGATAGGTCCGCCAAGCAATGCAGGTCAGCAGCCCGACCACCAGGGGCCCCCACAGCCGCCCCAGGCAAAATTGCGCCCGACGCGTCCCGGGGACCCGGAGGGAGGGCCCCCCCGCAACAATTGTTATCAGGATGCATTAGCCATCTGGACAACACAAAGAACAAGAAAACTCAGCAACTTAAACAGAATGCATAACAAATCATCACTCCGGGCCCCGCTGGAGCACCGACGGTGGGGCCTCAAAAGGGCAGCAGGAGGCGGCCCCCGCCGAACGCCACTGGCGCAAGCCAGGCAAGGAGGACAAAGGAAAAAAAAAAAAAACGGTCAAAGCGGTCGCCAAACCGTGCTCCCGGCCCAGGGCCCAGTTCATCAGGCCCCCGGCAGAGAGTCCAGCCACATGTTAGCTTCCTCGGCAGAGGTGAAAAACTTGGTAGTCTCTCCATCTTGAACACGCAGGCGCGCCGGGAACAGCATAGCATACTTGATCTTTTTCCTCCGGAGCCTCTCCCTGACCCCGTTAAATGAGCGCCTCAATTTCTGGACCTCCGACGTAAAATCCGGGTAGAAAGACAGCCGGGCGTTCTCATAAGACACCGTTCCCTTTATCCTGGCCGCGGCCAGTATGGCGTCCCTGTCCTTGTAATGGAGAACTTTGAATATAAATGGTCTTGGCGGGGCCCCGGGCGGGGGGGGGGCCTCAGCGGAATTCTGTGCGCTCTCTCTATTGTGAAAAATTTGGTCAGGTTTCTGGGTGCCAGGTTATCCCGTATAAGGTTTTCAACTAATTCCTCTGGGGAGGCGCCCTCCGATTTTTCGGGTAAGCCCAGGATCCTGACATTGTTCCTCCTATTCCTGTTTTCAGAGTCCTCAGCCCTTCCCAATAGGACAGTCACCTGTCTTCGCAAGGTCGCCAGCTCCCCCGCCTGCACAGACAAGCGATCCTCCGCCTCTCCAATCCTCCTCTCATTCTCTCCTGTGCGGTCCCGCACCTTATCAAGATCGTGACGGAAATAGTTGAATTGTTCCTGGAGAGTGTCAAATTTAGTTGTAAGAGCATTCTGACAGGAGGCGATGGCAGCCATGATTGCCACTGTGTCCGGGTTGGAGGGCTCTTGCCCGGCCCCGCCAGGAGACTCCATCGTTTGGGTGCTGCAACTGACCGCTGTAGATTTACGCTTTCTATTGCCTGACATGCGTAAGAGAAAGTGCACAGGGTTTAGGGAGCCTGTTTTGCAGCGCAGATGTGGGGTTCAGGATGTCCACCGATACTGCTAGATATAGGATTCAAGGAGCCAGCCTTCAGGCACAGATATAGAGATCAAGGAGCTCGCAGGCACCACACAGATATAGGGTTCAAGACGCTTGCTGCTGTCCTTACGTATGGGGCGCGCGCGGGCCCGCAGATACTGCTCAGAGCTAATGGCCAGTGAGCCTGTTTTGTGATCCGCAGTGTTTCACAGATATGGGGTTCGGGGAATATCTAGGCGCGGCAGAGGTGTAGGGCTCAGGGGGTCCGCAGATGCCGCACAGGTGGGCACAGGAAACAATCCAGAGGCACAAGCACAGGATTTGGCTGCTCAGAAGAGGGGCCGGGAACATGTGGGTGTTGCCCAGGTATGGGGTCCAGGGATACTTTAGCTGCTTCCCAGCCGCTTGGTGGTTACATTAGTGGATTGAAGAAATAAAGAATTGTAGGGAGCCCAGCCGTCACTCAGGGTCTCAGAGGCCCGGCTTCGTATTAATATGGGGCTCAAAGGACCGGCTTCTGCACCATTCCAATGGGGGGGCCAGTGAGTCCTCTCAAGCTGTTCCACTAAGGGGGTAAGGAGCCCCCAGATGTTGTCAGGGCTTCCTAAACTCCCCTCAGGCTGCACTAACCAACCTGCAAGGGCCCAGGAGCAGGATCAGTTCATCCGGCAGGTCTCCCCCACACAGCCTGTCACACTCTGCGCCCCCTAGCCGCAGCTCTCCTCACCTCCAGCAAGATGGCGCCGGTCTCTCCTCCGGTTTCCCGCCAAACCGCACCTGCCGTTATCTTCTGCAGGGAGACACTCACGCTCCCGGGGAGGGATCTCCCACCGCCGCCGTTCAGGACACACTGACGAGGGCTGTCCCCCTCCGCCGCCGCTCCACAGCTGACGATGGGGCTGCCCGTCCTCTCCTCCGGCCGACCGCCGCCCGGATCACTCCGCCGCCGACACACCGCGGGGACACACCACCGCAGGCTTCGGGCACACCTCCCCGCTCCTCACCGCCGCCCCGGACTCCCAGAGGCCGATGTCCCGCTCGCCAACTCCAGTCCGGTCTCCACACCTCGGGTCCGCACGCCTCCGCCACCAGCCCGCCGCGGCTCCGGATCTCTCAGGCCGCCAGCAATACACAAAGGCCGCCCCTGCCACCGCACAGTCACAGGTCCTCTTCAGCCGCCACCACGATCTCCAAGCCCAGGTGAGTAAGAATCAGGTGTCCGATTGCGTCCAAGATGGCCCAAAAGGCGATATTTCAGGATTTTATTCAGGAGCCCCTAGCAGACACGTCCGTCTAGGTGGCCATCCTAACCACGCCCCCCCGTGTGCGACGTTCTTACTTACCGTGGTCCGTAAGTGCCCTCGCGGGCGGCTTTATAATTCACTGTAGTGTTTTGGTTCTGACACCCTTCTTCTCATTGTGTCTTTCAGAGGGTGAATCCATTGGCTTCTCCCGGCCCGGTTTAATTGATAGCGGGCCTTGTAAATTTACTCCCACTCCCTAGCGCGTCATTGGGGCATCCAGGGTTGCTTTATAGCGTCAATCCCTACTGGCATATTGTGCCTAATAATCACCATATGGAGGCATCTAAGGATAATGTGACCGGGGTCCTTCTGGGACATGACCGGCGGTGTATGGCGTGTGGACAACCCCATGCTGATGCTGACAAGACACGGGTCTGCGTACCTTGTGCTGAGCAAGCGCTGGCTTTGCAATCTGGACTGCCAGTGGCTGTACCTCGCCTCACTTCACCTAATCCCCCTGGCTTAAATCTCACTCCTGCTGAGTCGCACACAAGTGGGGATTCTCAGCCTGAATTGGCATCTAGACTGCCTACGGCTGAACAGATTTTTGCGAGGTCCTTAGCGCGTAAGCGGCTCTTGACGCCTAATGTTACTGTTTTCCCTATGGGAACTGAGGAGTTTATGACTCTGTGTGGCTATACCCCTTCTGATGAAGGAGAGCTCTTTTCTGACTCGGGCTCATGAAGACTCTGACTCTGACCCCTGGATCCAGGACACTGACAGATTATTGATCAAGATCTTTGAGGTTCTGTCTATCTCTCCCCCTGTTGAGGCTCCCAGACAAAGAGGGGAGCGTTTCCATACAGCATCATCACGCTTGGAATTTCTAGAGCAGGCACATTTCCATACCCTTGTGCTCAAGGAATGGGAGTGCCCCAGTAAACTTCCAGGGGTTTCAGGAGATTGGGATAGTAAGTACCCTTTTCCCCCTGACGTGGTTAAGTGTTGGTCGTTCCCCCCCCTGAGGTGGATGTCCCGATCATAGGGCCATCTAACACCCCTTTCTTGCACCCCCCCGATTATACTACCCTTCGGGATGCTGAGGACCGGCGCATTGACCTGCTGGCCTCCCACGCCTTTGCATGTGTGGGGACGGCGCTACGACCGGTCTGTGCCTCTGCCATTACTGCTGTGGCCACTAGAACCATCAGCAGGAAAATGCTTGATTGTGCTCCTGATGATCTCCCTTGGGATGTGTTTAATGCACTCTCCAATTGTGATGTGTTTGTAAAATTTATCCTATTAGCATTGGATGGCACCATTAGAATGTGTGCAAGAACTTCTGCCCTTGTGGTGGCTATACGTCGCTTACTCTGGCTGTGACAGTGGGGTGCTGACAATGCTGCGAAGAAGGCCCTTACCGGGCTCCCCTTTAAAGGGCTGCATCTGTTTGGGGCCCGCTTAGACCTGTTTGGTAGGAGAGGTAAGTTACCCCAGCGTAGACGGCTGTCACGGGCCCTTCGGGGCCAGGGCCCCCCTTCCACCCCCCACCATGGGGTTAAACAGGATCCAGGGGCGTCCTTCGTGGGGGCTCCCGCAACTCCCTGTCCCAGGAGCAGAAGACACCCCTGCTCCTCTGGGGGGGCTATGCTCAAATCCTCTCCCAAGTCCCCTCAAGCGTGATGAAGCGCCCTCACCCGCCTGGGTGAGGGGACGGCTGCGGCACCTTGCTTAAGTCTGGAGGCACCACGCCTCAGACCGGTGGATTTAGGAGGTAGTGTCGTCCGCCTACAAGATGGTGTTTGCTGTGCAGCCCCCCCCTATGATTACCGGGTCCCGGGTACTCCTGGTCCCTGCTTCTGCTCAGATGCTGGCGCAGGCCGTGCAAGGTCTGCTGGGTATGGGGGTCATTTGCATATTTCCCTTAACAGACAGAGGCAAGGGACCCTACTCCAATCTTCTCACTGTTCCCAAAAAAGATGGGTCAGTCTGGCCCATTCTGAATGCACAGATCTTCAGCAATTTGTCAAGTACAGGCACCTTCCTCATGGAAACTCTGCGCTCGGCCATTTGCTCCTTGCGAACCGTGGGCTTCATGCCGTTTGTGGATATCAAAGATGCTTACCTTCACATCCTTGTGTTTTCAGGTCACCAAGACTCCTTAGATCCGCGTTGGAGGATCAACACTGCCAATTTGTGGCCTGGCCATCTGGCCTCTCTTCAGCTCCCAGAGTGCTCACCAAGGTGCTGGCGGGGGTGATGTCTCTGATGAGGCCAAGGGGCGTCCGCGTGCTGCACTACCTGGACGTCCTCATCACTTCCCAGCCTCTACATCGGGCGTAGTTGGATACTCAGCTGGTGGTGTCCATCCTGGAGTCATCTGGATGGGTGATCAGCCACCACCAAGTTCTCGCTGTCCCCTTCTTTGGTAATCTCATTCCTAGGAATGAATCTGGACACTGTTCAGGCAAGGATATTCCTTCCTCAGCAGAAGGTGCACAAGTTCAGTTTCTACTAGCTGTCCCCGTTCCTTCACCAAGGCAGCTGATGGGCCTGATGGTGGCGTGCTTCGCAGCGGCCTTTTGTGCTCAGTCCCTCTTGGGGCTTCTGCAACTTCCCCTATTGTCTGTATGGGACAAGGACCCAGCGTCCCTGGACAGGGTCTGGGTGTCTTCTCCCCCCTGGTGAGGAGGTCCCTCTTGTAGTGGATGGACTCCTATTGGGGGGCGGAACCTTCTTGTTCCTTCCTGGGAGACGGTCACCACGGATGCCGGTCTATCAGGTTGGGGGGGTTTCTCCTGGCCCTGCGATTCCAGGGGAGGTGGGGTCCGTAGGAGCCCTATTCACCTATCAACGTCCTGCAGCTGTGAGCGATCAGGTTAGTTCTGATTCGTTTGACTGCTCATTTCAGGACCTGCCTGCTCGGGGGCGCATGGTCACTCTGATGGCAGTTGCCTACATCAATCATCAAGGAGGGACCCGGTCCAAGTGGGTCCTCCAGGAAGTGTCTCTGATTCTGATTCTGATTGGTGGAGGCCAATGTTCCTTGCCTTTCAGCAGTATACATTCCGGGGGGGGGGGGGGGGTCCCTCTGCAACAGGGTGTTCCAATCTCTGTTTCACCGTTGGGGCCAACCTATGTGGATCTGTTTGCCTTCCGTCACAATCGCAAACTCCCGGCCTTTGTCTCCCCGTACCAGGATCCTCTGGCCGTGCCCCTGGATGCCTTAGTACTGTCATGGCGGGGCATTCAGTTTCTGTATGTCGTTCTACATTCCCCCTGCTAGGCAGGGTTCTGCGTAGGATTGCTCTGAAAGAGGTGCCAGTTGTTCTGGTGGCCTCAGGTGGCCAAGAAGAGTGTGGTTCGCAGACGTGGTGCAGTTGGCAGTAGATCTGTGCTTTCTGCCTGGATTGCCAGATCTGCTCACTTAGGACCACTTACGCCATTCCATTTACTAACTCTGGCCTTGACGGCCTGACTGCTGAAACCTCCTTCTTGATGGAGAATGGTTGTCTACCTCGTTGGTTGAATCCATGGTGAAGGCTAGGAAGATTATTCTTCTTCTATCTGTTATATGGCATGGCGTACCTTCCTTGACTGGTGTGAGTCTTGGCCTCTTCCCTGTTGGGTGTTCTCAGTTCCCAGGGATCTGGAGTTTTACTGCATGGGTTGGAGTTTTTCTCTAACTTAGTACTATGAAGGGTCAGGTTCTATCCTGTCTGTCTTCTTTCAGAAGTCTTTTGTTCAGCTTTCCTTGATTGAGACTGCCTTTAGGGGGTTGCACATGTGCGTTCCCCACTACAACCTATGGGCCCTGTTTTTGTTTTGGGACTTGAAAATGGTCTTGCCTGTTTTCTGTTTCTCAGGCGTGTGTCTGAGTTGGTGGTGCTGTCCATTCAGCCCCCCTACTTTGAGAGGCACCAGGACAAGGTGTTGTTTTGTTCAATCCAGAATTTCTGCTTCAGGGTAGTGTCTGCTTTTCATTGATTCAGGATATTGTTTTTCCTTTGTGCCCTAACCCTAGCAATGTTAAGGAGAGAGTTTTGCACTCTTTGGTTGTGGTTAGGTGTCTGAAGTGGCTATTGCACCTTTCAAGAACACGGAGGCTCTTCTTGTGGTCCCTTCTGGTCCTAGGAAAGGGTTTTTGGCTTCTGCCAAGTCTACTATCAGCATGTGGATTCGTCAGGCTGTGATTCAGGCCTGCTCTGCTAAGGGGAAGAGTCCTCCCTTCACTTTATTGCTCTTTCTTCTCGTGCTATTGGTGCCCCCTTGGGCCTTCCAGCACCAGGCTTCTATTGCACCAGTGTGCAAGGCCGCTACTTGGTCTTTTGTTCATACCTTTTCAAAGTTTTACAAGGTTGATGTTAAGGCCTCAGCTGTTGCTGTTTTTTGGCCACAAGGTTTTGCAGGCGGCAGTGGTTTAAACTGTCTGCTGTTACCTTTTTATTGGGGATCCCACCCTACCTTACGATCACTGATATTGGATGTCCCAAGTGTAAGTAATCTATCTGGAGGAGGACGTACTGTATACTAAGAATAATACAATTCTGTGAAATACTCACCTGTAGAATTGGTATTATAAGTATACAGTACGTCCTGCTCCACCCCACCCTGGTTTTTGCTTTATTCTGGATGATTGTTATCATTGTTATGGTTACCAGTTTTTGGTTGTTAAATTCTCCCGGCTTCTTTTTCACTGCTTTTCAATGGTGGGGATTTGTGGGAGGTCCCGGGTATTTGAGGGGCCGGGAGGAGCCTGTTTTGCATGTCTCTGCAGTGCAGCGCCATCTGGATAACCCAAGTGTACGTAATCTATCTGGAGCAGGACGTACTGTATACTTATAATACCAATTCTACAGGTGAGTATTTCACAGAATTGTATTTTTTGGGTCTTCCAGGGGGGTTTCACACAGCGGGATGCCCCAGAGAAAATCCAGCGGCAGGCCCTGGAATCTTTAAGAAATTCTTTATGTGGCATCTGTGTCTTAATAGACACAAGCAACAGAACCAACAAGTTCCTAAGTTTCGACCTTTTCACAGGTCTGATGCAACGTCCTCTGAGAAGGGAGGAGCAAAGGTTGCCTTTAGAAGAAGGGTGCAGACAAATAAAATAATTCATAATACTATATTATTAAATAATTTAAATGTTTGTAAATTGTGAAAATTGACTATTTTGATAGTCGTTCTTCTTGATTTCTCACAAGTACAAGGTAGTCCTACTACTGCTGTAAGACATTTTTTTTCCAAAGGTTTTCAGCCTTCCATTGGAATCAGTGTTCTTTTTTTTCCTAATCCAGTTCTTCTGAAGGAACGGATTTTATATTTGCTTTACTTAGTGCACACTAAAACGTTATATAAAGCTACAGAATCTGTTTGAAAAGCTGATGTGCTGTTCACGGTTCCTACAGAGCCCAAAAAGAGGTTGATGGACTCCAGGCACCTTATTGGCCGTTTGGATTACAACAGGCCTTTTCCCAGGCCTACTCTACTAGGGGTAAGGATCCCCCTTTTCATGTTACAGCTCACACTATTTGAACTGTATGTGCATCCTGGGCCTTCAGCACCAGGTCTATGTAGGCCAGGTGTAGAAAGCTGGCACTTGGTCTTCTGTCCACACTTTAAAATGTGGATATCCGAGCATTGGTTCAGTGGTTCAGTCCCCTACCAGGGTCTGATTCCTCTGTCATTTTTTCACAAGATTTTATACCAGATTAAATACTCAGAGTGGATTTGTTAGAGATTAGTGTCTAGCCCTACCTAACACGTTTCATCTTGCAGCGTTTTCAGAGGTCGTTAGGTGGTCACAGTTATATGGCTAATAGTGTTAGACTATCCTGGGTTTTGGTCCTTGCTGTCTGAAACCCCACAGGTCGCCGAATTAAACTCAACTCTTACCGGTCCTACGGCACATGCTCGTCCAATCAGCGTGCTTGGATCCGTTCACGTCAGCGCGTCTACGCCTACATCTAAGACAAGCGTCTCCTAGCGCGCTGACGGACGCTTCCCCTACTACCCGAATCTGGATGCCATGGGGGGTAGGGAATCTAGTGCCCCTAGAATCTTATAGATTCCAGGGCCGTCAGTCATGGGTTTTGGTCCACTTTAAAAGAGACAAGAATGGAAGTGGCAGTAGTGCAAGCTGCAGCCACTGAAGCACCATTAGGGGCACCAGCCATAATGCTAGTAGTGGCAGTTGGGGCTAGTAGTAGCAGTGTACATCAACTCTGCCAGACCTATTATTAACAAGAACAAAGATGCCATTGTGGACTGGCTCACTAATCAATTCAGTCACAGCAGGCTAATGTTAACTCTGACGAAGACAGCAGGTTTGAGCTGGAGTTCAACACAATCCTTCTCCACTGCATTACAAAGAATTTGCTATCCTTGCTATTTCCATAGCAGCTTTTCCTCTCTATCATTTCGGTCCTCACTGACCACTAGTGAGGTGCTTCTTTGGTTCAAAGACCCTGGCTCTTATAGAAAATGTACATTGAGAAGATTCCACAAATGTTATTGTCAATGGGGTGCATAGCCATAGTCAGCAGTTGGACGCAAAATGTGTTGATGATGAGAGGGGCACTGTCAGTGGTTATTATTATTATTGTTGTTTATTTAGCGCCATCATCTTCCGTAGCTCTTTACAGGGTAATATTACAGACAAGTAAAACATATATTACAGGGAACGATAAATGTTGTGAGCACAGGAGACAATAGGAAGAAGAGCTCTGCCCTTGCAAACTTACAGTCTAAAGGATGGGGGTAGAGACGAAAGGTAGGGATCACAAGTGGTAGAGCTAGAGTTGGGCTGCATGTGCCATTTGAAGGTTCTAAGAATTGCCAGGTTATTCTTAGTATACAGTACATCGTGCTCCAGATAGATTACTTACACTTGGGTATTACTGCGCCAGATGGAGCTGGACTGCAGAGACATTGAAAATAGGCTCCTCCCGGCCCCTCAAATACCTAGGGACCTCCCACAATCCCCAGATCTTCTCTGCAGTCTGGACTGCGAAGGACAAGAAGATGGCTCTCTCTTCTCGCAGGTGAGCAGGGCTATTAGCCTGCGGCCCTGTAGGACTGTTCCCACCCGTTCCATTAGTAATGTGCCTCCCAGCCTTGGCTGCGCTGGTCGGGTGATGGTAGGCAGCACCGCTGTTAGGTGCTTAGGAGTGCTGCTCCACCGCAATCCCCCACCAAAGGGTAGGCAGTAAAGGCATATGGTGAGCCTCTATGGGATGCCCCTCCCGCACTATTGCCCCTTGCCCCTGTCTATCGGTGGGTCCTGTTAAGTGGCCACTGTCCTCCCTCGCTCTCCCTTGTAGCCCTCGGGGAGGGGGGTGTATGTGTATTGGCCTTTGTGCTTCACTGTATTATGTTATTATGATTGGTGTCAGTCGCCGCGCTGACTTGGTTGCACTGATTGTCTTTCTTAAATTTGCCGCCGCCGCGCTCGCTTCCACTGTGTTCCGCGCTTGGCGGCGGCGTTACCTCAGGCACTGTTGCGCCGTTATTGGCTGTTTGTCACGTGTACGGCTTCACGCTCTTCGTGGGGGGCGGCGCCCGCTTTTGGCGCGTTCCGCATCACTGTCCCTGCGGCCCGCCCCTCGAGGTATACCCTACGCCATTTTTTCTTGGTTCCGGCTGCTACGTGACGGGCATCTACCTACCGCGGTCCGTGAGTGCCCTCGCGGGCAGCTTTATTTACCGTTGTCATTTACATGTCACTTATGGCTCCCCTTTGCTTATGTCTTTCAGACGGGCCGAACCCTATTGGCTTCTCCCGGCCCTACTCCCTCTATTTAGTTATTAACTTGTGAGGCCTAGTGTTAATTACTCCCACTTCCCTAGCGGGTTATTGGGGCATCCCGGGTTGCTTTTATAGCGTCAATCCCTATCGCCCTATTGTGCCACTATAATCACCATATGGAGGCGTCTCAGGATAATGTGCTCGGGGTTCCTTCGAGACAAGCCCGGCTGTGTGTAGCTTGTGGGGTGTCCCCTATTAGCGCTGACAATGTGCGGGTCTGTGTACCTTGTGCCCAGCAGGTGCTTGCGCTGCAGCCTGGTTTTCCAGTGGCTGGGCCTGCGCCTCGTCTTGCTTTACCTACTCCCCCAAGCTTAAATCTCACTCCCACTGAGTTGCATACAAGTGGGGATTCTCAGCCTGATGTGTCTTCCAGACTGGCTAGTGTTGAGAAGTTGATTGCTAATACCTTGGCGCGTAAGGCCTCTGCAAAAATGCGGCACTTAACGCCTGATGTCACTCTTTTCCCTATGGAAGCTGATGAGTTTTAGGAACTGTCTGGCTATACCCCTTTGGAGGAAGGGGAGCTAGTCTCTGACTCAGGGTCATCTGATGAGAGGCCCAGGGGTCATGACGATTCTGGCTCTGACCCCTGGGCCCCAGATGATACTGATAGACTGTTGCCTCAGATTTTTGAGGTTCTGTCTATTTCTCCCCCTGTTGCGGCCCCCAGGCAACAGAGGGAATTGTTTCATACTGCTAATTCACGCTTGGAATTTCCTGAGCAAGCCCATTTTAATAACCTTGTGCTCAAGGAATGGGAGCGCCCCAGCAGGCTTCCCGGTGTACCTAAGAGTTGGGATAGGACGTATCTCTTTCCTGCTGATGCAGGTGGATGCCCCGGTCCTAGGGTTATCTAACACCTCTGTCATGCACTCCCCTGACTCTACTACCCTGCGGGATGCTAAGGACCGGCGCATTGATCAGCTGGCGTCCCATGCCTTTGCATGTGTGGGGACAGCGCTGCGCCCGGTCTGTGCCTCTGCCATTACGGCTGTGGCTAATAGGACCCTGCTCAGAAGTATCCTTGATGGTGCCCCTGATGATGTGTCTAGGGAGGAGTTTAATGCACTTTCTAGTTGTGATGTTTTTGTGACCTATGTCCTCTCTGCCTTGGATTACACCATTAGAATGTGTGGCAGAACCTCTGCCCTTGTGGTGGCTATACGCCGCTCGGTTTGGCTGCGCCAGTGGGCTGCTGACAACGCTGCCAAGAAGGCACTCCCCGGGTTTCCCTTCAAAGGACTACGCCTGTTTGGGGGCCGCCTGGACCTGTTGGCTAAGGGAGGCAGGTTACCCCAGCGCAGGCGGCGGATTCTCGGCCCTTTCGGGGTCAGGGCTCTTTTTCCTCCCCCTACTGTGGTGCTAGACAAGGGAGGGGGGTTTCGCTCACTGGGGCCCGAGGAGACTTCTGGGGTAGGGGCAGAGGACGTGGACGCCCTGGCTCCTCCTGGGGCTCCAAGCTTAAGTCCTCTCCCAAGCCCCCTCAGGCATGAAGGGGTGCCCTCACCCATCCGGGTGGGGGAACGGCTTCAGCACTTTGCTCACGTCTGGAGGCTTCATGTCTCAGACCGGTGGATTCAGGAGGTAGTGTCCTCCGGTTACAAGATAGAGTTTGCTGCCTGCTCCCCCCCCCCCCCCGCAAGATTCATCAGATCCCGGATTTCTCAGGACCCTGAGTCAGCTCAGGATCTAGTGCAGGTGGTGCAAAGCCTTCTGGAGCTGGGGGTCATCTGCAAGGTCCCTTTAAGAGAAAGGGGCAAGGGCTTCTATTCCAACCTCTTCACAGTGCCCAAAAAAGATGGGTCAGTCAGGCCCATCCTGGACTTGAAGATCCTCAACAAATTTGTCAGGTGCAGGCGTTTTCGCATGGAAACTCTGCGCTCAGCCATCAGTTCCCTGCACCCAGGGGATTTCATGATGTCTGTGGACATCAAAGATGCTTACCTTCATATTCCTGTGTTTCCAGGTCATCAAAGGTTCCTCAGGTTCGCTCTGGAGGATCAACACTACCAATTTGTGGCATTGCCCTTTTGGTCTCACTTCAGCTCCCAGGGTGTTCACCAAGGTGCTGGCAGGAGCGATGTCTCTGCTCAGATCTCAGGGCATCCGCGTGCTGCCCTACCTGGACGACATTCTCATCACTTCCCAGTCTCTACATCAGGCAGAGTTGGATACTCAGCTGGTAGCGTCCACCCTGGAGTCATTTGGCTGGGTGATCAACCATCCCAAGTCTTCTCTGTCTCCCTCCTTGGTGACTTAATTCCTGGGAATGAATCTGGAAACAGTTCAGGCAAGGATTTTTCTTCCTCAGCAGAAGGTGGACAGTCTGATTGTGCAGGTCCAGTTCCTGCTATCTTGTCATCATCCCTCCATCAGGCAGGGAATGCAGCTGGTGGGCCTGATGGTGGCGTGCTTCGAGGCGGTCCCTTAAGCCCAGTTCCACTTGAGGCCTCTGCAACTCCACCGCTTGTCAGTATGGGACAAGGATCCTGCGTCTTTGGACCGGGTCTTTGCGCTTTCCCCCCTGGTCAGGCGGTCCCTCTCGTGGTGGCTGGACTCCAGGAACCTGTTGGGGGCATATCAGCTGTGTACATCCTGGGGGTGGAGAATCTGCAGGCAGACTCTCTGAGCAGGGGGACCTCTCGCCAGGGAGAATGGTCTCTCTGCAACAGGGTGTTTCAAACTCTGTGTCACCGTTGGGGCCAACCAGATGTGGATCTGTTTGCGTCCCATCACAATCACAAGCTCCCGGCATTTGTCTCCCTGTCCCAGGATCCTCTGGCCTTGGCCACGGATGCCCTAGCAATGTCATGGCAGGACTTTCAGCTCCTGTATGTCTTTCCTCCATTCTCCATGCTGGGCAGGGTTCTTTGCAAGATTGCTCTGGAGGGGGTGCCAGCAATTCTGGTGCCCCCAGGTGGCCAAGAAGAGTGTGGTTCGCAGACGTGGTGCAGCTGGAAGTAGATCAGTACGTTCTGCCCAGGGTGCCAGACCTGCTCACCCAGGGTCCCTTACGCCATCACAATTTACAAACTCTGGCTTTGACAGCCTGGCTGCTGAAACCTCCATCTTGATGGAGAAGGGGCTGTCTACCTCTGTTGTTGATACCATGATAAAGGCTAGGAAGAAGTCTTCTTCCATTTATTACAGGGTTTGGCGTGCCTACATTGACTGGTCTCTTCCCTGTCGTGTGTTCTCTGTTCCCAGGATCCTGGAGTTCCTGCAGCATGGGTTGGAGATGGGGCTCCAACTCAGTACTCTGAAGGGTCAGGTTTCTGCCCTGGCTGTTTTCTTCCAGAAATCCTTTGCTCAGCATTCTCTGATCAGGACTTTTTTTCCAGGGGGTTACTCATGTGCGTCCCCCACGTAAGCCTATGATGCCTGTTTGGGATTTGAACTTGGTTTTGTCAGCCTTGCAGGGTGCTCCCTTTGAACCTGTGCAGGATGCTACCCTGGCCATTCTTACTCTCAAAGTTGTCTTTTTGGTGGCTATCACCTCTGTTAGGCGTGTGTCTGAGTTGTCGGCGCTCTCCATCCAGCCCCCCTACTATGAGAGACACCAGGACAAGGTGGTGTTTCGCTTCAAGCCAGACTTTCTGCCTAAGGTTGTGTCTGCCTTTCATTTGGATCAGGACATTGTTCTTCCGTCATTGTGCCCTAATCCTAGCAACGCTAAGGAGAGGGTCTTGCGTTCTTTGGATGTGGTTAGGTGTCTGAAGTTCTATCTGGTGGCTGCTACACCTTTCAGAAAAACTGATGCTCTTTTTGTGGTCCCTTCTGGTTCTAGGAACAGCCAAGTCTACTATCAGCAAATGGATCCGTCAGGATGTGATTCAGGCCTACTCTGCTAAGGGGAAGAATCCTCCCTTCCGCCTTACTGCTCATTCTACTGCTATTGGTGCCTCTTGGGCTTTTCAGCACCAGGCTTCTGTTGAACAAGTTTGCAAGGCCACTACTTGGTCTTCTGTTCATACCTTTTCAAAGTTTTACAAGGTTGATGTTGCTTTTGGCCGTAAGGTTCTGCAGGCGGCAGTGGTATGACCTGTCTGCTGTTACCTTTGGGGATCCCTCCCTACTTTATGGACACTGCTATTGGATGTCCCAAGTGTAAGTAATCTGGAGCAGGACGTACTGTATACTAAAAATAATACAATTCTGTGATTACTCACCTGTAGAATTGGTATTATGAGTATAGAGTACGTCCTGCTCCACCCCACCCTTGGTTTTGCATTATCTTGGATCCCCTGTATGGTGTTATCATTGTTATAGTTACCAGTTTGGGTTTTAGTTCTCCCGGCTTCTGCTTTTCAATGCTGGGGATTGTGGGAGGTCCCTGGGTATTTCAGGGGCCAAGAGGAGCCTATTTTCGATGTCTCTGCAGTCCAGCGCCATCTGGTGGAGTAATACCCGAGTAAGTAAGTATTATATCTGGAGCGGGACGTACTGTATACTCATAATACCAATTCTACAGGTGAGTAATCACAGAATTGAATTATATGCTTGTTTGAAGAAGTGAGTTTTGAGGGCACTTTTAAAGGCTTGGAGTGATGGAGAGTGGCAGATTGAGCGGGAAAGTGCATTCCAGAGAAGTGGGGAGGAACAGGAGAAGTCTTGAAGGCGGGAGTGCGAGGAGGTAACCAAGGAGGAGGACAGGAGAATGTCAGAGGCAGAGCGTAGGTTGCGCTTGGGTTGGTAACGCTGGATCACAGATGAAATATAGGATGAGGCCTAGTTAGAGAGAGCTTTGTAGGCAAGTGTTAGAAGTTTGAACTGAATAACTCTATGGGTGACAAGTAACCAGTGAAGGGTGGAGAAGCGAGATGAGAGGTAGATAAGACAAGCAGCAGAGTTTAGAACAGATTGGAGGGGTGCCAGTTTGTTTGTTGGCAAACCACAGAGGAGGGTGTTACAGTAATCCAGTCGGGAGATGACCAGGGCGTGCACTAGCATTTTAGTTGTGTCAGGTGAGAGGAAGGAATGGATGCCGGAGATATTTTTGAGTTGGAGACGACATGAGGTGGCTAGGGAGTGAATGTGAGGTGTGAATGAGAGAGAGGCGTCCAGAATGATGCCCAGGTACTTGATGAGTTGCAGTTATTGTAAGATTATTTACAGAGATTGTGATGTTAGAGAGTGGAGCTTAGTGAGATGGTGGGAAAATGACCAGTTCTGTTTTCCCTATATACAGTCCAGATCGTCCCAGAGTGATGACATGTGGGTATTCCACCCCCAGGGGGCGATCAACTGCAATATCAAAAGCTGTTGCTCCTCCCTGCACCCTATAAAAGCAGGTGTCTCTCTATCATTTTCCAGTGTTCATCTTGCAGTCTGGCTGCTGAAGATCTTTGGACACTCTCTCCTGGATTATTCTAAGTATACAGTACGTCCTGCTCCAGATATAATACTTACACTTGGGTTATCCTCCGCCAGATGGTGCTGTGCACTGCAGACATGCAAAAACAGGCTCCTCCCGGCCCTTCATATACCCGAGGACCTCCCACAAATCCCCAGATTTCTCTGCAGTGCTGACTGCAAAAACATGAAGTATCACTCTCTCGCAGGTGAGCGGGGCTATTACAGCCTGCGGCCCTGTTGGACTATTCCCACCCGTCCTTGATGTGATGTGCCTCCCAGCCTGGGCTGCGCTGGTCGGGAGAAGGTAGGCAGCACCATGCATGCTTAACGGAGCCATGCTCCACCGCAGTCCCCCACTAAAGGGTAGGCGGTTTAGGCTGATGGTGAGCCTCTAGTGGATGCCCCTCCCGCATTATTGCCCCGTGTAGCGGTGGGCCCTATCCAAAGGGTCGCCATCCTCCCTCGTTCCCCCCCGTAGCTCGGGGGGAAAGAAAGGGGGGGGGTGTGTGGCGATCTCAAGTGTACTGTGATTACACGATTATGGCCTTAGTATTGTCCTTGACTTGCAACTTGGTGTCAGAGCCGCGCTGTTTGCCTTTTTATTGTGTATCTGCCGCCGCCACGCTCGTCTCTTTCCTTTATTTGATGTGCTGCGCCGGGCGGCGGCGTTGCCCCAGACGCTGCGGCGTCTCCATTGGCAAAATCATCTATTCTATGTGTGTCATACTCTTTGCTTCTCTTGACAATATTGACTACTGTCTTAGAGCTTCACGCTCTTCGGGGGGAGGGGACCTGGTTTGGTGTGCTCCGCGTCACGGCCCGCTCTGGTCCGCCCTTCGAGGTTCGCTTGGCGCCATTTTGATGCTAGTCGTGCACGCGGTAACGGCCCTCCTCCTCCCTTGGTCTGTAAGTGCCCTCGCAGGCGATTTTCATGATTCTTTATTACTGCGCATGCCTCTGACACCCTTTTATTCCCATTATGTCTTTCAGATGGCTGAATCTAGTGGCTTCCCCGGCCCGGGTTAAATTATAGCGGGCCTTGTAAAATTCTCCCACCTTCCTAGCGGGTCTTTGGGGCATCCAGGGTTGCCTATTGCGTAAATCCCTACTGGCATATTGTGCCTAGATAATCACCATATGGAGGCATTTCAGAATTATATGACCGGGGTCCCTCTGGGACAAGACCGGCTGTGTATAACGTGTGGTCAACCCCATGCTGATGCTGACAGGGCACGGGTCTGCGCACCATGTGCCGAGCAAGCACTGGCCCTGCAATCAGGCTTGCCAGTGGCTGTACCTCGTTTCAATACACCTATTTCCCCATGCTTAAATCTCACTCCTGCTGAGTCGCATACAAGTTGGGATTTGCAGCCTGCTGTGTCTTCCAGGCTGCCTACGGCTGATCAGATTATTGCGAGGTTGTCAGGGCGCAGGGGCCCTGGTAAGAAGTGGCCCTTGATGCCTCCTGTTTTCTGTTTGTCCTATGGGAACGGAGGAGTTCACTACTCCGCGTGCCTATACCCCTTCTGATGAAGGAGAGCTGGTCTCTGACTCAGGCTCATCTGATGAGAGGCCGAGGAGTCATGGCGATTCTGGCCCTGAATACTGGGGCCAGTGTGAGATTTGTTGATTAAGGCCTTTAAGGTCCTGTCTATCTCTCTCCCTGGTGAGGCCTCCAAGCCGAGAGGGGAGCGTTTCCATACAGCGACAGCGCGCTTGGAATTTCTAGAGCAGGCTCGTTTCCATGCTCTTGTACTCAAGGAATGGGATTTCCCCAGTAAATTCCAGGGGAGTGGGATAGGAAATACCCTTTTTCCCCCCTGAGGTGGTCAATTGTTAGTCATCACCCCCCGTGGTGGATGCGCCAATCGTAGGGGTTCCTAACCCCCCCCTTTATTACAGCCCCTGCTTATAGTACCCTTCAGGATGCTGAGGACCGGCGCTTTGATCTGTGGCCTCCCACGCCTTTTCTTGTGCAGGGACAGCGCTGCGCCCGGTCTGTGTCGCGGTCATTACTGCAGTGGCCGCTAGAACCCTCATCAGAAAGATGCTTGATCATCACCCTGAGGATCTCCCCTGGGATGTGTTTAATGCGCTCTCCAGTTGTGGTGTATTTGTAAAATTTATCCTATTAGCACTGGATGACACCATTAGAATGTGTGCAAGGACTTCTGCCCTTGTGGTGGCTATACGTCGCTTGGTTTGGCTGCGATAGTGGGGTGCTGACGATGCTGCTAAGAAGACTCTTACTGGGCTTCCCTTTAGAGGGCAACGCCTGTTTGGGGCCCGTCTGGATCTGTTTGGTAAAAAAAAAAAAAAGGCAAGTCACCCCAACGTAGGCGGCCGTCGTGTCCCCTCGGGGCAGGGTAACCCCTCCCCCTCCCTACCATAGTGTAAAACAAGAACCACGGGTGTCCTTCCTGGGGGCTCGTGCAGATTCCTGCCCCAGGAGGGTCAGACAACGCCCTGGCACCTCTGGCGGGGTTAAGCCTAAATCTTCCACCAAAATCCCCTCAAGCATGATGGGGCGCCCCCGCCCGGCTGGGTGAGGGGTCGGCTGCGGAACCTTGCTCATGCCAGGAGGTATCACGCCTCAGACTGGTGGATTCAGAAGGTAGTGCGCTCCGGCTACTAGATAGAGTTTGCTGTGCGGCCTCCCCCAAGATTATCGGGTCCCTGCCTCTGTTCAGGTGCTGGTGCCATGCAAGGCCTGCACCGGGGTCTGAGGGTCTCTTGCAGATTGCCCTTAATAGGCAGAGGCAGGGGCCGCTACACCAACCTTTCCACAGTTCCCCAAAAAAGGATGGGTCAGTCTGGCCCAACCTGGACTCACAGATTTTCAGCAATTCGTCAATTACAGGCGGTTTCTGCAATGGAAACACTGCGCTCGGCCATCAGCTCCTTGCGCATCGGGGGCTTCTTGACGTCTGTGGAGCTCAATGCTGCTTATTTTTACTTCCCTGTGTCCTCTGGACACCGAGGTTCTTCAGATTCGCGTTGGTTGACCAACACTGATAATTGTGGCCTTGTCATCTGGCCTCTCTTCAGCTCCCACAGTGCTCACCAAGGTGCTGACGGGGGTGTGGTCTCTGATGAGACCGATGGGGCGTTCCTATGGATGACCTACCTGGACGTCCTCATCACTTCCCAGCCTCTACGTCTGGCTACGTTGGATACTCGGCTGGAGGGTGTCCATTTGGGAGTCATTTGGAGGGGTGATCAAACACCCCAAGTCCTTATTGTCCCCTTCATTGGTAACTCCATTCCTATGAATGAATTTTATACAGTTCAAGCAAGGATCTTCCTTCCTCAGCAATAAAGTGGACAATCTGGTTGTATGGGATCAGTCCCTTATAGCTGTCCCCGTCCCTCCACCAGGCAGGGGATGCAGCTGGTGGGCCCGTTGGTGGCGTACTCTGAAGAGGCCCCTTATGCTCAATCCCCCCTGGGGCCTTCTGCAACTTCTCCTATTTGTCCTACGGGACAAGGACCCAGCGTCCCTGGAGCTGGGTATGTGTGCCTTCCTCCCTGGTGAGGAGTCCCTCTTGTAGTGGATGAACTCAAGGAACCTGTCTGGGGGCAGTCCCTTCTTGCCCTTTCCTGGGAGCCGGTCACCATGGATGCCAATCTATCAGGTTGAGGGGGGTCTTCTTCTGGAAGTCCCTACGGTTCCAGGGGAGGTGGGGCTCTTAGGAGGCCCATACACCTATCAATGTTTGAATCTATGAGCGTTCAAGTTAGTTCTAACTCGCTTGCCTAGTCCTCTTCAGGGCCTGCCTGTCGAGGGAGCTAGGCCTATCTGACGGCCTTGGCCTACATTACATATTCAGGGAGGGACCCGGAGCAGGAGGGTCCTCCGGGAAGTGTCTCTGATCCTGATCTGGGTGGTGGACAATGTTCCCTGCATATCAGTGGTATTCGCTCCGGTTGAGGTCCTTCTGCGACAGGATGTGCTAATCCTTGTGTCACTTTGAGGTCCAACCAGTGTGGATCTGTGTGTGCCCCGTCACTATCACAAGCTCTCGGCCCTTGTTTCCCTGTCCCAGGATTCTCTGGCCGTGGTCATGAGGATTTAGTAATGTTATGGCAGGACATTCTGTTCTGTATGTCTTTTCTCCATTCCCCCTGCTAGGCAGGGTTCTGCGCAAAATTGCTCTGGATGGGGGGACCAGTGATTCTGGTGGCCCCCGGGTGGCCTAGTGGAGTGTGGTTCGTAGACGTGGTACTGAGGACAGTAGATCTGTACGTTCTGCCAGGAGTGCCAGCTCTGCTCACTCGGGGCCCCTTTACGTCACCCCGATCTACAGACTCTGGCCTAGACGGCCTGACTGCTGAAACATCCATCTTGATGGAGACAGGCTTATCTGTCTCGGTGATTGAGACTATGGGAAGTCTAGGAGCAAGCTTCTTCTTCTTCTTCCATCTATTATAGGGTATGGCGTACCCATATTGATTGGTGTGAGTCTCGGTCTCTTCCCTGTCGGGCGTTCTCTGTTATTACAGCATGGGTTGGAGTTGGAATTCTCCAACTCAGTACTCTGAAGGGTCAGGTTCTGCTCTGTCCGCCTTCCTGCAGAAGTCTTTTGCTCAGTTTCCTTGGTTAAGACTTCTTTCAGGGGGTTACTCATGTGCGTCCCCCGCATAATCCTATGGTCCCTGATGGTTTTTAAATTTGATTCTGTCTGCCTTGCGGGGTGTTCCCTTTGGACCTTGTCAGGATGCTGTCTGGCTTTTCTTACCCTCAAAGTTGTCCTTCTGGTGGCTGTTATTCAGTCAGACGTGTGTCTGAGCGGGCGGCTCTGTCTATCTTGCCCCCGTTCTTTGAGATACACCAGAATAAGGTGGTGTTCCGCTTTAAGCCGGACTTTCTGCCTAAGGTGGTGTCTTATGTTCATTGATTCCAGATATTGTTCTTCCTTCTGTGCAACGCTGAGGAAAGGGTTCTGCATTGCTTGAAGAGTTGTTGGAAGTGTTTCCTTGGTAGTCACTGTGCCCTTTAGGAGAACTGATGCTCCTTTGGGTCTACGGCCAACTCCATCCTGTATGTGCCCAATCTCGTCTCGGGGGGTTAGGCGGCCTTGGGCCTGGTCATTACTTGGATGGGATGGTTCCTTCTGGTCCTAGGAAAGGTTTTTGGCTTCTGCCAAGGCTACTGTTGGCGTTTGGACTTGTCAGGCTGTTACTCAGGCCTATTCCACTGAGGGGAAGAATCTTCTTACTCGCTTCTCTTCTTATTCTACTCGTGCTTTTGGTGCCTTTTGGGCTTTTCAGCACCAGGCTTTTGTTGAACAAGTTTGCTACTTGGTCTTCTAGTCATACCTTTTCAAAAGTTTTATAAGGTTGACGTTAGAGCCTCAGCTCATGCTGCTCTTGGCCGCAAGGTACTGCAGGTGACAGTGCTTTAAACTGTCTGCTGTTGCCTTTTTTGTTGGGGATCCCACCCTACTTTATGGACACTGCTATTGGATGTCCCAAGTGTAAGTATTATATCTGGAGCAGGACGTACTGTATACTTAGAATAATACAGTTCTGTGAAATACTCACCTGTAGAATTGGTATTATACGTATACAGTACGTCCTGCTCCACCACCTGGTTTTTTGCATTATTCTGGATCCTCTGTATGGTGATTGTTATCATTGTTATCTTTACCAGTTGTTTTTGGTGGTTAAATTCTCCCGGCTTCTGGTTCACTGCTTTTCAATGCTGGGGATTTGTGGAGGGGCCGAGAGGAGCCTGTTTTTGCATGTCTGCAGTGCACAGCGCCATCTGGCGGAGGATAACCCAAGTGTAAGTATTATATCTGGAGCAGGACGTACTGTATACGTATAATACCAATTCTACAGGTGAGTATTTCACAGAATTTTATTTTTGCAGCTGAGCGGGGCCTCCTAGCCCGTCGGCCGCTGTGGACCCTATTACCATTGATCCCGTGGACCCACTATTGCCTCCCAGCCATGGCTGATCGGGACTGTGACAGTAGGGAGAATGCCGGGGTCATGCGTTTGGCAGAGCTAGGCTCTGGGCCGCAGACCCTGATTACAGGGTAGTCGGCCATAGGCTGATGGTGAGCCTATGGGGGGGGGGGGAATGAACCATTTATTGCCTACTGGCTTCATACCCTCCCTGCCCCACAAGCTTTATTGATGTGTCTTATGTTTTTGGTGAGACAGTTACTTTGCTTTTATTCTGCGCATTTATACATACCTCCCTCGCTCCCTCGAGTATGTCTCCTGCTCCTCTCTTCCCTCCATCTTGTGGCTGCTACGCTGTGAGGGGGGGGGGGACGGGACGGTGCTCGGCGGTTCTAAGGCCGCAACTTCTGTGACAGGCGGCGGAGGTGCGGGCGCTTGCGCGCGTCGCACGGTCTTGTACGGGGGCCCCGCTGTGGGCCAGCCAGTGGCATTTTGAATGTGGGGGCATCTTCCTTCAACTTGGGGCGGGATCTCATTTTTGCGCCGCCGGGGGGGTGGGACTGCACGATGGCCCGCCCCTCAAGGAACGTGCCGCGCAGCTGGCTCTGCGCCATTTTGCTGCTACCTCCCCTGCCACGCTGCCTGGGACCCCTCCGGTGTTCGCTGCTGACGTTGTCGGTGTCAAGAGTCCCTCTTGCTACTATCAATTGTTTTATCTATTATGCGCATGTGCTGTTGGATACTGATGGCCACTTTTTGCTTGTGTCTTTTACGGAGGCCCATTGATATATTGAGGGTTGTGGTTCCTCCCGGTTCCCCGCCCCCCCTCTCCCTTTTATTAAGAGGGATCACATAAGAGGGACTATATAAGTGGGCTAATTAGGTTTGGGTCATCAGTGCCTTGTAACCTGCATACCAATTTTTGTCAAATCACCATAATGGAGGCATCTGGGGATAGTGAGCTGAGGGCCCCATCTCGGCGGGTGCAGTGTATGCCCTCTGGGCGGATTCAGCACTGTTTGTACCACTTGCGCCCGGAGCGTCATTTTGGAGCACGGGTATGGGTGGGCGTACCTGCCCCTAGCCCTTCTTTGCCTACGGCCTCTCCAGAACCCCAGCTGCTGCACTCAGCCCCAGGGGGTCCCATGTTGATTTGGCATACAGGGTGGCCAGTCTCGAGAGACAGATCTCGCGAACGGCTCCTAGGAAGGCCACAAGTAAGAGACGGCACATCAAGCCTGTTTACTCGGATAATGATGATGATCTTTTTGACGGTTTGGGCTCTGTGGAGGAAGGTGAGTTGCCAGAGGATTCACGGTCCACTGCAGATTATTCTGCTGGCGAGGACAGTTTGTCTGGTTTCTCCTCGGATGAGGATGCGTGGCTCCCTGATGATACGGAGAAGTTGCTTGCCTCAGTGTTTGAGACTTTACACATTGTCCCTCCTAGAGCGGCTAAGAGGAAGCAGGGTGATTTGTTTAGGCCTGAAAGACAGAGGCGAGTCTTTCCAGAGCAGGCCCATTTTTCTAATATGATTTTCAAGGAATGGGAAAGGCCTAACAAACTACCGTCCGTGCCTAAGGGCCTGGATAGGCGGTATCCCTTCCTTGAGGAGCTGGTCCGCCTATGGTCTCGTCCTCCCGAAGTGGATGCCCCTGTGTCAGGGTTGTCCAACACTACTATTATGCCTTCACCTGATACCGCTTCCTTACATGATCCAGCTGACAAGCACATGGATCAGCTGGTCTGTCATGCCTTCACCTTTGCTGGTGCCTTGTTTCGGCCTGTGTGTGCCGTGGCTATTGTCTCCCTGGCCATTAGAAAGAAGGTGAGACGCCTTGTGGATAGCGCTAAGACTCGCAAGCGGGCGGAGGATTTTAAAGACCTCAAGGCTTGCGTGGATTTCATTGCCTTTGTTGTCTCTGTCATGGACGATGGTGTCCGGCTTGATGCCAGGATTTCAGCCCTGCTTGTTGCACTTCGCCGTTCGCTCTGGTTGCGGCAATGGTCGGCTGATGCCGCTGCCAAAAAGTTGCTTACTAGTATCCCCTTCGTGGGACACAGGTTGTTTGGGGAGCATCTGGACCTCCTGGTCAAGGATGGTAGACTCCCTCAGAGATGGAGGCCTGCTCGGCCCTTTCGGGGCTCATCTGCCTATCGCTCCTTTTGAGGAGGAAGAGGCTCTTCATTTTCAGGTGGCTGCAGAGATACCTGGGGTAGAGATAGGTCCCGTGGCCGACCCAATCCCGCTTGGGGAGCCAAGTCCAAGCCCCCTGCCAAGTCCCCTCAGGCATGAGGAGGCGCCCTCACCCATCCGGGTGGGGGGACGGCTTCTGCTATTTGCTCATATCTGGAGACAGTGCGTCTCGGATCGGTGGATTCAGGAGGTGATGTCCTCCGGTTACAAAATAGAGCTAGCAGTCAGGCCACCCTCAAGATTTCTTCAGTCTCAGATATCCCAGAACCCATTGAAGGCAGAGGGCCTGAGAATGACCGTGCAACACCTCCTGCGGTTAGGTGTGATTTGTCCTGTACCTTGTCAGGAACAGGGCAAGGCTTCTACTCCAATCTGTTCACGGTTCCCAAGAAGGACGGAACGTTGGGGCCTATTGAAGGGTCTTGAATACTTGAAGGGTCTCAACAGGTTTGTCAGAGTCAGACATTTCCGCATGGAAACCTTATGGTCCGCGGTGAGCTCGCTTCGGCCCGGCTACTTCATGACCACGGTGGACATCAGGGATGCTTATCTGCACATTCCGATATTCCAGGGGCATCAGAGGTTCCTGAGGTTTGCTCTGGAGGATCTGCATTTGGGATATCCTCAGCCCCCCATGTTTTCATCAAGGTGCTGGCGGGCATCATGGCTATCCTGAGGAATCGGGGCATTTGTGTGTTGCCCTATCTGGACGATTTGCTGATTTCAGCCCGGTCCCTTCAGCAGGCCGAGAGCGATACTCAGACGGTGCTGTCAACCCTGGAAGCCTTCGGTTGGGTAATCGATTACCCCAAGTCGTTCATCACTCCTTCAACAGTGACAGAATAAACCAAGTTGCTGGTGCACACTTACTAGTTTTGCGTGGGTGCCAGGTCAGCGGTGGCCCCCCTGTGAATCCAATCTGTACAAATGACCAGCACTCCGTTATATAATTCCACCAAGTGTGTCATAGAGAGACAAATGTGGTATGAAACATCCATCACAAAGTGTCCAAAGTCCATATTAGGTCAAATGGTAAGCAGTGTCCTGAATTCCAACGTTTCGGGGGGAGCAGCCCCCTTCATCAGGGACAGACAAACAGACATGTGCCAAGAGGGAGGTCCTTATAAACATTGTAATCAGGAAGTCCCGCCTGACATCATAGTGACGTCAGCGGGAGTTAATAAAGCTCATTAGAAAAAAAAAAAATTATATGAGCATCATGATCAAAATAACAATGCTGAAGAATTAACACCTTGCCTGCATCCGTAAACCATAGATAACACCCGTTATCTGGTTTACCAACGGTGCATAAAGGATGCAACCCGCTGAAATTTCGTCCAATAGTGGCAGGCACCAATTCTGCCACTCAGCCGCTTGCCCAATGGCTAGACTTCTACTTGCAACCCTATGTACAAAGATTAACATCATATCTTAAAGACACGGGTGACTTTCTAAACAAGATCAGAAATGTGTCTATTGATTGTAATGATTTGCTGGCAACAATGGACATTTCATCATTATATACTAACATACCAAACGACCATCAGGGCTTATGAGTGAACCCCCCGGCATCCCGATTGAGTTTATCATCACGGGGTTGGAAATCGTCCTGTTTAACAACTATTTTAGGTTTGAGAGAACATTTTATAAATAGATCCTTGCCACTGCTATGGGCAGTGCCATAGCTCCGGCCTTAGAAAATTTGTTTGTTGGTTTCTTGAAGAGAGATACATCTATACTTATTTACAGATAATGTTATGTTTTGGGGTCGCTACATCGATGATGTCATTATGGTATGGCGGGGGAGCAGAGAGAACTTTGACATATTCATTGAATACATTAACTCTATTTTTCCTACGATTATATTCAATCCGGAAGTGTCTGAGTCACGAGTGACCTTTCTTGACGTGGCGGTCAGTAAAGATCTAGAGGGAGAGATCACTACAAGTTTATACTCGAAGCCGACAGATAGAAATACCTTATTACGGTATGACAGCGCTCACCCTAGACCACTGGTCAACAGCTTGCCCATCTCCCAATCCCTAAGGGTCTATAGAATCAACTCTAACCCTGATGAACGTACTGCACAGCTCCACCATATGTTTGTAAAATTTCGATCTCGGGGGTATCCCGAATCTGTACTTATTCAAGCCCAGGCACGAGCAGGAGAAATATGGGCTGGTGACAAAAGGGCTAAACAAAAAGAGGAACGTGTGCCCCTTATGCTGACATATAACCTAGCTGCCCCCACCATAGAACACACGATTAACAAACACAGATGTATTCTCGGCTCCGACAACACACTTTGTCCAGTGATCAAGAGGCCATTTCTAAAGATTTTCAAGCGCACTCATTAGTGAAAGCGGATCCGGTGGAAAAATACCTAAAGAAACCTGTTCAACTTACCACCTGCACGGGCTGTTTTAGATGCAACAGCTGCAATGTGTGCAATTCTTTAATTCTTGGCCCTGAATTCACTCACCCCCACACTGGCCAACGTTTCAAAATCCGAGGCGTGTTTTCATGCCTTACTGAGTACTGTGTTTACTTACTTAAATGCCCGTGCGGCCTTGTCTATGTTGGCAAAACGATTGGACCGTTTAAAAAACGTTTCCAGCAACACCGGAGTGATATCCGGGTCAGTAAACATAAACACACGAACGGTGAGAACTTAGACTATGAGAAACCGGTGGCCATTCACTTTGTACAGCATAACCGTCAAATACATGAACTAAGGGGTATGGTCATCGACCACATCGAGAGACCACGGCGGGGTGGTGACCGCCATCGGATACTGCTCCAAAGAGAGACTTTTTGGATACATAAATTGGATACGGTTCACCCGAGGGGTCTGAACACCTCCTTTGGCTTTACGTGCTTCCTATCTGAACGTTAAAAGTTGTTTCTCTTTTGAATGTTCCTACCTGTTGTCAAATGCTGTCCCTCTTTTTGAATTATTTCCATACCATGTCCAGGGAACGGCACTACCATCCGCTGAATATCCTCCATCTGTCCCCGTTTCCCTGCACCACCTAGATTCCCCTTCCCCCTCCTCTTTTGCTTTGTCCCCCCTTTTCTTCCCCCTTTCCTTTCCTCTTTCCCACTCTTCTCCGTTCTCCCTTTCCCCCCTCCGGTTACTCTCCTTCTCTCTTCTTCTGTGCTCTCCTTCTCTCCTCTCCTGTGCTTACCTGCCATCTGAACACCATTTCCCCTGGACCCCTCTCCTGTGATCCCTCTCTTCCTTCCCTCTGGATCTTTGGTCCCCCCTTGCCCCCTAATGTCTTCCCTGCATCAAAAAAAAAAAAAAATCCCCACCTAGTTTCCCTCCTGGTATACACTGTTCGCCTTCTACTTTTTAAACTAATTTAGAAACTGTTTGAGACTGCACCGGAGCCTATAAACTTAAATATTAAGATAATGAATCAATGAATCAAAGACGGTGTGCACACGTGGGTAACCAATATTCTGCAAAAATTTCTTAAGGCAAGTCCCACTACATGCCCAAAATACCCATTAACCATGGCACCACCGCTAATATTAATTAAAAATAAGTATTTTTATTTTAGTAGAAAATGATACATACATTGGACACTATTAAAAAACACTAAAGACAATATACAAAAAGGAAGGGAGACATCTGGTGGGGGCAGTGGGAAGTGGTTCTAATAAAAAGTTGATACTGCTCAATACAGTTGAATAGATCCTGGCTGTGCTTTAAAGTGCATATGTGCCAACTAACCTAATCCACCTCATTATCAAGGAATCACTATATAAACCTCAAATCACGTGCAAAAAACAATAATCAAAGAAATATAATAATAATAACAATTTGTGATGCTATCCTAACAACCTAATAACACTACCTACCATACTAAAAGAAGCAGACACAGCCAGGGAGAACCAAGGAAATGATCCCCAAAGTGAGAAGCAATAGACTTACATGCATGAACGACCACCTGCCCACCGCCCCGCCTGTCTACGCGTTGCGTGACGTCAGAACGCGTCACTTCCTCAGGACAACGAATAACCACACTAACCCCCTATTTAAGTACACTAACCTGCATGGACTCCACGCCCTGATCATAATATGAATGCCGCTCAGCTGGTCCCGATAAGCACCACGCCGCCGCCAGTGTGTGCGGGCGCGCCCCGGCCGGTGGCGCGCCCACACTGCATGTTCTGACGCGCCCCGGCCGGAGACGCGCCGGAACAACAAACGGCGGCGGAGCACGGCACGCCCATCGAGGAGCTGTCATCCAATGAAACTACAGACCCACCCCCACCAATGAGCAGCCAGGTAAAAGAATGACGTGCCGAATGACGCAGCCTGGAAGTGGCTGCGCGCGCATTCCATGGACCTCCGCGATGTCTCACAGGTCCATGACAGGGATGCGCGCGCACCCAATGAGCCGCAAAGAGTGCAGAGCGCCCGGCACCCGATAGGGGACCAGAACCACTCTGCAACTGCACTGACACCATTACGCTGCTCACAAAGAGTTGGAGGGGCAGGGGGGCAAAGTGCAGGAGCCCATGCAGGTGAGTATACACCCAAATCCAAAAAAAAAAAAAAAAAAATCTATCCCCGTGTCTATTCCAAATAATAATAATACTTATACTCATTACACCTATACCAAACCAAAAGGGTGAAAAGACATAAGTATCTATCAAACATATTTAACTAACTCATAATAGTTCAATATGCCAGGGCTGTAACATTGCAGCCCAATTCAAAGAGGGAATTTACTGTTAATGCTACTGATACTATTCAAGTGAGCGGGCCATCCTGCCTACAGAGGATGCCAGCAAGGACCGTTCTGCATGTAGGGAGCACACCTGTCCCCGGGCCGAACAGGCACATAAGCCTACTTAAAGGGAAAATACAAAGGGAAATCTATATGTGCTCAGTATACAAAGGGGGGGGGGCACCCAAACATGCTTCTAAGTGATACTGGCCTAGGGGGACCCCACCCAATGTACCTAACGTGTACTCACTATTGGTGCCACCCAACTTTTTTGGGGGGGCAAACCAATTTCCTAGGGCACTGATCATAATATCGTTCATATTTTCATAACCCAATGGGCCACGGATAAGTAGTCCTGCTGCACTGCCAACTCCGCAGCTCTCTCAAGTTGTCATCGGGCCGCCGGGAGACTTCAAAGCACCATTGCTGTCTTCATTCATATAGTAGTGTTCTTCCACGGGGCACAGATTTCCGGGTACATATGGTCAATATTTTCTTCTGATGGAAATTCCGCCACACTCCTGACAGCCAGTCAACTCTGTTGAGATCACCCCAGACTCAGTGCACCACATAAACCTATTAAAGTGTTGACAAAAAATAAAACCAGTTAATCACTGAACTTGTGAATCAATGAAAACCAATGTGACCCAATACACAAAGTGATCCAAAACCACTCCAAAAAAAGAAGACAAACCCCCCCCCCCAGAACACCACCACCTCCCTCCCCCCCCACCCCCCCCCCTATGTTCCTGTTGAACCCCCACACTGCAACCACACCTACAACAGGTTGATATAACCCAAAAATGTGCTGACCCTAATTACATACAACCCAAAAATCCCCTAATGGTGAGTGCAGCCCACCAACCACCAACCAAATAAACGAGATCATGTGCCCAAAAAAGGGGTGAAAGCTATATCTTCGTTTAAACCCACAGGTGACTGTGTGTCAAGATTCCAAATCCATCTGAGCTCCCTTTGTTGCAAAACCCGTTTGATATCCCCACCCCGTGGGCCCACCTTGACCCGTTCCAGGCCAGTAACTTTGAGGCAGCTGAAATCACCCCCATGTGATTTAAGGAAATGTAACGCCACTGGTGGGATCTTCTTTCCCTGTTCTAAATTCCTACCAGCCAAACGGATACTAGAAAAATGGGCTTGAATCCGCGCCTTAAGTGTATTGCGCGTTTCTCCCACATATGATCTTGGGCAGTCACATGTAAGTGCATAGACCACCGCCGTGGACCTGCAATTGATCATCTGTTTAATAGCAAAAGTCTGGCCCGTTTTAAGGTTTTTTACACTCTTCTGTTTAACCATATGGGAGCATATTGAACATGCGCCACATGGGAAATTACCAATCACTGTTTTTTCAGAGTCCAACCAGTTCCCTACAGGGAATAGGTGGCTACTGCATATCCTGTCTCTCAGGTTGGGTGCCCTCCGCGCCGTCATTTTGGGACCACCTCGTGTCCATCTCTCCAACAGGGTATCAGATCTTAAAATGTCCCAATTATCCCTAAGCAGGTGCCTAAGGTTCTGCCATTCCGTATTATATTGCGTATATTGGGTCTTGTCGTCTCTTATGTCTGGGGTTCAGGAGACTCCCTCTGGTGGTACCCTTAGCACGTGCATGTGCCCTCCTTATCACCCCTCTCGGGTAACCCCTCCGCAAGAAGCGCTCAGTGAGGTCGTCAGCTTGGTGTGCAAATTCTTCCTCACTGGAGCAGTTCCTCCGCAATCTGAGGAACTGCCCAGTTGGAATCCCACGTTTCAAGTTTGTCTGATGAAAACTCTCAAATCTCAACAGGGAGTTAACAGCCGTCTCCTTGCGATACAACCCAGACTTTAGAGATCCATCTTCTTGTACCGTAATCAGCAGATCAAGAAAACACACCTGCTTAGTGGATACCTGCGCAGTGAGAAGTATATTCAAATCATTTGTGTTAAGACAGTTCAAGAACTCAAAAAACTGTGGCTCAGAGCCCTGCCAAAGTACCATGATATCATCAATATACCTGTGCCACCCCAACACGTGCCGATGATGTTCACGCATAGCTTCGCTGAAGACTACCTCTCTCTCCCACCACCCCAGGAATAAATTTGCCACAGAGGGGGCACAACGCGCCCCCATGGCTACACCACGTACTTGTCTATAGTAGCTCGAGTCAAACATGAAGAAGTTATGTGACAATATGAACTCGAGCAGTTGGAGTGTGAATTCCTGGAGTGGTGGGGGATCAGCCGTACTCATTGCTAGAAAGTATCGGCACGTGTGGAGGGCACAGGTATGAGATATGTTTGAATATAAAGATTCAACAGCTAATGTAATTAGAAGGATACCGTTAGGTACATGGATCTGTTCCAACTGCTGAAGTAAATGCATGGAATCACGTACATATGATGCCAATGTAGTGACAAACGGTTGTAAACATTTATCCACAAAGATACAAGCTTTTTCAGTTAGGCCCCCGATACCCGCCACTATTGGTCTTCCGGGGGGGCACCGGGGGTTTTTATGTATCTTGGGCAAAGTATAGAATGTGGCCACAATTGGAAAGTCTACCAACAGAAAATTCCGTTGTCTATCATTGATAATTCGACTGGACCACGCCCCCTGTACCAGTGCATAAAATTCTCTCTTGTACAGAGTTAAGGGATTGCTCATAAGCCTCTCGTAAAAATCTGGATTTTGAAGCTGTCTCAGGGCCTCCGCACGATAGTACTCTCGTGACATTACAACAATATTGCCGCCCTTATCGGCCTCTTTGATGACCAATTCCGTACGAGTACGGAGGCCCGAGACAGCTTCAAGCTCCCCCTGGGTCAAGTTGGTAACACTCCGGGTCGCTGGTAAAGCCCAGATCTTCTTACTAACCACCTTAAAAAAGGTGTGCACAGCTGGACTGATCGTCCATGCCGGAGTGTATTTCGAGGGTCTAAAGAGTTGATCTATTGGATTTACCTCCATCTCTTGTTCTTCAAGGAGTGAGGTCAGATCGTCCACTGCTTCATACTCTCGTGATGTCCAGTCGTGAATCTCTGCTGGGGACTCAAATTGTTTTTTTAAAAGCAGTTTTCTACAGAATAAAAATAGATCTTTGATTGCTAGGAACTTGTCCAGCTTGTTCTTTGGCGCAAAAGATAGCCCCTTCTTTAGTACCGAGATTTCATCATTGGTCAACATGGAACCAGAGATATTAATCACTGTAAGTTCATCCTGTAAATCTGAGTGGCCAATCTCACCACTCAACGCGTAGGGCTGGGGCTCTATGGGCTGGGGCCCATGTATTGCTTATGTATATGCGCCCATGAGCTTTTGCTCCCACTGCCTCCGGGGAGCGCCCGCAACATTTGGGGCACAGTCTGGCGCACCCGCAGGCCCTGCACTGGAGCCTGTGACTGCTGTGATCAGCGCCGCCTGTCACAATGTGCCCTGTGAATGCGGCCGCCGCTGCCCAATGGGAGCACGGCGGCCGTTACATCACGGGTTGCCGGGCAGACTTTGCTGCCCGGCTGCTCTCTCTCCCTGGCCCGTTGACAGGCAGGGACATTGCCGCTCGCTCATGCAGCGAGCGGTGGTTGGCAGTGGAGGGGTTCTCGGTGTTCAGGGAACCTTACGGGTGCAGGCAAGGTGTTACTTCTTCAGCATTGTTATTTTGATCATGATGCTCATTTAAATTTTTTTTTTTTTTTTTCTAATGAGCTTTATTAACTCCCGCTGATGTCACTATGATGTCGGGCGGGACTTCCTGATTACAATGTTTATAAGGACCTCCCTCTTGGAACATGTCTGTTTGTCTGTCCCTGATGAAGGGGGCTGCTCCCCCGAAACGTTGGAATTCAGGACACTGCTTACCATTTGACCTAATATGGACTTTGGACACTTTGTGATGGATGTTTCATACCACATTTGTCTTTCTATGATACACTTGGTGGAATTATATAACGGAGTGCTGGTCATTTGTACAGGTTGGTTTCCTTCAACAGTGAGATCCTTCCTGGGAATGACGATAGGTCAAGGTTTTTCTACCGCAGCAGAAGGTTTTGGGTCTCCAGATGCAAGTGCAGGCCTTGCTGTCTTGTCAGCAGCCGTTGGTACGTCTGGGGATGAGATTGGTGGGACTAATGGTGTCATGTTTCGAGGCAATACCCTTCGCCCAATTTCACATGAGACCTCTACAATTGAACCTGCTGACCGGCTGGAATTGGGTGCAGGAATCACTGGAACAAGGCTTTTCGCTGTCCCCCCTGGCCAGGCAGTCCCTCTTGTGGGGACTGGACTCCAGAAACCTATTGGTGGGCAAGTCCTTTCTGACTCCCTGGTGGGAGATAGTTACCACGGATGCCAGTCTGACCGGCTGGGGCGGCGTTTGGCAGACACAGAAGATCCAGGGTCAGTGGGGTCCGCAGGAGAACTGCTTATCCATAAATCTCCTGGAGCTGAGAGTGATCCGGTTGGTACTTCTTCACTTGACTCCACATTTAAGGGGTCGTGCGATCCAGGTTCGCTTGGACAATCAGACGGCTGTCGCCTGTCAGGGCTAACTCACCTCCTCTTCGGTTCCACGCCGTCTCCGGGCGGCTGGCCGGGACGCTTCCTGCTCGGCGGTCGCGTCGATCTGCGGCTCGGGCAGCGTCAGCTTGTACGGCGCCGAGCGCGGCCACGCCCCCTGCTCTCGGACGCGCCCCAGCCCCTGTGAACGTATCTCTTATCCCCTCTGGCGGCGCTGCACTCAGCGCGCCCGCCGGAGGCAGAATTTAAGGGTCAATGAGCCCGAGGTGTGTGGCACGATACGCTCCTTTTTGTTATGTATAGGGCCAATGAGCCCAAAGGGGGTTTTGGGCTATACGCCCTTTGGACCAATTAAACATTGAATTGTGAAATGCACCAATCATGTACACCTTCCCTGTTATCCTGTACTGTCTGAAACTCTATATAGGCGTTATCCCTGCAGTGCTTCAGTGCCCGTGATAATGTTAAGCTGAGTGTGCCTTGGATTGTGTTTTGCCTGTTTGATATTGTTGCTGACCTTTGCTTCGTTTGACCATTCTTGCTTGCCGCCTGGACCGACCCTGCCTGAATCCCGACTACGCCTCTGTATCTTCCTCTGTACCGCAAACCCGTGACCTCCCGGATTGACCTTTGGCCTGACCTTGAACCTTCTTTTGCCTACTCCTTCGGTACTGCGATATTATTGGACTGCCTTCCCGTGTATTACCCAGCTGGTCTACTTTGCCCTGTTGGGCCCTTGGTTCATCTGCCTTCACGCTCCCATAAGCCCACATCCTTTGTGCTATCAAGTCCTGGGGGCAACCGTGTCCGGTGAGGCGTATAAAGCGTCCCGGCAAAAGGGGGCTTGTCTAAAGGTGAATTTAGCAGCGGAGATTGGGGGTTGTGGGCTTACTACGAAGGTGGGTGTCCCACGGGGCCTTACATCGCCTACATCAATCACCAGGGCGGGAATCGGAGCAAGCGAGCCCTCAAGGAGGTGACCCAGATTCTGACTTGGGCAGAGGAGAATGTTCCCTGCATCTCGGCGGTTTACATCCCCGGGGTAGAAAACCAGGAGGCAGATGCCCTGAGCAGGAACGCCTCACGCTTGGGGGAATGGTATCTCAGCAACAAGACCTTTCACGCTCTGTGTCTCCGCTGGGGTCAGCCGGACGTGGACCTGTTTGCGTCCAGACACAATCACAAGCTCCCAAGGTTCGTCTCCCTGTCAAGAGATCCTCTGGCCTTTGCCACAGACACTCTGGCAATTCCTTGGATGGAGTTCAGGCTCCTTTATGCGTTCCCTCCGTTTTCACTCCTGGGCCGAGTGCTGCGCAAGATAGCCCAGGAGGGGGTACCAACCATCCTGGTGGCTCCTCGCTGGCCGAGAAGGAGTTGGTTTGCGGACATAGTTCAGATGTCAGTGGATCGATACATCATGCCCGACGATCCAGGGCTTCTCACTCAGGGGTCGCTGCGGCACCCCAATTTACAGACGCTGGCTTTGACGGCCTGGCTATTGAAACCTCAATCCTGACGGAAAAGGGGCTGTTGGCTACGGTTGTGCATACCATGATTCAGTCATGGAAGAAGCCTTCTTCCATGATATACTATAAAGTTTGGCAGGCCTACATTGCTTGGTGCGAGTCCAAGAGTCCCCTTGCCGCACTTTCGATATCTCTAGGATTCTGGAGTTTTTACAACACGGCTTAGACTTGGGTCTCCAGCTGAGCACCCTCAAGGGCCAGGTCTCGGCCTTAGCCATCTTATTCTAAGTATACAGCATGTCCTGTTCCACTTTAATCCTTACACTTGGGTTATACCGCCACAAGGCGGCGCAGCTGGACTGCAGAGAAGGACTTGTGGCCACTCCCGGCCCTATAAAAGACCAGGGACCTCCCACATATCCCTAGAGTTTTTCTGCAGTCTGGACTGTGAAGATAGAAGATGGCTTTCTACTGCGCAGGGAGTGGGCTTCTCAGCCTAGGGCCCTGCAAGCCTATTCCCACCCGTTCTGGACCCACTGCCTCCCAGCCTTGGCTGTCGGTTCGGGTGAAGGTAGGACAGCACTGGGGTCAGGTGCTGAAGGAGCGCTGCTCCGGGCCGCAAGACCCTGTACCAAAGGGTGGCCGGCGACAGGCTTGTTATATGGTGAGCCTTCATTGGGATGTCCCAGCCCCTAACCCTGGGCCTTGTCCCTCTCCCTCCCTCCTTCCCTCCTCTGGTGTTTGTGTGGGGCCCCTTATGCTACGGCCAGCGCGGCTGGCAAGGGGTGCCCAGGGGGGTTAGTGATGGTGTCTTTTATTACTTGTCTTTTACTACGCGCGGACCGTTGTACGGAGCTCCGTGGTGGTTGACGCTATGTAATGTTGACTGTTAAAATGGCGCCGGCGCATCACGTGATCACTTTTTCACGCTCTTCGGAGGGGCGGGAACCGCGGTTTGACGCGTTTTGCGTCACATACTCACGGTCCGCCCCTCTAGGTACTGCCGTCGGCACCATTTTGGGGTCTCGTCCCTGCGGTGCTGCGAAGCGGTCTGACTGTATGCTGATCGCTGGTGATCTGTCCTTTTGGCCCGTGAGTCTCTTACGGGGTTTCTTTCTGTATATGGATGCGCTTGTTGTGCTGGGGATACTTATTCTACGTTTTGTTGTCTTGCAGGCGGGTCACTTGACTGTGGCTCTCCCGGCCCTGCCCCTTACCAATCTCCCACCTTCCCTAGCGGGCTTTAGGGGGCATCCCAAACAGGGTGGCTATCGCTAGCTGTGTCCCTGTTCTGGCTATTGAGCCTGTACTCATAATCACCATATGGAGGCTTCCGGGGATAATGTGCTTGGGGTTCCTTCCGGACAAGCCCAGCTGTGTGTTGCGTGTGGGGTATCCCCTGTGAGTGATGGTGTCAAGGTATGTTTAACCATGCGCCCAGCATGTACTTGCTCTTCAGCCTGGGCCGTCGGCTAAGGGTTCCAGTGCGGCACCCCGTTCTGCTTCTCCTACCCCCCACACTTACATCTGACTCCCAGTGAGGAGCACACTAGCGGGGAGTTTCAACATGGCCTGGCATCACGGGTGGGCAGTATTGAAAAGCATCTCGCTGGTTCAGCCCCATGTAAGGCTTCTGCCAAGAAGCGCCATTTGTCTCCTCCTGTGTCCCTCTACCCTATGGAGGCTGAGGAATAATTTGCACTTTCTGGCTTTTGTCCCCTTGAGGAGGGGGAATTATTCTCTGACTCAGAGTCTTCTGAGGAGCCGCCTAGGGCTTATTGTGGTACTTCCTTTGGAGAGGACCCTTGGTCCCCAGATGACACTGACAGGTTATTGCCTCACATCTTTGAAGTGCTTTGTATTTCTCCCCCTGCCGTGGCTCTGCAGCAGCAGGGTAAGTTGTTTCTTACTGTTAAACCACGCTTGGAGTTCCCTGAGCAGAATCATTTTAATAATCTGATACTCAAGGAGTGGGAACTGCCTAGTAGGCTATCTGGGGTGCCCAAGAGTTGGGACAGGAGGTATCCTTTTCCTGCCGAGGTGGTTAAGCGTTGGTCAGGCCCTCCCGGTGGATGCGCCCGTTCTAGGGTTGTCCAACACGTTAGTCATGCATTCACGTGACACTACCACTCTGAAGGATGGTGAGGACCGGCGCATGGATCAGTTGTCCTGTCATGCTTTTGCCTGTGTGGGGACTGCGCTGTGCCCGGTCTGTGCCTCTGCCATTACGGCCATTGCTATTAGAGGGCTGCTTAAGTGTCTCTTAGATGGGGCCTCTGATAACGCGGGAAGTGAGGAGTATAGATCTCTTCTCCTGTGTGATGAATTTGTTGCATATATTCTATTCTCAGTGTGCCACACACCCCGCTTCCCCTTTAATTCTTACAATTGGGTTACTCACCGCCAGGTGACGCAGTTGCAGAGAGGAAGTCTTGTAACGAGCCCCCTTCCGGCCCATATATACCTGGTACCTCCCACTTAACACCAGTGTTTTTCTCTCTGCATGGCGACAAGACAGAAGAAAGAAGTCTCCTGCTTGCAGGTAGCCGGGGTCTTGCCCCGGCACCCCCTTTGGGTCTATTTCTGCCCAGTTTGATTGTTTGTTACCTACGTGGTTAATGGAAGCCTCCCAGCCCAGGCTGCTCACTGGGCAAATGGTAGATGGCACTATAGGTGCCTAGGAGCTTATCTCCTCCGCTCGTCCTCACGCGTGGGGCAATGCGGCTATCCGGCATGGTGATCCGGATTTGGGATGCCCCTGTCTCGAGGTTCCCCTTGGCCCCTTTCTCTCCCGTTACGGTCCCTTCTCCCTTCACTATGGGGGGGGGGGGGGTTGGGGGATGTATATATGCATGTGGTGTTTTTTACTTGTGTATTAACCATTGACAGTTTCAGGTCAGCGCCGCGGGATGCGCGCACGCGGCCTGACCTGCTAACACTTTTTATTGTGTGTACATGTGTTTTCCCCCCCACTGATCGAGGGCGTCAGGGCACCCTCTCTGTTGCAGCACCGCCATTGTGTGGGCCGCGCTGTTGGCAGTTTCAGGCATGGCCTGAACTGCCAGGGTTGTATTAGGCTCCGCTCTCGGATGCGGCCGCCATTGGCGGGCCGCGCTGTTGGCAGTTTCAGGCGCACGGCCTGAAGCTGCCAGGGTTGTACTCCCCACCCCTCCCACTAACCGAGGGCGTCGGGGCGCCCTCTCGGTATGCGGCACTGCCATTTGGCGGGCCGCACTGTTTGAATCAAGGGGGGCGGGGCCCGGATGACATGATGAGGGGGCGTGGCCTGAGCGGCTTGACTCGCAGCTCGGCCCCGCCGCACTTCCTCCTTCTAATCAGGAGTCAGGTGCGGGGGACTCAGCTGCAGGGAGTGGAATTCAGGCTCTGCGCCTGCTGGCCTTTGTTCTTCAGCCTTGTGCAGGTAAGCGGCCTCACCTGGTGTGGGGCCGTTCTGTTTATACTTGGATTGTTTTCAACTTGTTTGAAGTTATATTGGCTGGCCTCTTAAAGCGCTTTGGGGTGTTTTTTTGCAATGTGTTGGTATATGCTGCTTTCTGTATGAATGTTGTACTGCATGCTGCCCCTTTTTTTTCTGGGGATCTTACTGTTGTCTCTTTCCCCACAGATCCTGGGATCCCCTCACTGCAGTGGCTTCCTGGTTCTGTTATACCTGGCTAGTCTTATTACTCTAAATTGGGATATATAAAAAAAAAAAAAAAGGGGATAATTATAATTTAAATCCTCCCTTCCCGGGACATTAATTTAAAGGGGCATCCCAGGTGGCTTTATGCCTAAAACCCACGGTTGTTGCGAATACCATAAAATCACCATATGGGGGCTTCCGATAATACCGGAAATGGCTCTTCTGGACCATCTAGGCTGTGTGGGGGTTGTGGGACTCCGCTCCCAGGCGATGATGTTATATTATGCATTCCTTGTGCAAAGCAGAATATTGTGCATCAGTCTGTCGCTCCGGCTTCTGGCTCCTCGCAACTTCCGTCATCTCCTACCCCCCCCCCCCCCTCCCTATTCCGGACCCTGTGTGACATTGTCAAAAGTGGGGATTCGCAATCCGAGGTGTGTGCGCGATTGACCAACCTCGAGAAGATAGTTTCCACCAAGGTAGGTCAGAAGGCTACAGCGAAGCGGAAACACCTTTCTCCGGCAGCTCCTGCTTCGGAGGATGAGAGGTGCGAAGCTGTGGATTGGTCCCATTATTCCCTGGACAAGGAGGGGGAACTCCTTGTGGAGTCGGATGAGCCTGCAGACCAGCTTGAGATCGATGCTGTTGGCGATCTGGCTGCGGGGGTATCCCTTGACACCCCCTCCATTTTGGCTCAAATGTTTGAAATTTTGAATTTAGATCCGCCTGAGGCAGTCGCCCTGCCAAAGGGTTGTTTGGTGTGCCTCAGCCGCGTTTGGTGTTTCCCAGGCAACAACACTTTGAGAGGGTTGTGCTTAAGGAATGGGAACATCCCACGCGACTGGCTGGAATCCCTTCTAGTTGGGATAAGCGCTATCCTTTTCCGGTGGAATTGGTGAAGCTTTGGTCAGTTCCCCCTGACGTCGATACCTTGTCTTTCTGCTTTTTAAATCACTGGTGTTAAGTGGGAGGTACCAGGTATATATGGGCCGGAAGGGGGCTCGTTACAAGACTTCCTCTCTGCAACTGCGTCACCTGGCGGTGAGTAACCCAATCGTAAGAATTAAAGGGGAATTACTCACAAAATGGTATTTTCTGCTATGGATGATGCCATTAGAATGTGTGGTAGGACTTCTGCCCTTTTGGTGGCCATTCGCCGCTGATGGTAGCTGATAACGCTGCAAAGAAGGCCCTCACTGGGTTCCCCTTTAAGGGGCTACGGCTCTTTGGTGAACGCTTAGACCTGTTTGCCAGGGGTGGTACGCTGCCTCAACAGAGGAGGCCGTCCCGGCCCTTTCGGGGGACAGAGGAATCCCTCTCTTCCTTTCGTGCTTCTAGAACTGGACGAGGTGTGCCTCCTGCTGGGTCATGAGGAGACTACTGGGGCAGGTGTAGAGGACGTGGATGTCCTGGCCCCTCCTGGGGTTCCAAGCCCAAATCTTCTCCCAAGCCCCCTCAGGCATTAGGAGGCGCCCTCACCCATCCGGGTGGGGGACGGCTTCGGCTCTTTGCTCAGGTCTGGAGGTCACACGTAGCAGACAGGTGGACTCAGGAGGTGGTTTCCTCTGATTACAAGATAGAGTTTACAGCCTGGCCGCCCCCAAGATTCATCAGATCCCGGATAGCTCAAAACCCCTGGTCAGCTCAGGGCTTGCATCTGGCAGTCCGAAACCTTTTGGAGTTGGGGTCATCTGCCTGGTGCCTTCCAAGGAAAGGGGCAGAGGCTTTTACTCCAATCTTTTCACAGTTCACAAAAGAGATGGATCCCTCAGGCCTATCTTGGATTTAAAACGCCTCCACAAGTTTGTCAGATTCAAGCATTTTCGCATGGAGACCCTGCGCTCAGCGGTCAGTACTCTGCGTCCAGGCGATTTCATGACTTCTGTAGACATCAAGGACGCTTACCTTCATGTACCTATCTTCCCAGGGCATCAGAGATTTCTCAGGTTCGCTCTGGAGGATCAGCACTACCAGTTTGTGGCATTACCCTTCGGTATCACTTCGGCCCCCAGGGTATTCACCAAGGTGCTGGCGGGCGTACTGGCCCTGTTGAGATCTCAGGGCGTTTGCATCCTTCCTTATCTGGACGGCATTCTGATTTCATCTCAGTCTCATCCTCAGGCCGAGCTGGATACCCAGTTGGTGGTATCCACACTGGAGTTCTTTGGCTGGGTGATCAACCATCCCAAGTCATGTCTGTCCCCGTCCAGGGTGAAGTCTTTTCTGGGCATGACTCTGGATACATCTCAGGTCAAGGTTTTTCTCCCTCAGCAGAAGGTGGAGAATCTTCAAGCTCTGGCACAGTCTCTACTCCCTTGCCCTCACCCCTCCATCCGGCAGGGGATGAAGCTACTGGGCCTGATGTATCCTGCTTCGAGGCGGTGCCCTATGCTCAGTTTCACATGAGAACTCTTCAGTTACACCTCTTGTTGGTGTGGGATTGGGACCCTGCGTCTCTGGATCAGGTATTTGCTCTGCCCCCCCTGGTCAGACGGTCTCTTTCGTGGTGGCTGGACTCGAGGAACCTCCTGACGGGCAGATCCTTTCTGGCCCCTTGCTGGGAGACTGTCACCACAGATGCCAGTCTGACAGGTTTGGGGGGGCTCCTGGGAGTCCTTGAAATTCCAGGGTCTGTGGGGCCCCCAGGAGGCCCATACCCCTATCAACATTCTGGAGCTGAGGGCGGAGAGGTTGGTTCTCACACGATTTACCCCACGCCTTCGGGGTCGGGCTGTTCAGATACGCTCGGACAACCAGACAGCGGTTGCCTACATCAATCATCAGGGAGGGACCCGGAGCAAGAGGGCCCTCAAGGAAGTGTCTCTGATTCTGTCCTGGCCGGAGGAGAATGTTCCCTGCATCTCGGCAGTGTACATCACGGGGGTGGAGAATCTGGAGGATGCCCTGAGCAGGGGGACCTCATCTGGGAGAATGGTCCCTCAGCAGCACTGTGTTTCGCTCTCTGTGCCACCGCTGGGGTCAGCCGGATGTGGATCTGTTTGCGTCCCGTCACAATCACAAGCTTCCAGTCTTTGTCTCTCTGTCCCAGGATCCTCTGGCCTTGGCCATGGATGTACTAGCATTGTCTTGGGAGAGCTTTCAGCTCCTCTATGTGTTCCCTCCGTTTCCTCTGCTGGGCAGTGTGCTGCGCAAGTTAGCCCAGGAAGGGGTGCCAGCAATCCTGGTGGCCCCCTGTTGGCCAAGAAGGGTGTGGTTCGCAGACACCGTGCAGTTGGCAGTAGATTAGTATGCTCTGCCCAAGGATCTAGACCTGCTCACTCAGGGGCAGCTGTGCCACCCCAATTTACAAACGCTGGCTTTGAGGGCTTGGCTGCTGAAACCTCCATCCTGATGGAAAAGGGGTTGCCTGCTGCTGTTATTGATACCATGATCAGGGCTAGGAAAAAGTCCCTGTCCTTTATCTATTTCAGGGTCTTGCATGCTTACATTGCCTGGTGTGAGTCTAAGTCTCTTCCCTGTAGGGTGTTTTCTATTTCTAGGATTCTGGAATTCTTGCAGCATGGTTTGGATTTGGGCCTTCAACTTAGTACCCTCAAGGGACATGTTTCAGCCTTGGCTATTTTCTTCCAAAGGGCCTTTGCCAATCATCGTTTGGTTAGGACTTTTTTCCAGGGGGTTACTCATGTGCGCTCGCCACATAAGACTATGTTGCCAGTATGAGATTTGAATTTGGTTTTATCGGCCATGCAGGGTCCTCCCTTTGAGCCTCTGCATGTGGTTGCCTTGCCTATTTTGACTCTTAAGGTAGCCTTTTTAGTGGCTATCATTTCTTTTAGGCGTGTTTCTGAGTTGTCGGCGCTTTCCATTAAACCTCCTTATTTTGAGAGACACCAGGACAAGGTGGTATTTTGGTTCAAGCCAGATTTCTTGCCTAAGGTTGTGTCTGCTTTTCATCTCAATCAGGACATTGTTTTGCCTTCTCTATGTCCTAATCCTAGTAATCCTAAGGAGCAGGTCTTACACTCTCTGGATGTTGTCAGGACTTTGAAGTTCTGTTTGGTGGCTACTGAGTCTTTTAGGAAGACTGATGCTCTTTTTGTTATCCCTTCTGAACCTAGGAAGAGTTTGCCTCCGGCTAAATCCACTATCAGTAAGTGGATCTGTCAGGCGGTGGTACAGGCCTATTCTGCTAAGCGGAAGGAGCCTCCCTTCTGCCTTACTGCTCATTCCACTTGTGCTATTGGTGCCTCTTGGGCCTTCTGTTCATACTTTTTCCAAGTTTTACAAAGTTGATGTTAGGGCCTCAGCTGACGCTGCTTTTGGCCGCAAAAGTTCTGCCGGCGGCAGTGGTTTAAACTGCTTGCCGTTGTTCTTTGGGGATCCCACCCTACCTTACGAACACTGCTTTTGGATGTCCCAAGTGTAAGGATTAAAGTGGAACAGGACGTGCTGTATACTTAGAATAATACATTTCTGTGAGTACTCACCTGCAGAAATGGTATTATAAGTATACTGCACGTCCTTTTCCATCCCGCCCTTGTTTTCATTGCTCTTGGTTACCTCTGTATGGTGATTGTTCAAAAGTTATTTTTGGGTTCTTATCCTTTTTTTGATTCTCCCGGCTTCTTGTCATAACTGCTTGTCAACACTGGGGATATGTGGGAGGTCCCTGGTCTTTTATAGGGCTGGGAGTGGCCACAAGTTCTTCTCTGCAGTCCAGCTGCGGCGCCTTGTGGCGGTATAACCCAAGTGTAAGGATTAAAGTGGAACAGGACGTGCAGTATATTTATAATACCATTTCTACAGGTGAGTACTCACAGAAATGTATTTTTCCAGAGATCCATTGCCAATCATAGGCTGATCAAGATTTTTTTCCAGGGAGTCACCCATGTCCATCCACCGCGTAAGTCAGTAATACCGGTTTGGGACTTAAATTTGGTACTTTCTGCTCTTCAGGGTCCTCCCTTTGTGCGATGCTGCATTGTCTATTTTGACTCTTAAAGTGGTCTTTTTGGTAGCGATCACCTCGGTGCGTCGCGTGTCAGAGCTGGCCGCGCTTTGTATGAAGCCTCCCTACTTTGAGCGGCATAAGGATAAGGTGGTTTTTTGATTTAAACCTGATTTTTTGCCTAAGGTCGTGTCTCCATTTCACCTTAATGAGGAAGTTGTCTTACCTTCTTTGTGTACAGCACCGACTAATTCTAAGGAAAGGACCCTCCATGACTTGGATGTGGTCAGAGCCATTAAGTATTACCTGGTTGCGACTGAATCCTTCAGGAAATCGGATTTGCTCTTTGTCCTAACAGAGGGCTCTAGGAAAGGTTTGCCACCAGCCAAATCCACTCTCAGTAAGTGGATCAGACAGGTGGTGGTGCAAGCATATTCTGCCAAGGGGAAGGAACCCCCTTTTCATATTACAGCTCATTCTACTAGAGCTATTGGTGCCTCCTGGGCTTTTCAGCACCAGGCATCTGTTGAACAGGTTTGTAAGGCCGCCACTTTGACTTCACTTCATACCTTTACTAAGTTTTACAAGGTTGATGTTAGGGCCTCAGCTGATGCTGTCTTTGGCTGAAAGGTGCTTCAGGCGGTAGTGAAATTAACTACATGTTGTTCCGCACTGGGGATCCCGCCCTAATGGACACTGCTTTTGGATGTCCCACATGTCATCACTCTGGGACGACCTGGACTGGATATAGGAAAAAATAAAATTCTGTGAAACTCACCTGTAGAATTGTTTTTGAGTATATCCAGTCCAGGTCGTCCCACCCCACCCTTTGTTCATTATCTCAGTTTGCCTGTTATGGTGATTACCGTTTGTATTCTTGGACTTGTCCTTAAAGTTCTTTGTTGGAGAGAGTACAAACTGAAGCTGTGATGTGAAGTAACATGGTTTCTTGGCCTCCCGGCCTGTCTCTTCTTACTGCTTTTTAACCACTGGGAAATGATAGAGAGACACCTGCTTTTATTGGGGGCCGGGAGGAGCGTCATCTTTTGATCTTGCAGTCGAGCGCCCCCTGGGGGCGGAATACCCACATGTCATCACTCTGGGATGACCTGGACTGGGTATACTCAAAATCAATTCTACAGGTGAGTTTCACAGAATTGTATTTTTGTCCATGTTCAGTGTAAGAGAGTGCGATGTCATGAAGGAGATGGCTGTTAAACAGTCAGGAAGGCGAGAAAGGAGTGAAGAGAGATTTGGGCCAGAGAGGTAGATCTGAGTGTCATCTGCATAAAAGTGATATTGGAAGCCTAGAGAGGTTACGTTTTCCGAGAAGTGTACATTGAAAAAAGTAGGGGTCCTAGGACTGATCCTTGTAGTGCACCAACAGACAGAGGTCGGGAGAGGAAATGGTGTTTGAGTAAGATACACTAAATGTGCGACGAGAGAGATAGGAGGAGAGCCAAGAGAGTGTGAGACCTTGGATTCCAAAAGAAGAAAGAATATTGAGAAGCAGAGCATGGTCGACTCTGTCAAAAGCAGAGGATAGGCCGAGAAGAATGAGAGCAGAGTAGTGGCCTTTTGATTTGGCAGTCAGTAGATCATTGGTGACTTTGGTGAGTGCAGTTTTGGTGGAGTGACATGAGCGGAAAGCAGAGTGGAGGGGATCTAGGAGGGAGTTTGTAGACAGATAGTTCTGTGTGGACATGCTGTTCAAGAAGCTTGGATGAAAAAGGGAGCAGAGAGATCCGGCGGTAACTGGGGAGGGCAGAGGGGTCCAGAGAGGGTTTTTTGATCAGTGGAGTTATAACAGCATTCTTATAGGCAGAATGAAAGGTACCAGTGGAGAGGGAGAGGTTGAATTAACAGATTAGGGCTGGAATGACAGAAGGAGACATTTGAGGGATAAGGTGGGATGGAATGGGATCAAGGGAGCAGGTGGTCAGGTTGGCCTTTGAGACCAGAGAGGGGAGACCTTGTGCAGTTAACCGTGTGAAATGAGTTAATGAGTGGGGCAGGGGCAAGTTGGTAGGGGAGAAGTGTTTTGAGGGGTGAAGCCGCTTCAAATCATGTCAATTTTATCTTTAAAGTATGTGGCAAATTGCTCAGCTGTTAGCTGTGAGAATGGAGGAGGTGGCGGTGGGCGGAATAGGGAGTTGAAAGTGTTAAATAGCCGTTTTGGATTCCGTGCCTGTGCTGAGTGATGTGAAATATTCCTGTTTAGTATATGAAAGCGCAGTCCTGAGTTCCTAAAGGGCATTTTTATATAACAGTAAGTCTGCTTTGGTTTTGGATTTCCTCCATTGTCGTTCAGCAACTCAAGAATGCTGTTTAAATGTTGCAGTGTTAGCATAAAGCCAAGGTTGTCTTTTTTTGGCCTGAGGGCAGCTGTAGTTAAGGGGAGCAACAGAGTCAAGGGCAGCAGTTAGTGTGTTATGGTAGTATGAAGCTGCAATGTCTACATTGGTGAATGAGGGCAGGGTGTGAAGGGTATGTAAAGCATTGGAGAGAGGTTGAAGGTCTAGGTTTCTGAGGTTCCTGTGCAGAATAGCAGGTTTGTGTGCAGTGGGGGGTAGTGGTAAGGGGAGAGAGTGTTAATGTTAGTAGGTTGTGATCAGAGAGGGAAAGTGGGGATGAGGACAGACTGGATACAGAGCAGAGGTGAGTAAAGAGTAGGTTACGTGTATGTCCATCTTTGTGCGTGGGGCTAGTAGACCATTGTTTGGGGCCAAAGGAGGTGGTTAGGGATAGTAGTTTGGTGGTTGCAGGGTTGTTGGTGTCAACGGGTATGTTGAAGTCCCCCATGATTATAGTCGGGATGTCAGAGGACAAGTGGAGAAGCCAAGTGGAGAAGTGGTCCAGATAGAGTTGCACTTAGATTAAATATATGACATATCACTGTCTGAGAAAAATGATAAGGATGAGGACGATGATGAGGACTGCTGGAGAGGACAAGTGAACTGGATCAGGGTGACAAAGTAGGTGATGATGACATTAGAAGAGGGGGGCAGCTATAAAGTGTGGAGCCGACAGAAAGATCAAACCCTGAAGATCTATTTTTACTGTGGTCAGCTTGGAAGCTGGTGCCACCACTGCACCAAGGGCGTACTCAGATGGTGGTCTCTCTTCTCCCTTCTTTACTTTTCTGCACAACAAAAGCAGGACAGTGTGCAAGCTCTCTAAGCAGATAAACACCTATGGCTACTCTGGCTAAAAGAAACAATTCCTTAATCACTTGTTAAAATGATCTGTTTGCTTGCAAAAAGGGATAATTTTTAAATGATACTTCGTCATTTTTACCTAAATGTCTAAAGAACATCTTGTTGCTCCCGAGAAGTGATATTTTGGGAGTTTTTGGAAGGCTAAGCCATTTCTTTCTTAGAATTAAATGCCCAAACTTCTGGCTACTCCCAAAAATGGATAATGTTTGGAAGAGTATAAGAAGCCATTACAGATTTCTCCTTTATCAATTATAAAGTGTGTGAATTCAAAAAGACTTGTCGGAAGACTAAGCCTTGTTTAGCATCAAGTACCCAAACCTCAAGCTGTACCCAAAAAGGTATCATTTTTCTACTGCTTGTAAAGGTACGGTAACTTCTGATACAAGCACCTATAAAACTGCCCCCAAAAGAAATAATTTAAGTTCTGTAAAAAGCATAAAATCCTGATTACCTGTAGCCATATATATGGTATGTTGCCTCCACTTTGACAGATAAGGTTGCCTTCTAGACACATGTTTTTATTGAAACTGGAGCAATTGCAATTTGTGACAAATGCAGTCAGACCCAGTTGAATCTGGACACAATTTTATATCTAAATTAATAAGGGACGACAGTGAGTTCTGCTGTTCCGTTGTCCCCAGCAGCTCCTCATAACTTACAGGCAAAACCTTGCCCTGTATTTGTCACTATTTATATGAATTGTAGTGATATTTAGCATCATCTTCAAAATTTGCTGCACTACTTTTTTTTCCATTCATCACCATAGTAAATTAAAAAGGAATAAGATATTTGTGAACTAGTAACTTTATCCCATTACTTTTGCCTGTGCTAATGGGTTGTTGTTAAAGTCATTCAACATACTAACAAATAAAAATGCTATACTCGCAGTTAACTCTTCTCCGTGCAACACCCTATCGCCTGCCCTGCACCATCCGAGTAGTGTTGCATTGGAGAAGAGCGGTGTGGTGATGGCAGCGGCTTGGTGCCACAGGACATGGACCAGGTGAGCTGGTAAGCGGAACAGCGATGCCTGTTGGATTACTTTCTTTTTATTTGCTGCTTTAATTATTTATCCATTTTCAAACCTGGGACCTCTGCAGTAGCAGGCTGCAGCCTTGTCCGATATTCTGTTGCAGCAGCCCAGTTCTCCATCACTATCTTTACGTCAATCTATTTTCAGCCTTCTGTCTATCATTTGCTGTCTGTCTGTCCCACCCTCTCTGATTTCCCAGAAGCCTCCTGGCTATAACATATGTTCCTGACCATGAGATATTGCTGTGGCATTCTTTGTGAATCCCTGTAAATGGTTGATGCAAATTGTCCTGTTACCAGTTTATGTGTCACCCTCCAGAGAGATACTTACACAGCAGCTGTCTGTTAATGCATGAAGATTCTGTGTCTAGATTGAGTTTTTGGTGCCCTGTATATTCTTGGATTGCATCCCCACTCCTGCTCCCAGATTGTGTTTATACTACCATCAGAATTGTCACTCATTGTAAGGGTTGTTCTCATTAAACCTGTTCCTATTCCAATCAACAATTTCCACCCTGGTCTCCCAATTTTTGTAGTCTGTACTTTCACAAGTAATTATCATGTTTTTTTCTGGGATGTCCACTTGTTACCTCATTCAGCCTTGTTTTAAACCCAAAAGGGTCCCTGCAGATCCTTACGCACATTCTCCAATCTACTGTGTACAAATCCATTTTTTATTTTAAAATCTTGATCAGCAATTTTTGCTGCATTTCTAGCATTCAGCTTGCCACTTGCTGTTTTCCAGGAAACTAGATACTTTAGCACACAGGAGGTTAATACTATCAGGGCATAACCTGGGCTACTTTTTGTGTAGGCTAAGTTTTAGAGCTCATTGCTTGCATGCCCCCCACCAAATTGTTTGGCAATGACTACTGTCTATGAAGGATTTAAAACAAATGTAAGAACATTAACTTTTGTTCTTTAATAATTACCCCTCCTAGCCAATCTTGTTTCCCCTATTGTTCTCTTTCAAGTTTATATTCATATAATATAGTACTTTTTGTTGTTTGCTTTGAGATCTCTAGCAATTCGTTTTTTTAGTATCCATATTTGCTTACTTGATTTCAGTTTGCAATTCTTATTATTTTACTTACCCTTTAACTTCAGTTTCTAGACCCTTAGCGCCAATCATATTTTCTTGCATTGTTCCTAGATGTTTTATTAGCAATAGAGAATGATATATTCTAAGTGTGCCATACACTCCACTTCGATCTTCATGACATGTGGGTAGTCTCCAGTAGAGGGCGAACTTGTGCAGAGATGAATATGCAAAAAAGAAAACCCCTCCCTGTCCATATATACCTGGGACCTCCCACCAATTTCCCAGTTCCTTCTCTGCAGGGAAGGCGACAAGACAGAAGATGAAGACTTCTTTACTTACAGGTAAGCCGGGCCCGCGCCCGGCCGTTTATTGGCCCTATTGCTGCCAGGACCCTTTCTAAATTGCCCCTATTTGAGCCTCCCAGCTTAGGCTGCGGGTCCTGGTGAGGGTAGGCAGTACCCTATGGGTGCGGAAGGAGCACTGCTCCACCGTGAGACCTCACTATGGGGTAGGCGGTTATCCAGGTTTTGGTGATCCTGGTGTGGGATGCCCCGTCCCTCTAGGCTTATGGCCGGATTCTGGCAGGGTTCCCCCCCTTCTGGGTCCCTTACTCGCCTCCAGGGGGGGAGGGGGGTTGCCTGGCCTGGCCGTTAATTCGGTTTCGTTCTCCCATGCCCCTGTGTGTGTGGGTGTGTGAGTTTCACTGTGCGTGTGAGTGTGTTTTTTACTTCTGGAGCCATGTCTGGTGCTGTGTTTTAGCCTGGGGGAGCTTCTTCCCCTCAGGCTGTGTTCAGGGAGGGTGGGCGGGGCCGGGCTCTCGGAGCGGCTGTGGTAGCCCCACCCCCTTCTTTGGCGCAATTCTGTGGCTCATTCCTAGGGGATCCGCATTGCTGGGACGGGGGGCTTGGCCTGGCAAGTGCGCGTTCTGCGCTGTTCCGCCCTCCCCCTTCTCTTCCTCTTTCTGCATGAGGCACTTCTTGGGGGCCATTTTGATGCTGGTGCTGAGCTGCGCTCCTGGTGGTAAGGGCCGGATGGCCACTTCCTTAGCTTATGGGATATATATATATATTTATATACATATACAATTAGGTATGTGTTATTGCTTTATATATGTAGGATTGCACTTATGCTGCCTGTTTGTGTGTTACAGATTGCATTGTATATGTGCATATTAACGGGCTCCTCCTGGTCCTGGGGTCCCTAGTGTAAATTTGTTCACCTCAAATCCTCCCACCGGGACTTTTAGGGGGCATCCCGGGTTGCTTAGGCGTAAATTCCCTGCGGTCTTGCCACTGACCACAAAAATTCACCATATGGAGGCTCCGCAGGATACTGAGCTCGGGCTCCCTCTGGGACAATCCGGGCCATGTGTGGGGTGTGGGGTATCCCTTACGGGGGAGAATTTGCTGATCTGTATACCATGCACACAAAAGGCCATAACGCGGCAGTCTGGTACCCAGCCTTCTGGGTCGGCTCCTCCCGCTTCATCGCCTTCCCCTCTCCACCTTATCCGTACCCCAAGTGACCCCAGCGGGTAGTTGCACTCTGATGTTTGGGGCTAGGTTGGCCAGCATCGAGAAAATTATTGCTAGCTCGGTGGGCAAGAAGGCCCAGGCTAAAAAGAGACATTTGTCGTTGGCCCAGCCCTTGTGGGATGTTGACGACGATTCTGTTGATTTTTCAGATTATTCTCTGTTAGAGGAGGGGGAATTGTATCGGGAAACAGAGGCTGACTATGTTCAGTCTGGGGATGCCAATGTCGGGCAGGCGCTGAGGGATGCCGTAAATACGGCCACTGTTTGTCACATCTATTGGAGGTGTTGGATATTGAACCGCCTGAGGCGCCCCCTCTCAAGAAGGGGGAATATTTTGGGGTCCGCAAGCCCCGTCTGGAATTCCCTACCCAGGGTCACTTTGATGCGCTGATCCTTAGAGAATGGGAGAGGCGCAGTCGGCTTCCTGGTGTTCCTCAGGGATGGGATAAGAAGTATCCTTTTCCGGTGGAGGCGGTTAAGCGCTGGTCTTCTCCTCCCGAGGTCGACGCGCCAGTTTTAGGTTTGACCAACTCTTCTGTGCTGAACACCCCTGACGCCACTTCCCTTAAGGATGGCGAGGATAAGCGCCTTGATCAGATGGCGTGCCACGCATTTGCCAGCGTGGGCTCGGCGCTGCGGCCTGTTAGTGCAACTGCCCTGGTGTCGCTTGCTACCATGTCTCTTATCAGGGACTGGCTGAAAAACGCTCAGTTTGATCCAACTTGCGCTGAGTTCGCTATCTTTAAGAGATGCGAATTGTTCATGGATTTTGTCATGGCTGCAATGGAAGATTCTATTGTCGTGTGTAGTTGGACTGGCTATGCGCAGATTGGTCTGGCTCCGCCAGTGGACAGCGGACGTTGGGGCCAAGAAGTCGCTCACAGCTCTTCCCTTCTTGGGTACGCGGCTGTTTGGAGATAAATTGGATGCTGTTGCTAAAGGACGTAAGTTACCTCAGCGGAGGAAACAGCGTCGCCCCTTTCGGGGGGCTGGCTCGGTCACTCCTTCCTTTCGAGGGTCCAGAGCGGCTAGGGGTTTGGCCTTCTCGGGTGTCAGGGGCTCGTCCTGGAACAGAGGCAGAGGTCGGGCACGTCCCGCGGCTGCCTGGGGTTCCAAGCCCAAGCCTGCCGTTAAACCGGCTCAGCAATGAAGGGGCGCCCTCACTCGCCAGGGTGGGGGGACTGCTGCGGCTCTTCTTCCAGGTCTGGGCCCAGGAGGTTACAGACAATTGGATCTTGGATGTGGTCTCCTCCGGGTACAAACTGGAGTTTGAGTACTGGCCACCCCCAAGATTCTTCAGGTCTCGGGTGCCCTCGGACCCTCAGGCTGCACAGGGGCTCCTGTTAGCAGTGAAAAACCTTCTGGGCATGGGAGTTATATGCCCGGTGCCTCCGTCGGAGAGAGGCAGGGGTTACTACTCCAACTTTTTCACGGTTCCCAAAAAGGAGGGTTCGGTGAGACCCATTCTAGATCTCAAGGTTCTCAACAGGTTTAGTTCTGCATGGAGACTCTACGCTCGGCTATCAATTCCCTTCACCAAGGGGATTTTATGACATCCATAGACATCAAGGATGCGTATCTGCATGTTTTCTGCCCGATTTTTCAGGCACATCAGAGATTCCTCCGGTTTGCAGTGGAGGATCAACATTATCAGTTTGTAGCTCTTCCCTTCGGTCTGACCTCGGCGCCGAGGGTCTTCACCAAGGTCTTGGCGGGAATAATGGCTCTGCTCAGAGCTCAGGGCATTCGCATTGTGCCTTATCTGGACAACCTGTTGATCTCAGCTTCTTCCCTCTGTCAGGCGGAGCGGGACACCCACCAGGTGGTGTCGACCCTGGAGAGGTTCGGGTGGGTGATCAACCGCACCAACTCTTCTCTCTCCCCGTCGCGTGTGATTTCATTTCTGGGCATGAATCTGGATACCATTCTGGCCAGAGTGTTTCTGCCCCAGACCAAGGTGCAGGGGATTCAGGGTCTGATCCGCTTTCTTCTGGCCAATCCTTGTCCCTCTATCCGACAGGAGATGAAACTGGTGGGCTTGATGGTCTCCTCCTTCGAGGAGGTACCGTTTTCACAGTTTCACATGAGATCTCTTCAACTTTACCTATTGACGCATTAGGAAAGGTGTCCGCAGTCATTGGATCAACTTTTCAGGATGTCTCCCAGGGTTCGGCAGTCCCTTCGGTGGTGGCTGGAATCGAGCAACCTGTTGAAGGGCAGATCCTTTCTGGTCCCTTGTTGGGAGACGGTTACCACGGATGCCAGTCTGTCGGGCTGGGGAGGTTATTGGAAAAGTTAGCAGTTCAGCAGGGTGTGGGGTCCTCAGGAGGCTCACACCCCCATCAATGTCTCGGAGCTCAGAGCCATCCGACTGGTTTTTGCTCGGCTGACCTCACATTTACAGGGTCTACTGGTTCAGGTTTGTTCAGACAACCGAACGGTGGTAGCTTACATCAATCACCAAGGAGGGACTCGCAGCAGGAGTGCCCTCAGGGAAGTCTCTCTGATCCCGCACTGGGCGGAGAGAGCAATGTTCCTTGCATTTCGGCAGTCTACATTCGGGGAGTGGAGAACACGGAGGCGGATTCCCTGAGCAGGAGATCCTCTCGCCAAGGAGAGTGGTCTTTCAACCCCCGAGGTTTTTCTGGATCTTTGCCGCAAGTGGGGGACTCCGGAGGTGGATCTCTTTGCCTCGAGGCACAATCACAAACTTCCGGCCTTTGTGTCTCTTTCTCAGGATCCTCTGTCTCTGGCAGTGGATGCCTTGTCACTGGCTTGGAAGGATCTGGGTTTTCTGTACCTGTTTCTGCCCTTCTCCATGCTGGGCAAGGTAGTTCGCAGACTGGTTCTAGATCAGTACCGGCTTCCCTTGTAGCCGGATCTGCTATCTCAGGGTCATCTACTTTACCCCAATTCCAAACGCTGGCTTTGACGGCTTGGCTGCTGAAACCTTCATCTTGAAAGAGGAAGGTTTGTCTGAGGCTGTTGTTCAGACCTTGATTAGGGCTAGGAAGCGGTCCTCTTCTGGCATTTACTATAGGACTTGGAGGTCCTATATTGATTGGTGTGAGGTTAGGGCCTTGCCTAACCGATACCCAGGATTTTGGAGTTTCTTCAGCATAATCTGGATCTTAGGTTCCAGTTTAGTACATTGAAAGGACAGGTTTCTGCTCTGTCTGTTTTCTTCCAGAGGTCTTTTGCCTTACACCCGCTGGTTAAGACCTTTTTCCAAGGGGTCGTGCATGTGCGGCCCCCTCGGAAGGCTGTGGTTCCCGTTTGGGATTTGAATTTGGTTCTTTCGGCTCTCCAGGGTCCTCCTTTTGAGCCATTACAGGATATTGCTCTTTCGGTTCTCACTCAGAAGGTTGCTTTCTTGGTGGCTATTACCTCTGTTCATAAACCACAAACGTGAGTCTGCCAGCACAGGCTCAAATGGGTGCTTATAGAAATGAGGCCGCACAACCAATAGATAAAATTAAAACAAAATATTTAATGTCACAAGGAGTACCAAAAACACATATACATACAAAGACAAAATTTAAAAAACATGAAAAGACAATGCCCTCCGGTGGCCAAACCCTGATACTGACTCTAAATAATAAGTATATATGAACTGCCTGCCTAATAGGAATAATGATGCTGTTTGGGGCTATTTATTATAAACAATCAATGGTGAGATATATAAATCTACTATTCAAACACATGATAAAAGCAGTAAAACTACACAATTATACATAGACCAATTTGTATAACGAGATTAACAAAGTGCAAAGTGCTAAGTGATTATGTGCAAAAATATGCTCAGAAATAACCAAATATATATTAAACCCTACTAAATGTTCAATGATGACAAGTGCAAAAAGACATTCCAATATAAAACAAGACTACTCTAATCCCCATCAGCTGTATATACAGGTTTTTAGAAAGGAGTAAAAGCAAAAAGCAGGCATAAAGTAAGAGATATAAATATCACCGTGATAAAGATGAGTCCCAGGTGCCACCGGAGAAGCGCAAGCACCTACGCGTTACGTGGCCCCGCCCACTTCCTCAGGATGCTGTAGATGTTCGTGTGTGTCACTCCTCCTTAAATAGCACATGGCATGGTAATCAGCTGTTATTAGCTGCATGTACCATGGCCCTACAGTCCCACACAAATTTTGCTTTTTTCAAATTCACTGTTTTTGTAATTTATTGACACATCACAATTCAACATTTGCAGACTGGCTTAACTGTTAATACGAAGGGGGCTGTGTATAAAAAAAGTGCTTTCATTTGCTAAACCTTTTACTAATTAAGAATGTAAATACATTCAGTCCACGGTTAGGCTATAATTTGATGCTTAACCCTTTAACTGCCAGCCTACCTTGAGATTTTGTCACCCTTTGTTGCCAGATTATTTTGCCCTATTTTGCGCTCCCCATGTTCAACTGTGATTTTTGAAGGGATTTCCAGGGATTTCCCAGGAAAGTGATATATTGTTTTTTTTCAGCGGAGCCTGGGCTTTAACATGAAATGTCTTGTTTGTCATTTTCTAAGTGTATTCTCAATATTTTTGGGTGAAAATTGTGCAAAAAAATAAAAAAAAAACTATTTTTTACAATTTGTAGTGTTTTTTTGTAAAAAAAAATGTAAGTTTGTCAATAAAATCTTATTGCGTGTGAAACCCCAATTTCTCCCGGTTACAGCGGTACCACATATGTATAGGTAGACACCCTTTCCTGCCCAGGAGACTCCCCCAAATTGAAACAACGCTTTAGGGGATTTTCAGATAAAATACAACTATGCTATGCAATATGCGCACCTTGCAGTTTTTCAAGAAAAACAACCCTTTACATTTGAAATACCCCCAACAAACTATATATTCTCTGGAAGTACACACCTCAGGCTTTCTAGGCGTACCAGGCTTGTTGATGTGGCCATAGTTTTCTGAAAGTAATCCCTCAGTGGATTCTTTGGTTGCAAAGAGTTTCCCTAAAAAAAGGATAAAAAAGCAGAATCAAAGCCACATTTTCCTAAAAAAACCTATATGCAAACCAGAAAAAAACAGAAAATCTGAAAAAGCAACATCCCCTGAACAGAACGATACCCAACATGCATAGGTTCTGTCAAGGAAAGAGTTGCCAAACACACCAAAGTAAAGCATGCGCATAGCGGTAGTTTTACTTCAGATTTTCAGCTCTGCAGACAAATTGCGCACCTTGTGCTTTTTCTACCAAAACAACCCTTTACATTTGGAATATCCCCCATAAACCATATATTCCCTGAAAGTACACATGTTAAGCTTTCTAAGCGTACCCAGCTTGTTGTAGTGGGCTCATCTTTCTGGAAGTAATATCTCGAAGAATTCTTAGGTTGCACAGGGTTTCCCTAAAAATGAATAAAAAAGCAGAATCAAAACCACATTTTCCTAAAAAAACCTATATGCAAACCAGAAAAAAACAGAAAATCTGAAAAAGCAACATCCCCTGAACAGAACGATACCCAACATGCATAGGTTCTGTCAAGGAAAGAGTTGCCAAACACCCCAAAGTAAAGCATGCGCATAGCGGTAGTTTTACTTCAGATTTTCAGCTCTGCAGACAAAGTGCGCACCTTGTGCTTTTTCTACCAAAACAACCCTTTACATTTGGAATATCCCCCATAAACTATATATTCCCTGAAAGTACACATGTTAAGCTTTCTAAGCGTACCCAGCTTGTTGTAGTGGGCTCATCTTTCTGGAAGTAATATCTCGAAGAATTCTTAGGTTGCACAGGGTTTCCCTAAAAATGAATAAAAAAGCAGAATCAAAACCACATTTTCCTAAAAAAAACCTATATGCAAATAAGAAAAAACAAGCTAAATCTGAAAGCGCAAGGTCCCCCGAGCAGAACAATACCCAACATGCATAGGTACCTGTAACCTTTTGACTGCCAGTCTACTTGAGATTTTGTCACCCTCTCCTGACAGGATATTTTTCACCATTTTGCGTGATGTTTAACTGTGATTTTTGCAGGAATTTCCAAGAAAATTGCATATTTTCTTTTTGTGGCAGAGTTTAGGCTTTAACATGAAATGTCTTGTTTGTATTTTTTCTACTTTTTTAAATATTTTTAAAAAAATTAAAAAATTAAAAAATAAAAAAAAATATATTTTTTAAATTGTCTCCTTTTATTTTAAACAAAAACATTTATTTTATTAAAGAAAACCATATTGCATGTGAAAGCCCCATTTCTCCCGATTACAATGATACCACATATGCATCGGTAGCCCCCCGTTCCTGTCCAGGTGATCCCATAAACTGAAAAGAGCACTTTATAACATTTACAAATAAAATACAACTACTATCCACATAATAAAGGGTTAAATAAAAAAAAAAATTGGTGTGGGGTCCCCCTTCACGGGGGGGGGGGGGGTCCACCATTTCTTGGGGGAATTTTAAGGTTTTTTTGGGAGGCAGGTAATGTGGGGTCTCTGGGTTAATGGCAAGCCACCCGCTAGCGCAGGTGACTTGCCAGACCCCCGAGCCCTGTGAACTGGTATAAGGGGTCACATGGACCCCTTACCAGTTCACAAAGGGTTAAAAGTAAAAAAAACACACAGACACACTTATTTAAAAATATTTTTATTAAAAAAAAATAAATGTTTTTTAATATTTTTTTTTAATACTTACCTCCGATCCATCCATGTGTCCCACGCTGATCACTTAGGCTTCTGCTCTCCTGCTGCTGCTGGAAGCCTTTTATACCTACTGGGTTACAGGTAAGAAAGGGTTAATTTAAAAAAAAAAATGACATAGGGTCCCCCCTCGAAGGGAGGGGGACCCCATTTTTTTTTTGGATTTTTAAGGGTTAAAACCCTTAAAAATCCAAAAAAAAAATGGCGTGAGGTCCCCCCTACCCAGCGTAACCAGCCTGTGACCAGCTATGGGGGCTTGTAGAACAGGGCGCAGGGGCCAGCTTTAGTGGCCCCTGGCCCTGCGGCTACAAGCAGCCATAGCCTAGGGCCACGGCTCTTCTGCCCCCCCCCTGGGCTTTGGGGAGGCAGGTAATTTGGGGGGCCAGGGGTTAATGGCAAGCCACCCGCTAGCGCAGGTGACTTGCCAGACCCCCGAGCCCTGTGAACTGGTATAAGGGGTCACATGGACCCCTTACCAGTTCACAAAGGGTTAAAAGTAAAAAAAACACACAGACACACTTATTTAAAAATATTTTTATTAAAAAAAAATAAATGTTTTTTAATATTTTTTTTTAATACTTACCTCCGATCCATCCATGTGTCCCACGCTGATCACTTAGGCTTCTGCTCTCCTGCTGCTGCTGGAAGCCTTTTATACCTACTGGGTTACAGGTAAGAAAGGGTTAATTTAAAAAAAAAAATGACATAGGGTCCCCCCTCGAAGGGAGGGGGACCCCATTTTTTTTTTGGATTTTTAAGGGTTAAAACCCTTAAAAATCCAAAAAAAAAATGGCGTGAGGTCCCCCCTACCCAGCGTAACCAGCCTGTGACCAGCTATGGGGGCTTGTAGAACAGGGCGCAGGGGCCAGCTTTAGTGGCCCCTGGCCCTGCGGCTACAAGCAGCCATAGCCTAGGGCCACGGCTCTTCTGCCCCCCCCTGGGCTTTGGGGAGGCAGGTAATTTGGGGGGCCAGGGGTTAATGGCAAGCCACCCGCTAGCGCAGGTGACTTGCCAGACCCCCGAGCCCTGTGAACTGGTATAAGGGGTCACATGGACCCCTTACCAGTTCACAAAGGGTTAAAGTAAAAAAAAAGACAAGACACTTTTTTTTTAAAAGACTTTATAAAAAAAAAAAAACTTTTTTTACTTTACTCACCTCCGATCTTCATTTCCTGTGTCCCGCGGCGATCTGCTGTCAGTGACGGCTGGGCAGAGGAGGGGGGAGGCAGGCGATCGGAGGATCGCCTACCTCCCTCCTCCTCCGTCCAGCCGTCACCGGCATCTGAAGGCTGAACTGCCGGGTGCCCGATGACACCCGGCGGTGACGTCATCGGCCCCGCCCCCGGAGGGGCGGGGCCAGAATCCAAGATGGCGGCCGCCATCGAAGGAGGTAAAGGGAGGAGGGCTGTTATGCCCTCCTCCAGAAGACGGAAGACCCGGGGGGGGTGATCGGAGCCCCCCCCCATGAAGAGGAGAGGCGGCGGGAGCGGAGGTGAGTAAATGTCATTTTTTTTTTTTTTTTTTTTTGCAGGCAAATGCCGGCGGCTGCTGAAACGGGGGGGGGCACCCTATTCCGGGCCCTCCCCTGCAGCCGGAGGACCCCCAATCGCCGATCGGAGCCCCTCTGGCTGAAGAGGAGACCCGGATGAATCAAACAAGGGGTCAGGTAAGTGATATTTTTTTATACTTTTTATTTTATTTATGGGGAAAGTCAGGCACGTAAATTTTACGTGGCTGGCGTTTAACGGTTGGAGAGGCAGCCACGTAAAATTTACGTGGCTGGCAATAGAAGGGTTAAAGGGACTGGCCCAGAAAAATGGAAATAACATAACTCAGAAGTTTACCTCTTTATATCTGCCCACTCCCTTCCTGTAACCTTGAATCAGTATCTAAAAGCAGAAACTTGACCAATCATAGGGCTTGACTAATGGTCTATAACTCTGTCCCATGTGGCTGCCTGTGTATTGCAGCATTGTAATTTGGTGTGAAAGTATTCTGATATAAACCTATGTTGCCTGGTATTGTACTGGAGGGTGGCCATGCCCACTGGCTGGGAATTTCAAAAATGAATGAAAACTTCATAATATGTTTTCTCTGCTTTGGGTCTTCATTTTGAAAAAAAAGAAATGAGGAGCATTTAGTGCTTTTGGGCTATGTGAGTATAGGGCATATGTAGTTGATTGGAAAATCCCTTTAAATGGCAATAATGTGTATATGTGTATAATGTGTCAATGTGTATATATATATATATATATATATATATATATATATATATATATATATATATATATATTATTGATGTGTTGTGTCTGTGTGCATTTTATAATTAGACATACTAAAATGTGTATATTTAATTCATTTTAATATATATATGTGTCTTCTATTTTATCTTCAGGAGCCAAAATGTAAGGATGCAAATGATTGCAGTGATAGCGGCATTGATGGATTGACAGCGGAGACGAGTTCTCCTTTACATCTCTCCAGCACAATGTGGTCTGGTGGGTCAGGCCAGTTGCCATCACAGAAGAATAATCAGACAAGTGCAATTACCAGTGATGCACTGAGGCAGAACATCTATGAAAATTTTATGAAAGAGTTAGAGTTAGAAAAAAATAATACTGAAGAAACAGGTACTTTGACTGAATCAGAAGAATCAAGTAATGACTCTCTTAGTTCACTGGAACAACTTGATCTGTTGTTTGAAAAGGAACAAGGAGTTGTTCGCAAAGCAGGCTGGCTCTTTTTCAAACCTCTAATTACACTTCAGAAGGAGAAAAAACTGGAGCTGGTGAACCGCAGAAAATGGAAACAATATTGGGTTACGCTTAAAGGTATGACATAGTAACACCCGCAATAAAATTTACTTTCCCCAATTCCATGGACAGTAAAACATGCATGCTATATATTTAGGAAAAACACTGGAAATTCAAACTAATTACAAATTAGTCACATACATAGTAAAAAGATCTCAGCTGAACTGACATAAACAAAAGGTCACACGCATATACTCTAAAAAAACACACAAAATATGTCCAATCCATAAACACTTAAAATGTTGCATCATCCATCATAATAATATCATACAAAAATGTGAGTATAAATATATACTATAGGTATCATTGCTATTAATCTATAAACATAAACGAATATATATATCTGTAAAAACCTGAAACAACAAGCATCACAGAGAGTACGTATGATTTAAAGTACCTGCCAGGCACACCTAACTTTCTCCTACACTTTCCCTACCCCTGGCAACATGTGTTAATAAGCCATTTCAAAGCCTCTCAAAATCTCTGTTTATATGTAAACCTTATGTATGCTAAGCAAAGCCAATTTCTTCTCTTCAGTTTCTGGGTTGTTGTTTAGCTGGAAAGGGTCATGGTACAGCTTTAAGATTCATCATGAACATTGTCTGCTGTGGCCAGAGACAGGGGTGGGACCACTGTGGCTTGCTTTGCACTAAGGGACAGAGTGGCTGTTAGATTACTTTTTGCATGGCGCTGGAGAAATGAAATTAAAAGGAGAGGCAAACTTTGGAGCCATGCTACGGCTTCTCATTGGCACTGTGGGCAGTAGAGGAGAGGCAGATGGGACAGGCATCAGGTGGCCTGCTTGCTGTCTTACTATTGCTGTTGGGCTGTTGCTACTAGTGGTAATCTCCACAATAAAGATAGTAGCATCCACCTTTCTTTGAACAATAAACATCAATCCAAAAAATTTCCATATACAGTGCAATCCATTCCACCAGCTGGCTCAGTAATTCATTGACTGAGCTCTTTGTTGCATGGCCCGGTTCACATCTTTTTTTGTACTGGGCACTGTCTGCTAGCCCCACTCCATGGTGTTTTAAGCATCACATGCTGACCTGTGGGTTTCAGCCCAAACCCTGCACCCTGTTGACAACTTGCAGTGTGTAACCGTTAGCAAACAGCTTGCTACAAGCTTCAGGGATTCTGGTGCCGAGTTTACACTGGTGCACAAGATGATCAGCCAAAAGGACATAATTCAGGGTAAGAACCTGCCCATCACAGGTATTGGAGACTGTAATGCTACCATTGCAATGTCCCACGTGTACCTGGACTGGGGTGCAGGGTGTGGCATGAGAGAGGTGGGGATGGCTGCCTCTCACCCAGCAGATGTTTTACTGGGAACAGACCTGGGCAGAATGATAGTCCATTATGTACTTGCCACAACCTCCATAGACTCTTCTCCACCACCTGCAGATCAGGTGGAGCTGCTGAAGTTTAACCTGTTGGGGAAGAACTGAAGAGGAAGAAATGTATATTGTCTACCATATATTTATCCACTGTGGGGGGACACAGGGAGTGCACAGGAGGCTGCACAAGAGAATGGGAAGAATGCTTTGGATCTAATCCTAGAGGTGGAAGCTCTGACATAGTGGCTCTGACAGTCACGCAGTCAGCATGCTTTGTTGGCAGACTTCCTACACTAAAAACTGAGGGCAGTGCTTACTGGAGGCAGGGTCAGCTGCTTCTCTAGCTGAAGATACAGAGGTCCAAAAAGATGTGACTGGAACAGGGCAAATCACACATTCACCTAACACGGGAACAGACCTCTCCAAATCTAACCTCTGCCTGGTTACTTGCCAAAATGTGGGAAAATCTGTAATGTTGTGTCATCTTTTTTTCCCAGCCCCAGTGAGGGTGATATGGAGGATGATGACCCTAGTTTGTGTTTAGGGTTTAGCCTTCAAGGTTTGTTCCACCCCCCTGGTATTACAGGCCAGTCCCTGTCTGTGTCAGATGGCAGAATCTGGGTTCCATTTCTCATAGCAGGCCCTTGCATATCCACCCATGTTCCGCTGGGCATATGTACCTGGCCATGGAACCTCCAGCGGCCACTGTCCTGGCTTCCATCTATTGGCCAGGTCTCCCCAGGCTAGGACCCTATTCTAAGTATGTCACACACCCCGCTTCAAGACATTCATTACATGTGGGTATACTGACGATCTTGCAGAGATGATATCAAAAAAATGTAAGACCCTCCCAGCCCATAAATACCTGGGACCTCCCACTCATTACCCAGTCTTCCATCTCTTTTCTCCTATTTCTGCCCTGATCCCCTTATTTTAATTACTTGCCTCCTAGCCTAGGCTGCTGATCCGGGCAAAGGTAGTTGGCACCCCTGGTGCTTAGGAGCAGTGAGACCCCATAACAAGGGGTAGGCGGCTATCTCGGATGCCCCGTCCCTTGCCCCTACCCTCGCATGGATTCCCCCTCTCTCGGATACCCTTAGGGGGGGGGGTCCATTATGGATTCCTCTCTTTATAGTGTATGTGTGTGTGTTTTGACTGTGTGTGTGTTATTCTAAGTATTCCCCCGCTTCAAGATATTCATTACCTGTGGGTAGTATGGTCCTGTAGAGGGCTTCTGCAGAGATGATTGGAGGAAAGAAAGCCCCTCCCAGTCCATAAGTACCTGGGACCTCCCACTCATTACTCAGTCTTCATCTCTGCAGACGGCGAGCAAGCAGCAGATGATATCTCCTCCTTGCACAGGGGGACTTTAAGGTAGCCGGGTCTACTCCCGGCCTATATATATTTTTATTTCCGTTCGGACTCTTTATTCCCTTTATTAATATATAGCTATTTAAATGCCTCCCAGTCTTGACTGCTGTCCGAGCGAGGGTATAACAGCACCTCAGGTGCTCAGGAGCTATGCTCCACCGCGAGACCCTATAAAGAGGGTAGGCGGTTATACCGGGTTGGTGACTCCGGTTTGGGATGCCCTGTCCAAGAGTTTAATTTTCCCCTTAAATGGCCTATTCCCCTTTTTTAGTTGTGTGGAGGCCTCTTATTCAGCTTCTGGTGTTTTTCTATGGGGGCGCCTGGAAAATAGATTTATTTGAAATGTTTGTTTAAAATGTTTACTTTTCTGGTATGAATAGTTATAATGTAAACGTGTTGCAATCTTTTTTGCTGACAGACACTGGATTTTTACCTCAGAGCTGAGGGGAGGATTTCTCCCCTCACGCTCTTCAGTAAGGGGCGGGGCCGGGCCTTCAGTATGAGGCCGCAGCCCGCGCCCTTTAGGAGTTTGGATCTGGTAGCGTGACCGAGCAGGGAGCAGCTCCGCTTGTTATGCGGGCTGCTACCGGCTCTATTATGCGCCCGGTGCCGCGGCTGCCTGCGAGTGTTAATGGAGGGGAGCTTCCCCTCACGTCTGACAGACACTGTGCTGGGTTTTTTTCCTCAGAGCTGAGACAGGTGCTGGATTTTACCTTCAGCTTATTCAGCTTCTGGTGTTTTTCTATGGGGGCGCCTGGAAAATAGATTTATTTGAAATGTTTGTTTAAAATGTTTACTTTTCTGGTATGAATAGTTATAATGTAAACTTGTTGCAATCTTTTTTGCTGACAGACACTGGATTTTACCTCAGAGCTGAGGGGAGGATTTCTCCCCTCACGCTCTTCAGTGAGGGGGCGGGGCCGGGCCTTCGGTATGAGGCCGCAGCCTGCGCCCTTTAGGAGTTTGGAGCTGCTGGGCGGAGCCTTGCAGCGCGCGATCCACGCTGGCCACGCCCCCCTGCTGCGTCTCCCGCTCTGATCTGTGTTACCTCAGGCAGAGGACACAGTGTATTGGCGCCCAAAGACTCAGTGAGTGGCCCTGCGGCCGTTGCTTATCTGTACATATTTGCATATATATATATATATATATATATATATATATATATATATATATGTATATATATAATATATATATGTATAATAGATATAGGTTTATATAGGGAGAACCTCTTACTGTCTTTTTCTATGTTTTTCAGGCTGAGCTGCCAGAAATTTTTTCAGGTTTCTCTTGGTCCTAGAGTACCTGGGTACTTTTGCTATTTATTACAAAACCTCCCACTTGGACAATATAAGGGCATCCCGGGTTGCTTAATAGCGTAATTCCCTCACTCATAGCGACTATTCAAGTTCACCTTATGGAGGCATCCCAAGATTCCGGGCTCCCCTCGGGACAATCCCGGAAGTGTATGGGTTGTGGGGTATCCCTAACAGGGGATGATTTTTTCCTATGTATATCATGTGCACAGCAGACTATTACACGGCAGTCCGGTCCCCAGGCATCTGGGTCAGCGCAGCCGGCTTCATCCTCTCCCCCTCCCACTTTGACCCGTGCCCCGTGTGAGATTGCCACGGGGGGGCAGTCGCAATCTGATGTGTGTGCCAGGTTGGCCAGTATTGAAAAATTTCCTCCACGGTTGCCAAGAAAGCACCGGCTAAGAGGAAGCATTTATCACCGGTTAATCATTTTGAATATGATGATGACGAGGACGGCCTGGATTGGTCAGATTATTCCCCTCTAGAAGAAGGGGAATTATTTGAGGATTCAGATATTTCTGATGATCAGCAATTTGTTGGTGCTGATTCCGATCGGAGCTCAGGGACTTCCTTGGATACTCCTAATGTTCTGACTCAGATGTTTGAGGTGCTTGCTATCTCGCCTCCGGCGGAGGTTCCTCAACAGCAAGGGGGGTTTTATGACGAATCCAAGCCGCGGTTGGAATTCCCTAATCAAAAGCATTTTGATAATATTATTTCTAAGGAATGGGAAAGGCCTGCCCGGCTCCCAGGCATTCCCCAAAGTTGGGATAAGAGGTATCCTTTTCCAGTGGATACGGTTAAGCGCTGGGCGTCTCCCCCCGAGGTGGACGCCCCTATTTTGGGGTTATCCAACAACCCTGATTGTTCCTCTCTTAAGGATGGTGAGGATAAACGCATTGACCAGATGGCTTGTCATGGTTTTGCCAGTATTGGGGCAGCAATAAGGCCTGTTTGTGCCTCATCGCTGTTGGCGGTGGCTACGAGAAAGGTGGTCAGGCACTTGTTATCCTCCTCCGGTTTGAATCCGGACAGTGAGGAATTTCGTGAGCTAAAACAATGTGAGGGGTTTTTGCCCTTCATGGTGGCCGCTTTGGATGATTCCTTGATGATGAGTAGTAGAGCCTCTGCTCTAATGGTTACTATCAGGCGTTCAATTTGGTTACGCCAAGGGGGGCAAACTACCTCAACGCAAGAAGCAACGTCGCCCCTTTCGAGGAGCGTCTTCCTTCACTCCTTCCTTTCGGGGATCTAGAGCAGGAAGAGGTTTCGCCTTCCCTTCTACAAGGGGAAATTCCTGGAATAGGGGCAGAGGACGTGCCCGTTCAGGATACAGTTGGGGCTCAAAACCCAAACCCGTGGCCAAGCTCGCTCAACAATGAGGGGGCGCCCTCACCCGTGCGGGTGGGGGGACGGCTACAGCACTTCTCCCAGGTCTGGAACCGAGAGGTCTCGGACAGGTGGATCAGGGAAGTGGTGTCTTCCGGCTACAGGCTGGAGTTCGAGTCCTACCCTCCCCCACGTTTCCTCAGGTCTCGGGTGTCCCCGGAGGCACTGGCTGCGCAGCAGCTCCGGGCGGCAGTATCGAGTCTTCTGGAAATGGCAGTCATTTGCCCAGTTCCCTCATTAGACCGGGGTCGGGGTTTTTACTCAAATCTGTTCACGGTTCCCCAAAAGGATGGCCCCTTTTTCCGGCCCATACTGGACCTAAAGATTCTCAACAAGTTCGTCAGACTGCGAAGGTTTCGCATGGAAACGTTGCGCTCGGCTATTCATTCTCTTCGTCAGGGGGACTTCATGACGTCCATAGACATTCAGGACGCTTACCTCCATGTTCCCATTTTTCCCGCACACCAGAGGTTTCTGAGGTTCGCGGAGGATCGGCACTTTCAGTTTGTAGCTCTTCCCTTCGGTCTCACCACAGCTCCAAGAGTTTTCACCAAGGTGCTTGCTGGGGTGATGGCTCTCCTCAGTGCCATATCTGGACGATCTCCTCATCATGGCACCGTCCTTCAGCCAGGCAGTATTGGACACCAGGACGGTAATATCCACTCTGGAGAGGTTCGAGTGGTTGATCAACTACCCCAAGTCCTCCCTACACCCGTCCAGGACAGTATCCTTTCTGGGAATGTCTCTGGATACAGATCTGGCCAGAGTTTTCCTTCCTCAGTCCAAGGTTCTTCTGATTCAGGAGTTGGTTCGGTCGCTCATGTCCATGCCTCGACCGTCCATCCGTCTAGGGATGAGACTGGTGGGTTTGATGGTGGCCTCATTCGAGGCGGTTCCCTTTGCTCAGTTTCACACAAGGACACTTCAGCTCCATCTGTTATCGGTCTGGAACAGGTCTCCTCAGTCGCTGGATCATCTTTTTCAGATGTCTCCCCGGGTTCGCCGCTCGCTTCGGTGGTGGCTGAACTCAACCAACCTACTGAGGGTTTGTGGAGTCCCCTGGAATTGAGGGCCATCAGGTTGGTTCTTTGTCATTTGACTCATCAACTGCGAGACTTGCCGGTCCAGGTCAGGTCGGACAATCGGACGGCGGTGGCCTACATCAATCACCAGGGAGGAACCCGCAGCAGGAATGCCCTCAAGGAAGTGTCTCTGATCCTGGACTGGGCAGAGAGACATGTCCCGTGTATCTCAGCAGTTTACATCCCAGGTGTGGAGAACACGGAGGCGGACTCTCTGAGCAGGATGTCAGCCTGCAAGGGGGAATGGTCTCTCAATCCCAGGGTCTTTCACTCAATTTGTCTCAGGTGGGGGTCACCGGCGGTGGACCTATTTGCCTCCCGTCACAATCACAAACTTCCGGCTTTTGTGTCTCTGGCGAAGGACCCACTGGCTCTCGCGACGGACGCCATGTCCCTGAACTGGAGGGATCTGGGGTTTCTGTACCTGTTCCCTCCGTTTCCCATGGTGGCCAGAGTAGTGCGCAAGCTTGCTCTGGAGAGAGCAACAGCAATTCTGGTAGCTCCAAGGTGGCCAAGACAGGTCTGGTTCGCAGACGTGGTAGGGTTGGCAGAAGATCAGTTCGTTCTGCCCCTGCTGCCAGATCTGCTCACACAGGGTCATCTTCGTTACCCCAATTTACCAACGCTGGCTTTGACGGCGTGGCTGCTGAAACCTCCATCTTGAAGGAGGAAGGTCTTTCTGACGCTGTTATTCAGACTCTCATTCGTGCTAGAAAGAGGTCTTCTTCATCCGTGTACTATAGGACTTGGAGGTCTTATATTGATTGGTGTGAGGCTAGGGCCTTCCCTTGTAGGGAATTCTCTGTTTCTAGAATTTTGGAGTTCTTGCAACATGGTCTGGACTTAGGGCTCCAACTCAGTACTCTGAAGGGGCAGGTGTCTGCCCTGGCGGTATTTTTCCAAAAGTCTTTTGCACTACATCCTTTGGTTAAGACCTTTTTCCAGGGGGTTACGCATGTGCGGCCTCCTAGGAAGCCTTTGATTCCGGTTTGGGATTTGAATTTGGTTCTTTCTGCGCTACAGGGTCCCCCCTTTGAGCCCTTGCATGATAGTCCTTTGTCTTCCCTTACGCAGAAGGTGGCATTTTTGGTAGCTATCACTTCAGTTAGACGTGTTTCTGAGTTGGCGGCTCTGTCTATTCAAGCTCCATATTTTGAAAGACATCAGGATAAAGTTGTTTTCCGTTTTAAGACGGACTTTCTTCCTAAGGTGGTTTCGTCCTTTCATTTAAATCAGGATATTGTTCTGCCCTCTCTCTGTCCTAACCCCAGCAATGACAAGGAGAGGGTCCTGCATTCTTTGGATGTGGTTCGTGTTGTGAAGTATTATTTGGTGGTAACGTCTGCCTTTCGCAAGACTGATGCATTCTTCGTGGTGCCTTTTGGGCCCAAGAAGGGTCTAGCACCCACAAAGTCTACCATCAGCAGATGGATCCGTCAGGCCATTGTAGGGGCCTATTCTGCTAAGGGGAGAGATCCTCCCTTTCGTGTTACTGCTCATTCTACTCGTGCGGTTGGGGCCTCCTGGGCTTTTCAGCACCAGGCCTCTGTTGAGCAAGTTTGCAAGGCCGCTACCTGGTCTTCTGTTCACACTTTTTCAAAGTTTTACAAGGTTGATGTGCGGGCCTCAGCGGATGCTGTTTTTGGCCGCAAAGTTCTGCAGGTTGCAGTAGTTTGAGTTGTGCTTTATACCTTGTTTTTGGATCCCCACCCTTTATGGACACTGCTATTGGATGTCCCACAGGTAATGAATATCTTTAAGCGGGGTGTGTGACATACTTAGAATAATACCATTTTGTGAATACTCACCTTGTAAAATGGGTATTATAAGTATGTCACACACCCCGCTTCAACCCGCCCTTTGGATTCTGCATCCTTCATATGGTGAACTTTGCGATGTTATGACTGATATTTGGCTCTTCCTGGTCCTTTACCTTACTGATTTCTTTATACTGGGTAATGAGTGGGAGGTCCCAGGTACTTATGGACTGGGAGGGGCTTTCTTTCCTCCAATCATCTCTGCAGAAGCCCTCTACAGGACCATACTACCCACAGGTAATGAATATCTTGAAGCGGGGTGTGTGACATACTTATAATACCCATTTTACAAGGTGAGTATTCACAAAATGGTATTTTCCACTGTTTGCCTGGCGCCGGCGTTCCCGCGGCGCCGGCTTCCGGCGTGCTGCCGGGCGCTCGCGTGCTACGGGCACGTTTTCTCATGTCCCGGCTTCTGGCTGGGAGGGGCGGGGACGGGCGCAAACTGCGCCGGCCCGCCCTCCCTCCCTCCTCCTGCTGCACACGCGTCCTCCACTTGCGGTACCGTAGGTCGGGTGAGTGGCCTCATCTGTTATTCACTAGTTATGCATCCTAGCATGGTCTGAGCGTGTCCCCCCGGTCCAGGGCCCCTGGTTAAAATTTAGCAGACTTAAAATCACTCGGGACTTAAAGGGGCATCCCAGGTTGCATTATTGCGTAATTCCCTCGGAGCATTGTACACATATATTTATATAAATATATTATTAAAAAATCACCATATGGAGGCTTCCCAGGATACTGGGCTTGTGCCCCCCTCGGGGCAATCCAGGCTGTGTTTGGGGTGTGGGGTATCCCTTTTGGGGGATGATGTATTTCTATGTGTACCCTGTGCGCAGCGGTCTATTACGCGGCAGAATGGATCTCAGGCATCTGTGCTCCACCAGTCTCCTCCCTGTCTCCCCCTCGCTTGACACATGCTTGTGATGTGGTCATTGGGGGGAGTCGCAATATGAGGTGTGTACCAGATTGGCCAATCTTGAAAAATTGTTTTCCAGTGCCGTCGCAAAAAAGGCCACGGCAAAGAGAAAACATTTGTATACGGCTGCGCAGGCCTTTGATAGGAAGGATTTTGACTCCCTGGATTGGTCTGATTGTTCCCCGCGTGAGGAAGGGGAGTTGTATGAGGAGTCTGATGACTCTGACGATCAGCAGTTTGTGGGCGCTGATACCGAGCAGGGCCAGGGGGATTCCTCGGATACCCCTAGGGTCCTGGCTCATATGTTTGAGGTCCTGGCTATTTCTCCCCCCGAGGCGGCTCCTCTGCTGAAGGGGGAGTTCTTTGAAGTGACCAAGCCGCGCTTGGAATTTCCTCTTTCTGGGGGCGGCTTCCTTCTCTCAGTCCTTTCGTGGGGTTAGAGTTGGCAGGGGTTCGGCCTTCCCTTCGTCCAGAGGTGATTCCTGGCCTAGGGACAGGGGTCGGGCCCGCCTAGAGCCGCTGCCAAGCCGGCTCAGCAATGAGGGGGCGCCCTCACCCTTGCGGGTGGGGGGAACGGTTGCAACTCTTCTCCCAGGTCTGGGTCCAAGAGGTCTCGGACAGGTGGATTCAGGAAGTGGTGTCTTCCGGTTACAAGCTGGAGTTCGAGTTCCGGCCCCCTCCCAGATTCTTCAGATCTCTGGTCCCGTCAGATCCTCTGGCCGCCCAGGGGCTTCGGGGGGCAGTAGCAAGTCTCGTGGACATGGCTGTCATCTGTCCGGTGCCCCTCTCAGACCGGGGCCTGGGCTTCTATTCCAATTTGTTCACGTGCCCAAGAAGGACGGATCCGTTCGTCCCATTCTGAATCTGAAGTTGCTCAACATATTCGTCCGTCCCCGGAAGTTCCGTATGGAAACTCTGCGCTCGGCCATCCATTCACTTCGTCAGGGGGACTTCATGACGTCCATAGACATCAAGGATGCTTACCTGCATATTCCAATATTTCCGGCACACCAGAGATTCCTCAGGTTTGTCGTGGACATTTTCAGTTTGTGGCTCTTCCGTTTGGCCTTACCTCGGCTCCAAGGGTTTTTACCAAGGTGTTGGCAGGAGTGATGGCCATCCTCAGAGCCGGGGTATCTGCATCGTGCCCTATCTGGATGATCTTCTCATCATGGCGTCTTCTCTCAGTCAGGCGCAGCTGGATACCAGGACAGTGGTGTCCACTCTGGAGAGTTTCGGTTGGGTGATCAACTATCCCAAGTCCTGCCTCATTCCCTCCATGGTGGTGGAGTTCCTGGGAATGTCTCTGGATACTTCTCAGGCCAGGGTGTTTCTCCCCCGAGCCAAGGTTCTTCTGATTCAGGAATTGACTCAGCGTCTTCTATCCATTCCCCGCCCGTCCATCCGGCTAGGGATGCGACTCGTGGGATCGATGGTGGCGTCGTTCGAGGCGGTTCCCTTTGCCCAGTTTCACACAAGGATGCTCCAGCTACATCTCTTGGCGGCCTGGGACGGGTCCCCGCTGTCATTGGATCAGTCCTTTCTGATGTCCCTCCGGGTGCGACGTTCCCTTCGGTGGTGGCTAAAACCAAGCAATCTGACAAGGGGCAGATCCTTTCTGACCCCTCGTTGGGAGACGGTCACCACGGATGCCAGCCTGTCAGGTTGGGGGGGGATTTTGGAAGGATCTTCAGTTTCAGGGATTGTGGGGACCTCTGGAGGCTCACGATTCCATCAATGTTCTGGAGTTGAGAGCCATCAGGCTGGTTCTGGCTCACTTGACTCATCAGTTGCGGGGCCTAACGTTTCAAGTTCGGTCGGACAATCGGACGGCGGTTGCCTACATCAATCACCAGGGAGGGACTCGCAGCAGGCGTGCCCTCAGGGAAGTGTCCTTGATCCTTGCTTGGGCAGAGAGCAATGTCCCATGCATCTCGGCGGTGTACATTCTGGGAGTGGAGAACAGGGAGGCAGACTCCCTGAGCAGGGGGTCATCTCGCCGGGGGGAATGGTCGCTCTGCCCCAAGGTGTTTCGGTCGCTTTGCCACCGGTGGGGGGCTCCGGAGGTGGACCTCTTTGCCTCTCATCACAATCACAAGCTTCCGGCATTTGTGTCTCTCTTGCGGGATCCACTGGCTCTGGCAGCGGATGCCAAGTCTCTGAACTGGAGGGATCTGGGGTTTCTATACCTGTTCCCTCCGTTTCCCATGGTGGGCAAAGTGGTGCGCAAGCTGGCCCTAGAGGGCGCGTCAGCAATCCTGGTGGCTCCAAGGTGGCCAAGACAGGTTTGGTTCGCAGACGTGGTAAGGTTGGTGGAGGATCAGTTAGACCTGCCCCTTCTGCCAAATCTGCTCACTCAGGGGCCACTGCTCTACCCCAATTTACCAACACTGGCTTTGACAGCGTGGTTGCTGAAACCTCCATCTTGAGGGAGGAAGGTCTTTCTGATGCTGTCATTCAGACTCTGGTTAGGGCTAGAAAGAAGTCTTCCTTTGCCATCTACTATAGGATTTGGAGGTCTTATATTGATTGGTGTGAGGTCAGGGCCTTGCCTTGCAGGGCATTTTCTATCCCTAGTATCTTGGAATTTTTGCAACATAGTCTGGACCTAGGTTTGAAGCTTAGTACGCTGAAAGGGCATGTTTCTGCCCTGGCGGTTTTCTTTCAAAAGTCTTTTGCTCTTCATCCCTTTTTCCAGGGGGTTATGCATGTGCGGCCTCCTAGGAAGCCTTTGCTCCCAGTTTGGGATTTGAATTTGGTTTTGTCTGCCTTGCAGGTTCCTCCTTTTGAACCTTTGCAGGATATTGCACTTTCTACGCTTACTCAGAAGGTTGATGTTTTTCTGGTTGCCATCACTTCTGCTCGGTGTGTTTCGGAGTTGGCAGCCTTGTCCATTAAGGCCCCTTACTTTGAGAGGCATCAGGACAAGGTTGTTTTCCGCTTCAGGCCAGATTTCCTTCCTAAGGTGGTCTCGGCTTTTCATCTTAATCAGGATATTGTTCTACCCTCCTTGTGTCCTAAGCCTAGCAATGACAAGGGGAGGGTTTTGCATTCTTTGGATGCGGTTCGCTGTGTGAAGTACTATTTGGTGGCTACTTCTGCTTTTCGTAGGACTGACGCCCTTTTTGTGGTGCCCTCTGGGCCTAGGAAGGGTTTGGCTCCTGCCAAGTCTTCCATTAGTAAATGGATTCGCCAGGCCATTGTTGGGGCCTATTCTGCTAAGGGGAAGATTCCCCCTTTTCGTGTTACTGCTCATTCTACTCATGCTGTTGGGGCGTCCTGGGCCTTCCAGGCTTCTGTTGAGCAGGTTTGTAAGGCTGCTACTTGGTCTTCGGTTCACACTTTTTACAAGTTTTACAAGGTTGAGGTTCGGGCCTCAGCAGATGCTGTTTTTGGCCGCAAAGTTCTGCAAGCTGCAGTGGTTTAAGTTTGTGTCTTGTTTTTTTTTTGGGATCCCCGCCCTTTATGGACACTGCTATTGGATGTCCCAAGTGTAATGAATGTCTTGAAGCGGGGTGTGTGATATACTTAGAATAATACCATTTTGTGAATACTCACCTGTAAAATGTCACACACCCCGCTTCACCCTGCCCTTTTGTATTCTGGATCCTTTATATGGTGAACCTTTGTTAGTTTTAATTGGCTTTCCTGGTCCCTTTCTCTTACTGCTATCTTTATACTGGGAAATGAGTGGGAGGTCCCAGGTATTTATGGGCTGGGAGGATCTTACCTTTTTTTTATTGACATCTCTGCAAGATCGCCATCTACAGGTCAGTATACCCAAGTGTAATGAATGTCTTGAAGCAGGGTGTGTGACATACTTACAATACCCATTTTACAGGTGAGTATTCACAAAATGGTATTTTTTTGTTTTTTTCGTTCATCTTCTACTCGCACGAACATTTGTACTAATGCGTATATGCCCTTTCAATGAACAAAAGCAAATCGGATAATTTGCGTTACTTCGGATCATTTTCCCATCAAAATATGATATTTTTCGTTCGTTCAGATAACTTACGTTATTGCTATGGGCTTGCGTCTCATTCAGAGAGCTGATTGCCGAGGGACCACCACCCTATAAAACCGTTTCATTTGCGATCCCCTTACGGGACCATTTTGACCTCGAGTCTAGCAGCCATGGACGACTCTAGTGCCTTTGAGGAGCATGAGGATCTGCAGCTAATGGGCATTTTAATTGTCCGGAGGGCCGCGACCAGATTGCACCAGCGACGCATGCATATCGATGGCATGCATGGCGTTGAGCTGTTCGAGCTCACCAGACTTAATCGCGCTTCACTTCATAAGTTGTATAGTGAGCTGCGGCCATGGTTAGACCGAACCACAAGGAAGGGGCAAGCAATTTCAGGTATGACCAAGATGCTTGGCTGCCTGCAATTTTTGGCGAACGGCTCATCCAGAGGCTGGGTGCCCTCTCCGTGGGGATCTCCCAGCCTACGCCGAGCCATGCGCTATCCAAGTTTTTGGAAGGCATGGCTACCATTAGTCAGAAATATATTTGGTTTCCTGACGACATGGTAGCCAAGAATGCGGTTAAGCTGGCATTTTATAACATCGCCGACATGCCCAACGTCATGGGTGCCATCGATTGCACCCACGTTGCCCTGGTGCCGGCAGCCGACGAGTACATCTATAGGTACATCTACAGGCAAGTACAATCTGTCATTTTTTAATATAGTTTACCTAAATGTTATTTGAAATATGTCTTAATCCCTCCTTGTAAATCGTCCCTATGAAATAGTGGACATTGTATATCTGTTAATCCCTCCTTGTAAAATCCCTCCTTGTAAATAGTCCCTGTGAAATAGTGGACATTGTATATCTGTTAATCCCTCCTTGTAAATAGTCCCTGTGAAATAGTTGACATTGTATATCTGTTAATCCCTCCTTGTAAATAGTACCTGTGAAATAGTCGACATTGTATATCTGTTAATCCCTCCTTGTAAAATCCCTCCTTCTAAATCGTCCTTGTGAAATAGTGGACATTTTATATCTGTTAATCCCTCCTTGTAAATAGTCCCTGTGAAATAGTTGACATTGTATATCTGTTAATCCCTCCTTGTAAATAGTCCCTGTGAAATAGTTGACAGTGTATATCTGTTAATCCCTCCTTGAAAATAGTCCCTGTGAAATAGTTGACATTGTATATCTGTTAATCCCTCCTTGTAAAATCCATCTTCATAAATCGTCCCTGTGAAATAGTGGACATTGTATATCTGTTAATCCCTCCTTGTAAATCGTCCCTGTGAAATAGTGGACATTGTATATCTGTTAATCCCTCCTTGTAAAATCCCTCCTTGTAAATAGTCCCTGTGTAACAATGGACCGTATTTCATGTGGGCCAAATTGAAACATTTTAATGTGGACCTTAAATAGGCATTTTAAAGTTAATCTTTACTTGATCCAACATACATATCCTTTTTTTTTTTGCAAAAAAAATCCTTATGTACTTTGTTAGTGTTATTTGTATTGGGCCACAGGTTTTTGGTAGGGTGTTATTAGTTAGTGTTTCACTAGTTTACCTTGCCTTGCTAATGTTTTTTTTTCTTTTATCCCAGGAACCGCAAAATGGGCCACTCACTGAATGTCCAAGCAGTGGTGGCCCCGGACATGCGGTTCCTTAGTGTGCTCTCTGGGTTTCCAGGCTCATCCCATGACGCCTACATTCTTCGCAGATCTGGATTGTACCGTCGGTTTGAGTCTGGAGAATTCTCCGGTGAATGGCTCCTTGGTAAGTTGACGCCAATAACGTCATTCACTTTTCAATGTATGCCTATGAATATAGTTTTTGACCCATGTATGAAGCTATGCCTATTTTTCCCCCTTGATTACATGTTAAACACGACCTTAACCATTATATTTATCAAACAGCAAACCCTTGACAAATGTTTGTCCAGCATTTCCAAATAAGAAATTTCTACTCTATAGTAAATTAATTATTATTCTTCCCCACACTCGGCTGCAATTATGTTCTTGACTTTATGATGCGCCATCTTTGCTTAGTTGCATTACACTTACTGAGTAGAGGAGAGCGGGATAAAGTGCAGGGGCCGGGCTAGAGCTGCTTTTGGCTCAGACAAAGCAGATACGGGATCCTGAAAAGTTAAGACATCCAAGAATGCTAAGCAGCACAGTCCTAAACCAATACCTGTTAGCAGTCTGCCTGATTTGCCATCATCCTCCATCTTTGATGTTTAAATTGTCCCAACATCCATTAGATGTTGTTAGGCGTTTTTTTTGGCTGTGCATGGCTCAAATGTTACATAGCCTCTTAGTCATGGTGAAGGACCGTTTTTTGGATTCAATTTAGGAAGTAATGTGTTTTTGTCTAATTTTTTCAGGGGATTCTGGCTATCCACTGCTTCCCTGGCTGCTGACGCCGTCCTTCGGCCACAGAATGCCGCACAGGATGCCTACAATCGGGCACGCCGGAAGACCAGGGCCGTGGTGGAGAGGGCGTTTGGCCTAATAAAAACCCGCTTTCGTTGCTTGGACCATACCGGGGGGGGGGGGGGGGGCACTACAGTATGACCCCAAGAAGGTCATCGATATCATTCTGGTGTGTGCTGTGTTACATAACTATGCCATCATGCAGCGTGTCCCCCGGTATTTGGATCTGCCCCCCTCTCCACCCAGCCAGGACCCCGAAGACCACTACCGTGGCACACCTAGTGCCTCTGGGCAAGCAGTCCGTGTAAATTTGATTTCTACACATTTTTCTTAATTTGTTGTGCCTGTGTTTGTTTTGTCCCTGTATTTATTGTTATTTAATCTAATTTTGCTTTTGTTTGTGTATTTATGTTTTGTACTCTACCAAATAGTAATGATGTAATTACTAAAAAAAATCACACATGATCTCACACACACATGAGACTCATGGCCCAATTTGTTTGGGAAAACTTTAAGTAATCTAAACTTAAAGTAATCTAAAAAAAAAAAAAAAACATTAAGGCATCAACTTAGTGAACAACAGGTCAAGTCACATTTTTTTTTCTTTTAAAAGTAAAAATTGAAGTTGATGGTCACTCCCATAGTTCATGTAAATACATGGTAAAACAACAAATGTCATTTGTGACAAATCATGGCACATAGCAATTGGCCACAGGCAGGAGTTTTTAAGTAATGTACTCCAGGCCGAAGTTTACATAAAAATTAAAATGCACACACATATGGAACAAGCATTGGCATGTCAGTATTTTTGATCAAAGAAATAGGGCCACATACACACCCTCTCCTGCTTGGCCACATTTGCCACAGGCACAGGTGGAAAGCAGCCATACCTATGCCACATCTACGCCTGTTAGTCAGTGGCCCACCCAAACAAGAAGTCCCAGTCCAAATCCAAGTCCAGCTCAATCTCTGCCAGGGTTCAAGGTAGTAGTTTGCCAGCCCAGAATGTCCCCCAATCATGCCTACAAACAGGATGAGCCAGAAGCAATGTAATTAGGCCAAAGCCTGCAGGCTAGTGGGCTACCTCAGCACTCTAATGAGCTATATGGGCGCAAATCCAAAGCATACAAGCAAAGCCATACCAAAAGGGTATATTGGTAGGGCTCACTAGACAGGTCAATACAGTGGGGATGTAGAGCAAAGATGTGGAGCAGATACAGGCCAAATTGGCCTTAAAATGGTGGATGCCCATAATACCCTGGTGGTGGGCCTTGGAGGTGGCCCATCACCTGGGCATGTGTGGCATTCATAATCTGCAACTGTTCCAACATGTTTCTATTGGTTGTTCGAAATTCAGCCAGCATGGCACTGAAATTGGTAGTAAAGGTGGCCGTGTGGCTGTTGCTATTTCGAACTTCCTCAAGCATGGCACTGAAATTATTAGATAAGGTGGCTGTTGGTCGACCTAAATTCTGTCAGCATGGTGTTCAATGTATTATTTAAGGTCTCTAATTGTGCATGATGATGCTCGTTGTTTCTTTGATTTTGTAGGCGAAATAAACGCCTCTCATGGTGCCATGCTGACTCCATGATCGGCACGCTCCTCCCCTGGGAAAATGGGCGACGTAGCTGACTACGCCTCCCAATTCCCCAGGTTGGGGCACGTGCAGATGATGGTCCTCTAGTTCGACCAACAGCCACAGATCTGCTTGCCAAATCCTCTGCAGCAGACCTAACACTGGGGATTGTAGGCTCAGTCTCTGCATGCTGCCCACGATGGACTGGCAGCATGCAGCCAGCTTCACTCTGCTGGTGAGGATTTGGTGGAGAAACATGTTGGGACAGTTGCAGATTATGTTCCAGGGGGGGCTGTAGTGAAGATCCCATCAAGGTGCCATCCTCCTCCAGCTCCTGGATTTCCTCCATCAGTGTGTGGGTCTGGTGGGACATGTAAAAAAAATGTTCAGTTTGGGCACTACATATGTAATTCTGCAAAAAAAACATGGAAATTCACATGCATCAGCAAATTCAGAAAATGACACTTACCATATATATCGGATCCTGGGTCCTAGGCAGCACAGAAGTTGACGCCGTGGACAAACTGGCTGAGGCTTCCACACTAGCTGAGGGATAATGCTGGGCTGCATTGTTTAAAAAAAGGCATGTAAACACACATATACTTATATGCTTCACTAAAACACGTGGGCAAGCAGGAATGGCAACTCCCCCAACGGGCCAAGTTGTCCTTCACTATGAATGTCCTTATCTGTTAGATGTATTTATCAACATGTACATACACATTGGTCACCTTAAAAAAAAAAACATGCATGTACTGGCTGTTATGAGGCTTCACGCATCCCTAAAGTGCCATTAGGGGCCCACACTCAGCTTGCAAATAGCATTTTGCTTAAGAATAAGCTGGTTGGCATTCTTCCTATGTAGATCTTTCCCTGAGCCCAGATCAAGTGTTTGAGACCAAAGCACAGCTCAAACCCAAGTGGCCTAAAGACAAAGATGGAAGTGTTGGATATGATTGACTAGAATCACATAACAGGCAGTCCTTTGCTAATGTAAAGACTTTAATAGTGTCCATAAATACTCTCCAAGGTCATGTATGGGCAAGCAAATTAGCAAATTAACATTCCACAGACATTACACACCCTGCTAAAACTGTAACCTCCACTACAAGGCACTCCCTAGGGGCATGTGTTCATATGTGCCTCTGAGCCTCATTTTACACGTTTAAAACATTTCACATACACACTAACATTACTAACCTGCAGGAATAGTAGGGATGTCCGTGTCCTGTCGGGCCAAGTGTCCCTCTAAGGCCACAGGATGTAGCAGGCCCAGCACCATTTCCTCAGCTCGGGTAAATTGCAGTTTGGTTGGGAATCCGCCGCCAGTTTGTAAGCTGCAAAAGAGAGTTGCACACATTTAGCTAAATGTTTCCAATACAAGACGAAGCCAAATCCACAAAGTATATATGTACCTGTAATTACGCCGTTTATTTTCTTTCTTCCGTGCTGCATACTTTAGGTCCGATATTTTCCTTTGTATCTGCTCCACATCTTTGAGCTCTTCCACCGCTGCATTGACCTGTCTGGTGAGCTCCTCCAAGAGTGTCCCTCTAAGGCCACGGGATGTATCAGGCCCAGCACCATCTCCTCAGCTTGGGAAAATTGAAGTTTAGTGGGGAAGCCTCCGCCAGTTTGTGAACTGAAAAAGATAGTTTGGCAAATGTAGCAAACTGTTGACAATACAAGAAACAGAAAATTACACAAAGTAGATATGTACCTGTAATTTCGCCGTTTATTTTCTTCCGTGCTGCATACTTCAGGTCTGATATATTCTTAGTATACAGTACGTCCTGCTCCAGATAGATTACTTACACTTGGGTTATCCTCCACCAGATGGCGCTGCACTGCAGAGACATGTAAAACAGGCTCCTCCCGGCCCCTCAAATACCCGGGGACCTCCCACAAATCCCCAGATTTCTCTGCAGTGGTTACTGCGAAGACATGAAATTATCACTCTGTCGCAGGTGAGCGGGGCTATTAGCCTGCGGCCCTTTTGCACTATTCCCACCTGTCCTTCATGTGATGTGCCTCCCAGCCTGGCCTGCGCTGGTCGGGTGAAGGTAGGCGGCACCATGCGTGCTTATGGAGCGTTGCTCCACTGCAGTCCCCCACCAAAGGGTAGGCGGTATAGGCTGATGGTGAGCCTTTATGGGATGCCCCTCCCGCATTATTGTCCCATGCCCCGGTAGCGGTGGGCCCTGTACAAAGGGCCACCATCCTCCCTCATTCTCCCTGAAGCCTTCGGGGGGGGGGAAAGAAAGGGGGGGGGGTGTGGATGTCAGTGTATTGTGATTACGTGCATATGGCCTTTTGTAATGTCTGTTTGGGCTAGTATATGTGGTGTCAACCGCCGCACTGACTTGTCTTTTTACACTGCAATTGCCGCCGCCGCCGCACGCGCCTTTTCCTTCATTTGGATGTTCCGCACCGGGCGGCGGCGTTACCTCAGACGCTTCTGCGTCCTCATTGGTTGCTTGTCGGTTGGACTTCGCGCTCTTCAGGGGGGCGGGACCTGGCCTGGCGCGCCCCGCGTCACGGCTCGCTCTGGCCCGCCCTTCGAGGTTCTCAGCGCCATGTTGTCTGGTCGCGCGCACGTGTGACTTTCTTACTTACCGTGGTCCGTAAGTGCCCTCGCGGGCGGCTTTATACTCACTGTAGTGTGTTTCGGTTCTGACACCCTTCTTCTCATTGTGTCTTTCAGACGGGTGAATCCATTGGCTTCTCCCGGCTCGGTGTAATTGATAGTCGGGCCTTGTAAAATTACTCCCACTTCCCTAGCGGGTCATTGGCGCATCCAGGGTTGCTTTATAGCGTCAATCCCTACTGGCATATTGTGCCTAATAATCACCATATGGAGGCATCTAAGGATAATGTGACCGGGTCCCTCTGGGACAAGACCGGCGGTGTATGGCGTGCGGACAACCTCATGCTGACGCTGACAAGGCATGGGTCTGCGTACCTTGTGCTGAGCAAGCGTTGGCTTTGCAATCTGGCCTGCCAGCGGCTGCACCTCGTTTCACTTCACCTACTCCCCCAAGCTTAAATCTCACTCCTGCTGAGTTGCATACAAGTGGGGATTCTCAGCCTGATGTGTCTTCTAGACTACCTACTGCTGAACAGATTATTGCGAGGTCCTTAGCGCGTAAGGGCTCTGGTAAGAAGCGGCACCTGACGCCTTATGATACTGTTTTCCTTATGGGATCTCAGGAGTTTATGAATCTGTGATGGAGAGCTCTTTTCTGACTCAGGCTCATCTGATGAGAGACCAAGGGGTCATGACGATTCTGGCTCTGACCCCTGGGCCCAGATCTTTGAGGTTCTGTCTATCTCTCTCCCTGGTGAGGCTCCCAGGCAAAGAGGGGAGCGTTTCCATACAGCAACATCACGTTTGGAATTTCTAGAGCAGGCACATTTCCATTCCCTTGTGCTCAAGGAATGGGAGTACCCCAGTAAACTTCCCGGGGTTCCAAGGGATTGGGATAGGAAGTATCCTTTTCCACCTGAGGTGGTTAAATGTTGGTCATTCCCCCCCGAGGTGGATGTCCCGATGATAGGGCTATCTAACACCCCTGTCATGCATCCCCCTGATTCTACCACCCTGCGGGATGCTGAGGACCGGCGCATTGACCTGCTGGCCTCCCACGCGTTTGCATGTGCAGGGACGGCGCTGCGCCTGGTCTGTGCCTCTGCCATTACTGCTGTGGCCACTAGAACCCTTATCAGAATTATGATTGATAGTGCCCGTGATGATCTCCCTTGTGAGGTGTTTAATGCACTCTCCAGTTGTGATGTGTGCTAGAACTTCTGCCCTCGTGGTGGCTATACATCGCTTGGTCTGGCTGCGACAGTGGGGTACTGACAATGCTGCGAAGAAGGCCCTTACTGGGCTTCCCTTTAAGGGGCTACGTCTGTTTGGGGCCTGTCTAGACCTGTTTGGTAAGAGAGGTAAGTTACCCCAGCGCAGACGGCTATCTCGGTCCCTTCGGGGCCAGGGCCCCCCTTCTACCCCCCACCATGGTGTTAAACAGGAACCAGGGGTGTCCTTCGCGGGGGCTCGCGCAGCTTCCTGTCCCAGGAGCAGAAGACAACACCCTGGCTCCTCCGGGGGGGCTAAGCCCAAATCCTCTCCCAAGTCCCCTCAAGCATGATGGGGCCTCCTCCGGCTACAAGATGGTGTTTGCTGTGCAGCCTCCCCCAAGATTATCAGGTCCCGGGTACTCCTGGTCCCTGCTTCTGCTCAGGTGTTGGCGCAGGCTGTGCATGGTCTGCTGGGTCTGGGGGTCATTTGCAGATTTCCCTTAACAGACAGAGGCACGGGACTCCAACCTTTTCACAGTTCCCAAAAAAGATGGGTCAGTCTGGCCCATTCTGGATTTGCAGATCTTCAGCAAATTGTCAAGTACAAGCGCTTTCCTCATGGAAACTCTGCGCTCGGCCATCTGCTCCTTGCGCCCCGGGGGCTTCATGTCGTCTGTGGATATCAAAGATGCTTAGTTTCACATCCTTGTGTTTTCAGGACACCAAGGTTCTTCAGATTCGCGCTGGAAGATCAACACTGCCAATTTGTGGCCTTGCCATCTGGCCTCTCTTCAGCTTCCAGAGTGCTCACCAAGGTGTTGGCGGGGGTGATGAGGCCAAGGGGCGTCCGCGTGCTGCCACTACCTGGACGTCCTCATAACTTCCCAGTCTCTACATCTGGCAGTTGGATACTCAGCTGGTGGTGTCCATTCTGGACTCATTTGGATGGGTGATCAACCACCCCAAGTCCTCACTGTCCCCCTCCTTGGTAACTTCATTCCTAGGAATGAATCTGGACACAGTTCAGGCAAGGATATTTCTTCCTCAGTAGAAGGTGGACAATCTGCTTGCACAAGCTCAGTCCCTCCTAGCTGTCCCCGTCCCTCCACCAGGCAGGGGATGCAGCTGGTGGGCCTGATGGTGGCGTGCTTCAAAGCGGCCCCTTGTGATCAGTCCCTCTTGGGGCTTCTGCAACTTCTCCTATTGTCTGTATGGGACAAGGACCTAGCATCCCTGGGCAGGGTCTGTGTGTCTTCCCCCCTGGTGAGGAGGTCCCTCTTGTAGTGGATGGACTCAAGGGACCTGTTGGGAGGCGGAACATTTTTGTCCCTTCCTGGGAGACGGTCACCACGGATGCCAGTCTATCAGGTTGGGGGGGGGGGGTTCTGGAAGTCCCTGCGGTTCCAGGGGAGGTGGGGCCCTTAGGAGGCCCATACACCTATCAATGTCTTGAAGCTGTGAGCGATCAGGTTAGTTCTGGCTCGCTTGACTACTCATCTTCAGGACCTGCCTGTTCAGGGGCGCACGGTCACTCTGATGGCAGTTGCCTACATCAGTCATCAGGGAGGGGCCCGGAGCAAGAGGGCCCTCCAGGAAGTGTCTCTGATCCTGATCTGGGTGGAGGCCAATGTTCCCTGCTTTTCAGCGGTATACATTCTGGGGGGGGGGTCCTGCAACAGGATGTTCCAATCTCTGTATCACTGTTGGGGTCAACCAGATGTGGATCTGTTTGCGTTCTGTCACAATCATAAGCTCCCGGCCTTTGTCTCCCTGTCCCAGGATCCTCTGGCCGTGACCACGGATGCCTTAGTAATGTCCTGGCAGGACATTCAGATTCTGTATGTCTTTCCTCCATTCCCCCTGCTAGGCAGGGTTCTGCGCAAGATTGCTCTGGAAGGGGTGCCAGTGATTCTGGTGGCCCCCAGGTGGCCAAGAAGAGTGTGGTTCGCAGACGTGGTGCAGATGACAGTAGAGCAGTGCTTTCTCCCTGGAGTGCCAGATCTGTTCACTTAGGGCTCCTTACTTCATCCCAATTACAAACTCTGGCTTTGACGGCCTGGCTACTGAAACCTCCATCTTAATGGAGAAAGGTTGGTCTGCCTCGATGGTTGAGTCCATAGTGAAGGCTAGGAAGATGACTTCTTCTTCCATCTGTTATAAGGTATGGCTTACCTACATTGACTGGTGTGAGTCTTGGTCTCTTCCCTATTGGGTGTTCTCAGTTTCCAGGGTTCTGGAGTTTTACTGCATGGGTTGGAGTCGGGTCTCCAACTCAGTACTTTGAAGGATCAGGTTTCTACCCTGCCTGTCTTCTTTCAGAAGTCTTTTATTCAGCATTCCTTGATTAAGGCTGCTTTTAGGGGGTTACTCATGTGCGTTCCCCATGACAACTTATGGTCCCTGTTTTGGGATTTGGACTTGGTCTTGCCTGCCTTGCAGGATGTTCCCTTTGATCCTATTCAGGATGCTGCTGTCGCTGTACCTACCCTCACGGTTGTTCTTTCTGGGGCTATTACGTCGGTCAGGCGTGTGTCTGAGCTGGCGGCTCTGTCTATCCAGCCCCATACTTTGAGAGACACCAGGATAAGGTGGTGTTCTGGTTTAAGCTGGTTTTCCTGCCTAGGTGGTGTCTGTCTTTCATTTGAATCCTGATATTGTTCTTCCTTCATTGTGCCCTAATCTTAGCAATGCTAAGGAAAGGGTTTTGCATTCCTTGGATGTGGTCAGGTGTCTGAGGTATTACCTAGTAGTAACTGCGTCCTTCAGGAAAAATGTTCTTTTGTGGTCCCTTCTGGTCCTAGGAGGGACTTGGCCTCTGCTAAGTCTACTATCAGCAAAAGGATTTGTCAGGCTGTGATTCAGGCCTATTCTGCTAGGGGGGAGAATCCTCCCCTCTGCCTTATTGTTCATCCTACTTGTGCTATTGGTGCCTCTTGGGCCTTCCAGCACCAGGCTTCTGTTGAACAAGTTTGTAAGACTGCTACTTGGTCTTCTGTACATGCCTTTTCAAAGTTTTACAACGTTGATGTTAAGGCCTCAGCTGATGCTGTTTTTGGCCGCAAGGTTTTGCAGGCGGCAGCGGTTTAAACTGTCTGCTGTTACCTTTTTTTATTTGGGATCCCACCCTACTTTATGGACACTGCTATTGGATGTCCCAAGTGTAAGTAATCTATCTGGAGCAGGACGTACTGTATACTAAGAATAATACAATTCTGTGAAATACTCACTTGTAGAATTGGTATTATAAGTATACAGTACGTCCTGCTCCACCCCACCCTGGTTTTTGCATTATTCTGGATCCCCTGTATGGTGATTGTTATCATTGTTATAAGTTGCCAGTTTTTGGGTGGTTAAATTATCCCGGTTACTTGTTCACTGCTTTTCAATGCTGGGGATTTGTGGGAGGTCCCCGGGTATTTGAGGGGCCGGGAGGAGCCTGTTTTACATGTCTCTGCAGTGCAGCGCCATCTGGCGAAGGATAACCCAAGTGTAAGTAATCTATCTGGAGCAGGGCGTACTGTATACTTATAATACCAATTCTACAGGTGAGTATTTCACAGAATTGTATTTTTGCGTTGAATCTGCTCCACATCTTTGAGCTCATCCCCAGCTGCATTGACCTGTTTCTGATTTCCGCATTTTGCTGGTTGCTTTGGATCTGTGCCCATATAGTTCATCATAATGTAAGGTGAGCCCACTAGCCAATGCCAGAGTTTGGGCCTCCCCAAACCTGCCACTCAACTGGCCTCGGTGCAATGTGCGCCCTGTTGCTTGAGTTTCTTGCTCCTCATTGTTTGCCTGCAAATCGGGGGACATTCTGGCCTGGCTGTGTTGGGGTGAAATGTATGACAGCTGGCTGGCTTCAGATTGAACAGGACTTTGATAGGGACTGGGTGTTCGTGGCTGGGTGGCCACTGAACTAGCAGGCGTAGATGTGGCATATGGAGAGTGCCTTGCCACCTGTGCCAGTGGCAAATGTGGCCGAGGATGAGAGGGTGTGCTGGATGAAGTAGGGCTTCTTGGCCTGTGCCTCTGTGGCCCCTTCAGAGTTGCATGCCCCTGGGAGGTTGTGGGACGTGCTTGGGGTGATGGCGACCTTGGGCTTCTTGCCCGGTGGCTTCGGCTCTTGCCATGGGATTTTTCCCCAATGGGGGAGTGGTGATGGCGACCTTCGGGCTTCTTGCCCGGTGGCTTAGGCTCTTGCCATGGGATTTTTCCCCATGTGGGGGTGGTGATGGCAACCTTGGGCTTCTTGCCCGGTGGCTTGGCCTCTTGCCATGGGATTTTTCCCCATGTGGGGGTGGTGATGGCAACCTTGGGCTTCTTGCCCGGTGGCTTGGCCTCTTGCCATGGGATTTTTCCCCATGTGGGGGTGGTGATGGCGACCTTGGGCTTCTTGCCTGGTGGCTTGGCCTCTTGCCATGGGATTTTTCCCCATGTGGGGGTGGTGATGGCGACCTTGGGCTTCTTGCCCGGTGGCTTGGCCTCTTGCCATGGGAGGTTTGGCCACGTGGGGGTGGTGATGCAGAGCTCTGGCTGCTGGGGCTTGTTGCCCGGTGGGTTATCCTCTTGGCATGGGAGCTTTTCCCACGTTGGTGGGGTGATGGTGACCTTGGGGGGCTGGGGCTTCGCACCCTCTTTGTTTTTTTTTTGTCGGCTGTTGCTGTGGGTTTGCTGGCCTGTGGCTTCCTCTTTGCCGCTGCCTCCTTTTGTTTGCTTGTTGTTGGTGCCTTGGCCTGAGCACTGTGGGCTGCCCGCATCTTAGTTTTGGGCACCTGGGAGCGAGTTGTGGGGCCTGCAGAAGGCTCCTGACGCTTCGGTGCCTGTTTGCTGCTGCTCCCCTCCTTTGCTGCTTTTGCTTGCGCTTTTCTGGGTGCCATGACTCACCAACTCTCAAAGAGAATGAGATGTGTGTCCAGGACCCTTTAAATAATAATGCCGGGGTATGACGCTTACACGCTCGTGTACGCGTGCGTACGGCCGTTCGTCCGGCCGTGCGGAACCCGGAAACCGCTGGGACATAACTTATCTGCTGCAGACAAGAAGCAAGATGGCACCCACAATCTTCACCCACCAACAAGAAGAGATAATTATGCTTGTAAGTGTATTTTAATGCCTTTGATTTGCCATCTAAATGCATGCCTAGCCCTTAAGGAAGCGCAGGAAGAAACATTTGTTTTAAAACTCCGTGCCAAACCGAAGTTAGGGCCCACATGTGCGAACCAACTCTATGCCAGCTACAAGGATAGTATTAGGCTAGAAATGTGTCTGTTAATGTCATTTAGGCAAATTATCGATTTGTGACAGATATTTGTATGCAGTTTGATCTAAATTCTATGTTTATTTTGTGTTTTGTAGACGATGCTGGAGCGCAGGTACGACTGCTTGCCCAACTCATTTGAGAAGAGGACTGTCGCCCTGGGGATAGTTTCCAGGATCCAACATCAGATGGACACCACCTTCACCCACACGCAGATCATGCAGCATTGGTCGGACCTGAAACGGCTGCACATGCCCCGGGTGCTGCGCTTTTTCGGACTCCATTTCCCAAGTAAGTACATAGCGATTGCATGCTAGATGTAACTAATCCAGAACGTAGGCCTTTATTTAGAAATGCTTCTCTTTTCTAGTGTTGGAAATGGAGTACCGAATCCTACGCACCCGGAGGCGCACAGGCCGACCAGTGCTGCATGAATCTGCAGCTGGAAGTGAAGGTGGTGGTTCTCCAGGGCGACGGTCCTACCCCTCCTCTGTAGGGTCCTCCGACCAGCCCCTGGACCTTTCAACAGAGGAGGGGCGGCACGGCGTGGGCAGGGAGTCGTACCCAGCGACGCAGCCGGTAGCCTCTGGTATGTGACTCTTCATGTAACCGCACACACATACATGCTATTTAAAACAAAGCTGATTCCCTTATTCTCTTTTTCTAGAATTTTCTGGAGAGGGTGAAGAATCTGTGGAGTCTGCAGCAGATCACACCCAGGAGGCACAGGGAGAAGGTGAGTGATGTGACACACACATTGAAATTGACATTTGCTTACTGTTGAATAACACATTATAAGTGACCCTATATTCTTAGTATACAGTACGTCCTGCTCCAGATATAATACTTACACTTGGGTTATCCTCTGCCATATGGCGCTGCACTGCAGAGACATGGAAAAACAGGCTCCTCCCAGCCCATCAAACACCCAGGGACCTCCCACGAATCCCCAGATTTCTCTGCAGTGCTGGCTGCAAAGACATTATGTCACTCTCTCGCAGGTGAGCGGGGCTATTAAAGACTGCGGCCCTGTTGGACTACCCGTCCTCTTCGTGATGTGCCTCCCAGCCTGGGCTGCGCTGGTTGGGTAAAGGTAGGCAGCACTATGTGTGCTTATGGAGCCTTGCTCCACCGCAGTCCCCCACCAGAGGGTAGGCGGTTTAGGCTAATGGTGAGCCTCTTGTGGATGCCCCTCCCGCGCTATTGCCCCATACCCCGTGTAGCGGCGGACCCTGTTCAAAGGGTCGCCATTCTCCCTCGTTCCCCCCGTAGTTCAGGGGGGAAAGAAAGAGGGAGGGGGGGGGTGTGGTGGTCTTGTGTATTCAGTACACGTTATGGCCTTAGTATTGTCCTTGACTCATACACCTGGTGTCAGAGCCGCGCTGTTTGTTCCTCATTGTCTATCGGCCGCCGCCGGGCGATTATCTGCCCTTATTGTACGGGCGCGTGAATAGGCGGCGGCGACGCCTCAGACGCTGCGGCGTCTTAATTGGTATTTGTTGTTGGGCGCATCTGGAAGTAATCCCCGTTTGTGCTTCTATAGTGTGTCATTCACTCTACTGTCTGCGCTGACTACTGTATTCAGAGCTTCGCGCTCTTCAGGGTGGCGGAGACCTGGCTTGGCGCGCTCCGCGTCACAGCCCGCTTTGGCCCGCCCTTCGAGGTCCGCTTGGCGGCTTTTTCGATGCTCACCGCGCGCGCCCTCGATCTGTAAGTGCCCTCGCTGGCGATTTTCATTTGTCTTGCTTACTGTGCATGCCTCTGACATTCCTATTCCCATTATGTCTTTCAGATGGTCGAATCCAGTGGCTTCTCCCGGCTCGGTGTAATTGCCAGTTGGACCTAGTATAATTACTCCCACTTCCCTGCGGGTCTTTGGGGCATCCAGGGTAGCTTATAGCGTCAATCCCTACTGGCCTATTGTGCCCATTAATCAACATATGGAGGCATCCCAGGATATTGTTAACGGGGTTCCCTCGGGAGAAGCCCGGCTGTGTGTAGCTTGTGGGGTCAATGCTCGGGTCTACGTCCCTTGTGCACAGCAGGCGTTACTGGTACTTCCCGCCCCCTCTGGGGCTGGGGCTGCACCTCGCCTCACTTCACCTGCCCCTCCAAGCCTGAGTCTAACCCCCAATACAAGCGGGGATTCTCATCCTGATGTGGCTACTAGACTGGCCAGTGTTGAAAAATTGCTTGCTAGTACTGTAGCACGCAAGGCTACCTCAAAAAAGCGGCACATTGTCCCTGACTCTGCTCCATTCCCTATGGAGTCTGATGAGTTTACGCATCTATATGACCATACCCTTTCGGACGATGGGGAACTGCTCTTTGACTCAGAGTCATCTGATGAGAAGTCTAGGGGTCATGACGATTCTGGTTCTGATCACTGGACCCCGGATGATACTGATAAGCTATTGCTTCAGATTTTTGAGGTTTTGTCCATCTCTCCCCCTGTTGCAGCTCCCAGGCAAAGGGCCGAGCTTTTCCATACTGCTAAGGCTCGATTGGAATTTCCTGAGCAGACCCATTTCCCATTCCTGGGAGACGGTCACCACGGATGCCAGTCTGTCAGGTTGGGGGGGATTCTGGAAATCCCTGAGGTTCCAGGGGAGGTGGGGCCCTCAGGAGGCCCACTTACCCATCAACATTCTGGAACTACGGGCGGTCAGGTTGGTTTTGGAACAGTTGACCGATCACCTGCAGGGTCTGTCTGTGCAGGTGCGCTCAGACAACAGGACAGCGGTTGCCTACATCAACCATCAGGGAGGGACCCAGAGCAAGGGTGCCCTCCAGGAAGTGTCGCAGATTCTGACATGGGCGGAGGCCAATGTTCAATGCATCTCGGCTGTTTATATCCCGGGGGTAGAGAATGTTCTAGCAGACTCTCTGAGCAGGGGGCTTCCCGTCAGGAGGAGTGGTCCCTCTGCAACAGGGTATTCCAGTCCCTGTGTTACCGGTGGGGCCTACCGGATGTGGATCTGTTTGCATCCCGTCACAATCACAAGCTCCCAGCCTTTGTCTCCCTGTCGCAGGATCCCCTGGCCTTGGCCACGGATGCTCTGTCACTGTCTTGGAAGAAATTCCGGCTTCTGTATGCCTTCCCCCCGTTTCCCCTGCTGGGCAGTGTTATGCGCAAGATTCTGGTGGCCCTGAGGTGGCCAAGAAGAGTGTGGTTCGCAGACGTCGTACAAATGGCAGTAGACCAGTACGTCCTGCCAGAGGAGCCAGATCTACTCACTCAGGGCTCCCTATGCCATCCCAGTTTACAAACTCTGGCTTTGACGGCTTGGCTGCTGAAACTTCCATCTTGATGGAGAAAGGCTTGTCTGCCTCAGTGGTGGATACCATGGTACAGGCTAGGAAGAAAACTTCTTCTGCCATCTATTATAGGGTATGGCGTTCCTACATTGACTGGTGTGAGTCTAGGTCTCTCCCCTGCAGGGAATTCTTAATCCCTAGAATTCTGGAGTTTTTACAACATGGATTGGTTTATAACTCAGGTTTCTGCCCTGTCTGTCTTCTTTCAGAGGTCTTTTGCACAGCATTCCTTGGTTAAGACCTTCTTTCAGGGGGTCACTCACGTGCGTCCCCCACGTAAGCCTACGGTCCCTGTTTGGGACTTGAACCTGGTTTTGTCTGCTTTACAGGGTGCTCCCTTTGAGCCTATTCAGGATGCTGCTCTGGCTGTACTTACCCTCAAAGTTGTTTTTCTGGTGGCTATTACTTCGGTCAGGCGCGTGTCTGAGCTGGCGGCTCTGTCTATTCAGCCCCCATACTACGAGAGACACCAGGACAAGGTGGTGTTCCGCTTTAAGCTAGATTTTCTGCCAAAGGTGGTGTCTGCCTTTCATTTGAATCAGGATATTGTCCTTCCTTCATTGTGTCCTAATCCTAGCAACGCTAAGGAAAAGGTTTTGCATTCATTGGATGTGGTAAGGTGTCTGAAGTACTACCTGGTAGTCACTGCGGCCTTCCTCCCTTCCGCCTTACTGCTCATTCCACTCGTGCTATTGGTGCCTCTTGGGCCTTCCAGCACCAGGCTTCTGTTGAACAAGTTTGCAAAGCTGCTACTTGGTCTTCTGTTCATACCTTTTCAAAGTTTTACAAGGTTGATGTTAGGGCCTCAGCTGATGCTGCTTTTGGCCGCAAGGTTTTGCAAGCGGCAGTAGTTTAAACTGCCTGTTGTCACCTTTTGTTGGGGGATCCCACCCTACTTTATGGACACTGCTATTGGATGTCCCAAGTGTAAGTATTATATCTGGAGCAGGACGTACTGTATACTAAGAATAATACAATTCTGTGAAGTACTCACCTGTAGAATTGATATTATTTGTATACAGTACGTCCTGCTCCACCCCACCCTGTTTGTTGCATTATTCTGGATCCCCTGTATGGTGATGGCTATCATTTTTATCATTACCAGTTGTTCTGGGTGGTTTAATTCTCCCGGCTTCTTGTTCACTGCTCTTCAATGCTGGGGATTCGTGGGAGGTCCCTGGGGGTTTGAGGGTCTGGGAGGAGCCTGTTTTTCCATGTCTCTGCAGTGCAGCGCCATCTGGCGGAAGATAACCCAAGTATAAGTATTATATCTGGAGCAGGACGTACTGTATACAAATAATATCAATTCTACAGGTGAGTACTTCACAGAATTGTATTTTTCCATGTCTCTACAACCTCAACTTTACAGCAGTGGCAGGGCCCAGGACGGAGGGTTGTCCCCGACGACGCAGACGTCGGCCACCAACCAAGTAAGTTGTAATGTCATTCTTTTGAGTATGTGGTAATTGACATAATCACCCAGATACATCAAGCCATAGTCAATGGCATTAGCATAATGACATCTGTCCACTTCCTTAGATTAATTACTTAGCATAATGACATATGGCCACTTCCTTAGATTAATTACTTAGCATGATGACATATGTCGTCTTGAGTTAGGTTGCCAACTAACAAACATTCCATCCACAGGTGAGAAACATGTATTTGTCTCAAAATAATGTATTTTTGATACAGGGACCACACGTGCAAGAGTCAAAGCAATGAATAGAAGGGTCCTTGAGTTGGTGGCCGACATGCAGCTGCGTGACTCGTTGGGGACAACAGAAGAAGACTAGTGTTCTGGGTCCTGCCATTTTGTATATAGTTTTATTTTTTTAACCCCAAAAAACCCAAAAAAATTTTAAAGCCAAAAAACAAAAAGTTTTGTAAATGTTTTTCCCCCCCAAAAAAATCAAAAAGAGCCATCCAAAAATGACAAAAAAAAAAAAAAATAAAACGTCATTTTTTTACCAACATACATTAACACAAAACGAATGGGCAAAGAAATATTTAGAGATGAAGATTCAGATGCCCGTGGAGTGATAAGTTAAGTACGTTTTAGGAATCTAAAATGGAAGAACCACCTAACCGCCAAGTGGTTTGGGTAAGTTTTAGGGATCTAAAATGGAAGAAGAACCTAACCACGAAGTGATTTGGGTAAGTTTTAGGGGTCTAAAATGGAAGAAGAACCTAACCGCAAAGTGATTTGGGTAAGTTTTAGGGGTCTAAAATGGAAGAATCTAACCGCAAAGTGGTTTGGGTAAGTTTTAGGGGTCTAAAATGGAAGAAGAACCTAACCGCAAAGTGGTTTGGGTAAGTTTTAGGGGTCTTAAATGGAAGAAGAACCTAACCACGAAGTGATTTGGGTAAGTTTTAGGGGTCTAAAATGGAAGAAGAACCTAACCGCAAAGTGATTTGGGTAAGTTTTAGGGGTCTAAAATGGAAGAATCTAACCGCAAAGTGGTTTGGGTAAGTTTTAGGGGTCTAAAATGGAAGAAGAACCTAACCGCGAAGTGGTTTGGGTACGTTTTAGGCGTCTAAAATGGAAGAAGAACCTAACCGCGAAGTGGTTTGGGTAAGTTTTAGGGGTCTAAAATGGAAGAAGAACCTAACCACGAAGTGGTTTGGGTAAGTTTTAGGGGTAAAACATGGAAGATGTAGGATTGCGCAAAGTGGTTTGGGTCAGTTTTAGGAGTGAAACATGGAAGATGTAGGATTGCGCAAAGTGGTTTGGGTCAGTTTTAGGGGTGAAACATGGAAGATGTAGTATTGCGCAAAGTTGTTTGGGTCAGTTTTAGGGGTGAAACATGGAAGATGTAGGAATGTGCAAAGTGATTTAGCTAAGCATTGTAGTAGAAGTGAGTGACCCAAATATGTAGGCAAGCAGTTTAATGAGTTAAGTTTGTAGTGCGCAGGCGCAAGATCATAAGGATATATGTCCGGACGATTATTTATTGAAAAAGGGAAACAGAATCTAACGGGAAATGTAAAGGATTCGTGGAAGGGGACGATGGAAAAAGGGCGAAAACGAAAGCCTACGTTGTAACATGAGAAAATGAAACGGAAAAGTCACGCTGGGAAATGACATCCTCATACTCGTACTCTGCCGTACGAACGAACAAAAACTTTACAGAAGGATTGAAATGCATGCATAGAATCGCCCGCACACTCGTACGAGAGCGGGAAAATTAACAAAAAAAAAACAGATCAGCACAAAAACGAAAGTCTTTTTTTGTCTCTCTGAATCAACCCTATTGTATGTATGTGTTATTTTAATTTTTGCCTTTTTCTTTTTTATTAAAGTTTTCCAACTAAGCAGGGCCCTATCTGTAGGCAATTCGAAATTCCTAATGTGGTTCTTTTGAAGCAGACTTCGCTTCTAAAGACTGTATGACTACTCGTAAATTGTATTAACCCACAGACTTGTATCTAAACAACTGTATGATTGAGAAGGTGTAATTGTATAGTGTAACAAGGGTTACTCTCAATTAACTTGAAGTGTTGCTTGGTATCTGTGTGTGAGCCAGCAGAACTGATCAGGCTCTCCACAGGGGTAAGTGTGGGATGGAATCAGTTTGGAATGCCTGTGCCCTGCTTGCATGTGGAGAGGGGTGTGTAGGTGTGGGGTAATTGTCATGATTACTTAGCCAGCAGAGTTTGATTTGTTTGTGATTGGGGTTCCACTGGCCCGATTTAATCGATTTCAATAGTTGTAATGCTGGTGGTGGCAGCTAGTTGTATATTCTTAGTATACAGTACGTCCTGCTCCAGATAGATTACTTACACTTGGGTTATCCTCCGCCAGATGACTCTGCACTGCAGAGACATGTAAAACAGGCTCCTCCCGGCCCCTCAAATACCCTGGGACCTCCCACAAATCCCCAGATTTCTCTGCAGTGCTTACTGCGAAGACATGAAATTATCACTCTGTCGCAGGTGAGCGGGGCTATTAGCCTGCGGCCCTGTTGGACTATTTCCACCCGTCCTTCGTGTGATGTGCCTCCCAGCCTGGGCTGCGCTGGTCGGGTGAAGGTAGGCGGCACCATGCGTGCTTATGGAGCGCTGCTCCACCGCAGTCCCCCACCAAAGGGTAGGCGGGATAGGCTGATGGTGAGCCTTTATGGGATGCCCCTCCCGCATTATTGTCCCATGCCCCGGTAGCGGTGGGCCCTGTACAAAGGGCCGCCATCCTCCCTCCTTCTCCCTGTAGCCTTCTGGGGGGAAAAGAAAGGGGGGGGGTGTGGGTGTCAGTGTATAGTGATTACGTGCATATGGCCTTTTGTAATGTCTTTTTTTGGACTAGTATATGTGGTGTCAGCCGCCGCTCTTGTCTTTTTACTTTTGCAAATGCCGCCGCCGCGCGCGCCTTTTCCTTCATGTGGATGTTCCGTGCCGGGCGGCGCCGTTACCTCAGACGCTTCTGCGTCCTCATTGGCTGCTTGTTGGTTGGACTTCGCGCTCTTCAGGGGGGCGGGGCCTGGCCTGGCGCGCCCGGCGTCACGGTTCGCTCTGGCACGCCCTTCGAGGTACTCGGCGCCATGTTGTCAGGTCGCATGCGCGCGTGTGACGTTCTTACTTACCGTGGTCCGTAAGTGCCCTCGTGGGCGGCTTTATACTCTTTGTAGTGTGTTCGGTTCTGACACCCTTTATTCTCATTGTGTTTTTCAGACGGGTGAATCCATTGGCTTCTCCCGGCCCGGTGTAATTGATAGTCGGGCCTTGTAAAATTACTCCCACTTCCCTAGCGGGTCATTGGGGCATCCAGGGTTGCTTTATAGCGTCAATCCCTACTGGCATATTGTGCCTAATAATCACCATATGGAGGCATCTCAGGATAATGTGACCGAGGTCCCTCTGGGACAAGACCGGCTGTGTATGGCGTGTGGACAACCTCATGCTGACGCTGACAAGGCATGGGTCTGCATACCCTGTGCTGAGCAAGCGCTGGCTTTGCAAACTGGCCTGCCAGTGGCTGCACCTAGTTTCATTACTCCCCCCAGCTTAAATCTCTCTCCTGTTGAGTTGCATACTTGTGGGGATTCTCAGCCTGATGTGTCTTCTAGACTGCCTACTGCTGAAAAGATTATTGCGAGGTCTTTAGCGCGTAAGGACCCTGGTAAGAAGCGGCACAAGACGCCTTATGTTACTGTTTTCCCTATGGGATCTCAGGAGTTTATGAATCTGTGTGGCTATACCCCTTCTGATGAAGGAGAGCTCTTTTCTGACTCAGGCTCATCTGATGAGAGACCAAGGGGTCATGACTATTCTGGCTCTGACCCCTGGACCCTGGATGACACTGGCAGATTATTGACCCAGATCTTTGAGGTTCTGTCTATCTCTCCCTGGTGAGGCTCCCAGGCAAAGAGGGGAGCGCTTCCATACAGCAACATCACGTTTGGAATTTCTAGAGCAGGCACATTTCCATACCCTTGTGCTCAAGGAATGGGAGTACCCCAGTAAACTTCCCAGGGTTCCAAGGGATTGGGATAGGAAGTATCCTTTTCCCCCTGAGGTGGTTAAATGTTGGTCACCCCCCCCCCCCCAGGTGGATGTCCCGATCATAGGGCTATCTAACACCCCTGTCATGCATCCCCCGATTCTACTACCCTGCGGGATGCTGAGGACCAGCGCATTGACCTACTGGCCTCCCACGCCTTTGCATGTGCGGGGACGGCACTGCGCCCGGTCTGTGCCTCTGCCATTACTGCTGTGGCCATTAGAACCCTCATCAGAAAAATGCTTGATAGTGCCCCTGATGATCTCCCTTGTGAGGTGTTTAATGCACTCTCCAGTTGTGATGTGTTTGTAAATTTTGTCCTATTAGCATTGGATGACACCATCAGAATGTGTGCAAGAACTTCTGCCCTCGTGGTGGCTATACGTCGCTTGGTCTGGCTGCGACAGTGGGGTGCTGACAATGCTGCGAAGAAGGCCCTTACTGGGCTTCCTTTTAAGGGGCTACGCCTGTTTGGGGCCCGTCTAGACCTGTTTGGTAAGAGAGGTAAGTTACCCCAGCGCAGTTGGCTGTCTCGGCCCCTTCGGGGCCAGGGCCCCCTTCTACCCCCTACCATGGTGTTAAACAGGAACCAGGGGTGTCCTTTGCGGGGGCTCGCGCAGATTCCTGTCCCCAGGAGCAGAAGACAACACCCTGGCTCCTCCGGGGGGGCTAAGCCCAAATCCTCTCCCAAGTCCCCTCAAGCATGATGGGGCACCCTCGCCCGTCAGGGTGAGGGGACGGCTGCGGCACCTTGCTTAAGTCTGGAGGCATCACGCCTCAGACCGGTGGATTCAGGAGGTAGTGTCCTCCGGCTACAAGATGGTGTCTGCTGTGCGCCCCCCCAAGATTATCAGGTCCCGGGTACTCCTGGTCCCTGCCTCTGCTCAGGTGTTGGCGCAGGCCGTGCAAGGCCTGCTGGGTCTGGGGGTCATTTGCAGATTTCCCTTAACAGACAGAGGCAAGGGTCTCTACACCAACCTTTTCACAGTTCCCAAAAAGGATGGGTCAGTCAGGCCCATTCTGGATTTACAGATCTTCAGCAAATTGCCAAGTACAGGCTTTTTCCGCATGGAAACTCTGCGCCCGGCCATCAGCTCCTTGCGCCCCGGGGGGGCTTCATGCCGTCTGTGGATATCAAAGTTGCTTACTTTCACATCCCTGTGTTTTCAGGACACCAAGGTTCCTCAGATTCGCTTTGAAAGATCAACACTGACAATTTGTGGCCTTGTCATCTGGCTCCCAGAGTGCTCACCAAGGTGTTGGCGGGGGTGATGTCTCTGATGAGGCCAAGGGACGTCCGCTTGCTGCCCTACCTGGACGTCCGCATCACTTCCCAGTCTCTACATCAGGCTAAGTTGGATACTCAGCTGGTGGTGTCCATTCTGGAGTCATTTGGATGGGTGATCAACCACCCCAAGTCCTCACTGTCCCCTTCCTTGGTAACTCCATTCCTAGGAATGAATCTGGATACAGTTCAGGCAAGGATCTTCCTTCCTCAGCAGAAGGTGGACAATCTGCTTGCACAGGCTCAGTCCCTCCTAGCTGTCCCTGTCCCTCCACCAGGCAGGGGATGCAGCTGGTGGGTCTGATGGTGGCGTGCTTCGAAGCGGTCCCTTATGCTCAGTCCCACTTGGGGCTTCTGCAACTTCTCCTATTGTCTGTATGGGACACGGACCCAGCATCCCTGGACAGGGTCTGTGTGCTTTCCCCCCTGGTAAGGTGGTCCCTCTTGTAGTGGATGGACTCAAGGAACCTGTTGGGGGGGCAGATCTTTTCTTGCCCCTTCCTGGGAGACGGTCACCACGGATGCCAGTCTATCAGGTTGGGGGGGGGGGGGTTCTGGAGGTCCCTGTGGTTCCAGGGGAGGTGGGGCCCTTAGGAGGCCCATACACCTCTCAATGTCTTGAAGCTGTGAGCGATCAGATTAATTCTGGCTCGCTTGACTACTCATCTTCAGGGTCTGCCTGTTCAGGGGCGCTCGGTCAATCATCCCAATTACAAACTCTGGCTTTGACGGCCTGGCTGCTGAAACCCCCTTCTTGATGGAGAAAGGCTTGTCTTCCTCGGTGGTTGAGTCCATGGTGAAGGCTAGGAAGAAGACTTCTTCTTCCATCTATTATAAGGTATGGCGTACCTACATTGACTGGTGTGAGTCTAGGTCTCTTCCCTGTCGGGTGTTCTCAGTTTCCAGGGTTCTGGAGTTTTTACAGCATGGTTGGAGTCGGGTCTCCAACTCAGTACTTTGAAGCGTCAGGTTTCTGCCCTGTCTGTCTTCTTTCAGAAGTCTTTTGCTCAGCATTCCTTGGTTAAGACTTTCTTTCAGGGGGTTACTCATGTGCGTCCCCCACGAAAACCTATGGTCCCTGTTTGGGATTTGAACTTGGTCTTGTCTGCCTTGCAGGGTGCTCCCTTTGAACCTATTCAGGATACTGCTCTGGCTGTACTTACCCTCAAGGTTGTCTTTCTGGTGGCTATTACTTCGGTCAGGCGTGTGTCTGAGCTGGCGGCTCTGTCTATCCAGCCCCCATACTTTGAGAGACACCAGGATAAGGTGGTGTTCCGCTTTAAGCAGAAACGGTGGTGTCTGCTTTTTATTTGAACCAGGATATTGTTCTTCCTTCCTTGTGCCCTAATCCTAGAAATGCTAAGGAAAGGGTTTTGCATTCCTTGGATGTGGTCAGGTGTCTGAAGTATTACCTAGTAGTGACTGCGTCCTTCAGGAAAACTGATGCTCTTTTTGTGGTCCCTTCTGGTCCTAGGAAGGGTTTGGCTCCTGCCAAGTCTACTATCAGCAAATGGATCCATCAGGCTGTGATTCAGGCCTACTCTGCTAAGGGGAAGAATCCTCCCTTCCACCTTACTGCTCATTCTACTCGTGCTATTGGTGCCTCTTGGGCCTTCCAGCACCAGGCTTCTGTTGAACTAGTGTGCAAGGCCGCTACTTGGTCTTTTGTTCATACCTTTTCAAAGTTTTACAAGGTTGATGTTAAGGCCTCAGCTGATGCTGTTTTTGGCCGCAAGGTTTTGCAGGCGGCAGTGGTTTAAACTGTCTGCTTTTACCTTTTTTATTGGGGATCCCACCCTACTTTATGAACACTGCTATTGGATGTCCCAAGTGTAAGTAATCTATCTGGAGCAGGACGTACTGTATACTAAGAATAATACAATTCTGTGAAGAGCCGTGGCCCTAGGCTATGCCGGCTTGTAGCCTGCAGGGCCAGGGGCCACCAAAGCTGGCCCCTGCGCCCTGTTATACAAGCCCCCATAGCTGGTCACAGGCTGGTTAAGCTGTCTAGGGGGGACCTCACGACATTTTTCCTTTGGATTTTTAAGGGTTTTTAAGGGGGACCCGATGTCCTTTATATTCTTAGTATACAGTACGTCCTGCTCCAAATATAATACTTACAATCGGGTTATACTCCGCCAGATGGCGCTGGACTGCAGAGACATCGAAAATAGGCTCCTCCCGGCCCCTCAAATACCCGGGGACCTCCCACAAATCCCCAGAATTTCTCTGCAGTCTGGCTGCGAAGGACGAGAAATTGGCTCTCTACTCGCAGGTGAGCGGGGTTATTAACCTGCGCCCTGTAGGACTATTCCCACCCATTCCACTAGTAATATGCCTCCCAGCCTTGGCTGCGCTGGTCAGGTGAAGGTAGGCAGCACCGCTGTTGGTGCTTAGGAGCGCTGCTCCACCGCAATCCCCCACCAAAGGGTAGGCGGTTCAGGCTTATGGTGAGCCTCTATGGGATGCCCCTCCCGCACTATTGCCCCTGCCTATCGGTGGGCCCTATTTAAGTGGCCGCCGTCCTCCCTCATCCTCCTTGTAGTCTTCGGGGGAAAAGAGGGGGGGTGTGTATGTGTATAGATATGTATGTTATGCAGTCTGTGCTCTCTCTTTTGACATGCCTTTATTCTTGTGTCAGCCGCCACGCTGACTTGTCTTTACTGCTTTTTAAAATTGTCGCTGCCGCGCGCTGACTTGGTTCCGCGCTTGGCGGCGGCATTACCTCAGGCGCTGGTGCGCCATCATTGGCTGTTGGCCGTTCTGGCTTTGCGCTCTTCGGGGGCGGGGCCCGTTTTTGGCGCGTTCCGCGTCATCGCTGTTACTGGCCCGCCCCTCGAGGTATACCGACGCCATCTTTCCTGCTTGGTTAGCCTATGCACGACGGACTCCTACCTACCGCGGTCCGTAAGTGCCCTCGTGGGCGGCTTTATTTCCTTCACTTTGGTTACGATGTACTTATGGTCTTGTCTGCTTATGTCTTTCAGGCGGGACGAACCCTTCTTGGCTTCTCCCGGCCCTGTTTTAGTATATTGCTTGTAGGCCTTGTAAAAATTATACTCCCACTTCCCTAGCGGGTTATTAGGGCATCCAGGGTTGCTACATAGCGTTATTCCCTATCGGCGTGTAGCGCCGCTATAATCACCATATGGAGGCATAGCGTGTGGCCAGCCTCATGCTGACGCTGACAAGGCGCGGGTCTGTGTACCCTGTGCTGAACAGGTGATTGCATTGCAATCTGGCCTGCCAGTGGCTGCACCTCGTTTCACTTCGCCTACTCCCCCAAGCTTAAACCTCACTGCTACTGAGTTGCATACTAGTGGGGATTCTCAGCCTGATGTGTCTTCTAGACTTGCTACTGTTGAACAGATTATTACGAAGTCCTTAGCGCGTAAGGCCCCTGCTAAGAAGTGGCACTTGACGCCTAATGTCACTGTTTTCCCTATGGGAACTGAGGAGTTTTGGAATCTGTGTGGCTATACCCCGTCTGATGAAGGGGAGCTCTTTTCTGATTCAGGCTCATCTGATGAGAGACCAAGGGGTCATGAAGAGTCTGGCTCTGACCCCTGGGCCCCGGATGACACTGACAGATTATTGACCCAGATTTTTGAGGTTCTGTCTATCTCTCTCCCTGGTGAGGCTCCCAGGCAAAGAGGGGAGCTTTTCCATACAGCAAAATCACGTTTGGAATTTCCAGAGCAGGCACATTTCCATAACCTTGTGCTCAAGGAATGGGAGCGCCCCAGTAAACTTCCCGGGGTTCCAAAGAGTTGGGATAGGAAGTATCCCTTTCCTGCTGAGGTGATTAAATGTTGGTCATCCCCCCCGAGGTGGATGCCCCGATCCTAGGGCTATCTAACACCTCTGTCATGCATTCCCCTGATTCCACTACCCTGCGGGATGCTGAAGGCCGGCGTGTTGATCAGCTGGCATCCCACGCCTTTGCATGTGCGGGGACGGTGCTGCACCCGGTCTGTGCATCTGCCATTACTACTGTGGCCACTAGAACCCTTATCAGAAATATGCTTGATAGTGCCCCTGATGATTTGCCTTGTGAGGTGTTTAATGCACTCTCCAGTTGTGATGTTTTTGTAAATTTTGTCCTATCAGCATTGGATGACACCATCAGAATGTGTGCCAGAACTTCTGCCCTCTTGGTGGCTATACGCCGCTCAGTTTGGCTGCGCCAGTGGGCTGCTGACAACGCTGCCAAGAAGGCCCTCACTGGTTTCCCCTTTAAAGGACTGCGCCTGTTTGGGGACCGCCTGGACCTTTTTGCTAAGGGAGGCAGGTTACCCCAGCGCAGGCGGCAATCTCAGCCCTTTTGGGGTCAGGGTTCCTTCTCCTCCCCTTACCGTGGTGCAAGACAGGGAAGAGGGGGTTTCTTTACCTGGGGCCCGGGGAGATTTCTGGGGTAGAGGCAGAGGACGTGGACGTCCTGGCTCCTCCTGGGGTCCCAAAGCTAAATCCTCCCTTAAGCCCCCTCAGGCATGATGGGGCGCCCTCACCCATCCGGGTGGGGGGACGGCTGCAGCACTTCACTCACGTCTGGAGGCTTCATGTCTCAGACCGTTGGATTCAGGAGGTAGTGTCCTACGGTTACAAGTTGGAGTTTGCTGCCGATCCCCCTTCAAGGTTCATCAGATCCTGGGTTCCTCAGGACCCTGTGTCTGCTCAGGAGATAGTACAAGCAGTGCAAGGCCTCCTGGAGCTGGGGGTCATCTGCCAGGTCCCTTTAAGAGAAAAAGGCAAGGGCTTTTATTCCAACCTATTCACAGTACCCAAAAAGGATGGTTCTGTCAGGCCCATCCTGGACTTAAAGATCCTCAACAAGTTTGTCAGGGGCAGGCGCTTTCGCATGGAAACTCTGTGCTCTGCCATCAGTTCCCTGCACCAAGGGGATTTCATGACTTCTGTGGACATCAAAGATGCTTACCTTCATATTCCTGTGTTCCCAGGTCATCAAAGGTTCCTCAGGTTCGCTCTGATGGATGAACACTACCAGTTTGTGGCCTTGCCCTTCTGCCTCACTTCAGCTCCCAGGGTGTTCACCAAGGTGCTGGCTGGCGTGATGTCTCTGCTCAGATGTCAGGGCGTCCGCGTGCTTCCCTATCTGGACTACATCCTCATCACTTCCCAGTCTCTACATCAGGCAGAGTTGGATACTCAGCTGGTGGTGTCCACTCTGGAGTCATTTGGATGGGTGATCAACCGCCCCAAGTCCTCACTGTCCCCTTCCTTGGTAACTCCATTCCTAGGAATGAATCTGGATACAGTTCAGGCAAGGATCTTCCTTCCTCAGCAGAAGGTGGACAGTCTGATTTCACAGGCTCAGTCCCTCCTAGCTTGTCCCCATCCCTCCAGGGGGATGCAGCTGGTGGGCCTGATGGTGGCGTGCTTCGAAGTGGTCCCTTATGCTCAGTTCCACTTGAGGCCTCTGCAACTTCACCTATTTTCAGTATGGGACAAGGACCCAGCGTCCTTGGACAGGGTCTGTGTGCTCTCCCCCCTGGTCAGGAGGTCCCTCTTGTGGTGGATGGACTCAAGGAACCTGTTGGGGGGCAGATCCTTTCTTGCCCCTTCCTGGGAGACGGTCACCACGGATGCCAGTCTGTCAGGTTGGGGGGGTTTCTGTAAGTCCCTGCGGTTCCAGGGGAGGTGGGGCCCTCAGGAGGCCCACACACCTATCAATGTCTTGGAGCTGCGGGCGATCAGGTTAATTCTGGCTCGCTTGACTACTCATCTTCGGGGCCTGCCTGTTCAGGTGCGCTCGGACAACCAGACGGCAGTTGCCTACATCAATCATCAGGGAGGGACCCGGAGCAAGGGGGCCCTCCAGGAAGCGTCTCTGATCCTGTCTTGGGCGAAGGCCAATGTCCCCTGCATTTCAGCTGTGTACATCCCGGGGTGGAAAATCACCTGGCGGACTCTCTGAGCAGGGGGACCTCTCGCCAGGGAGAATGGTCCCTATGCAGCAGGGTGTTTCAATCTCTGTGTCACCGTAGGGGCCAACCAGATGTGGATCTGTTTGCGTCCCGCCACAATCACAAGCTCCCAGCTTTTGTCTCTCTGTCCAGGGATCCTCTGGCCCTGACCTCTGATGCTCTAGTAATGTCATGGAAGGACTTTCAGTTCCTGTATGTCTTCCCTCCAATTCCCCTGCTGGGCAGGGTTCTGCGCAAGATTGCTCTGGAGGGGGTGCCAGCAATTCTGGTGGCCCCCAGGTGGCCAAGAAGAGTGTGGTTCGCAGACGTGGTGCAGCTGGCAGTAGATCAGTACGCTCTGCCCTTGGTGCCAGATCTGCTCGCTCAGGGCTCACTACGCCATCCCAATTTACAAACTCTGGCTTTGACGGCTTGCCTGCTGAAACCTCCATCTTGATGGAGAAGGGGCTGTCTTACTCGGTTGTGGATACTTTGATTAAAGCTAGGAAGAAGTCTTCCTCTTCCATTTATTACAGGGTTTGGCGTGCCTACATTGACTGGTGTGAGTCTAGGTCTCTTCCCTGTCGTGTGTTCTCTATTCCCAGGATTCTGGATTTCCTGCAGCATGGGTTGGAGATGGGGCTCCAACTCAGTACTCTGAAGGGTCAGGTTTCTGCCCTGGCTATTTTTTTCCAGAAGTCCTTTGCTCAGCACCCTCTGATCAGGACTTTTTTCCAGGTGGTCACTCATGTGCGTCCCCCACGTAAACCTATGGTGCCTGTTTGGGATCTGAACTTGGTTCTGTCAGCCTTACAGGGTGCTCCCTTTGAACCTGTGCAGGATGCCGCCTTGGCCATTCTTACGCTCAAGGTTGTGTTTCTGGTGGCTATCACTTCTGTCAGGCGTGTGTCTGAGTTGGCTGTCCATTCAGCCCCCCTACTATGAGAGACACCAGGACAAGGTGGTGTTTCATTTAAAACCTGACTTTCTGCCTAAGGTAGTGTCTGCCTTTCTTTTGAATCAGGATATTGTTCTTCCTTCTTTGTGCCCTAATCCTAGCAATGCTAAGGATAGAGTTTTGCACTCTTTAGATGTGGTTAGGTGTCTGAAGTACTATCTGATGGCTACTGCACCTTTCAGGAAAGTGGTTTAAACTGCCTGCTGCTGTCTTTTTTTCTTGGGGATCCCACCCTACTTTATGGACGTCCCACTTGTTAGTATTATATTTGGAGCAGGACGTACTGTATACTAAGAATAATACAATTCTGGGACTACTCACCTGTAGAATTGGTATTATTGGTATTATGAGTATACTTAAACCCAGAAGGAGGGGCACGGCACCCCAAGAAGCCCCTGCCACAACTTCCTCCAAATAGGAGCACCAACAAGCAATTAATAATAAACATTATTTCATTACTTCCATATCAAAATTGGTAGATCATAAAAACAACATACACATGACAGTACATACCACACTTATTAAAAACCTAACTGCATATTTGCCCATGTGTTGTTATTACAATAATGAGTTATATCAATATAGGACAAGCCTAAATGTAATTGAAAAGTTATGGGGGACCTGGGAACCGCTGCACACTATGTGGAGTCTCCAATTTGTGTGGTGTAGCTATACAATTCCTAAAACTAAACTATCCTTTTAAAACCCTCCCCACAAAAATACATGCAATGTGAACAAACTATCATACTCCAGTGCTGTTCAACATCAAAACATATGCTGTAACAAATACAGACGTTTAAACTCTATAAAAGCAGTGTTGAGTTGTGTGAGTCTGATCAGACCCAATCAATTAGATAGGATCTGGTCAGACCCAGACAAACCACCCGGGTGAAAAGTTAATATAATATGCAAAGCCACCATCAAAGTCAGTAATGATCTAAGATAGCAGTCTGTGAGGATGTAAGCAGAATGCAATGCCAGACCTGGCCTCAAGATGGCAGCAAGAACTCCATATATCATAACACTCAGAGGAGTGACGTCTCGCGGGGCTTTAGGTCCACACTGTTGATCTAGGAGAAGCTACAGAGATTAGGGAACAAACAATCGAATTGGATGCCACTCAAACAACATATCAAGTTTTTTCAGCTTAACATCAAGTTGAAAGAGTGCAGTAATTATTTTTGCACCATGCTATGTACCAGGCTTCAATCACAATTACTGGGATACTTTGTGTCCATGAATGAAATGTACTGTTATTTTCACCAAACAACAGGGCTCTTATTACACATCCCCCCCCCCCCCCCCAGCAGTATTGGGGTAGTTGTATCTAGCCCTGTTGTGATTTCAGTCATATCTGCAAGGATTAAAAAACTGCGGTTATAGGCACACTTTAGGCTGTGACTCATCTCCTGCATTCATATCAGTTGGGACGTAGTCTCCTTATGTGCTGATATTGGCATCATCACACAGAGTAACATTGCAGTCAGCAACAAAACTGTCATTCGCCATTCAAAGATGATATGGATCAAATATAATTATAATATGAATAATATATGGATATGTAATTATTGGTTAAGGTCTGCTTTATGGTTTAATTGTTATACTGGTTATTCTGCTCTTTACTACTGCAGGGGGTCCCCCCGTGTTCCCCGCATGATGTCCTCCATTTCACGGCACACACTGGCAACACTCTCCCCTCCCCATAGTTCATATTGAGCCTTGGGGGGTGGTCTCGGGGGGCGGGATGGGTGCACGTTCGGCTCTGTGGTGTCTGCTGACACCTTGTTTTACTCCTCCCCCTTTGCAAGCTTATGCTTGCATCATCTTTGGGGGTTGGAGTATAGGCCGGGGCGCGTCACTTCCTCCTTCTGAGTGGCCAGGTGCAGGGAGAATTTCGGCGGTGGAGATTGGTGGGATCTGATCCGGCGGGGTTTAAAGGCAGCCAGGTATGACCACTCATTCCCCTCACCCAACAGAAGTGACGTGGGAGGTCACATACGTAGGTGGTAGTTGGTCTTTCTGCATGTTTTGCCTTATGCTTTAGGTTCCCTGGGTGGTTATCAGCTGCCTCATTTGTTTCAACATCGAGTCTCCTCTGAGTGTTATGATATATGGAGTTCTTGCTGCCATCTTGAGGCCAGGTCTGGCATTGCATTCTGCTTACATCCTCACAGACTGCTATCTTAGATCATTACTGCTGGCTTTCATCTTACAGGCTGACTTTGATGGTGGCTTTGCATATTATACCGTATTAACTTTGAACTAGGGATGTTATTGTTATTTGCACATTTGAATTATTATTGAAGTATTGTTGTCTGCATATTCACATTATTATTGAAGTATTATTTATTTGCTTTTCAGTATATTGTATTTCTTTTCACCCGGGTGATTTGTCTGGGTCTGACCAGATCCTATCTGATTGGGTCTGATCAGACTCACGCAACTCAACACTGCTTTTATACAGTTTAAACGTCTGTATTTGTTACAGCATATGTTTTGATGTTGTACAGCACTGGAGTATGATAGTTTGTTCACATTGCATGTATTTTTGTGGGGAGGGTTTTAAATGGATAGTTTAGTTTTAGGAATTGTATAGCTACACCACACAAATTGGAGACTCCACATAGTGTGCAGCAGTTCCCAGGTCCCCCATAACTTTTCAATTACATTTTAGGCTTGTCCTATATTGATAGAACTCATTATTGTAATAACAACACATGGGCAAATATGCAGTTAGGTTTTTAATAAGTGTGGTATGTACTGTCATGTGTCTATGTTGTTTTTATGATCTACCAATTTTGATATGGAAGTAATAAAATAATTTTGATTATTAATTGCTTGTTGGTGCTCCTATTTGGAGGAAGTTGTGGCAGGGGCCTCTTGGGGTGCCGTGCCCCTCCCTCTGGGTTTAAGTGCATTGGTTATTATAGTGAGCACACAAACAATAGCATTTTGGAATACGGTTCTGCACCACCCCTGTTTTTTGTTGTATTATGAGTATACAGTCCGTCCTGTTCCACCCTTTGTTTTGCATTATCCTGGATCCCCTGTATGGTGATTGTTATAGACTTCATTGTTATAGTTGATAGTTTGGGTTGTTTTATTCTCCCGGCTTCTCGTTAATTGCTTTTCAATGCTGGGGATTTGTGGGAGGCCCCCCATTACCTGCCTCCCCACAAACCCGGGGGGAGTGGGGCAGAAGAGCCCATGGCTATTAGGCTTCGGGTCTTGTAGCTGGCAGGGCGGGGGGGCATCAAAGCTGGCCCTGCACCCTGTTCTACAAGCCCCAGAACTGGTACCTGGGCTGGTTATGCTGGGTAGGGGGAACCTCATGCCATTTTTTTTGAGAATTTTAAGGGTTTAAAGAAATGAGGTCCCCCCCCCCCCCGGTAAGGGGCTCGTTAAGGGACCCCACACCATTTTTTTTTATTTAACCCTTTATAGTGTGTATAGCAGTTGTATTTTATTTGTAAATGTTATAAAGTGCTCTTTTCAGTTTAGGGGATCTCCTGGACAGGAACAGGGGGCTACCGATACATATGTGGTATCATTGTAATCAGGAGAATTGGGGCTTTCACATGCAATAAATGTTTTAGTTAAAATAAAGGAGACAATTAAATATATATATATATATATATATATATATATATATATATATATATTTTTTTTTTTAATATATTAAAAAACTGTAGAAAAAATGCAAACAAAACATTTCATGTTAAAGCCTAAACTCTGCCGCAAAAAGGAAATATGTCATTTTCTTGGAAATTCCTACAAAAATCACAGTTAAACATCACGCAAAATGGTGAAAAATATCCTGTCAGCAGAGGGTGACAAAATCTCGTAGGCTGGCAGTTAAAAGGTACCTATGCATGTTGGGTATTGTTTTGCTCGGTGCACCTTGCGTTTTCAGATTTAGCTTGTTTTTTCTTATTTGCATATTGATATTTTAGGAAAAGGTGTTTTTTATTCTGCTTTTTTATACATTTTTAGTGAAACCCTGTGCAACCTAAGAATTCTTCGAGGGATTACTTCCAGAAAGATAAGCCCACTACAACAAGCTGGGTATGCTTAGACAGCTTAACATGTGTACTTGCAGGGAATATATAGTTTATGGGGGGTATTCCAGATGTAAAGGGTTGTTTTGGTAGAAAAAGCACAAGGTGCGCACTTTGTCTGCAGAGCTGAAATTTCGAAGTAAAAATACCGTTACGTACATGCTTTACTTTGGTGTGTTTGGCAACTCTTCCCTTGACAGTACCTATGCATGTTGGGTATTGTTCTGTTTGGGGGACCTTGCTTTTTCAGATTTTCAGTTTTTTTCTTGTTTGCATATAGTTTTTTAGGAAAATGTGGTTTTGATTCTGTTTTTTTATTCTTTTTTAGGGAAACCCTGTGCAACCAAAGAATACACTGAGGGATTACTTCCAGAAATCTGCACCCATGTCAACAAGCCTGGTATGCCTAGAAAGCTGAAGGTGTGTACTTCCAGAGAATATATAGGCACTACAAATTGTAAAAAATTGATTTTTTTTATTTTTGTGCACATATTTCACCCAAAAATATTGAGAATACACTTACAATATATCACTTTCCTGGGAAATTCCTGGAAATCCCTTCAAAAATCACAGTTGAACATGGGGAGCGCAAAATAGTGCAATGGTCTGGCAACAAAGGGTGACAAAATCTCAAGGTAGGCTGGCGGTTAAAGGGTTAATGTAATTCTACCTATTTCTAATTTTTGAAGCTGCACTTTTTTCCTCTTTCTGTCGCCAATATATCCGTAAAAAAATGCCCCCCCCCCCCCTTTTCACAGAATTGGCCATTTCTTCCTACCTTTGCCCTTTAGCAGTAGTAAAACAGAGCTGTTTCTTCTTCCTTTTATTTTTGCTAGTTTGTTTCACATTTTGTTTTGTTGCCTTTAACATGGCCATTTTTAATAAGGACCACTGAGCTCTCACTTCTGCTGCTTTGTTCCACTCTCCTAAATTGTCCAGAAGATTTGAGGCATGTGGTAACAAACATTGAGGGTTATTTGTGTATTTTGTGAGGTAAGTTTAACTTTGGGTTCACTTTTCGGTGTGTACTTACATCTCAGTGTACTGTTATACTTTCACATGCAATAGTGCAATAAAAAGTTACTGGTGAAGTGCATAACTTTTCCCCGTGTCCTGTTCAGGTCGCTCCACTTCTTACGTGTGGGTAATCCGCCACAAGGTGGCGCAGTGACTGCAAGATAAAAAATCGTAGCTCCTCCCGGCTCCATATAAGGCAGCTGTGAATTCTTCTTGCAGTCTGACTGCGAAGATCATGCTATTTCTCTCTCTGGATTTCGCAGGCGAGCGGGGCATCCCAAGCCTGTCAGCCACTGCAGCCCTATTCCCACCTTCTTCCGGGGACCCAACCTGCCTCCCAGCCTCTGCTACGGAACAGGTGACGGTAGGGGAACGCCGAGGGTCAGGCGTTCGGCAAAGCTATGCTCTGGGCCGCAGACCCTCTCCCGAAGGGTAGCCGGCCATATGCAATGGTGAGCCTATTGGGGGGGGGGGGGGAGGAACCACCTAGGGACCCCTTGTCTCCCTCATGTCACCCACAAGCTTTATTGGCACTGTGTGTGTGGGTGTCTTTAACTGTCTTTGCCGTTTTTTACTTGTGCTCACCTCCTTTGTCCTCGTTCCTGCTCCTCCTCACCTCTCCTCCTGTCCGGCGCTGTGAGGGAGGGGGGGGGGCCGCGGGCCCCAGCGAGAGCTGTCAGGCGGCCTTCCTGTGCGAGCACGTGCTGCGCTCCGCGGCGGGGAGGGAGAGGGCCTCCTTAGGCTGCCTCTCTCTCTGTTGTCCGGGTGCCATTTTCTGCTTCCCTGGCGCCCGGGGTTCACGCGCTACGGGGGGGGGGGGGGGCGGTCCTGCGTTGCCCGCCCCTCGAGGTGCTCTCAACGGCCCCAATCGGCGCCATTTTCCTTGCCGTCCGCCTGCGTCTGAAGGAGCGCGCTGGTCTTATCTCCTGACTGAGCGCATCTGGAGTTCTTCCCGCAAGGTTGGCTGCGCTACGTTCCTCTATCCCGCTGTGGTCCGTGAGTCCAGTTCTTTTTTGTCTTTTCCATGCATGTGCTATGGAATGGTCATGGTTTTTTCCCTTTGTGTCTTTCAGACTGGTCCCATATTATCCTCAGTATTGTGGTTCCTCCCACCCCCCTCTCTCAGCAGTCTCTTTCTTAAAGGGATATATTAGCGGGATTAAATTGGGGATTGTACGGGTTTGGTCCGTCAGTGCCTTATAACTCGATTTCTTTTTGCTACTAATCATAATGGACGCTTCTGGGGATAGCGAGCTAGGGGCCCCCTCAGGGCGGGTTAAGCTCTGTCTCACGTGTGGTACATGCCCTCTGAGTGGTCTCAGCGCAGTTTGTGTACCTTGCACCAAAAGCGTTATTCTGGAACAGGATGGGGTGGGCGCTGCCGTTTTTGAGACCTTGCACATTGTACCCCCGAAGGCATCCACAAAGAAGCAGGGGGGCTTATTTCGGCCTGAGAGACAGCGCCTTGTTTTTCCTGAGCAGGGCCACTTCTCCAAGATGGTTTTTAAGGAATGGGAAAGGCCTAATAAATTGCCGTCAGTGCCTAAGGGCCTGGACAGACGGTATCCTTTCTCTGAGGAGTTGATTCGCCTTTGGTCCTGCCCCCCCGGAGGTGGATGCTCCTGTTTTGGGGCTCTCCAATACCACGGTTATGCCATCACCCAATACTGCTTCCTTGCGTGACCCTGCTGACCAGCTGGCTTGTCACGCCTTCACCCTTGTGGGTGCTGGCCTTCGTCCGGTTTGTGCCACGGCCGTTGTCTCCCTCTCCATCAAGAAGATGGTGAAATGTCTTGTTGATATTGCCAGATCGCGCAAGCGGGTGGAGGAGTATAAGGATCTCCTAGCCTGCGCGGACTTTATTGCTTTTATAGCCATGGACGATAGCGTCCGGCTTGGTGGCAGGGCTTCGGCCCTGCTGGTTGCGCTCCGTCGCTCTATCTGGTTGCGGAAGTGGGCAGCCGACTCTGCTGCCAAGAAATCGCTCACTGGTATTCCCTTTTTGGAGCTTCGGTTATTTGGGGAGCGTCTGGATCTCCTGACGAAGGATGGGAGACTCCCTCAGCGACAGAAGCCTGTGCGGCTCTTTCGGGGCTCGTCTACTTTTCGCTCCTTTCGAAGAGGAAGAGGCTCTTCATTTTCAGGTGGCCACAGAGATTCCTGGGGACGAGGTAGGTCCCGTGGCCGACCCAATCCCTCTTGGGGATCCAAGTCCAAACCCCCCTGCCAAGACCCCTCAGGCATGAGGCGACCTCACCCATTCGGGTGGGGGGGGCGGCTTCTGCTATTTGCTCACATTTGGAGACAGCATTTCTCGGATCGGTAGATTCAGGAGGTGGTTTCCTCCGGTTACAAAATAGAGCTGGCAGCTTGGCCCCCCCAAGATTTCTTCCGTCGCGGATATCCCAGAACCCATTGACGGCGCAGGGTCTAAGGATGGCTGTTCAAAGTCTTCTGTTATCCGGGTGATTTGTCCGGTGCCACACCCAGAGCGAGGTTGAGGGTTCTATTCCAATCTTTTCATGATACCCAAGAAGGACTGTACTCTGACAAACTTGTTGAGACCCTTCAGGTCCAGGATAGGCCTCAGAGTCAGACTTTTTCGCATGGAGACCTTACGGTCTGCGGTGAGTTTGCTTCGGCCGGGCGACTTCATGACCACGGTGGATATCAGGGACATCAGAAGTTCCTGATGTTCGCGCTAGAGGATCAGCACTACCAGTTTGTGGTGCTACCGTTTGGGATATCCTCAGCCCCTGGGTGCTCACCAAGGTGCTGGCGGGCGTTATGGCTCTCTTGAGGAGCCAGAGCATTCGTGTGCTTCCTTATCTGGACGACTTGCTGATTACTGCTCAATCTCTTCAGCAGGCCGAGAGCGACACCCAGACGGTATTGTCCAATCTCAAGGATTTCGGATGGGTGATCAATTACCCCAAGTCTTCGATCACTCCCTCATTGGTGAGGTCCTTTCTGGGCATGATGTTGGACACCTCTCAGGTCAAGGTTTTCCTCCCCCAGCAGAAGGTGGAGGGTCTTCAGACGCAGACGCGGGGCTTGCTGTCGTGCCAGCGACCAACCATCTGTCTGGGGATGAAGCTGGTGGGTCTCATGGTGTCATGTTTCGAGGCTGTGCCCTTTGCTCAGTCCCACATGAGGCCTCTTCAATTGAATCTTTTGACCGTTTGGGACCGGACACAGGCAGCCCCTCTCGTTGTGGTTGGACTCCAGAAATCTTCTGGTGGGCAGGTCCTTTCTGACTCCCTGCTGGGAGATTGTCACCACGGACGCCAGTCTGACCGGCTGGGGAGGTTTTTAGCAATCACTGAAGTTCCAGGGCCAGTGGGGTCCACAGGAGGCCCATTTGCCCATCAATGTCCTGGAACTGAGAGCGATCCGGTTGGTCCTGTTTCGTTTGACTCCCCATCTACGGGGTCGTGCGGTCCAGGTCCGCTCAGACGGCTGTCGCTTACATCAATCACCAGGGCGGGACTCAGAGCAAGCGAGCCCTCAAGGAGCTGACCCAGATCCTGACTTGGGCGGAGGAGAATGTTCCCTGCATCTCGGTGGGGTACATTCCCGGGGTGGCGAACCAGGAGGCAGACTCCCTGATCAGGGGGGGCCTCTCGTCTGGGGGAATGGTCTCTCAGCAATAAGATCTTTCACGCTCTGTGTCGCCGCTGGGGTCAGCCGGATGTGGACCTTTTCGCGTCCAGGCACAATCACAAGCATCCGAGGCTCGTCTCCTTGTCAAGGGATCCGCTGGCCTTCGCCACGGACGCTCTAGCAATTCCTTGGATGGAGTTCGGGCTCCTTTACGCATTTACTCTGTTTCCACTCCTGGGCCGAATGCTGCGCAAGCTAGCCCAGGAGGGGGTTCCAACCATCCTGGTGGCTCCTCGCTTGACAAGATGGAGTTGCTTTGCGGACATAGTCCAGCTGTCAGTGGATCACTACATCATACCCGACGATCCAGGGCTTCTCACACAGGGGTTGCTGCGCCACCCCAATTTACAAACGCTGGCTTTGACGGCTTGGCTGCTGAAACCTCCATCTTGATGGAGAAGGGGCTATCCACCATGGTTGTGTGTACCATGATTCAGGCTCGGAAGAAATCTTCCATGATATATTACAGAGTTTGGCATGCCTACATTGCCTGGTGTGGGTCCAAGAGTCTCCCTTGACGCGCTTTCTCTGTCTCAAGGATTTTGGATTTCCTACAACATGGTTTGGACTCGGGTCTCCAGCTGAGTACCCTCAAGGGTGATAGAGTATAACCTTCTATCTTAATTCAATTCAATAAGGTTTCAGGGATCACAGCCCTGTGTGAATCACTTGCTATTCAAATCCTGATCAGGATGACCACACAAGAACCACAGAAGACAGTTCTGTAGCAGCAGCGTGAATGCATCTTTATTTTCACGTGGCAGAGGTAGATATATTGTTGTGTGAATACAATCAAGAAAAGCAGAAGTAAAAACAACCAATCACAAGCCATTAGGCGGTCTATTAATTATCCAATAAAATCAAACTAAAAGGCCGGATATACATCCATAATTGGTTAGTATCCGAACAGTACTGCAAGGGTTACAACTTTGAAGCATGCGCAGTATAACTGGTAAAAAGGTCAGAAGGCCAGGCTAAGTGTCAAACCTCAGGACATGGTGACTTATTGTGTGGTTACCATTTGGGGAACAAGATCTAAGTTTTAGGAATTATAATTTATAACTTGGCACATAAAGGAGAACAACTTAACGGAACCTATCTGGTTCCTGTCTTGTGATGTCTGGTTGCGAAACATGGAACAACAGTGTAAGAACAGAAGAATAATTCCATGTCTAGGGAAATACCAAGACCTTAAGGAATTACTCTTCACTCTAACAAGGGCCAGGTTTCGGCCTTGGCCATTTTTTTCCAAAGATCTTTCGTCAATCATAGACTTATCAAGACCATTTTTCAGGGGGTTACTCATGTACGTCCACCGCGCAAGCCTATTTTACCGGTGTGGAATTTGAACTTGGTGTTTTCTGCTCTCCAGGGTCCTCCCTTTGAGCTCTTGTGCGATGCTGCTCTATCCATTTTGACTCTGAAAGTGATCTTTTTCCCATTGCATGGCACGGCCTGCTTCACGAAGTCATTACATCTGGGTATTCTGCCACAAGGTGGCGCAGTGCACTGCAGAAGAGTTGTGGCTCCTCCCGGGACCATATAAAAATGGAATCACCATAGACTTATCCAGTTTTTCTCTGCAGTGATTCTGCGAAGATAGAAAATGGCTCACTATATTGCGCAGGTGAGCGGGGCAAACAAGCCTGTGGCCCTGCATGGCTATGTCCACCCTTTTCCGGACCCTCTGTGCCTCCTACCCTCGGCTGACGGATCGGGTAAAGGTAGAAGAGCACTAGGGTCAAGTGCTCAAGGAGCCCTGCTCCAAGCCGCAGGCCCTGTACCACAAAGGGTAGCTGGCCATAGGCTTTATGGTGAGCCTGTTAGGGATGCGGAGTTCCTGTCCTAGCTTCTGAGGGGGTGAGTGTTTTCAGGGACTGTTTACTCGTTCTGTTTTGGGGTCCTCCCCATTCCTGGCCTGGGCTCTCGCCGCTGCTCGCTTGCTTTCCTCGCTCCCTCCCCGTAGTGTGCTCGGGGGAGGGGGGATGGTAGCGGCAAGGGTGTTTTTGCTGTGTCTTCATTCTGTTTTTTACTGTGTTTTAACAGTTTTTTGCCGCCTCGCCGCTTTGTACTACACTCCGCGGCGGCGCTATATTTGTGAGGCGTTTTTTCTCTACTGTGATGACACGGGCGAGGTCACGTAAGTGCCTTTTTTCGTGCTCTTCGGGGGGCGGGGCCGGTGGATGACGCGTAGCGCGTCGTCCTCACGCGGCCCGCCCTTCAAGGTTCCTCTGCCGGCGCCATTTTGCTTCTGCTGCGCGTTTGGGGCCCTTCTCATCCCGGAGCTGCGGCGGTGATCCTTATCTGCTTGACTCTTCCTCCTGTGGTCTGGCGGTTGGTACTCTTGCCCTAATTGGTCCGTGAGTCCCCTTCGGGGGTTTTTGGTCTCTTTGCGGCATGTGTTGCGGGATGCTTATGTGTCTTTATTTATGTCTTTCAGGTGGGACAACTGTGGGTTGTGGTTTCTCCCGGTCCTATCCCTTAACATCCCTCATCTTGCCTTACTGGCTTCTGGGGGCATCCCTTGGGGGGGCATCCCGGGTGGTTCTTGCTAGCCTTTACCCTGTTCTGGCCTATTGCGCCTGTGTTAATTGCCATATGGAGGCTTCTGGGGATAGCGTGCTTGGGGGTCCTTCGGGGCAATCTCGGCTGTGTTCGGTGTCGCCTACCCCCCCCGCGCCTGCATTTAGCCCCCAGTGAGGGGGGTACTAGCGGGTGGTCACAGTCTGATTTGGCCAGTATTGAAAGGCAGCTTGCCAGGTCTGTTCCACGTAAGGCCTCTGGCAAGAAGCGGCACCTAGCTCCCGTGACATCCCTCTTTCCTGAGGAGGATGAGGGACCTGATACTTTGTTGGCCTTTACCCCCTAGAGGAGGGGGAACTCTTTCAGGACTCTGACTCATCTGGGGACCAGCAGGAGGGTTATGGCAGTGACCCTGGGTCTGCGTCTGTGGAAGACTCATGGTTCCCCGAGGACACTGTTAGCCTGTTAGCTCACATTTTTGAAGTCTTGCACATTGTCCCCCCTGAGGTGGCTAAGAGGAAGCAGGGTGAGCTCTTTCGTCCTGACAAACAGCGCCTGGAGTTCCCTGAGCAGAGCCATTTCACTAATATGGTGCTCAAGGAGTGGGAACGTCCTAGTAGATTGTCCACGGTGCCCAAAGGGTGGGATAGGAGTTATCCCTTTCCTGCCGACCTGGTCAAGCGATGGTCGTGTCCCCCTGAGGTGGACGCTCCCATGCTTGGGCTGTCCAACACCTCAGTCATGCCTTCACCTGACACTACTACACTGTGGGACAGCGAGGACCGGCGCATGGATCAGCTGGCCTGTCATGCTTTTGCGTGTGTGGGGGCTGGGCTGTGGCCGGTCTGCGCTGCTGCCATTACAGATATTGCCCTTAAGAGGCAGCTCAAGCGTCTCCCGGAGGGCGCTACGGCTGGTAACAGGGAGGAGGATTATAGGTCCCTTTTGCTTTGCTCTGATTTTGTTGCCTTTGTCCTTACTGCCATGGATGATGCGGTACGGCTGTGTGGTGTCTGGATGTTTTAGCCAAGGATGGTAGGCTGCCTCAACATAGGAGGCAGCCTCAGCCCTTTCGGGGGCCCTCCTCTTCCCTCCCCTCTTTTTGTGCTTCCAGAGGAGGTCGTGGCTCCCTCTTCTCGGGTACCCGCAGAGATTCTTGGGGCCGTGGCAGATCCCGTGGTCGTCACGGTCTCTCATGGGTCCCCAAGCCCCCTCAGGCATGAAGAGGCGCCCTCACCTATCCGGGTGGGTGGGGGGGCGGCTTCGGCTCTTTGCTCACGTCTGGAGGCTACGCGTCTCAGACTGGTGGATTCAGAAGGTGGTGTCCTTCGGTTACAAGATAGAGTTTGCAGCCTGGCCGCCCCCAAGATTCATCAGATCCCGGATGTCTCAAGACCCTCTGTCAGCTCAGGGTTTGCGCCTTTCAGTTCAATTTCTGTTGGAGTCAGGAGTCATTTGCCCGGTGTCTTCCCAGGAACGGGGTCGAGGGTTCTACTCCAATCTGTTCATGGTCCCCAAAAAGGACGGGTCCCTGGGGCCCATCCTGGACTTGAAGGTTCTCAACAAGTTTGTCAGGTTCAAGCATTTTCGCTTGGCGGTCAGTACCCTGCGCCCGGGCGACTTCATGACCTCAGTGGACATCAAGGATGCCTACCTTCACGTGCCAATCTTTCCAGGTCATCAGAGATTTCTCAGGTTCGCTTTAGAGGATCAGCATTACCAGTTTGTGGCCTTACCGTTTTTCACCAAGGTGCTGGCGGGCGTGATGGCTCTGCTGTGGAATCAGGGCATTCGCATCCTTCCTTACCTGGACGACATTCTGATTGCGGCTCAGTCTCTTCATCAGGCCGAGAAGGATACTCAGGTGGTGACCTCCACTCTCGAGTCCTTCGGCTGGGTAATCAACTATCCCAAGTCTTCACTGTCTCCGTCTTTGGTGAGGTCCTTTCTGGGCATGACTCTGGATACCTCTCAGGTCAAGGTGTTCCTGCCTCAGCAGAAGGTGTAGGGCCTTCAGAAGCAGGCATGGACTCTGCTCTTGTGTCCCCATCCCTCCATCCGGCAAGGGATGCAGTTAGTGGGTCTGATGGTGTCCTGCTTCGAGGCGGTCCCTTTTGCTCAGTTTCACATGAAACCTCTTCAGTTGCACCTCTTGTCAGTTTGGGATCGGGATCCTGTGTCCCTGGATCAGGAATTTGCTCTGTCCCTCTTGGCCAGACAGTCCCTCTCGTGGTGGCTGGACTCAGGGAACCTTCTAGTGGGCAGGACCTTTCTACCTCCGTGCTGGGAGACTGTCACCACAGATGCCAGTCTGACCGGTTGGCGGGGCTTTTGGAAGTCTCTGAAGTTCCAGGGTCGGTGGGGCCCCCAGGAGGCCCATGTTCCCATCAATGTACTGGAACTGAGGGTGATCAGGTTGGTTCTGTCTCAACTGACCACACACCTTCAGGGTCGGGCTGTTCAGATCCGCTCGGACAACCAGATGGCGGTTGCCTACATCAATCATCAGGGAGGGACTCAGAGCAAGCGAGCCCTCAAGGAAGTGTCCCTGATACTGTCTTGGGCGGAAGAGAATGTCCCCTGCATCTCGGCGGTTTACATTCCGGGGGTGGAGAACCTGGAGACAGACTCCCTGAGCAGGGGGACGTCTCGGCTGGGGGAATGGTCCCTCAGCAACAGGGTTTTTCACTCCCTGTGCCACCGCTGGTGTCAGCCGGATGTGGACCTGTTTGCATCCCGCCACAATCACAAGCTTCCCAGGTTTGTCTCCCTGTCACGGGACCCTCTGGCCTTCGCCACGGATGCGCTAGCAATGCCTTGGACGGAGTTTCGGCTCCTCTATGTGTTCCCTCCGTTCCCTATGCTGGGCAGGTTGCTGCGCAAGATAGCTCAGGAAGGGGTACCAGCCATTCTGGTGGCTCCCTGTTGGCCAAGGAGGGTGTGGTTCGCAGACGTCGTGCAGTTGGCAGTAGATCAGTATGCCCTGCCCAAGGATCCAGATCTGCTTACTCAGGGACAACTGTGCCATCCCAATTTACAAACGCTGGCTTTAACGGCTTGGCTGCTGAAACCTCCATCTTGATGGATAAGTGGTTGCCAGCTTCTGTTGTTGATACCATGATTAGGGCTCGGAAGAAGTCCTCATCCTTTATCTACTACAAGATCTGGCATGCTTACATTGCCTGGTGTGAGTCCAAGTCTCTTCCTTGTCGGGTGTTTTCTATCCCCAGGATTCTGGAATTTTTGCAACATGGTTTGGATTCGGGCCTTCAACTTAGTACCCTCAAGGGACAGGTGTCGGCTCTGGCAATTATTTTCCAAAGATCCTTTGCCAATCACCTGTTGGTTAAGACTTTTTTCCAGGGAGTTACTCATGTGCGTCCGTCACGTAAGCCTATGCTACCCATTTGGGACCTGAATCTGGTGTTGTCTGCTCTGCAGGGTCCTCCCTTTGAGCCTATCCGTGGGGCTGCCTTGCCCATTCTGACTCTTAAGGTGGCCTTTTTGGTGGCCATTACTTCGGTCAGGCGAGTTTCTGAGCTTGCGGCGCTTTCCATCAAACCTCCTTATTTTGAGCGGCATCAGGATAAGGTGGTGTTTAGGCTTAAGCCAGATTTCTTGGTTAAGGTTGTGTCTGCTTTTCATCTCAATTAGGACATTGTTTTGCCTTCTTTGTGTCCTAAACCTGCTAATGCCAAGGAGCGGACCCTTTCTCTGGATGTTGTTAGGGCTCTGAAGTTTTATTTGGTCGCTACTGAGCCTTTCAGGAAATCTGATGCTCTTTTTGTTCTTCCTGCTGGACCTAGGAAGGGTTTGCCTCCTGCTAAATCCACTATCAGCAAGTGGATCCGTCAGGCGGTGGTACAAGCCTATTCTGCTAAAGGGAAGGAACCTCCTTTTAGGATTACTTCTCATTCTACTCGTGCTATTGGTGCTTCTTGGGCTTTTCAGCACCAAGCTTCTGTTGAACAAGTTTGTAAGGCCGCAACTTGGTCTTCTGTTCATACTATTCTAAGTATACAGCACGCCCTGCTCCAGAGATAATTCCTTACGTTTGGGTAATACATCCACAAGATGGCGCTGGACTGCAGAGACAGCAAAAAAGTGGCTCCTCCCGGCCCCTTATATTCCAGGGACCTCCCACAAATTTCCCAGTTCTTCTCTGCAGTCTGCGCTGCGAAGGCAAGAAGATGGCTCTCTCTACTCGCAGGTGAGCGGGGCTATTAGCCTGTGGCCCTGTAGGACTATTCCCACCCGTTTCTGCCTCCCAGCTTTGGCTGCACTGGTCGGGTTGACGGTACGCAGCACCGCTGTCAGGTGCTTATGGAGCGCTGCTCCGACCGCAATACCCCACCAAAGGGTAAGTGGTATAGGCCCATGGTGAGCCTTATGGGATGCCCCTCCCGTGCTATCGCCCCTCGCCCCCTGTCCATCGGTGGGCTCCTGTTAGGTTGACCGCTGCCCTCCCTCCCTCTCCCTGCCATTTCTCGGGGGGGGGGGGATGTGTATTCTTCACTCCTTGGCTTTGTATACCGTTGTATGCTTTGGCTTGTGTCGCCGCGTGTTTTGGTTGCACTGGTTGCTTTTTTAAAAATGCCGCCGCTGCCACGCGCGCTTGTACGGTGTTCCGCGACTTTACCTCAGGCACTGCTGCTCCATCATTGGCTGGCATGGTCACGTGGGCGCCTTCGCGCTCTTCGGGGGGGCGGGCCTTGCGGATTGCGCGTTCCGCATCACTGTCTCCACGGCCCCTCGAGGTATCTGCGGGCGCCATTTTGCTTCCTCGTGCTGCATGGCTGGCGTCTACCTACCGCGGTCCGTAAGTGCCCCTGCAGGCTGACTTATTTTTTGTATCTTATGTATGCATGCCGCTTAAGGGACCTTCTGTTTATGTCTTGCAGGCGGGTCAAACTTAATTGTGGTTTCTCCCGGCCTATCCCCTCTATTTAGTTACTCTATTAGAGGCCTATTCTACCTTTACCTCCCACTTCCCTAGCGGGCTATTGAGGCATCCCGGGTGGTCTTATAGCATAAATCCCAATTGGCTGGTTGGGTCGTGAAGATCACCAAATGGAGGCTTCGGGACAAGCCCGGACAAGCCCGGTTGTGTGTGGGGTGTCCCTTACAAGTGATGACAATGTGCGGGTCTGTGTACCCTGTGCCCAGCAGGCGCTTGCACTGCAGTCTGGGTTACCGGTGGCTGGGCCTGCGCCCCGTTTGGCCTCACCTATTCCCCCACGCTTACATCTGACTCCCAGTGAGGTGCATACCAGTGGGGAGTCTCAGCCTGATTTGTCTACCAGGGTGGATAGCATTGAGAAGCTGATTGCTGGCTCTACGGCGCGTAAGGCCACTGCTAAGAGGCGGCATCTGGCGCCTGGCGTTACCCTTTTTCCTATGGAGGCTGAGAATTTTTTTGACCTGGCCGGCTATACTCCCCTGGAAGAGGGGGAATTGTTTTCTGATTCAGAATCATCTGATGAGCAGCCTAAGGGTTATGCTGATTCTGGCTCTGACCCATGGGCTCCAGATGATAGGCTTTTGGCTCACATTTTTGAAGTACTTTCTATCTCTCCTCCTGCCGCGGCTCCTCGGCAGCAGGGGGAGTTTTTTCACACTGCTAAGCCACGTTTGGAGTTTCCTGTGCAAACTCACTATAATAATCTCGTGCTCAGAGAGTGGGAGCGACCTAGCAGGCTCCCTGGGGTGCCTAAGAGTTGGGATAAGAGGTATCCCTTTCCTGCTGAAGTGGTTAAGCGTTGGTCGTCCCCTCCCGAAGTGGATGCACCAATTCTAGGGTTGTCCAACACTTCTGTCATTCATTCCCCTGACTCTACTACTCTGAAGGATGCTGAGGACCGGCGCATTGATTATCCGGCTTCCCATGCCTTTGCCTGTGTGGGGTCCGCGCTGCGTCCGGTTTGTGCCTCTGCCATTACAGCTGTGGCTATTAGGTCTCTGCTCAAAAGTATTTTGGATGGGGCTTCTGATGATGCTGCTAGTGAGGAGTATAGAGTCCTTCTGCGTTGTGAGGAATTTGTTGCATATGTCCTCTCTGCCTTAGAGGATACCATTAGATGTGTGGCAGGGCTTCTGCCTTGGCGGTGGCTATACGCCGCTCGGTTTGGCTGCGCCAGTGGGCAGCTGACAACACTGCCAAGAAGGCTCTCACTGGGTTCCCCTTTAAAGGACTGCGTCTGTTTGGAGATCGCCTGGACCTGTTTGCTTAGGGAGGCAAGTTACCCCAGCACAAAAGACAGTCTCAGCCCTTTCGGGGTTCAGGCTCCTTTCTTCCCTCCTACCATGGGTCCAGAATGGGAAGGGGAGCTTCATTTACAGGGGCCCGGGGAGATTTCTGGGGCAGGGGCAGAGGGCGCGGCCGCCCTGGCCCCTCCTGGGGTTCCAAGCTTAAGTCTTCCCCCAAGCCCCCTCAGGCATGAAGGGGCGCCCTCACCCATCCGTCTGGAGGCGTCATGTCTGAGACCGGTGGATTCAGGAACTAATGTCCTCCAGTTACAAGATAGAGTTTGCAGCCTGATCGCCCCCAAGATTCATCATATCCCGGATGCCTCAAGACCCCCTGTCAGCTCAGGGCCTGTGGCTTGCTGTGCAGAACCTACTGGAGCTGGGGGTCATCTGCCAGGTGCCCTTAAGGGAAAGGGGCAAGGGCTATTAGTCAACCTTTTCACCGTTCCCAAAGCGATGGGTCTGTCAGACCCATCCTGGAATTAAAGCTTCTCAACAAATTTGTCAGATCCAGGCGTTTTCGCATGGAGACTCTGCGCTCAGCTGTAAGTTCACTACGCCCAGGGGACTTCATGACCTCTGTGGACATCAAGGATGCTTACCTCCATATTCCAGTCTTTCCAGGTCATCAGAGATTCCTCAGGTTTGCTCTGGAGGATCAACATTACCAGTTTGTGGCATTGCCCTTCGGTCTCACTTCGGGCCCCAGGGTATTCACCAAGGTGCTGGCGGGCATGATGGCTCTGCTGAGAGCTCAGGGCATTCGCATTCTTCCCTATTTGGACGACATTCTTATCACTTCTCCGTGTCCACACTGGAGTCATTCGGCTGGGTGATAAACCACTCCAAATCTTCCCTGTCTCCCTCTTTGGTGAAGCCATTTCTGGGCATGAATCTGGATACAGCTCAGGCCAGGATATTTTTTCCTCAGTAGAAGGTGGACAGTCTGCAAGTGCAAGCTCAGCTTCTTCTGTCCTGCCTTCATCCTTCCATCAGGCAGGGAATGCAGCTGGTGGGCCTGATGGTGTCCTGCTTCGAGGCGGTTCCTTATGCTCAGTTTCACATGAGGCCTCTTCAACTCCACCTCTTGTCTCTATGGGACTGGTACCCTGTGTCCCTGGATCAGGTTTTGGTTCTGTCCCCCCTAGCCAGGCGGTCCCTTTCGTCATGGCTGGACTCAAGGAACCTGTTGGTGGGCAGATCCTTTCTGGCCCCTTGCTGGGAGACAGTCACCACGGATGCCAGTCTGACAGATTGGGGGGGCTTCTGGAGATCCCTAGCATTCCAGGGGCAGTGGGGCCCTCAGGAGGCCCACACCCCTATTAACATTCTGGAACTGAGGGCAATCAGGTTGGTTCTAGCCCGCTTGATCCCGCACCTTCGGGGTCGGGCTGTTCAGATTCTCTCGGACAACCAGACGGCGGTTGCCTACATCAATCATCAGGGAGGGACCCGGAGCAAGGGGGCCCTCAAGCAAGTGTCTCTGATCCTGTCCTGGACGGAGGACAATGTTCCCTGCATCTCAGCCGTGTACATTCCGGGGGTGGAGAATCTGGAGGCAGACTCTCTGAGCAGGGGGACTTCTCGGCTGGGGGAATGGTCCCTCAGCGACAGGGTGTTTCGCTCTCTGTCACCGTTGGGGTCAGCCAGATGTGGATCTGTTTGCGTCCCGTCACAATCACAAGCTTACAGTCTGTGTCTCTGTCCCAGGACCCTCTGGCCTTAGCTATGGATGCTCTGACAATTCCCTGGCAGGGCTTTCAGCTACTGTATGTCTTTCCCCCATTTCCCCTGTTGGGCAGGGTTCTGCGAAAGATAGCTCAGGAAGGGGTGTCAGCAATCCTGGTGGCCCCCCGTTGGCCAAGAAGAGTGTGGTTCGCAGACATCGTGCAGCTGGCGGTAGATCAGTACGTCCTGCCCAAGGATCCACACCTGCTCACTCAGGGGCGGCTACGCTACCCCAATTTACAAACACTGGCTTTAACGGCCTGGCTGCTGAAACCTCCATCTTAATGGAAAAGGGGCTGCCTGCCTCTGGTTAACACCATGATCAGTGCTAGAAAAAAGTCCTCTTCTTCCATCTACTATAAGGTTTGGCGTACCTACATTGACTGGTGTGAGGCTAAATCTCTTCCCTGTCGTGTTTTTTTTTTTTTTTTTTTTTTTTTTTTTAATTCTTTATTTAAATTTTTCAAAACAAGACATTACAAGTAAGAGATCAGAGTAAAGGCAGTACAGAAGGAAAACAGGTCCAGCACGCAGGCCGGGTCGCGCTCCCTCAGCTCTAGTAACACACTTCAACTGTAAATTATAGCAAACACGAATCTATGGCATCATCAACATTTAGGCCCAGGCTGAGATCCGAGGGCGAGACTGTTCCACCCAATCCGGACCCCCTCCATGCGGACCCTGGTTTCTATTCGCCATTTCAATGTCAGTGGAGCCTGCCATAGGACCCACTCCGGGCGTCTACAGCACTCCATATGTATTCTCTTCCTATTAGCTAGTAGAAGATTAAAGTCAAATTTGAGTATCTTAGCGAGGAAGAGGTTAGTCACGAGCGTTCTCCAACCTGGGCTAAACCATTAGAAATTGTAGACAAGAGAAAGGAAAGTGAAAAGAAAAAAGGAAGTATATAGATTCAACCTGCAAGGAAAGAAAGAAGACACGAACCTACAGGGTAAGGACCCAGTAGAGACCGGGGAAAGATAAAGAGGGGGGGAGTAAGAGGATAGTAGAAGGGAAACGGGAAGGGTAGGGGAGGGGCGTCAGGACCAAGCAACCCACGGTCGGCAAAGGGGGGGGAGCAGGCGGGGGGACGCACCTCGATCCAGTATCACCAAGCAATCCAACCCCGTCCCCCAGGTCCACCCTGGGACCAGACTGGAAGATGGCGAAACGGGGGAGACCCCTACTTCACTGAATCTTGGAACATGAACCAAGACGTCCACAGAATCCTGGTCTCCTCCTCTTTATCTTGGACTGCAGCCGTCAGCTCCTCCATTTCCATTATTCTATTTACTTCCCTGATCCAGTCGTGCTCCGTCGGGACGATCTTGGACTTCCACAATCTGGGGAGCAGGGCCCTGGCGGCATTAATTAGGTGTCTCAGCACCGATTTCCTGTAACTAGGAACACTACATCCAGAATGGTGCAAGAGCATCAGAGCCGGGCAGCACGGGACCTGTGAGCCTGTTACCATAGACATAATGTCTGCGATTTTTGTCCAAAATGATGTAAGTTTGGGGCAAGACCATAAAATGTGGAACAGTGACCCTTCTTCTGATTCGCAACGCCAGCAGACAGGCGAGGAACCTGGAAAGATGGATGCCAACCGCTTCGGAGTATAGTACCATCTGGATAAATATTTGTAGTTAGTTTCTTGAGTTTGTGCAGACATCGACGACTTATAGACCAGAGAGAAAATTTTCTTCCAGTCATCGCCCGTAAATTTCCTACCCAAATCTCCCTCCCACTCTGCGCAGAAAGCAGGAACCGCATCCCGGTCCTCCTCTAAAAATTGATATATCTGGGAGATTACCCTTCTCGGGGGGTCTCCACATGTGGCCAGTGTCTCAAAGAGCATAAGGTCTCGCCCCAACAAGTGTTTGGGCGCTACTTTCTGGAGAAAATGTTGAGAGAGGATTAAGTACCAGGGGTCCAAGTGAGGGCTGTTCCATCTACACCTTAATTCATCGATATCGCACCAGTCTCGACCCCTCAGGAGGTCCTTCGCCCTAATCGTACCCAAGTTCCCCCAGCACCCCACTACCTGGGACTTCTGGCTAAGAGGGAAATCAGGGTTACCTACCACTGGGAGCAAAGGAGACGGCCAAGGTGAGATATCCTCTCCTTCCCTGACACCATCCCAGACATCGAGGGTGGCCTTAATCAACGGGTTAGAGCCAGCCCACTTATTCGAGGTCACTGACGACCACGGGATCTCTTTCAATGAAGTGCTTGTGGACCCGGCCTCCACACCGACCCACTTCTTGGTGTCTCCATTCCTCATCCAATCGACCAATCTCTGCAAGTGGGCTGCTTGCCAATATTTCCGTAGATTTGGTACCGCCAGTCCCCCCCTGGACCTAGACCGCTGCAACAGTGAGAGTTTGATTCGCGGCTTCTTAGCCGCCCAGATAAAGTTTATAAAGATTGTGTTCAGATTCCTGAAATAGCTAGCCGGTATGTGGCATGGAAGGGGCTGGAATAGGTATAAAATTCTAGGCAAGATAGTCATCTTGATAGCACTCATTCGCCCTAACCACGTGAGAGTAAGAGCACTCCAGCCCAAAAGATCAGACTTAACTTTGTTGAGCAGTGGGATGAAGTTACACCGGAAAATGACGCCGACGTCACTCAGGATTTTCGTGCCCAAGTAGGACAAGACAGATGGGGTCCACCTGAAGGAGAAGGAGGACCTCAGCGGCGACAGCACAGCTTCCGAAAATCCCACATTGAGCACCTCGGATTTATCAAAATTGATTTTAAAGTTTGACAAATATCCAAAGGTTTCAAAGTCCTTCATAAGGACCGGGAGCCCGATCGTTGGGTTGGAAATAAAAAACAAAAGATCATCCGCGTAGGCAGATATCTTATGCTCCATTCCGTTCACCTGGATTCCTTTAAGGTCTACGTTCTGCCTAACATGTCTCAGGAAGGGTTCCACAACCAGGGCGTAGATAAGAGGTGACAAAGGACAACCCTGTCTGGTACCGTTGGCTATCCGAAAAGGCGGAGAGAGATGGCCATTTACCTTTACCCTAGCCTGGGGGGTAGAATATATACTCAGAATATAATTGAGCGCCCTACCCCGGAGACCAATATGTCTCAGCACCTCAAATGCAAAGTTCCAGTCCACCCGGTCGAACGCTTTTTCAGCGTCTGTGGACAATAACAGCATCGGGGAGTTATCCATTCGGGACCTGTGTATCAGATTCAATGTCCTAATAGTATTATCCCTAGCTTCTCTACCGGGGATAAAACCACATTGGTCTCCGTCAATCAAGTTGGGTAAGTATGTCGCTAGACGATTCGCCAGGATTTTGGTGAACAGTTTAAGGTCCACATTCAAGAGCGAAATTGGACGGTAGCTCTTGCAACTTAGAGGGTCTTTTCCAGCCTTGTGTATTACAGTGACGTGGGCTTCTAGTGCCGCCGTAGGAAGCAGCCCCGGCCCCTCATCCTCTGCAATCACATTAAAAGCTTGGAGGAAATGTTTATTCAAAGAGTTCTCGAATTTTTCATAGTAGGCAATAGTAAAGCCATCAGGACCAGGCGATCGACCGTTCGGGGATGCTTTTATGGCTTGGTGCAATTCAGCCCCCGATATTGGTTCTTCCAACAAACTAACAGCTTCATCCTCCAGTTTTGGCATACCGGATGCTACAATATATCGCCGTATCCGAGACAGATCCCTCGGGGAGCTCCCCACCCCCTGCGGCCTCAAATTATATAATGCGTGATAATATTCCTGGAACACCTTGGCAATATCCTCTGTTTTGTGATGTTTCTGTTGCTTCGCATCCACTATGGCCTCGATGAAGTTGAGCGACTGTTGCTTCCTCAAGGCTCTGGCGAGGAGTGAGCCACTTTTGTTCCCCCATTCATAATAGTATCCTTTACATTTCCTAATGACAAATGCCGCCTTTTTCAGTAGCAGGGAATTCAATTGTTCTCTACAGGATGTTAACTCCTGGAGTGTGGCTCGCCCTTGGGATTCCTTATGCTTCCTCTCTAGGATTTGAATTTGCGAGATAAGGCGGTCCCTACTCAAGGTGTGTGCTTTCTTTAATCTGGAAGCGTGTTAGATGAGAACGCCTCTCATCAACCCCTTGTGTGCTTGCCAAACGGTCATTGGAGACACCTCTCCCGAGCAGTTCAGCCTGAAATAATCTGAGAGGGCCTGTTCCGTGACCGGGTCTTTCAATAGGCTTTCATTCAAACGCCAAGACCACTCTCTATTGCTTTTTTCCATCGTGGACAGGAGTAACCAAACGGGACCATGGTCCAATAAGGAAGCCGGGCCTATGGCAGGATCCACAACCCCGGGTAGGAGGGTATGAGACACTAAGATGTAATCAAGTCTCGCATAAGTCCCATGAACTGTCGAGTAATGCGAATAGTCTCTACCCTTAGGGTTGAAAATTCTCCAAGGATCACACAGTTGTAGTGTATGCAGTACCTGCTTCACCTTTCGTAGCCCACCATATGGAATGGATGACTTGCCGGTCGACGAATCAAGGAATGGTTCCAGGGCAATGTTTAAGTCCCCACCCAGGAGCACCTTTCCCTACTGGAAATCCGACAGTTCAGACAGGAACTTCAAGAGGAAATCTACCTGGCCATTGTTGGGAACATATACAGAGGCCATGGTATACAACTCTCCAAGTATCGTTCCCTTAATCATTATGTATCTGCCCTCATTATCAGCAGAAATGTCTAGTTTCTGGAAGGGGACATCCTTAGCTAACAGTATAGCAACGCCTTTGGATTTAGAGACCGGAGAGGAGCTTGCATAAAAATGGGGAAAGAACCTGGGAGACATCCTGGGACAAGCATCCTTCCGGAAGTGCGTCTCCTGCAGGAATATAATCTTGGCCTTCATCTGCCTGAGATCTGAGACCATCGGTGCTCTCTTCTCGGGGATATTGAGGCCCCTGCAATTCAAGGACACAACCTTCAAGAGTGTCTCCCGTGGACCACAAGGGCCCTGCCCCCCCCCCCCCCCCCCAGCCGCCGACATCACCAAGGACCCGACGCACCAGGTAGAGCAGACAGCGGTCTAGCAAAGTAATAGAGGGGGGAAGTGTCAGAAAATAGAGATCAGAGAATAAGGGATAAGAAAAGGATAAGAATAAGACAAAGAAAAACTAAACTTTCTCGAATCCGGAGAGAGCCTAAAGAAGTCTTAGGCTGATAGGAACACTATTAACGACTTCACTAATATAGGGAAGTCTAGCCACGCAGTTCCCAGGGAAGTCTCCGGAAGCTTCCCTCGGGAGAACACACGGGCCACTGGGGGAGATGGACACCAGGCGAAGAGGAACCAGATCTCGGCAGGTTGTTACAACCGACGATCTCAACGCTTCCATTTCGGCTTTCCCCTCCCCTCATAGCACATTAACCAGAAGACAGCAACCAAAATAGAATACAAAACAGCAACGATAATAATCTACAAGCACAGCGAACAGAACATTCCCATTGTTAGGTCAAGCCCGGCCCACGGTGGTCTCCTCCCGCTGGTATGCCAAAGCGAGCACCAATTTTAGGGTAGTAGGCAACCTCCGCTCCCCCCACCCCGGGGTGGACCCCAGAACCACGGCAGATAGTTCGTAAATTCCCCTCAAGGGGGGGGGGGGGGATCTCAGAGAAACTAGCGTCCGCAAAGATTTTCCAGGTGGCAAGGGCTCCCAGTCCCCCAAGTGCCCCTCTGCCGGGGGTGGTTGGGACTTAAGTCCACTGGGCCACGTAACACTACGGAGCGGGGAGGACGACCAAGGCCAATCAAGTCACCATCCCCGGACCACTCAGGATAGAACCTCGCCCACCCAGGGCGGGACCTCAGCAGCTACACGGGTCGAACAGCCCCCGGGCCCCCGCCGCGCCCAACCCACGGACCAAAGCGGCCCGCGAACCGGGCCTCGGCGCCAACCAGGGGGACGCCCCGCACCGCACCCCGCCCACAGCAAAGGGTCAAATGGAGAACACAGGCAAAGGGAGAGGGAGCCACACCACCGGAGGAAAGGGTCAAGCTAGATCACCAGGTCCAAGGACAACCAAACCAACCCGGCCCTCGGGACCAGTGAGGAACCCCCCGAGACGCCCCCCTGGAAGGGGGATCCCCCCCAGACCGGGACCCCCGAGCAGACATCGGGCCATAGCCGACACGCCGGCACCCGGCGGCGCCCGCCCGGCAAGGAATTTCCCCGCAGCAGGCCCCGCCGGGAACGGCCCACCAACCGCCCAATGGGAGCAACGGACACCCAGCAACCCCACCCCCACACATGAGGAGAAAGCACTATGCACCGGGTACATTAATTAACAATTTCAATACATGCATGAACCGAAAACAACAGGCACGGAATATGAACAAAAAGGACCAGAGCAATATAGAAGTCAATGAAATATAGCTCTTAAATCAACGTGCAACTAATATTTGTTACCGTCTATCTACCGTCCATATGGCCGGGATCACCCTCACGCTCCGGGCCGAGCCGGCGGGCCGGGCCTCTCCTGTCTCGGCCCCGTCTCCTGGGGCGCTGCGGAAGTGGATCTGCTCTCTGATCGAGAACTGGAGCCAGCCAGTCCGGAACCGGTATGGGAGCAGATCCTAAGAACTCAAAGAGACCCGCCAGTTGCTCCGGAGATCTCAGGGCAAATGTTCGCCTGTCTTTCCGCACCAGGAGCTGGAACGGGTGGCCCCAGCGGTACGTTGCTCCTTGGTGCTGCACCAGATCCAGAAGAGGTTTCACTAATCGTCGCATGTGTAGGGTTCTGCGGGACAGATCCTGCAACAAGATAACACGTGCGCCATTGAGATCGATAGGGCCCTTGTTCCAGGCAGCTCGCATGATTGCTTCTTTGATCTGAAAAAAGTGCACTCTGCAAATCACATCTCTTGGTCTGCCGGGGTCGCCGCCGACAGGGCCCAAGGCTCGGTGGATTCGGTCGATTTCAATGGTCTCCCCCGAAGGACGGCCCAAGAGGGCGTTGAACAGATTACACGCTGTTACATTCAGCTCCGTTGGGTGAATCGATTCCGGGATGCCCCGCAGTCGGATATTGTTGCGGCGGTTTCTATTTTCCAGGTCATCCTGTTGGACCTGTAGGGTAGAGAGCATTCTGCGTGTGGCATCCCGGTCTTGTTCCAAAACGGCAATCCTGGCCAGGATATCCGACTGGGCGGCCACGTTGGTATCTACTTTGTCAGACAAATCCGCCATGGTGTTTTGCATGGATGTTATTTCTCGGCGAAAAGTCCCCTCCATCCTAGAAATGTAAGACTCAAAATCTGATCTAGAGGGCAGTGATTTGATAGCATCTGCCACATTACATCTCACGGATTCCATGACGGCAGAGATCAGAGCTCTGGGCGAAAAAGCTCCCGGAGAATCGAAGCTCTCATGACCCACAGGAAGATCATCAGGCGTAGGGGGTCGGGACTCCCGTGAGCGGCCCACAGGGGTCGGAAAAAACTGCCCTCTGATCCCAAGACTCCACTGGGACAGAAGGGCCACGCTCTATATGTAACACCGGGGTAAGGGCAGGCAATTCCCCTCCAGGGGACAGAGTTGGTGAATGGGGCTGAACAGGTGGCAGGGTGAGCCCGGCTACTGTCCCTTTAAGAGTGGGCTCTGATGTGATCAAGCTGTCACAGGATTCCTGTGGGCGCCTCACTTCTTCAGCACAGTGTACCTGTGCCACCGTTACTGTCACCAGCTGGCTTCTTCCACCCCTCCCCTCCCCCCCACCTCCATTCAGCTCAACTGGAGGGCCGGGAACAGATGACAGGGGAGGCAGCTCACCAGCAGGAACCGAGCCGCCTTCAGTTTCGCCCGCCATCCCGGGCCGGGAGGTCCGCAGTCCGCAGCTCTCGTCCTCAGGACCCCGGCGGCCACATTCCGGAGCGGCGCCCGTCCCCGCCGGCCGCGGGGGGTGCGGCGCCATCTTGCCCAGCGCCTGCACGTCGCCCGCGGACATCCGCAGCGGGACCATCTCCTCTCCAGCCGCCCGAAGGAGCACCGGGTCCGGCCTCCCTCCATCTGGTCCCCGTAGATCAGGTATATCAGGCGGCGCCGCCGCCGAAGGATTAGGGGGTCCTCCTTCCCCAGCCGAACACACGTGGGCCGTCGCCATTGCAGGCAGCGGCGGCCTGGGATTCTCGCCCCCCCCCCCCCCTTCCCGAGGATTGTTCTGTCGTGTGTTTTCTATTCCTAGGATTCTGGAATTTCTCCAACATGGTTTGGATCTGGGGCTTCAACTCAGCACTCTGAAAGGTCATGTTTCTGCCTTGGCTGTTTTCTTCCAGAGATCTTTTGCTCAGCATCATCTGGTCAAGACTTTTTTCCAGGGGGTTACTCATTTGCGCTCCCCACGTAAGCCTATGTTACCAGTCTGGGACTTCAACTTGGTCCTGTCTGCCTTGCAGGGGTCTCTCTTTGAGCCTGTGCAGGAGGCTGCTTTGTCCATTCTTACTCTTTAGGTAGTCTTTTTGGTGGCTATCACCTCTGTTAGGCGTGTTTCTGAGTTGGCATCAAGCCCCCTTACTTTGAGAGACACCAGGACTAGGTGGTTTTTCGCTTTAAACCAGATTTTCTGCCTAAGGTCGTGTCTGCTTTTCATCTCAATCAGGACATTGTTCTGCCTTCTCTGTTCCCTAGTTCTAGTAACCCTAAGGAGAGGGCTCTACATTCCTTGGATGTGGTCAGGAACCCGAAGTTCTATTTGGTGGCTACTGAACCCTTCAGGAAGACTGATGCTCTTTTTGTGGTCCCTTCTGGTCCTAAGAAGGGTCTGGCTCAAGCTAAGTCTACCATCAGCAAGTGGATCCGTCAGGCTGTGATTCAGCCTCTTCTGCTAAAGGGAAAAATCCTCCCTTCCGCCTTACCGCTCATTCCACTCGTGCTATTGGTGGCTCTTGGGCTTTTCAGCACTAGGCTTCTCTTGAACAAGTTTGCAAGGCCGCTACTTGGTCTTCTGTTCATACTTTTTCTAAGTTTTACAAGGTTGATGTTCGGGCTTCAGCTGATGCTGCTTTTGGCCGCAAAGTTGTGCAGGCGGCAGTGGTTTAATCTGCATGTTGTTGCTTTGGGGATCCCACCCTACCTTACGGACACTGCTATTGGATGTCCCAAACGTAAGGAATTATCTCTGGAGCAGGACGTGCTGTATACGTATAATACCAATTCTACAGGTGAGTAATCACAGACATGTATTTTTTCCAAGTTTTACAAGGTTGATGTTAGTGCCTCAGCTGATGCTGCTTTTGGCCGCAAGGTACTTCAGGCGGTAGTGGTTTAAATTGCCTGTTGTTACTTTTTGGGGATACCACCCTACTTTATGGACACTGCTTTTGGATGTCCCAGATGTAATGACTTCGTGAAGCAGGCCATGCCATGCAATGGGAAAAAGACAATTCTGTGAGTACTCACCTGTAGAATTGCTATTCTAAGCATACAGCACGTCCTGCTCCAGATATAGTAATAACATGTTGGTAATCCTCCGCCACCGGCGCCGTGCACTGCAGACATGTAGAAAACAAGCTCCTCCCGGCCTTACATATACCGAGGGACCTCCCACAAATCCCCAGATTTCTCTGCAGTGCTGGAACTGCGAAGACATGAAGTATCACGCTCTCGCAGGCGAGCGTGCCCCCACGCAGCGCCCCCACGCCCCGTGTGACGGTGAACCCCGAATATTGGGTCACCTTCCTCCTTAGATTCCCCCGTTAGTGGGGGGAAAAAGAGGGGGGGGGGTTGTGTGTACGATGGCCTAGCCTTGCCCTGATTACACTAGAGACTTATAGCCTTTACCGGTTTCTGGGTGTCAGAGCGCGCTTCACAATCAAGTTTTTTGTTAACCGCAGCGCTTTTATTGTATTCTACTTGGCGCGTACGGCAGCTCTGTTCGGGGACGCTACGGCGTTTTTCATCCCTGTATTCACCCTGTCAGATTTTTCTCTGAGGTGATTTTGATGGTTTGGTTTGGCGCGTTGCGCGTCATCGCCCGCTCTGGCCCGCCCTTCGAGGTTCGCTTGGCACCATTTCCTTCTCTCATGCACGTGGTGAAGACGGTCCTCCCCTCGCAGTTCTGTAAGTGCCCTCATGGGGGACCTTTCCCTAGCTTTACTTCTTCACGCTTGGCTCTGACATCCCTATTCCCCTTGTGTCTTTCAGACCGCGGACTTCGGTGGCTTCTCCCGGCCCGGTGTAGCGCCCGGTCCAGACCATTTTAAGAAATCACTCCCACTTCCTAGCGGGTTATTGGGGCATCCAGGGTTGCTTTATAGCGTCAATCCCTACTGGCATATTGAACTTAATAATCACCATATGGAGGCATCCCAGGATGTTGTGAACGGGGTTCCCTCGGGACAAGCCCGTCTGTGTGTAGCTTGTGGGGTCTTACCTAGCAGAGGTGACAATGCACGGGTCTGCGTCCCTTGTGCCGAGCAGAAGCTAGCCGGTCTCCCCACCTCGCCTTGCTTCCCCTACTCCCCCAAGCTTGAGCCTAACCCCCAATACTAGTGGGGACTCTCATGCTGATTTGGCCACTAGACTGGCTAGTGTGGAAAACTTAATCGCTGGCTCCTTGGCGCACAAGGCTACTGCCAAGAGGCGTCATTTGAATCCTGAATCTACTATTCTTCCGGTAGAATCTGACGATTTACTGCTTTCCTATGCACATTCCCCATCAGAGGAAGGGGAACTGTTCTCTGACTCAGGGTCCTACGACGACGAGTCCAGGAGTCAGGATGAGTCCGGGTCTGATCATTGGTCCCAGGATGACATTGATAGACTGCTGACCCAGATCTTTGATGTATTATCCCTCTCTCCCCCTCCCACGGCTCCTCGGCAAAGGGGTGATCTGTTTCATACCGCTAGGGTGAGGTTGGAGTTTCCCGAACAAACTCATTTTAATAGCCTTGTGCTGAAAGAATGGAGACATCCCAGCAAACTCCAGGGAATTCCTAAAGCTGTGGATAAGAAGTATCCATTTCCTGCCAATCTGGTTAAGTGTTGGACATCGCCGCCCCAAGGTCGATGCCCCGATTCTGAGTCTGTCCAACACCTCTGTTATGCACTCCCCTGACACTACTACGCTGCAGGATTTAGAGGATCGGCGAGTTGATCAATTGGCATGTCATGCCTTTGCATTTGGGGGAGCGTCGCTCCGCCTAGTTTGCGCCTTAGCCATTACGGCGGTGGCGCTCAGGACTGTGGTTAAGACTGCTCTGTAAGGGGCGGATGACTTGCCCTCTGATTCCGCCAATGCTCTGGCCACCTGTGCGACCTTTGTGAACTATATCCTATCTGCATCGGACGATGCTATTAAGCTATTAAGCTGAGTGCTAGATCCCCTGCTCTGGTGGTAGCCATACGCTGTGTGGTCTGGTTACGCCAGTGGGCTGCTGACAATGTCGCCAAGAAGGCCCTCACGGGGCTTCCATTTAAAGGGCTGTGCCTGTTTGGAGAAAGGTTAGATATTTTTGCCAAGGGTGGCAAGTTGCCCCAGCGCAAACGTCAGATTCGGCCTTTTCGTGGCCCAAGCTCCCATTCGACCCCCTACCGTGGGGCCAAGCAGGGTAGAGGGGTGTCCTTCGCTGGATCTCGCGCAGATTCCTGGAACAAGAACAGAGGACGCCGTCCCGGTTCTTCCTGGGGGCCCAAGCCCAAAGCCCCCCCCCCAAGACACCCCAAGCATGAAGGGGTGCCCTCGCCCGTCAGGGTGGGGAGACGTCTACAGCACTTCGAGCATGTCTGGAGACGCCTCGTTCCAGACCGGTGGATTCAGGAGGTAGTGTCCTCCGGTTACAAGATAGTTTGCTGTACTGCCCCCTACCAGGTTCGTTGGGTCCCGGATCCCACAGGACCCTGCCTCAGCTCGGGTCTTAATGCTGGCTGTGCAGGACCTTCTAGACATAGGGGTTATTTGCAAGGTCCCCTTAAGAGACAGGGGCATGGGGTTTTATTCCAACCTTTTCACGGTGCCCAAAAAAGGACGGGTCAGTCAGACCCATTCTGGATCTAAAAATCCTAAACATATTTGTCAGAAACAAGCATTTTCGTATGGAAACTCTGCGCTCGGCCATTGCCTCACTGCACCCAGGGGACTTCATGACATCTGTGGACATCAAGGACGCTTACCTGCACGTTCCGGTGTTTCCAGGGCACCAAAGGTTTCTCAGATTTGCGCTGTTGGATCAGCATTATCAGTTCGTGGCCCTGCCATTCGGCCTTACGTCGGCTCCCAGGGTGTTTACCAAGGTCCTGGCAGGGGTGATGTCTCTCTTAAGACTAAAGGGCATACGCATGTTGCCCTACCTGGACGATATACTCATCACCTCTCGGTCTCTGCGGCAGGCAGAGCTGGACACTCGGTTGGTGGTGTCCACCCTGGAGTCCTTCGGCTGGGTGATCAATTACCCAAAGTCCTCTCTGTCCCCCTCCTCAGTGACCCGTTTCTGGGGATGATTCTGGACTCGGTTCAGTCAAGGATATTCCTTCCTCCACAGAAGGTGGAAGCTCTGACAACGCAGGCAAGGTCCCTGCTCTCGAACCCTCATCCCTCCATCCGGCAGGGAATGTAGTTGGTGGGCTCGATGGTGGCAAGCTTCGAGGCGGTGCCCTTTGCCCAGTTTCATTTGAGAACCCTGCAGCTTCACCTTCTGTCAGTTTGGAACAAGGACCCAGTGTCCTTGGACGAGATCTGGGTGATTCCCCCCTCGGTCAGACAATCCCTTGCGTGGTGGTTGGACCACAGGAACTTGACAAGGGGCAGATCCTTCCTGGCTCCCTCTGGGGAGACAGTCACAACGGATGCCAGTCTTTCGGGCTGGGGGGGATTCTGGAGGTCCCTGCGCTTCCAGGGGAGGTGGGGCCCTCAGGAGGCCCATCTTCCTATCAATGTCCTGGAACTCAGGGCGGTCAGATTGGTGCTGGAACGATTGACCCAGCACCTGAAGGGTCTGGCGGTACAGGTATGCTCAGACAACAGGACGGCGGTAGCCTACATCAATCATCAGGGAGGAACCCGGAGCAAGGGTGCTCTCCAGGAGGTGTCTCTGATTCTAACATGGGCAGAGACCAGTGTACAATGGATCTCGGCTGTCTACATTTCGGGGGGCGGAGAATCTGCTAGCAGATGCTCTGGGCAGGGGGTCGTCCCGTCAGGGGGAATGGTCCCTCTGCGACAGGGTATTTTAGTCCCTGTGTCACCGTTGGGGTGTGCCAGACGTGGATCTCTTTGCGTCGTGTCACAATCACAAGCTACCGAGCTTTGTATCCCTGTCTCAGGATCCCCTGGCTCTGGCTTCGGATGCCCTATCAATGTCTTGGAGGGAGTTTCGGCTCCTGTATGTGTTTCCACCAATTCCCCTTCTGGGCAGAGTGCTGCGCAAGATCGCTCTGGAAGGGGTACCCGCGATTCTGGTGGCCCCAAGGTGGCCAAGAAAAGTGTGGTTCGCAGACGTGGTTCAAATGGCAGTAGATCAGTAGTGCCAAGGTTGCCAGATCTTCTACGCCATCCCAATTTACTAACTCTGGCTTTGACGGCTTGGCTATTGAAACCTCCATCTTAATGGAAAAGGGTTTGTCGGCATCTGTTGTGGCTACTATGGTGCAAGCCAGAAAGAAGACTTCGGCTGCTATCTATTATAGAGTGTGGCGTGCTTACATTGACTGGGTGAATCCAGGTCTCTTCCCTGCCTGGAATTCTTAGTCTCCAGGGTGCTGGAGTTTTTACAACATGGTCTAGACTTAGGTCTTAAGCTTAGTACCTTGAAGGGCCAAGTTTCGGCCCTGTATATCTTCTTTCAGAAGACCTTTGCCCAGCACCCTCTTATCAAGACCTTCTTTCAGGGGGTCACGCATGTGCGTCCTCCTCGGAAACCTATGGTTCCTGTTTGGGATCTGAACTTGGTGTTGTCAGCCCTGCAGGGGGCCCCTTTTGAGCCTATTCATGAGGCCGCTCTCGCTGTGCTCACGCTCAAGGTTGTCTTCCTGGTAGCTATCACTTCGGTTAGACGTGTGTCTGAGTTGGCTGCTTTGTCTATTCAGCCTCCCTACTTTGAGAGACACCGGGATAAGGTGGTGTTTCGCTTCAAGCCAGACTTCCTGCCTAAGGTGGTGTCTGCATTTCATTTGAATCAAGATATTGTACTTCCTTCCTTGTGTCCTAATCCTAGTAACCCTAAGGAACGGGTTTTGCATTCCTTGGATGTGGTTAGGTGTGTCAAGTCTTACCTGGTTACCACTCAGGCCTTTAGGAAGACGGATGCTCTCTTCGTTGTGCCTCATGGGCCTAGGAAGAGTTTGGCTCCCGCCAAGTCTACCATCAGTAAATGGATTCGTCAGGCTGTTGTTCAGGCCTATACTACTAAGGGGAAGACTCCCCCCTTTCGTCTTACTGCTCATTCTACTAGAGCTGTTGGGGCTTCTTGGGCTTTTCAGCACCAGGCCTCTGTGGAGCAAGTTTGCAAGGCCGCTACTTGGTCTTCCGTTCATACCTTTACAAGGTTTTACAAGGTTGATGTTAGGGCCTCAGCTGACGCTGTGTTTGGCCGCAAGGTTTTGCAGGCGGCAGTAGTTTAAACTGCTTGCTGTTGCCTTTTCTGTTGGGGATCCCACCCTTCTTTACGGACACTACTATTGGATGTCCCACATGTTATTACCATATCTGGAGCAGGACGTGCTGTATGCTTAGAATAATACAACTCTGTGAAGTACTCACCTGTAGAGTTGATATTATATGCATACAGCACGTCCTGCTCCACCCCACCCTGTTTCACCTTGTTCTGGATCCCCTGTTGGTGATTGTTATCTTTGGTATTATTGTCAATTTTGGGTGGTTGTTTTCTCCTGGCCTCTCTTTCTCACTGCTTTTCAATGCTGGGGATTTGTGGGAGGTCCCTCGGTATATGTAGGGCCGGGAGGAGCTTGTTTTCTACATGTCTGCAGTGCACGGCGCCTGTGGCGGAGGATTACCCACATGTTATTACTATATCTGGAGCAGGACGGGCTGTATGCATATAATATCAACTCTACAGGTGAGTACTTCACAGAGTTGTATTTTTGCCATGCATGGCACGGCCTGCTTCATGGCTATCACCTTGGTGCATCGCGTTTCAGAGCTGGCTGCGCTTTGTATTAAGCCTCCTACAGGATAAGGTGGTGTTTCGCTTTAAACCCAGTTGTTTCTTCGTTTCACCTTACATTGTGTTGCCTTCTTGTGCCCTTCACCTTCTAATTCCAAGGAAAGGACCCTCCACTCCCTGGATGTGGTCAGGGCCATCAAGTACTACCTGGTTGAGTCCTTCAGGAAATCGGATTCCCTGTTTGTTCTCACTGGCGAGCCTAGGATGGGTATGCCTCCAGCCAAATCCACTCTCAGCAAGTGGATTAGAGAGGCGGTGGTGCAAGCATACTCTGCCAAGGGGAAGGAACCCCCCTTTCGTGTTACTGCTCATTCTACTAGAGCTATTGGTGCCTCCTGGGCTTTTCAGCACCAGAGGCTCGATTCAGAGAGACAAAAAAATACTTTAGTTTTAGTGCCAATTTAATTTCCCGCTCTCGTATGAGTGTGCGAGCGATTCTATGCATGCATTGCAATCCTTCTGTAAAGTTTCCGTCCGTTCGTACGGCAGAGTACGAGTACGAGGATGTCATTTTCCAGCGTGACTTTTCCGTTTCATTTTCTCATGTTACAACGTAGGCTTTAGTTTTTTCCCTTTTGCCATCGTCTCCTCCCACGAATTCTTTACGTTTCTTGATAGATTCTGTTTCCCTTTTTCAATAAATAATCGGACGGAAATCCTTACAAACTTAAATCATTAAAGTGCTCGCCTACATAATTGCCACCCTCACTTTTACTACAATGTTTAGCTAAATCAATTAGCGCTATCCTCCATCTTCCCTTTTGGACCCTTAAAGCTCACCCCAACCACTTAGCGCTATCCTCCATCTTCCCTTTTGGACCCTTAAAGCCCACCCCAACCACTTAGCGCTATCCTCCATCTTCCCTTTTGGACCCTTAAAGCTCACCCCAACCACTTAGCGCTATCCTCTATCTTCCCTTTTGGACCCTTAAAGCTCACCCCAACCACTTCCCGATTAGGTTCTTCTTCCATTTTAGGCCCCTAAAACTTACCCAAACCACTTCCCAGTTAGGTTCTTCTTCCATTTGGGGCCCCTAAAACTTACCCCAACCACTTCCCGGTTAGGTTCTTCTTCCCTTTTAGGCCCCTAAAAGTTACCCAAACCACTTTCCGGTTAGGTTCTTCCTCCATTTTAGGCCCCTAAAACTTAACCAAACCACTTCCCGGTCATCTGAATTTTCATCTCTAAATATTTATTTCACCCTTCGTTTGGTGTTAATGTGTTTGTGTTAAAAAATGACACTGAAACAGTTTTTTTTTTTTTTTTTTTACTTGAAGGCCATTTTTTTGTCCCATTGTTGTTTTTTTTTTTTTTTTTAATTATTTTTTGGTTTTTTTTTTTTCAAAATATTACAAACCAAATTAACTTTAAAAGATTAAAAACTATTTACATAAATAAAAACAGTGACAGGACCCAGAACACTATTCTTCTTCTGTTGTCCCCAACGAGTCAACCAGCTGCTGCATATCGGCCTTCAACTCAAGGACCCTTCGATTCATTTCTTCCACTCTTGCCCGTGTGGTCCCTGTATCAAATTTTGGAGACAAAATTACTTTGAGACAAATTCATGTTTCTCACCTGTGGATGGAATGTTTTTTAGTTGCCAACATAAATCAGGACGACATATGTCAGTCTGCTAAGTAATTACTCTAAGCAAGTGGGCACTGGTCATTCTGCTAAGTAATTACTCTAAGCAAGTGGGCATATGTCAGTCTGCTAAGTAATTACTCTAAGCAAGTGGGCACTGGTCATTCTGCTAAGTAATTACTTTAAGCAAGTGGGCACTGGTCATTCTGCTAAGTAATTACTCTAAGCAAGTGGGCACTGGTCATTCTGCTAAGTAATTACTCTAAGCAAGTAGGCACAGGTCAGTCTGCTAATGCCATTGACTATGGCTTGATGGGTGATCATGTCACTTAACACATACTGCAAAAAATGACATTACAACTTACTTTGTTGGTGGCCGACGGATGCCTCATTGGGGACAACCCTACGTCCTGGGCCCTGCCACTGTTGTGAAGTAGAGGCTGTCAAGACATGGCAACTAGAGGCTGTCACTTATAATGTCTTAGTCAACAGTAATCAAAATTCATTTTCAATGTGTGTGTCACATCACTCACCTTCTCCCTGTGCCTCCTGGGTGAGATTTGCTGCAGCCTCCGCATCTTCACCCGCTCCAGAAGCATCTACAAAAACAGATTAAGGGAATCAGCTTGGGTGGAAATAGCATGTATATGTGTGTGCGGTTACATGAAGAGTCACATACCAGAGGCTTCTGCCTGCGTCGCTGGGTACGACTTCCTGCCCACGCCGTGCCGTCCCTCCTCTGTAAGGTCCAGGGGCTGGTCGGAGGAACCAACAGAGGGGTAGGACCGTTGCACTGGAGATCCACCACCTTCACTTCCAGCTGCAGATTCATGCAGCACTGGTCGGCCTGTGCGCCTCCGGGTGCGGCGGATTCGGTAATCCATTTTCAACGCTAGAAAAGAAAAACAATTATAATTAAATGCCTACCTTCTGCATGAGTTACATCTGCCATGCAATCGCTATGTACTTACTAGGGAAATGGATTCCGAAAAAGCGCCGCACCCGGGGCATGTGCAGCCGTTTCAGGTCCGACCAATGCTGCATGATCTGCGTGTGGGTGAAGGTGGTGTCCGTCTGATGTTGGATTTGGGCAATGATCTCCAGGGCGATGGTGCGCTTCTCAAAAGAGTTGGGCAGGTGGTCGTACCTGCAGCATGGTCTACAAAACACAAAATAAAGCTAGGTTTTAGTTCAAACTGCATACAAATATCTGTCAACAATCGATCATTTGACTAAATGACATTAACAGACACATTTGTAGCCTAATACAATCCTTTAAGCTGGCCGCAGTGTTGGTTCGCACGTGTGGGCCCTCACTTCGGTTTGGCATGGAGTTTTAGACACTTTTTAAACCAACCGTTTCTTCATGCGCTTCCTTAAGGGCTAGGCATGCATTTAGACGGCAAATCAAAGGCATTAAAATACACTTACAAGCATGATGATCTCTTCTTGTTGGCGGGTAAATATTGTGGGCGCCATCTTGCCTCTTGTCTGCAGCATATAAGTAAGGCCCCTGCGGTTTCCGGGTTCTGCACGGCTGGACGAACGGCCGGACGCACGTCCGTACGGACGCGTACGCGTAGCGCGAGACCCCCGCAATTTTATTTAAAGGGTCCTGAACACACAGCTCATTCTCTTTCAGAGTCCATGAGCAATGGCACCTAAAAAAAGCTCCACAAAAAGCAGCAAAGGAGGCCACCACCAAACAGGCAGCCAAATGGCAGGAGCCTGCTGAGGGGCCCAAGACTTGGTCCCAGATGACCAAAGCGAAGTTGCGGCCAACCCGCATTGCCCAGGCAAAGGCACCCAGCACAACTAGCCAAGAAAAGGAGGCAGCTGGAAAAAGCAAGCCACAGGCCAGAAAGCCAACCCCAACGGAGGGGAAAAAAGGGACCAAGAGGGTGCGAAGCCCCAGCCCCCCATGGTCACCATCACCCCACCCACGTGCCTACCATGGCAAGACAACCAAAAGGAGACACCGGGAAAGAAGCCCCACCAGTTCAACCTCCCCATCAACACCCGCACGGGGCCACAAGGCTCATGCCAAGAGGGCAAGGCACAGGGCCAGAAGTCCGAGTTCGCCCTCCCCACCCGCACGGGTGTCAAAATCATCGGACAAGAGGGCAAGCCACAGGGCCAGAATTCCGAGTTCGCCCTCCCCACCCGCACGGGTGTCCAAATCAGCGGACAAGAGGGCAAGGCACAGGCCCCGATGCCCAAGCTCTGGGTCACCCCTGGACCGGCCGTCTACCTCCAAGGGGCATGGGTATTCTAAGGGCCCTAAGAGGCACCGGGCCCCAAGCATGACTTCATCCACAACACCCTCTCCTCCTCGGCCACATTTGGCACCGGCACAGGTGGAAAGACACTAGTTCAGTGGCCACCCAGCCAAGAACCCCAAGTCCATATCCAAGTCCAGTTCAATCAGAAGCCAGCCACCTGTCCTACATTTCTCCCCAACACAGCCAGCCCAGAATGTCCCCTGATTTGCTGCCAACCACTGATGAGCCAGAATGTCTAGTAACAGGGCGCACATTGCGCTGAGGCCACTTGAGTGGCAGGTTTGGTGAGGCCCAAACTCTGGCATTGGCTAGTGGTTTCACCTTGTATTATGATGAGCTATATGGGCGCAGATCCAAAGCTACAAGCAAGCAGCGCAAAGCCGAGATTTTGGAGGAGCTCACCAGACAGGTCAATGCAGCGGTGGAAGAGCTCAAAGATGTGGAGCAGATACAAAAGAAAATATCGGACCTAAAGTATGCAGCACGGAAGAAAGAAAATAAACGGCGTAATTACAGGTACATATATACTTTGTGGATTTGGCTTCGTCTTGTATTGGAAACATTTAGCTAAATGTGTGCAACTCTCTTTTGCAGCTTACAAACTGGCGGCGGATTCCCAACCAAACTGCAATTTACCCGAGCTGAGGAAATGGTGCTGGGCCTGCTACATCCTGTGGCCTTAGAGGGACACTCGGCCCGACAGGACACGGACATCCCTACTATTCCTGCAGGTTAGTAATGTTAGTGTGTATGTGAAATGTGAGCTACGTGTAAAATGAGGCACAAAACCATATATTAACACATGCCCCTAGGGTGTGCCTTGTAGTGGAGGTAACAATTTAAACAGGGTGTGTTATGTGTGGCGACTCATCATTTGCCTTTTTCCTTGCTCATACATTATTTGGGAGAGTCTTGAGGAACACTATTGAGATTAGCAAAGGACTGCCTGTAATGTATTTAGAGTCAATTACATACAACACTTCCAGCTTTATCTTTAGCCAATTTGGTTTTGAGCTGTGCTTTGCTCAGAAAGACTTGATCTGGGGTGCTTGAAAGTTTGACCTAGAAAGAATGGCAAACAGCCTAATCTAATGGCAAATGCTATTTGCAAGCTGAGTGTGGTCCCATAATGGGCTTTTAGGGATGTGTGAAGCCTCAGAACAGCCAGTACATGCATGTTTATTTTGGTTAAGGAGACCAATGTGTATTTACTTGTTGACTAATACTTCTAACAGATAATGGCATTCATAGTCAAGTTAAACTTGGTCCGTTGGGGTAGTTGCCATTCATGCATGGGCCCGTGTTTTAGTGAACCATATGTGTTAATACACATCAGCAATGCCTAGTTGTGTGTTAACATGCCTTCTTTTCCCCAATGCAGCCCAGCATCATCCCTCAGCTAGTGGGGAATCCTCAGCCAGTTTTACCATGCCGTCTACTTCCGTGCTGCCTCGAACCCGGGATCCGATATATACGGTAAGTGTTTTTTTTATGATGTTGCTTATGCATGTGCCTTGCCAAGTTTCTTTTTGCTGAATTACATATGTATTCCCTAAACTGAACCTTTGTTAGTCACATGCCCCAACAGACCCACACACTGATGGAGGAAATCCAGGAGCTGGAGGAAGATGGACCCTTCATTGAACCTTCAGAACAGCTCCCCCTGGGACAGAATCTGCAACTGTCCCAACATGTTTCTACACCAAATCCTCAGCAGCAGAGTAAAGCTGGCTGCATGCTGCCAGCCCATCGTGGGCAGCATGCAGAGACTGAGCCGACAGTCCCCAGTGTTAGCTCTGCTGCTGAGGATCTGCCAAGCAGACCTGTGGCTATTGGTGGACCTAGAGGCACATCATCTGCACGCCCCCCAACCCGGGGAATAGGGAGGCGTAGTCGACTACGTTGCCCAGGGGAGAGGCGCGCCGATGATGGAGTCAGCATGGCACCATGAGAGGCGGCTATTTCGCCTCCAAAATCAACGAAACCACGAGCATCTTCATGGGTAACATTAAACAACACCTTAAACTCCATGCTGACTGAATTTAGGTCCAACAACAGCCACATGGCCACCTTATCCAATTATTACAGTGCCATGCTTGAGGAAGTTCGAAATAGCAACAGCCACATGGCCACCTTAACTAACAATCTCAGTGCCATGATGGCTGAATTTTGAACTTCCAATAGAAACCTGTTGGAACAGTTGCAGATTCTGAATGCCACACAGGCCAAGGTGAGGGCCCACCTCCAAGGGCCGCAACCTGGGTTTTATGGGCATCCCCCATTTTAAGGCCTATTTGGCCTGTATCTGCTCCACATCTTTGCTCTACATCCCCAATGTATTGACCTGTTTGGTGAGCCCTACCAATATACCCTTTTAGCCAATGCCGGAGGTGAAGCCTCAATGAACCTGCCACTCAAGCAAACTCCAATGTTTGCTTTGGAAATAAACTACCTAAAATTATAATTAACCTGTTGTGGACTAAGTTTATGCCTTTATGTTTTTGGGGAATAAAGATGAGTTAAAGTAGGCAGTAACAAATTTGGAACATCCCAAAAAAAAAAAATCTAAAATCATGTGTGAGGTTCTTTGTAATTATTTCTTTACTGTTTGTAAAAGTAAGAAACAAACATAAAAACACAAAGGTCCAAAAACACAATTAACAAAAAATAAAGGGACAAAACAAACAAAGGAACACAAAATGAAGCAAAATGTGTCACAATTAAATTAGACCGCACGGCTTGGGCAGACGCACTCGGTGAGCCACGATAGTCCTCATCTGGGTCATCGGTGGGTGGAGAGGGGGGCACATCCACATACCGGGGGACACGCTGCAATATAGCAAAATTATGCAACACTGCACAGGCCATTATAATATCTATGACCTTTTTGGGGTCATACTGAAGTGCTCCCCCGGTATGGTCCAAGCATTGGAAGTGGTTCTTCAATAGGCCAAACGCCCTCTCCACCACAGCCCTGGTCTTCATGTGCGCCCTATTATATGCCTCCTCGGCTGCATTATGGGGCCGGAGGACGGGCGTCAACAGCCATGGAAGGAGTGGATAGCCGGAATCACCTGCCAAAATGTATTATAAAAAACATAAATTACACATTACTCAATAAATGGAATCCCCTAAACGGCCCATCAACATGACTAAGAGGCTAGGTCACATTTGCTACACAGCATGAGCATACATAGTGCACAGGCCAATAAAAAAAAACAAATAACTTCAAATAGATGTGGAAACAAATTAAACATCCAAGATGGCGGATGAGGGCCAATCAGCCAGACTGCTAACAGGTATTGGTTTCGGACTGTGCTGCTCAGCATTCTTGGATGTCTTAAATTTTCAGGACCCTGTATCTGCTTGGTATGAGTCCAAAACAGCTCTAACCCGCCCCCTACAGTTTATCCTGCTCTCCTATACTCAGTAAGTGTAATGCATCTAATCAAAGATGGCGCAGACCCTAGTATAAATTCCAGGACATAATTTAAGCAGTGTGGGGAAGACTAATTCTTACTTTACTCTAAATTCAATTTCCACATTTTGCTAATGCAGGACTAACATTTGGCAAGGCTTTGTTGCTTGAAAAATCTAAAGGTTAAGGTTGTGTTTCACAGGTAAACAAGGTGTGAAAATAGGCATAGTTTCATACATGGGACACAAACTAAATTCATAGCCATACATATAAAAAAAAAAGGACGTTATTGACGTCAACTTACCAAGGAGCCATCCAGCGGAAAATTCCCCAGACTCAAACCGACCGTACAATCCAGATCTTCGAAGAATGTAGGCATCATGGGATGAGCCTGGGAACCCGGCGAGCAGACTAAGGAACCGCATGTCCGGGGCCACCACTGCTTGGATATTCATTGAGTGGCCAGTTTTGCGGTTCCTGGGATTTAAAAAAAAATAAATAAAAATTATAAAGGGAAGGAAAACTAGGGAAACACTAACTAATCACACCCTAAGCAAAACATGTGGCCCAATTAAAATAGCAATAAACAAGTACATAAGTATTTTGTTTTGCTAAAAAAGATGTATGTTTGAAAAAGGAAAGATTAACTTAGAAGTGTCTATTTCAGGTACACATTAAAATTTTTCAGTGGTGAACACGTGACATTTATATGCAACTAAATACGGCCCATGGTTCCACAGGGAATCTTTACAAGGAGGGAATACTTAAAAGGAGGGATACATTACAATGAGGGCTAAATTACAATGAGGGCCAAATTACAAGGAGGGATTACTTACAAGGAGGGAATATTTACAAGTAGGAAATTACAAGGAGGGATTAATTGCAAGAAGGGGTTATGTAAAAGGAGGGATATATTACAAGGATGGATTACTTACAAGGAGGGAATATTTACAAGGAGGGATTAATTGCAAGGAGGGATAAATTACAAGGAGGGATATTTACATGTAGGAAATAATTACAAGGAGAGATTAATTGCAAGGAGGGATTATGTAAAAGGAGGAATAAATTAAAAGGAGGGATCAATTACAAGGATGGATAAATTACATGGAGGGATTAATTAAAATAAGGGAAGTATTTAAAAGGATGGATAACTTACAAGGAGGGATTAATTACAAGGAGGGAATTATTCTAAGAAGGGAAATTTTACAAGTAGGGACTTTTTGAATTTTTTGGGACATAAAAAAAAAAAAGAAACAAAATATGACTATAACAAAATATGATTGTACTTGCCTGTAGATATACTCGTTGACTGCCGGAGGGACCAGGGCAACGTGGGTGCAGTCAATGGCATCCATGACGTTGGGCATGTCGGCGATGTTATAAAATGCCAGCTTAATCGCGTTTCTGGCTACCATGTCGTCAGGAAAACAAATATATTTGTGAGTAATGGTAGCCATGCCTTCCAAAAACTTGGATAGCGCGCGGCTCAGCGTAGGCTGGGAGATCCCCACGGAGAGGGCACCCAGCCTCTGGAACGAGCCGTTTGCCAAAAATTGCAGGCAGCCAAGCATCTTGGTCATACCTGAAATTGCTTGCCCCTTCATTGGTGCGGGCTAACCATGGCCGCAGCTCACTATTAAGTCTGTTGAGCTCGAACAGCTCAACGTCATGCATGCCATCGATGTGCATGTGTCGCCGGTGCAATCTGGTCTCAGCCCTCCGGAAAATTTCAATGCCCATGAGCTGCAGATCCTCATGCTCCTCAAACACACTAGAGTCATCCATAGCTGCTAGTCTCGAGGTCAAAATGGTCCCGTAAGGGGATCGCAAAGGAAACGGATTTATAGGGTGGTGGTCCGTCGGCAATCAGCTCTCTGAATGAGACGCAAGCCCGTAGCAATAACGTAAGTTATCTGAACGAACGAAAAATATCAGATTTGGTTTGGAAACTAACGCAAATGTTCCAATTTGCATTCGTTAATCGAAAGCACATATACGCATTTGCCCGAACGTTCGTACGAATGAGAAATGAACGAAAAAAAGCAAAAAAGTGACAAACACCCACTAAAACTTTCACAGGGAGCTACAGAAGTGCAGACGAATGTGCCTCTGAATCGAGCCTCAGGTCTCTGTTGAACAAGTTCGTAAGGCCGCTACTTGGTCTTCTGTTAGTACCTTTACGAAGTTTTACAAGGTTGACGTTGGGGCCTCAGCTGATGCTATCTTTGGCCGTAAGGTGCTTCAGGCGGTAGTGTCATGAACTACATGCTGTTGCTCAATGGGGATCCCACCCTTTTTTTGGACACTGCTTTTGGATGTCCCACTCGTGAGAAGTGGAGCGACCTGAACAGGACACGGGGAAAAATACAATTCTGTGATTACTCACCTGTAGAATTGTTTTTGTCCGTTTCCTGTTCAGGTCGCTCCACCCCACCCTTGTTCTTGTTATCTCCTGTTTGCCTATTATGGTGATTACAGTTTTCGTTTGGACCTTGTCCTTGAGTTTTTCTTGTTGAGAGAGTACATGTTGAAGCTATGTGAAGTAACATGGTTTCTTGGCCTCCTGGCCTGTCTCTTCTTACTGCTTTTGAACCACTGGGAATTTTTGGGAGACAGCTGCCTTATATGGAGCCGAGAGGAGCTACGATTTTTTATCTTGCAGTCACTGCGCCACCTTGTGGCGGATTACCCACACGTAAGAAGTGGAGCGACCTGAACAGGACACGGACAAAAACAATTCTACAGGTGAGTAACCGTGGACGCACCTCTGAGTAAAGCTTCTGAAGAGAAAGACTGTTCAGTTGGGTCAATTAGAACACCTGTTGATCGAACATCTGATCAATGTCCAGACAACGACGGGTATGCCTAAGGTGAAATCCGCAGGCCACACCACTGCAGATGCTCATACTCTTCACTGAAATTGTCAAAGGGCTCCATCACACATGTCCGCCAGCAATTCCGCAAGCAAAAAGAGGGTGTAATTTGGCACCAGTAACTTCTGTTTTTTAGTACCCCGCCAAAGGCAAAATGAGGGCTCAGGATAATACAATTGTGCAAGCACAGGCTAAAACTGTAAATTTACGAAAATGCTCATTTTCTTGTACACAAACCGAAAAATCACGAACAGCAAAGTTGGTCCAAAACCACTAATCTGAATAGCACGAGCTTCTGGTTTCTGGTACACAATGAACTTGAATGGCAGTTTTCTCTCTTAAAACAGTGAGAATTCTCACCTGGCGCTGAATCGACCCCAATGTGGAAATGAGAACAAGATGGGGGGGATGTGGGAAAATTAAAGAGTGAGTGAAAAATGAGATAGAATAATATAAAATGGAAAGGAAAAAAGCTAGAGAAAGAGAAAAAAATAGATATAACAAGAGAAAGATAGAAAGATAGAAAGAAAAGGGAGGGGGGTAAAGAGAGACAGAAAGAGAGAGCAAGATACTGGAAAGAAAGAAGGAAAGAAGATGTTTAAAAGCTGAAAAGGAAGGCAGATTTTAGGTGACAAGGGAAGGAATTATACGTATATATACAACATGAATATTAGGGTTGATTGATTCAGAGAGACAAAAAAAACGTTCGTTTTTGTGTCGATCTTTTTTTTTTTTTTCTTTTTTTTTTTAAATTTTTCCCGCTCTGTAAATTTTCCCGCGTGTACGAGCGATTCTATGCATGCACTGCAATCCTTCTGTAACGTCTTCGTCTGTTCGTATGCCAGAGTACGAGTACGTGAATGTCATTTTCCAGCGTTCGTTTTCCGTTTTTTTTTTTTTTCTCATGTTATGTCGGCTTTCGTTTTTGCCCTTTTTCCATCGTCTCCTCCCACGAATCCTTTACGTTTCCCGTTAGATTCTGTTTCCCTTTTTCAATAAATAATCGTCCAGACGAAAATCCTTACGATCTTACGCCTGCGCACTACAAACTTAACTCATTAAAGTACTCGCCTACATATTTGGTTCACTCACTTGTGCTATAATGCTTAGCTAAATCACTTAGCGCTTTCATTCTTCTTCCATTTCTCACCCCTAAAACTCACCTAAATCACTGTGCGCTTAGGTTATTCTTCCATTTCTCACCCCTAAAACTCACCTAAATCACTTTGCGCTTAGGTTATTCTTCCATTTCTCACCCCTAAAACTCACCTAAATCACTTTGCACTTAGGTTATTCTTCCATTTCTCACTCCTAAAACTCACCTAAATCACTTTGTGCTTAGGTTATTCTTCCATTTTGGCCCCTAAAACTCACCTAAATCACTTTGCGCTTAGGTTATTCTTCCATTTTGGACCCCTAAAACTTACCCAAACCACTTCACGGTTAGGTTCTTCTTCTATTTCGCACCCCTAAAACTTACCCAAACCACTTCACGGTTAGGTTCTTCTTCCATTTCTCACCCCTAAAACTTACCCAAACCACTTCGCGGTTAGGTTCGTCTTCCATTTTGGACCCCTAAAACTTACCCAAACCACTTTGCGGCTAGGTTCTTCTTCCATTTCTCACCCATAAAAAATTACCCAAACGACTTCGCGGTTAGGTTCTTCTTCCATTTCTCACCCCTAAAACTTACCCAAACCACTTTGCGGTTAGGTTCTTCTTCCATTTTGGACCCCTAAAACTTACCCAAACCACTTCGCGGTCATGTCCATCTTCATCTATAAATATTTCTTTGCCCATTCGTTTTGTGTTAATGTGTTTTTAAAATAAAATGACAGTGAAAGTTTTTTTTTTTTTTTTTTTTTGTTTATTAAATGCCAATTTTGGTTGGCTTCTTTTTAAAAAAAGTTTTGTTCTGAAAAATGTACAAATTTGTAATTTTTTTTTTTTAATAGAAAATTTAAAATATTTAAAATATCTAAAATTGTTAAAATTGTATAAAAATCAAGCTATTTACAAAGCAATGGCAGGACCCAGAACATTAGTCGTCTTCTGTGGTCCCCGAGTCACACAGCGCCTGCATGTCGGCCACCACTGAAGCACCCTGGCACTCATTTCAGCCACTCTGGTGTGTGTGGTCCCTGTATAAAAAAGAAACAAACATTTATGGTTTGGAAAAACATGTTTCTCACCTGTGGATGGAATGTTTTTTAGGTGGCTAGCTGACTCATGACGCAATATGTCATTCTGCTAAGTAATTAATCTAAGGAAGTGGGCATATGTCATTCTGCTAAGTAATTAATTTACGGAAGTGGGCATATGCCATTATGCTAATGCCATTGACTATGGCTTTAGGTATTTTGGTGATCATGTCAATTACCACATACTCAAAAGAATGACATTACAACTTACTTTGTTGGTGGCCGACGTGTGCGTCGGGGACCACCCTGGGTTCTGGGCCCTGCCACTGCTGGGAAGTTGAGGCTGTAGAGACATGTCAAATAGGATCACTTCTAATATCTGAGTCAACAGTAAGCAAATGGCAATTTGAATGTGTGTGTGACATCACCCACCTTCTACATGTGCCTCCTGGGCCTGATCTGCTGCAGTCCCTGCTCCTGATTCTTCACCCGCTACATTAACATCTAGAAAAAGAGAATAAGGGAATCAGCTTTGTTTTAAATAGCATGTATGTGTGTGCGGTTACATGAAGAGTCACATACCAGAGGCTAACGGCTCCATCGCTGGGTACGACTCCCTGCCCACGCCGTGATGCCCCTCCTCTGTAAAAAGGTCCAGGGGCTGGTCGGAGTCCGCTACAGAGGAGGGGTAGGACCGTCGCCCTGGAGATCCACCACCTTCACTTTGTGCTGCAGAATCATGCAGCACTGGTCGGCCTGTGCGCCTCCGGGTGCATTGAATTCGGTACTCCATTTCCAGCACTAGAAAAGAAAAGCATTTTTAAATAAAGGCCTACCTTCTGTATTAGTTACATCTAGCATGCAATCGCTATGTACTTACTTGGGAAATGGAGTCCGAAAAATCGCTGCACCCGGGGCATGTGGAGTCGTTTCAGGTCTGACCAATGCTGCATGATCTGCGTATGGGTGAAGGTGGTGTCAGTCTCGTGCTGGATCCTGGAAACGATCTCCAGGGAGACGGCAACAGGGTGTTTCTCCCTCAGTCCAAAATTTATCTGATTCAGGAGTTGGCTCGGGTCCTTCTTTCCAATCCTCGGCTGTCCATCCGTCTGGGGATGAGGCTGGTAGGTTTGATGGTTGCCTCGTTCGAGGCAGTGCCTTTCGCTCAATTTCACACGAGGACGCTGCAGCTTCATCTGTTGGCGTCCTGGGACCGGCGACCACGGTCATTGGATCGGCCCTTCCAGTTGTCCTCCTGGGTCCGGCAGTCCCTCCAGTGGTGGTTGGTCTTGATCAATCTCTCGAGGGGCAGGTCTTTCCTGACTCCTCTTTGGGAAATTGTCATCACGGGCGCCAGTCTTTCGGGATGGGGGGGATTCTGGAAGGATCTTCAGTTCCAGGGGCAGTGGGGACCTCAAGAGGCCCACTTACCCATCAATATTCTGGAACTGAGAGCCATCCGTCTGGTTCTGGCTCTTCTGACTCAACATGTTCTGGGCCTTCCGGTCCAGGTCCGTTCAGACAATCGAACAGCGGTTGCTTACATCAATCATCAGGGAGGGACTCGCAGTCTTGGTACTCTCAGAGAGGTATCCTGACCTGGGCGGAGGCCCATGTTCCTTGTCTCTCGGCGGGTTTACATCCCAGGGGTGGAGAACCAGGAAGCGGACCTGCTGAGCAGGGGCTCTTCCCGTCTGGGAGAATGGGTTCTCCATCCTCAGGTTTTTCGGTCACTGTGTCTCTGATGGGGGACACAGGAGGTGGACCTGTTTGCCTCTCCTCACAATTGCAGGCTCCCGAACTTCGTGTCGCTCTCCCAGGATCCTCTGGCTCTGGCAGTGGACGCCATGTCCCTGAGCTGGGGGGGATCTGGGGTTTCTGTACCTGTTTCCCCCCATACCCATGCTGGGCAGGGTGGTACGGAAGCTGGCTCTGGAAAAGGTGTCCGCCATTCTCGTGGCCCCAAGGTGGCCAAGGCGAGTATGGTTCGCAGACATCGTTCGGCTGGCAGTGGACCAGCTTGTTCTGCCTCTTCGGCCCGATCTCACTCAGGGTCAGCTGTGTTACCCCAATTTACCAACGCTGGGTTTGACGGCTTGGCTGCTGAAACCTCCATCTTGAAGGAGGAGGGTCTTTCTGACTCGGTCGTTAAGACTCTGATCAGTTCCCGGAAGAGGTCTTCTTCTATCATCTACTATAGGACTTGGAAAGCCTATATCGCTTGGTGTGAGATTAGATCTTTGCCTTGTAGGGTCTTTTCGGTTTCCAGGATTCTGGAGTTTTTGCAATCAGGGCTGGACTCTGGTCTTCAGCTAAGTACTTTGAAGGGGCAAGTTTCTGCCTTATCTATCTTTTTTCAGAAGCGTTTTGCGCTTCATCCTTTAGTTAAAACTTTTTTCCAGGGGGTGGCGCATGTGCGGCCTCCCAGGAAACCTTTACTCCCTGTTTGGGACTTGAATTTGGTTCTTTCCGCTCTTCAGGCTCCTCCCTTTGAGCCTTTGCAAGATATTGCTTTGTCTACCCTGACTCAGAAGATTGTCTTCTTGGTAGCTATCACTTCGGAGTTGGCGGCCTTGTCTATTCAGGCGCCCTACTTTGAGAGGCATCAGGAAAAAGTGGTTTTTCAGTTCAAACCGGACTTTCTTCCTAAGGTTGTTTCTGCTTTTCATTTGAATCAGGATTTTGTTCTTCCCTCCTTTTGTCCTAAGCCTAAGAATGACAAGGAGAGGGTTTTGCATTGTTTGGATGTACAGTAGTAAGCTGTGTTAAGTACTATTTGATTGTTACTTCTCCTTTTCGTAAAACTGATGCCTTTTTTGTTGTGCCCTGTGGGCCTAGGAAGGGTTTGGCGCCAGCCAAATCTTCCATTGGCAAATGGATACGTCAGGCCATTATTGCGGCCTATTCTGCTAAGGGGAAAGTCCCCCCTTTCCGTATCACTGCTCATTCTACTCGCGCCGTTGGAGCGTCTTGGGCTTTTCAGCACCAAGCTTATGTTGAACAAGTTTGTAAGGCTGCTACTTGGTCTTCTGTTCATACTTTTTCTAAATTTTACAAGGTTGATGTGCGGGCCTCAGCGGATGCTGTGTTTGGCCGCAAAGTTCTGCAGACTGCAGTCATTTAAGTTATGCTTCACTTTGCCTTCGGATACCCATCCCTTATGGACACTGCTTTTGGATGTCCCGATTGTAAGAATTAAAGGGGAAGCGGGGTGTGTGGTACACTGAGAATAATACCATTTTGTGAGTACTCACCTGAAAAATGGATATTGTCAGTGTGCCACACACCCCGCTTCACCCGCCCTTTTCGGTATCCCGGTTCCATTATATGGTGAAGCTTTTTCTTTATTTTGAGGTTACCATTGGATTTCCTGGTACCTTGTCTTTCTGCTTTTTAAATCACTGGTGTTAAGTGGGAGGTCCCAGGTATATATAGGCCGGAAGGGGGCTTTTCAAGACTTCTCTCTGCAACGTCGCCACCTGGCGGTGGAGTAACCCGATCGTAAGAATTAAAGGGGAAGCGGGGTGTGTGGCACACTGACAATATCCATTTTTCAGGTGAGTACTCACAAAATGGTATTTTTGTAAGGGTTTGTGCTTTGCAAAAGATCATGGTTAAGGTCCGGTTTAACCTGTCATCAAGGGGTAAAAACAGCCATAGGTTCAGACATGGGTCAGAAACTATATTCATAGGCATACATTGAAAAGGGAATGACGTTATTTGCGTCAATTTACCAAGGAGCCATCCACCAGAGAATTCTCCAGACTCAAACCGACGGTACAATCCAGATCGTCACAATATGTACGGATCATGGGATGAGCCTGGAAAACCGGCAAGCACACTAAGGAACCGCATGTCCGGGGCCACCACTGCTTGGAGATTCAGTGAGTGGCCCATTTTGCGGTTCCTGGGAAAAAAGAAAAAAATAGCAAGGCTAGGTAAACTACTCAAACACTAACTCCTAACATCCTCCAAAAAAACATGTTGGGCAATACAAATAACACTAAGTACATAACAATTTTTTAGGCCAAAAAAGGATATATATGTTGGACCAACTAAATATTAACTTTCCCATGACTAATTAAGGTCCACATGAAAATGCTTGGCTTTGGTCTACATGAAAAATATTGATGAAGCTAAAGCCGTCCAAATATATCACATGAACAATTTACAAGGAGGGATTAAGAGATATACAGTGTAAGCTATTTCACAGGGACTATTTACAAGGAGGGATTACAGTGTAAGCTATTTCACAGGGACTATTTACAAGGAGGGTTTAAGAGATATTTAAAATACCATTTATGTAAACTATATAAAAAAATGACAGATTGAACTTGCCTATAGATGTACTCGTCGGCTGCCAGAGGCACCAAGGCAACGTGGATGCAATCAATGGCATGTCGGCGATATTATAAAATGCCAACTTAAGCGCGTTCCAGGCTACCATGTCGTCAGGAAAAAAATATATTTCTGACTAATGGTAGCCATGCCATCCAAAAACTTGGATAGCGCGCGGCTCAGCGTAGGCTGGGAGATCCCCACAGAGAGGGCACCCAGCCTCTGGAACGAGCCGTTCGTCAAAAAATGCAGGCAGCCAAGCATCTTGGTCATACCTGAAATTGCTTGCCCCTTCCTTGTGGTGCGGGCTAACCATGGCCGCAGCTCACTATAAAATTTATGGAGGGATGCCATCGATATGCATGCGCCGCCGGTGCAATCTGGTCTCGGCCCTGCTGACACATTCAATTCCCATTAGCTGAAGTTCGTGATGCTCCTCCACAAAGGCACACAACTGGTTCATAGCAAGGGTATACAAGGTCAAAATGGTCCCGTAAGGGGATCGCAAGGGTGGTGGTCCATCGGCAATCAGCTCTCTGAATGAGACGCAAGCCCATACCAATAACGTAAGTTATCTGAACGAATGCAAAATATCAGATTTTGATGGGAAAATGATCCGAACTAACGCAAATGATCCGATTTGCTTTCGTTCTTCGAAAGCGCATATACGCATTAGCCCGAACGTTCGTACGAATGGAAAATGAACGAAAAATAAAACAGAAACTAACACACACAAAAACATACACAGACAGCTACGAAAGTCCAGACAAATGTGTCTCTGAATCGAGCCTAAGGTATGAAAAGAGAGCAGAATGAAGGGATCATAAAATAAAAGACAAAGAAGGATTAAGGGAAATTCAAGAACTTTGCTAAGTTCCTGGTGCCACCTCACAAAGAGATTGGGATGGCCCTCTGTGCGACCGCACACTCCTGCACACCCTAAGGGCCAGCCATGGCACTCACTAACCCTTCCTAACCCTGCCACTGTCCTCTACCCTCACCTAACCCCTCCACCCCTGCGGCCATACTCCACCGCTTACCTAACTCCTTCAACTCCTGATGCTATTCTCTACTTTTTACCTAACACATCCACCCTCTGCCACTGTCCTCTACCACTCAACTAACCCCTCCACTCCCTGCACTCCCTGCTTCTGCCCTTCACTGCTCACCAAATCCTTCCACCCCTGCTGCTGTCCTCTGCAACTCACCTAACCACTTCACCCCCTGCTGCTGTCCTATACTGCTCTCCTAACACCTCCAACCCGTCACTGTCCTTTACTGCTCACCTTACCCCGCCAGGGGTAGACTGACAACAAGGATCTGGAGGTGGCGGTGAGTACTAAGAAGCAGGTGTGAATGCAGTGCAGTGCGAGTCCAGGTCCTCCTTCAGATAAAACACCAGGGATGAGCAGCTGGCTTGCCCCCCTTTGGCTGTGCACAGCTGTGCCAAACATTCAGAATTCCTGGTGCCGGGTGCGTTCATCAGAGGGAAGCCCTCTAGAGACCTAAAATGCCCTGACTAGCCCCTACTCCTGCCATTTGTGAAGCTGACATTAGGTAAATAATTACATTTTCCTGTTGTGATCTGTCTACAAGTGGACTATGGAGTTCCAGGTCCTCTTGGAGTTAGGGCTTATGGGTGTGGCATGGGTGTGACTAGGGTGAGACTCAGTGACAAAAAAATTTGTCTCACTTCACGTGCTTATTCTCTCCCCCCCACCCCCCTCCTTCTCATCTTCAAGAGTTTAGAGATCTTAGCTTCTTACAAGGTGTCCCTCCTCTTCCAGGCTATGACAAAATCCTGGGTGCACCACTGCAGGTGAATACATTAATAATGAAATACATGCACAGCAGCTAACAATTAATAAAATATTTGAAACATTTTTGAGCAGATCTATAGCAATTATTACCCTAACTAAAAAGGACAGCCAATATCAGACACCAGCCTGATTCCACTGGTTCTGGGCCTATATATTTTGACTAAATACAAATAGTGCAAGACCTTTCACACTGGTACGTACTGTAAATTACAATGTTTTTAAATTAACGAAAGTAACTTGCTGAATAAATAACAAACTCTCAGAAAACTTAATGTAAACTAAAAACTCTTTGATAGTCTAAGACCTTCCGTTCTTTCCTGAGAGTGGCCTTGGGTCAGTGCTTGAAGCCCACCAGAGGGATCCTGTAGTAGTTTAGTGGGTCAGTCCGTAACTGGGTGCCTCCTAGTGACAAAGAGGTGGATTCTTTTACTATGCTTGCCCTTGTTTGTGGACAGTGTCTGCTTTTGCCAGTGGAGTGGAGGTTTCATCTCAGGAAGGGTTAATGTGTAACCCAATATGGGTATGGAAGGATGGACTCCCCCCCCCCCCCCCCCTCCATTTGCCAATTTAGTTAAATAACATACATAAATATGCTGTGCTGCCTCCATCTTGGCTTCGGGTCTTGATTAAAGTGGTGGTCTGCTCTGACAATTCTTCAGAGGAGCCTAGTTCACCTGTCTTTACCCAGTGGCTCTCAGCCAGGGAACTGGGGGTATTGCCTTTTTAATGCTTTAGGTGACAGCCACGTAACATTTATGGGGCTGCATCTCCAACCATTAAGTGCCAACCATGTAAAGGCTGGCATTTCTCCTATTTAGAAGCAAAAAGAAACTTGCCCTAGTTACTCAAACCCTTCCCCTTACACATATAGTATCAGTCTTGTATTCATTACTTCGTAGGATGAACCAACCCACACCTCCAAAGTTTATTAGTAAATGGGAGAAGGAACTAGAAATCCAAATTTCGGGGACAAATCTGGATATCTATACTTCATGGGACCTCATTATATTCATTTACCAACAAGTCATGGGAACTAAGATAGTAAACTCACCCAATGTGTCACTCATCCCCAGCTCTATATCCAGCATCAATATAGGTGTTCTAAGACACTTTATCATTCCTAGACATTGGAAGACACAAGAGATTTCCACACTGATGGAGTGGGTACAGGAATTGGCATCGATCCACGGTATGGAAGATCTGGTTTCACATAGCAGAGACACCAGTGAACAATTCAACTTGACTTGGACTGGTTGAATAATCTACTGAGAATTGCATCTCCCATCCCTGATTCAATCTAATTACATGCCCGAGTATAATTATAACACAATGGTTTCTTATATTTGATTGTGAATTGTAAAGGGAGCTATAGGTGTGGAATGATGAGCACTTCCTTCATATCTGAATATGTCAGAATGAATAATCTAAAGATATTATTCTGTCACAGGGGATGTGTTAAAGGCTGATGTGGGCTGACTTTGGCAGACACTCCAACGAGGTGGGGAATGCTGGCCACTCCCTCTATTGTTTATACATTAAGCTGTACAGGGGGGAGGCAGTGAGTCGATGGATGGCAGGGGTGGATGAATGGATGGACGCCTTACCTGACCAATGTATGAATGTATGTATGAATTAGGGACAGCGTCCTTTAACACACATACTCCAATTCCATGCACTCTAGATAAGGGTAACTGACATGGATATAGCTCCAGCTCACCCTCATTCCCTTTTCTATTACTTCCCTCACTTTCCACTTTCATATCATGGCTGCCCCATTCACCCCCCTTTCCCCAATACCGAACATCTGCTCCCATCCAATAAAAAAGACTGTAATACATGTGCATAGACACGCATTGTTAACCTTCCTCCTGAAAAGCAATAGGAACTTTTACACAGTATGGTGCAGGGGTTACCCATGTCTTCTGGAGATACTTCATTAACACTCTACATCCCCCCTTTTTTCTTCCTTCTGAACCCCCCCTCCTTATCTATTTATGCAAAATCAATAAAAATTGATTATACTTAAAAAAAATACTCACTTAGGTTGCATAAGTGTTCAGCTTCTGACAGCTCAAAGTGGCTTTTTATACCGACGAGTGAACGGACGTTACACTACCTGTATCAAAGCACCGCACCCTGTTTTGCCTGTGTACGTGTATGTTTTTGCAAGTGTGTGTGTGTGACCCCTTTACCAGTAAAAAGGACAGGAGGGGCCAGCAAGTCAGCAGCTGGCAAGCGGATGACTTACCAACCCCCCACCCCATTACCTTCTTCCGTAAATAAAATTACAAACAAGACATTTCATTTTAAAGCCCAAAGTCAGCTGAAGTTTTTGCAAAAATTCACAGCTAAACATGTATTGTGCTAAATGCTTTAAAAATTGCTTGGAAACAAGAGGTCACAAATATCTAGGTAGGCTGGCACTGAAAGGGTTGATCAAGTCCCAAGATTCCAGGCAAAGGCCAGATCAAACAAGAAGAAGCCAGGGAAAAGCCTGGAACCTTGAAAAGATTCCAGGGTGCCTGGGAAGAGGATTTCTCATCCATGCAGGTCAATTCACATGCACAGAATTTTATTTATCAATTTATTTATTTATTTATGAAATTGCTGGTGAATGAAAAATGCCGCCACTGCGGGGGAACAGAAAGCAGGCTTATTTACCCCTTGACAATTTTTTCAGTGCTTTCATAATAATTTTGAGTAAAAAATTCATATTTTTACTTGCTTGCCTGGGGGGGGGGGGGGGTCGGGGGGAGTCCCGGGCGCGGGCAGTTGGTTTTTGGCTGGGTGCTCTCGGGCACTCCACCCCCCCCCCCCCTGGTTCAATGGCGGGGGGGGGGGGGCGAGAGGGCTTCGGTTCGGGGAGGGTGGTGTGGGGGGGCGGGTCCACGGAGGACAGAGGATCGAAGGGTCGGGCAGCGGGTACCAGTAGACCGATGTTAAACTAGTTACAGTTGGGTTGCCTTGCGGTTGGGGCGGCAGAGCCCGCTTTGAATTTATGCTTTTTACAGGTTGATGGCCAGTTGGGCTGAGCGGACCTCGTCATGGCTGTATTCAACCAAAGTTCCCGAAATAGGTAACTGACCACCCTTGCGGAGTATGCTTTGCTGGGGGTGGACAGTGTTTTGGGAGTTGCTCCCAGAGCAGATAGTTTAGGTTGGGGAGGTTAGCCTTCCTTAGAGTTGTTGGATACCGGGCCATAGCCGGTGTCGCTTGGTGTTCTGTGTGTGTCTAAGTGTTGAGTTGTGTGTGTCCCTTCCTTTTGTTTTATCTGTCTGTGTTTAGGGGAGCGGGCGGGGATGGGGGGGCGTGGCCCATGTATTACACTCTGCTCATTTAATGTAAATGGCCTGAACAGCCCATCGTAGAGGTCCCAGATCTTATATTCTCTGCATAAGAAGAGGTGTCAGATACTTTTCTTGCAGGAGGCGCACTTTAGGACAGGTAAGGTGCCGAACTGCAAGGATAAAAACTTTCCCGATTGTTTTCATGCACCGAATCCGGAGGCCAAATCGAAGGGAGTATCTATAGCGATTCATAGGAACGCTCCATGTGTGTTTTTGGACCAGATGATAGATGCGGAGGGTAGATATGTTTTTGTGAAGGCTCAGATGGGGGGTAGAATTTTAACGTTGGCCAATGTTTACCTCCCAAATGTAGATCAGGTCGGGGCTGCCCAGAAGATCCTTCGGAAACTAGAAGATTTTGTGGAGGGGGTAGTTATATTAGGGGGGGACTTTAATTTGACCATTGAACCATTGTTGGATACCTCCACGGGGTGGTCGTCCCTGTCCTACGCAAAGTTGAGAGCCTTCAAAAAATTGCTTCATGACAGACAATTAATTGATGTCTGGCGGATTTGTAACCCAGGGACTAAAGATTTTACGTTCTACTCAAACATTCATACATCCTATAGTAGGATCGATTATTTTTTCATTAGTCACCATGCTCTTCAGTGGTCCCCGGTGGCGACTATAGATACCATAATCTGGTCAGATCATGCTCCCCTGCTCCTGTCACTGGACTTGCCGGGGCTGCATGAAAGACCATGGCAGTGGCGGCTGAATGAGGGTCTTCTGCAGGACGAAATGTGTATTACAGCTGTTTCGGAAGGAATTTCGGATTTCCTGAGAAATCACAAGAACGACACAACTGGGCTCCCCACGCAATGGGAGGCCCTGAAGTGTATGTTGAGGGGGATCCTCATCCAGCAGGCATCAAGGCTGAAGAGGGAGAGAGGGGTGCAGGTAAAGGGGCTGATTGAGTGTATATCCAGGTTGGAGGTTTCCCACAAGCAGAGCCCGAACTCCTCTGTGTTACTGGAATTGATGGAGTCTAGGAATAAGTTATTGAGCTTGTTAAATAGGATGTCTTACAGACAGAGGGAACTGGCGAACAGGTTTTACTATGAGCACAGTAATAAATGTGGACGCCCATTAGTGAGACTTTTACACCCCCCACAACGCCAAACATACATACCGACCATAAAGGGGGGGGTGGGGACCTGGTGCATGATCCCAAGGAAATAGTGGAGGTCTTTAGACGGTATTCTCAATTATATAGCATCGGGGGGGGGGAGACAGGGGGGGGGGAGCCCAGGAGAAGGAAATAGAGATGTATGTGGAGGACACAGGGCTACCAGTACTAGACGCAGCGGATAGAGACGCGTTGGAGGAGCCGTTTGAACAGCTAGAGTTGTTCGAGGCGTTGGTCGGGACGCCATCTGGCAGGAGTCCGGGCCCTAACGGTTTCACGGTGAAATTCTATAAACAGTTTAAAACCCTGCTGGTCCCATTCATGACTAAGACGTTCAATGCAGTGTCTGGTGGGTGCAGCTTCCCGACACACACCCTAGAAGAACATATCACGGTCCTGCCCAAGCCGGGAAGAGAGCTAACGTTATGCGGTAGCTACAGGCCGATCTCTCTAATCAACGTTGATGTCAAACTTTATTCCCAAATTATTGCAAATCGATTGAAGAGGGTGCTACTTTCCTGGGCACACACGGATCAGGTGGGGTTTGTGTCGGGAAGAGAGGCACGTGACAATACAATTAAGACTATCTTGTTAAATTCCTACGCCAAATCTCATAAAATCCCTATGTGCCTCCTGTCCGTGGATGCCGAAAAGGCGTTTGACAGGGTTAGTTGGAGATTCCTCGAGCATTCCCTTAGGCAGGCCTAGGCCCAGTTATAAGAGAGAAGATACGGGCACTTTATTCTAAGCATACAGCACGTCCTGCTCCAGATGTAGTAATTACAGTAGGCGCTGTTCACTGCAGACATGTAGAAAACAGGCTCCTCCCGGCCCTACATATACCGAGGGACCTCCCACAAATCCCCAGATTTCTCTGCAGTGCTCACTGCAGAAGAAGTGACATGAAGTATCACGCTCTCGCAGGCGAGCGGGGGCTTTACAGCCCGAGGCCCTGCGGGACTATTTCCACCCATCCTTTTTATGAAAGAATATGCCTCCCAGCCTGGGCTGCGTTGGTCGGTTGAAGGTAGGCAGCACCTTGTGTGCTTACGGAGCTAGGCTCCACCGCAATCCCCCACCATAGGGTAGGCGGTTAAGGCTAATGGTGAGCCTTCAGAGGATGCCCCTCCCGCATCAGCGCCCCACACCCCGTGTAGCGGTGAACCCAGAGTATTGGGTCAGAGCCGCATTTCAACATTGATCTTAACTTTAGCCGCAGCGCCTTTAATGTAGTTTACTCGGCGTGTACGGCGGCTCTGATCGTGGACGCTACGGGTTGATTTCTCTATTCTTTCTTGTCATGTCAGTCCCTGAGGTGATTCACTCGGTCGGGGCTCAGTTTCTAACTACCTTTTTTCTGATTGGCTACGCGCTCCGAGCTTCGCGCTCTCCGGGGGGGGGGGCGTGGTCTGATGTGGCCCGCCCTTCGAGGTTCGCTGGCGCCATTTCCTTCTCACGTGCGCGTGGTGAAGACTGTCCTCCCCTCACTGTTCTGTAAGTGCCCTCACGGGCGACCTTTCTTTAGCTTTTGCTTCTCCTCGCTTGGCTCTGACATCCCTGTTCCCCTTGTGTCTTTCAGACCGTGAGCTTCGGTGGCTTCTCCCGGCCAGGCGTAACGCCCGGTCCAGACTTCTAAAAAATCACTCCCACTTCCCAGCGGGTCATTGGGGCATCCAGGGTTGCTTTATAGCATCATTCCCTACTGGCATATTGCACATAATAATCACCAAATGGAGGCATCTCAGGATATTGTGAACGGGGTTCCCTTGGGACAAGCCCGGCTGTGTGTAGCTTGTGGGGTCTTACCTAGCAGCGGTGACAATGCACGGGTCTGCGTCCCTTGTGCACAGCAGGCGCTAGCCGGTCTTCCCACCTCTTCTGAGGCTGGGCCCGCACCTCGCCTCGCTTCACCTACTCCCCCAAGTCTGAGCCTAACCCCCAATACCAGTGGGGATTCTCATTCTGATTTGGCCACTAGGCTGGCTAGTGTGGAAAACTTAATTGCTGGCTCCTTGGCGCGCAAGGCCACCGCTAAGAGGCGACATTTGAATCCTGAATCTACTATATTTCCTATAGAATCTGATGATTTGCTTCTTTCCTACGCTCATTCCCCCTCAGACGAAGGGGAACTGCTTTCTGACTCAGGGTCATACGACGAAGAGTCCAGGGGACAGGAAGAGTCTGGTTCTGATCATTGGTCCTCGGACGACATTGATAGACTGTTGACCCAGATCTTTGACGTATTGTCCCTCTCTCCCCCTGCCGCGGCTCCCCGGCAAAGGGGTGATCTGTTCCACACCGCTAGGGCACGGCTGGAGTTTCCCGAACAAACCCATTTTAATAGCCTCGTGCTGAAAGAATGGGAACACCCCAGCAAACTTCATGGGGTTCCTAAAAGTGTGGATAAGAAATATCCCTTTCCTGCTGACCTGGTCAAGTGTTGGACATCGCCACCTCTATTATGCACTCCCCCAACACTACTACGCTGCTGGATTTGGAGGATCGGCGTGTTGACCAACTGGCATGTCATGCCTTTGCATTTGGGGGAGCGTCGCTCCGCCCAGTGTGCGCCTTGGCCATCACGGCGGTGGCACTCAGGACCGTGGTTAAGACTGCTCTTGAAGGGGGCAGATGACTTGCCCTCTGATGCTGCCAATGCTCTGGCCACCTGTGAAACTTTTGTGAACTATATCCTGTCTGCATCGGACGATGCTATTAAGTTGAGTGCTAGAGCCTCTGCTCTGGTGGTAGCAATACGCCGAGTGGTCTGGTTGCGCCAGTGGGCCGCTGATAACGCCGCCAAGAAGGCCCTTACGGGGCTTCCATTTAAGGGATTGCGCCTGTTTGGAGAAAGGTTAGATATTTTTGCCAAGGGTGGCAAGTTACCCCAGCGCAAGCGTCAGATTTGGCCCTTTCGTGGCCCAAGCTCCCTATCGACCCCCTACCGTGGGGCTAAGCAAGGCAGAGGAGTGTCCTTCGCTGGGTCTCGTGCAGATCCCAGGAACAAGAATAAAGGACGCCGTCCCGGTGCCTCCTGGGGGCCCAAGCCCAAGGCCCCTCCCAAGACCCCTCAAGCATGAAGGGGCGCCCTCGCCCGTCAGGGTCGGGGGACGTCTGCAGCACTTCAAACATGTCTGGAGTCGCCACGTCTCAGACCTGTGGATTCAGGAGGTAGTGTCCTCCGGTTACAAGATAGAATTTGCTGTACGGCCCCCTACCAGGTTCGTTGGGTTTCGGATCCCTCAGGACCCTGTCTCAGCTTGGGTCTTGATGCTGGCTGTGCAGGACCTTCTGGATCTAGGGGTCATTTGCAAGGTCCCCTTAAGAGACAGGGGCAGGGGATTCTATTCCAACCTTTTCACAGTACCCAAAACGGACGGGTCAGTCAGACCCATTCTCGATTTAAAAATCCTCAACAGATTTGTCAGAAACAAGCACTTTCGTATGGAAACTGCGCTCGGCCATCGCCTCGCTGCGCCCAGGGGACTTCATGACATCTGTGGACATCAAGGATGCTTACCTGCATGTTCCGGTGTTTCCAGGACACCAAAGGTTTCTCAGATTTGCGCTGCTGGATCAGCATTACCAGTTCGTGGCCCTGCCATTCGGCCTCACGTCGGCTCCCAGGGCGTTCACCAAGGTGCTGGCAGGGGTGATGTCCCTGTTAAGACTAAAGGGCATACGCGTGTTGCCCTACCTGGACGACATACTCATCACCTCTCGGTCTCTGCGACAGGCAGAGCTGGACACTCAGTTAGTAGTGGCCACCCTGGAGTCATTCGGCTGGGTGATCAATTACCCCAAGTCCTCTCTGTCCCCCTCCACAGTAACCCCGTTCCTGGGGATGATTCTGGATACAGTTCAGTCAAGGATATTCCTTCCTCAGCAGAAGGAGGAAGCTCTGGCAACGCAGGCGATGTCCCTGCTTTCGAGCCCTCATCCCTCCATCCGGCAGGGAATGCAGTTGGTGGGCTCGATGGTGGCAAGCTTCGAAGCGGTGCCCTTCGCCCAGTTTCATTTGAGAACCCTACAGCTTCACCTTCTGTCAGTTTGGAACAAGAACCCAGCGTCCTTGGACGGGATATGGGTGGTTCCCCCCTCGATCAGACAATCCCTTGCGTGGTGGTTGGACCACAAGAACTTGACAAGGGGCAGATCCTTCCTGGCTCCCTCCTGGGAGACGGTCACAACGGATGCCAGTCTGTCGGGTTGGGGGGGATTCTGGAAGTCCCTGCGCTTCCAGGGGAGGTGGGGCCCTCAGGAGGCCCATCTGCATATCAATGTCTTGGAACTCAGGGCGGTCAGATTGGTGCTGGAACAATTGACCCATCACCTGAGGGGTCTGGCGGTTCAGGTACGCTCAGACAACAGAACGGCGGTTGCCTACATCAACCATCAGGGAGGGACCCGGAGCAAGGGGGCTCTTCAGAAAGTTTCTCTGATTCTATCATGGGCGGAGGCCAATGTCCAATGTATCTCGGCTGTCTACATTTCGGGGGCGGAGAACATGCTGGCAGATGCTCTGAGCAGGGGGTCGTCCCGTCAGGGGGAATGGTCCCTCTGCAACAGGGTATTTCAGTCCCTGTGTCACCATTGGGGTGTGCCAGATGTGGATCTGTTTGCGTCCCATCACAATCACAAGCTCCCGAGCTTTGTATCCCTGTCTCAGGATCCTCTGGCTCTGGCCACGGATGCCCTGTCCATGTCTTGGAGGGAGTTTCGGCTCCTGTATGTGTTTCCACCAATTCCCCTTCTGGGCAGAGTTCTGCGCAAGATTGCTCTTGAAGGGGTACCCCCAATTCTGGTGGCCCCAAGGTGGCCAAGAAGAGTGTGGTTCGCAGATGTGGTTCAAATGGCAGTAGATCAATACGATCTGCCAAGGTTGCCAGATCTTCTAACTCAGGGGTCTCTACGCCATCCCAATTTACTAACTCTGGCTTTGACGGCTTGGCTGCTGAAACCTCCATCCTGATGGAAAAGGGTTTGTCTGCATCTGTAGTGGCTACTATGGTGCAAGCCAGGAAAAAGACTTCCTCTGCTATCTATTATAGAGTCTGGCGTTCTTACCCCCTGGGTTTGGGAAGGCAGGTAATGGAGTTGAATGTTAATGGCAAGTCACCTGCTTGCTGAGATGACTTTCCAGCCCTTCGTGCCTTGTAAACTGGGGTCCTGGACCCCTTACCAGGGTTAAATGTAAAAAAAAAAAAAAGACACAGGCGAAAATGTTTTTTAAAACCCCTTTTCTTTATTTACATTCTTTACAACTCCATGCCACGCCAATCACTGACAGACAGTAGTGATCGTAGGAGAGCTGGGTGCGTGGGATCGAAGTTCCCTGCTCTTGCACTCGCTTCCGCCGATCAACGGCCAGGTCTGACATCTTGTCTGGTGCCAGAAGCGGCCTTTTATATCGGGAGGAATGAGATGACAGGATTCCACTCCTCTGGCCCCTCCCTTCAGGGCGTTTTCTGCCCCACTGAAAATCCTGGGGGCAGGGGGGGGGGGGGGACCCTTACCATGGAACCTGGATGGAAGTGAGTGTTTTGGGATTTTCTGGGCCTGAAAGTGTCATCTTTAAGAATAAAAAAGGTAATTAATAAGCATGCAAACCGCTGCATACGTATTAATGACTTACTCACCTTATCAGGCCGCTTCTTGCTTCTGCGCCATCTTGGTACACCCAGCAGCTTCCTTTCCCAAAGGCTGCCTCTGTTCTGGTCAACTTGTTTCCCGCCACTCCGGTTGCCTTGTCCCTGGGGGGCTGCTCCGCTAACCTTCCCTCCACCGTCGCTCCAGGTCGCCCCCATCTCGCTGCACCCCTGCCAACCACTCACAGTGCGGAGTGAGGTCAAAGTCTGCAAGGTGAGGTGACCAGGAGAGATGGAGTGGACGAGAATGAGGTGACCGGAATAATAAGGTTACCAGAGCGCTAGCTTCCTATGGGTTTGTCTAGCGCTGTTTTACTCAGAATTGGCTAGAAAAAGCAGAAGCACAGATGACAGCTGTGTGCTGCGGGAGCATCCAGACCTGTACTAGGTGGTACGTTCTCTGGGTATTTTATGTTTGACTTTTGGACTATTTTAACGGTTGGAGAGGAACTTTTAATTTACCTTATGATTTCAGCCCAATGGCCACCTAGGTGTCAAATGACTGTCCCTCCCGCACTAGTCACAGTGATTTCAACACGCCCACTCCATTTATTTCAATGTATGGAATATGCAGTGAATGGAGTGCATGTGGCCAGTCAGTCACTAAAATTTTGGGTTGGCCGGTCACCCTGGAGGCTGCCGGTGAGCTTGAAATTGATTTTGGGAGCCACTTTAAATTGTTAGCATGTAACAGTAACCAGTTGCATATGACTTTGTTGTAACTTGTTTTTTGACATGACAAGTCTAGTGATCCCGGCCCTAGCACCCTCCTCCGGTGCTGAGGCAGGGTTGGGGGGGGGTTACAATAATTAAAATTGTTACTTCATACAGGATTCTGTGCTATTCACCCAGCGATCCCAGCACTGGACGTGGCAATCTTGGATCTGCTGCACTGTATAATCTCTCCCACTCTATGTGCAGTGCTAACAGGCAGGTGAAGCCACTCTGTGCACAGTCCATACAGTTGCCACAAGTCTTATCTGTATCCCCACTGAGGTAAGGAGTTTTTTTTTAATTGTAACCCCCCACCCTGCCTCAGCTCCTAGGGAGGGTGGCAGGGTGGTTACCGGGTCACTGGACTACTACTTTATGTTTGTGGTCTGCATATATAAAGTTCATACTATCCTTATTTTTTAATTACTACTTTCCAGATTGAATGATTGCTGTTGTATAAATAAAGAAAATGCCATGCCATTTTTTTTAACATATGTGATTTATATGAAGGTTGTACGCTGATGTTTTATGAGACCTATGAAGGCAACTCCACAGAGCAAAGTTCAACTCCCAGATATGCATTGTTTGCAGAAGACAGCATAGTGCAATCAGTTCCTGAGCATCCAAAAAAGGAAAACGTATTTTGTCTGAGCAATTCCTTTGGAGATGTATATCTTTTTCAGGTTAGTCAAACCACAGATTTCAGTTAATTAAATGTTTGACATATTCTGAAACAGAAGTGAGTGATAAGGGAACAACTTTCAACAGATGCAACATGAGTCAATGAATGGAATCTAAATATTATTTTTTTATCAATGTCCAAGCAGAGAAGAATAACAATAAAGTTGGGCTCCCTCCTTTTACTTAAACCAGACCTTCAGCGTGATTTAATGAAAAGCCCAAACTCTTAAAAAACGATTCCCCAGCATCTAAAATTAATATATTTTACGTTTTTAGTCACTAACTAATTATTCTTTCCCCCACTGGGCTGCAACTCTGTTCAGGAATTTAGGATACGGGCGCCGCCATCTTGACTCAGAAGCATCACACTTACTGAGGAGAGGAGAATGGGATAAGGTACAGGGGGGCGGGTTATAGCTGTGCTTTGCTCAGACAGAGCAGAGCTGGGGTCAGGTAAAGGTCAGCAGTCCCAGAATGCAGAGCAGCACAGTCAAGGGGCACTTCCTGTTTGAAGGCTTCCTGTTTGAAGGCTTATGGAAGCCGCCATCTTGGATGTTTAAAGGCTCATAACATGCAGTAGATGCAGGTAGGATGATTTTTAATGTGAGCAATCTGTATGTACAGGGTGTGGGAAACATATAAGATAGGCTCTTATTCAGAGTGAAGATCCGCTTTAAAGTGGATGTCCAGTCAAAGAGTAACCTGCCCGCCCTGCCACCTTTCCCTTGTGCAGAGTCAGGGTTACAATTCAACAAATAATACTCCATACATCGCCCAGGATCGGGTGCTGGGCACAGCCATCTCGGATCTGATACTCAGAGTGTCTTCTCCCACTCTGTGCATCGCCCCACCCATCTATTCACTTAAATCGGTTGGCGGGCATGTGCACAGAGCAGGGGAAGTCACTTTGTGAGTTTCTGTGCAGCTGCCACAGGAGCACCGGTGATTACACTGGATCCCGAGTGAGGTAGGGAGTTTTGTTTGTTACCTTTTTAGTTACTATTTGACTGGACATCCACTTTAATGGTCAGGGAGATCTATTAGGTGATCCAACCATTTTTTGTGGCATGGTTTCAGTAACTGTGTGTACCTAGATAAGGTTAAATGGCACAGTCTTACTTCCTCAGGAACTGGAACTGGACATTACTGTCAAAAAACCTCTAAAGACCAAAATGGGTGTAACATTTAGGCTTAATAATAATTACTTTCCTGACAGTTTCCCTATAGTCTCTGTAAATCAACTACTGGGATTGTTATATTATGTCTGTAAACATAGAAACATAGAAGGTTGACGGCAGAAGACCATATGGTCCGCCCTTGTGTGTATGTTCTCTTTATGGATGCCTATCCCAGGTATGTTTTAATTTCTGTAAACTAATATTTTCTCTAACATTTCTCTCCTGAACCTACTTGTGATGCCCCCACGCCCCCCCCCCCCTTTCAAGTGAGTCGGCAACTCCCAATCTCCACCACTGCTTCTGCCTTTAGACAAGTCCCCATTTGCGCATAGTTGCCCCCAGGTCTTATGCAGTGCAAAGGATGTCAACTTACGGTCCAAGGTGGATAAACCAAGGGCACACATAGCAAAGAGTTAGGAAACCGGGTTCGTACATGAAATATCAGTCTTTCAGGCGTTTAAACCGGACCTTCACCATGATTTATTGAAAAGCCCAAAACGATTCCCCAGCATCTAAAATTAATAGATTTTTAAGTTATTCTTAGTATACAGTACGTCCTGCTCCAGATATATTACTTACACTTGGGTCATCCTCCGCCAGATGGCGCTGCACTGCAGAGACATGTAAAACAGGCTCCTCCCGGCCCCTCAAATACCCGAGGACCTCCCAAAATCCCCAGATTTCTCTGCAGTGCTTACTGCGAAGACATGAAATTATCACTCTGTCGCAGGTGAGCGGGGCTATTAAAGCCTGCGGCCCTGTTGGACTATTCCCACCCGTCCTTCGTGTGATGTGCCTCCCAGCCTGGGCTGCGCTGGTCGGGTGAAGGTAGGCAGCACCATGTGTGCTTAAGGAGCGCTGCTCCACCGCAGTCCCCCACCAAAGGGTAGGCGGTATAGGCTGATGGTGAACCTTTATGGGATGCCCCTCCCGCATTATTGTCCCATGCCCCGGTAGCGGTGGGCCCTGTACAAAGGGCCGCCATCATCCCTCATTCTCCCTGTAGCCTTCGGGGGGAAAAGAAAGGGGGGGTGTGTGGATGTTAGTTTATTGTGATTACATGCATATGGCCTTTTTTTGTAATGTCTGCTTGAACTGGTATATGTGGTGTCAACCGCCGCGCTGACTTGTCTTTTTACACTGCAAATGCCGCCGCCGCGCGCGCCTTTTCCTTCATTTGGATGTTCCGCGCTGGGCGGCGGCGTTACCTCAGACGCCTCTGCGTCCTCATTGGCTGCTTGTTGGTTGGACTTCGGGCCCTTCAGGGGGGCGGGGCCTGGCATGGCACGCCCCGCGTCACGGCTCACTCTGGCCCACCCTTCCAGGTACTCGGCGCTATTTTGTCTGGTAGCACGCGCGTGTGACGTTCTTACTTACCGTGGTCCGTAAGTGCCCTCGCGGGCGGCTTTATACTTCACTGTAGTGTGTTTCGGTTCTGACACCCTTCTTCTCATTGTGTCTTTCAGAGGGTGAATCCATTGGCTTCTCCCGGCCCGGTGTAATTGATAGTTGGGCCTTGTAAAATTACTCCCACTTCCCTAGCGGGTCATTGGGGCATCCAGGGTTGCTTTATAGTGTCAATCCCTACTGGCATATTGTGCCTAATAATCACCATATGGAGGCATCTAAGGATAATGTGACCGGGGTCCCTTTGGGACAAGACCGGCAGTGTATGGCGTGTGGACAACCTCATGCTGATGCTGACAAGGCATGGGTCTGCGTACCCTGTGCTGAGCAAGCGCTGGCCTTGCAATCTGGCCTGCCAGTGGCTGCACCTCGTTTCACTTCACCTTCTCCCCCAAGCTTAAATCTCACTCCTGCTGAGTTGCATACAAGTGGGGATTCTCAGCCTGATGTGTCTTCTGGACTACCTACTGCTGAGCAGATTATTGCGAGGTTCTTAGCGCGTAAGGGCCCTGGTAAGAAGCGGCACCTGACACCTTATGATACTGTTTTCCTTATTGGATCTCAGGAGTTTATGAATCTGTGTGGCTATACCCCTTCTGATGAAGGAGAGCTCTTTTCTGACTCAGGCTAATCTGATGAGAGACCAAGGGGTCATGACGATTCTGGCTCTGACCCCTGGGCCCCGGATGACACTGACAGATTATTGACCCAGATCTTTGAAGTTCTGTCTATCTCTCTCCCTGGTGAGTCTCCCAGGCAAAGAGGGGAGCGCTTCCATACAGCAACATCACGTTTGGAATTCCTAGAGCAGGCACATTTCCATTCCCTTGTGCTCAAGGAATGGGAGTGCCCCAGTAAACTTCCCGGGGTTCCAAGGGATTGGGATAGGAAGTATCCCTTTCCACCTGAGGTGGTTAAATGTTGGTCATCCCCCCCCCCCCCCCCCCGAGGTGGATGTCCCGATAATAGGGCTGTCTAACACCCCTGTCATACATCCTCCTGATTCTACTACCCTGCGGGATGCTGAGGACCGCCGCATTGACCTGCTGGCCTCCCACGCCTTTGCATGTGCGCTGCGCCTGGTCTGTGCCTCTGCCATTACTGCTGTGGCCACTAGAACCCTCATCAGAAATATGCTTGATAGTGCCTCTGATGATCTCCCTTGTGAGGTGTTTAATGCACTCTCCAGTTGTGATGTGTTTATAAATTTTGTTCTAGTAGCATTGGATGACACCATCAGAATGTGTACAAGAACTTCTGCCCTCGTGGTGGCTATACGTCGCTTGGTTTGGCTGCGACAGTGGGGTGCTGACAATGCTGCGAAGAAGGCCCTTACTGGGCTCCCCTTTAAGGGGCTACGTCTGTTTGGGGCCCACCTAGACCTGTTTGGTAAGAGAGGTAAGTTACCCCAGCGCAGACGGCTGTCTCGGGCCCTTCGGGGCCAGGGCCCCCCTTCCACCCCCCACCATGGTGTTAAACAGGAACCAGGGGTGTCCTTCGCGGGGGCTTCCTCAGCTACCTGTCCCAGGAGCAGAAGACTACACCCTGGCTCTTCTGGGGGGGCTATGCCCAAATCCTCTCCCAAGTCCCCTCAAGCATGATGGGGCGCCCTCATCCGGCTGCGGCACCTTGCTTAAGTCTGGAGGCATCACGCCTCAGACCGGTGGATTCAGGAGGTAGTGTCCTGCGGCTACAAGATGGTGTTTGCTGTTCGGCCTCCCCTAAGATTATCTGGTCCCGGGTAATCCTGGTCCCTGCTTCTGCTCAGGTGCTGGCGCCGTGCAAGGTCTGCTGGATCTTGGGGTCATTTGCAGATTTCCCTTAACAGACAGAGGCAAGGGACCCTACATCAACCCTTTCATAGTTCCCAAAAAAGATGGGTCAGTCTTGCCCATTCTGGATTTACAGATCTTCAGCAAATTGTCAAGTACAGGTGCTTTCCTCATGGAAACTCTGCGTTCGGCCATCTGCTTCTTGCGCCCCGGAGGCTTCATGCCGTCCGTGGATATCAATGTTGCTTACTTTCACATCCTTGTGTCTTCAGGACACCAAGATTCCTCAGATTCACGTTGGAAGATCAACACTGCCAATTTGTGGCCTTGCCATCTGGCCTCTCTTCAGCTCCCAGAGTGCTCACCAAGGTGCTGGTGGGGGTGATGTCTCTAATGAGGCCAAGGGGCGTCCGCGTGCTGCACTACCTGGACATTCTCATCACTTCCCAGTCTCTACATCTGGCAAAGTTGGATACTCAGCTGGTGGTGTCCATTCTGGAGTCATCTGGATGGGTGATCAGTCACCCCAAGTCCTCACTGTCCCCTTCCTTGGTAACTTCATTCCTAGGAATGAATCTGGACACAGTTCAGGCAAGGATATTCCTTCCTCAGAAGAAGGTGGACAATCTGCTTGCACAAGTTCAGTTCCTCCTAGCTGTCCCCGTCCCTTCACCAGGCAGGGGATGCAGCTGATGGTGGCGTGCTTCGGAACGGCCCCTTGTGCTCAGTCCCTCTTGGGGCTTCTGCAACTTCTCCTATTGTCTGTATGGGACAAAGACCCAGCATCCCCGGACAGGGTCTGTGTGTCTTCCCCCCCTGGTGAGGAGGTCCCTGCTGTCCATTCAGCCCCTCTACTTTGAGAGGCACTAGGACAAGGTGTTCATTATAAACCTGATTTTCTGCTTAAAGCTAGTGTCTGCCTTTCTTTTGAATCAGGATATGGCTCTTCCTCCTTTGTGCCCTAACCCTAGCAATGCTAAGGAGAGAGTTTTTTGCAATCTTTGGATGTGGTTAGGTGTCTGAAGCACTATCTGTTGGCTACTGCACCTTTCAGGAAAATTGATGCGCTTTTTTGTGGTCCCTTCTGGTGCCAAGTCTACTATCAGCAAGTGAATTTGTCAGGCTGTGATTCAGGTCTACTCTGCTAAGAGGAAGAATCCCCCCTTCACCTTACTCCTCGTGCTATTGGTTCCTTTTTGGGCCTTCCAGCACCAGGCGTCTGTTGAACAAGTTTGCAACGCCGCTACTTGGTCTTCTGTTCATACCTTTTCAAAGTTTTACAAGGTTGATGTTAAGGCCTCAGCTGTTGCTGTTTTTGGCCGCCAGGTTTTGCAGGCGGCAGTGGTTTAAACTGTCTGCTGTTACCTTTTTTATTGGGGATCCCACCCTACTTTATGGACACTGCTATTGGATGTCCCAAGTGTAAGTAATCTATCTGGAGCAGGACGTACTGTATACTAAGAATAATACAATTCTGTGAAATACTCACCTGTAGAATTGGTATTATAAGTATGAAGTACGTCCTGCTCCACCCCACCCTGTTTTTTGCATTATTCTGGATCCCCTGTATGGTGATTGTTATCATTGTTATAAGTTTCCAGTTTTTGAGTGGTTAAATTCTCCCGGCTTCTTCTTCACTGATTTTCAATGCTGGGGATTTGTGGGAGGTCCTCGGGTATTTGAGTGGTCGGGAGGAGCCTGTTTTACATGTCTCTGCAGTGCAGCGCCATCTGGCAGAGGATAACCCAAGTGTAAGTAATATATCTGGAGCAGGACGTACTGTATACTTATAATACCAATTCTACAGGTGAGTATTTCACAGAATTGTATTTTTAGTCACTTACTTATTAATCTTTCCCCCACTGGGCTGCAACTCTGTTCAGGACTTTAGGATACGGGCGCCGCCATCTAGACTCAGAAGCATCACACTTACTGAGGAGTGGGATAAAGTACAGGGGGGCAGGTTATAGCTGTGCTTTGTTCAGACAGAGCAGAGCTGAGGTCACGAAAAGGTCAGCATTCCCAGAATGCAGAGCAGCACAGTCAGAAGGCACTTCCTGTTTGCAGGCTTCCTGATGTTTCATGAGCCGCCATCTTGGATGTTTAAAACCTCATAACATGCAGTAGATGCAGGTAGGATGATTTTTAATGTGAGCAATCTGTATGTACAGGGTGTGGGAAACATATAAGATAGACTCTTATTCAGAGTGAAGGACCGCTTTAAGTACAGGAAGCGAGGCAGATAGATGGTCGAGGATAGCCAAAGGGTCAGAGACAGGGAGTCAGAGTTATCAATGTATCTGAAGGTCAGGCAGATTTGTCATCAAACAGGCAGAGGTGGGTCCAGGCAGCAACAGGGAAGTAGGGTCAGTAAAGGATTGCAAATGGCAGAAAACAGAGAGCACACCCTTAGCATAGGAATGCTATCACGGGCAATGTGAACAGAGCCAAGATCCTATTTAAGGGGTCAGCAGCCATTTGGAGCTTTTTCCATTTCCTGGCTACCTTGTCCACTCATCTTTCAGTTTCAGTTTAGTTTCATGAATATCCACTCTATTACTCACCTGTGTATCATTGGCAAACAGACCATCTCTTGTCTATGAGCATATATGCAAATATATACTCTGTAATCAGGAGATTGTATTCTGTAGTGTTGTGGTATTGGTAATAGTACTCGCACCATAAACTGTGGTTTGTGTTTGTTTGTGTGCTCAGTTGTGGACATAGCTTTTTCTTTTACTCAATTGCTATTAGTTTAATGGCTTTGCTTATTAGGAGGTTTGACATTACTCATTTTAGGTGGATTTTGGTAGGCTTGTGGCATGACCCCTTGCTCTGACTTCACATGCCATCTTTTCTTGCGCTCTTTTACTACTGATGGTCTTGAGAAAGTGACGGGTCGGCTGTCACAGAATGCGTGGACTTGCAGGAGGGGACTTGGTTCAGAGTGCAGCTTATGGTGATATTATTTTTATTATAGTCTTCAATAGCCCACGTGCTTCAACCTTTTGTCCTTGGTATAACATATATATTTGCACTACTAGCACTAGCACTTTGCTTTAAGATGTGGCTGTGTTGATTAATTATGTAATTCAATTGTAATTATATGATATAATTGTGTTTAATTAATATTTATGCCACATTGCACTTTATTTATATATATTAAGTTTGGGATAAGATATCCGGATTGGCACTATTATTATTACTATTGGACTAGGTTGGGAGTATAGTGGTATTGTGGTAGATATTCAGCAACTGGGTTTGGGTCTGCTTGGTCTATCTCTACATGTCTTAAGTGTGTTTTTTTTTTTTTTTGTATAATCTGTTTTTATTGAAACATACAAGCAGAAACAATACGTAGGGAACAGTCCCTGGTTCGGTACAGAGTAAGAACCTTGACGAGATAATCCAGAGAACATTTTAACAGAAAAGGGTTCAAAACAACAACCATAGGAGTCATATCACACAACAGAGAAGCCCCACGCACGGCCACCATTCTAATGCTCCCCGGGTGACTGGCTTATGAGGATAAGAGAGACTCCACTACAAAAAAATTCCTAATGTACCTAACAAGGATAGAAAAAGGAGAAAAGATAGAGGGAAGGGTAGTCTTGACTCCACATAATCCGTTGCCCAACCCTTCTGTGAGCTTGACAAACTTCCACACCCACTCCTGCAAGAACCTAGCCCCAGAGACGGTCAATCAAAACGTTATCCTAGCTGGTTAAGCCTATCTTTAAACCTATCCTAGTCCCGTAGAACCTCCCAACAAGTCCACGTCAGCGCATACTTATCCCTAAGCCCCTTATCTCCCAAGATTAGTTCCTCTGCCCGCCTAATTCGTTCCAGTTCTGTCAACCATTCCCGTAAAGAGGGAATCTCTCGTGATTTCCAGTGTCTGGGGATCACTGCTCTTGCAGCCGATACGAAGTGCCAAAGTATATCTGTCCTGTAACGTGATGCTGGTCCCTCCCATAAGGAGAGAAGAGTCAACTGGGGGGAATTCCTAATTGATTCTCCGGTGGTGTCCATATAAATGCTCAGCCCCCTATCCCAGAAGCAGCGTATGGCTGGGCAACCCCACCAAATGTGAGTCATATCGCCCACCTCATTAAGGCATCGCCAGCACAGGTCCGAGGAGTGGGGGGCAAATCTCTTGATGTCCGATGGGCACCTATACCATCTGGAGACAATCTTGTAGCTCCTCTCCTGCGCGGCCCCCTCCACCACCGCCTTATGCGCCAGGTTAAACATTTTAGCTTGATCCTCTTCAGAGAGGGACATACCCAACTCACCCTCCCATCTCGGGATAAAACCCAACGGCCCCGTATGAATATTGTTCACCAGGGCAGAGTAAATCCGGGAGAGGGAATGGGGTGCGGGGGATGCAGAGGAGAGAAGCCCCTCCATCTCTGACAATGGCCATCAATGTTACACTTCACCTTTAACGACGACACGAATGCCGCCAACTGTCCATGTAAGAACCAGGACAGCTGAACCCTGGGATTCCGCTCCCTCAACTCGCCCAATGACGGGAGGCCCCCTCCACTCAGCAACTGACCCAGCCTCGGGGCAGTCCCGGCCCTCCAGCCCAGGAAAGACTCCACACCCACCCCAGGTTCAAAATCCGGATTTCCCAGAATTGGCGTTAGAGGGCCCGGGCGTTTCACAAGCTGGCCCTTAGCTGTCATGTGGTCCCACATTGTAATCAAATGCTGAGTAAAAAACGGCAAAGACCTAAGCCATTTTTTTGGCTGGGGGCCCGTCCATGGCAGAGAGACCAGCGGCCATGGGGAGAGCTCCCTCTCGATGGTGACCCAAATTTTATTTGTGTCCTGATGGGCCCAATCTAGCATTCTCATTAGGACCGCCGCTGCATGGTAAAGCTTAAGGTCTGGCATGCCAAGACCTCCTTTCGTTTTATGCTGAGACAAGGTGCTAAAACGGATCCGAGGCTTTGAGACCCCCCAAACGAATTTGAGGAAAGCAGATTTTAGAGTCTTGAAAAAACTGCTGGGGGGAACTATAGGGGCAGTTTGAAAAATATATAAAAAGCGAGGTAGGATGTCCATCTTAATCACATTTATCCTACCACACCACGATAAAGGTTTTCTGTTGTATTGTTTAAGATCACTGATTGTTTTGTTCATCAGTGCGGCATAGTTCAGCTCAGAGATTTTTGCTAGGTCATTTGGGATCTGGACACCCAAGTATTTAATACTCACTGATTGTCATTTGAATGAGAAGCTACTTCTGAGACCAGCCACCACTGATGAAGATAAGGTGAGGTTAAGGGCCTCAGATTTCCCATAATTAATTTAAAAATTACTCGCCTTCCCGAATAGCTCAAATTCGCTTAAAACGAGGGGGAGGGACATCACAGGGGTGGTTAAATGCAGTAGCAGATCATCTGCGTATAGGGATAATTTGTGCTGTCTACCCCCCACCTCTATTCCCTTTATGTCCGGATTGTTTCTCAGGGCCGTCGCCAAATGTTCCATTGTGATGATGTACAAAAGTGGCGACAAGGGGGCAACCCTGACGAGTGCCATTACCAATGGAGAAGGGGGCTGACAAAATACCATTCGTCCTGACTGAGGCCGTGGGAGACAGGCCAATTCCAATCTGTTGAAGTGAAGCCTGAAGAAAATCCCATCCCACACGATCAAAAGCCTTCTCTGCATTGCATGAAAGCAAGCAGGCGGGGATTCCCCTGGTCCTCACATAAGAGATCAGAGTGAGAAGCTTGTTCGTATTGTCACGTGCCTCTCTGCCAGCGACAAACTCCACCTGGTCAGGGTGAATGATGTTAGGGATCTGTGATTGAAGATGACCAGCTATTAATTTGGCAAAAAGCTTAACGTCAACGTTTATTATCGAAATGGGGCAATAACTGCCACACACCGTGGGGTCCTTACCAGGTTTAGGAATAACGGTAATCGTTGCCACTAATGACTGCTTGGGAGTCCGGGCCCACCGAGTTGAAGACCCTGGTCTAGAAAGGGGCCAACCGTGGACCTAAATGTTTGTAAAATCTTGGGGTGAACCCATCGGGGCCCGGACTTTTCCCACCAGGAGTATTTTGTATAGCTTTGAGTACCTCAGACACCCCGAAAGGGGCCTCCAAGAACTTGATCTTCTCCTGTGGGATCCTGGGAAGCGGGGTTCTGTCAATATATTCCTGGCCGGCCGCATTTGCAGTAGGCTTGGCCCCACGGGTGGCGGAGCTGGGTAGATTATACAAAGAGCTATAGTAATCCCTGAAAGCCCCCGCTATACTCACTGGATTGGAGGTCTCAACATTCCCCTGCAATTTAACACTGGGGATGTATGAGGCTGTACTACGAGGGTGAAGTAGTCTAGCTAGTAGTCTGTCTGGCCTGTTGGCACACTCATAGAACATAGCTCCCAGCCTGTCCCTGTGGCGCAGGTAGCACTGATTGTATAGACTTTGTAATTTCCCCCTCGCCCTCTCCAACTCCAGCCATAGGGCGTTGGAAGGTGAGAGCTTGTGATCGTGTTCTAGGCTTTGGATCTGAGCTTGATAAGAGCGGATCTCTCCCTTTTAAGCCTAGATCCGTGTTGAATTAGAATACCCCTTAGAAAGCATTTTAGCACTTCCCATTGGACGGGGAGGGAGGTGCTGTCGCTTTTATGGTCAGACAGAAAATGCTCCATGGTGCTTTCAACCGCTGCCAGACAGTCCCCCGTCTGTTATCGTTAAGGCGCCAGTCCAACCTACTTGGGTACAGTCTGAGTAGCTCAAAGGACAGGAAGATTGGGGTGTGGTCTGACCAGAGAAAATTCCCAATGCTGGCCTTTGGTTCCCAGGACATAGCGTGATGACTTAACAGAAGATAGTCTATACGACTATACGAGTTGTTCGCGTTGGAGAAAAACATATAGTCTCTGGAACCCGGGTGCAGGGCTCTCCACACGTCAATTAACCGGAGGTCTGACGATATACACTTTCGGCCTTATTTATCAAGGGATAGCGCCAGGTAGTGTCTCACTAGCGCCAGGTAGCGCCAGCTATCGGTGGCTACCGACCAGGCGGCGGACACAATCATGCATTTATCACGCTAAATGAGGCTAGCGCCGGCGAGAGCGTCACCTAGCGCGGGATTCATCATGTAGCGGACTGCAACGAACAGCGCCGCTGCTAATCCCATCACAGCGCCAGGTATGACCTCTCGCTACCTGGCGCTCTCCAATGCATTTCAATGGAGAAATCTTTAAATATTCACAATTAATTGATATGATTGTTTTTTTTTTTTTTTTTTAACTGTCAAAAATTCTGTGACCACTACGGCAATGTTATATATTTTTTTTTAAGGTAAAAAAAAAAAAAAAAACATTTGTGCAGAATTGATATTACAGGTCTGATATTAATGTTGTATTCATATTACAAAATGTTTAGAAAAACTTGGTTAATTTTTTAATCAAAAAATATGGTTGTTTGGGGGTTAAAAACTACTTTTAAGCCATCACCGCCTGCGCTCTGGGGTTTAAACAAGCATTTCACAGCGCGAGAATTTTTTGAGCGTGATTTGTTAATGAATATGCTGGGAGCCGTTCGCTCTGGCCATTCGCTGTCAGGCGCACCCATACAGCGCGGAACCTGTGAAACAGCGACTCCTAACCCCGTATTCAACATTACCGCACACCGACTGAGTCGCTGTCAACAAGCGAACAACGGCCAAGCACAGCGAATACTAGCGGGCGCTGTGAAAATCACGCTACTGGCGCTCATCTGTCGCTACCTGGCGCTATTAATGAATCGGCCTCTAAAGCTTCTTAAGCCCGGACAGAGGGATGGAGGATTTGCCAGAAGAGGTGTCAATTTGCAGGTTAAGTGGCATATTTAAGTCCCCTCCCAATATGACTATCCCTTCTGCAAAATCAGATAACTGTTTCAAGACCCTAAGACAAAATTGAGACTGGCCCTTGTTGGGGCTGTACAAGTTTGCAACAGTATAGATCTTTGTGCAAATTGATAGTTTCAGATAAATGTATCTACCATTGGGGTCTATCTTGGAGTCTAAGACCTGTGGATAGCAACCAAAACCCCCCTAGATTTGGCATCAGGTTTAGGGGCATGTACCCAAGAAGAGAAATAACAATCCCTAACGTTCGGGACTCGACCCTCTTTAAAATGTGTTTCCTGCAATAAAATCAGTTTGGCACCACATTTATGGAGGTCGTACAAAACTTTAGATCTCTTCTGGGGGGCATTGAAACCCTTCACGTTAAATGAGCAGACAGTTAAATTTGCCATCCTCACCTTACATTACCCCCGGTGACTGGAAGGAAGGGAAGCCGTCAAGTGGAGATTATGGGGGAGGTCGGGGACCTCTGTAAGGAGAAAAAAAGGAGAAGGGAGGGATAAGGCACAGAAGACAGCAGCAGAAAAGAGAGGGATAAAAAAAAAAAAAAAAAGGGGGAAAACTACCAATAATAAGGAAAACACAACTTACTATGTCACAACAATAGTTAATCTAACTGAAATCTACTAGACACAGCAAATAAAATAACCAACACGTCTAGCGCACTGATGCGCTCAATCCCCTAACACTTCCCCAGGTATTTCCCGAGGAGGGTAGGGGATCACCTAAGTGGGGGGAAGTAGAAGGCAAGAACCAGTGAGAGCTGCCCAGGCCGGAGCGCAGATGATCAAACAGAATCTCGAGACTGATGGTCTCCGAGATAGCCAATACGCCCGATAATGCCACTTCGTCCTGAGCATCTGTCAAGGGGGACCGTATAAACAACAGTCATCCCGACCTCCTCCGATGAAGGAGTTAGAGATGCTACATAACAGCTCCTCCTCGTCCCCCAGTGGGCACATCCAACATTCCACGGCTCGTCAGCGCGAAGAGGGCCGAGATAAGGGATTGAAAAGTCTGCCGGAACATGCGAAGAAAAAGAAGGAGCAAAAACATTCCATGGAGTTGGATGAAGAACACGTTATGCAGCAAAGGACAAGTCCTGGATAAGAGGAGCAGGCAGAACACTTGGGCCATCGAAATGGGAGAAGAAAAAAGAAGAACCTCGCTCAAACCCAGTCATTAGTGGCGTTGGGGGCTCACGGCCTACCCGCTCTGATCCCTCTGGGCTGAGACTCGATACGACGGCCGCCTACCTCAGGCGCCCCAGGCGGGGATAACGAAGGAGACAGCCAGTTCTCAAGTTCCACCGCCGGGGAACCCAGGAATTCAAAGGCCTCTCTAAGCTGGGAGTGGCTGTGAAAGACAAAGCTACGGCCACGTAATTGGAGAATCAAATTAAAGGGGTGGCCCCATCTGTAAGTGGCGCCCGCGGCCTGGCACTCTCCATCAGTGGTTTCATGACCTTCCGCATCTGAAGTGTGCGACACGCCAGGTCGGGTAATAAGATGATCTGTGCTCCTTTTGAACGTGATGTTTTTTTTGATCCACGCTTGGCGCATGATGGCTTCTTTCAGCTTGTAAAAGTGCACTCAGCAAATAATGTCCCTCGGCCTGCGCGGATCTGGGTTTTTAGGGCCTGTGGCTCTGTGTACTCTATCCAGCTCCATGTCGTCCCCGGGCGGACGGTCCAGAACTTGATTGAAGATCTGTGCCACCGTGTCTGAGAGGTTGGAGAACTCAGGAACTTCCGGAAGACCCCTTATCCTTATGTTATTTTTCCTCCCCCGGTTCTCCATGTCGTCTTGATGAAGCAATATGCCCGCAATCTGACGAGCAGACTCTGTTTGGGCCCTCTCCAGGGCGCTATGATTATTCTCAAGTGCGGTGAGACATTGGAGAACCGATTCTTGAACTTGCTCCACAGAGGTAACCCCGTTGTCAATTTCAGACACTGATTTTGATACTTCATCCATCTCCATCTCTCTCCGGAAAGTGGACTCCATTCTGTTGATAAAGTTCTCAAAATCTTTCCTGGTGGGCAGAGATGAGATAAGGGCCTTAAGACTGTGCTGATCAATCTCGGAGGGGACAATCCTGGACATGCTGGGCTCCATCCCACACATACTGGCAGACCCAGACGGACGGGGAGACCGGGTAGTCATGTGCCCCCCCCGGCCACACCTGAGGGGCTAAGGAACCACGGGGGGAACCCAACCCGTACGAGACGGAGTCAGAGTCCCTCCCAGGGGGGGACGGCACGCCTGTATTCCCCCAGCCAGCGTCCACCTGGGAGTCCACAGAAGGAGGACGAGCGCCGCCATGCGGGATCCGCTGCAGGAAGGGGGGCATCTGATTACAGGGGGAATGTCCAGGAACAACATCCATCCCCTATTCTTGATGAGCCCTCTCATCCCGGTGAGTCCCATGCATCTGGGGCCGGGAGAGATGCTCCTGTTTATTCCCCCCATCAGGATGCTGGAGTGAGGGGGAGGGCTGCGGTTTATCCCCAGGGGGACCTGGGTTTAGCACATGACCAGGCAGGGTGATTGAATGGCCCCTTGTGTCTCCCTCCCTGGGGGCGCCGAGTGATCCAGCCCGTGTGCCCAGCCTCCCCTCCCTGGTGCTTAAACTTGAGCTGCGGCAGAGTCTCATCCCCGACCTGCCGCAGCAGCTGTCACTTCCCCCACCGGGCTCAGCGGCCGCACGCCGCAGGAGCGGTCTCTCCTCTGCTGCCTCCCCGCCGCTCGATCGTCTGGCCGGGGAGGGGGGGGCTCGTCTCCTGCCCTGCGCCTCTCTGCCGCCGTCCTCCGCTGGCTCCCGCCGCACCGCCTCCTCACCTCCGGCACTCGCGAGCGGCGGAGAGCCCGCCCGCTCCACCTCCGCTTCAACCGCCTGCCCGGTCAACGCCCGGAACACAGAAGGGGCTCATCTGCCCACCTCCTCTCGCTCTACCGCAGCCGTCAAACTTCTTTCAGGCGGCTCCGCCTGCAGGGAACCTCTCCTAGAGGAGGAAGACGCCATATTGCGGCCCACCTCCTCGCCGACTCCGCACTCTTCAGCAGAAAAATATGTGGTGATGAGGCCCGATCCTCGACCCGCAGCCGTCGCCCTGCCTCTTCTCTTCTTAGACATAACCCCCGGTAAGGTCAGGTAGGTCGCAATCTGATTATTTAGGGCTTCTTTTCAAATAATCCAGCAGGAGCTCCGCAGTGTGCTCCGTCACACGGCCATCACCAAGCCACGCCCCCCTTTTAATTGGTTTTTAATATTGTGTGTCAGTTATGTTCATTATTTAAAAAACAATTTGGGCATTTTTCCATACACAGTGGTGCGTTTTTTGCTGGCCAGTTTGGAAGTGTCTGGGCCACCCCAATTATATTGTGCTCTTACTAATAATTTCATCAGATGTTGGTGCACAGACTCTGATGCCAATGTCTTGAGGTCTCTATTGCATACTGTCTGAGGACAATGCCCAGTTCTTTGCATGTGGCCTGTTTTTGTGCCGAAATGCCTTTTTACCACCACTTTTCCATTCAAGTTTTGGCTCCAGAAATTTTGGCTGCTGGATCGTGGCCCCATGTGACTCGTTGAGTTTGCACACAGCCTGGTGTAGGCATCTCCAGGCTTGTTCGGGCATGTGACAGTTTTTACTCTGGATTGCCAAGCACAGAGCTGCCTGCCAAGCATTAATATGTATGGCAAACATCTCTGATTGGACAAGAGCCCGTGCATGCGCACTAGGACCAGGGGAACTTGAGTTTTTCTGGGAGATCTGGGGGGTTACACAAAAATTGGTATGTCCTGGGGACAAGGAACTAAACCCAGGTTAATCAAAATCCCTGGTTTTGTTCTGCTTTAATACATGCAATGTCCCCAGTGATAGGGTCAAACAGCTTTGATTTAGATGAAAGAAGTGAAGAAAAAAAATCTCATGAGGTAGTTACAACACTTGTTTGTGCAAACAAGCAACTGTGGCTCAATATGAACATCACTAAACTGAAATGGCACTACCGAGTCACCAAGCAACATTGGTGGAAATTGAAATACAATGGGGCTTTCCTGCTATATAAACTGGCCCTTCAGGAACTTCACAGTGCCATTTCATCTACTAAACAAGTATATTTACCTCTCTCATATTCACATAGGCTAAATCCCAACCAGCTGTTCAAAAACTCCTCCCACCTCGTAAATAACAGCTGAGCAGTTTTCCTCTGCTATCATAACAGATTCATTTAATCTTAAACTCATCTCTAAGGCCGACCTTACACCCAGACCCTATTTCATCCTAGCTTATCCCACAACTGTTCTCATCCCTGACTGTGGTGCTCACATCACTATTAAACCTCTCTCTCTCTCTCTCTCATCTGGGAACTTCCCTTCACATTTCACACATGTGGTCATAGCCCCCATACTCAATAAAGTATCTTTGGACCTGTCTGCCTACACCAGTTACTGACCTATCTCACTGCTTTCTTTTTAATTCAAACTTATGGAACAGCACAGCAGGTTACTAGATCCTCTTCAATCTGGAGTCCGCTCCAACCCAAGTGCTCACCAAAGTAACTAACGACCAAGTAACATCCAAATCTAAAGGCTGCTACTCTATTCTTATCATCCTTGACCTATCTTCTTCTTTTGACACAGTTGACCATCCTTTTTTACTCCACATTCTGGCATTCCTGGAAATTCAAGGATGCTTGTTTATCTGATGGCACATTTAGTGTATCCCACTCCCAACATGGTTTCCTCTTCCCGCCCTCTGTCTTGCTGTTTACCACAAGGTTCGGTTCTGGGACCCCTACTCTTTTCAGTCTACACCTATAAGGGTCGATTCAAAGAAACATGTAACAGCTTGGATTTGGGTGCCGATCATCCTATTTTTCACGTCCGCTCGTGCGTTCGTATGAACTTGCGAGTGATTCTATAAGCAAATACGTTTCTATCCTAAAATATACGTCCGTTCGTATGGCAGTTTGGGAATCAGACCTATGTCAGTTTCCATCCTGAATTTTCCGTTTCATTTCTCAGGTTGCAACATTGGTTTGGCCCTTTTTCCTTTTTTGTCTGGACGTAAATCCTTCTGATCTTGCGGCTGCGCACTACAAACTTACCTCATTAAAGTGCATTCTAAATATTTGTTCTTTTATTTTTCTTTATTTCATTCATTTTGTAGTAACCAACCATTAATGAATGCATTTGCATAAGTAAATCTTACTTTGTTTAATTTTTAGTTAACTTGCATGTTTTACTTGTGGATTTATTTTTAATATTTAGGCTTCAAATGGTACAACTTAAAATTTTGTGTGTGGTTACCCACACCCTCTACATACAGATTGCTCTCAAATATTAAAAAACACCCAGCAACTTCTGCATGTTATGAGCCTAGAAACAGCCAAGATGGCGGCTCAGGTATTATCGGGCAGCCTGCAAACAGAAAGGGCCTTGTGACTGTGTTGCTCTGGATTCTTTGATTTCTGACCTTTCCGTGCCCCCAGCTCTGCTGTGTCTGTGCAAAATACAGCAGTAACCCACATCCTGCACTTTATCCCGCTCTCCTCTCCTCAGTATGTGTGATGCATCTGACCAAAGATGTGCTTAAATAATTAAACAAAGCAAAGGTAAACAACTACACCAATAAATGCAATCTAAAAATATTATTCTAGTACCTCAATTTAAAAATAAATACCAAAGGACATAAGTTTCTTTAATTAACGCAAATAGATTGCAAAATAAAGGTTTACATGCAAAGGACTAATTAAGGTCCACATTAAAATGCTTTTATAAGGCATACATGAATCAGGTATGCATTGCCATACAATTTATGGCCTCGGCCATGCTGATACATGCAGTTCATTGAAGCTCAAGACGCGCAGACTCCTCCACATAGCCAAAAAACCTGTTCAAGAACAGCAATACGACTGCTAAAAGGTGTCGGCAGTGGCTTTCTTTTAAAACGTCTTTAGAGGTTTGAAAACTGTTCTCTGAATCACACCTAAACCCATTCGATTATCCTAAGTTTTACGTTTTCATCCTAAGTTTTAGGATTTGATCCTAAGTTTTACGTTTTGATCCTAAAATTTAGGAACGAACTTGCGATGATCGTAAGAGCATATACGCATTCGAACGTAGGCTCGTGCGAGTCGTAAATGGCCAAAAAAAAAGGAAAAAATGACTAACACCCACCCAAACTTACGATTCTCGATCCGAAATCAATTAACTTTTGCTCTTTGAATCGAGGGGATAGTCTTGGACAACTCATGTGGCTTCCAACATCACTTTTATGCAGGTGACACTCAAGTCTGCTTCTCAGGCCCAGTTCTCTCTTCTTTTCTATCCTGTGTTCCTGATTGTTTGACATCTATCTCTTCATTCGTGTTATCTCACTTCTTAAAATGTAACATGAGTTCCCACCATCCAACTCTCCTTCTACCTCCACATATACCTATATACCTATATCAACATTCTCACATTTACTGTAACTCGCGAGACATGTTGCCTTGGTGTTATACTGGATTCCTCTCTCTTTCACACCTCACATTCAGTCACTGCTGCTTGACTCATTCACCTCTTCTCTCGTTTCTTTGGTGTTGCTTCTCTGTGTCACTCCCTCCACTGGCTGCTAGTTTCTGAGATAATTGAATTTAAATACTAGCCTTAACTTGCACTCTGAAATCAGGCTCCTGTCTACATTTCTTCGTTTAAATGCAAGTACCATCCCAGACTCAATCTTCGGTCTGCCCAGTTTTAAAACTGTTTCTCATGATCTCCAGACAGACCTTCAGACACAATGCCACACTTCTGCCATGACTAAGTGAGTTTTTTTTGTTTATTTCTTTGGACGGTCATCATAAAGCAGTTCAGAACCCTTGCAGTGCACCCTGGAAGACTCCAGGGCTGCTTATACCAATGAGGTCATTCTGTCCTTCAGTCCCAATCCCTCTGCATCAGGGTTTATAAGTTAGGAAAATTACTTAAAATTCCACAATTCTTTGTATTCTCTGCCAGCTTCCCCAGTGTTTTTAAGATAAGTTTATTTTTTGTCACATTTAATTTAGTATTTCTTGGACTTTTTTAGGTTTATTACTGTACATTCAAATTGTATTTTATTGTCTTGCAGGCCACTAGCCAAACTGATCTAGAGAACTGGATTACTGCAATTCATTCTGCTTGTGCCTCACTTTTTGCCAAGAAACATGGAAAGGAAGATACTGTTCGACTTCTTAAAAGTCAGACTAAAAATCTTATGCAGAAGGTGGATATGGACACCAAAATGAAAAAGATGGCCGAGTTGCAATTGTCTATTGTGAGTGATCCAAAGAACAGAAAAGCCATAGAAAATCAGGTATACATTTTTTACAGTTCATGTTAAGAAAAACTTAAGATAACATATATTTAGGTAGAAACTTGTTGACAAAGCATGGAGTAAGAGTGGTCACTAGTAATGAGCAGAACACCCCCCTATTTGAGTCTGTGTGTCCAAATGTGTAAGGCTATTCAGGTTTATTATAAACCAGAAGCTGAACACAATACATTCTATTGCATTTTGAAAAGTATCTATTATTGTGTGCCAAATGTTCTTCTCAAGGTGCTGAGCTTATCTGTGTTTTTCTTTTTTTATTTGTTTGCAACACTGTGTTTTAAAAGCTGTATTCTCTAGCAGCAATATGTTTACCGTAGCAATGTACACCAACTGGTGTGTTTAGTGTGGAGAGCAGACACTTCTTGACTCTAACTTGCTACTCATCTGATTGGCTGTGGCAGAGATGAGAGGTTTAACCTCTGTTGTTGAGCTTTTCACAATGACTGAATGAAGTTGGGTACTGTCTGTCCTGGGTCCAATGGCATGCGCTGGCTCTAGTCCAATGAAAGCTGTTTGCAACTATGTCATTCGGCAAACGGCTCTCATTGTTATCAGCTATTCAGATAGGCTGGAGCGGGTGCCTACTACCGTGGATACAGCTGCTTGTGCTCCCCAATGGAATCAATGAGAGCTGTTTGCTGATTGACATTGTCACAGCAAATGGCTCTCATTGGACGAGAGTCCACCCTTGCACCATTGGACCCAGGAAAGGTGAGTGAATACTGCCGGCCTGGGGGGGGGGGGGGGGGGGGGAGTTCACACAACGGGGTATCCCAATTCAGGATGGCTCTAAGGAGTGGAAGGAAATCCTAGAAAATAACCCCCGCATTGCCCCTGCCAAATAGCAATTAAGCTCATGTAATAAAAGAAAAAAAAAACATTCACCTTAACCCCCGATTCCAGCCCCTGAAGTCGGTGGTGTGGCAGCTGCAGCACCGAATGCCTGCCGGCGCTCCCTGCATCACATGCGCTCCACCTGCCCATTCACGTGATGGGTGGACAAGAGCACGCGATGCAGAGAATGTCGCTCCAAACTGCTGGCCGGGACTTCAGAAAGATCGCTGCGGGCGTTCGGTGCCGCAGTTGTGGGGGTTAAGATGAGTGTCTTTTTTTTTTTTCTCTTTTATTACATTAGCTTAATCGCTATGTGGCTGGGGCAGGGTAGGGGCTATTTTTATTTTGCAGGAAGGGACTTGGTCATAAGGCTAGGCATACAATTTATACAGACCTAAATTCTAAAAGTAAATCCCCATTCCTCCACCACTATTTAAACATTGGCATTTTAAATTATGTAAATATCTACCTGCTCTATGAGAGGAAGCCTTCTTCCTCTGGATGCTACAGTGAGTCCTGTAACTGAGCCAACCCACTTCGGCGTGGTCAAGTGTATAAGTCCGTTTTGCTACTGAGATCTAACCTCGGAACCGACAAGCTATGGCCGAGCGACTAATACTGCCGTCGGGGTCACTGGATTACCCTCTGAAAACGGTCTGAGTCTCGTAAGACAATCCAACACGCCCAGGTCGTGGCATATTTTTCTGACATACCCCTATCCCCAAGAGTGAGCTCCTCCATGCATCTAATACGCTCCAGTTCCACAACCCATTCAGCCAGGGAGGGGGTTACACGGGATTTCCAGTGTCTGGGTGCCAGTGATTGTCTTGGGAAGGGGGAGTCCTGTCCCACTGAATTGAAGACCTTGGTCAAAAAAGGGGCTAGTAGGGGACCTAGCACCTTATAGAATCTTGGGGTATAGCCATCAGGTCCTGGGCTCTTTCCCGCTGGGGAACTTCGTATTGCTTTTTCTACCTCTTGAATTCCAAAGGGAGTCTCAAGGGACTCCACGTCAGCCTGGGGGATTTTTAGGAGAGGGGTCCTGTCTACATATGCCTGGGCCGCCTCCGAAGGGGACGGACGTGCAGCGGCTGGGGCCGGTTTCGGCAGGTTGTAGAGGGTGTTGTAATAGTCCCTAAAGGACTTAGCTATTTCGGTTGGGATAAAAGTCTCATTGCCCCCTTGTGTCTTAATGGAGGGGATGTATGTGGTAGGGTTCCTGGGGTGTAGTGATCTTGCTAGCATCTTACCCGGTTTATTGGCGTGCTCGTATAATAGACCCCTAAGCCGGTCCCTATGCCTCAGGAATATTTGGTTGTACAAGCTCCTTAGGTCGCCCCTAGCTTTTTCTAGCCTGATCAAGGTCCCGTTGGTGGGCAGCCGTTTGTGCTCAAGCTCCAACGTCCTGATTTGGCTAATGGTATTTTCTATTAGGGCGGATCTCTCTCGTTTAAGTCTGGCACCATGCTGGATAAAGATCCCCCTCATGACGCATTTAAGCGCTTCCCACTGTATCGGGAGGGGTGTGGTGTTGTGGCGGTGGTCTAAGAGGAAATGGTTTATGCTCTCCCGTATTGCTGCTAAGCAAGTCTCATCCTTGAGCAAATTGTCGTTTAGACGCCAGTCCCAACTGCTCGGGTACAGCCCGGGCACGTCCAGAGTCAGGAAAATGGGGGCGTGGTCTGACCATAGGATACTCCCTATACTCGCCTCTGTATTCCAGTCCATAGCATGGTGACTCAGAAAAATGTAGTCAATACGGCTGTAAGAGTTATTGGCATTAGAGTAAAAGGTGAAATCTTTGTCTCTCTTGTGTAGCGCCCGCCAGGCGTCCACTAATTGCAGTTCCTGCAATTGTCTTTTTAGTTTCCCAAGCCCCGCAGCTGAGACCCCGGATCTGCCGGAGGAGGTGTCGATCAACGGGCAGAGGGGCAGGTTGAAGTCACCCCCCACACACCAAGATGCCCTCTGCGAAGCTGGCTAGTTGTTTTAATAGTGAGCGGCAATATATGGCTGGGTCCTGGTTGGGGCTGTAAATGTTCACTATCGTGTATATCTTTGTAAACAATGTTATTTTAAGAAATATAAATCGGCCTTTAGGGTCAATTTTTGTGTCAAGAACCTTATTAGGAAGAGATCGGTGTAGAGCGATGGACACCCCCTTCGACTTCGCCTCTGGATTCGGTGCGTGAATCCATGAGGAGAAGTGGCGGTCCCGGATTATTGGTATGTGACCTTCTTTGAAGTGGGTTTCCTGGAGCAAGGCAATTTTTACCCGGTTTTTATGGAGCTCAGTAAGGATTTTAGATCGCTTTTCTGGGATGTTTAGGCCCTTTGTGTTGTAGGAACAGATGGTGATGCTTGCCATGGCAAGTTCAGCAGCTTTGGAATATGGAGGCATAGGGGGATGAGTGGGGAAGGTAGGAGGGAAAAGGGGGGAAAGATAAAGAAGGAGGGGGGAGGAACTGTAGAAAACTAGTAACTAAGAAGAGAAGGATTAAGGGTCAAGAACTTAACAAGAGTAAAGGCGCTTTGCGCGCTCCCTCCGAATGAGCGTATCCCAATCTCCTGTTGGGAGAGCTCAGGAGGTTATGTGATGGGGGAAGTGGAAAGAGTGACCGCCGATGTAAGGCGCCCCCCCAGCGATTAAGAGGTTATCCTGGGATCCGGGTTAACTGTGAACCCAGATCGAGAGACAAGCCCAATACTAACAGAACAGAACACTTATACCATCCAGACATTGTCAGTTAAGTGCCCAAACAATTATATTACTATACGTTCAAAACATAAAAAAAACAGCTCAAACCCTGAGATACAGTTAGATTAGAACTATTATTATTATTATTATTATTATTACGGTCGCCACCCGCCGTCCACCGGGGCGAGGTCACCCCAAGGACCGAACCCCATAGAGGCCCGGCCCCAGGGAGGGCGCTATGCCTCCTGTTCCTACTTTCTGACAACAAGGCGACCAGGCAAGTTTACAGTTATCGATGTAAGCAGGGTTAACCATAAAAACCGTAAAAAGAAACACATAGAACAACATCCACCCCTGGGATGCCGCCGGGGCGATGACCATGTGGGGTCCCGGTCCCCGACCGGGCCAGGCGGGGCCGGCCCAGGAGCCAGACCCAGGGGCCCAGCCAGGGGGGGGGAGCCCGCCACGGCCCGGCGCCGCCCCCGTCAATCCATATTCCGTCGTCCAAGCCAACGAGAGCTGTAATCGGACGAGGGAGGGCGGGGCGAAGGCAGCACCCACAGGGGACCCCAGAACCCGTGACACTCGGAACCCGGACACCACCCCCGCCCCGGCAGCCGCCCCAGCAATTGAGCCAGAGCAACAGTGTTGTTTCCAACTAAACCTGGCCCTTAAGAGTCCGTTGGAGCGTGCCCGCATCATTGCCAGTCGTTGGCCCCGTTGCGCGCTCTGGGTCTAATCCCTCTGTTACGTCGTGGAAGCGGGTCGTGCCCCCGGAGCTCCCGCGCCCGGGAGGGGCCCAGAGTGGGGAGAGCCAGTCTTCCAGTTCCACTCCGGGGGATCCCAGGAACTCGAATGCCTTCGGCAGCTGGGAGTGATAGCGGAGTGTGAAGCTTCGGCCCTGTAGCTGGATGACAAGATGGAAGGGGTGCCCCCACCTGTAAGTGGCGCCCGCCTGCTTAGCACATTCCAGGAGTGGTTTCATGATCCGCCTCATTTGTAACGTGCGGCACGCCAAGTCCGGTAAAAGGATAATCTGAGACCCCCCGTATGGGACGCCCTTCTTGGCCCAGGCGAGTCTCATAATTTCTTCCTTTACTTTGTAGAAGTGCACGCGGCAAATGACGTCTCGGGGCCTCCGCTGATCTGGGTCTCTGGGACCCGGGGCCCTGTGCACTCTATCCAGTTCGATGGCCTCCCCCACCGGACGGTTCAGGATCGTGTTGAAGATACGGGTAACTGTCTCTGAGAGGTTAGCATTTTCTGGAGATTCGGGGAGCCCCCTTATGCGGATATTGTTCCGTCTCCCTCTGTTCTCCATGTCGTCTTGATGGAGAAGTATATTAGCAATATGGTGCGCAGATTCTTCCTGAGCTCTTTCCAGAGCGGTATGTGCTCTTTCCATGGAGGACAGACGCTGTTGGACCGAGTCCTGCACTTGCTCTACGGCTGTGACTCTGGACCCCACGTCCAGCACCTGCTTCGATACTTCATCTACCTCCCGCCGGAGGGTGGACTCCATTCTGTTTATGAAGGTTTCAAAGTCCTTTCGGGTGGGGAGTGACGATATAAGAGCTCTGATGCTGTGTTGATCGAGGTCTAATACCCCCGAGTTTCTATGGTCGTAAAATTCAGGGCTATGTGGGTGGGGGGTTCTTGCGGCCAATATGGGGAGGCCGACAGGGCCAGCGGGGAGCAGGGTCCACTATTTGACTCGATCCTGGGCGGCTCTCTATTTGGGGCTGCTCGGGGAAGGGTCTCGTCATGAGGAGCGAAGTTCTCCCTTACAGGCTTCTTGCAGGGGTTGCTGGAAGGCAGCCATTTTCCTATCCCGTCAATGTCCCGCAAGTCCCTAGAGGTGGTGCAACAATGTGTTTGGGGCACAAGAGCCTGGTGTTGGCTGTGGGGGACGGTACCATTTATTTTTGTGGGATTGCCCCCGTCAGGAAGTAGGCTGGTACTCCTCTCGCCCAGTCCGCCCCCTTGCTGCTGCCTGGCCTCATGTGGTCTCGGTGGGGCCGGTTGTTCCAGTGGGGCAGTCTGGTCCTCCAGGCTGTCTCTCCCCCCCTGCAGGGCCATATCCGCTGCCTGTCCCCTGGAGGGGCCCAGGGATCTGATCACGGGTCCTCCCCCCCCCATACTGCAGGGCTGGGTCTGCGGGAGTAGTGGCGGCCCGGCGCTGCCTCCCTGTCTGTGTCCCATGCCTTGTCTCTCCACCTCGCCTGTCGGTGGGCTGTCACCCCTGTCAGTCGGGTCGGGGGAAAGCCGGGGCCGCGCCTCACCTGCCGCGCCGCTGCTGGGCTGCGCACACGCCGGGGGAGCATCTCGCCTCTCCCTCTCCCCGTCACCAGGCTCAGTGCGGCTCCGAGCCCCGGTCCCGGTCCTCATCTCAGCGCTGCCTCCCGCACGCGTCAGGCGGGGTGTCACAGGGGGCTCCTCCGGCTGCACTGTGTGATGTGTCTCACATATCGGGCGAGGCGGCGGTGGCTGATGCAGCTGCTCTCCCGCCTCCAGGTCTTCTCGCGCTGGGCCGTCCGCCATCTTGACTCCCTCCCCACCTCCGGCTTCTCTGGCACCAGCCTGGAAAAAGGTGTCGATGCGTCCCGTCCTGGACCCACTGGTCGCCACCCTGGACCTCCTCTTCTTGGACATCAGGTCCGCGCTGAAATTAGGGCACCTAAAACGTTCTGGGAGGGCTATTACTATGGGCGCTGGACGGAGCACAGGGAGAAGCTTCCTCACACGGCCATCACCAAGCCACGCCCCCTATACATCGGACTTACCTTTTTAAATATAAGATTTAGCATTTAAGCACACATACAAGCATAAAATCAACAGAAAGAGATTAGGCAAGCCAACTAAATGTGTTTACTAAACGAACAATGAACATTGCTTGATTTAAATTTACTCGGGAGCTTCCCTCTGCATAACATTACATAGAGACATAGAAAGTTGACGGCAGAAGGAGACCATACGTTCCATCTAGTCTGCCCTTATGTGTTTACTGTATGTACTCTTTATCTTAGGAGAATTGATGTGTGCTTATCCCAGGCATGTTTAAATTCAGTGACTGTTGATATTCTAAGCATACAGCACGTCCTGCTCCAGATATAGTAATAACATGTGGGTAATCCTCTGCCTCCGGCGCCATGCACTGCAGACATGTAGAAAACAAGCTCCTCCCGGCCCTACATATACCGAGGGACCTCCCACAAATCCCCAGATTTCTCTGCAGTGCTGGAACTGCGAAGACATGAAGTATCACGCTCTCGCAGGCGAGCGGGTCTTACAGCCCGAGGCCCTGCGGGACTATTTCCACCCGTCCTCTTGTGGATGCCCCTCCCGCATTTTGCCCCTACCCCGGGTAGCGCTGGACCCTGTGTGAGGGTCACCATCCTTCCTCATTTCCCCATCTATTAGAGGGAAAAGAAAGCGGGGGGGGGTATGTGTGTGACGGTCCCAGCGTACCGGTATGTCATGCTTCTGGCCTTATTTCTGCCTTTATTAACTCCGAGATGTCAGAGCCGCGCTGCTTGCTCCTTACTCCGTTTTCTTTAGCCGCCGCCGTATGCTTGTACGTAGTTGCTACGTCGTCTAGATGCTGTGGTGCCTTTACTTTATTGGATGAAACGGTTCTCTAGAATCCTTAAGCGTGTGGTTGTATTCTGGCTCTTACTTTTACCTCAGAGCTTCGCGCTCTTTGGAGTGGGCGGGGCTTTGGTTCGGCGCGCTCCGCGTCACGGCAGAGCATTGAGCCCGCCCTTCAAGGTTCGCTGGGTGCCAATTTGCTGAGCTTCGCGCGCGTGGTGGCAGTCTCCTCCTCCTCCACTTGATCTGTAAGTGCCCTCGCGGGCAACTCCCTTTGTTATATGTTCTGTCCAGCTGCGCATGGCCCTGACATCTCTTTCCCATTTATGTCTTTCAGACGCTGAGCCCCACATTGATCAGCGGGTCGTTGGGGCATCCAGGGTTGCTTATAGCATAAATCCCTACGGGCATACTGTGTCTTGACAATCACCATATGGAGGCATCTCAGGATTGTGTTACCGGGGTCCCTCTGGGACAAGACCGGCTGTGTGTAGCGTGTGGTCTCCCCCATGCTGATGCTGACGGGGCATGGGTCTGCGCGCCATGTGCCGAGCAGACGCTGGACCTGCGAGCGGTGCCTGTGGTTGCACCTCTCTCCCTCTCTCCCCTTTCCTCTTGCCTAAATCTCACTCCCGTTGAGTCATGTACAAGCGGGGAGTTACAAATAAACGTCTCTTCTAGACGACCCACGCTTAACCAGATCGTTATAGGGTTGTCCGGGCGCGTGGGTCCTGGCAGACAACGGCCCTGGACTCCCCCGGCTTCGGCCTGTGCTATGGGCTTGAATGAGTCCTCTTCTCTGTGTGATAGTGCTCCTTCTGAAAATGGAGACCTGTTCTCTGACCCGGATTCCTCTGAGAGGCAGGGGTGTCAGGATGAAGCTGGTCAGGATGACTGGGACCAGCTTGACGTTGGCGGTATGTTGCTCAGGGTTTTTGAGGCCCTATCTATTTCGCCCCCGGGTGCGGTCCCCAGACCGAGAGGGGAGTGCTTCCATACGGCGCTTGGAATTTCTCGAGCAGGCCCAATTTTTATACTCTTGTACTTAAGGAATGGGATTGCCCCACTAAACTTCAAGGGGCCCCAGAGGATTGGGTTTGGAAATACCCTTTTCCCCCAGAGATGGTTGATTGTTGGGCTTCGTCTCCAGTGGTAGACGCCCCGATTATTGGGGTTCCTAACCCCCCTTTCCTTACAGCTCCGGCTTACAGCACCCTGCGGGACGCCGAGGACCGGCGCATTGATAGGCTGGCTTCCCACGCCTTTGCTTGTGCAGGATCGGCGCTACGTCCTGTCTCTGCCGCGGCCATTACTGCAGTGGCCGCTAGGACCCTCATAAGTAAGATGCTTGAGCATCAACCTGAAGATTTACCCTGGGAGGTGTTTAACGCACTCTCCAGCTGTGATATTTTTGTTCAATTTATCCTTTTAGCTCTGGATGACACCATCAAAATGTGTGCGAGGACCTCAGCCCAAATGATAGCTATACGTCGCCTGCTCTGGCTGCTTCAGTGGGGGGCAGACGATGACGCTAAAAGGACTCTGACGGGGCTCCCCCGGGCATCGCCTGTTTGGGGCCCGTCTGGACCAAGGGGTCATGACGTTTCTGGCTCTGACCCCTGGGCCCCGGATGACACTGACAGATTATTGACCCAGATTTTTGAGGTTCTGTCTATCTTTCTCCCTGTTGAGGCTCCCAGGCAAAGAGGGGAGCTTTTCCATACAGCAAAATCACGTTTGGAATTTCCAGAGCAGGCACATTTCCATAACCTTGTGCTCAAGGAATGGGAGAACCCCAGTAAACTTCCCGGGGTTCCAAAGAGTTGGGATAGGAAGTATCCCTTTCCTGCTGAGGTGGTTAAATGTTGGTCATCCCCCCCCCCCCCCCCCCCGATCCTAGGGCTATCTATCACCTCTGTCAGGCATTCTGATTCTACTACCCTGCAGGATGCCGAAAACCGGCGTATTGATCAGCTGGCATCCCACGCCTTTGCATGTGCGGGGAACGGCGCTGCGCCCGGTCTGTGCCTCTGCCATTACTACTGTGGCTCTAGAACCCTTATCAGAAATATGCTTGATAGTGCCCCTGATTATTTGCCTTGTGAGGTGTTTAATGCACTCTCCAGTTGTGATGTTTTTTGTAAATTTTGTCCTATCAGCATTGGATGACACCATCAGAATGTGTGCCAGAACTTCTGCCCTCGTGGTGGCTATATGCCGCTTGGTTTGGCTGCACCAGTGGGCTGCTGACAACGCTGCCATGAAGGCCCTCACTGGTTTTCCCTTTAAAGGACTGCGTCTGTTTGGAGACCGTCCTGGCTCCTCCTGGGGTCCCAAAGCTAGATCCTCTCCCAAGCCCCCTCAGGCATGATGGGACGTCCTCTTCGCTCACCTCTGGAGGCTTCATGTCTCAGACTGGTGGATTTAGGAGGTAGTGTCCTCCGGTTACAAGTTGGAGTTTGCTGCCGATCCTCCTTCAAGATTCATCAGATCCCGGATTCCTCAGGACCCTGTGTCAGCTCAAGAGCTAGTGCAAGCAGTGCAAGGCCTCCTGGAGCTGGGGGTCATCTGCCAGGTCCCTTTAAAAGAAAAAGGCAAGGGCTTTTATTCCAACATATTCACAGTACCCAAAAAGGATGGTTCTGTCAGGCCCATCCTGAACTTAAAGATTCTCAACAAGTTTGTCAGGAGCAGGCGCTTTCGCATGGAGACTCTGTGCTCTGCCATCCGTTCCCTGCGCCAAGGGGATTTCATGACTTCTGTGGACATCAAAGATGCTTACCTTCATATTCCTGTGTTCCCAGGTCATCAAAGGTTCCTCAGGTTCGCTCTGATGGATCAACACTACCAATTTGCGGCATTGCCCTTCGGCCTCACTTCAGCTCCCAGGGTGTTCACCAAGGTGCTGGCTGGCATGATGTCTCTGCTCAGATGTCAGGGCGTCTGCGTGCTTCCCTATCTGGATGACATCCTTATCACTTCCCAGTCTCTACACCAGGCAGAGTTGGATACTCAGCTGGTGGTGTCCACTCTGGAGTCATTTGGATGGGTGATCAACCACCCCAAGTTCTCACTGTCCCCTTCCTTGGTAACTCCATTCCTAGGAATGAATCTGGATACAGTTCAGGCAAGGATCTTCCTTCCTCAGCAGAAGGTGGACAGTCTGATTGCACAGGCTCAGTCCCTCCTAGCTTGTCCCCATCCCTCCATCAGGCAGGGGATGCAGCTGGTGGGCCTGATGGTGATGTGCTTCGAAGTGGTCCCTTATGCTCAGTTCCACTTGATGCCTCTGCAACTTCATCTATTGTCTGTATGGGACAAGGACCCAGCGTCCCTGGACAGGGTCTGTGTGCTCTCCCCCCTGGTCAGGAGATCCCTCTTGTGGTGGATGGACTCAAGGAACTTGTTGGGGGGCAGATCCTTTCTTGCCCCTTCCTGGGAGACTGTCCCCACGGATGCCAGTCTGTCAGGTTGGGGGGGTTTCTGGAAGTCCCTGCGGTTTCAGGGGAGGTGGGGCCCTCAGGAGGCCCACACACCTATCAATGTCTTGGAGCTGCGAGCGACCAGGTTAGTTCTGGCTCCCTTGACTACTCATCTTCAGGGCCTGCCTGTTCAGGTGCGCTCGGACAACCAGACGGCAGTTGCCTACATCAATCATCAGGGAGGGACCCGGAGCAAGGGGGCCCTCCAGGAAGCGTCTCTGATCCTGACTTGGGCGGAGGCCAATGTCTCCTGCATTTCAGCTGTGTACATCCCGGGGGTGGAAAATCACCTGGTGGACTCTCTGAGCAGGCGGACCTCTCGCCAGGGAGAATGGTCCCTATGCAGCAGGGTGTTTCAATCTCTGTGTCACCGTTGGGGCCAACCAGATGTGGATCTGTTTGCGTCCCGCCACAATCACAAGCTTCCAGCTTTTGTCTCTCTGTCCAGGGATCCTCTGGCCCTGACCTCGGATGCGCTAGCAATGTCATGGAAAGACTTTCAGTTCCTGTATGTCTTCCCCCCAATTCCCCTGCTGGGCAGGGTTCTGCGCAAGATTGCTCTGCAAGGGGTGCCAGCAATTCTGGTGGCCCCCAGGTGGCCAAGGAGAGTGTGGTTCGCAGACGTGGTACAGCTGGCAGTAGATCAGTATGCTCTGCCCTTGGTGCCAGATCTGCTCATTCAGGGCTCACTACGCCATCCCAATTTACAAACTCTGGCTTTGATGGCTTGGCTGCTGAAACCTCCATCTTGATGGAGGAGGGGCTGTCTTCCTCAGTTGTGGATACTTTGATTAAAGCTAGAAAGAAATATTCCATTTATTACAGGGTTTGGCGTGCCTATATTGACTGGTGTAAGTCTCTTCCCTGTCGTGTGTTCTCTATTCCCAGGATTCTGGAGTTCCTGCAGCATGGGTTGGAGATGGGGCTCCAACTCAGTACTCTGAAGGGTCAGGTTTCTGCCCTGGCTATTTTTTTCCAGATGTCCTTTGCTCAGCACCCTCTGATCAGGACTTTTTTCCAGGTGGTCACTCATGTGTGTCCCCCACGTAAACCTATGGTGCCTGTTTGGGATTTGAACTTGGTTCTGTCAGCCTTGCAGGGTGCTCCCTTTGAACCTGTGCAGGATGCTGCCTTGGCCATTCTTAGGCTCAAGGTTGTGTTTCTGGTGGCTATCACTTCTGTCAGGCGTGTGTCTGAGTTGGCGGTGCTGTCCATTCAGCCCCCCTACTATGAGAGGCACCAGGACAAGGTGGTGTTTCGTTTTAAACCTGACTTTCTGCCTAAGGTAGTGCCTGCCTTTCATTTGAATCAGGATACTGTTCTTCCTTCTTTGTGCCCTAATCCTAGCAATGCTAAGGAGAGAGTTTTGCGCTCTTTGGATGTAGTTAGGTGTCTGAAGTACTATCTGGTGGCTACTGCACCTTTTAGGAAAACTGATGCTCTTTTTGTGGTCCCTTCTGGTCCTAGGAAGGGTTTGGCTCCTGCCAAGTCTACTATCAGCAAGTGGATTCGTCAGGCTGGGATTCAGGCCTACTCTGCTAAAGGGAAGAATCCTCTCTTCCGCCTTACTGCTCATTCCACTCGTGCTATTGGTGCCTCTTGGGCTTTTCAGCACCAGGCTTCTGTTGAACAAGTTTGCAAGGCCGCTACTTGGTCTTCTGTTCATACCTTTCAAGGTTGATGTTAGGGCCTCAGCTGACGCTGTTTTTGGCCGAAAGGTTCTGCAGGCGGCAGTGGTTTAAACTGCCTGCTGCTGATTTTTCTTGGGGATCCCACCCTACTTTATGGACACTGCTATTGGATGTCCCAACTGTAAGTATTATATTTGGAGCAGGACGTACTGTATACTAAGAATAATACAATTCTGTGATTACTCACCTGTAGAATTGGTATTATGAGTATACAGTACGTCCTGCTCCAACCCACCCTTGGTTTGCATTTTCTTGGATCCCCTGTATGGTGATTGTTATAGTTGATAGTTTGGATTGTTTAATTCTCCCGGCTTCTCATTAACTGCTTTTCAATGCTGGGGATTTGTGGGAGGTCCCTGGGTATTTGAGGGTCCGGGAGGAGCCTATTTTCGATGTCTCTGCAGTCCAGCGCCATCTGGCAGAGTATATCCCAACTGTAAGTATTATATTTGGAGCAGGATGTACTGCATACTCATAATACCAATTCTACAGGTGAGTAATCACAGAATTGTATTTTTATGGTGTGCAATAGATGGCAATTTGATGCCTGCAGGATATTATTCCCCTCTGTAGGTTTGCGATAAATTAAATTCCTTGCTATTGCAGTATATTACAAACCCCTGTAGGTCAGCATGTGATTTGATTAATGAAAAATTCTGAATCAAGCACAAAGTAATTATGGGCCAGCAAAAATTCTGTAACCAAAATGATGTAAAAGCATACATTTTCAAAATTGTGAATGGAATTGTAATGCCATGATCGCTAAATTATGAGGAATGCTGGAATATAGAGATGCGACATCCATCGTGTATATAGCGGATCCCTCTTCCCATCTTATGTTTGGTAATATTTCAATTAGTTGATTAGTATCACATAAAAAGCTGGGGAGGCGAAGGACCAGTGGTTGTAGCATACCATCTAACCACTGTCCAAGGGGTTCATTCAGCCCCCCTATACCAGCCACAATGGGTCTCCCTTTTGGGGGATTATCCTTTTTGTGCACCTTTGGCAAATGGTGGAACTGGGGGATAACTGGATCCTGTACCTTAAGATGTTCAGCAAACCTAGATGTGGAAATGCCCAGTGACACCCCCCATCCAATGAAAGAGAGTCTGTGATACTAATGTTAGATCACGTTCTACGGCCTCCTGGAAAATGCCCAGGATATCCACTCTTTTTTGTACTGGGTAAAACTGAGGATTGCTAATTCGGGATGCCCTAGGACTCTTAACACATGCAAATGTCTACTTTTGTCCTAATTCAAATTGTAACTGTTCTACATAATTAAACAAAGGGGGGGTGGCAGCCACTCAGACCATTTTATAACTAACCTGGGAGGTGCACATTAGCAGGGCAATTAGTACACACAAGTCTTAAAGGAGCCACAGCACTCAACCCTGTCAGCTTGCAGGCCAGCCTATAATCTGTCTCTAAACTTGGTTAAAAACAGAGGACTCGGTCACACACATCTGCAGAAGTATGCTTAAGCTGCACCACTATGCCAAAGTGCCTCTGTGGGGTGCAGTCCTAACTCTAATCTCTGAGAGCCCATCTGGGACATACAGTGCAATAGATAAATTGGGAGCAGGCTTACCTGAGGTTGCCCTAAACCTCTCAAGTGCAAGCCATGGGGTGGAAGGGTCAAAGTGTTTTTGTTTTTTCAGTTGCTAGCAGAGGGCAAAGTCAGGCACGTAAAATGTACGTTGCTGGCAGTTAACTGCAGGGGAGGCAGCCATGTAAATTTTACGTGGCTGGCGGTTAAAGGGTTAAATAAGGATTTAAGGTCCACTTGAGACTCAGAAACATCAGGGAGTTTTTGAGAAAAATTATCTAATTTTTTTTTTTTTTTCCGCTCAGATTAGGTCTCTTTTTACTGTTTTTCAGATTCGTATCATCTTTCATCAGCGTTTAGAGTCTTATTTCATCAGATGCGGATATTGCTAAATTAATAAGCATAGGTTTTTTGTTGTTTTTTTTTAGTTTTTTTTTTTTTTTCTTTTTTTTCTTCTTCCTCCCCTTCCCCCTCCCCCTTCCCTCCCCCCTAGCAAGAACACGGGACTTCCTACTTCTATCTTAATACCGTAATCCAACGGTAAGTGCACTCATATTTGGTTTCCTTGGCATATCAGTTCTTTGATTTTGCTAAATTTTCAATATCTTGAGCAAACTCCTGGAGTTGTTTCTTGAGCTCAGTATATGGGGTTACTGCCGCTTCTATTTCTATGATCTCTCGGATCTTTATTAGCCACTTTCCAAAGGTAGGAGGGTTGGGGTTGCGCCAATAAGTGACTATGAAGTATCTAGAACCCGTAATAATGGTATTGACCAAAGACCGTTTGGGCATGGGGAGGTCTAGTATTGGGGTATTTAGGAGTATTCTAACTTTGTCTAAGGGGATATTTATTCTTCTTGCCTGGTGTAAGAACTGAGTTATTTCCTGCCATAGTGTTGCTATGTGTATGCACTCCCACCATATATGTTGTACAGTGTTTAGGTGTAGGTTGCACCACCAGCAGAGATTCTGGGGCATATTGCTATTGTAGTCTGCGGTTAGATAGAACCTAGTGAGGTATTTGAAGGCGAAAATTCTTAATGGAGCCGATGTTAAGCAGGCGTTTTCCTTGAATATATTTTGCCAGTCTATATCGGATAATGTTTCCTGGATGTCTTTTTCCCATTTTAGTTTAAATGAGTCATCTTTATTTTTATCAATCTGGGTCCGATCACAGAGGGAATAGTAATAGTTACTTAATTGAGTAGGACGTGAATCTGATGTAAAGAATAGTAGCTGAAGGCGAGATAATAGCGGAATGGTCTCTGGTTGGCTATGTTCTCTAAGAATTTTGGAGGTCCGTGTATATCTGAGATAAATGGTTAAGTTGAGGGCAATTTTTTCTGGGCAATACATTTGATTAATTTCGATCTGGTTTGACCAGATGTCCTGTATTCTTATGTGTTCCCGTGGAAAAGCCTGGTTTAGGTTGTTTTTTCCCGTAATCTTGTCAATCACTTTCTTCCTTTCTAGGCTGATGAGTCTTTGTGGGAGAGGGGATATTTTCTGGTCAAGGATTAAGTTCCTTAGAGTGGTTAATGTAGGGCGGACTAGAGGGTGTGAGGTACGATGGATGATTTCAGATAGGGTTTTCGGGTTTAGAGAGAAGACATCATCTATTTTGATGAGTCTAGTTCTACTAGAGGCCAGGCCTGTTGGTATGCTAAATATTTCCATCTGAATATTCTCTGGATCTGTGCAGCTTGGTAGTATCTATTAATATTGGGAGCGTTTAGACCTCCATAGATTAGAGGACGACTTAAATATTCGTATTTTGCTTTATGTTTCCGGCCTCTCCATATAAAATCTGTGAGAATTCTGTTTAGTTCTAGAAAGTATTTGTCCGGTAGGATTATGGGTATTACTTGGAATAGGAAGATGAATTTGGGCAAGAAGAACATTTTAAAGAGAGCTATTCTCCCTAGCATATTTAGTGGTAGTTTGTTCCAGTTTTTGATGGATGCTCTTAGTAAAGGGATAAGGGGGGAGTAGTTTGCCTCAAACAGGTGTTTATAATTTTTTGTAATGTTAATACCTAAATATTTAAATAAGTTCTCCTCTAGGTGGAAATTAGCCATTTGTTTGAGATCTTGTATTTCGGGATATGTTATATTTATTGGCATAATGCTTGATTTCTCTATATTTAATTTAAAATTGGAGAGACGTCCGAATTCTTCTAGAATTTGTAGGCATCTTTGGAGGGAGGTTTTAGGGTTCCCGAGAGTTAATAATAAGTCATCGGCATATGTGAGAATTTTTATTTCATTTTTCCCACTACTTATCCCTTTGATAATTGGATCTTCCATGATTGTCCTTAATAGAGGTTCTAGGTGTATGTTAAATAGCAGCGGTGAAAGGGGGCATCCTTGTCTCGTTCCATTTTTTATCGGAAGGTGATTAGTGAGGGAGCCGTTAACCTCTATCTGGGCCGTCTGGTTTATATATAAACTCATAACTTTGCCGATAATATTAGGTCCTAGGCCTATTTTCTGTAAGATAGTTTCTAGGAAGTGCCAGGCTACCCTATCGAAGGCTTTTTCAGCGTCTAGGGCTAATATAATTGCCTTCTTTTTTTCTTTAGCGGTTTTGTATAGGGCAGATATTGCTAAGGAAATATTCTGGTGTAGACCTCTTAATGGCATGAACCCTGCTTGAATGTTTGAAATCACGAATGGTAGAGCTTCTTCTAACCGTTTGCAGATGGTTTTTGCGAAGATCTTTAGGTCTATGTTAATTAATGATATGGGCCTATAGTTGGAGCAGTGAGATTTGTTTTTTCCAGATTTTGGGATTAGCTTTATTATTGCATTATTCATCTGCTGACTTGGTGGATTATTCTTATCCATGGTGTTAAATAGTTCAGTTAAATATGGGGTCAGTTCGTCCTTGAAGGTTTTATAGTATTCCGCTGGGTTCTCTCACAATGCCTTGTTAGGGCGAGCGCTGCACGCCCGTCTCACAGCAAGTCACTTACCTCCATGGCTGCATGCAGCCGTCATCCATCTTGCAGCACTTCCTCATGGCTGCATTCAGCTGCCGCCCTTCCCCCCCATGCTTCCTGCTCACATGCTCAGGTGCACGCACGTCTCTGTCCACTAGAGGGCGAGCGCACTGGATTCCTGAGATTTAAAGAGCCTGTACAGCACTGATTGGCGCCTGCTCATCCAATCCTGCATCCACTTCCCCTATTTAAAGAGGCACTTCCTTTCCTTCAGTGCCAGATCTTGGTCTCTCCATGCTTGTTGAAAGTCAGACATTCTTGGATTGCTCACCCGTGTACCGACCTCTGCCTGTCCCCGACCTCGGCTACTCACCTTTACCGCGAACCTGTGCTGCCAGCCCCGATCTCTGCCTGTACTTACTACGCCTTTTTGCCTGCCACTTGTGTACCTCACTGAACCTCGGCTGACTGTGGGACTGGGCCGCTGTTAGGGGGTAGCGACCTGGGGGTCACTCGCCGCACAAGACCAACCTGCCTTGCGGTGGGCTCTGGTGAATACCGGTGGCCTCTTAGACTCCGCTCCCCTGACACGGTACCCGCCATCGGTTCCACAGTTAAAGTGGATCCACACCCGAGTCCGCTCCATCCGGTCCGTGACATGCCTCTCCTTTTTCCTGGGTGGTTTGCGCCTCTTATATTGTATGTGCAGATTTTCATTTGCTTACTATCCATAAGATGTGTTGGTTTACAGGTTTACTGTGTTTGAATAGCAAGGAGACCTGATGAGTGCAAGCTTTGAGGTTCGGTGTCCCGTGATTCTCATCTCTCCCATACCCATAGCCCCTTTCCCATACGCGCATGGCTAGACCTTCCAAGGGTACCATTCCTTGGTTTCCTAGTACCTGCCTCCTCGGGATGTTGGTGGCAGGATGGGCCTGAGCCAGAGCCGCCGCCCGATATGCCCTTCCCTTTTTTTTTTTTTTTTTTTTTTTTTTTTTTTGTTTGTTTATTGTGTTGTGCCCTCTATACATTTTTTTATTTTATTTATTGTGTTGTGCCCTCTATACATTTTTTTTTATTTTATTTATTGTGTTGTGCCCTCTATACGATTTGTTTTTTTTTTTTTTTTATTTGTTTTATGTTGCTGTTCTCCATTTATCAGATTCATCTTTTGGACCAATCTTCTACCAACATTTTTCCAGGCAGCATTTCCTGGTCAAACTTCATTTCCCATTCAGGGATATGCAGAGGGGCGAAATTGAATACTTGACTGACTTGGTCTAAGGGGTCACCGTCCTTCAGTATGAAAGTTTTGCCGGCTGTAGAGATTGATAGCTTAAGTGGGCCAATCCATTTGTACTTCAGGTGCTTTGTTTCTAATTCAGCTAATAGAGGTTTTAAAAGGTATCTCCTATAACGAGTACGTTTGGAGTAATCCTGAAATATCTGAATGGAGTATGATTTTGTTTGAATTCGTCGTTCTTTCCTTGCCAGCATTAATATTTCCTCTTTAATTTCGTAGTCTGGTATGAAACAAAGGACGTCTTGTGTAGTTCCCTCATGTGTGGTTCTTTTTCCACCATCACGGTGGCATCTACTAATGGGGACTGTGTCATCGCTTTTTGTTAATGACTTGAAAAGGTCACTTACTAGTGGTAGTAGCTCGTTATGTTTTAGTTCTACGGGTATACCTCTAATCCGCAAATTATTTCGTCTTGATCGGTTTTCTAAGTCATCCTGCTTGATTGTCAAGTCTTTTAAGGTTGTATTTATGGTAGACAAGTTTTGCTTCTTTTCTTTACGTTCTCTTGCGAGAACTAACATATCTGCCTCCAGTGAGTTGAGTCTTTCTGTGATCGCGTGCATGGCTGATTTAAATTCACTCAGCTCTGATTCAATTGTTTCCCTTACGGTGGACTGTATTCGTTGTGCTATTGAGTCTTTAAAATCACCGATCATTTCTTCGATTGAGTTTGTAAGCTTGGAGAGGTCGGTGGTCCTTACCGTTTCCTTTAGCTGTCTACTGGTTGTTGCGTCTAACTCCATTAAAGACTGTGTGATTTTGGTTTTAAATTGTTCCAAATCTGAGGAGAAGCCTTGCCTAAGTTCCCTTATACCAGCCCTTATTTCCTGTTTAATCAGGGATCCTGTGTCTTCATTTTCTGGTTCTAGTCTGGTGCTGTCGATGTTTAGGGGCTGGTTAGTATGTTGCATAGCTATATTGCTTTCTCGATGCCCAGGTACCTGATCGTGTACGCCTTTATCTGGGGTCGTAGGCTTTACCGCAACTTGATCTGTTGCTGAGTTGGCCGTGTCTGCAAAAAGTTCTTTTTGGATATAGTCAGCGTGAGCCTTGCTTATTTGTCTGTAATATTGTGATATATCTGATGGAATAGGGGTGCCACCCGTGGGCCGTAGCACGTTTGGAGAGCTGACAGAAGTATTGGGGTTATCTGATGATGTTAAGGATTGATGATCAAATGATTGAGGGGTACTGTTACTTTTTGACCGGGTGGGTAGACCTGTACCGTATGATTGTAGAGTAGCTTGTTTATGCATCATTTTCTTCGGATTGTGAGACATTTTTTTCTGCAATGCCAGGAATGGTATAGTAGCACTATATTTATATATTATGCTTATGTTTTACCTGGTGTTCGCTCGATTCAGACAATTATTGTCCAGGAGTGGCGTGCCCACGATGAGAGAATCGTGCAGAATTCTGATATCTTATCTGGATCAATTGATGTCAGGTTCCTCAGACTGTACTCGTGCCTACAGGCGCCGTCGGTTTGCAGGCCTAGGTGTTGTAAAGTAGTTGGCCAATTTATTACTTGTTTTGACCACGGAGCAGTTTTTTTTTTTTTTTTTTTTTTTTTATAATGACTGCCAGTAATAGTGCTCATCGGTGGCTGTTGGGGGAGGCAGTGGATTCTGGCCGCAGAGGTCCGATAACAATGAAATATACCCACACAGTTAGAGGTAGTGCCTTTTAGCAGTAAGTGGCCGCTGAGGGGCGGACAAGGTGCAGCCCGGTGGCTAAGGGCAACGACGAATAACCAGCGGGACAGCTGTGATATGTGATCAGCGAGCCGGCTGACAGTGGCTTTATAGCGAAATAAGTCGGTCTGTCTGTTGGCAGTAGTAGGTCGCGGGGAGACGGATGGGTCGTGACCCAGTTGCTAGAGGCAACGGCAGATAACCGGTGAGACAACGGTGTTATGAGTTCAGCAAGTTGGCTGACGGTAGGTTTATAGCAGGAAAGGTGTGCCTGCCTGAAGAAGCGACCGCTACCTGCGTGATACAGTAACGCCGAACTGGGCTGCTCCTGTAGAGCAGCGGAGATTGAGCTAGTGATGCAAGCAGCGTCAGTTGCGAGCAGAGGGTACGGTCTTACTAGGCTGCTGAAGGGGGTGACAGCTTGTTGTAGTGCAGCACCGGAGATGAGGGTAGCAGCGGGAGCAGCGTCAGCTATGGATTGCCACTGGCAGAACTATGGTTGTCAGAGATCCTGACAGGCAGCTAGTACAGCGGCTAATAGCAGCTGTGATCACTATCTATGTATAGCAGGAGAGATATAATGACATTAGTGCCAAATAAAGCAGCTAATAGCAGCTGCAATGAGTATCTATTCGTTGCTGGGTTGATGGGTTGCCAATATTGCCAGGTACGGCAGATAATAGCAGCTGCAGTAAATATATATCTGGAACAGGGGAGATATATTATCCGGATGGTCGGGTAGAGCTGCTAATAGCTGTGTGGGTTAGCGGCCTGGAGCCGTAGTGGTCTGATGACTTGTAGTCCGGACCCGACCGTTGCTAATGACAGCAACTGTCGGCCAAAAGCAGCTATAGTAGGGACGGCAGATAATAGCAGCTGCAGTAAATATATAACTGAAACAAGGGAGATATATTATCCAGATGGTCGGGTAGAGCTGCTAATAGCTGTGTGGCTTAGCGGCGTGGAGCCGTAGTGGTCTGATGACTTGTAGTCCGGACCAGACCGTTGCTAATGACAGCAACTGTCAGCCAATAGCAGCTATAATAGGGACGGAACCCTACTATACTGTTGAGAGCAGTGGGTGTCGGCTGGAAAGGGCAGTTATGGGGAAGGATCGCCACGGTAGGTGAGACCTGCAGAGCTCGGAGTAGGTTAGGCTGCTGAGAGAGATATCAGCTGCTACCTGTAACATGCTACGGTAAAGCAGATGATAGCAGCAGCAGATGTCGAATGGAAGCAGTGTTGGATTGGATACAGCGCGGCCCGACCCGGCGGACTTGGGTAGTGACGGCCGGCGGCTGAAAAGGCAATAGAGAGACAGGCCGTCAGTGCCGTCCAGGGGCTGGGAAGGCAGCGGTTTTCTGGTTGAAGGACAGGCCGACTAGGCGGCTTCGGGCAATGACAGGCTGCAGCTGAGATTCGCAATGGTTTGTGAACGGCTGGGCAACTGAAGTGCTCTGCCGCTGTCAGCGTGGGGCGGTGGGGATGAGAACGCGGCCGGAGCCGCGCTATGCGGCGTGAAGAAGCAGTTGGTGATACACTGTATTGGAATAGCAATGCAGCAACATAGTAAAGAAGAAGGCTGGGAGCTGCGGCCGCTGTCAGTTTGAGGCAGTGGTGCCGCGCTGGGCGGCGTGGAGAAGCAGTGAAGATGCGGCGATACACTCTGACGAACTAAGGAAGCAGCGACACAATGTAAAAGAAGAAGGCTGAGAGCTGCGGCCGCTATCAGGCAGTATGGTATCGGAAAGGCTGGACTGGACACCTGAAGAGTGCGGCGGGTATCGGCTTGATGATCTAGAGATCCTGCGATGTCAGGTTCAGGTAAGCGAGATTATCGGCATACTAGCTGGGATAATTGAGTTGTTAGGCGAGTCATAGTTTCGGATGGCGGAACGGCAGAGACAGTAGAAGCATGGTGGGTGCTCGGAGGTTCAGGCGGGCGGCATTCGGGCGGCAAGCGCGTAGCTCCTCCCTCCAATCACTCGCTCACTCCCACATTCTCTCACTCGCTATTACTTGACACCCAAATGGTTGTAAAAAAAATTATCTAATTGTGTTAAATGTTGCGCTTGTCACACTAACTTACTCGCACCCTATCTCCATTGGAAACAGTTAAAAATAATCAATTTGAAAGCATCTCAAAATACAAAAACAGATTATATGTAAATATCTTATAAGCCGAGTTTTTACCATCACTTCAATTATTGGGTCAAGGATGAGCTTGGAAGGGCATGTCATGGTGCAGCTTTATGAATCTTGAGCATGCTCTGCTGTGGTCAGAGTCAGCTGTGGGATGACTGTGGCTTTCCATGCTTGCTCACACTGAGAGAACAACTTTTTTGCCTGGTCCTGAAGTAATTAAATTGAAAGGAGGACAAACATTGGAGCCCAGGTACCGAATATACAACTTGATGCAGGAAGTGGAGGAGAGTCACATGGGACATGCTTCAGGTGAGCAGCCTACTGCCTCATTATTGCCATTGAGTTTACAGTCCCTGCATTATTTTTAATGATTATTTCCAGTCCATTCTTTTCCATTATTTGAGTGTAGTAGTTTGTACAGAACAGATATTGCTATTTATTCTTTCTTGGTTGGCTTTTATTGGAGGCTTGTCTCTCTGTTGGGCTTCCTCCTTTGGCAACATATAGGCAGAATCAGTATAAACAGCTTTAAAGTAAAACTCCATTTTTGTCAGGTGTTCTGCCTTATTGTTTTTTGCTTCTGGAATGTAAAATAAACATTTGTGCTATGACTGTGCCCCCATACTTGTGATTCACATATCAGCATGCTGTCTCCAAGTTTCTTATAGTCCTGTGAGTTTGTGTTGCTCCAGTGGGAGTGGCTTTCTTGGCCTGGAGTATAGCTTTTGACTGCAAATGCCAGAATCCTTCCACTATCAAGGGTGAGCTCAGCAGCAGCTCTGCTCCCCCCAAACATCAGAGAGAGTTTAGAAAAATCAGTCAGCAGTAATTAGATATCCCTCTTCAGGCGATAATGCTACCAGTAACCTTTTAACTAATCAAATACAATATTGTGATCCTCTCATCTGAAAAGATCGATTTAGAGCATGAGGGTTTAATCCTGTGAGCTCAAGAATGTGGAGTAGCAAACAATTAAAAATTAAAAAAAATAAAAGACAAGTTCTGACATAATCTTAGCACAGAATAATGGACACTTTAAAATGCCATTAAAAGTGTATTCACCCTTTTAATTGTAACCACTGATGTCCTAACAAAAACAGATTTACATATACTGTGTTGAACCCATTGTAAGATCAAGTGCCTGACAAAACTCTATAGTCTGGGATGCTCCCCCCGCACTGAGGCAAGAGGTTAAAGAGAAAAACCTTACCTTTTCACCACATCCAGCATGTTTCTCTGGACATCGGCTTTACAAAGTGACATCCCTGACTTTGTGCATATGCCTGTCCACCAACTAACTTTGAATGTGCACTGGGAGACCTGCTTGGATCCTGAACCAGCTGGGAAACGCACCGAAGCTAGGACCAGGTGATATTTTTAAAGCCCCCATCCTGTCTCAGTGGGGAGGGGCAGAAGGAGGACACTAAAATCACCATTTTGGTGAGTTAAGATTCCCTTGAGTATTTTTAACATTTGAATTAATGTATTACTTTTTTACTATTTATATTGCAGATTCATCAGTGGGAACAGAACTTGGAAAGGTTTAACATGGAGCTCTTTCGTATGCGTTGCTACCTAGCAAGTCTTCAAGGAGGGGAGTTGCCAAATCCCAAAAGCCTTCTAGCTGCAGCAGGACGGCCATCAAAGCTAGCACTGGGCAGGCTTGGTATTTTTTCTGTCTCTTCTTTTCATGCATTAGTAAGTAAAGCCTACAAGTCTACTGTCAGTAAAATTATTGTTAATTAAGGAGGAACAAGACCAAAGAAATTGAGGTGGGGCATCGTAAATCAGGCTGTATCCCCCAGGATCATACATAAACTACATTTTTTCCTGTTCCCACATCACATGCACAGGCCATCCAGCCAATCAATGGTGCTCATTCAATTTAGCAAGGTAATCTAATTGGAGAGAGCACAGCTGGCCAGCCACTAGCTGTGGGCGTGCCTGCACCGGCAATTGTGAACTGGCATGGGCTACAAGCCCAGCTAGTGGTTTGCTGGGATTGTGCCTGCAGTGCGGGCTCATGGAAAAGGTGAGTGGGTCGGACGATCCAGGGGGTTTCACACAGTGAGGCATTCCAGTTCAGGATGCTCCATAAAGGGGTAGAACAACCCCCAACATTTTTACAGGCCTTGCTCTTCTACAATATCCTCTACAATTCATAAAATCACTGGCGTTATGTTTGATAAAACTAAGTAAACATATTGCCACAACATGCTGTTATCTCTGAATACATTTATTCTTAGTATACAGTACGTCCTGCTCCGGATATAATACTTACACTTGGGTTATCCTCCGCCAGATAGCGCTGTACTGCAGAGACATGGAAAAACAGGCTCCTCCCGGCCCTTCAAATACCCAGGGACCTCCCACGAATCCCCAGATTTCTCTGCAGTGCTGACTGAGAAGACATGATGTGTCACTCTCTCGCAGGTGAGCGGGGCTATTACAGCCTGCGGCCCTGTTGGACTACTCCCACCCGTCCTCCCTGTGATGTGCCTCCCAGCCTGGGCTGCGCTGGTTTGGTGAAGGTAGGCAGCACCATGCGTGCTTATGGAGCCATGCTCCACCGCAGTCCCCCACCAAAGGGTAGGCGGTTTAGGCTAATAGTGAGCCTCTTGTGGATGCCCCTCCCGCGCTATTGCCCCATACCCCGTGTAGTGGCGGACCCTGTTCAAAGGGTCGCCATTCTCCCTCGTTCCCCCCGTAGTTCGAGGGGAAAGAAAGGGGTGTGTGGTGTGTGGTGTATTCAGTACACGTTATGGCCTTAGTATTGTCCTTGACTTATACACCTGGTGTCAGAGCCGCGCTGTTGTTCTTCAGTTGTCTGCCCTTACTGACGGACGCGTGAACAGGCGGCGGCGGCGGCGTCTCAGACGCTGCAACGTCTTTATTGGTATTGTTGTCGGGCGCATTGGGAAGTAATCCCCGTTTTTTTGGCTTCTATAGTGTGTCATTCACTCTACTGTCTGCGCTGACTACTGTTTTCAGAGCTTCGCGCTCTTCGGGGGGGCGGAGACCTGGCTTGGCGCGCTCCGCGTCACAGCCCGCTCTGGCCCGCCCTTCGAGGTCCGCTTGGCGCCATTTCGATGCTCATCGCGCGTGCGTGGTAACGGTCCTCCTCCTCCCTCGATCTGTAATCTGTCTCCCTCGATCACGGGCGATTTTTCATTTGTCTTACCTACTGCGCATGGCTCTGACATCCCTATTCCCATTATGTCTTTCAGACGGTCGAGTCCAGTGGCTTCTCCCGGCCCGGTGTATTTCCCAGTTGGACCTAGTATAATTACTCCCACTTCCCTGCGGGTCTTTGGGGCATCCAGGGTAGCTTATAGTGTCACTCCCTACTGGCCTATTGTGCCCATTAATCACCATATGGAGGCATCCCAGGATATTGTTAACGGGGTTCCCTCAGGACAAGTCCGGCTGTGTGTAGCTTGTGGGGTCTCATCTATCAACGGTGACAATGCTCGGGTCTGCGTCCCTTGTGCACAGCAGGTGTTACTGGTACTTCCCGCCCCTTCTGGGGCTGAGTCTGCACCTCGCCTCACTTCACCTACCCCACCAAGCCTGAGTCTAACCCCAATACAAGCGGGGATTCTCATCCTGATGTGGCTACTAGACTGGCCAGTGTTGAAAAATTGCTTGCTAGTACTGTAGCGCGCAAGGCTACCACAAAAAAGCGGCACATTGTCCCTGACTCTGCTCCATTCCCTACGGAGTCTGATGAGTTTACTCATCTATATGACCATACCCTTTCCGACGAAGGGGAGCTGATCTCTGACTCAGAGTCCTCTGATGAGAAGTCTAGGGTTCATGACGATTCTGGTTCTGATCACTGGACCCCGGATGATACTGATAAGTTATTGCTTCAGATTTTTGAGGTTTTGTCCATCTCTCCCCCTGTTGCGGCTCCCAGGCAAAGGGGTGAGCTATTCCATACTGCTAAGGCTCGATTGGAATTTCCTGAGCAGACCCATTTCAATAACCTCGTGCCTAAGGAGTGGGAACATCCCAGTAGACTTCCCCGGATCCCTAAGAGTCAGGACAGGAAGTATCCATTTCCTGCTGACATGGTCAAGTGCTGGTCATCGCCCCCGAGGTCGATGCTCCTATTCTAGGGCTGTCTAACACCTCTATTATGCACTCTCCCGACACTCTGATCAATTGGTGTGCCATGCCTTTGCGTTTGGAGGGGTGGCACTGCGCCCGGTCTGCCGTGGCGCTCAGGGCCATGGTCAGGAATGCACTTGACGCCCCAGACGAGTTGCCTGCTGATACTATTAATGCACTGTCTAACTGTGATGTATTTGTGAACTTTATCCTGTCTGCATCGGACTATGCTATTAGGCTGTGTGCCCGATCTTCCGCCTTGACGGTGGCTATACGCCGTGCGGTATGGCCGAGACAGTGGGCGGCCGACAATGCTGCTAAGAAAGCCCTTACTGGGCTCCCTTTCAAGGGACTACGCCTGTTTGGGGATCGCCTAGACCTCTTTGCTAAAGGAGGTAAGTCACCACAGCGCAGGCGGCAGCCTCGCCCCTTTTGCAACCAGGGCCCCCTTTCAGCCCCCTACAGAGGTGCTAAGCAGGGTAAAGGGGTGTCCTTCGCGGGGGCTCGCACAGACTCCTGGCATAGGAGCAGGGGGCGACGCCCTGGCTCCTCCTGGCGGACCAAATCCAAACCCCCTCCCAAGACCCCTCAGGCATGATGGGGCGCCCTCGCCCGCCAGGGTGGGGGGGGGGGGGGACTACAGCACTTTGCGCACGTCTGGAGGCGTCAAATCTCAGACTGGTGGATTCAGGAGGTAGTTACCTCTGGCTACAACATAGATTTTGCTGTGCCGCCCCCCTCAAGATTCGTCAGGTCCCTGATACCCCAGGACCCGGTGTCAGCTCAGGTCCTGATGCATGCAGTACAAGGACTTCTGGAGCTGGGAGTTATTTGCAAAGTTCCCTTGAGAGAATTGGGAGAAGGTTTCTACTCCAACCTTTTCACAGTACCCAAAAGAGACGGGTCAGTCGGGCCCATTCTGGATTTAAAGATCCTCAACAAATTTGTCAAGAGCAAGCGCTTTCGCATGGAAACCCTGCGCTCGGCCGTTGGCTCTCTACGACCAGGGGATTTTATGACGTCTGTGGACATCAAAGATGCTTACCTTCACATCTCTGTGTTCCCCGGGCATCAAAGGTTTCTCAGGTTCGAGTTGAAAGATCAACACTACCAATTTGTGGCTCTTCCCTTTGGCCTCACTTCAGCTCCCAGAGTGTTCTCCAAGGTATTGGCGGGTGTGATGTCCTTGCTAAGGTCAGGGGGCATTCGAGTGCTGCCCTACCTGGACGACATTCTCATCACCTCATGACCTCTACAGCAGGCGGAGCTGGACACTCAGCTGGTGGTGTCCACCTTGGAGTCCTTCGGCTGGGTGATCAATCATCCCAAGTCCTCCTTGTCCCCTTCACCGGTGACCCCATTCCTGGGGATGATTCTGGATACGGTTCAGTCACGAATATTCCTTCCTCAACAGAAGGTGGAAGATCTGATTACGCAGGTGCAGTCCCTGCTCTCGTGCCCCCAGCTCTCCCTCAGACAGGGAATGCGGCTGGTGGGCCTGATGGTGGCGAGCTTCGAGGCAGTGCCCTTTGCTCAGTTCCATTCGAGGCCTCTGCAGCTTCACCTCCTATCGGTATGGGACAAGGACCTCGCGTCCTTGGACGGGGTTTGTGTGCTTCCCCCATTGGTCAGAAGGTCCCTCTCGTGGTGGCTGGACCACAAGAACTTGCTAAAGGGCAGGTCCTTTCTAGCCCCCTCCTGGGAGACGGTCACCACGGATGCCAGTCTGTCAGGTTGGGGGGGATTCTGGAAATCCCTGAGGTTCCAGAGGAGGTGGGGCCCTCAGGAGGCCCATTTACCCATCAACATTCTGGAACTACGGGCGGTCAGGTTGGTTTTGGAACAGTTGACCGATCACCTGCAGGGTCTGTCTGTTCAGGTGTGCTCAGACAACAGGACAGCGGTTGCCTACATCAACCATCAGGGAGGGACCCGGAGCAAGGGTGCCCTCCAGGAAGTGTCGCGGATTCTGACATGGGCGGAGGCCAATGTTCAATGCATCTCGGCTGTTTATATCCCGGGGGTAGAGAATCTTCTAGCAGACTCTCTGAGCAGGGGGACTTCCTGTCAGGGTGAGTGGTCCCTCTGCAACAGGGTATTTTAGTCCCTGTGCTACCGGTGGGGCCTGCCGGATGTGGATCTGTTTGCATCCCGTCACAATTACAAGTTCCCGGCCTTTGTCTCCCTGTCACAGGATCCTCTGGCCTTGGCTATGGATGCTCTGTCACTGTCTTGGAAGAAATTCCGGCTTCTGTATGCCTTCCCCCCGTTTCCCCTGCTGGGCAGGGTTCTGCGCAAGATTGCCCTGGAAAGGGTGCCAGTGATTCTGGTGGCCCCGAGGTGGCCAAGAAGAGTGTGGTTTGCAGACATGGTACAAATGGCAGTAGACCAATACGTCCTGCCGGAGGAGCCAGATCTACTCACTCAGGGCTCCCTACGCCATCCCAGTTTACAAACTCTGGCTTTGACGGCTTGGCTGCTGAAACCTCCATATTGATGGAGAAAGGCTTGTCTGCCTCAGTGGTGGATACCATGGTACAGGCTAGGAAGAAAACTTCTTCTGCCATCTATTATAGGGTATGGAGTTCCTACATTGACTGGTGTGAATCTAGGTCTCTCCCCTGCAGGGAAATCTTAATCCCTAGAATTCTGGAGTTTTTACAACATGGATTGGAGTTGGGTTTAAAACTCAGTACTCTGAAGAGTCAGGTTTCTGCCCTGTCTGTCTTCTTTCAGAGGTCTTTTGCACAGCATTCCTTGGTTAAGACCTTCTTTCAGGGGGTCACTCACGTGCGTGGGACTTGAACCTGGTTTTGTCTGCCTTACAGGGTGCTCCCTTTGAGCCTATTCAGGATGCTGCTCTGGCTGTACTTACCCTCAAAGTTGTTTTTCTGGTGGCTATTACTTCGGTCAGGCGCGTGTCTGAGCCGGCGGCTCTGTCTATTCAGCCCCCATACTACGAGAGACACCAGGACAAGGCGGTGTTCCGCTTTAAACCAGATTTTCTGCCAAAGGTGGTGTCTGCCTTTCATTTGAATCAGGATATTGTCCTTCCTTCATTGTGTCCTAATCCTAGCAATGCTAAGGAAAGGGTTTTGCATTGATTGGATGTGGTAAGGTGTCTGAAGTACTACCTGGTAGTCACTGCGGCCTTCAGGAAGACTGATGCTCTTTTTGTGGTCCCTTCTGGTCCTAGGAAGGGCTTGGCGCCTGCCAAGTCTACTATTAGCAAATGGATTCGTCTGGCTGTGATTCAGGCCTATTCTGCTAAGGGGAAGAATCCTCCCTTCCTCCTTACTGCTCATTCCACTCGTGCTATTGGTGCCTCTTGGGCCTTCCAGCACCAGGCTTCTGTTGAACAAGTTTGCAAAGCTGCTACTTGGTCTTCTGTTCATACCTTTTCCAAGTTTTACAAGGTTGATGTTAGGGCCTCAGCTGATGCTGTTTTTGGCCGCTAGGTTTTGCAAGCGGAAGTAGTTTAAACTGCCTGTTGTCACCTTTTGTTGGGGGATCCTACCCTACTTTATGGACACTGCTATTGGATGTCCCAAGTGTAAGTATTATATCTGGAGCAGGACGTACTGTATACTAAGAATAATACAATTCTGTGAAGTACTCACCTGTAGAATTGATATTATTTGTATACAGTACGTCCTGCTCCACCCCACCCTGTTGTTGCATTATTCTGGATCCCCTGTATGGTGATTGTTATCATTCTTATCATTACCAGTTGTTCTGGGTGGTTTAATTCTCCCGGCTTCCTGTTCACTGCTTTTCAATGCTGGGGATTCGTGGGAGGTCCCTGGGTATTTGAAGGGCCGGGAGGAGCCTGTTTTTCCATGTCTCTGCAGTACAGCGCCATCTGGCGGAGGATAACCCAAGTGTAAGTATTATATCTGGAGCAGGACATACTGTATACAAATAATAACAATTCTACAGGTGAGTACTTTACAGAATTGTATGTTTTGTTGCCAAGACACTAAAATTGTGCTTAGAAATATACTTTTGTTCACATCAAAATATCTATACAAATGCAATGCACATTGTATCGGCATAGTATAGTATATGTATCGGTGTACCACAAGATCAAGTTTACCTAGGAATATGTTCAAACCATTCACAAAGACCAGCACCTTCTTTTTGATTCTTAACACCATCTAGAACACAAATAGGGGGTCTTCAGAACTCTGTACCACAAAGCAGAAAAGAAAAACCTACTGTACCCCTCTCATCTGACATTTTTACAGGTGAGGTACTGTTCATAATTTTCCATTAGGTATGAAGAATTTGCCAAATCGTTCTACATAGCCCTTTCCATTTTACCCTTGTATCATTGGAAAAATTATGTACCTCACCTGTAAAAAGACTCCATCACAGGGGTAGATGATTTTTGGGGAAATATTAGAACAGAAATGTTTTTAAGAATTTTTTGGTGTGCTCATGTAAAAAATCAGGTTTAAACTTCAGTTCACACCCAAAAATGCACCCAAAGGTCATCTTGATTTACCAGATCTTTAGCATGACTTTGTATAAAGTGTAGTACAGTGAGCAGCAGATGGCGTAGAACAGAAGGTCAAACTCCTCTGGCCAAGTACCTACATCTGAAGGAGATATGGCACTCCTTTGATGACAGTCAAGTTCACATTTTAGATACTGAAGCGGACTGGTTTAAAAGAGGTGTGAAAAAAGCCAAGCTTTAATAGAGACAAGGGTCTGCAACACCAATCTGGGACTTACAATGCCGTGGTAAGTCCAAAAATACCTACTAACACATAAGGGTTGATTCATGACCTTGAGTATTTTTTTTACTTACGTTTTTTTTTTTTTTAGAGTAAAGACTTTCTTTTGATTTTTTTACCTAAGTACAATTCGGCACCATATTTAGCTGTGCAGTTTGTTTAAAAAGCTATTTTACCAGATTCCTGTACAAGCCCTTTAAATTGAGAAAGCCAGTTGGATAACTAGCAAAACTTCTTCAAGAAAAAAGCACAGCAAGCATAGTTGCCTTATTCTAAGTATGTCACACACCCCGCTTCAAAACTATTATTACACTTGGGTTTACCTACCTGTAGAGGGCGATGTTGCAGAGAAGTCAAAGAAAAAAGAGAGCTCCTCCCGGTCCATAAATACCTGGGACCTCCCACTATATAAAGTAAAAATTAAAAAAGACAGTGGGAGAATCCCCTAGAATATATGAGTGTAAATGTATGTAGGCACTGCCCTTCTAACCCAGATATAGCCAGGGCGCCCAGCTAACCTCTACACATGCAAAAAACCACATAAATTCCAACAACTGGTTAATTGCTGGGCTGGCCAATGAGCATACTGACTAAGTTAGCCTAGAAAAATCACTTTTAATAGTAGAAAATTGGCACAAAAAATGCATATGGCTTAACAAGACAAAGTAGCACACACTTATTAAAAACGCAATTGCGCAAAACACATATACAGATAAATGGGGGCCCCTGCCAGGCCGACCTGGACTCCACACTCTCACCAGCAAACACTCAGCTCACACCAAAAAATGCTGGCCAGCATATAGTACAGGGACAAAAAATCTATCCACAATGGGAGCAAGCAGCTTGGCATATCACAAAGTATAGACTCCAGGAAGCCAGGCCTACGATGCTGTTCACTCAGTACATATGGCGACTCTTTAGAACAGAGCACAATGCTAGTTAAATGCAGGCTCCAAACTTGGAGCACTTAAGAGACAATCTTGTGATACTGTCCAGCATGTACAAGTGATATATATGTTTTTGTGGCAGAGTAATATACTGATTTGGTGGGGACTCAGAGCATGGAGCACTTTAAAGGCAATCTTATTCTCACGGGTTCATGTTTGCCATATTGCTTGAAAGCGCCATAGTCCTATCACATAGAGTTCATGCCTGCATGGGGGCCAGGTATTATCTGCCAAACATCAATGCAGGGTGCTTGTGTCAAGCCACTCAAACACAGGTATACTTGCGCTCTCTGTAAGGGCCGGATACTCCACGGACCAATTCAGCTGTTCAAAGCACATCCCCGTCATACCTCCATCATAGGCATCTCAGACCGTCAATGTGTCATACGGCGTTGCCGCTCACCAATCGTAATCCTTCCTGCCAAAGATATATCCAAGCTGAAAGCTACTTGCAAACGCGGCCATGCTGTAAGCGAGCACGCATGGTGGGTGTGGTCAGGGGCCCCGACCGACAGCTGTTTCGCTCCTGCTCGGGAGCTTCGTCAGGGTGGGAGGGGCTGGCTCTGTTGAGTCGTCTTTATAGGCGGCTTTCCGTGAAAGAAGGACCAATCACTTCCGTGCGCGCGCAGCTGTGCGGTGTTCAAACAGAGACATTTACTTCTCGTAGCTCACATTCCAGATTGCCACACATAGCTCTGCATTGATTCCTTTTGGCTGCGCCTGCGTGGTCAGGTTGTATACACCGGCCACAGCTTGCGCATGCGCGGTAGATTTCGCCTCACTGCCCGCAGCTTACACACTATATTTAACTCTTTCAGTGTTAGCCAGCAGGCAGAGGTGTCCACAGATTCACTTATTAGTGTCCACGGTACGTCACCGCTTGCAACTCATACGCCAGCTTGATGTCCTCCCTCATTTATTGGAAGTATATAAAATTCTATTGGGTCATTGGTGTTCTCATTTACACAACATAACGCACCCAGCAGCCAGCATGGACAGCTTAAACTAGGAATGCATAGAGAGGGGAGCACAAAGCAGATGACAGCTCATCCTGTCCTGGGACCACATATCCATATGACACCATGCCCCAATCCTTCATCCCTTAGATGGATGGATGGCTAGGCTGCATGGGAAACCTGATATACATACCCCCTATATAAGCCACTAACACAGGTACAGAGCAAAGAGGTAAGTAATAAATAAGGTGCCCCCCCCCCCTTCTTCCCAATCACCAGAGCTGGCCAATAAAGTCACCAATAAGGCTTTTCCTCAACTAGCTAGTTGAGGAAAAGCCTTATTGGTGACTTTATTGGCCAGCTAAATAGGGCCATAGCTGGTATATATGTGTATAGATGCTTTGATTGATATTTCTGCTTTCTTTTTGTTTTTCCTTCTCCTTTTGATTAGTTAACCTCTTAACCATTAAACATTGAGTTTGTGCGCAACCTGGGTGCTCTTTCTGGTGATTGGGAAGAAGGGGGGGGGGGCACCTTATTTATTACTTACCTCTTTGCTCTGTACCTGTGTTAGTGGCTTATATAGGGGGTATGTATATCAGGTTTCCCATGCAGCCTAGCCATCCATCCATCTAAGGGATGAAGGATTGGGGCATGGTGTCATATGGATATGTGGTCCCAGGACAGGATGAGCTGTCATCTGCTTTGTGCTCCCCTCTCTATGCATTCCTAGTTTAAGCTGTCCATGTTGGCTGCTGGGTGCGTGATGTTGTGTAAATGAGAACACCAATGACCCAATAGAATTTTATATACTTCCAATAAATGAGGGAGGACATCAAGCTGGCGTATGAGTTGCAAGCGGTGACGTACCGTGGACACTAATAAGTGAATCTGTGGACACCTCTGCCTGCTGGCTAACACTGAAAGAGTTAAATATAGTGTGTAAGCTGCGGGCAGTGAGGCGAAATCTACCGCGCATGCGCAAGCTGCGGCCGGTGTATACAATCTGACCACGCAGGCGCAGCCAAAAGGAATCAATGCAGAGCTATGTGTGGCAATCTGGAATGTGAGCTACGAGAAGTAAATGTCTCTGTTTGAACACCGCGCAGCTGCGCGCGCAGGGAAGTGATTGGTCCTTCTTTCACGGAAAGCCGCCTATAAAGACCACTCAACAGAGCCAGCCCCTCCCACCCTGACGAAGCTCCCGAGCAGGAGCGAAACAGCTGTCGGTCGGGGCCCCTGACCACACCCACCATGCGTGCTCGCTTACAGCATGGCCGCGTTTGCAAGTAGCTTTCAGCTTGGATATATCTTTGGCAGGAAGGATTACGATTGGTGAGCGGCAACGCCGTATGACACATTGACGGTCTGAGATGCCTATGATGGAGGTATGACGGGGATGTGCTTTGAACAGCTGAATTGGTCCGTGGAGTATCCGGCCCTTACAGAGAGCGCAAGTATACCTGTGTTTGAGTGGCTTGACACAAGCACCCTGCATTGATGTTTGGCAGATAATACCTGGCCCCCATGCAGGCATGAACTCTATGTGATAGGACTATGGCGCTTTCAAGCAATATGGCAAACATGAACCCGTGAGAATAAGATTGCCTTTAAAGTGCTCCATGCTCTGAGTCCCCACCAAATCAGTATATTACTCTGCCACAAAAACATATATATCACTTGTACATGCTGGACAGTATCACAAGATTGTCTCTTAAGTGCTCCAAGTTTGGAGCCTGCATTTAACTAGCATTGTGCTCTGTTCTAAAGAGTCGCCATATGTACTGAGTGAACAGCATCGTAGGCCTGGCTTCCTGGAGTCTATACTTTGTGATATGCCAAGCTGCTTGCTCCCATTGTGGATAGATTTTTTGTCCCTGTACTATATGCTGGCCAGCATTTTTTGGTGTGAGCTGAGTGTTTGCTGGTGAGAGTGTGGAGTCCAGGTCGGCCTGGCAGGGGCCCCCATTTATCTGTATATGTGTTTTGCGCAATTGCGTTTTTAATAAGTGTGTGCTACTTTGTCTTGTTAAGCCATATGCATTTTTTGTGCCAATTTTCTACTATTAAAAGTGATTTTTCTAGGCTCACTTAGTCAGTATGCTCATTGGCCAGCCCAGCAATTAACCAGTTGTTGGAATTTATGTGTTTTTTTACCTCCCACTATATCCCAGTGTTCCTTCTCTGCAGATCGGCGACAAGTCAGAAGAATTAAGTCTCCTGCTTGCAGGTAGCCAGGGTAACTCCCAGCCCCCCTCTCGGTTCTATTGCTGCCCGGCACTCTATTAATTTCCCTTATTCTAAGTATACAGTACATCCTGCTCCAGATATAATACTTACAATTGGGTTATCCTCCGCCAGCGGGTGCTATGCACTGCAGACATGCAAAAAACAGCCTCCTCCTTCATATACCCAGGGACCTCCCACAAATCCCCAGATTTCTCTGCAGTGCTGACTGCGAAGACATGAGGTATCACTCTCTCGCAGGTGAGCGGGGCTATTACAGCCTGCGGCCCTGTTGGACTATTCCCACCCGTCCTCCTTGTGATGTGCCTCCCAGCCTGGGCTGCGCTGGTCGGGTGAAGGTAGGCAGCACCATGCCTGCTTAACGGAGCCATGCTCCACCGCAGTCCCCCACCATAGGGTAGGCGGTTTAGGCTGATGGTGAGCCTCATAGTGGATGTCCCTCCCGCATTCTTGTCCCATGCCCCGTGTAGAGGTGGACCCTGTGTAAAGGGTCGCCGTCCTCCCTCGTTTCCCCCCGTGTTCGGGGGGAAAAGAAGGGGTGTGTGTGTGTGTGTGTGTGTTTGTGTGTCCGTTGGCGGTCTCAGTGTACAGTATTGTCACGCTTATGGCCGTGCTTTTGCCCCTGGCCGGCAACTGGGTGTCAGAGCCGCGCTGCCTTTCTAGTTTGGCCCTCTCAATTTAACTTGCAATAGTGTACTGCACGTCCTGCGTTGTTATACTACATCTTGGGCAGGAAACTAATTTTGTGCAAGCCTACGGGCGTTAGAATGGTGGCGGTGTATTGAGACTTCACGAGTATCCACTAGCAGATGCCCTTACTGGCACACTCTGTGATTAGCTTGCCGAGCCTTTAAACGGCTGCTTCAGAGCTTCGTGCTCTTTGGGGGAGGTGGGGACCCGGCGTGGCGCGCTCCGCGTCATGCCTAGTTTAAACCCGCCCTCCGAGGTTCGGTCGGCGCCATTTTGTTTATCCCCGCGTGCGCGCGTGTTGGCGGTCCCTCTCCTCCCCAGGTCGGTGAGTGCCCTCGTGGGCGTTTTCATTATTAGTACTCTTTCTGTGGCGCATGGCCCTGACACCCCTTATTCCCCTTCTGTCTTTCAGACCTTGAAGATTCCGGTGGCTTCTCCCGGCCTAACATATATTGTAGCGGGCTTACAAATTCTCCCACATTCCTAGCAGGTCTTTGGGACATCCAGGGTTGCCTATTGCGTAAATCCCTACTGGTATATTACATTAACAATCACCATATGGAGGCATCTCAGAATTCCCTCCGGGACAAGACCGGCTGTGTACAGCGTGTGGACTGCCCCATGCTGATGCGGACAGAGCACAGGTCTGCGGACCATGTGCTGAACAAGTACTGGCCCTGCAATCAGGGTTGCCAGTGGCTGCGCCTCATTTCAATACACCTCTCTCCCTGTGCTTAAATCTCACTCCTGATGAGTCGCATTTGAGCGGGAATGAACAGCAAGTCGTGCCGCACAGACTGCCTACGGCCGAGCAGGTGATTTCGAGGTTGGCAGAGCGCTTGGGCCCTGGTAAGAAGCGGTCCCTGACGCCTCCGGTTTCGCCCATTCCTTCTGAATCTGAAGAGTTCACTACTGAGCAGGGTTTTGCTCTTTATGATGAAGGTCGGCTATTCTCTGACTCGGGCTCATCGGACGAGGGGCTGAGGAGTCAGGATGATTCGGGCCCCGGTTCTTGGGGCCTGTGTGACACAGACAAGACCTCGAAGATCTTTATCAATAATTCGTCTATCTCTCTCCCTGGTGAGACTTCCAGGCCCAGATAGGAGAGTTTCCATACAGCGCCGCCGCGTTTGGAATTTCTGGAACAGGATCACTTCCAGGCTCTTGTACTCAAAGAATGGCAATGCCCTAGTAAACGTCCAGGGGACTGGGATTGGAAATACCCCTTTCCCCCTGATGTGGTTAACTGCTGGTCATCACCTCCCGTGGTGGATGCACCGATCATTGGGGTTCTTAACCCCCCCCCCTTTATTGCAGCCCCTTCTTATCGTACCCTTCGGGATGCTGAGGACCAGCACATTGATAGGCTGGCTTCCCACGCCTTTTCTTGTGCAGGGATGACTCTGCGCCCGGTCTGTGCCGCGGCCATCGTGGCAGTGGCCGCCAGGACCCTAATCAGAAAGCTGATTGATCATCAACCTGAGGATCTCCCCTGGGAGGTGTTTAATGCACTCTCCAGTTGTGATGTATTTGTAAGATTTATCCTTTTGGTGCTGGATGACACCATCAGCATGTGCGCTAGAACTTCCGCCCTTGCTGTAGCTATACGCCGACTGGTCTGGCGACAGTGGGGTGTTGACGATGCTACGAAAAAGATTCTTACTGGGCTTCCCTTTAGAGGGCGACGCCTATTCGGGGCCCGTCTGGACCTGTTTGGAAAAAAGGGCAAAACGCCCCTTTACAGAAGGTGGTCTCGGCCTTCTCGAGGCAGGGGCACCCCTCCTCCCCCCTATGTTAGCGTCAAATCCGAACCAGTGGTATCCTTCCAGCTTTTTGGTATAGATCCCTGCCCCAGGAGTGGCAGACAACGCCCTGGTCCCTCCGGCAGGACTAAGTCCAAGCCTGTTACCAAAACCCCCCAAGCATGATGGGGCTGGGAGGGGATAGCCGCAGCTCCTTGCCTCTATCAGGAGGCGGCATGCCTCGTTCTGATGGAGTCAGGTGGAAGTTTCCTCTGGATGCAGGATAGTGTCTGCTGGGCGGCCCCTTCCCGCGATATTCAGGATGCTTCTGGTTCCCTGCTTCTCTTCTTGTGTTGGCGCAGGCCACGCGCGATCTGCGAGGTCTGGGGTCACCTGCCGGTTGCCCTTAGCAGCCAGAGGCAGGGGCCTCTACGCTAACCTTTCCAATTTCCTCCAAACGGATGAGACACTCTGTCCATTAGGGCCTTCCATAGGTGAGGCAATTTACATTCACAGCCGGCTTTACTGCATGGTTTCTCTGAGTTGGGCCGCCAGTGCCCTGTGTCCAGAGACCTCTTGCCGTCGGTAGGGACCTAGGACGCTTATTTCCTTGCCATTGTGCCTTCCGGGCACCAAGGGCCTTGCAGGTTAGTGTTGGTGCTCCAACACTGCTGATTGTGGCCTTATTATCTGGCCTTGGTTCTGCTCCCCGAGTGATCGCCTAGGCGATGACGGGGGTGATTTCTCTACTGAGACCAAGGAGGCGTCCGCACGAGGAACTGCTTTGCCGTCCCTCCTTGCTTCCCAATCCTTGCGTTGGGCCGGGCTTGTTACTCCGTTGACGGTGTCCTTTGGGAGTCTTTGGATGGGTGTTCAACCACCTCAATTCCTCCTTTTTCCCTTAGTGGTATCTCCCTTCCTAGGGATGAACTTGGATTCGGTTCATACGGGAACCTGCTTCTTTGACTATAAATGGACAACCTGTTTGCAGGGGCTCGGTCCGTCTTGCTGTTCCCGTCTCTTCCCCAGGCTGGATTGCAGCTTGGGGGCCTGTTGGTGGCTGTTCAAAGGTTGTTCCCTATGTTCAGAGCCCCTGGGCTCCCCTGCTACTCATATTGTAAATGCTGGACTGAGGTTCCAGCTTCCCTGGAGCTGGGTCTGTTTACCCTTCCACCTTGGTACGGTGGTTACCCTTGAGACTGAGGTACTAGGGGTACCAATCAGGGGGCGCCCCCTTCCTTGCATCTTCCTGCGGTTGGATTCCAAATCTATCAGGTCAATGGAGGGGGGACTTTTTTCTCCTAAATTCCCCTGTGGTTCCGGGGGACGTGGAGCCTTTAGGGGTCCTTCCACCTGTCTTTTTTGGAAGAGGTAGGCCTTCAGGTTGGCTCTGCATCGCTGGACTTCTCCCTTAAGGGATTGGTCCATTTGGGGGCCCCTTGATCTGTCTGACGACAGTGGCCTGTATTAATTACCTGCGTGGACTTGGAAGCAGGATGATCCTCCGGGAAGGTATCTGATCCTGATCTGGATGAAGGGCAGAGTTCCCTGCATATCTGCGATGATCGCTCTGGTGGATGTCCTTCTGCGACAGGATGTGCTACTTCTTGGGTCTCCATCTGATCCGTCTAGTGTGGATCTTTCTGGGCCCGCCACCTTCATGGGTCCTGGGCCCTTGTTTCCCTGTCTCAGATTGTTCGGTCCTCGGTCATGAGGCTTCGTGGCTTTATGCTGGACATTCTGTTTCTATAGGTTTTTATCCTCATTCACCCTGCTGGAAACAGGGTTCTGTGCAAGTTTGCTGCTGGAAGGGTGAACCAATGAGACTGACGGCCCTTGGGTGGCCTAGTGGAGTGTGGTTGCAGATGTGGTTATGTGGACAGCGGACCTGTACGTCCTGTCAGGAGTGCTGGCCTGCTCACTCAGGCCCCCCTTTTTTCTATATTATCCCTATCTACAGACTCTGGTCTGGATGGTCTGATGGTTGGTTTATCCACCTTGATGGAAGTGGGTGCACCTTCATGGGTGTCTGTGACTTCTGGAAGCCTAGGATTGGCTTCTTCTGCCTCTTTTTCCATCTATTGTGGGATATTCTTACCCATATTGATTGGGTTGAGTTTTTGGTCTCTCCCCTGTGGGCGAGCTCTATTCCCAGGGTTATATAGTTATTACAGCATGGGTTGGAGTTGGCTCTCCTACTTGGTGCCCTGGTGGTTCAGGCTCTGTTCCTGTCCGTTTTCTGCAAAGTCTTACTCAGTTCCTTGCCTGGGTTGACTTTCTTTCAGGGATTGCTCAGTGACATTCCCCATGTGGTTCTAGGGTCCCTGTTGGGATTGATTCTATCCGGTTTGCCTTGCGGGGTGTTTCCCTTTGGCTCTATTCCGGATGCTGTCTGACTGTTCTTATCCATAAGGTTGCCCTTCTGGGGCTGTTGCCTCAGTCGGCAGAGCTGGCGGATCTGTTTAGCTAGCCCTCGTTTTCTTTACTGTATCTTCACCGAGTTGAGGTGGTGTTCCGCCTTACGCCGGTTCTTCTGCCTAAGGTGGTGTCTTAGGATCAGGTATTAAGACATGAGCCTTCTTCTGGGATTTATCCCTTGTAATGCTGAGGCACGGGGACCTATTTTTCCTCAATAGGTGCGGGAATTTTTTCCTGGCTTGCCTCCTGTCCCTGAGGGGACTGATGTTCCTCGGGGTTGTGGGCACTCACATCTGATGTGCCTGCTCTCGTCTGCCTCTGGGGGTTAGGCGGCACCGCTCGTCCACGCTACAATTCATTTCAATAATACGCAGCTCTGAGGAAGGGATACCCGAAACACGTGTCAGCGTAAGGCTACAGCACTATGTTTACAGCCTGCATCTCAGCATAATACAGCGCAACCCTGCGTGGATGTCTTCATACAGCAGCTTCATCACCAGTGTCTCTCTGCATAAACTGCCAGGTATCAAAAAGCTATCTTTGAACTTTTGAAAGATTCACTGCTATTATCAAAGGACATACTGCCTCAGCTTATCAATTACTTGCGGAACTCTCTGAATACTAGTCCATCTTGTTGAATTGTCATGATCAGCACAACCCTGCATAGCATTCAAACCGCTTTGGAACCGACTTTTGTACATATTGTATATATTATGACCCTGGTGTGTTAATCTGTGTCCCTTATAATCAATGCATGTTAATACCTTCATGTGGACCCAAACTTGTATATAATAGATAGATTATACTTAAATAAATTCTTTTGGTACTTTTTCATCACTATTATAGTAGTAGGTGTGCTTCTATTTGTAGTCTATTAAGGTTAGGCAGCCTTGGGCCTTGCCTTTACCTGTATAAGAGGTCCCTTCTGGTCCTGGGGAAGGCTTGGCTTCTTCCTGGGCTACTTGGTTTCTGCTCTTGTTGGGCCTTTACTCAAGCCTATTTCCTTAAAGGGGACGAGTTCTTCTCACTCTATTCTGATTACGCTGGTGCCTTGGTATCTTTGGGCCTTTCAGCACCAGGCCTTGTTGAACAGGTTTGCTTGATCGCTACTTGTTTTCTTGTTCATACCCTTTCAAGGGTTGTTTTGATGTTGAGGTTAGAGCCTTCGCTCGTGTCCCTCTTGGTAGCGAGGTATTGCAGGTGACAGTGCTTTCAACTGTCTGCTGTGGCCTTCTTTGTTGGGGATCCCACCCTGTTCTATGGACACTGCTATTGGATGTCCCAATTGTAAGTATTATATCTGGAGCAGGACGTACTGTATACTTAGAATAATACAATTCTGTGAAATACTCACCCGTAGAATTGGTATTATACGTATACAGTACGTCCTGCTCCACCCCACCCTGGTTTGCATTATTCTGGATCCCCTGTTTGGTGATTGTTGTTATTGTTATCATTACCACTTGTTTTGGTGGTGGTTTCTCCCGGCTTCTGGTTCATTGCTTTTCAATGCTGGGGATTTGTGGGAGGTCCCTGGGTATATGAAGGGCCGGGAGGAGCCTGTTTTTTGCATGTCTGCAGTGCACAGCGCCCTCTGGCGGAGGATAACCCAATTGTAAGTATTATATCTGGAGCAGGACGTACTGTATATGTATAATACCAATTCTACAGGTGAGTATTTCACAGAATTGTATTATTGAAGCCTCCCAGCCTAGGCTGCGGGGCCGGGCGAAGGTAGACGGCACCTTATGGTGCCTAGGAGCCTAGCTCCACCGCAAGGCCCCATACTAAGGGGTAGGCGGTTTATCCGGTCTGGTGATCCCGGTTGGGGATGCCCCATCCCTAATCTCACCCCTTGGGTTTTGGTGCTTCTCCCCTGCTTGGTCCACGATTACTTCCTTCGCTAGGGGGGAGGGGGGGCCTTCCCTCGCATGTGTGTGTTTGTGCTTCTACTTATGTGTGTGTGTTTTTTTCACGTTAGGCCGCTTCGTGCGGCGCTGCTTGTGGCATTTTGGGAGCTTCTCTCCCTCAGGTGTCTGCGGGAGGGGCGGGCCTCGGCGCGCGAGTCGGCGGCCCGCCCGCTCCTGCTGTTGGCGCCGCAGAGGAGGCCGCTCTATGGCCGGGCTTCTTACTCTTCTCGGGGGGGCAGGGCCGGGCGCGTCATGCGACCGACGGCCCGCCTCCCCTTGCTGCTTGCTCGCCGCGCTGGCCCGGCGTGGCTGGGATTTGCTTGAGTGGCGGGGCTGCGCCCTGCTTGTGTGCTGTTTGTGCGCCTCATGGAGGGGGCAGGGCTGGGCCGCTACGCGCGGTTTTGTGCTGGACCGCCCCCCTTCTCCTGCTGCTGCGGACCTCGTGCTCGGTGCCATCTTGTGAGTTTGTTTCATACCTTATTGGCGCTGCCCTTGTGGGTGCCCAGCTGTATCTGTATATGTTCTTATCATGCACATGTGCCTTGAGTTTGTAGGTCATCTGCTGCCATTTCTGTTGCATGTTTAGTAGATATATATATATATATATATATATATATATATATATATATATATGTCTATGTATATTGCATATCTGTGTGGGAAACATGATCCCGGAGTGATTGTTGTCTCTTGTTTTCCAGGTCCCCTGTGGCACGTTAAAGGGGTCCCCTGGTCTTTAGATACCTGGGTAATCTTAGGTTTCCCTGCCAATCCTCCCACGTGGGACATTAAAGGGGCATCCCGGGTCGCTTATTGCGTAATTCCCTGGGTCATTGCGACTACCACAATTTCACCATATGGAGGCTTCTGACGATACCGGAAAAGGCCCCTTGGGGCAATCCAGGCAATGTTTGGGGTGTGAGGCTCCCCTACCAGGGGATGATGTTATACTCTGCATTCCATGTGCACAGCGGAACATTGAACGACAGTCCGGTACACCGGCGTCCGGTTCCTCTCTGCCTGTACCATCACCTTCTCCTCCCCGCCTGTTTCGTACCCCTTGTGATGTTGTCATGGGTGGGGAGTCGCAATCTGAGGTGTGTGCCAGATTGGCCAACCTTGAGAAACTGTTTTCTACTGTGGTTGCCAAGAAGGCCCCGGCTAAGCGGAAGCATCTTTCCCCAGCCGCGCCGGCCTGTGCTGTTGACGAGTTTGATTCGTTAGACTGGTCCGATTGCTCCCCATTTGAGGAGGGTGAGCTCTTGGAGGAATCGGATGAGGCTGACGACCAGCAATTCTTTGGTGCAGCTGGTGAGCAGGCGTGGGGGGATGCCTTTGACACCCCTTCGGTCCTGGCTCAGATGTTTGAGGTTTTGGCTATTTCTCCTCCTGAGGTGACCCAAAAGGGTCCCCATCAAAAGCATTTTGACGATGTCATTCTTAAGGAATGGGAAAGGCCTACTCGGCTTCCAGGTGTTCCTCCGGGTTGGGATAAGAAATTATCTTTTTCCGGCGGACCTGGTCAAGCGCTGGTAATCCCCTCCCGAGGTTGATGCTCTGGTTTTGGGGTTATCTAGCACTGCGGTTTTGCATTCTCCTGATTGTACTACCATCAAGGATGGTGAGGATAGACGTCTTGACCAGTTGGCTTGCCACGGTTTTGCCAGTGTTGGGTCGGCCTTGCGGCCTATTTGTGCGTCGGCACTGTTGTTGTTTGCTTCCAGGTTGCTTGTTAAGGATCTGTTGACTTCTTCCGGCCTTGACCCGTCTAGTGGTGAGTTCATTGCTCTCAAACGTTGAGTTGTTTCTGTCTTTTGTGCTTGCCGCTCAGGATGACGCCATGGTGATGTGTAGTAGGACTACGGCCTTGTTGGTGGCTATCCGGCGGTCGGTTTGGTTGCGCCAGTGGGCGGCTGATTTTGCTTCTAAAAGGTCTCTTACGGCTCTCCCCTTTGTGGGTCTGCGCCTGTTTGGAGACAAACTGGATTCGGTTACCAAGGGAGGTAAGTTACCTCAGCGCAAGAAACAGCGTTGTTCCTTTCGGGGGACGACCTCCTTTAGCCCTTCCTTTCGGGGAGCCAGAGAGGGCAGGGGTTCGGCTTTCTCCGCCATCAGAGGTGTCGCCTGGAACAGGGGCAGGGGTCGTGCCCGTCCTGGACACTCTTGGGGCTCCAAGCCCAAACCCGTTGCCAAGCCCGCTCAGCAATGAGGGGGCGCCCTCACCCTTGCGGGTGGGGGGGGCGGCTGCGACTTTTCTCCCAGGTCTGGGACCGGGAGGTCTCGGACAGATGGATTTGGGAAGTGGTTACAAGCTGGAGTTTGAGTCCCGGCCTTCTCGCAGATTTTTCAGGTCTCGGGTCTCGTCGGACCCCCTGGCTGCGCAAGGGCTCCGGGCGGCTGTCGTTTGCCCAGTGTCTTCCGCGGAAAGGGGCCTGGGTTACTATTCAAATCTGTTCACAGTGCCCAAAAAGGACGGATCTGTTCGTCCCATCCTGGATCTGAAGCTCCTCAACAGGTTTATTCATCCTCGGAAGTTCCGCATGGAAACCCTGCGCTCAGCCATCAATTCTCTTCGTCAGGGGGACTTCATGACGTCCATAGACATCAAAGATTTCTCAGGTTCGTGGTGGAGGATCGGCATTTTCAATTTGTGGCTCTTCCGTTCGGCCTTACCTTGGCTCCAAGAGTTTTTACCATGGTGCTGGCAGGGGTGATGGCCCTCCTCAGGGCACAGGGAATTCGCATTGTGCCTTATCTGGACGACCTTCTCATTATGGTTTCGTCGCTCAGCCAATCGGAGACAGACACCAGGACGGTGGTAACCACTCTGGAGAGATTCGGCTGGGTGATCAACTATTCTCAGTGTGCCACACACCCCGCTTCCCCTTTAATTCTTACAATTGGGTTACTCACCGCCAGGTGACGCAGTTGCAGAGAGGAAGTCTTGTAACAAGCCCCCTTCCGGCCCATATATACCTGGTACCTCCCACTTAACACCAGTGTTTTTCTCTCTGCATGGCGGCAAGACAGAAGAAAGAAGTCTCCTGCTTGCAGGTAGCCGGGGTCTTGCCCCGGCACCCCCTTTGGGTATATTTCTGCCCAGTTTGATTGTTTGTTACCTACGTGGTTAATGGAAGCCTCCCAGCCCAGGCTGCTCACTTGGCAAATGGTAGATGGCACTATAGGTGCCTAGGAGCTTATCTCCTCCACTCGTCCTCACGCGTGGGGCAATGCGGCTATCCGGCATGGTGATCCGGATTTGGGATGCCCCTGTCTCGAGGTTCCCCTTGGCCCCTTTCTCTCCCGTTACGGTCCCTTCTCCCTTCACTATGGGGGGGGGGGGGGGGGGGGGTTTGGGGGATGTATATATGCATGTGGTGTTTTTTACTTGTGTATTAACCATTCACAGTTTCAGGTCAGCGCAGCGGGATGCGCGCACGCGTCCTGACCTGCTAACACTTTTTATTGTGTGTACATGTGTTTTCCCCCCCACTGATCGAGGGCGTCAGGGCGCCCTCTCTGTTGCGGCACCGCCATTGTGCAGGCCGCGCTGTTGGCAGTTTCAGGCACGGCCTGAACTGCCAGGGTTGTGTTAGGCTCCGCTCTCGGATGCGGCCGCCATTGGCGGGCCGCGCTGTTGGCAGTTTCAGGCGCACGGCCTGAAGCTGCCAGGGTTGTACTCCCCACCCCTCCCACTAACCGAGGGCGTCGGGGCGCCCTCTCGGTATGCGGCACCGCCATTTGGCCCGGGTGGGGCCCGGATGACGCGATGAGGGGGCGTGGCCTGAGCGGCTTGACTCGCAGCTCGGCCCCGCCGCACTTCCTCCTTCTAATCAGGAGTCAGGTGCGGGGGACTCAGCTGCAGGAAGTGGAATTCAGGCTCTGCTGCCTGCTGGCCTTTGTTCTTCAGCCTTGTGCAGGTAAGCGGCCTCACCTCGTGTGGGGCCGTTCTGTTTATACTTAGATTGTTTTCAACTTGTTTGAAGTTATATTGGCTGGCCTCTTAAAGCGCTTTGTGGTGTTTTTTTGCAATGTGTTGGTATATGCTGCTTTCTGTATGAATGTTGTACGGCATGCTGCCCCTTTTTTTCTGGGGATCTTACTGTTGTCTCTTTCCCCACAGATCCTGGGATCCCCTCACTGCAGTGGCTTCCTGGTTCTGTTATACCTGGCTAGTCTTATTACTCTAAATTGGGATATATATAAAAAAAAAAAAAAAAAGGGGATAATTATAATTTAAATCCTCCCTTCCCGGGACATTAATTTAAAGGGGCATCCCCGGTGGCTTTATGCCTAAAACCCACGGTTGTTGCGAATACCATAAAATCACCATATGGAAGCTTCCGATAATACCGGAAATGACTCTTCGGGACCATCTAGGCTGTGTGGGGGTTGTGGGACTCCGCTTCCAGGCGATGATGTTATATTATGCATTCCTTGTGCAAAGCAGAATATTGTGCGTCAGTCCGTCGCTCCGGCTTCTGGCTTCTCGCAACTTCCGTCATCTCCTCCCTATTCCGGACCCCGTGTGACATTGTCAAAAGTGGGGATTCGCAATCCGAGGTGTGTGCGCGATTGACCAACCTCGAGAAGATAGTTTCCGCCAAAGTAGGTCAGAAGGCTACAGCGAAGCGGAAACACCTTTCTCCGGCAGCTCCTGCTTCGGAGGATGAGAGGTGCGAAGCTGTGGATTGGTCCGATTATTCCCTGGACGAGGAGGGGGAACTCCTTGTGGAGTCGGATGAGCCTGCAGACCAGCTTGAGATCGATGCTGTTGGCGATCTGGCTGCGGGGGTATCCCTTGACACCCCCTCCATTTTGGCTCAGATGTTTGAAATTTTGAATTTAGATCCGCCTGAGGCAGTCGCCCTGCCAAAGGGTGAGTTGTTTGGTGTGCCTCAGCCGCGTTTGGTGTTTCCCAGGCAACAACATCCCACGCGACTGGCTGGAATCCCTTCTAGTTGGGATAAGCGCTATCCTTTTCCGGTGGAATTGGTGAAGCTTTGGTCAGTTCCCCCTGACGTCGATACCCCTGTGTTAGGGCTGTCTAGCACGGCTGTGGTACAGTCTTCTGAGACCACTGCCATTAAGGATGGTGAGGATCGTCGGATTGACCCGTATGCTCGCCATGGTTTTATCAGTGCCGGATAGACAATGCGGTCAGTGTGTGCTTCGGCGCTTCTTCTGTTGGCAGTTAGGTCCATTATTCGGGATCTATGCGCAGATCTTGATCCTGCTTGCGATGAGTTTAGTGCTCTTAAGCAGTGTGAGTCATTTATTTCCTTTGTCCTGACCGCTCAGAACGATGCTCTGGCGATGAGTAGCAGGACAGCGGCAATGCTGGTGGCTATTCATCGGTCAGTGTTGCTGCGCCAGTGGTCGGCGGACTTGGTCTCTAAAAAGGTGCTCACAGCACTTCCTTTTTTGGGTTTGCGACTGTTTGGTGATAAATTAGATTCAGTTGCAAAAGGTGGTAAATTGCCTCAACGCAAGAGGCCTCATCGCCCCTTTCGGGGTGCAAGTGCCTTTAGACCTTCCTTTCGGGGATTTAGAGCGGGTAGGGGGGCTTCCTTTCCCTCTACTAGAGGTGCAGGTTGGACCCGGGGGAGGGGTCGTGGCCGTCCCGCTCAGTCCTGGGGCGCCAAGCCCAAACCTGCTGGTAAGCCCGCTCAGCAATGAGGGGCTGCCCTCACCCGTGCGGGTGGGGGGGGCGATTGCGACACTTCTCCCAGGTTTGGGACCAGGAGGTTTCGGACAGATGGATCCAGGAGGTGGTGTCGTCCGGTTACAAACTGGAGTTCGAGTCTCGCCCTCCTTCACGGTTCTTTCGGTCAGGGGTGCCCATCGATCCTTTGGCCGCACAGGGGCTCCTGGCGTCGATAAGGAATCTTTTAGAAATGGCGGTCATCCGGCCGGTACCGCGCTTAGAGATGGGCCTCGGTTTCTACTCCAATCTTTTCGCAGTCCCCAAAAAGGACGGGTCGGTTCGTCCCGTCCTGGACCTGAACAGGTCTCAACAGGTTCATCCGTATTCGGAAGTTTCGCATGGAAACTTTGCGTACGGCCATCGGTTCTCTTCGGCAGGGGGACTTCATGACGTCCATAGACATCAAGGATGCTTATCTTCATGTTCCCATCTGCCAGGCTCATCAACGTTTTCTTCGATTCGTGATGAAATATCAGCATTTTCAATTCGTGGCACTTCCGTTTGGCCTTACCTCGGCCCCAAGAGTGTTCACCAAGGTGCTGGCAGGGGTGATGGCCATTTTCAGATCTCGGGGCATTCGTGTCGTACCTTATCTGGACGACCTTCTCATCATGGCTCCGTCCCTCAATCAATCAGAGACAGACACCAGGATGGTGGTCTCCACGCTGGAAAGCTTTGGTTGGGTGATCAACTTTCCCAAGTCCTCCCTCGCTCCGGCCAGGGTGGTGTCCTTTCTGGGGATGCAGTTAGACTCTTGTCAACACAGGGTGTTTCTCCCTCAGTCCAAAATTTATCTGATTCAGGAGTTGGCTCGGGTCCTACTTTCCAATCCTCGGCCGTCCATCCGTCTGGGGATGAGGCTGGTAGGGTTGATGGTTGCCTCGTTCGAGGCAGTTCCTTTTGCTCAATTTCACACGAGGACGCTTCAGCTCTATCTGTTGGCGTCCTGGGACCGGCGGCCTTGGTCGCTGGATCGGCCCTTCCAGTTGTCCTCCCGGGTTCCGGCAGTCCCTCCAATGGTGGTTGGTCTCGGCCAATCTCGTGAAGGGCAGGTCTTTCCTGACCCCTCTTTGGGAAATTGTCACCACGGACGCCAGTCTTTCGGGATGGGGGGGATTCTGGAAGGAGCTTCAGTTCCAGGGGCAGTGGGGATCTCAAGAGGCCCACTTACCCATCAATATTCTGGAACTGAGAGCCATCCGTCGGGTTCTTGCCCTTCTGACTCAACACGTTCTGGGCCTTCCGGTCCAGGTTCGTTCAGACAATCGAACAGCGGTTGCTTACATCAATCATCAAGGAGGGACTCGCAGTCTGGGTGCTCTCAGAGAGGTGTCCCTGATCCTGACCTGGGCGGAGGCCCATGTTCCTTGTCTCTCGGCGGTGTACATTCCAGGGGTGGAAAACCAGGAAGCGGACCGGTTGAGCAGGGGCTCTTCCCGTCTGGGAGAATGGGCTCTCCATCCTCAGGTTTTTCGCTCACTGTGTCTCCGGTGGGGGACGCCGGAGGTGGACCTGTTTGCCTCTCGTCACAATTGCAGGCTCCCGAACTTAGTGTCGCTCTCCCAGGATCCCTTGGCTCTGGCAGTGGACGCCATGTCCCTGAGCTGAGGGGGATCTGGGGTTTCTGTACCTGTTTCCTCCGATACCCATGCTGGGCAGTGTTGGAAGCTGGCTCTGGAAAGGGTGTCCGCCATTCTCGTGGCCCCAAGGTGGCCAAGGCGAGTGTGGTTCGCAGACATCGTTCGGCTGGCAGTGGACCAGTTCGTTCTGCCTTTTCGGCCCGATCTGCTCACTCAGGGTCGGTTGTGTTACCCCAATTTACTAACGCTGGGTTTGACGGCCTGGCTGCTGAAACCTCCATCTTGAAGGAGGAGGGTCTTTCTGACTCGGTCGTTAAGACTCTGATCAGTGCCTGGAAGAGGTCTTCTTCTACCATCTACTATAGGACTTGGAAAGCCTATATCGCTTGGTGTGAGATTAGATCTTTTCCTTGTAGGGTCTTTTCGGTCTCCAGGATTCTGGAGTTTTTACAGTCTGGCCTGGACTCTGGTCTTCAGCTAAGTACGTTGAAAGGGCACGTTTCTGCCTTATCTATCTTTTTTCAGAAGCGTTTTGCGCTTCATCCTTTAATTAAAACTTTTATTCCAGGGGGTTACGCATGTGTGGCCCCCCAGGAAACCATTACTCCCTGTTTGGGACTTGAATTTGGTTCTTTCTGCTCTTCAGGCTCCTCCTTTTGAGCCTTTGCAAGATATTGCTTTGTCTACCCTGACTCAGAAGATTGTCTTCTTGGTAGCTATCACTTCGGTCCGGCGTGTCTCGGAGTTGGTGGCCTTGTCTATTCAGGCACCCTTCTTTGAGAGGCATCAGGATAAAGAGGTCTTTCGATTCAAACCAGACTTTCTTCCTAAGGTTGTTTCTGCTTTTCATTTGAATCAGGATATTGTTCTTCCCTCCTTGTGTCCTAATCCTAAGAATGACAAAGAGAGGGTTTTGCATTGTTTGGATGTAGTACGCTGTGTTAAGTACTATTTGATTATTACGTCTCCTTTTCGTAAAACGGATGCCTTTTTTGTTGTGCCCTGTGGGCCTAAGAAGGGTTTGGCACCGGCCAAATCTTCCATTAGCAAATGGATACGTCAGGCCGTTATTGCGGCCTATTCTGCTAAGGGGAAAGTTCCTCCTTTTCGTATCACTGCTCATTCTACTTGCGCCGTTGGAGCGTCTTGGGCTTTTCAGCACCAAAGTTGATGTGCGGGCCTAAGCAGATGCTGTTTTTGGCCGCAAAGTTCTGCAGACTGCAGTCATTTAAGTTATGCTTCATTTTTGCCTTCAGATACCCATCCCTTGTTGACACTGCTTTTGGATGTCCCAATCGTAAGAATTAAAGGGGAAGCGGGGTGTGTGGCACACTGAGAATAATACCATTTTGTGAGTACTCACCTGAAAAATGGATATTGTCAGTGTGCCACACACCCCGCTTCACCCACCCTTTTCGGTATCCCGGATCCTTTATATGGTGAAGCTTTTCTTTATTTTGAGGTTACCTTTAGATTACTGGTACCTTGTCTTTCTGCTTTTTAAATCACTGGTGTTAAGTGGGAGGTACCAGGTATATATGGGCCGGAAGGGGGCTCGTTACAAGACTTCCTCTCTGCAACTGCGTCACCTGGCGGTGAGTAACCCAATTGTAAGAATTAAAGGGGAAGCGGGGTGTGTGGCACACTGACAATATCCATTTTTCAGGTGAGTACTCACAAAATGGTATTATCCTAAGTCCTCCCTCTTTCCGTCCAGGGTGGTGTCCTTTCTGGGAATGTCTCTGGATTCTTCCCAACACAGAGTGTTTCTTCCTCACTCCAAGGTTCTTTTGATTCAGGAATTGATTCAGCTTCTTTTGTCCAACCCTTGCCCGTCTATCAGGCAGGGAATGAGGCTGGTGGGATTGATGGTGGCCTCGTTCCAGGCGGTTCCTTTTGCTCAGTTTCACACAAGGACGCTTCAGCTTCATCTGTTGGCGGCTTGGGACCGGTGTCCAAGGTTGATGGATCTGTCTTTCCGGATGTCCTCCCGGGTTCGGCAGTCTCTTCAGTGGTGGCTGGTTCCGGGCCAATCTCTTGAGGGGCCGGTCTTTTCTGCCGCCTCTTTGGGAGACAGTCACCACGGATGCCAGTTTGTCGGGGTGGGGAGGCTTCTGGAAGGATCTTCAGTTTCAGGGGCTGTGGGGGCCTCAGGAGGCCCACTTGCCCATCAATGTTCTGGAGTTGAGAGCCATCAGGTTGGTTCTGTCTCGATTGACACAGCAGTTACAGGGCTTGCCGGTTCAAGTTCGGTCGGACAATCGGACGGCGGTTGCCTACATCAATCACCAGGGAGGGACTCGCAGCTGGAGTGCCCTCAGGGAGGTGTCTCTGATTCTGGCCTGGGCGGAGAGCCATGTCCCTTGCATCTCGGCGGTGTACATCCCGGGCGTGGAGAACACGGAGGCGGATTCTCTGAGCAGGTGTTCTTCTCGCCGGGGGGAATGGTCTCTCAATCCCAAGGTTTTTCGGTCTCTTTGCCTCCGGTGGGGGACACTGGAGGTGGACCTGTTTGCCTCTCGTCACAATCACAAACTTCCGGCCTTTGTGTCTCTCTCTCTCTCAGGATCCTCTGGCTCTGGCAGTGGATGCCATGTCCCTGAGCTGGAGGGACCTGGGGTTCCTTTCTCTGTTTCCTCTGATTCCCATGGTGGGCAGGATGTTGCGAAAGCTGGCTCTAGAAGGGGTTCCCGCCATTCTGGTGGCTCCAAGGTGGCCAAGGCGGGTGTGGTTCGCAGACATCGGCCGGCTGGCAGTGGATCAGTTCGTTCTGCCTCTTCGGCCGGACCTGCTCACTCAGGGTCAATTACTTTACCCCAATTTACCAACGTTGGCTTTGACGGCTTGGCTGCTGAAACCTCCATCTTGAAGGAGAAGGGTCTCTCTGATTCTGTGATCCGGAGTCTTGTTAGTGCTAGGAAGAGATCTTCTTCTACCATCTACTATAAGACTTGGAGGTCTTATATTGATTGGTGTGAGGTCAGGGCCTTGCCCTGCAGGGTGTTCTCTATTTCTAGGATTTTGGAATTCTTGCAACATGGGCTGGACTTGGGTCTCCAGCTGAGTACCTTGAAAGGGCAGGTCTCTGCTTTGTCTATCTTTTTTTCAAAGGTCTTTTGCGCTTGATCCCTTGGTTAAGACTTTCTTCCAGGGGGTTTCGCATGTGCGACCTCCTAGGAAACCTATGCTCCCAGTGTGGAATTTGAATTTGGTTCTTTCTGCTCTTCAGGGTCCTCCCTTTGAGCCTTTGCAGGATATTGCTCTTTCTACGGTAACTCAGAAAGTTGTCTTTTTGGTTGCCATCACCTCTGTTCGGCGTGTCTCGTAGTTGGCAGCCTTGTCAATTCAGGCTCCTTACTTTGAGAGGCATCAGGACAAGGTGGTTTTTCATTTCAAACCTGATTTTCTCAAATACATATTAATTCGTAATCCAGCACTTCCTTTCCAATTAACCAAACACTCTTTTCAAAATTAATTGACCAGGTGCTGCAACCTTGTAAGGGGTTTCCACACCTTAAACCCCAAGCAAACACTGTATATTACCCATAAAGGTGCGCACTCATTTTCCAATTTAGAAATAAAGTAACTACAATAATGTCAAAAAGAATATGATTCATTTATTTAACACCATATTGTAAAGACAAGACAATCCTTAGACTAACATATAGTTAAAAGCAAAGTCCATGCATCATAACAGTGCAATTTTAAGTATGCTTTAAGGTGCAGCTATAGTAACATCCTGAATTCATAGGCGCTATGCTTAAATGACAATATATAGCTAAAGTGCTTGTGTGCAGAGAAAGTAGCAATATCATATCATTTCAATTGCAAGATATAAAGATTGTAACAACAGTTAACTATATTGCACAAGCCCAGCAGCAATACATTGTATTACCATTCCTATCACACTCTACTAAATAAGCAGGCAAGTTGATACAATAGCACATGCATATTATGCAACGGACTAACAAACAAACAAACAATGTAGTTCATACTTATAGACAAAATCCATGGTATACAGACATAACCTGACGGCCGTTTCGGGCGGTCCTCGCCCTTTCTCAAAGGTATGCTTCCTAGCCCCATCTGCGCGCTCTTTATACTATTACCCAGCCTCGCTCCCAGGCGCCACGTGACTCAGAGTGACGCGGCTACACGGCCGCGCCTCTGTGACTCACTGCCCGCCTACGTCAGTCCCGGCGTGCGAGCCAACCAAGTGCGTGAGCAGGCTAAACAAAGCCAACCACACCATGGAGGCGCGCACGCGCACGGGGCCGGCGCCGGCGGGAATCATCGATAATATCAATTTATACACTTATTACAACCAAGAATGGTATAATGTATTCAAATATGACGATCTTGAGAGAAGCTTTCATCCACAATCAATTTCTGGGGAGCTGGCTGTTTAGTCTTGCGTACCTACATATCCAAATATACATTATATACATACAATTAATAAAAAACAAACAATCATGGATTCTAATTATATTCTCATTAAATCTTATTCTGAGACATCAAATCTCGCTTACAATATGATCCTGATATGAAACCTGATTTTCTCCCCAAGGTGGTTTCTTCCTTTCACCTTAACCAAGACATTGTTCTTCCTTCCTTGTGTCCTAAGCCTAGGAATGACAAGGAGAGGGTTTTGCATTCTTTGGACGTGGTACGATGTGTGAAGTACTATTTGCTTGCTACTTCTCCTTTTCGTAAGACTGATGCTTTGTTCGCGGTTCCTTGAGGGCCTAGGAAAGGTTTGGCTCCTGCTAAGTCTTCCATTAGTAAATGGATTCGCCAGGCTATTGTTGGGGCCTATTCTGCTAAGGGGAAGGTTCCCCCTTTTCGTGTTACAGCACATTCTACCCGTGCTATTGGAGCGTCTTGGGCTTTTCAGCACCAGGCTTCTGTTGAACAAGTTTGTAAGGCTGCTACTTGGTCTTCTGTTCACACCTTTTCCAAGTTTTATAAGGTTGATGTGCGGGCCTCAGCGGATGCTGTGTTTGGCCGCAAGGTTCTGCAAGCTGCAGTGGTTTGAGTTATGCATTATTGCCTTGTTGGATACCCGCCCTTTGTGGACACTGCTTTTGGATGTCCCAAGTGTAATAATAGTTTTGAAGCAGGGTGTGTGACATACTTAGAATAATAACATTTTGTGAATACTCACCTGTAAAATGGGTATTATAAGTATGTCACACACCCCGCTTCACCCGCCCTTTTTGGTATCCTGGATTCTTTATATGGTGAAGTTTTTTCAATTTTAAGGTTTACAGTTGGATCTTCCTGGTCCCTTTGCCTTACTGCTGTTTGAAAACTGGGATATAGTGGGAGGTCCCAGGTATTTATGGACCGGGAGGGGCTCTATTTTTTCTTTGACTTCTCTGCAATCGCCCTCTACAGGTAGGTAAACCCAAGTGTAATAATAGTTTTGAAGCGGGGTGTGTGACATACTTATAATACCCATTTTACAGGTGAGTATTCACAAAACTGTATTATTTATTCCTACAGCTATAACATGATCTTGATGAATAACAGGCTTCCCAGACAGTAGGTTTGATTCGGCATCATGAGAAGCTCTTTTCTCACTTTTTTGAGAGAAAAAGCCTTTTCTCATTATGTTTTTGCTCGGTGCAATGCTGAATTGTACCAAGGAAAACAAATTATGCGAAAAGGTGTTTTCCCTTAAAAAAAATTCTCACAGTGCTGAATCAACCCTGTAGTCAAATTAGTATGAACTCAAACAGTATAACAATCAATTAACATTATGCGCTATTATGTATCAGTCAAAAATATTCCCCCTTTTTCTCTCCACCCCTCACCCCTGGGGCAATTTACCACCCACCTTAAAAATCTTTTCCTCGACCCTTGGAACACAATTCTCCTCTTCCCTTAGCACTATTTACTTTGGGACACTATGGGCCTGATTTATCAAACACTTCTGGCAGATCATGCCACATTGGTCCATATTAGAGTGGTTTCCCTCCTGTTTATCCCTGAAACTCTTATTTCCCTCTGTTCGCCCTTTTCCTCTCCCCTGGTACACTATTATTTGCTGTTATTTGAATTTTGGCTGCCACCACATCTTATCATGCTCAAATTTTTGCCCTTGCTGTCCTTGACCACAATTACCTGTTTCTGATCCTGCCATGCCTGTTCATGCCAGGAGTACCTGTCCTTGCTACTGATCCTGCTACCTCTGAACACACCTTATTACCTGCTTTCAGAGGTCCTATCACTGTTGCTGACCATTTACCAACTCCTGTTGCTGTCCAATCTTCATGCCTGACCATGTCTAGAGCCATCGGCCAAATCTGGCCATGATCTGGGCTTTAGCTAAAACCCGGTTGCTTCTGCTTTGGTTGCTGACTATTTACCAGCACAGCAAGAACCTGGTTGTGCTAAAGCTGTAATCATGATTTGTGGCTGTTTAGTATACCACAGTCGTGAGAGACTTTAGTAAAGTCCTTTATTACAGTTGGCCTTAACATGAGCTCTGATGGTGAGCTTATGCCCTTTGACTTGCTGACCTAGCAGCTAGCCACCCCCATGACAGTTATATTCAACTTCAGGACTATTTAGATTTGCTACAGAGTAATCCATCTTCTGCAGTTTACTCTTACACCATTACTCATCTACAAATAGATCTCCTGTGCCACAAGCAACTCCACCCATGCCTTATCCCTGAGTACCCCTTTCTTGATCCATTGTTGGGGGGTCAGGACTTGCCAGCTTTCAAGAATAACTTTCTGTTGCAGTTTGGTTCGCTACTACATACTTACTTCAATGTAGGGACAATAGTCAAGGTGTTAGTTGTGGCGATTGGACCAAAACTGCCCAATTTTGAATTATATGGGATTATTCTTTTTTTGCTATGGCCAACATCGATTATGACTCAGGTTCGATAGCCTAAGCTGAATGCTCCCTCTGTAAACTTACCAGGGTTGAAAGCCAGTCAAAAATTAGTTTGAAATGTTTGTTATTGGATCACCAATGCTGATTGTAATGAGCCATTACAACACCATTTTCTGGGGTTCTCTGACACCCTAAAAGTTGGAATTGGCCAAGTAGTTGCACCATAGTCATCTAGGCTTACCAGGCTTGTATGGGCATAGTTTTCTGGAAGCAATCCCTCAATGAATTCTTTGGTTGCACAGAATGTTCCCAAAAAAGAAGAAAAAAGAAGAATCAAAACCACATTTTCCTAAAAAAAAAACTATATGCAAACGAGAAAAAACAAGTTAAATCTGAAAAAGCAAGGTCCCCCGAACAGAACAATACCCGACATCCATAGGTCCTGTCAAGGGGAGAGTTGCCAAACACCCCAAAGTAAAGCATGTGCTTAAGAATAATTTTACTTGAAAATGTCAGCTCTATATTCCCTGAAAGAACACATATTAGGCTTTCTAATTATACCCAGCTTGTTGTACTGGGCTCATCTTTCTGAAAGTAATCCCTTCAAGAATTCTTAGGTCGCACAGAGTTTCCCTAAAAAAAATGTATAAAAAAGCAGAATAAAAAACGTTTTCCTAAAATATCAATAGGCAAATAAGAAAACACAAGCGAACAGAACAATGCCCAACATGCATAGCCACTTCTAACCCTTTTTAATTGCCAGCCTACTTGAAGTTTTGTTTTCACCACTTTGCGCCATGTTTAACTTTGAATTTTGCAGGAATATTCAGGAAAATGATATATATATATTTTTTTTTTGCAGCAGAGTTTAGGCTTTAACATGAATTGTCTTGTTTGTAATTTTTCTACTGTTTTTTTAAAATATTTTTGCGCAAATGAAAACCATATTGCATGTGAAAGATTACAACGGTACCACAAACTTAAAAAGCACTTTATAACATTTTCAAATAAGATATAACTACTATCCACACTATAAAGGGTAAAAAAAAATGGCTGTCCCTTTCTCAGGGGACAGCTTTGGTGGCCCCTGCCCTGCCGGCTACAAGCCCACACCGCCTAAATTGGCCCCACACCATTCTGCCCCCTCCTTGGCTTTGGGGAGGCAGGTAATGGGAGGCTGGGGGTCAATAGCAAGTCACCCACTAGCCGCAGGTGACTTGCCAGCCCCTAAGCCTTGTGAACTGGTATAGGGGTCTCTTGGGCCCCTTACCATTTAACAACAGGTTAAACATAAAAAAACATAGACTGAGAAAAAAATAGTTTATTCTTTTTTTTGTTTAATAGTTACCTCCTATTCCTCTTCTTCCCTCACCAATCACTCTGGCTTCTGCTCTCCTGCTGGAAGCCTTTTTATAGCTGCTGGGCAACAGAACATAAGGAGTTATTTTAAAAAAATGACATAGGGTACCCCCTCCCAGGGGGAAACCCGATTATTCCAAGTATGTCACACACCCCGCTTCCAATATTCATGACATGTGGGTTATGGCCAGTAGAGGGTGAATGTCTGCAGAGATGACAGGAAAAAAAGGAAGCCCCTCCCGGTCCATAAATACCTGGGACCTCCCACACATTACCCAGTCTTCGTCTCTGCAGACGGCGAGCAAGTCAGAAGATGGCTGTGTCTCCTCCTTGCAGGGTAAGCCGGGTTTATCCCCGGCCATTTTGCTTCTATTGCTGCCCGGACCTTGTTATTTAAACCCTTACTGTGCCTCCCAGCCTTGGCTGTGGGTCCGGGCAATGGTAGGCAACACCCTTGAGGTGTATCCAGGGAGCCATGCTCCCCCGTGAGAGCAGTAGGCGGTGTCCGGGTTGGTGATCCCGGTTTGGGATGCCCCATCCCTACCTTATTCCCACCACTTCCGGAGTGCGGGATTCTCCCTGCACCCCTCTTCTGGGGGGGGGGGGGGGGGGGGGGGGGCTGCCTGTTCCCATAAGCTGTTCTTTTATTGTTGTGTGTGTGGACGTGTGTTTGAGTCTTTGACTTCCCTCACGACATGTGCGCTGGCAACATGTGGTGGCCATCATTTGTGGGGGAGCTTCTTCCCCTCAGGTGCTCTGAGGGGGGGGGCGCTCTCTGGCGCCATCGCGGAGCCCAGCCATTTGCTGGGAGCCGCGTCTGTCTTTTGCTGAGGGAGAGGGGTGGGGCCAGGCGCGGCATGATCCGCGCTGGCCCGCCCTTCTTCTCTCTCACTCTCTCTCTCAGGACTTGGGCTGCTGGCCGGACGCCACTGCTGTCTGTGAGGGCCCTGTCGGAGCTCCCTCTGTACTTGTCATTATTATATATTATTTTAGCGTTTTGGGGCTGCTTGCCCAGCCCTTAATATAATATATATTTTTTTTTTTTTTTTTTATATATATGTGATTTATCAGTGTGTTATTTTGTGTGCATGACTGTGTCTCCTGATGGGTCCCTTCACATTGTATCTTTCTGGTGGACTGCCTATCAATTGTAATAAAAGGGGGTTCTCCCGGTTCTAGGGTTCCTTGGTGTTAAATTGGGGTACCATACAAATCCTCCCACTAGGGGCTTAAAGGGGCATCCCGGGTAGCTTAAGCAGCGTAATTCCCTCTGGTCCTTGCGACTACCTTAAAATCACCATATGGAGGCTCCCCAGGATACCGGGCTCGGGCTCCCTTCGGGACAATCACGGCAGTGTGTGGGTTGTGGGGTATCCCTTACAGGGGTGAATGTACTGATTTGCATACCATGTGCTCAGCAGGCCATAATGCGGCAGTCGGGGTCCCAGGCGTTTGGGTCCGTGCCTCCGGCCTCATCACCTACTCCACCCCTCCTTATCCGTACCCCAAGTGACACTGTCATTAGTGGGGAGTCGCAATTCGATGTATGTACTAGATTAGCCAACATCGGAAAATTGAGTTCTAGCTCTGTGGCCAGAAAGGCCCCGGCTAAGAGAAGGCACCTGTCTCCGGCGGCGCCGGTACTGGATTTTGATGACTATGATTCCCTTGACAGGTCTGATTATTCCCCACTTGAGGAGGGGGAATTGTTTGAGGAATCTGATGCTGAGGATCAGCAGTTTTTTATACTAATGCTGGGCAGGCGCTGGGGGATGCTGTGGATACCCCCAAAGTCCTGGCCCATCTATTTGAGATACTGGCTTTTTTCTCTGCCAGCGGAGTCCCCTCTGCAGAAGGGTGAATTCTTTGGGACTTCTAAGCCTCGCTTGGAGTTCCCAAATCAGAATCATTTTGAAAACATGATTCTTGAGGAAAGGGAGAGGCCTAGCCGGCTCCCCGGTGTTCCTCAGGGATGGGATAAAAAGTATCCCTTTCCGGTGGACGCGGTGAAGCGCTGGTCGTCCCCTCCCGAGTCGATGCGCCCGTTTGCGGATTGTCCAACTCCTCCGTTGTGCATTCTTCAGACACCACCACTCTTATAGATGGTGAGGACAACCGCATTGATCAGATGGCATGCTATGCCTTTGCCAGTGTGGGTTCAGCCTTGCGGCCTGTTTGTGCCTCGGCACTCGCAGCTGTGGCTACCAGGTCTGTGGTTAGGGACCTGTTGAGTGGTTTCCAGCTTAACCTGACCAGTGTTGAATTCACAGCCCTTAAGCGGTGTGAATTGTTCATGACCTTTGTTTTATCTGCTATGGATGACACAATTATGTGTAGTGGAACCTCGGCATTGCTGGTGGCTATTCGCCGATCAATTTGGTTATGCCAGTGGGCGGCTGACATTGCGGCTAAGAAATCACTTACAGGGCTACCCTTGGAAGTGGTTTCTTCCGGGTACAAACTGGAGTTCGAGTACCGGCCCTCCCAGATTCCTAAGGGTGCCCTCGGACCTCCGGGCTGCGCAGGGGGTCCTGTTGGCTGTAAGGAATATTCTTACTATACAGTACGTCCTGCTCCAAATCTAATACTTACAGTTGGGATATACTCCGCCAGATGGCGCTGGACTGCAGAGACATCGAAAATAGGCTCCTCCCGGCCCCTCAAATACCCGGGGACCTCCCACAAATCCCCAGAATTTCTCTGCAGTCTGGCTGCGAAGGACGAGAAATTGGCTCTCTACTCGCAGGTGAGCAGGGTTATTAACCTGCGGCCCTGTAGGACTATTCCCACCCGTTCCACTAGTAATATGCCTCCCAGCCTTGGCTGCGCTGGTCGGGTGAAGGTAGGCAGCACTGCCGTTGGTGCTTAGGAGCGCTGCTCCACCGCAATCCCCCACCAAAGGGTAGGCGGTTCAGGCTTATGGTGAGCCTCTATGGGATGCCCCTCCCGCACTATTGCCCCCTGCCCCTGCCTATCGGTGGGCCCTATTTAAGTGGCCGCCGTCCTCCCTCATCCTTCTTGTAGTCTTCGGGGGAAAAGAGGGTGTGTGTGTATGTGTATAGATATGTATGTTATGCAGTCTGTGCTTTCTCTTTTCACATGCCTTTATTCTTGTGTCAGCCGCCGTGCTGACTTGTCTTTACTGCTTTTTAAATTTGCCGCCGCCGCCGCGCACTGACTTGGTTCCGCGCTTGGCGGCAGCATTACCTCGGGCGCTGTTGCGCCATCATTGGCTGTTGGCCTTTCGGGCTTCGCGCTCTTCGGGGGGGCGGGCCCGTCTTTGGAGGGTTCTGCGTCATCACTGTTACTGGCCCGCCCCTCGAGGTATACCGACGCCATCTTTTCTACTTGGTTGGCCTATGCGCGACGGACTCCTACCTACCGCGGTCCGTAAGTGCCCTCGCGGGCGGCTTTATCTCCTTCACTTTTGTTACGATGTACTATGTCTTTCAGGCGGGACAAACCCTTCTTGGCTTCTCCCGGCCCTGTTTTAGTATATTACTTGTAGGCCTTGTAAAATTTACACTCCCACTTCCCTAGCGGGTTATTGGGGCATCCAGGGTTGCTATATAGCGTTATTCCCTATCGGCGTATAGCACCGCTATAATCACCATATGGAGGCATCCCAGGATATTGTGACCGGGGTCCCCTCGGGGACAAGACCGGCTGTGTGTAGCGTGTGGGCAGCCTCATGCTGACCGCTGACAAGGCGCGGGTCTGTGTACCCTGTGCGGAGCAGGTGCTTGCATTGCAATCTGGCCTGCCAGTGGCTGCACCTCGTTTCACTTCACCTACTCCCCCAAGCTTGAATCTCACTCCTGCTGAGTTGCATACTAGTGGGGATTCTCAGCCTGATGTGTCTTCTAGACTGGCTACTGTTGAACAGATTATTGCGAAGTCCTTAGCGCGTAAGGCCCCTGCTAAGAAGCGGCACTTGACACCTAATGTTACTGTTTTCCCTATGGGAACTGAGGAGTTTTGGAATCTGTGTGGATATACCCCGTCTGATGAAGGGGAGCTCTTTTCTGATTCAGGCTCATCTGATGAGAGACCAAGGGGTCATGACGATTCTGGCTCTGACCCCCGGGCCCCGGATGACACTGGCAGATTATTGACCCAGATTTTTGAGGTTCTGTCTATCTCTCTCCCTGCTGAGGCTCCCAGGCAAAGAGGGGAGCTTTTCCATACAGCAAAATCACGTTTGGAATTTCCAGAGCAGGCACATTTCCATAACCTTGTGCTCAAGGAATGGGAGCGCCCCAGTAAAGTTCCCGGGGTTCCAAAGAGTTGGGATAGGAAGTATCCCTTTCCTGCTGAGGTTGTTAAATGTTGGTCATCCCCCCCCAAGGTGGATGCCTTGATCCTAGGGCTATTTAACACCTCTGTCATGCATTCCCCTAATTCTATTACCCTGCGGAATGCCGAAAGCCGGCTTATTGATCAGCAGGCATCCCACACCTTTGCATGTGCGGGGACGGCGCTGCGCCCGGTCTGTGCCTCTGCCCTTTACTACTGTGGCCACTAGAACCCTTATCAGAAATATGCTTTGATAGTGCCCCTGATGATTTGCCTTGTGAGGTGTTTAATGCACTCTCCAGTTGTGATGTTTTTTGTAAATTTTGTCCTATCAGCATTGGATGACACCATCAGAATGTGTGCCAGAACTTCTGCCCTCGTGGTGGCTATACGCCGCTCGGTTTGGCTGCGCCAGTGGGCTGCTGACAACGCTGCCAAGAAGGCCCTCACTGGTTTTCCCTTTAAAGGACTGCGTCTGTTTGGAGACCGCCTGGACCTTTTTGCTAAGGGAGGCAGGTTACCCCAGCGCAGGCGGCAATCTCGGCCCTTTCGGGGTCAGGGTTCCTTCTCCTCCCCTTACCGTGGTGCAAGACAGGGAAGGGGGGTTTCTTTCCCTGGGGCCCGGCGATATTTCTGGGGTAGAGGCAGAGGACGTGGACATCCCGGCTCCTCCTGGGGTCCCAAAGCTAAATCCTCTCCCAAACCCCCTCAGGCATGATGGGGCGCCCTCACCCATCCGGGTGGGGGGACGGTTGCAGCACTTCGCTCACGTCTGGAGGCTTCATGTCTCAGACCGGTGGATTCAGGAGGTAGTGTCCTCCGGTTACAAGTTGGAGTTTGCTGCCGATCCCCCTTCAAGATTCATCAGATCCCGGATTCCTCAGGACCCTGTGTCAGCTCAGGAGCTAGTGCAAGGCCTCCTGGAGCTGGGGGTCATCTGCCAGGTCCCTTTAAGAGAAAAGGCAAGGGCTTTTATTCCAACCTATTCACAGTACCCAAAAAGGATGGATCTGTCAGGCCCATCCTGGACTTAAAGTTTCTCAACAAGTTTGTCAGGGGCAGGCGCTTTCGCATGGAGACTCTGCGCTCAGCCATCAATTCCCTTCGCCAGGGGGATTTAATGACGTACATAGACATCAAGGTTGCTTAACTTCTTATACCAATCTTCCCAGCACACCAGAGATTCTCAGGTTCGTGGTGGGAGATCAGCATTTTTGATTTGTGACCCTACTGTTCGGGCTGACGTCGGCACCAAGGGTGTTCACCAAGGTGCTGGCGAGCATAATGGCCCTTCTCAGAGCCCAGGGCATTCGCATTGTGCCGTGTCTGGACGGCCTCCTCATTACGGCATCCTCATTACGGCATCCTCTCTCAGTCTGGCGGAAATAGACACCAGGACGTGGTGGCGACGCTGGAGAGGTTCGGCTGGGTGATCAACCATCCTAGTCTGCTCTAATAACAGTCCAAGGTGCAGATGGTTCAGGATCTGATATGTCTTCTCCTGTCCAACTCTCGCCCTTCTATCCGGCTAGGGAAGAGACTGGTGGAATTGATGGTGACTTCCTTCGAGGCAGTTCCCTTTGCTCAGTTCCACATGAGGTCGCTCCAACTCTATCTATTGTTGGCCTGGGACAGATGTCCGCTGTCATTGGATCAGTCATTCCTGAGGTGTCCCCAGGTTCGGCAGTCCCTTCAGTGGTGGCTGGAACCAAGCAATCTGTTGAGGGGCAGATCTTTTCTGACCCCTTGTTGGGAGACGGTTACCACAGAGGTTGGTTCTGTCATGCCTGACGCACCACCTTCGGGGCTTACCGGTTCAGGTTCGATCAGTCAATCGAACTGCGGTCGCTTACATCAATCACCAAGGAGGGACTCGCGGCAGGAGTGCCCTCAGGGAGGTTTCTCTGATTCTTGCTTGGGCAGAGAGCAATGTCCCATGCATCTCAGCTGTTTACATTCCGGGAGTGGAAATCATGGAGGCGGACTCCCTGAGCAGGGGATCCTCTCGCTGCGGGGAATGGTCTCTCAACCACAAAGTATTCGGTCTCTTTGTCACAAGTGGGGGATTCCGGAGGTGTACATCCCGGGGGTGGAAAATCACCTGGCGGACTCTCTGAGCAGGGGAACCTCTCGCCATGGTCCCTATGCAGCAGGGTGTTTCAATCTCTGTGTCACCGTTGGGGCCAACCAGATGTGGATCTGTTTGCGTCCCGACACAATCACAAGCTCCCAGCTTTTGTCTCTTTGTCCAGGGATCCTCTGGCCCTGACCTCGGATACGCTAGTAATGTCATGGAAGGACTTTCAGTTCCTGTATGGTGGCCAGGACAGGTTTGGTTCGCAGACGTCGTAAGGCTGGCGGTAGATCAGTACAGGCTGCCCCTGTTTCCGGATCTGATCACTCAAGGTCAACTACGTTACCCCTATTTACAAACGCTGGCTTTGACAGTGTGGCTGCTGATACCTCCATCTTAAGGGAGGAAGGTTTGTCTGATGCTGTGAGTCAGACTCTTGTTAGAGCTAGGAAGAGATCTTCCTCTAACATCTACTACAGGACTTGGAGGTCCTATATTGACTGGTGTGAGGCTAGGGCCTTGCCTTGCGGGTGTTTTCAATTCTTAGGATTTTGGAGTTTACTCAACACGGTCTGGAACTGGGGTTCCAGCTTAGTGCCTTGAAAGGGCAGGTCTCTGCCCTGGCCGTCTTTTTTCGAAGGTCTTTTGTTCGGCATCCTTTGGTTAAGACCTTTTTTTCCAGGGGGTCACTCATGTGCGGCCCCCTAGAAAGCCTTTGTTGCCCTTTTGGGATTTGAATTTGGTTCTGTCGGCCCTCCAGGGGCCTTTTGAGCCGGTGCAGGATGTTGCATTTTCTATGCTCATTGAAGAGGTTGCCTTTTTGGTGGCTATTACCTCTGTTCGGCGTGTCTCTGAGTTGGCAGCTCTGTCCATTCAGGCCCCTTACTTTGAGAGACACCAGGACAAGGTGGTTTTTCGTTTTAAGCCAGATTTCCTTTCTAAGGTGGTTTCTGCCTTCCATTTCAATCAGGATGTAGTTCTCCCTTCCTTGTGTCCTAAGCCTAGCAATGACAAGGAGAGGGTTTTACACTCTTTGGATGTGGTTTGTTGTGTGAAGTACTATTTGGTGGCTACTTCTCTATTTCAAGTATGTCACACACCCTGCTTCCACTATTCATGACATATGGGTTATGGTCCAGTAGAGGGCGAACTTCTGCAGAGATGAAAGCAAAAAAAGAAGCCCCTCCCGGTCCATAAGTACCTGGGACCTCCCACTCATTCCCCAATTCCTTCTCTGCAGGACGGCGAGCAAGTCAGAAGATGTATGCTGCTCTTCCTTGCAGGTAAGCCGGGCTTATACCCGACCATGTTTTGCCCTATTTCTGCCCGGACCTTTATACATTAAGTCCAATTCTTGCCTCCTCCCACTCGGGACTTAAAGGGGCATCCCGGGTTGCTTACCAGCGTAATTTCCTCTGGTCATTGCGACTACCTTAAAATCACCATATGGAGGCTACACAGGATACCGGGCTCGGGCTCCCTTCGGGACAATCCCGGCCATGTGTGGGTTGCGGGGTACCCCTTACGGGGAAGAATGTACTAATTTGCATACCATGTGCATAACAGGCCATAATGCGGCAGTCGGGATCCCAGGCGTCTGGGTCAGTGCCGCCCGTCTCATCTCCTACCCCACCCCGCATTATCCGTACCCCATGTGACACTGTCATTAGTGGGGAGTCACACTCGGATGTATGTGCTAGGCTGGCCAACCTCGAGAAAATTGTTTCTAGCTCAGTGGGCAGAAAGGCCCCTGCTAAGAAAAGGCATCTGTCACCGGCTACGCCGGTAATTGATTTTGACGATTATGACTCCCATGACTGGGCTGATTATTCCCCGCTTGAGGAGGGGGAATTGTTTGAGGAATCTGAGACTGAGGAACTGCAGTTCTTTGATTCTGATGCAGGGCAGGCGCTGGGGGATGCTGTGGATACTCCCAAGGTCCTGGCCCATCTCTTAGAGGTTCTGGATATTTCCCCACCAGCGGAGGCCCCTCCGAAGAAGGGGGAATTTTTTTGGTTCTCTAAGCCCCGCTTGGAGTTCCCAAATCAGGATCATTTTGACAGCATGATTCTTAGAGAATGGGAGAAGCCGAGTCGGCTTCACGGCATTCCTCAGGGATGGGATAGGAAGTATCCTTTTCTGGTTGACGCGGTGAAGCGCTGGTCTTCCCCTCCCGAGGTCGATGCGCCCATATTAGGATTGTCCAACACCTCCGTTGTGCATACTCCTGACGCTACTACCCTTAAGGATGGCGAGGACAAGCGCATTGACCAGATGGCATGTCATGCCTTTGCCAGTGTGGGTTCAGCCTTGCGGCCTGTTTGTGCATCTGCACTCGTGGCTGTGGCTACCAGGTCTGAGATTAGGGACTTGTTAAATGGGTCCCAGCTCAATCCGGCCAGCGTTGAATTCACAGCCCTTAAGAGGTGTGAATTGTTCATGAATTTTGTTTTGTCTTCTATGGAAGACACTATTACCATGTGTAGTAGAACTTCGGCTCTGCTGGTGGCCATGTGCCGGTCGATCTGGCTACGCCAGTGGGCGGCTGACATTGCGGCCAAGAAATCACAGCTCTGCCCTTCCTGGGTCTGTGGCTGTTTGGAGACAAATTGGATTCTGTGGAGAAAGGTGGAAGGCTACCTCAACGTAAGAAGCAGTGTCGCTCCTTTCGGGGGGCAAGCTCCTTCAATCCTTCCTTTCGCGGTGCCAGAGTGGGCAGAGGTCTTGCCTACTCTAGCTTCAGAGGTGATTCCTGGAACAGAGGCAGAGGACATGCCCGTCCAGTCTCTACCTGGGGTTCCAAGCCCGCTGCCAAGCCAGCTCAGCAATGAGGAGGCGCCCTCACCCTTACGGGTGGGGGGACGGCTGCGGCTTTTCTTCAAGGTCTGGGCCCGGGAGGTCACAGACAAGTGGATTTTTGGAAGTGGTATCATCCGGGTACAAACTGGAGTTCGAGTACCGGCCTCCTCCCAGATTTCTAAGATCTCGGGTGCCCTCGGATCCCCGGGCTGCGCAGGGGCTCCTGTTGGCTGTGAAGAATCTCCTGGACATGGAGGTCATATGCCCAGTGCCTTTCTCAGAGAGGGGCCGGGACTACTATTCCAACCTCTTCACGGTTCCCAAAAAGGATGGTTCCATAAGGCCCATTCTGGATTTGAAGCTTCTCAACAGGTTTATCAGAACCAAGAAGTTCCGCATGGAGACTCTGCGCTCTGCCATCAGTTCCCTTCGTCAAGGGGACTTCATGACGTCCATAGACATTAAGGATGCTTATCTCCATGTACCCATCTTCCCAGCACACCAGAGATTTCTCAGGTTTGTGGTGGGAGATCAGCATTTTCAGTTTGTGGCACTCCCGTTCGGGCTGACCTCGGCACCGAGGGTGTTTACCAAGGTTCTGGCGGGCATAATGGCCCTGCTCAGAGCCCAGGGCATTCGCATTGTGCCGTATCTGGACGACCTGCTCATTACAGCTTCTTCCCTATGCCAGGCGGAGCTGGACACCAGGATGGTGGTGACGATGCTGGAGAGGTTCGGATGGGTGATCAACCACCCCAAATCTTCTCTCTCCCCATCAAGGGAGATCTCTTTTCTGGGCATGATTCTGGATACCAGTCAGGCCAGAGTGTCCCTACCTCAGTCAAAGGTGCAGAGGGTTCAGGATCTGATACGTATTCTCCTGACCAACCCTCGCCCCTCTATTCGGCTAGGGATGACACTGGTAGGTTTGATGGTGGCTTCCTTCGAGGCAGTCCCCTTTGCTCAGTTCCACATGAGGTCCACAGTCCTTGGATCAGTCCTTTCTGATGTCTCCCAGGGTTCGGCAGTCCCTTCAGTGGTGGCTGGAACCAAGCAATCTGATGAGGGGCAGATCCTTTCTGGCCCCTTGTTGGGAGACGGTTACCACGGATGCCAGCCTGTCGGGCTGGGGGGGAGTTTCTGGAAGGATCATCAGTTCCAGGGGTTGTGGGGTCCTCAGGAGGCTCACACCCCCATCAGTGTCTTGGAGCTCAGAGCTATCCGTTTGGTTCTGTCACGTCTTCACCTCCAGGGCTTACCGGTTCAGGTTCGATCAATCGAACTGCGGTAGCTTACACCAATCACCAGGGAGGGACTCGCAGCAGGAGTGCCCTCAGGGAAGTCTCTCTGATTCTAACATGGGCGGAGAGCAATGTTCCTTGCATCTCGGCAGTGTACATTACGGGAGTGGAGAATACGGAGGCGGATTCCCTGAGCAGGGGGTTTTCTCGCCAAGGGGAATGGTCTCTCAACCACAGGGTATTTCGGGCCCTGTGTCACAAGTGGGGGACTCCGGAGGTGGATCTCTTTGCCTCTCGGCACAATCACAAGCTTCCATCCTTTGTATCTCTGTCTCAGGATCCCCTGGCCCTGGCAGCGGATGCCTTGTCCCTTGCCTGGAGGGATCTGGGGTTTCTGTACCGTTTCCCCCTTTCTCCATGGTAGTGCGCAAGTTGGCTCTAGAGGGGGCACCATCAATTCTGGTGGCCCCAAGGTGGCCAAGACAGGTTTGGTTCGCAGACGTCATAAGACTGGTGGTAGATCAGTACAGGCTGCCTCTGTTTCCGGATCTGATCTCTCAGGGTCAACTACGCTACCCCAATTTACAAACGCTCGCTTTGACAGCGTGGCTGCTGAAACCTTCATTCTGAGGGAGGAAGGTTTGTCTGAGGTGGTTATTCAGACCTTGATTAGAGCTAGGAAGAGGTCTTCCTCTAAAATTTACTATAGGACTTGGCGGTCCTATATTGACTGGTGTGAGGCTAGGGCCTTACCTTGCAGGGTTTTTTCGATTCCTAGGATTTTGGAGTTTCTACAGCACGGTCCTGATCGGGGGTTCTAGCTCAGAACTTTGAAGGGTCAGGTTTCTGCCCTGGCTGTCTTTTTTCAAGGTCCTTGGCTTTGCATCATCTGGTCAAGACTTTTTTCCAAGGGGTCACTCATGTTCGGCCCCCTAGAAAGCATTTGGTTCCTGTTTGGGACCTAAATTTGGTTCTCTCAGCCCTCCAGGGGCCTCCTTTTGAGCCGGTGCAGGATGTGGCACTTTCTGTGCTCACTCAAAAGGTTGCCTTTTTGGTGGCTATTAACTCAGTTCGGCGTGTCTCTGAGTTGGCAGCTCTGTCTATTCAGGCCCCTTACTTGGAGAGATACCAGGACAAGGTGATTTTTCGCTTTAAACTAGATTTCCTTCCTAAGGTGGTTTCTGCCTTCCATCTCAATCTGGATGTAGTTCTCCCTTCCTTGTGTCCTAAGCCTAGCAATGATAAGGATAGGGTTTTGCACTCTTTGGATGTGGTTCGTTGTGTGAAGTACTATATGGTTGCTACTTCTCCTTTTCGTAAGACGGACGCCTTGTTCGTGGCACCCTCCAGGCCCAGGAAAGGTTTGGCGCCAGCCAAGTCTACCATTAGTAAATGATACGACAGACCATTGTTGGGGCCTATTCCGCTAAGGGGAGGGTTGCTCCTTTTAAGATCACTGCTCATTTTACTCGTGCTGTTGGGGCTCCCTGGGCCTTTCAGCACCAGGCTTCTGTTGAACAAGTTTGTAAGGCTCCTACTTGGTCTTCTGTTCATACTTTTTCCAAGTTTTATAAGATTGATGTGCGGGCCTCAGCGGTTGCTGTTTTTGGCCGCAAGGTTCTGCAAGCTGCAGTGGTTTGAATTGGTGTATTTTTTGCTGTATTCCCCACCCATGACGGACACTGCTATTGGATGTCCCATATGTCATGAATAGTGGAAGCGGGGTGTGTGACATACTTGGAATAATACCATTTTGTGATTACTCACCTTTAAAATGGGTATTATAAGTATGTCACACACCCCACTTCATCCCGCCCTTTGGTATTCTGGATCCTTTATATGGTGAACCTTTTATTGTTAAAAATGTTTTATTGTCTCTTCCTGGTCCCCTTACTGCTGTCATATACTGGGGAATGAGTGGGAGGTCCCAGGTATTTATGGATTGGGCGGGGCTTCTTTTTTTGCTTTCATCTCTGCAGAAGTTCGCCCTCTACTGGACCATAACCCATATGTCATGAATAGTGGAAGCGGGATGTGTGACATACTTATAATACACATTTTACAGGTGAGTAATCACAAAATGGTATTTTTTCGTAAGACGGACGCCTTGTTCGTGGCGCCCTCAGGGCCCAGGAAATGTTCAGCGCCCGCTAAGTCTACCATTGGTAAATGGATACGCCAGGCCATTGTTGGGGCCTATACTGCCAAGGGGAGGGTTCCCCCTTTTCAGATCACTGCTCATTCTACTTGTGCTGTTGGGGCTTCTTGGACTTTTCAGCACCAAGTTTCTGTTGAACAAGTTTGTAAGGCCGCTACTTGGTCTTCCTTTCTTAATTTTTCCAAGTTTTATAAGGTTGATGTGCGGGCCCCAGCGGATGCTGTTTTTGGCCGCAAGGTTCTGCAAGCTGCAGTGGTTTAATTTTGTGCATTTTTGCTGCATTGGGATCCCCACCCATTATGGACACTGCTATTGGATGTCCCACATGTCATGAATATTGGAAGCGGGGTGTGTGACATACACGGAATAATACCATTTTGTGATTACTCACCTGTAAAATGGGTATTATAGGTATGTCACACACCCCGCTTCATCCCGCCCTTTTTTGTATTCTGGATCCTTTATATGTTGAACCTTTTATGATTAAGATTTTTATATTTGGCTCTTCCTGGTCCCCTTACTGCTTTCCTATACTGGGTAATGTGTAGGAGGTCCCAGGTATTTATGGACCGGGAGGGGCTTCCTTTTTTTCATGTCTGCAGAAGTTCGCCCTCTACTGGCCATAACCCACATGTCATGAATATTGGAAGCGGGGTGTGTGACATACTTATAATACCCATTTTACAGTTAAGTAATCACAAAATGGTATTTTTATCTTGCAATTTTAAGGGTTAAAAACCCTTAAAAATCCCCCCAAACATTACATGGGGTTCCCCTCTACCCAGTATAACTAACCCTGGACCAGCTATGCAGGGCTTGTAGTACAAGGCGCAGGGGCCAGCTTTGGTGGCCCCCCGCCCTGCTGGTTACAAGCCCACATAGCTTCCTTGGGCCCGGGCTCTTCTTCCCCCCCCCGGTCTTAAGGGGGCAGGTAATTGGGGAGCCGGGGTTAATGGCAAGTCACCCACTAGCCACAGGTGATTTGCAAGCCCCCAGCCCTGTGAACTGGTATAGGGGTCTCATGAATCCCTTACCAGTTCACAAAGGGTTAAGTGTAAAAAAAACACAGGCACAAGGAGAAAAAATATTTTATTTATTGTTTTTTTTTTTTTAAATACTTACCTCCCATCCATCCCCAGGCACTGTGTCCCACACTGATCACTCTGGTTTCTGCTCTCCTGCTGCTGGAGGTCTTTTATAGATGCTGGGCGACAGAAAATTAGGGGTTAATTTAAAACAATAACGACATAGGGCTCAATTTTTTTTGGGGGGGGGGGATTTTAAGGGTTAAAAAACCCTTAAAAATCCCCAAAAAATGCCTAGTGTAACCAGCCCCGGACCAGCTATGCAGGGCTTGTAGTACAAGGCGCAGGGGATAGCTTTGGTTGCCCCTGAGCCCTGCAGGCTACAAGCCCACATAGCTTCCGTGGGCCCGGGCTATACTGCCCTCCCCCCCCCCCTGGGTTTTGGGGAGGCAGGTAATTGACTTGCTAATTTAATAGCAAGTCACCCGCTAGCTGCAGGTGACTTGCCAGCCCCCAGCCTTGTGAACTGGTATAGGGATCACATGGATCCCTTACCAGTTCACAGGGGGTTAATAGTAAAAATAAACACACCACACATATTAAAAAAATTATATATATTTTTTTTTTCTCTACTCGCCTCCGATCCTCAGCTGTCCCCAGGCCATCCTGTCCCATGAGGCTCCGATGACAGCTCTCGGGTAATCACTGGAGGAGGGCTGGGGTGGGGGCGGCCCGATCCAACATGGGGTGAGTTTTTAACTTTTATACTTTTTTGTGTGGGGGTTTAAAGTCAGCTACGTGAGTCTCACGTAGCTGGCACTTAACAGTAGGAGAGGCGACTACGTGAGACTCGCGTAGCTGGCACCCTTTTTCCCATATCCACTCTAGATGCCTTAAGCTTTGGGCTTCAGTTTGGCAAAGTCCCCTACATCAACCTTTTTATGCAAAGTACCCCCTAGCATCAAGAGGCTCCAACCAAATACCCCCTATGGGGTGATCAATTAAAATGTATTAAATAGTACCAAAATAAGTAGTCCACTGGCCTCATTGAACTTTTAATACTGTTAAAATAATATACCAGACCAGTCAGACACAACTTGTTGGTGTGCCCCTGAATACCACTGTGTACCCCCTGTACACTGCTCAAAAATTAAAGAGAACAATGATTGTGAATCAATTTCTCCTGCTGTTGTGCAGATGGAAGACACAACAGGTAGAAATGATAGGCAATTTGCAAGTTAAATCCCCATAAAACGACTGGTTTGCAAGTGGTGACCACAGACCATTTCCCAGTTTTCTGCCATTTTAGCTTTTGTTTTGGGCACTTTTGCATTTGGCATTGTTCTCACCCCTAGAGGTAGCATGAGCCAATGTCTACTACCCACAGGAGTTTCTCAGGTAGTGCAGATCATCCAGAATGGCATATCAATATGAGCTGTGGCAAGAAGGTTAGCTGTGTCTGTCAGCACAGTGTCCAGAGCAGGAGAGCAGATACTAGGAGACTGGCCAGTGTACCAGGGGATGGGGGGGGGGGGGGTTGTAGGAGGGCAACAACCCAGCAGCAGGAGAGCTACCTCCTCTTTTCTGCAAGAAGGAACAGTGCCAGAGCCCTGCAAAATGACCTCCAACAGGCCACTAATATCCATGTATCTGCTTAAACTGTCTTAAACTCCATGAGGGTGTTATGAGGGCCCGACATCCACAAGTTGGTGTTGTGCTTACAGCCCAGCAATCTGCAGTGCAATTGGCATTTGCTAGAGAGCACCAAGGTGGATAAAACCTTAGGGCCCCAGGCCATCTATAAATTCAGACTTCTGACTGTTTGCATGTAAGTTTAACATTTGCTGACTTTAATTGCATAATTGTTGAGGCATAGGCCTGGAGGAAAAGCATTTTCCCAGTGTTTTGCTTTTTCCTAAAGGTACATAAGGGCTCATAAACTATGGTATACAATCAAAACTGGAAGGCCTAATTCAGTGAAAATTCTGAATGCTTACCGAAATTTGAATCTTGGGTTTAAATGTATACCATTTATACCCCTGCTGTCTTAATCAGCTTGCCATTATTAATTTTTCGCCTTGAGCAGAGGAGTAGCTAGGTTTTCTGGCACCCGGGACAAATATTCGAAATGGCCCCCCCTCACCTGTTATTACTATTACCTATTGTCATAAAACAAACCTTGTAACTTTTGCAATCTCTCTTATGCTTTTGGCATCGGCGTTAACCGCGTTAACCATTGAGTACATTAAAAAGTGAAAAATGAATGCAAAACCTTTTAAGGCTATTGAGTATATTAACGTTTTTTAGAATACAGGGAACTTGACATTCTTGAAAGCTTGCTTTAAATATACTCAGTTAGCCCTAAATGTATTGCCTTATTTCTTCACTTACAACTCCAGTCATCCAGTAAATTGTTTTGGCAGGTTGGAGGCACAGATGTACATGTATGTCTGTGTTTTAACATCTTTAATAATCGATTTTGACACTGTTAAAATAATTTTCCATATAGATCTGCTCACGAAATGAGTCTGCTCAGCGAAAAAGAACATTTTCACTTTCACAAAAAGTGCAGATTAAGAAGAGTTTATTTTCATCCCTTAAAGGAATTGATACACTGGCCAGGAAGGCCAAAGAAAAAAGACCTTCTATTACTCAGGTAGAGTACATTTAAATTATATGTCCAGTATATTTAGATCAAAGTCATTGTTGTAGAGCATATACATATATAATTTTTTTTTTTTTTTTGCTAGATTTTTGATACGAAGACTCAATCTAGTTCTGGGACACAAATTCAATCCAATTTGAGGGTCTCAAATGAGGTAAGCCTATGGTAAACATTTTGTATCAACCTATTGATAAAAGGGACAGGCATCCCTTTTTCAGGAGTGAGGGAAGCAGCAATCGACAAGGCTGCTTCCGGGGTTGGCTGTTACTGGGCTAGTCTGCCCTAGGTGGAATGTCTGATGAACAGAATGCTCTTTTGTCAAAGTGAAAACATCAGGTTTTAATGTCACAACATTACATTTGATTGTATTAAATATGGACCACTCGATATCTAAGCCATGCACTATTTAATTACATTGTTGGGATGTATGTTGAGGTATGTAACAGCAACCACACACAATATCCGCATACAGCTTTTGCTTTTATGAAGGACTAGGTTGCCTCAAGCAATTCTACAATTGTTGTTGTGTCCTACTGTCTGTGGTTCCATACAGGGTGACCCCAGTGATAAAAAGGTTCAGAAGCTCACCCTGAGGGATCCCTAGCAAGTGGTTAGTTCTTTTCCCAACTTCTGTTGTATAAATCTGAAATCTGATCATTAGAGACAGGTATTGTTTAGTGGATCAGTAGCCCAAGCAAATTCCTGGCCCAAGTAGTCTTCTGGGGCCCACTGGCAGCTGTGTTAGTCAATCACTACACACAAGAGACATGGCAGAGGGCAGGACTGTCAGAGGTAGCCTTGTGCGAGCAGAGCTTTGCATACCTATGGACATGGTCTTAAAGGACAGGCCATTCACCAGATCGAATAAAGTCAACCTTGATCCCCAACTTCTAATCCCATCCCTCACTAATATATGCCCAGACACTAACTTGCACCCAACTAAGCCCCCTCCCCATCTATTGTCCTGCACCTCTCACCTATCCCTGAACAACAGCCACTGACCTGCACCCTCAACCTAAACTGCTTATTTAACTAACTGTACTGCAGTTAAAGCACTACGAATGTGGCACACCACAAAATGGGCCCTCTGAGATTCTGTCTTTTAAAGGCCAACCCAGCCATGGAGACAGCCCTGATAATGAGCTCTGGGCATGAGATTTTCAGATAAAATACAACTGCTATTTGCACCTTGCAGTTTTTTTCTAAACCAACCCTTTACATTTGAAATACCCCCAACAAACTATATATTCTCTGGAATTACACACCTTAAGCTTTCTATGCGTACCAGGCTTGTTGTTGTGGGTGCAGTTTTCTGATGGTAATCCCTTGATAAATTCTTTGGTTGCACAGGGTTTCCCTAAAAAAGAAAAAAAAAATCAGATATCAAAGCCACATTTTCCTAAAAAAAGGCAATATGCAAACAAGAAAAAACATGTTAAATATGAAAAAGCAAGGTCTCCCAAACATAGCAGTACCCAGCATGCATAGGTACTGTCAAAGGAAGAGTTGCCAAACACGCCACAGTAAAGCATGCATTTTTATTTGAAAATTTCAGGTCTGCAAAATGTGCACCTTGCGTATTTGGAGGCAAAACAGCCCTTTACATTTGAAATACCCCACACAAACTATATCCCCTGAAAGTACCCACATTAAGATTTGTAAGCATACCCAGCTTGTTGTGGGTACATCTTTCTGGAAGTAATCCCTCTAAAGAATTATTTGGGTGCACAGGGTTTTCTAAAAAATGTATAAAAAAGCAGAATAAAAACACATTTTTCTAAAATATCAATATGAAAACAAAAAAAAAAAAAAACAAGCTAAATCTGAAAGCGCAAGGTCCCCCTAACAGAACAATACCCAACATGCATAAGTATTTTAACACAGCCTCCTTGAGATGTCATCACCCTCTGTTGACAGGTCATTTTTCACTATATTTAACAAAATAAATAAGAATGATGTTTTTTGTAAATTTGGTGTGAGTTCCCCCTTCCCAGCATAACCAGCTCGGGGACCAACTATGCAGGCTTGTAGAACAGGATGTGTATGCCAGCCTCTGTGGCCCCTGGCCCTGGAGGCTACAAGCCCGCATAGCAGTCGCGGCCCCGGCCTTCTGCCTCCCCCCCCCCAGGTTTTGAGGAGGCAGGCAATGGGTGGCTGGGCTGAGGGTTAATGGCAAGTCACCACTAGCCACAGGTGACTTGCCAGACCCAGAGCCTTGTGAACTGGTATAGGGGTCACATGGATCCCTTACAGTTCACAAAGGGCTAAATGTGTAAAAAGACGCACAAACATACACATCAGTAAAACTATTGTATTATTACCTCCCATCGATCCATCGCCAAGCACTGTGTCCCACTCTGCTCACTCTGGCTTCTGCCCTCCTGCTGCAGCTGGAAGCCTTTTATATCTGTGGAGTGATGTGACAAAAAGGGTTAATTTAAATAAATTACATAGGGTCCTCCCTACCAGGGATGAGAACCCAATCTTTTGGGATTTTTAAGGGTTAAAAACCTTTAAAAATCCAAAATATAATTGTGTGGTGCCCCCCCCCCCCCTACCCAGCATAACTAGCCAGGGGACCAGCTATGCATGGCTTGTAGAACAGGGCACAAGGGACAGCTTATGTGGCCCCTGGCCTTGCAAAGGCTACAAGCCCACACAGTCTGAATGCCCCCAGGCTCTTCTCCCCCCCCCCCCCCAGGCTTTGTGGAGGCAGGTAATGGGGGGGCTGGGGTTTAATGGCAAGTAACCAGCTATCTACAGGTGACTTGCCGGACCCAGAGCTTTGTGAACTGGCATAGGGGTCTCATGGATTCCTTACCAGTTCACAAAGAGCTAACTGGAAAAAAAGAGACAGACACATCAGATAATGTCTTTATTAAAAAAATAAATATTTTATTCTTAGTATACAGTACGTCCTGCTCCAGATATAATACTTACACTCGCGTTATCCTCCACCAGATGGCGCTGCACTGCAGAGACATGGAAAAACAGGCTCCTCCTGGCCCTTCAAATACCCAGGGACCTCCCACAAATCCCCAGATTTCTCTGCAGTGCTGACTGCGAAGACATGATGTATCACTCTCTCGCAGGTGAGTGGGGCTATTACAGCCTGCGGCCCTGTTGGACTACTCCCACCCGTCCTCCCTGTGATGTGCCTCCCAGCCTGGGCTGCGCTGGTCTGGTGATGGTAGGCAGCACCATGTGTGCTTAACGGAGCCATGCTCCACCGCAGTCCCCCACCAAAGTGTAGGCGGCTTAGGGCTGATGGTGAGCCTCTAGGGGATGCTTCTCCCGCACTATTGCCCCATGCCCCGTGTAGCGGTGGGCCCTGTACAAAGGGTCGCCATCCTCCCTCATTCCCCCCCGTAGCCCGGGGGGAAAGAAAGGGTGTGTGTGTGTGTGTAGTAAGGTCTTAGTGTATGTTTTTACACGTTATGGCCTTAGTCTTGCCCGGACTAGTATCCCTGGAGTCAGAACCACGCTGTTTGTTCTTACTGTGTAATTGTCGCCGCCGCGCGCACTTCTTCCTTTACTGGATGTGCGGCGCCGGGCGGCGACGTCGCCTCAGACGCTGCGGCATCTTCATTGGCAAATCATCTCCTCTAAGTGTCCCATTCACTTCGCTCCTCATAACAGTTTGTATCGTCGCTTGCTCTGGCTGCGACAGTGGGGTGCTGATGATGCTACAAGACTCTTACTGGGCTCCCCTTCAGAGGGCAACGCCTATTTGGGGCCCGTCTAGACCTGTTTGGTAAAAAGGGCAAATCACCCCTTTGCAGACGGCCGTCCCGGCCCCCTCGAGGCAGGAGCACCCCTCCTCCCCCCTACCTTAGTGTTAAACAGGAACCAGGGGTGTCTTTCCGGATTTTTGGGGCAGAATTCTGCCCCACGAGCAGCAGGCAACGCTCTGGCCCCTCCTGCGGGGCTAAGCCCAAATCTTCCACCAAACCCTCTCAAGCATGATGGGGCGCCCTCGCCCGGCTGGGTGAGGGGATGGCTGCAGCACCTTGCTCTTGTCAGGAGGCATTTCGCCTCCCTCTGGTGGATTCAGGAGGTTGTGTCCTCCAGATACAGGATAGAGTTTGCTGCACGACCTTCCCCAGTTTTTATCAGGCCCCAGGTACTCCTGGTCGCTGCCCCTGTTCAATTGCTGGCAAAGGCCATTCTAGGCCTGCAAGGTCTAAGGGTCTCTTGCAGATTGCCCGTAATAGGCAAAAGCAAGGGCCGCTATACCACCTTCCACAGCCCCCCAAGGGATGGGTCGGGTGGCCCATTCCGGATTCACAGCAACTCTCTATTTACAGTCAGTTTCCTGCATGGAAGCTCTTGAGTTGGGCCATCAACACCTTGCGCCCTGTGGGCGTCTTGCCGTCTGGGGAACTCTTCGACGCTTATGTTTACATTCCTGTGCCCTCAGATCTCTGAGGCTCTCCAGGTTCGTGTTGGAAGTCCAACACTGTTAATTGTGGCCCTGTTATCTGGCCTCTCTTCAACTCCCAGAGGGTTCACTCAAGTGCTGTCGATGGTGATGTATCTGCTGAGACCAAGGGACGTCCGCGCGATGTCTACCCGGGTGCCTTCCTCACTCCCCTGTCTCTGCATCAGGATAGTTTGGATACCCGGCTGGCGGGCCCATTAGTCATTTGGATGGGTGTTCAATCACCTCGAGTCCTCGCTGTTCCCTAAAGTGGTAACTCCATTAATTGGAATGATTCTGGATCAGGTTCAAACCAGATTCTCCCCCTCTCAGCAATTAGGGGGGCATTCTGGTCTCATGGGCCTAGTCCCTTACTACGGTCCCGGTGTCTTAACACCAGGCAGGGCTGCGACTGGTGGGCCGTTGTTAACTTGCTCGGCAGGAGCCCGAGTAGCTAAAGAGGTCCCGTATGCTCAGTCCCCCTTGAAGCCCGTCTGCGACTTCTATTGGTATTATAGGACAGGGATCCAGCACCCCTGGAGCAGGGCCTGTGGGCCTTCCCACCTGTATGACGGTTTTTCTCTTGAAAGTGGATGAACTCGAGGGACCTGTCTGGGGGCAGTTCCTCATTGCCCCTTTCTGGAAACGGCTACCATGGATGCCAACCTTTCAGGTTGAAGGGGTTGGTTTCTTCCCTTAGGGGGTCCTTACGCCTATTGAAATCAAAACAGTGAGCGTTTTTTTCAGTTGGCTCTACCTCGCTTGACCGCTCCCCTTCTGGATTTGCCAGGCTGGGGGTGCTTGGTCCGTCTGACTACAGACATGCTACATTAACCATTTGAAGGGGCCTGGAGCTGGCGGACCTTCCAGGGAGTATCTATGTTCCCTTCAGGGCGGAGACAATGCTCCCTGCATGTTGGTGATATTAGATCAGGCGAAGCCCCTCTGCGACAGGATGTGCTAATCCCGTGTCGCTATGGAGTCCAACCAGTCATGGATCTTGGGTTCCGTCACCTTCACAGGCTATCGGCCTTGTTTCCCTGTCCCAGGATCCTATGTCAGTGGTCCGGATGCCTTTAGTACCGTCTTGACAGGACGTTTGGTTTTGTATGTCCTTCTCCATTCCCTCTGCTAGGCAGGGTTATGCGGAAGATTACTCTGGTAAGGGGACCAGTGATTCTGGTGGCCCTCAGTTGACCTAGTACAGTGTGGTTGCAGACATGGTACTGTGGTCAGTAGTTCTGCACCTTGCCCGGAGTGCCAGGGCCCCCTTTACGTCATTATAATTCATGGTCCCTGGCCTAGTCGTTCTGACTGCTGCAACACACATCTTGATGGAGACAAGTTTTGCTGTCTCTGTGTTTGTGACTATGGGAAGGCTAGGAGTAAGCCTCTTCCTCGTCTTCTTCTATTGTTGTAGGGTATGGCATACCCACATTGATCGGGGCGAGTTTAGTTCTCTTACCTGTGGGGCGTTCTCGAGTCCTAGGTTCCCAGTGTGGCTTTCAGCATGAATTGGAGCTGGTTCCCCAGCTCAGTTCTCTGATGGGTCAGGCTCTGCCCTGTCCACCTTGCATTAGCGGTCTCTGGTTCAGTCTTCCTTGGTTAAGACTTTCTTCAGGGGGTGCTCATGTGCGTCCTCCATGTGCTCCTATGGTCCCTGTTGGGATTGAAATTAAATTCATTCCGTCTGCTTGCAGAATTGTCCCTTGGTCCTATTCAGGACGCTGTCTGGATGTCCTTACCCTCAAGGTTGTCCTTCTAGTGACTGTTACCTTAGTCAGGCAGGTCTACCTAGCCCTCTTTCCTTTAGGTACACCAGGATAAGGTGGAGTTCCGCCTGAAGCCGGACTCTCCACATCTGAAGGTTTCTTTCATCTATTCGAGACATTGTTATCCTCAGCTATCCCTTTTTCCCTAGCGATGCTGAGGAAGTGGTTCTGCATTCCTTATACAGGTGTTGGCAGTTTTTTCCTTAGGAGTCACTGTGTCCTTTAGGGGAACTGAGGTTCCTTGGGGCTTGTGGTCATTACATCCTGAATGTGCCCGATCTCGTCTGCTCTCGGGAGTTGGGCGGTTTGGTCCTGGTTGTTTCCTTAATGGATGTTACTCCTGGTACCTTGTTCGGCCTTTGGCTTCTGCCAAATTCGTTGTAGCGATCGGATAGTCAGGCTTTTTCTCAGGCCTATTCAGGCAAGGGGAAGAATCTCCCTTGTTGCCTTGATTCCTTTTCTACGCGTGCTTGAGGCCTCTTGGGCCTTTTCAGCACAGGTTTTTTTCTGTTGAACTGGTTGGCTAGGCCACTACCATTGGCCTTCTGCTCATACCCCTTGCAAGGTTTTTACAATGTTGATGTTTGGGCCTCAGCTCATGCTGTCTTGGCCGCATGGTTCTGCAGGTGACAGTGCTTTAAACTGTCTGCTGGATGTCCCAAGTGTAAGTATTATATCTGGAGCAGGACGTACTGTATACTAAGAATAATACAATTCTGTGAAATACTCACCTGTAGAATTGATATTATTTGTATACAGTACGTCCTGCTCCACCCCACCCTGGTTTTTGCATTTTTCTGGATCCCCTGTAGGGTGATTGTTATCTTGTTATCATTACCAGTTGTTCTGGGTGCTTTCATTCTCCCGGCTTCTTGTTCACTGCTTTTCAATGCTGGGGATTTGTGGGAGGTCCCTGGGAGCCTGTTTTTCCATGTCTCTGCAGTGCAGCGCCATCTGGCGGAGGATAACCCAAGTGTAAGTATTATATCTGGAGCAGGAGGTACTGTATACAAACAATATCAATTCTACAGGTGAGTATTTCACAGAATTGTATTTTCCTTTACTCACCTGCGATCATCAGCTTCTGTGTCCCTCGAGGATCCTATAAGAGATGTTGTGATCCACGGACGGGGGGAAGGCAGGGGATCAGATCAGATCTCCACCCCTCTCTCCAGCATCATCATATCTGACAACTGTCAGGTCAGGAGCGTGATGACAAAGGGGTGGGGCTAGTGGTGAAGATGGCGCAGGTGACCGTAGAAGCTTGGGGGGAGGGGGCCTATTGGGCCCTCTCCTGAAGACTGAAGTGCCGGGGAGGCAGACAGAGGCAGGAGGGATCACGCACGGAGGCGAGTAAATGTCATTTTTTTTCCACCTAGTAAATGCCGGCGGCAGCTGAAGTGGGGAGAGGGCATATTCTGGGCCCTCTCCTAAAGCCGGAGGACCCTGGGGGGGGATCAGAGGCCCCCCCAGGTGAAGAGGAGACCTGGCCTGATTGAACGAGGGGTCAGGTGAGTGTTTTCTTTACATTTTTTTTTTACTGTAGCGGGGGGGAAAGCCAGGCACATATATTCTACGTGCTTAGCAGTTAAAAGGAGTTAAAAGCACATAGAAACTACATAGGATATTTTAGGGAAATATGTTACAGAATCAAGCAGGGTTGAATGTGGCAAAAATCTCTAATCATCACTTGAAAAGGAGAAACAGTAGAGACTTTGCATCAGAAAAAAATAAGGAGACATAGGAATAATAATGTCCTTATCCAAGGTCCCTGGAGTATTGCCATATTATTTCATTGGAACTCCTGAAGAATTATTGGGTCCCTCCCAAATGAGACCATCCTATATTCCAAGTATGTCACACACCCCGCTTCAGATAGTCATTACACTTGGGTTATACCGAAAAAAAGGGAGCCCCTCCCGGTCCATAAATACCTGGGACCTCCCTCTCATTCCCCAGTTTTTCATCTCTGCAGACGGCGAGCAAGTCAGAAGATGGATGTCTCCTCCTTGCAGGTAGCCGGGGTAACTCCTGGCCCCCCTCTTTTGGTCTATTTCTGCCTGGACCTACTGTTATTCCCCTTTTAGTATAGAGCCTCGCAGCCTAGGCTGCGGGTCCTGGCAAAGGTAGACGGCACCTTATGGTGCTTTAGGAGCTATGCTCCACCGTGAGACCCCATACTAAGGGGTAGGCGGTATTCCAGGTTGGTGATCCTGGTTGGGATGCCCTGTCCTTGCCCTTACACCTTTGGGGTGTTAATTCCCTCTTCCCCGGTCACCCATCGTTCCCTACTGCAGGGGGGGGGGGGGGCGCTTATCCCCCTATTCTTAGTATACAGTACGTCCTGCTCCAGATAGATTACTTACACTTGGGTTATCCTCCGCCAGAGGCGCTGCACTGCAGAGACATGCAAAACAGGCTCCTCCCGGCCCCTCAAATACCCGGGGACCTCCCACAAATCCCCAGATTTCTCTGCAGTGCTTACTGCGAAGACATGAAATTATCACTCTGTCACAGGTGAGCGGGGCTATTAGCCTGCCGCCCTGTTGGACTATTCCCACCCGTCCTTCGTGTGATGTGCCTCCCAGCCTGGGCTGCGCTGGTCGGGTGAAGGTAGGCGGCACCATGTATGCTTATGGAGCGCTGCTCCACCGCAGTCCCCCACCAAAGGGTAGGCAGTATAGGCTGATGGTGAGCCTCTATTGGATGCCCCTCCCGCATTATTGTCCCATGCCCCGGTAGCGGTGGGCCCTGTATAAAGGGCCACCATCCTCCCTCATTCTCCCTGTAGCCTTCGGGGGGGAAAGAAAGGGGGGGGGTGTGGATGTCTGTGTATCGTGATTACGTGCATATGGCTTTTTGTAATGTCTGTTTGGACTAGTATATGTGGTGTCAACCGCCGCGCTGACTTGTCTTTTTACACTTGCAAATGCCGCCCCGCACGCGCCTTTTCCTTCATTTGGATGTTCCGCGCCGGGCGGCGGCGGTACCTCAGACGCTTCTGCGTCCTCATTGGCTGCTTATCGGTTGGACTTCGCGCCCTTCAGGGGGTGGGGCCTGGCCTGGCCCGGCCCGCGTCACAGCTCGCTCTGGCCCGCCCTTCGAGGTTCTCGGCGCCATGTTGTCTGGTCGCGCGCGCGTCTGACGTTCTTACTTACCGTGGTCGGTAAGTGCCCTCACAGGTGGCTTTATACTCTTTGTAGTGTCTTTCAGACGGGTGAATCCATTGGCTTCTCCAGGCCCGATGTAATTGATAGTGGGGCCTTGTAAAATTACTCCCACTTCCCTAGCGGGTCATTGGGGCATCCAGGGTTGCTTTATAGCGTCAATCCCTACTGGCATATTGTGCCTAATAATCACCATATGGAGGCATCTAAGGATAATGTGACCGGGGTCCCTTTGGGACAAGACCAGCTGTGTATGGCGTGTGGACAACCTCATGCTGACGCTGACAAGGCATGGCTCTGCGTACCCTGTGCTGAGCAAGCGCTGCCTTTGCAATCTGGCCTGCCAGTGGCTGCACCTCGTTTCACTTCACCTACTCCCCCAAGCTTAAATCTCACTCCTGCTGAGTTGCATACAAGTGGGGATTCTCAGCCCGATGTGTCTTCTAGACTACCTACTGCTGAACAGATTATTGTGAGGTCCTTAGCGCGTAAGGGCCCTGGTAAGAAGCAGCACCTGATGCCTTATGATACTGTTTTCCCTATGGGATCTCAGGAGTTTATGAATCTGTGTGGCTATACCCCTTCTGTTGAAGGAGAGCTCTTTTCTGACTCAGGCTCATCTGATGAGAGACCAAGGGGTCATGACGATTCTGGCTCTGACCCCTGGGCCCCGGATGACACTGACAGATTATTGTCCCAGATCTTTGAGGTTCTATCGATCTCTCTCCCTGGTGAGGCTCCCAGGCAAAGAGGGGAGCGTTTCCATACGGCATCATCACGTTTGGAATTTCTAGAGCAGGCACATTTCCATTCCCTTGTGCTCAAGGAATGGGAGTGCCCCAGTAAACTTCCCGGGGTTCCAAGGGATTGGGATAGGAAATATCCTTTTCCACCTGAGGTGGTTAAATGTTGGTCATCCCCCCCCGAGGTGGATGGCCCGATAATAGGGCTATCTAACACCCCTGTCATGCATCCCCTGATTCTACTACCCTGCGGGATGCTGAGGGCAGGCGCATTGACCTGCTGGCCTCCCACGCCTTTGCATGTGCGGGGACGGCGCTGCGCCCAGTCTGCGCCTCTGCCATTACTGCTGTGGCCACTAGAACCCTCATCAGAAATATGCTTGATAGTGCCCCTGATGATCTCCCTTGTGAGGTGTTTAATGCACTCTTCAGTTGTGATGTGTTTGTAAATTTTGTCCTAGTAGCATTGGATGACACCATCAGAATGTGTGCAAGAACTTCTGCCCTCGTGGTGGCTATACGTCGCTTGGTCTGGCTGCGACAGTGGGGTGCTGACAATGCTGCGAAGAAGGCCCTTACTGAGCTTCCCTTTAAGGGGCTACGCCTGTTTGGGGCCTGTCTAGACCTGTTTGGTAAGAGAGGTAAGTTACCCCAGCGCAGACGGATGTCTCGGCCCCTTCGGGGCCAGGGCCCTACTTCTACCCCCTACCATGGTGTTAAACAGGAACCATGGGTGTCCTTCGTGGGGCCTTGCGCAGATTCCTGTCCCAGGAGCAGAAGACAACACCCTGGCTCCTCCGGGGGGGCTAAGGCCAAATCCTCTCCCAAGTCCCCTCAAGCATGACGGGGCGCCCTCGCCCGTCAGCGTGAGGGGACGGCTGCAGCACCTTGCTCAAGTCTGAAGGCATCACGCCTCAGACCGATGGATTCAGGAGGTAGTGTCCTTCAGCTACAAGATGGTGTTTGCTGTGCTGCCTCCCCTAAGATTATCAGGTCCCAGGTACTCCTGGTCCCTGCCTCTGCTCAGGTGCAAGGCCTGCTGGGTCTGGGGGTCATTTACAGATTTCCCTTAACAGACAGAGGCAAGGGACTCTACGCCAACCTTTTCACAGTTCCCAAAAAAGATGGGTCAATCAGGGCCATTCTGGATTCTACAGATCTTCAGCAAATTGTCAAGTACAGGAGCTTTCCGCATTGAAACTCTGCGCTCGGCAATCTGCTCCTTGCGCCCCGGGGGCTTCATGCCGTCTGTGGATATCAATGATGCTTACTTTCACATCCCTGTGCTTTCAGGACACCAAGGTTCCTCAGATTCACGTTGGAAGATCAACACTGCCAATTTGTGGCCTTGCCATCTGGCCTCTCTTCAGCTCCCAGAATGCTCACCAAGGTGCTGGCGGGGGTGATGTCTCTGATGAGGCCAAGGGGCGTCCGCGTGCTGCCACTACCTGGACATCCTCATCACTTCCCAGTCTCTACATCTGGCAAGTTGGATACTCAGCTGGTGGTGTCCATTCTGGAGTCATTTGGATGGGTGATCAACCACCCCAAGTCCTCACTGTCCCCCTCCTTGGTAACTTCATTCCTAGGAATGAATCTGGACACAGTTCAGGCAAGGATATTCCTTCCTCAGCAGAAGGTGGACAGTCTGCTTGCACAAGCTCAGATCCTCCTAGCTGTCCCCATCCCTTCACCAGGCAGGGGATGCAGCTGGTTGGCCTGATGGTGGTGTGCTTCGAAGCGGCCCATTGTGCTCAGTCCCACTTGGGGCTTCTGCAACTTCTCCTATTGTCTGTATGGGACAAGGACCCAGCGTCCCTGGACAGGGTCTGGGTGTCTCCCCCCCTGGTGAAGAGGTCCCTCTTGTAGTGGATGGACTCAAGGAACCTATTGGGGTGGCGGAACCTTCTTGCTCCTTCCTGGGAGAGGGTCACCACGGATGCCAGTCTATCAGGTTGGGGGAGGGGGGTTCTTCTGGAGATCCCTGCGGTTCCAGGGGAGGTGGGGCCCTTAGGAGGCCTATTCACCTATCAATATCTTGAAGCTGTGAGCGATCAGGTTAGTTCTGATTCATTTGACTACTCATTTCAGGGCCTGCCTGCTCAGGGGCGCAGTTGCCTACATCAATCAAAAGGGAGGGACCCGGAGCAAGGGGGTCCTCCAGGAAGTGTCTCTGATTCTGATCTGGGTGGAGGCCAATGTTCCTTGCTTTTCAGCGGTATACATTCCGGGGGGGTCCCTCTGCCGTTGGGGCCAACCTGATGTGGATCTGTTTGCGTTCCATCACAATCATAAGCTCCCGGCCTTTGTCTCCCTGTCCCAGGATCCTCTGGCCGTGCCCATGGATGCCTTAGTAATGTCATGGCAGGATATTCAGTTTCTGTATGTCTTTCCTCCATTCCCCCTGCTAGGCAGGGTTCTGCGCAAGATTGCTCTGAAAGGGGTGCCAGTGGTTCTGGTGGCCTCAGGTGGCCAAGAAGTGTGTGGTTAGCAGACGTGGTGCAGATGGCAGTAGATCAGTGCTGTCTGCTTGGAGTGCCAGATCTGCTCACTTAGGACCACTTACGCCATCCCATTTACAAACTCTGGCCTTGACGGCCTGACTGCTGAAACCTCCATCTTGATGGAGAAAGGTTTGTCTACCTCGTTGGTTGAGTCCATGGTGAAGGCTAGGAAGATGACTTCTTCTTCCATCTGTTATATGGTATGGCGTGTAGCGATAACCCTTATGGCCGGAGGGCTTCACCGCCCGAGACGTCCTTTTCCCAATCGTAAGAGGTGCTGCTGGAATTCCAGAGTCGTCCGTGAGGAAAACAGGAACAGCCCTTACAAGGGCTAGTGAACTGTAATATAGCGTTTCCCCCAATAATAGACAGAACTTCAGTATTGAGGGTGAAGGTGAAGTGTCTTTATTAGTGCCACTCTAGGCCTTATATACACAAGTCTCCATGCAATGGGACCTCCCCCGTGGACCTCATGACAAATACACAGACCAATGGGAGCAGGGCACACAATCCCTCAACTCTGCCGGTGACGCAATCAGCAAAACAATAGGCGTCTATAATACACTCAATCAGAACAATGCCATTGCCTGTGACGTAATCAATTAACACAATGGCAGTTTATAATACAATCCAAACTACAATGACATTGCCTGTAACAGTATCAAAATACAATGACCTAATTAAGAAAAGGCCAGTGAATGACCCGGTGGGCAACTGAATAGTGATGACATCCAAAAGACAGAGCATCTGTCACATGGCGTACCTACATTGACTGGTTGAGTCTTGGTCTCTTCCCTGTTGGATGTTCTCAGTTCCCAGGGTTCTGGAGCTTTACTGCATGGGTTGGAGTCGGTCTCTAACTCAGTACCTTGAAGGATCAGGTTTCTACCCTGTCTGTCTTCTTTCAGAAGTCTTCTGTTCAGCATTCCTTGTTTAAGACTGCTTTTAGGGGGTTGCTCAGGTGCGTCCCCACGCCAACCTATGGTCCCTGTTTTTGGGATTTGAAATTGGTCTTGCCTGCCCTGCAGGGTGCTCCCTTTGAACCTGTGCAGGATGCTGCCTTGGCCTTTCTTACGCTCAAGGTTGTGTTTCTGGTAGCTATCACTTCTGTCAGGCGTGTGTCTGAGTTGGAGGTGCTGTCCATTCAGCCCCCCTACTTTGCGAGGCACTAGGACAAGGTGTTGTCTCGTTCTAACCTAATTTTCTGCATAAAGGTAGTGTCTGCCTTTCATTTGAGTCAGGATATTGTTCTTCCTTCTTTGTGCCCTAACCCTAGCTATGTTAAGCTGGTTGTGGTTAGGTTTTCTGAAGTACTATCTGGTGGCTGCTGCACCTTTCAGGAACACTGAAGAACCCGGTTAGCTCAGTCGGTAGAGCATCAGATCTTTAATCTGAGGGTTCAGGGTTCAGGTCTCTGTTTGGGCGATGGAGTCCTCCAACATTTCTTTAGGACCCTTCTAGTCCTAGGAAGGGTTTGGCTCCTGCCAAGTCTTCTATCAGTAAGTGGATTCAGGCCTATTCTGCTAAGGGGGAGAATCCTCCCTTCGCCTTATTGCTCTTTCTACTCGTGCTATTGGTGCCTCTTGGGCCTTCCAGCACCAGGCCTTTGTTGAAACAAGTTTGCAAGGCCGCTACTTGGTCTTCTGTTCATACCTTTTCAAAGTTTTACAAGGTTGATGTTCAGGCCTCAGCTGTTGCTGTTTTTGGCCGCAAGGTTTTGCAGGCGGCAGTGGTTTAAACTGTCTGCTGTTACCTTTTTTCTTTCACAATATCTTTATTGAAAGATTCAGGTTAGGCAGCATTGTGATAATACAATAACATATCGCTACATATCTTGATATCAACAGCATAATGATCACAAAACTGAATCAGTGTTTTTACCATTTTTTGTAACACTTACAACGGAAAAAGAATAAAAGAAAACAAAAAACAAGGAGAACATTACCTAAATATTATAGCATGGACCTACAAGACAAACACCAGATCACATGGGGATTGGTGGGGAGAGACGCTAGACAAGGGGGGCGAGGGGGGGGGGAGGAGAAAGCAAGGGAAGAATGGGGGAGGGAAGGGGGGGGGGAGCTGCTCAACCCATATGAGCCCGAGGGCACTTATACCGCTTTATCCCTAGTAAGTCAATCTCCTGATCGTTTACTTCTGGCCTCTTTGGGCGCAGTGCTTCTGCCATGGATCCCAGACCGAGTCATACTTCTCCCTTTGCAGGTTAGCTATAGCCGTCAGCTAACACCGCGCTCAAAGTATTACAGTGATCAATAATTAACACAAAATCTCGCTGGAGTATAGCAGACCATGTTGGATCAGTCCACATACATATACACACTTTTTCTGTCTTTATTGGTGCTCTATGACACCAAGAACTCCGCGGAAAAAATATATATATATCTTTCTTCAATGTGCAAAAAATAACAATTAAAACTTATTCTTGAAAAAAAGGTCCACCTCTTATGTGAAAACTCCAATAGAACATGAATTTGTGTGATTTCCCACCACCACAATCGATGTAACCGTATAGCCGTCAGCTGTTCATTAACCATTATGTTAGACATCCTGGCTTCTACCTCCTTCCACAGTAACTTCGGGGCCTTCCAATTTGCAGCTATTGTGAGTCTGACCGCCACCAAGAGATGTTTAGTCAAGAGCCACTCATCCTTAGAGAGGGCATTCTGCTTCAAAGATAATAACACTTCTATTGGGTTAGGGGTGCATGTTTTCCCCACCATTCGGGATAGAACTGTATATGCTCTCTGCCAGAGCGGCCTAACCCTCGGGCATGCCCACCACACATGGAGATAGTCCCCCACCTCCCCACAGCCCCTAAAGCACATGGGGGAGTGAGAGGCAGAGCACCCATGGAGCCTAGCGGGGGTATAGTACCATCTCAGCACCAGTTTGAAGGCATTCTCTGTTGCCAACACATTAAAGTGGACCAACACCCACGGGTGATCGGCCCGGGAATCTATAAGATTCCCGGGCCGATCACCCCCCACCCCGTGGGACATCCGAGATCGGGATGTCCCGCGGGGTGTAACCCCCCCAAAACCCCCGAAAAACCTTACCTGATCTTCGGCGGCGGCCGGCCGCCGCCGCCTCCCTCGCGCCCCTGTAGCCGTGCCCGCGCCGGCCGTCTGCGAATGGCCGACGCGGGCACGCGCGCGTCAAAAGGGACGCGCGGGAGGCGGCGGCGGCGGCAGCCGCTTAGACGTTCCTGGACCAGGCTTGTACGTCGGCGCTGGGAGCGGAAAGAGGTGAGTTTTTCGGGGGGTTAGGGGGGGTTTCACACAGCGGGGCACCCCGATCGGGGTTGACCATCTATATCGGGTTTCAGCCTGTTTAATCTGCACTTGATTCAGGGCCACCCTCGCCTTCTCCAGCCTGACCTCCTCCTCCCTCCTGCCCGTATCCTTAAACCCCCTCGCAGCCTCAGAGTATTCCCGCTCCAAACGAGCCGACTGTGCTATTCTTTCCCTCTTTTTTCTCGAGGCCTGCCCCAAAAAGTGTCCCCTTATTACTGCTTTAAATGCCCCCCAGAGTGTCGCCGGGGATTGCACAGTGCCCGTGTTGTGCTTAAAGTACTCCAATGCTACCTGCTTAGCTTCTTGGACCATTTCCTCAGAAGCCAAAAGTGATTCATTTAGAACCCACGGGGATGGTCCGGTTCGCATCACCAAGCCAGAGCAGGCTATAAGGACCATGTCATGGTCTGTCCATGGCACGGGCTTTATCTCCGCCCGCCTAACCTGCGGCAACAGACCTCTTCCTACAAAGATATGATCGATCCGAGAGTGAAGATGGTGCGGGTGGGAATAGTGCGTGTAATCCCGCTTCCCTGGGTTTAGTTCACGCCAAACATCCACCATCTGCACTCCTTGGATTATGCTAAGAAAAGATTCCCCCAACACGTGAGAGGAAGGCAAAGAGGACCTGTCAAGCCTGTCTGGTAACGTCAAATTTGAGTCCCCACACATTAGGACAGTTCCCTGTGCATGCGCTTTGAGCAATTCACACACCCTGGCCAGGAAACGGACTTGGCGACTGTTAGGAGCATAGTAACACAGTAGTGTAACTGGCGTATCCTGCAGAGTCCCCACTAGCAGTAGGTACCTGCCCATGGGGTCTATCATTTGTTTAGAGCATGTGAAAGGAGAATTTCTACGAAACACTATTAATACCCCACAGTGCTTCTTTTCAGCTGTGGCCTGGTAAAACTGCGGGTATTTCGGGTGGAGGTACCTGGGCGAGGATGAGGACGAAAAATGTGTCTCCTGTAAGCACACCACATCTGCCTTAAGCGCAACAAAGGCTCTAAATGCCCTTGACCGCTTATTAGGGGAGTTGAGGCCTTGAGCATTACGGGAGACCACTTTCACCGACATCTCTTGTTTTCAAGAACGCTATAGTTGGCATTATTAATCATTTTCTGGGGAACAGCAACTCCCCGGGTACTAGGGCGAGGGGGGGAGGAAAGGACAGGGCCAAGGGGGGCGGGAATGGGGGGTAAACATAGAAAGACGAGACTATACACACTATTAAGCATTATCCAAGTATACATATAACAACCTACGGTGTTTAAAAACATGTATAGGCTAATAACAATCAGCCTATTGTGGAACAATCCACAATTAGCATACCACCAGGGTCGTGCCTCTGGGGGAATGCTAGGGGGTAGGCACGGTATATCCCCCGGGCCGGCGGGGTAGCCCAGTCAATCATTTTCTTATCTGTACATAGCAATCGATTTTTCACTAAGGCACTTAACTATCAGACAGGGAGAAGCTTCATATCAGAAAGGGATTAGCCCATCACGTAGCATACAAGTGACCTACTTCCAGAAGCCTGATCTCAAAATCAAATTATATAAAGCAGGCCAGGCATAACGGGGAACTCAGGGCCCACCTCCCACACCCCCACCGGCCCTGACGATCAGGGCGCCCGAGATAGGCCCCTCGCCACCCCAGCCACCAAGCAGTGCAAATAGCCATTAATTAATCATACATCTGACATTCAAGTAGTTCAAGAAATAGAGAGGGCATTAATGAAAAGGTTCAGCATATAAAACCACACAAACTTCACTTTCCCAATAGCTGGGAGTGTCCAAAACCTCCACCCGCAGAGAGGGTCACATCACCAAACCTCAGTAGTAGCATGCTGGTCATCCCTCCGAAGTTGGCTGAAAAACTTGCGAGGACAAGTTCCTTAGGGCCTGCGACCGGTCGTTCCCCGATTTCCTCTGCTGTGAATCGTCCATCGTCGCGGTGGCATCTCTCCTCTGCTGTGAGTTTGGAGCTGAGACTGTAGGTAAGTCCTGGGGGGCCTTAGATCCAGATAGGCCAAGCTGCAGCAATAGGTCCCTTAGTTCCTGGGGTTTCGCCGCTTGATGAATACAGCCGTTGTAAGGAAAGGACACCTTGAATGGGAAGCCCCATCGGTAGCTTATGTTGTGGGATCTAAGCATTTGTAAGTAAGGTTTAAGGGCTCGCCGCTTAGCTATAGTGGATTGGGCAAGGTCCGCAAAAACTTGGTAAGAGTGACCCTGGAACTGCGTAAGGCCTTTTTCCCTTGCTGCTTTCACCACCGCCTCCTTGGTCTGGAAGTAGACAAACTTTACAATGATGTCCCTCGGGGGCCCATCAGGGCTGCGCCTGGTGAGGGCCCGGTGTGCTCGCTCCAGCTCCAGCCTTTCAAGTGGTATGGTAGGTGTCAGCTCTTGCAGCAAAGCCATGATAGTACCTTGGGCGTCCTCCATCGACTCCGGGAGCCCCCGGAATCTGAGATTGGAGCAGCGGTTCCGATTCTCCAGGTCCTCCTGCATGTCCCTTAGAGTAGCGATTTCTTCATGCAAAATCTCCAGTTCCTCCTCGGTTATATTGCTCTCTAAGGATGCTATTCTCTGCCCCTGCGCTTTCAGCTCCTTGATCAGCTGGGAGGTGTTCTTGGTGATTGCAGCCACCTCTTCCCGGATCACGGCTCTGATATGCTGAAGTGAGGTATGATCCAAAGCCATCTGCGGGCACTGATCTTTCATTTCAGAGGGGAATTGGGTTTGGCTGTCCCCTGAATCCAGGGAGTCCTCTGAATGGGTCACCGAGGGGGCCGGGGCTCCCCCTTCCTCCTCACCTCGTGCTGCGCGTGCAGTGACTGGGTGTGCTACGGCCGCCATCTTGCTTCCCGGCTGCAGGGCCCTGTGTGGCTTCGGCGGCCTTTGCTTGTTTCTGCAGGTCTGACGCATACTCCGACCGGAGGAGAGTCACCCCCCGATCCTCTCCCCGCTGTTTGTGCCACTTATCTGTGCTTTTCGCTGCGTTAGGCCGCCCCTTCAGGCACGGGTTTGCGGAGCTCTAGCAGAGTGCGACCATCCGCCGGCTCCACGCGCATGCGCCCCGCTGTTACCTTTTTTATTGGGGATCCCACCCTGCTTTATGGACACTGCTATTGGATGTCCCAAGTGTAAGTAATCTATCTGGAGCAGGACGTACTGTATACTAAGAATAATACAATTCTGTGAAATACTCACCTGTAGAATTGGTATACAGTACGTCCTGCTTCACCCCACCCTGTTGTTGCATTATTCTGGATCCCCTGTATGGTGATTGTCATCATTGTTATGGTTACCAGTTTTTGGGTGGTTAAATTCTCCCGGTTTCTTGTTCACTGCTTTTCAATGCTGGGGATTTGTGGGAGGTCCCCGGGTATTTGAGGGGCCGGGAGGAGCCTGTCTCTGCAGTGCAGCGCCATCTGGCGGAGGATAACCCCAAGTGTAAGTAATCTATCTGGAGCAGGACGTACTGTATACTTATAATACCAATTCTACAGGTGAGTATTTCACAGAATTGTATTTTATGTATCTTATGTATGCATGCCGCTTACGGGACCTTCTGTTTATGTCTTGCAGGCGGGTCAGACGTAATTGTGGTTTCTCCCGGCCTTTCCCCTCTATTTAGTTACTCTATTAGAGGCCTATTCTACCTTTACCTCCCACTTCCCTAGCGGGCTATTGGGGCATCCCGGGTGATCTTATAGCGGAAATCTCTATTGGCCGGTTGGGCCGTGAAAATCACCATATGGAGGCTTCTCAGGATAATGTGCTCGGGGTTCCTTCGGGACAAGCCTGGTTGTGTGTGGCATGTGGGGTGTCCCCTACAAGTGATGACAATGTGCGGGTATGTGTACTCTGTGCCCAGCAGGCGCTTGCACTGCAGTCTGGGTTACTGGTGGCTGGGCCTGCGCCCCGTGTGGCTTTTATTTTTATTTTTGAAGGCTAGACAGGGACAGGGGCATTTTGGTGTAGGGTGAGTGTAAGCAAGGTGTTAACCTGGCTAAAGGCGTTGTAAGAGTAGTTAAAAATAGTAATATTATGCATCACGAATAGGAAGGGGTTTGTGATATTAGTCATAGTGGGTAGACTATAAATACAAAGCTTCACGTGGCTTGGTTTCTACAAAAGGAAAGATTGCACAAATTATGGGCTTTTAACCACCATTTCAGAATCATTTCAGCATAATAACATACTTTCATTGCCAGCAAAAGTGCAGAATTACTAAGAGCTGTGTCTGTGACATGTTGCACAGAGTAGATGATCAAAGTGTGTAAAAAAGATTTCAAGGCCCTTTCTTTTTTCTCTCCTTAGTTTTTTACATGGCATATATTTTACATTTTTCACTTTTGTGTACAAATAGCTTGTTCCACACAAAAAGGATTTTGTTGTTTGCATATATTATTGGAAATAATTATTTTAAACACACAGACATTTTTATTTTGCTTGGAACCTAGAGGTTCCACTGTCATCTACCTATCCCCTTTCCCTTAGACTATTTTGGGTATACTGCTTTAAGCTACCAAACGAAATTACTTGTATTCAGAATACAGTACAAGATACCAGCAACCTAAATCTGCAATGAGCTCAAAAGCTGTAATTAATATACCTTACTTATGTATTTTGCTGGTCCAGCTTCGGGGGTAGTCACCTGAGGCTAAATAAAGATGTGAGGTACTTTTCCTTCCAGCCCTTCTTATTAAGAACGGGTGTGCTGGCACACAGGGTGTTTGTCTCTTTTGACCTGGAAGGGGAGAATGTCTGTCTGAACTTGAGCAAAGTTTCTGCAGGGAACCATCCAGAAGTTATCCCTGCACTTTTTTTTACATTTTAATTTACATTTTCATTTGTATTCAGCAGAATTGAGTAGGATTTTTGGCCTAAATAAGCATAGATTTTAGATACAATAAATAGACTGTTTGAAATTACTGTGGAGTTTGGAAACTTCTGCTCCCCCAATATCTTAACAGTGGTGGAGCATGAAGTGGGAGGCTTTGCCAGGTTATCTACAACAGCAGATGTCCTGGCTTAAAGTTGTCCATAGCAGTGTGTTGGAAGATTTAAATAAGCAGGTTTGGTTTAAGCAAACAGTTGCTGCTTCACATGTGCTGGATGAACATCTTGCTGCCTTACAAATTAAAGTGGATTCCAGTCATAGGTAACCCCCCCCCCCAACACACACCCTGTCACCCTTCGCTGGTGCTAAGGAAGGTCCAGGGTTTACAAATAAAAAAAAGTCCTTACCTCGCCTGCAGTCAGGCCCCATTCTCCCAGATCTGTCTTGCTGCCACACAAAGAGACACAAAGCTTTGCGCTTTCTCCAAAATTGCAGCACCCAGGACCTGGGGTGCTGGAAGAATGGCGCAGGACCGCAGGCGAGGTAAATATTTTTATACCAGTGCACCTAATAGTCAGCAGGTGGCAATGTTGCCCGTGCAAAAGGTGACCTGCACAGATAATTAGAGGCCTGTTTAGCCATGTTTTAACAGGTAGAAATAGTAGCCATAATGGGTGTTACACTAGCTATGGCACACAGGTGGAAGTGATTCATTTCAGAAATTCAGAAACCCCTGCCAGGGTTATTTACACTTGAATAGTTTCAGTTGTGAATCTGAGCTAACTTTAAAAGGAGAGAGTTGCTTCGGCAGCAAGACAGATAGTTGAGCAGCATATTGGCAAGTTTAAAATATCAAAACCTCTGTCCTCTTCAAAAACTGGAGGTAGTGGCGTAATGTTCCGGGGCCCTGGTGCGGACATTAAATGGGACCCTTTCATAGTTCATACAATAACATTTTTTTCTGACTTTTAACTTTTTTAATTGGATGCAGCTAGACAAATAAAGAGTGAAACAGCTGACACACATGCTGCTTCATTTCTCTAAATGATACCAAGTGACCACAAATATGAAAAATGAGGAGGAGCAACAATTATGGGGCCTGACATTCCGGGCACTGGTGCGGTCGCACCCTCTGCACCCTGAACTTTTTAAAAGCTTATCTAAATTATAAATTGATCATCTCTAACAGGACCTGGAAAGCCTGGCTTGGCTAGTTCTTGAGGATCTGAGAAAGGCAGGTTACATAAGAATCATGAGAAGTGAAGCAGGGCTGGGGGAGGTCTGGTATTTGGGGGTACATAAGAGACAAATAAACCATAAAGCCCCACAGTAGAAGCCATAAGTGTTCTTGTTAGCTCACTGAGAAAAATGACAGCTCTCCTACACATTGTAAGGAATTACAGATTTATGTTCAAGCTTCCCAGTTAGGCCCCCCAATCTGCAGGCTGCTAGCTGCCAGATGAAAGAACCCATTTCTGGTTGCTGCAGAGTTTAATAGAACATTCTTAATTAATATTTAAAACTGATGCAATCAGACTCATATAGTACAGTAACAAATAATTCGATTCGAACACGACAATACCACATAAACCTCTTACATCGACACATACCCTTAGAGCACCTGACCAGACATGGTGCAACCAGCTCGGCGGATATTTTACCCCCATCCACATCACCTGTTTTTTTCCCGACTGCCCAGCCCACCCCTCTCTATAATTTTCCTACTTTCATTTTCCACTATCCAAAATGGCCTGCTTCCTACCCGTCTGTCCGGACCATGCAGACTACAAGGAAAGGGAGAGACACATAACAAGACACTCCACACACAGGAAAGATAAGGGAGGAAAACTGGAGGGAAGCAAAGACAAAAGATAGAACAAAACACAAAAAGCTAAAAACAGCAAGGGGGGAAGGTGAAAACAACCCCAACCCCCACAAATACCCCTTCACATCTAAAGGCACCTCTCGCTCCCCGCTAATCAGAAGCTTCGCTCAACTTACGTGAGCCCCCCCCCCCCCCCCCCCAGGTGAGGAAGGGGGAGGGGGTGCAGGCCCTTCTCTATCCACTGCTCTCCCCTAACCGCCTTAAGACCTGGTCTGAGCCCCTAGACACCATCCAGGCTGCCCACGCACGTCCAAAGGCTTCCCTTTTTCCCCTCCAGTCCACCACCAGCTGGGAGGGGACCTCCACTCTCTTCCAGTGTTTTGGGATCACCATTCTCCCTGCTGTTAAGAAGTGTCGCAGTACCCCTTTTTTACATGATTGCCTGCTACCTGGGAGCATGGACAGTAGGGTTATCTCAGGGGTGTTTGGTGTTGAAGTGCCATAAGCTCCATCGTATAAGGAGAGGATCCCTGCCCATAGATCGTTTATGCTTGTGTACTCCCACCATATATGTAGAAGAGTTCCTCGGGCTGAGTTACACCTCCAGCACATATCCGACACCAAAGGGAACATCTGGCGGATCCGTACAGGGCTCCGGTATCATCTTGATAGGAGCTTAAATTTTTTTCCTGAGCCCAGCAAGGAATAGCCATTTTATGCATAACAAAGAATGATTTCCCCCAATCCTCATCTTCGAACTGTCGTCCTATTTCTTTCTTCCACTCCATTACCAATTCCGATTTTCTGGACCCCTTTTCTTTTATCTTGATACCCTACAGTCCCAATATTACCCTTTTTGGTCTCTCTGCTGCCTCTAACATGTCCTCAAACTGCGTACGATCGCTTTTCACCACTGCAATATTATCCAGTGAATCTAGGTAATTTCGCAGTTGACTCACCTCCAGCCAGGATAGCATTGCCCCCCCCCCCCCCCCCCCGCCTGCAACCCTCACCTCCTGAAACGTGGGGACCCCTCCTCGCACCAGAGCAAATCTCAGTCTGGTTTTTGAGGATGCCTCCCATATTAAAAACCTGGGGTCATAGGGCGTGGCCTAGTCGAAATGTTTTTAGTGCTATCTTTCCATGTCATAAGGAGCTGGGCGGTCAAAAACGGCATCTTATCTTTGTTTGGCATTAGTTAAGGATCTATCCAGCGGAGGGCACTTAGGTCCCAGGATAACACATCCCGTTCGATGGTTACCCATTGCTTGGATTCCCCATTGTGGTACCAATCTACTATTCTCATTATAATCGCTGCCCTATATTATGTTTTCCACATCAGGCAACCCAATGTCCTCCCTTGTCCTTAGGTCTCACAAGCTTGCGAAAGCTAAGCCTCGGTTGCCCCCCTCCCCACACATACTTACTAAGTTCGGTTCTGATTTGTCTAAAAAACTGTTTACTCCCGTATAATGGGACAACCTGAAAAACATATAATAATCTAGGTAGAACATCCATTTTTAATATGTTGATTCTCCCCAGCCACGAGATACACTTGTTTGAGTATATTCTCAAGTTCTGTTCGGTCCTTTGTAGTAATGGGTCATAGTTCAGTCGGAATAGAGAAGTAGGGTCCACTGTGATGCGTACCCCCAAATATTTGATGGCCTCATCACACCACCTAAAAGGAAAATTTTCCTTCCGCCTCCTAACCTCCCGCTGGTCTCCCAGACTCCCAACTAACTTCTGATTTAGAGATGTTCACCTTGAAGTTGCTGACGCTACTAAATCTTTGAAATTCCTGCAGGATTGATAGTAGTACTAGTGACATATGGGGTGAGGTCACATATAGAAGCAGGTCATCCACGTAAAAATGGCAACTTGTGGGTTTTTCCCCCAACATGTACTTGATGAGGACCAAAACCTGTTCCTCCCAGCCCTAAAGCCAAAGACCCAGGACAGTTTATCACAAGTCAGATTTCCTTTTTCAGTTTTATTGTCACCTGGGGAAGGGGGGTATTTCAGCTTTGGAAAGAGAAACCTGGGGGTTAACTGAAGGTTCGAAGTACTAGTTCCTCACACCTCCTTCTTCAGATTCCCCTTCTAAGAGGAGAAAAAAGGGATGTTGAGAGAGCGAACTGTCTGATTGTCTGAATGAAACAACCTTTCATATTTTTACTAGATCAAATGTGTGTTGGACATTTGCCTAACATTAGCAGATATTTTGTTTAGATACAATAGAGTAGTTATTTTTTATTTTTATAATACACTTCTGTTACCCTGTTAATTTTTCACCTTTATGGGATACACAGGATCCTTTATTAAAACTGAGACTTTTCATCTTAGCTTTTGATTAAGTGAGTGATATATTTTTCAGTTCTACTGTTTATTTACCCTATAGTGTAAATTAGAATCATATCATTATAGCTTATAAGAGAAGTAGCCACATAAACATTTCACCAGCTTTTCGCTGTTAACATTTAATTTGAATTTGTATTTGTAGTTATGAACAGATGATACAGCCTGGCTGCATTTTCTCGTGACAAAATGATTTTCGTCATTGGCAGCTTTTAATGTTGACTTCCCCTTGCTATTCCGCCCCCAGTATGAACAGTATTATTAAGAAGCTTTGCTGTGTGGGTAGATTGGATAAAAAAACGAAATGCAGATTCCAGCTCTACCAAATGTTCCCTATGTCCTGTGGAGTTGTTGAGTTTAAGGCAGAAAAATAAAAATCTGTATGCTCCTTGTGCTGTTCTAGGTTAGCATAGCTGGTAATACTCTCTAGGTTGCAGTATTTGTACACACATTTTGCTTGGTCTTTATTGAAGTTAACATTATCTGAATGCCATATGTTATTTTCTGTTTGGGTATATAAGAAAGCTCATTTATTCACCATGTGAAAAACATAGCCTGAAAGGTGGTTACAACACTTAATAAGAAGCTCTGGGCACTAATGTTTTTTTAATTGGCAGGTGTTTTGTTTTGGTTCATCACCTTTGGAGTAAAAAGTGTTCTTTTACCAAATCAGAGTACATGTTTTACACCTTGAGCTAAATTATCATCTAGTTGCTAGTCCTGTTAATTTTTATACCTTCTGTTGAAGTCAATTAAACTCCCCTTGTACATCTTGAACCGGGTTGCGCTGCTGTGTGAAACCCTCCAGGGTGCCCAATTTCTTTTACTATTCCCTGGAGCCCACGGCACATGCATCGGCGCCAGCATTACTTTCCTCCCTTCCCGGCTGTGCGCACAAGTTATCTGCGCCGTGAGCTCGAGAAAAGGTAAGTTAGCTCAGCATTCTGGGGGGTTTCATACAGCGGGGGCCCTAAACCCCTGCTGAGTTATGTAGTTGAGAGTGGGAGATTGGCATGTCATATGGTAGAGGGAATGCTTGTCACAAAAGACAACAAAGAGATATAGCAGAACATCAGCTGAATACACAAGGGCTGTTCCTCCTGATTCTGCAGAGAGACTCCATATAATAGACAGGCATGAAATTTGAAAGACATGAAGAAGACATAAAATTATATGTCAGTTGGGTTAAACACGTTGGAACAATGACATCATCCATGGTGTTACTCAAAAACACTTTGGAAAACAGAAAAATTACAAACAAGACATTTCATGTTAAAGCAAAAACTGCATATATATATATATATATATATATATATATATATATATATATATATATTTTATTTTTTTTTTCTTTGAAATTCCTGCAAGCTAAACATAGCTCAAAATGGTGAAAAATGACCTGTCAACATTTCAAGTAGGCTGGCAATTTAAAGGGTTAAAGGTACCTATGAATGTTGGTTATTGTTCTGTTCAGGGGACCTTGCGTTTTCAGATTTTTTTCTTTTTTGCAAACTGATATATTCTAAGTTACGTCCAGTACGTCCTGCTCCAGATATAATACTTACACTTGGGTAATCCTCTGCCAGAGGGCGCTGTGCACTGCAGACATGCAAAAAACAGGCTCCTCCCGGCCCCTCATATACCCGGGGACCTCCCACAAATCCCCAGATTTCTCTGCAGTGCTGACTGCGAAGACAGGAAGTATCACTCTCTCGCAGGTGAGCGGGGCTATTACAGCCTGCGGCCCTGTTGGACTATTTCCACCCGTCCTCCCTGTGATGTGCCTCCCAGCCTGGGCTGCGCTGGTCGGGTGAAGGTAGGCAGCACCATGCGTGCTTAACGGAGCCATGCTCCACCGCAGTCCCCCACCAAAGGGTAGGCGGTTTAGGCTGATGGTGAGCCTCTAGTGGATGTCCCTCCCGCATTATTGCCCCATGCCCCGTGTAGCGGTGGACCCTGTGTAAAGGGTCTCCATCCTCCCTCGTTTCCCCCCGTATTTGGGGGAAAAGAATGGGGGGGGGGGGGTGTTTTTGGCGGTCTCAGTGTACTGTATTGTCACGCTTATGGCCGTAGTTTTGCCCTTGACTGGCAACTGGGTGTCAGAGCCGCGCTGCTTGGTCTTTTTATTTTTGCCTTCTCATTTTTTTATTAAAATTTACTGTGCTGGGTGACGTCGTCGTCAGACTACGAGTATCCATTAGCAGATGCTTTTACTAGCATATCCTATGCTTGGCTTGTCAAGCCTGGACGGCTGCCTCAGAGCTTCGCGCTCTTTGGGGGAGGCGGGGACCTGGCGTGGCGCGCTCCGCATCATGCCCAGATTGGGCCCGCCCTTCGAGGTTCGGTTGGCGCCATTTTGTTGATCTTCGTGCGCGCGCGTGTTTGCGGTCCTTCTCCTCCCCAGGTCTGTAAGTGCCCTCCCGGGTGATTTCATCATTAGTATTTTTTCTGCTGCGCATGGCCCTGACACCTCTTATTCCCTTTCTGTCTTTCAGACGTCAAAGACTCCGGTGACTTCTCCCGGCCTAACATAAATTGTAGCGGGCTTACAAAAAATTCTCCCACATTCCAAGTGGGTCTTTGGGACATCCAGGGTTGCCTATTGCATAAATCCCTACTGGCATATATTGCATTGATAATCACCATATGGAGGCATCTCAGAATTATGTGACCGGGGTCCCTCCAGGACAAGACCGGCTGTGTACAGCGTGTGGACAACCCCATGCTGATGCGGACAGAGCACGGGTCTGCGGACCCTGTGCTGAACAAGTACTGGCCCTGCACTCAGGGTTGCCAGTGGCTGCGCCTCGTTTCAATACACCTGTCGTCTCCCTGTGCTTAAATCTCACTCCTGATGAGTCGCACTCAAGTCGTGCCGCGCAGACTGCCTGCGGCTGATCAGGTGATTTCGAGGTTGGCAGAGCGCTTGGGCCCTGGTAAGAAGCGGTCCCTGACGCCTCCGGTTTCGCCCATTCTTTCGGAAACTGAGGAGTTCACTACTCAGCAGGGTTTGGCTCTTTCTGATGAAGGTGAGCTGTTCTCTGACTCAAGCTCATCTGACGAGGGGCCGAGGAGTCATGATGATACGGGCCCTGGTTCCTGTGGCCTGTGTGACACCGATGAATTACTGATAAAGATCTTCGAGGTCTTGTCTATCTCTCTCCCTGGTGAGGCTCCCAGGCCTAGAAGGGAGAGTTTCCATACAGCGACGGCGCGCTTGGAATTTCTGGAGCAGGATCACTTCCAGGCTCTTGTACTCAAAGAATGTGAATGCCCTTGTAAACTTCCAGGGGTTCCAGGGGACTGGGATTGGAAATACCCTTTTCCCCCTGATGTGGTTAACTGTTGGTCATCACCTCCTGTGGTGGATGCACCGATCATTGGGGTTCTTAACCCCCCCTTTATTGCAGCCCCTACTTATCGTACCCTTCGGGATGCTGAGGACCGACGCATTGATAGGCTGGCTTCTTACGATTTTCTTGTGCAGGGACGGCTCTGCACCCAGTCTGTGCCGCGGCCATCGCTGCAGTGGCCGCTAGGACCCTCATCAGAAAGATGATTGATCATCAACCTGAGGATCTCCCCTGGGAGGTGTTTAATGCACTCTCCAGTTGTGATGTATTTGTAAGGTTTATCCTTTTAGCGCTGGATGACACCATTAGGATGTGCGCAAGAACTTCTGCCCTTGTGGTAGCTATTCGCCGCTTGGTCTGGCTGCGACAGTGGGGTGTTGACAATGCTACAAAAAAGACTCTTACTGTGCTTCCCTTTATAGGGTGACGCCTATTCGGGGCCCGTCTGGACCTGTTTGGGAAAAAGGGCAAAACACCCCTTCGCAGAAGGCTGTCTCGGCCTTCTCGGGGCAGGGGCACCCCTCCCTCCCCCCCATGTTAGTGTCAAACTCGAACCAGGGGTGTCCTTCCAGCTTTTTGGTGTAGATTCCTGCCCCAGGAGTGGCAGACAACGCCCTGGCCCCTCCGGCAGGACTAAGTCCAAATCTTTCACCAAACCCCCCAAGCATGATGGGGTGCCCTCGCCCGTCTGGGCGAGCAGATGGCCGCAGCACCTTGCTCCTATCAGGAGGCGTCATGCCTCGTTCTGGTGGATTCAGGAGGAAGTTTCCTCTGGATGCAGGATAGTGTTTGCAGGGCGGCCCCTTCCCGAGATTGTCAGGATGCTTCTGGTCCCTGTCTCTCTTCAGGTGTTGGCGCAGGCCACGCGCGGCCTGCGAGGTCTGGGGTCACTTGCAAGTTGCCCTTAACAGGCAGAGGCAGGGGCCTCTACACCAACCTTTCCACATTCCCCCAAAAGGATGAGGCACTCTGCCCATTCTGGCCTTCCATAGGTGCGGCAATTTACATTCACAGGTGGTTTCTGCATGGTTTCTCTGAGTTGGCCCACCTGTGCCCTGTGTCCAGGGACCTCTTGCCGTCTGTGGAGATCTAAGATGCTTATTGCATTGCCACTGTGTCTTCTGGACAGGATCTTGCAGGTTAGTGTTGGAGGTCCAACACTGCTGATTGTGGCCTTATTATCTGGCCTCTCTGATGAGACCAAGGGGGCGTCCGCGCGAGGAACTGCCCGGTCGTCCTTCTTTGCTTCCCAATATCTACGTCAGGCCGAGTTTGTTACTCGGCTGGTGGTGTCCTTTGAATGGGTGCTCAATCACCTCAATTCCTCATTGTCCCCTTATTTGGTATCTCCATTCCTAGGGTTGAACTTCCATTCGGTTCAGACGGGAACCTGCTTCCTTGACTATAACGTGGACAATCTGGTTACATGGGCTCGGTCCCTCTTTGCTGTTCCCGTCTCTTCACCAGGCTGGATTGCAGCTGGTGAGCCTGTTGGTGGCTGCTCAAAGGTTGTCCCTTATGCTCAGTGCCCTTGGGCTCTTCTGCAACTTATATTGTAAATGCTGGACTGGGTTCCAGCTTCCCTGGAGCTGGGTCTGTGTACCTTTCCACCTTGGTACGGTGGTTTCCCTTGAGACGGTTGTACTCAACGAACCAGTCAGGGGGCACCCCCTTCCTTGCGTCTTCCTGTAGATGGATACCAAATCTATCAGGTCGACGGAGGGTTTTTTTTTTTTTTTCTTCTAAAATCCCCTGTGATTCCGGGGGAGGTGGGACCTTTAGGGGTCCATTCACCTATCTATTTTTGAAGCGGTAGGCTTTCAGGTTGGCTCTATCTCGCTGGACTTTTCCTTTGCGGGATCTGTCTATTTGAGGGCTCCTTGGTCTGTCTAACGACAGTGGCCTAATTATCTGTGTGGACTCGGAGCAGGATGATCTGGGTGGAGGACAGTGTTCCCTGCATATCAGCGATATTCGCTCCGGTGGATGTCCTTCTGTGACAGGATGTGCTAATTCTTGTGTCTCCATGTGATCCTTCTAGTGTGGATCTTTTTTGGGCCTCGTCACTATCATAGGTTCTTGGCCCTTGTTTCCCTGTCCCAGTTTGTTCTGACCTTGGTCATGAGGCTTAGTAACTTTATGGCTGGACATTCTATTCTGTATGTCTTATCTTCATTCACCCCGCTTGGCGGGGTTCTGCGCAAGTTTGCTCTGGAAGGGGGAACCAGTTATACTGGTGGCCCCTGGGTGGCCTAGTGGAGTGTGGTTTGCAGATGTGGTACTGAGGACAGCGGACCTGTACGTTCTGTCAGGAGTGCTGATCTGCTCACTCAGGCCCCCTTTTTTATTTCACCCCAATCTACAGGCTCTGGTCTGGATGGCCTGATGGTTGATTCATCCACCTTGATGGAGATGGGCTTATCTTCTGGGTGACTGTGACTTCTGGAAGCCTAGGAGTTGGCTTCTTCTTCTTCCGTCTATTGTGGGGTATAGCATACCCATATTGATTGGTGTGAGTCTTGGTCTCTCCCCTGTTGGGCGCTCTCTGTTCCCAGGGTTCTAGAGTTTTTATTTTTTGCACATGTTTCACACAAACATATTAAAAATACACTTAAAAAATGACGAACAAGACATTACATGTTAAAATCCAGACTCTGCTTGAAAAAACAATATATAATTTTCCTGGGAATTCCTTTGAAATCCGTTTAAAAAAATCACAGCTGAACATGTGTAGCGCAAAATAGTGAAAACTGGTCTGGCAACAAAAGTTGACAAATACTCTAGGTAGGCTTAAAGGGTTAATCTGACTAGTGAGGTAAAAGTGGGTTAGGTGTATGATGGACTCACCTATCCTATTTATAAGCAAGATTTCCTCTGTCTAGAACACAGAACTCAAACTTCCTCCTGAAAGGCCAGCAACAGGCCAGGTTGTGCACAGATGTACAGGTGGAGTAATTAGTGTTCATACAGGGCTATAGAGACAGCTATGGGGAGATCCAGGAACCATTGCCTGTTGCTGCCCCTTCAGAAGTGAGTTTGACACCCCCTGGCCTAGAAGAAGGGCTGGACTAAGAACCAGGGAACATCTGAGAGACTACTAGCCAGAGATATCAATAGCCAGATCGATAGGGTTAAGACATTCCTAATCAAGCTGCCACTGATAAACAATGAAATGCAATTGCTCTATAGAAACTGTCATCTGTAAAGGCGCCAGTAGGTGGCAATGTTAACATTAGTCTACGACTAATAGAATCAACAGCAAACTTTAGAAGCATCAATAAATATAAAAAATAATCAGTTATCTCTGAAACAGAGGGACATGGCACTATAATACTCCCTGCCTGGTATCCTGGGTATACCACATATGAAACCTCTTTGAAACAGGAAATATCAACATCCAACAGGAAAACAGATTTGAAAAAGTTGCCATTGCGTGAACTGCAAGCTGGGAAACACCTAATGTTCAATTCCAATGTTTGCTGTTGCCATCACCTCCTCTGGTGAGTCATAGTGACACCTCAAAACACACTTTGGCAAAAGGAGGTTTAGTTTTTCAGTAGGAAAGGGAACCAGCTCCTGTATTAGTATACAGTGCGTCCTGCTCCAAATCTAATACTTACACTTGGGATATACTCCACCAGATGGTGCTGGACTGCAGAGACATCGAAAATAGGCTCCTCCCGGCCCCTCAAATACATATAACCTCCCACAAATCCCCAGAGTTTCTCTGCAGTCTGTCTGCGAAGGACGAGAAATGGCTCTCTACTCGCAGGTGAGCGGGGCTATTAGCCTGCGGCCCTGTAGGACTATTCCCACCCATTCCACTAGTAATATGCCTCCCAGCCTTGGCTGCTCTGGTCGGGTGAAGGTAGGCAGCACCGCTGTTAGGTGCTTAGGAGCGCTGCTCCACCGCAATCCCCCACCAAAGGGTAGGCGGTTCAGGCTTATGGTGAGCCTCTATGGGATGCCCCTCCCACACTAGTGCCCCCTTGCCCCTGCCCATCGGTGGGCCCTGTTTAAGTGGCCGCTGGCCTCCCTCATCCTCCTTGTAGCCTTCGGGGGAAAAGAGGAGGGGGTGTAAATGTGTATGCTATGCATTCTTTGTTTTACACTCTTTTTCCATTCTGTTCAGTCTTATGTCAGCCGCTGCGTTGACTTGCCTTTACTGTCTTTTTAAAATTGCCGCCGCCGCGCGCTGACTTGGTTCCTCAGGCGCTGGTGCTCTGTCATTGGCTGCTTGCACGTTCTGGCTTCGTGCTCTTCGGGGGGGTGGGGCCCGTCTATGGCGCGCTCCGCGTCATCGCTGATACCAGCCCGCTCCTCGAGGTATACCGACACCATCTTTAACCTGCTTGGTTGACCCACGCGCGACGGACCCCTACCTACCGCGGTCCGTAAGTGCCCTCGCGGGTGGCTTTATATCTTTCACTTTTGTTACTGTGTGCTTACAGGTCTTGTCTGCTTATGTCTTTCAGGTGGGGCGAACCCTTTTGGCTTCTCCCGGCCCTGTATTAGTATATAACTTGTAGGCCTTGTAAGAATAATACTCCCACTTCCCTAACGGGTTATTGGGACATCCTGGGTTACTATATAGCATTATTCCCTAGGCATCCCAGGATAATGTGACCGGGGTCCCTTCGGGACAAGAAGGGTCTCATGCTGACACTGACAAGGCGCGGGTCTGTGTACCCTGTGCTGAGCAGGTGCTTGCATTGCAATCTGGCCTGCCAGTGGCTGCACCTCGCTTCACTTCGCCTACTCCCCCAAGCTTAAACCTCACTCCTACTGAGTTGCATACTAGTGGGGGTTCTCAGCCTGATGTGCCTCTTTTCTGATTCAGGCTCATCTGATGAGAGACCAAGGGGTCATGACGATTCTGGCTCTGACCCCTGAGCCCCGGATGACACTGACAGATTATTGACCCAAATTTTTGAGGTTCTGTCCATCTCTCTCCCTGTTGCGGCTCCCAGGCAAAGAGGGGAGCTTTTCCATACAGCAAAATCACGTTTGGAATTTCCCAAGCAGGCACATTTCCATAACCTTGTGCTCAAGGAATGGCAGAGCCCCAGTAAACTTCCCGGGGTTCCAAAAATTTGGGATAGGAAGTATCCCTTTCCTGCTGAGGTGGTTAAATGTTGGTCATCCCCCCCCCCCCCGAGGTGGATGCCTCGATCCTAGGGCTATCTAACACCTCTGTCATGCATTCCCCTGACTCTACTACCCTGCGGGATGCTGAGAACTGGCTGATTGACCAGCTGGCATCCCACGCCTTTACATGTGCGGGGACGGCGCTGCGCCCGGTCTGTGCCTCTGCCATTACTGCTGTGGCCACTAGAACCCTTATCAGAAATATGCTTGATAGTGCCCCTGATGATTTGCCTTGTGAGGTGTTTAATGCACTCTCCAGTTGTGATGTTTTTGTAAATTTTGTCCTCTCAGCATTGGATGACACCATCAGAATGTGTGCCAGAACTTCTGCCCTCGTGGTGGCTATACGCCGCTCGGTTTGGCTGCGCCAGTGGGCTGCTGACAACGCTGTCAAGAAGGCCCTCACTGGGCTTCCCTTTAACCCTTTGAGTGCCAGCCTACCAAGATTTTTTGCCACACTCTGTTGCCGGACTACTTTTCACGTTTTTGCGCTACACGTGTTCAACCTGGATTTTTGAAGGGATTTCCAGGGATTTTCCAGGAAAATGATATGTTGTTTTTTTTCAGCAGAGTCTGGGCTTCAACATGAAATGTCTTGTTTTGGCTTTTTTTTAGTGTATTCTCAATACTGGGTGAAATATGTGCAAAAAAATTAAAAAAAAAAAACTATTTTTTACAATTTGTAGTGTTTGTGACAGACTCTCTGCCCCTTTGGACTTTACACAGGTTCATTACTTTCCTTTTTTTAAGCATGTTACAGACTGCCAGTGTATTGATTGATTACGTTATTCATTGTTCTGACTGCCATTGTATTGATTGATTACGTTATTAATTGTTCTGACTGCCATTGTATTGATTGATTACGTCACAGATAATGGCATTGTTCGGATTTAGTGTATTACAAACGTCTATTGTATTGCTGATTGCGTCACCGGCAGAGTTGAGGGATTGTGTGCCCTGCTGCTATTGGTCGGTGTGTGTGTCATGCAATGGAGACTTGTGTATATAAGGCCTAGAGTGGCACTAATAAAGTCTACTTCACCTTCACCCTCAATACTGAAGTTCTGTCTCTTATTGGGGGAAACGCTATATTACAATTCACTAGCCCTTGTAAGGGCTGTTCCTGTTTCCTCACGGACGACTCTGGAAATCCAGCAGCACCTCTTACGATTGGGAAAAGGACGTCTCGGGCGGTGAAGCCCTCCGGCGATAAGGGTTATCGCTACAATTGGTGGCAAGCGGTCGGATGGTCCTTTGTACCCAGAGAGAGTGCTACCCTGATGGAGAGTCAGTATGACAAGTTGAAAAGGCTGACCCGGAAGGATCTACTCGAGAGCCGGGGAAGGTCAGCTAGCAACCGCCCACGTCAGGAACTGATAGCCAAGCTGATCGAAATGGATCGTGCAGCAGTGAGGACCGAAACCAATATAGAGACTGATGGAGACACTGCTCTCGTTCAAGCGGTTCGGAACAGATTGTCGGTCTATGGCCGAATCCATTACAAGAACTGATCGACCAAGTCTTCGCCGCAGCGGAGGCAGAGGCCAGTAAGCGAAGGGAAGATCGGCGACTCGCAACCCGGCAGCCTCTCAGCGCCCCTGTGTTAAAAACCCTTAAAATCCCCCAAAAAAATGACGTAGGGTCCCCCTTACCCAGCATTACCGACCCGGACCAGCTATGGGGGCTTGTAGAACAGGGCGCAGGGGCCAGCGTTGGTGGCCCCTAGCCCTGCAGGCTACTAGCCCACATAGCCACGTGGCCCGGGCCCTTCTGCCCCCCCCTGGCTGTTGGGGAGGCAGGTAATGGGGGGCTGGGGGTTATGGCAAGTCACCCGCTTGCCACAGGTGACCTGCCATACCCAGAGCCTTGTGAACTGGTATAAGGGGTCTCATGGACCCCTTACCAGTTCACAAAGGGTTAAGTAAAAAAAAAGACACAGACACAAAATTCTTTATTATTCTTTTTTCACTTATACTTACCTCCCATCCAGTGTCCCGCGCCGCTGCAGATGACAGTTGTCGGTAGCGATCGGAGCAGGGAGGGAGGGAGGCAGGGAGATCAGAGCCTCCCTGCCTGCCACCCTCCCTGCTCCGATCGCTACCGACAACTGACAGAACAGAGCCCGGGTGCCGGTAACCCGAGGAGCGGGATGACGTCATCAAGTGGGCGGGGCTATGGGCGGGGTTAGGGGCGGGGTTAGGGGCAGGGCCAGCGCCGGCCGAAGAGGATGGTGAGGGCCTGTTTCTGGGCCCTCACCCGAAGTGTGGAAAGCCCGGGGGGGGGGGATCGGAGCCCCCCCTGGTGAAGAGAAGACCCGGGGAGAGCCATCGCGCTGCGAGGTGAGCAAATTACATTTACTATTCCGGGCCCCCTCCTGAAGATCAGAAGCCCAGGGGCGAAAATCTACTATTTGATTCTTGTACAGAATCGCTGGCACTTTCAAATGAGGGGTCAGATAAGTCTGTATCTTTTTTACTTTTTTTTTTTATGGGGCTCTAAAGTCAGCTACATGACTCTCATGTAGCTGGCACTTAACGGTTGGAGAGGCAGCTACGTGAGAGTCACGTAGCTGGCACTAGAAGGGTTAAAGGACTGCGCCTGTTTGGGGACCGCCTGGACCTTTTTGCTAAGGAAGGCAGGTTACCCCAGCGCAGGCGGCAATCTCGTCCCTTTCAGGGTCAGAGTTCCTTCTCCTCCCCTTACCGTGGCGCAAGACAGGGAAGGGGGGTTTCCTTTCCTGGGGCCCGGAGAGATTTCTGGGGTAGAGGCAGAGGACGTGGACGTCCTGGCTCCTCCTGGGGTCCCAAAGCAAAATCCTCTCTGAAGCCCCCTCAGGCATGATGGGGCGCCCTCACCCATCCGGGTGGGGGGACGGCTGCAGCACTTCGCTCACGTCTGGAGGCTTCATGTCTCAGACCGGTGGATTCAGGAGGTAGTGTCCTCCGGTTACAAGTTGGAGTTTGCTGCCGGTCCCCCTCCAAGATTCATCAGATCCCAGATTCCTCAGGACCCTGGAGCTCAGGAGCTAGTGCAAGCAGTGCAAGGTCTCCTGGAGCTGGGGGTCATCTGCCAGGTCCCCTTAAGAGAAAAAGGCAAGGGCTTTTATTCCAACCTATTCACAGTACCCAAAAAGGATGGTTCTGTCAGGCCCATCCTGGACTTGAAGATCCTCAACAAGTTTGTCAGGGGCAGGCACTTTCGCATGTAAACTCTGCGCTCTGCCATCAGATGTGGATCTGTTTGCGTCCCACCACAATCACAAGCTCCCAGCTTTCGTCTCTCTGTCCCAGGATCCTCTGGCCTTGACCTCGGATGCGCTAGCAATGTCATGGCAGGACTTTCAGTTCCTGTATGTCTTCCCTCCATTCCCCCTGCTGGGCAGGGTTCTGCGCAAGATTGCTCTGGAAGGGGTGCCAGCAATTCTGGTGGCCCCCAGGTGGCCAAGAAGAGTGTGGTTCGCAGACATGGTGCAGCTGGCAGTAGATCAGTACTCTCTGCCCTTGGTGCCAGATCTGCTCATTCAGGGCTCACTACGCCATCCCAATTTACAAACTCTGGCTTTGACGGCTTGGCTGCTGAAAGCTCCATCTTGATGGAGAAGGGGCTGGCTTCCTCGGCTGTGGATACTTTGATTAAAGCTAGGAAGAAGTCTTCGTCTTCCATTTATTACAGGGTTTGGCGTGCCTACATTGACTGGTGTGAGTCTAAGTCTCTTCCCTGTCGTGTGTTCTCTATTCCCAGGATTCTGGAGTTCCTGCAGCATGGGTTGGAGATGGGACTCCAGCTCAGTACTCTGAAGGGTCAGGTTTCTGCCCTGGCTATTTTCTTCCAGAAGTCCTTTGCTCAGCACCCTCTGATCAGAACTTTTTTCCAGGGGGTCACTCATGTGCGCCCCCCACGTAAACCTATGGTGCCTGTTTGGGATCTGAACTTGGTTCTGTCAGCCTTGCAGGGTGCTCCCTTTGAACCTGTGCAGGATGCTGCCTTGGCCATTCTTACGCTCAAGGTTGTATTTCTGGTGGCTATCACTTCTGTCAGGCGTGCTTTCCATTCAGCCCCCCTACTATGAGAGACACCAGGACAAGGTGGTGTTTTGTTTCAAACCTGACTTTTTGCCTAAGGTAGTGTCTGCCTTTCATTTGAATCAGGATATTGTTCTTCCTTCTTTGTGCCCTAATCCTAGCAATGCTAAGGAGAGGGTTTTGCACTCTTTGGATGTGGTTAGGTGTCTGAAGTACTATCTGGTGGCTACTGCACCTTTCAGGAAAACTGATGCTCTTTTTGTGGTCCCTTCTGGTCCTAGGAAGGGTTTGGCTCCTGCCAAGTCTACTATCAGCAAGTGGATTCGTCAGGCTGTGATTCAGGCCTACTCTGCTAAGGCTTCCCTTCCGCCTTACTGCTCATTCCACTCGTGCTATTGGTGCCTCTTGGGCTTTTCAGCACCAGGCTTCTGTTGAACAAGTTTGCAAGGCCGCTACTTGGTCTTCTGTTCATACCTTTTCAAAGTTTTACAAGGTTGATGTTAGGGCCTCAGCTGATGCTGCTTTTGGCCGAAAGGTTCTACAGGCGACAGTGGTTTAATCTGTCTGCTGCTGATTTTTATTGGGGATTCCACCCTACTTTATGGACACTGCTATTGGATGTCCCAAGTGTAAGTATTAGATTTGGAGCAGGACGTACTGTATACTAAGAATAATACAATTCTGTGATTACTCACCTATAGAATTGGTATTATGAGTATACAATACGTCCTGCTCCAACCCACCCTTGGTTTGCATTTTCTTGGATCCCCTGTATGGTGATTGTTATAATTGTTATAGTTGGTAGTTTGGATTGTTTAATTCTCCCAGCTTCTCATTAACTGCTTTTCAATGCTGGGGATTTGTGGAAGGTCCCTGGGTATTTGAGGGGCCGGGAGGAGCCTATTTTCGATGCCTCTGCAGTCCAGCGCCATCTGGGGGAGTATATTCCAAGTGTAAGTATTAGATTTGGAGCAGGACGTACTGTATACTCATAATACCAATTCTACAGGTGAGTAATCACAGAATTGTATTTTTAGACTGTATAGCTTGTCAGTTTCCAGCAAAAATGGCCATAAAGCTTTCATGGCTAACAATTTCTTACACATTATAAACCTCTCATTTACCTGGACCTTTAGAGACATACTGTGGTTATGCTTTTCCCATGATTTACTGAAATCCTGCTCAAATTCATAGATGTGTAAACTACATATATTTCACAGGATTTAAGAAGCTAGATTAAAAAAGAACATTTGTTTTTTGCAGTTATTTTATTAGAATCATATGCAATACAATAGTACAGATATGGTTAACAGTATATTCATATGAGCCATCCCTCGCAGGGGAAGCCCACACTCGTAGTCGTTTTGAGTAACAGTGGTACAAATAATGCCTTAGTTAGCTGCACATCCTATCAAGATAGGCTATTATTATACTTACCAAGAGCAGAAAAATGAAAGAGCCAGGCTATGGATATGCTCAGCTGGTGGTATTATCATACAACTTCTCATGTGTGGGAACAAAATTAAACCCAGAAACAATTGAACAAGTACACCTATCATATATTTCATTCAAACCAAGAAAGAGGACTTCAGAATACTGCAGCTTAAACTAGAAACTCTCTAGGTTACCATGCAGACTAAGGAGGGAGCTGTGGTCAGAATTGGTGTGATATATAGGCCCCCTGGACAATCTGAGGATCTAGATAACCTGTTAATAGATGAAATCAGTGGAATGTCAGAGAAGGGGGACACTGTAATCACAGGTGACTTCAACATGCCTGATGTGGACTGGAATATCCCAAGTGCATCGACATGCAAGAGCAGGACTATATTAGAGGCACTTAATGGAGTGTCTCTAAAACAACTTGTGACATTGCCAACTAGAGGAGATAACATTCTGGACTTAGTTCTGACCAATGGGGATCTGGTGTCCGAGGTCAGGGTTGAAGAAAATCTGGGTTCCAGTGACCATCAATGCTTATGGTTCCGAATAAAAACAGACATTGTGCAATCACACACCAGAACCAAAGTGCTAGACTTTAGGAAGACAAACTTCAAGGAAATGGCGGAGTATGTAGAAAGAAAATTAGGGGAGTGGAACAGAGTAGCAGAAGTGAGTGCCCAGTGGTCACTATTAAAAATGGCCATCTTAAAGGCAACTAAGCAATATGTGAAACAAACTAGCGAGAATAAAAGGAAGAAGAAACCATTATGGTTTACTAGGGAAGTCAGCACTATCATAAAAGATAAGAAGTTTGCCTATAAGAAGTATAAAGTGGAAGTGTAGCTGACAGAGAGGAGTATAAAATTAAACAGAGGGAAGCAAAACTGATTATAAGGACTGCTAAAGGGCAAAAGGAGGAAGAAATGGCCAAATCTATGAAGAGGGGAGATAAAACCTTTTTCCGATATATTGGTGACAGAAAGAAGAAAAACAATGCAGTCTCAAAAATTAGAAATAGGGAAAATAAATATATTGACGGAGATAAGGCTGTGGCTGACCATCTGAATAGCTACTTTTGTTCGGTATTTTCAGATAGTAGCAGGCATGGCCATAGCACAGCATCCCGCTGGGAGGGCACAGCACCGGAGTTTCTGGAGGCTGATGTCCTATCCGAGCTGGCACATCTAAAGGTAAGTAAGGCGATGGGTCCAGATGGAATCCACCCCAGAGTTCTAAGGGAACTTAGGTTTGTGATTGCAGCCCCTCTGACTGATTTACTTAACCATTCCCTTTCAACTGGTGAGGTTCCAGATGATTGGAGAATGGCCAATGTCGTACCAATCCATAAAAAGGGGAGTAGAGAAGAAGCCAGTAATTACAGGCCAGTTAGTTTAACATCTATAGTGGTCAAATTAATGGAAACACTCTTAAAAAAAAACAGATCATTTCCCATCTAAAAATTAATGACCTATTGGACCCAAAACAGCACGGCTTTACTGAGGGCAGATCATGTCAGACCAATCTTATTGATTTCTTTGACAATGTCACTAAAGTGTTAGATGAAGGTGGTGCTGTGGATATCGCCTATCTGGATTTTAGCAAAGCCTTTGACACTGTACCACATAAAGAGCTCATAGATAAGTTATTGAAGGTAGGACTCAATCCCTGGATAGTTCAGTGGATTTCCAGTTGGCTGAGGGATCGGTATCAGAGTGTTGTTGTAAATGGTGTGCAATCTGAACAAAGGCGAGTTACAAGTGGTGTGCCGCAAGGCTCTGTCCTGGGCCCCATTCTTTTTAATATATTTGTAAGTGACATAGGAGAAGGCTTGGTAGGAAAAGTTTGTCTGTTTGCTGATGATACAAAGGTTAGTAATAGGGTGGATATTCCTGGAGGTGTCTGCAACATGAAAAATGATTTAGATTTACTGGATAGATGGTCAAAACTGTGGAAACTAGAGTTTAATGTCTCTAAATGTAAAATCATGCACTTGGGTAAAAGGAATCCCTGCTCTGAGTACCGTATGGGCAGTACTGTGTTAGCCAGGACCTCGGAGGAGAGAGATTTAGGGGTACTGATTACTGATAGCTGCAAGATGAGTGGACAGTGTAGCCAGGCAGTGGGAAAAGCAAGCAGGATGCTCGGCTGCATAGCTCGAGGCATCACCAGTAGGAAGAGGGAGGTTGTGATGCCGCTGTATAGAGCCCTGGTGAGGCCACAGCTAGAATACTGTGTGCAGTTCTGGAGACCTTACCTGCAAAAAGACATTATTCAAATAGAACGGGTCCAAAGGCGGGCAACGAAAATGGTGGAAGGACTTAAACTTAAAACTTATCAGGAGAGACTTAAAGAACTGAATTTGTACAGTCTGGAGGAAAGAAGGGAGAGGGGGGACATGATTGAGACTTTTAAATATGTGAAAGGATTGAATAAGGTTCAGGAGGGAAGTGTTTTTAAGAAGGAGCTTAATGATAGAACAAGGGGGCACAACCTGAAGCTAGTCGGGGGGAAGATCAGGAGCAATGTTAGAAAATATTATTTTACAGAAAGAGTAGTAGATGCTTGGAACAAACTTCCAGCAGAGGTAGTTGAAAAATCAACAGTCACTGAATTTAAACATGCCTGGGATAAGCACACATCTATCCTAAGATAAAGAGTCCATACAGTATACACATAAGGGCAGACTAGATGGACCGTATGGTCTCCTTCTGCCGTCAACCTTCTATGTTTCTATGTTTCTTAAAGCGGACCTTCACTCTGAATAAGAGTCTATCTTATATGTTTCCTACACCCTGTACATACAGATTGGCCACATTAAAAATCATCCTACCTGCATCTACTGCATGTTATGAGCCTTTGAACATCCAAGATGGCGGCTTATGGAAGCCGCCATCTTATCAGGCAGCCTGCAAACAGGAAGTGCCTCCTGACTGCTGCTCTGCATTCTGGGACTGCTGACCTTTACCTGACCCCAGATCTGCTCTGTCTGAGCAAAGCACAGCTATAACCCGCCCCCCTGTACCTTATCCCACTCTCCTCTCCTCAGTAAGTGTGATGCTTCTGATTCAAGATGGCAGCGCCCGTATCCTAAATTCCTGAACAGAGTTGCAGCCCAGTGGGGGAAAGAATAATAAGTTAGTGACTAAAAACGTAAAATATATTAATTTTAGATGCTGGGGAACCGTTTTTTAAGAGTTTGTGCTTTTCATTAAATCATGGTGAAGGTCCGGTTTAAAGGCATAGTAGCAGAGAAGAGGCACATAAGGCCAGAAACTACACTGAGGGATTGAAGCTCCATATGCAGAAGTAAAAATAGAAGAAGCTATAGAGAAAAGAACAGCAAGAAAAGAAGAGGGAGGGTAGGATTGTGGGGAATGGGGGGGAGGAGGGAGATTATCGCACCCTACCCAAGACCTTCTTGTCCACTTAATTCAGGATGACAGGGGACATGTCAGGCCATGCAAACTACCTTCAGGATTCCCAGATTGACAGAAATTTATTATGGGAGTCAATGAGAATACAAGTTAGTATTTAGTTCACAAAGAACCCATTCATCCGAACTGAGACCTCTGGAAGGGGAGTACATTTTTTTTCCATGCCCTGGCAATTGTTTAGCTGCAAGGAGTAGATAGACCAATAATTAATTCTGCTTTTTGGTAAGTTCCGGGGCGTTAACATGCAACAGTGCCATCCCTGGGTCCTTTTTAATATTTTTGCTGAATATTTTACTTGTAAGCTTGAATATCTCCCTCCAGAAGCAGGATCATGTAGGCTGTTGTTAATACATTGATAGAACACTTGGAGGCAGTTGTCCAGATTCCCTTCCATCCCCTAGTAGATTGACACAGACCCAAGTCCTTCTCCCATCTAGCCACATATTTATAGGGTGAGCTACCCAGGGAATCATTTAAAGTGGACCAACACCCAGGATTTTGACTATCCTGGGTCTTGGTCCACTTCGGTGGGGCACCCCCGATCGGGGTGCCCCGCTGTGTGAAACCCCCCCCCCCCCCGAACCCCCCGAAAAACCCACCTCTCCCAGCGCCGACGGACAAGCCTTTTGACAGCCGCGGACAAGTGGCTCCTCCGCCGCCGCCTCCCGCGCGTCACTCTTGACGGCCGGCGCGGGCGCGCGCACGTCTAGAGGGGCGCGAGGGAGGCGGCGGCGGCCGGCCGCCGCCGAAGACAACGTAAGGGTGTTTGGGGGGGTTTCACCCCGCGGGACATCCCGATCACGGGAGGGTGACGGTCCACTTTAAGGCTGAGTCCCAGACAGACAGAGACTGCTTCATCAGAGGGCTAAGCATCTTAGGTCGGAGTGCCGGGTTTGTCCATAATAGGTTGTCAAACGAAATTGGAGGACTATTAGGTAATTCCATAAAAATCCACATCGGGGGCTTTAAAGTGGACCAACACCCAGGATTTTGACTATCCTGGGTTTTGGTCCACTTCGGGGGGGCCCCCCCCCCCGATTGGGGGTGCCCCGCTGTGTGAAACCCCGCAGAGAGCCCCAAAAACTCACCTCACCACGCTCCCACGTGACCGCACCGTCCAATCCCCGCCGACGGACAAGCGGGTGACAGCGACGGACAAGACAGCGCGTCCGCCTCCCGCACGTCACTTTTACAGGGCGCGCGCCCGCGCCGGCCATTCACAAACGGCCGGCGTGGGCGCGCGCACGTCCAGAGGGGCGGGCGGGAGGTTTTTTGGGGGGTTTTGGGGGGGTTTCACCCCGTGGGACATCCTGATCTCGGATGTCCCGCGGTGAGGGAGGTGATAGGTCCGGGAATCTTATAGATTCCCGTGCCGATCACCCCTGGGTGTTGGTCCACTTTAAGTTAGAGTGCATGGGGACTAGCTAGGAAATTTGAGAAGACCATGGTAAAACATAGTGTGCTTTGGGACTCGCGATCGGACTCACGGACGGCAAAATATGTCAGCAATTTGTTTTGCATAATACGGAGCATATGGAACGGGACTCTAACCGGTAGGGTCCTGAAAAGGTAAAGAAGTTTAGGAAGTATCGTCATCTTTAATGTGTTAATACTGCCCATCCATGAGATAGGATATGACCTCCATGTATCCAGTAGATGGTTAAGAGAGCAAAAAAAAGCTGGGTAAATGCCACTATATAAATCGGAATAAGTCAAGGGAATATGGACCCCCAGATAGGGCAGTGGGTCTGAACAAAGAGCATTGAAACATTTAGTCAGGTGGGGTGCCAGGATTGGCGTGAATTTGTTGTATTATAGACCACTAAACCCATCTGGGCCAGGAGGTTTTGAAGTTTGTAAGGACTTTACTGCTAAGAGCATCTCTTAGAGTGTAATTGGGGAGTCTAAGTGATGTATATACTTCTGGGGGATTTTGGTTTTTAAGTTAATGTTTTCAAAGAAGTTCTCTAGGTCCGACATGTTTAGGCCTGGAGGGGCCAAATATAAGGCCGACAAGAAACTCTGGAACTTTTTATCACTCTTATTTGGGTCAGTGCTTATAACTCTGTGACCCAGCTTTAATTTTATGGATTGGCGCTTAGTAGGGCAAGCTGCGCATAGCTGTCTGGTTAGCATAGTGTCAGACTTGTTCCCTCTGGCTTAAAATTTGTGCTTGCTCCAACAGAGTCTCTTTTCAGACTGATTGTCTAACAGCATGTTGAGCTCCTAAATGTTTTGATTGTTTTCTTATTTTTGGGGTTAGGGTGTCTCTTCCACTGTAACTCTGCCTGTTTGAACTTCTATGTGAGATCTTTTATTTTCCAGCCTTTTCTTTTTTAGTCAAGGATATACCAATAATTATTATTGGTTTTTTTTTTCTTAAATTTGATTACAGCACATACAAGGAAAATGTGCCTTGTTGTTCCAACCATGTGGCTGGTCTACCTGCTTTCTGACAGAGAAAGGAGGGAGACAGTTTTGTGAGGATATTTGCCAAGTGGGATTGACCAGTAATGTAGGCATGAAACCAGGACTGTGAAGTTGGAGTCAGAGTTGTTAGAAATGTGCCAACCCCAACTCCAAAAAATGAAAATATCTTACTAATATTGTAAAATGAAATGTAACTTTCATAGGAAGAATTGTTAGAAGAAATGTTAATTTTAAATATGTTTTATGGTTTCTCAATCCAAGGCCCATGTTTATAAAACTAGTGATAAGCAGCAATAGGGTGTTCTAGTAATAGAAAATGAGTTCTTCAAGCTCCCCTGTCCCTTACCTTGCATTGACACCAATGCAGATGCTGTTTCTGTTCCAGTTGCAGTTCAGGCAGTTGTAGTTAAGGTGAAGTATGCAGACAGGTGTGATGCCAGCCAAACTGGAACCAAATTAGCAACTATATCTGCATATATGCAAACACGGGGTTATACATTGTATCTTAATGCTGCCCCAAGGCCCTTAGTTACAATGCCTAAAATTGTGCTGCACATGCAGTAGTAGGTTGCTCCTCTAAATAGCCATATACAGTCACCTTAGAAGTGATAGACTGAACAGAAACACAGTACATATTAACCATTTAGCAAACAATACATTAATCAATAGTTCAGCATGTTTACTTGAGCACCATTCCCATTGAGCTCCCATCCACTGTACAAAGAAAGAGGAGAGTCTTCTATCATGCATTCCGAAAAGCCTCATGATCATGGAGGACATTACAGAAGTTGTAGCTGTGCTGTTCTTTCTGTGTCTCTCCTGGAATCCTGGCTCACTCAGCACTTTCTCACTTATCCCCATAAAGGAGATTTCTTTTATTTTAGTAAATATGCATCATGTTCTATCTAAGCAACCTGATTGTTGACATTTTACTACAGTAAATTTGTTATTACTAATTGATAACCAGTTATGAAGTAATTAGAGTCAGAGCCTGATGAAAAAAGAGGTGTTGGAAAAAAAAGAGGTACGTGTGTGTGTATATATATATATATATATATATGTATAGTGTGTGTTGGTGGTGTACCAAGGAGTATTTAGTTGTGTCCAGTCAATGCAAACGTGGGTGGAGGGTCGTTACAAATGGGTAAATGGGTCAACTTGGACTTCATAGGAAACACAGCATACTCCGCCTACCAGGAGGCTGGACCCTATTCAGAGCTGTACTCCACTAGGGGCTATATGTATCCCACAGACAGGTAGAGGCAGTCTAAGCAGAAAAGCATGCAATGTCTGTTTACCTAAACAAGCCTGTATCCAAGCAAAGTATGGTTACTCCATCTGCATTATTCTAAGCGTGCCATACACTCCACTTCCCTCTTCATGACATCTGGGTAATCTCCAGTAGAGGGTGAACTTCTGCAGAGATGAATATGCAAAAAAGAAAGCCCCTCCCGGTCCATATATACCTGGGACCTCCCACCAATTCCCCAGTTTCTTCTCTGCAGAGAAGGCGACAAGACAGAAGATGAGGACCTCTTGCTTACAGGTAAGCCGGGCTCGGCCCGGCCTTCTATTATCACTATTACTGCCAGGACCCTTCTAAATTATCCTGTATTGAGCCTCCCAGCTTAGGCTGCGGGTCCTGGTTATTGTTAGGAGCACCCTATGGGTGCAGCAGGAGCACTGCTCCACCGTGAGACCTCACTATGGGGTAGGCAGTTATCCTGGCCTCTTGGTGATCCTGGTGTGGGATGCCCTGTTCCGTTAGGCTTATGGATGGCTCCTGGCTGGATTTCCCCCCTTCCGGGTCCCTGATTCCCCTCCAGGGAGGGGGGGGGGGGCTTTCCTATATTTTGTTTTGGCCGATATCTCGTTTTGGCCGGTGTTTACCCAGCCTTAGTCACGGTGTGAGTGTTTCACTTGTGTGTGTGTGTGTAAGTGCTTGCTGTTACTGGCCTCAAGGTCTCAGGCTGCGTTCGGGAAGGGGGCCCTTATTTGGCGCAATGACAGTGCTCGTTGGCTAGGGGTCCGCGTTGCTGGGAGGGGGGCGTGGCCTCGGGAAACGGGCGTTCGGCGCTGGCACGCCCGCCCCCTGCTCTCCCTTCCCAGGCACGAGGCTGCGTGGGGGCCATCTTCCCTGGCAGGCAGCTTGCACTCGGGGTGGTAAGGGCCTGATGGCCATTTTCTTTAGCTTGTGTGTGCGTGGGGGCCCCTATTTAGCGGGGCCCCCACTGGTCTCTGTTTTGGCTGTGTTGTGGTATACATATATATATATATTTCCATTGTGTGGCTGTTAGATCAAAGGCTATTGCATTTTTTACACTGCTCTGCTCTTATGTGGCTTATTTTGTGTGTTACAGGTTGCCCTGTATATGTGCATATTAAGGGGTCCCTCCTGGTCCTGGGGGTCCCTAGTTATAAAAATTGTCCACCCAAAAATCCTCCCACCGGGACTTTTAAGGGGCATCCCGGGTTGCTTATGCGTAATTCTCTGCGGTCTTGCGACTGACCACAAAAAATCACCATATGGAGGCTCTGCAGGATACCGGGCCCAGGATCCCTTCGGGACAATCCGGGCCATGTGTGGGGTGCTGATTTGTATACCATGCGCACAAAAGGCCATAACGTAGCAGTCTGGTACCCAGCCTTCTGGGTCGGCTCCTCCCACTTCATCGCCTTCCCCTCCCCACCTGATCCGTACCCCAAGTGACATTGGTACCAGTGGGGAGTCGCTTTCTCATGTTTGGGCTCGGTTGACCAGCATAGAGAAAATGATTGCTAGCACGGTGGGCAAGAAGGCCCAGGCTAAAAAGAGACAGTTGTCGTCGGCCCAGCCTTTGTGGGATATTGACGACGAGTCCGCTGATTTGTCCGATTATTCCCCGTTAGAGGAGAGGGAATTGTATCAGGATTCAGAGGCTGACTATGGTCAGCCTGGGAATTCCAATGTCGGGCAGGCGCTGGGAGGTGTCGTTGATACGGCCACTGTTTTGTCACATTTATTGGAGGTGTTGGATATTGATCCACCTGAGGCGCCCCCTCTTAAGAAGGGGGAATTTTTTGGGGCCCACAAGCCCCGTCTGGAATTCCCTACCCAGGGTCATTTTGATGCGCTGATACTTAGAGAATGGGAGAGGCCCAGCCGGCTTACTGGTGTGCCTCAGGGATGGGATAAGAAGTATCCCTTTCCAGTGGAGGCGGTCAAGCGCTGGTCTTCTCCTCCCGAGGTCGACGCGCCTGTTTTAGGTTTGACCAACTCTTCTGTGCTGAACACCCCTGACGCCACCTCCCTTGAGGATGGCGAGGATAAGCGCCTTGATCAGATGGCGTGCCACGCATTTGCCAACGTGGGCTCGGCCCTGCAGCCTGTTAGTGCATCTGCCCTGGTGTCGCTTGCTACCAGGTCTCCTATCAGGGACTGGCTGAATAACGCTCAGCTTGATCCAGATGGCACTAAGTTCTCTATACTTAAGAAGTGCGAATTGTTCATGGATTTTGTCATGGCTGCGATGGAAGACTCCATTGTGGTGTGTAGTAGGACGTCAGCCTTACTGGTGGCCATGCGCAGACTGGTCTGGCTCCGTCAGTGGACAGCGGACGTTGGAGCCAAGAAGTCGCTCACAGCTCTCCCCTTCTTGGGTGCGAGGCTGTTTGGAGATAAATTGGATGCTGTTGCTAAAGGAGGTAAGTTACCTCAGCGGAGGAAACAGCGCCGTCCCTTTCAGGGGGCGGGCTCGTTCTCTCCTTCCTTTCGAGGGGCCAGAGCGTCTAGGGGTCTGGCCTTCTCAGGTGCCAGGGGCTCGTCCTGGAACAGAGGCAGAGGTCGGGCACGTCCCGCGGCTGCCTGGGGTTCCAAGCCTGCCGTTAAACCGGCTCAGCAATGAAGGGGCTCCCTCACCTGCATGGGTGGGGGGACGGCTGTGGCTCTTCTTCCAGGTCTGGGCCCGGGAGGTCACAGACAATTGGATCTTGGAAGTGGTCTCCTCCGGGTACAAACTGGAGTTCGAGTACTGGCCGCCCCCAAGATTCTTAAGGTCGCGCATGTGCGGCCCCCTCGGAAGGCTGTAGTCCCTGTTTGGGATTTGAATTTGGTTCTTTCGGCTCTGCAGGGTCCTGCCTTTGAGCCGTTACAGGATATTGCTCTTTCGGTTCTCACTCAGAAGGTTGCTTTCTTGGTGGCTGTTACCTCTGTCCGGCGTGTCTCTGAGTTGGCGGCCCTGTCGATTCAGGCCCCTTACTTTGAGAGACACCAGGATTATGTGGTTTTTCATTTTAAGCCGGATTTCCTTCCTAAGGTGGTGTCTGCTTTCCACCTCAATCAGGACATTGTTCTCCCTTCCTTGTGTCCTAAGCCTAACAATGACAAGGAGAGGTTTTTGCACAATTTGGATGTTGTTCGCTGTGTGAAGTACTATTTGGTGATTACTTCTTCCTTTCGCAAGACGGGCGCTTTTTTCGTGGTGCCCTGCGGGCCCAGGAAAGGTTTGGCGCCTGCTAAATCTACGATTAGCAAATGGATTCGTCAGGCCATTGTTGGGGCCTATTCTGCTAAGGGGAGGACTCCCCCTTTTAGGGTCACTGCGCACTCTACTCGTGCTGTTGGTGCATCCTGGGCTTTTCAGCACCAGGCTTCTGTTGAACAAGTTTGTAAGGCTGCTACTTGGTCTTCCGTTCATACCTTTTCCAAGTTTTACAAGGTTGATGTGCGGGCTTCAGCGGATGCTGTTTTTGGCCGCAAGGTTCTGCAAGCTGCAGTGGTTTGAGTTGGTACATTCTTTACTGTTTCTGGTTCCCACCCATGACGGACACTTCTATTGGATGTCCCAGATGTCATGAAGAAGGAAGTGGAGTGTATGGCACACTTAGAATAATACCGTTTTGTGAGTATTCACCTTTAATTATGTATTATGATGTATGTATTATGAGTGTGCCATACACTCCACTTCGCCCCACCCTTGTTTGTTTCAGGTATTCTGGGGCTTTTATATGGTGAACCATTGGTTTTGATTGTTACAGTTATATTTGGTTCTTCCTGGTCCCTTTACTGCTTTTATACACTGGGGAATTGGTGGGAGGTCCCAGGTATATATGGACCGGGAGGGGCTTTCTTTTTTGCATATTCATCTCTGCAGAAGTTCACCCTCTACTGGAGATTACCCAGATGTCATGAAGAAGGAAGTGGAGTGTATGGCACACTCATAATACCCGTTTTAAAGGTGAGTACTCACTTGTATCACTTGTATTTTTACAGCTTCACATAGCATCTTGTGACCAGACTGAATACACGTTTTTTTCAGTGTTGTACTACTTGACGGTAACAGGAGAATCTTGACAATTTGTCTAGTCTGCCTAGTTGATAGGGTTAGGATTTGATTTAGTTCTCCCCAGTGACTGTTTGGAGTGGAGAAAAGGTGTGGGGGGGGGGGGGGGGGTAGCAGGAAGTAAACAGGAAGTGCTGCTGGGCTTCCTATTACTGTGCATTGACAGACAGACACACATGCATACATTACTGGCGTCTGCTGTCTTCGCCATTACTGGCCACTGGTTGCCGCCTCTGCGGCCTTGACTGTTGCCGCCGCTATAGCCGCCTCCGTCTACTGCCTGCCGCCTCCGTAGCCTTAAGTTCTGAGGGAGTCCGTTCCGGCAAATGGTTGGGGCGTGTACTAGCGTCCAATTATGCTGGCAGGAATCACAGGCCACGCCCACCCGGAAGCCGGAAGGTGAAGCAGTAGGCGGCAGCTGTAGTGACGGCGACAGTGAAGGCAGCAGAGGCGGCGGCCAGCAGGTGGTGATAGCGAAGACAGTGGAGGCTGGTAATGTGTGTCTCTCTGTTTCAGTTGCCGCTGTTGCGTGTGGAAACTGGGAAAGTATTGGGAAAGTTTTATTTTGTATGTTTTTGGGGCATGCTGTACACTGCCTGTATTTGGGGTGCCCACTCACTGCATGTAAACGGGATGCCCACACACTGCCTGTATTTAGGATGCCTAACACTGTGTGTAATTGGTATGCCACTCACGCTGCCTTGTGTGGGATTCCGCTCACTGCCTGTAATGTGGGATAACGTTTGCTGTGTGTCATGCTTTTAATGTGGGATACTGCTCACTGCCTGTAAATTGTGATACCGCTTACTGTCTGTAATGTGTGATACTGCTCACTGCCTATAATGTGGGATCTGTTACGGGGCAATGGAGGGGATTCTGAACACTGTCTGTAATGGGACGATTGGGAGGGAGTTATTTTAGCACACCATTTGGTCCAGAATATTTTTTTTTATTTCTCTTCTCCAAATCCTGGGTGCGTGTTATGGGCAGGTAAATCTTATAGGCTGAAAAATAAGGTACTTCAACTGCATCAGTGTGGAGAGCTGCAATATCTGGCCTGCTTCGGCCCACAAGGAGGAAGTCTTATCTAAGCAAAATTGTGTTGTACTGTGTTAGATACTGAGAGCAATAGAAAGTGAAGCAATATGGGGATACATTTTAAAAGGCTAATTGAGTATATTTGAAAGTTAGCTTAAAAGACAACTTAGTGCTCTTTGACAGACATGATGTTACATGGAAAAGCAGAAAAAGCAGATGGTATTTTACACACAAAACAAGGAACATCAAAAAGGTCTTAAAACAAACTTAAAAGACAGGTCAGGTCTGCTACATCTATAATTTGCATCTGTCTAAGGATATAGATATCTTTATAGAATCTGTTGCTGAAGAGGGCCAAAATGTGGACATATTTGCATCCTGGTACAACAAGTAAGTACTATGGAACAGGGATTGTGGTATATGTGTCTTAAAACCATCCAGTGATGCAAAACCAAATAGTCTGTCTTCTGTCAGCAGTCCTCTCCCTGGGAGCAGCAAAAGGGAATAGCTAATTTTACTAACGCTGACATATTGTAAAACCCAGTTTTTGGCATTCTACAACCAGGCACCTATGTTTGCAGATTGTGGCCCCCGAAGACAGGCATCTTGGACTTTGGGTACATTTCTCGATCTATTGCTGGGAAAGGAAAGAAGGCAAGATGGATTAAACTATATTAGTTACATATCTGTAGCGTATCATATAAAGCCTAATTTGACCTTATTCTTTCCCCAATCTCTCCTCCTTGAGGTTAAAAAAAAAGATTCACACACTTTGCACCAGCCACCCACAGCAGAAGTGGAGCCCCAATCTCACTGGAACTTTCTGTAGAGATTGTCAGTCCCCAGTCACTGTGCAGCAGTGCCACTGCTGCTTCACAGATTGGCTGAATAAGCAGTCAGTCACAGTATGTGCAACAGCTTCACCAGTGGAAGAATAGGTGCAGAGCTCCCATTGGGGATGTGGTGCATGATGGTGTTGCAGCTGGTGAATTTTATTTAAATCTCAAAAAAAGGGTTATTGTTAAGAGATGAGCGAACGTTTAAAAAATTTGATTCGGCTGATTCGCTGAATTTTCCGGGAAAAATCTTTTCGGTCCAAATTTATTCGCGACGAATTGCTATTAAAAATGGCGTCCGAAAGCCTCCATAGGGTTGAAGAACGTTTTGCTTGGATGTAACATGCATAGGATGCATGCTGGGTTAGTGAAACACTATTGTAAAGAAGTATGACATGCAGATCAGAGGCATTGCTATTAGATTCGCTGTCGCAGAGCGGCACAATTACAGAGCCTTGAGGTGGCATCATCATGATGAGCCCATATATTGCCTGAAAGACACACAGTGGAGTTGGCAGCAACATAGGGAGCCCATATATTGCCTAAAAACACACCCTGAATTTGGCAGCAGCATAGGGAGCCCAAATATTGCCTGAAAGACACACTCTGGACTTGGCAGCAGCATAGGGAGCTCATATATTGCCTGAAAAACACATTGGACTTGGCAGCAGCATAGGGAGCTCATATATTGCCTGAAAGACACACCCAGGAGTTGGCAGCAGCATTAGGAGCCCCTATATTGCCTGAAAAACACATTGGAGTTGGAAGCAGCATTAGGAGCCCATATATTGCCTGAAAATCACATTGGAGTTGGAAGCAGCATTAGGAGCCCATATATTGCCTGAAAGACACACCCAGGAGTTGGCAGCAGCAGCATTAGGCGCCCATATATTGCCTGAAAGACACACTCTGGCCTTGGCAGCAGAATAGGGAGCACATATATTGCCTAAAAAACACACCCAGGAGTTGGCAGCAGCATAGGGAACTCATATATTGCCTGAAAAACACATTGGAGTTGGCAGCAGCATAGGGAGCTCATATATTGCCTGAAAGACACACCCAGGAGTTGGCAGCAGCATTAGGAGCCCATATATTGCCTGAAAAACACATTGGAGTTGGCAGCAGAATTAGGAGCCCATATATTGCCTGAAAAACACATTGGAGTTGGCAGCAGCATTAGGAGCCTATATATTGCCTGAAAGACACACCCAGGAGTTGGCAGCAGCAGCAGCATAAGGAGCCCACATATTGCCTGAAAGACACACTCTGGACATAGGGAGCACATATATTGCCTGAAAGACACACCCAGGAGTTGGCAGCAGCAGCAGCATTAGGAGCCCATATATTTCCTGAAAAACACATTGGACTTGGCAACAGCATAGGGAGCTCATATATTGCCTGAATGACACACCAAGGAGTTGGCAGCAGCATTAGGAGCCCATATATTTTGCTGAAAGACACACGCTCTGGACTTTGCAGCAGCAACAGCATAGGGAGCTCATATATTGCCTGAAAGACACACCCAGGAGTTCGCAGCAGCATTAGGAGCCCATATATTGCCTGAAAAACACATTGGAGTTGGCAGCAGCATTAGGAGCCCATGTATTGCCTGAAAGACACACTCTGGACATATATTGCCTGAGAAACACACCCAGGAGTTGGCAGCAGCATAGCGAGCTCATATATTGTCTGAAAAACACATTGGAGTTGGCAGCCGCATAGGGAGCCCATATATTGCCTGAAAAACACATTGGAGTTGGCAGAAGCATAGGGAGCTCATATATTGCCTGAAAGACACACCCAGGAGTTGTCAGCAGCAGAAGGAGCTCATATATTGCCTGAAAGACACACCCGGGAGATGGCAGCAGCAGAAGGAGCTACCATGCATCAGCTACTCGCATGCATCAGCTATTGGTGGGTGGAAATCCTGGCTGATCCATGCCTGATTCATCTTCAAAAAGGTGAATCTCGGGGGCGTGGCTATGTAACAGAGCCGAGTGGACGCATGGCAGAGGGGCTCCTGCAAAAATCCTGAAAACCCCAGAAATCCCACTTAACTGCCGACCCAGGTGGAAGAGGGACCCTTCACAACTGCCCCTGGAGTACCTGACATTGGTTTGTTGGAGCGATCAGCCCCACTAGACCATCCAGCATATCCTGAGGCCCTCGTCGGGACTTGGCTCGGCGCCATCTTTAGGAGGAGGAAGAGGAGAGAGCATCATTCGAGGTGGTGGGGGACCGAAGAGTTAAACCCTGTGTTCTTTATCAGATAAGGGCTTGCCGAGGCTGAGATCGCCGATCACATTCCTGTGAAGCTGGACTCCCTGCACAGTGACAGAGCCCTTTGATCTTCCGGCTGCGTCGGAGGCTGTTAGCTTCCCCCGCTGCCCCCCTCCCCTCCCCTCCCGCACTGTGATAGTGCCGTCTAATCCTCCAGCCTCGCATCTGACTGTCAGCTTTCCCCGCTGCCCCGCCGGAGGCTTGCTCTGCAACACCTGCGCCTGTGCCAGAGTGTGTTGGTTGGGAGGATTCCCTCCTGAGGTGCCCCTCCTGAAGTGCCCCTTCTGAGCCCCCCCCCCCCCTCCTCGCAGAGGCTGTTCTTACCTGCCGCTGGTGGCTTGTGAATCCCCACACTCCTCCCACTCCTCACCAGAGGGCAGTGTGGTACCTGGCCTTACATGACCATAAGGGTGGCTGCCCCCAATCCATAATCTTTCCCCCAATAAAAGGGACATTACCAACATCTCCCAATTTTGCACACCTGCTGCACAGCTCTTCTCAATACTGCAGCTGGTCCGGGGTTCAGGGGCAGTGGGGACGGCTGTCCTGACCCAATCAACCCTATATGAGAGGCAATAAAAAAAGACGCACGGTGTCAATACACTGCGGCACACAAACCATGGCCGAGCCTTCGGAGGAGCGCATGGTCTCTCCTACCTCTACTCCTGATAAAGCTGCAATAATGGCTGCTATCACCAACTGTCAAAGCGTCCTCACAGCAAAGTTTGATAACCTGCAGGAGCAGCTTAACTATTTTAAGCATGACCTAGACAACATAAGGGATAGAGCGACTGAATCAGAAAGGCGAATTGGCGAGGCAGAGGATGGTTTGTCGTCAGTTGCTTCCGCAGTGGACTCCCTGAAGCGCCAGGTGAAGCTCCTCACGGACCGGGCAGAGGACTCAGAGAACCGTAATCGTCGCAATAATATTAGAATACTGGGGATACCGGAGAGGGCGGAGGGGGATGCCCCGGAAAATTTTGCAGAAAATCTCATCCAAAAAGTTTTAGCGCCGAAGGGCCTCTCGCCATTCTTCATGGTGGAGCGTGCACATCGAATCCCATTTAAAGCCCCGCCGCCGGGAGCTCCTCCACGCCCCTTTATCTTAAAATTAATGAATTTTAGAGATCGGGACACAGTATTAGCGACCGCCCGGAAGCAGCGGGACATCCTATATGATGGCGCAAGACTATCCTTTTTTCCGGACTTTTCATCTGGAGTACAGAAGCAGCGCCGCTCCTTTAACGATGTGAGCGCGTCTTAGGAGAAAAAATATTAAATATGCCATGCTATTCCCTGCCGAGCTGCGAGTTCAAGATGGAGATACCACAAGATTCTTCCTCACTGCGGAGGAGGCGAATGCTTGGGTGGACTCACTCCCGGCGACTGGGGGGCCTGGTTCCCGCCGCTAGTCAAGTTGGGGCTCTGTGCTTCGGAACGTTCATTGTTTACAAATTGCCATTGCTGGGACTCCTGAGGAGATGCTGATCGGGGGAGATTTACTCTCTCCATTGTTTTACTACTCCGTCGGGGCTGGACTTTGGGGATTGACTCCGGGACCCGATCGTCCTTGTCTGACCATCCTTATTTTCTGGGGGGGAGGGGGAGGTCTGGAGCTGTGGGTCCTTCCCGCCTCGTTCTGTCCGACAGGCTTGATTGGACTCTCTCCATTCCTTTGTTTCCTATCCTGGGTCCATACTCCCTTCTGTCCTTGTTTCCCCCTTTAGCTCTGGGATGGTCGGGCCCTCTGGGGTGTGTGCATCCTGCACACTGCCCGAGGTGCCTGCCTCTAATGAACACGTCTCGCAGACACTAAGTCAACCAGTGTTAAAAGTTACTTGTTGTGGTTTAGGGAATAAGCTCGCCGCAGTTGGGGTTAGGTGGAGCAGGGTGGGATCGGGTAGGGTTAATAAAGTTTGTTGGGAGGGCAGGGTAGAGTTACTCCATTACCGGTTATTCGGATCCGGAGATTGTTTTTTGGGTGGGGGTGCTGTTCCAATACGGGCTGGTGCCCGTAACCAGGGTAAGGTTAATGATTAATGTTCATTTGTATATGTGGTTTGACTGTGTGTGTTTCTGGTGTGTGTGTGGTGGAGTGAATGGTGTGACCTGCTGCTTTAAAGCTCTGAGAGGAGGGGTGAGCCACTGGGCCCTAGACGTTTACCTGGCATATACGAGTTTCAGACTAAATTGGTATGGAGTGTAAAGTGATCTCGTGGAATGTACGTGGTCTCAATGACAAGATAAAGAGATCCTCCGTTCTCCAATTTTTGAAAAAGCATAAGGCCAATATTATGATTCTGCAAGAGACCCACCTACTGGGGCAGAAATCAATGTCCATCAAAAAACCATGGATTGCACACTTATTTCATTCTCACTACTCTAATTATGCCAGGGGCGTTTCAGTGCTAGTGGCCAAACATATGCCCTTCACTCTTCTTTCAGTGCATTCTGACTCTAAAGGCAGATTTGTTGTTATACATGCGAAGATATACGATGTTAAGATCCTGATAGTGGGATTATACATCCCGCCCCCATTTGACATTGGGATCCTCCAAGAGATCATGGATAGAGTGGCTACCTTCCCGCCAGATCCCCTGTTGCTGACCGGTGACTTTAACATGATCCTTGATAGAGCTCTAGACCGGCTGACGCCCGGGACAGGCCCGTCCACTCCACTAGCGGGATGGGCGGAGGCCCTGGGCCTAACCGAAATATGGAGATGGAAGCATCCTACGGAAAGGGCTTTCTCCTGTCACTCGATCCCTCATAAGTCCCTCTCACGTATAGATATGGCCTTTGGGTCTAGGTGCCTGCTGGCCAGGGTAGTGGCCTGTGAATACCTGCCGCGGGGTATCTCGGACCACTCGCCATTAATGGTGACAATTTGCATGTCTGGGAACCGGGGGAGCCTTAGGCCCTGGACATTGAACCCCCTATGGCTGGAGGATGAAGAGGTTTATGGTTCAATGTTCAGCGAACAGGAAAGATACTGGCAGTGAAATGGGGAGGAGACCTCAGCTAACACACGATGGGACGCTTTCAAGGCGGTGGTTAGAGGCAGTGCCATCAGTGCCATAAAGGGGGCCAGGGTAAAGAGGGGGAGGGTCACCCGAGAGCTGGAAGAGAAAATAGCCAGAGCGGAAGAGAGATTTGTGGAGACAACTAGCCCCTCAGATCATGACTTACTTAATGCCCTACAGAGGGAGTATAATCTAGCACTAACAGAATCCACAAGAAAGAGCTTACTATTTAAACAGCAAACTATTTTCGAGAAGGGGGATAAAAATGGGAGAACCTTGGCATACCTCTCCAGAGCAGAAAGTCCACAAACAATGGTTGCGGGTATCACCAATCAGACCCAATTTATCACTGACTTGGAGGGAATTTCTAGGCAATTCTATGATTATTACAGCTACCTCTACTCCTCTAAGGTCAGTTACGATCTAGAAGAGCTGGATTCTTATCTTGCTTCTATAGTTCTCCCTTCTCTTTCGGAGTCTGACAGGGAAATGCTAGATAGCCCAATAACCTGCGATGAAGTAGTGAAAGCAATAGCCCTAATGTCTAACCGAAAGGCCCCTGGGCCGGACGGGCTTCCCTCCGAGTGGTACAAGAAAAATAGGTCAGTTACGATCTAGAAGAGCTGGATTCTTATCTTGCTTCTATAGTTCTCCCTTCTCTTTCGGAGTCTGACAGGGAAATGCTAGATAGCCCAATAACCTGCGATGAAGTAGTGAAAGCAATAGCCCTAATGTCTAACCGAAAGGCCCCTGGGCCGGACGGGCTTCCCTCCGAGTGGTACAAGAAAAATAGTGAAACCATAGCGCCGAGGCTGCTGGAGGTCTTCTTGGGGGCCCTGCAATCGGAGCATCTTCCTGAAACCTTTGCAGAAGCGACTATCACCCTTATTTATAAAGATGGGAAACCCCCAGATGCCTGCAGTTCCTATAGACCGATCTCGCTCTTAAACCAGGACGCCAAGGTTCTCGCCAAAATACTGGCACTTCGCCTCAATAAGGTGATACTCTCCCTCATTGGTAATGATCAGTCAGGCTTTATGCCAGGCCGAACGACAAGCATTAATCTAAGACGGCTGTTTAGTAATCTGCAAATTGGGCATGACAATGCGGGGAGTAGAGTGGTGGTCTCACTCGATAATGAAAAGGCCTTCGATTCTGTCGAGTGGCGCTATTTGTGGGCAGTGTTAGTTAAATTTGGCCTCCCCCCAACCTATGTCAAATACGTCCAATTGCTTTATAAGAATCCTAAGGCGAGGGTCAGAGTAAATGGAATCATAACAGCTGAGTTGACACTGGGTCGGGGTACGCGACAGGGGTGCCCACTCTCCCCCCTGCTGTTTGCGCTGGCCATTGAGCCCTTGGCGTCATTAATCCGAGACTCCGCTGAGATTCAAGGGTGGAAATTGGGACAGGTGGTCGAGAAGGTCTCCATGTATGCGGATGACACTTTAGTCTATTTGGCTGATGCTAAGGGCTCTCTGGAGGCGTTACTGGAGTTGATAACAAAATTTGGTTCATTTTCAGGCCTTAAGGTTAACTGGGAGAAATCCAGCTTATATGTGGTGGACGAACCAGGGGGAACGCAGATTTCACCGGTATCCTCGCTTCGGAGAGTAGAAAACTTTAAATACTTGGGAATTGTCATGCATGCGAACCCTTCTAAATTTATCGAACTGAATATCTGCCCAGTGGTTGGTGCCCTCAGGAGAAAAGTGGCCCAGTGGGCGGCTCTCCCTCTATCAGTCATTGGTCGCATTAATATAATCAAAATGATCTTTCTCCCTAAGTTCCTATATCTGTACCAGGCGTCGCCTGTGGTGCTGCCGGCCTCACACTTCCGACTTTTGGACTCCATCATTTTCGGGTTCATATGGGGGGTCTCTCCCCCCAAAATGAACAGAACCATCCTTAAAGCCCCGTCGGGATTGGGTGGTTTGGCCGCACCGCACATGATGCTGTATTTTTATGCCGCACAGTTGGTATACACTACGTGGTGGATGAACCCCCCTGTTGGTAACCCGGTGGTGGCTCTTGAGTCCTCTCTGTTGGGCCCAGTGCTCCCTTTGCAGAGTCTGGTGTACAGGGGAACAAGGGGTCTCCCACACGCAACTACCTGTATGAGAGCAACACTATATGTGTGGCAGAAGGTACAGGCTATGAGGAATCCCCCCCGATCGCCTTCTGAATGGTCTCCCAATACCCCTCTCTGGGATAACCCTAATTTGCCAGAATTGAGGGCCCTTCCTGACACAATTTTTTGGAAAAAACGGGGAATAATCTCATTAGCGCAGCTATTCATTGGAGGGACTCTGATGACATACGAGCAGCTGTGCCATGCGTTCGCACTGTCGCCCAGAGACTTCTTCCGGTACCTACAGCTCCGGCACGCCCTAAGATCCCAGATCCCTATTGTGGGACTGCAACTGCTGGAATCACCGATTGAGTCCCTGATAAGATCTAAGGATATAAGCAAGCCCACCTCTACGTTATATAATGCCCTCCTTCTAAGCCAACCATCCCCTTTAGAAAAAGCACAGAGGAAATGGGAAGAATTGATCCCAGGTATGGACCAGGAGGATTGGGAAGAAGCGATAGATAACCTGTACTCCTCTGTTATAGATGCTAGAGATAGGCTGATCCAGTCCAAATGGCTTCATCAGGTGTATCTAACCCCAGTTAGGTTGAAAAGGATGGGCCTGGCAGAAACAGACCTTTGCCCTAGGTGCAACACTGTTGTCGGCTCTTTGCTGCACATGATCTGGGAATGTCCGATTATTTCTGCATTCTGGGATGGGGTGTCTGACTTTATTTCGATCTCATTGGGCCTCCCTATGAGGAAGTCAGCATCCCTCTGTCTATTAAGTGTGGTAGAACCCATGTTGGATGATGGCCCGCAAAAAATCCTGTTACGTGTACTAATGTTTTATGCGAGGAAATGCCTTCTTTTAAACTGGAAACATCCAAACAAACCAAGTCTTTCAGGTTGGAAGAGCTTGATAAACGGTAAACTGATTCTGTATAAGCTAACCTACCAGGCCAGGGGATGTCCGAACAAGTTTGAGCGAGTATGGGGAACGTGGCTTAATGCCCCCAACTCCACTAGTGGCTAGGGACTACCGGTGGCTCATCCTCCAGGGATAAAACGTATTCTCCATAAGATGAGCTCAATTTAAGCAGGTGAGCCTGAGAGTGACTGTGGTGTGAATAATGGCTGGTGTGTATGTATGTTGCTATGGGTGGTTACAATTATAGTTGTAATTGTAGTATAAGAGCGGTAGTACTTATGATTGTAATTGTATTGTTTTACTGCAATTGTATTGTTTTATTGCACAATTTAAAAAGCATAAATAAAAACTAATAAAAAAAAAAAAAAGGTGAATCTCTCCACATTATTCTTGGTGTGCCACACACCCCGCTTCACTTCTTAAATATTCATTACTTCATGGGTTAATCCACCGCAGGTGACGTAGTGCAGAGAGGAAGTCTTGTAACGAGCCCCCTTCCGGCCCATATATACCTGGTACCTCCCTTCAATCACCAGTATTTTTCTCTCTGCTTGACAAACAGAGGTTGGAAGTTTCCTGCTTACAGGTAGGTCGGGGTATTCTTACCCCGCCACCCCCCTTTTGGTCTATTTCTGCCCGGTTTGAGTTTGTATACCTTTATGGTGGATAGGAAGCCTCCCAGCCTAGGCTGCTCACTGGGTAATTGGTAGACGGCACTATTGGTGCCTAGGAGCTTATCTCCTCCACTCGTCCCCCTCTTTTGGGGGCAATGCGGCAATCCGGCATGGTGATCCGGAAATGGGATGCCCCTGTCCCGAGGGTCCCCGTAGCCCCTTACTCTCCCGTTTCGGTCCCTTCTCCCTTCACTATGGGGGGAGGGGTATAGAGGGTTGTGTATCTTGTATAGTGTTTTCACTGTATTGCTGTCTTTTTCTGTGTGTTCACTTTGTGCATAGAAGCAGACTGCGCAGCAGCATGGTGCGCTTTGTCTGTTATGCTGGAGCTCCGGGCAGATACTTTTTAGAGATGGCCAGTGTGTTGGTCAGCTTTATGGGGGCGGGGCAGCGGACCGCGCTCAGCTGCTGTGCTTTCACTTCAGATGCGTCCCCTCCCGCCTCCCTCCCTTCCCCGCTGCTCCGTGCGGCAGCCTGTGTGGCTGCGCTTATGTCTCCTTCCCCCTCCCCCGCCGCCTGGCTGGGTGTCAGCCAGCGCAGCTGGTGGCAATCCCTCAATGAATGGAACGGGGCGGCTCCCTGTGACGCGGGGGGGGGGGAGGGGCGTGGCGCGGGCGGAAGCGGCGCTCGGCGGCCCCAGCCTCACTTCCTTCCTGTCTCTGTTAAGAGAGGTCACGTGGGGGGGGGGCGCGCGCTGCAGCAACACATGGGTTTTGTGTTCTACTGCTGCGGCTGCTACATGTCCCTCCGGTCTGGCTGTCAGGTAAGCGGCCCCGCTTTTGTGGGGCCGAGAGTGAGATTTCTTATGGGGCAAGCTTTTAAGGATGCACTCTTATCATGCTATTGTGAACATGCTGCATATGTTACACTCACAAGGGATCTGATGGTTTTGTTTTTCTTTCCTTTCAGATCCTGGGATCCCTCTTTTATTGCGGCCCTCCGGCTCTATATTGCCTGGCTAGTCATTCTTTTTATATGAAATTGCACATTTTAGATATATATATATACATATATATATATATATTTTGAGACTGTTAAGGGGGACCTTTTCTCTTAAAAAAAAAAAAAAAAAAAAAAAAAGGGTATTTACAAAAACCCTTCCTTCCGGGACATTCTTTTTAAGGGGGCATCCCGGGTTGGCTTATGCCTTAAAAGTCCCAGTATTTGCGATACCATAAATCACCAATATGGAGGCTTCTGTTACTACCGGAAACGACTCGTCTGAGCCGTCCAGGGGGTGTGTAAAATGTGGGGCTGCGCTCCCTGCTGATGATATCTTTATTTGCATTTCTTGTGCAAGGCAGATTATTGCGCGTCAGTCTGTTGATCCGGCTGCTGACCCGTCGCAACCTTCATCATCTCCTGCCTCTCCCTCCCTGTTCCGGACCCCGCATGACACTGTCAAAGGTGGGGATTCGCAATCCGAGGTGGTGGTAAAATCGGCCAGTCTTCGGGAAGTATTGCCCGTTAAAGCGGGGCTGAAGGCCCCTGCAAAACGGAAGCGCCTGACTCTGGTATCTTCGGCTCCTCAGGACGAATTGTGTGAGCCTGTGGAATGGTCCGATGGCTCCCCGGATGAGGGTGAATTCCTCTTGGAGTCAGATGAGCCGGCAGATCAGCTTGAGGCTGATGCGATTGGCGATTGGTCGGCGGGGGTTGCCCTTGACACCCCCTCCATTCTGGCTCAAATGTTTGAAATTCTGAATTTAGATCCGCCTGAGGCTGTCACCCTGCCAAAGGGTCAGTTGTTTAAAGAGCCTCAGCCGCGTTTGGTTTTTCCCAGACAGCACCACTTTGAGAGGGTGGTCCTTAAAGAATGGGAACATCCCACGCGGTTATCTGGAATCCCTTCCAGTTGGGAAAAGCGTTATCCTTTTCCGCCAGAATTGCTGAAGCTTTGGTCCGTCCCTCCTGAAGTCGATACCCCTGTGCTAGGGCTATCTAGCTCCGCTATGGTACAGTCTGCTGAGACTTCTGTCCCTAGAGATGGGGAGGATCGTAGGATTGACCAGTATGCTCGCCATGGCTTTGTTTATGCTGGGTCAACGATGCGCCCCCTGTGCGCTTCGGCCCTTCTTCTTTTAGCAGTAAGATCTGTAATCCAGGGGCTATACGAGGATCTCAATCCCGCTTGTGATGAGTTCGCTGCGCTTAAGCAGTGCGATTCTTTTGTGTCTTACGTTCTATCCGCTCAGGACGATGCGCTGGCTATGAGTAGCAAGACAGCGGCAATGCTGGTCGCTATTCGTCGGTCAGTATGGCTGCGACAGTGGTCGGTGGACTCAGCTTCTAAAAAGGTGCTCACAGCTCTCCCCTTTTTGGGGTTGCGTCTGTTCGGGGAGAAAATTGATTCAGTCGCAAAGGGTGGTAAGATGCCACAACGCAAGAGGCCTCGACGCCCCTTTAGAGGGGCAGTTTCTGGTAGGCCGTCCTTTCGAGGATACAAAGCGGGTAGGGGGGCTTCCCTTCCCTCTACCAGTCGTACAGGTTGGACGCGGGGGAGGGGCCGTGGCCGTCCCGCCCAGTCCTGGGGCTCCAAGCCCAAACCTGCTGGTAAGCCCGCTCAGCAATGAGGGGCTGCCCTCACCCGTGCGGGTGGGGGGACGATTGCGACACTTCTCCCAGGTTTGGAACCGGGAGGTTCCGGACAGATGGATTCAGGAGATAGTGTCGTCCGGTTACAAGCTGGAATTCGAGTCTCGCCCTCCTTCACGGTTCTTTCGGTCTCGGGTGCCCATCGATCCTTTGGCCGCACAGGGGCTCCTGGCGTCGGTAGAGAATCTGTTACAGATGGCGGTCATCCGGCCGGTACCGCGTTTAGAGATGGGCCTCGGTTTCTACTCCAATCTGTTCGCAGTCCCCAAGAAGGATGGGTCAGTTCGTCCCGTCCTGGACTTGAAGTTACTCAACAGGTTCATCCGTTTTCGGAAGTTTCACATGGAAACCTTGCGCACTGCCGTCGGCTCTCTTCGGCAAGGGGACTTCATGACGTCCATAGACATCAAGGATGCTTATCTGCATGTTCCCATCTGCCACCCTCATCAACGTTTTCTTCGATTCATGATGAAGGATCGGCATTATCAATTCGTGGCACTTCCGTTTGGCCTTACCTCAGCTCCAAGAGTGTTCACCAAGGTGCTGGCAGGGGTCATGGCCATTTTCAGAGCTCGGGGCATTCGTGTCGTACCTTATTTGGACGACCTTCTTATCATGGCTCCGTCACTCGATCAATCGGAGAAAGACACCAGGGTGGTGCTCTCCACGCTGGAAAGTTTCGGTTGGGTGATCAACCTCTCCAAGTCCTCCCTCGCTCCGGCCAGGGTGGTGTCCTTTCTGGGGATGCAGTTAGACTCTCATCAACACAGAGTGTTTCTCCCTCAATCCAAAATTCTTCTGATTCAGGAGTTGGCTCGGGTCCTACTCTCCAATCCTCGGCCGTCCATCCGTCTGGGGATGAGGCTGGTAGGGTTGATGGTTGCCTCCTTCGAGGCAGTTCCTTTTGCTCAATTCCACACGAGGACGCTTCAGCTTTATCTGTTGGCGTCTTGGGACCGGCAGCCTCGGTCGCTGGATCAGCCCTTCCAGTTGTCCTCCCGGGTCCGGCAGTCCCTCCAGTGGTGGTTGGTCTCGACCAATCTCGTGAAGGGCAGGTCTTTCCTGGCCCCCCTTTGGGAAATTGTCACCACGGACGCCAGTCTGTCGGGATGGGGCGGATTCTGGAAGGAGCTGCAGTTCCAGGGGCAGTGGGGACCTCAAGAGGCCCACTTACCCATCAATATTCTGGAACTGAGAGCCATCCGTCGGGTGCTTGCTCTCCTGACTCAGCACGTTCTGGGCCTTCCGGTCCAGGTGCGTTCAGACAATCGAACAGCGGTTGCTTACATCAATCATCAGGGAGGGACTCGCAGCCTGAGTGCTCTCAGAGAGGTGTCCCTGATCCTGACCTGGGCAGAGGCCCATGTTCCTTGTCTCTCGGCGGTATACATCCCAGGAGTGGAGAACCTGGAAGCGGACCGCTTGAGCAGGGGCTCTCCCCGTCGGGGAGAATGGGCCCTCCATCCTCGGGTATTACGCTCACTGTGTCGCCGATGGGGGACACCAGAGGTGGACCTGTTTGCCTCTCGTCACAATCACAGGCTCCCGAACTTCGTGTCGCTCTCCCAGGATCCTCTGGCTCTGGCAGTGGACGCCATGTCCCTGAGCTGGGGGGATCTGGGGTTTCTGTACCTGTTTCCTCCGATACCCATGCTAGGCAGAGTGCTTCGGAAGTTGGCTCTGGAAGGGGTGGCCGCCGTTCTCGTGGCCCCAAGTTGGCCGAGGCGAGTGTGGTTCGCAGACATCGTTCGGCTGGCAGTGGACCAGGTCGTTCTGCCTCTTCGGCCCGATCTGCTCACTCAGGGTCGATTGTGTTACCCCAATTTACCAGCGCTAGCTTTGACGGCCTGGCTGCTGAGACCTCCATCCTAAAGGAGGAGGGTCTTTCTGATTCAGTCGTTAAGACTCTGATCAGTGCCCGGAAGAGGTCTTCTTCTTCTATCATCTACTATAGGACCTGGAAAGCCTATATCGCTTGGTGCGAGATGAGATCTTTTCCTTGTAGGGTATTTTCGGTCTCCAGGATTCTGGAGTTTTTACAATCTGGGCTGGACTCTGGTCTTCAGCTAAGTACGTTGAAAGGGCAGGTCTCTGCCTTATCTATCTTTTTTCAGAAGCGTGTTGCGCTTAAGCCTTTAGTTAAAACTTTTTTCCAGGGGGTTACGCATGTGCGGCCTCCCAGGAAACCATTACTCCCGGTTTGGGATTTGAATTTGGTTCTTTCTGCTCTTCAGGCTCCTCCTTTTGAGCCTTTGCAAGATATTGCTTTATCTACCCTGACTCAGAAGATGGTCTTCTTGGTAGCGATCACTTCGATCCGGCGTGTCTCGGAATTGGCGGCCTTGTCTATCCAGGCGCCTTACTTCGAGAGACATCAGGATAAAGTGGTTTTTCGGTTCAAGCCAGACTTTCTTCCTAAGGTGGTTTCTGCTTTTCATTTGAACCAAGATATTGTTCTTCCCTCCTTGTGTCCTAATCCTAAGAATGACAAAGAGAGGGTTTTGCATTGTTTGGATGTAGTACGCTGTGTTAAGTACTACTTGGTTATCACGTCTCCTTTCCGTAGGACGGATTCCTTTTTTGTTGTGCCCCATGGGCCTAAGAAGGGTTTGGCACCAGCCAAATCTGCCATTAGCAAGTGGATACGTCAGGCCGTTACTGCGGCCTATTCTGCTAAGGGAAGAGTTCCCCCTTTTCGTATTACTGCTCATTCCACTCGCGCTGTTGGGGCGTCTTGGGCTTTTCAGCACCAAGCTTCTGTTGAACAGGTTTGTAAGGCCGCCACCTGGTCTTCTGTTCACACTTTTTCTAAGTTTTACAAAGTTGATGTGCGGGCCTCAGCGGATGCTGGTTTTGGCCGCAGAGTTCTGCAGACTGCAGTCATTTAAGTTATGCTTCACCTGGCCTTGAGATGCCCTTCCCTTGTGGACACTGCTTTTGGATGTCCCATGAAGTAATGAATATTTAAGAAGTGAAGCGGGGTGTGTGGCACACCAAGAATAATACCATTTTGTGAGTACTCACCTGAAAAATGGATATTGTTGGTGTGCCACACACCCCGCTTCACACCCGCCCTTTTCGGTATTACCGAAGCCTTTATATGGTGAAGCCTTTTTATATCAAATTTGATTTTGAGGTTACTGGTGGAATACTGGTACCTTGTATTACTGCTTTTTGATTATACTGGTGATTGAAGGGAGGTACCAGGTATATATGGGCCGGAAGGGGGCTCGTTACAAGACTTCCTCTCTGCACTATGTCACCTGCGGTGGATTAACCCATGAAGTAATGAATATTTAAGAAGTGAAGCGGGGTGTGTGGCACACCAACAATATCCATTTTTCAGGTGAGTACTCACAAAATGGTATTTTTCGTGGACAGACGAGTTCTCCTTGGCGTTACTATGGCCCCGGCAGCACTAAAGACCCGCTCAGATGGCACACTACTGGCCGGGCAGGACACCTTTCCCTGGGCAAACTCTGCCAGTTGCGGCCACAAGTCAAGTTTGGCTGGCCAGAAGTCCAGCAGATCCTCAAGGTGCGTTGGCATGGTCATTTCAAGATATGACACGACCTGCTGGTTCAGGCCCTGCTCCAGGTCTTCCTGCTGCTCATGAGTTGCCTCACTATGCGGGTGCAGAAAGCTACTCATTAGCGACTGAAGACTGAGGCTGCTGCTGATGGAGCTGCTGCTCCTGCCACCCCCCGGCAGCCATGGCAGTGGAAGGTGAGCGCAGAGGTCCCTCCGAGTCAGACCTGCAAGAGTATGGACCATGGCGCAGATAGGCATCGGCCAACTGACTACGTAGATTTTCTTTGTAGTAGGTAAGTTTGTCCTCCCTCTCGGCGGGTTTAAAAAATGCCCCCATTTTGTGCCGGAAGCGAGGGTCCAATAAGGTGGAGAGCCAGTAGTCATCCCGCAGAAAAATGGAGACAATTCTGCGGTCACTACGCAAGCACGTGAGCATGCATCGTGCCATTTGTGCAAGTGACTCGGAGGGACTACCTGTCTCCATCTCCACTGCATACTGCCACGGTGTGTCTGGGTCCTCTGTCTCGCCTTCCTCACAACCCTCTAGCTCCACTGGCTGCTCCTGCTCCTCCTCTCCTGTCAGATGACTAGATAAACCACCCATTTCACCAAAACTAAACTGCGCTTCACTGTGCTGCTCCTCCTCCTCCTCAGCTCCTATGGGGTTTATGTGGCCGTGAAATGTATGCGACATGTCTCCAGTGCCCTGACCAGCCATGGTTTCCAACATGTGTTGTATTACATGAAGCAGCGGAATTACGTCGTTCATGCCGTAATCCTGGCGACTGACAAATAAAGTGGCTTCCTCAAAGGGCCTGAGCAAACGGCAGGTGTCACATATGAGCTTCCACTGGTTCACATTAAAGTCCCCCTATCTGCTTGGATCATCAAGAAATCAGTGATGGCTTTTCTCTGTTCGTATAGTCGATCTAACATATGTAGGGTCGAATTCCAACGGGTGGGAACATCGCAAATCAGACTATGTTGGGGGATACCGTTCTGACGCTGTAGCTCAAGAAGGGTGTGCTTGGCGGTGTAGGAGTGGCTGAAGTGCATACAAAGTTTCCTTTCCGTTGTTAGGAAGTCTTGCAGATGGGGGGAAGACTTCAGAAAACGCTTGACAACTAGGTTGAACACGTGTGCCATACAGGGCGCATGGCTCAGGCTTCCTTGTCTCAGTGCAGACAAGATGTTACTCCCATTGTCAGTCACCATGGTACCCATTTCCAATTTTCGTGGAGTAAGCCATGTTTTGATTTTTTGAATGAATTTCAGAAACTCCTCCCCTGTGTGACTCCGTTCGCCAAGGCAAACCATGTGAAGCACAGCGTGACACCGCCGTGCCCTGCACACATGGTAGGCTGAAGGGGCATTGAGAATTGACCATACAGTGGAGGCTGAGGAGATGGCGGAGGATGAGGAGGCAGAGTCGCACACCGTGACAGGCAAAACAGCCTTGGAGCGTGGAGGCCGAAGCGGTGTGACCTGTCCAAGTTGCTGTGCAGGAACCACATTCACCCAGTGGGCTGTAAAGGACATGCATTGTCCCTGACCGTAGTTACAGCTCCAGATGTCGGTGCTGCCGTGCACTTGGTGCACCGACAGGCTCAAGGACTGGCCCACCTTCTGCTTAACAAATTTGTGCAGGGCTGGTACTGCCTTCTTTGCAAAGAAATGACTGCCTGGGACTCTCCACCTCGGCTTGGCACAAGCCATCAGCTCTCTGAAAGGTGCAGAGTCCACCACCTGAAAAGGGAGGGACTGCAGCACTAGCAACTTGGACAGGAGCACATTTAGGTTCTGCGCCGTAGGATGAGTGGGCACATACTGTTGTCTCTTGGACATGGCTTCGCTGATGGATTGCTGGTGGGATGAGTGATGGGTATGACGCACAGCTACCTTCGGCTGAGGTGCTGGAGCCTTGGGCTGGGTGAAATTGGAAGCGGCGTAGCACTGGCTGACGCAGCAGGCTGGACCCCCACTTCGGAGCCTCGGTTCTCCCAGGCCGCTTTAAGGTGACGCTGCATGTGTTGCCGCAGGGCCGTTGTACCAACTTTGGGGCCCTGGCCATGCTTGACCTTCTGTCTACACATCTTGCATGTGGCCAGGTTACCCTCCTGCGGATGCTTGAGGAAAAAGTGCCACACTGCCGAGTAGCTAATTTTCCCTCCAACAGCGCACTAATTCACTGCTACTGCTGCCAACTCCAGGAACCCCTGCTCCCCTACCTCCCGGGAAGGCAGCCTGCCGCGCAGCAGGTGGTCTACCCCTCCCCCGGCCATGTGTGGCTCCAGACATCATAATTCTGCCACCATGCTGACTGCCAACCCTACTGCCACCATGCTGACTGCCAACCCTACTGCCACCTTGCTGCCTCAGCTGCTGACTCTGGGGCAACCTGGGACCCTGTCCTCCTGATGATGAATCCCCTTCTGCATCGGGCTCCCAAGTGCGATCGGCTTCATCATCATCATCATCGAGTTGATGTCACTGATGTCTTCCTCGGTTTCCACAAGAGTGTGTGCTGCAGGAGATGGAACGCTCACCACACCACCTCCCATGCCACTCTCCTCCTCAGTGTTTGTCTGCCTAGCGGAAGAAGCGGCGAATGTCTCCTCCATTTCTTGGCTGGGCAGTAGCTGCTGACTGTCCTCTAACACATCCTCACTGAATAGTGGAGCTGAACCCAAAGCATAAGATATGGCAGCTGGAGGGGGGGGGGCGTAGGACAGAGGCAATGGAAGGACGGGCTGCTCCCGGGCCATGCCACCTACGAACTGTTGACTGGGGGTGTCAGATGTCACTTGTGATGAGGTCAATGACCACGTTAACCAATCCATGACGGCAGATGCGTTGCTGGTCGAGACATGACCGCTAGCAGATACCGGGAGATCAGGCCTCTCACCGCGACTCCTGCTGCCACTCGCCCCTAGTCTGCTGCGACCTCTGCCTGATAAAACCAGACTTTTTATACAAAAGGCAAAAGGTTAGTAGGCAGGTAGCCTTAAAAGATAAGTGGTAGCACTGACAATGGCCCCGGTGAAAGGCAATAGGTGCTTTAAACTTGAAAACCAGACTTTTTTATACAAAAGGCAAAAGGTTAGTAGGCAGGTACTCTTAAAAGATAAGTGGTAGGTAGCACTGATAATGGCCCCCGGTCAAAGGCAATGGGTGCTTTAAACTTGAAAATCAGACCTTTTTTTATACTAAAGGCAAAAGGTTAGTAGGCAGATACATTTAAAAGATAAGTGGTAGCACTGACAATGGCCCCCGGTGAAAGGCAATGGGTGCTTTAAACTTGAAAACCAGACTTTTTTATACAAAAGGCAAAAGGTTAGTAGGCAGATACATTTAAAAGATAAGTGGTAGCACTGACAATGGCCCCGATGAAAGGCAATGGGTGCTTTAAACTTGTAAACCAGACTTTTTTATACTAAAGGCAAAAAGTTAGTAGGCAGGTACTCTTAAAATATAAGTGCTAGCACTGACAATGGCCCCCGGTGAAAGGCAATGGGTGCTTTAAACTTGTAAACCAGACTTTTTTTATACTAAAGGCAAAAGGTTAGTAGGCATGTACTCTTAAAAGATAAGTGGTAGCACTGACAATAACCCCCGGTGAAATGCAAGGGGGGTTTAAACTTGAAAACCATACTTTTTTATACAAAAGGCAAAAGGTTAGTAGGCAGGTACTCTTAAAAGATAAGTGGTAGCACTGACAATGGCCCCCGATGAAAGGCAATGGGTGCTTTAAACTTGTAAACCAGACTTTTTTATGCAAAAGGTTAGTAGGCAGGTACTCTTAAAAGACACGTGCTAGTATTTGGGATGCCCCCTGCTCACATACAGAGGTGGCCTCCTTTGATTGTGGAAAATGTACTTTGCTTATAAAATGCAAGCAGTTAGTACACAGGTAGTCTTGAAATATTAATGCTAGTGTTTGGGATGCCCCCTGCCCACATACAGAGGAGGCCTCCCTTGATTGTGGAAAAGTGACGTTAATTATAAAATGCAAGCAGTTATTAGACAGGTAGTCTTGAAATATTTATGCTAGTGTCTGGGATGCCCCCTGCTCACATACAGAGGTGACTTCCATTGATTGTGGAAAAGTGATGTTAATTAAAAAATGCAAGCAGTTATTAGACAGGTAGTCTTGAAATATTTATGCTAGTATTTGGGATGCCCTCTGCTCACATACAGAGGTGGCCTCCCTTGATTGTGGAAAAGTGATGTTAATTATAAAATGCAAGCAGTTATTAGACAGGTAGTCTTGAAATATTTATGCTAGTGTTTGGGATGCCCCCTGCTCACATACAGAGGAGGCCTCCATTGATTGTGGAAAAGTGACAATAATTATAAAACGCAAGCAGTTATTAGACAGGTAGTCTTGAAATATTACTGCTAGTGTTTGGGATGCCCCCTGCTCACATACAGAGGAGGCCTCCATTGATTGTGGAAAAGTGACGTTAATTATAAAATGCAAGCAGTTATTAGACAGGTAGTCTTGAAATATTTATGCTAGTATTTGGGATGCCCCCTGCTCACATACAGAGGTGGCCTCCCTTGATTGTAGAAAAGTGACGTTAATTATAAGATGCAAGCAGTTTTTAGACAGGTAGTCTTGAAATATTTATGCTAGTGTTTGGGATGCCCCCTGCTTACATACAGAGGTGGCCTCCCTTGATTGTGGAAAAGTGACGTTGATTATAAAATGCAAGCAGTTATTAGACAGGTAGTCTTGAAATATTACTGCTAGTGTTTGGGATGCCCCCTGCTCACATACAGAGGTGGCCTCCATTAATTGTGGAAAAGGGAAGTTGATTATAAAATGCAAGCAGTTATTAGACAGGTAGTCTTGAAATATTTATGCTAGTGTTTGGGATGCCCCCTGCTCACATACAGAGGAGGCCTCCATTGATTGTGGAAAAGTGACGATAATTATAAAACGCAAGCAGTTATTAGACAGGTAGTCTTGAAATATTTATGCTAGTGTTTGGGATGCCCCCTGCTCACATACAGAGGAGGCCTCCATTGATTGTGGAAAAGTGACGTTAATTATAAAATGCAAGCAGTTATTAGACAGGTAGTCTTGAAATATTTATGCTAGTATTTGGGATGCCCCCTGCTCACATACAGAGGTGGCCTCCCTTGATTGTAGAAAAGTGACGTTAATTATAAGATGCAAGCAGTTTTTAGACAGGTAGTCTTGAAATATTTATGCTAGTGTTTGGGATGCCCCCTGCTCACATACAGAGGTGGCCTCCCTTGATTGTGGAAAAGTGATGTTGATTATAAAATGCAAGCAGTTATTACACAGGTAGTCTTGAAATATTAATGCTAGCACGCTTTTTAAAGAATGACACCAGGTAAAGGAAAAGCTAAATAGGCAGGAGTGTTATTAACACTAAATAGGCTTGAAAGCTAATGCAAACAGTTTAAACTGTCCCTGTCTTTATCTGTCACTGTCACAGGCTCTCTCCTTCTCTATCTGCCCCTCACTCTGCTTCTTCTGTTCTTTATTCTATCTATCTATCTATCTATCTATCTATCTATCCGTCTGTCTATCTGTCCCTCGCTCTATCCCTGCCTGATCTGCTCTGGCCGCAATACAGTGTCAGAATGATCTTCCGCAAGATGGCCGCCGTTTATATGGGGCTGTGACATCATCGGTAAGCCTGTCTGCTGATAGGTAGCATATGACACCTACCCAGCATTCCTTGCCCCATGGGAAATGTCCTGATATGTGGATCCACCATTTTAGATGATCTGTATAGCAGTAAATGGAGTTTTAAGGAAGCGATTTGAGCGATCAAATCGCGGCGAAATTCGGAATCGTAACAAATCGAATATTTCATGAAATTCGTAACGAATTCGGGTTCGTCAGAATCGATTCGCTCATCTCTAGTTATCGTGAGGAAGATATGGGAAAAAGGTTGTTGAGTGGGGCAAATTGGACTGGGTATCTGCTTTAAAGTAAACTTTTAAAAAACCTTTTATGTGGTGGATTATCAGCTGGAGATCTCTTTAATATAACAAGAATCATGTGCAAAAACCCGAACAGAAGCTCATACAGTTTGGCAGTTGTTCGACCGAATATGTCTAACGATTTTGTTTTTTTCACACCTGAAACTGAACACCATTCTAGTTCAATGTTTTCAAAAGCCCACCAGGAATAGGAGATGGTACCCCCATGGCTAGGAGACTGGCCTGCATCCATAGAAGCCAGCCAGGCCTTATACCTTTCTGCACAGGTTCACTGCTCTTCCTGGGATGCCTCTCACCAGAAGAATGATGTTAGCTCATTGTAGAGATGTTTTTATACCTCAGGGTCGTGTTGCACTATAGCACTCTAAGGCACTAACACAATTCTTCTGATAGACATCAGACATGAAATGGGGGGGGGGGGGGGGGGGGGCTTCTGTCCACCTTCAATCAATTTTGAAGATTCTGGGAGCAAGTGGTAAGTAAATTAAATTAAGTATTTTGTATTAATACTATTTTTACAACATGGGAGGGGTTTACTAATTGCAGTTTGGTAAGATGTATCAATAACCCCTATACTTGTTCAAAGAATCGGGTTGGACCTCCTGTTACCCCACCTATTGACCTGCACTTCCTCTTGTGGAACATGCCAAAGATAAAAAGATGGGCGAACTGAGTGGGTAATATTTAGATTCAGTGTCACTAGTGCACACATTACCATAACTGAGCTTGATAAATACAAAGTTGGCATTTTTTTATTGTGTATATTTTTAACTGTGATGTGGTAATTGTATTATATTATTTGTTTATTTTTTATTTGCTTTTCTGTTTTTGTTTTTTGTTTTTTAAATGTGATCTCCGTACATTTTACAGCATTTTTTTTACAGCCATTGATACTATATTTTTACAGTTTACATTCTACATTGTTACAACAAGCAAGTCCCTGCATATTATGTCATTATTAGTTGATTATTAGTTTATCATCTGCTGCAAATATAAAGAATAGCAAGAGATAAGAAAATAATTATGCTTAGGTTAATTCATAAATCGGGTTACTGCATCACAGCTCAATTCAAATGTACAATTTTAAAGGTTTGCCAGACAAACAGTCACGATGCTATGAAAAACGACTGCACAACCAGTCGATATTTAAGTAAAAATACACTTTATTCCACAAATAATACATATATCCACATAAGACATTAAAAAGTATGGGACAGAGGTAATGGTAAGAAAAGTCAAATATTTTACACAATTGCCAGTGCCACAATTAATTATGTATCACTATATAGACTCAAGAAGCTACAATCAATCTAATCTTTTAGCTAAAACAGGTAAGATCCAATATTCATAGAGCAGGGTGTTACAATATATAATACACTGCTTATGACAAGAAATACAGACATAGCCAGACAAGTATCACATTCCAGGCGCATCCCAAATGTACAGGCACCCCAGTGGATGTGACTACCATGCCACTTCCAAGGTTGATGTATCTACAACTTATGGCAGCCTGTTTGTTGTCTAATACATATTTGTCCATACCATGTATTGAAGAATGTTAAATCAATAAATAATCCCTATTTTTGGCAGAATGTGGATGAGTCGTTAAATATCTATAATACAGTTCCAGAGGCTGCCCACAAAGAAAGTTCTTGGGAAATTCCGGTATTTATCCATTTCTTTGACAACCATGATGTTACAGTAAACCTCAGGCCGGATCTCAAAGTTGAAGACATCCTAAATATGGCTTGTAAAGTGAGTAACTAAGCAGACTGTTTTCGATTTATAACAACTGTTAGTGACTGTTAGTGACTGTCAAATCTGTGAAAAGTGATTACATTTTAAATTTCTGGTTTAACTGATTTGCATTTATTAGATTAGTTTTTTCTACGCAGTGACCTTTTCAAAATATTTTCTAAATTTGAACAACTCTGAAAAGAAAGAAGTTTGCTTAGGCGAGTATGCTGCAGATGTAAAATAGGCATTTCATTTTGCTTTAGAGTCTTCAAGCCTTCGCAATTGCGTCATGTTGGAGTAGAAATTCTCTAACATGAGGAAAACAGGGAGAGAATTATGCCCACTGAAATCATTTCACATCTATACGCTGCTTTGTGACATGTTTTAGGAAATGATGCATGCTGCAGTTGGCCTGCAACGTGATTACAATGCAGATAAAAGAAAAAAAAGTGCATGTATTGTGCTTTATGTGCACAAGCGTTGCTGTGCAGGTCATACTCACTACTGCCTCCGAGACCCTCTCTAATCCATGCTGTCGCCTTAAGCATCACTACTTCACCTCCAGTCACTGGGTCCGTCTGGCACCAGTGCTGCCCCCAGGTTTTCAGCCTCCACTGGAAGCCAGTCTTCCTGCCACTACTGGATGGCAGTTTTGCCACCCGCAAGGGGGACAGGCAACTACGGAGGTTGCAGAGCAACCGACAGGCAGAGTTCAGTACAAAAAGTGTACCTTGCTTTGATGCACTGGTGCATTTCCACCACAGTGGTGTGGAGAGAGCCTTAATGCTTATTTCCAGGATTCAATATTTAAACCGATCCAACACCCTTACAACAAACTACTTATATGCATCCCTCCCCAGGGCAATTCAAGTTGTTACCCATAAATAATAATTAACCTTTTTATAATTCCTGCTGTGGTCAAATTCAAAAACAAAATGACCTCTCCTGGAGCTGCTGGCTGCCTGAAAACAGGAACCACTGCTGGGTTTCCTGTTACTGTACACATTGTCAGTTATGTCAGCTGAATCCAGGCAGCAGCCCGGCTGGGATGCTGGGAAAGGAAGCTCCAAAATGGCTGCTACCACTCCAAAATCGGGGCAGTGTTTTAGATTTGAGTAAATACAGTAGCAAATGTAAGAGTTGGCATTGATTCAGTATCATACATGCAGATGGCGCAAGGAAGTTTTCATTTCCAATTGTGCAAGGCTGATGGTTTGGTTAAAGGTTTAAGCGTATAAAAACATTTATATAGACTTAGTTTACATGTGACATTTACCTGCCATATGTCAGTTACAAGGCAAATCACAGTTGATTATGCCTGCTAACAGCCTGGGAGTGTGTACCAACTGCCTGCTTTTCTGATTTAAGGTGTTTCTAGCGGTTTCTGTTATTTCATCTGTATCTTTGTTTTCCCTAATGTTCTGTTTTTGGGTGTTTTAATGTTCATTATTTGTGGTTCTTTGGCTTGTCCCCTGTGCAGTCAGTCAGTGCTCTTCACCTACACCCATGTCTTCTATATACCCTCCATATACCCTCCTTAACCAGCTTCCTGTGTTATTCTTGGGCAGCTATCCCATCAAGGAACATGGCTTGGCATCCAACCTCCTCTGGCTCTCTATACCACTACTATGGCTTATGGCTACATTTATGTGTTACCCCTCACTTGGTCTCTGCCTCAGCCTACCCTGACCCAGTAGGACAAGATTATAAATTGCTCCACACTGTCTAGACATTATGCATCCCTGGACTTGACAGAATGATTCATCCCAATCCCCCGGGGACTGCTGATGTTCCCAAGTCTAGAGAGCTTCAATGGTCCCACTTTGGTGCTACACATTATGGCATATGTGCTACTACTGCTCAGGCTCCATATAGCAAGTCACAGGAGCCCAACTAAATGTCCACTGTAAATGCAGAAAAGTGTTAAGATACTATAGGTTTTTTTGCACCTGTAACTTTCCTTGTAAAGTTGGGGCAGTATTAGGATTGCTGGTGTTTGATCCAGTGATCCGTTATTCTGTCTGTGTCCACTATCGTGCCTGATATGGTTGTTTGTATCTTAGCTTTACTCTCTGCCTCCCATCTCTTTCCCTATTGCAGGTTCTGCAACCACCAGAGGACTGGCCAGGGCATGTTCCTCCCTTCCACCATAGATTATAGAGCTTATTCTGGACCAACCAGACTGATGTTATGGAAAACTTTAGATCACTGTTTCTCAACCTGCAGTACGTGTAACCCAGGACGTATACAGCAGTGTTCAGTGGTGCACCGACAGGGAATTTATTATGGTTCTGGTATATTATTTTACCAGTAAAACATAATTATTTCTTGCTTTAAAAAGTGCTACATGTCCCGTTACCTACTTATTGGTAATATTAATAAATGATCACCCCCTTGGGGGTATTAGGATGTAACTGCTTGTTGCCAAAGGGTACTTGGCATAAGAAGCTTAAGGGAAACGCAGATAAACACAGACATTCAAGTCCATAGTCCATGACATGCCTAGTGTAGCTTCTCTGGTGGTACATATATTTTTTGTTTTACTTCTGTTACTTGCTCATCATGTTTTCTACATGCTTCCAGTGTATGTCCCTATTTCTTTTTACTGTTCTCAGCCCCAGTTACCTGTTCCTAGTCTGTACCCATGCTTCCTGATCAATTTAAATTTGCTGATCAAATTTGCATCCAATCTCCTCTTTGACCCACTGCTATGGCTTCACAGTTTATGATCCAGTCCAAAGACCAGAAGGTTCTCAGTCCTTCTCAGTAACCCCAAAGGCCTTGGTCTAAAACGCCTTAACTGCCTTTAAAGAATTTTCCTCATAGGTTCAGTGTAGTATGAACATACCCTAAATATATTTAAACCAGAACAACACGCTGAAATTTATATTTCTGTATCTGGATAGGGCACCTATCTAACATGTTTAGTTATCTAAAACACATATATTCTTAGTATACAGTACGTCCTGCTCCAAAGGTAATACTTACAATTGGGTTATCCTCCGCCAGATGGCGCTGTACTGGAGAGACATAGAAAACAGGCTCCTCCCGGCCCCTCAAATACCCGGGGACCTCCCACAAATCCCCAGAATTTCTCTGCAGTGCCACTGCGAAGGACAAGAATATGTCTCTCTCTTCTCGCAGGTGAGCGGGGCTATTAGCCTGCGGCCCTGTAGGACTATTCCCATCCGTTCCACTAGTTATGTGCCTCCCAGCCTTGGCTGCGCTGGTCGTGTGATGGTAGGCAGCACCATGAGTGCTTAAGGAGCTCTGCTCCACCGCAGTCCCCCACCAAAGGGTAGGCGATACCGACAGATTGTTGGCCCAGATTTTTGAGGTTCTGTCCATCTCTCCCCCTGCTGCGGCTCCTAGGCAAAAGGGTGAACTTTTTCATACTGCTAGATCACGTTTGGAATTTCCCGAGCAAGCTCATTTCAATAATCTCGTGCTTAAGGAGTGGGAACGTCCCAGTAGACTTCCCGACGTACCTAAAAGTTGGGACAAAAAGTATCCCTTTCCCGTTGATGTGGTTAAGTGCTGGTCATCCCCTCCCGAGGTGGATGCCCCTATTCTAGGGTTGTCTAACATCTCTGTCATGCACTCCCCTGACTCTACTACCCTGCGGGATGCCGAGGACCGGCGCATTGACCAACTGGCGTCCCATGCCTTTGCTATTGTGGGGATGGCGCTGCGCCCCGGTCTGTGCCTCGGCCATTACATCCGTGGCTCTTAGGTCCCTGATCAGAAGTGTCCTTGATGGTGCCCCTGATGATTTGCCTCCTGATGTGTTTAATGCACTATCTAGCTGTGATGTCTTTGTAAATGTTGTCCTCTCTGCCTTGGATGACACCATTAGAATGTGTGCCAGAACTTCTGCCCTGGTGGTGGCTATACGCCGCTCAGTTTGGCTGCGCCAGTGGGCTGCTGACAACGCTGCCAAAAAAGCCCTCACTGGTTTTCCCTACAAAGGACTATGCATGTTTGGGGACCGTCTGGACCTTTTTGCTAAAGGAGGTAGGTTGCCCCAGCGCAGGCGGCAGTCTCGGCCCTTTCGGGGGTCAGGGCTCCTTCTCCTCCCCCCTACCATGGTGCTAGACAAGGGAGGGGGGGTTTCTTCACTGGGGCCCGAGGAGACTCCTGGGGTAGGAGCAGAGGACATGGTCGTCCTGGCTCCTCCTGGGGTTCTAAGCCCAAGTCCGCGCCCAAGTCCCCTCAGGCATGATGGGGCGCCCTCGCCCATCCGGGTGGGGGGACGGCTGCAGCACTTTGCTCACGTCTGGAGGCGTCATGTCTCAGACCGGTGGATTCAGGAGGTAGTGTCCTTCGGTTTACAAGATAGAGTTTGTTGCTGTCCTGCCCCCCCCCCCCCCCCCCCCAAGATTCATCAGATCCCGGATTCCTCAGGACCCTGTCTCAGCTCAGGATCTAGTTCAGGCTGTGCAAAGCCTCCTGGAGCTGGGGGTCATTTGCAAGGTCCCTTTAAGAGAAAAAGGCAAGGGCTTCTATTCCAACCTTTTCACAGTACCCAAAAAGGATGGGTCAGTCAGGCCCATCCTGGATTTGAAGATCCTCAACAAATTTGTCAGGAGCAGGCGCTTTCGCATGGAAACTCTGCGCTCTGCCATCAGTTCCCTGCGCCCAGGGGATTTCATGACGTCTGTGGACATCAAAGATGCTTACCTTCACATTCCTGTGTTTCCAGGTCACCAAAGATTCCTCAGGTTCGCATTGGAAGATCAGCACTACCAATTTGTGGCATTGCCCTTTGGTCTCACTTCAGCTCCCAGGGTGTTCACCAAGGTGCTGGCTGGGGTGATGTCTCTGATCAGGTCTTGGGGCATCCGCGTGCTGCCTTACCTGGACGACATTCTCATCACCTCCCAGTCTCTACATCAGGCAGAGTTGGACACTCAGCTGGTGGTGTCCACCCTGGAGTCTTTCGGCTGGGTGATCAATCACCCCAAATCCTCTCTGTCTCCTTCCTCGGTGACCCCATTCCTGGGAATGATTCTGGATACAGTTCAAGCAAGGATCTTCCTTCCTCAACAGAAGGTGGACGCTCTGATTGTGCAGGCCCGGTCCCTGCTGTCGTGTCACCATCCCTCCATCAGGCAGAGAATGCAGCTGGTGGGCCTGATGGTGGCGTGCTTCGAGGCGGTGCCTTATGCTCAGTTCCACTTGAGGCCTCTACAACTTCACCTTCTGTCAGTATGGGACAAGTACCCAGCGTCCCTGGACCGGGTCTGTGTGCTTTCCCCCCTGGTCAGGCAGTCCCTCTCGTGGTGGCTGGACTCCAGGAACCTGCTGGGGGGCAGATCCTTTCTGGCCCCCTCCTGGGAGACGGTCACCACGGATGCCAGTCTGTCGAGATGGGGGGGATTCTGGAAGTCCCTGCGGTTCCAGGGGAGGTGGGGCCCTCAGGAGGCCCACACACCTATTAACATCTTGGAACTGAGGGCCATCAGGTTGGTTCTGGCTCAGTTGACCCATCACCTTCGGGGTCTGCCTGTTTAGGTGCGCTCGGAAAACCGGACGGCAGTTGCCTACATCAATCATCAGGGAGGGACCCGTAGCAAGGGGGCCCTCCAGGATGTAGCTCGGATTCTGATTTGGGTGGAGGCCAATGTTCCATGCATATCAGCTGTGTACATCCCGGGGGCATAGAATCTCCTGGCAGACTCTCTGAGCAGGGTGGCCTCTCGTCAGGGAGAATGGTCCCTCTGCAACAGGGTTTTCCAATCCCTGTGTCACTGTTTGGGTCTACCAGATGTGGATCTGTTTGCGTCCCGTCACAACCACAAGCTTCCGGTCTTTGTCTCCCTGTCTCAGGATCCTCTGGCCTTGTCCACGGATGCTCTATCCATGTCATGGCAGGACTTTCAGCTCCTGTATGTCTTTCCTCCATTCCCTCTGCTGGGCAGGGTTCTGCGCAAGATTGCTCTGGAAGGGGTGCCAGCAATTCTGGTGGCCCCCAGGTGGCCAAGAAGAGTGTGGTTCGCAGGCGTGGTGCAGCTGGCAGTAGATCAGTACGTTCTACCCAGGGTGCCAGATCTGCTCATTCAGGGCCCCTTACACCATCCCAATTTACAAACTCTGGCTTTGACGGCCTGGCTGCTGAAAACTCTATCTTGATGGAAAAAGATTTGTCTGCCTCAGTGGTTGATGTCATGGTAAAGGCTAGGAAGAAGTCTTCTTCTTCCATCTATTACAGGGTATGGCCTACATTGACTGGTGTGAATCTAAGTCTCTTCCCTGTCGTGTGTTTTCTGTTCCCAGGGTTCTGGAGTTCTTACAGCATGGTTTAGATTTGGGGCTCCAACTCAGTACTCTGAAGGGTCAGGTTTCTGCCCTGTCTGTTTTCTTCCAGAAGTCTTTTGCTCAGCATCCTTTGATCAAGACTTTTTTCCAGGGGGTTACTCATGTGCATCCCCCTCGTAAGCCAATGGTGCCTGTTTGGGATTTAAACTTGGTTTTGTCTGCCTTGCAGGGTGCTCCCTTTGAACCTCTGCAGGCCGCTGCTTTGGTCATTCTTATTCTCAAGGTTGTCTTTTTGGTGGCTATCACTTCTGTTAGGTGTCTGAGTTGGCGACGCTTTCAATCCAGCCCCCCTACTATGAGAGACACCAGGACAAAGTGGTGTTCCGCTTTAAACCAGATTTTCTGCCTAAGGTAGTGTCTGCCTTTCATTTGAATCAGGACATTGTTCTTCCTTCCTTGTGCCCTAATCTTAGCAACGCTAAGGAGAGGGTTTTGCATTCCTTGGATGTGTACTACCTGGTGGCCACTGCGTCTTTCAGGAAAACTGATGCTCTTTTTGTGGTCCCTTCTGGTCCCAGGAAGGGTTTGGCTCCTGCCAAGTCTACTATTAGCAAGTGGATTAGTCAGGCTGTGATTCAGGCCTATTCTGCTAAGGGGAGGGAACCTCCCTTCCGCCTTACTGCTCATTCTGCTCGTGCTATTGGTGCCTCTTGGGCTTTCCAGCACCAGGCTTCCGTTGAACAAGTTTGCAAGGCCGCTACTTGGTCTTCTGTTCATACCTTTTCAAAGTTTTACAAGGTTGATGTTAGGGCCTCAGCTGATGCGGCTTTTGGCCGCAAGGTTCTGCAGGTGGCAGTGGTTTAAACTGTCTGCTGTTACCTTTTTTGTTGGGGATCCCACCTTACTTTATGGACACTGCTATTGGATGTCCCAATTGTATGTATTACCTTTGGAGCAGGACGTACTGTATACTAAGAATGATACAATTCTGTGATTACTCACCTGTAGAATTGATATTATGAGTATACAGTACGTCCTGCTCCACCCCACCCTTGGTTTTGCATTATCTTGGATCCCCTGTATGGTGATTGTTGTCATTGTTATAGTTACCAGTTTGGGTGGTTAAATTCTCCCGGCTTCTCGTTCACTGCTTTTCAATGCTGGGGATTTGTGGGAGGTCCCCGGGTATTTGAGGGGCCGGGAGGAGCCTGTTTTCTATGTCTCTGCAGTACAGCGCCATCTGGCGGAGGATAACCCAATTGTAAGTATTACCTTTGGAGCAGGACGTACTGTATACTCATAATATCAATTCTACAGGTGAGTAATCACAGAATTGTATTTTTACCTGATAATGAGGAACCCTGGGCGCATAGTGCCCAACAAAGCTAAAACTGTTCGAAGGCCTCAGATCCGCTCCTGAATGAGCGGTGGGATCCTATTGACTCTGAAAGAGCTGGCCCATTGAGAGGGCATGCATGCCAGACCCGCCCTCCTTTCCACTGGGCATGCACAGTCAGCTCTTCCAGAGTCAACAGGAGCATGCAGCGGGAGTGGATCTGAGGCTTCCGACTTGCTGGCTAAACCGGTTTCCACTTTGCTGGTCACTATACACCCAGGGGACAACTTGTTTTTTTCAAACGGCTTGTTTATATATGAATTGCACAGGTGAAAAAAGACATACAAGTATAGAAAAACTGCACAAATCCAATACTTTGGGGATTTGTCTTGAAGCGGACCAACACTCGTGTGGTGCAGGTGTTGGCCCCCACTGCTAAATGAATGCTTACCTTAACCTCAATCCTCCGCTGGGAATCCAGCAACGCTACCCACATGTGTGCCAGACGGCCATTTGTTGTGCTGGATTCTTGGTGGAGGAACTAGGTTAAGGAAAGATTTACAGGTGTTCTGCGGGATGCCCCCCCCCCCCCATGCTGTCATTTAGAGGCAGGGACCAACACACATACTGCATGGTTGTTGGTCCGCTTTAAAGCCACCACTACTTTGCAGGTTTTGATGACTGCATGGTACATAGACAGCTGTAGGCCTCTCCTTAAAGGAAAAAGCATCATCAGAGGACGGTAGGCAGAGCATTGAAGAGAAGAAGAAAATGAAGAGGGGGTACTGCGGGGTACAAAGGAGGCAGGCAAAAGGCGATGTCAAAGTTCAAGCAGAGGTCAGGGCTAGCAGCACAATCTCGAGGTTGAAGGCAAGTAGCCAAGGTCGGGACGGGCAGCGAAGGTTCAGAGTCGGGGACAGGCAAAGGTCGATACACGGGTGAGCAATACTGAAAACAACTGACTTTCTGCATACATAGGAAGACCAAGATCCGGCGCCTGATGAAAAGGTGCCCCTTAAATAGGGGAAGTGGATGCAGGATGAATGAGCGGCCACCAATCAGTGGTGTAGTGGCCCTTTAAATTTGAAGAATCCGGCGCGTGCGCCCCCTAGAGGACGGGGACGTGCGTGCACCGGACCCAGAGCAGAGGCAGAGCGAGGAGGAGGACTGCCGAGAGCAGCCGACGCGCGGCCAGCTGCCGCTCCGGAAGCCGCGGGCCCGCCTGCAGGAGCAGGTAAGAAGGGAGAGCGGGGAGCGCCGCGAGATGGGTGCGCGTCGCTCGCCCTAACAGTACCCCCCCCCCCTTGGGTCTCCCCCTCTTCTTGGGACCAAGAAAATCTGAGATGAGACTATGGTCCAGAATGTTCTCCTCGGGTTCCCAAGATCTTTCCTCTGGGCCACAGCCTTCCCAATCGACCAAAAAATATCTTTTGCCTCTGGAGACTTTAGAGGCCAGGATCTCTTTCACCGTGAAAACGTCCGCGGTACCAGAAATTGGAGCGGGCACCAAGATTTTCGGAGAAAAACGATTGGAAATTACTGGCTTCAAAAGAGAGATGTGGAAGGAGTTGGGGATGCGAAGAGATGCTGGAAGGTGAAGCTTATAGCAAACCGGATTAATCTGTTGCTTGATCTTATAAGGGCCCAGATAGCGGGGACCCAGTTTGTAGCTGGGAATTCGGAAGCAGATGTATTTCGCCGAAAGCCACACCTTATCTCCAGGAGAGTAAACAGGAGGAACTCTTCTCTTTTTATCAGCGCTAACCTTCATACGAGTGGAAGCTTGAAGAAGAGCACGTTGGGTCTCTTGCCAGATGGTGGAAAAATCCTGGGTGAGTTCTTCCACGGCGGGTACTTCAGAAGGCGTGGACAAGGGTAGTGGCGGAAGAGGATGACGACCGTACACCACAAAGAACAGGGATCTTCTCTTAGATTCAGAATCCTTAAAGTTATATGAGAATTCCGCCCAGGGCAGAAGGTCGACCCAATCATCTTGACGCGCAGTAACAAAATGGCGAAGATTATGGCCGAGGACTTGATTAACTCTTTCCACTTGGCCATTTGACTGGGGATGATAAGCAGAGGAGAAGTCCAACTTAATCTTCAGTTGTTTACAAAGAGCCCTCCAGAACTTAGAAATGAATTGTACTCCTCTGTCAGACACGATGTGTACAGGCAGTCCATGAAGACGAAAGATATGCATAAGGAAGTGTTTTACCAGCTGAGGAGCCGAAGGAAAGCCAGACAAAGGTGTAAAATGCGCCATCTTAGAAAACCTATCCACTACTACCCAAATAACAGTGTTGCCATGCGAAGAAGGAAGGTCAGAAATAAAGTCCATAGCAATGTGTGACCATGGAGTATTTGGAATAGGTAGGGGAAGAAGTAAACCTGCAGGTCTTTGGCGAGGAACCTTGTCACGTGCACAGATGGTACAAGCCTGAATGAATTCCGTCACGTCCTTTTCTAGAGAGTGCCACCAATAATATCTGGAAATAAGAGAGCAAGATTTTCTGATACCAGCATGGCCAGCTACATGAGAAGAATGTCCCCATTTTAATATTCTGCAACGTTGGCAAGGAGGCACGTAGGTCTTTCCAGATGGTGCCTTTACCAGAGAACCGGGGGCAGAGTGGACAAGGCATTCAGGAGAGATAATAGGCTCGATTCAGAGAGACAAAAAAATACTTTCGTTTTAGTACCGATCTGTTTTTTTTTTTTTTTAAATGTTTCCGCTCTCGTATGAGTGTGCGAGCGTTTCTATGCATGCATTGCAAGCCTTCTGTAAAGTTTCCATCCGTTCGTACGGCAGATTACGAATACGAGGATGTCATATTCTTAGTATACAGTACGTCCTGCTCCAAATCTAATACTTACAGTTGGTATATACTCCGCCAGATGGCGCTGGACTGCAGAGACATCGAAAATAGGCTCCTCCCGGCCCCTCAAATACCCAGGGACCTCCCACAAATCCCCCAGAATTTCTCTGCAGTCTGGCTGCGAAGGACGAGAAATTGGCTCTCTACTCGCAGGTGAGTGGGGTTATTAACCTGCGGCCCTGTAGGACTATTCCCACCTGTTCCACTAGTAATATGCCTCCCAGCCTTGGCTGCGCTGGTCGGGTGAAGGTAGGCAGCACCGCCGTTGGTGCTTAGGAGCACTGCTCCACCGCAATCCCCCACCACAAATGGTAGGTGGTTCAGGCTTATGGTGAGCCTCTATGGGATGCCCCTCCCGCACTATTGCCCCTTGCCCCTGCCTATCGGTGGGCCCTATTTAAGTGGCCGCCGTCCTCCTTCATCCTCCCTGTAGTCTTCGGGGGAAAAGAGGGGGGGGGTGTGTGATGTGTATAGATATGTATGTTATGCAGTCTGTGCTTTCTCTTTTCACATGCCTTTATTCTTGTGTCAGCCGCCGCGCTGACTTGTCTTTACTTTTTAAATTTACCGCCGCGCGCTGACTTGTTCCGCGCTTGGCGGCAGCATTACCTCGGGCGCTGGTGCGCCATCATTGGCTGTTGGCCTTTTTGGCTTCGCGCTCTTTGGGGGGGGGCGGGGCCCGTCTTTGGCGCGTTCCGCCGCAACGCTTTTACGGGCCCGCCCCTCAAGGTATACCGACGCCATTTTTTCTGCTTGGTTGGCCTATGCGCGACGGACTCCTACCTACCGCGGTCCGTAAGTGCCCTCACGGGCGGCTTTATCTCCTTCACTTTTGTTACGATGTACTTAAGGTCTTGTCTGCTTATGTCTTTCAGGCGGGGCGAACCCTTCTTGGCTTCTCCTGGCCCTGTTTTTAGTATATTACTTGTAGGCCTTGTACACATTTTACTCCCACGTCCCTAGCGGATTATTGGGGCATCCAGGGTTGCTATATAGCGTCATTCCCTATCGGCGTATAGCGCCGCTATAATCACCATATGGAGGCATCCCAGGATAATGTTACCGGGGTCCCTTTGGGACAAGACCGGCTGTGTGTAGCGTGTGGGCAGCCTCATGCTGACACTGACAAGGCGCGGGTCTGTGTACCCTGTGCTGAGCAGGTGCTTGCATTGCAATCTGGCCTGCCAGTGGCTGCACCTCATTTCACTGCACCTACTCCCCCAAGCTTAAATCTCACTCCTGCTGAGTTGCATACTAGTGGGGATTCTCAGCCTGATGTGTCTTCTAGACTGGCTACTGTTGAACAGATTACTGCGAAGACATGAAGTATCACTCTCTCGCAGGTGAGCAGGGCTATTACAGCCTGCGTCCCTGTTGGACTATTCCCACCCGTCCCCCTTGTGATGTGCCTCCCAGCCTGGGCTGCGCTGGTCGGGTGAAGGTAGGCAGCACCATGTGTGCTTAACGGAGCCATGCTCCACCGCAGTCCCCCACCATAGGGTAGGCGGTTAGGCTGATGGTGAGCCTCATAGTGGATGCCCCTCCCGCATTATTGCCCCGTGCCCAGTGTAGCGGTGGGCCCTATCCAAAGGGTCGCCATCCTCCCTCGTTCCCCCCCGTAGCTTGGGGGGAACGAAAGGGGGGGGGGTGTGGCGGTCTCAAGTGTACTGCGATTACACGATTATGGCCTTAGTATTGTCCTTGACTTGTAACTTGGTGTCAGAACCGCGCTGTTTGCTTTTTTATTGTTAAAAGACGCTGCGGCGTCTCAATTGGCAAAAATCATCTATGCTATGTGTGTCATACACTCTGCTTCTTTTTACAATATTTTCTACTGCCTTAGAGCTTCGCGCTCTTCGGGGGGGGCGGGGGCCTGGTTTGGCACGCTCCGCGTCACTGCCCGCTCTGGCCCGCCCTTCGAGGTTCCCTTGGCGCCATTTTTGTGCTAGTGCTAGACGGTTGAATCCAGTGGCTTCCCCGGCCTGGGTTAAATTATAGCGGGCCTTGTAAAATTCTCCCACCTTCCTAGCGGGTCTTTGGGGCATCCAGGGTTGCCTATTGTGTAAATCCCTGCCGGCATATTGTGCCCAGATAATCACCATATGGAGGCATCTCAGAATCATGTGACCGGGGTCCCTCTGGGACAAGACCGGCTGTGTATAGCGTGTGGTCAACGCCATGCTGATGCTGACAGGGCACGGGTCTGCGCACCATGTGCCGAGCAAGCACTGGCCCTGCAATCAGGCTTGCCAGTGGCTGCACCTTGTTTCAATACACTTGTTTCCCCATGCTTAATTCTCACTCCTGCTGAGTCGCATACAAGTGGGGATTTGCAGCCTGCTGTGTCTTCCAGCCTGCCTACGGCTGATCAGATTATGGCGAGGTTGTCAGGGCGCAGGGGCCCTGGTAAGAAGTGGCCCTTGACGCCTCCCGTTTTCTGTTGTCCTATGGGAACTGAGGAGTTGACTACGCCGTGTGACTATACCCCTTCTGATGAAGGAGAGCTGGTCTCTGACTCAGGCTCATCTGATGAGAGGCCGAGGAGTCATTGCGATTCTGGCCCTGAATACTGGGGCCAGTGTGAGATTTGTTGATTAAGGTCTTTAAGGTCCTGTCTATCTCTCTCCCTGGTGAGGCCTCCAAGCCGAGAGGGGAGCGTTTCCATACAGCGACAGCGCGCTTGGAATTTCTAGAGCAGGCTCGTTTCCATGCTCTTGTACTCAAGGAATGGGATTTCCCCAGTAAATTCCAGGGGTCCCAGGGGACTGGGATAGGAAATACCCCTTTTCCCCCTGAGGTGGTCAATTGTTAGTCATCACCCCCAGTGGTGGATGCGCAGATCGTAGGGGTTTCTAACCCCCCCCCCCCCCCTTTATTACAGCCCCTGCTTATAGTACCCTTCGGGATGCTGAGGACCGGCGCATTGACCTGTGGCCTCCCACGCCTTTTCTTGTACAGGGGAGGCACTGCGCCCGGTCTGTGCCGCGGTCATCACTGCAGTGGCCGCTAGAACCCTCATCAGAAAGATGCTTGATCATCACCCTGAGTATCTCCCCTGGGATGTGTTTAATGCACTCTCCAGTTGTGATGTATTTGTAAAATTTATCCTATTAGCACTGGATGACACCATTAGAATGTGTGCAAGGACTCCTGCCCTTGTGGTGGCTATACGTCGCTTGGTTTGGCTGTGACAGTGGGGTACTGGCGATGATGCTAAGAAGACTCTTACTGGGCTTCCCTTTAGAGGGCAACGCCTGTTTGGGGCCGTCTGGACCTGTTTGGTAAATAAGGGCAACTCACCCCAATGTAGGCGGCCGTCCCGGCCCCTCGGGGCAGGGTCACCCCTCCCTACCATAGTGTAAAACAAGAACCAGGGGTGTCCTTCCTGGAGGCTCGTGCAGACTCCTGCCCCAGGAGCTGCATATAATGCTCTGGCCCCTCTGGCGGGGCTAAGCCTAAGTCTTCCACCAACATCCCCTCAAGCATTTTGGGGCGCCCTTGCCTGTCTGGGTGAGGGGACAGCTGTGGCACCTTGCTCATGCCAGGAGGTATCACGCCTCAGACTGGTGGATTCAGGAGGTAGTGCCCTCCGGATACAAGATAGAGTTTGCTGCGCGGCCTCCCCCAAGATTATCGGGTCCCGGGTGCTCCTGGTCCCTGCCTCTGTTCAGGTGCTGGTGCAGGCCATGCAAGGCCTGCGGGTCTGGGGGTCTCCACAGTTCCCCACAGTTTCCACAGTTCCCCAAAAAGGATGGGTCAGTCTGGCCCAATCTGGTCTCACAGATTTTCAGCAATTCGTCAATTACAGGCGGTTTCTGCAGTGGAAACACTGCGCTCGGCCATCGGCTCCTTGCGCGTCGGGGGCTTCTTGCTGTCTGCGGAGCTCAATGCTGCTTATTTTTACTTCCCTGTGTCTTCTGGACACCGAGGTTCTTCAGATTCGCGTTGGTTGATCAACAGTGATAATCGTGACCTTGTCATCTGGCCTCTCTTCAGCTCCCAGAGTGCTCACCAGTGTGCTGACGGGGGTGTGGTTTCTCATGAGGCCAAGGGGCGTCCGCGCGATGACCTACCTGGACGTCCTCATCACTTCCCAGTCTCTACGTCTGGCTACGTTGGATACTCGGCTGGAGGGTGTCCATTTGGGAGTTATTTGGAGGAGTGATCAAACACCCCAAGTCCTTATTGTCCCCTTCATTGGTAACTCCATTCCTATTAATGATTTTTATACAGTTCAAGCAAGGATCTTCCTTCCTCAGCAATAAAGTGGACAATCTGGTTGTATGGGCTCAGTCCCTCTTCGCTGTCCCCGTCCCTCCACCAGGCAGGGGATGCAGCTGGTGGGCCCGCTGGTGGCATACTCTGAAGAGGCCCCTTATGCTCAGTCCCCCCTGGGGCCTCCTGCAACTTCTCCTATTTGTCCTACGGGACAAGGACCCAGCATCCCTGGAGCAGGGTGTGTGTGTGTGCCTTCCACCCTGGTGAGGAGGTCCCTCTTGTAGTGGATGAACTCAAGGAACCTGCCTGAGGGCAGTCCCTTCTTGCCCTTTCTTGGGTAGACAGTCACCATGGATGCCAATCTATCAGGTTGAGGGGGGTCTTCTTCTGGAAGTCCCTACGGTTCCAGGGGAGGTAGGGCCCTTAGGAGGCCTATACACCTATCAATGTTTGAATCTCTGAGCGTTCAAGTTAGTTCTAACTCGCTTGCCTACTCCTCTTCAGGGCCTGCCTGTTTGGGGGAGCTAGGCCTAGCTGACGGCCTTGGCCTACATTGAATATTCAGGGAGGGACCCGGTGCAGGAGGGTCCTCCGGGAAGTGTCTCCGATTCTGATCTGGGTGGTGGACAATGTTCCCTGCATATCAGTGGTATTCACTCCGGTGGAAGTCCCTCTGCGACAGGATGTGCTAATCCTTGTGTCACTATGAGGTCCAACCAGTGTGGATCTGTGTGTGCCCCGTCACTATTACAAGCTCTCCTGCTAGGCAGGGTTCTGCGCAAAATTGCTCTGGAAGGGGGGACCAGTGGTTCTGGTGGCCCCCGGGTGGCCTAGTGGAGTGTGGTTCGCAGACATGGTACTGAGGACAGTAGATCTGTGCGTTCTGCCAGGAGTGCCAGTTCTGCTCACTCAGGGCCCCTTTACATCACCCCGATCTACAGACTCTGGCCTAGACGGCCTGACTGCTGAAACATCCATCTTGATGGGGACAGGCTTATCTGTCTTGGTGATTGAGACTATGGGAAGACTAGGAGCAAGCTTCTTCTTCTTCTTCCATCTATTATAGGGTATGCGTACCCGTATTGATTGGTGTGAGTCTAGGTCTCTTCCCTGTCGGGCGTTCTCTGTTCCCAGGGTTCTAGAGTTATTACAGCATGGGTTGGAGTTGGAATTCTCCAACTCAGTACTCGGAAGGGTCAGGTTCTGCCCTGTACGACTTCCTGTAGAAGTCTTTTGCTCAAGTTTCCTTGGTTAAGGCTTCTTTCAGGGGGTTACTCATGTGCGTCCCCCACGTAATTCTATGTTCCCTGTTGGGATTCGAATTTATTCTGCTTGCCTTGCGGGGTGTTCCCTTTGGACCTATTCCGGATGCTTTCTGATTGTTCTTACCCTCAAGTTGTCCTTCTAGGGACTGTTACTTCAGTCAGCCGTGTGCCTGAGCGGGCGGCTCTGTTTAGCTAGACCTCATTCATAGATATATACACCAAGATGAGGTGGTGGTCCGCTTTACGCCGGACCTTCGGTGTCTTGTGCTCATGTATTCAAGACTTTCTTTCTTCTGGGCCTTATTCCTAGTATCGCTGAGAAAAGGGGGTCTACATTCCCTCTACAGGTGTTGGAAGTGTTTTTCCTGGATTGTCTCTCGTCCCTTAGGGGGACTGTTGCCCCTTGGGGTTTGCGGGCGCCTCCATCCTGTATGTGACTGATTTTGTCTGATTCCAGGGATTTTGCGGCCTTTGGCCTGGTCTTTACTTGGATGGGTTGTCCCTTCTGGTCCTAGAAAATGGTTTCGGTTTCTGCCAAGGCTGCTGTTAGCTTTTGGACTTGTCAGGCTGTTACTCAGGCTTGTTCTTTTAAGGGGAAGAATCTTCTTCTCACCTTATTTCTGATTCTACTTTTTCTTCGGTATCTTTGGGCCTTTCGGCACCAGGTTTCTGTGGAACAAGTCTGCTAGACAGCTAATTGTTCTCTGTTCATACCTTTTCAAAGGTTTTTATGAGGTTGACATTAGAGCCTTGCTCATGTCACTCTTGGTAGCAAGGTTTGCAGGTGACAGTGCTTTTATCTGTCTGCTGTGCCTTTTTGTTGGGGATCCCACCCTACTTTATGGACACTGCTATTGGATGTCCCAAGTGTAAGTATTATATCTGAAGCAGGACGTACTGTATACTTAGAATAATACAATTCTGTGAAATACTCACCTGTAGAATTGGTATTATACGTATACAGTACGTCCTGCTCCACCCCACCCTGGTTTTTGCATCATTCTGGATCCCCTGTATGGTGATTGCTATCATTGTTGTTATTACCAGTTTTTGGTGGTTAGTTTCTCCCGGCTTCTTTTTCACTGCTTTTCAATGTTGGGGATTTGTGGGAGGACCCTGGGTATTTGAAGGGCCGGGAGGAGCCTGTTTTTTGCATGTCTGCAGTGCACAGCGCCATCTGGTGGAGAATACCCAAGTGTAAGTATTATATCTGGAGCAGGACGTACTGTATACGTATAATACCAATTGAGTATTTCACAGAATTGTATTTTTCCATACAGCAAAATCTTGTTTGGAATTTCCGGAGCAGGCACATTTCCATAACCTTCTGCTCAAGGAATGGAAGCGCCCCAGTAAACTTCCCGGGGTTCCAAAGAGTTGGGATAGGAAGTATCCCTTTTCTGCTGAGGTGGTTAAATGTTGGTCATCCCCCCCCCCCCCCCCCAGGTGGATGCCCCGATCCTTGGGCTATCTAACACCTCTGTCATGCATTCCCCTACTACCCTGCAGGATGCCGAAGACCGGCGTTTTGATCAGCTGGCATCCCACGCCTTTGCATGTGTGGGGACGGCGCTGCGCCCGGTCTGTGCCTCTGCGCCTGGTCTGTGCCTCTGCGCCTGGTCTGTGCCTCTGCCATTACTACTGTGGCCACTAGAACCCTTATCAGAAATATGCTTGATAGTGCCCCTGATGATTTGCCTTGTGAGGTGTTTAATGCACGCTCCAGTTGTGATGTTTTTGTAAATTTTGTCCTATCAGCATTCGATGACACCATCAGACTGTGTGCCAGAACTTCTGCCCTCGTGGTGGCTATACACCGCTCGGTTTGGCTGCGCCAGTGGGCTGCTGACAACGCTGCCAAGAAGGCCCTCACTGGTTTTCCCTTTAAAGGACTGCGTCTGTTTGGAGACCGCCTGGACCTTTTTGCTAAGGGAGGCAGGTTACCCCAGCACAGACGGCAATGTCGGCCCTTTCGGGGTCAGGGTTCCTTCTCCTCCCCTTACCGTGGTGCAAGACAGGGAAGGGGGGTTTCTTTCCCTGGGGCCCGGGGAGATTCTGGGGTAGAGGCAGAGGACGTGGACGTCCTGGCCCCTCCTGGGGTCCCAAAGCTAGATCCTCTCCCAAGCCCCCTCAGGCATGATGGGGCGCCCTCACCCATCCGGGTGGGGGGACAGCTGCAGCACTTCACTCACGTCTGGAGGCTTCATGTCTCAGACCGGTGGATTCAGGAGGTAGTGTCCTCCGGTTACAAATTGGAGTTTGCTGCCGATCCCCCTTCAAGATTCAGCGTGCAAGGCATCCTGGAGCTGGGGGTTATCTGCCAGGTTCCTTTAAGAGAAAAAGGCAAGGGCTTTTATTCCAACCTATTCACAGTACCCAAAATGGATGGTTCTGTCAGGCCCATCCTGGACTTAAAGATTCTCAACAAGTTTGTCAGGGGCAGGCGCTTTCGCATGGAGACTCTGCGTTCTGCCATCAGTTCCCTGCTCCAAGGGGATTTCATGACTTGTGGACATCAAAGATGCTTACCTTCATATTCCTGTGTTCCCAGGTCATCAAAGGTTCCTCAGGTTCGCTCTAATGGATCAACACTACCAATTTGTGGCCTTGCCCTTCGGCCTCACTTCAGCTCCCAGGGTGTTCACCAAGGTGCTGGCTGGCGTGATGTCTCTGCTCAGATGTCAGGGCGTCCGCGTGCTTCCCTATCTGGACGGCATCCTCATCACTTCCCAGTCTCTGCATCAGGCAGAGTTGGATACTCAGCTGTTGGTGTCCACTCTGGATTCATTTGGATGGGTGATCATCCAACCCAAGTCCTCACTGTCCCCTTCCTTGGTAACTCCATTCCTAGGAATGAATCTGGATACAGTTCATTCAGCTTCCTTCCTCAGCAGAAGGTGGACAGTCTGATTGCACAGGCTCAGTCCCTCCTAGCTTGTCCCCATCCCTCCATCAGGCAGGGGATGCAGCTGGTGGGCCTGATGGTGGCGTGCTTCAAAGCGGTCCCTTATGCTCAGTTCCACTTGAGGCCTCTGCAACTTCACCTATTGTCTGTATGGGACAAGGACCCAGCGTCCCTGGACAGGGTCTGTTTGCTCTCCCCCCTGGTCAGGAGGTCCCTCTAGTGGTGGAACCTGTTGGGGGGCAGATCCTCCCTTGCCCGTTCCTGGGAGGCGGTCACCACGGATGCCAGTCTGTCAGGTTGGGGGGGTTTCTGGAAGTCCCTGCGGTTTCAGGGGAGGTGGGGCCCTCAGGAGGCCCACATACCTATCAATGTCTTGGAGCTGCGGGCGATCAGGTTAGTCCTGGCTCGCTTGACTACTCATCTTCAGGGCCTGCCTGTTCAGGTGCGCTCGGACAACCAGACGGCAGTTGCCTACATCAATCATCAGGGAGGGACCTGGAGCAAGGGGGCCCTCCAGGAAGCGTCTCTGATCCTGACTTGAGCGGAGGCCAATGTCCCCTGCATTTCAGCTGTGTACATCCCGGGGGTGGAAAATCACCTGACGGACTCTCTGAGCAGGGGGACCTCTCGCCAGGGAGAATGGTCCCTATGCAGCAGGGTGTTTCAATCTCTGTGTCACCGTTGGGGCCGACCAGATGTGGATCTTTTTGCATCCTGACTCAATCACAAGCTTCCAGCTTTTGTCTCTCTGTCCAGGGATCCTCTGGTCCTGACCTCGGATGCGCTAGCAATGTCGTGGAAGGACTTTCAGTTCCTGTATGTCTTCCCCCTAATTCCCCTGCTGGGCAGGGTTCTGCGCAAGATTGCTCTGGAAGGGGTGCCAGCAATTCTGGTGGCCCCCAGGTGGCCAAGAAGAGTGTGGTTCGCAGACGTGGTACAGCTGGCAGTAGATCAGTGCGCTCTGCCCTTGGTGCCAGATCTGCTCACTCAGGGCTCACTACGCCATCCCAATTTACAAACTCTGGCTTTGACGGCTTGGCTGCTGAAACCTCCATCTTGATGGAGAAGGGGCTGTCTTTCTCAGTTGTGGATACTTTGATTAAAGCTAGGAAGAAGTCTTCCTCTTCCATTTATTACAGGGTTTGGCATGCCTACATTGACTGGTGTGAGTCTAAGTCTCTTCCCTGTCGTGTGTTCTCTATTCCCAGGATTCTGGAGTTCCTGCAGCATGGGTTGGAGATGGAGCTCCAACTCAGTACTCTGAAGGGTCAGGTTTCTGCCCTGGCAATTTTTTTCCCGAAGTCCTTTGCTCAGCACCCTCTGATCAGGACTTTTTTCCAGGGGGTCACTCATGTGCGCCCCCCACGTAAACCTATGGTGCCTGTTTGGGATTTGAACTTGATTCTGTCAGCCTTGCAGGGTGCTCCCTTTGAACCTGTGCAGGATGCTGCCTTGGCCATTCTTACGCTCAAGGTTGTGTTTCTGGTGGCTATCACTTCTGTCAGGCAGGTGTCTGAGTTGGCGGCGCTGTCCATTCAGCCCCCCTACTATGAGAGGCACCAGGACAAGGTGGTGTTTTGTTTCAAACCTGACTTTCTGCCTAAGGTAGTGTCTGCCTTTCATTTGAATCAGGATATTGTTCTTCCTTCTTTGTGCCCTAATCCTAGCAATGCTAAGGAGAGAGTTTTGCACTGTTTGGATGTGGTTAGGTGTCTGACGTACTATCTGGTGGCTACTGCATCTTTCAGGAAAACTGATGCTCTTTTTGTGGTCCCTTCTGGTCCTAGGAAGGCCACTCCTTTGTGGATTCGCAATGACTCTTCTAGTCACTTCTAGTATTCACACCTTTGTTTCAGAATTTCGCCAAGTCTTTGAGGAGCCTGCCCGAGCTTCATCTGCTGAATCGGCTCTATTGAACTTGGTCCAGGGTGAATTGTCCGTTGGTGAATACGCCATCCGGTTCCATACCTTAGCATCCGAACTGTCTTTGTAAGGTACTTACCTGGCGCCTCCGCTCAGTCCCGCCCATCCTCCGTCCTCCGGCGGCCGCACAGGACGGCCGCCTCGCCGTTGCTTCCCCTCACTGGGGCTCCGGCTTCCGCCCCCTGCTCGGCGGCGTCGGCTCTGCAGCGGCAGACAGTCTCGTGCTTGCACGCGTGCGAGAGCATGTTCTATTATGTGCCCCGGCGGCGCTGCTCCCAGCGCATTCGCCGGGGGCAAGTTTAAAAGGACCTATCCAGGTCCAGGGGGGGGGGGGGGGTCCTCCGGGTAAATGAAGCCAGGGACTGGACAGCGTGGCTGGTCAGGGCGGTCCAGTCCCTGGGGGGCTCCTATCAGGAGCAGAGTTAAAGTATGCACCAATCACTACATACACTCATCTGACATTCCCCTCTTCCCATTGGCCAGTTCTCCATTAAAAGTGTCCTTGCCCTGACCATCGGTGCCCATTATAGCCGTTATTAGCTTGGGTGTGCTATTGGATTTGCGTTTAGTGTGTTCTGATCTGGCTCCGTCTTTGACCATTCCTGCCCGCTGCCCGCACCGACCATCTGCCTGTCTGACCTCGTCTCTGCCTTACCCCTTTGATACCGCGCTTTGGTGACCAACCGGCTTTTGACCCCTGCCTGTCTCGACCATTCTCCGTCTAACCCCTTGGATACCGTGCCCTGTGACCACGGCTTTGACCCCTGCTCGTCTCGACCATTCTTGCCTAACCTTCCGGACTCGACGTTTCAGACTCAGCCCGCTCGAACTTCCGATTTGGGATACCCCGCCGTTCACCTATCTTCACCATAAGCCAGCAATATTTGCGCCAGTAAGTCCTGGGGGCAACCGAGTCTGGAGAGGCATAACCCGTGTCTCCAGCAAGCGGGTGCTTGTCTATAGGCACAAGAGGCGGTGGAGATCGGGGATTGCTTGGCTTATGAGAGAGGGACGATCCCTGACAGTCTTGGAATAATGAGGCCTTGTGTGCCTGCTTCAAGAAAGGACTTTCTAGTAAAATTAAAGATGCTCTAGCTGCACGTGACTTGCCTTCGTCTCTCACTGATCTCATCCATCTGGCCACACGCATTGATGTGCGTTTTATTCTAAGCATACAGCACGTCCTGCTCCAGGTATAGTAATAACATGTGGGTAATCCTCCGCCTCCGGCGCCGTGCACTGCAGACATGTAGAAAACAAGCTCCCCCCGGCCCTACACACACAGAGGGACCTCCCACAAATCCCCAGATTTCTCTGCAGTGCTGAACTGCGAAGACATGAAGTATCACGCTCTCGCAGGCGAGCGGGGCTTTACAGCCCGAGGCCCTGCGGGACTATTTCCACCTGTCCTCTTTGTAGAAGAATATACCTCCCAGCCTGGGCTGGATTGGTCGGGTGAAGGTAGGCAGCACCGTGTGTGCTTAACGGAGCCCTGCTCCACTGCAATCCCCCACCATAGGGTAAGCGGTTTAGGCTGATGGTGAGCCTCTAGTGGATGCCCCTCCCGCATTATTGTCCCGTACCCCGGGTAGTGCTGGACCCTGTGTAAAGGGTCGCCATCCTCCCTCATTTCCCCAACTAGTTAGGGGGAAAAGAAAGGGGGGGGGGGGGTATGTGTGTGGCGGTCCCAGTGTACCAGTATGTCACGCTTATGGCCTTATTTCTGCCCTTCATTAACATTGAAAGGTCAGAGCCGCGCTGCTTGCTCGTTATTCGGTTTTCGGCTGCCGCCGTATGTCTTATACATAGTTTGCTGCGTCGTCTAGATGCTGTGGCGCCTTTTCCTTACTAGATGTAACGGTTTTTCTACGAATCCTTACGCGTGTGATTGTATCCTTGCCTTGCCATTACCTCAGAGCTTCACGCTCTTCGGAGGGGGCGGGGACTTGAATTGGCACGCTCCGCGTCACGGCCGAGCATCGAGCCCACCCTTCGAGGTTCGCTGGGCGCCATTTTGTTGATCTTCGTGCGTGCGCGTGGTGGCGGTTCCCCTCCTCCCTTGGTCTGTAAGTGCCCTCGTGGGTGACTCCTTTTTATATGTTTTTCCAGCTGCGCATGGCTCTGACACCCACTCTTCTCCTTATGTCTTTCAGACGCCAAGATTCCGGGGGCATCTCCCGGCCTGATATATATCTTAATCGGGTTCACATTTAAATTCTCCCACGTTCCTAGCGGGTCTTGGGGCATCCAGGGTTGCTTACAGCATAAATCCCTGCTGGCATATTGCTTAGATAATCACCATATGGAGGCATCTCAGAATTATGTGTCCGGGGTCCCACGGGGACAAGACCGGCTGTGTACTGCGTGTGGACAACCCCATGCTGATGCTGACAGAGCACGGGTCTGCGGACCGTGTGCTGAACAAGCACTGGCCCTGCAATCAGGTTTACCTGTGGCTGCACCTCGCTTCAATACACCTGTCTCCCCGTGTTTAAATCTCACTCCTTATGAGTCGCACTCGAGCGGGGATGACCAGCAGGTGGTGCTGCGCAGGCTACCTACGGCTGAGCAGGTGACGTCTAGTCTGGTGGAACGCTTGGGCACTGGAAAGAAGCGGTCCTTGACGCCTCCTGGTTCTATGTTTCCCGCTGAAACTGAAGAATCCGCTGCTATGCAGGACCTTGATCCTTCTGATAAGGTGAAATTTTCTCAGGTTCCAGTTCCTCAGACGAGATACCTTGGAGCCGTGACAATTCTGGCCTGGTTCCTGGGACCTGTGTGACACTGATGAATTACTCATTAAAGTGGACCAACACCCAGGATTTTGACTATCCTGGGTTTTGGTCCACTTCGGCGGGGCACCCCGATCGGGGGTGCCCCGCTGTGTGAAACCCCCCAGAAAGCCCCAAAATCTTACCTGTCCCCGCTCCCACGTGACTGGACGGTCCAATCCCCGCCAACGTCCAGGCGGGGATCAGGAACGTCCAAGCGGCTGCCGCCGCCGCCGCCGCCTCCCTCGCGTCACTTTCGGCGCGCGCGCGCCCCCGCCGGCCATTCGCAGACGGCCGGCGCGGGCGCGAGCACGCCTACAGGGGCGCGAGGGAGGCGGCGGCGGCCGGCCGCCGCCGAAGATCAGGTAAGGTGTTTGGGTTTTTTTTGGGGGGGTTTCACCCCGCGGGACATCCCGATCTCGGATGTCCCGCGGGGTGGGAGGTGATCGGCCCGGGAATCTTATAGATTTCCAGGCCGATCACCTCTCGGTGTTGGTCCACTTTAAGATCTTTGAAGTACTATCCATCTCTCCTCCGGGAGAGTCTCCCAAGCCCAAGAGGGAGAGTTTCCACACGGCGACGCCGCGCTTGGAATTTTTGGATCATTTCCAGGCTCTTATATCTAAGGAATGGGAATCACCTTGTAAACTTACAGGGGTTCCGGGGGTCTGGGATTGGAAGTACCCTTTTCCCCCTGATGTGGTTGACTGTTGGTCACTCCCTCCCGAGGTGGATGCACCTATTATTGGGGTTGCTAACCCTCCCTTCATGACAGCCTCTACTCATCGTACCCTTCGGGATGCTGAGGACCGGCACATTGACTGGCTTCCCACGCCTTTTCGTGTGCAGGGACGGCTCTGCGCCCGGTCTGTGCTGAGGCCGTCACTGCGGTGGCCGCCAGGACCCTTCTTAGGAAGATACTTGACCACCAGCCGGAGGATCTCCCTTGGGAGGTCTTTAATGCACTGTCTGATGTTTTTGTGAGGTTTATTCTCTCAGCGATGGATGACACTATTAAAATGTGCGCTAGAACCTTGGTTCTTGTGGTCGCTATTCGCCGCCTGCTTTGGCTGCGACAGTGGGGGGCTGACTATGATACTAAAAAGGCTCTTACTGGCCTTCCTTTTAGAGGACGACGCTTATTTGGGGCCTGGTTGGACCTTTTTGGAAAAAAGGGGTAAGGCACCCTCGCGCAGAAGGCCGTCTCGGCCTCCCAGGAGCAGGGACACCCCTTCCCCTTCTCTACGTTAGTGTCAAGCGCGAACCAGAAGTGTGCTTCCAACTTTTTGGAGTGGAGCCCCGCCCCAGGGGGGGCAGGCAACGCCCTGGAACCTCCGGCAGGGCGAAGTCCAAATCTGCCAAAACCGCACAAGCATGAAGGGACGCCCTCGCCATGTTGGGCGAGGGGACTGCCGCAGCACTGGGCTCCTATTGCAGGGCGCCATGCTTTCAGGTTGTTACAGGAGGTAGTCCCCCTGGATGCAGAATGGAGTTACTGGGCGGTCCCTTTCTAAGGTTGTCAGGGTTCTTCTAGTCCCGGTTTTCCCTTCGGGGGTTGAGGCAGGCCGAGTTCGGCGTGCAGGGTCCGGGCTCTCTTACAGGTTGGCCCTTGACTTGTGTTTGCATCCACATTACCTTTTCCCTCTGGGATGAAGCAGTCTGACCTGGGATGGCTTTCTGGGCCTAGCATTTATACCTTCACAGGCAGTTCCTACATGGTATGTACCTGTTGGGCCGCAGGCGCTCTTGTCGAGTGGACCTCATGATGCCTGTGAGGATCTATAATCCCTTTTTAGTCCCCTGTGCCTTCAGGACACCTAGGCCATTTCCAGTCAGTGTTGAAGGTCCATCTCTGCGGATTGGGGTATTGTTTTTGGTCCCTCTCCTGCTCCCAGACGGCTCACCAAGGCGAGTATGGGAGTGGTGTCTTGGACGTGCCCGTGTGGCGTCCGCGCTAGGTTCTACTTGATTGTCCTTCTTTGCTTCCTATTTTTGCATCAGGCCGTGTTGGCTATTGACGTGTGGCTCCTTTGGGAGTCCTGTGGATTGGTGCTCAGGCACATCACTTACTTAGTGTCCCCTGGTTCGGTATCTCCCTACGGGGTGGCATTTAGATTGGTTCATGTTAGAACCTTCCTTCTGCTATATGTGGACTTATTATGGAAAGGGCCTTGCCCTCTTTGATGTCACACTACCTTCACCTTGCAGCTGGTGGGCCTGTTGGTGGCGGCCCAGATGCTGTCCCTTATTCTCAGAAGCCCTTGGGCCCTGCGACACCTTAGGTTACTTATCCTGGACAGGGTTCCAGCACCCCTGGAACTAGGTCAGTACACTCCCCCTTGTTACGGGGGTTCCTTTTGAGGTTGTAAAGTCAAGGAAGATGTCTGGGACCATTCCTTTCCTTCTTGCTTCTCCCTGTAGATGGTCACCATGGGTACCAAGTCTTGCAGGTTAACTGGGGGGTCTTATTTCTTCTGAAATCCCCCATGGTCCCTAAGGGGGGCCCCTTAGGGGATCCATCTTCATGCTGTTTTTCGGTTGACACATTGAGCCTTTGGTGGGCTCTGATTTGCTGGACTACTCCTCTTCAGGACTTGTCCTTTTTGGGGACTCTCGGTCAGTCTGAGGACAGTGGCGTGTTCTTTTTTATCTGTGAAGGTCTCGGAACAGGTTGACCCTTCAAGAAGGTTCTGGTTCTGATCTAAGTGGGGGTTTACATTCCTTGCACTTCATTGGTATTAGCTTCGATGGCTGTCCTACTGTGGCAGGAGGTTCTATTCTAGTGTCTCACTGCGTCCCTACTGGTGTGGCCCTGTGGGGCCCCTTTGCTATTACAGGGACTCTGTCCTGGGTTATTGTCCCAGAACTCTCTGGCCTTGGTCATGAGGGCCTAGTATTGCTTCTGTCAGGACATTATATTCTATATGTCTTAACTTCTTTCACCCTGCTAGGCGGGGTTCTGCATAAGATTGCTGTAGAAAGGGAGAACCGTTATGCTGGGGGCCCTGGGTGGCCCAGCGGGGTGTGGTTCGCAGATTTTCTGCTGAAGACAGTTGTACTGTATGCCCTCTCAAGAGGGCTGTTCTGCCTATTCAGGCTCTTTACTACGTCGCCCCTACCTACAGGCCTTTTAGGCGATTGGTCGGTTTGCTTTTCACCCTATTGGAGATGGGTATCTCTGGGTGTCTTTTCTCTATTGGAGGGCTAGGCCTAGCTCCCTCCTCTTCTTCTCCCTTTTCTGCCGGCTATGTTGGAGTATGTTGTTCTAGTTTGCTTTGCTTGGACTAGCTCTCTCTCCTGCAGGATGTTCCCTATTCCTGGGTCCTAGAGTTATTATAGCACGGTTGAAGTTGGCTCCCCAACTCAGTTCTCTAAAGGTTTTCAGGGCTCGCCCTGTTCGCCTACTGCAGAAGTCTAGTTCAATCTTCTGTGTTGAGCATTCCTCAGGGGTTGCTCAGGTGCGTTCCCCAGGGAATTCTATGCTCCCTTTGGGGGAGTTACTTATCCGGATGCCCTGCTAAGGGTTCCCTTGGGTCTTATTCAGGTTCTTGTCTGAACTGTTCCTTCCCTCATATCGCTCTTCTGGGGTGGTTGCTTCAGTCAGAAGTGTGCCATAAAGGATGGCTCTGTTAGCGGTCCTAGTCATTATATATATATATATATATATATATATATATGTTTATATATCTGTACACCATGAGGTGAGTGTGTTCCGCCTTACGCCGAATTGGGTCCAGGCGGTGTTTTTATTCTCCTTTATTCCAGACCCTCCGGCCTCTGGGCTATTGTCTAGATTACTCTGAGCTAAAGGGATCTGTATCCCTCAACAGGTGTTGGAGATTTCCTGGTCTGTCTCTTGTCCCTGGTAGGGATTATGCCCTTTGGGGCTTATAGGTGTCTCCATCCTTATGTACCGGATCTGATTGCTACCACGGGTGTAGGTGCCCTTTGGATTGGTCTTGCTCGGTTTGTCCTTCTGAGCCTAAAGTAAACGTTTCGGCTCTTGCTGAGTCTTGTTTGCGTTGTTTTTCAGTATTCCTGCTGGTCTCGCCTGAGACCTAGGTTCATATTCCCCGATGGGTAGAGTTCTAAGGTTGCCATGGCTACCCTTTTTTTGCAGTAGCATGGTTAGGCTGTTACTCTGGCCTACTTGTTTAGGGGACGATTCTTCTACTCTTTTGGTTTTTGTTCTCTTACTACTTGTGCTTGGCTTGGGCCTTTCAGCACTAGGTTCTGTTGAGCAAGCTGGCTAGTCCGCTGCTTGTGTTCAGTTCCTCCTTTACAAGATTTCAAAGGTTGAGTTAGAGCATTGCTCTCGTTGCTCATGGTAGCATGGTTGCGGGTGACAGCGCTTTTACTGTTGGCTGTGCCTTTTTCACGGGGATCCCACCCTACTTTATGGACACTGCTATTGGATGTCCCACATGTTGTTACTATATCTGGAGCAGGACGTGCTGTATGCTTAGAATAGTACAATTCTGTGAAATACTCACCTGTAGAATTGGTATTATACGCATACAGCACGTCCTGCTCCACCCCACCCTGGTTTCACCTTGTTCTGGATCCCCTGTATGGTGATTGTTATCATTGATATTATTGCCATTTTCTGGGTGGTTGGTTTCTCCCGGCTTCTCTTTCTCACTGCTTTTCAATGCTGGGGATTTGTGGGAGGTCCCTCGGTGTGGGTAGGGCCGGGGGGAGCTTGTTTTCTACATGTCTGCGGTGCACGGCGGCGGAGGATTACCCACATGTTATTACTATATCTGGAGCAGGACGTGCTGTATGCGTATAATACCAATTCTACAGGTGAGTATTTCACAGAATTGTATTATTGAAAGGCGTGAGGAATTCCGCCAAGAAAGAGATACTCAGCGCCCTAGGAGGGCATCCCGTCTGGCCCCTGTGTTTCAACACCCTTTGTCCGCGCATGTACCTCCCACTTACAGGGGTTCCGGGGGTCTGGGATTGGAAGTACCCTTTTCCCCCTGATGTGGTTGACTGTTGGTCACTCCCTCCCGAGGTGGATGCACCTATTATTGGGGTTGCTAACCCTCCCTTCATGACAGCCTCTACTCATCGTACCCTTCGGGATGCTGAGGACCGGCACATTGACTGGCTTCCCACGCCTTTTCGTGTGCAGGGACGGCTCTGCGCCCGGTCTGTGCTGAGGCCGTCACTGCGGTGGCCGCCAGGACCCTTCTTAGGAAGATACTTGACCACCAGCCGGAGGATCTCCCTTGGGAGGTCTTTAATGCACTGTCTGATGTTTTTGTGAGGTTTATTCTCTCAGCGATGGATGACACTATTAAAATGTGCGCTAGAACCTTGGTTCTTGTGGTCGCTATTCGCCGCCTGCTTTGGCTGCGACAGTGGGGGGCTGACTATGATACTAAAAAGGCTCTTACTGGCCTTCCTTTTAGAGGACGACGCTTATTTGGGGCCTGGTTGGACCTTTTTGGAAAAAAGGGGTAAGGCACCCTCGCGCAGAAGGCCGTCTCGGCCTCCCAGGAGCAGGGACACCCCTTCCCCTTCTCTACGTTAGTGTCAAGCGCGAACCAGAAGTGTGCTTCCAACTTTTTGGAGTGGAGCCCCGCCCCAGGGGGGGCAGGCAACGCCCTGGAACCTCCGGCAGGGCGAAGTCCAAATCTGCCAAAACCGCACAAGCATGAAGGGACGCCCTCGCCATGTTGGGCGAGGGGACTGCCGCAGCACTGGGCTCCTATTGCAGGGCGCCATGCTTCTTTCAGGTTGTTACAGGAGGTAGTCCCCCTGGATGCAGAATGGAGTTACTGGGCGGTCCCTTTCTAAGGTTGTCAGGGTTCTTCTAGTCCCGGTTTTCCCTTCGGGGGTTGAGGCAGGCCGAGTTCGGCGTGCAGGGTCCGGGCTCTCTTACAGGTTGGCCCTTGACTTGTGTTTGCATCCACATTACCTTTTCCCTCTGGGATGAAGCAGTCTGACCTGGGATGGCTTTCTGGGCCTAGCATTTATACCTTCACAGGCAGTTCCTACATGGTATGTACCTGTTGGGCCGCAGGCGCTCTTGTCGAGTGGACCTCATGATGCCTGTGAGGATCTATAATCCCTTTTTAGTCCCCTGTGCCTTCAGGACACCTAGGCCATTTCCAGTCAGTGTTGAAGGTCCATCTCTGCGGATTGGGGTATTGTTTTTGGTCCCTCTCCTGCTCCCAGACGGCTCACCAAGGCGAGTATGGGAGTGGTGTCTTGGACGTGCCCGTGTGGCGTCCGCGCTAGGTTCTACTTGATTGTCCTTCTTTGCTTCCTATTTTTGCATCAGGCCGTGTTGGCTATTGACGTGTGGCTCCTTTGGGAGTCCTGTGGATTGGTGCTCAGGCACATCACTTACTTAGTGTCCCCTGGTTCGGTATCTCCCTACGGGGTGGCATTTAGATTGGTTCATGTTAGAACCTTCCTTCTGCTATATGTGGACTTATTATGGAAAGGGCCTTGCCCTCTTTGATGTCACACTACCTTCACCTTGCAGCTGGTGGGCCTGTTGGTGGCGGCCCAGATGCTGTCCCTTATTCTCAGAAGCCCTTGGGCCCTGCGACACCTTAGGTTACTTATCCTGGACAGGGTTCCAGCACCCCTGGAACTAGGTCAGTACACTCCCCCTTGTTACGGGGGTTCCTTTTGAGGTTGTAAAGTCAAGGAAGATGTCTGGGACCATTCCTTTCCTTCTTGCTTCTCCCTGTAGATGGTCACCATGGGTACCAAGTCTTGCAGGTTAACTGGGGGGTCTTATTTCTTCTGAAATCCCCCATGGTCCCTAAGGGGGGCCCCTTAGGGGATCCATCTTCATGCTGTTTTTCGGTTGACACATTGAGCCTTTGGTGGGCTCTGATTTGCTGGACTACTCCTCTTCAGGACTTGTCCTTTTTGGGGACTCTCGGTCAGTCTGAGGACAGTGGCGTGTTCTTTTTTATCTGTGAAGGTCTCGGAACAGGTTGACCCTTCAAGAAGGTTCTGGTTCTGATCTAAGTGGGGGTTTACATTCCTTGCACTTCATTGGTATTAGCTTCGATGGCTGTCCTACTGTGGCAGGAGGTTCTATTCTAGTGTCTCACTGCGTCCCTACTGGTGTGGCCCTGTGGGGCCCCTTTGCTATTACAGGGACTCTGTCCTGGGTTATTGTCCCAGAACTCTCTGGCCTTGGTCATGAGGGCCTAGTATTGCTTCTGTCAGGACATTATATTCTATATGTCTTAACTTCTTTCACCCTGCTAGGCGGGGTTCTGCATAAGATTGCTGTAGAAAGGGAGAACCGTTATGCTGGGGGCCCTGGGTGGCCCAGCGGGGTGTGGTTCGCAGATTTTCTGCTGAAGACAGTTGTACTGTATGCCCTCTCAAGAGGGCTGTTCTGCCTATTCAGGCTCTTTACTACGTCGCCCCTACCTACAGGCCTTTTAGGCGATTGGTCGGTTTGCTTTTCACCCTATTGGAGATGGGTATCTCTGGGTGTCTTTTCTCTATTGGAGGGCTAGGCCTAGCTCCCTCCTCTTCTTCTCCCTTTTCTGCCGGCTATGTTGGAGTATGTTGTTCTAGTTTGCTTTGCTTGGACTAGCTCTCTCTCCTGCAGGATGTTCCCTATTCCTGGGTCCTAGAGTTATTATAGCACGGTTGAAGTTGGCTCCCCAACTCAGTTCTCTAAAGGTTTTCAGGGCTCGCCCTGTTCGCCTACTGCAGAAGTCTAGTTCAATCTTCTGTGTTGAGCATTCCTCAGGGGTTGCTCAGGTGCGTTCCCCAGGGAATTCTATGCTCCCTTTGGGGGAGTTACTTATCCGGATGCCCTGCTAAGGGTTCCCTTGGGTCTTATTCAGGTTCTTGTCTGAACTGTTCCTTCCCTCATATCGCTCTTCTGGGGTGGTTGCTTCAGTCAGAAGTGTGCCATAAAGGATGGCTCTGTTAGCGGTCCTAGTCATTATATATATATATATATATATATATATATATATATATATATATATGTTTATATATCTGTACACCATGAGGTGAGTGTGTTCCGCCTTACGCCGAATTGGGTCCAGGCGGTGTTTTTATTCTCCTTTATTCCAGACCCTCCGGCCTCTGGGCTATTGTCTAGATTACTCTGAGCTAAAGGGATCTGTATCCCTCAACAGGTGTTGGAGATTTCCTGGTCTGTCTCTTGTCCCTGGTAGGGATTATGCCCTTTGGGGCTTATAGGTGTCTCCATCCTTATGTACCGGATCTGATTGCTACCACGGGTGTAGGTGCCCTTTGGATTGGTCTTGCTCGGTTTGTCCTTCTGAGCCTAAAGTAAACGTTTCGGCTCTTGCTGAGTCTTGTTTGCGTTGTTTTTCAGTATTCCTGCTGGTCTCGCCTGAGACCTAGGTTCATATTCCCCGATGGGTAGAGTTCTAAGGTTGCCATGGCTACCCTTTTTTTGCAGTAGCATGGTTAGGCTGTTACTCTGGCCTACTTGTTTAGGGGACGATTCTTCTACTCTTTTGGTTTTTGTTCTCTTACTACTTGTGCTTGGCTTGGGCCTTTCAGCACTAGGTTCTGTTGAGCAAGCTGGCTAGTCCGCTGCTTGTGTTCAGTTCCTCCTTTACAAGATTTCAAAGGTTGAGTTAGAGCATTGCTCTCGTTGCTCATGGTAGCATGGTTGCGGGTGACAGCGCTTTTACTGTTGGCTGTGCCTTTTTCACGGGGATCCCACCCTACTTTATGGACACTGCTATTGGATGTCCCACATGTTGTTACTATATCTGGAGCAGGACGTGCTGTATGCTTAGAATAGTACAATTCTGTGAAATACTCACCTGTAGAATTGGTATTATACGCATACAGCACGTCCTGCTCCACCCCACCCTGGTTTCACCTTGTTCTGGATCCCCTGTATGGTGATTGTTATCATTGATATTATTGCCATTTTCTGGGTGGTTGGTTTCTCCCGGCTTCTCTTTCTCACTGCTTTTCAATGCTGGGGATTTGTGGGAGGTCCCTCGGTGTGGGTAGGGCCGGGGGGAGCTTGTTTTCTACATGTCTGCGGTGCACGGCGGCGGAGGATTACCCACATGTTATTACTATATCTGGAGCAGGACGTGCTGTATGCGTATAATACCAATTCTACAGGTGAGTATTTCACAGAATTGTATTATTGAAAGGCGTGAGGAATTCCGCCAAGAAAGAGATACTCAGCGCCCTAGGAGGGCATCCCGTCTGGCCCCTGTGTTTCAACACCCTTTGTCCGCGCATGTACCTCCCACTGAGGAGGCCATGCAGGTCGACCGATCCCGCCTGACCCAGTTGGAGAGAACTCGTATAAGGTACGAGAATCTTTGTTTGTACTGTGCTGGCTCTGAGCATTTTTTGAAAGACTGTCCTATTCGCCCACTTCGTCAGGGAAACGGGCGCACCTAGTGGATGTGGGAGAGGCGTCCCTGGGTGTATGTGCTTCCTCTCCACGTCTCACGGTTTCTGTGCAACTTACCATCGCACCTGCCACCTCTTTGAATTTGTCCGCCTTTTTGGATTCGGGCTCTGCAGGAAACTTTATAGAGGCCTCCTTGATTAATAAATATATAATCTCTGTGAACCGCCTCGCAAAGCCCTTATTTATCGCCTCAGTCAATGGTGACAGGCTGGACTGTACCGTGCGTTATCGCACTGTTCCCCTTCCTCTAAAGGTTGGACTTTTCCATCAAGAGAGTATTGAGTTCTACGTCCTCCCTAATTGTACATCTCAGATTCTTCTCGGCTTACTTTGGCTTCGACGTCATGATCCACGCTTGATTGGAACACCGGCGACATCAAGACTTGGGGTGTGGCATGCTTTAAGAGATGTTTGAGGTCCGTTCCTGTTCGACCTATTCCTGCTTCAGCTCCATTACTTGGCCTTCCTGAGGTCTACCGGTCCTTTTCCGATGTATTCTGCAAAAAACAAGCAGAGGTACTTCCGCCTCATCGCCCTTACGATTGCCCTATAGACCTCTTGCCGGGTACCACTCCACCTCGTGGTCGTATTTACCCCCTCTCGGCACCGGAGACACAAGCTATGTCGGAGTATATTCAAGAAAATCTGCAAAGAGGGTTTATACGGAAGTCTTCCTCTCCAGCAGGCGCGGGTTTCTTCTTCGTGGCACAAAAGATGGCCCTCTACGCCCCTGTATTGATTACCGTGGCCTCAATAAGATTACCGTCAAAAATCGTTACCCTTTGCCTTTGATTGCTGAATTATTTGACCGTCTGCGTAGGGCCAAGATTCTCACCAAACTTGATCTGCGAGGGGCTTATAATTTGATACGTATACGCGAGGGCGATGAATGAAAGAAAGGCGTCAATACCCGCAATGGCCACTTCGAATATTTAGTGATGCCCTTTGGTCTTTGCAATGCACCCACTGTATTCCAGGAATACGTAAATGACATTTTTCGGGACTTGCTTTACTCCTGTGTAGTTGTATATTTGGATGATATACTCATCTTTTCATCTAATCTGGAAGAACATCACCGCCACGTCCGGCAGGTTCTGTTTCGCCTCCGTCAACACCACCTTTATGCCAAGTTGGAGAAGTGTCTTTTTGATCAAACCACCTTACCTTTTCTTGGATATATTGTCTCTGCTCGTGGTCTCCAGATGGACCCCAACAAATTGAAAGCAGTTTTGGACTGGCCACGTCCTATTGGCCTACGGGCTATTCAGCGCTTCCTGGGCTTCACCAATTACTATCGACAGTTTATTCCCCACTTTTCTACTGTAGTGGTGCCCATTGTGGCTCTCACGAAGAAGAACGCCAATTCTAAGTCTTGGCCTCCTCCGGCGGAAGAGGCCTTCATTGCCTTAAAAAAAGCCTTCTCCTCTGCTCCGGTGCTGTCTAGGCCAGATCCATCTAGGCCTTTTGCCCTTGAAGTAGATTCCTTCTCCATTGGAGCCGGAGCTGTGCTCACTCAAAAATCTTCTACTGGCAGAATTCTCACCTGCGGGTTCTTTTCGAAGACCTTTTCTCCAGCTGAAAGAAATTACTCCATTGGAGATCGGGAGTTACTCGCCATCAAGTTGGCATTGGAGGAGTGGAGACATCTCTTAGAAGGTTCCGCACATCAGGTGTCCATCTATACTGACCATAAAAATCTGTCTTATTTAGAAACTGCCCAGTGACTGAACCCACGACAAGCTCGTTGGTTGTTGTTTTTCGCCCGTTTCAACTTTCAAATCCACTTCCGGCCAGCCGCCAAGAACATCAAGGCGGACGCCCTTTCTCGCTCCTCAGACATCTCTGGTGTTGAATCCACTCCACAACATATTATCTCGCCTGAATGCCTTGTCCACTCTGCACCCACTGCCTTTGTACAGGCACCGCCGGGAAAGACTTTCGTGCCAGCTCGCCAACGTCGCAAAATATTATGATGGGGCCATTCTTCACATGTAGCCGGCCATGCCAGCGTCAGAAAAACCTGTGCTATCATTTCTAGATATTATTGGTGGCCTTCCTTAGAAAAAGATGTGACGGAATTCATTCAGGCCTGTACCATCTGTGCACGTGACAAGACTCCTCGCCAAAGACCTGCTGGCCTACTCCTCCCTCTGCCTATTCCAGATACCCCATGGACACACATTGCTATGGACTTTATTACTGACCTCCCTTCTTCGCATGGCAATACTGTAATTTGGGGGGTAGTGGATAGGTTTTCTATGATGGTGCACTTTGTTCCTTTGCCTGGCCTCCCGTCGGCTACTCAGTTGGCGAAATACTCCCTGATGCATATCTTTCGACTTCATGGGCTTCCTACACACATTGTGTCTGACAGAGGTGTGCAGTTTGTTTCCAAGTTCTGGAGAGCCCTTTGTAAATAAATGAAAATTAAACTGGACTTTTCCTCTGCTTATCACCCCCAGTCAAACGGCCAGGTGGAAAGAGTTAATCAGATTCTCGGCCATTATCTTTGCCATTTTGTTTCTGCCCGTCAAGACGATTGGGTCGATCTTCTGCCCTGGGCGGAATTCTCGTATAATTTCAAGGATTCTGAGTCTACGAGGAAGTCCCCGTGGTATACGCTCGGCATCTTCTTCCGCCTCTGCCCTTGTCCACGTCCTCTGGAGTACCCGCCGTGGATGACATCACACAGGATTTCTCTACCATCTGGCAAGAGACCCAACGTGCCCTTTGTCAAGCTTCCGCCCGTATGAAAGTTAGAAAGAGGAGACGAGCTCTGCCTGTCTATTCTCCGGGAGATAAGGTGTGGCTGTCGCCGAAATACATTCGCTTCAAAATTCTTAGCTACAAATTGGGCCCCCGTTACCTGGGTCCTTACAAGATCAAGCAACAGATCAATCCAGTTCACTGCAAATTCCCAATTCTTTCCACGTTTTCCCTGTTGAAGCCAGTAATTGTCAATCGGTTCTCTCCTAAAACCTTGGTGCCTGCTCCAATCTCTGGTACTGAGGATGCCTTTACGGTGAAATACATTCTGGCCTCTAAGCTCTCCAGAGGTAAAAGATATTTTTTAGTCGACTGGGAAGGCTGTGGACCTGAAGAAAGATCTTGGGAACCCGAAGAGAACATTCTGGACCGTAGTCTCATCTCGGATTTTCTTGGTCCCAAGAAGAGGGGGAGACCCAAGGGGGGGGTACTGTTAGGGCGAGCGCTGCACGCCCATCTCGCAGCACTTCACTTACCTCCATGGCTGCATCCAGCCGTCGTCCATCTCACAGCATTTCCCTCACCTCTATGGTTGCTCCCAGCCATTTCCCTTCCCCCCATGCTTCCTCCTCGCATGGTCAGGTGCGCGCACGTCCCCGTCCACTAGAGGGCGAGCGCACTGGATTCCTGAGATTTAAAAGGCCTGTACAGCACTGATTGGTGCCTGCTCATCCAATCCTGCATCCACTTCCCCTATTTAAAGAGGCACTTCCTTTCCTTCAGTGCCGGATCTTGGTCTTTCCATGCCAGTTGTAAATCAGTTGCTTTTGGATTGCTCACCCGTGTACCGACCTCTGCCTGTCCCCGACGCCGAACCTTTGCCGCCTGCCCTGACCTTGGCTACTCACCTTTACTACGAGCCTCTGCTGCCTGCCCTGACCTCTGCCTGTGTGTACTACGCCTTTTGCCTGCCTCTTGTGTACCCTGCTGAGCCTCAGCTAGCCGTGGGACTGGGCCGCTGTTGGGGGGTAGCGACCTGGGGGTCACTCGCCGCACAAGACCAACCTGCCTTGCGGTGGGCTCTGGTGAATACCGGTGGCCTCTTAGACTCCGCTGCCCTGACGCGGTACCTGCCATCTGTTCCACAGTTAAAGCGGATCCACACCCGAGTCCGCTCCATCCGGTCCGTGACACCTAATCTGCTAAGGGGAAGAATCCTCCCTTCCGCCTTACTGCTCATTCCACTCGTGCTATTGGTGCCTCTTGGGCTTTTCAGTACCAGGCTTCTGTTGAACAAGTTTGCAAGGCTGCTACTTGGTCTTCTGTTCATACCTTTTCAAAGTTTTACAAGGTTGATGTTAGGGCCTCAGCTGATGCTGTTTTTGGCCGAAAGGTTCTGCAGGCGGCAGTGGTTTAAACTGTCTTCTGCTGTTTTTTCTTGGGGATCCCACCCTACTTTATGGACACTGCTATTGGATGTCCCAAGTGTAAGTATTAGATTTGGAGCAGGACGTACTGTATACTAAGAATAATACAATTCTGTGATTACTCACCTGTAGAATTGGTATTATGAGTATACAGTACGTCCTGCTCCAACCCACCCTTGGTTTGCATTTTCTTGGATCCCCTGTATGGTGATTGTTATCATTGTTTTAGTTGATAGTTTGGATTGTTTAATTCTCCCGGCTTCTCCAGCGTGACTTTTCCGTTTCATTTTCACATTTCGTTTTTGCCCTTTTCCCATCGTATCCTCCCACAAATCCTTTACGTTTCCTGTTAGATTCTGTTTCCCTTTTTCAATAAATAATCGTCCAGACGGAAATCCTTACGATCTTGCGCCTGCGCACTACAAACTTAACTCATTAAAGTGCTCGCCTACATATTTGCCACCCTCACTTCTACTACAATGTTTAGCTAAATCACTTAGCACTATCCTCCATCTTCCCTTTTGGACCCTTAAAGCTCACCCAAACCACTTCTCGGTCATGTGAATATTCATCTTTAAATATTTCTGGGCCCATTAGTTTTGTGTTAATGTATTTTGTAAATGAAATGACACTGAACCTTTTTTTTTTTTAATTCCATCATAAAATATAAAATCTTTAAAAATTTCGAAAATTTCAAATTTTTACAACTATAAAAAACAAAATACATAGCAATGGCAGGCCACATAACATTATTCTTCATTTGTGGTCCCCAACGAGTCGCGCAGCTCCTGCATCTCGCCCACCAACTGAAGACCCTGACACTCAGTTGTGCCACTCTGCCACGTGTGGTCCCTGTTAAAAAAACGTAAATTAAAATATTGGTATAACCTTGTTGGGGTCATACTGCAGTGCCCCCCCCCCCCTGTATTGTCCAAACACCTAAATCTGGACTTCAAAAGCCAGAGGGCTCTTGCCACCACGGCCCGGGTTTTGCATAGTGCCCGATTAGAGAACCCCTGGCCCGCATTCTGCAGGCAAAGAACGGGCATTAGGAGCAAGGGCAGGAGCGGATATCCAGAATCCCCTGAAAGAATTTAAAATTACTAACATAAAATACACATTCTAAGCTACAATATTGTTTAACATGTCATAAAGGGCTAAAACAGCCATAGGTTAAGACATAAGTCATCAACTATATTCATTGCCATACAGTGAAAATGGATTAATGGAATGTGAACAAACGTACCCAGGAGCCATCCACCAGATAATTCTCCTGACTCAAACTGACGAAATAAGCCGGAGCTCTGCAATATATAAGCATCATGGGACGACCCTGGATGCCCTGCAAGAACACTGAGGAATCGCATAGCTGGACCAAACACTGCTTGTATGTTGTGCGAGTGGCACATCTTGCGGTTCCTGCAACCAAATATAAAATAATTACACAAAGCAAAGGTAATCGACTTAAACAAGAACTCCTACAACAAATTAAGATTCAAGTTCAACAATCCAAATATAATTCACAAAGGACATAAGTCTAAAAAAATATAGCAATTATATGGATGTGTGGGAAAATAAATGTTTACATGCTGAGGACTAATTAAGGTCAGCATTAAAATGCTTCTATAAGGCATACATGAAATGTATTGATTCAGGTATGCATTGCTATACAATTTATGGCCTCGGCCATGCTGATACATGCAATGCCTTGGTGCTAAAGGCGCGCAGACTCCTCCACATAGCTGCAAAACATGTTCAACAATAGCAATCCAAGCCCTCAAAGGTCCCTTAAGTGGATCGGAAATGAAACGGATTTATAGGGTGGTGGTCCGTCGGAAATCAGCTCTCTGAATCAGACGCAAGCCCATCCCAACAATGTAAGTTATCTGAACGAACGAAAAATATCAGATTTTGTTTGGAAAATGATCCGAACTAATGCAAGTGATCCCATTTGCTTTTGTTCATCGAAAGCGCATATACGCATTTTCCCGAACGTTCGTACGAATGAAAAATGAACGAAAAAAAGCAAAAAAATGACAAACACCCACCAAAACTTTCACAGACAGCTATGGAAGTGCTGACGAATGTTGTGAATATGTTGTGAAGTGGATTCAGACCCGGAGACATCTGAGGAGCGAGAAAGGGCGTCTGCCCTGATGTTCTTGGCAGCTGGACGGAAGTGGGTTTGAAAGTTGAAACAGGCGAAAAATAACGACCATCGGGCTTGTCGAGGGTTTAACCAATGGGCAGTTTCTAAGTAAGACAGATTTTTGTGGTCGGTAAAGAAGGAAACGAGATGGGCAGAACCTTCCAGAAGATGTCTCCACTCCTCCAATGCTAACTTGATAGCGAGTAATTCCTGGTCTCCAATGGAGTAATTGCTCTCTGCTGGACAAAACATTTTTGAAAAGAAACCGCAGGTGAGAGTCCTGCCAGAAGCGGATTTTTGAGTAAGCACGGCTCCAGCTCCAATGGAGGAGGCATGTACCTCAAGGGAAAAAGGTCTAGCTGGATCTGGTCTTGAAACCACCGGAGCAGAAGAGAAGGCCTGTTTAAGAGTATTAAAGGTCTCCTCAGCCTGAGGAGGCCACGACTTAGATTTGATGTTTTTCTTTGTGAGAGCCACAATAGGCGCAACTATAGTCGAAAAGTGGGGAATGAACTGGCGATAATAATTAGCGAAACCCAAAAAGCATTGGGTAGCCCGTAGGTCAGAAGGACGGGGCCAGTCCAACGCTGCCTTTAACTTGCTGGGGTCCATCTGGAGACCTCGACCAGAAACTATGTACCCAAGAAATGGTAGAGTGGTATGGTCAAATTTGCACTTCTCCAGCTTGGCGTATAGGCGGTGTAGGCGGAGGTGAGACAGGACTTGCCGGACGTGGCGGTGATGTTCTTCAGGATTAGAAGAGAAGATGAGTATATCATCCAGATACACTACCACACAAGAGTAAAGCAAGTCCCGGAATATGTCATTCACGTATTCCTGGAATACGGCGGGTGCATTGCAAAGACCAAAGGGCATCACTAAGTATTCAAATTGGCCATCGCGGGTGTTAAAGGCGGTCTTCCACTCATCGCCCTCACGTATATATAGATTATAGGCCCCTCTCAGGTCGAGTTTAGTGAAGATCTTAGCACCACGAAGTGGAAATCAAGGGTAAAGGGTATTGATTTTTGACGGTAATCTTGTTGAGACCACGGTAGTCAATGCAAGGGCGAAGCGAGCCATCTTTCTTGGCCACAAAGAAGAAGCCTGCGCCTGCTGAAGAGGAAGACTTCCGCATGAAACCTCTTTGGAGATTTTCCTGTATATACTCTGACATAGTGTCACGGACCGGGTGGAGCGTACTCGGGTGTGAGCAATCCAAAAGCAACTGATTTACAACTGGCATGGAAAGACCAAGATCCGGCACTGAAGGAAAGGAAGTGCCTCTTTAAATAGGGGAGGTGGATGCAGGATTGGATGAGCAGGCACCAATCAGTGCTGTACAGGCCCTTTAAATCTCAGGAATCCAGTGCGCTCGCCCTCTAGTGGACGGGGACGTGCGCGCACCTGACCATGCGAGGAGGAAGCATGGGGGGAAGGGAAATGGCTGGGAGCAGCAATGGAGGTGAGGGAAATGCTGTGAGATGGACGATGGCTGGATGCAGCCATGGAGGTAAGGGAAGTGCTGCGAGATGGGCGTGCAGCGCTCGCCCTAACACATAGCCTGTGTCTCAGGAGTCGACAGAGAATAGATTCTGCCACGAGGCGGAGTGGTACCCGGGAAGAGGTCGATAGGGCAGTCATAGGGTTGATGAGGCGGGAGTACCTCCGCTTGCTTTTTGCAGAATACATTAGAGAAGGCCTGATAGATCGCAGGCAGGCCGGGAAGTGAAGCAGAAGCAGGAACAGGTCTGACAGGAACGGACTTCAAACACCTCTTGAAGCAGGCAGCACCCCAACTCTTGATATCGCCGGTATTCCAGTCAAGAGTGGGATCATGACGTTGAAGCCAGGGTAGGCCGAGAAGAATCTGAGAGATACAATGAGGGAGCACATAGAACTCAATATTCTCTTGGTGAAAAAGTCCAATCTTTAGAAGGAGGGGTACTGTGCGATAACGCATGGTGCAGTCAAGCCTGTCACCATTGACCGAAGCGATAAATAGGGGCTTTGCGAGGCAGTTCACAGAGATGTTATATTTATTAATCAAGGAGGCCTCAATAAAATTTCCTGCAGAGCCAGAATCCAAAAAGGCAGACAGGATCAAGGAGATGGTAGTTGCAACGGTAAGTTGCACAGGAACCGTGAACCGTGAAGAGGTAGCACACACACCCAGGGACGCCTCTCCCACATTCAATAGGTGCGCCCATTTCCCTGTCGTGGCGGGCGAATAGGACAGTCTTTCAGGAAGTGCTCAGAGCCTGCACAATACAAACAAAGGTTCTCATTCCTCCTGAGAGTTCTCTCCAGCTGGGTTAAGCAAGATCGGTCCACCTGCATGGCCTCCTCGCTGGAAGGCGCATGTGCGGACAAGGGATGTTGAAACACAGGAGCCAAATGGGATGCCCTCCTAGGGCGCTGAGAGTCTCTTTCTAGGTGGAATTCCTCACGTCTTTCAGAAAAATGCACATCGATGTGTGTGGCCAAATGAATGAGATCAGTCAAAGATGAAGGCAAATCACGTGCAGCTAGAGCATCTTTAATATTGCTAGACAGACCCTTCTTGAAGGTGGCACATAAGGCCTCATTATTCCACGACAGTTCTGATGCCAGGGTACGGAACTGAATGGCGTATTCACCAACGGACAGGTTGCTCTGGACCATCTTCAAAAGGGCCGTTTCTGCAGATGAGGCCCGGGCTGGTTCCTTGAAGACCTGGCGAAACTCGGAGACAAAGGCGAATACATTGGAAGTAACTGGATCCTCGCGATCCCATAATGGGGTAGCCCAGGCCAGAGCCTTTCCTGAGAGCAGACTAATATCAAAGGCCACCTTGGCACGTTCAGTGGGGAATTGATCCGCCAACATTTCCAAATGTATAGAACACTGGGTAAGGAAGCCTCGGCATAACTTGGCATCCCTGTCAAACTTAGCCGGCAAGGAGAGACGGATTCTATAAGTTGATGCTACTGGAGGCTGTGGCGGCAACACTGGAGCAGATGGTGGCAATTGCTGCTGCTGAAACGATAAGAGCTGCTGAACCATGGCGGAGAGCTGGTTAATTTGGCGAGACTGCATAGCCACTATTGTAGGTAGTTCAGTGGCATCAGGCACTGACACCTCAGCAGGATCCATGGCCGGATCTTACTGTCACGGACCGGGTGTGGCGGCACAGGTATGGATCCGCTGTGACTGTGTTACTGATAGCGAGTGCCGTGTCAGGGAATCGGAGTCTAAGAGGCCACCGGTATTCACCAGAGCCCGCCGCAAGGCAGGTTGGTCTTGTAGCGGCGAGTGACCCCCAGGTCGTTACCCCCCAACAGCGGCTCAGCCACACAGTCAGCCGAGGTACTGCGGGGTACAAAGGAGGCAGGCAAAAGGCGATGTCAAAGTTCAAGCAGAGATCAGGGCTGTCAGCACAATCTCGAGGTCGAAGGTAAGTAGCCAAGGTCGGGACGGGCAGCGAAGTTTCAGAGTCGGGGCAGGCAAAGATCGATACACGGGTGAGCAATACTGAAAACAACTGACTTTCTGCATACATAGGAAGACCAAGATCCGGCGTCTGATGAAAAGGAAGTGCCCCTTAAATAGGGGAAGTGGATGTAGGATGAATGAGCGGCCACCAATCAGTGGTGTACTGGCCCTTTAAATTTGAAGAATCCGGCGCTCGCCCCCCCTTGAGGACGGGGACGTGCGTGCACCGGACCCAGAGCATAGGCAGAGCGAGGAGGAGGACGGCCGAGAGCAGCCGCTACGCGGCCAGATGCCACGCCGGAAGCCGCGGGCCCGCCAGCAGGAGCAGGTAAGAAGGGAGAGCGGGGAGCGCCGCGAGATGGGTGCCTTAGAGTCATATGCCTTAGAGTATATAATTAATTGTGCAGTTCTATTTTTTGGAATTATTTTTTTGTAGTTATTCAAAATATCAAAATGCAAAAAACGGAGCTCAAACATTTAATGCATGGCTGAAACTGGAATAGAACATTAAAGGGCTTGCCCAGCAACAAATACAAAAAAACACAACTACTGTGAAATTTCATAAAAGAAAAGACCCCCCTACTTACCTGCTACCTGCTTCCGGGACTTCAGTAGAGCACTGGGGGGTGGTAGGTAAGCAATGGAGTCTTGTGACTTCCAGCAACCGTGAACTGATTTGTGGGAAAGTTCAAAAAAGTACACCGCAGCCAGGACAAAATTGTTAGTTTTTGATAGAATAGAGCCACTTTCCTGATATCTGCGAGGCCATTGGGGATACTCGACAGTTGTGGGACCACTGCAGCTTGCTGTGCTTGCTAACACTTAGAGCACAAAGGGGACAGGGTGGCCGTTAGACCACTTTTTTGCCTTGCCCTTGAGAAATGAAACTGAGAAAAGGGCAAACTTTAGGGCCTTTCTACGGCTTCTACTTTGCACTGCAGGTAATGGAAGAGAGGTACATGGGACATGAATCAGGTAAGCTACTTGCTGCCTTATTAATGTCGTTAGGTGTACAAACCTTCATAGCTAGTTGCATTTTATTTTGAAACATTCAATACAATAGAATGTACTGCATAATGTGCTTTTTATGTTGCTGTTAAAAAGTGCTTATTGTTAACTGTACGATTGCATCATCTCCCCCAGTTACCGTACAATGACTTTTGTCTGCTTTGTGCTCATAATGTTTAGATCTATGTAAGCTTACAGTGACATTGGGCCTGATTTATCAAGCACTTATGCCAGACAGTGACACATTGCTGCAAATTAGAGTGGCGAAAAATATAATTTATAATTTTTATTTCACACTTGTGTATGTTGCTGCACTGCAAGAAACACATTTACTAAAACATTAGTGGTACAGCAACATGCTGAAAGTTTAGAAATCATATTTTGCACTATTGCATAATTTGTACTGTAACGGCATTGTCTGGCAGAAGTGGTTGATAAATCAGGCCCAAAGCTTTAGCCTAAAAAGGTGGCAATGAGAAGACAAACATGCAATTGCCCGTGTAAGCACTCCTGTGTCTATTGTTATGCCATGTGTGCAGCAATGTATTGTAGTGCTAACTGTTTGATTTACACTTTTTCTTTTCTCTGTTTTGTTTCTGTGCTTGAAAGTTTATCATACGCGATGTGTATTGCTGACTCCTTTCTTCCACATCTTTGCTGGTTCTTTTTTCTCCTTACATTTTCTAACTGCTCTGGTGAGTGCAAGGAATCTTAATTTATTTTGCACATTGCGCATTACAGTAGTTCTTTCCGGTTTTCTACCATTTCTGCTTTGATGTGTAGGACTGTCTTGGTCTGGTATTAGTGCTTAGGTAGGAAATAACACTCCCAGCTGTTATTAAGTGTTATTAATTATTGAGTTATTTTGTATTAAATGTTCAGAATAAAAAGTCACATTTCAGGCAAAAGAAAAAAAAAAGATATACTCACCTTTTCTCCCACGCAGCCTATTGGCTCGTAAGCCAGCCAACTGCAGGTCTTACTTGATCGCTCAATCCAGCTCCCTCACTGCCCTTTCCAGTGCCTGGTCGAGCGCGCGCCTCTCTCCGACGCAGAGACACCCACGGTCTTGTCACTGTGAGCTGGCACGCCCCCTTCCATTCACTGTGTGTTAGGTCTTCACACTCCCCTTTCCATTGCAGTGAATGGATGGGGGCGTGTCAGCTTGCTGTGACTGATGCCGGGGGGCATCACTGCATCAGCAAAACAGGAACAGACGCGTGGTTGACTGGGCGGAGAGGACACTGGATCGAGTGATCAGGTGAGAGCTGCAGCTGCGGCTTATAGCTTTTTTTAATCTTTTGCTTGAAATTGGACTTTAAAGCTGACCAAAATCCACATTTTTAACTAGGATCCCCTGAATTGCTCCTCCCCCCCCAAGAGTACCTTTGCCAATTACCACTGCTGCTGATTCACTCTAATTCCAGATCATGCTGTCTGTTTTAGCTGTAAAGCTCCGCCTCCTCCATTTATTGCGACTGTTGTGTGTGGCAATGATGTCATTGCCACACCGTATGCAATGACAGATTGCCTGCCATCTTACAGAGAGGAACAGCAAAAACACAGTGTTCCAGGACTATTCGAGAAGAGATGTGAATGTGAACAGAAAACCAACACATCCTTGACTGCAGTAAACCGATCATTCAAATTAAACTCGCATTGTAAAAGAACAAACAGTATGCTGACGACTTCACGGTGATCAAATGTGATATTTTAACTATCATCATCTATAAAAGCCTACTGTGGCTATCATAAAAGCCTACTGTGACTATAATAATAGTGTACTGTGACTATCATAAAAGCCCACTGTGATTCCCATTTCAAATAAATTTGCTTGTCTCACTTTTGTGTATAGTGTGCTGCAGGTTATGTGGGTACTGTTATAATACAGAGCACTTAGCATATGAAATTGAATCACAGTGGATTTATTTATTTTTTTTTTACTTTCATCATGAGACTGTAGGTGTAGTCACTGATCATGATCCAATGGCACTATAAAAAGCCCAAAGCCAGATATGTGTCTACCATTTACAGTGGATTCTGACAGTAAAAAGAATCTCAGACCTCAGGCATACAGATGTAGAAAAAGATACAAGCCGGTAACTTGCCAGCCCCTCCTGACCTGTGAACTGGTAAACAGTTCTCAAGGACCCTTTACCAGGGTTAAATGTAAAACACATTTAACCCCATTCTCTGCCCCCCCCCCCCCCGGAGAAGAGAAGACCCCTAGCGCTGGATCCCAGAGGAAGGGTTAGTGTTTAAATGGGAAGTGTACGGATTATGGGTCCAAATTTTCAAATGTAGCCTGCAGACTTTTTATATCCACTGTAGCTACAACATATATATTTACAGAATTATTTAGCAAAAATGTGATCTAATGGCTGTGTATTTTCTAAGAGGACTGTCTCGATAAGATGCTCTGCTAAAGGAAAACTTTTTGGCAGGTTTTTGCTGTTCTGCCTTATTGTTTTCCTCACATGGAATATAAGATAAACATTTGTGTTAGGATTGTACCCCCATACGTGTAATTTACTTATTGGCACGCTGTTTCCATGTTTCCCATATTCCTGGGGCTTTGTTTTGCAGCAGTGGGAGTGGTTTTCATGGCCTTGAGTAAAAACAATGGACTACAAGGCCCAGAATTCTTCCAATGTAAAAGGTGAGCTAATCAGCAGCTTTCACTAAGTCTAAGCAGCATAATGACCTCTCAAGGTGTGAACTCTGCTAGTAACCCTTTTATTACTTGAACCAAAAACTGTGATCCTCCCAAGCTGAAAAGGCTGGATTTCAACAAAATGGATAAATCTGTTGTCCTTGCCTTAGCCAATCAGATGATTAGCAGGCTAGAGTGAGCTATTCTCTGATCTGTACATGTAATGCACCAGTTGATGTACATTGCTAGGGTAAACACATTGTTACTAGGGAAAACAGTGTTCTTTTACAACACGGAGTTGCAAACAAATAGGAAATAATATAAAAATAAAATAAGAAAATACAATAAGCACAAAATACTCACCAGGAGTGTGCACAGGTGTTTGTTGATATTTCAGGGGTTTGAAACTTTTCTCCACCTGAGATCCAGACCATGCCACCTACCCATGGAAAAGCATACAGTGTACAGTTACACAACAGGCATTATCCCTTTAAGTGCCAGCCTACCTGGAGTTTTTGTCACACTCTGTTGCCAGACCATTTTGCACTATTTTGCACTCCCCATGTTCAAATGTGATTTTTTAAGGGATTTCCAGGGATTTCCCAGGAAAATGATATATTGTTTTTTTCAGCAGAGTCTGAGCTTTAACATGAAATGTCTTGTTTGTCATTTTTTAGGTGTATTCTCAATATTTTTTGGCGAAATATGTGCAAAAAAATTTAAAAAAATAAATTTTTTACAATTTGTAGTGTTTTTTTGTAATAAAAAATGTAAGTTTGTCAATAAAATCTTATTGCGTGTGAAACCCCAATTTCTCCCGGTTACAGCGGTACCACATATGTATAGGTAGACACCTTTTCCTGCCCAGGAGACTCCCCCAAACTGAAACAGAGCTTTAGGGGATTTTCTGAAAAAATACAACTGTGATATGCGCTATGCGCACCTTGCAGTTTTTCCAGAAAAACAACCCTTTACATTTGAAATACCCCCCACAAACTATATATTCTCTGGAAGTACACACCTCAGGCTTTCTGTTTGTACCAGGCTTGTTGATGTGGCCACAGTTTTCTAGAAGTAATCCCTCAATGTATTCTTTGGTTGCAAAGAGTTTCCCTAAAAAAAGGATAAAAAAGCAGAATCAAAGCCACATTTTCCTAAAAAAACTATATACAAACAAGAAAAAACAAGTATGATCTAAAAAAGCAACATCCCCCGAACAGAACGATACCCAACATGCATGGGTTCTGTCAAGGAAAGAGTTGCCAAACACCCCAAAGTAAAGCATGTGCGTAACGGTAATTTTTCTTGAAAATTTCAGCTCTGCAGACAAAGTGCGCACCTTGCGATTTTTCAACCAAAACAACCCTTTACATTTGGAATATCCCCCATAAACCATATATTCCCTGAAAGTACACATGTTAAGCTTTCTAAGCGTACCCAGCTTGTTGTAGTGGGCTCATCTTTCTGGAATTAATCCCTCAAAGAACTCTTTGGTTGCGCAGAGTTTCCCTAAAAAATGTATAAAAAAGCAGAATAAAAAACACCTTTTACTAAAATATAAATATGCAAACAAGAAAAAACAAGCTAAGTCTGAAAGCGCAAGGTCCCCCGAACAGAACAATACCCAACATGCAGAGGTACTATTAACCCTTTTAATTGCCAGCTTACTTGAGATTTTGTCACCCTCTGTTGACAGGTCATTTTTCCCCATTTTGCGCCATGTTTTGCTCCATGTTTTGTGTCATTTTTGCTGGAATTTTCAGGAAAATTATATATATATTTTTTGCAGCAGAGTTTAGGCTTTAACATGAAATGTCTTGTTTGTAAATTTTATTTATTATTAATTTTATTTATTATTAAGTAAAAAAAAAAAATAAATACATTTTTTTTTTAGAAAATTGACTCCTTTATTTTACATAAAAAATTTATTTTATTAAAGAAAACCATATTGCATGTGAAAGCCCCATTTCTACCGATTAGAACGGTACCACATATTTATCGGTAGCCCCCTGTTCCTGCCCAGGAGACCCCCCTAACTGAAACAAGTAATTTTTAACATTTACAAATAAAATACAACTACCATCCACACTACAAAGGGTTAAATCGAGAAAAAAAAATGACATAGGGTCCCCCCTCCCGGGAGGGGGGGCCCATTTTTTGGGGGGATTTTTAAGGGTTAAAAATCCTTAAAAATAAAAAAAAATGACATGGGCCCCCCCCTTACCCAAAGTAACCAGCCCGGGACCAGCTATGCAGGGCTTGGAGGAACGGGGCGCAGGGGCCAGCTTTTGTGGCCCCTGGCCCTGCAGGCTACAAGCCCGCATAGCCAGTGGGCCCGGGCTCTTCTGCCCCCCCCCTGGGCTTTGGGGAGGCAGGTAATGGGGGTGCCGGGGGTTAATGGCAAGTCACCGGCTAGCGCAGGTGACTTGCCACCTCCCCCAGCCTTGTGAACTGGTATAGGGGTCATGGACCCCTTACCAGTTCACAAGGGGTTAAATGTAAAAATAAAACACAGACACACAAAGAGAAAAAATATTTTATTATTTTTTTTTTTTTAATACTTACCTTCCATCCATAGTGGAGCACTCTTTCAGCCTTTTATAGCTGCTGGATGACAGAAAACAAAAGGGTTAATTAAAAAAAAAAATGACATAGGGTTCCCCCTCCTAGGGGGGGAGACCCCATTTTTTTTTTGGAATTTTAAGGGTTAAAAACCCTTAAAAATCCCCCAAAAAAATGACGTAGGGTCCCCCCTACCCAGCATTACCGACCCGGGCCAGCTATGGGGGCTTGTAGAACAGGGCGCAGGGGCCAGCGTTGGTGGCCCCTGGCCCTGCAGGCTACTAGCCCACATAGCCACTAAGTGGCCCGGGCCCTTCTGCCCCCCCCCTGGCCGTTGGGGAGGCAGGTAATGGGGGGCTGGGGGTTAATGGCAAGCCACCCACTAGCTGCAGGTGACTTGCCATACCCAGAGCCTTGTGAACTGGTATAAGGGGTCTCATGGACCCCTTACCAGTTCACAAAGGGTTAAATGAAAAAAAACGCCACACAAAAGTATTTTATTAAAAAAAAAAAAAAAAATTTTTTTACTGTACTTACCTCCGATTGTAAGCTCCTTTGTCCCGCGCCGCTCTGCTGACAGATGCCGGTGATCGGCATCAGAGAAGGGGGAGGCAGGAGATCAGAGGATCTCCTGCCACCTCCTTCCCCGTTGCCGATCACCGGCATCTGACAGCTGAGAACGCTGAAGCCGGTGATCGGGGCTGGGATGACGTCATAGCCCGCCCCCAAAAGGGGCGGGGCTTGACGCTGCGACGGACCGGGATGATGTCATAGCCCCGCCCCCAAGGGGGCGGGGCTTAGCGGCAAGATGGCGGCCGCCATCGAAGAGGAGAGAGCCTTCCGGGCTCTCTCCTGAAGATCGGTAAGTCCTGGGGGGCGATCGGAGGCCCCCCAGGTGAAGAGGAGGGACAGCGGGAGCCAGCGCACACACAGGTAAGTGAATGTCATTTTTATTTTTTTTTTTTTTTTACAGTTAGCAGCTGCTGCTGCCAAACGGGGGGGGGGCTATTCCGGGGGCTCTCCTGGAGCCATCCGACCCCCCACGGGGGATCGGATGGCACCAAATTAAAGAGGAGAACCGGCCGGATCCAACGAGGGGTCAGGTGAGTATTTTTGACTTTTATTTTTTTTACTAGCAGGGGGGAAAGTCAAGCCCGTAGATACTACGTGCTTGACACTTAAGTGGAGTGGAAGCAAGCACGTAGTATCTACGTGCTTGGCACTGAAAGGGTTATAGTTACGCCCGCAAGCATACACTATTAAACTCAAAAAACACCCATAATTTACAAAATGGCTGTTCTACTGGGAACAGTGAGGCATTCTGATTGCTGAAGCCCCATGCAAATTAATGGCACAGAATGGAAGAGATCTTACCTTTCTCCTTGGTCCTTCAGAGAAATCTAGCGCTCTGATTGGTCGGCATGGTCAACATGGCTGCCAACTAATTTTAATCCGAGTGCCAATCAGAGCGCTGTATTTCTCCGGAAGATCGAGGTGAAAGGTAAGATTTCTCTCATTCTGCACTGGTAATGCACAGTGGGCATCTGGAAAGGGATGCATCCCTGCGCCTGGTACTACAGTCATTTTGCGAAAAATGGGCGTTGGGTATTGTTCTGGTTTATTAGTCTAATAATGCCTCAATTTTATAGAAATGTTGTGAAATTGTACACTGTATGCTTTTCCATGAGTAGATTAAGGGTCTGATTTATCAAGCTCTTCTGCCAGAAAATGCCACATTGGTGCAAATTAGAGTAGTAAAAATATAAAATATTTTATTTTCCACACTTGCGCATTTTGCTGCACTATAAGAAGCACATTAACTAAAGCATTAACAGTACAGCAACATGCTGAAAAATGTATTAATCATATTTTGCACTACTCTAATTTGCACTGAAAAGGCATTGTCTGGCAGAAGTGCTTGATAAATCACCCTGAACTCAAGTCTCTGCTACCCCCAGCCTGGGTGGGCTCTAAGAATGATTTTCCTCTGTTGATCCCAAGGCACTCCAGTCCATGACGGAGCACAGTGCGGAAGCGCACCTTAAGGAGATTGCTTTCTGAAGACACTATTCAGTGTTAACATAAAACAACTCCACCCTCTCCATGCCCCTACAAAGCCTGGCACGAAGGTCTCTCCTGGATCAACCAGGAGTTGGTACACCATGGATAGCGCCCCTCTGATCGCCTCTGGTGACAAGCATAGCCACTTGAAGGGTGTTCGCACCCTCCCGAATTCCTCAGGGGGGGGGGGGGGGGGGGGGGGGGCAGGTTACCCAGAAAGTGAGAGATTTAAAGCGCTCTCCAATGCGATAAGTGGGGTGAGTCCCCCCACAATACCAGCTCCTGTTGGGTCTTCCATCTAGAGCCATTCAGGAATTCACGGGAGGTGCCTCTACCGGGCACCCTCCACTTATTCTTAGTATACAGTACGTCCTGCTCCAGATAGATTACTTACACTTGGGTTATCCTCCGCCAGATGGCGCTACACTGCAGAGACATGTGAAACAGGCTCCTCCCGGCCCCTCAAATACCCGGGGACCTCCCACAAATCCCCAGATTTCTCTGCAGTGCTTACTGCGAAGACATGAAATTATCACTCTGTCGCAGGTAAGCGGGGCTATTAGCCTGTGGCCCTGTGGGACTATTCCCACCCGTCCTTCGTGTGATGTGCCTCCCAGCCTGGGCTGCGCTGGTCGGTTGAAGGTAGGCGGCACCATGCGTGCTTAAGGAGCCCTGCTTCACCGCAGTCCCCCACCAAAGGGTAGGCGGTATAGGCTGATGGTGAGCCTTTATGGGATGCCCCTCCCGCATTATTGTCCCATGCCCCAGTAGCGGTGGGCCCTGTACAAAGGGCCGCCATCCTCCCTCATTCTCCCTGTAGCCTTCGGGGGGGAAAGAAAGGGGGGGGGTGTGGATGTCAATGTATTGTGATTACGTGCATATGGCCTTTTGTAATGTCTGCTTGGACTAGTATATGTGGTGTCAACCGCCGCGCTGACTTGTCTTTTTACACTGCAAATGCCGCCGCCGCGCGCGCCTTTTCCTTCATTTGGATGTTCCGCGCCGGGCGGCGGCGTTACCTCAGATGCTTCTGCGTCCTCATTGGCTGCTTGTCGGTTGGACTTCGCGCTCTTCAGGGGGGCGGGGCCTGGCATGGCGCGCCCCGCGTCATGGCTCGCTCTGGCCCTCCCTTCGAGGTACTCGGCGCCATTTTGTCTGGTCTGGCGCGTGTGACGTTCTTACTTACCGTGGTTCCGTAAGTGCCCTCGCGGGCGGCTTTATACTCACTGTAGTGTGTTTCGGTTCTGACACCCTTCTTCTCATTGTGTCTTTCAGAGGGTGAATCCATTGGCTTCTCCTGGCCCGGTGTAATTCATAGTCGGGCCTTGTAAATTTTCTCCCACTTCCCTAGCGGGTCATTGGGGCATCCAGGGTTGCTTTATAGCGTCAATCCCTACTGGCATATTGTGCCTTATAATCACCATATGGAGGCATCTCAGCATAATGTGACCGGGGTCCCTTTGGGACAAGACCGGCTGTGTATGGCGTGTGGACAACCTCATGCTGAAGCTGACAAGGCATGGGTCTGCGTACCCTGTGCTGAGCAAGCGCTGGCTTTGCAATCTGGCCTGCAAGTGGCTGCACCTCGTTTCACTTCACCTACTCCCCCAAGCTTAAATCTCACTCCTGCTGAGTTGCATACAAGTGGGGATTCTCAGCCTGATGTGTCTTCTAGACTACCTACTGCTGAAATGATTATTGCAAGGTCCTTAGCGGCCCTGGTAAGAAGCGGCACCTGACGCCTTATGATACTGTTTTCCCTATGGGATCTCAGGAGTTTATGAATCTGTGTGGCTATACCCCTTCTGATGAAGGAGAGCTCTTTTCTGACTCAGGCTTATCTGATGAGAGACCAAGGGGTCATGACGATTCTGGCTCTGACCCCTGGGCCCTGGATGACACTGACAGATTATTGACCCAGATCTTTGAGGTTCTGTCTATCTCTCTTCCTGGTGAGGCTCCCGGGCAAAGAGGGGAGCGTTTCCATACTGCATCATCACGTTTGGAATTTCTAGAGCAGGCACATTTCCATTCCCTTGTGCTCAAGGAATGGGAGTGTCCCAGTAAACTTCCCGGGGTTCCAAGGGATTGGGATAGGAAGTATCCCTTTCCTGCTGAGGTGGTTAAATGTTGGTCATCCCCCCCCCCCCCCCCCCCCGAGGTGGACATCCCGATAATAGGGCTATCTAACACCCCTGTCACGCATCCCCCTACTACCCTGCGGGATGCTGAGGACCGGCGCATTGACCTGCTGGCCTCTCACGCTTTTGCATGTGCGGGGATGGCGCTGCGCCGGTCTGTGCCTCTGCCATTACTGCTGTGGCCACTAGAACCCTCATCAGAAATATGCTTGATAGTGCCCCTGATGATCTCCCTTGTGAGGTGTTTAATGCACTCTCCAGTTGTGATGTGTTTGTAAATTTTGTTCTAGTAGCATTGGATGACACCATCAGAATGTGTGCAAGAACTTCTGCCCTCTTGGTGGCTATACGTCGCTTGGTCTGGCTGCGACAGTGGGGTGTCTAGACCTGTTTGGTAAGAGAGGTAAGTTACCCCAGCACAGACGGCTGTCTCGGCCCCCCTTCTACCCCCTACCATGGTGTTAAACAGGAACCAGGGGTGTCCTTCGCGGGTTCTCGCGCAGATTCCTGTCCCAGGAGCAGAAGACAACACCCTGGCTCCTCCAGGGGGGCTAAGCCCAAATCCTCTCCCAAGTCCCCTCAAGCATGATGGGGCGCCCTCGCCCGTCAGGGTGAGGGGACGGCTGCAGCACCTTGCTCAAGTCTGGAGGCATCACGTCTCAGACCGGTGGATTCAGGAGGTAGTTTCCTCCGGCTACAAGATGGTGTATTCTCAGTGTGCCACACACCCCGCTTCCCCTTTAATTCTTTAATCAGCTCATTCTGCCTCTTCGGCCCGATCTGCTCACTCAGGGTCGGCTGTCTTACCCCAGTTTACAAACGCTGGTTTTGATGGCTTGGCCGCTGAGACCTCCATCTTGAAGGAGGAGGGTCTTTCTGACTCGGTTATTAACACTCTGATCGGTGCCCGAAAGAGGTCTTCTTCTATCACCTACTATAGGACTTGGAAAGCCTATATCGCTTGGTGTGAGGTTAGGTCCTTGCCTTGTAGGGTCTTTTCGGTCTCCAGGATTCTGGAGTTTTTACAATCAGGGCTGGACTCCGGTCTTCAGCTGAGTACTTTGAAAGGGCAGGTTTCTGCCTTATCTATCTTTTTTCAGAAGCGTTTTGCTCTTCATCCTTTAGTTAAAACTTTTTTCCAGGGGGTTACGCATGTGCGGCCTCCCAGGACACCATTACTCCCTGTTTGGGACTTGAATTTGGTTCTTTCTGCTCTTCAGGCTCCTCCCTTTGAGCCTTTGCAAGATATTGCTTTGTCTACCCTGACTCAGAAGATTGTCTTCTTGGTAGCTATCACTTCGGTTCGGCGTGTCTCGGAATTGGCGGACTTGTCTATTCAGGCGCCCTACTTTGAGAGGCATCAGGACAAAGTGGTCTTTCGGTTCAAACCGGACTTTCTTCCTAAGGTTGTTTCTGCTTTTCATTTGAATCAGGATATTGTTCTTCCCTCCCTGTGTCCTAAGCCTAAGGTTGACAAGGAGAGGGTTTTGCATTGTTTGGATGTAGTACGCTGTGTTAAGTACTATTTGATTATTACTTCTCCTTTTCGTAAAACTGATGCCTTTTTTGTTGTGCCCTGGGGGCCTAGGAAGGGTTTGGCGCCGGCCAAATCTTCCATTAGCAAATGGATTCGTCAGGCCATTATTGCGGCCTATTCTGCTAAGGGGAAAGTTCCCCCTTTTCGTATCACTGCTCATTCTACTTGCGCCGTTGGAGCGTCTTGGACTTTTCAGCACCAAGCTTCTGTTGAACAGGTTTGTAAGGCCGCTACTTGGTCTTCTGTTCATACTTTTAAGTTTTACAAGGTTGATGTGCGGGCCTCAGCGGATGATGTGTTTGGCCGCAAAGTTCTGCAGACTGTAGTCATTTAAGTTATGCTTCACTTTGCTTTCGGATACCCATCCCTTGTGCACACTGCTTTTGGATGTCCCGATCGTAAGAATTAAAGGGGAAGTGGGGTGTGTGGCACACTGAGAATAATACCATTTTGTGAGTACTCACCTGAAAAATGGATATTGTCAGTGTGCCACACACCCTGCTTCACCCGCCCTTTTTGGTATCCTGGATCCTTTAGATGTGGGAGGTCCCAGTTATATATAGGCCGGAAGGGGCTCGTTTTCAAGACTTCTCCCTGCAACGTCGCCACCTGCTGGTGGAGTAACCCGATCGTAAGAATTAAAGGGGAAGCGGGGTGTGTGGCACACTGACAATATCCATTTTTCAGGTGAGTACTCACAAAATTGTATTTTGCTGTGCGGCCTCCCCTAAGATTATCAGGTCCCAGGTACTCCTGGTCCCTGCCTCTGCTCAGGTGTTGGCACAGGCCGTGCAAGGCCTGCTTGGTCCGGGGGTCATTTACAGATTTCCCTTAACAGACAGAGGCAAGGGACTCTACGCCAATCTTTTCACAGTTCCCAAAAAAGATGGGTCAACCAGGCCCATTCTGGATTTACAGATCTTCAGCAAATTGCCAAGAACAGGCGCTTTCCACATGGAAACTCTGCGCTCGGCCATCTGCTCCTTGCGCCCCGGGGGCTTCATGCCGTCTGCGGATATCAATGATGCTTACTTTCACATCCCTGTGTTTTCAGGACACCAAGGTTCCTTAGATTCGCGTTGGAAGATCAACACATCAATTTGTGGCCTTGCCATCTGGCCTCTTTTCAGCTCCCAGTGTGCTCACCAAGGTGCTGGCGGGGGTGATGTCTCTGATGAGGCCAAGGGGCGTCCGCGTGCTGCCCTACCTGGACGTCCTCATCACTTCCCAGTCTCTACATCTGGCAAGTTGGATACTCAGATGGTGGTGTCCATTCTGGAGTCATTTGGATGAGTGATCAACCACCACAAGTCCCCCTTCCTTGGTAACTTCATTCTTAGGGACGAATCTGGACACAGTTCAGGCAAGGATATTGCTTCCTCAGCAGGTGGACAATCTGCTTGCACAAGCTCAGTCCCTCCTAGCTGTCCCTGTCCCTCCACCAGGCAGGGGATGCAGCTGGTGGGCCTGATGGTGGCGTGCTAGAAACCGGTTCCTTATGCTCAGTCCCACTTGGGGCTTCTGCAACTTCTCCTATTGTCTGTATGGGACAAGGACCCAGCATCCCTGGACAGGGTCTGTGTGTCTTCCCCCCTGGTGAGGAGGTCCCTCTTGTAGTGGATGGACTCAAGGAACCTATTGGGGGGCGGAACCTTTCTTGCCCTTTCCTGGGAGACGGTCACCACGGATGCCAGTCTATCAGGTTGGGGGGGGTTCTTCTGGAAGTCCCTGCGGTTCCAGGGAAGGTGGGGCCCTTAGGAGGCCCATTCACCTATCAATGTCTTGAAGCTGTGAGCGATCAGGTTAGTTCTGGCTCGCTTGACTACTCATCTTCAGGGCCTGCCTGTTCAGGGGCGCACGGTCACTCTGATGGTAGTTGCCTGCATCAATCATCAGGGAGGGACTCGGAGCAAGAGGGCCCTCCAGGAAGTGTCTCTGATCCTGATCTGGGTGGAGGCCAATGTTCCCTACATTTCAGTGGTATACATTCCGGGGGGAGGGGGGTCCCTCTGCAACAGGGTGTTCCAATCTCTGTATCACCGTTGGGGCCAACAGGATGTGGATCTGTTTGCGTTCCATCACAATCACAAGCTCCAGGCTTTTGTCTCCCTGTCCCAGGATCCTCTGGCCGTGAACACGGTTGCCTTAGTAATGTCATGGCAGGACATTCAGTTTTGGTATGTCTTTTCGACATTCCCCCTGCTAGGCAGGGTTCTGCGCAAGATTACTCTGGAAGGGGTGTCAGTGATTCTGGTGGCCCCCAGGTGGCCAAGAAGAGTGTGGTTCGCAGACGTGGTGCAGATGGCAGTAGATCAGTGCTTTCTGCCTGGAGTGCCAGATCTGCTCACTTAGGGCCCCTTACGCCATCCCAATTACAAAATCTGGCTTTGATGGTCTGGCTGCTGAAACCTCCATCTTGATGGAGAAAGGGTTTGTCTGCCTCGATGGTTGAGTCCATGGTGAAGGCTAGAAGGATGACTTCTTCTTCTTCCATCTGTTATAAGGTGTGGCGTACCTACATTGACTGGTGTGAGTCTTGGTCTCTTCCCTGTTGGGTGTTCTCAGTTCCCAGGGTTCTGGAATTTTTACTGCATGGGTTGGAGTCGGGTCTCTAACTCAGTACTTTGAAGGGTCAGGTTCTACCCTGTCTGTCTTCTTTCAGGAGTCTTTTGTTCAGCATTCCTTGATTAAGACTGCTTTTAGGGGGTTACTCATGTGCGTTCCCCATGACAACCTATGGTCCCTGTTTTGGGATTTGGAATTGGTCTTGCCTGCCTTGCAGGGTGCTCCCTTTGAACCTGTGCAGGATGCTGCCTTGGCCATTCTTACGCTCAAGGTTGTGTTTCTGGTAGCTATCACTTGGTGGTGCTGTCCATTCAGCCCCCTACTTTGAGAGGCACCAGGACAAGGTGTTGTTTCGTTTCAAACCTGATTTTCTGCCTAAAGGTAGTGTCTGCCTTTCATTTGAATAGGATATTGTTCTTCCTTCTTTGTGCCCTAACCCTAGCAATGCTAAGGAGAGAGTTTTGCACTCTTTGGATGTGGTTAGGTGTCTGAAGTACTATCTGGTGGCTACTGCACCTTTCAGGAAAACTGATGCTCTTTTTGTGGTCCCTTCTGGTCCTAGGAAGGGTTTGGCTCCTGCCAAGTCTTCTATCAGCAAGTGGATTCGTCAGGCTGTGATTCAGGCCTACTCTGCTAAGGGGCAGAATCCTCCCTTCGCCTTATTGCTCTTTATACTCGTGCTATTGGTGCCCCTTGGGCCTTCCAGCACCAGGCTTCTGTTGAACAAGTTTGCAAGGCCGCTACTTGGTCTTCTGTTCATATCTTTTCAAAGTTTTACAAGGTTGATGTTAAGGCCTCAGCTGATGCTGTTTTTGGCCGCGAGGTTTTGCGGGCGGCAGTGGTTTAAACTGTCTGCTGTTACCTTTTTTATTGGGGATCCCACCCTACTTTATGGACACTGCTATTGGATGTCCCAAGTGTAAGTAATCTATCTGGAGCAGGACGTACTGTATACTAAGAATAATACAATTCTGTGAAATACTCACCTGTAGAATTGGTATTATAAGTATACAGTATGTCCTGCTCCACCCCACCCTGTTTTTTTTGCATTATTCTGGATCCCCTGTATGGTGATTGTTATCATTGTTATAGTTACCAGTTTTTGGTTGTTAAATTATCCCGGCTTCTTTTTCACTGCTTTTCAATGCTGGGGATTTGTGGGAGGTCCCCGGGTATTTGAGGAGCCGGGATGAGCCTGTTTTACATGTCTCTGCAGTGCAGCGCCATCTGGCGGAGGATAACCCAAGTGTAAGTAATCTATCTGGAGCAGGACGTACTGTATACTTATAATACCAATTCTACAGGTGAGTATTTCACAGAATTGTATTTTTGAAACCCACGTCCATCCGGCCCGGGATAAAATCTAAGGCCCCTATGACCAGCCTGAGCGGAGAGGGCGTGGGAGCTTTGTTCTCCTTTGGAGCTTGTCTGGACCATACCTGTCCTGAGTCCTGAGTGTACTCGGAATCACACCGGGGGACCAGGGTAGGCCTGCCAGTGGAACCGGCGACCATGTCTGCTCCAATTGGACACAGCGCTTGTGCTTTCCGTGGAGGTTCCAGTCTACGATTCTGCCTAGATGTGCCGCTGCGTAGTACATTTTGACGTCTGGGAGTCCCACTCCCCCTCTTGTTTTTGGTAAGGTAAGTAGTAAGTGAGATTCGCGGACTCTTGCCTCCCCACACAAATTTTATAAATTCTGTTCGAATGGTTTTCAGAAAGGAGGCTGGTAGATGAATGGGTAGCACCTAAATGGGGTATAGCAGCCGCGGCAAGACATTCATTTTAAGGACATTACACCTGCCAAACCAGGACTTTATCCTGTCTTTCCAGATGTTGAGGTCCCTCTTAATTACTGTCAGCAGTGGTGGGAAATTTTTGGCAAACACGTCTTTCAATGAAGGGGTAATCTGCACTCCCAAATAGGAGATTGATTCAGTTGACCAGCGGAAGGCAAAGCTGGTTTCTATGTTCGACAGGTGCCCCTGTGGCAGGGAGACATTAAGTGCTTCTGACTTTTGTAAATTTTTTTTGAAGTTCGAGAGCTCCGCATACTCTTTAAACTCCCTTAATAGGTTGGGAATAGTTATTACCGGCTGGGTAATACAGAAAAGCAAGTCGTCGGCAAAGGCTGCTACTTTGTGTTCAGATCCTCCGCCTACCACCCCTCTTATATCAGGAATCGCCCTCACCCGACAGAGGAAGGGCTCCAGCGTTAAGATGAATATAATCGGGGATAGTGGGCACCCCTGTCTTGTTCCATTTGTTATCCTGAATGACTCCAAAAGCATGCCATTGACTTTAACACATGCCGAGGGGGAGGAATAAAGAGATGATATCCAGGTCCATATATTTTCTTGCAGACCCAGATGTTCCAACGTAGCCTGGATAAAATCCCAGTGGACCCTATCAAATGCTTTCTGCGCATCCGTGGAAAGCAGCATGGCTGGGATGTTCTCCTCATGAATCAAATGGATGAGGTTAAGGACTCGGGTCACTTTGCCTCTTGCTTCTCTATTAGGGGTAAAGCCTGCTTGGTCCAGGTCTATCAGCTCGCTTAGGTTCAGCACCAGCCTATTTGCCAGAACTTTAGCGAATAGTTTCAAGTCTATGTTTAGTTGAGATATCGGCCTGTAATTGGAGCAAAGAAGGGGGTCCTTCCCTTGCTTTGGTATGACCGTAACTTGGGCCCTTAGCATGTCAGGGGTCATTGTCTGTACGGACGAGATGGAGTTAAATGTGGTCACCGCCCGTGGGGTCAGGATATCTCCCAGCCACTTGTAGTAGGACAGGGTGACCCCGTCTGGGCCTGGGGACTTGCCTGCCTGTGAAAGTTTGACGGCTTGAGCCCACTCCAGCTCAGTGATATGCTCTTCCAGGGTCTCCACTATCCCCGGGCTTAGCGTTGGGAGGCCTGAAGTTGACACGTAATCCCTTGCATTTTGAAGCAGGTTAGCCCGGCCGCTCCCCCCACCAGCTAGATTGTACAGCTTGTGATAGAATTCCCTGAACGCCTCAGCAATGTCGCCTGGGCTGGTGCATACACGTCCTCCCACTCCCAAGATCTGCGGAACCAAGTTGTTCGCTCTCTGTTCACAGGTCGCCCTTGCCAGAGAGCGTCTGCATTTATTTCCATATTCATAGAAGGAGCGCCTTACTCTTAGGAGCGAGGCTTTAGCTTTAACCAGCATTATGTCTCGTAGATTTTCCCGTGCTCTCGCCAGTTCCTGCCCGACTCTCACAGCTTGCTGTCTTTTATGTTCGGCTTCTAGTCTGCCTATCTTCCCTAGCAGGTCACTAATGGCTTTCTCCTTGTCTTTTTTCCTTCTGGACGCTATCTTCAATAGAATGCACCTAATATAGCACTTGTGGGCCGCCTACAGATTGAGGGGACTCGTCTCTGGTTTAGTGTTTAAATCAAAGTAAGATCCGAGCTCTTTCCTGACCTCCTCTTTAATGATCGGATCCTGAAGTAAGGACTCATTAAGAGTACACGAGTTTGGTTTCGAGGGCCACTCGGGTATTCTGACCCAAAGAGAGATCAAGGCATGGTCCAATATCGTAATAGAATCTATCTCGGCCTTCTGTGCGAGCTGGAGGTATCTATGTTCTATGAAGAGGTAGTCAATCCGTGAGTAAGAATCGTGGGGAGATGAGTAGAAAGTTGGGCCAGCCGAAGGGCTGTTTTGAGTTTTTTGAGGGCCGAGAAAGAGAGGTGAGAGGCCTTCCTAGACACATCGAGCAGGGGGTCCAGAGCCACATTGAGGTCACCACCAAAGATCACTAGGCCCTCAGAGAAAGTCTGAAGGGTCTCCAGGGTTTGCTCTATGAACCGAATTTGGTCTGTATTGGGTGCGTAGATATTCGCAAATGTGCACATTTGGTTGCCCATTCTTCCCTTACGGAAGATAAATCTCCCTTCCTCGTCCGATATGCTGTCCACAAAGGTCCAGGGGAGCAAGGAGACGAGCAGAATGCTCACTTCCCTCAACCTCGCGGCGGGCGAGTACGAGTGATAGCCTGATGGGAAGCGCCTGTCCAAGAATTTTGGTGCCTTTCCTTTCTGAAAGTGCGATTCCTGGATGAACAGTATCTGAGCTCTACGTTTCCAGAACAAAGTCAGGCACATCCTCCTTTTCTCTGGGATGTTGAGGCCAACGCGGTGGTCCCCGCCTGGTCGGGACCCTCCTCCGCTGGATTCTCTGCGACATAGGTAGAAACACCGGGAAGTCTATCCAGCGAATGTGTACTATTCTGGCGACCCCGGCGCCACTTGACCCATAGCAGGCGGGGGACAGTGAGCTGCAAAAAACCAGAGGCTAATGACAGGGATGGCAGTTACTCTTCCATGGGGGGGGTGTACCCCCCCCCCCCCCCCACGCGGCGGCCCCGTCTCGGTGGGGCTCGCCTCCATCGGACTCTCTGTGGTAGCGGTTGGAACGATGGGAAGTCCAGCCAGTTAGGGTTTCAATTGCCTTCTCATCCAGGGTGTGGAGCGAGCCAAGTCCGGTAGGACGGACAGTGATCTGGAGTCATGGACAATCTGGCCCGCCTCCCAAGCCTTTCTCAAGATTAATGGTAATGGTGCACTCTGCAGAGAATGTCACGGGGAGCATCCGGGGCGCCCGGTGGCCGTCCCGCCACCCTGTGTATCCTATCCAGTTTGATGACGGTGGTCGGAGGGTTGCCCAGCAGCAGGTACAATCAGGTACAATCAAGACAGAGGTAGCAATCGATTCTAAGTCCGCGTATTGAGGTAATTCGGGAAGTCCTCGTATACGTAAGTTGTTCCGTCTACTCCTGTTCTCTAGATCATCATTTTGAATCTTTAGGTTAGAGATTTGAGTTGCTTGTAGCTCATTGGTCTGCTCCAGGCGGGTAAGGCGGTCCTCCATCGACGCTCTTGCATTCTCCAAGGCTGTGACCCGATCCTCTAATGCTGCTACATTGTGTTGGACAACCTCCAGGTCTTTTTTGGAAGGCTTTCTCAATTCTTAAAATCATGGTTTCCATATCCGCCTTGGTAGGTATTGATTCCAGGTCAGCCTTAGTATGGAGGGAAAGCAGAACAGAGCGGAGGTCTAGGTCTGCGCCCATCCGGGGCGTGTCCACGGGCATTGGAGGTGGTGTCTCCCTGCCTTTCCTCCGCATAGGAGCAGAGTCAGCAGGCGGCGGCCCTCGCGCATCCCACGAGGCATGGGGGGACGCTCTCATGTCTCGGTCAAGTGAGGTGTTGCTCCCCGCTCCACCGTCCCGGCGTGGAGGGGGCGACAGGGGCATCCCATCCGAGGATCCAGGCCAGGTCCGTGGGGTGGCCCTGCGTATGGACGGCGCTTTCCCTAGGACTTCAGATGCTCCCGGCTCCACCCGGTAGAGCTGAGCCATGCATTCGGGATTCTCCTCCGCATTCCTTCTCCCATCCAACCTTGACCCGCAGGTGGTTCTTCGGGCAGCTCCCTCCAATCATCACGCGCCGCTGAAGCCAGGGGGCGCCCGACCAGCGCCTCAGGATGGTGTGTAGCTGGCCCTTTAAGAAATTGTCTGGGCTGTTGTGCTGGGCTGTGGGCTCTGCTGCTCGTGCTGGTAATTGATGGGGCTGGGGATTCCCTCCATCCCTCCCCCTCTCCCCCATCAGCATGTGATCCCCAGGAGCAGTGGGGGGAGTTCATGTGCCCGATCTCAGTGCTGGGGGGTTTCCCCCCCCATCATCCCCCGAGTCTCTCCCCGCTCCCTCCCGTCTCGGGGCTCCGGACCCGCAGTGAGGGGAATCCTCGCCGCCCACACTACCTCAGTTGCGGCCAATGTCTCTCCCCGCACTGTCGGCGCCTCTGCCTGACAGGCGCCTCTCTCTCCTCCTCCTCCCTCCGCACGCTCGCACGGCGGTGACAGCTGCCGGGGCGAGTGAAGCTCCGTCTCTGGCGGCGCCTGCAGCTCCTCAGCGCGTCGGCTCTCCTTACTATCAGGCGGTATATTCCGCCCTCCTCCTTCTCTGGTCGCCGCGGCCGCCGCCATATTGTTCTGGCGCGTGGATGCTCCCGGGGGGTTGCCCGGGCACAAATTACGGGCGATGCCGCCCCCCTCCTCTCTCCTGGGGTCCCGCTGCTGACCATGCCGCTTTACCATTCTTCCTGGGGACAGATCAGGGATCCGAAGACACTATAACAGGACACCTGGGCTGGGGTCACGGAGGAGCCTTAGAAGTCACGTCCTCCCGCTGCCATGTCGTGGCCACACCCCAACTTTGTATTTTTTAAGGCTTTATAGATAAGCCAGGATAGAAATGATGGGCCTACTTGTAGGCCTCTGATCTTTTAACATTTGCAATTGAATAAGAGTGAGTAAATACACCCAATGGGCTATTACAGATATTTAGTGACCCTGATTATTCGTGCTGGACTACATATCTGTGGTCAGGTGAACCCTGCCAGTACGACTATTCTACAAAGCTCAGAAGACTTTCTGTTTCACAATTAAGTGCAGGGAAGGGATGGCTTTTCCATTGAAAAAGTGGTTCCCTGGCAACTTTTCACTACAACACAACGTGGAAGAGGATGTTAATGCCTCTTCATTTGAACTCCCCTACCATGCTCCTGCACAGTGCTACAGTTCAGCTAAGTAGAGACCAACTGGAGTCCCTGTTGCATCGGGAGAGCTCTACCTAAACCCCTCAGCTGAACTGTAGCATTGTGCAGGCAAGTAAAGTATTTTTCAGTGTGTGTATGTTCTAGCAAGTTCAGTTATTGCACTGAATTTAGACAGGCTGGTTCATGGATTACATTGCTTGTGCACACACAAGTAAAGAAGTAGCAATGTCTGCACAGGCTCTTGTAGGTTTAGTAATGTTAGGGACGGAAAATAAATTGGACGGCTTTGTCATTGCTACCTCGCTTTTACATTCATTGCAATCTATGTTCAATAACAGTCCAAGTGTTAGCAGAGGGTTACATTTCTTTTCTACTTTTCTTTCTTTTTTGATTAACCTCAGCTATCAGTAAAAACACTGAAGGCAGTCTTCAGCATCATAACACTATAGCACAGATGGCAAAGAGAATTCATGGATACCAGCATCAATACATTGAGAAAAGAGAACTGTACTGACAATAAGCCAATGTGAAAATCGACAATATAAAATTAACAGTGATACATCGCACACTAATGAGAGATAAACAGTTGCATCGATTCCCAAAATGACCCATTAGCCATGAAGCTGGTGAACACTCTCATTATTTCTAAATAGGAATAAGATGGGAGAGAGTTAGAAATAGAAAAGAGTTGTGGTGAGGAGGGGAGAGGGGATGTTTATGTGTCAACGCTCCTAGCCAGAAGGTCTTTATAGTGCTGAGACTCAGCAAATAAAATCCAATCATGCCAGGTATTCAGCCATTTACCATATTTTTCGCCTTATAAGACGCACTTATTTCCCCCAAAAGTGGGGGGAAAATGGAAAATGTTAGTATGCCATATCGGGCGAATGTAAAAAGGAAACTCACGCGTTGCCTGCCACACTGCGGGAGGCCAGAAGAAGACAGAGGAGTGGCGGGCTCTGTCCCTGTCTCTGCCGCTGCTATTGCTGCGATAGCAGCGGCAGGAACGGAGGCAGTGCTGCCTCTTTCACCCGGGGCACACGCGAGCACCCGGGTCAGTGCAGCAGGTGGGTGTGGCCTGCACCGCGTCGGATTGTGCAGTGGGCTGTACGCTCCTGCCCTTGCCGGAAGAGGCAGCGGAGAAGAAGAAGAAGAAGTGGCTGTCCCTGTCCCCGCCACTCCTTCTTACTTGCCGGGCCACTCAGACACCTGGCTCCATAGAACAGGTGGGCGTGGCCTGCGCCATCGCAGTGCACGCTGATGTGGTGCAGGCCACACCCACCCAATTCATGGGGCCGGGTGTCTGCGTGGCCCGGCAAGTAAGAAGGAACGGCGGAAACGCACCTCTTCTTTTGGCGTCCCAGTGTGGCAGCCAGGCCATCAACGTGGGAGCACCAGTAACATGTGAGTTGATTTTTATTTTTTTTCATTGTGTGCCTTTGGGAACCGGGGGGCGGGGGGGGGGGGATTGCCGCACTGCTTCTATGGGGAATAGGAGAGTGGATGAGGGGATACCACATTGGCTATATGGGGAATGGGAGGGGGGTGCCACATTGCCTATATGGGGAATGGGGGGGGTGCCACATTGCCTATATGGGGAATGGGAGGGGGTGCCACATTGCCTATATGGGGAATGGGAGGGGGTGCTATACTGCCTATATGGGGAATGGGAGGGGGTGCCACATTGCCTATATGGGGAATGGGAGGGGGTACCACATTGCCTATATGGGGAATGGGAGGGGGGGTGGTAAACTGCCTATATGGGGAATGAGGTGGGTGCCACACTGCCTATATGGGGAATGGGAGGGGGGTGCCACATTGCCTATATGGGGAATGATGTGGGTGCCACACTGCCTATATGGGGAATGGGAGGGGGGTGCCACATTGCCTATATGGGGAATGAGGTGGGTGCCACACTGCCTATATGGGGAATGGGAGGGGGATGCCGCACTGCCTATATGGGTAATAGAAGGGGGAGTACCACACTGCCTATATGGGGAATGGGAGGGGGGTGCCACACTGCCTATATGGGGAATGAGAGGGGGGTGCCACACTGCCTATTTGGGGAATGGGAGAGAGGGTGCCGCACTGCCTATATGGGGAATGGGAGCCAGTGTTGACCAGTGTTTGGGAATAAGACATTGACTGCTCACTAGTTTCCTTTTTAAAAAGAATAAATCTGCCTCCTTTGTCTATAAGGGTGTCCTGAGTAGTCCAAGGAAGATTGTTAGACAGTAGAATAATGACTTTATTTTAACATCTGGTTAGCAGCTATAAAAACTGAAGGGGCATTTATGATGACGTAATTCCCATGTATTCTCCATACTTCAGAATGTTTGTAAAAGATAGAAAATTCTAGGTAGAATGTTCAACGCTAATCCTGCTAAACCAATAGAAATTTTCAGTGCCCCATGAGTCTAGGTTCCTCTTAGTGGAGGCCATCAGGTGTGGGAAATTGAGGGAGTTAATATAAAGATTAGTTGGTATTTGATACTATATGAGCTAAATTTGAAAGCAAATTTCGCTTTGAAATTATTAAGACGATCTTGAGGGAGAGAAACATTAAGGGCTGAGGACTTATGTATATCAAATTTATCATTGGATAGGGATCCGAAAACAAATTGAATTCATGAGTTAGATTTGGGAGCATGGTTTCTGGGTTACCCATAAAGAAAATTAAAAAATCAGCATATTCCACGACTTTATGCACAGTGCAGAGATGTCAGGTTTTTTTCTGATACAGCGTAGGAAGTGTTCCATAGAGATAATAAATATTAAGGGTGACCAAGGCACCCTTGACTCGCCGTTTTGGATCTGGAGGGGATCAGACACCGCTTTGTTTATCCTGATGGAAGCCGAGGGTTGAGTATAGCGCACCTATCAATTGCAGTATATTAGGGCCTAGGGGATAGCATCCCAGAGATAAATAGTCAGTCGACCTGATCAAAGGCCATCTCTGCATCTGTGAATAATAAAGCCAGGTGAATAACACCTATGACCCTAGTTGTATTGTCTTGGAGCATATGCAAAACCATGAAGCCCATCTGATCAACATGTAATAGGCATACGAGAAAGGGTTCTAGATGCTAGAATTTTGGAGAAGAGCTTAAGGTTGGAGTTCAAAAGAGAGATATGGTGAAAGTTAGAGCAATTACTGGGTTCAAGTAGACTGCAATCTGGGCTCTTAGTGTATCTGATGAAATATCACCTCCCTTAATTATGACATTAAAGTGGGATGAAAGTTGTGGTAAAAAGGATCTGTAGTAAGCTTGGGTGAATCTGTCAGGACCTGGGGCTTTGTGATGTCCAAATGGCAGCTTCAAGCTCCAGCAGCATGATGGGATCTTGTTTACTTATTTGTGGCAGATTTCTGAAATTGTGAGGCAGGGAAGATTATACAATTGTTTGTAATATTCTTGAAAAGTTTTAAAATGTCTTCCGAGCTAACTGCTTTTCCACCCCCTGAGGTATTTATTGATGAAATATATGAGTGTGTTCTATGCTCTTTGGGCTCTAGCAAGCAATTGCCGGGTTTTCCTTCTTGTTTTTCAAAGAGGTGGGTCAGTTCTGCCAATATGGTTAAGTCAGGGGAGTTCTTGTGCCTTCTGTGCAATTGGTAAATCCAGTCGAGTAGGGACTTGAAGCCATGTTTGATTAGTATGCCATGAACATAACATTTATGTGACTCCCAAAGAAGCAACAGATTATTTCTCTCAGTCTTGTTTCTTTGGAAAAATTAATCAAGTTCAATGATTAGATCTGCCTTAATAAGGAGGTCTTGAATCAGGGATTCATTCAGTTTACAATGCCAAGAGGGTCTGGAGCCACTGCCAAGTTTTAAGTTAATCCATATGGTGGCATGATTAGAGAAAGTTGCCAGACCAATCTTAGCATTGCAAATTTGAAGAATGAGTGAGAGACTAAGAAAAAGTCGATGCATGAGTTAGTCAGATGGGAGAAAGAATAAAAGTAAGCGGCACACCTAAACAGAATTGTGGATTGGAACCGTCATGGGAGCGGCAAACGATGGGTTCAATTGGAGCAATCGTGGGCTCCGGTTCCAATGGCGGGCCTCCCTTGGTCTCCGGGGGAGCTGCCGGGCTCGCTCAAGTCCCATCCTACAATAGGCCCGACCCTCCGGGTTTGGGCAAGACACATGCTGAAGGAGAACATAGCCCCAAAGCCCTCCCCGCTTCGCCCAATTACGGGGGCATTGGACTTTTTTCCGAACCGACTTGACGCAGGCTTTGCGGGGTGGAGAGTGCCTGGCCGAGGGGCCGCCTACGAGTTTCTTGACGGCTCCAATTGGAAGTCCCTGCAGGAACTGATGAATTGGGGGGACGCCCCTCATTTGTCTTACTGGAGGGCACTACAGGTGTCGCACTTCCTGGCGAGCTTGCCACCGCCCGGGGATTTCGCCAGAGAGTTGACCACATTTGAGCGCCTATGTGCGACAAACGAAACAACCAGGGGCGCATTATCCACAATCTACAAACTGCTGGTGGACCCAGGGGAGAGCCACATACCGAACTTCATTTTGGCGTGGGAGCGGGAGCTCGGGGTCGCATTTACTCCACCTCAGATAAAGAAAATGCTGGAGCTTGCACAACGAGCCTCAATAAGTAACCAGTACCAAGAGGCGGGCTACAAAATTTTGAGTCGATGGTATAGGTCACCACAGACACTACATCGCCTCTTCCCGTCAGTGTCGTCCCTATGCTGGAGATGTGAGAGAGACACAGGTTCCCTCGCACACATTTTCTGGGGATGTGCAAAAATAAGGGGCTTCTGGCTTCCCGGAGGTCCTCCTTCTACACTCCACCAAGGCCTCGGTAAGAAAATACAAGAAATCCTTGACAGTCCACTTGGTAAACGCTGCCAGAGCATGTATCCCTGCCAGATGGAAATCGACCACCCCGCCAACCATCGGCTCTTGGATTAGGAGGGTAGAAGACATCAGACGAATGGAGGACCTGACATCCCTCCTTCAGCGCACTGAGGAGTGCTCGATCTGGACCGGGTGATACGACCTCTGGCACGCAACGTTTCCCTCCTTGCACCTGATCGTGGAGGCCCAGGCCTCTCCCCCCGTTCCCCCGCCGCCCCCCTCAACCTTTCCCCTGTCTGGGCCCCTCGTGGGGTCGATGCACCCCGCGGGGGCACTGATGGGGGAGTGGGAGACCTTTTTCCCTGTGTCGTGGGGGGTGCCGGGGTGGCGTGGGGCTATTATGGGACTCGGGCCGCCTGTGCCCTCCCCTCCCCCTCCTACTTTGGCCCTCCTTCCCCCCTCTCTCTTTATCGTCCTCTCCTCCCCCCCCTTTTTCTTTCCCATCCCTACCCCCTCACCTGAACACATTACCCTCCCTCTCTCCCTCCACTGAACATTGGAAAAATTGAGAGGCGGGGGCGAGAAGACATGATTCCAGAGTGAGCGCTAGTTAATAGGTCATGCATATTGGAGTTTTAGTTAAATGCGGTATTGTAGAACTTGAAAGTTACATTGTGATTGTAATGCTCGGTTGCTGTGACCGAAATGTCTAATGAGCTAATTATGATCTGTCTTTTTACCCTTGCTCTTTTCAATAAAGATTTATTGTAAAAAAAAAAAAAGAATAAAAGTAGTCCTTTTTAGCATTTAGAATTCTCCAAATATCCACCAGCTGGGCAGAATGTAGTTTATTCTTAAAACTCATTTTTTCTGCAGAAAGGCTAGGGGTGCCACTGGATGTATCTATTTTAGGGTCTAAAATAAAGTTAGAGTCCCCTCCCACAATTTGGCCCTCCCCAAAACCTTTGTGTGAGGCGATTTCGTAAAAGAAAAGTAAATTTGACCAGTGTTTGGGAATAAGACATTGACTGCTCGCTAGTTTCCCCTTTAAAAAGAATAAATCTGCCTTCTTTGTCTATAAGGGTGTCCTGAGTAGTCCAAGGAAGATTGTTAGACAGTAGAATAATGACTTTATATTGTTAGTATACAGCATGACCTGCTCCAGATATAATACTTACTATCGGGTAATACTCCGCCAGGTGGCGCTGGACTGCAGAGACATCGAAAACAGGCTCCTCCCGGCCCCTCAAATACCCAGGGACCCCCCACAAATCCCCAGATTTTCTCTGCAGTCTGGACTGCGAAGGACAAGAAATGGCTCTCTCTACTCACAGGTGAGCGGGTCTATTAGCCTGTGGCCCTGTAGGACTATTCCCACCCGTTCCATCAGTAATTGCCTCCCAGCCTTGGCTGCGCTGGTCGGGTGATGGTAGGCAGCACCGCTGTTAGGTGCTTAGGAGCGCTGCTCCACCGCAATCCCCCACCAAAGGGTAGGTGATTCAGGCTTATGGTGAGCCTCTATGGGATGCCCCTCCCGCCCTATTTCCCCTTGCCCCTGTCTATCGGTGGGCCCTATGTAAAGTGGCCGCTGTCCTCCCTCACTCTCCTTGTAGCCTTCGGGGGAAAGGGGGGGCGTGTGTGTGTGTTGTGTGCGTGTATGTATGTATATACGTGTAGTGGCTTTGTGCTTTATTACATTGCTTGTGTCAGCCGCCGCGCTGACTTGTTTTATTATTACGGCACTTAAAATTGCCGCCGCGCGCCTTTTTTTCACCATGTTCCGCGCTTGGCGGCGGCGTTACCTCAGGCGCCGGCGTGCTGTCATTGGCTGCTTGTCACGTGTTGGCTTCACGCTCTTCGGGGGGCGGGGCCTGTCTCTGGCGCGTTCTGCGTCATGGCTTGTGCGGGCCCGCCCCTCAAGGTATACCGACGCCATTTTGTCTGCTTGGTCAGCTTCTGTTTGACGGGCCTCTACCTACCGCGGTCCGTAAGTGCCCTCGCGGGCGACTTTATTACCACTTTTTTATTACTGTCTGCTTACGGCTCATTTCATTGTGTCTTTCAGACGGGCGAATCCGTTGGCTTCTCCCGGCCCTCTATTAGTTGGTTAACTTGTGGGGCCTAGTGTAATTACTCCCACTTCCCTAGCGGGTTATTGGGGCATCCCGGGTTGCTATTTAGTGTTAATCCCTATCGGCCTATAGTGCCGCTATAATCACCATATGGAGGCATCTCAGGATAATGTGACCGGGGTTCCTTTGGGACAAGCCCGGCTGTGTGTAGCGTGTGGGCAGCCTCATGTTGACGCTGACAAGGTGTGGGTCTGGCCTTCCAGTGGCTGGGCCTGCACCTCGTCTCACTTCACCTACCCCCCCAAGCTTAAATCTCACTCCTACTGAGTTGCATACAAGTGGGGATTCTCAGCCTGATGTGTCTTCTAGACTGGCTAGTGTTGAGAAGTTAATTGCTAATACCTTGGCGTGTAAGGCCCCTGCTAAAAAGCGGCACTTAACGCCTAATGTCACTCTTTTCCCTATGGAAACTGATGAGTTTTGGCATTTATGTGGCTATACCCCTTCGGACGCAGGGGAGCTATTCTCTGACTCAGGGTCATCTGATGAGAGGCCCAGGGGTCATGATGATTCTGGCTCTGACCCCTGGGCCCCGGATGATACTGACAGATTGCTGGCCCAGATTTTTGAGGTTCTGTCCATTTCCCCCCCTGTTGCGGCTCCCAGGCAAAGGGGGGAACTTTTTCATACTGCTAAGTCACACTTGGAATTTCCAGAGCAAGCACATTTCAATAACCTGGTGCTCAAGGAATGGTAACGGCCCAGTAGACTTCCCGGTGTACCTAAGAGTTGGGATAGGAAGTATCCCTTTCCTGCTGATGTGGTAAAGTGCTGGTCATCCCCTCCCGAAGTGGATGCCCCGGTCCTAGGGTTATCCAACACCTCTGTCATGCACTCCCCTGACTCTACTACCCTGCGGGATGCTGAGGACTGGCGCATTGACCAGCTGGCGTCCCATGCCTTTGCATGTGTGGGGACGGCGCTGCGCCCGGTCTGTGCCTCGGCCATTACGGCTGTAGCCATTAGGACCCTGCTCAGAAATATACTTGATGGTGCCTCTGATGATTTGCCTTGTGAGGTGTTTAATGCACTCTCCAGTTGTGATGTTTTTGTAAATTTTGTCCTCTCTGCCTTGGATGACACCATTAGTATGTGTGCCAGAACATCTGCCCTTGTGGTGGCTATACGCCACTCGGTTTGGCTACGCCAGTGGGCTGCTGACAACGCTGCCAAGAAGGCCCTCACTGGTTTTCCCTTCAAAGGACTGCACCTTTTTGCTAAGGGAGGCAGGTTACCCCAGCGCAGGCGGCAGTCTCTGCCCTTTCGGGGTCAGGGCTCCTTCTCCTCCCCCTAACGTGGTGCTAGACAAGGGAGGGGGCTTTCCTTTACTGGGGCCCCGGAAGACTTCTGGGGTAGGGGCAGAGGACGTGGACGTCCTGGCTCCTCCTGGGGCCCCAAGATTAGGTCCTCTCCCAAGCCCCCTCAGGCATGATGGGGCGCCCTCACCCATCCGGGTGGGGGGACGGCTGCAGCACTTTGCTCACGTCTGGAGGCTTCATATCTCAGACCGGTGGATTTAGGAGGTAGTGTTCTCCCGTTACAAGATAGAGTTTGCTGCCTGGCCCTCCCCCCCAAGGTTCATCAGATCCCGGATTCCTCAGGACCCTGTGTCAGCTCAGGAGCTAGTGCAAGCAGTGCAAGGCCTCCTGGAGCTGAGGGTCATCTGCAAGGTCCCCTTAAGAGAAAAGGGCAAGGGCTTCTATTCCAACCTATTCACAGTACCCAAAAAAGATGGATCACTCAGGCCCATCCTGGACTTGAAGATCCTCAACAAATTTGTCAGGAGCAGGCGCTTTCGCATGGAAACTCTGCGCTCTGCCATCAGTTCCCTGCACCCAGGGGATTTCATGACTTCTGTGGACATCAAAGATGCTTACCTTCATGTTCCTGTATTTCCAGGTCATCAAAGGTTCCTCAGGTTCGCTCTGGAGGATCAACACTACCAGTTTGTGGCATTGCCCATTGGTCTCACCTCAGCTCCCAGGGTGTTCACCAAGGTGCTGGCGGGCGTGATGTCTCTGCTCAGGTTTCAGGGGGCGTCCGTGTGCTGCCTTATCTGGACGACATTCTCATCACATCTCAATCTCTACATCAGGCAGAATTGGATACCCAACTGGTGGTGTCCACCCTGGAGTCTTTTGGATGGGTGATCAACCACCCCAAGTCTTCGCTGTCCCCATCATTGGTGACTCCCTTCCTAGGAATGAATCTGGATACAGTTCAGGCAAAGATTTTCATTCCTCAACAGAATGTGGACAGTCTAATTGCACAGGTCTAGTTCCTGCTATCTTGCCATCATCCCTCCATCAGGCGGGGAATGCAGCTGGAGGGCCTGAGGGCCCAGACGTGCTTTGAGGCGGTCCCTTATGCTCAGTTCCACTTAAGGCCTCTGCAACTCCACCTCTTGTCAGTGTGGGACAAGGATCCAGCGTCCCTGGACAGGGTCTGTGTGCTTTCCCCCCTGGTCAGGAGGTCCCTCTCGTGGTGGATGGACTCAAGGAACCTGTTGGGGGGCAGATCCTTTCTGACGCCTTCCTGGGAGACAGTCACCACTGATGCCAGTCTGTCAGGTTGGGGGAGTTTCTCGAAGTCCCTGCAGTTCCAGGGGAGTTGGGGCCCTCAGGAGGCCCACACACCTATCAATGTCTTGGAGCTGCGGGCAATCAGGTTAGTCCTGGCCCAGTTGACTACTCACCGTCAGGGCCTGCCTGTTCAGGTGCGCTCGTTGCCTACATCAATCATCAAGGAGGGACCTGGAGCAAGGAGGCCCTCCAGAAAGTGTCTCTAATCCTGACCTGGGCGGAGACCAATGTCCCCTGCATATCAGCTGTGTACATCCCGTGGGGGGAAAATCTCCTGGCAGACTCTCTGAGCAGGGGGACCTCTCGCCAGGGAAAATGGTCCCTATGCAACAGGGTGTTCCAATCTCTTTGTCACCGTTGGGGCTAACCAGATGTGGATCTGTTTGCGTCCTGTCACAATCACAAGCTCCCGCCCTTTGTCTCCCTGTCCCAGGATCCTCTGGCCTTGACTGTGGATGCCCTAGCAATGTCATGGCAGGACTTTCAGTTCCTGTATGTCTTTCCTCCATTCCCTCTGCTGGGCAGGGTTCTGCGCAAGATTGCTCTGGAAGGGGTGCCAGCAATTCTGGTGGCCCCCAGGTGGCCAAGAAGAGTATAGTTCGCAGACGTGGTGCAGCTGGCAGTGGATCAGTACGCTCTACCCATGGTGCCAGACCTGCTCACTCAGGGCTCACTACGCCATCCCAATTTACAAACTCTGACTTTGACGGCCTGGCGGCTGAAACCTCCATCTTGATGGAGAAGGGGCTGTCTACCTCAGTGGTTGATACCATGATAAAGGCTAGGAAGAAGTGTTCTTCTTCCATTTACTACAGGGTTTTGCGTGCCTACATTGACTGGTGTGAGTCTAAGTCTCTTCCCTGTCGTGTGTTCTCTATTCCCAGGATTCTGGAGTTCCTTCAGCATGGGTTGGACATGGGGCTCCAACTCAGTACTCTGAAGGGGCAGGTCTCTGCCCTGGCTGTTTTCTTTCAGAAGTCCTTTGCTCAGCACCCTCTGATCAGGACTTTTTTCCAGGGGGCACTCATGTGCGTCCCCCACGTAAGCCTATGGTGCCTGTTTGGGATTTGAACTTAGTTTTGTCAGCTTTGCAGGGTGCTCCCTTTGAACCTGTGCAGGATGCTACCCTGGCCATTCTTACGCTCAAGGTTGTCTTTCTGGTGGCTATCACCTCTGTTAGGCGTGTGTCTGAGTTGGCGGTGCTTTCCATTCAGCCCCCCTACTATCGGAGACACCAGGACAAGGTGGTGTTTCGTTTCAAGCCAGATTTTCTGCCTAAGGTAGTGTCTGCCTTTCATTTGAATCAGGACATTGTTCTTCCTTCATTGTGCCCTAATCCTAGTAATGCTAAGGAGAGGGTTTTGCATTCTTTGGATGTGGTTAGGTGTCTGAAGTACTGTCTGGTGGCTACTGCACCTTTCAGAAAAACTGATGCGCTTTTTGTGGTCCCTTCTGGTCCTAGGAAGGGTTTGGCTCCGGCCAAGTCTACTATCAGCAAATGGATCCATCAGGCTGTTATTCAGGCCTACTCTGCTAAGGGGAAGAATCCTCCCTTCCGCCTTACTGCTCAATCTACACGTGCTATTGGTGCCTCTTGGGATTTTCAGCACCAGGCTTCTGTTGAACAAGTTTGCAAGGCCGCTACTTGGTCTTCTGTTCATACCTTTTCAAAGTTTTACAAGGTTGACGTTAGGGCCTCAGCTGATGCTGTCTTTGGCCGCAAGGTTTTGCAGGCGGCAGTGGTTTAAACTATCTGCTGTTACCTTTTTGCGGATCCCACCCTACTTTATGGACACTGCTATTGGATGTCCCGATAGTAAGTATTATATCTGGAGCAGGTCGTACTTTATACTAAGAATAATACAATTCTGTGATTACTCACCTGTAGAATTGGTATTATGAGTATACAGTACGTCCTGCTCCACCCCACCCTTGGTTTTGCATTATCATTGGATCCCCTGTATGGTGATTGTTATTATTGTTATAGTTACTAGTTTGGGTTGTTTTAATTCCCCCGGCTTCTCGTTAACTGCTTTTCAATGCTGGGGGTTCGTGGGAGGTCCCTGGGTATTTGAGGGGCCAGGAGGAGCCTATTTTCGATGTCTCTGCAGTCCAGCGCCATCTGGTGGAGTATTACCCGATAGTGAGTATTATATCTGGAGCAGGACGTACTGTATACTCATAATACCAATTCTACAGGTGAACAATCACAGAATTGTATTTTTATCATCTGGTTAGCAGCTATGAAAACTGAAGGGGCATTTATGATGATGTAATTCCCATGTATTCTCCATACTTCAGAATGTAAATTAGAGCATTTTCCTGGTTTATTTAGGCCCTATAGCATTGATGGAAATGATCTTCACCCCCGTCATTTTGCAGGAGCTTCAGAGAGCAAATCAGAAGTGGATCATGGGAGGCCAAGACGGGGGAGAGAGAGACACAGGGAGGAAGGGAGATTGGTAGAAAAAGGGGGGGGGGGTGAGAGGAGGAGATTAAAAAGAACACGGTCAAGTAGAGATAAAAAAGGAAAACACTATATCAATGTAGTTTTAACCAAACATACATTTGGGGGGGGGGGGGTACAAGGTAGAGCACAGCAAACAATGAAAAATAAGACAGTAGTGGATGGTGGAGTGGGCACCAGCCTTCTGGGTCATGGAAACCATGAACCCTTTACTCAGAATCTAAGATTATTTGCCCACAGTCCACTATATAAAAACCCCGAGTATTAACACTATATTGAGTGAACTCAATAACTTGGGAGAAAGCTGGTTTTGGTAGTAACTTATGAACCACAGCAACCTTATGATAAGTGAGAGGGAGTGTCTGGCGGGCAATAAAGGGCGCATCAGCCCCCCCTCCAGCCCAGTGAGCCCGAACCCATTTGGGATAGGATAGCCAAATGCAGGGAGCGCACAGTCCACAGGTCAACCCTCCCAGACGACATTGGCAAAATGACCTAACAAACAGTATAAATGGTATTTTCACCGCCCGAGGGGTCCAGAGGCACCGGACGCACCCCACGGGGACCCTGCAGCCCAGAGTGACCTGTAAAGAGTTCTTGCCGAGTCAGGAACAATCTCATCTCAACCTAACCTTAGAAAAGAAGATTGGATGGGCGGAACGAGTTGGAAATAACAGGGCCTGGGAAGGTGGGAGAAGGCCCGTCATGGGCACCAGCAAGCAGGATCCCCGGTACACTACAGACTGTGGGAATACAAACTTGATGGTTAAACTAAGAACACGCTAAATCTGCCATAGACCAACACTCCCTTCTAGTGCCAAAAAGACAATTAACAAGAAACTAAGAATGAAGTCCCTGTAAAAAGAGAGAATGTCAGGAGCAATATCTATTTCAAGCTGGGGATTTCAAAACAAACGTGTGGGATCCCTTGCAGACTAGGAGCTGGAAAGGGTGCCCCCAGCGATATGTTGCCCCTGACAAAACCTTGTTGAGCAGTGGTTTTAGCATCCTTCTCATCTGTAGTGTTTTCCTGGAAATGCCCAGGCAGATTTGTATTGTTACTCTAATTTATTTTTTCAGAGCAAATGCTTTTTGTCATGATTTATTCCCTCGGTACAATTCAACACCAGATTTAGCTGTGCATTTTTTTTTTACTTTTATTGCATTGCTGCTAAATATGGTGTTGAATTGTACCAAGGAAAAAATGAGAAAAAATGTTTTCTCTCAAAAACATATGAGTAAGAAAATATGGTTCTTATACACAGAACTAAGACAAACGTTGATTAATGATGAGATGCTTAAAAAACTTGCTCCCTGGTATAGTGAAATAGAAATATCTATGTGACTTATGGATTACTGTTACTCATGTGACTATTGATGTTATCCTGTGTGAAAGAATGAAAACAAAAGTGAAGACAGGTTACTTAGGGGACAGCATATGATGGTGGGTGGAGAATTAGAAGGGGGGAGGACTGCTATGATGGATAAGGAGATCCATGTGTTGCAAACCAGCAGTGAAAAATTAGGCGGATGCATTACTGTAGAAGCTAATACTATAGCTCAATGTGTCAAACTAGATAGGAACATAAAGTGTATGTTCACAAATGCAAGTGTGGCAAGTAAAGTGGGGGAGCTTGAGGCTCTGGTGCTGGAAGACAATATTGATGTTGTTGGTGTTTTTGAGACATTGCCGCACCTTCATGGCTGCTCCCAGCCGTCTCCCTTCCCCCCATGCTTCCTCCTCGCATGGTCAAGTGCGCACACGTCCCCGTCCACTAGAGGTGATCTGTACAAATGAGCAGCACACCATTATATAATTCCACCAAGTGTAATGTAGCAAGGCAAATGTGGTATAAAACATCCATCACAAAGTGTCCAGAGTCCATATTGGGTCAAATTGTAAATAACGTCCTGTATTCCAACATTTCGGGGGAGCAGCACCCTTCATCAGGGACAGACAAACAGACATGTGCCAAGAGGAGGTCCTTATAAACATCATAGTCAGGAATTCCCGCCTGACGTCATAGTGACGTCAGCAGGGGTTAATCGTGCAATAGAAGTACAATAAACTAATAAACTAATGTTCAAAACAACAAAGCTGAGGAAGTAACAACTTACCTGCACCCTTCAGGGGTCCCTGAACAGCTGGAGCCCCTCCACTGCCAACCGCCGCTCGCTGCACGAACGAGCGGCGATGTCCCTACCTGTCAGTGGGCCAGGGAGAGAGAGCAGCCGGGCAGCAAAGTCTGCCCGGCAACCCGTGACGTCCGATTGGACAGCGGCGGCCGCATTCACGGGGTCCATCGTGACAGGCGGCGCTGATCACGGCGGTCACAGGCTCCAGTATAGGGCCTGTGGGTACGCCGGAATGCGCCCCGACTGTTGCCAGCGCTCCCTGGGGGAAGTGGGAGCATCAGCTCTTGGGCGCATATTCATGAGCATAAACAATTACATTTTAAAAATGGACATTATTTAACATTATATAACAGGAGGGAATACAAGGCAGAAATAGGCATAACAAACAGAGGGATCGCAAAATAGGACATAGGGAATGCAGAAAGAGACACAAGAAATGGAGGAAGACAACAGTTGCAGAGGGGAGAAAAAGAGGGGGGGGGGGATTGCATAGAGTGACGGGATCACAGGAGAGGGACCCAGAAGGCAGGTAAGTACAGAGCCAGAGAGAAGGAGAAAAGCCGGAGAGGGGAGGAACAAAGAAAGACGGAGAAAGAGAACAGAGAAGAGTGGGAAAAAGGAAAGGGGAGGGGGGGGAGAGAGGGGGGGAAGAAGAGGGAAGGGAAGAGGGACAAGGTGGAGCTGGAAAACAGGGACAAGATGAAGTGTATAGGTAAAGGGGTAGAGGGATCAGCAGCAGACCTTAGTAACATTCCTTGTCCATGGTCTAGATGGTGCAAAAAAGGGGACAGCATTCAACAATCGGGTCCACTAGAGGGAGCGCGCACCGGATTCCTGAGATTTAAAGGGCCTGTACACCACTGATTGGTGTCTGGTCATCCAATCCTGCATCCACTTCCCCTATTTAAAGGGGCACTTCCTTTCCATCAGTGCCAGATCTTGGTCTTTCCATGACAGTTGTTAACCAGTTGCTTTTGGATTGCTCACCTGTGTACTGACCTCTGCCTGTCTCCGACTCCAAACCTTTGCCGCCTGCCCCGACCTTGTCTACTCACCTTTACCACGAACCTGTGCTGCCAGCCCTGACCTCTGCCTTTACTTACTACGTCTTTTGCCTGCCCCTTGTGCACCACGCTAAACCTCAGCTAACTGTGGAACTGGGCCGCTGTTGGGGGGTAGCGACCTGGGGGTCACTCACCGCTACAAGACCAACCTGCCTTGCGGTGGGCTCTGGTGAATACCGGTGGCCTCTTAGACTCCGCTCCCCTGACATGGCACCCGCCATCAGTTCCACAGTCAAAGCGGATCCACACCCAAGTCCGCTCCACCCGGTCCGTGACAGACATGGCTGGATTCCGCACATGACTGGACTGTCAATCTACAAGGTTTTGCTCTTTTTTGGAAAGACAGAGCAAAAAGAAAAGGGGCGGAGTGTGTCTCTATGTACAGCAAGAATTCAAATCCTATATTAATGAGGGGATACTAGCAGAAGATTGTGAGGATGTAGAATCCTTGTGGGTAGAAGTGGGGGGCGATGTAAACAATGTTAAAATACAATCTATAGGCCCCCAAATATAACTGAGGAAATAGAGGGTCAACTGCATAAACAGATAGAGCGGGCTGGTACAGTGGTGGTGATGGGGGACTTCAACTGGAGACATGGTTCTGCTTCTTCTACAAGGGGGAGAGCATTCCTCAGCTTGCTACAAGATAATTATTCTAAGTATACAGTACGTCCTGCTCCAGATATAATACTTACACTTGGGTTTTCCTCCGCCAGAGGGCGCTGTGCACTGCAGACATGCAAAAACAGGCTCCTCCCGGCCCTTCATATACCCAGGGACCTCCCACAAATCCCCAGATTTCTCTGCAGTGCTGACTGCGAAGACATGAAGTATCACTCTCTCGCAGGTGAGCGGGGCTATTACAGCCTGCGGCCCTGTGTGGACTATTACCACCCATCCTCCTTGTGATGTGCCTCCCAGCCTGGGCTGCGCTGGTCGGGTGAAGGTAGGCAGCACCATGCGTGCTTGACGGAGCCATGCTCCACCGCAGTCCCCCACCATAGGGTAGGCGGTTTAGGCTGATGGTGAGCCTTAGGGGATGCCCCTCCCGCTTAATTGTCCCACTCCCGTGTAGCGGTGGACCCTGTGTAAAGGGTCGCCATCCTCCCTTGTTCCCCCCCTAGCTCGGGGGGAAAGAGGGGGGGAGGGGTTTGTGAGTATGGCGGCCTCAGTGTATCCTATTACACGCTTATGGCCTCGGTGTCGTGTTTGACTAGGAATGGATGTCAGAGCCGCGTTATGTACTTGTTACTTTTATTGTTAACCGCCGCGCCCTTTCTATATTGCACGGACGGTGGTGGCTTTGTTGATGCTGCGGCGTCCTTTTCTTAATCTGTAGTGGCTCTGCTCCGGTAACCCACTCGATCATCCCTTCAGGCGTCACTGCCCTGTTCCCTTCTTCTCTATTTGCATCGCGCTTTTGGAGCTTCGCGCTCTTCGGGGGGGCGGGGCCCTGACTTGATGTGCTCCGCGTCACGATTTGGCGCGCTCTGCGTCACCTTCAGCGCTGGTCGGCCCTTCGAGGATCGTTTGGCGCCATTCTTTTTCGCGCGCGCGCGTGGTGAAGACCGCCCTCCCCCTGCTGTCTGTAAGTGCCCTCACGGGCGACCATATATTATCCTTATAATTACCTGTATCTTACCTAGTTTACACCTTGCGCATGGCTCTGACATTCCTGTCCCTCTTATGTCTTTGTGGCTTCTCCCGGCCTGGTGTATCTCCCAGTTCAGACTATTAAAAATTACTCCCACTTCCCCGCGGGTTATTGGGGCATCCAGGGTAGCTTACAGCGTCAATCCCTACGGGCCCATTGTGCCGATACAATCACCATATGGAGGCGTCCCAGGATATTGTGAACGGGGTTCCTTCGGGACAAGCCCGGCTGTGTGTAGCTTGTGGGGTCTTACCTAGCAGCGGTGACAATGCACGGGTCTGTGTTCCTTGTGCACAGCAGGCGTTATCGGTTCTTCCCGCCTCTTCCGTGGCTGGGCCTGCACCTCGCCTCACTTCACCTACTCCCCCAAGCCTGAGTCTAACCCCCAATACAAGCGGGGATTCTCTTCCTGATATGGCTACTAGACTGGCCAGTGTTGAAAGATTGCTTGCTAGCTCGCTAGCGAGTAAGGCCACCGCTAAGTGGCGGCATTTAACCCCTGACTCTGCCCTTTTCCCTATGGAATCTGATGACTTGTTACAGCCTTACGGCCAACCCCCCTCGGATGAAGGGGATCTGTTCTCTGACTCGGGGTCATACGACGAGGAGTCAAGGGGTCATGATGAATCTGTTCCGAGCACTGGACCTCGGATGATATTGACAGACTGCTGGCTCAGATATTTGAAGTTTTGTCCATCTCTCCCCTTGTTGCTGCTCCCAGACAAAGGAGTGAGGTTTTTCATACTTCTAAGGCTCGTCTTGAATTTCCCGAACAAACTCATTTCAATAGCCTCGTGCTTAAGGAATGGGAACATCCCAGCAGACTGCCTGGGATCCCTAAGAGCGTGGATAGAAAGTATCCCTTCCCGGCTGACTTGGTTAAGTGCTGGTCATCGCCCCCCGAGGTCGATGCTCCTATTCTAGGGTTGTCTAACATCTCTATTATGCACTCCCCTGACACTATTACGCTACGGGACTCTGAGGACCACCGTATTGATCAATTGGCATGCCATGCCTTTGCATTTGTGGGAGCGACCTTGCGCCCGGTTTGCGCCTTAGCCATTACAGCAGTAGCGCTCAGGGCCATGGTCAGGAATGCACTTGATGGCACAGATGAGTTGCCCTCTGATACTCTCAATACTCTGTCTAACTGTGATGTGTTCATAAAATGTATCCTGTCTGCATCGGACGATGCTATAAAGATGTGTGCCAGGTCTTCTGCCTTGGTGGTAGCTATTCGCCGCGCGGTTTGGTTACGACAGTGGGCGGCTGACAACGCCGCTAAGAAAGCCCTTACTGGGCTTCCACTTAAAGGGCTACGCCTGTTTGGAGACCGTCTAGACCTCTTCGCCAAAGGAGGCAAGTTGCCCCAGCGCAGGCGGCAGATTCTGCCTTTTTGAGGCCAGGGCACCCTTTCAATCCCCTACTGCGAGGCTAAACAGGGAAAAGGGGTGTCCTTCGCGCAGCCCCGCGCAGATTCCTGGCACAGGAATAGAGGACGCCGTCCCGGTTCCTCCTGGATGCCCAAGCCCAAAGCCCCTCTCAAGACCCCTCAGGCATGAGGGGGCGCCCTCACCCGTCAGGGTGGGGGGACGTCTACAGCACTTCGAGCACGTCTGGCGGCGCCACGTCTCAGACCGGTGGATTCAGGAGGTAGTGTCCTCCGGATACAAGATAGAATTTGCTGTACGGCCCCCCCACCAGATTCATTGGGTCCCGAATCCCTGTTAGACCCTGCCTCAGCCCAGGTCTTGCTGCTGGCCTTGCAGGGTCTCCTGGATCTAGGGGTCATTTGCAAGGTCCCCTTTGGAGACAGGGGCATGGGGTTCTACTCCAACCTTTTCACAGTACCCAAGAAGGATGGGTCAGTCAGGCCCATTCTGGATTTAAAAATCCTCAACAAATTTGTCAAGAACAGGCATTTTCGCATGGAAACTCTGCGCTCGACCATTGGCTCATTGCGCCCAGGGGACTTCATGACGTCAGTAGACATCAAGGATGCTTACCTTCACGCCCCGGTGTTTCCAGGACACCAAAGGTTTCTCAGATTTGCACTGAAAGATTAGCATTACCAATTTGTGGCCCTGCCATTCGGCTTCACGTCGGCTCCCAGGGTGTTCACCAAGGTGCTGGCAGGGGTGATGTCCCTGATAAGGCTAAGGGGCATACGCGTGCTGCCTTACCTGGACGACATCCTCATCACCTCTCGGTCTCTGCGGCAGGCAGAGTTGGACACTCAACTGGTAGTGTCCACCCTGGAGTCCTTCGGTTGGGTGATCAATTACCCCAAGTCTTCTCTGTCCCCATCCTCGGTGACCCCGTTCCTGGGAATGATTCTGGATACGGTTCAGTCACGGATATTCCTTCCTCAACAGAAGGTGGAAGCTCTGACTGCGCAGGCCAGGTTCCTGCTCTCGTGCCCACAGCCCTCCATCAGGCAGGGAATGCAGCTGGTGGGCCTGATGGTGGCGAGCTTCGGGACGGTGCCCTTTGCTCAGTTCCATTTGAGACCTCTGCAGCTTCACCTTCTGTCAGTATGGGACAAGAACCCAGTGTCTTTGGACGGGGTCTGTGTGCTTCCCCCTTCGATCAGATGGTCCCTTGCGTGGTGGCTGGACCTTGGGAACTTGACAGGGGGCAGGACTTTTCTGGCCCCTTCCTGGGAGACGGTCACAACGGATGCCAGTCTGTCAGGTTGGGGGGGATTCTGGAAGTCCCTGCACTTCCAGGGGACGTGGGGTCCTCGGGAGGCCCATTTACCCATCAACATTCTGGAACTGCGGGCAGTCCGGTTGGTACTGGAGCGGTTGACCCAACACCTGAGGGGGCTGTCGGTCCAGGTACGCTCAGACAACAAGACGGCGCTTGCCTACATCAACCATCAGGGAGGGACTCGGAGCAAGGGTGCCCTCCGGGAGGTGTCTCAGATTCTGACATGGGCGGAGGCCAATGTACAATGCATTTTGGCTGTTTACATTCCGGTGGCGGAGAATCTGCTTGCAGATGCTCTGAGCAGGGGGACGTCCCGTCAGGGAGAGTGGTCCCTCTGCAACAGGGTATTCCAGTCCCTGTGTCACCGTTGGGGTCTACCGGATGTGGACCTGTTTGCGTCCCGCCACAACCACAAGCTCCCGGCCTTCGTGTCCCTGTCTCAGGACCCTCTGGTCTTGGCCACGGATGCCCTGTCCATGTCATGGAAAGAGTTTCGGCTCCTGTATGTATTTCCACCATTCCTCCTGCTGAGCAGGGTTCTGCGCAAGATTGCTCTGGAAGGGGTGCCTGTGATTCTAGTGGCCCCCCGGTGGCCAAGAAGAGTGTGGTTCGCAGATGTGGTTCAAATGGCAGTAGACCAGTACGATCTGCCAGGGGTGCCAGATCTGCTAACTTAGGGCTCCCTACGCCATCCCAATTTACAAACGCTGGGTGTGACGGCCTGGCTGCTGAGACCTCCATCTTGATGGAGAAGGGTTTGTCTGCCTCTGTGGTGGGCACTATGGTGCAGGCTAGGAAGAAGACTTCTGCTGCTATCTATTATAGAGTATGGCGTACCTACATTGACTGGTGTGAGTCTAGGTCTCTTCCCTGTAGGGAGTTCTCTGTCCCCAGGGTTCTGGAGTTCTTACAGCATGGTTTGGAGTTAGGTCTAAAACTCAGTACTCTGAAGGGTCATGTTTCTGCCCTGTCCGTCTTCTTTCAGAAGATTTTTGCTCATCATCATTTGGTTAAGACCTTCTTTCAGGGGGTCATTCATGCGCGTCCCCCTCGTAAAACCTGTGGTCCCCGTTTGGGATTTAAACTTGGTTTTATCTGCCTTGCAGGGTGCTCCCTCTTACAGCATGGTTTGGAGTTAGGTCTAAAACTCAGTATTCTGAAGGGTCAGGTTTCTGCCCTGTCCTTCTTCTTTCAGAAGATTTTTGCTCATCATCATTTGGTTAAGACCTTCTTTCAGGGGGTCACTCATGCGCGTCCCCCTTGTAAACCTGTGGTCCCCGTTTGGGATTTAAACTTGGTTTTATCTGCCTTGCAGGGTGCTCCCTTTGAGCCTATTCAAGATGCTGCTCTGGCTGTTCTTACTCTCAAGGTTGTCTTTTTGGTGGCCATAACTTCGGTTAGGCGTGTGTCTGAGCTGGCTGCTCTATCCATTCAGTCTCCATACTATGAGAGACACCAGGATAAGGTGGTGTTCCGCTTCAAGCCAGATTTCCTGCCTAAGGTTGTGTCTGCTTTTCATTTGAATCAGGACATTGTTCTTCCTTTGCAGTGTCCCAATCCTAGTAATGACAAGGAAAGGGTTCTGCATTCCTTTGATGTGGTCAGGTGTTTGAAGTATTACCTGGTTGTCACTGCGGCTTTCAGGAAGACTGATGCTCTCTTCGTTGTGCCTTCTGGACCTAGGAAGGGTTTGGCTCCTGCCAAGTCTACTATCAGCAAGTGGATCCGTCAGGCTGTGGTTCAAGCCTATTCTGCTAAGGGGAAGAGTCCTCCCTTCCGTCTTACTGCTCATTCTACTCGTGCTATTGGGGCCTCCTGGGCCTTCCAGCACCAGGCTTCTGTTGAGCAAATTTGCAAGGCCGCTACTTGGTCTTCTGTTCACACTTTTTCAAAGTTTTACAAGGTTGATGTTCGGGCCTCAGCTGATGCTGCGTTTGGCCGCAAGGTTTTGCAAGCGGTTGTAGTTTAAACTACGTGCCGTTGCCTTTTTTGTTGGGGATCCCACCCTACTGTTATGGACACTGCTATTGGATGTCCCAAGTGTAAGTATTATATCTGGAGCAGGACGTACTGTATACTTAGAATAATACAATTCTGTGAAATACTCACCTGTAGAATTGGTATTATGCGTATACAGTACGTCCTGCTCCACCCCACCCCGGTTTTTGCATTGTTCTGGATCCCCTGTATGGTGATTGTTGTTATTATCATTACCAGTTGTTTTGGTGGTTGGTTTCTCCCGGCTTCTGGTTCACTGCTTTTCAATACTGGGGATTTGTGGGAGGTCCCTGGGTATATGAAGGGCTGGAAGGAGCCTGTTTTTGCATGTCTGCAGTGCACAGCGCCCCCTGGCGGAGGATAACCCGAGTGTAAGTATACGTACTGTTTACGTATAATACCAATTCTACAGGTGAGTATTTCACAGAATTGTATTATATGAATTCGTGGAGGCACCTACTAGGGGTGATGCTCTTTTAGATCTGGTAATATCAAATAATGATGACCTGATAGGGACAGTAACAGTCCGTGAAAATCTTGGTGACTACAATATAGTAGTAACATTAACTGTAAGAAAGATTTTCTGTCAGGGAGGGCAAAAACATTAAATTAGTAAAACCAGCACGGTTTTACTAAGGGCAGAAGCTGACAGACTAACTTGATTGGCTTCTATGAGGAGGTGAGTAGAAGCCTGGACAGAGGGGTGGCTGTGGATATAGTTTTTCTGGATTTTGCAAAAGCATTTGAGACTGTCCCCCATAGATGCTTATTGGGGAAATTGAGATCTTCAGGATTAGAAAATACAGTTTGTAACTGGATTGAAAACTGGCTGAAGGATCGTGTGCAGAGAGTTGTGGTTAATTATACCTACTCTGAATGGTTACCAGTTGTAAGCGGTGTACCCCAGGGTTCAGTGCCGGGCCCACTATTATTCAACTTGTTTATAAACGACATAGATGATGGAATTAGAAGCACTGTGTCTATTTTTGCATATGACACAAAGATATGTAGCACAGTGCAGTCTATTGTAGATGTTCACAAACTTCAAGCTGACTTGGACACTTTGAGTGTCTGGGCATCCACTTGGCAAATGAAGTGTGGAGAAATGTCATGCACTTGGGGTCTAAGAACCTGAAGGCCACATATATCTTTGGGGGAGTAAAACTGGGAGAATCACTTGTCGAGAAGGATCTGGGGATACTGGTAGATGAAAGGCTAAATAGCAGCATGCAATGCCAAGCAGCTGCTTCCAAGGCCACCAAGATACTATCATGCATTAAAAGATGCATGGCATCACGGGATAGGGATGTAATTTTGCCTCTTTACAAGGCACTGGTGCGCCCTCACCTGGAATATGCCATCCAGTTCTGGGCACCCATTCATAGAAAGGACGCTTTCACCATGGAAAGGGTGCAAAGGAGAGCCACCAAATTAATAAGAGGAATGAAGGATCTTAGTTATGAGGAAAGATTACTAGAATTAAATCTGTTTAGTCTTGAGTAGAGACGACTGAGGGGGGAGCATGATTAACTTGTATAAATATATAAATGGCCCATACAAAAAATATGGGGGAACACTATTTCAGGTAAAATCCCCTCTAAAGACAAGGGGGAACTACCTTCGTCTGGAAAAAAAGAAATTTAGTCTCCGAATGCGACAATCATTTTTTACCATAAGAAATATAAATCTATGGAATAGCTTCCCACAGAAGCTTGTTACAGCATCAATCGCTGACAGCTTCAAAAAAGGATTAGATGCTTATTTAGAAGAAAATAAAATTAACAGTTACTATTAGCGGTTATCAGTAAAAAAAAATAATAATAAAATAAATTACTTCCATCTAAAAATAAGATTATTATTATTATTGTTTATTTATATAGCGCCATCATCTTCCGTAGCGCTTTACATAGTAATTACAGACAGGGTAGAAACATACGGTACATATACTAATTCAAATGCAGTTTTACAGAGTTGACAATGGATATTCTGAATACAGGATACAATAGGGGAGAGAGCCCTGCCCTTGCGAGCTTACAGTCTAAAGGAAGAGGGGTGAAGACGAGGGGGAAGGATCACAAACAGTCAGTATTGAGCTTTGTGGCATGTGCCCTTTAGAAGATTGGTTAGGCCAGATTATATGCTTGTCTGAATAAGTGAGTTTTAAGGGTGCCTTTGAAGGTTTTGAGGGTTGTGGAGTGGCGGATTGGGTGGGGGAGGGCATTCCAGAAGATTGGGGTTGCACGTGAGAAGTCCTGGAGGCGGGCGTGAGAGGAGGTGACCAGGGAGGAGGACAGAAGTAGGTCGGCAGAGGAGCGGAGGCTGCGTCTAGGTTGATATTGTTGGATTAGAGATGAGATGTAGGGAGGGGCCTGGTTGGAGAGAGCTTTGTATGTGAGAGTTAGAGTTTTGAACAGGATTCGCTGTGGGACTGGCAGCCAGTGTAGGGATTGGCAGAGAGGCGCAGAACTAGAGTAGCGAGAGGAGAGATGGATGAGGCGAGCAGCAGAGTTCAGGATAGATTGGAGGGGTGCCAGTCTGTTAGTTGGTACGCCACAAAGAAGGATGTTGCAGTAATCCAGACGGGATATGACCAGGGCATGCACTAGCATTTTAGTGGTGTCAGGTGAGAGGAAAGGACGGATGCGGGAGATGTTTTTAAGTTGGAGGCGACAGGAGGTGGCCAGGGAGTGAATATGTGGTTTGAAAGAGAGGGCAGAGTCCAGAATGACTCCCAGGCACCGAGCTTGGTGAGTTGCTGTTATTGTGTAATTGTTGACAGAAATAGACATGTTAGAGAGGGGAGGGGAGTTAGATGGTGGGAAAATGACCAGTTCTGTCTTGTCCATGTTTAGCTTGAGGTAGCGAGATGACATGAATGAAGAAATAGCTGAGAGGCAATTGGGGAGACGAGATAGGAGAGAGGAGAGATTGGGGCCTGAGAGATATATCTGAGTGTCATCCGCATAGAAGTGGTATTGAAAGCCTAGTGAAGTTATAAGTTTGCCAAGGCCGTGGGTGTAGACTGAGAAAAGTAGGGGGCCTAGGACAGAACCTTGCGGCACACCAACAGAAAGAGAACGTGAGGATGAGACTGTGTTAGAATAGAATACACTGAATGATCTATCAGAGAGGTAAGAGTTGAGCCAAGAGAGTGCAAGCCCTTGAACCCCAAGAGAGGAGAGAATATCAAGAAGCAGAGAGTGGTCGACAGTATCAAAGGCTGAGGAGAGGTCAAGAAGGATGAGGATGGAGTAGTGACCAATGCTTTTGGCAGTGAGCAGATCATTGGTGACTTTGGTGAGGGCAGTTTCAGTGGAGTGGTTACGGCGGAATCCTGATTGTAAGGGGTCAAATAAGTTGTTAGTGGATAAGTATTGTGACAGTTCTGAGTGGACATGTTGTTCAAGAAGTTTGGAGGAGAAAGGGAGTAGCGAGATAGGGCGGTAGCTGGAGAGGGCAGAGGGGTCGAGAGAGGGTTTCTTGATTATCGGAGTAATAACAGCATGTTTGTAGGAAGAAGGAAAGGTGCCAGTGGAGAGAGAAAGGTTGAATATGGATGTTAAGGCTGGAGTGAGGGATGGAGACAGTTGAGGAATAAGGTGGGATGGAATAGGATCAAGGGAGCAGGTAGTCAGGTGGGCCCTAGAAATGAGAGAGGTTAGTCCAAGCTCAGTTATTGGAGTGAAGAAAGTAAGAGAGTAAGGCGGGGGGATTGTTTGAAGTGGTGAGGGATTCTGAGGGGCAAAGCCGAGTCGAATGTTGTCAATTTTTCCTTTGAAGAATGTAGAAAATTCTTCTGCTGTTATTTGGGAGGTTGGAGGAGGGGGTGGTGGGCGAAGTAAGGAACTGAAAGTGTTGAAGAGTTGTTTGGGATTCCGGGCTTGTGCAGAAATCAGTGAAGAGAAATAAGCTTGCTTAGCAGATGAAAGGACTTAGAAACTAAGATAAAAAATAACTTCCCCTACCCCAACACCCTTGGTTGAACTTGATGGACATATGTCTTTTTTTCAACCGTATTAACTATGTAACTATATTTGTACAAATATACAGTTTATTATTTAATATACTTGATTATGAAGCAATGTATATAGTTGTGGAGTGCATTTCCTTTTATTAAGACAATCAAAAACATCTTAAAGAGGGACATCGGGGGAGGTTAAAACTTTCCCCAAACCTCACTGGACTGTTCCCCCCCCCCCCCCCCCCCCCCTCAGGTTTCACAATTGGGCATTTACTCACCTGACTAGGGGATCCATCTTCTGGGTCCCTCGGATTCCGGGCAAACTCCCAACAGGTGGCGCCATCTTGCATCCCATCATGCGCTGCGCCCAGTCCCCGATCTCGCGCCTGTGCAGTGCCCATGAATTGGATGCAATTAAGCCGCCCGAAATCCTGCGAGATTTTGTGGAGCTGTGAGATCACCATGTGACATTGAAGAGCAAGGCTAAGGCCATGCTTGTCAGTTAGCGATGGCTAAGTGGCCGGGGTCAGGATCGGGCCCTGAAGCATCCGCAGCAGGCAGTGACATGCAAAAGAGAAGCAGGGGCTGATGGGAGCTCTTTTATTAAGGTCTGATGTTCCTCTTTAAGCCATGCTACATTTAGATTATCTTTCTAGGTAAGGCATTTCTTTGGTACTAAGGAAGAAGATGGTTAGTCTGAAAATCAGGCCCTCAAGTGGCCTCCCTCTCCCCATTTTTCTGGTCCAAAACTTGACTAGGCCACCTCCTTGCTGATGTTGGGACATCAGATCCATCAGCCATCTGCTACTCCATCCAACTGGGCCATCCGGAATTGCACGGCACTCGTCAGTAAACAAGAGTGTTTAAAAATTAGTCTTTATGTACGTCTAGGCCCACGGCTTTAAAATCAGCCACAAACAGTATAATGATCACGCTTTAAGAAGTTTTCGTTTAACCAGACTCACCTGGTCAACTAATCATCGGCGGTGGATCACTGATATCAGTGATCCAAAGAGCCCTGAAACACTATACCATCCATGAGTTTTACTGGAAAGCAAAACATTATTTCTGTATGACACCTAAACCCAATTTGCATAATCGTTTGCAATGGGTGTAGAAAGTAGGTTATTTTAATCGTATTTTATTTTCTTTAGGTGCGACAACTGGACGCCAGTTTTTTTGCATTACATTTAAGAAAAAATGTGGATGAAAAAATTGAATATTACATACCCTCCCTATCTAACAACATGCATGATCAGGTATTTAAATGTTTTCACCATGTTCAATATCATGTTCTTAATTTCATCATGGGGGTTATCCAAACTATTTTGAGAGCCTTTGGGATTTTTGGAAGTTCTAAAGGACTCACTCAATACACAATTATGTCCACAAAAGGTAGTTAAACTGGTGAAAGCCCTCGCCAGGGGCAACCGGATTTAGATTATCAGATAGCTTAACTTTATTTTCAGACCGGAAATTAATTTTAACTCACTACAACAGGTGAAACGTCTGTAACTTGCCAGAGAATAGCAAACATATGTGCACTGATCGAAACGGCAGTTGGAGAGAGGAGTTGCTAACATCAGAGCTAGACTACAGGAGCACAGTAGGGAACAAACTAGTAAAAGTTTTATTTCTCAGCCTATGTAAATAAACTCTGTACCAGACGTGATTAAAAGCAAAATGGAACACAGGTCATGGGACATGACATACCAGGCTTCAACCCAGAACAGGCTCTCCTCTGTTAAATGCTCCTGTTTTATGTATTGTCTGGTCTTCTGCTGCACAGCAGTTTTCCTGGCACTCCTGCCCCATGCCGGCAATCCTCTTGCACTGCCCAGATGCAATCTGCACCTAAATGGCACACCCCCTCCTCTAAACCTTGTCATCTTCTTTACAGGGCTTACCACCTGATTTGCTGGATTACTGGAGAGGATTGAGTGTATTATTTCCTGGAGCCTTTTTATATCCCACTCCAGTATCCTACCATAATTTTACACTTGTTGTAGGACACACTATTGAAACTTTTGGATACACACCCAAGGCCAGCAGTGTCAGAGGTAACAATAAGATCCTCTTACTAGACAACCAACCACCCCCGCCTCCGATAGTCCTGCTGCAGCCCTGGTTTGTGAACCCAGGACCTGTGCTTTCAGCTGGCAGGCGGGTGTTGCCTCTGTGCAGCCATCTCCCATTGAAAACAGTGGGCTCCTCTGTACACCAAGAACCTCTATGTAGGGAGACACCAAAGTTTTTTCAGTGGGAGCCAGCTGTCCTGGGGCCTCTTCCACATGTGAGCCAGAACTCCTGGCTGTGGGAGGGAGATCGGTGGTGTGGGACAGGCGGTCATGTAAGAGAATCTGCAAGTTACTGCATAATTGGCATAGAAGTACAAACTCTCATTCTTCCGACCAGCACAGGCCCTTTTGCATGGCTCATGTGTTGATAGACTGGAATACTTGTAAAGGTGTAAAGGTTAAGCACAATGTTGTGGCTGGGGGGGGGGGGGGTACATGATGCCATGAGTACTGTCAGAGCCATGCAACCTACATGCATAATTACAGTAGGCAGGAAAGTGTGCTTGTATAACCATTTTTGATTTCCCATCCTTTATATCAGTGGTTCTCAACTTTCTAATGCCGTGACCCCGCAATACAGTTCCTCATGTTGTGGTGGCCCAAACCAAAAAATAATTTTGGTGGCTACTTCAAAACTGTAATTTTGCTACCGTTATGGTTCAGAATGTAAATACCTGATATGCATTATGTATTCTCATTGCTACAAACACAATTTAAACATAGTGATTAATCACAAAAACAATATTTAATATATGTTGAGAAATATTTATTACTAATTCCAATAAATAACATTTCACAGTGGCATAGCATGTGTCGGAAACTGTCATTTCTCTGCCTCTTATTGAAATTAATAGGAGGCTGCGGCGGATTGTGCGGTAACTCGAGATTCTCTGGAGCTCTCTTCCACAAAATCCGCCGCACTCACAATGAAACCAATAGGAAGCGGATTCAATGCCGGAATGTGCTGATTTCAGCAGTTTCCTCATTCAGAATATGGGAAAATAGTGGGAGATAATTATACATTGGGGAACAGTGTGAACTACATCTTATAGTGGTCTCTGATAGTATAAGACACTGTGTAAATGTATGGTGCTTTGTGTAAATGTAAGCTGCTTTGTGTACTGTGTAATGATTACACACACAGCACCTTACACGTAATGCGCTGCTATGGACTGTGGAGCATTACCCCCGCCTCCCCCGCCCCTTAGGCCCCGGATGGATGATGCAATCACGTCTGCGCCTGCGCGCAGGCATTCAGTTTGGAACGTGCATCCATAATGGCGTGCGTTCCAGCTGAATAGCGCTGCTGCAGACAGTAGCGCGACTTCTCAGCGGCTAAAGCCATCGGAAATATGTATTTTCCGATGGCTTTAGGCGACCCCTGTGTTTTAGTCATTCGACCCCCGCCGGGGTCCTGACCCACATGTTGAGAACTGCTGCTTTATATGCACTATATAATTTATATGTCATGTGGCACTGGGGCACGTGGAACATGGAAGTTGGTTGTTGAAGTGCTATTTCTACACAATTTTAAGCTTCCCCAATTTGCTCCTCTGAAAAAATGGTCAGCTTATTTATAGTGTCTTTAATCTTTTCTAGGGTGAGAGATCCAATTATGTGGGGCCATTTCATGTGGACAAAGGGGATCTGTATGCACTATGCTTAAGAATTTAAGGATCATAGAAAATCAAAATAATGCCTAATGCTTTTTTTAGGGACTAGTGGATCCACCTAAATACTGAATTGTTCCACTATGTTTTATGCTTTTAACCCTTTAAATGCCAAGCACGTAGTTTCTACGTGGTTGCTTCTCCTACCGTTAAGTGCCAAGCACGTAGAAACTACGTGCCTGGCATTTCCCCCAAACAGTTAAAAAATAGAAAAAAAAAATCACTTACCTCCGGTATCCCTGTGAAGCCTGGGGTCCCCTCTTCCTTGGGGGGGCATCCGATCGCCCCCCCGTCGTCCTCCGTCTTCAGGGGGGGGCCCGAAACCAGCCGCCCCCCCCCCCCCCCCGTTTCCAGCGCTGACTCGCCGCTGTAAAAAAATAAAAAAATAAAACTGTCATTTACTCACCTCCGCGCCCGAGCCTTCTGTCCGGGTCTCCTCTTCACCAGGGGGGGGTCCGATCCCCCCCCTGGGCTGCGCAGTCTTCAGGTGAGGACCCTCTTCCGGGTCCTCACCTCTTGTAATGGCGGCGATGGCCGCCGCCGCTTAGCCCCGCCCATTGTGGGAGGAGCGGGATGACGTCATCCCGCTCCTCCTATACCCCCTCCGAGCTCCGGCATCTGTCAGATGCCGGTGGTGATCGGAGCAGAGCGGGTGTCAGGTGAGGAGGCTCCGATCGGAGCCCCCTCGCCTGTCACCCGCCCTGCGCCGATCACCACCGGCATCTGTCAGTGAGATGATCGGCACGGGACAGCGGCGAGGGACGTCGGATCGGAGGTGAGTATGGTGTAAAAAAAGAAAAATAATTTTTTTTTTTTCTCTGTGTGTGTGTCATTTTTTTTAATATTAACCCCTTGTGAACTGGTAAGGGGTCCATGACCCCTATACCAGTTCACAAGGCTGGGGAGATGGCAAGCCACCTGCGCTAGCGGGTGGCTTGCCATTAACCCCTGGCACCCCCATTACCTGCCTCCCCAAAGGCCAGGGGGGGGCAGAAGAGCCCGGGCCCACATGGGCTATGTGGGCTCGTAGGCTGCAGGGTGGGGGGGCCACATAAGCTGGCCCCCCCACTCTGTGCCTACAAGCCCCCATAGCTGGTCCCGGGCTGGTTACTGTGGGTAAGGGGGACCCCACGTCAATTTTTTTTTTGATTTTTAAGGGTTTTTAACCCTTAAAAATCAAAAAAAAATGGGGTCCGCCCCCCCTGGGAGGGGGGACCCTATGTCATTTTTTTTTTTTGATTAACCCTTTGTAATCTGTCATCCAGCAGCTATAAAAGGCTTCTAGCAAGTGAGCAGAAGCCAGTGATCGCCGAGGGACAGAGGGCTCCAGGATGGATGGGAGGTGAGTACAGTGTAAAAAAAAAAAAAAAAAATAATAAAATATTTTTTTCTTTATGTGTGTCTGTGTCATTATTTACTTTTAACCCCTTGTGAACTGGTAAGGGGTTCATGACCCCTATACCAGTTCACAAGGCTGGGGGGATGGCAAGCCACCTGCGCTAGCGGGTGGCTTGCCATTAACCCCCGGCACCCCCATTACCTGCCTCCCCAAAGGCCAGGGGGGGGCAGAAGAGCCCGGGCCCACATGGGCTATGTGGGCTCGTAGGCTGCAGGGTGGGGGGGCCACATAAGCTGGCCCCCCCACTCTGTGCCTACAAGCCCCCATAGCTGGTCCCGGGCTGGTTACTGTGGGTAAGGGGGACCCCACGTCAATTTTTTTTTTGATTTTTAAGGGTTTTTAACCCTTAAAAATCAAAAAAAAAATGGGGTCTCCCTCCCCTGGGAGGGGGGACCCTATGTCATTTTTTTTCTCGATTTAACCCTTTGTAGTGTGGATGGTTTTTGTGTTTTTTTTTGTGAATGTTATAAAATACTTGTTTCAGTTAGGGGGGGTCTCCTGGGCAGGAACGGGGGGCTACCGATAAATATGTGGTACCGTTCTAATCGGTAGAAATGGGGCTTTCACATGCAATAATAATAAAATTAAATTAATAAAATACATTTTTTATTTAAAATAAAGGAGTCAATTTTCTAAAAAAATTTTTTTATTTATTTATTTTTTTTTTCACTTAATAATATTGTAAAAAAAAAAAAAAAAAATTACAAACAAGACATTTCATGTTAAAGTCTAAACTCTGCTGCAAAAAATATATATATAATTTTTCTGAAAGTTACAGCAAAAATGGCGCAAAACATGTCGCAAAACATGACGCAAAATGGGGAAAATGGCCTGTCAACAGAGGGTGACAAAATCTCAAGTAGGCTGGCAATTAAAAGGGTTAATAGTACCTATGCATGTTGGGTATTGTTCTGTTCGGGGGACCTTGCGCTTTCAGACTTAGCTTGTTTTTTCTGGTTTGCATATTTATATTTTAGGAAAAGGTGTTTTTTATTCAGCTTTTTTATAAATTTTTTAGGGAAACCCTGCGCAACCAAAGAATTATTTGAGGAATTAATTCCAGAAAGATGAGCCCACTACAACAAGCTGGGTACCCTTAAAAAGCTTAACGTGTGTACTTTCAGGGAATATATGGTTTATGGGGGATATTCCAAATGTAAAGGGTTGTTTTGGTTGAAAAATCGCAAGGTGCGCACTTTGTCTGCAGAGCTGAAATTTTCAAGTAAAATTACCATTATGCGCATGCTTTACTTTGGGGTGTTTGGCAACTCTTCCCTTGACAGAACCTATGCATGTTGGGTGTTGTTCTGTTCGGGGGATGTTGCGTTTTCAGATTAAACTTGTTTTTTCTTGTTTGTATATAGTTTTTTTAGGAAAATGTGGCTTTGATTCTGCTTTTTTATCCTTTTTTTAGGGAAACTCTTTGCAACCAAAGATTACGTTGAGGGATTACTTCCAGAAAACTATGGCCACATCCACAAGCTTGGTACGCCTAGAAAGCCTGAGGTGTGTACTTCCAGAGAATATATAGTTTGTTGGGGGTATTTCAAATGTAAAGGGTTGTTTTTCTGGAAAAACCGCAAGGTGCGCATATTGCATAGCATAGTTGTATTTTATCTGAAAATCTCCTAAAGCGCTGTTTCAGTTTGGGGGAGTCTCCTGGGCAGGAAAGGGTGTCTACCAATACATATGTGGTACCGCTGTAACCGGGAGAAATTGGGATTTCACACGCAATAAGATTTTATTGACAAACTTACATTTTTTATTCCAAAAAAAACTACAATATGTAAAAATTTTTTTTTTTTTTTTTTTTTTTTGCACATATTTCACCCAAAAATATTAAGAATACACCTAACAAATGACAAACAAGACATTTCATGTTAAAGCCCAGACTCTGCTGAAAAAAACAATATATCATTTTCCTGGGAAATCCCTGGAAATCCCTTCAAAAATCACATTTGAACATGGGGAGCGCAAAATAGTGCAAAATGGTCTGGCAACAGAGTGTGACAAAAACTCCAGGTAGGCTGGCACTTAAAGGGTTAAGTCACTGCAATTTTTTGTGAATGGTTTCTACTTGTTTTCTGTTATATAAGGGTTTTATAGTTTTGCCCTCTTAATGTCAAATGTGACTCATGACTATTTCTCAGTGTTGATGCCCTCATGTTAAGATTATGAACCCCAATTCCAGCATAAGGTCCAATTTGACACCTGGATTTACAGCCCCTGTTTTTGATAGCATGGGTGTTGAGACCAAGATTTTAAGGCCCCCTTCGCACCTAAGCATTTGCTGTTGCTATCTTTACACCTGTTTAGATTCCCTTCCTGAACAGCACCCGAAAAAGAAACAGCATGTGCAAATGCTTAGGTGCGAAAGGGGGCCTTATAGTACAAAGATTTTTTAGCAGCAGAACTATAATCAAGTAGTTACAATCTCCTACTGGGTCTGAAAGATAGTGCTCATGTAAGCAAAGCAACGTTATGTTATGATGTACAACATCGTGTCTGACAAAGAGAACTAGGTATTCTCAAACACCCTCAAATATACTCAGTGTTCAAAAGGTTTCCCTTTATTTTTTACCTTTCGTCCGTTCTCTATTGCTGACGCAAAAAATGTGGAGAGATATTTCATTGAATAATTTTCCTAGTGTGCCCATTGCCTATATTATAGCCTAGTTTATTTTAACTGCAATGTTGTAATATTTAAAGCATTTAACACATGTAATTTCAATTTTTTTACATGTATATAGGTGTATGATGAACTAGAAATATTCCCTTTGGGTGTTTACAATATTCACCTTTTGAAGACGGAAGGTGTAACTGATTTTGGTGAGTAGCTAATATTACACAAAAAGGAAATTATTTGTAATATTGTTTTTGTAATTTACTGTAAGCATATTTTTGTATATTATTTTTAAGTAATTCTACATAAATAATTACTGATATTGTAAAATACTTATTAGCCAGACGAACACACCTCTGAGACTGAAGCTGGCTGCCAGCGAGGGATTGAGGAGCCATGTAAGACATTGCCAAAATTATTATTTGAAAATAGAGCATACATACACAGAATTCTTTAACCATCAACTTATTGCACTGGTGCATCATTCAACATTGGAATCTTTAATCTTTTCCAATGGCTTCTTTTCTTAGCTAATCCAATTAGTTGAGCTGTGATTTTTTTGGTTAAAGATTGCTACATCTGTATCTTTTGTCATAACCTTCACACATTTCCAGATTATATCCCACAGAGTATCACCATGACAACAAGAAACCCCAAAGAATACAACCATCCAACTAAAAACAAACAATAGAAAACCATAAAAGACCACTCTGGCCAGTTGCACCATATTTGTCTGAATTTTTCAAATGTGGATGTAAGGTAGCTCTCAGATATTGGGACAACAGTCAATCCCCAGAGCAGGGCAAATACAAGCCAAGTTAATACAATCTGTTGATGCCTATGTACTATTCTAAGTATGTCTCACACCCTGCTTCAGAAATATTCATTACACTTGGGTTATGTCCAGTAGAGGGCGAACTTCTGCAGAGATGAATAGAAAAAAGAAGCCCCTCCCGGCCCATAAATACCTGGGACCTTCCACACATTTCCCAGTAATCGTCTCTGCAGACGGCGAGCAAGTAAGAAGATGAAGTCCCCTCCTTGCAGGTAAGCCGGGTTCACACCCGGCTATTTTTATCCCTATTTCTGCCCGGACCTAGTTATGATTAAGTCCCCTAATGCCTCCCAGCTTTGGCTGTAGGTCCGGGTGAGGGTAGGATTCACCTTAATAGGTGTACTGATAGGAGCCATGCTCCTCCGTGAGGCCCCATTACAAGGGGTAGGCGGCTACCAGGTTGGTGACCCTGGTTTGGGATGCCCTGTCCGTTTCCCCATGTTTTACTACTGTAGTTGGGGATCCCTCCCTCCCTTTACTTTATTCCCTTTATTCTCTATGGGAGGGGGGGGGGCTGTGACTCTCCCTTGTCCTGTTGATATGGAGCATCGGGAAGTAATCCCTCAATCAATTTGTGTATGAGTGTGTGTGTGTGTGTGTGATTTTAACTTCGTTTACACTTGCGGCAGCCGTTGTGAGAGCCTGCCGCACTGTCATGGCGTCGCTGGTGAGGAGGCTAAGGGGGAGCTTCTCCCTCTCCTTGCTGTGAGGAGAGGGGGCGGGGCCGGGCGCTCGGAGCGCTGGTTGCGGCCCGCCTCACTCTCTTTGGCGTCCTCGGCGGCGCCTGCTTACTTTGGCTGGATAGGGAGGGTGCGGGGCCGGGCGCTCGACGCGCTGGCGGCGGCCCGCCCCACTCTCTCTCTGGCACCCTCGGCGGCGCCCGGTTCATTTGGCTGGATGAGGATGGGGAGAGGCCGGGCCGGGCGCTCAACGCGCTGGCGGCGGCCCGCCCCACTCTCTCCGGCGCCCTCAGTGGCGCCCGGGTGTTTTTTAATGTAAGGATGGGGAGGTGGCGGGGCCAGGCGCGGCGCGCGATCCGCACCGGCCTGCCCTTCTTCGTCTTCTTCCTCTTGCCGTCAGATTTAGGATCGCATGTTGCTGGCGGTGAGTGCCCTGCGGGGCTTTGCTTGTTTCTTATTGCTTAGGGCGCTTTATCCAGCGCGGGCCTAGAACACTGAGGGATCGTATTGACCCATCTTGCGGTTTCTGGGTCTGGTATTATTACATAAGTAATAAGCATGCCATGTTGTCTTATATGCATTATTTTTAATATTTATACTATATTGCCCTCAATATGTAATTGTAATTTAAATGTTTTGCCACACTGCTTGTATGAGTGCTTGTCTTGATACATTATTTACGGGGGCCCCCATTTTGTTGTGTCCTGGGGTCCCTTAGGCTTGCAAATCCTCCCACTAACGGACTTAAGGGGCATCCCGGGTAGCTTCTAGCGTAATTCCCGCTGGTCATTGCGACTACCATACAAATCACCATTTGGAGGCTCCCCAGGATACCGGGCTCTGGCTCCCTTCGGGGCAGTCCCGGCAGTGTGTGGGTTGGGGGGCATCCCTTGTGGGGGATAATGTGCGGGTTGCATACCATGTGTTCAGCAGGCCATAACACGGCAGTAGGGGGCCCGGACGTCTGGGTCAGTGCCGCCGGCCTTGTCACCTACCCCACCTTGATTTATCCATACCCCAAGTGACATGGTCATTAGCGGGGAGTCTCAATCTGATGTATGTGCTGGATTGGCCAACATCGAAAAATTGTTTTCTAGCTCTGTGGCCAGGGTGGCCCTGGCTAAGAGAAGACATCTGTCCCCGGCAGTGCCGGTTCTTGATGTTCATGATTCCCTTGACTGGTCTGTTTATTTCCGCTTGCGGAAGGAACTGTCTACTGAATCTGATGGCTCTGAGGATCAGCAGTTTTGGGATGCTGATGCCGGGCAGGGGCTTGGGGATGCCGTGGATACCCCCAAGATCCTGGCCTATTTATTTGAGGTGCTGGCTATTCCTCCTCCGGCGGAGTCCCCTCCGCAGAAGGGGGAATTTTTTCCTTGAGACCTCTAAGCCTCGTCTGGAGTTCCCAAATCAGTTTCATTTCTAATATCTGATTATTAAGGATTGGGAAGGACCTAGCCGGTTTCCCGGTTTTCCTCAGGCAGGGAATAGGGAGGTTCCCTTTCCGGTGGACGCGGTGAAGCACTGGTCGTTTCCTCCCGAGGTCGATGTGTCCTGTATTGGGATGGTCCGACACATCTGTGGTGCACTCTCTAGACGCCACCACGCTTGACATGCCTTTGCTGGCGTGGATTCTGCCCTGCGGCCTGTTTGTACTTCTGTACTCACGGTTGTGGTTATCAGGTCTGTGGTTTGGGGCCTGTTGAGGGGTCCCAGCTGAACCCAGCCAGTGATGTATTTGCAGCGCTTATGAGGTGTGTGTCGTTCATGACACAAGTTGTATGTATAGCAGAGCCTTAGCATTGCTTGTGGCTATATGGCACTCTGTCTGGTTGCGCCAGTGGGCGGCTAACTTTGCGGCTAAGAAGTCACTTACAGGGCTACCCTTTCTGGGTTTGCGGCTGTTTGGAGATAAATTGGCTTCAGTTGCGGAAGGGGAAAGGCTTCCGCCACGTGAGAAGTGGCATCGCTCCTTTCGGGGCAGGCTCCTCTAATGCTTCTTTTCGCGGTGCCAGAGTAGGCAGAGGTGCTGTTTTCTCTATCCTCGGGGTGATTCCTGGAGTGTGGCGGAGGATGGGTCCGTCCAGGACTGGTCTGGGGTTCCAAGCCCGCTGCCGAGCCAGCTCAGCAATGAGGGGGAGCCCTCACCTTGGCGGGTGGGGGGTCGGCTGCAGCGCTTTTTCCAGGTCTGGGCCTGGGAGGTCACGGACTAGTGGATCTTGGAAGTGGTCTCTTCCGGGTACAAGTTGGTGTTCAAGTACCGGACTTCCCCAGACTCCTCAGTTCTCGGGTTCCCTCGGACCCCCGGGCTGCGCAGGGGCTCCTGTTGGCAGGACAAATCTTCTGGACATATGTCCGGTGATTTTCTCAGGGAGAGGCCGGGGCTTTTATTCCTACCTCTTCACGGTTCCCAAACAGGATGGATTCTTCTGAACCATTCTGGTTTTTGAAGCTTCGCTACTGGCTCATCTGATCCCAGAAGTTCTGCACGGAGACTCTGCGCTCTGTCATCCTTTCCCTTCATCGGGGGGTTTCGCGACTTTTATAGACATCAAGGTTGTTTACCTTTATGTACCATTCTACCCCGCACGCCAGAGATTCTCGGGTTTGGGGTGGAAGATCGGTATTTTCAGTTTGTGACCCTCCCTTTCGGGTAGACTTCGGTACCAAGGGTTTTCACCACGGGGCTGGCGGGCATATTGCCCTTCTCAGAGCCCAGGGCTTTCACATTGTGCCGTATCTGGATGACCTACTCATTGCAGCATCTTTTCTATGCCGGGTGGAGATGGACTCCAGGGTGGTGACGACGCTGGAACGGTTCGGATGGGTGATCACCCACCCCAAGTTCTCTCTCTCCCCTTCAAGGGAGATCTCATTTCTGGGCATGAATCTGGATTCCAGTCAGGCCAGAGTGTTCCTTCCTCACCCTAAGGTGCAGAGGGTTCAGGATCTGATATTTGTTCTCCTGGATAATCCTCGCCTCTCTATCCGGCTAGGGATGAAACTGGTGAGATTGATGGTGGTTTTCTTCTAGGCAGTCCCCTTTGCTCAGTTCCACATGAGGTCGCTCTAACTCCATCTATTGCGGAATTGGGACGGCTGTCCCCGGTACTTGGATCAGTCCTGTCTGCTGTCTCCCAGGGTTTGGCAGTCCTTTCAGTGGTGGCTGGAGCCTATTACTGTAATGAGGGGCAGATCCTTTTTGGCCCTTTGTTGGGAGACGGTTACCACGGATGCCGGCCCGTCGGGCTGGGGAGGTTTCTGGACGGACTTTCAGTTCCAGGGGCTGGGGGGTCCTCAGGAGGCTCACGCCCCCATCTATGTTTTTGGAGTTCTGAGCTATTCGGTTGATTCTGTCATGCTGGATGCATCACTTACAGGGCTTGCCGGTTCAGGTTCAGTCAGACGATTGAACTGCGGTCGCTTACGTCGATCACCAAGGAGGGACTCGCAGCGGGAGTGCCCTCAGGGAAGTTTCGCTGAGTCTTGCATGGGCGGAGAGCGATGTTCCATGCATCTCAGCGGCATTCATTCCGAGAGTGGAAAACACGGAGGCGGACTCTTTGAGCAGGGGATCCTCTCACTGAGGAGGATGATCTTTCAACCACAAGGTGTTCCGGTCCTTCTGCCGCAAGTGGGGGACTCCGGAGGTGGTTCTCTTTGCCTCACGTTGCTATCACAAGCTCCCAACGTTTGGGTTTCGGTCTCAGGTTCCTCTGACACCGTCAGTGGTCGCCATGTCTCTTGCCTGGAGGGATCTGGGGTTCCTGTACCTGTTTCCTTCCTTCGCCATGGTGGGCAAGGTGTTGCGCAAGCTGGCTCGTGAGGGTGCGTCAGCAATTCTGGTGGCTCCAGGGTGGCCAAGATAGGTTTGGTTCGTTCTACAGTTTGCAAACGCTGGCTTTGACGGCGTGGCTGCTGCAACCTCCTCCATCTTAATAGAAGAAGTTTTGGCTGATGTTGTGCTTCAGACACTTGTTTGGGCTAGGAAGTGGTCTTCCTCTAACATCTTCTACAGGACTTGGCGGTCCTATATTGATGGGTGTGAGGCTAGGGCCTTGCCTTGCAAGGTGTTTTTGTTCCCTAGGATTTTGGACTTTCGTCAGCGCTGTCTGGGCCTGGGGCTCCAGCTTAAGTACTTTGAAAGGGCAGGCCTCTGTCCTGGTGGTCTTCTTCTAGGGCCTTTTGTCCTCAAAAAGCCTTGCGTCTGTTTGGGATTTGAATTTTGCATTTTCTATGCTTACACAACAGATTGCCTTTTTGGTGGCTATTACTTCTGTTCGCTGAGTTCTGGGTTGGTGGCCCTGTCTATTCAGACCTCTTACTTTGAGAGACGGTGTTCCGCTTGATGCCGGATTTCCTTCCTAAAATGTTATCTGTTTTCCATCTCATTGAGGATGTGGTTCTCTCTTCCTTGTGTCTTTCGTCTAGCGATGACGAGGAGAGGGCCCTGCACTTTTTGGATGTTTGTTTTGTGACGTACTTTTTCTTGGATACTTCCCTTTTCTGTAGGGCGGACACCTTGTTTGTGGTGCCCTCTGGCCCAAGACGGGTTTGGCGCCGTCAAGTCTACCATTATTAATGGATATGTCTGGTCATTGTTTGGGCATATATTGCCAAGGGGAGGGTTCCCCTTTTCAGTTTCTGGAACAAGTTGTACGACTGCTACTTGGTCTTCTGTTCATACCTTTTACAAGTTTTTGTAAGGTTGATGTGCGGTCCTTAGTGGATGCTGTTTTTGGTCGCAAAGTTCTACAATCGGCAGGGGTTTTCATTTGTGCATGTTTGCCTATTGGGATCCCCACCCTTTTTGGACACTGCTATTGGATGTCCCAAGTGTAATGAATATTTCCGAAGCAGGGTGTGAGACATACTTAGAATAATACCATTTTGTGATTACTCACCTGTAAAATGGGTATTATAATTATGTCTCACACCCTGCTTCGCCCCACCCTGAATTGTATATTGGATCCTCTGTTTGGTGATACTGTTTTTCTCATGGATTTTATTTGCTCTTCCTGGTCCCCTTAATGCTTTCTTATACTGGGAAATGTGTGGGAGGTCGCAGGTATTTATGGGCCGGAAGGGGCTTCTTTTTTCTATTCATCTCTGCAGAAGTTCGCCCTCTACTGGACATAACCCAAGTGTAATGAATATTTCCGAAGCAGGGTGTGAGACATACTTATAATACCGATTTTACAGGTGAGTAATCACAAAATGGTATTTTTGGCTCTATTATCCACATTCGGGTGTTGGGGATTTAGATGTTCCTATCTGGGCACTTGGATTGGAGTGCTTTTTCCCACACACCGTTGCAAATCATTTTTATGCACATTTCAGCATATACTATTCAACTATTCCCACCATGGGATGCCTATTGATTATGTACAGCACTTCTTAATAACTAATAGTTTGTAATCATCAAGTATGGACAAGGATACCCCCCCCCCCCTTTTGAATTTGAAAGAATTTGAAAATAATTTGTTTTTGAAGTATAGATTTCCACTTATGCTGCCACATTGTGCTTTTCCTTTAAAATCCTTTTTTTTCAATGCAAGTTTTTTTTGGGATTAACCATTTTTTGAAGTGAAATGTACTGTATTGTCTCACACTATAAGACACACCTAGGATTTAGAGGACACCCCCCCCCCCCAAACAAACAGTGTGCAGAATCCCCTCTAAGAACCCCATAACAGGCAGTGTGTGTTTGTGTGTGTGTGTGTGTGTGTGTGTGTGTGTGTGAGGTGGTGGCGCCAGTGAAGGGCCAGTGAGCAGGCAGGGTCCCAGTGGCACTTGCTGCTCTCCAGCCTGAGTGGCTCACACAAGCATAAGCAGCCAGGTGATAGAGCTGTATTGAATGGGGGGGGGGGGGAGTTTGCAGCACTGGGACCCTGTTTGTAAATGTAACTGCTCCCTGCCAGCCCTCTGGTCCTCCACTTTTAGGCGTTCCCTCCTCAGACACACACGCAATTTAAAACAAAATTCTGTGTACATCTGGCATGCAATGTTTTTAACATACAATTACTTTGTTGAAGGAATAGTTAGTGTTTGGAATTATAGAGGAGACGAACACCACACAGGAGTCCAATCCATCACACGCCACGATTAACACATCGCATTGCAATGTATGCTATCTGTAGGCTATTTACATTCCAATAGTAGACAATTTATAACAGCCGATTACAATAGAAACAAAATAAACTGCTCCTTGGCTGTAACAATGTAAACCAATGTAACTCACACCAGGGTGCTGGAAGGCTTTTCAGAATGACTAATATTGTTTGTTAAAGTCTCAGCAGGAGGGAGAGGTAGCCCATCCCAATATATTCCAAGTATGTCACACACCCCGCTTCCACTATTCATGACATATGGGTTATGGTCCAGTAGAGGGTGAACTTCTGCAGAGATGAAGGCAAAAAAGAAGCCCCTCCCGGTCCATTAATATCTGGGACCTCCCACACATTCCCAGTTCCTTCTCTGCAGGACGGTGAGCAAGTCAGAAGATGTCTGCTTCTCTTCCTTGCAGGTAAGTCGGGCTTATGCCCGGCCATTTTTTGCCCAATTTCTGCTCGGACCTTTATACATTAAGCCCAATATTAGCCTCCCAGCCTTGGCTGCAGGTCCGGGCGAGGGTAGGAATCACCTTAATAGGTGTTTAGGGAGCCAGGCTCCCCCATGAGACCCCATATAGAGGGGTAGGCGGAATCTGGGTTGGTAAACCCGGTTTGGGATGCCCTGTCCCTAATTGTATATATATATATATATATATATATATATATATATATTGTGACAGAGTGTCTGGACAAGTCATAGAGGGTGTGTATATCTGCCCAAGATTTCTTGTATCTGTCAGCTAAAAGCAACCGGGAATTTAGAAACTAGGGATCTAGGATCTCTAGTTTAGGGTTTGAGAAAAAACCCATGTACAGGGCCTGTGTTGCTGGAGTGGGGAAGAGAGGGTGGGCCCCACTCCACCCGGACAGTCCGGGTCTTGGGCTGTCTGATTAGTCCAAGGTGTGCTTGCCTGAAAGAAGGAGGGAGTTCACACACACTCTGGCTCTCTCATCCTGGGAGCAGGACATCTGCTATGAGCCTGTGGGAGCATTGCCAGTGGTATGTTATGATCTGCTATGTTATGGTGCCCGGTACTAGGCCGGCACTGGGTTAGTCAGGAGCACCTAATGTTTAGTTAGAGCCAGACAGGCATAGGATTTCTTTCGTTTAGTTCTGTTTTACTTTATACCACAATCTGGCAATAAAACTGGCTGAGGTCAGTTAAATGATTCTTCCTTGTTCTGTGGACTTTGTGCTTGCTGAAAGTGTGCCCGTCTACCCAGGAGACGACTAACCCGCTACCTAACCCCTTACAATATATATATATATCCCTTACACCATTCTTGGTACGGGATTATCCCCCTTCCGGGGGGGGGGGGGGCGGTCTTTTCCTCTTTCTTTCTTTCTAGCGTGATTGTGTGTATGTGTGCTTGGTGCTGCACTTTACTGGCTGGTCGCCATTTTTTTTTACTTCTGCTGAGGGGAGCTTCTTCCCCTCAGGCTGCGGTGCTAAGGGGGCGGGGGCACGCAATCCGCGCTGGCCCGCCCCTTCTTCCTCTAAGCTGATGAGTGGTGGCAGCCATCATACAAAGCACGTGAGTGCCCTCCCGGGCTCTCCCCTTTGATTTACATGTCTTCGCCTTGTGCCCCTTTCTGTCAGGGGACAGCGCTAGTCCTTGTCACCTTTTTCCTTGATTATGATGATATATTTAATATATATATATATATATATATATATATATATATATATATATATTTAGTGTGTGTGCATGTGCTTATGGCCACTCCTTTGTGTCTTTCAGGAGGACTCCCTGTGCCTTGCTTAAAAGGGGGTCCTAGGGTCCCTAGCAGAAATTCGGGGCACTTAAAAATCCTCCCACTTGGGACTTAAGGGGCATCCCGGGTTGCTTACCAGCGTAATTCCCTCGGGTCATTGCGACTACCTTAAAATCACCATATGGAGGCTCCACTGGATACCGGGCTCCCCTTGGGACAATCCCGGCTATGTGTGGGTTGTGGGGTATCCCTTACGGTGGAGAATGTGCTTACCATGTGCGCAACAGGCCATAACGCGGCAGTCGGGATCCCCCGGGTATCTGGGTCAGTGCCGCCCGTCTCTCCTACCCCACCCCACATCATCCGTACCCCAAGTGACACTGTCATTAGTGGGGAGTTGCACTCGGATGTATGTGCCAGGCTGGCCAACCTCGAGAAAATTATTTCTAGCTCAGTGGGCAGAAAGACCACTGGTAAGAAAAAGCATCTGTCACCGGCTACGCCGGTAATTGATTTTGATGATTATGACTCACCTGATTGGGCTGATTATTCCCCGCTTGAGGAAGGGGAATTGTTTGAGGAATCTGAGACTGAGGAATTGCAGTTCTTTGATTCTGATGCCGGGCAGGCGCTGAGGGATGCTGTTGATACCCCCAGGGTCCTGACCCATCTGTTAGAGGTTCTGGATATGTCCCCACCAGCGGAGGCCCCTCTGAAGAAGGGGGAATTCTTTGGGTTCTCAAAGCACCGCTTGGAGTTTCCAAATCAGGATCATTTTGACAGCATGATTCTTAGAGAATGGGAGAAGCCCTGTCGCCTTCACTGTGTTCCTCAGGGATGGGATAGGAAGTATCCCTTTCCGATGGACGTGGTGAAGCGCTGGTCTTCCCCTCCCGAGGTTGATGCGCCCATTCTAGGATTGTCCAACACCTCCGTTGTACATACTCCTGACGCCACTACCCTTAAGGATGGCGAGGACAAGCGCATTGATCAGATGGCATGTCATGCCTTTGCCAGTGTGGGTTCAGCCTTGCGGCCTGTCTGTGCATCGGCACTCGTGGCTGTGGACCAGGTCGGAGATCAGGGACATGTTAAATGGGTCCCAGCTCAACCCGGACAGCGTTGAATTCACAACCCTTAAGAGGTGTGAATTGTTCATGAATTTTGTTTTGTCGGCTATGGACGACACTATTACCATGTGTAGTTGGTGGCCATGTGCCGATCGGTCTGGCTGTGCCAGTGGGCGGCGGATATTGCGGCCAAGAAGTCACTTACAGCTTTGCCCTTTTTGGGAACGCGGCTGTTTGGAGACAAATTGGATTCTGTGGCGAAGGGTGGGAAGCTACCTCAGCATAAGAAGTTGCGTCGCTCCTTTCGGGGGGCAAGCTCCTTTAATCCTTCCTTTCGCGGTGCCAGAGGGGGCAGAGGTCTTGCCTACTCTAGCTTTAGAGGTGATTCCTGGAACAGAGGTAGAGGACGTGCCCGTGCCCAAGCCCGCTGCCAAGCCAGCTCAACAATGAGGAGGCGCCCTCACCCTTACAGGTGGGGGGACGGCTGCGGCTCTTCTTCTAGGTCTGGGCCCAGGAGGTCACAGACAAGTGGATATTGGATGTGGTCTCGTCGGGGTACAAACTGGAGTTCGAGTCCCAGCCTCCTCCCAGATTCCTAAGGTCTCGGGTGCCATCGGATCCTCGGGCGGCGCAGGGGCTCCTGTTGGCTGTAAAGAATCTTCTGGACATGGCGGTCATATGCCCGGTGCCTCTTTCAGAGAGAGGCCGGGGCTATTATTCCAACCTCTTCACGGTTCCCGAAAAGGATGGCTCCATAAGACCCATCCTAGGTTTGAAGCTTCTTCCCTCTGCCAGGCGGAGTTGGACACCAGGACGGTGGTGGCGACGCTGGAAAGGTTCGGATGGGTGATCACCCACCCCAAGTCTTCTCTCTCCCCATCAAGGGAGATCTCCTTTCTGGGCATGAATCTGGATACCATTCAGGCCAGAGTGTTCCTACCCCAGCCAAAGGTGCAGAGGGTTCAGGATCTGATACGTGTTCTCCTGACCAACCCTCGCCCTTCCATTCGGCTAGGGATGACTCTGGTGGGTTTGATGGTGGCCTCCTTCGAGGCAGTCCCCTTTGCTCAATTCCACATGAGGTCGCTACAACTCCATCTATTGCTGAAATGGGACAGATGTCCACAGTCCTTGGATCAGTCATTTGTGATGTCTCCCAGGGTTCTGCAGTCCCTTCAGTGGTGGCTGGAATCAAGCAATCTGATGAAGGGCAGATCGTTCCTGGCCCCTCGTTGGGAGACAGTTACCACGGATGCCAGCCTGTCGGGCTGGGGAGGTTTCTGGAAAGATCATCAGTTCCAGGGGTTGTGGGGTCCTCAGGAGGCTCACAACCCCATCAAAGTCTTGGAGCTCAGAGCTATCCGCTTGGTTCTGTCGCGTCTGACACTTCACCTACAGGGTTTGCCATTTCAGGTTCGATCAGACAATCGTACTGCGGTAGCTTACATCAATCACCAAGGAGGGACTCGCAGCAGGAGTGCCCTCAGGGAAGTCTCTCTGATTCTGACATGGGCGGAGAGCAATGTTCCTTGCATCTTGGCAATATACATTCCGGGAGTGGAGAACACGGAGGCAGACTCCCTGAGCAGGGGATTCTCTCGCCGAGGGGAATGGTCTCTCAACCACAAGGTGTTTCGGGCCCTGTGTCACAAGTGGGGGATTCCGGAGGTGGATCTCTTGGCCTCTCGGCACAATCACAAGCTTCCAACCTTTGTATCTCTGTCTCAGGATCCTCTGGCCCTGGCAGTGGATGCCTTGTCACTTGACTGGAGGGATCTGGGGTTTCTGTACCTGTTTCCCCCCTTCTCCATGGTGGGCAAGGTAGTGCGCAAGCTGGCGCTAGTGGGGGCACCAGCACTTCTGGTGGCCCCAAGGGGGCCAAGACAGGTTTGGTTCGCAGACGTCGTAAGATTGGCGGTAGATCAGTACAGGCTGCCCATGTCTCCAGATCTGATCTCTCAGGGTCAACTACGTTACCCCAATTTACAAACGCTTGCTTTGACGGTGTGGTTGCTGAAACCTTCATCCTGAGGGAGGAAGGCTTGTCTGAGGCGGTTAATTCAAACCTTGATTAGAGCTAGGAAGAGGTCTTCCTCTACCATTTTCTATAGGACTTGGTGGTCCTATATTGACTGGTGTGAGGCTAGGGCCTTACCTTGCAGGGTGTTTTCGATTCCTAGGATTTTGGAGTTTCTTCAACACGGTCTGGATCTGGGGTTCCAGCTCAGTACTTTGAAGGGTCAGGTTTCTGCCCTGGCTGTCTTTTTTCAAAGGTCTTTTGCATTGCATCATCTGGTCAAGACTTTTTTTCCAAGGGGTCACTCATGTTCGGCCCCCTAGAAAGCCTTTGGTTCCCGTTTGGGACCTTAGTTCTGTCGGCCCTCCAGGGGCCTCCCTTTGAGCCGATGCAGGATGTGGCTCTTTCTGTGCTCACTCAAAAGGTTGCCTTTTTGGTGGCTATTACCTCTGTTCGGCGTGTCTCTGAGTTGGCGGCTCTGTCTATTCAGGCCCCTTACTTTGAGAGACACCAGGACAAGGTGGTTTTTCGTTTTAAACCAGATTTCCTTCCTAAGGTGGTTTCTGCTTTCCATCTTAATCAGATGTAGTTCTCCCTTCCTTGTGTCCTAAGACTAGCAATGACAAGTAGAGGGTTTTGCACTCTTTGGATGTGGTTCGTTGTGTGAAGTACTATTTGGTTGCTACTTCTCCTTTTCATAAGACGGATGCCTTGTTCGTGGTGCCTTCTGGGCCCAGAAAAGGTTTGGCGCCCGCCAAGTCTACCATTAGTAAATGGATACGTCAGGCCATTGTTGGGGCCTATTCCACTAAGGGAGGGTTCCTCCTTTTAAGATCACTGCTCATTCTACTCGTGCTGTTGGGGCTTCCTGGGCCTTTCAGCACTAGGCTTCTGTTGAACAAGTTTGTAAGGCTGCTACTTGGTATTCCGTTCATACTTTTTCAAAGTTTTATAAGGTTGATGTGCGGGCCTCAGCGGATGCTGTTGAATAGTGGAAGCGGGGTGTGTGACATACTTGGAATAATACCATTTTGTGATTACTCACCTTTAAAATGGGTATTATAAGTATGTCACACACCCCGCTTCATCCCGCCCTTTTTGTATTCTGGATCCTTTATATGGTGAACCTTTTTATGGTTAAGAATGTTTTATTAGCTCTTCCTGGTCCCCTTACTTCTGTCATATACTGGGGAATGTGTGGGAGGTCCCAGGTATTTATGGACCTGGAGGGGTTTCTTTTTTTGCTTTCATCTCTGCAGAAGTTTGCCCTCTACGGGACCATAACCCATATGTCATGAATAGTGGAAGCGGGGTGTGTGACATACTTATAATACCCATTTTAAAGGTGAGTAATCACAAAATGGTATTTTTAACCTCCCGTCCCAATATATGGTTCTCTGAGCTCTGTGCCTCTGTGGCTACTGACGTGCAATGCAGTTTTTTTGCTTTCACCATAGCCCTGGTCAGCCCTGGGAGCTTGTAACATTAAAGTGATTGGCAGGTCAAAAGTTAAAAAATAAATATCAGCAGCTTACCTTACAGCGCACTCCTTAGCACTGTGTCGGTTTACTTATGGAGTAAATCACTTCCTCATTTATCTTTCAGTCTCCACTCCGCTGACCTGGGCCTTCGATCAACCTTTAGTGTACAGAGAACAGAACCCCCCCCCCCCCCCCACTCCCTCCCCAAACGTCCTGATTAGCTGCCTCTCTTTGTAGCTAGCTTCCCTCCTCTCTGGTCACACAATGTGCTGGAAGACTGGAGATGCTCTTAGCCTGCAGCATCTCTCCCTTTTTTTGTTCACACTATGTGCTGTCAGTAATAATTTGAGGCACAACAGATATATGTGCTTACATTACATCGCTGTTGCCCTGTTTCCACTGTTTCTCCTCATTTTTTCTCTGCATCTCCAGTGTTCTAATACTTTTACAAATTACTACAGGGTCTTTTTGAAAACAGATTGATGCTTGGCTTCTATACTTGCCTTTAGTATAACTTTAAACCAAGAACATGGACCTGTGGACTCGTGGATTGAGATAAAAGAGCTACCCAAAATGACGTTGGTTATTTAATTGCCTTAAAGGGTAAGTCCACTTTTGATTACGTTTTTGAAAGTGTATATTTTTTTGTCCCAAAAGTACTCAAGGTGCTGAGACGATCTGGTATTTTTAAATTTTTTCCTATGTCAGCAAATGTGTCTTTTATGGAAGCAGGTTCCACTACCAGCAATCTGTTGCTATTGGCTAAGTACACCAAGATGAGAGAAGTGAGTACACAGAACACTACTGCTATTGCCACTGCTGAGGTGAGTGTTCTATGCACACTTCTGCAGTCTGTTGGTATTGGCAACATACACTAAGTCTGCACTTGGTGTACATTACCAATACCAATAGATTAAAGTTTCCTTTTATAAAACACACATTTGCTAACATTTAAAAGAATAAAAAAATGCTAGATCAGCTCATCATTTTGACACACAAAAATGTACACTTTCAAAAATTCAATTGAAAGTTGATTTACCGTTTAAAGGCACGCTAGGCAAACACTTTATGCACTATAGCTATATATACAATGGTCAAATAGCCAAATACAGGTGGTAGTACAAGCATTATTAAAAGATAAAGTTAACGTCAGTTACCAGTTAAGCCGTGGTGCATGGCCACCACTGTGAAGGGGTGTGGTGTCTACAAGTTCCTGGTGCCTTCCAGCACAATACAATTGCCCTCTCTCCAGAAGTGAAGGCTTACCTCTGTCTAACTTGAACAGTTAAATCCCTGGTGGGTCATGCCCCCCGACCCCAGGGGGAGGCCCAAGACCTCCTCCCCTGGGTCTTCTAGCTGAAACTTCTAAACCTAATATTTATCATAACTTCCCAGTGGAAGGTTATTGGGAGGCTGTTCTGTGCCATCGGATCCGACCAGGTTACCATTACACTCTTACACTCAGCAAATACAGCTTTCCTACCTAGCTATGGCTGGATGAAAGCTATGACTGGGCAGTAAATCTACAGGGCTACTGTGTGTTTAGGAGGGACCGTAACAAACGCAAAGGGGGTGGAGTCTGCTTAATTGTAAAATCCTCTCTACAACCCACTCTGCGAGAGGATATATGTGAGGGGAATGACCATGTGGAGTCTGTATGGGTAGAAATACATGGAGGGAGAAACAAAAATAAAATACTGATTGGGGTTTGCTACAAACCTCTAGATATATCCGAATCCATAGAAAATATGATGCTAAGTCAAATAGATATAGCCGCTAAACTAAATGAGGTAGTGATTATGGGGGACTTTAACTACCCAGATATAGCCTGGGACGCTGAAACATGTGTATCGCATAAAAGTAATAGTTTTTTTCTCTAAAACAAAAGATGGCTACCTTTCCCAACAAGTACAAGTTCCAACATGGGGGAAAGCCATATTGGACCCAATTCTAACCAATGTACCAGACAAAGTAGTAAAGGTACAGGTTGGGGGACACCTTGGAAGCAGTGATCATAATATCATTAATTTCCACTTAGCAGTCACTAGGGTGCCTTATCAAGGAGCCACAAAAACGCGGAACTTCAAAAAGGCAAAGTTTGACCAACTTAGAGATGCCCTAAACTGCATTAACTGGGAAAATGTCCTTAAAAACAAAAGCATGAACACTAAATGGGATACTTTCAAAGAAATCCTTAATTTTCATTGTGACAGATATATACCTTACAGGAATAAAACTATTAGACACACATGTAAACCGATGTTGCTAAACAAAAAGGTTAAGGGGGCAATAAACAAAAAAAAAAGGCATTTTAACGTTTAAAGCAGGAAGGGACAGCGGAAGCGTTAAAAAATTCTAAAGAAGAAAATAAACCATGTAAACAACAGATAAGGGCAGCTAAGCTGGAGACAGAAAGACTGGTCGCGAAAGAGCGTAAAACTAACCCCAAATTATTCTTTAGCTACATAAACCGTAAAAGGTACAAACTTGAGGGTGTGGCCCCCTGAAAAGCAAGGAGGGGACACCTATAGAGGGAAATGAGGAGAAAGCAAATGTACTAAACAACTTCTTTGCTTCTATATTCACAAAAGAATGTGACATGCCGAGTGAAATGCAGTGGAATAACCGAAACCCTCCATTAAATGTCACTGGTCTAACCAAGGAAGAAGTCCAGAACCGTCTCAAGCTGATAAAAATCGATAAATCACCGGGACCAGATGACATACATCCTAGTGTTTTAAGGGAGTTATGCACAGTAATAGACAAGCCATTATTTCTAATATTTGTGGACTCAATAACTACAGGGTCTGTTCCGAGGGATTGGCGCTTGGCAAATGTGGTGCCAATATTCAAAAAGTGATCTAGGGGGGAACCTGGGAACTACAGACCGGTAAGCTTAACATCTGTGGTGGCCAAGCTGTTTGAAGGTTTCTTAAGGGATACTATCCTGGAGCACCTTGGGGAAAATGACTTTATTACTCCATATCAGCATGGATTTATGAGAAATCGCTCCTGCCAGACAAACCTAATCAGCTTTTATGAGGAGGTAAGTTCAAGATTGGATCAGGGGGAGTCATTGGATATCATATATCTTGACTTTTCTAAAGCATTTGATACTGTGCCACATAAAAGGCTGGTACAAAAGATGAGAATGCTTGTACTAGGGGAAAACGTGTGAAGATGGGTGGGAAATTGGCTTAATGATCGGAAGCAGAGGGTGGTTATCAGTGGTACACATTCAGATTGGGTCACTGTTACTAGTGGAGTACCACAAGGGTCAGTTCTGGGACCAATTCCCTTCAATATATATATAAATGACATTGGGTATGGATTAAACAGTAAAGTCTCAATCTTTGCAGATGATACTAAGCTGTGTAAAGTAATTAAAACTAAAGAGGGCAGCAGGCAGCTACAAACAGATTTAGATAAATTGGAAGCATGGACAGTTAAATGGCAAATGAAGTTTAACACAGATGTAAGGTTATGCACATGGGAAGGAGAAATCTGTATCATGATTACACAGTAAAACAACAATGGAAAAGGACCTAGGGGTTTTAGTTGACAATAAGCTCAACTGTAGAAATCAATGCTAGGCAGCTGCTTCCAAAGCAAATAGGATCATGGGGTGCATCAGGAGGGGCATAGGTGCTCATGACCAGAGCATCATTTTACCCCTGTACAAGTCACTGGTCAGATCCCATATGGAGTACTGTGTACAGTTCTGGGCACCTGTGCTTAAGAAGGACATATCAGAACTGGAGCGCGTTCAAAGAAGGGCAACAAAGTTAATAAAAGGAGTGCGGGGGCTAGAGTACCCGGAAAGATTGTCAAAGTTAGGTTTATTTAGTTTAGAAAAAAGACGATTGAGGGGTGATCTAATAACTATGTATAAATATATTCGGGGTCAATACAAAGATCTGTTCCACAATCTATTTGTACCTCTGAGTGTAACTATAACCCGAGGGCATCCACTAAGGTTAGAGGAAAGGTGCTTTCTCCACTGACATAGGAGGGGATTCTTCTCTGTAAGAGCAGTGAGACTATGGAACTCGCTGCCAGAGGAGGTAGTTATGAAGGATACAGTAAAAACGTTCAAAAGTGGCCTTGATGCCTTCCTGGCATGTAATAACATTTCCAGCTATGGCTACTAGACCACTGGAAGAAGATCTATAGTGGCCGGGATGCCCTCCTTGCATGTAATAACATTTCCAGCTATGGCTACTAGACCACTGGAAGGAGTTAAACAGGCTGAACTGGATGGACTAAAGTCTTTATTCAGCCTTACATACTATGTTACTATGTTACTTCCAATCGGAGTATTCTGTCTCTTCCCATCCAGGGGGCGGGGGGGAAGGGGGTCCTGGAATAGAGAGAGACCCGCGGGGTTGCTCGTCCTGTTCCTCAGGTCATGAAAATTTAAACTGGACCTTCACCATGATTTATTGAAAAGCCCAACCCCTTTAAAAACGATTCCCCAGCATCTAAAACTAATATATTTGTTTTTATAGTTTTTAGTCACTTATTATTCTTTCCCCCACTGGGCTGCAACTCTGTTCAAGACTTTAGGATATGGGCGCCGCCATCTTGACTCAGAAGCATCACACTTACTGAGGAGAGGAGAGTGGGGTAAAGTACAGGGGGGCGAGTTATAGCTGTGCTTTGCTCAGAGCAGAGCTGGGGTCAGAAAAATGTGAGCAATCCCAGAATGCAGAGCAGCACAGTCAGAAGGCACTTCCTGTTTGCCGGCTGCCTGATGTTCCATGAGCTGCCATCTTGGATGTTTAAAGGCTCATAACATGCAGTAGATGTAGGTAGGATGATTTTTAATGTGGGCAATCTGTATGTACAGGTTGTGGGAAACATATAAGATAGACTCTTATTCAGAGTGAAGGACCGCTTTAGCTGGTAAATGGCTAGGGTGCATGGTAACGTCATAATACCTTATGAAATTACAGGGCCTGTCCGACTGCAAAGTCTATTTCAATTGTCTAACCAGCTTTGTGCTCTCAGCGGAGGGCCGGTGTTTCTGCGAGAGGAACTAGGAGCTAGCGTCTCTAAGTGTTGAAGGTTATCATCTTAGGTGTTGAAGGTGAGGCCTCTTGCTAAGGCTCTGTCTAGTCTTAGCTGTGCATATTAAATTTGTCACTCACAAATATTATTCCTCACAGTATGTTTTAACCACAATCAGAAAAATATCAGAGCCTAGTAGTGTGTACCTTTCTCATATTTAACGCAGGTTTATTTTTTAATCAGGTTTTGCTGTTGCTGCCCAGGTAAATGATCAGAACAGTCTTACACACATCTATGTGAGTTATGTTCATCCAGATGGACTGGCTTACAGGAAAGGTTGGTACATTTCTGTTATTCTCTGTCATTGATTGGCAACAGGAATCACTGCTGCTATTATTTGTGAATGCTTAAAGTGAAACTATAGTAAAAAAATTACCATAGTTCCACGGTACTAGTTAGCAGCAGAGCCGCATGACTCGAGCTGCCCCTTTGTGCAGAGCCGCCTTTAAAACACGAAACCTGGCACCTGGATGCCAGATGCTCACCACTTCCGGGCTTCATTCTGCACCCACCGCGGCACAGCCTCTCAGTGCTGAAAGGCTTGGCCGCTGGCCACGCTGATAGGCTGCTCGCAGTGGCGCTCCCATGTGACGCTCGACCAAAACGACACTCCAGCATTTTCTCCCACCTGGAGCAGCTCCCTAGCGTCTCTAACCCCAAATATTCTGAGAGGCAAGTGTTGCTTTTTTGTTTTGTACTGTATTTTATCTTTTGGAAACAAAACTTTTAAATTATCCTTCACTACTAATACATTTTCACATTTTTTTGGCAGGTTTGCGCACAAAAAACGAAATCCTTTATGTAAATGGTGAATTAGTTGCATGCATCGATCTAAGAAAAATGGAGTTGTTATTTTCAGAAAGGAGTGTGTTGTTAACTTTAAGGAATTGTAAAGCTGACAATAAATCAAATGGGAATTGGTCAGAGAATTATAAGTTTAATGATGATATTAGACCTTTACCACCACTTAACCAGTCTCAGCTACTGGCAGAATGTCTTGATGATTTCCAAAAGAATACTTTGAAAGGTAAAAAAAAGCAGTGTAATATTGAAATATTAGTACTTCCTCCATGAACTGTAGTATAGGTGGATTTAAAATGGTTCAAAACCCACATGTTTAACTAACATCGCCTGAATTGTACCATGTGTCAGTTTTCACTGCTCCTGCTTCATTTTATCTCAATTGCTGCTTGTTTTAGCTGTAAAGCTCCACCTCCTCCATTCATTGTCACAGCTATGCAATGACTGATTGCCTGCCATCTTACAAAAAAGTGTGCCAGGGTGATTTGAAGAGCAAAAATATATATTTCTAGTTCTAAACCATAAGAAAGGAGTATTGGAAGGATCTTTGGCCAAATGTATTTTACAAGTTCAGTGGGTTTTGGTCCACTTTAAGGGATCACTGGCATTCAAACTTGCTTTTCTGAACTAAAACATATTGGGCCTTGTGCTTCAAACAATGGGACGGTTTTAATAAACTTTCCTTACAATAGACTTGATTCAGAGAGACATAAAAAGATTTTCGTTTTTGTGTCGATCTGTTCTCTTCCATTTCTCTTCCATTTCCCGCACCTAAAGCTTACCTTAATCACTTTGCGGTCAGTATATTATTCCATTTCCCGCACCTAATGCTTAGCTTAATCACTTCGCGGTCTCATTCTTGTTCCATTTCCCGCACCTAAAGCTTACCTTAATCACTTTGCGGTCAGTATATTATATTTATAAAATATAAAAAATGTTAAAACCAAAATAATATCTGTAAAACTATATACATAGCAATGGCAGGCCCCAGATAATTAATCTTTATCTGTGGTCCCCAACGAATCGCAAAACTCCTGCATCTCGCCCACCAACTGAAACACTGTGGCAGTGAGTTGTGCCAATCTGGCACGTGCGGTGTCTGTTAAAAAAAGAAAAATAAATTATTTTTCGGCAAATACATGTTTAACAGCTGTGGATGGAATGTTTATTAGGTTGCAAGCTAACTCATGAGGCCATATGTCATTATGCTAAGGAATTACTAAAAGGAAGAGGCCATATGTCATTATGCTAAGGAATTACTAAAAGGAAGAGGCCATATGTCATTATGCTAAGGAATTACTAAAAGGAAGAGGCCTTATGTCATTATGCTAAGGAATTACTAAAAGGAAGAGGCCATATGTCATTATGCTAAGGAATTACTAAAAGGAAGAGGCCATATGTCATTATGCTACAGAATTACTAAAAGAAAGAGACCATATGTCGTTATGGTAATGGCCTTGACAATGAATTTAGGTGAATTGGTGATGATGTCATTTCCCACATACTCCAAAAATTAACATTACAACTTCGTTGGTGAGCGACCTCTGCTTCGGGAACCACCCTACGCTCTGGGGCCTGCCACTGCCGGGAAGTTGAGACTGTAGAGACATGTAGAATAGGGTCACTTCTAATGTCTGATTCTACATTATGCAAATGACACTTAGAATGTGTGTGTGACACCACCCACCTTCTCCATGTGCCTCCTGGGCATGGTCTGCTGCAGTCTCTTCCACAGATACTTCACCCACTACATATTCATCTAGAAAAAGAGATTAAGGGAATCAGCTTTGCTTTTAATAGCATGTATGTGTGTGTGGTTACATTAAGAGTCACATACCAGAGGCTAATGTCTCCGTCGCTTGGGCCGACTCCCTGCCCACGCCATGACGCCCCTCCCCTGTAGAAAGGTCCAGGGGCTGGTCTGAGGCCTCTACAGAGGAGGGGTAGGAACTTGGCCCTGGAGATCCACCACCTTCACTTGTTGCTGCAGATTCATGCATCACTGGCTGGCCATTTCCAACACTAGAAAAGAAAAGCATTTATAAATAAAGGCCTACCTTCTGTATTAGTTACATCTAGCATGCAGTTGCTATGTACTTGGGAAATGGAGACCGAAAAATCCCCGCACCCGGGGCATGTGTAGTCATTTCAGGTCTGACCAGTGCTGCATGATCTGTGTATGGGTGAAGGTGGTGTCTGTCTCCTGTTGGATCCGGGCCACAATCTCCAGGGCCATGTTCCTCTTCTCAGACGCGTTGGGCAGGTAGTCGTACCTGCGCTGAAGCATGGTCTAAAAAACACAAAAAAAAATAATTGTTAGATCCAACTGCATACAAATATCTGTCACAATTAGATCAGTTGACAAAATGACATTCCCAAACAAATTTCTAGCCTGAAACTTTCCTTCTAGATGCAAGTTGTTTTGGTGTTTGACACAGAGTTTAAATAAGTTTTGGAAACAACTGTTTCTTCCTGCGCTTCCTTAAGGCCTAGGCATGCATTTATGGCAAATCTACGTCCTTACAATACACTTACGAGCATAATCAGCTCTTGTCGTTGGCGGGTGAAGATCGTGAGCACCATCTAGTTTCTTGTCCGCAGCAGATAAGTAATGCCCCAGCGGTTTCCGGGTTCCGCACAGCCCGACGAACGGCCGTACGCACGCGTAAGCGTCATACCCAGTCATTAGTATTTAAAGGATCATGGACACACAGCTCATTCTCTGTGAGATTGTCTGCATGGCACCAAAAAGAGGGCTAAGGCAACACCAGCAAAGGACGCCAACAGCAAAAGGGCACAGCGGCATGAGGAGACTTCTTCCTCCCGTCCGACCACTCGCTCGCACCAAGCGACTAGCAAGGTGCTGGAAATGCGGAGCCAAAGTGGCCAACACAAGGCGACATTGGCCACAAAGCCTGGAACATCAAAACCACCAACCAAAAGCAAGGAAGGAGCATCAAAGAAGAAGGCACCCACATCCAAGGAGCCAGGTACGAGGACATCCAAGGCCACAAAGAAGCAGAGGGTGAGAACCCCCGAGCCCAACAAGAACACCCTCTCCTCCTCCCCGCCCTACCACACCCCATCATAAACGGAGCACCAGTTCCAAAGCCACAAAGAGACAGCGGGCCCGAAGCCCCAGCCCAACAAGCACAGCCTCTCCTGCTCCCCGCCCAAGCACATCCCATGCCAAAAGGAGCACCAGTGCCAAGCCCACTAAGAGCCAGTGGGCCCGAAGCCCCAGCCCAACAAGCACAGCCTCTCCTGCTCCACGCGCAAGCACATCACATGAGAAATGGAGCACCACTTCAAAGGGCCCAAAGAGGCAGAGGGCCCGAATCCCCACCCCCCCAAGCACACCCTCTCCTCCTCGGCCACATTTGCCACCGGAACAGTTGGAAACCAGCGATACATATGCCACATCCACGCCTGGAAGACCCCCAGTCCTATTGCGAGTCCAGTCCAGCCGTTTTCAAGCCACGTGTCGGCCATTTCATCACCACAGAGCCAGCCCAGAATGTCCCCCAAATTGCCACCAAACACAGATGAACCAAGCATTAGACCGAACATTGCGGCGAGGCCAGTTGAGTGGCAAACTCTAGCATTGGCAAGTGGCCTCACACTTCATTATGATGAGCTATATGGGCGACATTCAAAATCAACCAGCAAAATGAGAGAGACCCAAATCTTGGTGGAGCTCACCAGACAGGTCAATGCAGCGGGGAACGAGAGGAAAGATGTGGAGCAGCGCAAAATATCTGACCTGAAGTATGCAGCACGAAAGAAACAGAATAAACGGCGCAATCACAGGTACATATTTGAGTTGTGCATTTTGCTGCTTGTTGTATTGACCACAATGACCAAAATTTGTTAACCTCTATTTTCCCATTGCATGGCACGGCCTGCTTCATGAAGTCATTACATCTGGGTTATTCCGCCACAAGGTGGCGCAGTGTACTGCACACTGAGTTGTGGCTCCTCCCGGTACCATATAAAAATGGAATTTCCATAGACTTATCCAGTGTTCTCTCTGCAGTGATTTCTGCGAAGATAGAAGATGGCTCTTTATATTGTGCAGGTGAGCGGGGCAACCAAGCCTGCGGCCCTGCATGTCTATTTCCACCCATTTCTGGACCATCTGTGCCTCCCAGCCTCGGCTGACGGATCAGGTGAAGGTAGAGGAGCACTAGAGCCAAGTGCTCAAGGAGCGCTGCTCCAAGCCGCAGACCCTGTACCACAAAGGGTAGCCGGCCATAGGCTTTATGGTGAGCGTGTTTGGGATGCGGAGTTCCTGTCCTAGCTTCTGAGGGGGTGAGTGTTTTTGGGGACTGTTTACCTGACCTGGGCTCTCGCCGCTGCTTGCTCCCCTTCCTCTCTCCCTCCCCGTCGTTTGCTCGTTGGAGGGGTGGGTGGTAGCGGTGTGTGTGTTTTTAGCTGTTTTTCAGGCTGTTTTTAGACCTTTTCAGCGCCGTCGCCGCTTTGCACTAAGCTCCGCGGCGGGTGGCGCTATATCTGTGAGGCGTTTTTTGCTGTGTTGCTGACGTCGGCGCGGTCACGTGAGTGCCGTTTTCGCGCTCTTCGGGGGCGGGGCCGGCGGATGACGCGTATCGCGTCGTTCTCCCGCGGCCCACCCCTCAAGGTTCCTCTGCCGGCGCCATCTTGTTTCTGCTGCGCGTCTGGGGCCCTCTTCGTTCCTGGGCTGCAGCGGTGATCTCTGCCTGTGTCGCTTCCTCCGGTGATCTGGCGGTTGGCGATCCTTGTCCCGCTTGGTCCGTTAGTCCCCTCTGTTTTTTTTTGTTGTCCTTGGGGCATGGGCTGCGGGACACTTATGTATATTTGCTTATGTCTTTCAGGCGGGCCGTGGGTTGTGGTTTCTCCCGGTCCTGCTCCTTACCCCCCCTTCATCTCCCCTTACTGATTACTGCGGGCATCCCTTGGGGGGGGCATCCCGGGTGGCTTTTATTAGCCATTACCCTGTGCTGGCATATTACGCCTGTATTAATCACCATATGGAGGCTTCTGGGGATAGCGTGCTCGAGGGTCCTTTGGGGCAATCCCGGCTGTGTTCCATGTGTGGGGTATCCCCTATCAGTAACGATGTCACGCTGTGCATGCCGTGCGCCCAAGGTATCGTGCTCCAGTCTGGGCTGCCTGCTTCTTTCCCCAGTTCTGCGCCCCCTTCTGCGTCGCCTACCCCGCCGCCCATGCATTTAGCCCCCAGTCAGGGGGATACTAGCAGGGGGTCACAATCTGATCTGGCACTTCCTGTGGACAGCATTGAAAGGCAGCTTGCCAGGCCTGTTCCACATAAGGCCTCTAGCAAGAAGTGGCACCTGGCTCCCACGCCTGCCCTATTTACTGAGGAGCATGGGGAAATGGATCTTTTTGATGACCGTTACTCCCTAAAGGAGGGGGAGCTCTTCCCGGGCTCTGATTCCTCTGAGGACCAGCAGGTGGGCTGTGACAGTGACCCTGGTCTGAGTCTGGTTCCCTGAGGACACTGTTAGTTTGTTGTCTCACATTTTTTAAGTCTTGCACATTGTCCATCCTGAGGTGGCTAAGAGGAAACGGGGTGATCTTTTTCGTCCTGTTAAGCAGCGCTTGGAGTTCCCTGAGCAGAGTCATTTCACTAATATGGTGCTCAAGGAGTGGAAACGTCCTAGTAGATTGCCTGCGGTGCCCAAAGGGTTGGATAAAAAGTATCCCTTTCCTGCTGACCTTGTCAAGCGATGGTCGTGTCCCCCTGTGGTGGACGCTCCCGTTCTAGGGCTGTCCAACACCTCGGTCATGCCTTCCCCTGACACTACTACACTGCGGGACAGCGAGGACTGTCGTATGGATCAGCTGGCCTGCCATGCTTTTATATTTGTGGGGGCTGGGCTGCGTCTAGCCTGTGCCGCGGCCATAACAGCTATTGCTCTTAAGAGACAGCGCAATCGTCTCCTTGATGGCATTACAGCTGGTAGGGAGGATTATGGGGGCCTCTTGCTTTGCTCTGATTTTGTTGCCTTTATCCTTACTGCTATGGATAATGTGGTACGGCTGAGTAGTAGGGCCTCTGCCCTCTTGGTGGCTATGCGCCGCTCTGTTTGGTTGCGTCAGTGGGCAGCTGACGCTGCTGCTAAGAAGGCTCTCACTGGGCTACCCTTTGTGGGGATGCGGCTCTTTGGTGAGCGTCTGGATGTTTTAGCCAAGGATGGTATGCTGCCTCAGCGTAGGAGGCAGCCTCGGCCCTTTCGGGGGTCATCCGCTTCCTTCTCCTCCTTTCTTGCCCCCAGAGGAGATCGAGGCTCCCTCTTTTCAGGTATCCGCAGGGGTTCTTGGGGCCATGGCAGATCCCGTGGCCGTCCCGGTCTCTCCTGGGGCCCCAAGCCCAAACCTTCTCCCAAGCCCCCTCAGGCATGAGGAGGCGCCCTCACCCATCCGGGTGGGGGGACGGATCCAGCTCTTTGCTCACGTCTGGAGGCTCCGCATCTCAGACCGGTGGATTCAGAAGGTGGTGTCCTCCGGTTACAAGATAGAGTTCGCAGCCTGGCTGCCCCCAAGATTCATCAGATCCCGGATGTCTCAAAACCCTCTGTCAGCTCAGGGGTTGCGCCTTGCGGTTCAACGTCTGTTGGAGTCAGGAGTCATTTGCCTGGTGCCTCCCCAGGAACGGGGTCAGGGTTTCTACTCCAATCTTTTCATGGTCCCCAAAAAGGACGGGTCCTTGAGGCACATCCTGGACTTGAAGGGTCTCAACAAGTTTGTCAGGTTCAAGCACTTTCGCATGGAGACGCTCAGTACCCTTCGCCTAGGCGATTTCATGACCTCCGTGGACATCAAGGATGCTTATCTTCACATGCCAATCTTTCCAGGTCATCAGAGATTTCTCAGGTTTGCTCTAGAGGATCAGCATTACCAGTTTGTGGCCTTACTGTTCGGTATCACCTCGGCGCCTCGGGTGTTCACCAAGGTGCTGGTGGGCGTGATGGCTCTGCTGCGGAATCAGGGCTCTTCATCAGGCCGAGAAGGATACTCAGGTGGTGACCTCCACTCTCGAGTCCTTTGGCTGGGTGATCAACTATCCCAAGTCTTCATTGTCTCCGTCTTTGGTGAGGTCCTTTCTGGGCATGACTCTGGATACCTCTCAGGTCAAGGCATTCCTGCCTCATCTGAAGGTGGAAGACCTTCAGAAGCAGGCACGGGCTCTGCTCTTGTGTCCCCATCCCTCCATCCCGCGAGGGATGCAGTTAGTGGGCCTGATGGTGTCCTTTGCTCAGTTTCACATGAGACCTCTTCAGTTGCACCTCCTGTCTGTTTGGAATCGGGACCCTGTGTCCCTGGATCAGGAATTTGCTCTGTCCCCCCTGGCCAGACAGTCCCTCTCGTGGTGGCTGGACTCAAGGAACCTTCTAGTGGGCAGGACCTTTCTGCCCCAGTGTTGGGAGACTGTCACCACAGATGCCAGTCTGACCGGTTGGGGGGGCTTTTGGAAGTCTCTGCAGTTCCAGGGTCAGTAGGGCCCCCAGGAGGCCCATGCTCCCATCAATGTCCTGGAACTGAGGGCGATCAGGTTGGTTCTTTCTCAGCTGGCCTCACACCTTCGGGGTCGGGCTGTGCAGATCTGCTCGGACAACCAGACGGCAGTTGCCTACATCAATCATCAGGGAGCAAGCGAGCCCTCAAGGAAGTGTCTCTGATCCTGTCTTGGGTGGAAGAGAATGTCCCTTGCATCTCGGCGGTTTACATTCCGGGGGTGGAGAACCAGGAGGCAGACTCCCTGAGCAGGGGGACGTCTCGGCTGGGGGAATGGTCCCTAAGCAACAAGGTATTTCATTCCCTGTGTCACCGCTGGGGTCAGCCGGATGTGGACCTGTTTGCGTCCCGCCACAACCACAAGCTTCCCAGGTTTGTCTCCCTGTCACAGGACCCTCTTGGCTTCGCCACGGATGCGCTAGCAATGCCTTGGACAGGGTTTCGGCTCCTCTATGTGTTCCCTCCCTTTCCTCTGCTGGGCAGGGTGCTACGCAAGATAGCCCAGGAAGGGGTACCAGCCATTCTGGTGGCCCCCTGTTGGCCAAGGAGGGAGTGGTTCGCAGACGTCGTGCATTTCGCAGTAGATCAGTATGCCCTGCCCAAGAATCCAGATCTGCTCACTCAGGGACAACTGTGCCATCCCAATTTACAAACGCTGGCTTTAACGGCTTGGCTGCTGAAACCTCCATCCTGATGGATAGGGGTTTGCCGGCTTCTGTTGTTGATACCATGATTAGGGCTAGGAAGAAATGCTCATCCTTTATCTACTACAGGATCTGGCATGCTTACATTGCCTGGTGTGAGTCCAAGTCTCTTCCTTGTCGGGTGTTTTCTATCCCCAGGATTCTGGAATTTTTGCATCATGGTTTGGATTCGGGCCTTCAACTTAGTACCCTCAAGGGTCAGGTGTCAGCTCTGGAAATTACTGGAGTTACTCATGTGCGTCCGCCACGTAAGCCTATGCTACCAGTGTGGGACCTGAATCTGGTGTTGTCTGCTCTGCAGGGTCCTCCCTTTGAGCCTATACGTGGGGCTGCTTTGCCCATTCTGACTCTTAAGGTGGCCTTTTTGGTGGCCATTACTTCTGTCAAGCAAGTTTCTGAGCTGGCGGCGCTTTCCATCAAACCTCCTTATTTGGAAAGGCATCAGGATAAGGTGGTGTTTCGGCTTAAGCTGGATTTCTTGCCTAAGGTTGTGTCTGCTTTTCATCTCAATCAGGACATTGTTTTGCCTTCTTTGTGTCCTAACCCTGCTAATTCCAAGGAGCGGACCCTTCACTCTTTGGATGTTGTCATGGCTCCGAAGTTCTATTTGGTCGCTACTGAGTCTTTCAGGAAATCTGATGCTCTTTTTGTTCTTTCTGCAGGATCTAGGAATGGTTTGCCTCCGGCTAAATTCACTATCAGCAAGTGGATCCGTCAGGCGGTGGAGCAGGCCTACTCTGCCAGGGGGAAGGTTCCTCCTTTTAGGGTTACTGCTCATTCCACTCGTGCTATTTGTGCATCTTGGGCCTTTCAGCACCAAGCTTCTGTTGAACAAGTTTGTAAGGCCGCTACTTGGTCTTCTGTCCATACTTTTTCCAAGTTTTACAAGATTGATGTTAAGGCCTCAGCCAATGCTGCTTTTGGCCGCAAGGTACTTCAGGCGGTGGTGGTTTAAACTGCCTGCTGTTACTCTTTGGGGATCCCACCCTACTTTTTAGACACTGCTTTTCAAAGTCCCAGATGTAATGACTTCATGAAGCAGGCCATGCAATGGGAAAATGACATTTCTGTGAGTACTCACCTATAGAATTGCTTTTACCATGCATGGCACGGCCTGCTTCACCCCACCCTTGTTATCGTTGTTCTTGGTTCCCTCTCCATGGTGATTGTTCCAAGTTAGTTTGGGTTTTGTTACCTGTTTTTACCTTTATTATCTCCTGGTTTCTTGAAATAACTGCTTGTCAACACTGGATAAGTCTATGGTAATTCCATTTTTATATGGTACCGGGAGGAGCCACAACTCTTCTGCAGTACACTGCGCCATCTTGTGGCGGAATAACCCAGATGTAATGACTTCATGAAGCAGGCCATGCCATGCATGGTAAAAGCAATTCTACAGGTGAGTACTCACAGAATTGTCTTTTTTCAGCTTACAAACTGGCGGAGGCTTCCCCACCAAATTACAATATATCCGAGCTGAGAAGATGGTCCTGGCATTAATACACCCCGTCGCATTAGAGGGCCTCTCTGGCAGACAGGACACGGATATCCATAACATTCCTGCTGGTTAGTAATGTTTGCTTGAATGTGAACTATTGGAAACGTGTGAAATGAGGCTCACAGGCAGATATGAACACATGCCCCTAGGGAGTGGCTTTGGGGGAGGTTACTGTTTTAGGCGGGTGTTTAATGTCTGAGTAATGGCCTTCATGATGGGCACTCTCCCAGGGTGCAGTAGTTAATGGTCCTTAAAAAGATTTGGAGGCCAAACATGACCTTTGACAGTATATATGCTCACTATTAAACTCTTTAGCTGCATGCAATGTGAATATAGTCAATAATAGACAACACCTACTTCTTTGTGTTTCTACCACTTGGGTTGTAGCTGTGCTTTGGTCAGACAAACTTGAGCTGGGGTCAGGGAAAGGTCTACATAGTAAGAATGCACAGCAGCATACTCTGAAGCCAAATGCTATTTGCAAGCTGACTATGGGCCCCTAATGCGCCATTTGGGATCTGTAAGCCTCCTAACATGCAGTACATGCATGTTTGTAGTATTTAAGGTGACCAATCTCTATGTACAGGGTGAGGCATACATATAAGAGATCCTGACATTCCTTGTGAAGGTCAACTTGGACCGTTGGGGGAGTTGGCATTCCTGCTTGGCCTCGTGTTTTCTAAAGCATATGTACTAATCCAGCTCATCAATGGATGTTTGTGTGTTTAGTGCCTTTTACTTTTAAACCCAGCCCAGCATCCAGCCTCTAGAAGTGTGGAAGCCTCCTCCAGTTTGAGCACGCCGTCTACTTCCCTGCTGCCTAGGACCCTGGAGCAGATATATAGGGTAAGTGGACTTTGATGAAACTGCTGATGCATGTGAATGCACATGACTAATTTGTATTAAAAAGATATTTAGGGCCCAAACTGAAACAGTTTTTTCACATGTCCCAACAGACTCACACACTGATGGATGAAATCCAGGAGATGGAGGAGGAGGATGCAAGCCTGATGGGACCTTCTGAAATTACCTCCCTGGAACCTAATCTGCCACTGCCCCAGCATCCTACTGCACCAAATCCTCTGTAGCAGAGTGAAGCTGGACTCATGCTGCCAGCCCATCGTGGGCAGCAGGCTGAGACTGAGCCTACAGTCCCCAGTGGTAGCTCTGCTGCAGAGGTTTTGCCGAGCACATCTGGGACTGTTGGTCGCCCTAGAGGTCCAGCATCTGCAGGCGCTCAAACCCGGGGAATTGGAAGACGCAGTCAACAATGCCGACCAGTTTCCCAGGGGAGGCGCATGCCGATCCTGGAGTCAGCATGGCGCCATGACAGCCGTTACTTTCGGCAGGTGACTCAACGAACCACAGAGCAGATTACGGCACAATTAGAGACTTTCAATAATACATTCACCAACATGATGACTGAATTTAGGATGAGCAACAGGCAGATGTGTGAACAAATGGCCAACTTAAGCAGCCAGATGTGTGAACAAATGGCCAACTTAAGCAGCCAGATGTCTGGACAAATGGCCAACTTAACCACACAGATGGCAGGACAAATGGCCACCTTAAATACTAACTTCGCTGTCATGCTCAAGGAATTTAGAACAAGCAATAGACAGATGCTGGAGGAGTGGCAGATTATGAATGCCACTCATGGCCAGGTGTTGGGACACCTCCAAGGCCCACCACAAGCTTATTATGGGCAACCTCCATATTAAAACCTATTTGACTTTTGACACATCTTTCCTCTACATCCCCACTCTATTTACCTGTCTGGTGAGCGCTACCAAGATTGCCTTTTTTATGGCTTTGCTGGTTCGATTTTGAATTTGCCCATATAGCTCATTAGAGTGCTGACATACCCCACTAGCCAATGGCTGAGCTTAAGCCTCACTGAAGCGGCCTCTCAAGCTCCCACGCTGCAGGCTTGGGCCTAATCAAATGGTGGCTGGCTCATCCTGTTTGTTGGCAATATTGGGGGACATTCTTGGCTGGGAAACAACTACATTTGCCCATGGCAAAGATTGGACTGACTGGCATTAGGACTGGGGGTCTTTGGCTTGGTGACCACCGAACTTACAAGTGTGGATGTGGCATAGGTATATATATATTCCTGCCCCACTATTCCCCGGGAAATTGTTGCTCCCTATGGATCTTGATGTTGGTGGGCGGGGAAACTTCGGCCTGGAGTCAGTTACTTTAGAACTCCTGGATGTGGCCAATTGCTAGGTGCCATGAGTCTGCCCCAATTTATAGTTATGTTCTAAAATGTATGTACATTTTGAGTCTGCGAGTGCCCTTCAAGTACAAATTGACATATTTGGAGAAAATAGATTGAATGTGACTTTACCTGTTCTTGGCTAAGTTGATGCATTAATGTTTGGGGTATTTTGATATTAATGAAGGTTTTTAAGGACAAACATGCAAAAATAAACTGCATGAGGCCCAACTAGGGTGTCAATCTTTTAGTAATTAAGTCATTACTTTTTTTTAAAAACAAGAAAAGGGCCTTCACAAAGGCAAATCATAGTGAAAATAACAAAATAACATAAACAAACAAAACACATTTTAGGCAAAATAGCTGGTAATCAAATTTGCCCGCACTGCTTGGCCAGAGGCACTTGGTGTGCCAGCGTAATGCTCATCTGCCTCCTGGCTGGGTGGAGAGGGGGGCAGATCCACATACCGGGGGACACGCTGCATGATCACAAAATTATGCAGCACGCAGCATGCAAGGATGATGTTTATGACCTTGTTGGGGTCATATTGGAGTGCCCCACCGGTATGGTCCAAACAGCAGAATCGGGTTTTCAGGAGGCCAAAGGCCCGCTCTACTACGGCCCGGGTCTTCCTGTGTGCCCGATTGTATGCCTCCTGTGCCTCATTCTGCGGCCGAAGTACGGGCATCAGAAGCCAGGGAAGAAGCGGATATCCTGAATTCCCTGAAAGAATATGAAAATACTTACATAAATTACACATTCGAAACAACAATATTGTTTAAAGCGGTTGTTCACTCTGAATAAGAGCCTATCTTATATGCTTCCCACACCCTCTACATATAGATTGCTTACATTAAAAATCATCCTACCTGCATCTACTGCATGTTATGAGCCTTTAAACATCCAAGATGGCGGCTCAGGGAATATCAGGCAGGCTGCAAACTGGAAGTGTCTTCTGACTGGGCTGCTCGGCATTCTGGGATTGCTGACCTTTTCTGGACCCCAGCTCTGCTCTGTGTGAGCAAAGCACAGCTATAACCCGCCCCCTGCACTTTATCCCGCTCTCCTCTCCTCAGTAAGTGTGATGCATCTGAGCAAAGATGGCGGCGCCCGTATCCTAAAGTCCTGAACAGAGTTGCAGCCCAGTGGGGGAAAGGATAATAAGTAAGTGACTAAAAACTTGAAATATATTAGGTGGAAATGCTGGGGAATCAGTTTTTAAGGGTCTGGGCTTTTCTAAAAATCATGGTGAAGGTCTGGTTTAACATGTCATCAAGGGGAAAAAACAGCCATAGGTTAAGACATGGGTCATCAACTAGATTCATAGGCATACAGTGAAAATGGAATGACGTAATTTGAGGAAACTTACCAAGGAGCCATCCACCTGATAATTCTCCAGACTCAAACCGACGGAATAATCCTGAGCTCCGCAAGATATAAGCATCATGGGATGAGCCTGGATACCCGGCGAGGACACTAAGGAATTGCATGTCCGGGGCCACCACTGCTTGGACATTCAGTGAGTGGCCCATTTTGCGGTTTCTGAATAAAAATAAAAAACAATTTTAGCAATCCAAGGTAAACTACTCAAACACTAACTCCTAACACCCTCAAAATAACATGTTGTACAATCCAAATAACAGTAATTAAGTACATAAGTAGTTTTAATAACAAAGATTATATGTATGTGGGAGAAAGTAAAGATTAACATTCTAATGACTAATTAAGGTCAGCATTAAAATGTTTTCATAAGGCCTACATTAAAAAAAAATTGATGAAGGTATACATTGGAAAGTAGTTCACAGGGACACTTTACAAGGAGGGATTAAGGTATACACTGTAAACTGGTTCACAGGGACACTTTACAAGGAGGGATTAAGGTATACACTGTAAATTGGTTTACAGGGACACTTTACAAGGAGGGATTAAGGTATACACTGTAAACTGTTCACAGGGACATTTTACAAGGAGGGATTAAGGTATACATTGTAAACTGGTTCACAGGGACACTTTACAAGGAGGGATTAAGGTATACACTGTAAACTGGTTCACAGGGACACTTTACAAGTTGGGATTAAGGTATACATTGTAAACTGGTTCACAGGGACACTTTACTAGGAGGGATTAATAGATAGTTACAATGCAGTTTGCCTAAACTATATAACAAAATGACATAATTAACTTACCTATAGATGTACTCGTCGGCTGCGGGAGGGACCAATGCAACGTGGGTGCAATCGATCGCACCCATGACGTTGGGCATGTCGGCGATATTAAAAAAAAAGCCAAACTTAAGCGCGTTCCAGGCTACCATGTCGTCCGTAAATGAAATATATTTTGGACTAATGGTAGCCATGCCATTCAAAAACTTGGATAGCGCACGGCTCAGCGTAATCTGGGACATCCCCACGAAGAGGGCACCCAGCCTCTGGAACCAGCCATTCGCCAAAAATTGCAGGCAGCCAAGCATCTTGGTCATACCTGAAATTGCTTGCCCCTTCCTTGTGGTGCGGGCTAATCATGAAGGCGCTCATATTCCTCCACAAAGCTGCAATACATGGTCAAGCAAGCCGAGTGCAAAATGGTCCCGTAAGTGTATCGCAAATGAAACCGTTTTATAGGGCGGTGGTCCCTCGGTAATCAGCTCTCTGAATTAGACGCAAGCCCATCCCAATAACGTAAGTTATCTGAACAAACGCAAAATATCAGATTTAGATGCAAAAATGATCCGAACTAACGCAAATGATCAGATTTGGATCCGTCCATCGAAAGCGCATATACGCATTAGCGGGAACGAACATACACATGGAAAAAGGAACGTAAAAAAACCCCAAAAAAGGCCAAACAGACACAAAAACATACACAGACACATACAAAAGTCCAGACGTATCTGTCTCTGAATTGAGTCTTATATCTCCTGAAAATAAGGATAATATTCACATGTTATTTCAGAATACGGCATGAGATAATATTGATAAGTTAAACAGTTCACAGTATTCCAGGGGTTGAAAAGTGTTAGCAGGTGCCCGTATATTAATTATTAACACCTACAACACCAAAGTCATACCTGAGATTTTTAAAGGTTATTATATAAATTGTCACAATGTTCTCCTGACCATTTTAGGTGTGTATCCTGCCTCTAACATGTCTGTCTTATTGCTGATTTACATCTTATTTTATCACATGCTTTATTCTGAAATAACGTGTGAATACAGCCACTATTATTAGGACATATCTTCAGTAAAGTTTACTTAATGAAAGCCCATTTGTGTCAATTTTCAGTTATTCAGTTTTTACAATAGCGCAATGTTATGATTGGTGTGGCAGGTGTGGCCCAGGGATGAAATACAGCCCACAATTTGCAGATCTAGGTTGAGCTCACTCCTGAATATGTTGACTGGACTATTAAAAGGAGTTGAAGCTACAGTATATCATTTTTGAGAAAGAACATAGGCAGAGGTTACTTATGGCCACCCTCACAGCTATGGTGCTAAGGCTATAGAATTGCAGGGGCAGAACGTGGACTGGGGTGGGTATGGTCACCTCTCTTAATCATGGTGCCCAGACTTTGCATTGCTGTGACTTATAACATAGCTGGAGTGGACATGAACACTTCAGCATCACATAGGCATGTGGTATAGCCAGAAAGAGGGCCTTTCTCCAAAGGCTCTCCAGATAAGGTGGGTTGTGTGCTGGGGGCAACATGCACTCTCCCCCTGGACTGCAAGTGTGGCAATCTCCTTATTTTGTGACCTCTGGAGTTGTGTGGAGAAGTATGAGACTACAAAATGTCTGTTATTCAGTCTATACTTGTACTCCTCCCCACAATTTGGCAAGCAATGGTGATTCTAGTGCCTGAAATGTCTTTTAACAATTTGAGAATTCTTTTAATGATCTCTCACAGTATCCCACTTTATTATACGCAGATAGTCATTGCCTGTTTTAATTCGTTTAAGAAATACATTTGCTGCCATTTAAAATTCACCTGACATTGAACCCCCTACCCCCCAAAAAAGTGAATGTTCAGCTGACACACCCCAAACAAGTTTGTGTTGAATCAAGATTGTAATGTTGTCAGAATTTAGTTTTAACTATCTCCCTCTTAATTAAAACAACTTTTTGCCTGAAATTTTAGAGTTAAGCAATGGACCTAATGTGGCTTCAAATAAATTAAAAAGAAGCAGTACTGATGATACTTTGGATCATGTGCAGTTCAGGACAAGGGTTGATCACACATACAAGGTAAGATTTTACTTCTTACTTTCAGACCACACATAAATATGTATATTCCAAGTATGTCACACACCCCGCTTCCACTATTCATGACATATGGGTTATGGTCCAGTAGAGGGCGAACTTCTGCAGAGATGAAAGAAAAAAAGAAGCCCCTCCCGGTCCATTAATACCTGGGACCTCCCACACATTCCCCAGTTCCTTCTCTGCAGGACGGCGAGCAAGTCAGAAGATGTATGCTGCTCTTCCTTGCAGGTAAGCCGGGTTTACACCCGGCCATGTTGGCTCTATTTCTGCCCGGACCTTTATGCACTAATCCCATTTCTAGCCTCCCAGCCTTGGCTGCAGGTCCGGGTGATGGTACCCTTCACCTTAATAGGTATTTAGGGAGCCATGCTCCCCCGTGAGACCCCATACAAGGGGGTAGGCGGTATCTGGGTTGGTGACCCCGGTTTGGGATGCCCTGTCCCCATTTAATTCCCTTACACCTGTTGGTGAGGGATTCTCCCCCTTCCGGGTCCCCTCTGTTACCCTCCAGCGGGGGGGGGGGGGGGGGTGGCATTGTTCTCCTATATTCTTGGTGTGCCACACACCCCGCTTCACTTCTTAAATATTCATTACTCATGGGTTAATCACCTGCAGGTGACGTAGTGCAGAGAGGAAGTCTTGTAACGAGCCCCACCTTCCGGCCTATATATACCTGGTACCCCCCTTCAATCACCAGTATTTTTCTCTCTGCGTGACAAGCAGAGGTTGGAAGTTTCCTGCTTACAGGTAGGTCGGGGCTTACCCCGCCACCCCCCTTTTGGTCTATTTCTGCCCGGTTTGAGTTGTATACCTCTATGGTGGATAGGAAGCCTCCCAGCTTAGGCTGCTCACCGGGTAATTGGTAGATGGCACAATTGGTGCCTAGGAGCTTATCTCCCCCGCTCATCCCCCTCTTGTGGGGGCAATGCGGCAGTCCGGCATGGTGATCCGGAAATGGGATGCCCCTGTCCCGAGGGTCCCCGTAGCCCTTTTTCCCCCGCTCCGGTCCTTTCTCCCTTCACTTGGGGGGGGGGGGGGGGGGGTGTATAAGGGTGTGCTTTAGTAGGTGTGTTTCACTTGTATCACTGCATGTTAACATATGTGTCATGTTTATGCATTCACTGTAGCATGTGTATATTTTTGGGTCTGCTTTAAGGGCAGGCTGCGCTGGGTAAAGGCTGGCCACTTCTCTTGCAGATTGTTGCTTTGTGGCCCCTCTCCCCTCCCTCCCTCTCCCCTCTCCTCGCCTGGCATTCATGTTTGCATTGTACACCACCATGCGGTTTTTACCCTCCCCCCTCCGCCGCCTGAGCGCACGTGTTGTGGCCCAGCTGTAAGTGATTCCAGCTGATCGGCGTAGGGGGGGGGGGGGGGGGGCGGGCCCGCTGACGCGCGGCGCCGACGTCTGCGGCGTCTGCGGCGGGCCCAGCGTTTTGCTTCCTTCAATGCAGGAAATCGCATGGGCGCACGGCCGCACTTTGTCTTCTGTGCTGGCTGCTGGCTGCAGTCTTGTTCCGGCTGCTGCCTTTGCTGTCCAGGCAAGCGGCCCCTCCCGTTGGGGGCCATTAAATGGGGAATGAGGGGGCGTGATTTAAGGGCACTTTGGTGCCATGCTTATGTTTGTTTATACACATGTGAGGATCTGATGGTTTTTCCTTGCAGATCCTGGGATCCCTGCTTATGGTGGCCCTCTGGCTCTATGTGCCTGGCTAATTATTGGGATATCTTTGTGAATGTAGATATACATAGACTATATATAAATATATATATATATAGATATATATAGTTCTTTAAAGGGGACCTTAACTTAACTTAAATTTAAAAAAAAAAAAAAAAAAAAATCCTCCCTTCCGGGACATTACTAATAAAGGGGCATCCCGGGTTGGCTTATGCCTTAAAAGTCCCAGTATTGCGAATACCATAAATCACCACATTGAGGCTTCCGTATTTTCCGGAAACGGTTCTGTGAGCCGTTTGGGGGGTGCGTAGGTTATAGGGTTCCACTCCCAGCTGATGATGTCTTATTTGCATCCCTTGTGCAAACAGACTGTTGCGCGCCTGTCCGTTGCTTCGGCTGCAGGGCCATCGCATCATTCATCTTCTCCTACCTCTCCCTCCCTATTTCCGGACCCCGCATGACACTGTCAAAAGTGGGGATTCGCATTCCGAGGTGGCAGTACAGCCCAGCCCCCGGAAAGTAATGCCCGTTAAAGCAGCGTTTAAGGCCGCTGCAAAACGAAGGCACCTGACTCCGGTACCTTCGGCTCCACAGGGCCAGTTTTTGTGTGCCTGTGGAATGGTCCGATGGATCCCCAGACGAGGATGAATTCCAGTCTGAGTCAGATGAGCCGACAGGTCAGCTTGTGGCTGATGAGATTGGCGATTGGTCAGAGGGGGTTGTTTTTGACACCCCCTCTATTCTGGCTCAAATGTTTAAAATTTTGAGTTTAGATACGCCTGAGGCGGCTGCCCCGCCAAGGGGCGGTTGTTTAAAGAGCCTCAGCCGCGTTTGGTTTTTTCCCCGGACTACACCTCTTTGAGAGGGTGGTTCTTAAGGAATGGGAACATTCCACGCGGTTATCTGGAATTTCTTCCAGTTGGCCATTGTGCTAATGATTTGTTGACTATAGGAGCACAAGGGGGCATATGCTAATTGCATTTATTGAGGCCTACGGCCACACCTCCCTGAATGCGCCCGATCTCGTCTGATCTTGGAGGCTAAGCAGTGTCGGGCCTGGTCAGTACTTGAATGGGAGACCGCCTGGGGTTACCCCTGTATTAGGGCTCTCCAGCTCGGCTATGGTACAATCTGCTGAGACCACTGTCCCCAAAGATGGGGAAGATCGTTTGATTGACCAATTACGCTCGACATGGTTTTGATTCAAGGGCTATGGGAGGATCTTAATCCCGCTTGCAAACAGTTCACTGCGCTTAAGCAGTGTGAATCTTTTGTGGCTTATGTCCGGGTTGCTCAGGACGATGCGCTGACTATGAGTAGCAGGGCGGCATCTATGCTGGTGGCTATTTCGCAGGTCAGTATGGCTGCGTCAGTGGTCAGCGGACACGGCTTCCAAAAAGGGGGGCTCACAGCTCTCCCCTTTTTGGGGTTGCGTCTGTTCGAGGAGAAAATTGATTCTGTCGCAAAGGGTGGTAAGATGCCACAACACAAGAGGCCCCGTGGTCCCTTCAGGGGAACAAGTTCCGGCAGGCCTTCTTTTCGAGGATTCAGAGCGGGCAGGGGTGCGTCCTTTCCCGCTACATGTGGCGCAGGTTGGACTCGGGAGGGGCCGTGGCCGGCCCACTCAGTCCTGGGGCACCAAGCCCAAAAACCTGCTGATAAGCTCACTCAGCAATGAGGGGCTGCCCTCACCCGTGCGGGTGGGGGGACTATTGCGACACTTCTACCATTGGAACCAAGTGGTTCCAGGCAGATGGATCCAGTAGGTAGTGTCGCCCGGTTTCGACCGGAAATTCGAGTCTCACCCTCCTTCACGGTCCGTTCATGGGTCGGTTCATCCTGGCCTGAACTCTCATCAAGACAGAGTGTGTCTTTCTTTTGCCAAATTCACATGAGAACGCTTCAGCTTTTTCTGTTAGCGTGTTAGGATCAGCAACCTCTGTCGCTGGTTCAGTCCTTCCAGTTGTCCTCCCGTGTACGGCAGTCCCTCCTGTGGTGCTTGGTCCCGACCAATCTTGTGTAGGGCAGGCTTTTCCTGACCCCCCTTTGGAGAATTGTCACCACGGACGCCAGTCTGTCGGGATGGGGCAGATTCTGGAAGGAGCTGCGGTCTCAGGGGCAGTGGAGTGCTTCAAGGCCCCACTGTCCCATCAAGATTCTGAATCTGAGAACCATCCGTCAGGTGCTGGCTCTCCTGACTCAGTACGTGCTGGGCCTTTTGGTCCAGATGGGTTCAGACAATCGTTCAGCGGTTGCTTATGTTGGTCTTCAGGGTAGGACGCGCAGTCTGAGTACTCTCAGAGTGGTGTCCCTGATCCGGACATGGGCAGTGTCCATGTTCCCTGTCTCTCGGCGGTTCACATTCCAGAGGTGATGAAACAGGTAGTGGGCCGGTTGAGCAAGGGCTCTCCCCGCCTGGAAGAATAGGTTCTCCATCCTCGGGTGGTTCGCCTACTGTGTCTCCAATGGGAGTCCCCGGAGGTGGACCTGTTGGCCCCTCATCACTATCACAGGTTCCCGAACTTCGTGTCGCTCTCCCAGGATCCTCTGGCTCTGGCAGTGGACGCCATGTCCCTGATCTGGGGCGTTCTAGGATTTCTATACCTGTTTCCTCCGATGCCCATGCTGGGCAGGGTTCTTCAGAAGTTGGCTCTGGAAAGGGTGTACGCCGTTCTCGTGGCCCCAAGGTGGCCAAGACGAGTGAGGTTCACAGACATCATTCGGCTGGCAGTGGACCAGTTCGTTCTGCCTATTCGGCCCGATCCGCTCACTCAGGGTCAATTGTGTTACCCCATGTTACCAGCGCTGGGTTTGATGGCCTGGCTGCTGGAACCTCCATCCTGAAGGAGGAGGGTCTTTCTGATTCAGTCATTTAAGACTCTGATCAGTGCCCGGAAGAGGTCTTCTTCCATCACCTACTATAGGACTTGGAAAGCCTATATCGCTTGGTGTGAGATGAGATTTTTCCTTGTAGGGTCTTTTTCGCTCTCCAGGTTTTACAATCAGGGCTGGACTCCAGATAAGTATCCGGGTCGAGCATACAGCACAACATGCAGGGTCGTGCATTGCTGGGCGGGCTCCTTTAGATCTGCCCTGGATGGTTACCAGGCAGACCAGCGGATTACGTCTAAGCGGAGAGAGCGGACCCCAAGCCTGTGTTTCTGCTTCCCTTATCATTGAGGGATAGGGAACCTCGCAGCATAGCGCAGACGCCATTCCTTCATAATTGGCGAACGGAGCACTAACTAACTTGGGATATCTAAACCTGTCCATCCAGCATCAATTTTGGGATTGTGCACCTGGACATGAGGCTTTTGGTGATAATCTAACGGGCCTGGATGGGCTGATCAAGTGCCCTTAAGTGCGGTTTGGTACTGAAGAAGCCCCCTAGTGGGGGTGGAACTGGTTTTACCGCTTATTACATGATATTACTCACCGCTATGATTTGGGAAAGTGAATCATTGAGCAAGTTTTTATTGTCTGTAAGGTACAATATGTCCAATTGTATTAGTAATAACCTGCGCATTGGCAAGTAAGACAGTTGACAACTGTTAAAAAAAAAAAAAAAAAAGATTTTTTTGTAGTACAATGATGATTACATTTGCATTGGGGAATTCATTGGTTGTATTTTAACTAAAATAAGTTAATGTACTTGATTCTTATAAAGGTGTGATAGTCAATTTTACTTCAGGCGTGGTCACACTTTGAGTTCCCACAAGCATTGGGTCGGTTCATACCCAGAAATGCCTCTGGTATACTCCAGCTAAGTACGTTGAAAGGGCAGGTTTCTGCCTTATCTATCTTTTTCTTTTCAGAAGCGTGTTGCGCTTAAGTCTTTAGTTAAAACTTTTTTCCAGGGGGTTACGCATGTGCGGCCTCCCAGGAAACCATTACTCCCGGTTTGGGATTTGAATTTGGTTTTTTCTGCTCTTCAGGCTCCTCCCTTTGAGCCTTCGCAAGATATTGCTTTGTCTACCCTGACTCAGAAGATGGTCTTCTTGGTAGCGATCACTTCGGTCCGGCGTGTCTCGGAATTGGCGGCCTTGTCTATCCAGGCGCCTTACTTCGAGAGGCATCAGGATAAAGTGGTTTTTCGGTTCAAGCCAGACTTTCTTCCTAAGGTTTCGGCTTTTCATTTGAACCAAGATATTGTTCTTCCCTCCTTGTGTCCTAATCCTAAGAATGACAAAGAGAGGGTTCTGCATTGTTTGAATGTAGTACGCTGTGTTAAGTACTACTTGGTTATCACGTCTCCTTTTCGTAAGACGGATTCCTTTTTTGTTATGCCCCATGGGCCTAAGAAGGGTTTGGCACCAGCCAAATCTGCCATTAGCTAATGGATACGTCAGGCCGTTACTGCGGCCTATTCTGCTATGGGGAAAGTTCCCCCTTTTCGTATCACTGCTCATTCTACTCGCGCCATTGGGGCGTCTTGGGCTTTTCAGCACCAAGCTTCTGTTGAACAGGTTTGTAGGGCCGCCACTTGGTCTTCTGTTCACACTTTTTCTAAGTTTTACAAAGTTGATGTGCGGGCCTCAGCGAATGCTGGTTTTGGCCGCATAGTTCTGCAGACTGCAGTCATTTCAGTTATGCTTCACCTGGCCTTGGGATGCCCTTCCCTTGTGGACACTGCTTTTGGATGTCCCATGAGTAATGAATATTTAAGAAGTGAAGCGGGGTGTGTGGCACACCAAGAATAATACCATTTTGTGAGTACTCACCTGAAAAATGGATATTGTTGGTGTGCCACACACCCCGCTTCACACCCGCCCTTTTCGGTATCACCGAAGCCTTTATATGGTGAAGCCTTTTTATATCAAATTTGATTTTGAGGTTACTGGTGGAATACTGGTACCTTGTATTACTGCTTTGTTGATTATACTGGTGATTGAAGGGGGGTACCAGGTATATATAGGCCGGAAGGTGGGGCTCGTTACAAGACTTCCTCTCTGCACTACGTCACCTGCAGGTGATTAACCCATGAGTAATGAATATTTAAGAAGTGAAGCGGGGTGTGTGGCACACCAACAATATCCATTTTTCAGGTGAGTACTCACAAAATGGTATTTTTTCACTTTATGTATATGTGTGTGTGTGTGCTTGTGGGCTTGATTCACGTTGCGCTGTGTGCTCTGCCTGCAGTCTGGGGGAGCTTCTTCCCCTCGGCTGATTCTGCGTTACCGCGGCCCGCCCCCTTCTGTTGGCACCATTGCGGGCCCATCCCCTTGCTGGGAACCGCATTACTTGGACTTGGAGGGAAGGGGGCGGGGCCAGGCACAGCGTGCGATTAGGACGCCATTTTCTGTGGTGGATGAGTGCCCTTCTGGGCTTCCCCCTATTCTTGCTATGCTTGGCCAATATGCCTCAGTCGCCGCTTGAGGCAGCGCTGGCCTCTCTGCTTTTGTTTTACTCATGACATGTATTTATTAGGCAATGCTGTGTGTAAGTGCATGTGCTTATGGCCACATATCTTGTGTCTTTCAGGAGGACTCCCTGTGCCTTTCCTAAAAGGGGGTTCTCTTAGTCCTAGGGTCCCTAGCTGTAATTGTCGCACTTATAAATGCTCCCACTCGGGACTTAAGGGGGCATCCCGGGTTGCTTACCAGCATAATTCCATCTGGTCTTTGCGACTACCTTAAAATCACTATATGGAGGCTCCACAGGATACCGGGCTTGGGTAATTGATTTTGATGATTATGACTCCCCTGACTGGGCTGATTATTCCCCGCACTAGGAGGAGGGGGAATATTTTGAGGAATCCGAGACTGAGGAACTGCAGTTCTTTGATTCGGATGCCGGGTAGGCGCTGGGGGATGCTGTGGATACTCCCAGGGTCCTGACCCATCTCTCAGAGGTTCTGGGTATTTCCCCACCAGCAGAGGCCCCTCCGAAGAAGGGGGAATTCTTTGGGTTCTCTAAGCCCCGCTTGGAGTTTCCAAATCAGGATCATTTTGACAGCATGATTCTTAAAGAATGGGAGAAGCCGAGTCGCCTTCATGGTGTTCCTCAGGGATAGAAAGTATCCCTTTCCGGTGGACGCGGTGAAGCGCTGGTCTTCCCCACCTGAGGTTGATGCGCCCATCTTAGGACTGTCCAACACCTCCGTTGTACGGGGCTGGGGCGGGGCTATTATTCCAACCTTTTCACGGTTCCCAAAAGGGATGGCTCCATAAGACCCATTCTGGATTTGAAGCTTCTCAACAGATTCATCAGAACCAAGAGGTTCCGCATGGAGACTCTGCGCTCAGCCATCGGTTCGCTTCGTCAGGGGGATTTCATGATGTCCATAGACATCAAGGATGCTTACCTTCATGTACTAATTTTCCCAGCACACCAGAGATTTCTCAGGTTTGTAGTCGGAGATCAGCATTTTCAGTTTGTGGCCCTCCCGTTCGGGCTGACCTCGGGCATTCGCATTGTGCTATATCTGGACGACCTGCTCATTACAGCTTCCTCCCTCTGCCAGGCGGAGCTGGACACCAGGACGGTGGTGACAACGCTGGAGAGGTTCGGATGGGAACCACCCCAAGTCTTCTCTCTCCCCATCAAGGGAGATTTCCTTTCTGGGCATGAATCTGGATACCAGTCAGGCCAGAGTGTTCCTACCTCAGCCAAAGGTGCAGAGGGTTCAGGATCTTATACGTGTTCTCCTGACGAACCCTCGCCGTTCCATTCGGCTAGGGATGACTCTTGTAGGTTTGATGGTGGCCTCCTTCGAGGCAGTCCCCTTTGCTCAATTCCACATGAGGTCGCTACAACTCCATCTATTGCTAAAATGGGACAGATGTCCACAGTCCTTGGATCAGTCATTTCTGATGTCTCCCAGGGTTCGGCAGTCCCTTCAGTGGTGGCTGGAATCAAGCAATCTGATGAGGGGCAGATCGTTCCTGGCCCCTCGTTGGGAGACTGTTACCATGGATGCCAGCCTGTCGGGCTGGGGAGGTTTCTGGAAAGATCATCAGTTCCAGGGGTTGTGGGGTCCTCAGGAGGCTCACACCCCCATCAATGTCTTGGAGCTCAGAGCTTCTGTCGGGTCTGACACTTCACCTACAGGGTTTACCGGTTCAGGTTCGATCAGACAATCGTACTGTGGTAGCTTACATCAATCACCAAGGAGGGACTCGCAGCAGGAGTGCCCTCAGGGAAGTCTCTCTGATTCTGACATGGGTGGAGAGCAATGTTCCTTGCATCTCGGCAGTATACATTCAGGGAGTGGAGAACACGGAGGCGGACTCCCTGAGCAGGGGATTCTCTCGCCGAGGGGAATGGTCTCTCAACCACAGGGTGTTTCGGTCCCTGTGTCACAAGTGGGGGACTCCGGAGTTGGATCCCAACCTTTGTATCTCTGTCTCAGGATCCTCTGGCCCTGGCAGTGGATGCCTTGTCCCTTGCCTGGAGGGATCTGGGGTTTCTGTACCTGTTTCCCCCCTTCTCCGGATCTGATCTCTCAGGGTCAACTACGCTACCCCAATTTACAAACGCTTGCTTTGACGGCGTGGCTGCTGAAACCTTCATCCTGAGGGAGGAAGGTTTGTCTGAGGCGGGTTATTCAAACCTTGATTAGAGCTAGGAAGAGGTCTTTCTCTACCATTTACTATAGGACTTGGCGGTCCTATATTGACTTGTGTGAGGCTAGGGCCTTACCTTGCAGGGTGTTTTCGATTCCTAGGATTTGGGAGTTTCTACAACACGGTCTGGATCTGGGGTTCCAGCTCAGTACTTTGAAGGGTCAGGTTTCTGCCCTGGCTGTCTTTTTTCAAAGGTCTTTTGCTTTGTATCATCTGGTCAAGACTTTTTCCAAGGGGTCACTCATGTTCGGCCCCCTAGAAAGCCTTTGGTTCCCTTTTGGGACCTAAATTTGGTTCTTTCGGCCCTCCAGGGGCCTCCCTTTGAACCGATGCAGGATGTGGCTCTTTCTGTGCTCACTCAAAAGGTTGCCTTTTTGGTGGCTATTACCTCAGTTCGGCGTGTCTCTTCAGTTGGCGGCTCTGTCTATTCAGGCCCCTTACTTTGAGAGACACCAGGATAAGGTGGTTTTTCGCTTTAAACCAGATTTCCTTCCTAAGATGGTTTCTGCCTTCCATCTCAATCAGGATGTAGTTCTCCCTTCCTTGTGTCCTAAGCCTAGCAATGACAAGGAGAGGGTTTTGCATTCTTTGGATGTGGTTTGTTGTGTGAAGTACTATTTGGTTGCTACTTCTCCTTTTCGTAAGACGGAGAAGCCTTGTTCGTGGTGCCTTCCGGGCCCAGAAAAGGTTTGGCGTCCGCCAAGTCTACCATTAGTAAATGGATACGCCAGGCCATTGTTGGGGCCTATTCTGCTAAGGGGAGGGTTCCTCCTTTTAAGATCACTGCTAATTCTACTCGTGCTGTTGGGGCTTCCTGGGCTTTTCAGCACCAGGCTTCTGTTGAACAAGTTTGTAAGGCTGCTACTTGGTCTTCCGTTCATACTTTTTCAAAGTTTTATAAGGTTGATGTGCGGGCCTCAGCGGATGCTGTTTTTGGCCGCAAGGTTCTGCAAGCTGCAGTGGTTTAAATTGGTGCATTTTTTTGCTGTATTTGGATCCCCGCCCATGATGGACACTGCTATTGGATGTCCCATATGTCATGAATAGTGGAAGCGGGGTGTGTGACATACTTGGAATAATACCATTTTGTGATTACTCCCCATTAAAATGGGTATTATAAGTATGTCACACACCCCGCTTCAGCCCGCCCTTTTATATTCTGGATCCTTTATATGGTGAACCTTTTTATGGTTAAAAATGTTTTATTAGCTCTTCCTGGTCCCCTTACTTCTGTCATATACTGGGGAATGTGTGGAAGGTCCCAGGCATTTATGGACCGGGAGGGGCTTCTTTGTTGCTTTCATCTCTGCAGAAGTTCGCCCTCTACTGGACCATAACCCATATGTCATGAATAGTGGAAGCGGGGTGTGTGACATACTTATAATACCCATTTTAAAGGTGAGTAATCACAAAATTGTATTTTTTTTATAAAAATTGTAGTTTTTCTTTTATATTTCTACGCACCTAGGCATTTTTTTGTAATTTAAAATGTTTTTAATGTCTGGCTCAAGTCCACCAGGTTATTGTTTGATTGATATATATTTCTAATATTTGTTTTAAAATATTACGTAAGCTATACAGCATAAACATTTGACTTTTACTTTCTCTTTCTCACACACAGAGGGAGAGTAGGTGTGGCCATGTAGAGCAGGGGGGACCCAATGCTTTGCTTGTCCACAAGCTGAGAAGGAGTTGGGGGGAGGGACCCTTGGTCACAGGAGACAAAGGATTTTTATTTGTTGACCATCAAAGCAGAGCCCGGGGGGGGGGGGGGGGGGGGGAGAAATCAGACACTGTAAATCTTGCTCCAAGCTGCACAGAAGCACCAAAGGCAGCTAAACAACATTCACAGAATTTTGACTATCCCACGTTTCGTTCCTTTCCCCGGGGGCATCCTGATTTGGGATGCCCCATTGTGTGGAATCCCCCATATCTACCAGGATTCACTCCCCCCCCACGGTCCACGCGTGGCCTTTCGTCAAATCAGAGCTTATTCCAAGTATGCAGCACGCCCTGCTCCAGTAATGATTCATTACGTCTGGGATATAGTCCACAAGAGGGCGCTTTACTGCAGAGATGGCAAAAAAGAGGCCCCTCCCGGTCCGGGACCTCCCACTAAATTCCCCAGTTTAGTCTCTGCAGTCGGGCTGCGAAGGTCAAGATGATGGCTTCTCTCCTCTCATAGATTCCCGGGCCGATCCCCCCTGGGTGTTGGTCCACTTTAATGGAGCTCTGCTCCGCCGCAAATCCCCCACCAAAGGGTAGGCGACACAGGTCGGTGAGCTTGATATGGGATGCCCGGGGGGGGTGTCCGTGTCCGTGTTTTGTGTATGGTTTTACTGTGCTTGGACTGTGACATACTGAGCGCTGGCACTTAGGCTCAGCGCTCCCTTCCTCCTCTTCTCTCAGTTTTGCAGTGTGTGTGTGTGTGTGTGTGTGTGTGTGTGTGTGTGTGTGTGTGTGTGCGTGGTCCCGGAGGGGGCGGGGCCTAGCGCCCGGCGCGCTCCGCAGGTCCTGCGTTGTTCAGCGCCATCTTGCATGGACATCCTGCCTGTCTGCATGCTCCACAGCGTCCGTGAGTTCCCTCAGCGGGCTTTTTACTATTTCACTGTATGTTACTTGTGAATTGATGATATTCACTGTTATACCAGACTGACTGTGTGAATTGATTGTGTCTTTCAGGAGGGACGACCTAATTAGAGGTTTCTCCTGGTCCTGTTCCCTATGTAGACAATTAATTTTGGGGGCTTAATTTGTAAATCCTCCCACTAGCGGACATTAAGGGGCATCCCGGGTAGCTGCACAGCATAATTCCCATTAGTCATTGTGACTTATAATTCACCATATGGAGGCTTCCCAGGATACTGGGCTCGGGGTCCCCTCGGGGCAAGCCCGGATGTGTGTGCTGTGTGGGGCATCCCATGTGGGCGAGGATGTGCGGGTCAGCAGGTGCTTGTGCGGCAATCTGGGCTACATGTGTCTGGGTCGGCACCCTCGGTATCGTCTCCCACGCCCCCTCGCTTGATTATGTCCCCTAGTGTGATTAACACTAGCGGGGAGTCTCAACCCGATGTTTCCACCAGATTGGCCAACATTGAGAGACTGGTTGCTAGCTCTGCAGCCCGTAAGGCTCCAGGTAAAAGATGGCATGTGGCGCCCAGTGCGCCGGCCCTTACCATGGAACAAGATGATTCCCTTGATTTGTCTGACTATACCCCTCTCGATGAAGGGGAATTCTTTTCAGATTCAGATCTGTCTGACGATCAGAATTGCCTTGGCGCTGATGCCGGCTCAAAGCATTGGGATGCGGATGTCTAACACTTCTGTGGTGCATTCCCCTGATTCCAGGGGTGCATTCCCTTGAAGGATAGTGAGGACCGGCGTATTGACCAGCTGGCTTCCCACGCCTTTGCCTGTGTGGGTTCGGCCTTGCGCCCGGTTTGTGCTTCCGCTATTACGGCCGTGGCGATTAGGACCTTGCTCAGGGGCCTTCTGGACGGCTCCCATGAGGATCCTTCTGGTGCTGAATTTAGAGCCTTGTCACAATGTGAGATGTTCATCACCTATGTTCTTTCTGCCTTAGATGACACCATTCGGATGTGTAGCAGGAACTTGGCCTTGGTTGTATCTATCCGCCGCTCGGTCTGGTTGCGCCAGTGGGCAGCGGACAATGCCGCTAAGAAGGCGCTCACAGGACTCCCCTTTCAGGGGTTGCACCTGTTCGATTGGACCTTTTTACTAAGGGAGGTAAGTTACCCCAACGCAAAAATCAGCCGCGACCCTTTCGGGGCTCCGGGTCCTTCACTCTCTCCTTTCGTGGGCCTAGGTCAGACAGGGGGGTATCCTTTGCGAGGCAAAGGGGAGATCTCTGGGGCAAGGGCAGAGGCCGTGCCCGGGCCGGATCCTCCTGGGGTGCCAAACCCAAGTCTACTGCCAAGCCCGCTCAGCAATAAGGGGGCGCCCTCACCCTTGCGGGTGGGGGGACGGCTGCGGCTCTTCGCTCAGGTCTGGGCTCAGCAAGTCTCAGACAATTGGATTCTGGAGGTCGTCTCCTCCGGATACATGCTGGAGTTCGCGGACTGGCCTCCTCACAGATTCCTCAGGTCCCGGGTTCCTATGGATCCTCGGGCAGCTCGGGGTCTGGTTCTGGCGGTACAAAACCTCTTGGCCATGGGAGTCATTTGTCAGGTTCCTCCGGGAGAGAGAGGTCAGTGTTACTATTCCAATCTCTTCACAGTACCCAAAAAGGATGATTCCATTAGAGCCATCCTGGACCTGAAACTTCTCAACAAGTTCATCAGGACCAGACGTTTTCGCATGGAAACTCTGTGATCCGCTATCCGCTCCCTGCGCCTGGGGGACTTTGACTTCCACAGACATCAAAGATGCTTACCTTCATGTGCCGGTTTTCCCAGGGCATCAGCGGTTCCTCAGGTTCGCAGTAGAGGAACAACACTACCAATTTGTGGCACTTCCTTCGGTCTCACCTCTGCCCCTAGAGTGTTCACCAAGGTGTTGGCGGGCGTGATGGCCCTTCTCAGAGCCCGGGGTATTCGGATTCTTCCTTATCTGGATGACTTTCTCATTACGCCCCATTCACTCCAACAGGGAGAATTGGACACCCGGACGGTGGTGGTGACCCTGGAAATGTTCGGTTGGGTGATCAATTATCCCAAATCCTCACTCTCCCCGTCCCGGGTGACCCCCTTCCTCGGTATGACTCTGGATACCATTCAGGCCAGGATTTTCCTCCCTCAGCAGACGGTGGACTCTCTTCAAGCTCTGATTCATTTCTTGCTGTCCAGCACTCATCCATCCATCCGGCAAGGGATGGAGCTGGTGGGACAGATGGTGGCCTGCTTCGAGGCAGTTCCTTATAGAAACATAGAAGGTTGACGGCAGAAGGAGACCATACGGTCCATCTAGTCTGCCCTTATGTGTATACTGTATGTACTCTTTATCTTAGGATAGATGTGTGCTTATCCCAGGCATGTTTAAATTCAGTGACTGTTGATTTTTTAACTACCTCTGCTGGAAGTTTGTTCCAAGCATCTATTACTCTTTCTGTAAAATAATATTTTCTAACATTGCTCCTGATCTTCCCCCCGACTAGCTTCAGGTTGTGCCCCCTTGTTCTATCATTAAGCTTCTTCTTAAAAACACTTCCCTCCTGAACCTTATTCAATCCTTTCACATATTTAAAGGTCTCAATCATGTCCCCCCTCTCCCTTCTTTCCTCCAGACTGTACAAATTAAGTTCTTTAAGTCTCTCCTGATAAGTTTTAAGTTTAAGTCCTTCCACCATTTTCGTTGCCCGCCTTTGGACCCGTTCTATTTGAACTCAATTATGCTCAATTTCACATGAGACCCCTTCAGCTCCATCTTCTGTCGGTCTGGGACAAGAGTCCCCTGTCTCTGGATCAGGCCTTTGTTCTATCTCCTCTGGTCCGGCGGTCCCTCCTGTGGTGGCTGGACTCGAGGAATCTTCTGGGGGGCAGATCATTTCTTACACCGCGTTGGGAGACGGTCACTACGGATGCCAGCCTGTCAGGTTGGGGGGCTACTGGAGAGCCCTCCAACTCCAGGGGCTATGGGGCCCTCAGAAGGCCCACGCCCCCATCAATGTTCTGGAGCTGAGGGCGGTTCGGTTGGTGCTGGCGCAGCTGACGTCTCACCTCCAGGGCCTGCCAGTTCAGGTTCGCTCCGACAACCGGACTGCGGTTGCTTACATCAATCATCAGGGAGGGACTCGGAGCAAGAGTGCCCTCCGGGAGGTGTCGTTGATCCTGTCTTGGGCGAGGACAATGTCCCGTGCATCTCTGTGGTTTACATTCCGGGAGTGGAGAATCTGGAAGCGGACTCTCTGAGCAGGGGGGCCTCTCGCCGAGGAGAATGGTCCCTCAACAGCGAGGTCTTCCTATCCCTTTGTCACAGGTGGGGGATGCTGGACGTGGATCTGTTTGCTAGTCGCCACAATCAAAAGCTTCTAGCATTTGTCTCACTGTCCCAGGATCCTCTGGCTCTGGCGGTGGATGCCATGTCTCTGTCCTGGCAGGGGTTCGATCTCCTGTACCTCTTCCCTCCGTTTCCCCTTCTGGGCAAGGTTCTGCGCAAGCTGATTCAGGAAAGAGAGGCAGCTGTTCTGGTGGAGTTCCTTCAACATGGCCTGAATTTGGGTTTTCAGCTTAGCACTCTGAAGGGGCATGTTTCCGCTTTGGCTGTTTTCTTCCAGAGGTCTTTTGCTCTTCATCCTTCTTCCAGGGGGTCACTCATGTGCGCCCTCCCCGCAAACCCATCTTACCGGTTTGGGATTTGAATTTGGTATTGTCTGCCCTTCAGGGTCCTCCATTTGAGCCTGTGCATGAGGCTGCACTGTCTATTCTCACCTTGAAAGTTGCCTTCTTGGTGGCTATCACTTCTGTCCGGCGTGTTTCTGAGTTGGCGGCTCTGTCTATTCAGGCCCCCTACTTTGAGAGACACCAGGACAAGGTGGTTTTCCGCTTTAAACCAGACTTCTTGCCTAAGGTTGTCTCTGCCTTTCACCTCAATCAGGACATTGTGCTTCCTTCCTTGTGCCCTAATCCTGGTAATGACAAGGAGAGGGCCTTGCATTCTCTGGACATTGTCAGGAACTTGAAATACTACCTGGTGGCTACTGTGCCTTTCAGGAAGACGGACGCCTTGTTTGTGGTACCCTCGGGTCCCAAGAAGTCTTTGGCGCCGGTCAAGTCTACTATTAGTAAATGGATTCGTCAGGCCAAATATTAGGGCCTATTCTGCTAAAGGGGGGGATCCTCCTTTTTGAGTCACTGCTCATTCTACCCATGCTGTTGGGGCTTCCTGGACCTTTCAGCACCAGGCTTCTGTTGAACAAATTTGTAAGGCTGCTACTTGGTCTTCTGTTCATACCTTTTCCAAGTTTTACAAGGTTGATGTTCGGGCCTCAGCGGATGCTGTTTTTGGCCGCAACGTTCTGCACGCGGCAGTGGTTTGAACTGCGCATTGTTGCCTTTTTGGGATCCCCACCCATTTATGGACACTGCTATTGGATGTCCCAGACGTAATGAATCATTACTGGAGCAGGGCGTGCTGCATACTTGGAATAATACCATTCTGTGAATACTCCCCTTGTAGAATGGGTATTATAAGTATGCAGCACGCCCTGCTCCATCCCACCCTGAGTTTTTGTTCTTGGATCCTCTATATGGTGAATGTTTCCTGGTTAATATTGTTAATCTTGTTATTGGCTTCTCCTGGTTCCCTTACTACTTTTTTATACTGGGGAATTTAGTGGGAGTTCCCGGGTATATAAGGACTGGGAGGGGCCTCTTTTTTGCCATCTCTGCAGTAATGCGCCCTCTTGTGGACTATATCCCAGACGTAATGAATCATTACTGGAGCAGGGCGGGCTGCATACTTATAATTCACATTCTACAAGGTGAGTATTCACAGAATGGTATTATTGCATATTAATGCTTGGCAAATGGCTCTATGCACGGCAACCGGGGACAAGAATGGCCACTTCCCTCTTTAATATGCAGGGAAGGCCAGAGCCCGCTGTACATTGCGCCGCTAAAAGAAAGAACCAGGCCGCCTGGGTACCCACCTCTTCTGGGATCATTCTACAGCAGCTGTGGAGCAGCTTATCAGCTTGCACAGCCAGTGCCTGCCGCACTTAGCTTGGCCACGGGGTGTGCTTATTAACTGCTCACAGTCACGCGCAACCTGGAAGAAGTGAGTATCTGAGTGGCCTGGTTCTTTATTTTAGAAGCGGCAATGCAAAGCTGTTGCATTTAAAAGATGGACAAGTCCTTCCACTACTTTTGTTGCCCACCTTTGGAACCACTCTATTTTAATAATGTGTTTTCTCAGGTGAGGAGCTCCAGAACTGCACACAGCTTGCACAGCCAGCACCCGCCGCACTTATAGACTTGGCCGCCGGGTGTGCTGATTGGCTGCCCGCAGTCACGCGCAACCTGGAGGGAGTTAGTATCCGGGTAGCCTGGTTCTTTCGAAGCGGCAATGCAAAACTGCTGCACTTAACCCTTCTAGTGCCAGCTATGTGAGTCTCACGTAGCAGCCTCTACTCCACTTAAGTGCCAGCTATGTGAGACTCACGTAGCTGACTTTAAACCCCCACAGTAAAAAAATATAAAAGTTGAAAACTCACCTGACCCCTCGTTGGATTGGGCCGGGCCTTCTCTTCACCCGGGGGGCATCCGATCCCCCCCCCCCCCGGGGCTCTTCTGTCTTCAGGAGAGCGCCCGAAATAGCACCCCCCCCCCCCACGCTATGGCCGCTGGCACAAACTGTAAAAAAAAAAAAGAAGTAAAATGACATTTACTCACCTGCAGCCCTGATCCCCCTCCCGCGGGGACTCCTCTTCACCGGGGAAGCCCCCGATCGCCCCCCCCCCCCCCCCGGGCTCTTCCGTGGTGAGGAGAGGGCCACTTCCTGGTTCCTGGGAGGAGGAGGACTGGTTACCAGCTCTCCTCCACCGATCTCCAGCTGCTGTCATCTGAACGTCGTGGGACATGATCGGGACATCGGAGGTGAGTAGAAAAAAAAAATAATAATGTCATTTTTTTTCTTATGTGTCTGTGTGTGTTTATTTTTACACTTAACCCCTTGAGAACTGGTAAGGGGTCCATGAGACCTCTATGCCAGTACACAAGGCTGGGGGCTGGCAAGTCACCTGCAACTAGCGGGTGACTTGCCATTAACCCCCGGTACCCCAGTTACCTGCTTCCCCAAAGCCCGGGGGGGGGGGCAGAAGAGCCCGGGCCCACATAGGGTATGTGGGCTTGTAGCCTGCAGGGTGGGGGGCCACAAAAGCTGGCCCCTGCACCCTGTTCCTACAAGCCCCCAAAGCTGGTCCCGGGCTGGTTGTGACGGGTAGGGGGGACCCTACATCATTTCTTTTTTTAATAAACCCTTTATGCTCTGTCGCCCAGCAGCTATAAAAGGCTTCCAGCAGCAGCATGAGAGTAGAAGCCAGATTGATCAGTGTGGGACACAGTGCCCAGGGATGGATGAGAGGTAAGTATAAAAAAAAACAAATAAAATATTTTTTCACCTTGTGTCTGTGTGTTTTTTTACATTGCTAGTAAAAAAACAACTAGCGGGTGACTTGCCATTAACCCCCGGCACCCCCAATTTCCTGCCTCTCCAAAGCCCGGGGGGGGCGGAAGAGCCCGGGCCCACATTGGGCATGTGGGCTTGTAGGCTGCAGGGTGGGGGGCCACAAAAGCTGGCCCCTGCACCCTGTTCCTACAAGCCTCCATAGCTGATCCCGGGCTGGTTATGACGGATGGGGGGACCTTACTTCATTTTTTGGGGGATTTTTAAAATTTCAAAAAAAAATGGGGTCCCCTGGGGTTTAATTAACCCCTTATGTTTATAGTGTGGATAGTAGTTGTATTTTATTTGTAAATGTTATAAAGTGCTCTTTTCAATTTGGCGGGTCTCCTGGGCAAGAATGGGGGGGGGGCTACCGATACATATGTGGTACCGTTGTAATCGGGAGAAATGAGGCTATCACATGCAATATGGTTTTCATTAATAAAACAAATGTTTTATTTAAAATAAAGGAGACAATTTTCTAAAAAATATTATTTTATTTATTTTTTTGTGCAAAAATATTTAAAAAACAGTAGAAAAATTACAAACAAGACATTTCATGTTAAAGCCTAAACTCTGCTGCAAAACTTATGTATATAATTTTTCTGGAAATTCCAGCAAAAATCACAGTTAAACATGGCGCAAAATGGGGAAAAATGACCTGTCAACAGAGGGTGACAAAACTTCAAGTTGGCTGGCAATGAAAAAGGGTTAATAGTACCTATGCAGGTTGGGTATTGTTCTGCTCGGGGGACCTTGCGCTTTCAGATTTAGCTTGTTTTTTTTGTTTGCATATTGATATTTTAGGAAAACATGTTTTTAATTCTGCTTGTTTATCATTTTTTTAGGGAAACCCTGTGCAACCTAAGAATTCTTCAAGGGATTACTTCCAGAAAGATGAGCCCACTACAACAAGCTGGGTACGTTTAGAAAGCTTATCATGTATACTTTCAGGGAATATATGGTTTGTGGGGGGTATTCCAAATGTAAAGGGTTGTTTTGGTTGAAAAATTGCAAGGTGCGCACTTTGTCTGCAGAGCTGAAATTTTCAAGTACAATTACCGTTACGCACATGCTTTACTTTGGGGTGTTTGCCAACTCTTCCCTTGACAGTACCTATGCATGTTGGGTACCGTTCTGTTCGGAGGATGTTGCTTTTTCAGATTCTACTTGTTTTTTTCTTGTTTGCATATAGTTTTTTTTAGGGAAATGTGGCTTTGATTTTGTAATCAAAAATTATATAAAATGATTAAGAACGATCCTACCACAGGAGGTGCTTTCTTGGGGCCCTCTACCTTATCCGCTGGAGAGGCCGACATCACTGGAAGGGACAGGTGCTCTTTTTTAGGGAAACTCTGTGCAACCAAATAATTTATTGAGGGATTACTTCCACAAAACTACACCCACATAAACAAGCCTGGTACGCCTAGAAAGCTTGAGGTGTGTACTTCCAGAGAATGTATCATTTGTGGGGGGTATTTCAAATGTAAAGGGTTGTTTTTCTGGAAAAACTGCAAGGTGCGCTTAGTGCGTAGCATAGTTGTATTTTATCTGAAAATCTCCTAAAGCTCTGTTTCAGTTTGGGGGAGTCTTCTGGGCAGGAAAGAGTGTCTACCAATACATATATGGTACCGCTGTGACCGGGAGAAATTGGGGTTTCACACGCAATAAGATTTTATTGACAAACTTACATTTTTTATTACAAAAAAACACTAAAAATTTCACCCAAAAGTATTGAGAATACACTAAAAAAGGCCAAACAAGACATTGCATGTTGAAGCTCAGACTCTGCTGAAAAAAACAATATATAATTTTCCTGGAAAATCCCTGGAAATCCCTTAAAAAAACAAGGTTGAACATATGTAGCGCCAAATAGTGAAACGTGGTCTGGCAACAAAGGGTGACAAAAATTCTAGGAAGGCTGGCACTTAAAGGGTTAAAAGAGGGACTCCGGTCAAGTCCTTTCACTACTTTTGTTGCCCACCTTTGGAACCATATTAATAATGTGTTTTTTTAGGTGAGTGCTCCAGAACTGCACACAGTATTTCAGCCTCACCAAAACTCTATACAGTGGAATCACAACCTTTCTCTTCCTGCTGGTAATGCATTGAGCTATGCAGATGAGCCACCTCCTTGCTCTGGCTACATTGTCCATTTAAGTACCAGCTTTCAATTCTAGAGACCACAAAAGATTTTGATAAACTTACTAAAGAATGAATGAGCTCACTGGCCCCAAGCCTTAAAGAGATCTGCTAGGAAATAGACCGGGTAAATTGCACTTTGGGGCCCCCCCTGCAAAGACGGCTGAGACTTGGAGGCTGATTCACTAATGCCGGGTATCGGCAGATGTATAGCGTCGGCAGATGTATAGCGGCGCTTAGAGCGACCTCTCGTAGACACTGTAAGTAGGTATCGGGCTCTGTAGTAACCTGGCCCGCAAGCAAAAACACATGAAATGACATTGTTTTAACACTGTGACATTAACACTTTAATGCCAGACCTGTAATGACAATTCTGCATAAAAATAAAAAAAGTCAAAAAAGTTTCTAAAAGTGTTTGTTTGCATCCAGGAGAGGTCACACAGTGATTTGAGAAAAAAACCAAAACAAACTGTCAAACACGCTGTTTAAACACAAGCAAATGAAAGCCCGTTGAAATGTATAGGAGAGCGACAGTGAGCGAAAGGTAATACCAGGCGCCCTGGAAGCTAGAGCGCTGGCGCAGTAAGCGGAGCTGCCTTTAATTATTCATCGGGCGCTACATGGGGCTGCTCAACAGATTCGCTATCATAAATGTGGTTTTGCGTACACCGCCCGGCGTTCACCAGATGCTGCCTGTCGCTACGAGGCACTAATTGGCTCTATCCCTTCATGAATAACCCCCATAGTTGCTGAACCCACTAACGAGCTGTGAATGCAACTATCAAGAGAAAGAGGAGATCTGGAATTGAAATAAGACAACATTTTTGCAGATATAGCCCCGGGTATCCTGCAAAAAATAAGGACTTTAAGACTTATATTAAAAGAACTGCAACAAGAAGATATAAAAAAATTAAGTGGGCTATCCCCTCAAAGGTTTTTTGTTTTTTTTTTAATAAGAATTATGTCCATTCATTCTTGACATTTAAAGAATGCAGAGTTGTTTGTAAGACTGGGTTTGAAGGCTGGAGGCTAGCAATAGCTATAAAATGTTTAAAGTGTGCTTTAAACTTAAAGGGCTACTGCAGGCAAACGTAATTGTTGCAACATTGCGCCTGACTACATTTGTCACTGTCCTAATTTGTTTTCTGTTTTTAAATTGAAGAAGAAATGAGCGAGATATACAGTTTCACCTCATGCCTCACACCTCCCTCCATCCACCCCTCCCTCCGCCTCCTCCTCTGCCTCCCGCAGCTGCACAGCCTCCCTGCTGCTCCACACCGCGCTCAGCTAGGATGTCAGCATCTGTCGGGGGCATGATTCTTCTCCCCACATTGCGTGTGTGAGTCGCGGGGGGATAAGAATCATGCTCCTGGCGGACGCTGACTTCCCCGCCGAGCAGGGAAACTCCTCCCCGTTTTCCCCTCCCCGCCAGCCAGTAGCAGGGAGAGCTACACCGCCACTCTGCAGGGCCCGTTCCTCCCCTCGGCGCTCACACAGCGGGGGAAAAAGAAGCATGACCGGCACTTTCTCCTGTCTCCCCCTGGCCGATGCCAGGAGAGCAAAGCAGGCGCCTGCCACCACACCTCCTCCTCTCTCCCCCCCAACACTTTGGGAGTGTGCACAGTTATTTTGGCAGCGCACATAGACACGTTGGGAGTGCGCACATGCACTTTGGGGGTGTGCGTATGCATTTTGGAAGTGCATGCATGGTCTTTGGTGGGTGTGTGCATGCACTTTGGGAGTTCTTGCATGCATTTTGGGAGTGCACACATGCATTTTGGGAGTGCTTGCATGCATTTTGCACTTTGGGCTGTGCACATGCACTTTGGGAGTGCACACATACATTTTGGGAGTGCATGCATGGGTTTTGGGAGTGCACACATGCACTTTGGGGGGGTACATGCATGCTCTTTGGTGGGTATGCACATGCACTTTGGGGGTGTGCACATGCATTTTGAGAGTGCACACACACATTTTGGTAGTGTGCTCATACACTTTGGGGGTGCGCGCATGCACTTTGGGGGTGCACACATGCACTTTAGGAGTGCGCACATGCATTTTGGGAGTGTGCTCATGGGCTTTGGTAGTGCGCACATTCAATCTCAAGGTGCATGCGTGCTCTCCCAAAGTACATGCGGGCGCTCCCAAGGTTGGGAAAGGGGCCTTTATTCTTTTTTCTTCTTTCTTTCATCATTGATATTGATTGATATAGGAGGGTTAATAGGAGGATTAGATGAAGTAATATAGATGCATAGGTTATATTCTTAGACATTTTTGTTGTTTATGTTTTTTTTATCATTTCTCCTGAGTAATAAGCAACAACTGTACCAGGTGGATGATCATGGTGCCATTGTATCTCCTCATGTTCAACCTGAATAGTTTAGTGAGACTGCAATCAATGGTCCCCTCATTATTCCTCATAGAGGGGGATAATAGGTTTTATGGTGAAGCAACAGAAATTTTGCTCTTGGGTATATGTTTTGTCCCTTTTTCTCTCTCACTCTATTTTGATTCCTTTTTCTTTCTCCTTTGCACACTCAAGTCCCTTGGTTTATAAGGTTAGATCCCCCCCCCCCCCCAAGAATAGCAAATACTTGGCAGAGCTTATTTAAGAGAATAATTTGAAATATATGTGGAGAGTGCAACCCCATGTTAAGAGATTATACATTTTTCTCGACAGCACATTGGGCATATTCACTATTATACCATATTTTTATTCCGAATTCTATAGTTCCCTATGTGCCAAAAGGTAACATCTTTGGCAGATGAATGCATGGTCAGACCACTCAGCATACCATAGCTTACCATTAAGGGCTCGTGAACAAAGCCAGATAGATATAAATGGAGGCTAGACTAAGCCTTTTTAGGACAATCATAGGTGAAGGAAAAAAACCATAGGGATCTGGAGAAGTGGAATAAGCCTATGGATACTAACCTGGCTCCCCTACTGTCTCATATCGGCAAGCTCAGAGTTGAAATAGACCTCCTCCTCACAACTAAATTAGAGAAGACCCTAAAGTGGAATAAGTCCAGATTCTATATAGCAAGGGACAAACTGGCGTGTCAATTGTCATTCCAAAAGAAAAACATTTCTTTCCCAACAGTTAGACAGAAAGATGGATTGTTGACACAACATCCTAAATTAGTGATAGAGGAGTTCTTCAAGTTCTAATCCAGCCTCTATTCCAGCCCTTCTTGTACTGACAAAGCATCGGTGGAGGCTTGACTGGAGGAGACAGGGTGAAACAGGTTACAGAAGATCCAAAAAACGTATGGAGAAGGAGTTCTTTGTGGAGGAAGTAGTGCAGGAAATTAGGAATATAAGAACTGGGGGCACCTGGTCCAGATGGACTGTTTCACATGTACTAAAGGCGATACTAGCTGTGCATCTGGTGATGTGGTTTAATTCCATAAAAAGAGGTGATACAATCCCAGGGGAAGCTTTGACGGCGAATATTGTGATGATTCCAAAACCGGGGAACAGATTGTGGGGCCTATCGCCCGATCTCATTAATTAATAACTATATAAAAATTTTCACTAGGATACTCGCCACCAGACTTAATTGGACCAATCACCAGGATTTCAACTATCCTGGTGATTGGTCCTTGCCCTGGGGGCATCCCGATGTAGTAAGCCCCCCTATGTGAAACCCCCCCAGATAGCCCACTTTCACTCACCTTTCCCTGTATCCACAGTGCATGCGCAGTTGCTCGTCTAATATCACCGCATTGGTACATACTAATGCGTAACATAAAGCCGCTGATATGAACTTCGTGCCGACATAGGCACACTGGTGGCCGCATTCCCGGCTCCCCTGTGGAGTGCACACCCCAGTGCATCTGGCCTATCTGAAAGGCTGGGCACAGGGAGCCATAAAGAACTATATCTAGAAAGGGAAAATTAGGAGATTAGTATGGAGGAATGGGGGTACCCGATTTAATTAGTTATTACTTTGAAGCAAGGATTGCTCAAACATCAACATCATTAATATATAAAAGTAAATATTATCCAGCTTGAGTAACAATAGGATTGACTGCATGTAAACCTGTGGCTACTGATGCATTATTTTGGATGCTAGGGAAACACAGACCCAAGATAACTTGTCCCATGTTGGTTGGTGGCAAGAGAGGGGCCTGTATAAAGCTACTTAGCTATATGTAAAGCTAGGGATAGTTAATCTTAAACAACTTGTAGACAAGTTTCAGATTCCCCCGGAAGAACAATTTAGGGCAGTTCAGATTCTCCGCTTCCTAGACTCAATTAACCCTTCTAGTGCCAGCTACGTGAGTCTCACGTAGTAGCCTCTCCTACCGTTAAGTGCCAGCTGCGTGAGACTCATGTAGCTGACTTTAAACCCCCACAGTAAATAAAATATAAAAGTAAAACACTCACCTGACCCCTCGTTGGATCGGGCCGGGTCTTCTCTTCACCCGGGGGGCATCTGATCCCCCCCCCGGGGCTCTTCTGTCTTCAGTAGGGTGCCGGAAATAGCACCTCCTCCCACTTCGGCCGCTGCCACAAACTGTAAAAAAAAAAAAAAGAAACATTTACTCACCTGCATCCGCGCTGCCTCCCGCCGGGTCTCCTCTTTACCGGGGGGGCCTCCGATCTCCCCCCCCCCCCCCCGGGCTCTTCCGTGGTGAGGAGAGGGTGAGAAATCACCCTCTCCCCCCACTTCCTAGGTCGGGACTGCTAGCCCGGCCCTTGGCTCAGTTGCTGTTGGAGATCGGAGGAGGAGGGCTACCAGCTCTCCTCCTCCGATCTCCAGCAGCTGTCATATGAGCAGCTTAGACATTGTGGGACAGGACATCGGAGGTGAGTAGAAAAAATAAATAAATGTCATTTTTTTTCCTTATGTGTGTCTGTGTGTTTATTTTTATTGTTAACCCCTTGTGAACTGGTAAGGGGTCCATGAGACCCCTATACCAGTTCACAAGGCTGAGGGCTGGCAAGTCACCTGCAACTAGCAGGTGACTTGCCATTAACCCCCAGCACCCCAATTACCTGCCTCCCCAAAGCCCGGGGGGGGGCAGAAGAGCCTGGGCCCACATAGGGTATGTGGGCTTGTAGGCTGCAGGGTGGGGGGCCACAAAAGCTGGCCCCTCCACTCTGTTCCTACATGCCCCCATAGCTGGTCCCGGGCTGGTTATGACAGGTAGGGGGGACCCTACGTCATTTTTGGGGGGGATTTTTAAGGGTTAGGGTTAGCCTAACCCTTAATATTCCCCAAAAAATGGGGTCCCCCCCTGGGAGGTAGAAGAAGATAGGAGATAGCTCTCTTGTGGCACAGGTGAGCGGGGCTTATGGCCTGCGGCGCTGCAGGACTATTCCCACCCGTTCCGTAATATATACTGCCTCCCAGCCTCGGCTGACAAGGTTCGGCTGAAGGTAGGTTAGCAAGCACCAGTAAAAAAGGTGCTGAAGAGCTATGCTCCTACCGCAGTCCCTGCTCCAACAGGGTAGGCGGTTTTACGCTGATGGTGAGCCTTTTTGGGATGCCCCCACTGCCTCATAGGTTTTGCCAGGTTATCCTGTGCAGTTAAACCCTATTCACATATATATTTCCCCCTCCACCCTCACTTCTCATTTTAGTCCTCTGGGCGCCATTTTCCCTGGGAATTCTGCTGTTATCCTCCCTCACTCTCCCCTTGGGAGATCTCCGGGTGGGGTCATCTAGTGATAATAAATCCTTAATAAGTCCTTAAAAAATCCTAAAGATTAATACTGTATTTCACTCTTGTCATATTTTTGTGTTGGTAACTTTATAATACGCCGCCGCCGTGCTTTGTACTGCGCACCGTGCCTGGCAGCCCCATTCACCTCAGAGCTGCCGGGCCGCTATTGTCTGGCCGGATCACGTGGGCGCATTTCCCGCTCTTCGGGGGGGCGGGCTCTGTGGATGATGTAATTTTACCTCACAACTCCACGGCCCGCCCCTCGAGGTCTGCGGACGCCATTTTGTCTCCTTGCTGCGTGCTGCTGGCTCTCTGTGGTCTGTGAGTAACCCCGGTGGGGTGATTTTTTCTAAAGTTTTTACTCTGCCTTATTCTCATGGGAATGTTTGATTATGTCTGTCAGGCGGGTGAAAACTTCAGTACTGTGGTTTCCCCCGGCCATCCTCCCTCACTAACTCCCACTTCCCTAGAGGTTCTTGGGGCATCCCGGGTAGCTCTTCAGCCTTAACCCTTACTGGCCTATTGTGACATTCAATCACCATATGGAGGCTTCTGGGGATAATGGGCCTGGGGTTCCTTCGGGACAAGCCCGGCTATGTGTTGCGTGTGGGGTATCCCCTATTAGTGATAATGTCAGGGTGTGTGTACCCTGCGCCCAGCACTGCAGTCTGGGCTGTCTGTTACTACTGGGGGTGCGCCCCCTCTGGCCTCACCCCCCCCCCCCCCCCGAGACCTGGGAGTCTGTCGCTCACTGGCGGCGCGGCCCCTCCGGCAGCCTCTTCCTCCTCCTCGGAAGGCGCACCCGACGGCCGTTCCTTTTATGTCCCGCGGCGGCGCTGCTCCCAGCGCATTCGCCGGGGGCAGATTTAAAGGGACCAATCCTGGCCCAGGGATCTTCTGCTCTGGGGAGGACAGGGACTGGACAGACTGACTGGCCAGGGCGGTCCAGTCCCTGGAGTTTCTCCTATCAGGGGTGAGATCGTGTGTTGCACCATTCAGCACATTCCCCTTCCCATTGGTCAGTCACCATTTAAATATTTTCCTGCCCGGACCACCAGTGCCCGTTATAGCCATTTACTAACTTGGGTGTGCTTCTGACTCTCGTCTTAGTGTGTTTGATCCGGCTTCGTCCTTGACTACTCCTGTTCGCTGCCTGTACCGACCTTCTGCCTGTCTGACTTCATTTCTGCTTAACCCCTTGGATACCGCGCTTCTGTGGTCACCCGGCCTTGACCCCTGCCAGTCCCGACTACTCTTTGCCTTGCCCCTTGGTTTTGACGTTTACGGACTTTTGTGCATGAACTCCTGATTTGGAATACCCTGCAGTTCATCCGTCTTTATCGTAAGCCAGCAATCTTTGCGCCAGTAAGTAGTCCTGGGGGCAACCGAGTCTGGAGAGGCATAACCCGTGTCTCCAGCAAGCTGGGGCTTTTCTATAGGCACAAGAGCTCTTCAGCCTTAACCCTTACTGGCCTATTGTGACATTCAATCACCATATGGAGGCTTCTGGGGATAATGGGCCTGGGGTTCCTTCGGGACAAGCCCGGCTATGTGTTGCGTGTGGGGTATCCCCTATTAGTGATAATGTCAGGGTGTGTGTACCCTGCGCCCAGCACTGCAGTCTGGGCTGTCTGTTACTACTGGGGGTGCGCCCCCTCTGGCCTCACCCCCCCCCCCCCCCGAGACCTGGGAGTCTGTCGCTCACTGGCGGCGCGGCCCCTCCGGCAGCCTCTTCCTCCTCCTCGGAAGGCGCACCCGACGGCCGTTCCTTTTATGTCCCGCGGCGGCGCTGCTCCCAGCGCATTCGCCGGGGGCAGATTTAAAGGGACCAATCCTGGCCCAGGGATCTTCTGCTCTGGGGAGGACAGGGACTGGACAGACTGACTGGCCAGGGCGGTCCAGTCCCTGGAGTTTCTCCTATCAGGGGTGAGATCGTGTGTTGCACCATTCAGCACATTCCCCTTCCCATTGGTCAGTCACCATTTAAATATTTTCCTGCCCGGACCACCAGTGCCCGTTATAGCCATTTACTAACTTGGGTGTGCTTCTGACTCTTGTCTTAGTGTGTTTGATCCGGCTTCGTCCTTGACTACTCCTGTTCGCTGCCTGTACCGACCTTCTGCCTGTCTGACTTCATTTCTGCTTAACCCCTTGGATACCGCGCTTCTGTGGTCACCCGGCCTTGACCCCTGCCAGTCCCGACTACTCTTTGCCTTGCCCCTTGGTTTTGACGTTTACGGACTTTTGTGCATGAACTCCTGATTTGGAATACCCTGCAGTTCATCCGTCTTTATCGTAAGCCAGCAATCTTTGCGCCAGTAAGTAGTCCTGGGGGCAACCGAGTCTGGAGAGGCATAACCCGTGTCTCCAGCAAGCTGGGGCTTTTCTATAGGCACAAGAGGCGGTGGAGATTGGGGATTGTTGGCTCACGAGAGAAGGGTGTCCAGCGGTCCTTGACAGTAAATGGGCCAGAACTATGGACCAAATATTGGAGCAGGTGCAGGCCTTGACTGCAGCTGTTGAGCACCTGGCTCATCGAGTGGCGGCCCAGGAGAACCGTCCAACTCCTATCAACCCAGTCCCTCTGGGGGAACCAGCCGTCCATCCTGTGGAACCCAAGATCCCACTCCCCGATAAGTTCACTGGGGACAGAAGCAAGTTTTCCAACTTTTGGGATGCCTGCAAACTTTATTTTCAACTCCGCCCACACTCATCTGGCTCCCAAGAACAACGTGTGGGCCTGGTCATCTCCCTCCTGCAAGGGGACCCACAGTCCTGGGCATTCGGCCTGTCACCTCAGGACCCAGCACGGCAATCGGTCGATGTGTTTTTTCAGCTATGGAAATTCTTTATGATGACCCAGATAGGGGTGCCACTGCTGATGCTAAACAGCGTTCCTTGCGACAGGGTCGCCGGCAGGCCGAAGAGTATTGTTCAGAATTCCATCGGTGGGCTGTGGACTCTCGGTGGAATGACCCTGCCCTGTGTGGTCAATTCCGGTTGGGCCTATCTGACGTCATTAAGGACATTTTTGTGAATCACCCTGTACCTCAGTCTCTGGACGAAACCATGCAACTCGCTATCCGAATCGACCGACGTTTACGGGAAAGACGCCTTGAAAGAGGGGTGCATCCCGATACCAGCTGGAAAGCTGGAGCTCCAGCCCCTTTACCTGTCGAGGAACCTATGCATCTGGGAGCTACCAAGCTTTCTGAGGCTGAGAGGCATCGGCGATTGATGGAAGGACTGTGTCTCTATTGTGGGGGGACCGGTCACCTGGTCAGAGTCTGCCCCAAGAAGCAGCCAGGAAACTTCAGAGCCTAGGTGGGTCGAGGGAACCCACCTAGGCTGCAAGGTATTTCCTCAGATTTATTCCCAGTTTATGGTCCCAGTCCAGATTAAAGTGGACCTTGAATTTAAAAATTTGGAGGCCCTTCTTGATTGTGGGGCTGCAGTGAATTTTCATGACTTAGAGCTAGCTCAAAGTTTGAAGATTCCGCTCCAACCTCTGTCTAAGGTTATCCGGGTTTTAGCCATTGATGACACACCTATTGCAGGGGGCCTCATACACTTTAAGATCCCACCAGTGTTTCTTAGAGTGGGAGCAGGGCATTCTGAATGGATTTGCTTTTTTGTCTTAAAAATGCCCTTAACTCCGTTAGTACTCGGGTTGCCTTGGTTACAAAAGCATAACCCTCAGATTGACTGGGCTGCGAGGCAGATTACTAAATGGGGCCCGCCATGTTTCCAGTCCTGTTTGGAAGTCCCGGTGCGTGCCACACAGCTATTCCCCGATGGGGTTCCAGGCCCTTATCATGATTTTCTCGACGTATTTTCTGAAAAAGCGGCGGATGTTCTTCCGCCTCATAGGTCCTTTGACTGCCCCATAGAACTACTTCCGGGGACTATGCCGCCCAGGGGAAAAATCTATAATTTTACCCGGGCGGAAAACAAAGCTATGAAAGATTACATGAGAATTTACAGAAGAGGTTCATCCAGGCATCCACTTCTCCGGCTGGGGTGGGTTTTTTCTACGATGGGGGGCTCCGCCCCTGTATAGATTACCGGGGTTTGAATAAAATAACCATTAAAAATAAATACCCCCTTCCTCTGATTGATGGGTTATTTACACAGATCATTGGGGCCCAAGTCTTTACTAAGTTGGATTTACGGGGGGCCTATAACTTGATAAGGATCCGTCAGGGTGATGAATGGAAGACCGCCTTCAACACCCAAGATGGGCATTATGAGTACCTTGTGATGCCCTTTGGTTTGTGTAATGCCCCGGCCGTCTTCCAGGACTTTTCAGAGAGTACTTGGGTCGCTTTGTAGTAGTGTACCTCGATGATATTTTGATTTTTTCTTCCTCTTTAATGGAACATCGTGAACATGTTCACCTTGTCTTACAAAAATTAAGAGAGTATTGCTTATACGCTAAACTCAAGAAATGTGTATTCGAGATCCTGAGGTCCCTTTTTTAGGGTATATAATTTCTAACACTGGGTTATCTATGGATCAGGCCAAGGTCAAAGCTGTACTTCAGTGGGAGCGACCTAGAGATTTAAACGGGCTACAAAGATTCCTGGGATTCGCCAACTTTTATAGGAGATTTATTAAGAACTTCTCCACCCTAGTAGCACCTCTCACAGATCCCACCAAGAAGGGGGCTTCCCATCACCCTGGCCGGAACGATCCTTTCAAGCCTTCAGAAAGTTAAAAGAAGTCTTTAGCGCTGCCCCAGTATTAGTTCACCCAGAATGTCAACGAGCTTTTATAGTCGAAGTTGACGCTTCCGAGCTTGGCGTTGGGGCAGTTCTGTCGCAGCACAGCGGTTCCCCGGAACGACTTCACCCTTGTGCATTTTTCTCGAAGAAATTCAATCCCGCTGAGCGGAATTATGACATTGGGAATCAGGAGCTCTTGGCGGTTAAACTAGCCTTTCAAGAATGGAGACACTGGTTAGAAGGGGCCCAGTTCCCTGTTACGGTCTTCACGGACCATAAAAATTTTGAATATATTCAGTCTGCAAAGAGGTTAACCCCTAGGCAAGCTCAGTGGTCCCTGTTCTTTTCCCGATTTAACTTTACAATTACTTACAAACCGGGGTCAAAGAACGTAAATGCTAATGCTTTGTCTTGAAGTTTTTCCACGACTAACTTACCTGAGGGGAAAAATTTGCCAATACTGCCACAACACATGGTGGTAGCTATGATTCAGCTGGACCTCTCTGATCTGAATCAGTTTCAGTCTGAATCTCCGCCTGGTAAACCGGCTCATGTCCAGTTTGTACCTGCGTCACATCGTTCGGCCATCCTACAGCAATTTCATGACTCTAAAACTGTAGGCCATCCTGGAGTTAAGAAAACCATTTCCATGTTGTCACGTCATGTTTGGTGGCCTTCTATTAAAAAAGATGCTCAGAATTATGTGCGAGCCTGTAAGATTTGTGCCAGGAGTAAAACCCCTAGACATTCTCCTGAAGGTTCACTGTTGCCCTTATCCATTCCTTCCCGACCATGGACACACCTTGCCATGGATTTCATCACCGATCTGCCATCATCCCAGGGGTTTACCGTCATCTGGGTGATGGTAGATCGGTTCAGTAAGATGGCACACTTTATCCTGTTAAAAAAGTTACCAACCGCTCAAGACCTTGCACAACATTTTCTAACCCATATATTCAGACTCCATGGAATCCCGGAGGATGTGGTCTCAGACAGGGGGGTACAGTTTGTCTCTCAGTTTTGGAGGGCATTTTGTGCCAGGTTGGGGTTCTCTATCTCTCTGTCCTCTGCATTTCAACCTCAATCAAATGGGCAGACAGAGAGAACCAACCAATCACTGGAGCAGTACCTTCGATGTTTTGTTTCTGATGTCCAGACAGATTGGTTACTGTACCTTCCGTTTGCAGAGTTTGCTCTAAATAATGCCACCCATACTTCCACAGGGGTTTCCCCATTTTGCTGTGTCTTCGGTAGGGACCTCAAGTTTTCTGCTTTGTCCGAAGAACCCTCTAGCGTGCCCTCGCTTGAGGAATGGTTGTCCCAATGGCCGGACTTATGGGCAAAGATCCAGCAAAACTTGACCAGGGCTGTCGGCCAGCAGAAAACTTTTGCCGATCACAGTTGGGCTAGTGACCCTGATTATGAGGTGGGGGAGTTAGTTTGGCTTTCCACCAAAAATGTGGCATTACGTCAACCCTCTGCCAAGCTAGGTCCAAGTTTATTGGCCCTTTTCCTATACTGCGGAAGATTAATCGAGTTACTTATCGCCTTGATCTCCCGCCCTCCATGAAAATTTGCAATTCTTTTCATGTTTCCCTTTTACAATCTGCCAAGGGTATTGAGCCAGATACTTCCCCTGCTGCCATCCTGGTAGACGAGCAGCAAGAATTCGAGGTAGCACGGTTATTAGACTCGTGTTTCTTCTGAAACTCTCTTCAGTACCTAGTAGATTGGAAGGGATACGGTCCAGAAGAGAGTTCTTGGGTCCCGGCCAGAGATGTCCACGCGGGGAGGTTGGTTAGGAAGTTTCACAGAGAGAACCCTCAGAAACCCAGCTTGGAGGGTCCAGAGGCCCCTCCTCAAGGGGGGGGGTAATGTAAGGAACTTACCTGGGAGTCTGTCCTGCGCCGCCTCCGCACGCTCACGGCGCAGCTCCTCCGGCGGCCGCGCCGGCCAGCCGCCCCTCCTGCTTCGGGCGCGCCGACAGCCTCTTCCTCCTCCTCAGAAGGCGCGCCCAACGGCCGTGCACGTGCTTGCGTGCGAGCACGTTCCTTTTATGTCCCCCGGCGGCGCTGCTCCCAGCTTTCTCCTATCAGGGCTGAGATCGTGTGTTGCACTAATCGGCACATTCCTCTTCCCATTGGTCAGTCGCCATTTAAATATTTTCCTGCCCGGACCACCAGTGCCCGTTATAGCCATTTACTAGCTTGGGTGTGCTTCTGACTCTCGTCTTAGTGTGTTTGATCTGGCTTCGTCCTTGACTACTCCTGCTTGCTGCCTTTACCGACCGTCTGCCTGTCTGACTTTGTTTCTGCTTAACCCCTTGGATACTGCGCTTCTTTGATCACCCGGCCTTGACCCTTGCCAGACCCTACTACTCTTTGCCTTGCCCCTTGGTTTTGACGTTTACGGACTTTTGTGCATGAACTCCTGATTTGTGATACCCCGCTGTTCATCCGTCTTTATCGTAAGCAAGCAATTTTTGCGCCAGTAAGTCCTGTGGGCAACCGAGTCTGGAGAGGCATAATCCGTGTCTCCAGCAAGCGGGGGCTTGTCTATAGGCACAAGAGGCGGTGGAGATTGGGGATTGTTGGCTCACGAGAGAAGGGTGTCCAGCGGTCCCTGACACCCACGCTTACATTTAACCCACACTGAAAAACATCTTGCTGGGTCTGCCCCGCGTAGGGCTTCTGCTGAGAAGCGGCATTTATCACCCGTGGTTTCCCTCTTCCCTGTGGAAGATGAGGGCCCTTACTCACTCCCAGGTCCCTTCCCCCTTGAGGAGGGGGAATTATTTTCTGATTCCTCTGAGGAACAACCTAAGATATACAGTGGTACTGGGACTCACTTTGGGGAAGACCCGTGGTCCCCTGTTGACACTGACAGATTGCTGAGTCACATTTTTCTCCCCCGGCAGTGGCTCTGCAGCAGCAGGGTGAGCTTTTTCATACGGTTAAGCCACGCTGGGAGTTCCCTGACCAGTCTCACTTTAATAATCTAGTGCTCAAAGAATGGGAACGGCCTAGCAAGCTGCCAGGGGTGCCTAAGAGTTGGGACAAGAGGATGCGCCAGTTCTAGGGTTGTCCAAATCTGTCATGCATTCTCCTGACACTACTATCCTGCGAGATGCCGAGGACCGGCGTTTGGACCAATTAGCCTGTCATGCCTTTGCCTGTGTGGGGATGGCATTGCGTCCGGTTTGTGCCTCTGCTATTACGGCTATTGCCATTAAAGGAGTGCTTAAGTGTCTTTTGGATGGGGCATCTGAGGATGCGGGTAGAGAGAAGTATAGATGTCTCCTGCTTTGTGAGGAATTTATTGCATATATCCTCTCTGCCATGGATGATGCCATTAGATTGTGTGGTAGGACTTCTGCCCTGTTGGTGGCTATACACCGCTCTGTCTGGCTATGTCAGTGGGTAACTGACAATGCTGCTAAGAAGGCTCTCACTGGTTTTCCCTTCTAGGGCCTGCGCCTCTTTGGAGAACGCTTGGATTTGTTTGCTAGGGGTGTTAGGTTAGCTCAACGCAGGAGGCCATCTCGGTCCTTTCGGGGGACAGGTGCCGTTCTCCCACCCCTCCGTGGTTCCAGAACTAACCGTGGAGTCTCTTTTACTGGGGCCCGCGGAGACCTTAGGGGAAGGAGCAGAGGACATGGCCGTCCTGGCCTCTCCTGGGGTCCCAAGCCAAACTCCTCACCCAAGCCCCCTCAGGCATGATGGGGCGCCCTTACCCATCCGGGTGGGGGGGACGGCTTCGGTTTTTTGCTCACGACTGGAGGCTTCACGTCTCAGACCGGTGGATTCAGGAGGTACTGTCCTCCGGTTACAAGATGCCCGCCGCCCCCCAAGATTCATCAAATCCCGAATGGCTCAAACCCCCCATTTAGCCCAGGGTCTGCGCCTTACTGTCCAAAACCTTCTGAAGTTAGGGGTCATCTGCCAAGTGCCCTTAAAGGAAAGGGGCAGAGTTACTATTCCAATCTTTTCACTGTTTCCATAAAAGACGGGTCCATCAGACCCATCCTGGATTTAAAGCGCCTCAACAAATTTGTCAGATTCAAACACTTCCGCATGGAGACTCTGCGCTCAGCTGTAAATTCACTACGACCGGGGGACTTCATGACCTCTGTAGACATCAAGGATGCGCTACCTTCATATACCAATCTTTCCGGGTCATCAGAGATTCCTCAGGTTCGCTCTGGAGGATCAGCACTACCAATTTGTGGCCTTGCCTTTCGGTATCACCTCGGCTCCCAGGGTTTTCACCAAGGTGCTGGCGGGCGTGATGGCTCTGCTGAGATATCATAGCATTCGCATCCTTCCTTACTTGGACGACATTCTCATCACGTCTCAGTCCTTCCAGCAGGCAGAGCTGGATACCCAGATGGTGGTGTCCACACTGGAGTCCTTCGGCTGGGTGATCAATCACCCCAAGTCTTCCCTGTTCCCGTCATTGGTGAGGTCCTTTCTGGGCATGACTCTGGATACATCTCAGGTCAAGATTCTTCTCCCTCAGCAGAAGGTGAAGAGTCTTCAAGCTCAAGCCAAGCTTCTTCTGTCTTGCCCCCATCCCTCCATCTGGCAGGGGATCCCTGCCAGATGGAGACCTCTTCAACTTCACCTCTTGTCAGTATGGGATCGGGACCCTGTGTCCCTGGATCAGGTGTTTGTTCTTTCCCCTCTGGCCAGGCGGTCTCTTTCGTGGTGGCTGGACTCAAGGAACCTGTTGATGGGCAGATCCTTTCTGACCCCTTGCTGGGAGACAATCACCACAGATGCCAGTCTGACAGGTTAGGGGGGCTTCTGGAAATCCCTGAAGTTCCAGGGTCAGTGGGGCCCTCAGGAGGCCCATACCCCTATCAACATTCTGGAACTGAGGGCGATAAGACTAATTCTCGCCCAGTTGACTCCACACCTTTGGGGTCGGGCGGTTCAGATCCGCTCGGACAACCAGACAGCAGTTGCCTACATCAATCATCAGGGAGGGACCTGGAGGTAGACTCCTTGAGCAGGGGGATGTCTCGGTTGGGGGAGTGGTCCCTCAGCAACAAGGTGTTTTGGTCCCTGTGCCGTCGCTGTGGGCAGCCGGATGTGGACCTGTTTGCGTCCCGTCACAATCACAAGCTGCAGTCTTTGTCTCTCTGTCCCAGGACCCTCTCGCCTCGGCCGTGGATGCGCTTGCAATGTCTTGGAAGAGCTTTCAGCTCCTTTATGTGTTTCCTCCGTTCCCTCTGCTGGGCAGGGTGCTGCGCAGGATCTCCCAGGAAGGGGTGCCAACCATTCTGGTGGCCCCCCGTTGGCCTAGAAGAGTGTGGTTCGCAGACATCGTGCAGTTGGCAGTAGATCAGTATGCCCTGCCCAAGGATCCAGATCTGCTCACTCAAGGACAGCTACGCCATCCCAATTTAGAAACGCTGGCTTTAACGGCCTGGCTGCTGAAACCTCCATATTGATGGAAAAGGGGCTGCCTGCCTCTGTTGTTAATACCATGATTCGGGCTAGGAAGAAGTCCTCGTCATCCATCTACTATAGGGTATGACATACTTACATTGACTGGTGTGAGTCTAGTTCGCTTCCCTGTCGGGTGTTTTCTATCCCCAGGATTCTGGAATTCCTGCAACATGGTTTGGATTTGGGTCTTCAACTTAGTACCCTCAAAGGTCATGTTTCAGCCTTGGCTATTTTCTTCCAAAGATCTTTTGCCAACCATCGTCTGGTTAAGACCTTTTTTCAGAAGGTTACTCAAGTGCGTCCTCCTCGTAAGCCTATGTTACCAGTCTGGGATTTGAACTTGGTATTATCTGCCTTGCAGGGATCTCCCTTTGAGCCCTTGCGTGCGCCCCTTTGTCTATTTTGATGCTTAAGGTAGCCTTTTTGGTGGCTATCACTTCTGTTAGGCGTGTTTCTGAGTTGGCGGCGCTTTCTATCAAACCTCCTTAGGACAAGGCAGTGTTTCGTTTTAAGCCAGATTTTCTGCCTAAGGTTGTGTCTGCTTTTCATCTCAATCAGGACATTGTCTTGCCTTCTCTGTGCCCTAGTCCTAGTAACTCTAAGGAGCAGGTATTACATTTCTCTGGATGTAGTTAGAACAGAGCTGTAGCTAGCTTCTTTTGTGCCCGAGGCAAGCCCAGAAAATCGCGCCCCCCGCAAAAAAAAAAAAAAAAAAAGAAAATTATATATATATATATATATATATATATATATATATCATCTTTTCTTTTTGTTTTGTTTCTTGTTTACTGGATAATTTTGAGAGACATTAAGGAAAATAGGCATAAAGAATGTAGAATAGAACTGTTTAATTTTTCAGCTACATGAGATTAAAGAATTCGTGGTGCCCTAGGCACTTTTTGGTCATGCCCCCCCCCCCCCCCCCATGAACACACACACTTCATAATTAATATATTTTTGTGGAATATTGCTAATTCTAGGAGACTTAATTGTTGCCTGTAATTTAAATTATCAACACAATGCAGGACCAGGAAAAATAACATTGATAGAGTGAGTATGGCCAAATATATCCTCTTATGTCACCTTTGCATTGTAGGTGACATAAAGGGCCATATTTGGCAGTAAAATGTGCTTGGTGGGCAGCACAAGTTGTCAACAGTGAAAGTAGACAGTGTTACTGCAGAAAACAAAATGCTTTTGTGCTGCAGAGGCAACTGTAAGTGGAAGGTAGATCACCACAGGGTCAACAAAAAGGTGGGACAATGGGCAACAAGGGAGAAAGGAGTAAAACAGGAAACAAGAAGAGGGCATAGTGGGCAGCAAGTATTGGACAGAAAATAGAAGCAGCGGGCTGCAGAAGGAGGGCAGAGTGGGCAGCATGAAAGGGGTGGAAAGAAGGAATTACAGGAAATGAGTACAGTGGGCATCAGGAGTTGAAGGAAAATGGGCAACAAACCAATGAAACTGACTTTGGTGGCCCACCCTATAGTAACATGGAAATATTATTGGTCTATTTTTAGGGCTCAATCCCACAAATGTTACGTCAACCATGCATGTGTGTGCGCGCACTTGGGATGTCACAATTAAGTTATCAATATCGTAACAGTGACACATTTACTATTACAATAACTAAGAGTACTGCAGTTCCTATCATGATGAGTGGATAAGCTGTGCTCTCCTGCAGTAAAGCAGTGACATATTGACTGTGGAATCAATACATATTGCACTCCAACAATTACAATATTTATAAAATCAAATCCTAATTTTCCATCCACTGATATCTATGTCATGATCTATTGGCATCTGACTGCTGGGCCCAAAACACAGAGATTGGCCAGATCCCCCTTAAATTTTTGGATGGCTCTGGGGATGGAAACCTCTGCAGAGACATGAGCTGCCGGTTTTCTCCAAAAGAGGGGGGAAAGTCAGTGCCTCTTATCGGGCAAATGTAAAAAGAAAAAAACATTAAACTCTCATATATATTGCTCCCGCGCTGCTGGCCGGGCCACCATAGCCACAGGAGGCCAGAAGATGCAGGAACGGCAGGCGGACGGGCAGGGTACCTGATCCCTGCTGTCTGCACTGTCCCCACTGCCGCCGCACTCAGAGCAAACCACCGACAGCTGGTGGCCGTCACTTAACACAGGCCACGCCCACCTGTTGCACAGAGCCAGGTGTGTTTGCTCGCGCCGGAGAAGAAGCAGCGATGGGGACATCGGGCAGGGATCAGTTACCCTGCCGCCCACATGTGGCTCCTACATCTTCTGGCCTCCTGTGGCCTGGCCAGCAACGTGGGAGCGATGTATATGCGAGTGTACATTTTTTTCTTTTGCCTATCGTAGAGTGGGAATGCCACACTGCCTATGGGAAATGGGAATGCCACACTGCCTATGGGAAATGGGAATGCCACACTGCCTATGGGAAATGGGAATACCACACTGCCTATATGGGGAATGGGAGGGAGCATGACACACTGCCTATGGGAATGGGAGGGAGCATGACACACTGCTTATGGGAATAGGAGGGGGTGCCACACTATGTTGTCCGCTGTTGCACTGGGCACCAATGATCCAAAGCAGCGGTAATCAAGTACTTTTAGTCGAGGTCCATTTACCGTGGTCTGTGCCAAGTTGAAGGTCCAGGGGGAGGGTGTAGTTGAAATCTCAGAATAAGTTGAGAGCTCGGAATAAGAGAGATTGACGGGAGCAGTGCTGGGAAAAAGAGGAGTGGATGTGGGAAAAGCTGGGAATGAGGAATAAATGGGGAAGAACTGGGAATAAGAGGGATGAGTAGGGGCAGTGCTGAGAATAAGAGGGTTGAATGGGGTAGTGCTGGGAATAAAAGGGATGAATGGGGGCAGTGCTGGGAATAAGAGAGATGAATGGGGGCAGAGCTGAGAATAAGAGAGATGAATGGGGGCAGAGCTGAGAATAAGAGAGATGAATGGGGGCAGAGCTGAGAATAAGAGGGATGAATGGGGGCAGAGCTGGAAATAAGAGGGATGAATGGGGGCAGAGCTGGGAATAAGAGGGATGCATGGGGCAGAGCTGGGAATAAGAGGGATGCATGGGGCAGAGCTGGGTATAAGAGGGATGAATGGGGGCAGAGCTGGGTATAAGAGGGATGGATGGGGGCAGATCTGGGTATAAGAGGGATGAATGGGGCAGTGCTGGGAATAAGAGGGATGGATGGGGGCAGAGCTGGGAATAAAAGGGATGAATGGGGGTAGATCTGTGAATAAGAGGGATGAATGGGGCAGAGCTGGGAATAAGAGGGATGAATGGGGGCAGATCTGGGAATAAGAGAGATGGATGGGACAGATCTGTGAATAAGAGGGATGAATGTGGCAGAGCTGGGAATAAGAGGGATGAATGGGGGCAGATCTGGGAACAAGAGGGAGGGATGGGGCAGAGCTGGGAGTAAGAAAAATGAATGGGGTAAGAGCTGGGAGGAGATGGATGGATAGTGGCAGAGCTGAGAGAATGGGGGATGGAAGTGGCAGAGCTAGAAATAACAGGGGACAGGTAGGGGCAGGACTGGGGGGCATCAGACAGGGACAGCTATTCCTCTTCAGCGGAACATCACGATTTGGATGCCCTGTCATGTAAAACCTCTGGAATTGCTGGTAATTTTTACCTGACCGGCAGCCCCACAGCACATGCACTGACTCTTGGCCATTCAGTGTGTCTGTATCTTTATTCACGTTTTAGCAAACACAGCCAGCAGACATAAATGAAGATACAGCTGCACTAAATTGTGCAGAATCTGTGGGTTTCACATGACAGGGTAATCGATTGCCCAGCGATGAGGAACAGCCAGCCCTGAAAATAAAGATGCTGCAGTGCAGGCTGGGACTTCTGGTCCCCCGGCTCTGAGAGATCAGGGTGCAGAACAAGAGACAGAAAGTCAGAGAGAGAACAGGGACAAAAAAAAAAAAGAGTGCATGGAAAAAAGAAGTGTAAATAGAGACAGAAAGAGAGGGAAAGACTGAGAGTGCAACCAGATGGAGAAAAGACAGAACCAGAATCAGTGAGAGGAGAGAGAACAAGAGGAAAGTCCAGGGAGTTAGAAAGATTGAGAGACACAGAGTGACTGCACAAGTGACTGCAGAAAGAAAGGCAGGAAAAGAGACAGCAAGAGGAAAGTCCAGGGAGTTAGACAGACAGAGAGAGACACAGAGAGTGACTGCAGAAAGAAAGGCAGGAAAAGAGACAGCAAGAGGACAGCGAGACAGACAAAAGTTACCTGAGAACTCGCAGGGTGTCACACAGCAGAGAGCTGCATCCTGGCTGGCACACAAAGGGTGTCAGCAGTCACTCCAGCGATCTCCTCACAGGACAGGGTCATGGAGAGGGCGGCAGGAGAGCTCCAATGTGACAGTGGGGAAGGGAGGGGGAACAGACAGTGATAGGGAGAGACCTGCACACTGACACACGTGCTGCTCTCTGTAAACTGTGTGACGGAGGACAGGAAGTGTCTCTCCTCCCACACCTCCCTGGAGCCCCCCTCCGCCTGTCACTGCTTATAGAAGGCTGAACAGAGCATCGGGCGGCTCGGCAGGGGCGGGGTGCGCGATTGCCATCTCCACTGACCACCAATGATCTAAAAAAAAAATATATTAACACCACTGCAGCTACGCTGCAGTTAGCCCGCCCCTAGTCTCGAGCCCCGCTCTAGGTGTGCCTTACAGCAAATACGGCCCTGCTTGCGCCCCTCCTTTAATCCAGCCCTGGCTGCGCCTGAGGCCAGTGCCTCATTCGCCTCATGGCTGCTACGGCTCTGGGTTAGAACCCTGAAGTTCTATTTGGTGGCTATTGAACCTTTCAGGAAGACTGATGCTCTTTTTGTTCTCCCTTCTGGGCCTAAGAAGGGTTTAGCTCCAGCTAAGTCCACCATCAGCAAGTGGATCCGTCAGGCTGTGATTCAAGCCTATTCTGCTAAGGGGAAGGAACCTCCTTTCCGCCTTACTGCTCATTCTACTCATGCTATTGGTGCCTCTTGGGCTTTTCAGTAACCAAGCTTCTGTTGAACAAGTTTGCAAGGCCGCTACTTGGCCTTCTGTTCATACCTTTTCTAAGTTTAACAAGGTTGATGTTAGGGCCTCAGCTGATGCTGTTTTTGGCCGCAAAGTTCTGCAGGCGGCAGTGGTTTAAACTGCCCGCTGTTACTTTTGGGGATCCCACCCTACCTTACGGACACTGCTATTGGATGTCCCATGTGTAAGGAATCTTCTGGAACAGGACGTGCTGTATACTTGGAATAATACAATTCTGTGATTACTCACCTGTAGAATTGGTATTATAAGTATACAGCACGTCCTGCTCCATCCCACCATTGTTATCTTTATTCTTAGTTACCTCTGTATGGTGATTGTTCATTGTTCATTTGGGATTTTTGTTATTATTGTTCTCCCGGCTTCTTGTGTTACTGCTTGTAAATACTGGGGAATTTGTGGGAGGTCCCCGACTTATATAGGGCCGGGAGGAGCCACAAGCTGTTTTCAGCGGCATCTTGTGGATGTATAACCCATGTGTAAGGAATCTTCTGGAACAGGACGTGCTGTATACTTATAATACCAATTCTACAGGTGAGTAATCACAGGATTGTATTTTTTTCTTATGTGTGTCTGTGTGTTTTTTTACATTTAACCCCTTGTGAACTGGTAAGGGGTCCATGAGACCCCTATACCAGTTCACAAGGCTGGGAGCTGGCAAGTCCCCTGCGGCTAGCGGGTGACTTGCCATTAACCCCCGGCACCCCCAATTACCTGCCAAAGCCCAGGGGGGGGGGCAGAAGAGCCCAGGCCTACATAGGGTATGTGGGCTTGTAGGCTGCAGGGTGGGGGGCCACAAAAGCTGGCCCCTCCACTCTGTTCCTACAAGCCCCCATAGCTGGTCCCGGGCTGGTTATGACAGGTAGGGGCGACCCTACGTCATTTTTTGGGGGGATTTTTAAGGGTTAGGGTTAGCCTAACCCTTAAAATTCCAAAAAAAATAGGGTTCCCCCCCCCCCCCCCCCCCGGGAGGGGGGACTCTGTCATTTTTTTTTTTAAATTAACCCCTTATGTTTATAGTGTGGATAGTAGCTGTGTTATTCTTAGTATGTCACACACCCCGCTTCAAGAATCCATAACATGTGGGCAGTATCGTCCCGAAGAGGGCGTTCCTGCAGAGATGATAGCAAAAGAAAGCCCCTCCCTGATCCATAAATACCTGGGACCTCCCACTCACTACCCAGTTTTCCATCTCTGCAGACGGCGAGCAAGTCAGAAGATGATGGCTCCTCCTTGCACAGGGGGATTTCAGGTAGCCGGGGTAACTCCCGGCCTCTTATTTTGTTTATTTCCGCTCGGACCCCTGTTTGTCCCAAAATTTACCTCAGATTACATGCCTCCACAGTCTTGGCTGCTGGCCCGAGCGAGGGTACATTGGCACCTCTGCCGGCTTTCGGCGCGTCGCCGCGGCTCCGCCCTCCTCTGTACTGGCGCCGCTGCGGAGCTGAGCTCCCTGTTACTAGGCAGCTCCCTGTTACTAGGCAGCTTAAGGGGCACAGATCAGCTTTGCGCGGGCTGCGCAGACCACGCCCCTGACAAGGCAGTTCTTCTTCTCTTCACTTCTCCTCAGAAATCGCCATTGTTCTGAGGCGGATCGTTCACCGCAGCGTTTGTGAGCGGCCCTGTGGGCCTCATTTATTTCTTCTTTACTTTATCTGTTAAGTCTTATTGTAGGGACTTATGGGTCTCTCTCTGTCTTTTAGGTGAAGGTTAACCAGGAGGATCTTCTGTAGTATTGGAAGGTCTCTCCTGATCCTGGGTCCATTTTAGCATCACAAATCCTCCCACTCGGGACATTAAAGGGGCATCCCGGGTTGTCTAACTGGCGTAATTCCCTGGGTCATAGCGACCACTCAAAATTCACCTTATGGAGGCATCCCCGGATACTGGGACTGGGACCCCTTCGGGGCATCCCAAAAAGTGTATGTTGTGTGGGATTTCCATTACTGGGGATGATGTGTTACTGTGTATACCATGTGCACAGCAAACTATTACGCGGCAGTCCGAACCCCAAGCGGCGGGGTCAGCACAGCCGGCCACCTCAACTCCCCCTCCCGCCTTGACTCGTGCCCCGTGTGACGTGGTCATGGGCAGGGATCTGCAATCCGAGATGTGTGCCAGATTGGCTAGCCTTGAGAAAATGCTCTCTAGCTCGGTCGCCCGTAAGGCTCCGTCTAAGAGAAAGCATTTGTCGCCGGCTCCGCCGGTGGATGATCTTGATGACAGAGACCATCTGGATTGGTCTGATTATCCTCAGCTTGAGGAGGGGGAAGTTGATGAGGGTTCAGAATTTTCGGATGATGAGCAGTCTGCTGGCGCTGATGCCGAGCTTTCTGATTTAGGGAGATCCTTGGACTCTCCTCACGCTCTGTCTCTCATGCTGGAAGTTCTGAATATTTCCCCTCCCGAGGAGGCGTCACAGCAGAAAGGTGAATTGTTTGAGGAATCCAGGCCGCGCCTGGAGTTTCCTACGCAACGCCATTTTGATAGAATCATTGACAAGGAATGGGATAGGCCGGCTCGGCTCCCTGGCATCCCTCAGGGGTGGGATAGGAAATATCCCTTTCCTTCTGAGGTGGTCAAGCGCTGGGCATCTCCCCCCGAGGTGGATGCACCGGTTTTGGGGTTGTCTAACTCCTCGGTTTTAAACAGACCTGATTGTTCCACTCTCAAAGATGGAGAGAATAAACGTATTGATCAGATGGCTTCTCATGGCTTTACTAGCATTGGGTCGGCCATCCGGCCTGTGTGCGCTTCGGAGCTAATGGTGTTGGCTACCAGGTCTGTGGTCAGGGACCTGTTGACTTCTTCCGGGCTTCGTCCTGGTAGTAACGAGTTCCTTAGCCTTAAACGGTGTGAGTTGTTTCTATCCTTTGTGTTGACCGCCTTGGATGACACTTTGATGATGTGTGGTAGGACGTCGGCTCTGCTTGTGGCTATTCGGCGGTCGGTGTGGCTGCGCCAGTGGGCGGCCGATTTTATGTCCAAAAAATCACTGACGGCTTTACCCTTTGTTGGTCTACGGCTCTTTGGAGAGACATTGGACTCTGTCACCAAGGGTGGTAGGTTACCTCAACGTAAGAAACAATGTCGCCCTTTTCGGGGGGCGCCTGCCTTTACCCCCTCCTTTCGGGGGGCCAGATCTGGTAGGGGTTCTGCATTTCCCTCTTCCAGAGGAGATTCCGGAAACAGGGGCAGAGGACGTGCCCGTTCTGGATACAGTTGGGGCTCTAAGCCCAAACCGGCTGCTAAGCCGGCTCAGCAATGAGGGGGCGCCCTCACCCATGCGGGTGGGGGGACGGCTGCAGCACTTCTCTCAGATCTGGGATCAAGAGGTCTCGGACAGATGGATCCGGGAAGTGGTGTCTTCCGGCTACAAGCTGGAGTTCGAGCTCCGCCCCCCTTCCAGATTTGTCAGGTCTCGGATGCCGTCGGAGCCTCTAGCGGCGCAGGGGCTCCTGGTGGCAGTGGAGAATCTTCTGGACATGGCTGTCATTTGCCCAGTGCCCCCTTCAGATCGGGGCAGGGGCTTTTATTCCAATCTGTTCACGGTACCCAAGAAGGACGGGTTGGTCCGACCCATCTTGGATCTGAAGTTTCTCAACAGGTTCATCCGGCCGAGGAAATCCCGCATGGAAACGCTGCGTTCGGCCATTCACTCTCTTCGTCAGGGAGACTTTCTGACGTCCATAGACATCAAGGATGCTTATCTACACGTTCCGGTTTTTCCAGCACACCAGAGGTTTCTCAGGTTCGTGGTGGAGGATCGGCACTTTCAGTTTGTGGCACTTCTTTTCGGTCTCACCTCAGCTCCTCGGGTGTTCACCAAGGTGCTAGCGGGGGTGATGGCTCTGCTCAGAGGCCAGGGTATCCGCATCGTGCCCTATTTGGACGATCTACTGATCATGGCCTCTTCCTTCAACCAAGCGGAGTTGGACACCAGAGCGGTGGTGTCCACTCTGGAAAGGTTCGGTTGGGTGATCAACCACCCCAAGTCTTCTCTTTCTCCGTCCAGAATTCTGACCTTTCTGGGAATGTCTCTGGACACTTCACAGGCCAGGGTGTTTCTACCCCAGGCCAAGATTCTTTTGATTCAGGAGTTAGTTCGGCTTCTCTTGTCTACCCCTCATCCGACCATCCGGTTAGGGATGAGGCTGGTGGGGTTAATGGTGGCCTCATTCGAGGCAGTTCCCTTTGCGCAGTTTCACACAAGGACGCTTCAGCTTCATCTGTTGAAGGTTTGGGACAAGTCTCCTCTATCGTTGGATCAGTCCTTCCTGATGACTCCCCGAGTTCGTCGATCCCTGCAATGGTGGCTGGGGTCGGTCAATCTGTTGAAGGGCAGATCTTTTCTGGCTCCGTGTTGGGAAACAGTCACCACGGATGCCAGTCTGTCAGGTTGGGGGGGTGTTTGGAAGGACCTCCAGTTTCAGGGTTTGTGGGGCCCGCGGGAGGCTCACGAGCCCATCAATGTTCTGGAGTTGAGAGCCATCAGGTTGGTTCTGTTTCGCTTGACTCATCAGTTGAGAGGCCTGCCAGTTCAGGTCCGACAACAGAACGGCGGTTGCTTACATCAATCACCAAGGAGGGACTCGCAGCAGGAGTGCCCTCAGGGAAGTGTCTTTGATTCTGGACTGGGCAGAGACCCACGTCCCGTGTATCTCAGCAGTCTACATTCCGGGAGTGGAGAACACGGAGGCGGACTTGCTGAGCAGGGCCTCCTCTCATCAGGGGGAGTGGTCTCTCAGTCCCAAGGTGTTTCGTTCGATATGTCTCAGGTGGGGGGTTCCAGCGGTGGACCTCTTTGCTTCTCGTCACAATCACAAGCTTCCAGTCTTTGTGTCTCTCTCGCAGTGGATGCCATGTCTCTGACAGTGGATGCCATGTCTCTAAACTGGAGGGATCTGGGGCTCCTTTACCTGTTTCCTCCGTTCCCAATGCTAGCCAGAGTGCTGCGCAAACTGGCCTTGGATGGTGCGTCGGCAATTCTGGTGGCCCCAAGGTGGCCAAGGCGAGTTTGGTTCGCAGATCTTGTAAGACTGGCAGAGGATCAGTTCGCCCTGCCTCTGCTGCCGGACCTGCTCACCCAGGGTCGGCTGCGCTATCCCAATTTACCATCGCTGGCTTTGACGGCATGGCTGCTGAAACCGCCATCTTGAAGGAGGAAGGTCTTTCTGACGCAGTGATTCAGACTCTTATCTGTGCCAGGAAGCGCTCTTCCTCTTCTATTTACTACAGGACTTGGAGGGCCTATATTGATTGGTGTGAAAGTAGGTCTTTCTCTTGTCGAGAGTTCTCCATTCCTAGAATTTTAGAGTTTCTCCAACATGGTCTAGATCTGGGGCTCCAGCTTAGTACATTGAAAGGGCAGGTTTCTGCCCTGGCGGTGTTCTTCCAAAGGTCTTTTGCACTTCATCCCTTAGTCAAGACCTTTTTCCAAGGTGTTACACATGTTCGGCCTCCTAGGAAGCCTTTTGTTCCAGTTTGGGATTTGAACCTGGTTCTTTCTGCTCTCCAGGGCCCTCCGTTTGAGCCCTTGAATGAGATAGCTTTGTCTTCTCTTACCCAAAAGGTGGCCTTTTTGGTGGCTATCACTTCGGTTAGGCGTGTTTCTGAGTTGGCAGCTTTATCCATTACAGCTCCGTACTTCGAGAAACATCAGGACAAGGTTGTCTTTCGTTTCAAGCAGGATTTTCTTCCTAAAGTGGTCTCGGAGTTTCATCTGAATCAGGACATTGTTTTGCCCTCTCTATGCCCAAATCCCAGCGACGACAAGGAAAGGGCATTGCATTCCTTGGATGTAGTTCGTGTTGTGGAACATTATCTGGAGGTTACGTCTTCCTTTCGTAAGACTGATGCTTTCTTTGTGGTGCCCTGCGGGCCTAGGAAAGGTTTGGCTCCTGCCAAATCTTCCATTAGTAAATGGATTCGTCAGGCCATCATTGGGTCCTATTCTGCCAAGGGGAGGAGTCCCCCTTTTCGTGTTACTGCTCATTCTACTCGTGCAGTTGGTGCGTCCTGGGCCTTTCAGCACCAGGCTTCTGTTGAACAAGTTTGTAAGGCCGCTACCTGGTCTTCGGTTCACACCTTTTCCAAGTTTTACAAGGTTGATGTTAGGGCATCAGCGGATGCTGTTTTTGGCCGCAAAGTTTTGCAAGCTGTTGTGGTTTAAGGTTGTGCATTGTTGCCTAGTTTTGGATCCCCGCCCTTGTTATGGACACTGCTGTTGGATGTCCCACATGTTATGGATTCTTGAAGCGGGGTGTGTGACATACTAAGAATAATACCATTTTGTGAATACTCACCTTGTAAAATGGGTATTATGAGTATGTCACACACCCCGCTTCAACCCGCCCTTTTGTATTCAGGATCCTCTTTATTGCGAACTTTGCGTGGTTGTTGTTTATATTTGCCTCTTCCTGGTCCCTTACCTTACTGCTTTCTGTATACTGGGTAGTGAGTGGGAGGTCCCAGGTATTTATGGATCAGGGAGGGGCTTTCTTTTGCTTTCTTTTGCTATCATCTCTGCAGGAACGCCCTCTTCGGGACGATACTGCCCACATGTTATGGATTCTTGAAGCGGGGTGTGTGACATACTCATAATACCCATTTTACAAGGTGAGTATTCACAAAATGGTATTTTATTTGCAAATGTTATAAAGTGCTCTTTTCAGTTTGGGGGGTCTCCTGGGGAAGAATGGGGGGGCTACCGATACATATGTGTTACCGTTGTAATCGGCAGAAATGGGGCTATCACATGCAATATGGTTTTTATTAATACAAGTGTTTTATTTAAAATAATGGAGATAGTTGTCTAAAAAATAATATTTTTTTTCCGCAAAAATATTTAAAAAACAGTAGAAAAATTACAAACAAGACATTTAATGTTAAAGCCTAAACTCTGCTACAAAAAATATGTATATAATTTTTCTGGAAATTCCAGCAAAAATCACGGTTAAACATGGCACAAAATGAGGAAAAATGACCTGTCAACAAAGGGTGACAAAACTTCAAGTAGGCTGGCAATTAAAAGGGTTAATAGTACCTATGCATATTGGGTATTGTTTAGAATTTGTTTTAGGGAAACCCTGTGCAACCTAAGAATTCTTCAAGGGATTACTTCCAGAAAGAGGAGCCCACTACAACAAGCTGGGTACGCTTAGAAAGCTTAACATGTGTACTTTCAGGGAATATATGGTTGGGGGATATTCCAAATGTAAAGGGTTGTTTTGGTTGAAAAATTGCAAGGTGGGCACTTTGTCAGCAGTGCTGAAAATTTCAAGTAAAATTACAGTTATGCGCATGCTTTACTTTGGGGTGTTTGGCAACTCTTCCCTTGACACTATCGACAAAAGCGGAGACTGATTTCCTGGACAACTCCCAACCCACAGTAGCAGGTAACAAAATTTTACTTCTATGAAGGGAAGTTACCTGACCGTCCTGACAAACATTCTCTATCTTGTCAGGACGTTGCAATCCCACCAAAGGTCTTTTATTGGGGCAGATCCTAACCAGGTGACCTGAAACCCTGCAGTACATGCATAGGCCTAAGGTGCGACGTCTACTCTTTTCAGCCAGGTAAAGGTGAGTAGCACCGAGTTGCATAGGCTCTTCTGGGGGCGAAGATGAGACAACTCCCATAGGGGATGAGAGTGATTCTTCTCTATATGTCGCTCCCGTAGCCGTCTGTCAATTCTAATGGCCATAAGCATGAGTTCATCCAGGCTTCTAGGGTAAGGAAAATTTGTTAGAACATCCTTAACACCCTCTGAAAGACCAGTTCTATACTGACTACAGAGAGCAGGATCATTCCAATGGGATTCAATCGCCCAGCGGCGGAATTTGGCACTATATTCCTCTGCTGAGCATTTCCCCTGTTTCAGGCTTCGAAGCCTGGCATCAGCGGTCGAAGTCCTGTCAGGGTCGGAATATAGGATCTCCATAGCGGAGAAAAAGGCTGAGACAGATTGCAAGGCCTCATCTGTGGGCGCTAAGCCGAACGCCCAGAACTGTGGATCACCCTGGAGCAGAAAGATAACCAGGCCCACCCTCTGCATTTCTGTGCCCGAAGAGTAGGGCTGTAGTCTGAAATAAATTTCACAGGAGTTCTTGAAGTTGGAGAATCTTGTACGATCCCCATCAAATTTCTCAGGAAGGGGGAACCTTCGGCTCAACAGGAGGTGAAGATAAAGATGGTGCAGGCAGCTGGCGATTTTCTTGATCAGCCACACGTTGAGCCAGCTGGTTAATGGCGGTAGCCATGGCCTGCACTTGTTGTACAAGTTCTTCCATATCAATTTTTTAGGCCTGTGATAATGTCAGGCCCCGTGGGACACCCGCATTCAGAGTAAGCCCACAACCCCCAATCTCTGCTGCTAGCTTCACCTTTAGTCAAGCCCCCGTTTGCCGGGACGCTTTATACGCCTCACCGGACATGGTTGCCCCCAGGACTTCATAGCACAAAGGATGTGAGCTTACAGTGGTTGAATGCGGATGAACCAGAGGCCAGACTGGGCAATGTTGGGTAAGTACTGGAAACAGTTCGGGTGCTTTGGAAACAGGTAATACTGGAAGCAATTTGGGTGCTCAGGAGAATTCAAGCGAAGTCAGACGTCAAGCCAGGGGTCACAACGCGAGGTCAGAGAGCTGCGCAGTACAAAGGGATGAGACGGAGACGTGGTCTAGATTCAAGCAGATGGTCGATAACGATATGTACAGGAAATCACAGGAACAATAACAAAGCCAGCTAAACACTATCACAGGCACTGACACACTGAAGTGGTAATCCCTTTATAGGACTGAACCCGGCTGGATTGGACAGGGAGGCAGTGACTGTGATTGGTGCACTTCGGATCTGTGATTTGATTGGTGCACTTCGAGAGCTTTGGGCTGATTGCTCCAGCTGAACTCCAAAGGCATACTGCCCAGAAATGCAACTCCTAGGTTTAGCTCTTTTAAACAGCCTCCAGTGGCAACTCTGTGTATAGCACCACCGGAGGACATAAGCTGACATCTGAGGCAGAAGCGGCTGCTGGGCAGGAGAAACCCCGGCCAGCTGCCTAGGGATGGCACGGGCCGAAGGCAAGTCATTCATGACAGTAACCGTGACACGGAGGGTGCGACATGGATAGAGAGATGTGGCACATATGCCCAAGAGTAAGGAATTTCTACAAATTGATTAATAAAATAATAGATACAAATATTCAACGTGAGCCTAAAGAGGCCTTGTTGGGACTTAGACCTGCAGGGTTGTGTGGATCAGATTAGAGACTGATGACTATGATAGTTGTCAAGTATTTTATTAAATAAGCAAAACCATTTTGTTTCAGTTTGGTGACCCTGGGTTGAATACAATAGACACCGGAACTGGATATAAAGGGATTCCGTGCTTGGGGGGTTCAGTCACTTCATCTCATTTTTTTCCCCTCTCTCTTCATTTTTTATTATGTAGTTTAATTAGGAGAGTGTATCTGTGGTGGTCCTATTGGAATGAGCTTTTGGACAAGGTACAGTGTGTTTATCAAGAGGGGGGATGCTGATGCATTAATTTTGTCGAATGTCAAACAATGAAGTTTACAACAACAACTAGTGTTTTAGTCTGTACAAAGATATGTAATGTTCTCAGTCTCTTCCTTTTCCTGTGTTGTGCTTATATGATCAGAAAATGTAATTAAAAAATATTGAAATATAAATTGCAGCTTTCAGTAACCATATCTTTAAATCTCCCTCTTCTGAAGTCCTGGTTAACACAGTATTGCCCATACGATACTCAGAGCTGGAAATCCTTCACAAGTGCATGGTTTTAAATTTAACAAAATTAAACTCCAGTTTACACTGATTTGACCATTTGTCCAGTAAAGCCAAATCATTAAAAGCCAAATCCATGCCGCAGACACCTCTAGGGAATATCCACCCTATTATTCAATTCTGTATCTTCCGCAAACAGGCAGACATTACCTACCAATCTTATATCACTTACATACACAAACATTCTAAAAAGAATAGGGCCTGGGGCATGGCCTGGTGCTGGAGCGATGAGAAGGTGAGCTCCAAGGACAGAAGGCAATAAACCCCCCAAAAAACAGACAACTGGCAAGAAAGTATAAAGAATACAAACACTATAAAAATAGATCTGTATAACACCGCGCTAGGATCAATTTAGCAAAAATACATTAAAGCTCAACGTGTGCAGAAATCCCAATCCAGTTACCATAAATAATATACAAAAAACACAGAGCTAATAAAATATTAAACACAAATTTTTTTAGAATAACCGACCAAAGCATAAAGCATCTGATCACAACTGGTAAAAGAACAGTTCATTCAATCAGAGCAGGCAATATATATAATCGCAGTATCCCGCAGTGCATGTGTCCAATTATAAGGCACGTGAATCCACCACCGTTTTAGTTATGCTCTTACCAGATAATAAAACTCAAATGGCATGTAATAAAAATGCAGCTCCGTCTCCCGCGGCAACCGGGTAGGAGATGATATCCAATAAAAGGGTCAGTAATTCCACCTCAATTCTTCTTTCAAAATAAATTTTCTCAACATTCAATAACCCATAAGCAAGGGGTATTTCACATGCAAGGGAAAAAAAGCGCAACAATAGTGCAGTAATGCTAAAAAGTGGAATTTAAAGTGGACCAACACCCTGCCCCCTTTTTTTTTCAATGTATACTTTAAAAATATGTAAAATAACCAGGAAGACCCGAATAACAAAGTTATAAAAAAAAAACTTACCTTGTATGTTCCCTCAGCGCGTCGCTATATTTTAAAAAATCGGGCGCCATCTTAATTTTCCTGTTCTGTTTCCTGTTAAAATCGCGCGCATGCGCGGTAGATAGGTGAAGCGCCGCTCGCTCCCGATGCAAGCGGCGCTCCACCTATCTACCGCGCATGCGCGCGAGTCTCCCTTCCTAGGTGCGGGCGCGCACCTTTTGCCCTCCTCCTACACATCGCTTGCTCTGACGCCGGCTGCTTGTACGGGGAAGCCTGTCACTCTGCTGCCGCTGCTGCTAGTGCTGGACTCCCGCCAGGTGCCCGCCTCAGGTGTGCGCCCACTGCCCTGCCATGGTGCCAGCCAGGGGCGTAGCTAAAGTCTTGTGGGCCCGCTGTCAGGGAACAGACACCAGCACTAGCAGCAGCGGCAGCAGAGTGACAGGCTTCCCCGTACAAGCAGCCGGCGTCAGAGCAAGCGATGTGTAGGAGGAGGGTTGTAAAAAAAACCTGAAAATAATAAAATTTGACAACATCTAAGTCCTGCGTTTACATCATTAGTCACTACAGCCTCAACAGCAGGAGAGTCTCTTTAGGACACTAAGCACACCTGGAAACATGCCAACGCGGTTGGCTGCCATATCAGTTAATATAAATAAAGCATTCCTAATGCCATGGGAATGGGACTTAGTCTTCACTAGGACACAGGAAAGAATCCCCCCCCCATCCCCTCTATCTGGAATATCACATAAATGAAAACCTTACCATTCACCCATGACATTCTTAAAGGGCCAGTCCAGCCCAGGCTCCCATTTTTTAAATCATCCTGCCCTGCCATCTTCCCCTAACAATTACCTGCCCAGGAATCCAGCGGTGAAGTTCGGCAGATGCCGCCGTGCTCACTGCCATCTTGTTGTAGGCCAGTATATGCGGGCGCTCCCACCTGTACATTCACCTGAATTGGCAAGCGGGAGTGCACACGGTGCCAGGAGTGAGCGCACCCAGTGGCCGTCCTGGCCTAAAACAAGATGGCGGCATCAGCTGACCTTTGCTGCTGGATTCCGGGGAAGGTACACAAGTGTTTTTCTTTATGTCAGCAGCTAGCAAAGCAATGATGGGTCATTACAGCTATAACATTTTTAGCCGGCAGAATCCCCCCATAACATTTTTAGTAGTCAGAATCCCCCCATAACATTTTTAGCAGGCAGAATCCCCCCATAACATTTTCAACAGGCAGAATCCCCCCATAACATTTTTAGCAGGCAGAATCCCCCTATAACATTTTCAGCAGGCAGAATCCCCCTATAACATTTTTAGCAGGCAGAATCCCCCCATAACATTTTTAGCAGGCAGAATCCCCCCATAACATTTTCAACAGGCAGAATCCCCCCATAACATTTTTAGCAGGCAGAATCCCCCCATAACATTTCCAGCAGTCAGAATCCCCCCATAACATTTTTAGCAGGCAGAATCCCCCCATAACATTTTCAGCAGGCAGAATCCCCCTATAACATTTTTAGCAGGCAGAATCCCCCTATAACATTTTCAGCAGGCAGAATCCCCCTATAACATTTTTAGCAGGCAGAATCCCCCCATAACATTTTTAGCAGGCAGAATCCCCCCATAACATTTTCAACAGGCAGAATCCCCCCATAACATTTTTAGCAGGCAGAATCCCCCCATAACATTTTTAGCAGGCAGAATCCCCCCATAACATTTCCAGCAGTCAGAATCCCCCTATAACATTTTCAGCAGGCAGAATCCCCCTATAACATTTTTAGCAGGCAGAATCCCCCCATAACATTTTTAGCAGGCAGAATCCCCCCATAACATTTTTAGCAGGCAGAATCCCCCTATAACATTTTCAGCAGGCAGAATCCCCCTATAACATTTTTAGCAGGCAGAATCCCCCTATAACATTTTTAGCAGGCAGAATCCCCCCATAACATTTTCAACAGGCAGAATCCCCCCATAACATTTTTAGCAGGCAGAATCCCCCTATAACATTTTCAGCAGGCAGAATCCCCCCATAACATTTCCAGCAGTCAGAATCCCCCTATAACATTTTCAGCAGGCAGAATCCCCCTATAACATTTTTAGCAGGCAGAATCCCCCCATAACATTTTTAGCAGGCAGAATCCCCCCATAACATTTTCAGCAGGTAGAATCCCCCCATAACATTTTCAGCAGGCAGAATCCCCCCATAACATTTTTAGCAGGCAGAATCCCCCCATAACATTTTTAGCAGGCAGAATCCCCCTATAACATTTCCAGCAGGCAGAATCCCCCCATAACATGTTCAGCAGGCAGAATCCCCCCATAACATTTTCAGCAGGCAGAATCCCCCCATAACATGTTCAGCAGGCAGAATCCCCCCATAACATTTTTAGCAGGCAGAATCCCCCCATAACATGTTCAGCAGGCAGAATCCCCCCATAACATGTTCAGCAGGTAGAATCCCCCTATAACATTTCCAGCAGGCAGAATCCCCCCATAACATTTCCAGCAGGCAGAATCCCCCCATAACATTTCCAGCAGGCAGAATCCCCCCATAACATGTCCAGCAGGTAGAGTCCCCCCATAACATGTTCAGCAGGTAGAATCCCCCTACGAGAGCTGAGAGAGGCAACCCCCCCACCCGATGACGCGGAGACATGAGGAACTGCAAGCAAAATCACGCGACAGCTGAAGAGACCTGCTCCACGGACAAGAAATGCAAATTAACCCAGAAGCGTGATTGACAGGAAGGTAATGAACGGACAAGAGATGCAGGGCGGGACTTCCGGTGAAAAATTATGAAGATTACAGGCGCTGTGAGGGACAGAAGGCTGCAAAAGTCATCAAAAGGTAAGTGTTTTTTTATATTTAAGTGATTAGAATAATGTTGTTTTGGAGGGTGTTGGTCCGCTTTAATAATAAAAAAATGCACTCACAAGGATAAAAACATAAAAGGCATATAAACTCCAATACAGCCAAGGAATAGTGGATCTCACCACACGGCGCCCCAGAGTTCGTCCTATGATATAAGTAGCATCTCTCTCTCCAAAAGGTATAAGTGAATAGACGAACTCTGGGGCGCCGTGTGTTGAGATCCACTATTCCTTGGCTGTATTGGAGTTTATATGCCTTTTATGTTTTTATCCTTGTGAGTGCATTTTTTTATTATTAAATTCCACTTTTTAGCATTACTGCACTATTGTTGCGCTTTTTTTCCCTTGCATGTGAAATACCCCTTGCTTATGGGTTATTGAATGTTGAGAAAATTTATTTTGAAAGAAGAATTGAGGTGGAATTACTGACCCTTTTATTGGATATCATCTCCTACCCGGTTGCCGCGGGAGACGGAGCTGCATTTTCATTACATGCCATTTGAGTGTTATTATCTGGTAAGAGCATAACTAAAACGGTGGTGGATTCACGTGCCTTATAATTGGACACATGCACTGTGGGATACTGCGTTTATATATATTGCCTGCTCTGATTGAATGAACTGTTCTTTTACCAGTTGTGATCAGATGCTTTATGCTTTGGTCGGTTATTCTTAAAAAATGTGTGTTTAATATTTTATTAGCTCTGTGTTTTTTGTATATTATAACTGGCAAGAAAAGCTGAGCAGAATGGCAGGGAAGAAGCAGCGCAGGAGGAGGAGGAGCAGAAGAGAGATGAATGAATGGCGAGAGGCACAGGCGCCGGGAGAGCTTGAGCGAGCACGTGTGGGAGAGGAGGAGATGGCGTCCCTGCCATCAGCGAGCGCCTTACCTTGCACTACGGAGGACGAGACCCGACAGGCGAGCGGGATCAGCGGCGACCGGCTGTGTCAGGGGAGCGGGTGCGGAGTCCAGAAGCGGAGGCGGCCGGAGACAAGATGGCGGCCGCAATACCAGAGGCCGCGGGAGAATCACGGCCAGGCGGGCCGCGTCATGAACCTCCCCCCCCCCCCGACAGAGCGGTGGCGGAGGCAGCCAAGAGCGGCGCTGCACCCAGGGAAAGCGGGCGCTGTGACCGGCCAGAACACAAGGCAGCCTGTCAGCCGGCCAGATCTCCGCTGGAGCCCGGAGGAGGCGCCGCCTGGGTGAAACGGAAACGGTCAGACGGAATGGAGGCAGCAGCGGTGAGTGGGGGAGATGAGGGCTTAAGCCCAATACACATTTCAGGAGGGGAAAGGAGGATTCAAGTCCCATGGGTGACACCCTTGAAGAAGGGGAATATTTCAACTACCACAGAGAGGCATAGCCTGCTGCCTGGAAAGCCCACTAATGCAGCCCTAAGCAGCCTTAGCAAATTTGCTTTTACCCCAGGAAACCGGGGGAATGGCCTGACTGACCGCTTTACTGGGGTGCAGCAGGCAACAAATACTGCTGAGCCGACGCTGACCCAGGGCCTGCCACAGAGAAACCCTGCACCTGGGGACACCCTGGGGAGAAACACGCAATATGCTCACAGGGGGATACGCAAAGGGGCCCTCTTATTAGCCAGCCCTGGTCTCCCACCCCCCTTAACATCGCGCAAGATGGTCGCGTTGACGGGATCATGCGGGAGGCTGATGTGGCGATCCTGGGACCGGCTACTCCACCGGGAGAGATTCACCCAGATGGTTTCACAAGTCAGCTCAATTGCTCCCCCCCCCCCCCCAGAGTGCTCATCCACACCCATAGCAGACAACCTGGAAGAAGCTGAGGGAAATATGCATAGAGAAACATTATCATTTCTGAGAGCTATTCCGTCCAGAGCAGACTTAGAGGCGCTCATAGCGCGTTATGAATCAGCATACAAGCAAGACCTGGCAGAAGTCAGGTCTCAATTTTTTTCTTCTTTAACACAGTACTTGGAAGGAGCCTCGACACCCCCATAGAGATAGACAGAGCACATAGGGCCCTCGGCCCCCGCAACCCGGATCCTGCATACCCAAGGGACGTGGTCTGTAGAATACATCTATACCGTGTCAAAGAAGAAATTGCCCGTTGTGCCTGGAGGCATGGTCCAGTGGACTTCGATGGGGCCAGGATTGCCATCCTTCTGGACCTCTCGAGATGCATGCTGATCATGAGGAAGCTGCTTAAACCAGTCCTGGACTTGGTCAGGAATTCTGGTGCATCTTACCGTTGGGGATATCCCTTTCATCTGATTGTGTCAAAGGAAAGAGACATCTACCTCCTCAAGACGTATCGAGACTTGGAGGGACTTTTGGATGCGCACCAGTCCCTGTGCCGAACTGGCTTGCCCCGCCGATGGAGTTCCCGTCACGGAGACACCCCGAAGCGCCAGCGAGACGTGCCAGAGCTGAGAGGCCTAGAGGGAGAAGTGCAAGGAGGCCCAGACCGGCCGACAACGAACTGTGATGTGGAGGGCCGTACGACGCGTGTCCCCCCTAGAAGTATCCTCCGCTCATTTCTCATTTTTCATGTCTTTTTAATTTTTATTATCCCTTTTCCTTGCAATGCCTGCTTTTTCTAGAGTCCGGATTGGGAGCCTGGGCTGGTGGCCGTGGGGCTCTGGTGGGGGGGTGACCGGGTCTGGCCGATTTAACCTGGTGGGGTGGCGGGACTTGCCCGCGCGCCCTGGCGCTCCGTTTGGGGCTGGGCTCGGGTGCTGCCCGGTGGGGGCCGGCCCGAGGCATGGCCTTACAAGGTTCATTGTTCCGCCGATGAATATATTGTGATATGTTTGTTATTGCCATTTAATACTATGGACGAGGGCGCTACTTAGCAGCCCCTGTCTGACGTTCTTGTTGTTATGCTAGTTGTTCAGTAGACTCCTTTTTGCCCTATAAACCCACGGAGTAGCCCACGTTGAGTTTGGTGTCAGTCACTTTCCCCCAATTAGGCCTGAGTCGGCTTCCCTCTGTTTAGAGGTGGCTGAGATCTAGTGCGGACGCACAATAACTTTTTCGTGGGGTGGGTACCCCGGTGGGACTTGGCTCCCAGAGTTGGGTCCCGGGCCTCACCTATACCTACTCCTAAGCCTATCCTTAAATCCCCCTTCTCTCCCCTGATCCCCCTCTTCCTCTTCCATCTCCGAGACCTTGGCTCGATTGGACAGTGGTCGTTGCCTGTTACAGTCGTTGAAGTCTGTCTAGCTTCTCCGGTGGACTTAGTTGGTCCTCTCCTCCTCATATGTCCTACGCAAAACTCAAAAGGGTCAGGAAACTGCTGCATACATATCAACTGGTAGACCCATGGCGGATTTTAAACCCTGATGGGTGGGACTATACATTCTATTCTTCTCCCCATAACATGTACTCTAGGATAGATTTGTTTCTGATCCAACACCATTCCCTCCCTAGGATCTTAGGCTTGATTCAGAGCCCCTTTCTCACCTTTTCTTTTACGTGAATATTTCCATTCTCGTTCATTTTTTCCCCCCGTCTGATTCAGCAAAGCCTTTTTTCTGCGAGAACTTTAGTGTGAAATGTTTTCATTTTTGCACGATTTTTCGTTTGGTAGCAAGACCTCCATAAAAATGATGAGAAAGGGGCTCTGAATCAACCCTCTTGTCTGCCTCTATAGGCAACATTACGATTTCAGATCACACCCCTGTGGGTATCCGGTTAGCATCCAGCAAGCATGCGCCTCGGCCTTGGTCGTGGACACTAAACAAATCCCTGATTCAGGACCCAATGACAAGAGAGGAAATGAAACTGGTCTTGCAAAACTATTTTCAAGAAAACGATTCACCAGAGATTAGCGCACCAGTGGTCTGGGAGGCCCATAAGTGTGTCATCCGAGGGGCGCTAATTCAGAGAGGGGCAAGGGTTAAAAAGGAGAGAGGTAAGCAAATAAACGAGCTGCTAGATTAAATTAAAAAACTAGAGGGAGCCCATAAACAGTCGCTGGCGGGGGCGCACTTGGTGTCCCTGACCGCTCTCAGAGACCGTCTCCAGAAACTGTTCAGGGACAGAACCAAAATTCAGCTCATTAAGAGTCGAAGAATATTTTACGATTTGGGGGATAAGTGTGGGAGACTCCTGGCTTCGGCTCTGAGAGGGGAAAGGGCTGGAACCTATATCCCTAAAGTTCCAAACCAGGCGGGGAAAGTGGTTCACAAGGATAGGGAGATTGCAGAAGTATTCAGGAAATATTATGAAGCACTTTACAATATTCCGCCCCAGCCTCAGGGAGACAAGGCAGAGAAGATTAATAATTACATAACGAAATCAGGCCTTCCTAAAATCCCACTGGCCCTGATCAAACAGCTAGAAGATCCCATTACAGCGGATGAGTTGAGTTAAGTAGGGCCATTAAGTAGTCTGCTAACGGGAAAACACCGGGTCCGGATGGGCTTCCACTGTTGTACTATAAAGTTTTTTCCGAGGTCCTGTTACCACGGCTCCGGGTAGTCTTCAACTCCCTTGCAGAAGGGACTCCCCTTCCCATGGATAGTCTCCGAGCCTAAATATCTGTGATCCCGAAGGAGGGCAAAGATCCTACACAAAGCTCTAGTAGCTCTATTAAATTGTTTGCCAAAATACTCGCCTCCCGTCTCGCCCCACATCATGTCATCCACCTAGATCAGGTAGGGTTTATGTAACTTAGAGAAGCAAGGGATAACACGGTGAAGGTCTTAAATCTGCTAGACATAATGCACAAGACGTAGCTCCCTCCGGTTCTCCTTGCCACCGATGCTGAAAAGGCTTTCGACAGGGTGCAGTGGGACTTCATGCTGGGAGTTCTGCGACATGTGAGCTTAGGGCCTAGTATGATATCTTGGATCACCAGTCTCTATCACCACCCTTCGGCAGTGGTGAGAGTTAATGGCCTCCTGTCGGAGCCTTTCAGCATCGGGATTGGGACGAGGCAGGGGTGCCCTCTTTCACCTCTCATTTTCATCATGACATTAGAGCCATTCCTTTGCAGAGTGAGGGCAAACCCCAGCATACGAGGAGTCTCCCTCCCCTCTGGTCATTACAAAACAGCAGCATATGCGGACGATTTGATCTTCTTTGTGTCCTGTCCTGAAATTACCCTCCCTAACCTGATGCAAGAGCTAGATGCCTACAGGGACATGTCGAACTACAAGATAAACCTACAAAATCTGAAGCCCTGAATCTTAACCTAGAGAGAGACAGGGAGACTAACCTCCAAAACACTTTTTCTTTTAAATGGGCTAGCGAACACATCACCTACTTACGCACTAAAATTGGTAAAGCACTAGATAAAATATTCCCCCTGAACTTCCCCCCACTTCTGCAGAGCTTTGTCAGAGACACAGAGAAGTGGGCCCTTAAAAATCTATCCTGGTTTGGGAGATGTAATGCCCTGAAAATGAATTTACTACCTCGCCTCTTGTACCTGATGCAAGCACTTCCCCTGGACATCCCGAACTCCTTCCTGCAAAAAGTGGGAGCCCTATTTGCTAAGTTCATATGGCTCGGAAAAAGTCCCAGAGTTAGCAAGAAGGTCCTTAGAAGAACGAAGGAGAATGGGGGAATAGGACTCCCAGATCCCAGCTTATATTATGCCACCAAGCACCTGTGTAGAATAGTCGACTGGTGCAGACACTCGCAACACAAAAAGTGGGTGCATATCGAGCAGGGAAACACCCCTCTCCCCCTGAGATTTCTACCCTGGTTGGCAAAACAGCACTTGGGAGCAATGACGAAACACCCGACAATAGGGGCCTCCATTAAGATTTTCCAAAAATTTCAGTCTCGTAGTGACATCTCTCCTGATTTTCCGCCACTTTACCCGATCTTAGGAAATCCTGCGTTTCCACCGGGACTGTCCAGCGGGACGGCCGAGAGATGGATAGGGGATGGGATGGGCAGGGTTAGACTCTTTCAGCGCGGTGGGGCCTGGGAACCGCTTGCCGACATTGCAGACACCAGAGGTCTGCCTAGATGGAACGCCTGGCAGGACCTACAGTTGAGGCACTTCCTATCATCTATCAGGAGACAGGCCTTGGGAGCTAGTGAGCTTACCCTGTTTGAGAGACTATGTGAGGAGGAGGGTCCGATCCAGCATGTCCTCTCTATGGCGTATAAAATGTTGATTAGCCCGGAAGAGGTGGGGGCACCATCCTTTATTTGTAGATGGGAGGAAGCCCTAGATACCTCTTTTACTACAAAGCAATGGACCAAGATGGCTAGTTTAGCGCACGATACGGCCAGATGTACTAGGTACAAAGAATGCAACTACAAAATACTCACTGGTTGGTATAGAGTGCCCGCTATCTTGCATAAATGGTTCCCGGGAGTGTCTCCCCTCTGCTGGCGATGTGGCCGGGAGAGGGGAGACCTCCTCCATATTTTCTGGTCCTGCCCAAAGGTGATCGGCTTCTGGTCAACAGTTAAGATGACTGCAGAGCGCGTGTTTATTCACAATGCCTGAATGTCTTGTAATGTTTTTCCTGATTTATTCTAAATAAAGAATATATAAAAAAAAAAAAGAATAGGGCCTGGGACAGAGCTTTGTGCTACACCATTTGTAACTTGCCTTTCTTTGGATTGCACACCATTAACAACACTTTAATAGCTATGCTTTAGCTAGCTGTAAATCTACTGAATTATCCAGTGATTACATCTAATTTTTAATAATAATTATATATTCAGGATAGGTATTGGGAAGATATTGTAACATATTTCATTATTAATTATTTTCTAATGAGTGATTTTATACACACACACACACATATAACGAGAGAGAGAATAACATATTATCAAAGACCACCAACATGCTGCAGGAACCATGCTGTGCTGTGCTCTTGTTGCGAGTTGTTATCGTAAACAGCTGAGAGCGGTGGGGGTGGGGGTGGGGGGGCTTAGTGGTGCTCCGTGTAATATACTCTTATTTTGAGCAAAACAACTGAGTGGAGAAGAAGCGCACTGCTGCTCAGCTTTTTATTGTAAACAGCTTGCAGTGGGTATAGAGGAAGAAAGCAGCATCCTGTAGGATAAAAATGATATAACAGGTTTGATCCAGGTGTCGTTGCAACATGAGGCAATAAACATTAAAGTAAATGTGTATTCAGTAAATAGTTTCAATCAACCCAGTATATAGTACCCTGAGATATTGCAACATAAAAAACATACAGTAATCAGGGCTGGAAAACCTTAGTGCACAAGAGTTAGAGTGGATTGATACCCTGTCCAGCCGACCCTGGAATCTAAAAAACTCCAGGACAGCCTACTAGCCTGCCATCCTGCTATAAGATTCCCCCCTGTGTGAAACCCCAGGGTCGCCCGGTAAACCCACCTTTACCAGACGCTCCTGCAACATTGTAATCACTGGCCTACGCATCCCTGACATCCCTCACCCTGCTATTTGGATATGAGGCTCAATTCAGAGAGACAAAAAAAAACTTCAGTTTTAGTGCCGATTTGTTTTTTTTGTGAAATGTTTCCGCTCTCATATGAGTGTGCGAGCGATTCTATGCATGCATTGAAAACCTTCTGTAAAGTTTCCGTCCGTTCGTACGGCAGATTACGAATACGAGGATGTCATTTTCCATCGTGACTTTTCCGTTTCATTTTCACATGTTACAACTAGGCTTTAGTTTTTGCCCTTTTCCAATTGTATCCTCCCATGAATCCTTTACGTTTCCCGTTCAATTCTGTTTCCCTTTTTCAATAAATATTCGTCCAGACGGAAATCCTTATGATCTAGCGCCTGCGCACTACAAACGTAACTCATTAAAGTGCTCGCCTACATATTTGCCACCCTCACTTCTACTACAATGTTTAGCTAAATCACTTAGCACTATCCTCCATCTTCCCTTTTGGACCCTTAAAGCTCTCCCAAACCAGTTAGCACTATCCTCCATCTTCCCTTTTGGACCCTTAAAGCTCACCCAAATCACTTTTCGTTCATGTGAATATTCATCTTTAAATATTTCTGGCCCATTAGTTTTGTGTTAATGTATTTTGTAAATGAAATGACACTGTAACATTTTTTTTGGATTCCATCATAAAATATAACATTTTTAAAAATTTAGAAAATTTCTAATTTTTACAACTTTAAAAAACAAAATACATAGCAATGGCAGGCCACATAACATTATTCTTCATCTGTGGTCCCCAACGAGTTGCGCAGCTCCTGCATCTCGCCCACCATCTGGAGGACCCTGACACTCAGTATTGCCACTCTGGCACGTGTGGTCCCTTTTAAAAAATGTAAATTAAAATATTGGTGTAACCGTGTTGGGGTCATACTGCAGTGCCCCCCCCCCCCCTGTATGGTCCAAACACCTAAATCTGGACTTCAAAAGCCAGAGGGCCCTCGCCACCACGGGCCGGGTTTTGCATAGTGCCCAATTAGAGAACCCCTGGCCCGCATTCTGCAGGCAAAGAACGGACATCAGGAGCAAGGGCAGGAGTGGATATCCAGAATCCCCTGAAAGAATTTAAAAATACTAACATAAAATACACAAGCTACAATATTGTTTAACATGTCATCAAGGTCTAAAAACAGCCATAGGTTAAGACATGAGTCATTAACTATATTCATTGCCATACAGTGAAAATGGATTGATGGAATGTGAGCAAACTTACCCAGGAGCCATCTACCAGATAATTCTCCTGACTCAAACTGACGAAATAAGCCGGAAATCTCTGCAATATATAAGCATCATGGGACGACCCTGGATGCCCTGCAAGAACACTGAGGAATCGTATATATATATGTACATAGCTGGACCAAAGACTGCTTTTATGTTGTGTGAGTGGCACATCTTGCGGTTCCTGCAACCAAATATAAAATAATTACACAAAGCAAAGGTAACCGACTAGAACAAGAACTCCTACAACAAATTAAGATTCAAGTTCAACAATCCAAATATAATTCACAAAGGACATAAGTCTAAAAAAATATAGCAATTATATGGATGTGTAGGAAAATCAATGTTTACATGCTAAGGACTAATTAAGGTCAGCATTAAAATGCATCTAGAAGGCATACATGAAATGTATTGATTCAGGTATGCATTGCTATACAATTTATGGCCTCGGCCATGCTGATACATGCAATGCCTTGGTGCTAAAGGCGCGCAGACTCCTCCACATAGCCGCAAAACAATAGCAATCCGAGCCCTCAAAGGTCCCGTAAGTGGATCGGAAATGAAACGGATTTATAGGGTGGTGATCCGTCGCAAATCAGCTCTCTGAATCAGACGGAAACCCATGCCAAAAATGGAAGTTATCTGAACGAACGAAAAATTTCCGATTTTGTTTGGAAAATGATCCGAACTAACGGAACGTTCGTTCGTACAAATGAAAAATGAACGAAAAAAAGCAAAAAAAAGACTAACACCCACCCAAACTTTCACAGACAGCTACGGAAGTCCGGACGAATGTGTCTTTGAATCGAGGCTATGGTGTGGGAGTGACAGCCTTGTGATCAGTCACTCAGCAATCTCAAACCTGCCACGAAGCACGACTTCAAGCATGATAGGTCCTCTGCCATCATGTTTGTAATCTTAATTCTTGTGCACTGTGTTATTCAGGTGTCTAGCCTAGTTTACTGTATGTTTCTCTTATTTTTATGTGCAGTATCTCAGGGTACTATATACTGGGCTGATTTAAAGTGGAACAAAGCTTGAGATTTTGACTATCCCAGGTTTTGTTTCCTGTCCCGGGGGTATCCCAATTCGAGATGCTCTGCTGTGTGAAACCTCCCAGAAAAACTTTCCCCGGCACATGCATGGGTTCTTGTCTAATCAGACCTGTTTGCTGTACATACTGTATGTATTGTTCGTCAAATATCTCTGCTCTCAGCAATCTGAAGTGGGAGCGGAGGGGAGGTTAACACAGTGGGCCTCCTAATTTGGCATGTCCCAGGGGGGAAGGCCAGTGGTCAGTCTTTTAATTGTTTACGGCCGCATTGTTTTTTTTTCCCACTTTAACCCTTCTATACCACCAACATAAAATGTACATGGCTGTCTCTCCTATCGGTAAATGCCAGCCATGTAAATCTTAAGTGCCTGGCTGTTCCGGTGCTAGCAGTCCAAAAAAAGCCACTCACCAGACCCCTCAACCAATTCGGCCTGATCTCCTCTTCACCAGGGCAGCCTCTGAGCCTCCAGGTTCTTCCGGATTCAGGAGAGTCCCCCTCATTTCCACCACCGCTAACAACTACAACAATCACAAAAAATAAAAATGACAGGTACTTCCGTGATCCCTCTGGCTGGGTCTCCTTTTCAGCCGAAGGACCTGAGACCCTCGAGACAGGCCCTCTCCCCCCACTTCCACCATTGCTTCTCTTTTCCACCAGTAACCCTGCCCTTTTCGGCTGTTTTTCACGCCACCCTGCTCCCGGCCTGACAGACGCAGATGTGGTGATCACTGGAGAGAGAGGTGGAGGGGCAGGGTTTCCTCTGATCCCTGGCCCCCCCAACAATCTCCTCATCTGTCATCAAGATTGGCGAGACAGCGGCCTGGGACACAGAAGCTGACGATTGGAGGTGAGTAAAGAATTTCTTTTTATAATAAATGTCATTTTTCTTGGTGTGGTGTGTTTTTACAGTTAACCCTTTGTGAACTGTTAAGGAATCCATGAGACCCCTATACCAGTATACAAGGGTTAGGGGGCTGGTAAGTCACCTGCGGCTAGCCCCCCTTTACCTACCTCCCCAAAGCCCAAGTGGCAGAAGAGCCCGGGGGCCACGACGGCTATGCAGGCTTGTAGCCTGCAGGGCAAGGGGCCACTGAGGCTGGCCCCTGCACCCTGTTCTGAAAGCCCTGCATAGCTTATCCCCAGACTGGTTATGCTGAGATGGGGGAACCCCTTGCCATTTTTGGGGGGGATTTTAAGGGCTTTTATCCCCCCCAAAACCCCAAACTCTTTATGTTCCATCATTCAGCAAGTATAAAAGGCTTCCAGCATAAATCAGAGTGATTGGCATGGGATAAATCGATCGAAGGTAAGTATTAAAAAAAAATTCAGATGTGTGTCGAGGCTTGGGGGCTGGCAAGTCACCTGCAGCATGCGGGTGACTTGCTATTAACCCCCAGCCCCCCATTACCTGCCTCTCCAAAGCCCAGGGGGGGGCAGAAGAGCCCAGGGGCCACAATGGCTATGCGGGCTTGTAGCTCGCAGGACAGGGGGCCACGAGTCATGGGGTTAAATGTTTAAAAAACACTACCCTAGAGGATCCTACACTTTGAGGTTCGTTGGACTCCAGAGGCACCAGCAGAATTGAATACCTGGTTTCTGCTGTGTCTTGACATTTTAGGAGCTGCTCTCTCAGATGAATTTGTCTGGCAGAAACCTTCCTCATTATGCCTTTATTTGCACGAACTGTGTTCCGCATTAGACACAATTTTTTTCACAGTTTCATGGTAATGCTTAAAACAGAGCAAAACCGTGATTTTGACTATCCCGGGATTTGTTCTCTACTCCAGAGTCATCTCAAGTGATGCCTTACTGTGTGAGACCCCCCCCCCCCCCCCAGATCAGCCAGAACAGCTCACCTTTTCCCGATCCTGCCGGACATTGGACTCTTGTCCAATTCAAGCCGTTTGCAGTGCATATTAAATGCTCTGCAAACGGCTCTTGTTTTCAGCAATCGGAGTGACAGTGGCCGCATCCCTCCCCAGTGCAAGCGTTCCCGTCCCCAGCCTATCTGAGTGGCTAAGGGCAGGAGAGCGTGCATAGCCCTAAGATGCAGGAATGTGATACCAGTGTTTACATTGGTGAGGGTTTTGTTCCGCTTTAAGTTTTCATGCAATATTTAATGTTTTATTACCTTGTCCAAGGCATTACCATGTTTGATGTTTTTTAGCAGCAGAGAGACCCTTATTTCCCATTCTGCTTAAAACCTGTGGCCTGTGTAATAATGGGGGTCGTGCAAATTATGTAGTGCAGTCAGTTTAACTCTGGGTGCACATTCAAGTATGAATTGGAACCTGCATCTGAGTGAGCTTTTTAACTTTAACACACAAAAATGTGCAATAACATTTTTGTTCAAATTTTTTTCTGCCATGTACCTGCCATGGAGCATTTGTACCGGTGGGGTAAACATTTTTTTTAATTATATCTTTCATTGAAAGTTTGGAAAAAACAGCATCCCATGGAGTATGTAAGAGAATTTGCCATATTCTAAGCATACAGCACATCCTGCTCCAGATGTAGTAATTACATGTGGGTAATCCTCCGCCTCCGGCGCCGTGCACTGCAGACATGTAGAAGACAAGCTCCTCCCGGCCCTACATATACCGAAGGACCTCCCACAAATCCCGAGATTTCTCTGCAGTGCTGGAACTGTGAAGACATGAAGTATCACGCTCTCGCAGGCGAGCGAGGCTTTACAGCCCGAGGCCCTGTGGGACTATTTCCACCCGTCCTCTTTGTGAAGAATATGCCTCCCAGCCTGGGCTGCGTTGGTCAGGTGAAGGTAGGCAGCACCTAGTGTGCTTACGGAGCTAGACTCCACCGCAATCCCCCACCATAGGGTAGGCGGTTAAGGCAAATGGTGAGCCTTCAGTGGATGCCCCTCCCGCATCAGTGCCCCCACGCCCCGTGTAACAGTGAACCCCGATTTTGGGTCACCTTCCTCCCTAGATCCCCCTGTGAGTGGGGGGAAAAAGAGGGGGGGGGTTGTGTGTACGTTGGCCTAACCTTGCCCTAATTACACTAGAGACTTATAGCCTTTAACGGTTACCGAGTGTCAGAGCTGCGCTTCACACTTATGTTTAAGTTAGCCGCAGCGCCATATTGTTTTTTACTTGGCGTGGATGGCGGCTCTGTTCGTGAGTGCTACGGCATTTTTATTCTCGTATTCACCCTGTCAGTTTTCTCTCTGAGGTGATTTTCTAGAGAGGTTGTCAGTTGCATAGCTACTGTCTTTTCTGATTGGCTGTGCGCCTTCGAGCGGCAGCGCTCTCCGGGGGGGGGGGGCGTGGTTTGGTTTGGCGCGTTCCGCGTCATCTCCCGCTCTGGCCCGCCCTTCGAGGTTCGCTTGGCGCCATTTCTTTCTCACGTGCGCGTGGTGAAGACGGTACTCCCCTCGCTGTTCTGTAAGTGCCCTTATGGGCGACTTTTCTTTAGCTTTTGCTTCTCCTCGCTTGGCTCTGACATCCCTGTTCCCCTTGTGTCTTTCAGACCGTGAACCTCGGTGGCTTCTCCCGGCCCAGTGTAGTGCCCGGTCCAGATTTTTAAAAAATCACTCCCACTTCCCAGTGGGTCATTGGGGCATCCAGGGTTGCTTTATAGCGTCAATCCCTACTGGCATATTGTATATAATAATCACCATATGGAGGCATCTCAGGATATTGTGAACGGGGTTCCTTTGGGACAAGCCCGGCATGCCAGCCTTTGCATTTGGGGGAGCGTCGCTCCCCCCAGTCTGCGCCTTAGCCATTGCGGCGGTGGCGCTCAGGACGGTGGTTAAGACTGCTCTTGAAGGGGCGGATGACTTGCCCTCTGATGCTGCCAATGCTCTGGCCACCTGTGAGACTTTCGTGAACTATATCCTATCCGCATCGGACGATGCTATTAAGCTGAGCGCTAGATCTTCTGCTCTGGTGGTAGCCATACGCCGAGCGGTCTGGTTGCGCCAGTGGGCCACTGATAACGTCGCTAAGAAGGCCCTTACGGGGCTTCCATTTAAGGGGCTGCGCCTGTTTGGAGAAAGGTTAGATATTTTTGCCAAGGGTGGCAAGTTGCCTCAGCGCAAGCGTCAGATTCGGCCCTTTCGTGGCCCAAGCTCCCACTCGACCCCCTACCGTGGGGCTAAGCAAGGTAGAGGAGTGTCCTTCGCTGGGTCTCGCGCAGAGCCCTGGAACAAGAACAGAGGACGCCGTCCCAGTTCCTCCTGGGGGCTCAAGCCCAAAGCCCCTCCCAAGACTCCCCAGGCATGAAGGGGCGCCCTCGCCCGTCAGGGTGGGGGGACGTCTACAGCACTTCGAGCGTGTCTGGAGACGCCACGTCTCAGACCGGTGGATTCAGGAGGTAGTGTCCTCCGGTTACAAGATAGAGTTTGCTGTACTGCCCCCTACTAGGTTCGTCGGGTCCCTGATCCCACAGGACCCTGCCTCAGCTCGGGTCTTGATGCTGGCTGTGCAGGACCTTCTAGATATAGGGGTCATTTGCAAGGTCCCCTTAAGAGACAGGGGCATGGGGTTCTATTCCAACCTTTTCACAGTGCTCAAGAAGGACGGGTCAGTGAGACCCATTGTGGATTTAAAAATCCTAAACAGATTTGTCAGAAACAAACATTTTCGTATGGAAACTCTGCGCTCGGCCATTGCCTCGTTGCGCCCAGGGGACTTCATGACATCTGTGGATATCAAGGACGCTTATCTGCACGTTCCGGTGTTTCCAGGACATCAAAGGTTTCTCAGATTTGCGCTGCTGGATCAGCATTACCAGTTCGTGGCCCTGCCATTCGGCCTTACGTCGGCTCCCAGGGTGTTCACCAAGGTGCTGGCAGGGGTGATGTCACTGTTAAGACTAAGGGGCATACGAGTTTTGCCCTACCTGGGCGATATACTCATCACCTCTCGGTCTCTGCGGCAAGCAGAGCTGGACACTCGGTTGGTAGTGTCCACCCTGGAGTCATTCGGCTGGGTGATCAATTACCCAAAGTCCTCTCTGTCCCCCTCCTCAGTGACCCCATTCCTGGGGATGATTCTGGATACAGTTCGGTCAAGGATATTGCTTCCTCCGCAGAAGGTGGATGCTCTGACAACGCAGGCGAGGTCCCTGCTTTCGAGCCCTCATCCCTCCATCCGGCAGGGAATGCAGTTGGTGGGCTCGATGGTGGCCAGCTTCAAGGCGGTGCCCTTTGCCCAGTTCCATTTTAGAACTCTGCAGCTTCACCTTCTGTCAGTCTGGAACAAGGACCCAGCATCCTTGGACGAGATCTGGGTGCTTCCCCCCCTCGGTCAGGCAATCCCTTGCGTGGTGGCTGGACCACAAGAACTTGACAAGGGGCAGATCCTTCCTGGCTCCCTCCTGGGAGACGGTCACAACGGATGCCAGTCTGTCGGGCTGGGGGGGATTCTGGAGGTCCCTGCGCTTCCAGGGGAGGTGGGGCCCTCAGGAGGCCCATCTACCCATCAATATCCTGGAACTCAGGGCGGTCAGATTGGTGCTGGAACAATTGACCCAGCACCTGAAGGGTCTGGCGGTTCTGGTACTCTTAGACAACAGAACGGCGGTTGCCTACATCAATCATCAGGGAGGGACCTGGAGCAAGGGAGCTCTCCACGAAGTGTCTCTGATTCTAACATGGGCGGAAGCCAATGTCCAATGCATCTCGGCTGTCTACATTCCGGGCGCGGAGAACCTGCTGGCAGATGCTCTGAGCAGGGGATCGTCTCGTCAGGGGGAATGGTCCCTCTGCAACAGGGTGTTTCAGGCCCTGTGTCTCCGTTGGGGAGTGCCAGACGTGGATCTGTTTGCGTCCCGTTACAATCACAAGCTCCCGAGCTTTGTATCTCTGTCTCAGGATCCTCTGGCTCTGGCCACGGATGCCCTGTCAATGTCTTGAAGGGAGTTTCGGCTCCTGTATGTGTTTCCACCAATTCCCCTTCTGGGCAGAGTTCTGCGCAAGATTGCTCTGGAAGGGGTACCCGCGATTCTGGTGGCCCCAAGGTGGCCAAGAAGAGTGTGGTTCGCAGACGTGGTTCAAATGGCAGTAGATCAGTACGATCTGCCAAGGTTGCAAGACCTTCTAACTCAGGGCTCTCTACGCCATCCCAATTTACTAACTCTGGCTTTGACGGCTTGGCTATTGAAACCTCCATCCTGAGGGAAAAGGGTTTGTCTGCATCTGTAGTGGCTACTATGGTGCAAGCCAGGAAAAAGACTTCTGCTATCTACTATAGAGTTTGGCGTTCTTACATTGACTGGTGTGAATCCAGGTCTCTTCCCTGCCGGGAATTGTTCTTACAACATGGTCTAGACTTAGGTCTTAAGCTTAATACCCTGAAGGGTCAGGTTTCGGCCCTGTCTATCTTCTTTCAGAAAACCTTTGCCCAGCACCCTCTTATCAAGACTTTCTTTCAGGGGGTCACTCATGTGCGGCCTCCTTGGAAACCTATGGTTCCTGTTTGGGATTTAAACTTGGTGTTATCGGCCCTGCAGGGTGCTCCTTTTGAGCCTATTCAGGAGGCTGCTCTTGCTGTTCTTACGCTCAAGGTCGTATTCCTGGTTGCTATCACTTCTGTTAGACTTGTATCTGAGTTAGCGGCTCTATCTATTCAGCCTCCCTACTATGAGAGACACCAGGATAAGGTGGTGTTTCACTTCAAGCCAGACTTTCTGCCTAAGGTTGTGTCTGCATTCCATTTGAATCAAGATATTCTACTTCCTTCCTTGTGCCCTAATCCTAGTAACCCTAAGGAAAGGGTTTTGCATTCCTTGGATGTGGTTAGGTGTGTCAAGTATTACCTGGTTATCACTAAGGCTTTCAGGAAGACGGATGCTCTCTTCGTTGTGCCTCACGGGCCTAGGAAGGGTTTGGCTCCCGCCAAGTCTACTATCAGTAAATGGATTCGTCAGGCTGTGGTTCAAGCCTATACTACTAAGGGGAAGTCTCCCCCCTTTCGTCTTACTGCTCATTCTACTCGAGCTGTTGGGGCTTCTTGGGCTTTTCAGCACCAGGCCTCTGTGAAACAAGTTTGCAAGGCTACTACTTGGTCTTCTGTTCATACCTTTACAAAGTTTTACAAGGTTGATGTTAGGGCCTCAGCTGATGCTGTGTTTGGCTGCAAGGTTTTGCAGGCGGCAGTAGTTTGAACTGCTTGCTGTTGCCTTTTCTGTTGGGGATCCCACCCTACTTTACGGACTCTGCTATTGGATGTCCCACATGTAATTACTACATCTGGAGCAGGACGTGCTGTATGCTTAGAATAATACAATTCTGTGAAATACTCACCTGTAGAATTGGTATTGTACGCATACAGCACGTCCTGCTCCACCCCACCCTGGTTTCACTTTGTTCTGGATCCCCTGTTTGGTGATTGTTATCATTGTTGTTATTGCCAGTTTTGGGTGGTTGGTTTCTCCTGGCTTCTCATTCTCACTGCTTTTCAATGCTGGGGATTTGTGGGAGGTCCTTCGGTATATGTAGGGCCGGGAGGAGCTTGTTTTCTACATGTCTGCAGTGCACGGCGGCGGAGGATTACCCACATGTAATTACTACATCTGGAGCAGGACGTGCTGTATGCGTATAATACCAATTCTACAGGTGAGTATTTCACAGAATTGTATTTTTTTCTGAATAGCCCATAAATTGCTGTTGTTACCAAAGGTTCATAAAATTATCCTTACCTCATTGGAAAAATTATGTACCTCTACTGTAAAAATGACCCAGTCACACGTACAGGTGATGTTTTGGGTAAAAATGTGAACTAACATCTTTATTCCATTTTTTGTGCTAAGGTTAAAATGCTCACGAGATGCAAGTGTTATTACACACCCAATGTGCATCAAAAATTAAAGAGGCTTCACCAAATAATTAGTCAAATAAAAAGTCATAACATACATGTTAGACATAATTACTAAAATACAAAAAGCAATATTGCATTTCTACAAATCAGTATGGGGAAAGACCCCTGAACCTTTGGAGCTGCAGTCATGCGAGCATGCTTTGCAATGATAAGGCTGTGAAGAGTGCTTTCATTCCTCTCACAAATTGAGCCTTCAAAATGTAATTTCACACTTAAATAGGTCACGGTGCCCGTGATCTTGATCAACATTCTGACACGCGTTAAGATCTTGTATAGGTTCCCTGAATTATGCACGAATGCAATCATGTGAGTTGACTTTCTCAAGGAGCCGAGTATTTTCCAAATGGCGCTGAATCGACCCTAAGGTTGACTTGGGACAAAATTAATCAGACATATAATTTATCTTCCTCCCATACTTCGGTAGCCCAATAATTAATAAATCCACATTTTTAACCGAGAATATCAGGTGAGGTACCACCATGCCCTCCACCAATGCCTCATATACCAGTTCAATTCCCATTACCAGCACCAACAATGGGCATGATGGTGTGGATGAGCCTGGTGGTCTTAGCATGCACCTGTGCTATAGGGCATAAGGGCTGGTAATAACCAGGGTCGGGGCCGGCAATTCTGTCCTTGGGCCGTGGAATTACCAGCCCCTATGCTAGGTTTGCCAGGTTGGTAAGCTTTGGGGGGAGCACACAATAGGCTTGATTCAGAGAGACAAAAAAAAACTTCTGTTTTAGTGCCGATCTTGTTTTTTTTTGTGAAATGTTTCGGCTCTCGTATGAGTGTACGAGCGATTCTATGCATACATTGCAATCCTTCTGTAAAGTTTCCGTCCGTTCGTACGGCAGATTACGAATACGAGGATGTCATTTTCCAGCGTGACTTTTCCGTTTCATTTTCACATGTTACAACGTAGGCTTTCATTTTTGCCCTTTTCCCATCGTATCCTCCCACGAATCCTTTACGTTTCCCGTTAGATTCTGTTTCCCTTTTTCAATAAATATTCGTCCAGACAGGAAATCCTTACAATCTTGCGCCTGAGCACTACAAACTTAACTCATTAAAGTGCTCGCCTACATATTTGCCACCCCCACTTCTACTACAATGTTTAGCTAAATCACTTAGCACTATCCTCCATCTTCCCTTTTGGACCCTTAAAGCTCACCCAAACCACTTAGCACTATCCTCCATCTTCCCTTTTGGACCCTTAAAGCTCACCCAAACCACTTCGCGGTTAGGTTCTTCTTCCATTTTAGCCCCCTAAAACTTACCCAAATCACTTCTCGGTCATGTGAATATTCATCTTTAAATATTTCTGGGCCCATTAGTTTTGTGTTAATGTATTTTGTAAATGAAATGACACTGTAACATTTTTTTTTATTCCATCATAAAATATAAAAATTTTGAAAATTTCACATTTTTTCAACTATAAAAAACAAAATACATAGCAATGGCAGGCCACAGAACATTATTCTTCATCTGTGGTCCCCAAGGAGTTGCGCAGCTCCTGCATCTCGCCCACCAACTGAAGGACCCTGACACTCAGTTGTGCCACTCTGGCACGTGTGGTCCCTGTTAAAAAACGTAAATTAAAATATTGGTATAACCTTGTTGGGGTAATACTGCATTGCCCCCCCTGTATGGTCCAAACACCTAAATCTGGACTTCAAAAGCCAGAGGGCCCTCGCCACCATGGCCCGGGTTTTGCATAGTGCCCAATTAGAGAACCCCTGACCCGCATTCTGCAGGCAAAGCAAGGGCAGGAGTGGATATCCAGAATCCCCTGAAAGAATTTAAAAATACTTACATAAAATACACATTCTAAGCTACAATATTGTTTAACATGTCATCAAGGGCTAAAAACAGCCATAGGTTAAGACATGAGTCATCAACTATATTCATTGCCATACAGTGAAAATGGATTGATGGAATGTGAGCAAACTTACCCTGGAGCCATCCACCAGATAATTCTCCTGACTCAAACTGACGAAATAAGCCGGATCTCTGCAATATATAAGCATCATGGGACGACCCTGGATGCCCTGCAAGAACACTGAGGAATCGCATAGCTGGACCAAACACTGCTTGTATGTTGTGTGAGTGGCACATCTTGCGGTTCCTGCAACCAAATATAAAATAATTACAAAAAGCAAAGGTAACTGACTAAAACAATAACTCCTACAACAAATTAAGATTCAAGTTCAACAATCCAAATATAATTCACAAAGGACATACGTCTAAAAAAATATAGCAATTATATGGATGTGTGGGAAAATAATGGTTTACATGCTAAGGACTCATTAAGGTCAGCATTAAAATGCTTCTAAAGGCATACATGAAATGTATTGATTTAGGTATGCATTGCTATACAATTTATGGCCTCGGCTATGCTGATACATGCAATGCCTTGGTGCTAAAGGCGCGCAGACTCCTCCACATAGCCGCAAAACATGTTCAACAATAGGAATCCGAGCCCTCAAAGGTCCCGTAAGTGGATCGGAAATGAAACGGATTTATAGGGTGGTGATCCGTCAGAAATCAGCTCTCTGAATCAGACGTAAGCCCATCCCAACAACGTAAGTTATCTGAACGAACGAAAAATATCAGATTTTGTTTGAAAAATGATCCGAACTATTGGAAATGATCTGATTTGCTTCAGTTCATCGAAAGCGCATTCCCAAACGTTCTTACGAATGAAAAATGAACGAAAAAGGAAGTCCGGACGAATATGTCTTTGAATCGAGGCTATTGTGCCTAATTGTTTTAAATAAAGAACAAAGCCAGACCGCACCGAAAGATATAGAGTAGTGTGCTAAACAGTGCAGGGTTAAACAGAGAACTGTTTATATCTATATACATACAAGAAGGGGGGTCCCACACACCCACCCAGCCCTAGCACAGAAGCACCACTGAGCGATAATAACAATATAACCAATTTTATTATTACATATAGTCAATGAATCTACTAGACAATGTTAAAAAACATACACTATTTAAAAAACATATATGACAACTAGCACCGAGGAAGGGGCATAGTATGATAAGAAGGAGAAAAAAGGGGGGGGGGGGAGAAAAAGGGGAGGGGGTGAGGACGGGAACCAGGAACAGCCAAACCAAAAAAAACCCACTGATATTAAACCTATCTGCTACTAAGGGATAATGCCTCAAACCTACTGTGAAATAATGTGCTCAATGCACCTATAATAAAGATATGGGTGAATACTAAGCCTCAAATAGCTACAATGAATGTTAAACCTGAACAATATGTGCACATAATCCTATGAATACCGTGACAAAAATAGTAAATAAGCCAAATGAATCACCTGCCTAGTTGAATACAAAGTGAGGACCCGCCGAACGGGCAAGTACCAAAAAACAAACAATGAACCTGACAACCACAGCAACCTGAAAGGACAGACCCACCCCCCTTGTCTCCTTACCTGCCCTCACTACCTCTCCACCAACGCGTTTCGTGACGTCACCGCGTCACTTTGTCAAGTGAACTAGAATAACCTGACACCGCCTTCTACCGGAGCCAGAATTATGTACCATTGGAGTAGCACCTTATATGCCAACTTATATGCCAAAACACCCACTGGTTACTGGCCATATCTCAAAGCATTCTTGACTTGTTTTGACATAACCCAGTTCTTCCAATTGACAAAATATTTGTGGTTGTGTGGATTTTAAAGCTCATTTAAGTAGCTATAGAGTGCCTAGATCTGTCCTTGAGTATCCTGACCCCGGTGGCATGTTTGCTCAAATGGTTTCATTGTTTCGTAACTTATCACTTATGTCTGAGGAATCCAGAGAGTGCATGAGTTGAGGGGATCTATAATGCTCACAACGTGGAGTGGTATATTGAACCTTTCACAGATATATTCCCATGATATCACCTCTTCAAGGGTCAAGGAATGAACAGTAGAGAGGCCTATTGACACCCACCAGCCAAACAACTGTGGTCTATCACTGCCAGGGAAAAAAGCAGATTCATACCGCCAAAGAGTGCTGCAAAATGGGGCAGGAGATAGATGGTTTGGTATCCAGTTAAGCTCATAATATGTTTCCAATCAGTATTTGGGGCTACACCTGGTACCACTAGCAAGGCCCATGTTTGTGCCCCTGCCTTACAATGCAATGCTGGGCAGCATGATAATATTAACTATATTTGGGACCCGCACACCTCCCTCCTTCAGTCTGTATAAGGTCGCTTTGGTCACTTGGGGCTTGGTAGTTGACCAAATGAAAGCAAATATTTTGGACTGTAAACACTTTATATGGTGCATTGGGAGTATTCTGAAATAATAAAGCAATTTAGGGAGTATTGATAGTAGTGATATCTTGACCCCATCCAGGAGATCTCATACTGCTTCAATGTATCTAGTAGATCGCTTAGGCCCTTATTTAACAAGGGATAGCGCCAGGTAGCGACTGGTGAGCGAACGGTAATGACGGTCACTGCCACGAGAACGCCGGCTCCCCACCACAATCACACATTTATCAAGCCGATCCTGCTTAGCGACTGAGATAGCGCCAGATAGCGACTCATTCATCATTATTCCAGCCTCACCCCACAGCGCCAGCGAGCGACCTTGAACAGCGCCAGGTATGACCTCTCGCTACCTGGCGCTCTCCAATGCATTTCAATGGAACAATCTTTAAATATTCATAATTAATTGTTAATAATTTTTTTTTTTTTTTTTTTTTAATGTGAAAATTTCTGTTACCACTTCTGCCATGTTAGATATTTTTTTTTAAGGTAAGAAAAAAATAAAAAAAAAATTTGTGCAGAATTGATATTACAGGTCTGATATTAATGTATTCATATTCCAAAATGTTTTTATAAACTTGTTTTTTTTGGTTTCCCAAAATATGGTTGTTTGGGGGTTAAACTACTTTTAACCCATCGCCGCCAGCGCTCTGGGGTTTAAACATGCATTTTACAGCGCGAGAATTTTTGGAGCGTGATTTGTTAATGAATATGGTGGGAGCCGGTCGCTATGGCCATTCGCTATCATGCGCTCCCATACAGCGCAGAACCTGTCAAATAGTGACTCATCACCTTGTATTCAACATTACTGCACACCGACTGAGTCGCTATCAACAACCGAACAACGGCCAAGCACAGCGACTACTAGCGGGCGCTGTAAAAATACAGCTACAGTGGCTCAACTGTCGCTACCTGGCGCTATTAATAAATCAGCCTCCCCGATGTCAAAGTAAAAGAGGGTAGTTATCGGCAAATAATGATTAATAAGATGCTGTAATCTGTACACATGGGTGCTTCAAGGAATGGGAAGTCATAATAGATGTATCTTAATCGCCAAAATACTGTATGGCTAAACCTGGGTAAAGTGGTTAAGCTCCATTTCTGTAGTGTATTGTGCAGTTTACAAAACAAGGCGGTGGGTTTAAAAGGCTCTATTAAGCTTTATAAAGCTGTTAGATGTCAGCTGTGAGAGTTATACCCAAATATGACAGTTGACTAGGTTTCCATATAAATTGGGATTGCAGCCACATAACCACACCAGGGGATTGTAAAGTTTGATGCTGTCAACTTAGAGACCTTAGCATGGAGACCTCAAATTTTGGAGAACAGCGTCAGAGTTTTTAATACATTGGCCTCAATTTAGTAAGAGTTGAAAACATTCTCTTGGCAGTAATAAAATAATTTTAGGTGAAAAGCAGAATGTCATTGTTGCTGAATCACCAGCTAGGAAAACAATAAAAATCAAAGGGACTTTGTGTGGTCTTGTCTTATCCAACATAGAGTCCAATGCTAAATTGCAGTCCCTCCTAAAATTAAAGAACCTTCTATCTTAGTAGAATATCCAGAAGGTGTCTAAAGAAGGCACACTGATCCTTGCTCTAAGCATATAAACACAGCATTGAGATCCTACATTCATATATGTTGCCCTTTATTAGAATATACCTGCCCTCCTTGTCTTTGAGGGCCTCGGAAGCTCTTCACTTCTTGTTTTTTTTTGTGAGAATTAGTGAGACCAATTGAGTATTTACGATGAAGATATTTAGGATATTTAAGGGTAGCTTAAAGTGTGTTTCGTGAAGGAAGAGGAAATCAACAGAGAATTATGGAAACTAAAGGCTTTGCTGTGTTTATGAGGGAAATGTACTCATAAGATGTCATCAGAAGTATGCTATATTAATCAGAATCTGTGTTTCCCAAATGTAATATATTTTGGGCAATAGGGGACCTGTTACCCCCGTACATGAAACCAAAACCGTCGTAGAGTATTCAAAGGGATAAAATAAAGTAGAGAAGTGACAGGTATGTAATAGAGGTGTATAAAGAAGAAGAAATAGACTACCACCAGGACTACCTCCCCAGCATGAATAAATCAGAGTAGGACCTCCTGTAATCTGTCAAAAGAACCTAGGAAAATATCCAAGGGGACTAGATCCCTAAGATTCAATTCACATATCAGAACAAGGAATATGTGTTAATTCCACGTATACCCCCCCAGGTATCCACATGTTCTATGTTGATGACCAAAGAAATGAAAGGGAAAATTCGAAGGATGGGGCAGAGATGGGGTTAGATTGGGGAGAGAGAGAACAAACAGAATTAAAGTGAGGTGGAATAGATGAGGTGAGCAGAACTACAACAGGAAAGAAATGTAGGAGTGAGGGAAAGGTGGGGGATTGAGAAGGAGGGTAAGATTAGTGGGGAGGAGAAAGAAGGAAATTAAGAGGGGGGATATGGTAGGAGTAGAGGGGGCGGGGAGAAAGGGGGAAAGAGTGCAGGGAGGAGGGGCTGTGGAGGAGGATAATGTGAAAGGGTTTCTATAGGAAATAGGTGGGATTCATAAACCAAAGACTATAGTGAACATATAATAATAACTTCTGCGGTGCCATAAAGGCATCTGTATGGAGAAAGATTCCAAGAAATCATTGGTGATTAGTATCAACAATTTTTAAAATTTAACAGGTAAGTGCACTTACCACCAAAATCTCATAAAGTCCTTAGAACACAATCCGCTCTTAGAAACAAAAGTAACAAGAGAAAAAAAGACACATTAGAGATGGAAAGGGGAAAGGGAAAGTAGTAAAGGAGGAAAAAAGTCAGGGGAGGGAGGGGGGTATTCTCACATGTCGAGAATACAAATGTAGGTCTCTAGATCCTGTACATCTTAAACCTGTCCTGACAACCAGGACACACATGCATTGTTAAGGATGGCAGTTTCTGATGGATATTAAATCATTAATTTTTCTAATGGTTTTAGGTTCTTGTAACCAATCCAGCAAGGGTGGTGGGGGTCGTGGGCCCTATATCTTGCTCTTCTGGCAACTAGAAAGTGGTGCAGAATTAACTTCTTAATTTTGGTCAGCGATCTCAAAACCATGAATAGTAGAACAATCCAAGGGATCTTTTATATTCTCAGTGTGTCACACACCCCGCTTCCCCTTTAATTCTGACGATAGGGTTATCCTCCAGCAGGAGGCGACGTTGCAGAGAGAAGTCTTGAAAACGAGGTCAGTCCCCGGCATCCCCCCATGGTCTATTTCTGCCCAGCTTCTTGTTTTTTGTTCACTCAGTTGATATTGGAAGCCTCCCAGCCTAGGCTGTAGACCAGCAATTGTTTGGTACCGCTGGCGATCAGGCTGCGGGGGTGTTCCTTGACACTCCTTCCATTTTGGCTCAAATGTTTGAGATTTTGGCTTTGGATCCGCCTGAGGCGGTCCCCCCGCCAAAGGGTGAGTTGTTTGATGTGCCCCAGTCGCGTTTGGTGTTTTCCAGACAACAACACTTCGTGAGGGTTGTCCTTAAGGAATGGGAACAACCTACGCGCCTTGTTGGAGTTCCTCCTAGTTGGGATAAGCGTTATCCTTTTCCGGAGGATTTGGTGAAGCTTTGGTCTGTTCCCCCTGACGTCGATGCCCCTGTGTTGGGGCTGTCTAACACGGCTGTGTTACACTCCCCTGACACTACTACCATTAAGGATGGTGAGGACCGTCGGATTGATCAATTGGCTCGCCATGGTTTTATCAGTGCTGGATCGGCACTGCGGCCGGTGTGTGCTTCGGCGCTTCTTTTGATGGCTGTCAGGTCCATTGTTAGAGATTTGTACGCAGATCTTGATCCCACTTGTGATGAGTTCTTTTCTCTCAAGCAGTGTGAGTCGTTTATTTCCTTTGTCATGACCGCCCAGGACGATGCGCTTGCGATGTGTAGCAGGACCGCGGCACTGTTGGTTGCTGTTCGTCGGTCGGTGTGGCTGCGCCAGTGGACGGCGGACTTTAGCTCTAAGAAGTCGCTTACAGCTCTTCCTTTTGTAGGTTTGCGCCTGTTTGGCGACAAATTGGATTCGGTTACCAAGGCTGGTAAGTTGCCTCAATGCAAGAGGCCGCGCCGTTCCTTTCGGGGAGCGGCTTCCTTTAGTCCCTCCTTTCGGGGAGCCAGAGCGGGCAGAGGGGCCTCCTTTCCAGCTACCAGTGGTACAGGTTGGACCCGGGGGAGGGGTCGTGGCCATCCCGGTCAGTCCTGGGGCGCCAAGCCCAAGCCTGCTGGCAAGCCTGCTCAGCAATGAGGGGGTGCCCTCACCCGTGCGGGTGGGGGGACAATTGCGACACTTCTCCCAGGTTTGGGACCAAGAGGTTCCGGACAGATGGATCCGGGAGGTGGTGTAGTCCGGTTACAAGCTGGAGTTCGAGTCTCGCCCTCCTTCATGGTTTTTTCCGGTCTCGGGTGCCCACCGATCCTTTGGCCGCGCAGGGGCTCCTGGCATCAGTGAAGAATCTTCTGGAAATGGCGGTCATCAGGCCGGTGCCGCACTTGGAGGTGGGCCTCGGGTTTTACTCCAATCTTTTCACAGTCCCCAAGAAAGACGGGTCGGTTGTTCCTCAACAGTTTCATCCGTACGCAGAAGTTTCGCATGGAAACTTTGCGATCGGCCATCGGTTCTCTTCATGACGTCCATAGACATCAAGGATGCTTACCTTCATGTTCCCATCTGCCAGGCTCATCAACGCTTTCTTCGGTTCGTGCTGAAGGATCAGCATTTTCAGTTCGTGGCACTTCCGTTTGGCCTTACCACGGCTCCAAGAGTGTTCACCAAGGTGCTGGCAGGAGTGATGGCCATTCTCAGAATTCAAGGCATTCGTATCGTATCTGGACGATCTTCTCATCATGGCTCCTTCTCTCAATCAATCGGAGACGGACACCAGGACGGTGGTCTCCACGCTGGAAAGCTTCGGTTGGGTGATCAACTATCCCAAGTCCTCCCTCGCCCCGGCCAGGGTGGTGTCCTTTCTGGGAATGCGGTTGGATTCTTGTCAACACAGGGTTTTTCTACCCCAATCCAAGATTTTTCTAATTCAGGAATTGGCTCGGTTCCTTTCCAATCCTCGACCGTCCATCCGTCTGGGGATGAGACTGGTAGGGTTGATGGTTGCCTCTTTCGAGGCAGTGCCTTTTGCTCCATTTCACACAAGGACGCTTCAGCTTCATCTGTTGGCGTCTTGGGACCGGCGACCATGGTCGTTGGATGGGCCCTTCCAGTTGTCCTCCCGGGTCCGGCAGTCCCTTCAATGGTGGTTGGTCTCGACCAATCTCTTGAGGGGCAGGTCTTTCCTAACTCCTCTTTGGGAAGTTGTCACCACGGACGCCAGTCTTTCGGGATGGGGGGGATTCTGGAAGGATCTTCAGTTTCGGGGGCAGTGGGGGCCTCGAGAGGCCCACTTGCCCATCAATGTTCTGGAACTGAGAGCCATCCGTCTGGTTCTTTTTCATTTGACTCAGCATGTTCTGGGCCTTCTGGTTCAGGTTCGCTCGGACAATTGGACAGCGGTTGCTTACATCAATCATCAGGGAGGAACTCGCAGTCTGGGGGCCCTCAGAGAGGTGTCCCTGATCCTGACCTGGGCGGAGGCCCATGTTCCTTGTCTCTCGGCAGTGTACATTCCGGGTGTGGAAAACAGGGAAGCGGATCTGTTGAGCAGGTGCTCTTCCCGTCTGGAGGAATGGTCTCTCCATCCTCAAGTTTTTCGGTCTCTGTGTCTCCGGTGGGGGACACCGGAGGTGGACCTATTTGCCTCTTGTCACAATTGCAGGCTTCTGACCTTCGTGTCGCTGTCTCAGGATCCTCTGGCTCTGGCGGTGGACGCCATGTCTCTAAGCTGGGGGGATCTGGGGTTTCTGTACCTTTTTCCTCCGATACCCATGCTAGGCAAGGTGGTACGGAAGCTGGCTCTGGAAAGGGTGTCCGCCATTCTCGTGGCTCCAAGGTGGCCAAGGCAGACATCGTTCGGCTGGCGGTGGATCAGGTCGTTCTGCCTCTTCGGCCCGATCTGCTCACTCAGGGTCGGCTGTGTTGCCCAAATTTACCAACGCTGGGTTTGACGGCTTGGCTGCTGAAACCTTCATCTTGAAGGAGGAGGGTCTTTCTGACTCGGTTGTTAAGACTTGTTAAGACTGATATGTGCCCGGAAGAGGTCTTCTTCTACCATCTACTATAGGACTTGGAGAGCCTATATCGCTTGGTGTGAGGTTAGATCTTTGCCGTGTAGGGTCTTTTCGGTTTCCAGGATTTTGGATTTTCTGCAATCAGGGCTGGACTCTGGTCTCCAGCTAAGTACTTTAAAGGGGCAGGTTTCTGCCTTGTCTATCTTTTTTTAGAAGCCTTTTGCGCTTCATCCTTTAGTTAAAACCTTTTTCCAGGGGGTTACGCATGTGCGGCCTCCCGGGAAGCCATTGCTCCCTGTTTGGGACTTGAATTTGGTTCTTTCTGCTCTTCAGGATCCTCCCTTTGAGCCCTTGCAGGATATTGCTCTTTCTACCTTGACTCAGAAGATTGCCTTCTTGGTGGCGATCACTTCGGTTCTGCGTGTCTCGGAGTTGGCGTCCTTATTGATTCAGGCGCCCTACTTTGAGAGGCATCAGGACAAGGTGGTTTTTCGTTTCAAACCAGACTTTCTTCCTAAGGTTGTTTCTGCTTTTCATTTGAATCAGGATATTGTTCTTCCCTCCTTGTGTCCTAAACCTAAGAATGACAAGGAGAGGGCGTTGCATTGTTTGGATGTGGTACGCTGCGTTAAGTACTACTTGCTTATTACTTCTCCTTTTCATAAGACTGATGCCTTTTTTGTGGTGCCCTGTGGGCCTAGGAAGGGTTTGGCTCCGGCTAAGTCTTCAATTAGCAAAGGGGTTTGTCAGGCGGTTATTGGGGCCTATTCGGCCAAGGGGAAGGTTCCCCCTTTTCGTATCACCGCTCATTCTACTCGGGCTGTTGGGGCCTCCTGGGCTTTTCAGCACCAGGCTTCTGTTGAATAAGTTTGTAAGGCTGCTACTTGGTCTTCCGTTCATACTTTTTCTAAGTTTTATAAGGTTGATATGCGGGCTTCAGCGGATGCTGTGTTTGGCCGCAAGGTTCTGCAGACTGCAGTCGTTTAAGTTATGCTTCATTTTGCTGTCGGATACCCACCCCTTGTGGACACTGCTTTTGGATGTCCCTATCGTCAGAATTAACCCTTTCGCTGCCAGCCTACCTGCAGCATTTGCCACTCCCTGTTGCCAGACCATGTTTCACTATTTTGCGCTACACATGTTCAACTGGCATTTTTGAAAGGATTTCCAGGGATTTCCCAGGAAAATGATATATTGTTTTTTTCAGCAGAGTCTGGGCTTTAACATGAAATGTCTTGTTTGTATTTTTTAGGTGTATTCTCAATATTTTTGGGTGAAATATGTGAAAAAAAAATGTAAAAAATTATTTTTTTACAATTTGTAGTGTTTTTTTGTAATAAAAAATGTAAGTTTGTCAATAAAATCTTATTGCGTGTGAAATCCCAATTTCTCCCGGTTAAAGCGATACCACATATGTATAGGTAGACACCCTTTCCTGCCCAGGAGACTCCCCCAAACTGAAATAGCGCTTTAGGGGATTTTAAGAAAAAATACAACTGTGATATGCGCTATGCGCACCTTGCAGTTTTACCAGAAAAACAACCCTTTACATTTGAAATACCCCCAACAAACTATATATTCTCTGGAAGTGCACACCTCAAGCTTTCTAGGTGTACCAGGCATGTTGATGTGTCCATAGTTTTCTGGAAGTAATTCCTCAATGTATTCTTTGGTTGCAAAGAGTTTCCCAAAAAAAAGGCTAAAAAAACAGAATCAAAGCCACATTTTCCTAAAAAAACTATATACAAACAAGAAAAAACAAGTTTAATCTGAAAAATCAACATTCCCCAAACAGAACAACACCCAACATGCATATGTTCTGTCAAGGGAAGAGTTGCCAAACACCCCAAAGTAAAGCATGTGCGTAACGGTAATTTTACTTGAAAATTTCAGTTCTGCAGACAAAGTGCGCACCTTGCGATTTTTCAACCAAAACAACCCTTTACATTTGGAATATCCCCCACAAACCATATATTCCCTGAAAGTACACATGTTAAGCTTTCTAAGCGTACCCAGCTTGTTGTAGTAGGCTCATCTTTCTGGAATTAATTCCTCAAAGAATTCTTTGGTTGCGCAGGGTTTCCCTAAAAAATGTATAAAAAAAACTGAATAAAAAACACCTTTTCCTAAAATATAAATATGCAAACCAGAAAAAACAAGCTGAGTCTGAAAGCGCAAGGTCCCCCGAACAGAACAATACCCAACATGCAGAGGTACTATTAACCCTTTTAATTGCCAGCCAACTTGAGATTTTGTCACCCTCTGTTGACAGGTCATTTTTCCCCATTTTGCACCATGTTTTGCACCATTTTTGCACCATTTTTCCTGTAATTTTCAGGAAAATTATATTTATATTTTTTTTGCAGCAGAGTTTAGGCTTTAACATGAAATGTCTTGTTTGTAAATTTTATTTTGTTTTTTTACAATATTATTAAGTAAAAAAAAAAAATAAATAAATAAATAAAAACATTTTTAGAAAATTGACTCCTTTATTTAAAAAAAAAAAATGTATTTTATTAAGGAAAAGCATATTGCATGTGAAAGCTCCATTTCTACCGATTAGAACGGTACCACATATTTATCGGTAGACCCCCCTAACTGAAACAAGCAATCTATAACATTTACAAATAAAATACAACTACCATCCACACTATAAATGGTTAAATCGAGAAAAAAAAATGACATAGGGTCCCCCCTCCCTGGGGGGGGGGGGGGGATTTTTAAGGGTTAAATACCCTTAAAAATCCCCCCAAAAATTGACATGGGGTCCCCCTTACCCAAGGTAACCAGCCCGGGACCAGCTATGCAGGGCTTGTGGAAACAGGGCACAGGGGCCAGCTTTTGTGGCCCCTGGCCCTGCAGGCTACAAGCCCGCATATCCCGTGGGCCCGGGCTCTTCTGCCCCCCCCCTGGGCTTTGGGGAGGCAGGTAATGGGGGTGCCAGGGGTTAATGGTTAAGTCAAAGGTGACTTGCCACCTCCCCCAGCCTTGTGAACTGGTATAGAGGTCATGGACCCCTTACCAGTTCACAATGGGTTAAATGTAAAAAAAAAAACACACACACACACACACGCAAAAAGAAAAAAATATTTTATTTTTATTTTTTTTTTTAATACTTACCTCCCATCCATCCTGGAGCACTGTGTCCTTCGGCGATCACTGGCTTCTGCTCACCTGCTGGAAGCCTTTTATAGCTGCTGGATGACAGAACACAAAGGGTTAATTAAAAAAAAAATTGACATGGGTCCCCCTTACCCAAAGTAACCAGCCCAGGACCAGCTTTGGGGGCTTGTGGGCACAGAGTGGGGGGGGGCAGCTGTTGTGGCCCTCCCACCCTGCAGCCTACGAGCCCACATAGCCTATGTGGGCCCGGGCTTTTCTGCCCCCCCCCCCCTGGCCTTTGGGGAGGCAGGTAATGGGGGCCTGGGGGTTAATGGCAAGTCACCCGCTAGCCCGCAGGTGACTTGCCAGACCCAGAGCCTTGTGAGCTGGTACAGGGGTCTCATGGAGCCCTTACCAGCTCACAAAGGGTTAACTGTTAAAAAAAAAAAAAACACACATTAATAAAAAGTATTTTATTAAAAAAAAAAAAAAAAATTTCTGTACTTACCTCCGATTGTAAGCTCTTGTTCCTCGCCGCTGTGCTGACAGATGCCGGTGATCGGCATCCAGAGAAGGGGGAGGCAGGAGATCAGAGGATCTCCTGTCACCTCCTTCCAGGGCACCGATCACCGCCATCTGAGAAGCTGAGAAGGCTGAAGCCGGTGATCGATCGGCAAGGGGCGGGGCTTAGCGGCAAGATGGCGGCCGCCATCGAGGATGAAAGGGGAGAGAGCCTCTCGGGCTCTCTCCTGAAGATCGGTAAGTCCTGGGGGGGGGGATCAGAGGCCCCCCAGGTGAAGAAGAGGGACAGCGGGAGCCATCGCACATGCAGGTAAGTGAATGTCATTTTTTTTTTTTTTTTTTACAGTTAGCAGCTTCTGCTGGCAAAGCGGGGGGGGGGGGGGCTGCCTATTCCGGGGGCTCTCCTGGAGCTATCCGAGCCCCCACGAGGGATCGGATGGCACCAAATTAAAGAGGAGACCCGGCCGGATCCAACATTTTTATTTTTTAAACTAGCAGCGGGGAAATTCAAGCACGTAACACCTACGGGCTTGGCACTTAAGGCCCAGCCAAGCCAGCACGTAGGTGTTACGTGCTTGGCAACAAAAGGGTTAAAGGGGAAGTGGGGTGTGTGACACACTGAGAATAATACCATTTTGTGAGTACTCACCTGTAAAATGGATATTGTCAGTGTGTCACACACCCCGCTTCACCTGCCCTTTTTGGTATCCTGGATAAGTGGGAGGTCCCAGGTATATGTAGGCCAGGTGGGGCTCATTTTCAAGACTTCTCTCTGCAACTTCGCCTCCTGCTGGAGGATAACCCTATCGTCAGAATTAAAGGGGAAGCGGGGTGTGTGACACACTGACAATATCCATTTTACAGGTGAGTACTCACAAAATGGTATTTTAGCATTTATGTCATAGATTCAATCTTGATACCACCCACATGTGTAACATCGTCCCAGCCACTGGAATTTTTTGTTAAATTTGAATGAGCTTCTGAGTAGAGGGAGGGGGTGTGCTGCTGTAGTTTGCTAAATGAAAGACCTGCATCCCCTGCAAAGGGGAAGAGAAAAGAGTGTGCTGACAGCAGGTTACCAGAGCAATGCAGCTAATGGGGGTTTAGAGCGGGGCACTGTTTCACATACAAGCACACAAAACATGCAGCTGTGGTGGAAGCCCCCTATTGGTGGACTGTGAGCCCTGCTTCCCTAGTCTTCCATTTCTAGGCTCCAGAATGGAATTACCAACATTGTTTAGGAATATAGAAAATCTGCAATAAACAACTATGCTGTAGGCATTATAAAAGCAAGAATACATCCAAATTAGCATATAAACCTCAAAGTAAATGTTTGCAAAGCTGTTATTTTTTTAGGCACTGCAAATTTCCTATTAAATTATGATGGCTGCCATTATTTATGTGCAGATCTAGTAGCCCTCCTTAACCTCAGGGCTGTATTTTCAATTAGGCAAACCTTGGTCTGTGCCTAGGGTGGCAAGCTACAGTGCTGCAGAGGGGCATTTACTGCTTTAAGCTAATATAAAAAAAGTCCTGTTTCAGGTGCTTTGATGCTTCCTCCGCTTTGAGCCCCACCGCCACAAAAAGATTGTTAGTAGTGTGAGGGGGCAAAAGGTGTTAAGTGCCATAGCTGAAGCGTCCCTGACCATACAGTGCTATCAGAAGGACCTAACTTTCCAGCCTTGCTGCTGTCTTTCAAGTGATTCCTGCATGTAACAAGATAGATTGGGAGATGGAAGGATGTATGTGCATGCTTGCTGCCTTTGCATTTACCTCCTTGGGCCCTCTCTCCCTTCACATTCTGCATCTAACCTCTTTTGGCCTCCCACACTGTCTGCATTTATCGACTTGCTATGGGGGGGCAGTTTATTTTTGAGGCTTGCGGTGGCATACACCTGAACTGTGCACACGCTGGGCGGGGCTGGCAGTTTATTTTTGAGTGCTTCGGGTGAGTCCTTGCACATTTGTGACATATTAATGCAAGGGGAATGGGGTGCGGTCCTTGTTCACCTTAACCTGACACTACAATAAAGGGTGCAAGAACTAAACGTGCCTAGGGCAGCCTGAACACCTAAGCACTGCACTGCCTAGACTGGGATTAATGTTTATTCTGCTGCAGCTTTAAATTAGCATGTGGCAGTGCTGCAATTTCCCAAACTCTGAAAATAATAAAGAGCCTTTTCCCCCAGGGGTGCCTGTTAGTGTTATTTTTGTTCTGTTTAAATATAGTATAGTATTTTTTTAACTGCTTAAATACCTAACAAAATCAATGTTTGAAATTGTAAAACACTATTAGCTTTAGCAAAAAGAACCTCTTTATCATTCGGATCAATGTTTATTTCTTGTTTCGCAGCAGTAAATGCTACACATGCTGTGCTGTTGCTTCGTGCTTTTCAGTGTCAAGCTCTGAATTTGATTTTGCTCAGTATAAGCCTGCACTAGTGTAGCTCAAGCACAGTTATGGGGAAGGTGAGACTCTTAAGGATCTGTCAGGAGTTTTTTCCTGTACAAGAGGTTGGTGGCGCTAGGAGAATCAGCTACTTTGGGATGATTTCTCATTTCTGCAGAAGCATTGCTCATTTCCTCTTTAAGCAACAGCTGTGTGACAGATTTTATTTTTTTGTGTTTGGGAATAATTTTGCTTTTCTTCAGACAAAGTAAGTGACAATAATTCATTAGTATTAGATATCGGCTGTTTAGCATTTAAAGCTTTTTCACTCTGCATGTGCTTGTATTCATATATTTGGTTATAATCATCTTGTGCATACATGATTGTATCATTTGGTTAAATTCTTCTAATTTTATAATACTTAACATTGTCCAGCAGCGATAGTTCACTAATCCTGTTCAGTGTTCCGATGTTTTATCGTCTTTTTTCCTTTTTGGTATGTTCTTTGTCTAAAACATGATCTATTTTTAGGGCAATTAGGTCTGTTACAGTGTTCTGTGTATTGTACTCCCAGATATTAGCTTCGAACCACAATTCAACAACCAAATGCATCATGTTCAGCATTTCTTATACAAATGGTGTGTTTATTTTGTTGGGTGTAAGCTTTTAGTTTATGCTAAGATAAAGAGGGGTTAACCTCTAGAAGCTGTTGTAACTAGTCTTACAGCAGCAGATATGATCCTACAGTACTAAACATGATTTCTGAAAAACATTAGTTATTTTGAGCACTAACAACTTGAATTAAATATGTTTTTATACTGCTGTACTACTTCTAGTAGACTATATGCAAGTTCATAAGCAAAACAAAATGTTTAATTTGAATACTTGCAACAACTTTGGTTTAGTAAAAATGCCAGTGTAATCTGGAGTATGCATTATTTCTTCAGTTGTATTACTTATACAGTATTTGCGGATTTATTTATTTCTAAAGCCCTGCCTTACTCTAAACACGTCACAGTCACCCATACTGCTATTATTGAAACTGTGAACAATTTTCAGCAGTGCATGTGTATTGAATTGTGTAAATACTACTGTAGAATTATCAGGATACTGTAAAAACAAATACATTGACCTGTGTGACAGTTACAACAGCAGTAGCCACCCTTAGCAATCTTTTCAACTGATTGAAACAATCAGACAATTTAGTTTTTTTGAAGATTGTTTTTGTTCATACATTTGTGTTTATATTTTACAACTTCATTTAGTATTTGTGACTAAAAAAATCTGTATAAAAGGTTGATTTACTTTTAACTAGTGTTCTGTCTTTAGTTTTAAAAGGCTGTAGCTAGATAAAAATCCTTAGTTCATACCACTTCTGGCCTTTTGACACATGGCAATGATTTGTGACTGTGGTATAATGTACACCTTTTAGTATAATTTTTGTGGCTATAGTGCCAGCTTCAGATCGCAGGCATTCCCATCTTATTTGGTGCTGTGCTGTGTACTACATTGGCGCTAGCAATTTTTTTGCAGTGCTGTTGGACCCGGATGCAGATTATCCCAGCGTCTGTGGCGGCCTCTTTGTACTGCCATGGCGCTGTATTTTCTGGCACTGGGCAGAGTTTTTTCATTACACTGAACAAAGGGGACAAACTTTACAGTCTATTTAGGTTGTGTTTTAGTTGTTGGTGTCTTAAATACACATTGTTAAGCAAAAGAAGCCATTAAAATACATTTTAATAATTCCCCCCCCCCCAAAAAAAAATGTTGCTCCGTCTAGGTCCTGCATTTCAATCATTGACAAGTCACAACGCAGGTTCTGAACAAATACATTTGTTTAATATTAATTATAGGCATTAAACAACACAATCCAGTTCTACCCATTGGGCTGTATGGGATCTTGAGCTACAGCTTCAGGTTTCATCTGGCACTGCTTAAACCAGAGCGCCCTGCGCTTTGAGAGTCCCTTATTTTTTGGATATCTGCATTTAGTTTGGAGAGCCTTTCTCAACACAATACACCCAACTGGACATAACCTGTAAAATTGCTCAATTTGCAAAACCCACTGATGTGCAGGATAATTATTTTATTAAGAAAAATGTTTGCACTATTGCATGAGAAAGGCTTTCCAAATTTGCACCCCAAAACTGGGTTGAACCTCCGTAAATCATTTATATTACCATTCTTTCCACCATTATATCCTTTGGCTTTACCCAGAATTGTCTAGCATGACTGTTACCCCCTCCCTCCTACTCTCAGGCTGTGAGTGTGCAGGAATGTTAGAGTGCAGAAAATTAGCTTAGGCCTGATGCAAAGGTGCTGCATGGCAGCTGACATGCCCACCATGGCCATGGGACATATCAATTAATGGGCAGGTGGCAAATGGGATGCCATGAAACATGGCAGAGGATGCAGGCAGGCAGCAGACTGGACTAGGTAATGGAATGTAACACGGGTTGGCAACAAGATCCAGCAAGCTAAGTACAGACTGAGGCCCAGGGGATGACTTGAACAGCAAGGCAACCTGCCAATACAGTCAGCACTGTGCTGTTTCTGAAGGAGACTTTTGAATTAGCCTCCTTCAATCTGCTGAGATGCCAGGCTTGCGTGTATCTCCTGTTGCTAAACAATAACCACTGCAGCACCCAAGGTGACATGGCCGGTGGCAATCACATAGACCTCTGAACCTGTAGGCTTTAGCATGTCCAGATGATCATAAAAAAATATTTGCAATGGGCCTTTACAAAGATTTTGAAATAGAATACAAGGACCACCTTCTGGACCAAAAAAATATTGTTGAGATCTGTTATCTAACAGGCAGATAGATCATAGAAAATAGAGGTGATGGCAGCTATCCTGTAGCTTCCAGAATGTCAGCACCACTGAGCACCTCCCATTTAAGCAAAATATCTATGCTCATAGTAACATCGTATGTAAGGCTGAATAAAGACTTTAGTTCATCCAGTTCAGCCTATTTATCTCCTTCCAGTGGTCTAGTAGCCATAGCTGGAAATGTTATTACATGCAAGGAAGGCATCAAGGCCACTTTTGAACGTTTTTACTGAATCCATCAATACTACCTCCTCTGGCAGCGAGTTCCATAGTCTCACTGGTCTTACAGAGAAGAATCCCCTCCTGTCGGTGGAGAAGGTTTTTCTCTAACCTTAGTGGATGCCCTCGGGTTATGGTCACACCCTGGGGTATAAATAAATTGTGAGACAGATATTTATACATAGTTATTAGATCATCCCTCAGGCGTCTTTTTTCTAAACTAAATAAACCTAACTTTGACAATCTTTCGGGGGGTACTCTAGCCGCCCCACTCCTTTTATTAACTTTGTTGCCCTTCTTTGAACGCGCTCCAGTTCTGATATGTCCTTTTTATGCATAGGTGCCCAGAACTGTACACAGTACTCCATATGGGGTCTTTGGCAGCTGCTGCCTGGCATTGATTACTACAGTTGAGCTTATTGTTAACTAAAACCCCTAGATCCTTTTCCATTGTTGTTTTACCAAGTGTTTCTTAATTTAGTATGTAATCATGACACAGATTTCTCCTTCCCATGTGCATAACCTTACATTCATCTGTTAAATATAATTTGCCATTTAACTGCCCATGCTTTCAATTTATCTAAATCTGTTTGTAGCTGCCTGCTGTCCTCTTTTGTTTTAATTGCTTTACACAGCTTACCGTAGTATCATCTGCAAATATTGAGACTTTACTGTTTAATCCGTACCCAATGTCATATATATATATATATATATATATATATATATATATATATATATATATGAGAATTGGTCCCAGAACTGACCCTTGTGGTACTCCACTAGTAACAGTGACCCAATCTGAGTGTGTACCTGTGTACCATTCATGAAGTAAAAAACATAAAAATGGGAGAGCAGGAAGATACTGTACCAAGGCTGGTGGAGGGAAAGGATGTTTTCTCCTACCGATAAATAGCTGCCTGCAGCTGACCCTTTCAGGAATTTTTTCCCACTGGCCCCAGCTAATCACTACCAATCTCACTCCTTCCCCCCCAGTGACCCACTTGAACATGATATTGTTTTTATTAGTTGACCAGTAACGCAATTTTTAACCCTTTCGCTGCCAGCCTACCTGGAGTTTTTGTCACCCTTGTTGCCAGACCATTTTGCACTATTTTGCGCTCCCCATGTTCAAATGTGATTTTTGAAGGGATTTCCAGGGATTTCCCAGGAAAATGATATATTGTTTTTTTCAGCAGAGTCTGGGCTTTAACATGAAATGTCTTGTTTGTAATTTTTTAGGTGTATTCTCAATACTTTTGGGTGAAATATGTGCAAAAAAATAAAAAAAATCTATTTTTTGCAATTTGTAGTGTTTTTTGTAATAAAAAATGTAAGTTTGTCAATAAAATCTTATTGCATGTGAGACGCCAATTAATCCCGGTCACAGTGTTACCACATATGTATTGGTAGACACCCTTTCCTGCCCAGGAGACTCCCCCAAACTGAAACAGCGCTTTAGGAGATTTTCAGATAAAATACAACTATGCACCGCGCTAAGCGCACCTTGCTGTCTTTCCAGAAAAAGAACCCTTTAAATTTGAAATACCCCCACAAACTATATATTCTCTGGAAGTATACACCTCAGGCTTTCTAGGCGTACCAGGTTTGTTGACATGGGCGCAACATCCCCCGAACAGAACAATACCCAACATGCATAGGTACTGTCAAGGGAAGAGTTGCCAAACACCCCAAAGTAAAGCATGCGCATAACGGTAATTTTACTTAAAAATTTCAGCTCTGCAGACAAAGTGCGCACCTTGCGATTTTTCAACCAAAGCAACCCTTTAAATTTAGAATATCCCCATAAACCATATATTCCCTGAAAGTACACATGTTAAGCTTTCTAAGAGTACTGAGCTTGTTGTAGTGGGCTCATCTTTCTGGAAGTAATCCATTGAAGAATTCTTAGGTTGCACAGGGTTTCCCTAAAAACAATTATAAAAAAAGCAGAATAAAGACCATGTTTTCCTAAAATATCAATATGCAAACAAGAAAAAACAAGCTAAATCTGAAAGTGCAAGGTCCCCCGAGCAGAACAATACCCAACATGCATAGTTACTATTAACCCTTTTAATTGTCAGCCTACTTGAAGTTTTGTCACCCTCTGTTGACAGGTCATTTTTCCCCATTTTGCGGCATGACTAACCGTGATTTTTGCTGGAATTTCCAGAAAAATTATATACATTACATATACATTTTTTGCAGCAGAGTTTAGGCTTTAACATGAAATGTCTTGTTTGTAATTTTTCTACTGTTTTTTGAATATTTCTGCTTAAAAAAACAAAAAAAAAAAATATATATATTTTTTAGAAAATTGTCTCCTTTATTTTAAATAAAACCTTTTTCTTTTAATGAAAACCATATTGCATGTGATAGCCCCATTTCTCCCGATTACAACGGTACCACATATGTATTGGTAGCCCCCCCATTCTTGCCCTGGAGACCCCCCAAACTGAAAAGAGCAATTTATTACATTTACAAATAAAATACTATCCACACTATAAACATAAGGGGTTAATTAAAAACAAAATGACATAGGGTCCCCAGGGTTCCGGGGGGGGGGGGGGGTCTAGGCTAACCCTAACCCTCAAAAATCCCCCAAAAAATGACATAGGGGGGGGCCTTTTTGGGGGGAATTTTAAGGGTTAGGGTTAGGCTAACCCTAACCCTTAAAAATAAAAAAATATAACAAAATGTAAAAATATGACACGGGGGGGGGACCCATTTTTTTGGGGAATTTTAAGGGTTAGGGTTATTTAAAAAAAAAATGAGCCCCCCCCCCCCCCCCCCCCCCTGGGAGGGGGGACGGTACGTCATTTTTTTTTTTTTTTAAGGGTAAGGGTTAGCCTAACCCTCACCCTTTAAAAAAAAATGTTGAATTTTCTTTTGAATTTTAAGGGTTAGGGTTAGGCTATCCCTAACCCGTAAAAATAAAAAAAAATACCTTTTTTTTTAATTTTAAGGGTTAGGGTTAGGCTAACCCTAACCCTTAAAAATAAAAAAAATGACGTAGAGGGGAACTAATTTTTTTTTTATTTTAAGGGTTAGGGTTAAGCTAACCCTAACCCTTAAAAATAAAATAAAAATGACGTAAGGTCCCCCTCCCAGGGGGGGGAACCCATTTTTTTTTTTATTTTAAGGGTTAGGGTTAGGCTAACCCTAACCCTTAAAATTAAAAAAAAATGACTTAGGGTCCCCCTTACCCATCATGACCAGCCCGGGACCAGCTATGGGGGCTTGTAGGAACAGAGTGGAGGGGCCAGCTTTTGTGGCCCCCCACCCTGCAGCCTACGAGCCCACATACCCTGTGTGGGCCCGGGCTCTTCTGCCCCTCCCTGGGCTTTGGGGAAGCAGGTAATTGGGGGTGCGGGGGTTAATGGCAAACCACCCGCTAGTTGCAGGTGACTTGCCAGCCCCTAGCCTTGTGAACTGGTATAAGGGGTCTCATGGACCCCTTACCAGTTCACAAAGGGTTAACAGTAAAAAAAAAAAAAAGACCGACACAAATTTTTTTTTAAATAAACCTCGGAGGCCGGAGATCGGAGGCCCCCCCCAGTGAAGAGGAGACCCGGAGGGAGGCAGCGCGACTGCAGGTAATTAAATCTCATTTTCATTTTTTTTTTTTTTTTACAGTTAGCAGCTGCTGCTGCCAAATGGGGGGGGTAGCTATTCCGGGGGCTCTCCTGGAGCCATCCGACCCCCCACAGGGGATCGGATGGCACCAAATTAAAGAGGAGACCCGGCCGGATCCAACGAGGGGTCAGGTGAGTATTTTTTATTTTTATTTTTTTTGCTAGCAGGAGGGTAAGTCAAGCACGTAGATTCTATGTGCTTGGCACTTAAGTGGAGTGGAAGCGAGCACGTAGAAACTACGTGCTTGGCACTGAAAGGGTTAAAGATGCAAGATTGTGCCGCCATGACTGACTGCCTTGGCAAGAAGCTCCTTTTCCCCTTTCCTTTTTCTACCCCCCCATGTAAATTTGCATGTGCAATCCGAGGCCAAAAGAGGAGAGGAGTAGTCCAAGGCCTTAAGAGGTGAACTGAAGCAGGAGGGGGTTGCAGTCTTAAGCCCAAGGAGGTGGCAATGGCAGTGGTGACCTGTGGAGAAGCAGGGCGGTCCAAGGCTTGATGTGGAGGTACTGGAGCAGCAGGCAATTCCTACCCCCTCTGCCAAACACATTCCTTCTTGCCCCCTTGTAACGTGCTGGTAACGTTGCCCCCTGCCCCTGGTATGCTTGCCTTCCTTCAGAACACCAGACACCAATGTATGCCTCCTTCTGGGTCCCCTGACTTCCATAAACGCCATAATCCCCCCTCCATCCCTCATCTAAAACCCCATTTCACTTCACACGTGATAGCTGTTGCTATGGTATTTTTGATTCCCGACCATGCTATTTGAGTCCTGGGAACAGCCATGACCAGGTAGGTGTGTGAAGCATTCCAACGGGGGCTCTTCTAAAGGCAGAAGCATTGGTGAAGATTTTACTATTAGTGAGCCCAACAATTAGAAGATACTTAACTTATATCTTGTGAAGCACAGCAGCTAAACCTCAACCAGTGAGGGACATGTGATGCTGCAATTTGAAGCCGATTCCAAGTAAAAAGTAAGTATCTCTTAACCTCAAGGACACCCTGAGTGGCTGGAGGGGTGGGTTGGGGTCCCACAGACCTGGACCCATCCTGGTACAACGTTTCAGGGTAGGGTTTATGGCTGTTTTAATTGAAAATGTTGTTTGTAATTTAAGATACAAAGGAGGGGTGGCAGTCACTAAGACCAATTTATGACTAACTAGGGATGTGCACGTTAGCAGGGTAATTTGTGTACAAAAGTCTTTAAGGAGCCACAGCACTAAGCCTTGTTAGTTCGCAACTGGTCCTAGGATCAATCTGTAAATCTGGTTAAAAATAGAGGTCTTGGTTGAAAGAAGTATGCTAAAGCTGCACCACCAGACGCCAAGGTGCATGTTTAGGTACAGGCCTAACTCTAATCCATATTATTAATATACTTTGTTAATTATTGAGTAAGTAGCAATACGGCTACTGGCTTGAGAACAACTAAGGGCCAAAGGTAGCACCAGATACCAACTTACAGAATCCCTGCAATTGTCATGCTCTCCTCAGAGAAACTTTCCTCCCTGTCCTCCCACACATCTTACAGCATTCTTCCTTCAACCAACCCCCAAGCAAATTATTTCTTAAGGCTTTTTAAATCACTTCTTAGCTGTCATGAATCACCAGCTGCTTCCAATTCTTGAATGCCTGTTAGTTGTGTGTCTCACTGTGGATAATCATGTTCTAGCAATGTAAAATATCAATTTACACGTATCTCTCTCTTTCTTTCTCTCTCTCTCTCCTCTCTCTCTTCTCTCTCTCTCTCTCTCTCTCTCTATATATATATATATATATATATATATATATATATATATATATATATTGTATATGCTTAAATTCTTCCTCATCAATGCAGCAGCATAGAATATTATCATGTTACTCATATTCTTAAGTCCACCAGTATTAAGTCCCAGGTTTACAATGTAAATGTATGTGTGCATTGTACTATACTATACTATACACTATTGATAAAATATTTGTCTATTTACCATATTTTTCATTGTATAAGATGCCCCCCCCCCCCAATAGTGGGGGTAAAATGTCATTGTGTCTTATCGGGCGAATGTTAGAAGATAAATAAATAGACGTACATTGACTGTCGCTCCTGTGCCGCAGCCAGATGATGGAGGAGCATCTGGAGGATGGGCAGAAAGAGTCCCCGCTCCGGGTGCCACCACTGCTGCTGTTTCTGGGCCTGGCGGGCCTACCCACACAAACACTCGGGTCTGTACAGGAGGTGGGCGTGACCTGCGTCAGGCCTCGGCCATCCACTGCACAGAATTGGGTGTGCACGTGATCCTTGTGTCTGAGGGCAGGACAGGAAGAGTCCCCGCCGCCACTGCTTATGGTATGGCCACACGCATCCACTGCACGAACCGGGTGTGTTTGTGCAAGGGCGCCTGAGCAGCGCCAGAGGCACCCAGACTGGGGACTCTCCTTGCCCATCCTCAATCGTCTGGAATTTATTTTTATTTTTTTTATTTTTCCGCCAGCGTCCGGAGAGGGGGATGCCTCACTGCCATGGGCACCTTTGAGGGCCTTTATCACTAAATATGAACTTTCTCTAGCTTATTTGTGGCATCCAAAGTGCATATACAGAGACAATATAGTTTGGCATAATGTTCCTGTGCATAGGCACTGAATGTAAATCAATAATACTTGCATCTAAATGTGGGGAGGGCCCCCAGAGTCAGTTCTACTGGTGGGCCCAAGTCATCCCAGGGGATGGGGGGAATTCCTCACTACCTATGATATGGGGGAAGGCCTCATTCGCTACCTATGGTATGGTAAAAGCCTCGCTGCCTATAGGGTGGCAGAAAGTCTTACTGCCTATGGGATGGGGAAAGCCTCGCTGCCTATGGAATTGGCAAAAACCTCATTGCCTATGGGATGGGGGGAATGCCTCACTGCCTGTGGGATGCTGGGAATTCCTCGCTGTCTTTGGGATGGGGAAATGCCTCACTGCCTATGGGTTGGGCGGTATGCCTCACTACCTAGGGGATAGGAGATGCCTCACTGCCTTTGGGGATTGGGAGGGGGGATGCTACACTGTCTATGGGGATTGGAAGGAGGATGACACTCGGCCTGAAAGGGGGGGGATTATGCACCCAACAATATTTGGTTCCCAAGAGGGTCGTTATTTTGGCACAACATTTGGTTCAGAATATTTTTTTCTTTTTTTTCCTCCTCCAAATTCCGGACCTATGCTGACGATGCGGGGGGGGGGGGGGTGCTTTTTGAGGTGGAAAGATAGAAGGTGGGCTATAGTTGATAACATTGTACTGTCTTTTTAGAAACTGACTTTCCTATATCCATAGGTTCAGGCTTGAACTGGCCCACATGGTTACCAGGAAAAAAAACAGTGAACCAAATCTGAACTCTGCATAGGTTTATACACTGCTCAAAAAATAAAGGGAACACTTAAACAACACAATTAAACTCCAAGTCAATCACTCTTCTGTGAAATTAATCTGTCCAGTTATGAAGCCATGCAAAGCAGACAACAATTGTGAATCAATTTCTCCTGCTTCTGTGCAAGCAGCGGCCACTCCCTGCTATACCTGTAGCAGGGTGCTCTCGTGCCAGGTATTTGTGATTGGCCAGCGTGGGCACGCTCCATGTTAGAGGGTAGGGGGAGAGGCTGCCGGCTCGCTCGGCTGCGATCAACTCCGCTCGGCTGGAGCCGAGTCAGTAGGAGTTAACATCACTGCAGTCAAGTGCTGCGATTGGACGGGAGGCCACGCATGCGCCAGAGGACTGAAGAAAGGTCAGTTTAACTGGGCAACCTGGGGGGTTTCATACAGTATCTGGGTGCCCCAGACCAAAAACCGGAATAGTCAAAAAACATGGGTTTTGATCCACTAAATCCTTTAACATATTGCTATAGCAAGACGTTTATTTCTTACATTTGGTAAAATAAAATCCCTTCCCTCAAGATGCTCTTGATATTTCCGGTTGTCAATTTCACTTGTAATAACCAGTAGAAAATCAGTGAAGCAGCTTTTCAGCTTTGAGTGGATGCAGGAGTACAGTACATGTAAGTGCTGATGTTGAGGGTCTTGTCTAAGATTTAGTGAAGAAAGTTAAACTATGGGTGCACATTTGGGTGTGAATTTCCACCTGCATCTGTGAGCTTTTTGAGTTTAATACACATAAAAATGCATTAAAATATTTGTTCTATTTTTTCCTAAAAAAATCACCTGCACTTGATTTTTACATGTGAGGTGGATCATTGTTCCAGTGAGGTAAGTATATGTTTTTGAAAGTTGGGAAACAGCACTAATAAACTATTAAACAATTATTCTTACACCACTGGAGAAATGATTCAATTCTTCTGTAAAATTCCCCATCACATGTCCAGTTGATTTTTAAAAAATTAAAAGTCTCACCAAGATGCAATCTGTAATTCAGTCTGTAATTCACACCCAAATGTACACCCAGACTTGCTTCATTAACCCTTTAAGTGCCAGCCTACCTGGAGTTTTTGTCACCCTTTGTTGCCAGACCATTTTGCACTATTATGCGCTCCCCATGTTCAAATGTGATTTTTGAAGGGATTTCCAGGGATTTCCCAGGAAAATGATATATTGTTTTTTTTTCAGCAGAGTCTGGGCTTTAACATGAAATGTCTTGTTTGTCATTTTTTAGGTGTATTCTCAATATTTTTGGGTGAAATATGTGCAAAAAAAGTTTGTCAATAAAATCTTATTGCGTGTGAAATCCCAATTTCTCCCGGTTACAGCGATACCACATATATATAGGTAGACACCCTTTCCTGCCCAGGAGACTCCCCCAAACTGAAACAGAGCTTTAGGGAATTTTCAGATAAAATACAACTATGCTATGCAATATGCGCACCTTGCAGTTTTTCCAGAAAAACAACCCTTTACATTTGAAATACCCCCAATAAACTATAGATTCTCTGGAAGTACACACCTCAAGCTTTCTAGGTGTACCAGGCTTGTTGATGTGGCCATAGTTTTCTGGAAGTAATCCCTCAATGGATTCTTTGGTTGCAAAGAGTTTCCCTAAAAAACGGATAAAAAAGCAGAATCAAAGCCACATTTGCATAAAAAAACTATATACAAACAAGAAAAAACAAGTTTAATCTGAAAAAGAAACATCCTCCGAACAGAACGATACCCAACATGCATAGCTACTGTCAGTGGAAGAGTTGCCAAACACCCCAAAGTAAAGCATGTGCGTAACTGTAATTTTGCTTGAAAATTTCAGCTCTGCAGACAAAGTGCGCACCTTGCGATTTTTCAACCAAAACAACCCTTTACATTTGGAATATCCCCCATAAACCATAAATTCCCTGAAAGTACACATTTTAAGCTTTCTAAGCGTACCCAGCTTGTTCTAGTGGGCTCATCTTTCTGGAATTATTTCCTCAAAGAATTCTTTGGTTGCGCAGGGTTTCCCTAAAAAATTTATAAAAATGCTGAATAAAAAACGCCTTTTCCTAAAATATAAATATGCAAACCAGAAAAAAAAACAAGCTAAGTCTGAAAGCGCAAGGACAGAACAATACCCAACATGCATAGCTACTTTTAACCCTTTTAATTGCCAGCCTACTTGAGATTTTGTCACCCTCTGTTGACAGGTCATTTTTCCCCATTTTGCGCCATGTTTTGCGCCATTTTTTCTGGAACTTTCAGGAAAATTATATATATATATTTTTTTGCAGCAGAGTTTAGGCTTTAACATGAAATGTCTTGTTTGTAAATTTTATTTTTTTTTTTACAATATTATTAAGTAAAAAAAAAAATAAATAAATACATTTTTTAGAAAATTGACTCCTTTATTTTAAATAAAAAATGTATTTTATTAAGGAAAACCATATTGCATGTGTGAGCCCCATTTATACCGATTAGAACGGTACCACATATTTATCGGTAGCCCGGGGGGGGGGGGGGTCATTTTTTTTCTTATTTTTATGGGTTAAAAACCCTTAAAAATAAAAAATAAAAATTGACGTGGGGTCCCCCTTACCCAAAGTAACCAGCCCGGGACCAGCTATGCAGGGCTTGTAGGAACAGGGCGCAGGGGCCAGCTTTTGTGGCCCCTGGCCCTGCAGGCTACAAGCCCTCATAGCCCGTAGGCCCCGGGCTCTTCTCCCCCCCCCTGGCCTTTGGGGAGGCAGGTAATGGGGGTGCCGGGGGTAAATGGCAAGTCACCCGCTAGCGCAGGTGACTTGCCATCCCCCCAGCCTTGTGAACTGGTATAGGGGTCATGGACCTCTTACCAGTTCACAAGGGGTTAAAAGTAAAAAATAATGAAACAGACACATAAGAAAAAAAAATATTTTTTTTTTTTACTGTACTCACCTCCGATCCGGCGTCCCTTCGCTGCTGTCCCGCGCCGCTGTCATGTCACTGACAGATGCCGGTAGTGATCGGCGCAGGGCGGGTGACAGGCGAGGGGGCTCCGATCCCTCGCCTGACACCCGCCCTGCTCCGATCACCACCGGCATCTGACAGATGCCGGAGCTCGGAGGGGGTATAGGAGGAGCGGGATGACGTCATCCCGCTCCTCCCACAATGGGCGGGGCTAGGGGACGGCGACCATCGCCGCCATTACAAGAGGTGAGGACCCGGAAGAGGGTTCTCACCTGAAGCCTGCGCAGCCCAGGGGGGGGGGATCGGACCCCCCCTTGTTGAAGAGGAGACCCAGGCAGAAGGCTCGGGCGCGGAGGTGAGTAAATGCAGTTTGTTTGTTTGTTTTTTTTACAGCGGCGATGTCAGCGCTGGAAATGGGGGGGCGGCTGGTTTCGGGCCCCCTCCTGAAGACGGAGGACGACGGGGGGGGGATCGGATGCCCCCCCCCATGAAGAGGGGACCCCAAGCTTCACGGGGATACCAGAGGTAAGTGGGGTTTTTTTTCTATTTTTTAACTGTTAGGGGGAAATGCCAGGCACGTAGTTTCTACGTGCTTGGCACTTAACGGTAGGAGAAGCAACCACGTAGAAACTACGTGCTTGGCATTTAAAGGGTTCAATCTTTATCATGACCCCCAATAAAGGACCAAAATATAAAATGTTTATTTGAAGGGTTATTATTTTAGCACAACTGTAACCCTGAAGATTTTGTCACTCTCTGTTGCCAGACCATTTTCACCATTTTGCACTGCACATGTTTAACTGTTATTTTTAAAGAAGTAGCCATGAAATTCCCAGGAAAATATATATATTTTTTTCAGCAGAGTTTGTGCTTTAAAATGAAATGTCTTGTTTGTAATTTTTCCGATGCTTTCTCAATATTTGTGGGTGAAATATGTAAAAAAAAATAAAAAAATGTTTTAAATAGAAAATGTAGTTTTTTCAAGAAAAGCATAAAGGCCACGATTCAATAAGAGTTGAAAAATTTCTCATGGTAGTAAAAAATTCACTTCATGAGAAAAAATCGTGAGAATGTTACTGTTGCTGAATCACCAGATAGGAACACAATGAAAGTCTGCTGACAATGAATGGTGCTTTTTTACTCCTAAGAAAATTAGAAAACTTTTATCTACTTTTTTCGTGGTGGCATTGACATTCTTTGTCTTCCTATCTGATTATTTAGTAACATTGACATTCTCTGGCTTTTTTTTCTGAACTTTGAACTACATGAAAATTATTTTAACTCCTATTGAATCGAGTCCATTGTGTGTAAAAGCCCCTTTCCCCCCAGTTTCAATGGTACCACATATGTATCGATAGACACTCGTTCCTGCCCAGGAGACACTTCAAACTGAAACAGCAGAGATTTTCAAAGAAAATACAGCTGCTATGCACTACTTGCAGTTTTTTAAGATCAACAACCCATTACATTCCTCAAGGAATGCTATAGTTGCACAGGGCTTCCCTAAAGAAATTAATAAAAAAGCAGAATATAAACCACTATTTTCTAAAATATCAGTAGGCAAACAAAAAAAAAGCTAAATCAAAACCCAACATGCATAGGTACTCTCAACCCTTTTAGCTGCCAGCCTACCTGAGATTTTGTCACCTTCTGTTGTCAGGCCATTTTGCATTGTGATCTTTGCAGGAATTGCTAGGGATTTCCAGGACAATTACATTTTTTTCAGCAGAGTTTGGGCTAAACCCTCAAGTACTAAAAAAAAAAACAAATTGTGTGAGATTCCCCCTTACCCAAGCTAACAGGCCCAGGGAACAGTTATGGGGATCAAGGTGCAGGGGCAAGCAGCAAGTCTTTTGCTTGCTGGAAGGTTACTTGCCAGCCTCTCGTGCCCTGTGAACTGGTATAGGGGTCTCAAGGACCCCTTTCCAGTTAACAAAGGGTTAAAGATAAAAAAAAAACACAGAGAAATGGTCATTTAATAAAATGTAATTTTCTTTTCTTTACTAACTTGTGGTCCAACGCCGATCCCTTTTCCAACACCGTGCGATCACTGACAGCTGGTAGTGTTCGTCGGATGCCATCTGCTGGTGCCCTTGCACCCATCCTCTACTGATCACTGGGCAGCTTCTGACATATCTCCCGCTGCCCCCTTCCCTCTCCAGAAGTACAGTCCTGCTGCTGCCCCCCTCCGTGAGTACAGCCCCGCTGTTGCCCCCCTCTTTCTCCGTGAGTACAGTGCCACTGTTAACCTCCCCCTGGTAAGTATAGCCCTTGCTGCTACCCACCGTTTAGTACAGCCCCACTGCTACCCCTGGCCAGTACAGCCCCACTGCTACTGCACATGTACATGTGGATTGTGCATCTGTGGGTGGGTACTCACATGCACATCTGGGGGTACACGCATGCCCTTGTGGGAGTGCATGCAATGCGCGTGGGAGTGTGTACATGTGCATCTGGGGTGTGCTTGTGGAAGTGCTCTCATGCATGTGTGGGAGTGCGCACATGTGCTTCTTTGGGTGTGCACACATGCACGGATGGAACTGCTGCATGCACATCTGGGGGTGCAAGCATGCACGTGTGGTCTTCCGTGCATGTGCATCTGGGGTTGTGGGCCTGTTGGTATGGGTGTGTGTACATTCACTTCTGGGGGTGGGTTTGTGGAGTGCGTGCATATACATTTGGGGTTGCATACATGTGTCATAATCATGTGTTTATGGATTGCAGGTCAAGGGTTTCAATGTTGCCTAGCAACAGGCAGAGAGGGAAGAAGCACAACCAGAGTAATGAAAATCTCTGTGCTTATAGCACAATCTTGGGATCTTACAGTCCCCGCCCATTATGCTGATTATGCAGAATCACAACTCCAAGGACCATACCCTCTTTTTTCAGAAATCAATCAGAAGGTGTAAACCTTGCTATCTCAGCCATTTCTTCTTTATTTAGAAATGGAAAACGGTTTAGGACAGTGCCAAACGTAGTTCGACATAATAGCCTTGATTCAAAGACACATTCGTCCGGACTTCCGTAGCTGTCTGTGAAAGTTTTTGTGGGTGTTAGTCTTTTTTTTGTTTTTTTGCGTTCATTTTTCATTCGCACGAACGTTCGGACGTGTGCGTATATGATCTTTCGCTGATCCAAAGTAAAACGGATTGATTTCGTAAGTTCGGGACCTTTTTCCATCCAATGTTTTGTTCCTTCAGATAACTTACGTTATTGCTATGGCCTTGCGATTAATTCAGAGAGCTGATTGCCGAGGGACCACCACCCTATAAAACCGTTAAATTTTCGATCCCCTTACGGGACCATTTTGACCTCGGAACTAGCAGCCTAGCAGTATGGACGACTCTAGTGCATTTGAGGAGCATGAGGATCTGCAGCTCATGGGCATTGAAATTGTCCGGAGGGCTGAGACCAGATTGCACCGACGCATGCACATAGATGGCATGCATGACGTTCAGCTGTTCAAGCTCACCAGACTTAATCGCGCTTCCCTCCATAAATTGTATAGTGAGCTGCGGCCATGGTTAGCCCGCACCACAAGGAAGGGGCAAGCAATTTCAGGTATGACCAAGATGCTTGGCTGCCTGCAATTTTTGGCGAACGGCTCGTTCCAGAGGCAGGGTGCCCTCTCCGTGGGGATCTCTCAGCCTACGCTGAGCCGCGCACTATCCAAGTTTTTAGAAGGCATGGCTACCATAAGTCGGAAATATATTTATTTTCCTGACGATATGGTAGCCAGAAACGCCATTAAGCTGGCATTTTATAATATCGCCGACATGCCCAACGTCATGGGTGCAATTGACTGCACCCACGTTGCCCTAGTGCCTCCGGCATCCGACGGGCACATCTACAGGCAAGTAAAATCTGCCTTTTTTACATGTACTTTACATTAATGTTATTTAGATATATCTTAAAAATCAATTTATGAAAATAGTCCCTCCTTGTAATTATTGTCTAAATGAATCTAGTCCCTCGTAATTATTGTCTAAATGAATCTAGTCCCTCCTTTTAATTAATCCCTCCTTTTAATTAATTCCTCCTTGATATTAGTCCTTCATTGTAATGATTCCATCATTCTAAATAGTCCCTCCTTGTAATGATTCCATCATTCTAAATAGTCCCTTATTGTAATTATTGCCTAAATGAAACTTGTCCCTCCTTGTAAGTTTTTCCGCCTTGTAATTTTTACTTTATTGATAATAGTCCCTACTTGTAATTTTTACTTTATTGTTAATAGTCCCTCCTTGTAATTTAATCCCCCTTGTTAATAGTCCCTATTTGTAATTTATTCCTCCTTGTTAATAGTCCCTCCTTGTAAAGTGTCCAGGTGACTAAATGGCCCGTATTTATTTCTGAGAACATTTTACATGTGTTCAAAACACATACATTTTATTTAGGACCAGAAAGAGACACTTCTAAGTTAGTGTTAACTTTTTAAAACATACATATCCTTTTGTTGGTTTCCCAAAAATTAGGTTCTAGTGTTTTTTTTTTTTTTATTTGGCCACAGGTTGTGCTTAGGGTGTTAGAAGTTAGGGTTTCAATACTTTGCCTTGCCTTGCTAATCTTGTTTTTTCTTTTATCCCAGGAACTGCAAAATAGGCCACTCCCTGAATGTCCAAGCAGTGGTGGCCCCGGACATGCGGTTCCTTAGCATGCTCGCCGGGTTCCCAGGCTCATCCCATGATGCCTACATCCTTCGCAGATCTGGATTGTACGGTCGGTTTGAGTCCCGGGAATTTTCCAGTGGATGGCTCCTTGATAAGTTGACACCAATAACGTTTTTTTTTTATCTATGTATGCCTCTGATTTTACTTGATTTCTCATGTATGAGAATATGCCTATTTGATCAGCTCGTTTAAATTTGAAACACGACCTGAAACATTATATTTTTTAAAAAACCAAGCCTTGCTAAATGTTTGTTCTGCAGTGACCTAAAACAAAATTGCAAGTTACAAGACATTGCTAATCAGTCTTCAACACTCGCTTGTAATTATGTTATTGACTTTCTGATCGGGTCTGCGACATCTTTGCTTAGATGCATTACACTTACTGAGTAGAGGAGAGCGGGATAAAGTGCAGGGGCCGGGTTAGAGCTGTTTTTGCCTCAGACAAAGCAGATACGGGGTCCTGAAAAGTTAACACATCCAATATTGCTGAGCAACACAGACCTAAACCAATAGCTGTTAGCAGTTTTGCTGATTGGCCAGCACCCGCCATCTTGAATGTTTAAATGGATCCCACATCTACTTGATGTGGTTATGTTTAGTTTTTGGCTGTGCAATATGTATGCTTATGGTGTTTGACCTAGACTCTTATTCATGTTGCTGGAGCATTTTTTGGCTTCCATTTATTTAGTAATGTGTAATTTATGTGTTTTATATTTAATTTTGGCAAGTGATTCAGGCTATCCACTCCTTCTGTGGCTGTTGACTCCCGTCCTCCGACTCCAGAATGAAGCCGAGGAGGCATATAATAGGGCGCACAGGAAGTGGACTATTGAAGACCCGCTTCCGATGCTTGGACCATACCGGGGGAGCACTTCAGTATGACCCCAAAAAGGTCATAGATATTATAATGGCGTGTGCTGTGTTGCATAATTTTGCAATATTGCAACGTGTCCCCCGATATGTGGATTTGCCACCCTCTACACCCAACGATGACCCAGAGGAGGACTTTCGTGGCCCACCGATTGCGTCTGCATAAGCCGTGCGCGCCAATTTAATAGCCACACATTTTGCTTAATTTGGTGTTCCTTTGTTTGCTTTTTTCCCTTTCTTGTTTGTTAATTGTGTATTGTTCACTTTGTGTTTGTATGTTTGGTTATGACTTTTACTTGTTATCAGTAATGAATTAATTACAAACCACATCACAACTGATTTTAGACTCATGTTTTTTTTTTTTAATCCAAATTTGTTAGTGCCTACTTTAAGTCATCTTTATTCCACAAAAACATAAAGTCATAAACTTAGTCAACAACAGGTTAATTACAATTTTATGTGTTTTTTTCCAAAGCAAACATTGGAGTTGATGGTCACTCCCATAGTTGCATAAAATACATGGGCAAAACACAAATTAAGGTTTAGCCAAATCAGGCCACATAGCAATTGGCCAGATGCAGGAGTTTTACAGTAAGGCACTCCTGTCCAAAGTTTCAGACAAAAGAAAAGTACAAAAACATAGGTGACAAGCATTGCCATGTACACATTGGGCAGCAAACAAATAGGCCCACAGACACACCCTCTCCTGCTTGGCCACATTTGCCACAGGCACAGGTGTAAAGCAGCCAAAACTATGCCACATCTACACCTGTTAGTCAGTGTGACACCCAAACAAGAACCCCCAGTCCCAATCCAAGTCCAGTTCAATCTTAGCCAGGGGTTAAGGTAGTAGTTTACCAGCCCAGAATGTCCCCCAATCATGCCTACAAACAGGAGGACCTAGAACAAATGTAATTCGCCACAAGCATGCATCGCAACAGCTTGAGTGGCATGTTCATAGAGGCTTCACCTCCGGCATTGGCTAGTGGGCTACCTCAGCACTCTAATGAGCTATATGGGCGCAAATCCAAAGCAAACAAGCAAAGCCATACCAAAAGTGGATATTGGTAGGGCTCACCAGACAGGTAAATACAGTGGGGATGTAGAGCAAAGATGTGGAGCACATACAGGCCAAATAGGCCTTAAAATGGGGGATGCCCATAAAACCCAGGTTGGGGCCCTTGGAGGTGGGCCCTCACCTGGGTCTGTGTGGCATTCAGAATCTGCAACTGTTCCAACAGGTTTCTATTACAAGTTCGAAATTCAGCCATCGTGGCACTGAGATTGTTAGTTAAGGTGGCCATGTGGCTGTTGCTATTTCGAACTTCCTCAAGTATGGCACTGTAATAATTGGATAAGGTGGCCATGTGGCTGTTGTTGGACCTAAATTCAGTCAGCATGGAGTTTAAGGTGTTGTTTAATGTTTCTAATTGCCCATGAAGATGTTTGTGGTTTCGTTGATTTTGGAGGCGAAATAGCCACCTCTCATGGTGCCATGCTGACTGGGCGACGTAGTCGACTAGGCCTCCCAATTCCCCGGGTTGGGGGGCGTGCAGATGATGTGCCTCTAGGTCCACCAACAGCCACAGGACTGCTTGGCAAATCCTCAGCAGCAGAGCTAACACTGGGGACTGTCGGCTCAGTCTCTGCATGCTGCCCACGATGGGCTGGCAGCATGCAGCCAGCTTCACTCTGCTGCTGAGCATTTGTTGGAGAAACATGTTGGGACAGTTGCAGATTCTGTCCCAGGGGGAGCTGTTCTGAAGGTTCAATGAAGGCTCCATCTCCCTCCAGCTCCTGGATTCCCTCCATCAGTGTGTGGGTCTGTTGGGACATGTAAAAAAAAAAAGGTTCAGTTTGGGGAATACATATGTAATTCTGCAAAAAGAAACATGCCAAGGCACATGCATAAGCAACATCATAAAAAGACACTTACCGTATATATCGGATCCTGGGTCCGAGGCAGCACAGAAGTAGATGGCATGTTAAACTGGCAGAGGATTCCCACTAGCTGAGGGATGATGCTGGGCTGCATTGAGGGAAAAGAAGGCATGTTAACACAAAACTAGGCATTGGTGATGTGTATTAACACATATGGTTCACTAAAACACGGGCACATGCATGAATGGCAACTCCCCCAACGGACCAAGTCCATACACATTGGTCTCCTTAACCTAAATAAACATGCATGTACTGGCTGTTCTGAGGCTTCACACATCCCTAAAAGGCCATTATGGGACCACACTCAGCTTGCAAATAGCATTTGCCATTAGTTTAGGCTGTTTGACATTCTTTCTAGGTCAAACTTTCAAGATCAAGTCTTTCGGAGCAAACCACAGCTCAAACACAAATTGGCTACAGATAAAGATGTAAGTGTTTTATGTAATTGACTCTAAATACATAACAGGCAGTCCTTTGCTAATCTCAATAGTGTTCCTCAAGACTCTCAAAAATAATCTATGAGGAAGGAAAAAAGAAAATAACGGGTCGCCACACATAACACACCCTGTTTAAATTGTTACCTCCACTACAAGGCACACCCTAGGGGCATGTGTTAATCTATGCCTTTGTGCCTCATTTTACACGTAGCTCACATTTCACATACACACTAACATTACTAACCGGCAGGATTAGTAGGGATTTCCGTGTCCTGTCGGGCTGAGTGTCCCTCTAAGACCACAGGATGTAGCAGACCCAGCACCATCTCCTCAGCTCGGGTAAATTGCAGTTTGGTGGGGAATCCGCTGCCAGTTTGTAAGCTGAAAAAGAGAGTTGCACACATTTAGCTAAATGTTTGTAATACAAGCAGAACCAAAATCCACAAAGTATATATGTACCTGTAATTACACTGTTTATTTTCTTTCTTCCGTGCTGAATATTTTAGGTCCGATATTTTCCTTTGCATCTACTCCACATCTTTGAGCTCTTCCCTCGCTGCATTGACCTGTTTGGTGAGCTTCTCCAAAATCTGGACTTTGCGCTGCTTGCTTGTAGCTTTGGCTCTGCGCCCATATAGCTCATCATAATACAAGGTGAGGCCACTAGCCAATGCCAGAGTTTGGGCCTCATCAAACCTGCCACTCAAGTGGCCTCGGCGCAATGTGCGCCCTGTTGCTAGACGTTCTGGGTCATCAGTGGTTGGCGGCAAATGGGAGGACATTCTGGGCTGGCTGTGTTGGGGAGAAATGTAGGACAGGTGGCTGGCTTCTGATTGGACTGGACTAGGATATGGACTTGGGGTTCTTGGCTGGGTGGCCACTGAACTAGCAGGCGTAGCTGTGGCAGCTTCAGCCTGCCTTTCCACCTGTGCCGGTGCCAAATGTGGCCGAGGAGGAGAGGGTGTTGGGGTGGAAGTTGTGCTAGGGGCCCGGTGCCTCTTAGGGCCCTTCCAATACCCATGGCCCTTGGAGGTAGACGGCCGGTCCCGGGGTGACCCAGAGGTTGAGCTTCAGGCCCTGTGCCTTGGCCTCTTGTCGGGTGATTTGGACACCCGTGCGGGCTCAGGGCGACCTGGGACTTCTGGCCCTGTGCCTTGGCCTCTCATCTGGTGATTTGGACACCCGTGCGGGTGGGGAGGGCGACCTGCGACTTCAGGCCCTGTGCCTTGGCCTCTTGTCTGGTGATTTTGACACCCGTGCAGGTGGGGAGGGCGAACTGGGACTTCTGGCCCTGTGCCTTGCCTCTTGGCATGAGCCTTGTGGCCCCGTGCGGGTGGTGTTGATGGGGAGGTAGAACTGGTGGGGCTTCTTTCCTGGTGTCTCCTTTGGCTTTTCTTGCCATGGTAGCCACGTTGTTGGGGTGATGGTGACCTTGGTGGGCTGGGGCTTCGCACCCTCTTGGTCCCTTGTTTCCCCTCCGTGGTGGTTGCCTTTCTGCCCTGTGCCTTGGGTTTGCCAGCGGCCTCCTTTTTTGGCCTAGTTGGGCTGGGTGCCTTTGGCTGGGCACTGCGTGTTGGGCGCAATTTTTTTTGGATCATCTGGGACCGAGTCTTGGGCCCCTCAGATGGCTGCTGTCGTTTGGCTGGCTGTTTGGTGGTGGCCTCCTTTGCAGCTTTTGGAGCAGGTTTTTTCAGTGCCATTGCACATGGACTCTGAAAGAGAATGAGCTGTGTGTCCAGGACCCTTTAAATAAGATTGCCGGGGTCTCACGCTATGCGTACGGACGTGCGTACGGCCGTTCGTACGGAAGTGCGGAACCCGGAAACCGCAGGGACATTACTTATCTGCTGCAGACAAGAGGCAAGATCATCATGCTTGTAAGTGCCTTTTACTGCCTTTGCTTTGCCATCTAAATGCATGCCTAGCCCTTAAGGAAGCGCATGAAGAAACGGTTAGTTTAAAAAGTGTCTCAAACTCCGTGCCAAACCGAAGTGAGGGCCCACACGTGCGAACCAACACTGAGGCCAGCTTCAAGGATTGTATTAGGCTACAAATGTGTCTGTTAATGTCCTTTAGTCAAATGATCGATTGTTGACAGATATTTGTATGCAGTTTTAAGTAAAACCTAGCTTTATTTTGTGTTTTGTAGACCATGCTGGAGCGCAGGTACGACTACCTGCCCAACTCTTTTGAGAAGCGCACCGTCGCCCTGGAGATCATTGGCAAAATCCAACATGAGACGGACACCACCTTCACCCACACGCAGATCATGCAGCATTGGTCGGACCTGAAACAGCTGCACATGCCCCGGCTGCTGCGCTTTTTCAGAATCCTTTTCCCTAGTAGGTACATAGTGATTGCATGCTAGATGTAACTGAGGCAGAAGGTAGGCATTTATTTATAATTGTATTTCTTTTGTAGAAAATGGATTACCAAATCCGCCGCACCCGGAGGCGCACATGCCTACCAGTGCTGCATGAATCTGCAGCTGGAAGTGAAGGTGGTGGATCTCCAGTGCGACGGTCCTACCCCTCCTCTGTTGGTTCCTCCGACCAGCCCCTGGACCTTTCCACAGAGGAGGGGCAGCAGGGCGTGGGCAGGGAGTCGTACCCAGCGACACATGCGGGAGCCTCTGGTATGTGACTCTTCATGTAACCGCACACACATATACATGCAATTTCCACCCAAGCTGATTCCCTTAATCTGTTTTTGTAGATGCTTCTGGAGCGGGTGAAGATGAGCAGGCTGCAGCAGATCTCGCCCAGGAGGCACAGGGTGAAGGTGAGTGATGTGACACACACATTGAAAATGACATTTGATTACTGTTGACTAAGACATTATAACTGACCCTATTTGCCATGTCTCAACAGGCTCTACTTCACAACAGTGGCAGGGCCCAGGACGTAGGGTTGTCCCCAACGAGGCATCCGTCGGCCACCAACCAAGTAAGTTGTAATGTCATTTTTTGCAGTATGTGTTAAGTGACATGATCACCCAGATTCATAAAGCCAGAGTCAATGGCATTAGCAGAATGACCTGACTTGCTTTGAGTAATTACCAGACTGACCTGTGCCCACTTGCTTTGAGTAATTACTTACCAGAATGACCTCTGCCCACTTCCTTAGAGTAATTACTTACCAGAATCACCTGTGCCCACTTGCTTAGAGTAATTACTTACCAGAATGACCTGTGCCCACTTGCTTAGAGTAATTACTTACCAGAATGACCTCTGCCCACTTCCTTAGAGTAATTACTTACCAGAATGACCTCTGCCCACTTCCTTAGAGTAATGACTTAGCAGACTGACATATGTTGTGATTATTTAGGTTGGCAACTAACAAACATTCCATCCACAGGTGAGAAACATGTATTTGTCGTCAAATAATGTTTTTGTATCAATTTTATACAGGGACCACACGGGCAAGAGTTGAAGAAATGAATCGAAGGGTCCTTGAGTTGGTGGCCGATATGCAGCAGCTGGTTGACTCGTTGGGGACAACAGAAGAAGAATAGTGTTCTGGGTCCTGTCACTGTTTTTATTTATGTAAATAGTTTTAAATATTTAACATTTTTACACATTTTAAAGTTTATTGGGTTTTAACATTTTTAAAAATTTTGTAAAAAAAAAAAAATTTACAAATGGCACAAAAAAATGGCCTTCAACTAAAAAAAGACTAAACCAAAATCAACGTTTCAGTGTCATTTTTTTAACACAAATACATTAACACCAAATTAAGGGTGAAATAAATATTTCGAGATGAAGATTCAGATGACCAGGAAGTGGTTTGGGTAAGTTTTAGGGGCCTAAAATGGAAGAAGAACCTAACCGCGAAGTGGTTTGAGTAAGTTTTCGGGGCCTAAAATGGAAGAAGAACCTAACCGCGAAGTGGTTTGGGTATGTTTTAGGGGCCTAAAATGGAAGAAGAACCTAACCGCGAAGTGGTTTGAGTAAGTTTTAGTGGCCTAAAATGGAAGAAGAACCTAACCTTGAAGTGGTTTGGGTAAGTTTTAGGGGCCTAAAATGGAAGAAGAACCTTACCGCGAAGTGGTTTGAGTAAGTTTTAGGGGCCTAAAATGGAAGAAGAACCTAACCGCAAAGTGGTTTGGCTAAGTTTTAGGGGCCTAAAATGGAAGAAGAACCTAACCGCGAAGTGGTTTGGGTGAGCTTTAAGGGTCCAAAAGGGAAGATGGAGGATAGTGCTAAGTGGTTGGGGTGAGCTTTAAGGGTCCAAAAGGGAAGATGGAGGATAGTGCTAAGTGGTTGGGGTGAGCTTTAAGGGTCCAAAAGGGAAGATGGAGGATAGTGCTAAGTGGTTTGGGTGAGCTTTAAGGGTCCAAAAGGGAAGATGGAGGATAGTGCTAAGTGGTTTGGGTGAGCTTTAAGGGTCCAAAAGGGAAGATGGAGGATAGCGCTAAGTGGTTTAGGTGAGCTTTAAGGGTCCAAAAGGGAAGATGGAGGATAGCGCTAAGTGGTTGGGGTGAGCTTTAAGGGTCCAAAAGAGAAGATGGAGCATAATGCTAAGTGGTTTAGCTAAACATTGTAGTAGAAGTGAGGGTGGCAAATATGTAGGCGAGCACTTTAATGAGTTAAGTTTGTAGTGTGCAGGCGCAAGATCGTAAGGATTTCCATCTGGACAATTATTTTTTGTAAAAGTGAAACAGAATCTATCGGGAAACGTCTTTTTTTGTCTCTGAATCGAGCCTAATGTGCTAACAATTTGATTTGCCTGCTGTAGCAATTTCAAGAGGAACATTTTAATGAAAACTCCCTAAACCTGCTTTACTCGCCCCCCCCCCCCGCCCCTCCGGTTTCACATTATACAACTTTTGACTTACCTGTACGGTCACACCATGCTCCGGCATCCCTCGGTCTCCATCAGGCAGCGCCATCCTGTCATGCTCAGATCTTGCACATGTGCAGTGCCGCTGCATAGGCTGCAATGACACACAGCGCAAATGATGCAAGATTTGAAGAACGGCGCGGAACATTTGAAGAGGGCCGGTGAAGGACGAGTATGGCTAAGGCTTTGCAGCCTTCACTCTGGGACAGCTAAGGGGAGGAAGGGGGTGCAAAGGGGCCAGGAATGCTACCATTTTAGATAACACCGACATCCAAAAGGCAGTGAGGGAGAGGGCAGGGTTGTTTAGAAAGGAACACCAGAAAAGGTCTGATGTTCCTCTTTAAAGAAAAAATTTGTTCTGAATTCCAATATTTCACTTTGCTCAAAAATGAATTCACTGTCATTTTTTTCGTATCAAACACATTAAAGCCTGTATTACAGTATACAGAAAGGGTTTCACATCAGGGCCATGAAAATAACTCTAAATAACTTGTCTAAATGATAGATGCCAGCATAAAATGAGGTTTACATACAGCTCAGTAAAGCTACAAACTTAAAGAGGAACAACACACTACAAGCAATTTAGCCCCTCCACAGGGCACTACATACCTTTTAGAGGTGAGCGCATATAGCCCATTAAGTAAACCGGAGGTTAGGATCAGGTTAGGAGGAGTGAGAGGGCACACAGCAGGTGTGGGGGGGAGAGAGTAGGCTGGAATATTGATGGGACGGCACATGAGAGGCCTGTTATGTTTCAGGCAGGAGGCTGAAGTTAGTACCCAGTAGGTGGGGGGGGGGGGAAGGGACGTTGGAAGGGGTTGAGGGTAGCTGTGCCTGTGATGAAAGCAGCAGATTACTTGTAGACTGTGCTAGGGAGGATCCTTAGCACATACGACACCTAAGATTGTCAACCGCCGATGCAAGGGGCCATTAAAGTGGACTAAAACTGCGATTTTCACCATCCAAGGGTTTTGGTCCCCCCACTGGGCATTCCGGCTTGAGATGCCCGCTGTGTGACACCCCACTGCTCGCTGGGTTTTAATACCTGTCCAACGAGCCCACGGTGCACGCGCAGCTTCCCTCCAATCAGCTTCTCTGTCCACACATATTAATGTGCGGCTGGAGAAGCTGAATGGAATCCCAGCCGTACACACAAGTTGTGTGCGACATCACTCACTTCCTTCAGCTGACTACATACAGCCATTTAGTTGTAGAAGGCATCGTCGAGCACAGCCAGAATAGCATGCAAGGGATGCCACCACCAATGCCCACGCATGTGGCATCCATCACTGAGTTTAGGGACCCTGGCATCTGCTGGAACTCCCCACTGGATTCTGCACTTTTTGACATGCGTACACGTGTGTATGAGGTCAATATAGAATAATGAGCATCTCAGTGGTGGCACATGCAATGCATATCCCCTCTACAGGCCAAAAGCTAAGCCTGCAAGGGTGCCTTAAGCAGGGAGTTAAAAAGGAACTCCAAGCTTTTGGCCACCCTGCAGCTAATCCACGTTCCCCCTGTGCTAAGCCCAGTTTGGGCATTAAAATAATAAAACACCTCACTTTATTGCTACAATCCTCCCCTGATTATGGTGTAGGCTGAATGGCAGCAGTAGACCTGAGCGGCAGTTGGACTTGAATGAATGACCAGTACAGTCAAACTGCTGCACAGAATTAGGTGAGACCTGCCACTCTGTGTGCCCAGGACCTGAGGTTACCTAGAGACTGGACTTTACTTTTCCACTTTAAGTCTAATCCTGTGTCTGACCCGAAAACTCCACAAAACAGTTAAAACTAACTTTTGTAAACTACCATAACGTAAGCATACTGTGAATGCGGACACAACTGGGCTTACACCAGAAGATAATTTTATCCTTTCTCTTTCAATATGGCTAAAAAATGTCAATACCTTTTTTTCGTTGATTACCAAGTTTTTGTTTTCTTTCTAGAGTGCTGACCAAATATCTGCATTGTGTCAAAATATGCAGGAAATAAATGTGATAAATGGACAAAATGAAAGCCCCGAACCACCCAGGAGACCACTAGCTCGACATTTATCAGATGCAGATAGACTTCGGAAAGTTATACAAGAACTTGTGGACACTGAGAAATCCTATGTAAAGGTACACATGGTTGACATTGTTATTACTGTTTATTTATTTGCGGCGATGTGTAAGGTAGAAATTACAAAGGAATAAGACAAGTAAAATACGTATAGTACAACAATGCAGATAATACCACAGTATTATGAGTCAGATGTAACAAAAGTGTAATAAAATAAAACTCATAGATGCAGGGGTACATTGGGATCGGGGCCCTTGTGAGCTTACATGTTTTAGCCCTTGTTCACACCTGTCTGTACTGCATGTGTTTTTGCAGTTGCGGCAGACGCAGTGGTACCACAAATAAAATCCAGCAATGGAACCTCTATAGATTCTTTCACACCTCTCCGATGCGTCATAGAGGAGAAAAATGCGATATCACATGCATTTTGCATTTATGGCCCCATAGAGTTTGATGAGATTCAATACTCAGAAAAGCAAATATAGGACCAGGAAACAAGGATTTTTTTTAAAACACAGACACAAGCGCGAACACAAACAAAACGTGAATGCAAAACAGAATTCCTGCCGCAAAACACATGGCGCAAACATGACTAGACAGGTGTGAATGTAACCTAATTCAGTAACAGTTTATCATTTTGGTTTCTAATGCATTGTCCCTGGGAACCCTGAATATATTTTACTTCTAGCTTAAATAAACAGTAATATATAACAGGTAAGTATACCTGGATATAAAAATCTAGATATCATTCCTGTTCATTATATAGTAATGGTGAAGTGGAAAATTAAATATTATACTTAGTTATAGCCGCCTGTATGCCAACTCTCACATTGTCAGTGTTTAGGGGGGGTTTCACCCCTCCCTCCTTATAGGTTTAAACCATTATCAAGAATGGAATGTTATGTCTGCTTGATGAGAAACAGATGTTCTTCATGTCTGAACTATACCTTCCATATATGTGAATCTGTATATGTTGAAATGACCACTGGGAAAATGACATGTGTCCAGCCATCCAATCCGAATGGTCATTTAAGCTTCTTTGTCTAAAACTGTATTTAAGCAGCCCCGAGTAACTGTTGAATTGGGTATCGAGGCATATTGGCACCCGGTTAACCAAATAAACATTGCATTTCCTGAAGACATTTTGCTTCTGAATATATTTTTTCACAACAATGGCAAAATGCACACCAATGATTAACCCTTTAACCGCCAGCCTACCTTGAGATTTTGTCACCCTTTGTTGCCAGACCATTTTGCACTATTTTGCGCTCCACATGTTCAACTGTGATTTTTGAAGGGATTTCCCAGTATTTCCCTGGAAAATTATATATTGTTTTTTTCAGCACAGTCTGGGCTTTAACATGAAGTGTCTTGTTTGTAAGATTGTCAGTGTTTTTTAAATATTTTTGTGGAAAATATGTTAAAAAAAAACCAAAAAAACATTTTTTTACAATTTGTAGTGCGTTTTCTTAATAAAACATGCAAGTTGTTTCAGGAAATCATATTGTGTGTAAAAGCCTTATTGCTCCCGATTGCAACAGTACCACATATGTATTGGTAGACATCCTTTCTTGCCCAGGAGACACGTAAAACTGAAAATAGCGACTGAGCCAATTTTGAAAGAAAACTCAACCATTTTGCTCTCCTTGCAGTTTTTCAACCAAAACACCACTTTTCAATTAAAATACCCCCCACAAACCACATGTTCCCTGAAAGTACACACCTCAAGCGTTCTAGGCGTACCAGGCTTGTTGTTGTAGCTGCAGCTTTCTGGGCGCAAGCCTTCCCGAAACTCACTGGTTGTACCGGATTTCCCTAAAAAAATAGCAAAAATGCAGCATTAAGACCAAATTTTTCTATAAAAATCATGCGCTAACCAAAAAAAACTAATCAAATCTGAAATGGCAAGGTCCCCTGAACAGAACAATACCCAACATGCATAGCTACCTCCAAGGGTAAGGTTGCCAATTACCCCAAAGCAAAGCGTATGCATAACGGGCATTTCACTTGAAATTTCCTGCTCTGCAGACAAAGTGCGCACCTTGCGCTTTTTCAACCAAAACACCACTTTTCAATTAAAATACCCCCCACAAACCACATGTTCCCTGAAAGTACACACCTCAAGCGTTCTAGGCGTACCAGGCTTGTTGTTGTAGCTGCAGCTTTCTGGGCGCAAGCCTTCCCGAAACTCACTGGTTGTACCGGATTTCCCTAAAAAAATAGCAAAAATGCAGCATTAAGACCAAATTTTTCTATAAAAATCATGCGCTAACCAAAAAAAACTAATCAAATCTGAAATGGCAAGGTCCCCTGAACAGAACAATACCCAACATGCATAGCTACCTCCAAGGGTAAGGTTGCCAATTACCCCAAAGCAAAGCGTATGCATAACGGGCATTTCACTTGAAATTTCCTGCTCTGCAGACAAAGTGCGCACCTTGCGCTTTTTCAACCAAAACACCACTTTTCAATTAAAATACCCCTCACAAACCACATGTTCCCTGAAAGTACACACCTCAAGCGTTCTAGGCGTACCAGGCTTGTTGTTGTAGCTGCAGCTTTCTGGGCGCAAGCCTTCCCGAAACTCACTGGTTGTACCGGATTTCCCTAAAAAAATAGCAAAAATGCAGCATTAAGACCAAATTTTTCTATAAAAATCATGCGCTAACCAAAAAAAACTAATCAAATCTGAAATGGCAAGGTCCCCTGAACAGAACAATACCCAACATGCATAGCTACCTCCAAGGGTAAGGTTGCCAATTACCCCAAAGCAAAGCGTATGCATAACGGGCATTTCACTTGAAATTTCCTGCTCTGCAGACAAAGTGCGCACCTTGCGCTTTTTCAACCAAAACACCACTTTTCAATTAAAATACCCCCCACAAACCACATGTTCCCTGAAAGTACACACCTCAAGCGTTCTAGGCGTACCAGGCTTGTTGTTGTAGCTGCAGCTTTCTGGACGCAAGCCTTCCCGAAACTCACTGGTTATACTGGTTGTTGTGGAGGTCTCTGACCTTCCCCTCCAAGGCATTCCAAATCGGGATGCCCCTGGGGAAGGGCGCCGGAACCACCGAACTGGCCAGATTTACTTGTTGGTCATGGGGCACGGGCGCCCCTATGGGCATGCGCTCGGGAGCCCCGTGACCAAACTGAAAAAAAAACCACACATATACACACACACTTCCTCTCCAAAATCAACATCTATTTTTTTTTAGTTTTTTTTAAATACCTTTTCTTCCGGGGTCTCTTCCTCAGCACTTCAGTCAGTCACACGTCCCTGACCCAGTAGGTGGGCGGAGTCCGGCGGCCTGCTCTCATGTCCCGCGCCGGCAATGCTCTTTAACCAATGGCTGAGGCGGGGCAGGCAGGGCGAGGAGGCCAATCAAGATGCCAGCTGTCAGAGCCGACCGAGATGGAGGCCAGGTGGGTGCGAGCGCGGCCACCAGGGAGCACATGATCGCCTGGGGGTGACAGGATGGATGGCTGCATGGGAGGGTGATAGGATGGATGGATGGCGGCATGGGGGTGACAGGATGGAAGGATGGCGGCATGGGGGTGACAGGATGGATGGATGGCGGCATGGGGGTGACAGGATGGATGGATGGCGGCATGGGGGTGACAGGATGGATGGATGGCGGCATGGGGGTGACTGGATGGATGGATGGCGGCATGGGGGTGACAGGATGGATGGATGGCGGCATGGGGGTGACAGGATGAATGGATGGCGGCATGGGGGTGACAGGATGGATGGATGGCGGCATGGGGGTGACAGGATGGATGGATGGCGGCATGGGGGTGACAGGATGGATGGATGGATGGCGGCATGGGGGTGACAGGATGGATGGATGGATGGCGGCATGGGGGTGACAGGATGGATGGATGGATGGCGGCATGGGGGTGACAGGATGGATGGATGGATGGCGGCATGGGGGTGACAGGATGGATGGATGGATGGCGGCATGGGGGTGACAGGATGGATGGATGGATGGCGGCATGGGGGTGACAGGATGGATGGATGGATGGCGGCATGGGGGTGACAGGATGGATGGATGGATGGCGGCATGGGGGTGACAGGATGGATGGATGGATGGCGGCATGGGGGTGACAGGATGGATGGATGGCGGCATGGGGGTGACAGGATGGATGGATGGCGGCATGGGGGTGACAGGATGGATGGATGGATGGATGGCGGCATGGGGGTGACAGGATGGATGGATGGATGGCGGCATGGGGGTGACAGGATGGATGGATGGATGGCGGCATGGGGGTGACAGGATGGATGGATGGATGGATGGCGGCATGGGGGTGACAGGATGGATGGATGGATGGCGGCATGGGGGTGACAGGATGGATGGATGGATGGCGGCATGGGGGTGACAGGATGGATGGATGGATGGCGGCATGGGGGTGACAGGATGGATGGATGGATGGCGGCATGAGGGTGACAGGATGGATGGATGGATGGCGGCATGGGGGTGACAGGATGGATGGATGGCGGCATGGGGGTGACAGGATGGATGGATGGATGGCGGCATGGGGGTGACAGGATGGATGGATGGATGGCGGCATGGGGGTGACAGGATGGATGGATGGATGGCGGCATGGGGGTGACAGGATGGATGGCGGCATGGGGGTGACTGGATGGATGGCGGCATGGGGGTGACTGGATGGATGGCGGCATGGGGGTGACTGGATGGATGGCGGCATGGGGGTGACTGGATGGATGGCGGCATGGGGGTGACTGGATGGATGGCGGCATGGGGGTGACTGGATGGATGCCGGCATGGGGGTGACTGGATGGATGGCTGCATGGGGGTGACTGGATGGATGGCGGCATGGGGGTGACTGGATGGATGCCGGCATGGGGGTGACTGGATGGATGGCTGCATGGGGGTGACAGGATGAATGGATGGCTGCATGGGGGTGACAGGATGAATGGATGGCTGCATGGGGGTGACAGGATGAATGGATGGCTGCATGGGGGTGACAGGATGAATGGATGGCTGCATGGGGGTGACAGGATGAATGGATGGCTGCATGGGGGTGACAGGATGAATGGATGGCTGCAGGGCGATCGGGCGGGGGGGGGGGTTGGGGATCGGTATTACTTACGGTCGCCCTGACCCCCTGGGCTCCGGAAAGGTTTCTGCGCCAGCGTCATCTGATGAGGTAAGCAGGGGGCGCCGGCTGATGACAGCTGCCGTGCGCCCCCTGCTGATTGGTCAGGGGAGCGATCGGGTGACTTGGTTCACACCCAGGTCACCTCCCCCTGACCCCTGGACTCCCTGCAAGCTGCTCCACAGCAACTGGCCCGCTGATGCCCCCCCGATGGCCCGGAAGGTAAGGGAACGCTAGCTACGTGAAATTCACGTAGCTGGCGTTTAACGACAGGAGAGGCAGCTACGTGAATTTTACGTAGCTGGCGCTAGAAGGGTTAAATTAGACAGTGAATTATTTTATGAAAAGGTACAAAAACCCAGACCCAAATCAGAAAAAGGTTTTGGATCCCAATCTCCAATCCCCACTGTGTGACCCTCCCTCCTTTCCCTAGTCCCATTAACAGGCTCTTGTCCAGTTAGCACCATATGCCGTGCATACGGCCCTGTTTAGACACAGAGCTGAACAATCTGAGTGCTCACATCAGGGCAGTCACAATGGATGGTTGGTCCACTTTAGAATGACACCGTATGACAGATAAGCCCTGCTGGAGTGTAGCACACCTCTACAACTACAAAAGAAAAGTATAAGCTTCTTACATGTGTCAGTACTATAATAGAATTATGGTAGCTATAGGAAAATATGCCTGATATGCCTGTTGGTGATTACACTGCAGAGGGCCTAAAATATACAGTCCTCGTCAATATCACTGGATAATAGTGTTAAGGAATATACAGAATAAACAATGGAGTATGCTAAATATTAATCAGCAAAATGAATAGTTAGATAAGATGTAGCATGAATTATTGTATATCATAATACATTAAAAGTACAACAATGTGCCCAATCGCTCAACAGTCACATAATCATGACACCACTATGCATGGAACTGCAGAAAGAGAGCAAATGTACAGTATTTTGCATATACATTGTATGCCATATAATTGATATATTTAACTCATAATATGAGCACAATAGAATCTAAAGGTAAACACCCTTACACCAACATTTCAGGGCCTACATCACTCTTCTTTAAGTGGGAGATAGCCAGTGGATGTGTACCATCACTTTTATAATTTTCTAGTCAGAATATATCGGAAAAATAAATATTTGGTCCTGACCCTAATGCTCTTAAAGTGGACCAAAACCAATGCCGGTCGGCCCGGGAATCTATATTCCTGGGCCGATCGATTCTCCCCCCACGGAGCATCCAAAATGGGGATGCCCCGCTGTGTGAAACCCCGAGGTCTCCGCATTCACTTACCTCGTTTCCTGGTCCCACTGTGCGTCTAAGAGCTGCGGCCACATCCCGCTATCCCTTTAGCAGGACACGTGCCCGAGCCAGGCATTTGTGAATGGGCAGCGTGGACACGCTTCCTGTTAGAGGGAAGCAGATGATGCAGCTGTCAGGGCACTCAGAGCCGCTGCACTTAGATGCCCGTGAGGGGTGCCCCGGGGGAAAATCCTGGGTTTTGGTCCACTTTACCGTATTTTTCGCTCCATAAGATGCACTGAGGGTTTAAAGGAGGAAAATAAGAAAAAAATATTCTGAACCAAAAAGTGTACTAAATTACCTCCCTCACAGTCACCCAATTTCAGACAGTGAGCAGAACCCCGTCCAATCACCCCATTACAGACAGTGTGCAGAATCCCCCCAGTTACCTAAATTACAGACAGTGTGCATCATCACACCATTACAGTGCCACATCCCACCATTACAGGCAACCTGCAGAATACCCCCATTACAGGCACTGTGCAGACCCCCCTATTACAGGCAGCATGCAGACCTCACCATTACAGGCGGTGTGCAGATCCCACTATTACTGGCAGGGTGCACACCCCCCCCCCCCCCCCATTACAGGCACACCTGCTCATTACATGCAGAATGCAGACCTCCCCTTGACTGGAGCGTGCAGAATCCTTCCTCCCTCAAATCCCCCATTACAGCCAGCGTGATCCATGCTGGTTTGAGTAGGCATCTATGGCTGGTGTCCATTATTTTCATTGGATGCCGGCCATACAGTCCATGCCCACCAGCCACCTTGAACCAGCTCTGGTAAGATTGTAAGTGTGTGCGTGTATATGTGTGCATGTGTCCAGCATTCCAGGGAAATTTGATGGGAAAGTGCATCTTATGGGATGAAAATACACTGATCATCGTCAAGGCTGATACTAGTTTTACCCAAAATAATTGTTTAAATATTAAGTTACATTATAAACAGTGATCCACAGGAACAAACGGAGCCTGTGCTAGATATTCAAATACTACCGCTACATTCCATAGCAGAGAAAAATATTGTCTTAGAGGGCAAATTTTTTGAACTGATTTAATAAACTGCATGATGAGAGAGTCTGAGGCCCACTGACAAACATCTTGCGTAGAAATCACTCTTTCACTCAATCACTCAAGTTCTTAGTTCTAAGGCAGAGGCTTTTGTGGGAATATATCTCTTTTGCTATAGTGATCTTTAGAGATCTGCACCTCTTGCGCAATAGAAGTACATTTTTGCCAGACTTTGTTGGAATTTTCTGAACTTTCTGAATTTTAGCATTGTTTCATTCACCTTATCTGAACATCTGACAACCTTTGCTTCTCAACAATCAGGTTTCAAACTTAATGTACCTCCATCCCCAACTTTGGACCTGGAAAAATTTAGACTGGGCTATTCATTTTTAATAGGGGACCTATTTGTCGGGTCATGATATGAGGGCACCAGCTGCCACCCTGAACCTAGCTAATGGCAGATTCACGTCAATTGATGAGGTAGAGGTGTTCTTCCATGTCTTAATAGAATAAGAATATAAGGAAGCCTTGCCAGATCCTTATAGGACATCTGTAGAATTAGAGGAAACCAGAGATGACATGCCCAAGCAGGAAATGCATAACTCAATGTAATCTCATGTCTGAGTCAATGTACTGCATCTACTCCACCAATATTCCTAGGGTAGGTCTACTTTCAACTGAATTTTTTACTTTCAAGTAAAATTGTTTTGTGCTAAAAGGTGCTGAGCTTACCTAATATGTGAGGTAGCTTACCCATGTATCAGCAGAGTTCTTTATGTACAAGACTCACCTGTCTTTTTGTAGATCTTGATGTACAGACTTGGTGTACGATTGCCAATAGCAACACACAATTGCTGACATAAAAAAGACTAGATCAGCTCAGCACATCGAGGACATCATTTTGGTTTCAGTGGGCTATGTGCAGGGTCTCCATCAATCTAGATAGCCACACCTAATAGGAGGCATATGGGACTTTAGTGTGCAGCCATTTCCACGTCTCCCCTTTAGATAGAGCAGCAGGAGGTAATGGTAAGTATGTATCTACTATGTGGATAGGAGGTGGCAGATTGGGGAGAATAATAGTACTTCTAGACCAGGAACCCTTTCTTTGTCAGGGAGGGTTTACATCCACTTTAAAGTGGCACAGGGTGACACAAACTGAGCCACATTTGGCAGATAAAAATGAAAAATGGGACCTGTACCTGTATAAGTATTCTTCTGTAAATGTGTGACTTGTTTTTTAATTTGTATATATGTATACTGTACATGAACAGCAGTAGCTTATATATCTCTAAATACTTTTCCACAGGATTTAAGTTGTCTTTTTGAATTGTACCTGGAACCACTGCAGAATGAAACATTCCTAACTCAGGACGAGGTAATTATATATGGCAGTGTGTATAATGTCTTGATCGTTTGCTTGATTAGTGAAGAGGAAAGCCAGCGGCCAACCCCAGGGCATCCAAATTCGCTGTGTCAACCCCCCCAAGTCACCCCGAAAATTCCCTTTAGCATGCAGCATGCCAGCATCAGGCATTTGTGAATGGCCGGCGTGGGCATGCTCCTTGTTAAAGGGTAGCGGGGGATGTGTCCACCAGTGCGCTTGGATCCGCTCGTATTAGATGAGCTCCTGGATGAAGGGGCTGGAGCGGATCTGAGCGCACTGATTGGACGAGAGGGCTGTGCATGTGTCTTAGAACCAGGGAAGGGTAAGTGAGATTGGGTGACCTAGGGGGTTTCACACAGCGGGGCACCACCGATCGGGGTGCCTGGAGGGCAAAGACCAAAACCCAGTATAGTCAAAATCCTGGGTTTTGGTTCACTTTAGGGGCCATGTGCATCAATCTTTCTTAGATTTTGTTTAATACCTTGTGTATTGCAAGGTTGTGCAAATATGTATGCATGAATATTCTCTTGTGTTAGAGCTCACAATGATGTGCTCTATGTATGTGTACAATTTTCTCTCTATTTGAAAAAATAAAAAGGTTTTGAAAGTGAAAAATGTGGTTCCCCTCACCATTACGCTGCTCTGCTAGCCTGGCCAACCAGGTACAGGGACTGCTATGTCAGGGCTAGGAAGCTGAGCTGCTGCCTCTAGCACTGCACATGTCCATGTGAACCCTGGGAGAGCACTAGGCCCATTCACTCCTCTTGTTATAGGAGCAACAAGCCAACCTTCACATTCCCCTGCCTGGTAACATGCACTCCTACCACCATATCCTGAAAGTGCACCAAACCAATTAGGAATAGCTTAAGGTTTAAACCTACACTTACAGATGACATGTTCAATGTTTTTAAAGAGGAACAACACACAGGAATTTCACAATAAACCTCGGACCTAGCTTGGCAGAAGGTTGACGTAAAGCCAAATTTTTGGTGGAAAGCCAAACTAGCTCCCCAGCCACATAATCAGGGTTACTGGACCGACTACGTTCGGCAAAAGTTTTCTGTTGGCCGACGGCCCTAGTCAAATTTTGCTGAATTTTTGCCCAAAGACCCAGCCACTGGGACACCCATTCTTCAAGTGAGGGCACGCTAGAGGGCGAATCTGACAAAGCAGAAAATTTCAGATCTCTACCAAAAACACAGCGGAACGGCGATACCCCGGTGGAAGTGTGAGTGGCATTTTTCAGAGCGAATTCTGCAAATGGGAGGAACAACAACCAATCAGTCTGGACATCCAAAACAACGAAGGTATTGCTCCAACGATTGGTTAGCCCTCTCTGTCTGCCCATTAGACTGGGGGTGAAATGCTGAGGACAAAGAGACAGTGAATCCCAACTTGGCACAAAAAGCCCTCCAAAACCGAGAGACAAACTGAACCCCACTGTCGGACACCACATCCTCCGGGATCCCATGGAACTTAAATATATGAGTTAAAAAAAGTTGAGCAAGACCTTGAGCAGTGGGTAACCTTTTTAACGGGACAAAATGAGCCATCTTGCTGAACCGGTCGACCACCACCCAGATGACGGTAAACCCTTGGGATGGTGGAAGATCGGTGATGAAATCCATGGCAAGATGAGTCCAGGGACGGGAAGGAATAGGCAAAGGCAACAGGGAACCTTCAGGAGAGTGTCTCAGGGTCTTACTCCGGGCAGAGACTTTACAGTCCCGCACATACTCTCGAGCGTCTTTCCTAAAAGACGGCCACCAAACATGATGGGACAACATGGAAATGGTCTTCCTAACTCCTGGATCACCTACAGTCTTGGAAGCATGAAATTGCTGTAGGATGGTAGCACGGTGAGACATGGGCACAAACTGGGCATGAGCTGGTTTACCAGGCGGAGCCTCAGACTGAAACTGACTCAGGTCGAAAAGATCCGGCTGAATAGCAGCTACCACCAAGTGTTGAGGCAGAATGGGTAAGTTTCTCCCTTCGGGTAAGCTAGTCGAGGAAAAACTTCGAGACAAAGCATCGGCTTTCACATTCTTTGGCCCAGGTTTGTAGGCAATGGTGAAATTAAATCGGGAAAAGAACAGAGACCAACGAGCTTGTCTAGGGGTTAACCTTTTGGCAGACTGAATATACTCCAAATTTTTATGGTCGGTGAAGACCGTAACTGAAAACTGAGCCCCTTCTAACCAGTGCCTCCACTCCTGAAAGGCCAATTTAACTGCCAAGAGCTCACGATTACCAATATCGTAGTTACGTTCAGCGAAAGTGAATTTTTTTGAGAAAAAAGCACAGGGGTGAAGTCGTTCTGGGGGACCGCTATATTGTGAGAGGACTGCCCCGACGCCAAGCTCGGAGGCATCGACCTCCACAATAAAGGCTAATTGACATTCTGGATGTAATAGTACGGGAGCGGAGCTAAAGACTTCCTTCAACCTTTTGAAGGCCTGGACAGACCGTTCTGGCCAGATAGATGTAAAAGTAAAAGTTAGCGAACTCCAGGAATCTTTGTAACCCCTTCAAATTCCTGGGTTGCTCCCATTTTAATACTGCTGCTACCTTGGACTGGTCCATTGACAGACCCGTGTTGGAGACAATATACCCTAAAAAAGGGACCTCTGCGACTTCAAACATGCATTTTTTGAGTTTGGCAAATAAGTGATTTTCTCTGAGTTTTTGCAAGACAAGACGAACATGTCTACGATGTTCTGCTAATGAAGAGGAGACAATCAAAATATCGTCTAAGTACACTACTACATAGCGACCCAGATAGTCCCTAAAAATCTCGTTGACAAAGTCCTGGAAGACTGCAGGGGCGTTACATAGGCCAAAGGACATCACGAGATACTCGTAATGCCCATCTTGGGTGTTGAAGGTGGTCTTCCATTCATCCCCCTGCCGGATTCTTATCAGGTTATAGGCCCCACGAAGGTCTAACAACCCAATCAATCAGAGGAAGGGGGTATTTGTTTTTTATGGTAATTTTGTTCAAACCCCGGTAATCTATGCACGGACAGAGGCCCCCATATTTCTTTTCAACAAAGAAAAAACCCGCCCAGCCGCAGAAGTGGATGCCTTTATGAACCTTTTTTTTTTAATTCTCTGCCCGGGTCACGTTAAAGATTTTCCCTCTGGGTGGCATGGTCCCCGGAAGAAGCTCAACGGGGCAGTCAAAGGATCTGTGAGGAGGAAGGACATCTGCCGCTTTCTCAGAAAATACATCGAGAAAGTCAAGGTAGGGGCCTGGAATCCCTTCAGAGGAGAGCTGTGTGAAACGCACTGGGAGTTCCAAGCAAGAGTGAAAACACTGTGGGCCCCATTTCACAATCTGCCTTGCTACCCAATCAACTTGAGGGTTATGTTTTTGTAACCAGGGCAAATCGAGTACTAAAGGGGTTGAGGGCATCTTTAGAACTAGGAAACTGATCAGCTCAGAGTGCCCTGCTCCCACTCTGAGTAACACAGGTGGAGTCTTAAAATGAATAAGACCCCCAGCAATAGGCGTGTCATCAATAGCGGACACCCAAATTAATTTAGGCAGAGGTTGGAGAGGAATTCCCAGACTTCGGGCTAACTTAAAGTCAAGAAAATTCCCCGCCGCCCCACGATCTAGAAGGGCCTCCAAATTCTTAAACTCAAGGTCCACTTTAACCTGGACTGGAACCATAAATTGTGAAAAAACTTGAGGAAATACCTTGCAGCCTAGGTGGGTTCCCTCTACCCCACCTAGGCTCTGTAGTTTTCCGGCTGCTTCTTGGGACAGACTCTGACCAGGTGGCCGGTCCCCCCACAGTAGAGACATAGCCCTTCCGATAATCGCCGATGCCTCTCAGCTTCGGAAAGCTTGGTAGCTCCCAGCTGCATAGGTTCCTCGGTAGGACACGAGGCTGGAGCTCCCACTTTCCAGCTGGTGTCGGGGTGCGCCCCACTTTCAAGGCGTCTCTCCCGCAAGCGTTGGTCGATCCGGATAGCGAGTTGCATAGTTTCATCCAGAGACTGGGGTACAGGACCGTTCACAAAAATGTCCTTAATGGCATCGGACAAGCCCAGACAAAATTGACCACATAAGACTGGGTCGTTCCATCGAGAGTCCACGGCCCACCGACGGAACTCGGAGCAATACTCTTCAGCCTGCCGACGACCTTGACGCAAGGTACGGAGTTTAGCATCTGCGGTGGCACCTCTGTCCGGATCATCATACAAGATTTCCATTGCGGAGAAGAAAACTTTCACAGACTGCCGTGCTGGATCCTGAGGTGACAAGCTGAATGCCCAGGATTGAGGGTCTCCTTGCAGGAGGGAGATGACCAGGCCCACACGCTGGTCTTGGGACCCCGAGGAGTACGGACGGAGCTGAAAATAATAGAGTTTACAAGCATCCCGGAAATTGGAGAACTTACTTCTATCCGCAGAAAATTTGTCAGGGAGTGGAATCTTGGGTTCCACTGGGTGAGCGGCCGGTGCCCCCTGAGGGCCGGGGTTGATAGGAGTTGGACGGTTCTCCTGGGCCGCCACACGATGGGCCAGGTGCTCCGCGGCCGCAGTTAAGGCCTGCACCTGCTCCAAAATTTGGTCCCTGGGCTTGCTGGCCCGTTATACTGTCAGGGATCGCCAGACACCGCCCTTTCATAAGCCAACAATCCCCAATCTCCACCGCCTCTTGTAGCAGTGGAGGGGACCCCCATGACGCCGCCGACCCCAGCCGCCGAGGCAGAGGAGGCGGCGGAGGCTGAGGCCCCAGCGCAGGAGGCGGAAGACTGGAGCCGGGCGCCGCCACGGAGAGGCGCCGCGGGACAGGACCACGGAAGCAGGTAAGGACCTTACATATATATCCTCATTCAGAGGGCAAGGTAAGCTGCTGTTTATTCTTTTTGCCTTAAAAATCTCTTTAATTAGAGACATAGATCCTCATCATCAAAACAAGATTTCATCTATGTGACATGACCACAACAAAATGTGGGGGTGATATTCTGTATTAGAACAAAGCACAACCTCATGCTCTCAACAACCCAAAACGTAGGGGGGAGGGAGGTGATTCACGCACATACAATAAAAAGCATGGTTCCCCTCACCCTGAGCTGCTCTGACACAGGGACTGCTATTTCTGCCCAAGGCCCATTCACTGCGTATGGGCTCTTCACTCCTATAAAATCACCAAGCCAACTTACACATACCCCTGCCTGGTAACAAGCACCCCCTACCTAGCCACTGCCCTGAAAGTGCACCAGACCAGTGCTGAAGGGCATAGAGGCTGGTACATTTGCAGCTAGCCCCTCAGCTTTTGAGCCATGGGTTACCAGCACTTTGTTAGTGCTAGTTGCCTCCAGAAGGGGGTAATAAATCTGAGGATGAGCAAACGGAGTCACTAGAATGGGGGAAAATGTGACTTGGCACAAACCACATTTTTTGGTGCTCGCGCTGACTGAAATTTCCCTGAAATCCAAACTCACCTGCTCTCTCTCAATGTCCCCAGTCTGTCCTGGGCTGGTCACTGCAGAATCCAGCACTGCCGACATAAATGGCCCCTCCCTGCAGCAGGGAGAAGTTGGAAAGATTGTTTTCTCTGGCTGTCAGTGACAGTTTTGCAAAAACGTTATTGTAAGAAGATAATGTTTACACACAAAAAAGACACACAATCATACTTAAAGGAGCAGTATCGCGAAATTTGCATTAAAAAAGATAAATAATTAAATAGCCACACAATAGCTTATAACATGTGTATAAATAATCTGGCAATAGAAAAAGAAAAAAATATATGCCTCTCTTATAAATTGTATAATTACAATGGCTCAGTCCATTTGCTGAATAGGGGGATCTGCTGGGTTGTTTTTAGTGAGCTGCTTCATTTAGCCCACTGGTCTCCTAGCAACACTTTACCTCAGAGGCTGACACTGTAATCAGTGGTAACGGCTGTGTGTGTGTGAGGTGCTGCTTTTGTTATGAGACCAGGTGACTCAAATGTGTAAAATCTATACAAAATAAACTAAACTGACTGAAAACGACTGAAATTCTTCTTTGAATAACTGTGCAGGAAAATCTAAAAGGAATTTAAGTGGAACAAAACCCCATTCTAAATCAGGATGCCCCACTGTGTGAAACGACCCCTGGATAACCACAGATCCCCCCATTTTTCTGGCGCGCTCACGCAGATAGTCATTTGGACAGGCCAGGAAGGTTACTGCTCAGGCTCCCCATCTGCGTGCAAACAGCGCTGATTGGATAAGAGCCCGCGCATGTGGGACAGGGAAAGGTATGTTTTCACAGGCGAACTTGTGGATTTCACATATCAGGGCATCCCAAGTTGGGATGCCCCTAGGGGCACAAAACAAAACTCCAGATAGTGAAAATCCTGGGTTGGGCTTTGCTCAAAACACACAAAGCTGAAAGAAAGATCATCAAAATAAGAATATGAAAGAGAAAATGGTAAACTGAAAGATTCTGCGGCAGAGCCAACATGAAGGGAAAACTGTCAAAATCAGCTAAATGACTTCTAGAGCTTTTCTCTCTGTTTTAGATATATAAGTTCTGGCCAGGCAATGTTATTTGATGCTGGACGGCTGCCAGCACTGAACAGCTGAGACTTTGATACATTGTTTACCCCTCTCCTCAGCATGGAACAGATACATTTGTATCTCCCTCTCCTCAGTGTGGAACAGGCCAGAGTGTCGGCTCCTGACACTGACAAGACATAAACATGAGCTATTAGTCTCCAGCTGTTCAACACACACATAATTTTTTTCTACATTTGTAATTCTTACTCCAACACTTACCTACATTCAAAGTACCATTTAAATCTAAGTCACCAAGAAAAATGTGCGATACTGCTCCTTTAACAAGCTATCATATCCAGAGATGAATTGGATCTTGTTGCAATAACAGAGACTTGGTTCAAGGATCACAATGACTGGGAGATAGCCATACCCGGTTACACATTGTACAGAAAAGACAGATTGGATAGAAAGGGCGGTGGAGTAGCCATTTATGTCAAGACTACACTTCAATCAACAATAATTCAGCATACACATAATGAACTAGAAACTCTCTGGGTTACCATGCAGACTAAGGAGGGAGCTGTGATCAGAATTGGTGTGATATATAGGCCCCCTGGACAATCTGAGGATCTAGATAACCTGTTAATAGATGAAATCAGTGGAATGGCAGAGAAGGGGGACATTGTAATTACAGGTGACTTCAACATGCCTGATGTGGACTGGAATATCCCAAGTGCATCGACATGCAAGAGCAGGACTATATTAGTATGTAGAAAGAAAATTAGGTGAGTGGAACAGAGTAGCAGAAGTCAGTGCCCAGTGGTCACTATTAAAAATGGCCATCTTAAAGGCAACTACTGTAAGCAATATGTGACAAACTAGCAAGAATAAAAGGAAGAAGAAACCATTATGGTTTACTAGGGAAGTCAGCACTATCATAAAAGATAAGAAGTCTGCCTATAAGAAGTATAAAGTAAGTGGAAGTGTAGCTGACAGAGAGGCGTATAAAATTAAACAGAGGGAAGCAAAACTGATTATAAGGACTGCTAAAGGGCAAAAAGAGGAAGAAATGGCCAAATCTATGAAGAGGGGAGATAAAACCTTTTTCCGATATATTGGTGACAGAAAGAAGAAAAACAATGCAGTCTCAAGAGTTAGAAATAGGGAAAATAAATATATTGACGGAGATAAGGATGTGGCTGACCATCTGAATAGCTACTTTTGTTCGGTATTTTCAGATAGTAGCAGGCATGGCCATAGCACAGCATCCCGCTGGGAGGGCACAGCTCCTGAGTTTCTGGAGGCTGATGTCCTATCCGAGCTGGCACATCTAAAGGTAAGTAAGGCGATGGGTCCAGATGGAATCCACCCCAGAGTTCTAAGGAAACTTAGGTTTGTGATTGCAGCCCCTCTGACTGATTTACTTAACCATTCCCTTTCAACTGGTGAGGTTCCAGATGATTGGAGAATGGCCAATGTCGTACCAATCCATAAAAAGGGGAGTAGAGAAGAAGCCAGTAACTACAGGCCAGTTAGTTTAACATCTATAGTGGTCAAATTAATGGAAACACTCTTAAAAAAACTGATAATTTCCCATCTAAAAATTAATGACCTATTGGACCCAAACCAGCACGGCTTTACTGAGGGCAGATCATGTCAGACCAATCTTATTGATTTCTTTGACAATGTCACTAAAGTGTTAGATGAAGGTGGTGCTGTGGATATCGCCTATCTGGATTTTAGCAAAGCCTTTGACACTGTACCACATTAGGAGCTCATAGATAAGTTATTAAAGGTAGGACTCAATCCCTGGATAGTTCAGTGGATTTCCAGTTGGCTGAGGGATCGGTATCAGAGCGTTGTTGTAAATGGTGTGCAATCTGAACAAAGGCGAGTTACAAGTGGTGTGTCGCAAGGCTCTGTCCTGGGCCCCATTCTTTTTACTATATTTGTAAGTGACATAGGAGAAGGCTTGGTAGGAAAAGTTTGTCTGTTTGCTGATGATACAAAGGTTAGTAATAGGGTGGATATTCCGGGAGGTGTCTGCAACATGGAAAATGATTTAGCTTTACTGGATAGATGGTCAAAACTGTGGAAACTGGCTCTCTCGGGGGGCGTGGCTTGGCGATGGCCGTGTGAGGGAGCATATGGCGGAGCTCCTGCCTGTATAACATTAAAGAAGCCCATAAATAGCAGCTAGAGAAGATCCCGACTTACCTGAGAGATGTCCAAGAAGAAGAGGGGTAGAGTGGCGACCGCGGGTCGAAGATCGGGCCCCATTACAGCTTTCTTCCCTGCTGGGGAGCGCGGCGGGGGCGAGGAAGTGGGCCGCAAGATGGTGTCCACATCTGGGAGAGGATCCATGCGAGCGGAGCCGCCTAAAGGAGTCCCGGCGGCCGCGGTGGAGCGGGAGGAGGCGGGCGGACGTGCCCCGTCCGTGATCGGACTCCCGTCCCCACCCCACCGCTCGCGAGTCCTGGAGGTGAGGGGGTGACGCGGCCGGAGCCGTCAGTGAGAAGCGGCGGAGAGGCGCGGGGTGGGGGACGAACCCCCCCCCTCCCTGGCAGGAGAACCGGGCAGCGGGGAGACAGCGGAGGCTAGACCGCTCCCGCGGCATGCTGCTGCTGGGGCTGGCGGGGACAGTGACAGCTGCTGCGGTGGGTCGGTGATGAGACCCCGCCGCAGCTTGAGTACACAGCGGCCTATGCGCGCCGGATCACCCGGCGCCCCCAGGGAGGGGGACAGCAGGGATCACTTAGCCCCCTTGCCTTATCAAGCGGTCTTTGGTGGGGGCCCGCAGCAGCCCTCCCCATCATCATCCACGTTAAACCAGCGCTGCCCTGATGGAGGGGATAGACAGGGGCTCCCCTCCCAGTCTCAGAGGCATGACACCAGTATGGATGAGGGGGCGCACCTGGAGGAGAGAACGCTTGCTGCCCGCGGACCGTCCCCCTCTAATTCACCTTCCCCTGCCCGACAACAGACCCCACAAAAGGGCTCTCCTCCCCCCTCAGTGGACTCACAAATGGACGCTGGTTGGAGTGCGGGCATGCCTTCCCCTCCTGGGAGGGACTCCGAACCAGTCTCACCCGGGCTGGGTTCCCCCCATAGAGCCCTGACCCCCCGGGGCGGCCGGAGGGAGCGCGTGACGACCCGGTCTCCCTGTCCGGGATGTCCGCCTCTCCATGCTGGTCCCCAGGATCTACCAGCGGGAGTGGGATGGAGCCCGACGGATCCAGGATGGCCCCCTCCGAGATTGATCAGCACGGCATCAAGGCCCTCATTTCATCTCTGCCCACGCGGAAAGATTTTGAGACCTTTATCAACAGAATGGAGTCCACCTTCCGGAGAGAAATGGACGAAGTATCAGTATAGGTCATGAAAGCGCTGCTGGAAAGCGCCAGGGCCGCGGGGGCCACGTACAGATGGGGCCACCCCTTTCACTTGATCCTCCAACTACGCGGACGTAGCTTTGTTCTTCGCAACCACTCCCAGCTTGGGGAGGCCTTCGATTTCTTGGGTTCCCCGGCGGTGGAGCTCGAGAACTGGCTGTCGCCCTCGCTGTGCCCGTCTGGGATGCCCGGGTTGGGCGGCCACCGCATCGACCCTCAGCCCAGAAGGATCAGAGCGGGTAGACCACGAGCACCCAACGCCGCTAATGACTGGGTTTGAGCGAGGTTCTCCCCCTTTTTCTCTTTTTTTCTTCTTCTCCTGCTGCGCTGGCTCAAGTGTACGGACTGCTTCATCTATCTGGGACTTGTCCGCCGATACATGACGTGTTGCCTCATCCGATTCCACGGAACATTTTTGCTCCTTCTTCTACCTCGCAGGTCCCGGCGGCCTTTACCACCTTGTGTCTCGTCCCCCGTTGTGCTGGCGAGATATAGACTGCTGACTGGACCCCCCAGGGGACGAAGAGGAGCTTTTGCGTTGTATCTTTGGCCCCTCTATCGGAAGAGAGTGAGATGACTGCTGTTTACGCGGTCCCCCCTGAGAGAGGCTCAGGACGTTGTGGCATTATTGAGCGTATTGGTTATCTTGGAGACCGCCGGTCCCGAGACTCTGACTAATCATCAGCACTCCAGCTTGGGCAGCTCTCACGGGTTCTCGCCTTCCACTTCCCCCCACTTAGGTGATCCCCTACCCTCCTCGGGAAATACCTGGGGAGGCGTTAGGAGATCCGGCACTTCAGTGCCCTAGCTTTGTTGATTGTTGATTGGTTTACTTGCTGTGCCTATTAGATCTCAGTTAGTTCAACAACTGTAGTGACATAGTAAGTTGAGTTTTCTTTGTTATTGCCTGTTCCCCTCTTCTCTTCCCCTCTCTCCTCTGTTACTCTCTTCTGCGCTTTACTCTCCCCTTACCCTCCCTTCCCTTCACTGGGTTCCCCCCCCCTCCACCCCTCACAACCTCCACTTCGTGGCTTCCCTCTCTCCCAGCCATTAGGAATAACGAAAGACAAGGATGGCTACTTTAACTGTTTGCTCTTTTAACGTGAAGGGGTTCAATGCCCCCGAGAAGAGATCTAAAGTTCTGTACGACCTCCATAAATGTGGTGCCAAACTGATTCTATTGCAGGAAACGCATTTTAAAGAGGGTCGAGTCCCGAATGTTAGGGACCGTTATTTCTCTTCTTGGGTGCATGCCCCCAACCCGGACGCCAAATCCGGGGGGGTCTCGGTTGCAATCCACAGATCCCTCCCCCACAAGGTTTCAGACTCCAAGATTGACCCCAAGGGTAGATACATTTTTCTGAAACTATCCATTTGTACAAAGACTTATACAGTGGCGAACTTGTACAGCCCCAACAAGAATCAGTCCCAATTTTGCCTCGGGGTCTTGAAACAGTTAGCTGATTTTGCGGAGGGGATAGTCATACTGGGAGAGGACTTGAATATGCCCTTAAACCCGCAGATTGACACCTCCTCTGGAAAATCCTCCATCCCCCTATCCAGATTTAAAAAGCTAAAGTGTATGTTGTCGGACCTCCACCTGGTCGACGTGTGGAGAGCCCTGCACCCGGGTTCTAGGGACTATACGTTTTTTTCCAACGCGAACAACTCGTATAGTCGTATAGACTATCTCCTAATGAGCCACCACGCCATGTCCTGGGATCCACAGGCCAGCATTGGAAATTTTCTCTGGTCTGATCACGCCCCGATCTTCCTGTCCTTTGAGCTGCCCGGATTGTACCCAAGTAGATGGGACTGGCGCCTTAATGACAACTAACTGAAAGACGGGGTCTGCCTGGCAGCGGTTGAAAGCACCATAGAGCATTTCCTATCTGACCACGTAAATGACGACACGTCCCTTCCCACCCAGTGGGAGGCACTAAAGTGCGTTCTAAGAGGTACTTTAATTCAGCACGGTTCTAGGCTTAAAAGGGAAAGATCTGCTCTGATTAAGCAGACATTAGCCCAGATCCAAAATCTAGAACACGACCACAAGCTCTCCCCTTCCAACGACCTGTGGCTGGAGCTGGAAAGGACGAGGGGATACTACAAGGCCTATACAGCCAGTGCTACCTACGACACAGGGATTACTGGCTAGACTACTTCACCCCCGTATATCAGCCACTTACATCCCCAGCATTAAACTGCAGGGGAATGCTGAGACCTCCAACCCAGTGGGCATAGCGGGGGCTTTCAGGGATTACTATAGTTCCCTGTATAATCTACCCTGCTCCACCTCCGGGGGGGCCAACCTCACTATAAACACAGCCGTCCAGGAATACATTGACAGAACCCCACTCCCCAGGATCCCGCAGGAGGAGATTGAGACCTTGGAGGCCCCTTTCGGAGTGACGGAGGTACTGAAGGCTATACAAAACACCCCTGGTGGGAAAAGTCCGGGCCCAGACGGATTCACCCCCAGATTTTACAAACAACTAGGTTCACGGCTGGCCCCTTTCCTGACCAGGGTCTTCAACGCAGTAGGCCCGGAGTCCCCGTTTCCCAAGCAGTCATTGGCGGCAACAATTACAGTTATTCCCAAACCCGGCAAGGACCCCGCAGTATGCGGCAGTTATCGCCCCATCTCGTTAATAAATGTCGACGTTAAGCTTTTTGCCAAATTAATAGCTAGTCATCTTCAGGCGCAGATCCCTGATATCATCCACCCGGATCAGGTGGGGTTTGTCCCTGGCAGAGAGGCTCGAGACAATACAAACAAGCTTCTCACTCTAGTCTCTTATGTGAAGACCAGAGGAATCCCCGCCTGTTTGCTCTCCTGTGACGCAGAAAAGGCGTTCGACCGTGTGAGTTGGGATTTCCTCCGGGCTTCGCTTCAACAGATTGGAATTGGCCCATCCCTACTGGGGAAAATTATGGCACTATATAAGGATCCCACGGCCTCTGTCAGGACAAACGGTATTTTGTCAGCCCCCTTCCCCATTAGCAATGGCACTCGCCAGGTCTGCCCTCTGTCGCCACTGCTCTACATCCTCACGATGGAACATTTGGCGACTGCGCTGAGAAACAACCCGGACATACGGGGGATAGAGGTGGGGGGTAGACAGCACAAATTATCCCTATATGCGGATGATCTTCTACTGCATTTAACCACCCCGGTGACCTCCCTCCCCCTCGTCTTGAAGGAATTTGAGATTTTTGGAAAGGCGAGTAACTTTAAAATCAATTATGGGAAGTCGGAGGCCCTTAACCTTACTTTATCACCGACAGTAATGACGGGACTCAGAAGCAGCTTTTCTTTCAAATGGCAACCGGTGAGCATTAAATACCTGGGGGTTCAGGTCCCAAATGACTTAACAAAAGTGTACGAGCTGAACTACGCCACGCTACTGAACAAAACAATTAGTGATCTTAAACAATACAATAGAAAACCTTTGTCATGGGGGGGCAGGATAAATGTGATTAAGATGGACATCCTTCCCCGTTTCTTGTATATCTTTCAAACTGCCCCTATAATCCCCCCCCAGCAGTTTTTTCAAGATCCTAAAATCTGCCTTCCTCAAATTTGTTTGGGGGGTCTCAAAGCCACGGATCCGTTTCAACACCTTAGCTCGGCATAAAACGAAGGGAGGTCTTGGCATGCCAGACCTTAAGCTCTATCATGCAGCGGCGGTCCTAATGAGAATGTCGGACTGGGCCTATCGGGACACAAAAAAGATCTGGGTCACCATTGAGAGGGAGCTCTCTCCATGGCCACTGGTTTCTCTGCCGTGGACGAGACCCCAACCAAGGAGGCGGCTTAGGTCTCTGCCGTTTTTGACCCAGCATTTTTTCACACTGTGGGACCGCATGACTGCTAGGGGCCAGCTTGTGAGATGCCCAGGTCCGTTGACGCCAATCCTGGGAAATCCTGATTTTGAGCCCGGGGTGGGGGTGGAGTCTTTCCTGGGTTGGAGAGCCGAGACGGCCCCGTGACTAGGTCAGTTGCTGAGCGAGGGGGGCCCTTCCGTCCTTGGGCGAGTTGAGGGAGCGGAGTCCCGGGGCTCAGATGTCCTGGTTCTTGCATGGGCAGTTGGCGGCATTTATGCTGACGTTAAAGGTGGAGTGTAACATAGAGGGCCCGCTGTCGGAATTGGAGGGGCTTCTCTCCTCTGTGTCCCCCACACCCCATTCCCTCTCCAGGATTTATTCCGCCCTGATAAACAATATTCACACGGGGCCATTGGGTATTATCCCGAGATGGGAAAGGGAGCTGGGGGTGTCCCTCTTGGAGGAGGATCAATCTAAAATGTTCTACCTATCGCATAAGGCGGCGGTGGAGGGGGCCACACAGGAGATGAGCTACAAGATTGTTTCCAGGTGGTACAGGTGTCCATCGGACATCGAGAGATTTGCTCCCCTCTCCTCAGACCAATATTGGCGATGCCTAGATGCGGTGGGTGATATGACACACATTTGGTGGGGTTGCCCAGCCATACACTCCTTTTGGGATAGGGTACTGAGCATATATACGGAGGCCACCGGCGAGCTGGTCTGGGGAGACAGGGTGCTCAGGGACAAGTACACGCTAACCTGGACCTGTTGGGAGAGCCTACGGGATTCGGATAGGTTTAAAGACAGGCTTAATCAGCTAGGGTAACGTTATAAGGTCTCCATGGGAGCTGGTGTGAGGCTGGTCAAGTTAAAAGGTGAGGCGGGCAACGGATCAAGTGAAGCCAAAATTCCCCTTCCCTCTTCTCTTCTCTTTCTCTTTCTCTTTTCCTTCTATCTTCTTTCCCCTCTCTATCCTTGTTTGGTACACCAAGAATATCTCTGCAGCGGAGCCCCGCTCGCCCTCCCTACCCAGGTATCTGGGGAGCACTCGGACCGCGGTAGGGCTCGGGACCTCTCTATGGTGTGACATGACTCATTAGGCTGTTGTCCTGTTCTATTCGCTGTTAAAAAAAAAAAAAGAAGGTCTTTGGTTTATTATGTCTAAGATTTATCTTTTTACCTAAACAGGGACTGTTCCCTATGTACTGTTTCTGTCTACATGTTTCAATAAAAAACAGATTATACAAAAAAAAAACTGTGGAAACTAGAGTTTAATGTCTCTAAATGTAAAATCATGCACTTGGGTAGAAGGAATCCCTGCTCTGAGTACCGTATGGGCAGTACTGTGTTAGCCAGGACCTTGGAGGAGAGAGATTTAGGGGTACTGATTACTGATAGCTGCAAGATGAGTGGACAGTGTAGCCAGGCAGTGGGAAAAGCAAGCAGGATGCTCGGCTGCATAGCTCGAGGCATCAGCAGTAGGAAGAGGGAGGTTGTGATGCCGCTATATAGAGCCCTGGTGAGGCCACAGCTAGAATACTGTGTGCAGTTCTGGAGACCTTACCTGCAAAAAGACATTATTCAAATAGAACGGGTCCAAAGGCGGGCAACAAAAATGGTGGAAGGACTTAAACTTAAAACTTATCAGGAGAGACTTAAAGAACTTGAACTTAATTTGTACAGTCTGGAGGAAAGAAGGGAGAGGGGGGACATGATTGAGACCTTTAAATATGTGAAAGGATTGAATAAGGTTCAGGAGGGAAGTGTTTTTAAGATCAGACCAGGTGCTCATCCTGCATGGTGTGGCCCTATCCCATACATTTCAATCAGCTGGGTTGATTATAATTATTCTAAGTATACAGCACGTCCTGTTCCAGAGTATTCCTTACACATGGGGTAATACATCCACAAGATGGCGCTGGACTGCAGAAAACAGCTTGTGGCTCCTCCCGGCCCTATATAAGTCAGGGACCTCCCACAAATCCCCAGTTCTTTTCTGCAGTATGGACTGCGAAGATAGAAGATAGCTCTCTTTCTGTGGCGCAGGTGAGCGGGGCTTATATGCATGCGGCCCTGCAAGACTATTCCCACCCGTTTCGTCCCATTTGAAGGTAGGTTAGCAAGCACCAATGGTGCAGAGGAGCTAGGCTCCTACCGCAGTCCCTCTCTAACAGGGTAGGCGGTTTAGGCTAATGGTGAGCCTTTTTGGGATGCCCCCACTGCCTAATGGGTTTTGCCAGGTTATCCTGTGCAGTTAAACCCTATACACATATATATTTCCCCCTCCACCCTCACTTCTCATATTAGTCCTCTGGGCGTCATTTTCCCTGGGAATCTGCTGTTATCCTCCCTCACTCTCCCCTTGGGAGATCTCGGGGGGGGGGGGGGGTCGTCTAGTGATTATAATACTGTATTTCACTCTTGACATGCTTTTGTGATTGTAACTTTTATAATACGCCGCCGCTGCGCTTTATACTGTGCTCCGAGCCTGGCAGCCCCATTCACCTCAGGGCTGCCGGGCCGCTATTGGCCGGCCGGATCACGTGGGCGCGTTTCCCGCTCTTCGGGGGGGGGGGGGGGGGCTCTGTGGAGGGTGCATTTTACCTCAGAATCTCCACGGCCCGCCTCTCAAGGTCTAGTGATTATAATACTGTATTTCACTCTTGACATGCTTTTGTGATTTTTTATAATACGCCGCCGCTGCGCTTTGTACTGTGCTCCGAGCCTGGCAGCCCCATTCACCTCAGGGCTGCCGGGCTGCTATTGGCCGGCCGGATCACGTGGGCGCCTTTCCTGCTCTTCGGGGGGGGGGGCTCTGTGGAGGATGCATTTTACCTCAGAATCTCCACGGACTGCCCCTCAAGGTCTGCGGACGCCATTTTGTCTCCTTGCTGTGTGCTGCTGGCTCTCTGCTGTCTGTGAGTAACCCCGGTGGGGTGATTTTTTTCTAAAGTTTTTTCTGTCTTATTCTCATGGGAATGTTTGATTATGTCTTTCAGGCGGGTGAAAACTTCAGCACTGTGGTTTCTCCCGGCCATCTTCCCTCACTAAAACTCCCATTTCCCTAGCGGTTCTTGGGGCATCCCGGGTAACACTTCAGCGTTATCCCTTACTGGCCTATTGTGCCATTCAAATCACCATATGGAGGCTTCTGGGGATAATGGGCCTGGGGTTCCTTCGGCACAAGCCCGGCTATGTGTTGTGTGTGGGGTATCCCCTATTAGTGATGATGTCAGGGTGTGTGTGCCCTGCGCCCAGCAGGTACTTGCGCTGCAGTCTGGGCTGTCTGTTACTCCTGGGGGTGCGCCCCCTCTGGCCTCACCTACCCCCCCATGCTTACATCTGACCCCCACTGAGGGGCATACTAGTGGGGAGTCTCAACCTGATTTAGCTGCACGGGTGGCCAGCATTGATAAACATCTTGCTGGATCTGCCCCGCATAAGGCTTCTGCTAAGAAGCGGCATTTATCACCCGTGGTTTCCCTCTTCCCTGTGGAAGATGAGGGCCCTTACTCACTCTCAGGTCCCTACCCCCTTGAGGAGGGGGAATTATTTTCTGATTCTGATTCCTCTGAGGAACACCCTAAGATATATGGTGGTACTGGGACTCCCTTTGGGGAAGACCCGTGGTCCCCTGATGACACTGACAGATTGCTGAGTCACATTTTTGAAGTGCTTTGTATTTCTCCCCCGGCAGTGGCTCCGCAGCAGCAGGGTGAGCTTTTTCATACTGTTAAGCCACGCTGAGAGTTCCTTGAGCAGTCTCACTTTAATAATCTAGTGCTCAAAGAATGGGAACGGCGTAGCAAGCTGCCAGGGGTACCTAAGTGTTGGGACATTGGGAGTTGCTGATGTTGTTAAGCGTTGGTCATGGACCAACTGGCCTGTCATGCCTTTGCCTGTGTGGGGACGGCACTGCGCCCGGTTTGTGCCTCTGCTATTACGGCTATTGCCATTAAAGGGGTGCTCAAGTGTCTTTTGGATGGGGCATCTGAGGATGCGGGTACAGAGGAGTATAGATCTCTCCTGCTTTGTGAGGAATTTATTGCATATATTCTCTCTGCCATGGATGATGCTATTAGAATGTGTGGTAGGACTTCTGCCCTGGTGGCTATACACCGCTCTGTCTGGCTATGTCAGTGGGTAGCTGATAATGCTGCTAAGAAGGCTCTTACTGGTTTCCCCTTCAAGGGCCTGTGCCTCTTTGGGGAACGCTTGGATTTGTTTGCTAAGGGTGGTAGGTTACCTCAACGCAGGAGGCCTTCTCGGTCCTTTCGGGGGACAGGTGCCTTTCTCCCATCCTTCCGTGATCATTGCCTCTCCTGGGGTCCCAAGCCAAAATCCTCACCCAAGCCCCCTCAGGCATGAACGGGCGCCCTCACCCATCCGGGTGGGGGGACGGCTTCGGCTTTTTGCTCATGTCTGGAGACTTCACGTCTCAGACCGGTGGATTCAGGAGGTAGTGTCCTCCGGTTACAAGATACAGTTTGCAGCCTGGCCGCCCCCAAGATTCATCAAATCCCGGATGGCTCAAAACCCCCTCACAGCTCAGTGTCTGTGCCTTGCTGTCCAAAACCTTCTGGAGTTAGGGGTCATCTGCCAAGGGCCTTTAAGGGAAAGGGGCAGAGGCTACTATTCCAATCTTTTCACTGTTCCCAAAAAAGATGGGTCCATCAGACCCATCCTGGATTTAAAGCGCCTCAACAAATTTGTCAGATTCAAACACTTTCGCATGGAGACCCAGCTGTAAATTCACTATGCCCGGGAGACTTCATGACCTCTGTAGACATCAAGGATGCTTACCTTCATATACCAATTTTTGCAGGTCATCAGCGATTCCTCAGGTTCGCTCTGGAGGATCAGCACTACCAATTTGTGGCCTTGCCCTTCGGTCTCACCTCAGCTCCCAGGGTATTCACCAAGGTGCTGGCGGGCATAATGGCTCTGCTGAGATCTCAGGGCATTCACATCCTTCCCTACTTGGACGACATTCTCATCACGTCTCGGTCCTTCCAGCAGGCCGAGCTAGATACCCAGATGGTGGTGTCCACACTGGAGTCCTTCGGCTGGGTGATCAACCATCCCAAGTCTTCCCTGTCACCGTCAATGGTCAAGTCCTTTCTGGGCATGACTGTGGATACATCTCAGGTCAAGATCCTTCTCCCTCAGCAGAAGGTGGACAGTCTGCAAGTTCAAGCCAAGCTTCTTCTGTCTTGCCCTCATCCTTCCATCCGGCAGGGTATGCAGCTGGTGGGCCTGATGGTGTCTTGCTTCGAGGCTGTTCCATACGCTCAGTTTCACATGAGACCTCTTCAACTCCACCTCTTGTCAGTTTGGGATCGGGACCCTGTGTCCCTGGATCAGGTATTTGTTCTGTCTCCTCTGGTCAAGCGGTCTCTCTCGTGGTGGCTGGACTCAAGAAACCTGTTGGTGGGCAGGTCCTTTCTGGCTCAGTGCTGGGAGACAGTCACCACAGATGCCAGTCTGACAGGTTGGGGGGCTTCTGGAAATCCCTGAAATTCCAGGGTTAGTGGGGCCCTCAGGAGGCCCACACCCATATCAACATTCTGGAACTGAGGGCGATACGGTTGGTTCTCGTCCATCTGACACCACACCTTCGGGGTCCGGCTGTTTAGATTCGCTCGGACAACCAGACGGCGGTTGCCTACATCAATCATCAGGGAGGGACCCGGAGCAAGAGGGCCCTCAAGGAAGTGTCACTGATACTGTCCTGGTGTAGGAGAATGTTCCCTGCATCTTGGCAGTGTACATCCCGGGAGTGGAGAATCTGGAGGCAGACTCCCTCAGCAGGGGGACTTCTCGCCTGGGAGAATGGTCCCTCAGCAGCAGGGTGTTTCGCTCCCTGTGCCACTGTTGGGGTCAGCCAGATGTGGATCTGTTTGTGTCCCACCACAATCACAAGCTTCCAGTCTTTGTCTCTCTGTCCCAGGACCCTCTGGCCTTGGCCATGGATGCACTGGCAATGTCTTGGAAGACCTTTCAGCTCCTCTGTGTTCCCTCCGTTTACTCTGCTGGGCAGGGTGCTGCGCAAGATAGCCCAGGAGGGGGTGCCAACCATTCTGGTGGCCCCCTGTTGACCAAGAAGAGTGTGGTTCGCAATCCAAATGTGAAGAACCAGCACTCCAAAAGCGTTCATCAAGAAGTTTGTATTGCTATAATCTCAGCGAAGTACAGCAGTGGAAGTGAGTCAACGTTTCGGGGTGCGCTGGGGCCCCCTTCATCAGGACCCACCGCACGTACAAGAGAAGAACAGATCACCATCACCTTTTCCATTAAATAGTAGTATAGACCAATCACATTATCACAATTTTCAAATTTCGCGCCTGACGTCATAATGACGTCATGCGCGCTGTCATATCATATACATTATTGCCACCATAATCATCAGGATACAGCAACATCCCCATATTACCGCGCCCCCAGCTGGAGAACGCCGCACTTACCCATGTGTACCGGGCGGGTCACGGGCCCGTGTGTGCTAGACGTGGCCGTCCCGGTCGGCGGGGAGGTTGCCAAGCAACCCCCCACACCGTCCCCTGATTGGGGGAAGCCGGGACCGACGTCATCCGTCCCGGGAATTCCACCCGGTGACAGATGACGCGGCGCGCAGGTGCCTCCTCATTGGCTCCCGGGCGCCGCTCACAGGCGCTCTATCGCCGGCCCTGTCAGGCCAGAGACAGACAGCCTGTCACGTCCCGGCTCCGGGGCGGCAAACGGCCAGCACACACGCCGCCCGGGCTCACCGCCTACAAAGTGGCATACCAATGAAGTAATATAATTAAGGGCCAGGACTAGGCATGGTATTACAGAATAGTATGGGGCCGGATGTTGTGGATACATGGCTGGGGAATACTATATGACTGGTCTTGTGTATTGCAGATACCTGATGTATCCATCAGGTTGCTATGGGGCCAACCGTTTAAAGGGGCCCTATGTGATTATGGATGCAAAACCTGGAGCACTATGTGGTCGACCATCAAAGCGGCCTTAGTTTATTACAGAACCCTGATGTATCCATCAGGTTGCAGAGTACTATGGGGCCAATTGTTCAAAGGGGCCCTGAATGGATGTGGATACATGCTATGAAGTACTGTGGGGGCCGATCAATAAAAACGGCCTTGTGCATTATAGATACCTGATGTGTCCATCAGGTTGCGGAGTACTATGGGGCCAATTGTTCAAAGGGGCCCTGAATGGATGTGGATACATGTTATGAAGTACTATGGAGGCCGATCAATAAAAACGGCCTTGTGCATTACAGATACCTGATGTATCCCTCGGGTTACAAAGTACCATGGGGCCACTCGTTCACAGCTATGGAATACTGTGTAGTCAATAATTAAAGGGGCCCTGTGTATAAGAGATACAAGTTATATCATTGCCTATACAGCGACATCATAGATATGGTGCCCCCTTATGGGTTTTTTATACAGTCTGTACAGGACCAGCCCCTCAAAAACAAAATGTAACAAGAACATAAGTCCATTGGGAGAGAGAGGGAGGGGCTAGGGGGAAAAAAAGGGGGGGGGGGGGGGAGAAAAGGGAAGGTAAAAAAAGGGGGGGGAAAAAAGGGTTGGAGAGACAGAAAGGAGGGGGGGGGGGGGAGGGGGTTTTATTTCCTCATGTGTCCATCTTATCTGGTGTCCAGAAAGCTACTGAAGCCGAACGAAGTGTTCAGTCCTCTCGGATGTACAGTATCTAATTTGTGAATCCAAAAAGTTTCACGTAATAATCGACGGCCCCTGTCGCCTCCCCTCGATGGTTTGGGGACATGCTCAATAACCATGCCCCTAAGTTCATGTGTTTGATGGCCGAGCTTATGAAAATGTATCGCGACCGGCTTATCCATATCCCTTGGTTCTCCAATCCGTACTTTCTCCTGGTGGACCCTGATATCGCTCTTGTGTTTCTGGAAGCGCTTCTTAAATGGGCCTATGGTTTTGCCCACATAAAGTAGGCCGCATGGACATTTCAATATGTACACGCAATAGTCCGTATTACAATTGTAATATCCCCTGAGTTTGAACTGGGTCCCTGTGTGCGGATGTGAGAATTGCGATCCCGTGATCAAAGAGTTGCAGATGTTGCAACTAAAGCACTTATAACACCCAGTCTTTGTTGACAGTGCCCTCCGTTGTGGCATGTATTTCTCAGTAGGGTCCGCCCTGATCAGTAGGTCCTTCAAATTTGGACTCCTATTATAGACCCTGAGTGGGGGTCGTTTAATAACAGGCGCCAGGCTGTTATCTGAAAGCAGAATGTCCTGGTGTTTCTTTGTAATCCGTTCGATATAAGGAGATGTATGGCAGTATGTCTGGGTGAACGGAACTCGTTCCTCCTTGGGTTTCCTAGGGCGCTCGTCATGGAAAATACTGTAAGCTTTCTCTTTAGCAATGATTAGAACCTCCTCAGGGTACCCTCTCTCCCGGAATTTCACATGCATGGCCTTCATCTGGGTCTCAATCGTGGTACTGTCCGAGTGAATACGGAGCACCCGTAAAAATTGGGAGATCGGGAGGTTGTCAATGAGATGTTTAGGATGTGCACTCTCATATCTGAGTAGTGCATTCCTATCTGTGGGTTTAGTAAATAGTCCAGTAGTGATATGACCCTCTGGATTCTTGTCGAGTGCCACATCCAGGAAAGTGACATGGAGTGTGGTTCGCAGACATCGTGCAGTTGGCAGTAGATCAATACGCCCTGCCCAAGGATCCAGACCTTCTCTCTCAGGGGCAGCTACGCCATCCCAATTTACAAATGTTGGCTTTAATAGCCTGGATGCTGAAACCTCCATCTTGATGGAAAAGGGGCTGCCTGCCTCTGTTGTTAATACCATGATTAGGGCTAGGAAGGAGTCCTCGTCCATCATCTATTATAGGGTATGGCATGCTTATATTGACTGGTGTGAGTCTAAGTCGTTTCCCTGTCGGGTGTTTTCTGTCCCTAGGATTCTGGAATTTCTACAACATGGTTTGGTTTCAATCTTTTTATTGTAATTTTTGTTATAACAACTGGATTGTACAACATAATAAAGTGTCACAAAGAAAAAACTTGAGATACAAGCATCGGTTCTGTTAAGTTTCCAGTCACACTTATCTACTTTCGATTGTCAACGCTCACGTTCCCTCAATTATCAATGCTATTAATCAGTATCAAATGCTGTCATCCAAGAGATCGGATTGACGCTATCTACTACGTGATGGCCATATCGCAGACCAGTGGGCCGGGGGAGAAGCCCCGTCCCATCCAATCTCAGATTTAGCGCATCACCGCCCCCTTCTTCAATTTGAGGGGGAGGGGGTGCGCTGGTTGGGAATAGAGACGAGGGGGGAGGGGGAGAGGGGAAAAGGAGGAAGGGAATAAGAGGGGGAAAAAAAAAAAAAGGGGAGGGATCTAAGGTCAGAGGAGGCTAGAGCCATCCCTCACTGAAGCAGGGCATTCCCTATATCTGGGAACGAGTATTCTACCCACGGGCCCCAAACTTTCATGAATTTTACGTGTGAGTCCTTTAAGATACTGGTCAGTTTTTCATTGATAAAGATCCCGTTCAGCCGTTCTTTTACCGCCTGAAACGGAACACTGGCCTTCTTCCAGGAGCTTGCAATCGTCAAATTTTGCGGCCAACATAACCTGGGTCAACAGGGCATGTTGAGATTTGGTAATGCCTACCGGTTTTACATGTAGCAGTGCCACCCAGAGGTCCCTGCACACATTGGCATGCAAAAGGGTGTGAAGCAAGCCAAAGACCCTTGACCACAACCTTCTAACCTTCGGACACTCCCACCAGATATGCATAGCCGAACCTTCTACGGGACAGCCCCTGAAGCAGGACGCCGGGTACCCAGGAACTGCCTTAGCTATGCGTGATGGTACTAAGTACCATCTTGTGAGCATTTTATACGCTGCCTCCTGTGTAGTTATATTTATGGAACATTTGTTGATCCCATCCCAGATTTCTCTCCAGCCCTTCCTGTCCCTTACCAGGTTCAGATCTGTCTCCCATCTAATCATGTACCCGTGCTTCGAGCCAGTAGGTAGCGCTGTGAGATGAGCGTAGAGCATGGATACAAGGCCGTGTGTGGGGGTCCCCTGCAAGCAAGCCCTCTCGAATGCAGTAGCATCTGCCCCTGGGGTTTTATGTTTGAGTAGGGGAGCGAGCCAGTGGCGAATCTGAAGGTATCTGTACTGTTCAGTCGCTGGGGCATTTACCTTCGCCATCAATGCAGGCCAGGAGATCATTCTCTCCCCATCCATTAGATGGTGAATTCTGCTGATGCCTGCCCGCTCCCACCAGGCAAACGTTTCTGGGTTCTCATTTCCCGGTGGGAACCACGAGTTCTTGACCCATCTCATTACTGGGAGATGCGGCGAGATCAGACCCCCAGAGTACTTTATTCCATCCCATACTCGATGGGAGTGACACAGGATCGGGCTCTCTATACGAGGTCTGAACTGCGGCGGGATCCATATTAAGCTGTCCACTGGGGTGGGATCGCATGCAGGGGCTTCCAGGGATACCCAAAGGGGGGTTTCCATCACAAGGTGCAAACTATGGAGCTGAGCTATTTGCGCTGCCTGATAATACCTGTTTATACACGGCGCCCCCAGACCCCCCTCCCGCCTGTGCCTGAACATAGTGGTCTTTGCTACCCTCGGTCTAGTGCTTCCCCATATAAACTTCATGATACTATTTTGCATACTCTTGATCTGGTGCGGGGGGATATGCATCGGAAGTGTCCTGAAATAATACAGCATTTTGGGCAGCAGTGTCATTTTTACAGCGTTTATCCTCCCTATCCACGAGATCTCATGCCCCCGCCATGAGTCCAACAAAGATTTCAGGGTTCTGAAGAGGGGGGGGTAATTTGCCTGATATAACGAGTGGTAGTGAGGTGTGATATTGATCCCTAGATATGAAAGTGCCTCTGGAGCCCAGCGAAAGGGGAAATTAGACTGAAGATCTCCCAACGCCTGGGTGGGGATGTTCAAATTTAGCCCCAGTGACTTCTCCTTATTAGCCTTAAGACCTGAGATCTTAGAAAAATCCTCCAAGAGCCTGAGTACATTGGGTAGGGAGGTGTGTGGTTGCGAAAGGATCAACAGAATGTAATCTGCAAATAAGCATGCTTTGTGATGGTACCCAGCCAGTTCCACCCCCTTAATATTTGGGTTTGCCCGAATGGCGATCGCCAACGGTTCCAGGGCCAATACAAACAACACCGGGGAAAGCGGGCATCCTTGACGCGTACCCCTGCCAATCAGGAACGAGTCTGAGAGGTAACCCCCATATTGTACCCTGGCTGATGGGGATGAGTATATGGACCATATCCACCCGAGGAAATTGTCCCCAAAACCCCATCTTTGAAGGGAGTAAGTCATGTAGTCCCATGACATGAAAACACTGTTGTTATAAAATTGTGGCAAACTTTGTAGTGTGTTTAGGACAATTTTTCATTGTTGATAGTAAGTGATGGCATCAAAAAAAAATCTGGAGTGTTTTTTTACAATTTGTAAAAGAATAGCATTTAGCAAGTCACATGTTTGCATTTTTGGCATGTTACATGAACTATTTCCTTTTTTGCATTTTCTTTTTTCGTTAGAAAATGTTTCAATACTTTTCCTGCCATTGTTCTCTATGGTAGCATAAGCTTCAGAGACACTTAGACCTGGCATAGCTTATGCAGCAGCACTGTACTGTGCTGTGAAAAAGATGTTGTATAAGGATTTCTACTTTTTGGGGGTAGGTGCCAGGTGCCACTAATTTGGTTGCTGGGACCATATATTGACAGTGAACTAGAGATTATTTGGTGACATTTATTGGCATACCATCATATACAATCTTTTTGATTGTTGGTCCACTATTAGTTTGATTGTACTTGGAGCTAATTTTCATACACTTCTTAAATTAGATATAGAGTGATGCAGTGATTGAACCATCAATGTTAAATGACACAGCTGCTTCCTAAATCAGGCCCAACATAGCTGTATGCTTACTATTATGTATTTGTAATAACCAAAATATAGCCAGATATTTATGACAATGTATGGTAGTTTATCTGTATTTAATTTGACCTGTTGTGCATAGTTACCGTATTTTTCGCCCTATAAGACACACCGGCTTATAAGACGCACCTAGGATTTTGGGGAGGAAAATAAGAAAAATAATATGTTTAACCAAATAATAGGCAAAGTGCAGTATCCTCCAATTACAGTAATCCCCTTCCCATTCCCAAAAGCCAGTGTGTCATTCCCCCTTCCCATAGGCAGAGTGGAATTCCCCCCATCCCATTCCCATAGGCAGAGTGGTATTCCACCCATCCTATTCCCCATATAGGCAGTGTGGCATTCCTCCCATCCCATAGGCAGTGTGGCATTCCCCCCATCCCATTCCCCATATAGGCAATGTGGCACCCCCCTCCAATTCCCCATATAGGCAATGTGGCACCCCTCCCATTCCCCATATAGGCAATGTGACACCCCCCTTCTATTCCCCATATAGGCAATGTGGCATCCCCCTCCTATTCCCTATATAGGCAATGTGGCACCCCCCTCCTATTCCCCAAATAGGCAATGTGGCACCCCCCTCCTATTCCCCATATAGGCAGTGTGGCACCCCCCCCCCCCCCCCGTTCACCATAGGCACACAATAACAAAGAAAACAAAAATAAACTCACATGTTCATGACGCTCCCGCGTTGAAGATGGAGGCACGTCCCCGCCGCTGCTCCTTACTGGCCGGGCCGCGCAGACACCCGGCCCCGTGAAACGGGTGGGCGTGGCCTGCGCCGCATCGGCGTGCATCGCGGCGCAGGCCACGCCCACCCGTTCTATGGAGCCGGGTGTCTGCCCGGCCAGTAAGAAGGAGCGGCGGGGACAGCCGCTCCTTCCTCTCCTCCGCAACTTCTCTGCTGTCTCTTCTGGCAAGGGCAGGAGTGAACAGCCGGGTCCGTACAGCGAGTGGGCGTGTCCTGTGCCTACGCGATGCAGGCCACGCCCACCTGCTGCATGGACCCGGCTGTTCACTCCTGCCTTTGCTGGAAGAGGCAGCAGCTGGAGCACAGGAGATGATGGCGTAGCGGCAGGCGCTGCCTCCGTCCCTGCCGCTGCTATCACTGCCTCAGCAATAGCAGTGGCGGGGACGGGGACAGAGTCCGCCTCTCTTCTGTCGTCTTCTGGCCTCCTGCAGTGCGGCAGGCAACGCGGGAGTGCCGGGAACGGGTGATTTTTAATTTTTTTTATTACATTCGCCCGATAAGGCGCACTGACATTTTCCCCCCACTTTTGGGGGAAATAAGTGCGTCTTATAGGGCGAAAAATACGGTAATTACAGTGTGTATACATAAACTCCAAAGTGACGAACTAGAACTGGTAGATAAAACGGCCTCTTTACTGTTTTGTATCTTGAGAATGTTTTCTCTCATTTTAGATGGAATCTTTGTTTGGTAGTCTTCCTGAAATGCTGGATTTTCAGAAGGTATTCTTACAAACCCTAGAAGATGGAATTTCTAGTGCTGAAGACTTTAACATACTTGAAATACCGTGTCAATTTCGGGTGAGCTTTTTTTACTTTAACTTGCTTAACTGTATTAGATTGTAAGAGCAAAGTTCTGCATTGTTTAAAAGTTTATTTTTTGTCAAAAATAGTCAACTTTTTTTAAAAGTAGTAAAGATATAAAAAACATGGAGCTTGACATTTAGTTTAATAGTCTCTTAATAATCTTCCTGTATATAAAAAGTCAGTAAAAAAATGTTCTCTTAAAACTCTTACAGATCTCATGCACCGCCCCCGTTAGACACCATATGTGCTTACCAGATCTTTGAATAACGATTTTAAGTCAAAATTGCATAGGTTATGCACCATATAGATCTTAACTAGGGTCAGTTTCCTTCAGAAAGGTGGTTGCCAATCCTATTCTCCTTGGTCAGCAGGGTGTAATAAATTTTACAGAAAGCACATAGCTTGACAAAATAAAATGATATTAATAAGTATGAAAATTATGCACTCACAAATTCTCCAATATAAAGATGTATTCAATATAACATGCTGAAAAAAGGTCAACTGCAGATCCATTCAAGCCCCAGCCATCAGGCTAAAAGGAGTCTCTTCATCAGATTTACGAATGAATAGCAAGTCCTGGAGAATATAATGGCAGCATCAACACGTTTGTTCCAAAAACTGAAGACTTTCTCTCTATATCTGAGCACTGAGACAATTTAAATAAAAAAAGATAACTCAGCGCATTCCTGCAGTAGGTCTGTACGTTTTTTAATTCATCCAGCCACCTTTCCCAATAGGCAGTGTTAAATTCACACATAAATACAGTGGGATGAATAACAAAACATGTGGAGCAAAAGAAAACAGCAAGTCCAGTTGGCTTAATCTCAATATATCTCTTTATAAAATAATTGTTAAACCTCTTTTTATAAAATTATTGTTGAATATCTCTTTATAAAATAATTGTTAAAGTGTTAAACCTTGGCCAAAGGCCATGTGGCAATGTAAGTTGCCAGAGCCAGGGCAGGCTGTTCGGCCTTTTGATCCTGGCCTTAATATGACTGGTGCAACAATATGGTAATCTGGAGGATGGGCCCTGATTCATTTTGAATTTTATTTGAAATGGTTACAAAATAAATAACCCCAGCATATCTGTAGGATTAAATCTAGGCAACTGCAATAGATGTTTTTTTTTAATTCAACACATTTCACAAGTCATTCAGCTGCATTTCCTAATAGTGGGATGAATAGCAAAACATGTGAAGCAAAATGAAACACCATGTCCAGTTGCCTTAATCTATTACTAAATACATATCTAGCATTACATGGATGAATGTGATCCTTCATAACAAAGTAACTAGTTGCACAAGTGTATTTAAAAACAATTGTCACAAATTCACATAATATATTACATAGGGACACCACCTGATCATTCTGAATCTGTGTAAAATGTAGAAAACGAATGCATCATTTGTACTGAAGGCTTCTCAGCACCAGAAACGCTTTTAGAGATTTTCGATTTTTAGCTGAAAAATTTGAGCCGATTTTGCAGAAATTTTTACTTACTGCTCCATTTTCACATGAAAACTTACATTTTTCACCAGCATTTTTGAGCCTATTCGACTGGCCAAATGTAATTAATCAGCTTTGTTGAGTCACTCGATGCATTGTGGTAAAGTGCCATACGCATACGCAACTCCACCTCCTGATCCATCACCGCTGGTCCCCCGTTGCTGTCCTGGCCTCAGTCCTCCAGTCCGTTCTATTAAATTCTTTCTGGAGCAGAGAACTGATAGATAGAGGAGGATGCTGGATCCCGTTGCCTCTGCTGCCAGGAGCCTGCTTTCAGAGCTCCTTTCACTGCCACCGCCTCCTCGTCCTGTCGCCACTGCCTCCTAATAAAATAAAGTAAGCAGAGGATATTTATCTCAAAGGGAATAATAGAATTCTGCAAACTTTTCTTCTACATCATAATTTTAGAAGTTCGAATTCAAATTCGAAGTATATCAACCTCTTGAAACATCTTAGTACTGTTGGGGTTGTTTAAGACATAACAATCCAGTTGATTGTGAAGTTTTTCTGCTGTATCTATTTCAACTCTTCTTTTATCTGCAATTTGCATTTCAATTACCTATGCTTTCAATTTTAGAAACTGCTTTTCTCCCTTGGAGGATCATTTCTGTATTATGCTGATCACTTCAAATTATACAGTGGATTTTGTGCAAACCATATTAAAGTTCAGAAGGTTCTAGAAAGAGGTAAGCATATAACTGGAAATGCTTCTTCCTTGGACAATATTGCCATATTAAAATATTTGTATGTGTTTTTGCAGCGCGGACAGATGCAGCTTTTAAAGACTTCTTGGAAGCCAGAAATCCAACGAAGCAGCATTCCTCAACCCTGGAATCCTACCTTATTAAACCTGTGCAACGGGTACTGAAATATCCACTCCTGTTAAAAGAACTGGTTTCTCTAACAGATCATGAAAGTGAAGAGCACTACCACTTAACAGGTACTTGTGTGCTTGCGGTTTTATTATTTATTCATTTATTGTATTTTTCCAAATTTATGCAAGCAAATGTATCATATTAAACAAAAAACAGATAATAACCGTGCTCAAGACAATCACAAATCAACAACAAAGCTCAATGTGTAAAACTCAGTCCCAAAACAAAATATAGTGCAAAAAGTGAAAAACACAGAGCTTCTTCATAGTCAAATTTCCACAATCACTGGTGTGTCCCACGGTGCCTACAGTCTTACAGAATTGTGCCCGCCACCACATATATCAGACTCTTACCAGATAGCTGCAAGATATATGCCAATCGATCACAATAAATCCTTTAGAATCTCAATTAGAAGATGAATCCGAACACAGTGTAGGTCACTTTAAAAAAAACAATAGCCCAAATACAAGCGATCCAGCATACTCTCCGCAGGTAAGGTCATAGAATAAAGCACATAGTAGATATCTAGTGCAATACTGTTAAACCAGTTCAATTTAATATAAATACCAGAGACACTCACATTTAAAAACAATGAAAAATGCTTTACAGATCAAAATTGAGAAGCAGCTCCCACCTCCGTATAAAGTTACCAAGCGCCTCCCGACTTTGCTGTCCTTCCTCAGCTGTGAACTGAAAAGATCCAGGAGGGGAGGCCGCCGAGACTCCCAACGCATTTCGTCGCCTGTACGCGACTTTAACAAGGGTTCCTTGTGGAAATAAATTTATCATATTACATCTATCGATCCACTTACAAAAAATATGTTTTCACTTGACAGATAAAAGCAATACAAATATGTAGACCTGGAAAAAGACAATTCTGTGAGTACTCACCTGTAGAATTGCTTTTACTATGCATGGCACGGCCTACTTCCAGAAGTCCTTAAGTATGGGTTATTCCGCCATGGGGTGAAGCAGGCCGTGCCATGCAGAGTAAAAGCAATTCTACAGGTGAGTACTCACAGAATCGTCTTATTCTTAGTATACAGTACGTCCTGCTCCAGATATAGTACTTACACTTGGGTTATCCTCCTCCAGATGGCGCTGCACTGCAGAGACATGCAAAACAGGCTCCTCCCGGCCCTCAAATACCCGGGGACCTCCCACAAATCCCCAGATTTTTCTGCAGTGCTGACTGCGAAGACATGAAGTATCACTCTCTCGCAGGTGAGCAGGGCTATTAAAGCCTGCAGCCCTGTTGGACTATTCCCACCCGTCCTCATTGTGTTGTGCCTCCCAGCCTGGGCTGCGCTGGTCGGGTGAAGGTAGGCAGCACCACGTGTGCTTATGGAGCGCTGCTCCTCCGCAGTCCCCCACCAAAGGGTAGGCGGTGTAGGCTGATGGTGAGCCTCTATGGGATGCCCCTCCCGCATTACTGCCCCTTGCCCCATGTAGTGGTGGGTCCTGTACCAAGGACCGCCACCCTCCCTCGTTCCCCCCGTAGTCGGGGGGGAAAGAAAGGGGGGTGTGCCTGTGTGGTCTGTATTGGATCCTTGCACGTATATGGCCTTTGTCTGTCTTTGGACCTTTATAGATATGGTGTCAGCCGCCGCACCCTTTCTATGTATGGTCTGTATTGGACCCTTGCACTTATATGGCCTTGTCTGTCTTTGGACTAAAATACATATTCCCTTTCTATGTATTTTAATTGCGGACTGCCGCCGCCGCACGCGCTTCTTCCTTAGTTGAAGGCTCCGCGCCGGGCGGCGGCGTTATCTCAGACACCTACGTGTCCTCATTGGCTGTTGTCGGACTTCGCACTCTTCAGGAGGGCGGGGTCGGGTTTGGCGCACTCCACGTCATGGACCGCTGGCCCGCCCTTCGAGGTACACGGCGCCATTTTGCCTGTTCGCGCGTGACGCGTCCCGCTCCTGATTGCCCCGGTACTGTAAGTGCCCTCGCGGGCGGCTTATTCTCATTATAGTTTTCCTGGTTCTGACACCATTTTCCTCTCTTTGTGTCTTTCAGACCGGTGAACACCATTGGCTTCTCCCGGGCCGGTGTAAAATTATAGCGGGCCTTGTAATATTCTCCCACTTCCCTAGCGGGTCTTTGGGGCATCCAGGGTTGCTTATAGTGTAAATCCCTACTGGCATATTGTGCCTTGAATAATCACCATATGGAGGCATCTCAGAATTATGTGACCGGGGTCCCTCTGGGACAAGACCAGCTGTGCACAGCGTGTGGACAACCCCATGCTGATGCTGACAGGGCACGGGTCTGCGTACCCTGTGCCGAGGAAGCACTGGCTCTGCAATCAGGCCTGCCAGTGGCTGCACCTCGCTTCATTTCACCTATTTCCCCTTGCTTAAATCTCACTCCTGCTGAGTCGCATATAAAAGGGGAGTTGCAACCTGTTGCATCTTCCAGACTGCCCACAGCTGAACAGTTCATTGCGAGGTTGTCAGAGCGCAAGGGCCCTGGTAAGAAGCGGCACTTGACGTCTCCTGTTTCTGTTTTTCCTATGGGAACTGAGGAGTTTTCTACTGTGTGTGACTATTCCCCTTCTGATGAAGGAGAGCTATTCTCTGACTCAGCCTCATCTGATGAGAGGCAGAGGAGTCCTGACGATTCTGGACCTGAATACTGGGCCCAGTGTGACACTGACGATTTGTTGATCAAGGTCTTTAAGGCTCTGTCTATCTCTCTCCCTGGTGAAGCTTCCAAGCCGAGAGGGGAGCATTTCCATACAGCAACAGCACGTTTGGAATTCCTAGCACAGGCTCACTTCCATGCTCTTGTTCTCAAGGAATGGGAATGCCCCAGTAGACTTTCAGGGGTCCCAGGGGATTGGGATAGGAAATACAGCTTTCCCCCTGAGGTGGTTAATTGCTGGTCATCTCCCCCCATGGTGGATGCCCCGATCATTGGGGTTCCTAATCGCCCCTTTATTTCAGCCCCTGCTCATAATACCCTTCAGGATGCTGAGGACCGGCGCATTGAGCTGCTGGCCTCCCACGCCTTTTCTTGTGCAGGGACGGCATTGCGCCCGGTCTGTGCCACGGCTATTACTGCAGTGGCCACTAGAACCCTAGTCAGAAAGATGCTTGATCATCACTCTGATAATCTCCCCTGGGAGGTGTTTAATGCACTCTCCAACTGTGATGTGTTTGTAAGATTCATCCTATTAGCGTTGGACGACACCATTAGAATGTGTGCAAGGACTTCTGCCCTTGCGGTGGCTATACGTCGCTTGATTTGGCTGCGACAGTGGGGTGCTGACGATGCTACTAAAAATACTTACTGGGCTTCCCTTTAGGGTGCAACGCTTGTTTGGGGCCCGTCTAGACCTGTTTGGAAAAAAGGGTAAGTCACCCCAACGCAGGCGGCCGTCTAGGCCCCCTCGGGGCAGGGGCACCCCTATTTCCCCCTTCCTTAGTGTTAAACAAGAACCAGGGGTGTCCTTCGTGGGGGCTCGCGCAGACTCCGGCCCAGGGAGGAGCAGACAACGCTCTGGCCCCTCCGGCGGGGCTAAGCCTAAATCTTCCACCAATCCCCCTCAGGCGTGATGGGGCGCCCTCGCCCGTCTGGGTGAGGGGATGGCTGCGGCACTTGTCAGGAGGCTTTACGCCTCATACTGGTGGATTCAGGAGGTTGTGTCCTCCAGATACAAGATAGAGTTTGCTGCGCGGCCTTCCCCAGTTTTATCAGGTCCCAGGTACTCCTGGTCCCTGCCGCTGTTCAGTTGCTGGCACAGGCCATGCCAGACCTGCGAGGTCTGAGGGTCTCTTGCAGATTGCCCGTAACAGGCAGGGGCCGCTACACCAACTTTTCCACAGTCCCCCAAAAGGATGGGTCGGGCTGGCCCATTCTGGATTCACAGCAATTCTCTAATTACAGGCAGTTTCTGCATGGAAACTCTGAGATGGGCCATCAGCACCTTGCGCCCAGTGGGCTTCTTGCCGTCTGTGGAGCTCTAAAATGCTTATGTTTACATCCCTGTGCCTTCAGGACACTGAGGCTCTTCAGGTTCGTATTGGAAGTCCAACACTGCTAATTGTGGCCTTGTTATCTGGCCTCTCTTCAGCTCCCAGAGTGCTCACCCAGGAGCTGACGGGGGTGATGTCTCTGATGAGACCAAGGGGCGTCCGCGCGATGACCTACCTTGACGTCCTTTCTCACTTCCCAGTCTCTACGTCAGGCTAAGTTGGATACCCGGCTGGTGGTGTCCATTGGGAGGCATTTGGATGGGTGATCAATCACCCCAAGTCCTCATTGTCCCCTTAAATGGTAACTCCATTACTAGGAATGAATCTGGATTAGGTTCAAACCAGAATCTCCCCTTCTCAGCAATAAAGTGGGCAATCTGGTCACATGGGCTCAGTCCCTCATTGCTGTCCCGGTCCCTTCACCAGGCAGGGATGCAGCTGGTGGGCCTGTTGGTGCTTGCTCGGAAGAGGTCCCTTATGCTCAGTTCCCCTTGGGCTCTTCTTCGACTTCTATTGTTAATACAGGACAGGGATCCAGCTTCCCTGGAGCAGGGTCTGTGGGCCTTCCCACCTGGTAAGAAGGTTTCTCTTGGAGTGGATGAACTCAAGGAACCTGTCTGGGGGCAGTTCCTTCTTGCCCCCTCCTGGAAACGGTCACCATGGATGCCAACCTATCAGGTTGAAGGGGGAGGGTTTCTTCTGAAACTCCCTGCGATTCTGGGGGAGGTGGGGCCCTTAGAAGGTCCTTACGCCTATTGATGTTTGAAACAGTGAGCGTTTTCAGTTGGTTGTATCTCGCTTGATTACTTCCCTTCTGGGCCTGCCAGTTTGGGGGCGCTCGGTCTGTCTGACGACAGTGTCCTGCATTAATTATTGGGAGGGGCCTGGAGCAGGAGGACCCTCCAGGAAGTGTCTATGTTTCCTTTTCTGGGTGGAGACAATGTTCCCTGCATATCAGTGATATTAGCTCCGGGGGAGCCCCTCTGCGACAGGATGTGCTAATCCCCGTGTCACTATGGAGTCCAACCAGTTGTGGATCTGTTGTGGTCCGTCACTATCACAGGCTCTCGGCCTTTGTTTCCCTGTCCCAGGATCCTCTGGCAGTGGTCCGGATGCCTTAGTAACGTCATGACAGGACGTTCGGCTCTGTATGTCTTTTCTCCATTCCCCCTGCTAGGCAGGGTTCTGCGCAAGATTGCTCTGGTAAGGGGACCAGTGATTCTGGTGGCCCCCAAGTGCCCTAGTAGAGTGTGGTTTGCAGACATGGTACAGAGGACAGTAGTTTTCTGTACCTTTTGCCAGGAGTGCCAGCTCTGATCACTCAGGGCCCCCTTTACGTCACTCCAATCTACAGTTTCTGGCCTAGTCGGCCTGACTGCTGAAACATACATCTTGATGGAGACAGGCTTATCTGTCTCGGTGATTGAGACTGTGGGAAGACTAGGAGCAAGCTTCTTCCTCCTCTTCTTCTATCTGTTATAGGGTATGGCATACCCATATTGATTGGTGTGAGTCTAGGTCTCTTCCCTGTTGGGCGTTCTCGGTTCCCAGGGTTCTAGAGTTGGTTTCAGCATGATTTGGAGTTGGTTCTCCAACTCAGTACTCTGATGAGTCAGGTTCTGTCCTGTCCACCTTGCCTTAGTAGTCTCTGGTTAAGACTTCTTTCAGGGGGTACTTATGTGCGTCCCCCATGTAATCCTATGGTCCCTGCTGGGATTTGATTTTGAATTTCTTTCTGTCTGCTTGCAGGGTTTTGTTCCTTTTGCCATATTTAGGATGCTGTCTGGCTGTTCTTACCCTCAAGGTTGTCCTTCTGGTGACTGTTACCTTGGTCAGGCGTGTGTTAGCGGGCGGCTTTCTTTGAGATGCACCAGGATAAGGTGGTGTTCCGCCTGAAGCCGGACCCTCCGCATCAGGTGGTGTCTTATGTTCATTGATTCAAGATATTATTCTTCCTGCTGTGCCTTTTTCCTAGCAACGCTGAGGAAAGGGTTCTGCATTCCTTGAACAGGTGTTGGAAGTTTTTTCCTTGGTAGTGACTGTGTCCCTTAGAAGAACTGATGTTCCTTGGGGCCTATGGTCATTATATCCTGAATGTGTCCGATCTTGTCTGATCTCGGGGAGTTGGGCGGCCTTGGCCCTGGTTATTTCTTTAATGGATGTTCCTTCTGGTACTTGGAAGGGTCTTTTGGCTTCTGCCGAGTCTTCTGTTAGCGATTGGATTCGTCAGGCTGTTACCCAGGCCTATTCCAACAAGGGGAAGAATCTTCCTTTCGCTTTAATTCTTATTCTGCTCGTGCTTTGATGCCTCTTGGGCTTTTCAGCATCAGGCTTCTGTTGAACTGGTTCGCTAGGCCACTACCTTGGCCTTCTGTTCATACCTTTGCAAAGCTTTACAAGGTTGATGTTAGGGCCTCAGCTCATGCTGTCTTGGCCGTATGGTTATGCAGGTGACAGTGGTTTTAAACTGTCTGCTGTTGTCGTTTTTGTTGGGGATCCCACCCTACTTTATGGACACTGCTATTGGATGTCCCAAGTGTAAGTACTATATCTGGAGCAGGACGTACTGTATACTAAGAATAATACAATTTTGTGAAGTACTCACCTGTAAATGTATAGCACCTGGTGCACCACTAATAAGATACTGAATCAAGGCGTGCTTTACACTAATATCTATGCCAGTACAAACTGTGAAGCCTGGGGCGTAGAAATCACCCCAAAGCCCACAACCCAAAGGAGCACCACCAACAAAAGTATATACAATATATTTATTTTAGAAAAAGCACATCATAACATACAAATACAACAACCATATAACACATTAAAAAACAACCTGTTCCATGTCCTATATTAACAAGTAATCCTTATTACATATATCAACCTCATAAATAACCGGTATGGTATACAATCCTAGCCTGCTCAATACTATCAATTAATAAAAACTATCACACACAAAAATACTATAAAAATAAACCCTTTGTGCCGGCACAAAGAACCCCTATCATTAATGTGCACAACCAATAAATGTTAACAATGAACTGCAAAAATGACAAAAAACTTTGAAACCTAGTGAAAAATAAGTGGTGAAATATATACATGTGCAAAACTGATGATTATCAAAGTATCCCAAATATTCAATTAAAACCTCATTAAACCAGTGTGAGAATAACAGTGACACGTGTGCTGAATAAAGGCACACTCTAAAACCAAGAGTGAATATACAGAAAAGAGGATACTCAGCTATACAATGAGAGCAGGCATCACCGGGGAGGGAGGACAGGACACAGAGAGTGTTTCCACTCACCTGTAGAATTGATATTATTTGTATACAGTACGTCCTGCTCCACCCCACCCTGGTTTTTGCATTATTCTGGATCCCCTGTATGGTGATTGTTACCATTGTTATAGTTACCAGTGTTTTGGTGGTTTATTCTCCCGGCTTCTTGTTCACTGCTTTTCAATGCTGGGGATTTGTGGGAGGTCCCCGGGTATTTGAGAGCCGGGAGGAGCCAGTTTTGCATATGGCGGAGGATAACCCAAGTGTAAGTACTATATCTGGAGCAGGATGTACTGTATACAAATAATATCAATTCTACAGGTGAGTACTTCACAGAATTGTATTTTTCCTATTGCATGGCACGGCCTGCTTCCAGAAGTCCTTACGTATGGGACGTCCAACAGCAGTGTCCGTAAGGTAGGGTGTGATCCCCAAAGAGTAACAACAGGCAGTTCAAACCACTACCACCTGAACTACCTTGCGGCCAAAAGCAGCATCAGCTGAGGCCTTAACATCAACCTTGTAAAACTTGGAAAAAGTATGAACAGAAGACCAAGTTGCAGCCTTACAAACTTGTTCAACAGAAGCTTGGTGCTGAAAAGCCCAAGACGCACCAAAAGCACGAGTGGAATGAGCAGTAACCCTAAAAGGCGGAACCTTCCCCCTGGCAGAGTAGACCTGCTCCACCGCCTGACGGATCCACTTGCTGATAGTGGATTTAGCCGGAGGCAAACCCTTCCTAGGTCCAGCAGGAAGAACAAAAAGAGCGTCAGATTTCCTGAAAGACTCAGAAGCAACCAAATAAAACTTCAGAGCCCTGACAACATCCAAAGAATGAAGGGTCCGCTCCTTGGAATTAGCAGGGTTAGGACACAAAGAAGGCAAAACAATGTCCTGATTGAGATAAAAAGCAGACACAACCTTAGGCAAGAAATCCGGCTTAAGCCGAAACACCACCTTATCCTGATGCCGCAGTATCAGGGACACTTCCTTGAGGGCTTGCTTGCGTTGCGTCCCTCCCTGATGATTGATGTAGGCAACCGCCGTCTGGTTGTCCGAGCGGATCTGAACAGCCCCACCCCGAAGGTGCGTGGTCAGCTGAGAAAGAACCAACCTGATCGCCCTCAGTTCCAGGACATTGATGGGAGCATGGGCCTCCTGGGGGCCCAACCGACCCGGGAACTTCAGAGACTTCCAAAAGCCCCCCCAACCGGTCAGACTGGCATCTGTGGTGACAATCTCCCAGCACGGAGGCAGAAAGGTCCTGCCCACTAGATTCCCTGAGTCCAGCCACCGCGAGAGGGACTGTCTGGCCAGGGGGGGCAGAGCAAATTCCTAATCCAGGGACACAGGGTCTCGATCCCAAACTGACAAGAGGTGCAACTGAAGAGGTCTCATGTGAAATTGAGCAAAAGGGACCGCTTCGAAGCAGGACACCATCAGACCCACTAACTGCATCCCTTGCCGGATGGAGGGATAGGGACACAACAGCAGAGTCCGTGCCTGCTTCTGAAGGCCCTCTACTTTCTGCTGAGGCAGGAAGACCTCAACCTGAGAGGTATCCAAAGTCATGCCCAGAAAGGACCTCACCAAGGACGGAGACAGTGAAGGCTTGGGAAAGTTGATCACCCAGCCGAAGGCCTCGAGAGTGGAGGTCACCACCAGAGTATCCTTCTCGCCTGATGAAGAGACTAAGCCGCAATCAGAATGTCATCCAGGTAAGAGAGGATGCGAATGCCCTGATTCCGCAGCAGAGCCATCACACCGGCCAGCACCTTGGTGAACACCCAAGGCACCGAGGTGATACCGAACTGTAAAGCCACAAACTGGTAATGCTGATCCTCTAGAGCGAACCTGAGAAATCTCTGATGACCTGGAAAAATTGGTACATGAAGATAGGCATCTTTGATGTCCATGGAGGTCATGAAGTCGCCCGGGCGAAGGATACTGACAGCCGAGCGTAGCTTCTCCAATGCGAAAGTGCTTGAACCTGACAAACTTGTTGAGACCCTTCAAGTCCAGGATGGGCCTCAAGGACCCGTCTTTTTTGGGGATCGAAAACAGATTGGAGTAGAACCCCTGACCCCGTTCCTGGGAAGGCACCAGGCAAATGACTCCTGACTCCAACAGACGTTGAACCGCAAGGCGCAAACTCTGAGCTGACAGAGGGTTTTGAGACATCCGGGATCTGATGAATCTTGGGGGCGGCCAGGCTGAAAACTCTATCTTGTAACCGGAGGACACCACCTCCTGAATCCACCGGTCTGAGACGCGGAGCCTCCAGACATGAGCAGAAGCCGTCCACCACCCGGATGGGTGAGGGCGCCTGTCATGCCCAGGGCATGATTATAGAACATACGTATTATGAGTGTATATATGTGTGTGTATATTTGAATATGGACCAGCAGCTTTCCCCTCCACCCGTGTGCCATAAAACACCCTCCTATATAAAAACAGGGCCATGCAGCGTGTACATTCCAACTTAATTAAGACTCTGTGATACTTCCTCTTTGAAGTGCCAGGCTGTTGTCTTTGCTCTGGCCATAAACCGGCAATCAGATAAGGGGACCTGGGAAATAGAATCCCCACCCCACCCTTAGGAATTCCATGGAAATGGAAGGTGTCCTGTTAAGCCATTTTTCCCTCCAAATTCTGGCTAACAAAAAGCTAGGGAGCTGACATGTTGGTGTGCATTACAAGCTAAGGTCCTGGGATCATAAGATCGTCCCAAGCAACAAGCAACCACGGAAAGCTCCAACAAAAGGGACTGCGTAAGGACTCTACTTTTTGAACTGTTATTTGCTGTATACTCTTTCTGTATTTTTTGTATGTCATTTTATTGGTGTAAATTACATCCAGCACTGTGATACCTTTTATCAGATTAAATGTTTAATTAATCAGCTCTAGTCTTTGACCTCTAAATAGATGAGCTCACCTTCCTGAGGGAAGCTCTGGTGATACACGTTTATTAGGGTTAATTGATGACTTGCTGGGACTAGTAGTCCCTGTCTGGGGGTCTATTGGCATGTTAACCCTGGTACCATCACACTCTGTCTGGCGTATGGATAGAGCGTGATCGTGACAACTGGTGGCAGCGTCGGGACATATTTAGAGATTTTTAGTGCTTGCTGGATTTTACTCGAAAATCTTAAGCACTAAAAGAAATTTGCATACATCTTATTGTGTGTAAATTCCCAAAGACAGAGCTCAGTGCTGATCTAAGTGACATACCAAAAAAGAGTGCAAGACAGTTCTGTCCTTCCCATCTGTTGTTTTACTCCCTCTGCTTCATATCGGAAATATGGAGGCATATCGCAAGCAGTCCAAGCCCGCACTGGAGTTAATGTGCCAAGAAAAGGAGATCCCTACAGCGGGAAAGACCAAGGACCAGCTTATTGCCGATCTTGTGGAAAATGATGCCCGTGCAGCAGAGCTGAGTGATGTGAGGCTAAGTCCTACAGCGGGGACCGAGGGACACCACATTACTCCCCATCAGGACAGTACTCCACATGAAGCCTTGGACTCTTATATGCGGACTGCTTTACAACACCTTGGAGATGTGGATGCTAATATTAAACTCCAGTTGCTTCTCCAGTACCAAACAGCAGAAAGAGAGGCCCAGGCAGCAGAAAGAGAGGCCCAGCGCAGACATGAACTGGAGGTCCTGAGGCTGAGAGGGGACGCTTTATCCGCACGCAGTGATGTGCAGGGTGAGGGTGACCACAAACCCCGCTTGGAACATTTCCCCATGATGGAGAAAGATGGTGATTTGGACATATTCCTGAGAGGATTTGAAAAGGTTTGCCGGCAGTTTCATCTTCCTAAAGAGCAGTGGGGACGATACCTAACCCCACGGCTGCGAGGAAAAGCTCTGGATGTGTTTGCTTCTCTTCCCTCTGAAAGAGACCAGGACTATGAGGCAATAAAATCTGCCCTGCTAAAAAGTGCTAATCTGACTCCAGAAACCTATCGGAAGAAGTTTAGGACTTTACAACAGAGCACCACAGAGAGTTGCACTGAACATGCAGGTCAGCTAAGGACTGCATTCAGGCAATGGACTGGGGGCCTACAAGTCACCACTTATGAGGCCCTGGAGGACTTGATGGTTCTGGATCAGTTCCTCCAAACAAGGAGCTGTGAAGCCAGAGAGTGGATTTTGGACCGCAAGCCCAAGACAGTCGCAGAAGCCGCAGAACTAGGAGATGACTTTGCTAATAACCGTGCACCAACAGCAAAGCGTGGTTCTGCACAAGCTGGATCAAGTACCTGGAAGGGAGCTACACACCCACAGAGTGCCAGTAGGTCAACTGGGAGATTCCTGCCGTCCACACCAAGAGCAGCAGGAACCACATCGAGTCAGGGGGACACCCGCCGATGTTACAGATGCAACAAGATTGGGCACCTGAGTGCCACCTGCCCCAACAAAAAGAATTCTCCACCGGCAGTTGAAGGACACCCAGCCGTTTTTCTGGTGTCTGGAACAGTGGAGAAAAGAGTGGATAACCTGCAGAGCGTAACTGTGGGTGACCGGGTGACCGTGGGTCTACGTGATTCGGGGGCCTCCTTTACCTTAGTGCGGCCTGAAGTGGTGGATACCGAGGACATCATCCCTGGAAAAACCATGGCTTTAAAAGGAATTGGAGGTGTGCGCCCGGCTGTACCCATGGCCCGTGTGTACCTGGATTGGGGTACAGGCAAAGGTTTGCGGGAGGTGGGGGTCTCTGAGGACATCCCTGTCAGTGTTCTGCTGGGGAATGATTTGGGTCGGATGCTATGCCATTATGCTCCAGAGGACACTGCCTGCACACCACAGGGGCTAGGAGACAGCCCTGATCGTTCTGAGGTACTGTACGAGACTTTGGGGGACACTGTGAAATGTGATAACTGGGAGGGAGTGCAGGGGGCTGATAAATGTTTACCTGTAACTGAACCAGTTGTGTCTTCCAAAAGTGGAGTGGGGTGTATTGTGAAATGTAATGCCAATGTATTACCTTTGTCAAAACCTAGCGGAGATGGGCTAGGGGGAGGGGTTGGTGGGCCCCTGGTGACAGGTAAGGATGAGGGACCAGCAGTGAGTGATGTGTCCCCATCCTGTAAGCGGGAGATGGCTGAGGAGGAGGAGGGAGGAAGGAGTGATGTAGCTGTATATGATGCCTGTAACAATGTTATGTCCGGGACTGAGGGGGAGGAAGGTAAACCCCAGGGAGGCATATCAATGGTGGCAGTGGTTACACGTCAGCAGTGTGCCAGAGCTGCAGCTGTAAAAAGAAGGGAGGATGGTGATGACTCACAAGCCGAAGCAGAGGAGGGTGGAGATGGTAGTTCACCTGAGGGAAATGTGTCCCCTGATGCCACGAGGTGGGGGGAGGGCAATGAACATTTCCGGGAAGCTCTGCACAGTGATCCTTCCCTTGAAGGGCTGAGACAGCGTGCTGAGCAGCCAGGCGCTAACTCAGATGGGCATCGGGTATATTGGGAAAACAATATCCTGAACTGGGAGTCCCTTTCCAAAGACATGCTAGGGCCCCAGGAGAGAGAAAGGCAGTGGGCTGGGACAGGTAGCGCCACCTTGCAACCAGCACTGCAGACAGACAACTCTGGGAGGCAGTTAGGAAGCCTAGCTTCCAGCTCCCCGGAAAAGCCAGGTGACCGAGCATTTGGGCCGAGTCAGGAGGGCCTGTGGCTAACCGCAGACTTCCTGAATCGTCCCAAAGCTGGGGCTGTGGCAAAGGGAACAACCCCAGGCTCCTGGGATCTGCCACGTGATGCAGACCCAGGGCAGCCTGTATCAAAGCTGAGTGAGAGGCAGGAAGGATCAAGGGAGATGGAGCAAACTACGCATTGGCCTAACATGAGGGTCATTCCGGCCACATGCGGGCCCCTTCATCTTATTCACCAACATGTGGGAAACATGGCTGCTGGTGTCCCGATCACAGGAGTCCCTCTTTCAACACCTGCGTCAGGCGCTGGAACAGATGGATTTCCTGGGAACATGGACAGCCAAATCCCAGTGTTGCCCAATAATTCAGATGCAGAGGAAAAACATGCCCCTGGGCCCCTGTGCTTCTTACCTGGTGATGATGTGTCCCTACCTGCCTCGAGCACAGCCCCCCAGATGCCAACATTAGGCTTGGAAGCCCCAGGGCTTAGAAAGACTCCGCCTGCAGGCCCAGGCCGGCCTGAACCCACTACTGTGGATCCGGGTGGCACTAGGAACAAAAGCGACTGGGGACCTTTCATCTCATCTTAGGTGTGCGTTTTGAGAAAAGTGACTGTGGGTCACTATTCCCAACTCGCCATCTTAAGGGGGAGGTGTCATGCCCAGGGCATGATTATAGAACATACGTATTATGAGTGTATATATGTGTGTGTATATTTGAATATGGACCAGCAGCTTTCCCCTCCACCCGTGTGCCATAAAACACCCTCCTATATAAAAACAGGGCCATGCAGCGTGTACATTCCAACTTAATTAAGACTCTGTGATACTTCCTCTTTGAAGTGCCAGGCTGTTGTCTTTGCTCTGGCCATAAACCGGCAATCAGATAAGGGGACCTGGGAAATAGAATCCCCACCCCACCCTTAGGAATTCCATGGAAATGGAAGGTGTCCTGTTAAGCCATTTTTCCCTCCAAATTCTGGCTAACAAAAAGCTAGGGAGCTGACATGTTGGTGTGCATTACAAGCTAAGGTCCTGGGATCATAAGATCGTCCCAAGCAACAAGCAACCACGGAAAGCTCCAACAAAAGGGACTGCGTAAGGACTCTACTTTTTGAACTGTTATTTGCTGTATACTCTTTCTGTATTTTTTGTATGTCATTTTATTGGTGTAAATTACATCCAGCACTGTGATACCTTTTATCAGATTAAATGTTTAATTAATCAGCTCTAGTCTTTGACCTCTAAATAGATGAGCTCACCTTCCTGAGGGAAGCTCTGGTGATACACGTTTATTAGGGTTAATTGATGACTTGCTGGGACTAGTAGTCCCTGTCTGGGGGTCTATTGGCATGTTAACCCTGGTACCATCACACTCTGTCTGGCGTATGGATAGAGCGTGATCGTGACAGCGCCTCCTCATGCCTGAGGGGGCTTGGGAGAAGGTTTGGGCTTGGGATCCAGTGAGAGACCGAGACGACCATGTGGTCTGCCACGGCCCCAAGAATCTCTGCGGGCACCGAAAAGAGGGAGCCACGACCTCCTCTGGGAGCACGAAAGGAGGGGAGGAAAGCAGAGGGCCCCCGAAAAGGCCGAGGCTGCCTCCTATGCTGAGGCAGCCTACCATCCTTGGCTAGAACATCCAGGCCCTCACCAAAGAGCCGCAGCCTCGTAAAGGGGATCCCAGCGAGAGCCTTCTTAGCAGCAGCGTCAGCTGCCCACTGACGCAGCCAAACAGAGTGGCGCATAGCCACCAAAAGGGCAGAGGCCCTACCACACAGCCGTACCGCATCATCCATGGCAGTAAGGACAAAGGCAACAAAATCAGAGCAAAGCAAAAGGGCCCTATAATTCTCCCCCCTGCTACCAACATGTAGCGCCATCAAGAAGACGCTTGAGCTGTTTCTTAAGGGCAATAGCTGTAATGGCAGCGGCGAGGGGAGATTCGACCCTGCTTTGCTAATTTGTTCCAGTCCGGTTTTGCCTGGATACCAGCGCCATTCGCTGGGAAACCATAACATTTCCCTCAATGCATTCTGCCTCCTCTCTGCAGCAGATCAGCAGATACCACATTGTTCCTACAGGTCAACAGCCTCCCCCATTATTGGATTTGGGGGGACAACTGATTGGATGCAAGTCATTTGACACCATGGCCCACAAATAGGCTCTAACAAGCCTCGGCATTTTTACTCTGTCAAAGGCTGTCGAAGTGTAAGCCTAAGATTTATGTACGTCCTCCCCCTGAGCTAAGCTCAATGGGGTCACACTGCTCCACTTATTTGGTGGCTGACCTGTCACTCAAAGTCCCAGCAGAGCTGCAACCCCCCCATTGAGTTGTTTTTTTATGTTACTGCCCAAATTGGAGTGGGGTGTGGAAGAATGGTTGAACTCCCTCTTGGGATGAGTGTTATGTCTGGTATATTTCCCTCCCCAAATTGTACCTAGACAGAAAATTGCCCCCCCCCCCCGTGAGCTGCTGGTTTATTCATGTTACATCCAAAGAAATTGAGTTGCCAGTGTGCTGTGCCTTAGTTTTCAACAGAATATTGCCCCAATGCAAGCCTGCCCACACTGTAGTGTTTTTGGCTTATTCACAAAAGATGTGGGTGCTAGTGTGCTTAGAATTATCCCCAAATTCTACCTAGAAAAAGAAAAACCTTACTAGGTTAAAGTGAGCTGCTGTTTTCTGGTTTAATCACATTACATACCAAAAAAAGACTGAGGTGCCAGTGTGCTGTACCTTTGCCTAAAAGATTACTGCCATATTCTGCCCTAATCCAAGCCTACCCTCCATACTAGGCTACATTGTGTTTTTTTAGCCTAAAATAGGGTTTCCTAGGCCCCTTGAATGTGTTAAGTCATCTTTTTTTTTTGTTCAAAATTGATAGTCACTTGAACGGGCAAGAGCACAATTAAGTTACCTCCTGAAGCTACCATTAAACGAGGACGCTGTTCTAAGGCTGCAAAGCTTTCAGCAGACAAACAGTGGCTGCCATTTGTTAGAGGTAGAGTCTCTTATTCTTTACAGCTACATAACAAAAAGGTTCTAGAAGAGTGGATGACACAGTCTGGGTTGACTGCAACCCCCACTTCCTCCAGCCATGAACAGGGTCCCACTACTCATCCCAGGAGTCAATCTGTCTGCAGAAGCAATGAGGAGTCCAAGTCTAGCTGCAAGAGATACATTGTATATGCTTCAGTGACTCTGCCAGCAAAAGAGAGTAACTGAACAGTACTAGTTTGAAGGTGCTAGTAGCAGTTGCTCTGTGGATCTGTGCTTGAAACCTATGGACTGGCAATATACACAGGGTTTGCACCCAATCTGCCCCCTTTGAGGACAAAATAACCCCATATAATGCCCAGTATTTTTACTACTGTACTTATAAATGTGGTGCTCTTGTGTTCACAAGCTATTGACTATGGCACAATGTATACTTGCTTTCAAAGGTATAAATATACATACATTTAATGGTATGTATTTGTGTCTTATACATATGTACAATAACAGTCATAATTTCTGTTTTTACAGAAGCACTAAAAGCTATGGAAAAAGTAGCTAGTCATATCAATGAAATGCAAAAGATTTATGAAGATTATGGAACAGTGTTTGACCAGTTAGTTGCTGAACAAAGTGGAACAGAGAAAGAGGTATAAATATCATGTGTACCCGTAGCTTGTCTGCTGATCATTCATTTTAGTATTTTAGAAAAGCAGTAGGCTGAGCTGTTTGCATGAACTCTGTATATATTCATAAAACACCTCTGGTATATTTTATATCTTCGACATTATAAAATAGCCAATACATCTGAAATATGTAGGTTAGTAATTATTAAAAATAAAAAACATAATTACAATAAAGGCTGTCAACACCGGCCATTAGTAGTCTGACAGTATTAAATTAATTATATAATTAACATTTTTTTAGTACAAAAGTTAAAAGATATTTTTGTAATACTGCAGGTCACCGAACTTTCCATGGGTGAACTCTTGGTTTATTCTACAGTTACATGGTTAAATATATTTCCCTCTTTTGGCAAAAGTCGTAAAGAATTGGAACTTACAGTATTTGGTAAGTGGTATGATCCATATGAACATTAGCAACTTTTTGTAATTTTCCCTACATCCAGTCCAGGTTGTCCCAAAATGATGACATGTGGGTATTCGCCCCTAGGGGGCGCTCAACTGCAAGATCAAAGATGTAGCTCCTCCCAGCCCCCTATAAAGGCAGGTGTACCTCTATCATTCTCCAGTTGTTCATCTTGCAGTCTTGGCTGCAGAAGATCGTTGGCACTCTCTCTCAGATAATGGTAGCAGAGCGGGGCCACCTAGCCTGTCAGCCGCTGCGGGCCCTATTTCCACGGATCCCTCCTGACCCACTCCTGCCTCCCAGCCTCTGGCTGCTACTGGAACGTGACGGTAGGGTGAACGCCGGGGTCTGTTGGCATTCGGCAGAGCTAGGCTCTGGGCCGCAGACCCTATACTAAAGGGTAGCCAGCCACAGGCTGATGGTGAAGCCTTAGGGGGAACCACTTGATGTTATGGTTGTTGTATCCCTCCCTGCCCACAAGCTTTATTAATGTTTTGGCTGTGTTTGACCTGGACTGTGTTTTTTTTTTACTTGGCTCCTCGCTGGCTCAGCGAGGAGCGCTCTGCTACTCACCTCCCTCGTCGGCGTCTGTTGCGGCGCTGTCTGTGACAGGGGAGAGAGGGGGCTGACACTGTAAGGGCGGCGGGCCTCGGGCGCTGCCGCCGCCATTTTCAGCCAAAGCTATGCTGAAGGGGCGTGCGTCTTCTCGGAAGTGCCACGAAGGGGCGGAGCCTGGCGCCGGCGCCACACCCCCGAGGAACATTCTAGGCCTAGGCACACTGCTGCTGGGGGCCTGGCTGAATGCTGCGGTTGTGTGCTGCGGTCCGGCTGCTCGGCTGAGCATCATACTGCGCTTCTGGCTGTGGAGTCCCTCTGTCGGTGTCGTGAGTCCCTCTTGTTTTGGCTGCATTTATTTTATTCTTAGTATACAGTACGTCCTGCTCCAAATCTAATACTTACAGTTGGGATATACTCCGCCAGATGGCGCTGGACTGCAGAGACATCAAAAATAGGCTCCTCCCGGCCCCTCAAATACCCAGGGACCTCCCACAAATCCCCAGAATTTCTCTGCAGTCTGGCTCTCTACTCGCAGGTGAGCGGGGTTATTAACCTGCGGCCCTGTAGGACTATTCCCACCCATTCCACTAGTAATATGCCTCCCAGCCTTGGCTGCGCTGGTCGGGTGAAGGTAGGCAGCACCGCCGTTGGTGCTTAGGAGCGCTGCTCCACCGCAATCCCCCACCAAAGGGTAGGCGGTTCAGGCTTATGGTGAGCCTCTATGGGATGCCCCTCCTGCACTATTGCCCCTGCCTATCGTTGGGCCCTATTTAAGTGGCCGCCGTCCTCCCTCATCCTCCTTGTAGTCTTGGGGGGGAAAAGAGGGGGGGGGTGTATGTGTATAGATATGTATGTTATGCAGTCTGTGCTTTCCCTTTTCACATTTCTTTATTCTTGTCAGCCGCTCGCTGACTTGGTTCCGCACTTGGCGGCGGCACTACCTCAGGTGCGGGTGCGCCATCATTGGCTGTTGGCCTTTCTGGCTTTGCGCTCTTCGGGGGGGGGGCGTCTTTGGCGCATTCCGCGTCATCGCTATTACTGGCCCGCCCCTCGAGGTATACCGACGCCATCTTTTCTGACTTGGTTGGCCTATGTGCGACGGACTCCTACCTACCGCGGTCCGTAAGTGCCCTCGCGGGCGGCTTTATCTGCTTCACTTTTGTTTACTTAAGATCTTGTCTGCTTGTGTCTTTCAGGCGGGACGAACCCTTGGCTTCTCCCGGCCCTGTTTTTAGTATATTACTTTTAGGCCTTATTGGGGCATCCAGGGTTGCTATATAGCGGTATTCCCTATCGGCGTATAGCACCGCTATAATCACCATATGGAGGCATCCCAGGATAATCTTACCGGGGTCCCTTTGGGACAAGACCGGCTGTGTGTAGCGTGTGGGCAGCCTCATGCTGACGCTGACAAGGCACGGGTCTGTGTACCCTGTGCTGAGCAGGTGCTTGCATTGCAATCTGGCCTGCCAGTGGCTGCACCTTGTTTCACTTCACCTACTCCCCCAAGCTTAAATCTCACTCTTGCTGAGTTGCATACTAGTGGGGATTCTCAGCCTGATATGTCTTCTAGACTGGCTACTGTTGAACAGATTATTGCGAAGTCTTTAGCGCGTAAGGCCCCCGCTAAGAAGCGGCACTTGACACCTAATGTTTCTGTTTTCCCTATGGGAACTGAAGAGTTTATGAATATGTGTGGCTATACCCCGTCTGATGAAGGGGAGCTCTTTTCTGATTCAGGCTCATCTGATGAGAGGCCGAGGGGTCATGACAATTCTGGCTCTGACCCCTGGGCCCCGGATGACACTGACAGATTATTGACCCAGATTTTTGAGGTTCTGTCTATCTCTCTCCCTGTTGAGGCTCTCAGGGAAAGAGGGGAGCTTTTCAATACAGCAAGATCACGTTTGGAATTTCCAGAGCAGGCACATTTCCATAACCTTGTGCTCAAGGAATGGGAGCGCCCCAGTAAACTTCCCGGGGTTTCAAAGAGTTGGGATAGGAAGTATCCCTTTCCTGCTGAGGTGGTTAAATGTTGGTCATCCCCCCCTCCCCCCGAGGTGGATGCCCCGATCCTAGGGCTATCTAACACCTCTGTCATGCATTCCCCTGATTCTACTACCCTGCGGGATGCCGAAGACCGGCGTATTGATCAGCTGGCATCCCACGCCTTTGCATGTGCGGGGACCGCCTTGCGCCCGGTCTGTGCCTCTGCCATTACTGCTGTGGCCACTAGAACCCTTATCAGAAATATGCTTGATAGTGCCCCTGATGATTTGCCTTGTGAGGTGTTTAATGCACTCTCCAGTTGTGATGTTTTTTTTAATTTTGTCCTATCAGCATTGGATGACACCATCAGAATGTGTTCCAGAACTTCTGCCCTCGTGGTGGCTATACGCCGCTCAGTTTGGCTGCGCCAGTGGGCTGCTGACAACGCTGCCAAGAAGGCCCTCACTGGGTTCCCTTTAAAGGACTGCGTCTGTTTGGAGACCGCCTGGACCTTTTTGCTAAGGGAGGCAGGTTACCCCAGCGCAGGCGGCAACCTCGGCCCTTTCGGGGTCAGGGTTCCTTCTCCTCCCCTTACCGTGGTGCAAGACAGGGAAGGGGGGTGTCTTTCCCTGGGGCCCAGGGAGATTTCTGGGGCAGAGGCAGAGGACGTGCACGTCCTGGCTCCTCCTGGGGTCCCAAAGCGAAATCCTCTCCCAAGCCCCCTCAGGCATGATCCATCCGGGTGGGGGGACGGCTGCAGCACTTCGCTCACGTCTGGAGGCTTCATGTCTCAGACCGGTGGATTCAGGAGGTAGTGTCCTCCGGTTACAAGTTGGAGTTTGCTGCCGATCCCCCTTCAAGATTTATCAGATCCCGGATTCCTCAGGACCCTGTGTCAGCTCAGGAGCTAGTGCAAGCAGTGCAAGGCCTCCTGGAGCTGGGGGTCATCTGCCCTTTAAGAGAAAAAGGCAAGGGCTTTTATTCCAACCTAGTCACAGTACCCAAAAAGGATGGTTCTGTCAGGCCCATCCTGGACTTGAAGATCCTCAACAAGTTTGTCAGGGGCAGGCGCTTTCGCATGGAGACTCTGCGCTCTGCCATCAGTTCCCTGCGCCAAGGGGATTTCATGACTTCTATGGACATCAAAGATGCTTACCTTCATATTCCTGTGTTCCCAGGTCATCAAAGGTTCCTCAGGTTCGCGCTGATGGATCAACACTACCAGTTTGTGGCCTTGCCCTTCTGCCTCACTTCAGCTCCCAGGGTGTTCACCAAGGTGCTGGCTGGCGTGATGTCTCTGCTCAGATATCAGGGCGTCCGCGTGCTTCCCTATCTGGACGACATCCTCATCACTTCCCAGTCTCTACATCAGGCAGAGTTGGATACTCAGCTGGTGGTGTCCACTCTGGAGTCATTTGGATGGGTGATCAACCACCCCAAGTCCACACTGTCCCCTTCCTTGGTAACTCCATTCCTAGGAATGAATCTGAATAGAGTTCAGGCAAGGATCTTCCTTCCTCAGCAGAAGGTGGACAGTCTGATTGCACAGACTCAGTCCCTCCTAGCTTGTCATCAATCCTCCATCAGGCAGGGGATGCAGCTGGTGGGCCTGATGGTGGCGTGCTTCGAAGCGGTCCCTTATGCCCAGTTCCACTTGAGGACTCTGCAACTTCACCTATTGTTTGTATGGGACAACGATCCAGCGTCCCTGGACAGGGTCTGTGTGCTCAGGAGGTCCCTCTTGTGGTGGATGGACTCAAGGAACCTGTTGGGGGGCAGATCCTTTCTTGCCCCTTCCTGGGAGACGGTCACCACGGATGCCAGTCTGTCAGGCTGGGGGGGTTTCTGGAAGTCCCTGCGGTTCCAGGGGAGGTGGGGCCCTCAGGAGGCCGATCAGGTTAGTTCTGGCTCGCTTGACTACTCATCTTCAGGGCCTGCCTGTTCAGGTGCGCTCAGACAACCAGACGGCAGTTGCCTACATCAATCATCAGGGAGGGACCCGGAGCAAGGGGGCCCTCCAGGAAGCGTCTCTGATCCTGACTTGGGTGGAGGCCAATGTCCCCTGCATTTCAGCTGTCTACATCCCAGGGGTGGAAAATCACCTGGCGGACTCTCTGAGCAGGGGGACATCTTGTCAGGGAGAATGGTCCCTATGCAGCAGGGTGTTTCAATCTCTGTGTCACCGTTGGGGCCAACCAGATGTGGATCTCTCTGTCCAGGGATCCTCTGGCCCTGACCTCGTATGCGCTAGCAATGTCATGGAAGGACTTTCAGTTCCTGTATGTCTTCCCCCCAATTCCCCCGCTGGGCAGGGTTCTGCGCAAGATTGCTCTGGAAGGGGTGCCAGCAATTCTGGTGTCCCCCAGGTGGTTCGCAGACGTGGTACAGCTGGCAGTAGATCAATACGCTCTGCCCTTGGTGCCAGACCTGATCACTCAGGGCTCACTACGCCATCCCAATTTACAAACTGTGGCTTTGATGGCTTGGCTGCTGAAACCTCCATCTTGATGGAGAAGGGGCTGTCTTCCTCAGTTGTGGATGCTTTGATTAAAGCTAGTAAGAAGTCTTCCTCTTCCATTTATTACAGGGTTTGGCGTGCCTACATTGACTGGTGTGAGTCTAGGTCTCTTCCCTGTCGTGTGTTCTCTATTCCCAGGATTCTGGAGTTCCTGCAACATGGGTTGGAGATGGGGCTCCAACTCAGTACTCTGAAGGGTCAGGTTTCTGCCCTGGCTATTTTTTTCCAGATGTCCCTTGCTCAGCACCCACTGATCAGGACTTTTTTCCAGGGGGTCACTCATTTGCTTCCCCCACGTAAACCTATGGTGCCTGTTTGGGATTTGAACTTGGTTCTGTCAGCCTTGCAGGGTGCTCCCTTTGAACCTGTGCAGGATGCTGCCTTGGCCATTCTTACACTCAAGGTTGTGTTTCTGGTGGCTATCACTTCTGTCAGGCGTGTGTCTGAGTTGGCGGCGCTGTCCATTCAGCCCCCCTACTATGAGAGGCACCAGGACAAGGTGGTGTTTCGTTTCAAACCTGATTTTCTGCCTAAGGTAGTGTCTGCCTTTCATTTGAATCAGGATATTAGCCTCGATTCAGAGAGACAAAAAAAACTTCCGTTTTAGTTCCGATCTGTTTTTTTTTGTGAAATGTTTCCATTCTCGTATGAGCGTACGAGCGATTCTATGCATGCATTGAAAACCTTCTGTAAAGTTTCCGTTCATTCGTACGGCAGATTACGAATACGAGGATGTCATTTTCCATCGAGACTTTTCCGTTTCATTTTCACATGTTACAACGTAGGCTTTCGTTTTTGCCCTTTTCCCATCGTATCCTCCAACGAATCCTTTACGTTTCCCGTTCGATTCTGTTTCCCTTTTTCAATAAATATTCGTCCAGATGGAAATCCTTACGATCTTGCGCCTGCACACTACAAACTTAACTCTTTAAAGTGCTCGCCTACATATTTGCCACCCTCACTTCTACTACAATGTTTAGCTAAATCACTTAGCACTGTCCTCCATCTTCCCTTTTGGACCCTTAAAGCTCACCCAAACCACTTAGCACTATCCTCCATCTTCCCTTTTGGACCCTTAAAGCTCACCCAAACCACTTAGCACTATCCTCCATCTTCCCTTTTGGACCCTTAAAGCTCACCCAAACCACTTAGCACTATCCTCCATCTTCCCTTTTGGACCCTTAAAGCTCACCCAAACCACTTCTTGGTTAGGTTCTTCTTCCATTTTAGCCCCCTAAAACTTACCCAAATCACTTCTCGGTCATGTGAATATTCATCTTTAAATATTTCTGGGCCCATTAGTTTTGTGTTAATGTATTTTGTAAATGAAATGACAATGTAACATTTTTTTTATACCATCATAAAATATAAAATTTGTAAAAATTTTGAAAATGTCAAATTATATATTACTATAAAAAACAAAATACATAGCAATGGCAGGCCACTGAACATTATTCTTCATCTGTGGTCCCCAAAGAGTTGCGCAGCTCCTGCATCTCGCCCACCAATTGAAGGCCCCTTACACTCAGTTGTGCCACTCTGGCACGTGTGATCCCTGTTAAAAAACGTAAATTAAAATTTTGGTATAACCTTGTTGTGGTCAGTGACCCCCCCTGTATGGTCCAAACACTTAAACCGGGTTTTGCATAGTGCCCGATTAGAGAACCCCTGGCCCGCATTCTGCAGGCAAAGAACGGGCATCAGGAGCAAGGGCGAGTGTCACATCTTGCAGTTCCTGCAACCAAATATAAAATAATTACACCAAGGTAACCAACTAAAACAATAACTCCTACAACAAATTAAGATTCAAGTTCAACAATCCAAATATAATTCACAAAGGACATAAGTCTAAAAAAATATAGCAATTATATGGATGTGTGGAAAAATAAATGTTTACATGCTAAGGACTAATTAAGGTCAGCATTAAAATGCATCTATAAGGCATACATGAAATGTATTAATTCAGGTATGCATTGCTATACAATTTATGGCCTCGGCCATGCTGATACATGCAATGCCTTGGTGCTAAAGGCGCGCAGACTCCTCCACATAGCAGCAAAACATGTTCAACAATAGCAATCTGAGCCCTCAAAGGTCTCGTAAGTGGATCGGAAATGAAACGGATTTATAGGGTGGTGATCCGTCGGAAATCAGCTCTCTGAATCAGACAGAAACCCATCCCAGCAACGGAAGTTTTCTGAACGAACGGAAAATTTCCGATTTTGTTTGGAAAATGATCCGAACTAACGGAAATGTTCTGATTTGCTTCCGTTCATCGGAAGCGCATTCCCGAACGTTCGTGCGAGTAGAAAATGGACGAAAAAAAGCAAAAAAATGACAAACACCCACCAAAACTTTCACAGACCGCTACGGAAGTCCGGACGAATGTGTCTGAGAATCGAGGCTATTGTTCTTCCTTCTTTGTGCCCTAATCCTAGCAATGCTAAGGAGAGAGTTTTGCACTCTTGGATGTGGTTAGGTGTCTGAAGTACTATCTCATGGCTACTGCACCTTTCAGGAAAACTGGTGCTCTTTTTGTGGTCCCTTCTGGTCCTAGGAAGGGTTTGGCTCCTGCCAAGTCTACTATCAGCAAGTGGATTCGTCAGGCTGTGATTCAGGCCTACTCTGCTAAGGGGAAGAATCCTCCCTTCCGCCTTACTGCTCATTCCACTCATGCTATTGGTGCCTCTTGGGCTTTTCAGCACCAGGCTTCTGTTGAACAAGTTTGCAAGGCTGCTACTTGGTCTTCTGTTCATACCTTTTCAAAGTTTTACAAGGTTGATGTTAGGGCCTCAGCTGACGCTGTTTTTGGCCGAAAGGTTCTGCAGGCGGCAGTGGTTTAAACTGCCTGCTGCTGATTTTTCTTGGGGATCCCACCCTACTTTATGGACACTGCTATTGGATGTCCCAACTGTAAGTATTAGATTTGGAGCAGGATGTACTGTATACTAAGAATAATACAATTCTGTGATTACTCACCTGTAGAATTGGTATTATGAGTATACAGTACGTCCTGCTCCAACCCACCCTTGGTTTGCATTTTCTGGGATCCCCTGTATGGTGATTATCATTGTTATAGTTGATAGTTTGGATTGTTTAATTCTCCCTGCTTCTCCTTAACTGCTTTTCAATGCTGGGGATTTGTGGGAGGTCCCTGGATATTTCAGGGGCCGGGAGGAGTCTATTTTCGATGTCTCTGCAGTCCAGTGCCATCTGGTGGAGTATATCCCAACTGTAAGTATTAGATTTGGAGCAGGACGTACTGTATACTCATAATACCAATTCTACAGGTTGCATTGTGCCTACTTTGATTATGGTCCCTTTTCCCCTTCTCTTGTATAGGTCGTGGGCTTGAGGTTGAGGGTTATGGTTCCTCCCAGTCCCCCTTTTTATTAAGAGGGATCGCTTTTATAGGTTTGGGCCATTAGAGTCTTGTAACCTTTGATTTTGACTACTTTGAATCACCATAATGGAGGCATCAGGGGATAGTGAGCTGGGGGCCCCATTTGGGCAGGACAGGCTCTGCCCCTTGTGCAGTAGGAATCCTCTGGGCGGATTCAGTACTGTTTGTATCACTTGCACCAGAGGCATTATTTTGGACCATGAACGGGCGGGTGTCACTGTCCCTAGCCCTGCGCTGCCATCGGCCTCTCCGGACCCCCCGCTGCTGCATTCAGCCCCCAGCGAAGGGGGAGCCAGCAAGGGGTCTCATGCAGACTTTGCGCAAAGGCTGGCCAATCTCGAGAGACAAATCTCGTTGTCAGCTCGTAAGAAGGCCACGAGTAAGAAGCGGCATCTCGGACCTGTTTACTCGGATGATGATGATCTTTTTGATGGTCTGGGCTCTGTGGAAGAAGGTGAGTTGCCAGATGAATCCCGCTCCATGGTGGATTATCCTGCGGGTGATGACAGTATGTCTGGCTCTTCCTCGGACGCGTGGCTCCCGGATGATATGGAATAATTGCTTTCCTCAGTGTTTTAGACACTACACATTGTCCCTCCCAGAGCGGCTAAGAGGAAGCAGGGAGATTTGTTTAGGCCCGAGAGGCAAAGGCGGGTATTCCCGGAGCAGGCCCACTTTCCTAACATGATTCTTAAGGAATGGGAAAGGCCTAACAAGTTACTGTCGGTCCCTAAGGGACTGGATAGGCGGTATCCCTTCCCTGATGAACTGGTTCGGCTATGATCTCATCCCCCCGAGGTGGATCCTCCCGTGTTGGGGTTGTCCAACACTACGGTTATGCCGTCACCTGATAATGCTTCCTTACATGACTCTGCTGACAAGCGTATGGATCAGCTGGTCTGCCATGCGTTCACCTTTGCTGGTGCCCTGTTTCGCCCTGTGTGTGCCTCGGCGATTGTCTCACTCGCCAACAGGAGAAAGGTGAGGCACCTTGTGGATAGAGCTAAGGCTCGTAAGCGGGTGGAGGAGTACAAAGAGCTCAAGGCCTGCTTGGATTTCATTGGTTTCGTTGTTACTGCCATGGATGATGTGGTCCGGCTTGGTGCCAGGATTTTGGCCTTGCTTGTTGCTCTGCGTCGCTCGCTCTGGCTGCGACAATGAGTATCCCCTTTGTGGGGATCAGGCTGTTCGGGGAGCGCCTGGATCTTTTGGTGAAGGATGGTAGACTCCCTCAGAGACGGAAACCTGCTTGGTCCTTTCAGGATTCCTCTTCCTTTCGTTCCTTTCGAGGAGGAAGAGGTTCTTCGTTTCCAGGTGGCCGCAGAGATACCTGGGGCAGAGGTAGGTCCCGCAGAAGACCCAACTCCTTCTGGGGAGCTAAATCCAAGCCCCCTGCCAAGTCCTCTCAGGCATGAGGAGACGCCCTCAACCATCCGGGTGGGGGGACGGCTTCTGCTGTTTGCTCAGATCTGGAGGCGGCGTGTCTCGGAACGGTGGATTCAGGAGGTAGTGTCCTCCGGATACAAGATAGAGCTGGCAGCTGGGCCGCCCACAAGATTCCTCCGTTCATGGATATCCTGAAACCCGCTAAAGGCCGTAGCCTTGAGAACGGCTGTGCAACACCTTCTGCGGATAGGTGTGATTTGCTCTGTACCTCGAGAGGAACAGGGTCAGGGATTTTACTCCAATCTGTTCACGGTTCCCAAGAAGGACGGAGCACTAAGACCAATCCTGGATCTGAAGGGCCTCAACAGGTTTGTAAGAGTCCGGCATTTCCTCATGGAAACATTGCGGTCGGCGGTGAGATCTCTTCGGCCTGGCGACTTCATGACCACGGTGGACATCAGGGATGCTTATCTGCACATCCCGATTTTCCAGGGACATCAGAGGTTCCTGAGGTTTGCTATTGAGGATCAGCATTACCAGTTTGTGGCACTTCCATTCGGGATATCCTCAGCCCCCCGTGTGTTCACCAAGGTGCTGGCGGGCATCATGACTATCCTGAGTAGTCAGGGCATTTGTGTGTTACCCTATCTGGAAGACTTGCTGATTGCGGCCCAGTTTCTTCAGCAGGTCAAGAGCTATACTCGGACGGTTTTGTCAACCCTGGAGGCCTTTGGCTGGGTAATCAATTACCCTAAGTCTTTTGTCACTTCTGCAACAGTGCGGTCCTTACTGGGAATGACGCCGCTCAGGTCAAGGTTTTCCTGCCTCAGCTGAAGGTTTTGGGTCTCCAGACGCAGGTGCAGGCCTTACTGTCCTGTCAGCAGCCGTCGGTTCGTCTGGGGATGAAATTGGTGGACCTTATGGTGTCCTGCTTCGAAGCAGTACCCTTCGCCCAACTTCACATGAGACCTCTTCAATTGAACCTGCTGACCGGCTGGAATCGAACTCAGGAGTCCCTGGACCACGGTTTTTCGCTGTTCCCCCTGGCCAGGCAGTCCCTCTTGTGGTGGTTGGACTCTCGGAATTAGCTGGTGGGCAAGTCCTCCCTGACTCCCCATTGGGAGATAGTTACCACGGATGCCAGTCTAACAGGCTGGGGTGGCGTTTGGCAGACTCAGAAGATCCAGGGTCAGTGGGGCCCGCAGGAGAACCGTTTACCCATAAATCTCTTGGAGTTGAGAGCGATCCGGTTGGTGCTTCTGCGCTTGACTCCCCATTTTTTAAGGGGTCGTGCGATCAAGGTTCGCTCGCACAATCAGACGACTGTCGCCTACATCAATCACCAGGGTGGGACTCGGAGCAAGAGAGCCCTCAAGGAGGTAACTCAGATTCTGATTTGGGCAGAGGAGAATGTTCCCTGCATCTCGGCAGTCTACATTCCTGGGGTGGAAAACCTGGAGGCAGACTCCCTGAGCAGGAGCGCCTCACGCCTGGGGGAATGGTCTCTCAGCAGCAAGACCTTTCACGCTCTGTGTCTCCGCTGGGGTCACCTCGGTGCGTCATGTATCAGAGCTTGCCGCGCTTTGTATGAAACCTCCTTATTTTGAGCGGCATAGGGATAAGGTGGTTTTTCATTTTAACCCTTTCGCTGCCAGCCTACCTGCAGCTTTTGTCACCCTCTGTTGCCAGACCATATTTCACTATTTTGCGCTACACATGTTCAACTGTGATTTTTGAAAGGATTTCCCAGGAAAATGATATATTGTTTTTTTCAGGAGAGTCTGGGCTTCAACATGAAATCTCTCGTTTGGCCTTTTTTTAGTGTATTCTCAATACTTTTTAGTGAAATATGTGCAAAAAAAAAAAATCTATTTTTTGCAATTTGTAGTGTTTTTTTGTAATAAAAAATGTAAGTTTGTCAATAAAGTTTTATTGCGTGCGAAACCCCAATTTCAGTCACAGCGGTACCACATATGTATTGATAGACACCCTTTCCTGCCCAGGAGACTCCCCCAAACTGAAACAGAGCTTTAGGAGATTTTCAGATAAAATACAACTATGCTATGCGCACCTTGCAGTTTTTCCAGAAAAACAACCATTTACATTTAAAATACCCCCACAAACTATATATTCTCTGGAAGTACACACCTCAAGCTTTCTAGGCGTACCAAGCTTGTTTATGTGGGCTTAGTTTTCTGGAAGTAATCCCTCAATGTATTTTTTGGTTGCACAAAGACTCCCTAAAAAAGAATAAAAAGAAGAATCAAGCCACATTTTCCTAAAAAAAAATTATATGCAAACAAGAAAAAACAAGTAAAATCTCAAAAAGCAACATGCCCCGAACAGAACAATACCCAACATGCATAGGTACTGTCAAGGGAAGAGTTGGCAAACACCCCAAAGTAAAGCATGCGCCTAAAAGTAATTTTTGGAATATCCCCTATAAACCATATATTCCCTGAAAGTACACATGTTAAGCTTTCTAAGAGTACCCAGCTTGTTGTAGTAGGCTCACCTTTCTGGAAGTAATCCCTCAAAGAATTCTTAGGTTGCACAGGGTTTCCCTAAAAAAAATTATTAAAAAACTGAATAAATAACATGTTTTCCTAAAATATAAATATGCAAACAAGAAAAAAACAAGCTAAATCTTAAAGAGCAAGGTCCCCCGAGCAGAACAATACCCAACATGCATAGGTACTATTAACCCTTTTAATTGCCAACCTACTTGAAGTTTTGTCACCCTCTGTTGACAGGTCATTTTTCCCCATTCTGCGCCATGTTTAACCATGATTTTTGCCGGAATTTCCAGGAAAATTATATATATTTTGTAGCAGAGTTTAGGCTTGAACATGAAATGTCTTGTTTGTAATTTTTCTACTGTTTTTTTTTAATATTTTTGTGTAAAAATAAATAAATATTTTTTAAACAATTGTCTCCTTTATTTTAAATAAAACTTTATTAGAGAAAACCATATTGCATGTGAAATTTCTCCCAATTACAACGGTACCCCATATGTATCGGTAACCCCCTCATTCTTGCCCAGGAGTCCCTCCAAACTGAAAATAGCACTTTATAACATTTACAAATAAAATACTACTACTATCCACACTATAAACATAAGGGGTTAATGTAAAAAAAAAATGACATAGGGTCCCCCCTCCCGGGGGGGACCCCATTTTTGGGGGAATTTTAAGGGTTAAAAACCCTTAAAAATCCCCCCCAAAAATGAAATGGGGTCCCCCTTACCCAGCATTACCAGCCCGGGACCAGCTATGGGGGCTTGTAGGAACAGAGTGGGGGGCCTTGCCATCCCCCAGCCTTGTGAACTGGTATAAGGGGTCTCATGGACCCCTTACCAGTTCACAAGGGGTTAAATGTTAAATAAAAAAGACACAGACACATAAGATAAAAAAATGATCTTTATTTTTTTTTTTTTTACTTTACTCACCTCCGATCCTCTGTCCCCCGGCGATCTGCGATGACAGTCTGCTCGGGTGTTTGGAAGAGAGAGCCTGGGGAGGGGGGGCCATCTCAGCCCTCTCCTCCTCCCCACCTCTTTCCTCCAACCACCCGAGCAGGCTGATTCTCTGTCTCGGGTGTCGGCATTAAGAGGCGGCTGCTGGTGACATCACAACTATGTCACCCAGCCCCGCCCCCAGGGGGCTAGCATACCCGTTCCACGAAGTAGGGGGGGGGAGGCAATATTCCAAGTATGGCAGACACCCCGCTTCCACTATTCATGACATATGGGTTATGGTCCAGTAGAGGGCGAACTTCTGCAGAGATGAAAGCAAAAAAGAAGCCCCTCCCGGACCCGGGACCTCCACAAATACCCGATTCCCCAGTTCCTTCTCTGCAGGACGGCGAGCAAGTCAGAAGATGTATGCTGCTCTTCCTTGCAGGTAAGCCGGGCTTTCACCCGGCCATGTTGTGCTCTATTTCTGCCCGGACCTTTATGCATTAAGCCCATTTCTAGCCTCCCAGCCTTGGCTGCAGGTCCGGGTGATGGTAGCCTTCACCTTAATAGGTGTTTAGGGAGCCATGCTCCCCCGTGAGACCCCATACAAGAGGGTAGGCGGCATCCGGGTTGGTGATCCCGGTTATTCCCTTACACCCTTTTGGTGAGGGATTCTCCCCTTTCCGGGTCCCCTCTGTTACCCTCCAGCGGGGGGGGGGGGGTGGCATTGTTCTTCTATTTTTCACTTTATATATGTGTGTGTGTGAGTGTGCTTGTGCGCTTGATTCACGCTGCGCTGTGTGCTCTGCCTGCAGTCTGGGGCGCTTCTTCCCCTCAGGCTGATTCTGTGAGGGGGCGGGGTGGGGGCTCGCACGTTGCCGCGGCCCGCCCCCTTCTGTTGGCGCCATTGAGGACCCATCCCATTGCTGGGAACCGCTTTACAGGACTCAGAGGGAAGGGGGCGGGGTCGGGCGCGGCGCGCGATCTGCGCTGGCCCGCCCCTTCTTCTCCCTTCCTCTCTCCCTCTCAGGCGCTGCTGGCTGAATAGGACACCATTTTCTGCGGTGGGTGAGTGCCCTGCTGGGCTCCCCCCTCTTCTTGCTATACTTGGCCATTATGCATCAGTCGCCGCTTGGGGCAGCGCTGGCCTCCCTACTATTGTTGTTTCTGATGACATGTATTTATTTCGCTGTTGTGTGTGTGTGCATGTGCTTATGGCCACATATCTTGTGTCCTTCAGGTGGACTCCCTGTGCCTTGCTTAAAAGGGGGTTCGGGAGGTGAAGAAAAACTTATTTTTGGGAGTCCCTGTCCACTGAATGGATGCTGTTTGATCCTTCCCGTGGGTTTTAGTCAGGGGCTCCCAAGTGCCAGTTTTACTCTCAATTTGGTGCAGTGCAATTGCTATTTCTTTGTAATTACCTGATTTATTAGTAGTGCAAAATTTCTATATACATATATACAATAAATATATTCTTATGAATTCATCGTGGCTGTACATATCCAGGTATACAGAAATACCATAAAGTCCTTTTCTTATTGAGCTTGTTTATGGGGTTATTCTTCTTGTTGGGTCAAAGTCTCAGTTTGTAGCAAGGGTGCAGGCCCTTGTTTGTAGCAAGTTTGTAGCGCACGGACGTGTTTTGCCTGTCGGCTTCTTCAGCGTGCCTAGTGGCCTGTTTTGGGTGCGGGATAACATAGCATAAATTTACAGTTATTGTGCAGTAATTCCCATAAACATACAGTTGTTCTATAAGAAACAGTACTTACAAGTTGTGTTTATTACGTGATGCCTGCTGTTGCTGCAAAAATGCGGAGTGCTGCTTTGGTTATATGTAATCTGTTGTCGGAATGATATGTGTATTAATGGTATTGTACTGATATATGTGATGCCATGATCAAAAAAGATGGGGATCCGTACCTTACTTATCATGCTTTGCCTTGGCCAGTCGGGATGCCCTCCTGTCCCCCTCTGCTGAGGGGGAGATGGTGGGTGCACGTCTTTGAGCCGGTTTTTCCTCTGTGTGATTATGGCGCTTCCCGCCTCCGTTCGTCTCCGCATGTGTCCCTGCTGTATGCAGTTTGTGTGAGTGCCGGCTAATGTGGCGCTTTTATTTTGCGCTTGCGTGCTTGGGGCCGAATGGCAGGGGGTGGGGGGACGCTCAGACTGGCGTCTCCTCCTATTGGCACCGTTAGCGTAGGCGCCGGAAATGCGTTAGTAGCGCATTCCCTCCTTGTATCTGGCCCCATTTCCCGTCGGCGTTGCTGGCGCCGCCATTCTGTTGGCGGTTTGTGTAGAGGGCGGGCCCGCTTTTGTCGCTCGAGCGGGCGCCGCCATTTTGTTGGTGGTTTAGGTGTGGCATAATATACCTTAGTCATTTATGTGAAGGCATTTCCGCATTCTGCCTGCAGCAGCGGCATCTAGTGGTTGAATTGCGGTATTGCAATTGTCATAGGTTTTCAAACAGTGGTTATACATATAGTGTAGTAATATTTGTAAATGATATAGCGGCATCTAGTGATGAATTACAGGTATTGCAGTTGGCTATAGTTTTCACAGTTTCCAACAGTAATAATCATATAATGTAGTATAATGTGATTGTCTTAGTAGAACAAAAAATGACATGTTAGTATACACACATCTTTATACTCTTAGTATTTGTAGTTTGTGGAGGATATTCTGAGCTTCTTATGACCAGTTATGCGGGGGTTTCTATTTTTATTTGAGAACATAAGGTTGTTATTATAGTCTAGGTTCCCTTGGTGCTAGTTTTTTGTTTCAGGTTGGGGTGTGATTTGGGCTTACTAATTAGAAGAAAAGAATCTGTGTTATCATAGCGGTTTGGAACATTAAAGGAATGGTGTAAAGCTGTTGGTTTCATTTAGACCTGGGTATCGAGTCGCTTGTAGTTTCTCAATCCATCTGTTTTCCCTTTGTAAGGTTAGTCTGGTGGTGTCTCCACCCCTCGGGTTTTCATGGATCCTCTCAAGTGCTTGAAAAAATACCTGATCGGGGTTCAAATTGTGTTTGGCCTGGAAATGTCTTCCTATTGGGGTTGCTATGTTTCCCTTCTTTATGTCCCTAACGTGCTCGTAGATTCTTATTTTAAACTTTCTGTTGGTTTTTCCAACGTAGAAGCAGTTACACGTACAGGTGAGATAGTAAACTACATTTGGTGTATTACAGTTTATGAAGTGTTTTGGTGAAAAGATTTTCCCCCCTGGTAGGTTTATGGTTTTTGCTGGCTTAATATATCTGCAGGTGTTGCAACCTTCACATCTGTAGATGCCTGGGTATTTGCAGCACTTTCCTTCTTCAGGTTCTCTATAGTGGCTTGATACTAGTCTGTCTTAGTGATTTGGAGCGTCTGAAGACCAGTTTCGGAGTTTTGGGGACAATGGGTCTCAGGTCGGGGTCATGAGTTAGTATCGTCCAATGTTTTTGTATGATATCTCGGATATGTTTATGCTGTTGTGTGTATGTCAGTATAAATGGTGTATGTTGTTGTGAGGTCTGTTTCGTTTGTTTTTGGAATAAGAGGGTCTGTCTATCTTTTTCTTTCGCCTTCTTGTAAGCTGTTTTCAATATCCTTTTTGTATAACCCCGGTTCACTAAACGGTCTCTCATCCCATCGGCTGCTTTCTGGAAGTCCTCTAGGGTCGTGCAGTTTCTCCTTGCTCTCAAGTACTCCCCATAGGGGATGCTCTTTTTGAGGGCGGAGGGATGGACGCTAGATGCTCTAAGTATGTTATTTGCAGCCGTGGGTTTGCGCTAACAATTTGTTGTCGGATTACCCTGATCATCTCGGGAGATCTTGAGGTCTAGAATTGAGACCTCACGTTCATGGAATTCCAAGGTTGGTTTAAGGTTGTTTTGGTTTGAATTTAGTTTTGTGATAAATTCTTTCAATTGCTGTGTTGTTCCTTCCCAGATGATCAGGATATCGTCTATATAGCGCATCCATGTTGTGGTAAGTTCTAGGTATTCCTTTAGATCATCATCTTGCCAAATTGTATGTTCCCAGTGACCTAGGTATAAGTTTGCATAGGTTGGGGCGCATGTCGTCCCCATAGTCGTGCCTTGTGTCTGGTGGTAGAGTTCTTTTTTAAAAAGAAATATGTTATGGGTCAAGATGAACCTCAGGAGGTTGATGATAAAGCAATTGTGATCATATTCATTGATATCCAATTGGTCCAAGAAAAATGTTACTGCTCGTAGGCCTAGTGTATGGGGGATGCTTGAATAGAGTGCTTCTACGTCCAGGGTTACCAAGATGGAGTGTTGTGGTATCGTGAGGTCCTCTAGGACTTGTAGCAGGTGTGGGGTGTCTTTGATATAGGAGGGTAATGCTTGTACAAACGGCTGAAGGTAGGAATCTACATATTGACTAGCTCTACTTGTGAGGGAGTCGATGCCTGATACAATTGGGCATCCTGGGGGGTCCGTTTCTGACTTGTGTATTTTTGGGAGGGCGTAGAAAGTTGGTATTACTGGTTTGGGGATTATGAGATATTCAGCTGTGGTGGTGTCTATGATGTTGTGTTGTTTGGCATGTTCAATTAGTGTGTCATATAGTTCCTTGTCTTTTACAGTGGTGGTCATGGGTACTTTACTGTACCACTCTTTGTTGTCCAAGATTTTTTGACACATCTTCTCATGTCTGTGCATGATTACTGTGTTGCCGCCTTTGTCCGCTGGCTTGATGATGATTTCTTTTAGCTCTTGTAGTTGTTTCAGTGCTTGTTGTTGTCTGATTGTGATGTTGTGTGGTTTTTTCCCTTTGGTTTCTATGTGTGCTATATCATAGCTTACCATGTTGACAAATGTTTTTATGCTGGCATTCAAATGGAGTGGTGGGAAATATGTGGATGGTTTCTTAACTTTTCGGGTGTAGGTTTTTGATGTTGTAATTAGTGATGTCTCTGGATCTTGTTCATGACCAGTGTTGGATTCTGTGTCCAATTCCGTGAGAATGTCAAGTGTTGATTGACCTTGTTGTGTGAGTATTGGGTCGTCATTCTGTGTTGCCTTATTTGCATATTGGTAGTGTAATAGTATTTTGTGTGCAAATAGGTGGAGGTCTTTAGTGAGTTCAAACTTATCAATGTTCGAGTCGGGACAGAAATTTAGTCCCATTTTAAGTACAGTCTGTTGGTCCTTTATGGATTATGAGATATTCAGCTGTGGTGGTGTCTATGATGTTGTGTTGTTTGGCATGTTCAATTAGTGTGTCATATAGTTCCTTGTCTTTTACAGTGGTGGTCATGGGTACTTTACTGTACCACTCTTTGTTGTCCAAGATTTTTTGACACATCTTCTCATGCTGGTGTCTGTGCATGATTACTGTGTTGCCGCCTTTGTCCGCTGGCTTGATGATGATTTCTTTTAGCTCTTGTAGTTGTTTCAGTGCTTGTTGTTGTCTGATTGTGATGTTGTGTGTTTTTTTCCCTTTGGTTTCTATGTGTGCTATATCATAGCTTACCATGTTGACAAATGTTTTTATGCTGGCATTCAAATGGAGTGGTGGGAAATATGTGGATGGTTTCTTAAATTTTCGGGTGTAGGTTTTTGATGTTGTAATTAGTGATGTCTCTGGATCTTGTTCATGACCAGTGTTGGATTCTGTGTCCAATTCCGTGAGAATGTCAAGTGTTGATTGACCTTGTTGTGTGAGTATTGGGTCGTCATTCTGTGTTGCCTTATTTGCATATTGGTAGTGTAATAGTATTTTGTGTGCAAATAGGTGGAGGTCTTTAGTGAGTTCAAACTTATCAATGTTCAAACAGAAAACTCATTTGAGTGGGGATGGGTAGGGATTGGGGAGGGGAGGGGGGGTTGGAGGGGGTCAGTGGGTAAAGAAATTTTCAGGAAGGGAGGATGGTGAATAGTATGTTTTCCTGTGTTGACCGGCGAGTACTGGCACCTTTGAATTGAATCAGAGAATTTTATGGGCTGGGGAGGTGAAGAAAAACTTCTTTTTGGGAGTCCCTGTCCACTGAATGGATGCTATTTGATCCTTCCCGTGGGTTTTAGTCAGGGGTTCCCAAGTGCCAGTTTTACTCTAAATTAGGTGCAGTGTAATTGCTATTTCTTTGTAATTACCTGATTTATTAGTAGTGCAAAATTTCTATATACATATATACAATAAATATATTCTTATGAATTCATCGTGGCTGTACATATCCGGGTATAGGATTGTGCCCGGTTGACAGAAATACCATAAAGTCCTTTTCTTATTGATCTTGTTTATGGGGTTATTCCCAAATTTATAGCTTCTTGTTGGGTCAAAGTCTCAGTTTGTAGCAAGGGTGCAGGCCCTTGTTTGTAGCAAGTGTGTAGCGCACGGACGCGTTTCGCCTGTCGGCTTCTTCAGCGTGCCTAGTGGCCTGTTTTGGGTGCGGGATAACATAGCATAAATTTACAGTTATTGTGCAGTAATTCCCATAAACATACAGTTGTTCTATAAGAAACAGTACTTACAAGTTGTGTTAATTACGTGATGCCTGCTGTTGCTGCAAAAATGCAGACAATTGCAATACCGCAATTCAACCACTAGATGCCGCTGCTGCAGGCAGAATGCGGAAACGCCTTCACATAACTAAGGTATATTATGCCATACCTAAACTACCAACAAAATGGTGGCGCCCGCTCGAGCGACAAAAGCGGGCCCGCCCTCTACACAATCCGCCAACAAAATGGCGGCGCCAGCAACGCTGACGGGAAATGGGGCCGGATACAAGGAGGGAATGCGCTACTAACGCACTTCCAGCGCCAATAGGAGGAGACGCCAGTCTGAGCGTCCCCCCACCCCCTGCCATTCGGCCCCAAGCACGCAGGCGCAAAATAAAAGCGCCACATTAGCCGGCACTCACACAAACTGCATACAGCAGGGACACATGCGGAGACGAACGGAGGCGGGAAGCGCCATAATCACACAGAGGAAAAACCGGCTCAAAGATGTGCACCCACCATCTCCCCCTCAGCAGAGGGGGACAGGAGGGCATCCCGACTGGCCAAGGCAAAGCATGATAAGTAAGGTACGGATCCCCATCTTTTTTGATCATGGCATCGCATATATCAGTACAATACCATTAATACACATATCATTCCGACAACAGATTACATATAACCAAAGCAGCACTCCGCATTCTTGCAGCAACAGCAGGCATCACGTAATAAACACAACTTGTAAGTACTGTTTCTTATAGAACAACTATATGTTTATGGGAATTACTGCACAATAACTAAATTTATGCTATGTTATCCCGCACCCAAAACAGGCCAACAGGCACACTGAAGAAGCCGACAGGCGAAACGCGTCCGTGCGCTACACACTTGCTACAAACAAGGGCCTGCACCCTTGCTACAAACTGAGACTTTGACCCAACAAGAAGCTATAAATTTGGGAATAACCCCATAAACAAGCTCAATAAGAAATGGACTTTATGGTATTTCTGTCAACCGGGCAAAATCCTATACCCGGATATGTACAGCCACGATGAATTCATAAGAATATATTTATTGTATATATGTATATAGAAATTTTGCACTACTAATAAATCAGGTAATTACAAAGAAATAGCAATTGCACTGCACCTAATTGAGAGTAAAACTGGCACTTGGGAGCCCCTGACTAAAACCCACGGGAAGGATCAAATAGCATCCATTCAGTGGACAGGGACTCCCAAAAAGAAGTTTTTCTTCACCTCCCCAGCCCATAAAATTCTGTGATTCAATTCAGAGGTGCCAGTACCCGCTGGTCAACACAGGAAAACATACTATTCACCATCCTCCCTTCCTGAAAATTTCTTTACCCACTGACCCCCTTCCCCCCCCCCTCCCCTCCCCAATCCCTACCCATCCCCACTCAAATTTGCCCTAGGGCAAACCATACTAAACATTAAAAGGGGGTTCTCCCGGTCCTAGGGCCCCAGCTGTAATTTGGGACACTTATAAATCCTCCCACTCGGGACTTAAAGGGGCATCCCGGGTTGCTTACCAGCATAATTCCCTCTGGTCTTTGTGACTACCTTAAAATCACCATATGGAGGCTCCACAGGATACCGGGCTTGGGCTCCCTTCGGGACAATCTATGTGTGGGTTGTGGGGTACCCCTTACGGGGGAGAATGTACTAATTTGCATACCATGTGCGCAACAGGCCATTACGCAGCAGTCAGGATCCCAGGCGTCTGGGTCCGTGCCTCCCGCCTCATCTCCTACCTCTCCCCGCATCATCTGTACCCCAAGTGACACTGTCATTAGTGGGGAGTCGCACTCGGATGTATGTGCTAGGCTGGCCAACCTCGAGAAAATTAGTTCTAGCTCAGTGGGCAGAAAGGCCCCTGCTAAGAAAAGGCATCTGTCACCGGCTACGCCGGTAATTGATTTTGATGATTATGACTCCCCTGACTGGGCTGATTATTCCCCGCTCGAGGAGGGGGAATTATTTGAGGAATCCGAGACTGAGGAACTGCAGTTCTTTGATTCGGATGCCGGGCTGGCGCTGGGGAATGCTGTGGATACTCCCAGGGTCCTGACCCATCTCTCAGAGGTTCTGGGTATTTCCCCACCAGCGGAGGCCCCTCCGAAGAAGGGGGAATTCTTTGGGTTCTCTAAGCCCCACTTGGAGTTTCCAAATCAGGATCATTTTGACAGCATGATTCTTAAAGAATGGGAGAAGCCGAGTCGCCTTCATGGTGTTCCTCAGGGATGGGATAGAAAGTATCCCTTTCCAGTGGACGCGGTGAAGCGCTGCTCTTCCCCTCCCGAGGTTGATGTGCCCATCTTAGGACTGTCCAACACCTCCGTTGTACATACTCCTGACGCCACTACCCTTAAGGATGGCGAGGACAAGCGCATTGATCAGATGGCTTGCCATGCCTTTGCCAGTGTGGGTTCAGCCTTGCGGCCTGTCTGTGCATCGGCACTCGTGGCTGTTGCTACCAGGTCGGAGATCAGGGACATGTTAAATGGGTACCAGCTCAACCTGGCCAGCGTTGAATTCACAGCCCTTAAGAGGTGTGAATTGTTCATGAATTTTGTTTTGTCGGCTATGGACGACGCTATTACCATGTGTAGTAGAACTTCGGCTCTGTTGGGCGACTGACATTGCGGCAAAGAAATCACTTACAGCTCTGCCCTTACAGCTCTGCAAATTTGATTCTGTGGCGAAAGGTGGAAAGCTACCTCAGCGTAAGAAGCAGCGTCTCTCCTTTCGGGGGGCAAGCTCCTTCAGTCCTTCCTTTCACGGCGCCAGAGGGGGCAGAGGTCTTGCCTACTCTGGCTTCAGAGGGGGTTCCTGGAACAGAGGTAGAGGACGTGCCCGTCCAGCCTCTACCTGGGGTCCCAAGCCCGCTGCCAAGCCAGCTCAGCAATGAGGAGGCGCCCTCACCCTTACGGGTGGGGGGACGATTGCGGCTCTTCTTCCAGGTCTGGGCCCAGGAGGTTACGGACAAATGGATATTGGAAGTGGTCTCGTCTGGGTACAAACTGGAGTTCAAGTACCGGCCTCCTCCCAGATTCCTAAGGTCTCGGGTGCCTTCGGATCCTCGGGCGGCGCAAGGGCTCCTGTCGGCTGTAAAGAACCTCCTGGACATGGCGGTCATATGCCCGGTGCCTCTTTCGGAGAGAGGCCGGGGCTATTATTCCAACCTCTTCACGGTTCCCAAAAGGGATGGCTCCATAAGACCCATTCTGGATTTGAAGCTTCTCAACAGGTTCATCAGAACCAAGAGGTTCTGCATGGAGACTCTGCGCTCAGCCAATAGGTTCCCTTCGTCAGGGGAATTTCATGACGTCCATAGACATCAAGGATGCTTACCTTCATGTACCAATTTTTGGCTGTCCTATATTGACTGGTGTGAGGCTAGGGCCTTACCTTGCAGGGTGTTTTCGATTTCTAGGATTTTGGAGTTTCTACAACACGGTCTGGATCTGGGGTTCCAGCTCAGTACTTTGAGTCAGGTTTATGCCCTGGCTGTCTTTTTTCAAAGGTCTTTTGCTTTGCATCATCTGGTCAAGACTTTTTTTCCAAGGGGTCACTCATGTCCAGCCCCCTAGAAAGTCTTTGGTTCCCGTTTGGGACCTAAATTTGGTTCTTTCGGCCCTCCAGGGGCCTCGTTTTGAACCAATGCAGGATGTGGCTCTTTCTGTGCTCACTCAAAAGGTTGCCTTTTTGGTGGCTATTACCTCTGTTCGTCGTGTCTCTCAGTTGGCGGCTCTGTCTATTCAGGCCCCTTACTTTGAGAGACACCAGGATAAGGTGGTTTTTCGCTTTAAACCAGATTTCCTTCCTAAGGTGGTTTCTGCCTTCCATCTCAATCAGGATGTAGTTCTCCCTTCCTTGTGTCCTAAGCCTAGCAATGACAAGGAGAGTGTTTTGCACTCGTGGATGTGGTTCGTTGTGTGAAGTACTATTTGGTTGCTACTTCTCCTGTTCGTAAGACGGACGCCTTGTTCGTGGTGCCTTCCGGGCCCAGAAACGGTTTGGTGCCCGCCAAGTCTACCATTAGTAAATGGATACGCCAGGCCATTGTTGGGGCCTATTTGGCTAATGGGAGGGTTCCTCCCTTTAAGATCACTGCTCATTCTACTCGTGCTGTTGGGGCTTCCTGGGCTTTTCAGCACCAGGCTTCTGTTGAACATGTTTGTAAGGCTGCTACTTGGTCTTCCGTTCATACTTTTTCAAAGTTTTATAAGGCTGATGTGCGGGCCTCAGCGGATGCTGTTTTTAGCCGCAAGGTTCTGCCAGCTGCAGTGGTTTCAAATTGGTGCATTTTTTTGCTGTATTTGTATCCCCACCCATGACGGACACTGCTATTGGATGTCCCATATGTCATGAATAGTGGAAGCGGGGTGTGTGACATACTTGGAATAATACCATTTAGTGATTACTCACCTTTAAAATGGGTATTATAAGTATGTCACACACCCCGCTTCATCCCGCCCTTTAGTATTCTGGATCCTTTATATGGTGACCTTTTATTGTTAAGAATGTTTTATTAGCTCTTCCTGGTCCCCTTACTGCTGTCATATACTGGGGAATGTGTGGGAGGTCCCGGGTATTTGTGGACCAGGAGGGGCTTGTTTTTTGCTTTCATCTCTGCAGAAGTTCGCCCTTTACTGGACCATAACCCATATGTCATGAATAGTGGAAGCGGGGTGTGTGACATACTTATAATACCCATTTTAAAGGTGAGTAATCACAAGATGGTATTTTCTGCCCTCTCCTCGCCACGGAAGAGGCTGGGGGGGGCGATCGGAGGCCCCCCCCCCCCCAGTGAAGAGGACACCCGTCGGGAGACAGCGCGGCCTCAGGTAAGTAAATGTCATTTTTAACTTTTTTTTTTTTTTTTACAGTTAGCAGCTGCCGCCCGCCGAAGCGGGGGGGTGGTGCTATTCCGGGGGCTCTCCTGGAGCCATCCGAGCTCCCACGGGGGATCGAATGGCACCAAATTAAAGAGGAGACCCAGCCAGATCCAACGAGGGGTCAGGTGAGTATTTTTTATTTTTTTAACTAGCAGGGGGGAAAGTCAGGCATGTAGATTCTATGTACTTGGCGCTTAAGTGGAGTAGAAGCGAGCACATACAATCTACGTACTTGGCACTGAAAAGGTTAAACCAGATTTTTTGCCTAAGGTCGTTTCTCCCTTTCACCTTAAAGAGGAAATTGTCTTACCTTCCTTGTGTCCAGCACCGGCTAATTCCGAAGAACGGACCCTCCATGCCCTGGATGTGGTCAGGGCCATAAAGTATTACCTGGCTGCGACTGAATCCTTCAGGAAATCGGATTTGCTCTTTGTCCAAACAGAGGGTTCTAGGAAAGGTTTGCCTCCAGCCAAGTCCACTCTCAGTAAGTGGATCAGACAGGCATGGTGCAAGCATAAACATGCACTTTTAATGTACACGTATATGGTTTAACCCTTGTTATTTACAGAACTTGGCATTAACATTATTAAATCCATCTCTACAGTGTTGTTTATCTGTTGCCTGAGTATATAGATTTTTTTGGTTTTAGAAATATATTGGTGGGAATTGTATATGTAGTTTATATATATTGCACAAGCATTTATATTATTACTGGCATATTTTATTGGTTCTGGCTATATATTAGCATATGATAAAGCATTATTGTGGTATAAGTTAACTTTTTTGCATGATCTACTGTAGGTTTGGATTCACCGTGTTTAGAATTGTTGCAGGATTAGCTTTTACTTACAGTAGAATTGTTGTGGGGTCTTTTTTTAGTATAATCAAGTTTTATTGTTTTTCAGGAACATAGTAAGGGTTGGGAGGGAAAGGGGTACAGAAGCGAAGGAGGGGGAGGCATAACAATTACATCACGTGATATATGAGTTTACAATTAGGAGCAGGCATTTACTTAGAAATGATACATATACATAGAGCTTGTGCTAGAAAGTACTATAACTGTAAAAACTATAAAGTAGTATAATTACTCTCATGGCTGATATAAAGTGTCTTAGGACTCCTTTCTTAAGGGCAGACAAGCGGCCAGGGATAAGTGACAGAAGGGCTACCTGTGGCGTGTTGTTTATTCTGATGCCAGATATTTGCTGGTAGATATTTAGGATGAGTTCCCACAAAGCTTTGACTGCATTCTCACCAAATGTGGGTCAAGCAACCTACTGCCGTCAGGCATCTCCAAAACCTATCTGGTTGGGAAGGTGCAAATCGATTGATGTCCGCTGGGCATCTGTACCACCTAGAAAGTACTTTGTAATTCTTTTCCTGTGTGGCACAGGTCAAGGACTTGCCATGGGTACAGGCATAAATTTTGATGAGGTCGGTCTCTGAAATCTGAACCCTCAGTTCCCTTTCCCACCTACTGACAAATGGAGGGGCAGAGGTTTGCCCCAGTCTGTTGAGTAGTGAATAGAGGATTGATATTATATGTGAAGGGGGTGTTTGAGTGACCAGGGCCTCAAACTCTGTTGGTGGGAGTTCAGAGGTCTCTAGCAGGTTGTTCGACATGATGAAGGCCTTGAGCTGTCTGTGCAAGAGCCAGGGGATGTGGCTGCCCTTAGCTTCCCTTTTAAGATCCTCCATGGAGGGTATTCTCCCATATCTCAGTATATGACCCATTGTGACGTTAGTGGAGGCTTCCCATACAAGGAAACTGTTAGAGAGCATCCCAGGTTCAAAGGCAGGATTGCCAAATAAGGGGGCGAGGGGACAAGGCCGACGAGCTAGTTGACATTTTGATAGGAGGAGGTCCCATATCTCCAGGAAATGTTGTGCAAGGAAAGGGGTAGACGTTCTCTGGTCTCTAGAGAGGGTTGTAACCCATGCTATTGACCTGAGGTTGAATGGAGAGAGAGCCTTCTCTAGCTGAACCCACAGCTTGTCATTGCCTCTGTGGGTCCAATCTATTACCTTCTGGAGGACGGCAGCCATGTGGTACAGTTTTAAGTCAGGGAGGCCAGTTCCCCCTTCTGATTTGTTCCTGGATAGAGTAGAGAGGCGGATTCTTGGTCTGGCAATCCCCCACACGAATTTGGAAAATGCAGATTGCAGTTTACGAAAGAAGCCACTGGGAAGCTTTATTGGAGCTGCCTGGAAAAGGTAAAGGAACTTTGGTAAAACATCCATCTTTAAGATATTAATCCTTCCAAACCATGAAAATGGTTTCCCCGTGTATTTGTCTAGGTCAGCCTGTATTTTAGTAAGAAGAGGGATATAATTCATGTTGTATATTTTGGACAGGTTATTAGGGATTTGGACGCCCAAATACTTAATGGCATGGGGTTGCCATTTGAATGGGAAATTACATTCTAAATGTTTGACTTCACTTGGGGACAAGGAGAGGTTGAGGGCTTCTGACTTAGTCTGATGTCGGGTTAGTGTAGAGAGCAAGATTTTTGGAGAGGAGGTTTTGTTGAAGGGATACTTTCATGAACGCCCAATTGACCCTGTCAAATGCCTTCTCCGCATTGTAGGAGAGAAGGCAAGCCTGAGTCTTTGCTCGGGTGATATAAGAGATTAAGTTAAATCGTTTTTTGGTGTTGTCCCTGGCCTCCCTCCCATGAACAAATCCCACCTGGTCCAGATGGATCAGGCCAGGTAACAGTGGTTGGAGTCTTAAAGGGCATAAGTTTTAAATGGCATAAATTTTAAGGTCAACATTAATTAAAGAAATAGGCCTGTAGCTGCTACAGAGGGTAATATCTTTACCTGGCTTGGGAATAACTGAAATGGTTGCCTCTAGGGATTGTTTTGGGAAGGGGCATTCTTCGTTTATTGTATTAAAGGTTTTCGCTAAGAAGGAGACCAGTTGTGGTCCAAAATGTTTATAAAATTTAGGGGAGAAACCATCTGGTCCTGGGCACTTGCCCGACGGCGTTTCTTTAATCGCCCGGGCTATTTCCTGCTCTGAGAAAGGCATCTCCAGATCTGTAGCTTCTAGCACAGGAATAGTGGGGAGGGGGGTGGCAGCTATATAGTCAGCTATCTCCTCTGTGGTTGCCGAGGGGCGGGAGGACAGAGGGGCACTCTGCAAGTTATAAAGTGACGCATAGAAATCTGAAAGTATCCGCTATGTCGGATGGGGTCAGGGCTATTGCATCCTGGCGCTGGAGACTGGGTATATGCGTTGCTAATGATCTTGGGTGCCGAGATCTTGCAAGCAGGCGGCCACACCTATTGGCCGATTCGTACAGGCGGGCCTTGCCTCTGTCCCTATATCTTAGGTAGGATTGGTACACAATAATATTACAATACAATATAGATACAATTTCTGGAGCTTCACTCTGGCATTCACAAGTTCCAGCAATGTTGTATTTGAAGGGTGTGTTTTATGATCAGCTTCCAGGGCCTGTATCCGCTGCAGGGTCTGCTTCACAAGCGAGGCACGTTCCCTTTTCAGTCTAGTGCCATGTTTACTAAACTCCCCCATAATGACGCACTTCAGCGCCTCCCACTGGTATGGTAGGAGGGTTGTGTCCCCCTTATGATCATTAAGAAAGTGTTCTATAGCTGTTTCAACGGCAGCAGAGCAGGCTGCGTCACCGAGCAAGTTGTCATTTAGCCACCATGACCAACAGACTGGAGAGAGGCCTGAAAGCCGCATTGACACATAAACTGGTGCATGGTCAGACCACACTATTGGTCCAATCCATGCACCCGGGTACCAATCCAGGGTATGATGGCTCATTCGGATGTAGTCTATCCTGCTATATGAATTGGCAGTATGGGAGTAGAAGGAATAGTCTTTTTTTGACCATTCAGCACTCTCCAGATGTCTACCAGCTGAAGGCCTGGGGCATTGGGGCAATGATGCCATGATGGGAAGTATTTGTCATGGAACTTGGAGATTTGTCCGGTCTTAAAGTGGGTGTGGGGTCTTTTTTTGGCAGTGAATGTACCCACAAAACAGAAACAAATAATGATTCCCTAAAGTCAATGCCAGTTCGTCATTGGGAAAAACCTGAGGTGGGTGGTTTTGGCACACATAGGCAGATTTTCTATCTTTCAAATATTTCTATTTCTCCAAGACATATGGTGGAACAAAAGAAGGCAGACAAAAAGGAGTCTGTGAGGGAGGCTATGGAGAAGGAGGGTGAGGCAGATGAAGACCGTGGTGAATTGGTAGAGATGATGAGGGTACACAGAAAAAACAGCTATTAGTTACTTATCCTAAGGTATTTGGGACAGTAGGCATGGTACAGCACATGAGGGCTTTTATGTAACTGTGTTTAGAAAAGGATCAAAGACTGACCCTTACTAGATCCACGCTACAAAGCCAAAATGACCAAACATCCCACCAGTAGCGAGGAGAGACAGAATGGGCTACTTTAAGAAAAAGCTTGTAAACCGCTTACAGAAAGTATTACCATGTGGCTTCTGGCTTCTGGCCTTCATCTGCAAACTGCCTGCTACATATCTGACAGACGAGTTGTGAGAAGCAGCAGCACCAACATTCGGCAATAGAAGTTTAAAATCAGCTTGGAAGACTTTTTTCAACATTCAACACCCAGCACTAATGCCAGGTAGTACTTACAGGCAGCACTGTTTCTTGATGGTCAAGAAGTATATTACCTTTAGCTTGGATCCCAGCAGCCTCCAAAGTCAGAAGCCCCTGGACAACTGGGTGGCAAGGTTGCACCAGAGACTAGAGCTTGTGCAATATGTGCTAAAAGCTTCCCCCTAGAGTAATCTTATCTTTAAACCTTAAAGCGTATCAACCAAATGATTTGGTTTAGTGGCTGACAGTGTTCTTGTTGAAGTGGTCGTCTAGTTGAACTATGGGGCCCAGCTAATTTTTTGGAATGGGTGAACCCTGTAGGAGCCTTCCCCTACTGTACTTCTTAAACCTAAAAGTGTGTTTTGTTAGCTATGTGCTGACTGCAACGGTCATCTGGCTGTAATGTCTGGCCTAGTTAATTTGTGGACTGGGGCAGCCCTCATACTTAAGTGTGTATCAATCAAATGTATATCAATCAAATAATATCGCTTATAAACTGTGATCTTAAAGTGCTACTGCAGGCAAAGGTAATTGTTAAGCTATTCTGTCAGGCTATGTTTGGCACTCTCCTAAACTGTTTTCCTGTTGGATCTGTGATGCTGCATGGTTATCAGCAATGTGATGAATCTGGAGGAGATGGAAGGAGGGAGGGACCATCAAACTTGTCCCGCTCTGCTAAGATGATTAGGGCACAGGATGAAAAAAGAAGGTCATTGGCTGAACCTGTACCACAAATCAAAGGGATAGTCGGTTCAGAAATCAAAATATTGGCCTATGTGGATGATGTATTAATAAGTGTTACTGTCCCAGCCCAGTCAATACCGAACTGTATCAACAACTTTAGTACATAATCAAACTTGAAAATAATTGCTATGGGGTGCACTACTTATTCCATTTAACATGTGCTCATACCTCAGTAAATGCAATCACTAGTTTGGGAGTGGACATGGAAAAAACCACACTCCCTTAGGGAGCACCAAAAAATATTCGCAAACCTATATCCTCAAAAATATATCACTTTTATTTACACATGAAATTTCATAAAAACACTTACATACAAATACACAAAGCACAAGACATTTAAAAACAGTAATGCTAATCCCCCATCATATCATCAAAATATCTCAAAACTCCCACTAATGGGATATCTTATTTATATACATAGTATGTGTTTCTGTTCTAATGCTGTAAACTAATCAAATTCTATTAAAATACAAGTCTGTATTGTGCAGGGAGAAAAAATCTCTCTATATATACATACTTAGGTATTTGTGCCGGCACTTAAAGAGGACCTGAACCATATCCTCCTATTATACAAATCCTTATCACATGTTATCACCAATAAAAAACAACTCTATTGTGAATACCCCACATGAATGATCCCAAAAAAACAATGAATATTATACCTATGAATGTACAAAAAAATGTTATGCTCAAAAAGTGCTTAAAGAGGACCTAAACCATATCCCCCTATTATGCAAGACCTTATCACATGTTATCACCAATAAGAAACAACTATATTGTGAATACCCCACATGAATGATCCCAAAAAAACACCCCTTAAAACAATGAATATTATACCAATGAATGTCCACAAAAAAGTTTATGCTCAAAAAGTGCTTAGTGCTGAAAAATGTGTACTACTGTAAACATGTTGAACGATCACCAAACTCTGCAATAATGATACCTACTGACTATAAATCCCACCCCATAATAACTATTCAATATAAGAACCGATATAACAAGAAATACAGGAACCCAAAAACCGCAATATACAAGTGCCAGCACAATAACAATCAGATACTACCAGTGCCCAGGGTTTAGCACATCAGAATAACAGCATGTCAGAAACAAACCGCCATCACTTGGCGGGAATACGGTGGAGGCGAGTGATTGGTAGGATTACATTTTAAAAAGCAAGGTGGACATTTGTAAAACTGACCTTCACCCTTGGAAGCCGCATGGATAGCGGCGGGCGCGGGTGTCCCGGTTGCGACCCCCCTTTTTTATGAGTGTTTCTGACATGCTGTTATTCTGATGTATTCTGATGTTCTTTTGCTTAACATTTTTTAACTTGGAAAACTAAAATGCAGCCTAAAGGCACTGTAAAGTTTGTCCACAGTAGTGATTTCTTACAACAGTAATGAAGAGATGCTGGCCAGCGACGGAGAAATACAGCGCCAAAAATTCAGAAATATGCAGTGAAGTGCTGGAAAAACAGCGTTACAAAGTGGTGCTCACGGGAGCTGACTGACCAGCCAATACCTAGTGCAACAATCGAAACTAATAAGTTAGCATTTTGTGCCAATGTAGTGCACAGGGCAGCACCAGATTAGACAAAATTGCTATAGCCACAAGAAAGATGCTAAATGCTGCCCATCATAAATAAGACCCAATTTGTTATAAAACCTAGCGCTATGAATAGCAAGAATGAGTATCTCCCTAAGATGGGCTGCCTTGGCGCTCCCAAATCTCACATAATAAAAGAAGAAACAGACAGGACTGGGAAACCATAGATGAGGCTTATAATGCAACAGGCAACAATAGAACAAAGGCTCTAGAACACCAATGACAAATTGACAACCTCAGAGCCTGTTATCAGCTCTGAGAAAAAAGTAAATTCAGGAGTGCAGGCTGAGGAGAAAAAAACAATGCATAGCCGAGGACAGTCCTCATACCTAAATGTATATAAATCAAATGTTTTGGTAGGGAGGCTGGCAGTTTTTTTGCTAAAGTCTCCCTGCAGTCTGCTAAAGTCTCCCTGTCTGCAAAGTGCCCCTGTTACTAGCCCATTTGAATTGCTGGGTGCAGGAGCGTGCCTTAGCTACAAGATGCCTTAGATGCGAACGTGGCTTGGGATCGCCAAAAATGTGAGTGTGTCCAGGCAGTCAGTGAGGTTTCACATTGAAGGACATCCCAGTTCGAGATGGCACAGTTGGTGACTTACCATGAAAAGCGTATTTGTTGGTCAGATTGAGCACTTTGTGATAGTAATGATAAAACTGTCATGTTTCTATGATAGATGTGGCAGGTAATGCTGGATGAAGCTACAGTGGAAAAGCATGTTTTTCCAGTCACATTATGAATTGGAGTACTGTCATATATTGTAATAGCAAGGGGATATTGTGTAATAGCTCTGTCTCTGTTATGTAATAAATTATTCATAGCAGCCCTGCACTATGTTTAGCTTGACATTCCAAGTGCTCACACACATACAAAATAGTTAAGCATACTGCCCATGAGCCCTATAATAAAGTAATATTTGTATTTAACTGTAGTGTTGCGCCTCCCCACCCCAGTTTGACATGGAATGTAATGCACAAAATAAACTTGAATCTAACAGTACAATCCTTACCAATTTCCAGTCCTGTGTTTTAGGGAATTCTACAAAATGTATAAAGATTTTTTTCTTTAGTATTTAGGAGAGCAGTGATCTTGGTACACAAAGAAAACTTCAAGATGAAAAAAAAAACTGTAAGTACATATTTAAGCAGCCCATATCCCCTTTTGTGTCTATGACCATTGCTTAGTCAGTATAAACTGCTTTTGATAGTATTTTACAATGATTTTGTCATTTGGTATTGTTGTAAAGAAAACTTAATGCATTTGAATGGACATCTAAAGCAGAGCTAGACTCAGTTGGTAAGCCTGGCACATCCTTACTGTTCTTGGTGAAATACCTTCAGCGTTCCCTGCCAACAACTGTTTCTGTAGATGAAGCTGCCAGCAGAGTGAAATTAGAAGCATCAAGTCACTGACGAAATGGCTGCCCAGGACCTTCTACTAAAGAAGCACCGGGGCCAAAAGGTTGACTTGTTGCAAGAAACCCAGGTGAAGAGTGTGAAGGTTTTCTTTTACCTGGAATGGCAAGCATGTGTCTTAGAGACTAGTTTACCAGCTGGGTTTAGATCAACTTTATTATCTGATCACAGTGATGCACAGTAGAGCACCTAAGTACCATATGTTTTCATCATGCTTTGTGTGACCAGTCATCCTACATGCTTTGCAAAAGGAAACAAAACATAGACCCACAGGGTTACTAGAGAATTCCCCAGTGGGCCCCTGGATTCAGGGGCCTTTTAAGGGCCTTCATGACCAAAACCTATAGCTTATTTGTGACACAATACAGTTTGGCATGGTCAGGCGTGTGTGTGTGTGTGTGGGGGGGGGGGGGGGGGCAGAAACCCCATTCCTACCTTGTTTAAATGTATAGTTATTGACATACATTAATATATATAATAATATATATATATATATATATATATATATATATATGGTTATAACTATAGGAAATAAAGAAATATCACCCGAATGAGCACAAATGCACTGATGGGTAAGAAGGTTGGTGGAAGTGGAACAACACCCGGGATTTTCAATCTCCCAGGTATTGTTCCTTTCCAGCGGTATTTAATCATATTACAGCTGAATTAACATATCTGGCAAATCATATTTTGTAACACACAAAACAGCATGCTGAAAGAAATGATTCTATCTTTAAAAAAGCTTGTGTTTTTTCATTCTCAGACTCAAAATACACGCGCCTCGCAAATTTACGTTGATATAGACCAATTCAAATTTCGTTGGTTGATTCCTTTGTCTGCCCTTCAGGTTAAAATTGGTAATGCTGCAGGTAATTATCTTAAAATAGAGCTGTTAATATATACTGTAGGATACTACTTTACATGAATGATATCTTCGCACCTTGGGTGGCAACTGTTGGGAGCCACTCTTTTAGGATTACTGAAGTTCTGATATCAGGTATTAGCTGTTACAATGTAACACAGCAGGGAGCTAGTCAGTTTATCCATCCTGCTTGTTACATTGCACAGTGCAAGAACAGAGGCAGCAGTCTGTATATTTTTTTTTTTTACTAAGAGGCTGATTTAAGACTAGCACCACATATTGCCATTTGACCTTAGTGGATGCTGCAAGCGTGTGTCTGGCACTATAACCCAGCGTAGCGTAACCCAGCATTGATTAAATGTGATGTTTGGAGGGCACTGTAGAAGCGCTCTCTCTGAATCAATGCATATGCAGTGCCCTGAAGAAAAGCCGCTCAGAGCAGCGCTACGTATAACAAAAGGGCAACGCTGCAGCGAACGATAGGTAGCGCCTGTTAAGTGCATCCGATGCTCGGCGCTGAAGCCCATATTTAAGAAAATCAAACACAAAACCAGCGCCTCTAAAACTGGATGCTCTAGCGTTGAGCGCCGGCCGCTATATGAAAAAAGTCTGTGTCTCAACACATATACACCTGCACCAGTGCAAAAACATATGGAATGGCTTTGTTTTAACACTGTAACAATGACACTACAATGGCAGACCAACACATACAATTCTGCATAAAAAATATATCAATATAAGTGTTTGGTTCCTCAGTAGGAGAGGTCACACAATAATTTGATCCTAAAATTGAGAAAAATAATTGATTAAAACACTATTTATACACATACATGAACATACAGGGCCAGTGCTTTACTCTGAGCCGCCGCTAGTAATACATTCAACGCTACATGATACTATTACAGGCGCTCACCAGATTGACTTTCATATATATGGTTTTTACATACTGCGCCGGGTGTTCACCTGACGCTATGTGGTACTACGTGGCATTAGCGTTTCTTAAATAACCCCCTAAATTGATAGACTACTATAATTGTTTACCTATTTGTCAGTTTGTAAGCAATGTATTGTATTGGACAGGAACTGAAAATAACTGCATGTGGGAACTTATCCATACGAAGTCTGAAGTCCAAGGCAGGCCAGAGACAGTTTTCCAACTGTGCAGCAGGTAATGAAAATACAATTTAAACATTTCAGGATGTAAACCTCTGCAAATCTCCAACACCCAAAAATTGTTACTAGAGCAGAATTCTTTTCCAATATTTTTTATTGCTAGTACATGAATACAAAGCCTGCATTTCTATTGATATACCAATCTCACACAAATTAAAGGTTTTAACAACAATTCACATACAAATTCTATAGAGGAATTCTTGTGTAGGCATGTGAGACAAGTGGAAAGCTATTTTACAATAATATGTAGGGAAAAGTTCCAACACTTTAGCGTCTTTAGGTAAAGGATTTGGAAAAGGACACAATAGGCTCGATTCAGAGAGACACAAAAAACCTTCCGTTTTAGTGCCAATGTCGTATTATTTTCAAATGTTCCCGCTCTCGTATGAATGTGCGAGTGATTCTATGCATGCATTGTAAACCTTCTGTAAAGTTTCTGTCCGTTCGTATGCCAGAGTACGAGTACGAGGATGTCATTTTCCATCGAGACTTTTCTGATTCATTTTCTCAGGTAACAACATAGCCTTTCGTTTTTGCCCTTTTCCCCTCACATGAATCCTTTAGATTCTGTTTCCCTTTTACCAAAAATAATCGTCCAGATGGAACCCTTACGATCTTGCGCCTGCGCACTACAAACATAACTCATTAAAGTGCTGGCCTACATATTTGACACCCTCACTTCTACTACAATGTTTAGCTTAACCCCTTAGCGCTATCCTCCAGCTTCCCTTTTGGCCCCTTAAAGCTCACCCCAACCCCTTAGCGCTATCCTCCAGCTTCCCTTTTGGCCCCTTAAAGCTCACCCCAACCCCTTAGCGCTATCCTCCAGCTTCCCTTTTGGACCCTTACAACTTACCCAAATCACTTCGCGGTTAGGTTCTTCTTCCATTTTAGGGCCCTAAAACTTACCCGAATCACTTCGCGGTTAGGTTCTTCTTCCATTTTAGGTCCCTAAAACTTACCCAAATCACTTCGCGGATAGGTTCTTCTTCCATTTTAGGTCCCTAAAACTTACCCAAATCACTTCGCGGTTAGGTTCTTCTTCCATTTTAGGTCCCTAAAACTTGCCCAAACCACTTCGTGGTTATGTTTTTCTTCATTTACCGCACCCTAAAACGTACCCAAATCACTTCACGGTTAGGTTCTTCTTCCATTTTAGGTCCCTAAAACGTACCCAAATCACTTCACGGTTAGGTTCTTCTTCCATTTTAGGTCCCTAAAACTTACCCAAATCACTTCACGGTTAGGTTCTTCTTCCATTTTAGGTCCCTAAAACTTACCCAAACCACTTCGCGGTTAGGTTCTTCTTCCATTTTAGGTCCCTAAAACTTACCCAAATCACTTCGCGGTTAGGTTCTTCTTCCATTTTAGGTCCCTAAAACGTACCCAAATCACTTCGCGGTTAGGTTCTTCTTCCATTTTAGGTCCCTAAAACTTGCCCAAACCACTTCGCGGTTATGTTTTTCTTCATTTACCGCACCCTAAAACGTACCCAAATCACTTCACGGTTAGGTTCTTCTTCCATTTTAGGTCCCTAAAACGTACCCAAATCACTTCACGGTTAGGTTCTTCTTCCATTTTAGGTCCCTAAAACTTACCCAAATCACTTCACGGTTAGGTTCTTCTTCCATTTTAGGTCCCTAAAACTTACCCAAACCACTTCGCGGTTAGGTTCTTCTTCCATTTTAGGTCCCTAAAACGTACCCAAATCACTTCGCGGTTAGGTTCTTCTTCCATTTTAGGTCCCTAAAACTTACCCAAATCACTTCGCGGTTAGGTTCTTCTTCCATTTTAGGACCCTAAAACTTACCCAAACCACTTCGCGGCTAGGTTCTTCTTCCATTTTAGGTCCCTAAAATTCACCCAAACCACTTCACGGTTAGGTTCTTCTTCCATTTTAGGTCCCTAAAACTTACCCAAACCACTTCGCGGTTATGTTTTTCTTCATTTACCGCACCCTAAAACTTACCCAAATCACATCGCGGTTAGGTTCTTCTTCCATTTTAGGTCCCTAAAACTTACCCAAACCACTTCCTGTTCATCTGAATCTTCATCTAGAAATATTTTTAGAAACCTTTGTTTGTTGTTAATGTATTTGTGTAAATAAATGACACAGAAACGTTTTGTTTGTTTAGTATTTTTTTTATATTTCAAGGCCATTTTTGGGGGCCATTGGTTTAAAATGTAACTTATTAAAATGTTTGCAATTTTAAAAATATTAAAATTTATAAAAATTTAAAAATTTAAAAACAAGAAAACTATTTACATTAGGCCAAACAGTGACAGGACCCAGAACACTATTCTTCTTCTGTTGTCCCCAACGAGTCAACCAGCTGCTGCATATCGGCCACAACTCAAGGACCCTTCGATTCATTTCTTCCACTCTTGCCCGTGTGGTCCCTGTATAAAATTTAGAAAAAAACATAAGTTTGCGCTAAATACATGTTTCTCACCTGTGGATGGAATGTTTGTTAGTTGGCAACCTAAATAAACACGACATATGTCAGTCTGCTAAGTCATTACTCTAATGAAGTGGGCAGAGGTCATTCTGGGAAGTCATTACCTAAAGGAAGTGGCCACAGATCAGTCTGGTAGGTCATTACTCTAAGGAAGTGGGCAGAGGTCATTCTGGGAAGTCATTACACTAAGGAAGTGGCCAGAGGTCATTCTGGGAAGTCATTACACTAAGGAAGTGGACACAGGTCATTATGCTAATGACATTGACTCTGCCTTTAGGAATTTGTGTGATCATGTCACTTAACACATACTGCAAAGAATGACATTACAACTTACTTTGTTGGTGGCCGACGGATGCCTCATTGGGGAAAACCCTACGTCCTGGGCCCTGCCACTGTTGGGGAAGTAGAGCCTGTTGAGACATGGCAAATAGGGTCACTGATTATGTCTTAGTCAACAGTAATCAAATGTCATTTTCAATTTGTGTGTCACATCACTCACCTTCTCCCTGTGCCTCCTGGCCGAGATCTGCTGCAGCCTGCGCATCTTCCCCCGGTCCTGAAGCATCTACAAAAACAGATTAAGGGAATCAGCTTGGGTGGAAATAGCATGGATATGTGTGTGCAGTTACATGAAGAGTCACATACCAGAGGCTCCCGCATGCGTCGCTAGGTACGACTCCCTGCCCATGCCGTGCCGCCCCTCCTCTGTGGAAAGGTCCAGGGGCTGGTCTGAGGAACCAACAGAGGAGGGGTAGGACCGTCGCCCTGGAGATCCACCACCTTCACTTCCAGCAGCAGATTCATGCAGCACTGGTCGGCCTGTGCGCCTCCGGGTGCGACGAATGCGGTAATCCATTTCCATCACTAACAAAGAAAAGGCATTATAACTAAAGGCCTACCTTCTGCATCAGTTACATGTGGCATGCAATCGCTATGTACTTACTAGGGAAATGGAGTCCGAAAAACCGCCGCACCCGGGGCATGTCCAGCCGTTTCAGGTCCGACCAATGCTGCATGATCTGCGTGTGGGTGAAGGTGGTGTCCGTTTGATGGTGGATTCTGGAAACTATCTCCAGGGTGACGGTGCGCTTCTCAAAAGAGTTGGGCAGGTAGTCGTACCTGCGCTCCAGCATGGTCTACAAAACACAATCAAAAACAAGGTTTGAGTGAAATCAGCATACAAATATCTGTGAACAATCGATCATTTGACTAAATGACATTAACATACATATTTGTAGCCTAATACAATCCTTGAAGCTGGCCTCAGTGCTGGTTCGCACGTGTGGGCCCTCACTTCAGTTTGCCACGGAGTTTGATACACTTTTAAAAACAACCGTTTGTTCATGCGCTTCCTTATGGGTTAGGCATGCATTTGCATGGCAAATCAAAGGCAGTAAAAGACACTTACAAGCATGATGATCTCTTCTTGTTGGCGGGTGAAGATTGTGGGCGCCATCTTGCCTCTTGTCTGCAGCAGATAAGTAATGCCCCTGCGGTTTCCGAACGACTGTATGCACGCGAACGCGTAAACGTCAGACCCCGGCATTAGTATTTAAAGGGGCCTGGAGCCACAGCTCATTCTCTTTCAGAGTCTATTCATGATGCCAGCAAAAAGATCCGCAGCAAAGGCCAAAGCAGCCAAGGAAACCAGCCGGAAAAAGGGTGAGGAGGCTTCATCAGGCCCCACCACTCGCTCCAAAATGCCGAAGGCGAAGCGGCCGGGAACCTGCAGTGGGCAGCCGAAGGCGACCACCAAGGCACCCACAAGCCCGGAAACAAAGGAGCCAGCGCTAAAGAAGAAGGGCCAGGCCACCAAACACACAGGTACGGCCCCTAAAAAGCACACCAAGAGGGTGAGAAGCCCCAGCCCCCAAAGGTCACCATCACCCCAGCCACGTGGAAAATGCTCTCAGGCCAAGAGGCCAAGACACCAGGCCCGAAGCCCCAGTAGCCAGAGCTCAGCATCACCCCAGCCACGTGGGACAAGCTCTCAGGCCAAGAGGCCAAGACACCAGGCCCGAAGCCCCAGGAGCCAGAGCTCAGCATCACCCCAGCCACGTGGGAAAAGCTCTCAGGCCAAGAGGCCAAGACACCAGGCCCGAAGCCCCAGGAGCCAGAGCTCAGCATCACCACAGCCACGTGGGAAAAGCTCTCAGCCCAAGAGGCCAAGACACCAGGACCGAAGCCCCAGGAGCCAGAGCTCAGCATCACCCCAGCCACGTGCATCAACCTCCCAGGGCCATGAAACTGTGAAAGGGCCACAGAGCCACAGGCCAAGAAGCCCAACATCATCCACCACACCCTCTCCTCCTCGCCCATTTGGCACCGGCACAGGTGGAAATGCAGGCAGAATATGCCGCAGCTACGCCTGCTAGTTCAGTGGCCACCCAGGCAAGAACCCCAAGTCCATATCCAAGTCCAGTCCAATCAGAAGCCACCTGTCCTACATTTCTCCCCAACACAGCCAGCCCAGAATGTCCCCCCATTTGCAGCCAACCACTGATGAGCCAGAACGTCAAGCAACAGGGCGCACATTGCGCCGAGGCCACTTGAGTGGCAGGTTTGGTGAGGCCCAAACTCTGGCATTGGCTAGTGGCCTCACCTTGTATTATGATGAGCTTTATGGGCGCAGATCCAAAGCTACAAGCAAGCAGCGGAAAGCGGAGATTTTTGAGCATCTCCGCAGACAGGTCAATGCAGCGGGGGAAGAGGTCAAAGATGTGGAGCAGATACAAAGGAAAATATCGGACCTAAAGTATGCAGCACGGAAGAAAGAAAATAAACGGCGCCATTACAGGTACATATATACTTTTTGGATTTAGCTTCATCTTGTATTGGAAACATTTATCTAAATGTGTGCAACTCTCTTTTTCAGCTTACAAACTGGCGGCGGATTCCCCACAAAACTGCAATTTACCCGAGCTGAGGAGATGGTGCTGGGCCTGCTACATCCTGTGGTCTTAGAGGGACACTCGACCCGACAGGACACGGACATCCCTTATATTCCTGCTGGTTAGTAATGTTACTGTGTATTTGAAATGTGATCTGCGTGTAAAATTAGGCACAAACCCATATATTAACACATGCCCCTAGGGTGTGCCTTGTAGTGGAGGTTACAATTTAAACAGGATGTGTTATGTGTGGCGACCCATTATTTGATGGTTTATTTCCTCTGAGATTATTTGGGTGAGTCCTGAGGAACACTATTGAGATTAGACAAGGACTGCCTGTTATGTATTTGTAGAAAATTACATACAACACTTCCATCTTTATCTGTAGCCAATTTGGGTTGGACCTGTGCTTTGCTCCAAACGACGTGATGTTGGGTGCTTGAACGTTTGACATAGAAAGAATGTCAAGCGGCCTACTCTAATGGCAAATGCTATTTGCAAGCTGAGAGTGGTCCCATAATGGGTTTTAAGCGATGTGTGAAGCCTCACAACAGCCAGTACATGCATGTTTATGTTGGTTAAGGAGACCAATGGGTATGTACTTGTTGACTATTACATCTAACAGATAATGTAATTCATAGTCAAGTTTAACTTGGTCCCTTGGGGGAGTTGCCATTCATGCATGGGCCCGTGTTTTATTGAACCATATGTGTTAATACGCATCACCAATGCCTAGTTGTGTGTTAACATGGCTTATTTTCACAAATGCAGCCCAGCATCATCCCTCAGCTAGTGGGGAATCCTCTGCCAGTTTGAACATGCCGTCTACTTCTGTGCTGCCTCGGACCCAGGATCCGATATATACGGTAAGTGTCTTTATATGATGTTGCTAATGCATGTGCCTTGCCATGTTTCTTTTTGCGGAATTACATATGTAGTCCCTACACTGAACCTTTTTTTTTTACATGTCCCAACAGACCCACACACTGATGGAGGAAATCCAGGAGCTGGAGGAAGATGGAGCCTTCATGGAACCTTCAGAACCCCTCCCCCGGGACAGAATCAGCAACTGTCCCAACATGTTTCTCCAACAAATGCTCAGCAGCAGAGTGAAGCTGGCGGCATGCTGCCAGCCCACCGTGGGCAGCATGCAGAGACTGAGCCAACAGTCCCCAGTGTTAGCTCTGCTGCTGAGGATTTGCCAAGCAGACCTGTGGCTGTTGGTGGACCTAGAGGCACATCATCTGCACGCCCCCAAACCCGGGGAATTGGGAGGCCTAGTCCACTACGTTGCCCACTTGCCCAGGGGAGGGGCACGCAGATGATGGAGTCAGCATGGCACCATGAGAGGCGGCTATTTCGCCTACAAAATCAAAGAAACCAGGAACATCTTCATGGCCAATTAGAAACCTTAAACAACACATTAAACGCCATGCTGACTGAATTTAGGTCCAACAACAGCCACATGGCCACTTTATCCAATTATTACAGTGGCATGCTGGAGAAATTTCGAAATAACAACAGCCACATGGCCACCTTAACTAACAATCTCAGTGCCATGATGGCTGAATTTCGAACTTCCAATAGAAACATGTTGGAACAGTTGCAGATTCTGAATGCCACACAGGCCCAGGTGAGGGCCCACCTCCAAGGGCCCCAACCTGGGTTTTATGGGCATCCCCCATTTTAAGGCCTATTTGGCCTGTATCTGCTCCACATCTTTGATCTACATCCCCACTGTATTGACCTGTCTGGTGAGCCCTACCAATATACCCTTTTGGTATGGCTTGGCTTGTATGCTTTGGATTTGCACCCATATAGCTCATTGGAGTGCTGAGGTAGCCCACTAGCCAATGCCGGAGGGGAAGCCTCAATGAACCTGCCACTCAAGCTGTTGCGCTGCATGCTTGTAGCGCATGACATTGTTTCTGGATCCTCCTGTTTGTAGGCATGATTGTGGAACATTCTGGGCTGGCAAACTACTACCTTGACCCCTGGCTGAGATTGAACTGGACTTGGATTGGGAATGGGGGTTCTTGTTTGGGTGTCACACTGAATAACAGGTGTAGATGTGGCATAGGTTTGGCTGCTTTACACCTGTGCCTGTGGCAAATGTGGCCAAGCAGGAGAGGGTGTGTCTGTGGGCCTATTTGTTGGATGCACAATGTGGACATGGCAATGCTTGTGACCTATGTTTGTAACATTTGAATTTGTCCTTAACTTTGCACAGGAGTGGCTTACTTTAAAACTCCTTCCTCTGGCCAATTGCTATGTGGCTTGATTTGGCTCAACTTACAGTTTTTTTTGTGCCCATGTTTTTGATGCAACTATGGGAGTGACCAGCAAATGCAATGTTTGCTTCAGAAATAAACTACATAAAATTGTAATTAACCTGTTGTGGACTAAGTTTATGCTTTTTAGTTTTGGCTGAATAAAGCTGAGTTAAAGTAGGCAGTAACACATTTGTAACATGGTGAAAAAGCCAAATGACAATCATGTGTGAGGTTGTTTTAAAATATTTCTTTACTGTTTGTAAAAGTAACAAATATACACAAAGGGCCAAATTCAGAAGTATCCAAGAAAAAAGGCACCAAACAAACAAAGGAAAGACAAATTATGAAAAATGTGTGGCAATTAAATTAGACCACACTGCTTGGGCAGACGACTCGGTGGGCCACAATAGTCCTCTTCTGGGTCATCGGTGGGTGGAGAGTGGTGCACATCCACATACCGGGGGACACGCTGCAATATAGCAAAATTATGCAACACTGCACAGGCCATTATAATATCTATGACCTTTTTGGGGTCATACTGAAGTGCTCCCCCGGTATGGTCCAAGCATCGGAAGCGGGTCTTCAACAGGCCAAAACGCCCTCTCCACCACGGCCCTGGTCTTCCTGTGCGCCCTATTATATGCCTCCTCTGCTGCATTCTGGGGCCAGAGGATGGGCGTCAACAGCCATGGAAGAAGTTGATAGCCGGAATCACCTGGCAAAATGTATGATGAAAAACATAAATTGCACATTCAGAAATAAATTGAAGCCCCTAAACGGCCCAACAACATTACTAAGAGCCTAGGTCACATTTGCTACGCAGCATGAGCATACATAGTGTACAGGCCCTTGAAATTAAAAAAAAAAAAAAAAAAAGATGTTTGAAAAAATTAATCATCCAAGATGGCGGGTGAGTGGCAATCAGTCAGACTGCTAACAGGTATTGGTTTCGGAGTGTGCTGCTCAGCATTCTTGGATGTCTAAAATTTTCTGGACCCGGTAGCTGCTTGGTGTGAGGAAAAAACAGCTGTAACCCGCCCCTGCACTTTATCCCGCTCTCCTCTACTCAGTAAGTCTAATGCATCGACTCAAAGATGGCGCAGACCCTAGGATAAATTCAAGGACATAATTTAAGCAGAGTGTGTGGGAGACTCATTCTTACTTTAATCTAAATTCCATTTCTGCAGTTTGCTAATGCAGGACTAACATTTGGCAAGGCTTTGTTGTTTGAAAAATCTAATGGTTAAGGTCGTGTTTCACATGTAAACAAGGTGTTAAAAAAGGCATAGTTTCATACATGGAACCCAAACTAAAATCATAGCCATACATATCCAAAAAAAAGGACGTTATTGGCAGAAACTTACCAAGGAGCCATCCACCGGAAAATTCCCCAGACTCAAACCGACCGTACAATCCAGATCTGCGAAGAATGTAGGCATCATGGGATGAGCCTGGGAACCCGGCGAGCAGACTAAGGAACCGCATGTCCGGGGCCACCACTGCTTGGTCATTCATTGAGTGGCCCAAAAAAACATTTTTAAGGGGACGCAAACTAGGGGAACACTAACTCATCACACCATAAGCAAATGCTGTGGGCAAATTAAATTAGCAATAAACAAGTACATAAGTATTTTGGGTTGGGCAAAAACAATATGTATGTTTTATAAAGTAAAGATTAACTTTCCAGGGTCTATTTCAGGTACACATTAAAAGTTTTCCTTGGTGAACACATGTGACATTTCTATGCAACTAAATACGGTCCATGGTTCCACAGGGACATTTTAAAAGGAGGGAATACTTAAAAGGATGGATACCTAAAAATGGTGACAAAATTCCAAGGAGGGACAAATTACAAGGAGGGAAAAATTACAAGGAGGTAATAGTTTAAAGTAGTAAATAATTCCATGGAGGTATTGCTTCCACGGAGGGAAAATGTACAAGTAGGTACAAATACAAGGAGGTATTAATTACAATGAGTCATTATGGAAAAAGAGGGATAAATTACAAGGAGGGATAAATGACATGGAGGAAAGCCAAAATATAAGGGAACTATTTACAACGATGGAGAACTTACAAGGAGGGATTAATTACAAGGAGGGACTAATTCGAAGAAGGGACATTTGCAAAGGAGGGTATTTTGGATTTTGGAAGGACCTTAAAACACAGACGAAAAAAAAGGACTGATTGAACCTGCCTGTAGATATACTCGTCGACTGCCGGAGGGACAAGGGCAACGTGGGTGCAGTCAATTGCGCCCATGATGTTGGGCATGTCGGCGATGTTATAAAATGCCAGCTTAATCGCGTTTCTGGCTACCATGTCGTCAGGATAACAAATATATTTGCGAGTAATGGTAGCCATGCCTTCCAAAGACTTGGAAAGGGTGCGGCTCAGCGTAGGCTGGGAGAACCCCACGGAGAGGGCACCCAGCCACTGGAATGAGCCGTTCGCCAAAAATTGCAGGCAGCCAAGCATCTTGGTCATACCTGAAATAGCTTGCCCCTTCCTTGTGGTGCGGGCTAACCATGGCCGCAGCTCACTATACAATTTATGGAGGGAAGCGCGATTAAGTCTGGTCAGCTCGAACAGCTCAACGTCATGCATGCCATCGATATGCATGCGTCACCGCCGGTGCAATCTGGTCTCAGCCCTCCGGACAATTTCAATGCCCATGAGCTGCAGATCCTCATGCTCCTCAAATGCACTAGACTCGTCCATAGCTGCTAGTCTCGAGGTCAAAATGGTCCCGTAAGAGGATCGCAAAGGAAACTGATTTATAGGGTGGTGGTCCGTTGGCAATCAGCTCTCTGAATTAGACGCAAGCCCATAGCAATAACGTAAGTTATCTGAACAAACATTTCAGATTTGGTTTGGAAAATGATCCGAACTAACGAAAATGTTCCGATTTGCTTCCGTTCATCGAAAGCGCATATACGCATTTGCCCGAACGTTCGTACGAATGAAAAATGAACGAAAAAAAGCAAAAAAAATGACAAACACCCACCAAAACTTTCACAGACAGCTACGGAAGTCCGGACGAATATGTCTCTGAATCCAGGCTAATGATCAAATGCAAACTAAGATGCAGCCCCAGGAATGCCCTTGCCTTTTTCATATCTTTTTAATTTAGAGTGAGTAAAATACCCCAATACCCATATTCATAGCATATTGTAATCTGACTCTCTCTTTTCGAACCCAGAGTGTAACTGTAACCACTTCCTCCTTCCCTTTTAACCCCTAAGTTGTAGCGTGCAAGCATACCTCCCTTTCTCAATGTCACTGCCTATTTCTCTTAACTTCTGCTCTTCCTCGATGGATCTGAATCCCCGTCATAGAAAGAGCAGAAGAAGAGATAAAAACATTTTATAGTTGAGTTATCACCTAATGGTATTTTCCTAACTCAATAAATTCTACTTATACTGTTTCAGTGATTGTAAAAGTAAGACCAGCACAATTAAAGTGATCCGGTCAATTTTGAGAGAAAATCTGAGACGAAATATAAACTGTGATGCACCGTTGGAAAAAAACTACAAGGACCGACTAGTTCCATTAAGAAACCGAATTCCAATGTCAGCAAAATTAGGTACAGTTCTTTATCATGATTTATTTGATAAAATGTTACTATGATATTAATGGGGAACATCAGTAAAGTAAGACCCCCCCCCCCCGGGGTGTTACAAATGTACAAAAACCCTTAACCTATCAGTGCGCCAGTGGCACTCCTCCCGAGCCCTGGTGGCGGCCACAGGGGAGGACGCAAAGCCGCATCCCCCAGGTCTGTGCATGCTCCTGTTGCTTATTCACTTGAACTCACACGGAGCCGGGAGATGCAGCTTTGTGTCTTCTGACAAAGATGGTGCCGTCTAGGATCTGGGAGTGGCACGGGTAACTGAATAAGGTATGGGGTTTTTTTATTTGTAACCCCCCTGTCCTGCCTCAGCGCCAAGGGAATCTTTTTTTTTTTTTTTTTTTTTTAATCTTATAGATTCCCGAGCCGATCGCACTGGGTTTTGGTCCACTTTTATGTGTTTACACTAGAATTCTTTTCTTTCTTTCTTTTGGAGGCACAGACATTATTTTTAGGTATGTTTCAAAGCAATCTTAAAACATAGTTGAGCACTGACAACAGCAGGCTGCAATACTATAATTACCAATGCATGCTTAAAGAGGAAGTAAAGTAAGTCACCATTTACTCATTCACTTGTATGGCAGCAAATGGCAGGCAGTTGCCGGTGGCAATTCTGGTTTGATGTGAAACCCGATAGGTCACCAACATTAGCAGTTATTCTTTCAATGAGGAAGTGGTAAGCACTGGCTGATTTACTTTCACCTGTAACCATTTGCAGCCAAAGATGGCATCTGCCAATGCCCGCACATTAATTTTGTTGAATTAGGTTAAAGTATACAAGGAAGACTAACCATTTTCTGTTTGTATAATTGACACTGACAAGCCCTTTTGTTAAATAAAGAAAGCATTATGGAATGCTGCTGTGGTGGTCATATAATACAGTAGGACTTCTTGATTATAGGAAATAAATGTCGCTATCTTTTCCTTGTGTAACACCAAATGGTGCAGCTTGGATGATAACGTTTCATCTGCTCATGGTGTTCACTATTATAATGTCTATTTCAAGGATCAGATACAATGAAGCATGTTTCAAAACCAAAAAGAACTACACTCAGTTCCTGCGGGTAAACTAGAGCCTTAAAGGGATGCCTCACACAAACCAAAGGAAAGTTCTTTGAGAAAATGTCTCCACTAAAGGATAATGGAAAAGGCCATTCACCCCATCAGCCTGTTCCTAGTTTTTGCAGTATTGATATGGATCAACTTAGGCTAAGAATATTTATGTGAACAGGGAAACTGGGGATGCAGCCGCCCCTGCTTCCTATGCCGACGCTAAGTCCAAAACAGTGGCTTTATGCCATGCATTAGTATACATGGCATAAGGTGCTGATTGGATGAGTGCCCGCACATGTGCAATGGGTGTGCCAGAAAGGTGAGTGGAGAGAGTCATTCTGAGGGGGCTTCATGCAGCAAGGCATCCCAAATCACTTTAAAGTGATCCTAAATTAATCACTTTGACCATATGAATGTCTGTTTTCCAGTTGTGTTCTTACCTTACTTTCAGGAAAGAGGAAACAGCAGAGTGTCGGGCTACACCGCTCCCTCTGTGACAACTAAGCAGAGAAGCTGATTAGCAAAGGTCCTAGGAATGCCAGCTCTGTGGACTCCACATATGTAGGCGCTGCTGCATCTCAGAAGTAAGGTGGGGCACAGACCAAAATGGACTGTTTGTCATATTGTAAAGTGTGGAGCATCCTAAATCTCTAAGCCTGCTGGTTTGCCATTTGTTCATGTAATGTTATCCAAGGGGGATGCTGGGCAACAATAGGGGTGTGTGACCAAAAGGGCCTAGGGCAGTCTGAATGCTAAATACAGCCCTGCCTACAGGATGGCACATCAGAAGACCCCCAACCAGAGCTGCATAACCCCACACCAGCTCAGAGAGGACTGCAGGGAACAAATGGTGATGAAACTGGCTCAACTGAGTGCCCCGAATATCCATAAAACCCTTTTGGCGAGAAAATGGGGAGTAGGACAATAGCACCCAGTCATCCAGTTAGAGCTTCCGGGACCTTCTGCTGGGGTTACTCCATTCCTGCCTAAGGCCCCATAAACACACTAACAGGTATGAGGTGAGCAAAAATCCCTTAATTCCAAATGTGTCTCTAAGCTCTAAGAGATAAATCTGGAAGAGGACTCCGCCTACTTGAAGTGACCATGAAACCATGACCTTGAGGATAGAAAAAGCTATTAGAAAAGACATTGAAGGGCACGGTGGCCACAATACAAAGAGAATATAATAAAAATTTGGTTGTGAAACGATCTTGACAGAGTACTCCAAGGCAAGAATGAACATTAAAAGAGTGATAAATGATGATCTCCCAGAGATTTCCTTTGTAGGCTTCATTCATTCAAAGTCAAAGTGGCCAGGAACGCGTGGAAGAGGGGCACAGTCCATTAGAGGAATCACAGAAACACAGTAATACTTGACTTCTCCTGCCGAACACTCCATATGTGAAGGATTATGCATCCATTGTTGGAAAAGATTTAAGAGATGGGGGCTAATCACACTACTTCCATTTAGTAGTTTGAATGAACAATGTGTCCTTTTATTTACACTCACATAAAGAACTTGCTTATTTGTTTGAATTTCTGGATACAGAGGCTATCCATGTACCTGCTTTCTGCAGACCTTCCACTTCCTAAGCAACCCTTGGGACAATAGGAACAACGGGAAAGGCACTAGAGTAGACGCCAGGGCAGAGAAGAAGCAGAGAAGTGGAGCTGGAACCCTCTCTCTTCAGTTTAAATTTGGGGCTGTGCAGCACCCATCATTGCTCCCATTTTGGCTTTTGGGCACTTTATATAATAAAATATAATAATAAAGATGTCAATCACTGTTCCGGAAATGAAGAAGGTGAAGGTACTTATATTGCTCTGTTTCTGTTCCAGAATCATATGACACACTTACAGTCCAAAATTATCAAGATAACGGTTCATATATGTATATAGTACCAAGAGGGCATCATGCGCAGCTTGAAAGTGTTGGAAGTGGTGGTCACTATTTTTCATTGGACATAGATACCTGTATCTGTTATTTCCACAGTTCACTTTCCTGGCATATAAATGTCTAAAGTGGATTAGCTTAGCCGTTAAGAAGTGAGACCAGGGGAGTGGGTATAGAGCTGGGGATCTTGACTTCCTTACGATCACTAAGACACTCCTGATGTGGGTCTACAGTAGCTGCATCAAGATTCAACTATAGTTTATAGTCACAAATTTAAGTAGTAAGAGATCCTTTAGCTATGGTAAGTCGATTCCCTAATGACTATTGGTCTGCATTGCATTTACTTTTCTTCTGGCAATGCATTGACTCCTAAATGCCACAGATTGGCTAAGAAGAGTGTGGTTTGTGCATCTGGTACAACTGTTTGTTGTGTTGGTCTGATTTAATTTATTTTCCTATTGCATGGCACGGCCCGCTTCAAGAAGTCCTTACGTATGGGATATTCCGCCACAAGGTGGCGCAGTGTACTGCAGAAGAGTTGTGGCTCCTCCCAGTACCATATAAAAACAGGATCACCAATAGACCTCCCCAGTTTTTCCTCTGCAGTGATACTGCGAAGATAGAAGATGGCTCTCTATGTTGCGCAGGTGAGCGTGGCAACCAAGCCTGTGGCCCTGCAAGTCTATTTCCACCCGTTTCTGGACCCTCTGTGCCTCCCAGCCTCGGCTGACGAATCGGGTGAGGGTAGAGGAGCACTAGGGTCAGGTGCTCAAGGAGCACTGCTCCAAGCCGCAGACCCTTTACCACAAAGGGTAGCCGGCCATAGGCTTTATGGTGTGCCTAATGAGGGATGCGGAGTTCCTGTCCTAGCTTCTGAGGGGGTGAGTGTTTTGGGGACTGTGTTCTGGTTATACCCCTTGTTTTGATTTCTGGGGTCCCCCCCTACCCTGGCCCGGATCCTGCCGCTGCCTGCTTGCTCTCCTCTCCCCCTCCCTGGCATGTGTTCCGAGGGGGCGGGTGGCAGCGGCGAGGTGTTTTTAAGTAGAATTGTGTTTAACGTTGTTTTCGCCGCCGCCGCTTTGTACTTCACTCCTTCGCGCTCTTCGGGGGGTAGGGCCGGGCGCGGCCCGCCCCTCTAGGTTCTTCTGCCGGCGCCATTTTGAGCCTGCTGCGCGTCTGGGGCCCCTCGTCCTTCCTGAGCTGCGGCGGTCATCATTTCCTGTGTCGCTTCCTCCCGTGGTCTGGCGGCTTGGTGATCCTTCGGTTTCCTTGTTCCGTGAGTCGCCATTGGGGTTTTTGTTTCCTTGGGGCATGGGCTTCGGGGTGCTTATGTGCTTTTTACTTATGTCTTTCAGGCGGGACAACTGTGGGTTGTGGTTTCTCCTGGTTCTGCTCCTTACCCCCCCATCATCTCCCCCTTACTGGCTCTTCTGGAGGCATCCCTTGGGGGGGCATCCCGGGTGGCTTTTTATTAGCCCTTACCCTGTGCTGGCCTATTGCGCCTGTGATAATCACTATATGGAGGCTTCTGGGGATAGCGTGCTTGGGGGTCCTTCGGGGCAATCCCGGCTGTGTGCCATGTGCTGGGCATCCCCTCTGAGTAACAGTGCAGCGGTGTGTGTGCCGTGCGCCCAAGGTATCATTGCGGCCCAGGCTGGGCTGAGCACTTCCCTTCCCAGTTCTGCGCTCCCTTCGGCATCGCCTACCCCCCGCGCTTGCATTTAGCCCCCAGTGCTGGGGATACTAGCAGGGGGTCACAATCTGATCTGGCACTTTGTGTGCCCAGCATTGAAAGGCAGCTTGTCAGGCCTGTTCCAGGTAAGGCCTTTGGCAAGAAGCGGCACCTGGCTCCCACGCCCTCCCTCTTTGCTGAGGAGGATGAGGGAATTGATGCCCTTGGTGGGCGTTACTCCCTAGAGGAGGGGGAGCTTTTCCAGGACTCTGACTCCTCTGGGGACCAGCAGGAGGGGTACGACAGTGACCATGAGTCTGCGTCCAGGGAGGATTCATGGCTCCCCAATGACACTGATAGATTGCTGTCTGACATTTTTGAAACCTTGCACATTGCCCCCCCTGAGGTGGCTAAGAGGAAGCAGGGTGAGCTCTTTTGTCCTGATAAACAATGTCTGGAGTTCCCTGAGCAGGGCCATTTCTCTAATATGGTGCTCAAGGAGTGGGAACGTCCTAATAGATTGCCCGCGGTGCCCAAAGGGTTGGATAAGAGGTATCCCTTTCCTGCTGACCTGGTCAAGCAATGGTTGTGTCCCCCTGAGGTGGATGCTCCCTTTCTAGGGCTGTCCAACACCTCAGCCATGCCTTCCCCTGACACTACTACACTGCGGGACATCGCGGACCGGCGTATGGATCAGCTGGCCTGCCATGCTTTTACATTTGTGGGGGCTGAGCTGCGTCCGGTCTGCGCCGCTGCCATTACAGCTATTGCCCTTAAGAAAAAGCTCAAGCGTCTCACTGATGGCGCTATGGCTGGTAGGAGGAGGGAGGATTATAGGGCCCTCTTGCTTTGCTCTGATTTTGTTGCCTTTGTCCTTACTGCCATGGATTATGCGGTCCGGCTGTGTGGTAGGGCCTCTGCCCTCTTGGTGGCTATGCGCTGCTCTGTTTGGCTGCGTCAGTGGGCGGCTGATGCTAAGAAGGCCTTCACTGGGCTCCCTTTTGCGGGGCTACGGCTCTTTGGTGAGTGTCTGGATGTTCTAGCCAAGGATGGTAGGTTACCTCAACATAGGAAGCAGACCCTTTCGGGGGCCCTCCGATTCCTTCCCCTCCTTTCGTGCTTCCAGAGGCGGTCGTGGCTCCCTCTTCTCGGGTAGCCGCAGAGATTCTAGGGGCCGTGGCAGATCCCGTGGTCGTCCCGGTCTCTCCTGGGGTTCCAAGCCCAAACCCCCTCCTAAGGCCCCTCAGGCATGAGGAGGCGCCCTCGCCCATCCGGGTGGGGGGACGGCTTCGGCTCTTTGCTCACATCTGGAGGCTCCACATCTCAGACCGGTGGATTCAGGAGGTGGTGTCCTCCGGTTAGAGTTTGCAGCCTGGCCGCCCCCAAGATTCCTCAGATCCCGGATGTCTCAAAACCCTCTGTCAGCTCAGGGTTTGCGCCTTGCAGTTCAACGCCTGTTGGAGTCAGGAGTCATTTGCCTGGTGCCTTCCCAAGAACAGGGTCAGGGGTACTACTCCAGTCTTTTCACTGTCCCCAAAAAGAACGGGTCTTTGAGGCCCATCCTGGACCTGAAGGGTCTCAACTAGTTTGTCAGGTTCAAGCACTATGCTCGGCTTTCAGTACCCTTCGCCCGGTTGACTTCATGACCACCGTGGACATCAAGGATGCCTATCTTCATGTGCCAATCTTTCCAGGTCATCAGAGATTCTGGAGGTTCGCTCTAGCATTACCAGTTTGTGGCTTTACCGTTCGGTATCACCTCGGCACCTCGGGTGTTCACCAAGGTGCTGGCGGGCGTGATGGCTCTGTTGCGGAACCAGGGCATTCGCATCCTCCCTTACCTGGACGACATTCTGATTGTGGTTCAGTCTCTTCATCAGGCCGAGAAGGATACTCAGGTGGTGACCTCCACTCTCGAGTCCTTCGGCTGTCTTCACTGTCTCCACCTTTGGTGAGTTCCTTTCCGGGCATGACTCTGGATACCTCTCAGGTCAAGGTATTCCTGCCTCATCAGAAAGTGGAGGGCCTTCAGGAGCAGGCACGGGCTCTGCTCTTGTGTCCCTATCCCTCCATCCGGCAGGGGATGTAGTTAGTGGGCCTGATGGTGTCCTGCTTCGAGGCGGTCCCCTTTGCTCAGTTTCACATGAGACATCTTCAGTTGCACCTCTTGTCAATTTGGGATTGGGACCCTGTGTCCTGGATCAGGATTTTGCTCTGTCCCCCCTGGCCAGACAGTCCCTCTCGTGGTGGCTGGACTCAAGGAACCTTCTAGTGGGCAGGACCTTTCTGCCTCCGTGCTGGGAAACTGTCACCACAGATGCCAGTCTGACCGGTTGAGGGGGCTTTTGGAAGTCTCTGAAGTTCCAGGGTCGGTGGGGCCCCCAGGAGGCCCATGCTCCCATCAATGTCCTGGAACTGAGGCCAATCAGGTTGGTTCTTTCTCAGCTGACCACGCACCTTCGGGGTCGGGCTGTTCAGATCCGCTCGGACAACCAGACAGGGAGGGACTCGGAGCAAGCGAGCCCTCATGGAAGTGTCCCTGATACTGTCTTGGGCGGAAAAGAATGTCCCTTTCATCTCGGCAGTCTACATTCCAGGGGTGGAGAACCAGGAGGCAGACTCCCTGAGCAGGGGGACGTCTCGGCTGGGAGAATGGTCCCTCAGCAACAAGATATTTCACTCCCTGTGTCACCGCTGGGGTCAGCCGAATGTGGACCTGTTTGCGTCCTGCCACAATCACAAGCTTCCAAGATGTGTCTCCCTGTCGCAGGATCCTCTGGCCTTCGCCACGGATGCGCTAGCGATTCCTTGGTCAGAGTTTCGGCTCCTCTATGTGTTCCCTCCCTTTCCTCTGCTGGGCAGGGTGCTGCGCAAGATAGCCCAGGAAGGGGTACCAGCCATTTTGGTGGCCCCGTCGGCCAAGGAGGGTGTGTTTCGCAGACGTTGTGCAGTTGGCAGTAGATCGGTACGTTTTGCCCATGGATCCAGATCTTCTCACTCAGGGATAGCTGCGCCATCCCAATTTACAAACGCTGGCTTTGACAGCTTGGCTGCTGAAACCTCCATCTTGATGGATAAGGGGTTGCTGTTGATACTATGATTGTGACAAGAAGTCCTCGTCCTTTATCTACTACAGGGTCTGGCATGCTTACAGTGCCTGGTGTGAGTCCAAGTCTCTTCCTTGTCGGGTGTTTTCTATCCCCAGGATTCTGGAATTTTTACAACATGGTTTGGATTCGGGCCTTCAATTTAGTACCCTCAAGGGACAGGTGTCAGCTCTGGCAATTTTTTTCCAAAGATCCTTTGCCAATCACCGGCTGGTTAAGACTTTTTTCCAGGGAGTTACACATGTGCGTCCGCCACGTAAACCTATGCTACCGGTTTGGGACTTGAATCTGGTGTTGTCTGCTCTACAGGGTCCTCCCTTTGAGCCTATCCGTGGGGCGGAGTTACCCATTCTGACTCTTAAGGTTGCCTTTTTGGTGGCTATCACTTCAGTCAGGCGAGTCTCTGAGCTGCGGCGCTTTCTATTAAACCTCTTTATTTTGAGCGGCATCAGGATAAGGTGGTGTTTAGGCTTAAGCCGGATTTCTTGCCCAAGGTTGTGTCTGCTTTTCATCTCAATCAGGACATTGTCTTACCTTCCTTTTGTCCTAACCCTGCTAATTCCAAGGAACGGACCCTGCATTCTCTGGATGTTGTCAGGGCTCTGAAATTTTACTTGGTTGCTACTGAGTCTTTCAGGAAATCTGATGCTCTTTTTGTTCTTCCTGCGGGACCTAGGAAGGGCTTGCCTCCGGCTAAATCTACTATCAGCAAGTGGATTCGCCAGGCGGTGGTTCAGGCCTATTCTGCTAAAGGGAAGGTTCCTCCTTTCCGGATTACTGCTCATTCCACTCGTGCTATTGGTACTTCTTGGGCTTTTTAGTACCAAGCTTCTGTTGAACAAGTTTGTAAGGCCGCGACTTGGTCTTCTGTTCATACCTTTTCCAAGTTTTTACAAGGTTGATGTTAAGGCCTCAGCTGATGCCGCTTTTGGCCGCAAGGTACTTCAGGCGGTAGTGGTTTGAACTGCCTGCTGCTACTTTTTGGGGATCCCACCCTACCTTACGGACACTGCTATTGGATGTTCCATACATAAGGACTTCTTGAAGCAGGCTGTGCCATGCAATAGGAAAAATACAATTCTGTGAGTACTCACCTGTAGAATTGTTTTTACTATGCATGGCACGGCCTGCTTCACCCCACCCTTGTACCCAAGAATTATGGGGGAAGGGTCAGGTTAGAGGGGTGGGGCTAGGGTCTAGGGGGTAAGGGGGTGGCTCAAGGTCCGGACTGTCTTGTCTGCTTTGTCATCTCTGGCGTGGCCTGTTTGCTGACCACCCCTTCTTGATGGGCAGAAGCCCCGCTCAACTCCGAGATCTCAAGGGTCAAAAAGATCCCTGAACGCCTCCGATTCCTGAAAAAGTAGCCAAGGTAGCCAGGTGTTCCTGTACGAGGAGTGCGAGTGTCATGTCCTCCATCTCTCTGATGGCCATGACTTCACCAATCCAGTCCCTTAACAATGGTATCCGCTCTGATTTCCAGTAGCGGGGGACAACTTGCCTGGCGGCATTCAGCAGGTGTGCCAGTAGAGACCTCCTGTATGTTCCCAGCGACATGTCCGATAGGTGTAGTAAGATTAGTGCCGGGTCTTCCTGTATCTGCATGCTCGTGACCTTTGATATAACAGGAATGACTTTCTTCCAATAAACCTGGATTCTGGGGCAGGTCCAAAATATGTGGAGCAGCGTCCCCCTTTCCTTATTACATCTCCAGCAGTGTGGGGCAGTGCTAGAGAACATTCTACCAAGCCTGTCTGGAGTGTAATACCACCTGGTCATCAATTTGTAATTGGTCTCCTGCACCCTTGTGGAGATTGCGGTCTTATATGCTAGGGCCGCAATCTTTCCTCTCTGTTCTTCTGTAAGGGTCCTGCTGAGGTCGGCTTCCCAAGCCCCCCAAGGAGGTTGCGCCAACCCCTGTCCCGTCATTAGGAGGGTGTAAATGTTTGAAATTAGATGGAGGGGGATCACCATCTACGCAGATTTTTTCAAATTCAGTTAGTTTCTGACACCGCTCCCTCTTGAACCCCAGTAATGAAAGGAAGGATTGGAGATGTAGTAGAGTCCAGGGATCTAGTTTGATATTGGGCCACCTAGCTCTCAACTCTTCTAGAGGGGTCCACCCATTCTCAGAAATTAGATCCCTGCTTCTTAATGGGCATATGTCCCCCCAACCTATAGTGCACTGTCTAGCTCGGCTCATAGGTAGGAGAGGGTTGTCTATCAGTGACGTCAGCGGGGATGGCCAGGGGGAGATCCCATCCTGACTCTTAAATCTCTGGAAGGTGGCCAGGGTTGCTGTTATGGTTGGGTTCACTCTTGTGCGGAGTCCGGGTATGTCCCTGTTCCATGGCACGACATCCAGGGGCATCAGGGCTACAGTGTGCTCCAATTGGACCCACCGCTTTGATTCCCGACACCTCTGCCACTCACACACCCGCTGCAGATGGATTGCCACCCAATACAGTCTAATGTCTGGTAGGGCCATACCTCCCTGTCTCTTGGGCCTGCAAATTAGCCGGAGCTTAAGCCTGGGTGGCTTTTTTTGCCACACAAACCTCACAAAGGCCTTATTCAGGTCTTTAAAGAAATGCATGGGGATGTTGATCGGGAGTGTCTGGAACAGAAACAGGAGTCTGGGCAGAATTGACATTTTAATTATGAGAATGTGGGGAGATCCCAACACTCCAGGTCAGCTTTAATCTTTCGGGCTAAGGGCAGGAAGTTCAATTCGTATATGTTTGGAAGGCAGTTGGGGAGCTGTGTGCCGAGGTAGGCTATAGAGGTCTTAGCCCATCGGAATGGGAAGGATTGTTGAAGGTTCCTGCTCACATCCTGGGATAGGGAGACATTTAGGGCCTCTGATTTGTCGAAGTTTATTTTAAAGAGAGAGAGTCTGCCAAAGGTCTCAAACTCTTTCATCAGGACTGGGAGAGAAATCAAGGGGTTTGTTATGAAAAAAAGGAGGTCATCCGCGTATGCAGCCACCTTGTGTGTCCCATCGGTGGATTCCAAACCCCCTATGTCTATGCTGTCTCTCACTCTACATAGAAGGGGTTCCATTGAAAGGGCAAACAGCAGGGGCGAAAGCGGACATCCCTGTCGGGTGCCGTTACGGATGGGCAGCGGGTCTGACAGGAGGCCATTGACCTTGACTCGGGCAGATGGTATGGTGTACATAGCACCTATGAACTTAAGCATGTTTTCCCCAAGGCCCACATGCTGAAGGGTTTTCTTCATAAATGACCAGCTCACGCGGTCGAAGGCCTTTTCTGCGTCAGTTGAAAGTATCATCAACGGGGTTAGCTAATTTGGCCTTGTGCATCACGTTTATGGCCCGGACCACGTTGTCCCTGGCCTCCCTGCCGATGATAAACCCAGTCTGGTCCAGATGTATCAGCTGAGGTATAATAGGAGCTATTCTGTTGGCTAGGACCTTAGCGAACAATTTCAGGTCCGCATTAAGTAGGGAGATGGGCCGGTAGTTTTTACAGGAGAGTGGATCCTTCCCAGTCTTGTGTATGACTGTGATGTGGGCTTCTAAATCCCTAAGTGAAAAGGTACCCGGGGTTCCCAGATTTATGATTGAGTTCCAGGCGCGGACTATACGTGCCCCCAGAACAGGAATGACTTATAGTATTGTACAGTATATCCGTCGGGGCCCGGGGCCTTCCCTTGCGGGGGACTGCTTGATCGCCCTCTCCAACTCCTCTAGACTTATGGGGACCTCTAGTGTTGCCGCCACTTCTTCTGAGATCGTTGGCATGCCTGAGCTCCTTATGTAATCTCCTCTGCCCGCCGAGAGCGTACGCGTCGATGCTCTCGGCGGTAGAGGTTGTAGAGGTTCGCGTAGTAGGATCTGAAAGTGTCCTCTATCTTGTCGGTGGCATGTATCCGGTGCTGGTGCCCATCAATCAACTCCGCTATAAAGTTGTGCGACTGTTGCTGTCTCAGTGCTCGAGCAAGGATAGAGCTGCGCTTATTCCCAAACTCATAGTATGTGCGCTTGCACTTTTTGAGCAGGTATTTTGCTCTATGCAAAAGTAGAGTATTGAGTGCCTCCCTTGCTTGAGTTAGTTCGCCGAGCACCCGCACCGCCCCCGACTGTTTGTGGGACAATTCCAGGCACTTGACTTTTTCCTTGGGCTAGCCTTTCTCTTTTTATTCTGGATGCGTGGCTAATCAGCAGCCCCCTAATCACACTCTTGTGTGCCTCCCAAAGAATCAGTGGTGTGACCTCCCCGCTGTCATTGTTATTGAAGTAAGACTCTATGCCCTCTCGTGTGTCTTTCACCACCACTGCATCCCTGAGGAGGGATTCGTTCAACCTCCAATTTAATGAGGTGGGGGGCCTGTCTGTTATGGCTAACTCCAAGTAAATTGGGGCATGGTCAGAGAAGGTAATCGGATAAATTCCGCCATCACCGGTCTGGCTCAACAGACTATGTGAGATCCACAAGTAATCAATTCTAGAGTACGTTCCATGTACTTTTGAGAAAAAGGAGTAGCGGTTGGGTTGTTAATCCGCCATGCGTCCATCAGCTGCAGGGCATGGAGCTTTTTCCAGACTGCTCTGAGGGCCGCTTGGGACACAGAGGATCTCCCCATTGATGAGTCTAAAATGGGTTCTATGGGCACATTAAAATCCCCGCTCAATATGATCTCGCCTTCTGCAAACCCAGCGAGTCTGTCCAGGGTCTGAGTAAGAAACCTGGTCTGCCCCTGATTTGGAGTATATATGGAGGCCAGCGTGTACATTTTCTGCCCGATGAGACCCTTGGTCATATCTATCCTGCCCGCCTCATCGCTCCACACGTCTCGCAAGGTGAATGGGACATCCTTTGCCATCATAATTGCCACCCCTTTCTTTTTCACCTCTGCCGTGCAGCTGGTGAAGACCCGCGGGAAGTTCCTATTGTGTAAGCGAGGGGCTTTTTGCTTTTTAAAATGTGTTTCCTGCACAAAGACAATCTTGGCCCTCTGCCTTCTCAGCTCCTGCCAGAGGATCGTTCTCTTCTCCGGGGAGGTGAGCCCTTTTACATTTAGGGAGATTACTTTGACCGGATTCATCTTGAGCCTTGGGGGTGGGGACTAGGGTGTGGGTAGTACTAGACGGGGAAGGTAGGGGTTGGTGTTGGGAAACACTGACTATTATATAGTCGTCTGGTTCCCAGCAGAGTGCTGGCACCAGCAGAAGTGCACAATTGTAAGGGGTAGCAACCCAGAGACCTGCCGGGTGCTTCCTCCCTTCCGGTAAGGCTTATCCGCCTCTCCTGATAAGTACACTAAGTGGAGGGGGGTGGAGAGGACCTGTTACGCCTCCATCTGGTCGCTAGAGTAGGGCCGGTTGTTACAGTTATCCCACAGTAGTTGGCTTCATTAAATCCAGGTGGATAGGTCCATGAAGCAAGAAGCGAGGCAAGGGCACGCAACACCCCGCTTAACCATCTGCTAAAACAACGGAGGAACAGAACCATTTAACAAATTAAACACGAGTAACTCACCAAGCAGGAGAACGTCTCGTCAATTCCATGTGCACCCCTGGGGGGGGTACCCATGGACTTCCAGCCCCCACCTCCGCCACGGGGCCACTCCCCAAGGCATCCCGAGCTCATGTTCAGTGGACCCTAATGGGGTCACTTCAAGCTCGAGAGCAGGCCTTTGAAAGGCCCGCTCCCCTGGATAGTGTGGGAGAAAACAAGAAAACATTGTCAGGCCCGTTCTCCCAGTCGTCAGACGGGGCAAGGGGGACCAGGCGCGGCAAATCCGCAACGGAGGCAGGGGCAACCTCCCACCTCCCCTCTCTCCACGTGGGCCCCGCCCCTGTCGCTGTGGTAGCTGTCCTGTATAGTCTGCCAGCTCTGGCGCCTTCCAGTCCGGGATGTCAATCATCTCTGTCTCGAGAAAGTTAAACAGGTCCGGTAGCTGGCTTGGCGATCTGAGGGTGAAGAACCCACCTTCTTTTCTGACCATGAGCTGAAATGGGTGCCCCCATCGGTATGTCGCTCCCTTCCGCTGCACTGCCTCCAGGAGTGGTTTCAACAGCTTGCGCATCTGGAGAGTTCTCCTTGATAAATCCTGGAGGATGATCACTTGTGAGCCCTTAAAAGGCACAGGGCCCCGTTCCCATGCTCGCCGAATCAGCTCTTCTTTGATCTTAAAGAAGTGGACCCTACAAATAATATCTCTTGGTCTGCCGGCCTCCTGTGGGCGAGGGCCCAACGCCCTGTGAACTCGATCCAACTCAATCTGGTTAGTGCTGGGCAGATCTAGAAGCGAGTTAAAGATAGATGCAACAGCTGACGCCAGATCCTGGGTTCCCACCGACTCTGGCACACCTCGGAAAGCAAAGGTTATTCCTCCGGCTCCTGTTTTCTGTGTCATCCTGAGATAGTGAAAGTTTGGAGAGTATACGCTTGTTACTTTCTTGCTGCTGTTCGAGCACCCGGAGTCGACCCTCAAGAGATCTGTGCGAGTCTTCCACTCTGTCCACCCTCTGCGTCACTTCCGCCACCGTCCCCTGCAGCGTGGCCAGCTCCCTTTTGATGGTGCCTTCCATTCTAGTGACATACCCATCAAAGTCTCCGCGTGTTGGTAAGCCCCGAAGGCCTCCCTGATATTGACTCGTACCGCCTCTGCTATGGAGTGTGAGAGGAAATCTAGCGGTACCATGGGGTGCAAGCTCTGTAGCTGGATATGCCCGTGAAGGGGAGAATGAGGGGTCTGCTGGGGGGGTAGTGGGCATTTGGGATCCATAGGGGTGCATCCCTTGTGATGTCTCGCTGGGGGCAAGCAACTAGTTCCGTGAGTCGTCCCATGGCTCCTGTGCTTCGCAGTACTCCATTGACTGCAGGGGCTCCCCAGCAGGGTGTTCCGGAGCTATCGCCTCCCTGGCCTGCCACACTGGGCCGGGGCTCAGCAGGGGTGACTGCATGGCAGGGGATTCGCTGCGCACTGAGGGCCCAGGTGACATTTCCAGCTGGGGTTGGTGGCACTCCTCTATTTCTTCATCTAGTCTGTGCATGGGGGAGTCTGGGCTGGGGGAGAGCACCTCATCAACCACTCCCCGCTCAGTCGACTGCTGCCCGCCAGGGAATCTGCCGCCCCAGTCTTGCCCAGTCCTGCTCTCTTGTGTCATCCCTACTCCCTCTCTCTCAGTGATGCTGCTGACCGAGGCTGCTCTCGTGGAGGAGGGGGGGCATCGTGTCCGGGGGGGGGGGCACCATGTCTGGGAGGGGGCGCGCACCTGCGCAGTATCCAACCATCTCCCCCGGTCATCCGGCGCGCAGTGTACCTGAGCCGTCGATGTGCGGGCCGGGCATGCGCCGCTGCTCCCCGCCTCTGCCGTCTCATCAGCTGATCTTCTCTCCGATGCTCTCTCTTCTGAGCCGCCGCCTCCGACTCCCGTTCCTCGCTGCGCGGAGACCGCCGACCGTCTTGTGACGTCTCCTCTCTCTGTCTCCTCCGGCTGCCGCGCCGCCATCTTGGATTCATCAGGCGAGGATCCTCTCTTCGCTGCTGCAGAAAAGAATGTGGAGATGCGCTCGTCTTTCCTGCTCTGCAGTGTTCCTCTGCGCTTCCCGCCTTGACATCTGTTGCTACGCTGCAGGTAACACTCTGACCCGTTAATTCTGCTGTTGGTGTGAGGAGCTCCCGCCGAACACGTCTCTACGCCGCCATGTCAAGCTCCGCCCCGTCAGAATTGTATTTTTTGACTGTTGGTCCGCTTTAAGTGGACTTAGAAGATCACAGCTCATGCTACCAGATCTGTTGGACCTGTTGTGAGTTTAGGCATCAAACCTCTGTTGAGCAAGTCTACAGAGCAACTACCTTGCATTGGGCAGAAAGCTTTTGTGTACTGTATTGGAAAAAAACAACATTTTATCAGTTTCCATTGTATTGTTTGTTGGCATTCATCAGTCAACTGTTACATTTCCACCCTACCTATTACTGCTTGGGGCATCCTATACGAAAAAATGCTACATCCCCCACATGCCCCAGAAAAAAAAAAAGTTTTGTTCCTTTGAGAAACGCAGCTCTTTCCATTTTGGAGCTTTGGCTGCCTCAGACTGAATTCTTTTTTCTTTTACCAAGTTGGTACATTCTTTTCCATGATTGATCCTCTTCTATTACTCCTGCTTACGACCAGGCTATGGTTTCTGGGGTAGGTGGAATTATACCCAGGTTTGAATCAGCTTCATGTAAAAAGTGTCCGCAATCTCCTATGTATATCCCATCAACCCATACTATTTGAATGATGAAAATATGCTGCATCCTCCACATGCCCCAAAGATAAGACCTTTACGGTGAGTAGAACAAATATTTTTCTCCTTTACTTTTTTTCTGTAATTCGTTTTTCTTCCTTTCTTCTCTACTTATCTTCTTCTCTTGATATCAACGGTTTTGGTTTCCTTATTTTACTGATCACAGCATGGACAGCACGTGACTGCTACCCTTATGCAGGATATACAAATCACTATCCTGGGAGTTAAGGGTTGGCCCCTTACCCATGCACTAATTGCATAAAATTGATAGACCACCACTGATAAGAGTGTGTTTTCCTCAGCTGTGTTGATGTCTCCCCACAGATACTATGGGTTTTTATTTGACTTTGCAAATCTTTTGTGTCAATTTGCACACCTATGGAACAGAAACAATTTGATTATGTTCCTATGTTGTACTCTTTCTGTACTTTACTGCATAATATGCAGAACTGTCAGTGTCTATATTGAATAAAAATATTAAATCAGAAAAAATATGGGGAAATCCCCACAAAGAACAAGGGGGAACTTCCTCCTTCTGGAGAAAAAAAATATTCAGTCTCCAGTATTTATACTTTCTTTAAAACTGTAGAACTGTAAATGTGTGGAACTCATGTGCCTAACACTAGTCAAGCAATAGGGAACATACACCAGACACATTTTACACATTGTTTCCAATCAGAACTAGGATTATCCTGCTATAGACACCATGTGAGCATATTTTTATGGTATCCATTGTTTCATTGTATATTAACTAGTTTTTTAGTTCATGTTAATTATATTTGTTTATTCACTGCTAATTCCAGTGATTAATACGTTTATGTGATTACCATTATCAGCATCCACAAGATCACTGAAAGTCCTCAAGCACAGCAGCAGTTCTGAGTGGAACAATAATGTTGGCAAAGGAAGTGGTCTGGATGTAGATGATGGAAGTCTAAGCAGTAGCACACAAAGCAGTGGTTGCCAAACAGTTGACTGCTTCCAAGATATAAAAAATCGCTCTCCACGCAAACCTTTGAAAACAAATGTTTCAGATTTATCAAATACTACATTAAAAGAATCAGACATTCTTAGTGATGATGATGAAGACTATAGACTACAAAATCTCACAATGGACTCAGCCAATATAGACAACAGTCCAATACATGCCATTGATGTGCATTTCCAGAATTTAAATATCTCTGAACATTCCAACATTGATTCCAAAAATTCCAAGACTACTGACATGGAAGTTAATTTTCAATCAAAGGATCATCCAAAACTTGTGAGAGGACATTTCTGTCCTATTAAAAGGAAAATTCCTCCGGCAAAAGGTGATAAGGAAAGTATGAAAGCAATGAAGGACCATCAACCTGCTGTTGACAGCCAGTGTTGTGATTTGAATGCAGTCCTGGAAAGGGAATTTGCTTTTCAGAGCCTAACATCTGTTGTAAATGAAGACTGCTTTTATGAAACTGTGGAGAAGCAGAGCTCCTGCAGACAGTAAGAAAACACAAGAAAATATTATATACATGACATAGAACATGGAAACATGTTACACTTTTAACAAGTAAATATATTTTACTTAGGATCATTTTGTTATGTTCACACTTAGATTTAGACATGGACTAGTAATTGTTGTTTTGTTTTATGATATCTATTTTGTTTTGTGCTATGCCTAATCTGTGCCGCACATTAACTTATTTTATTTATTTATTGTCTATATGAAAATGATAGTAAAAATGCTGACCAAATTCAAACTTCTGAACAGGTATAATGTATTTCATTAGCTTAATAATAATTTATATAGATAATGTATGCTGTTACATTTATGCATGAATTAAATAAGATGGCAGAAAACTTGGGAGGTAGTGGTTAGGTAAAATATAGACTACAAATTATATTGACAGGCTGATTAATATGGAGATCCCAGAACTTGCATTCCTTAGGGCCCACCTTCAGCCAAAGTTTTATTTGTGTTATTTTAGGGGGGGTTGTTAGTACCATTTAAATTATTCTTATCTGTACATGACCCTTTAAATACCAGCCCATATCCTTCTTGGTCACAAAATACAGGATTATAGCTTGGCAGAAAATCCATGAATGTCATAATTTGCGCTAGTTTTGGGTATTAAAGTGTTTCATTTGTAAAGAAAATGTTAAGTTATTTTAAGTGGTTTTAATGTAAGTGAAAACATTTTATTCTGAACCTCCCAATATGTTAATAGTCAAATTTAAGACTGTATGTGAATAAAACAAACTGGTTTTATGGTTCTATTTTATCTTGTACAGTAAAATATGTTGTTGCATACAACAATTTGTGGATGTTTTATTTTAATAAACAGTACTGTATATAAAAATGTTTTATGTTTATTGTGTTTCTTATGGCAAAATAAATATGGTTGGCAAACTCCAAACCTTGTTGTGATCTAAAGGATGTTTTCTGAACAAATAGACCACGTTAAGAATAAAGAAATAATCTGATAATTACCCTAGCAATGTTTGTGTATGAAAGAAGAGCAACTCGCAAATTGTTTAAAATCAATATTTTGAACTCCTGGAAAATTCAAGTTCAGAAAATGCATTTCACAAGTCTATACAAAAGTGCAGTGCATAACACAGGAATTACTAATAGGCAGAAACAGTGGCACACCCAGGATTTTGCACTGGGGGGAGGGTTCTGATATGGGCCAGGGAGGATCTGCAATAGAGGTGGTCTGGAAGAGGTGTGGAACCTCACGAGAAGCGATATCACATGAGATATTCTGCCATGCTCATTAACAATACAAAATACACCATGAATGGATCGCCTGTACCCTTCTGTTGTAGAACTGCAACACCCAGCATGACAGCTTCAATGATCAACCACTCATGACTCCAAACATTGTAATTATCACACAGCTTCAATAACTCAGTTGGCCATCAATGTAGGTATCCCAGGGAACAGGTCAACTCCGTGCTTGCCCTCACCATCTCTCTATCTATCCACCAGGGAAAGATGGGGTGAGCCATGGCCCCCCCAACAGGGACCGACCTACTGCCTAGTAACAATGGGATGGCCACCTTTGAAATAGAACAGGGAGCGGGAAGAGCTAGAGGTAAAGAGTGATCGACACATGGAATACCCCAAGCCATGGCTAATCCCGCAAAGAGAGCCATGTGGAGCCTTGGTCAAAACTGTCAGATGATCACCAAGCAATTCCGGTCTCAGTGCAGGGGATAGTGTGAATAAATAGTATATGCATATACAGTATGCACATCCTCCTAGATCAGCCACCGGATTCATAATCTTCATAATACCACCTATAAATGAAAGTCTCTTTTATTACTCCCTAATTACTCACTAATTCTGATTAACCGAGCCTTGTACATCCCCATACAGGTACGACAGAATTGAACATCTCCTTGCCTGCACAGCACTACTCCAGCGAGTTCTCCGGCGATATCACTATTGTAATTCCTGATTTTCCCCATTGTGAAAATGACATGCCATTTTTCATTTCCACCACCAGGTGCCACATAGATCAATGCTCAGCAAGTCACACAATTCATCAGCAGAATATTACTGTATAACTAACACACTACTTAAAAAAAATGCTGGTATTTGGCTAATAGCTGATATGTAAATTTCAAAAGCTACGGTAGTTTGATGGTACTTTAATCTCTAATGCATATGCAATCCCTGTCCCCTTAGCAATTTTGCACTCGGGCCCTGGCTCACTTTGTTGGCACACACACACAAACGTAGGGGTTTGTATGGCTGTCATACAGTACAAATAAATGTGACCCGTGCACTGATAGGCTTCTGGAGAAAATATGCGGGCGCAGTACTCTTGTGGCTGGGATGGGCCCTGTTGAAATCACTGTGCTGGTCGCATTTCTGAAAAGGCTTCGCCAGCACGCACACCCGAACTGCACAGCACTTCTCAGTTCTGTAATACTCTTGTCATACAGTGCACAGATTTTTTGGGCCTGACTGTATACAGTACGTTTATCTTAAAGGAGGTTACACAATCAAGGGACGTCAAGCGTAAAGTACTGACCTATGTGCAGTGTTCATTTGCACAACACTGCCTGTGCATGTTTTCGGGCAGGAAGATTCTTCAGATGGTTACCCCCCCAGAGGTAGGCCGCTAGTGTAATTATTATCGGCTAGGCCTGGAATTTCCGGTAGTCCTTCATGATGGCCCAGCTGAGTAGCTCCTCACACCTATACCAGAAACACAAACTAGACATGGTTAAATACCCTGCCCCTTGACCTAATCACGTAATCCTGAAGGAACAAGCAAAAGACAACAAATCTTGCATAATATACTTATGTATACTTAATATACACCCTGTGTGGGAAGTAGAACACGGTCCTGGAGGACTACTGGAAATGTCATTACGCTAATTGTAAGCTAATTGGGGTTTTCCTAAAATGTCCTCCAGGACGGCCCAGCCGATGCCAACTGAGTACACTAGCGTCCTACCTCGGGGGGGGGGTGGGGTGGGGGGGGGGGCATCTGAAGAATCTTCCTGACGAAAACTTGCCTGGTGTCTGAGGAAAGATCCACTCTGTAGTGCTTCAAAAATGTGTGTGGGGAAGGCTAACAACAAATGATCAGACATTCCCCAACCTGAAGAGCGATGTAGATAGGTTAATAAAATGTTCCTTGAATCTAACAGCTGCATCTCCTGCCAGTTGGCCCCTGCAAAAAGAGGAATATCTCTCTCTCTCTCATACTTTTCCTCAGTCCTAATAACTGTACTGGAAAGCTCCTTACTCCTTAGCAGGCACCATTCAGGATCCAGGCCGGCTGTAGGAGGAAGCATGGCTGGAGGACCTATCGACATCTGGCTTAGCAGGGAGAACCACAGTCCCAAGAAAGAAAATGAAATGGGGGAAAGGCATAACACAGCCTGAACCTCCCCCAATTCTGAGACAGCACTTCCCCTGCTAGAGCTCCCTGACCCTGGTGCTGAGAGAAAAATCTTGGCATTTGGAATTCTTTCTTGTAGCAAACAGATCCACCTCGAGTAAACCCCAGAGAGCTACCAGCTGTTCGAAGTTGGTGGTTTAGCCCCCATTCTGACTGTCTTAGTTGCACACAGCTGAGAAGATCTGCCAACACATTTAGTTTTCCCATGATGTGGATTGCTCTTAGGGATCTCACCCCTTCCATCCTGGCACAAATAGTCTTGGAGAGAGACGCCACCCTGATTGGGTCTGTATGATGCCAAGATCTTCCCTTGGAAAGATTTCCCTGTTCCAACCACCATTGCAGGGACCCACAAACTCGATCTGGGGGAGTAGTCAGAGAATCCAGTGTCTCTGGATCCATGTTCCATGTGCGCAAAAAGAAATTCTGGAGGGCTCTTGAGTGACACTGGGCCCAACTGACCGCTGGAATAGCTGAAGGCCCAGCAGAATCCGAATTCGTCTCTGTGAGACTCTGGCATCGTTCTGGACATGAGAGGACATGGAGATAATCTAAAGTTCTCTCAAATTCGGGGGGGGGGGGGGCAAATGAGGTCTCCGCGGACTTGAAGGCCCAGCTTCAGGCCTAACCGCAGTCTGCTGGAACACGCATTTTTTGTAGAATTCAATTGAATCGCCCATTCTAGAATCAAAAGATTCAAAAACAGAATCCAGTGAAAGTGAGGGGAAATCCTGGTATGGCAAAGCAATCTTTAACTTGACTGCCCTCTAGCCTGATAATTGGCACAGGATTTAGCCTTTCCCATTTTGAATTCCATGGGCTCCTTCTGCTTCCTGGGTTATTTACGTCCCCTAGACTCTCTGGGATCCCTTCTGGAGTCTTTCATAGCTTTCCTCAAAAAGGGACAAAAAAACAGTGTCGGGGGGGGGGGGAGGAGGTATAGCTTAGGTGACTTCCACGGCCCCATCCCCCACCATAGGACAAGAGGATCCCCGCCGGGAAGCCAGCAGTTATCCCTGGCCAACCCCCCCCCCAACCCGAAAACAGTATGGCCGCCAATGGCCGGCAAAAAACATAACACATGGCCCAGACAAATGACCTGGGGACCAGTGCAGCCCCTCACACTGAGGACTTACCTAGCCCCAGGAAAAACTCCTACTTACCTCCCCCCTTGTGAGAATCCAAGGGTGGGATGGGGGGAACACAGTAGTAACCATACCCAGCATTCCCAGCTAGCCCGTAGGGGAGTGGGTGGGATCCAAGCCCAAACTGGGTCCTATCCCGGAGACTGCCACCGGGACTATCTCTGGTACAGAGTATCCCCTCGAGGGGTGGCATCCAAATGGGGAATCTCCGTCTGTAGCAGTAGTGGGAGTACAGACCCACCATATTCCCTAGGATACAAAACAAACAGGAGCTTGTTTCCAGGGAGGAAACACAAAAAACACAAAGTACAGCGGGCAACACTATTTTAAGGGCATCAAGCTCACATCCTCGCCCCCTAATTAAAATAATCCCTTATGGTGAATATCTAAGTGTGAAACGCAATTGTTCATCTGCGACAGATTTTGAAGTGGTGGCCAATGATATAAGAACTTGACTGAGAGCAAGGGGCTACAGCAATAAGATATTAAAACAGGCATATGTTAAGGGCAAATTAAGGGATCGCCCCCAGATGCTCTATAAAGAAAACAATCCAGATGAGAAGACAAAGGTCCCCCATTAGTACTAACATACACAAATGCTAGTAATAACATTAGAACCATATTAAACAAACACTGGCACATTCTGACAGGGGATCATGGCTTAAGGAATATACTCCCCACACGCCCTTTTGTGGTTTATAGGAGGACTAAAAATATAACGGATAAACTAACTAAAAGTCATTATAAGGTAGTGAGCTCTTCCAAGTGCTGCAAAACAATAGGCACATTTACTTGCAGGGGTTGCTCCACATGTAAATATATAGATCAAGGGAAAGCAAGGACTTAAGGTCCAGGGCTTAGATAGATTACATCCCAGCAATAGAGGCGTTGATCTGGAATGCATATTGCTCAGGATGGAAGCGTGCTGGATATACGGTCGCAACCGAATTTCCAGGCCTCAATGACTCAATTAGTTTTGTTCTATTTCTAAATGAATTGTTATATGGTTGTAATTCTAAATGGTTGTATTTCTAAATGAATTGTTATATGGTTATAATGGTTGTTATAGGTCCGCTTTAATAGTTCTTAAATTGGATAATTTATCTTGCCTTTATATTAAACATCATCAGTTGATTCAGTTTTTTTCAACTGGGGCCATTTACCTAAACTCTTCTTTTGGGGGGGGGTCAATATGCTCGACTCCAGGGAGGTACGCTTATTAGCGCAACTTGCGGACGCTCCAAATTGCTTAGCGTAATGACGTCCGTGTCCATTAGGTGGGCGCTGCCAGCTGAAATGCGCTTAGCGTAACGCACTTAGCGTAATGACTTCTGTGTCATGTATATTAGGCGGGTAATGATGGCAGTGACTAGATGCTAACGCCTCTCCCGCACTGACCGCTCTAACTACAACAGCTCCTATTACGCTATTATGTGGCTGGTACATTAAAACATGAATATACTGTACTTTACAGCATAGTAATCTAGCAGTTCCAGCACATGCAGACCTAAAGCAATGACATCTACAAAAGCTATGGGAATCACAAACATCAAATGCCCACTGAATCCCAGGTGTGTACAACTATAAATGCCTATTATAAATTTAGTGTTAATCAAGGCAAATGAGATAATTGATGCAACTGATATATGTTTTTAATTATTAATGTACTTCCAATTGCTGTACAGGCAATAATTACATTATGGGGCCTAATATAATAGTGCCAACAATTTAACAATAATATTTCAGCGTCATATAGGAAGAAGATTATGAAATGTAATTTAGTGTTTTGAGCCCATGTTAATTATATCTATATGTAAAGACAGTATGTTGTTATTTTTGTATATGTTTTGTAACTAGTTCCTGAGCTTGTACTGAGGAAGATTGCTTGAAACTTGTGCAAGTCTACCACAGCTTGAAGCAGCCCAGCATTTTCAAATATTAACATCATGTAATAGTTTGTTCTTAATTAAGTGTTTTTAATACTCTGGTGAAGATGAATGTGCATTGTACTGAAATATTTGTTACACTGTATTATAGCTCTTTTGTATGACACTGAAGGCAGAAGAAAACCTTAAAATGTGTTAAAGACAAAAATATTTTTGTAATTGAGTTCATAGCGGGATCAATGAGATTAAGGTTTTAGGCGGGCCCACTCCCACCTTTTGTAAATAAGAATACTATTAAGTAGGTACCTACAAATGGCCAGCTTTAGAGATTAAATCAGGAGACATTACATGTGGAGGTTTGTCCGTAGTCCACCATTACACTCCCTGGTATAAGGGAGGTGTAATTAGGACTCTGAGACACATATTAAATATAGCAAACCTGCATTTATAGTAGTATGTGGTATTTGGGTATGTTTTGGCCATTAGCAAAACAGGGATGGCAGCCTTCGGCATTTAACAAACTGTTACCTGACACAGGTTAATGTTAAGTTATTGTAGTAACCTTGCCATTATCCATATTATACTCCAATTATAAATCAAAGAAACCAAACCTTTGTTTCTGAATTTGTGCTATAAAAACTTAATGTAGATCATTCTAATTCAGATAGTCTACAACCTGTTGTGTACTCACAGGGTTTCCCCTTCAAACAAACAGTTGTCTGTATACCTCTATATATACACATCATCCCCAAAGATGCAAGTCTCCTCCCGCCAACCCATGAAAAGGTTGGCAACGGAGAGGGAGAAGGGCACTCCCATAGAGCCCCTCTGGAGGTAAGAATCCCCCCTGCAAATAAAGAAGTTGTGTCCCAGGAGGTAATCAATGACCACGGTCACATAAATCATCATGTCATGTGTGTATACATTTGAAAATACGCTGCATGAAAAGCAAGACCATGGGGAATAATGGAATATTAAGATGTGACATTCACATGCACTCCTTTTGCCACACAAAATTTGAAAGCTGTCTTATGACTTCACTGGAGCCCTGCAAACCTCACCAGTGGCTGAAGATAGAAGTCCAGCCAAGGTTCCAGTCTTGCATTTACCCCCCAGTGACCACCACATATGGGCGACCCCTTGGGGGTGGTGTTCCTTATGAACCTTGGGAAGGTAATAAAAGACAGGGCAGATGGGGTGAGGGACCACCAGGTACTATGCAGTCCTTCAGGTAATGATCCCTAAGGAGACCCCTTTTCTACCAGCTTACTGATCTTAGCCTGCCATGACTTTGAGATCTTAATCCAATTTAATATATTTCTCTGTACCTGACTGTTGAATATGCTCACATGGAGCAAGAAATGGCCATAAGTAGGAAGCCCCTAGTAAGAGGGTTAGGGGATCCTCAATCATTTTAAGGGGAGATTTGCTTTATAGCTCACCATAATGCATGTAACTTGTTTTCAAAGTCTAAAAGATTCCACAAATCCAGATTTGACTTTCAGCTTGCCCTTCGGCATCCTTATTTGAAATGCCCCACTGTGTAACACCCTGGGATCGCCACTCTACTTACATCACTGGCGATCCCACAGATCGCATCCCCGGCATCCCCTCCCAGATGGTGGGAGTTTTTGCAGACGGCAGGCCTCCCATTCCTCTTTCTCTATGCCAGAGCATGTTTCCAAATGGTGAGTTTTTACCAGTGGGTTTTCACACTGCAGGGCAATCCAAATTGGGAAATCCAGAAAAAATTACAAAAAAAGGTAGAATCAAAATTCAGGGTTTTGCTTCACATTACAGTTAAATAGAATGTTTCATAGGGTACATCTTGATTAGGCATGCCCCACAGTGCTAAACCATAAGGATCTCCCCACAGATTGAATCATATTCTCACAGTTAGGCTCCAGCTAGGCCTGCCGGGCTCCACTTTGCTCACTAGCCGACCCTTTTTGACAAACTACACCCAACAATCTGATATCTCCTGTTTATCTAAATAGTGTACTGTGAGTGCGGATGGAGCAACTTTATTTAAGAAAAATGTTGGGGGGGGACCCACCTGAGCTGTGTGCCCCTGGGCAGATATGTTCCCACTAATACAAACTGTGAATGGTCAGAGACTCCTCCATAGAAATTGACAGGATCAATAGGGTGGTGGCCCATCTATTGGGAGATCAATTGACACCTATTAAGCAGAATACACAATCCGCGAGGAGATCGCCAGGAAGGCATGGAAAAAGACATCTCATGGCGAGGTGGTCCAATCCAAGTTCTCACGGACTTGTAAAGACACACCCTTCAGATGCAACATGTGCTGCGGCCTCTGTTGGATAACTCGATCTCGAGGCCACCTACAAATGGGGTCACCCTTTCCAACTGAACTAAAGCTTCATCTTGCGCTCTCCACTCTTTTCTCTTAATTCAGACCCCATTCAGGTGTCAGACTGGTTGGACTTCTCCGCTGCCCCACCTCTCCTACAGCGGCCTCCGCACAGATGACCAAGAGAGCGGCAGCAGCGTTAGAAAAGGCAGTAGAGCAGAAACTGTGATGGAGTTGCTTTGATGGTTCTTATGGCGGGATAGATGTGACATAAACATTTTTATTACTTAAGAAAGAATTGGTGATTGGGAAATGGAACCGGGTTCCGGCTGTGCGCTTGCCTTGGGCGGGCAAGACAGGTTTTAGATTTGTCTAGCTCCAGTGTCTCACTGGGACCAGCCCCCAGAACCATTGCCGGGGGCCTGTGTCCGCTCTGTCTCGGTGCGCAGCTGGGCCGCCACTGCCATTGTTACCTTTAATGTTATTTCTAAGGGTCTCATATAGACCCTTATTCCCACTGTTCCCGTGGACCCACTACTGCCTCCCAGCCTTGGCTGATCGGGACGGTGAAGGTAGGGTGAACGCCGGGGTCAGGCGTTTAGCAGAGCTAGGCTCTGGGCCGCAGACCCTGACTAAAGGGTAGCCAGCCATAGGCTGATGGTGAGCCTATAGGGGGGGAACCATTCATGCCCACGGGTTTCATGCCCTCCCTGCCCCACAAGCTTTATTATGTGTGTGCTTGGTGACTTTAATTTACCACACTGTCCTTTGGGCTCTGCAGAGTCTCTTATTGAGCTGGCTATGTGCTTGTTTCCTCTTGGACTACTTGCCTCCCTCGCTCCCTGGGCTCCTTCTCCTCTCGCCCCTCCATCTTGGTTCCACGCTGTGAGGGGGGGGGCGGCGGCGGTTTTGTTTGCTCTTCTGAGGCCACGGCCTCTGCTGCTATGGGCACGCGTGCGCTCTCACTGCTTGTCTGGTGTGAGGGCCCCTCCGTGGGCTGCCCTGCATCTCCTGGCTGGGCCCTTTCTGCCAGCTTGACAGCGCCATCTTGGGGGAGGGTGCTCATTTTTGCGTCATCGGCAGGGGGCAGGGCCCCACGATAACGCTCTTTGCGTCACGGCTGTGCGGCCCGCCCCTCGAGGAACTCATCGAGCTGCATGATCTTCACCATCTTGCTCTGCTGGTTCCCTGCACGCTGCCTGGTCGCCCTCTGCGGTGCCATCGCTGTGAGTGTCGTGAGTCCCTCTTGTTAAACTGTTATGGTTGTTATATTGTGCATGTGCTGCGGGATTCTTAATAGATTAAGGGTTGTGGTTCCTCCTGGTCACCGACCCCCCCCCCCTCCGCACCCTCTCCCTATTAAGAGGGATCACAAAAGAGGGACTAAGTTTGAGGGCTTATTAGGTTTGGGCCGTAAGTGCCCTGTAACCTGCATACCATTTCGCTAATCACCATAATGGAGGCTTCTGGGGACAATGAGCTAGGGGCCCCTTCTGGGTGGGTGAAACTCTGCCCCATGTGCAGGGGAAGCCAGCAGGGGGTCCCAAGCTGATTTGGCATACCGGAGGCCAGCCTTAAGGGGCGGTACCCCTTTCCCGAGGAGCTGGTCCGGCTATGGTCTCATACTCCTGAGGTGGATGCCCCCGTTCGGGCTTGTCCAACACTACGATTATGCCCTCACCCAATACTGCTTCCCTACGTGATCCAGCTGACAAGCGCATGGATCAGCTGGTCTGTCATGCCTTCACCTTTGCCGGTGCTTGGTTCAGCCCTGTGTGTGCCGCGGCTATTGTCTCCTTGGCCATCAGAAAAAAGGTGAGACGTCTTGTGGACATTGCTATGTCTCGCAAGCAGGCGGAGGAGTATAAAGACCTCAAGGCCTGCTTGGAGTTTATTGCTTTAGTTGTGTCTGCCATGGATGATGGTGTCCAGCTCAGTGCCAGAGTCTCGGCCCTTCTTGTTCTCTAGGTCGCTCTGGTTGTGGCAGTGGTCGGCTGATGCCACGGCCAAGAAGTCGCTCACTAGTATCCCCTTCATGGGCCACAGATTGTTCGGGGAGCGTCTGGACCTCCTGGTCAAGGACGGGAGACTCCCTCAGCGATGGAAGCCGGCGCGGCCCCTCCAGAGCTCGTCCGCCTATTGCTCCTTTCAAGGAGGAAGAGGCTCTTCATTTTCAGGTACTCGCCGAGATGCCTGGGGACGAGGTAGGTCCTGTGGCCGACCCAACCTCTCCTGGGGTTCCAAGTCCAAGCCCCCTGCCAAGGCCCCTCAGGCTTGGGGAGGCGCTCTCACCCATCTGGGTGGGGGGACGGCTTCTGCTATTTGCTCATATGTGGAGACAGCGCGTCTCAGATCGGTGGATTCAGGAGGTGGTGTCCTTCGGTTACAAAATAGAGCTGGCAGTTTGGCCGCCCTCAAGATTTCTTCAGTCGTGGATATCCCAGAACCCTTTGCAGGCACAGGGCCTACGAATGGCCGTCCAACAGCTCCTGCAGTTAGGTGTGATTTGTCCTGTACCTCATCAGGAACAGGGTCAAGGCTTTTACTCCAATCTGTTCACGGTGCCCAAGAAGGACGAAACACTGAGACCTATCCTGGACCTGAAGGGTCTCAACAGGTTTGTCAGAGTCAGACATTTCCGCATGGAGACCTTACGGTCCGTGGTGAGCTCGCTTCGTCCCGGCGACTTCATGACCACGGTGGACATCTAGGATGCCTATCTGCACATCCCGATATTCCAGGGGCATCAGAAGTTCCTGAGGTTTGCGTTGGAGGATTAGCATTACCAGTTTGTGGCACTGCCATTCGGGATATCCTCAGCCCCCCCGTGTGCTTGCTGCCTTATCTGGACGATTTACTGATTGCGGCTCAGTCCCTTCAGCAGGCCGAGAGCGACACCCGGATGGTGTTGTCCACTCTCGAGGATTTCAGATGGGTAGTCAATTACCCCAAGTCTTCCATCACTCCCTCAGTGGTGAGGTCCTTTCTGGGCATGACGTTGGACACTTGTCAGGGCAAGGTATTCCTGCCACAGCAGAAGGTGGCGGGCCTCCAGACGCAGGTGCAGGCCTTGCTGTCATGTCAGTGACCATCTATCTGTCTGGGGATGAAACTGGTGGGCTTTATAGTGTCTTGCTTCGAGGCAGTGCCCTTTGCCCAATTCCACATGAGACCTCTTCAATTGGATCTGTTGACCGGTTGGGACCAGACGCAGGAATCACAAGAACAGAGTTTTCCCTGTCTCCCCCGGCCAGACAGTCCCTCTTGTGGTGGCTGGACTCCAGAAACCTACTGGTAGGCAAGTCCTTTCTGACTCCCCGGTGGGAGATTGTTACCACGAACGCCAGTCTGACCGGCTGGGGAGGCTTTTGGCAAACGCAGAAGATCCAGGGGCAGTGGGGGCCGCAGGAGGCCCACTTACCCATAAATCTCTTGGAGCTGAGAGCAATCCAGTTGGTGCTTCTTCGCCTGACTCTCCATTTCAGGGGCTGTGCTATCCAGGTTCAGGACTCGGAGCAAGCGAGCCCTCAAGGAGGTGTCCCAGATTCTGACCTGGGCAGAGGAGAATGTTCCCTGCATCTCGGCGGTTTACATCCCCGGGGTAGAAAACCAGGAGGCAGATTTCCTAAGCAGTGCCTCTCGTCTGGGGGAATGGTCTCTCAGCAACAAGATCTTTCATGCCCTGTGTCTCCACTGGGGTCAGCCGGATGTGGACCTGTTTGTGTCCAGACACAATCACAAGCTCCCAAGGTTTGTCTCCCTGTCAAGAGATCCTCTGGCATTTGCCACAGACGCTCTGGCGATTCCTTGGATGGAGTTCAGGCTCCTTTATGCATTCCCTCCGTTTCCACTCCTGGGCCAAGAGCTGTGCAAGATAGCCCAGGAGGGGGTTCCAACCATCCTGGTGGCTCCTCGCTGGCCAAGACGGAGTTGGTTCGTGGACATAGTTCAGATGTCAGTCGATCGCTACATCATGCCCGACCTGGGGCTTCTCACTCAGGGGTCGCTGCGGCACCCCAATTTACAGACACTGGCCTTGACAGCCTGGCTATTGAAACCTCAATCCTGACGGAGAAGGGGCTGTCTGCCACGGTTGTTCAGACCATGATTCAGGCACGGAAGAAGTCTTCTTCCATGATACTACAGAGTTTGACATGTCTACATTGCTTGGTGTGAATCCAAGAGTTTCCCTTGTGGCACATTAGGGTTGATTCAGAGAGACAAAAAAACACTTTCGTTTTTGGGTCGATCTGTTTTTTTATTTATTTATTTTTTTTTATTTATTTTCTCGCTCTTGTATGAGTGTACGAGCGATTCTATGCATGCATCGCAAGCCTTCAGTAAAGTCTTCGTCCGTTCGTATGCCAACGAGAATGTCATTTTCCAGCTTTCGTTTTCCGTTTTTGTTACTAATGTTACAACGTAGGCGTTTTTGCCCTTTTTCCATCGTCTCCTTCCACGAATCATTTACGTTTTCGATTAGATTCTGATTTCCTTTTACAATAAATAATCGTCCAGACGAAAATCCTTACGACCTTACGCCTGCGCACTACAAACTTAACTTATTAATGTGCTCGTCTACATATTTGGTTCACTAAATTGTTCTACAATGCCTAGCTAAATCACTTCGCGGTCTCATTCTTCTTGCATTTCCCACCCCTAAAACTTACCCAAATCACTTCACGGTCTCATTCTTCTTGCATTTCCCACCCCTAAAACTTACCTAAATCACTTTGCGGTCAGTATATTCTTGCATTTCCCACCCCTAAAACTTACCTAAATCACTTTGCGGTCAGTATATTCTTGCATTTCCCACCCCTGAAACTTACCTAAATCACTTCGCGGTCTCGCATTTCCCACTCCTAAAACTTACCCAAATCACTTTGCGGTAAGTATATTTTTGCATTTCCCACCCCTAAAATTTACCCAAATCACTTCGCGGTCAGTATATTCTTGCATTTTTCACCCCTAAAACTTACCCAAATCACTTTGCGGTCTCATTCTTCTTGCATTTCCCACCCCTAAAACTTACCCAAATCACTTTGCGGTCAGTATATTTTTGCATTTCCCACCCCTAAAACTTACCCAAATCACTTCGCGGTCAGTATATTCTTGCATGTTTCACCCCTAAAACTTACCCAAATCACTTCGCGGTCTCATTCTTCTTGCATTTCCCACCCCTAAAACTTACCCAAATCACTTTGCGGTCCTGCAAATCTTCATCTCTAAATATTTATTGCCCAATTCATTTTGTGGTAACCAACCCTTAATGAATGTATTTAGAAAAGGAAATGACACAGAAAGTTTTTTTTTAAATCAGAAATGCCACTTTGTGTTGTCCTTTTTTCTGTTTTAAATATTTGGAGGAAAAAGTTAACTTTTTTTTTAATTAAAAAATAACATTTATACATTTTTAAAATATTTTAAAAATTTTAAAAATTTAAAAACTATATACATAACAATGGCAGGACCCAGAACATTATTCTTCTTCATCTGTGGTCCCCAACGAGTCGCGCAGCTCCTGCATCTCGGCCACCAACGCAAGGACCCTGGCACTCATTTGTGCCACTCTGGCACTTGTGATCCCTGTATAAAAAAGAAAAACACATTATTTGTTGGCAAATACATGTTTATCAGCTGTGGATGGAATGTTTATTAGGTTGCAAGCTAACTCATGAGGCCATATGTAATTATGCTAAGGACTTAATCAAAGGAAGAGGCCATATGTAATTATGCTAAGGAATTAATCAAAGGAAGAGGCCATATGTCATTATGCTAAGGAATTAATCAAAGGAATAGGCCATATGTCACTATGCTAATGCCATTGACTATGGCTATCTTGTTGATCTTGTGATCATGTCAATTCCCACATACTCAAAATAATGGCATTACAACTTACTTGTTGGGGGCTGAGGTTTGCTTCGGGGGCCACCCTCCGTTCTGGGAAGCTGAGGCTGTAGAGACATGTCAAATAGAGTCACTTTTAATGTCTGAGTCAAGAGTAAGCAAATTACAATTTGAATGTGTGTGTGACATCACCCACCTTCTCCATGTGCCTCCTGGGCCTGATCTGCTGCAGTCCCTGCTCCAGATCGTTCACCCGCTACAGAATCATCTAGAAAAAGAGGTTAAGGGAATCAGCTTTGCTTTTAATAGCATGTATGTGTGTGCGGTTACATTAAGAGTCACATACCAATGAAGCATTCATTAGCTGTGTGGGACTCAGCTTCCTTGATGTCCCCACATACCCCCCTGGCCCATTTGTGGGATAACTCCAACTTCCCCCCAGGGGAACAGATTAGACTGGCCTTTAAATGGTGGCGGGACCGGGGCATATATAAGAAAGCGGACCTACTCGTGATGGGGGGCTTCGGTTCCTTTCAGGACCTGCAAGAAAAGTATGGAGTCCCTGGCAGGGAATACTTTCGTTACATTCAGTTACGACACTGGATTTTGCCCCTGACAAAGCTGCACCCCCCCTTCCGGATGAGAACCCCCTTTGAGGAATTATGCAGCAACGACCCATTCAGGAGAGAGACAATCTCTAATATATTCAGCACTAAATGTAGCCGGACCCGAGACTCATGGGTACGTTAGTAGCTGGGAGAAGGACCTGGGCCCATGTCAGAATGAGAGGGGATGGTCGGAGATATGGTCCAACTCCTCCAAATGCTCAATCAACGTCCTGACGACTGAAACGGCCTATAAGGTAATGCTTCGCTGGTACCTGGTGCCGGGTCGGCTGAGCAGGATGTTCCCGGGACAGTCTAAAACGTGCTTTAGGGGGTGCAGTGTGGAAGGGAATTTCCTGCATACATGGTGGACTTGTCCCATGTTGGCCCGCTTCTGGAACCAGGTATATAGGCTGGATAACGGCATTTTCCAAACCAATATGAAAAAAGACCCCTGGGTTGCCCTCCTGCACTGCAAGCCTCAGGAGCTCACCAGCAAACAGCACAGACTTTTTTGTCTTCCTCCTCCTGGCTGCTAAATAGGCCATAGCCAAAGCCTGGACAAAACAATCTACCCCAATCTCAGAGGTGTCGGCCAGAATGAATGGGTTTCTCATCAACGAAAGGTTGTCCAGTATTCTGGCCGACACTCATGATAAATTCCTCTCGATATGGGAGCCCTGGATGAGATTTGCTTGGCCTGGCGAACCCCCATGGAGGCTGTAGCATCCAGGTACGTAGGCTGGTGGAGTGCGGGAGCCCCTCGATCCTTCCCCCCCCCGACCTCTTCCCCCTCTCCAACTTCTTCCCTTCCCCCCAGTTTTTATTTTTTCCTCCCTTCGGACTGCGATACGCTGTCGTTTATTTAACTTGTATGCATTGCAAATCATTGGAATACCAACATGATCTATGTGTAATCTTATGCACTGTCAGCTTTTCCTTCTCACCTCCCCTGCGTGGGATGGTATTATAATGCATAAATTTCGTATGTCTGTAATGTTGGAAACTCAAAGCCTTAATAAAAATATTGAAACAAAAAAGAGTCACATACCAGAGGCGAATGGCTCTGTCGCTTGGTACGACTCCCTGCCCACGCCGTGATGCCCCTCCTCTGTAGAAAGGTCCAGGGGCTGGTCGGAGGCCACTACAGAGGAGGGGTAGGAACGTCGCCCTGGAGATCCATCACCTTCACTTTCTGCTGCAGATTCATGCAGCACTGGTCGGCTTGTGCGCCTCTGGGTGCGTTGGATTCGTTACTCCATTTCCAACACTAGAAAAGCAAAGCATTTATAAATAATGGGCTACCTTCTATATTATTTACATCTAGCATGCAATCGCTATGTACTTACTTCGGAAATGGAGCCCGAAAAATCACCGCACCTGGGGCATGTATAGTCACTTCAGGTCTGACCAATGCTGCATGATCTGCCTATGGGTGAAGGTGGTGTCCATCTCCTGCTGGAGAACAAAACTGTTTCTTCCTGCGCTTCCTTAAGGCCTAGGCATTCATTTATATGGCAAATCAAAGTCCTTACAATACACTTACGAGCATAATCAGCTCTTTTTGTTGTCGGGTGAAGATCGTGGGCCCCATCTTTCGGACGAACGGCCGTGCGAACGCGTGTCATACCCATTCATTAGGATTTAAAGGGTCCTGGACACACAGCTCATTCTCTTTGTGATTTTCAACATGCCACCGAAAAAAGCCATCGCTAAGGCCACACCAGCCAAGGAGGCCACCAGCAAAAGCCCCAGCGGCCTCACGTCCGACCACTCGGTCACAACTACCTACTCCCAAGGTGCGGGAAACACGCAGCCAAAGTGGCCAACCCAAGGCGACATTGGCCACCACCAAGGCCGCAAAACCCAAACCAACCACCAAAGCCAAGGAGGGAGCAGCTAAGAAGAAGCCAACAACAACAAAGCAGGCAGGTATGCTGGCAAGAAAGGCCACTAAGAAGCAGAGGGTGAGAAGCCCCAGCCCCCAAAGAACACCCTCCCCTCCTCCCCACCCTAGCACATCCCTTCATAAACCACGCTCCACAGGCAAGGCCAGTAAGAGCCAGCGTGGCAGAAGCCCCAGCCCAGCCAGCTCTGCCTCTCCTGAGCCACGTGGCCAAACCTCCCATGGGCATCGAAGCACTAGTGGCAAGGCCACCAAGAGGCACAGGCACAGAAGCCCCAGCCCAGCCAGCTCTGCCTCTCCTGAGCTACGTGGCCAATGCTCCCATGGGCATCGAAGCACTAGTGGCAAGGCCACCAAGAGCCACAGGCACAGAAGCCCCAGCCCAGCCAGCTCTGCCTTTCCTGAGCCACGTGGCCAAAGGTCCCATGGGCATCGAAGCACTAGTGGCAAAGCCACAAAGAGGCACAGGTCCAGAAGCCCCAGTCAGCTCTGCCTCTCCTGAGCCACGTGCCAGTACCTCCCATGGGCATCGAATCACTAGTGGCAAGGCCACAAAGAGGCACAGGGCCAGAAGCCCCACAACCTCAAGCACACCCTCTCCTCCTCCACCACATTTGACACCGGCACAGGTGGCAACCACCCATCCATATGCCACATCCACGCCTGGAAGTTCGGTGGCCACCCAGGCAATGACCCCCAGTCCGATTGCAAGTCCAGTCCATTCGTTCTCAAGCCACATGTCGCACATTTTCACACCACACAGCCAGCCCAGAATGTCCCCCGAATTGCTACATACATACAAGCAATAGGCCGAACATTGCGGCGAGGACAGTGGAGTGGCAGGTTTGGTGAGGCCCAAACTCTTGCATTGGCAAGTGGGCTCACACTCCATTATGACGAGCTATATGGGCAAAAATCAAAATCTACAAGCAAAATGAAGAAAAGACCCAAATCTTGGAGGAGCTCACCAGACAGGTCAATGCAGCGGGGGAGGAGCTTAAAGATGTGGAGCAGATACAGCGCAAAATATCTGACCTGAATTATGCGGCACAGAAGAAACAGAATAAACGGCGCAATTACAGGTACATATTTGAGTTGTGCATTTTTCTGCTTGTTGTATTGACCACAATGCCCTAAATTTGCAAACCTCTATTTTTCAGCTTACAAACTGGCGGAGGCTTCCCAACAAAATTACAGTATTCACGAGCTGAGGAGATGGTGCTGGCATTGATACACCCCGTCGCATTAGAGGGCCTCTCTGGCAGACAGGACACAGACATCCCGACCATTCCTGCAGGTTAGTAATGTTAGTTTGTATGTGAAATGTTTTAATCGTGTGAAATGAGGCTCACAGGTAGATATGAACACATGCCCATAGGGAGTGGCTTTGAGGGGAGGTTTCAGTTTTAGCTGGGTGTTTAATGTCTGCGAACAGCCACATGGCCACCTTAAAAAATAATTTCACTGTCATGTTCGAGGAAGTTCGAACAAGCAATAGACACATGTTGGTACAGTGGCAGATTATGAATGCCACACATGCCCAGGTGATGGGACACCTCCAAGGCCCACCACCAGGGTTTTATGGGCAACATCCATTTTAACAGCTATTTGACCTGTACATCTTTCCTCTACATCCCCACTGTATTGACCTTTCTGGTGAGCAGTACCAAGATTGCCTTTTTTATGGCTTTGCTTGTATGATTTTGAATGTCGCCCATATAGCTCATTAGAGTGCTGAGATACCCCACTAGACAATGCCTGAGCTAAAGCCTCACTGAAGCTGCCGCTCAAGCTGCCACGCTTCAGGCTTGGGCCTAATGAAATTGTGTCTGGCTCATCCTGTTTGTTGGCAAGATTGGGGGACATTCTGGGCTGGGAAACTACTACCTTGAACCATGGCAAAGATTGGACTGGACTTGCATTCGGACTGGGGGTTATTGTTTGGGTGGGTCACTGACTTACAGGCGTGGATGTGGCATAGGTATGGCTGCTTTCCACCTGTGCCTGTGGCAAATGTGGCCAAGCAGGAGAGGGTGTGTATGTGGCCCTATGTATTACTGGCCAAATATTCTCATGCAAATGGTTGCTCCCTATGTATGTTTATTTTATTGGTTATTGAAACTTCGGCCTGGGGTGCGTTACTTTAAAACTCCTGGGTGTGGCCAATTGCTAGGTGCCATGAGTCTGCACCAATGTATATTTCTGTTGTACTATGTATGTACATGAAGTCTGCGAGTGCCCTTCAACTCCATAGTTTCAAATTTCAATAAAATATATTGAATGTGACTTTAGCTGTTGTTGACTAAGTTGATGCTTTAATGTTTGGGTTCTTTTGAGATTACTGAAGGTTTTTCTAAACAAACATGCCAAGAAAATGCATGAGGCTCAGATCATGTGTCAATATTTTAGTAATTAATTAATTTCTATTTTTTTCAAAAATAATACAAAATCCTTCACAAAGGCAAATTAAAGTAAAAAAAAAACAAACAATTACATGCAACAAACAAACACAGGAAAACCAAATTAGGCAAAATGGGTGCTTATCAAATTGGCCTGAACAGCTTGGCCAGAGGCACTAGGTGTGCCACGGTAGTTCTCTTCTGGGTCCTGGCTGGGTGGAGAGGGGGGCTCCACATACCGGGGGACACGCTGCATTATGGCAAAGTTGTGGAGGACACAGCAGGCCAGTATGATATCGATGACCTTGTTGGGGTTATACTGGAGTGCCCCCCCCCCCCGGTATGGTCCAAACACCTGAAGCGAGTTTTTAAGAGGCCAAACGCCCTCTCCACAATGGCCTGGGTCTTCCGGTGGGCCCGATTGTAGGTTTCCTGGGCCGCATTCTGTGGCCGAAGGACGGGTGTCATCAGCCAGGGAAGTAGCGGATAGCCGGAATCCCCTGAAAGAATAAGAAAAAAAAAAGAATAATTACACATTCAAAACAAAAATTTATGGACAAGCAGTCGTTCACCCTAAGAGCCTATCTTATATTTTAGCCACACCCTGTACAGACAGATTGCTCACCTAAAAAAACAGCCTAACAGCTTCTACTGCATGTTCTGAGCCTTTAAACATCAATGATGGCGGCTGAGGGCAAATCAGACAGGCTGCAAACAGGCTTAGGACTGTGCTGCTCAGCATTCTGGGATGTCTTACCTTTTCAGGACCCCAGATCTGCTTTGTCTAAGCAAAGCACAGCTCTAACCCGCCCCCTGCACTTTATCCCGCTCTCCTCTACTCAGTAAGTGTCATGCATCTCAGCAAAGATGGCGCTGACCCTATCATAAAGTCAAGAACAGAATTGCAGCCGAGTGTGGGAAAGAATAATAAGTAAGTTACTAGAAACTAGAAATATATTATTTGGAAATGCTAGAAAATCAGTTTTTAAGGGTTTGTGCTTTGCTAAAGATCATGGTTAAGGTCCGGTTTAACATGTCATCAAGGGGTAAAAACAGCCATAGGTTCAGACATGGGTCATCAATTATATTCATAGGCATACATTGAAAAGTGAATGACGTAATTTGTGGAAACTTACCAAGGAGCCATCCACCCGAGAATTCTCCAGACTCAAACCGACGGTATAATCCAGATCTTCGCAAGATGTACGCGTCATGGGATGAGCCTGGAAACCCAGCGAGGACTCTAAGGAACCGCATGTCCGGGGCCACCACTGCTTGGACATTCAGTGAGTGGCCCATTTTGCGGTTCCTGGAAAAAAAAAAAAAAAATTAGCAAGGCAAGGTAAACTACTCAAACACTAACTCCTAACACTGTCCAAAAAACATGTTGGACAATACAAATAACACTAAGAGGCTGATTCATCATTAGCGGCAGGTAGCGACAGATGAGCGTCTGTAGCAGGCATTTTCATTGCGCCCGCTAGTAGTCACTTTGCTCAGCCATGGGTCGCTACTTTATAGCGACTCAGTCGCTGTTCAGTAATGTTGAATACATTGTGAGGAGTCGCTATTTGACCAGTACAGAGCTGTATGGGAGCGCATGTTAGCGACTGCTCATAGCGACCGACTCACACCATATTCAGGAAAAAAACAGCCTCACAAATCTGGCGCTGAAAAATACTTGTTTGAAGCCCAGAGCGCAGGAGGCGGTGTGTTTAAAGTCTGTTTTCAAGCATCTATCAACTAGTGACAAAGCGAGGGATTAAGATATACACTGAAAGCTGTTTCACAGGGACAATTTACAAGGAGGGATTAAGATATACACTGTAAGCTGTTTCACAAGGACAATTTACAAGGAGGGATTAAGATATACACTGTAAGCTGTTTCACAGGGACAATTTACAAGGAGGGATTAATAGATAGTTACAATACAGTTTGTCTAAACTATATAACAAAATGACCTATTGAACTTACCTTACAATCAATCGCACCCATGACGTTGGGCATGCCAGCGATATTATAAAAAGCCAACTTAAGCGCGTTCCAGGCTACCATGTTGTCCGGAAATGAAATATATTTCTGACTAATGGTAGCAAAAACTTGGATAGCACGCAACTCAATGTAGGCTGGGACATCCCCACGGAGAGGGCACCCAGCCTCTGGAACGAGCCGTTCGCCAAAAATTGCAGGCAGCCAAGCATCTTGGTCATACCTGAAATTGCTTGCCCCTTCCTTGTGGTGCGGGCTAACCGTGGCCGCAGCTCAATATACAGTTTATGGAGGGAAGCGCCATTAAGTCTGGTCAGCTCAAACAACTCAACGTCATGCATGCGATCAATATGCATGCGTCGCCGGTGCAATCTGGCCTCAGCCCTGCTGACACATGCAATTTACATTCAGACATGTAGCCACACCCTGTACAGACAGATTGCTCACCTAAAAAAACAGCCTAACAGCTTCTACTGCATGTTCTGAGCCTTTAAACATCAATGATGGCGGCTGAGGGCAAATCAGACAGGCTGCAGGGCGTAGCTGAAGGCGCTCATATTCCTCCACAAAACCGCAAAACATGGTGAAAGCAAGGTATCCGAGGTCAAAATGGTCCCGTAAGTGGATTGCAAATGAAACGGTTTTATAGGGCGGTGGTCCCTCGGCAATCAGCTCTCTGAATGAGACGCAAGCCCATACCAATAACGTAAGTTATCTGAACGAATACAAAATATCAGATTTTGATGGGAAAATGATCCGAACTAATGCAAATGATCCAATTTAGTTTCGTTCATCGAAAGCGCATATACTCATTAGCGGGAACGAACGTACGAATGGAAAATGGAACAGAAAAACCAAAAAAAATGACAAACACACACAAAAACATACACAGACAGCTACGAAAGTCCAGACGAATGTGTCTCTGAATCAAGGCTATTCCCTATCTCTAGGATTTTGGAGTTTTTGCAATGCTGCTTAGACTCGGGTCTCCAGCTGAGCACCCTCAAGGGGCAGGTCTCGGCCTTGGCCTTCTTTTTCCAAAGATCCTTTGCCAATCATAGACTGATCAAGACTTTTTTCCAAGGAGTTACCCATGTACGTCCACCGCGTAAACCTGTATTACCGGTGTGGGACTTGAATTTGGTGCTTTCTGCTCTACAGGGTCCTCCCTTTGAGCCTTTGTGTGATGCTGCTTTGTCTATTTTGACCCTAAAGGTGGTCTTTTTGGTAGCTATCACCTCAGTGCGTCGCGTGTCAGAGCTGGCTGCAGTTTGTATGAATCCTCCTTTTTGCGACATACGGATAAGGTGGTGTTTTGCTTTAAACCTGATTTTTTGCCTAAGGTCGTTTCTCCCTTTCACCTTAATGAGGAAGTGGTCTTGCCCTCCTTGTGTCCAGCACCGACTAATTCTTGACCATGCCTTGGATGTGGTCAGAGCCATTAATTATTACCTGGTTGCAACTGAATCCTCCAGGAAATCGGATTTGCTCTTTGTCCTAACAGAGGGCTCTAGGAAAGGTTTGCCACCTGCCAAGTCCATTCTCAGTAAGTGGATCAGACAGGCGGTGGTGCAAGCATACTGCCAAGGGGAAGGAACCCCCTCTTCGTGTTACAGCTCATTCTACTAGAGCTATTGGTGCTTCCTGGGCTTTTCAGCACCAGGCTTCTGTTGAACAAGTTTATAAGGCCGCCACTTGGTCTTCTGTTCATACCTTTACAAAGTTTTACAAGGTTAATGTTAGGGCCTCAGCTGATGCTGTCTTTGGCCGAAAGGTGCTTCAGGCGGTAGTGAAATGAACTACATGCTGTTCCGCACTGGGGATCCCACCCTAATGGACACTGCTTTGGATGTCCCAATTGTCATCACTTCTGGGACGACCTGGACTGGATATAGTGAAAAATATAATTCTGTGAAACTCACCTGTAGAATTGTTTTTGAATATATCCAGTCCAGGTCGTACCACCCTACCCTTGTTTTCATTATCTCCTGTTGCCTGTTATGGTGATTATCATTTTTATATTGGACTGTTGTTCTTATTTTCTTGTTGGAGAGAGTACATGCTGTGCTATGTAATGTAACATGGTTCTTGCCCTCCCGGCCTGTCTCTTTTTCTTACTGCTGTTTAACCACTGGGTAATCATAGTGAGACACCTGCTTTATAGGGGGCAGGGAGTGGTGACAGCTTTTGATCTGGCAGTCGAGCGCCACCTGGTGGTGTATTACCCAATTGTCATCACTTCTGGGACAACCTGGACTGGATATATTCAAAAACAATTCTACACGTGAGTTTCACAGAATTGTATTTTTGTCCAGCCCTTGCTGGCATTTGATTCCTGGAGGGCTAAGTGGGGCTCGGTGGAGGTCCTGCTCCCTGCCACACGGATCACTGTTCTCTCTCAGGGGGACCCCTGGTTGGTGGGGTGGGTGCCCTTTTTCTGTCATGCTCCTGGGAGGGGGTGAATGGCTGTGCCTATTGGTGCATCTAACCTGGCGCTGGAGGTAACTTCCCCGGTTGCCCCATGGGGATATTCTGGCATGAACGCCCTTGGGGCCTGTGGCTGGGACCGTAAGTGGGAGGGCGGGGGTGGTGCGGTCTTCGAGCGCCTACACTCCCCGGGCACTGGGACGGCCCATGGACGGAGTGGATGAATGGGCCCTTGTGCTGGCCTTTTCATTGTGTTAATTGAAATATTCAGAGTTACTTTAATAGTATTGTATCATAAGTTTAAAGATTGTTGCCTCCCTGGCGTCTTTGCCGGGCCCATCTGAAGCCAGGGAAGAAATGTACCTTGACCTGCTTGACTGAATTTAAACATGTTCTACAGCTGGAATACCAAAGGGCAGAGGGGCCACCTCTGTACTGTCCCAAGTTACCCCCCCCCCCCCAGTTAGGTTTCTGCTACCCACTGCTAGGACTTTAGTCCCGGAGTGAAGTGTTGAGCAGATTTGCTTGCTTATTTCTCTTGTCAATACTTAGCACCTGCCAGTCTTTTATATCCTGGGCTCCTTTCCTCTCCTAGCTAGCCGTGATACCCTCTCCCCACCTTTCAATTCTTCCTTGGGGGGTGCCCCGATTGGATAATGGTCCTAATTAATATCAGCTTTTTTAATGCCAAGGGCCTTAACATTACAGAAAAATGGTCCAAGATCTTGTATGGGTTTCATAAAGAAAGGGTAGATATCCTGCTCTTACAGGAAACACATTTCAAGACTGGAGCCACCCCTATGTAAATCCAAAGGGGCCTTGTTGGGGATACATCGCTCGCTCCTGATAGAGGTTCACAATACTCAATTACACACAAATGGCAGATTCTTATTTTTGAAAATTTCCTGCTTCAGGAAAGTTTACACAACAGCGAATGTATATCTTCCCAACCATAGCCCAACTGTGATCAATAGAAACTACCTTAATCTTCTAGCTGAATTTATGGAGGGGGTGCAGATATTGGGGGGGATTTCAATACCCTACCAGACCCTCATGTGGATTGCTGCCAGGGCAAATCCATAATCTCACATGTCAAACTGTCTAGATTTCGACAAGCCCTCCATTATCTGAAGGTGGTAGATGTATGGCGAGTTCTACATAAGGGTCAAACGGATTTCACATTCTTTTCACATAAACATAATTCGTACAGCAGACTTGACTATTTATTTATTAGTCACCATGCCCTGTCCTGGGGTCCCCAAGTTTCCATTGGTACAATTCTCAGTCAGACCACAAACCGGTATTTTTGTCCTTCCCTAAACTAGGAGGGGTGGGCAGCCACGGGACCTGGAAATTGAACAATAACCTGATAGATGATGGGGCATGTGGTCTGGGAATTAAAGAAACATTTTTGCAATTCCTTAACACCGACAGCAAGGATGAGACAGCACTGCCCTTACAGTGGGAAGACTTAAAGTGCGTTTTAAGAGGGAAATTTATTAAGCATTAACTCAAAAGGGAGAGGGCACACAAGATCAATGACACTCGGTCACACATTCAACATTTAGAGACCTCACACAAATTGGATGCCTCCCAGAAGATCCTTCTCAAGCTCCTGGAGGAGAGAGATTCCATTAAAAAAACTTTATGTATAGGGAAAGATGTAGGGCCAAATTTTATGAATTTTCAGATAAATGTGGCAACTAGGCAGATTTCTGCATCCTAGACTGGACAGCACGTATATCCTATTCATTAAAGATAATGGGGGAGAAGACCAGCACAATCCCACCCTTATTGTTGACACCTTCAGGGACTATTACAGTACTTAGAGATATTTCAAGTGTATAAAATAATGGGGACCCTGGGGGATTTTCCCCCCAGGGACTGCGGAGGGGGGTGGTGGAATATGTGGAGAAAATGTCTCTCCCTGTCATCCCTGCAGACACAGTAGACTCTTTGGATGAGTCTTTTTCAGAAGCTGAATTACTAGAGTCAATCAAAGCGAATTGGTTGGCAAAGAGCCCAGGCTCGGACGTTTTTTCTCAAGATTTTATAAAACATATAAAGCTGTTGTAGTCCTGTTCATGGCGAAAGTCTTCAGTAGTGAGACGGCAGTCTCTCAAGGCATTCATCACCGTGCTCCCCAAACCTGGGAAAGACAAAACCTTAACAAGTAGCTATAGGCCAATATCTCTGATCAACATGGACAAATTGTACGCAAAAACCCTAGCGAATTGGCTGCAACCTCTACTGTCTGATATTATAAATAAGGATCAAGTGGGCTTTGTCTCCGGAAGAGAAGCAAGAGGCGTTTGACAGAGTGAGCTGGTCCTTGCTGGAACAAAGCCTACGCCAGATTGGAATAGGACCCGTCATTCTACAAAAAAATATTAGCCTTATATAGGGGCCCTACCGCCAGAATAGGAGCCAATAGCCTACTGTCTAGACCCCTACTGATAACCAACGCACCAGACAGGGATGCCCACTCTCCCCACTTTTATATGTAATAGTTATGGAGCATTTGGCAAATGCTCTTACATCCAACCCCAATATACAAGGCATTACCTGTGATAACAGTGAGTACAAATTGTCATTATACGCAGAGGACCTCCTATTGTATGTCACATCCTGGAAATCTCTATCCCTTCAAGCATAATGGAATTTAGCATATTTTGGCAAGTTAGCAACTTCAAGCACAACAGCAATTGAAAAATAACTTCCCCTTTAATTGGCAAGATACTCACTTGACATACCTAGGGATCCAGATTCCTACAAACCTAAGTAGCCTGTATAGACTGAATGATGTCAAACTACTAAAGAGAACTATGACTAAATTAGAGCTCCACACTAAAAATGTATATTTATGGCTTCCTTCCTCAAGATGGACATATTACCGAGATCCCTCTACATATTCCAGGCCTTCCCACTGAACCACCCGCTGGAGTTTTTTAAGCAACTGAAGTCTAAATTTACCCAGTTTTTTATTAAGGGGGGGGGGACGAGGATAGGGGTGAGCCTTCTCACTAAACCAACACAAAGGGGGAGTTTGGGGTTGCCGGATCTTAAAATGTACCACGCGGCCATGATTTTGACACGACTGGTGGACTGGTTTCAACAGGGAAAGAATAAGATATGGATGAGCTTAGAACAATCTATCTCCCTCATGATGTTGCGGTCCTACCCATGGGCCACACGGCCCAAACAGGAGAACCTCTCATACCTAGATGGACCAATACTTGAGATGGGATGCAGCTTTGAGAAAATTACAATTGTCTAACAGACCGGGTCCATTATCTTCCTTGTTCAACAACCTGGGGTTGGGGCCTCCGGGTTCTTGGGCTGGGAGGTGTTTTTGAGAAGTTTTGACCAATGCCGACCCACCTTCCCTTCAGGAGTTGTCAGGCAGGAACACATTAGAGGGCTCCTCGTGGCTACCGGGCTTCCATTTGAGGGCCTTCCTTGAATCTATTCCAAATCTCTCTTCTGCACACAGTATTTGAGGCTCTCTTACTACAGGATTCTGCACCATCACACACTGTGTCCAAGGTCTATCAACTCCTCTGGGAGGCACACCCTGAATCTGCTCCTAAATTTATTGTGGGACATTGGGAGATGGACATGGGCAAATCAATAGAGCAGACAGACTGGAAAAAATCTACACTGCTCACCCATAAAACGTCAGTAACCTGCAAATGCCAGGAGAAAAATTACAAAATCCTGACCAGGTGGTATAGATGTCCGGTGGACGTGGCCAGATACAACTCCAAGACAGATAGATGCTGGAGATGTGGAGTAGCACAGGGAACCATGGTACACATATGGTGGGAATGCCCAGTTGTTAAGACCTTCTGGGACAAAATTACCCATAATAATCACAGGATCATCATCAAGGACTCACAAGAATTCAAAGATATGCTTAATTGAGATGCCTCTGACTGCTACAGTACTGTGGTAGATTGTCCTATAATCTTCTTCCTCTCACATCCCATTCATTATTGCTTTACCCTAGGGGCTGTCAGGTGTGCCCCCACAAGTTGTGGGTTCCGGTTGTGGGTTATGTGACTGAATGGAGTATGTAGAGAGTCAGGTACCCGGGCCCTGGAGAGGTGGGGTTGGGTCATCACTGGAGGGAACTTAGTAACCTCAAGGAATCAGCTTCTTATATAGTGAGCTTGACAGAAAACAGGAAGGGTGTATCGTTTCTGATATGGATTCATGTGTCTGAAACATTGTACTGATTCAATGACTCCATACTACAACTCGGAATGATGGCTGCTGCTCAAATTATCTTTGTATTCTCTTTTTGCTCTTGTACTGTATTCTATCTTTTTGAAAATTATTAAAATCTAATTATGCAAAAAAAAAAAAAAACATCGAAAGCGACGACACATACTGACAACACTCACAATGATGGCATCCTAATCCTTCTAATTATGAGTGAATCCATTTGGGTGAATTAGAATTCGCTCCAAATTTCAGGGAAATTTGATTCGGCACAAACCTAATTTTCTTGGCATTAGTGCTGATTGAATTTTTCCCTGAAATAGTAAAAATACAATTCTGTGATTACTCACCTGTAGAATTGATATTATGAGTATACAGTACGTCCTGCTCCAGATAGAATACTTACACTCGGGTACTGCTCTGCTAGATGGCGCTGCACTGCAGAGACATTGAAAATAGGCTCCTCCTGGCCCCTCAAATACCCAAAGACCTCCCACAATCCCCAGCATTGAAAAGCAGTTAATGAGAAGCCGGGAGAATTCAAACAACCCAACTAGTAACTATAACAATGATAACAATCACCATACAGGGGATCCAAGATAATGCAAAAACCAAGGGTGGGGTGGAGCAGGACGTACTGTATACTCATAATACCAATTCTACCGGTGAGTAATCACAGAATTGTATTATTCTTAGTATACAGTACATCCTGCTCCAGATAGAATATTTACACTCGAGACATCCAAGAGCAGTGTCCATAAAGTAGGGTGGGATCCCCAAAGGTAACAGCAGACAGTTTAAACCACTGCCGCCTGCAGAACCTTGTGGCCAAAAGCAGCATCAGCTGAGGCCCTAACATCAACCTTGTGAAAAGGCAAAAAATTAAAGGCAGACACGACCTTAGGCAGAAAATCTGGCTTGAAGCGGAACACCACCTTATCCTGGTGTCTCTCATAGTAGGGGGTCTGGATGGAAAGCGCCGCCAACTCAGACACATGCCTAACAGAGGTGATAGCCACCAAAAAGTGTAAGAGCGGCCAGAGCAGCATCCTGCACAGGTTCAAAGGGAGCACCCTGCACGGCTGACAAAACCAAATTCAAATCCCAAACAGGCAGCATAGGCTTATGTGGGGGACGCACATGAGTAACCCCCTGGAAAAAAGTCCTGATCAGAGAATGCTGAGCAAAGGACTTCTGGAAGAAAACAGCCAGGGCAGAAACCTGACCCTTCAGAGTCCAACCCATGCTGCAGGAACTCCAGAATCCTGGGAATAGAGAACACACGACAGGGAAGAGACTTAGACTCACACCAGTCAATGTAGGCATGCCAAACCCTGTAATAAATGAAAGAAGAAGACTTCTTCCTAGCCCTTATCATGGTATCAACAACTGAGGTTGACAGCCCCTTCTCCATCAAGATGGAGGTTTTAGCAGCCAGGCCGTCAAAGCCCTACAAAGAGTTTGTAAATTGGGATGGCGTGAGGGACCCTGAGTGAGCAGGTCTGGCACCCTGGGCAGAGCGTACTGATCTACTGCCAGCTGCACCACGTCTGCGAACCACACTCTTCTTGGCCACCTGGGGGCCACCAGAATTGCTGGCACCCCCTCCAGAGCAATCTTGCGCAGAACCCTGCCCAGCAGGGGGAATGGAGGAAAGACATACAGGAGCTGAAAATCCTGCCATGACATTGCTAGAGCATCCGTTGCCAAGGCCAGAGGATCCTGGGACAGGGAGATAAAGGCCGGGAGCTTGTGATTGTGACGGGACGCAAACAGATCCACATCTGGTTGGCCCCAACGGTGACACAGAGATTGGAACACCCTGTTGCAGAGGGACCATTCTCCCTGGCGAGAGGTCCCCCTGCTCGGAGAGTCTGCCAGCAGATTTTCCACCCCCGGAATTTACACCGCTGTTATGCAGGGAACATTGGCCTCTGCCCAGGTCAGGATCAGAGACACTTCCTGGAGGGCCCTCTTGCTCCGGGTCCCTCCCTGATGATTGATGTAGGCAACTGGGTCCTTGTCCCATACTGACAAGAGGTGGAGTTGCAGAGGCCTCAAGTGGAACTGAGCATAAGGGACCGCCTCGAAGCACGCCACCATCAGGCCCACCAGCTACATTCCCTGCCTGATGGAGGGATGATGACAAGATACAGTAGCAGGAACTGGACCTGCGCAATCAGACTGTCCACCTTCCGCTGAGGAAGAAAAATCCTTGCCTGAACTGTATCCAGATTCATTCCCAGGAATGACATCACCAAGGAGGGGGACAGAGAAGACTTGGGGTGGTTGATCACCCTGCCAAATGACTCCAGGGTGGACACCACCAGCTGAGTATCCAACTCTGCCAGATGTAGAGACTGGGAAGTGATGAGAATGTCGTCCAGATAGGGCAGCACGCGGATGCCCTGAAACCTGAGCAGAGACATCACTCCTGCCAGCACCTTGGTGAACACCCTGGGAGCTGAATTGAGACCAAAGGGCAGTGACACAAATTGGCAGTGTTGATCCTCCAGAGCGAACCTGAGGAACCTTTGATGACCTGGAAATACAGGAATATGAAGGTAAGCATCTTTGATGTCCACAGACGTCATGAAATCCCCTGGGCGCAGGAAACTAATGGCAGAGCGCAGAGTTTCCATGCTAAAGCGCCTGCCCCTGACAAATTTCTTGAGGATCTTCAAGTCCAGGATAGGCCTGATTGACCCATCTTTTTTCGGCACTGTGAAGAGGTTGGAATAGAAGCCCTTGCCCTTTTCTCTTAAAGGGACCTTGCAGATGACCCCCAGCTCCAGAAGGCTTTACACTGCCTAGATCTTGAGCTGACACAGGGTGCTGAGGAATCCAGGATCTGATGAACCTTGGGGGCAAACAGCAAACTCTATCTTGTAACCAGAGGACACTACCTCCTGAATCCACCGGTCTGAGACATGAAGCCTCCAGACGTGAGCAAAGTGCTGAAGCCGTCCCCGCACCCGGATGGGTGAGGGCGCCCCATCATGCCTGAGGGGGCTTGGGAGAGGACTTAAGCTTGGAGCCCCAGGAGGAGCCAGGGCGTCCCCGTCCTCTGCCCCTAACCCAAAAGTCTCCTCGGGCCCCAGTAAAGGAAACCCCCCTCCCTTGTCCAGCACCCCGGTAGGGGGAGGAAAAGGAGCCCTGACCCCAAAAGGACCCAGACTGCCGCCTGCGCTGGGGTAACCTGCCTCCCTTAGCAAATAGGTCCAGTCGGTCCCCAAACAGGCGTAGTCCTTTGAAGGGAAAACCAGTGAGGGCCTTCTTGGCAGCGTTGTCAGCAGCCCACTGGGGCAGCCAAACCGAGCTGCGTATAGCCACCACAAGGGCAGAGGTTCTGCCACACTAATGGTGTCATCCAAGGCAGAGAGGACATAATTCACAAAAACATCACAGCGAGCGAGTGCATTAAACTCCTCACAAGGCACATCATCAGGGGCACCATCAAGGATACTAATAGGGTCCTAATAGGGTCCTATAGCCACAGCCATAATGGCAGAGGCACAGACCGGGCACAGCGCCGTCCCCACACATGCAAAGGCATGGGACGCCAGCTGGTCAATGCGGCGATCCTCAGCATCCCGCAGGGTAGTAGAGTCAGGGGAGTGCATGACAGTGGTGTTAGATAACCCTAGGACCGGGGCATCCACTTCGGGAGGGGATGACCAACACTTCACCACATCAGCAGGAAAGGGATACTTCCTATCCCAACTCTTAGGTACACCGGGAAATCTACTGGGACGCTCCCATTCCTTGAGCACAAGGTTATTGAAATGGGCTTGCTCAGGAAATTCCAAGCGTGACTTAGCAGTATGAAAAAGTTCCCCCTGTTGCCTGGGAGCTACAACAGGGGGGGAGATAGACAGAACCTCAAAAATCCAACAGTCTATCAATATCATCCGGGGCCCAGGGGTCAGAGCCAAAATCGTCATGACCCCTAGGCCTCTCATCAGATGACCCTGAGTCGAAGAATAACTCCCCTTCTTCCAAAGGGGTATAGCCAGACAGTTGCAAAAACTCATCAGCTTCCATAGGGAAAAGAGTGACATCAGGCGTTAAGTGCCGCTTTTTTGCAGAGGCCTTACGTGCCAAGGTATTAGCAATTAACTTCTCAACACTAGCCAGTCTGGAAGACACATCAGGCTGAGAATCCCCACTAGTATGCAACTCAGAGGGAGTGAGATTTAAGCTTGGGGGAGTAGGTGAGGCGAAACGAATCGCAGATTGCCGGATTGCAGTGCAAGCACCTGTTTGACGCAGGGTACACAGACCCGCGCCTTGTCAGCCTCAACATGGGGCTCCCCACAAGCGGCACAACAGGCCGATAGGGATTAACGCTATACAGCAACCCGGGATGCCCCAATAACCCGCTAGGGAAGTGGGAGTAATTAACACTAAATAGAGGGAATAGAGCCGGGAGAAGCCAAAGGGGTTCGCCCGTCTGAAACACATAAGGGGAGCCGTAAGTATACAATAAATAAAGATGGTAATAAAGCCGCCCGCGAGGGCACTCACGGACCGTGGTAGGTAGAAGCCCGTCACGCAGCAGCCGACCAGGCAAAAAATGGCGTTGGTATACCTCTAGGGGTGGGCCCGCATGAGCAATGGCGCGGAACGCGCCAAAGACAGGCCCCGCCCCCCCCGAAGAGCGCAAATCCAACACGTGACAAGCAGCCAATGACGGCGCACCGGCGCCTGAGGTAACGCCGACACCAAGCGCGGAACACTGGAAAAAACACGCGCAGCGGCGGCAATTTCAAGCAAAATAAATGAAAACAAGTCAGCGCGGCGAATGACAGCATAATGTAGTGAAACATAAAAGCCAAAACACGTATATACATATACACACACACACACATCCCCCCCCCCTTTCCCCCGAAGGCTACAAGGAGAGTGAGGGAGGACAGCGGCCACTTAAAATAGGGCCCACTGATAGACAGGGGCAAGGGGTATAGTGCGGGAGGGGCATCCCATAGAGGCTCACCATATGCCTATACGCCTACCCTTTGGTGGGGGATTGTGGTGGAGCAGCAATTGGCCTCTCTCGCAGGTGAGCGGGGCTATTCAGCCTGCGGCCCTGTTGGACTATTCCCACCTGTCCTCTTGTGATGTGCCTCCCAGCCTGGGCTGCGCTGGTCGGGTGAAGGTAGGCAGCACCATGTGTGCTTATGGAGCGCTGCTCCACCGCAGTCCCCCACCAAAGGGTAGGCGGTTTAGGCTGATGGTGAGCCTCTTTCCCCCTGAGGTGGTTAATTGTTGGTCATCACCCCCCGTGGTGGATGCACCGATCATAGGGGTTCCTAACCCCCCCTTTATCACAGCCCCTGCTTATAGTACCCTTCGGGATGCTGAGGACCGGCGCGTTGATCAGCTGGCTTCACACGCCTTTTCTTGTGCAGGAACGTCGCTGCGCCCGGTCTGTGCCACGGCCATCACTGCAGTGGCCGCTAGAACCCTCATCAGAAAGATGCTTGATCATCACTTCTGCCCTTGTGGTGGCTATACGTCGCTTGGTCTGGCTGCGACAGTGGGGTGCTGACGATGCTGCTAAAAGGACTCTGACTGGGCTTCCCTTTAGAGGGCAATGACTGTTTGGGGCCCATCTGGACCTGTTTGGTAAAAAGGGCAAATAACCCCAATGCATGCGGCCGTCTCGGCCCCCTCGGGGCAGGGGCACCCCTCCCCCTTCCTACCATAGTGTTAAACAAGAACCAGGGGTGTCCTTCCTGGGGGCTCGTGCAGACTCCTGCCCCAGGAGCGGCAGAAAACGTCCTGGCCCCTCCGGCGGGGCTAAGCCTAAGTCTTCCACCAAACCCCCTCAAGCATGATGGGGCGCCCTCGCCCGTCTGGGTGAGGGGATGGCTGCAGCACCTTGCTCTTGCCAGGAGGCATCATGCCTCATTCTGGTGGTTTTAGGGGGTAGTGTCCCCCGGATACAATTAAGGATAGAGTTTGCTGCGCGGCCTCCCCCATGTTTATCAGGGTACTCCGGGTCCCTGCCTCTGTTCAGGTGCTGGTGCAGGCCATGCAATGCCTGTGGGGTCTGGGGGTCACTTGCAGATTGCCCTTCACAGGCAGAGGCAGGGGCCGCTACACCAACCTTTCCACAGTTCCCCAGAAGGATGGGTCGGTCTGGCCCATTCTGGATTCACAGATTTCGGCAACTCATCAGTTACAAGCAGTTCCTGCATGGAGGCTCTTAGCGGGGCCATCAGCTCCCTACGCCATTGGGGCTTCTTGCCGTCTGTGTAGATCAAAGATGCTTATTTTCGCATCCATGTGTCTTCTGGATACCGAGGCTTCAGGTTCGCGTTGGAAGTCCAACACTGATGATTTGTGGCCTTGTTAGCTGGCCTCTCTTCAGCTCCCAGAGTGCTCACCAAGGTGCTGACGGGCGTAATGTCTCTGATGGGACCAAGGGGCGTCCGTGCGTTGACCTACATGGACGTCCTTCTCCCTTTATAGTCTCTACGTCAGGCTAAGTTGGATACTAGCCTGGTGGTGTCCATTGGGAGTCACTTGGATGGGTGATTAATCACCCCAAGTCCTCATTGTCCTCCTAATTTGTAACTCCATTCCTAGGAATGAATTTAGATATGGTTCAGGCGACAATCTTATTTCCTCAGCAACAAATTGGACAACCTGGTTGCTTGGGCTCAGTCCCTCATAGCTGTCCCCGTCCCTTCACCAGGTGGGGATGCAGCTGGTAGGCCGTTGGTGGCTTGCTCAGAAGAGGTCCCTTATGCTCAGTCCCCCTCGGGCTCTTCTGCAACTTCTATTGTTAGTACAGGACAGGGATCCAGCACCCCTGGAGCAGGGTCTGTGTGCCTTCCCCCCTGGTAAGGAGGTCCCTCTTGGAGCGGTTGATCTCAAGGAACCTGTCTGGGGGCAGCCCCCTTCTTGCCCCTTCCCGAAGACGGTCACCATGGATGCCAATCTTTCAGGTTGATGGGGGGGTTTTCTTCCGAAACCCCCTGCGGTTCCGTGGGAGGTGGGGCCCTTAGGAGGTCCATACACCTATCAATTTTTGAAACAGTGAGCTTTCAGGTTGGTTCTATCTCGCTTGACTACTCCTCTTCAGGGCCTGCCTGTTTGGGGGCGCTCGGTCTGTCTGACGACAGTGGCCTACATTAATCATCTGTGTGGGACCTGGAGCAGGATGGTCCTCCAGGAAGGTATCTGATCCTGATCTGGGTGGAGGACAATGTTCCCTGCATATCAGTGGTATTCGCTCCGGTGGAGGTCCCTCTGCGACAGGATGTGCTAATCCTTGTGTCACTATGAGGTCCAACCAGTGTGGATCTGTTTGTGCCCCGTCACTATCACAAGCTCTCGGCCCTTGTTTCCCTGTCCCAGGATCCTCTGTCCGTGGTCATGATGCTTTAGTAATGTTATGGCAGGACATCCTGTTCTGTATGTCTTTTCTCCATTCCCCCTGCTAGGCAGGGTTCTGCGCAAGATTGCTCTGGAAGGGGGACCAGTGATTCTGGTGGCCCCCAGGTGGCCTAGTGGAGTGTGGTTCGCAGCTGTGGTACTGAAGGCAGTAGATCTGTACGTTCTGCCAGGAGTGCCAGCTCTGCTCACTCAGGGCCCCTTTACGTCACCCCAATCTACAGACTCTGGCCTAGGCGGCCTGACTGCTGAAACATCCATCTTGATGGAGACAGGCTTATCTGTCTCGGTGATTGAGACTGTGGGAAGACTAGGAGCAAGCTTCTTCTTCTTCTTCTATCTATTATAGGGTATGGCGTACCCATATTGATTGGTGTAAGTCTAGGTCTCTTCCCTGTCGGGCGTTCCCAGGGTTCTAGAGTTATTACAGCATGGGTTGGAATTGGAATTCTCCAACTCAGTACTCTGAAGGGTCAGGTTCTGCCCTGTCCGCCTTCCTGTAGAAGTCTTTTGCTCAGTTTTCCTTGGTTAAGACTTCATTCAGGGGGCCACTCATGTGCGTCCCCCACGTAATCCTATGGTCCTTGTTGGGATTTGAATTTGATTCTGTCTGCCTTGCGGGGTGTTCCCTTTGGACCTATTCAGGATGCTGTCTGGCTGTTCTTACCCTCAAAGTTGTCCTTCTGGTGGCTGTTACTTCAGTCAGACGTGTGTCTGAGCGGGCGGCTCTGTCTATCTAGCCCCGTTCTTTGGAATACACCAGAATAAGGTGGTGTTCCACTTTGAGCCAGACTTTCTGCCTAAGGTGGTGTCTTATGTTCATCTATTCAAGATATTGTTCTTCCTTCTGTGCCTTATTCCTAGCAACGCTGAGGAAAGGGTTGTGCATTCCTTGAACAGGTGAGGGAAGTGTTTCCTTGGTAGTCACTGTGCCCTTTAGAACTGATGCTCCTTTGGGTCTACGGCCAACTCCATCCTGTTTGTGCCCGATCTCGTCTGCTCTCGGGGGGTTAGGCGGCTTTGGCCCTGGTCATTACTTGGATGGGATGGTTCCTGCTGGTCCTAGGAAAGGTTTTCGGCTTCTGCCAAGGCTACTGTTAGCATTTGGACTTGTCAGGCTGTTACTCAGGCCTATTCCACTAAGGGAAAGAATCTTCTTTCTCGCTTCACTTCTTATTCTACTCATGCTTTTGTTGAACAAGTTTGCTAGACCGCTACTTGGTCTTCTGTTCATACCTTTTCAAAAGTTTTACAAGGTTGACGTTAGAGCCTCAGCTCATGCTGCTCTTGGCCGCAAGGTTTTGCAGGTGACAGTGCTTTAAACTGTCTGCTGTTGCCTTTTTTGTTGGGGATCCCACCCTACTTTATGGACACTGCTATTGGATGTCCCAAGTGTAAGTATTATATCTGGAGCAGGACGTACTGTATACTAAGAATAATACAATATTGTGAAATACTCACCTGTAGAATGCCTATGACAATGGGGGGGGGGGGGGGTACACTGTCTATATGGGGAATGCCACACTGCCTATGATAATGGGGGGGGCACACTGCCTATATGGGGAATGGGAGGGGGGGAATGCCACACTGCTTATGATAATAGGGAAGGGGGAATACCACACTACCTATGGGAGTGGGGGAATGCCACACTGCCTATATGGGGAATGGGAGGGGGGATGCCACACTGCCTATATAGGGAATGGGATGGGGTGGATGCCAACTGCCTATATGGGGAATAGGATGGGGGGATGCCACACTGCCTATGCCACTGGGGTATCCCACACGGCCTATGGGAATAGGAGGGGGAATGCCACACTGCCTTTATGGGGAATGGGTGGTGGAATGCCACACTGCTTATATGGGGAATGGGGGAAAATGCTACACTGCCTATATGGGGAATGCCACACTGCTTATATGGGGAATGGGGGAAAATGCCATACTGCCTATATGGGGAATGCCACACTGCTTAAATGGGGAATGGGGGAAAGTGCCACACTGCTTAAATGGGGAATGGGGGAAAGTGCCACACTGCCAATATGGGGAATGGGATGGGGGGGATGCCACACTGCCTATATGGGGAATGGGATGGGGGGATGCCACACTGCCTATATGGGGAATGGGATGGGGGGATGCCACACTGCCTATGCCATTGGGTATCCTACACGGCCTATGGGAATAGAAGGGGGAATGCGACACTGCCTATATGGGGAATGGGATGGGGATATGCCACACTGCCTATGGAATGGGGGCATCCCACACGGCCTATGGGAATGGGATGGGGGAATGCCATAGTGCCTGTGGGAATGGGAGGGGAGAATGCCACACTGCCCATGAGGAATTAAATAGGGGGAATGCCGCCCTGTCTGTAATGGTGTGTTTTTGGTTTCAAAATGTTTTTTTCTTATTTTCCTCGGTACGCCTTATGGACAGGTGCATCTTATATGGCGAAAAATACGGTATATTGTTTTTGTCATCAGAGTGTGGCCTTCAACATGAAATGTCTTGTTTGACTTTTTTTTTATTAAAAATTAAATATTTTTAATTAAAAATGCAAGTTTGTCAATAAAATCTTATTGTGTGTGATATCCCAAATTCTCCTGTTTACAGCGGTACCACATATGTATTGGTAGACATCCTTTTCTGCCCAGGAGACTCTCCCAAACTGAAACATCGCTTTAGTAGATTTTCAGATAAAATACAACTATGCTATGCGCACCTTGCAGTTTTTCAAGAAAAACAACCCTTTACATTTGAAACACCCCCCCACAAACTATAATCTAGAAGTACACACCTCAAGCTTTCTAGGCGTACCAGGCTTGTTGACGTGGGCATGGTTTTCTGGAAGTAATCCCTCACTGAATTCTTCGGTTGCACAGAATTTCACTAAAAAAGAATAAAAAAGAAGAATCAAAGCCACATTTTCCTTAAAAAAATATATATATGCAAACAAGAAGAATACAAGTTAAATCTGAAGAAGCAACATCCCCTGAACAGAATACCCCACATGCATAGGTCCTGTCAAGGGAAGAGTTGGCAAACACCCCAAAGTAAAGCATGTGCTAATTGCATAATTTTACTTGAAAATTTCTGCCTTGCAGACAAAGTGCGCACCTTGCAATTTTTCAACCAAAACAACCCTTTAGATTTGGAATACCCCCCATAAACCATATATTCCCAGAAAGTACACGTTAAGCTTTCTAAGCGTACCCAGCTTGTTGTAGTGGACCCATTTCTGGAAGTAGTCCCTCGAAGAATTCTTAGGTTGCACAGGGTTTCCCTCTAAAAAGTATAAAAAAATAAAAAACATGTTTTCCTAAAATATCAATATACAAATAAAAAAACAAGCGGAAGCGGAAGGTCCCCCGAGCAGAAAGATACCCAACATGCATAGCTACTTTTAACACTTTTAATTGCCCGCCTACTTGAAATTTTGTCACCCTCTGTTGACAGGTCATTTTTCACCATTTTGCGCCACGTTTAATCGAGATTTCTGCAGGAATTTCCAGGAAAATTATATATATATATATATATATATATATATATATATTGCAGCTTAGTTCAGGTTTTAACATGAAATGTCTTGATTGTAATTTTACTACGGTTTCTAAAAATACAATTCTGTGATTACTCACCTGTAGAATTGGTATTATGAGTATACAGTACGTCCTGCTCCAGATAGATTACTTACACTTGGGTATTACTCCGCCAGATGGCGCTGGACTGCAGAGGCATCGAAAACAGGCTCCTCCTGGCCCCTCAAATACCCAGGGAGCTCCCACAATCCCCAGCATTGAAAAGCAGTTAACGAGAAGCCGGGAGAGTGAAAACAAACCCAAACTGGTAACTATAACAATGATAACAATCACCATACAGGGGATCCAAGATAATGCAAAACCAAGGGTGGGGTGGAGCAGGACGTACTGTATACTCATAATACCAATTCTACAGGTGAGTATTTCACAGAATTTTATTATTCTTAGTATACAGTACGTCCTGCTCCAGATAGATTACTTACACTTGGGACATCCAATAGCAGTGTCCATAAAGTAGGGTGGGATCCCCAAAGAAAAGGTAACAGCAGACAGTTTAAACCACTGCTGCCTGCAAAACCTTGCGGCCAAGACAGCATGAGCTGAGGCCCTAACATCAACCTTGTAAAACTTTGAAAAGGTATGAACAGAAGGCCAAGTAGCGGCCTAGCAAACTTGTTCAACAGAAGCCTGGTGCCGAAAAGCCCAAGAGGCACCAATAGCACGAGTAGAATGAGAAGTAAGGCGAAAGGGAAGATCCTTCCCCTTAGTGGGATAGGCCTGAGTCACAGCCTGACGAATCCATTCGCTAATAGCAGACTTGGCAGAAGCCAATAACCCTTTCCTAGGACCAGAAGGAACCATCCCATCCAAGCAATGACCAGGCCCAACGTCGCTTAGCCCCTGACGAGATCTGACGAGATAGGGCGCATTCAGGATGGAGTGGCCGAAAGGAGCATCAGTTCCCCTAAAGGACACAGTGACTACCAAGGAATACTGCCAACACCTGTCCAAGGAATGCAGAACCCTTTCCTCAGCGTTGCTAGGAATAGGGCACAAAGAAGGAAGAACAATATCTTCATTCAAATGAACAGAAGACACCACCTTAGTCAGAAAGTCCGGCTTAAAGCGGAACACCACCTTATCCTGGTGTCTCTCAAAGAATGGGGGCTAGATAGACAGAGCCGCCAGCTCAGACACACGTCTGACCGAAGTAACAGCCACCAGAAGGACAGCCTTGAGGGTAAGAACAGCCAGACAGCATCCTGAATAGGTCCAAGGGGAACACCCTGCAAGGCAGACAAAACCAAGTTCAAATCCCAAACAGGGACCATAGGATTACGTGGGGGACACACATGAGTAACCCCCTGAAAGAAAGTCTTAACCAAGGAAAGCTGAGCAAAAGACTTCTAAAAGAAGACGGACAGGGCAGAAACCTGACCCTTCAGAGTACTGAGTTGGAGACCCGACTCCAACCCATGCTGTAATAACTCTAGAACCCTGGGGACAGAGAACACCCGACAGGGAAGAGACCTAGACTCACACCAATCAATATAGGTACGCCATACCCTATAACAGATGGAAGAAGAAGTTTGCTCCTAGGCTTCCCATAGTCTCAATCACCGAGACAGATAAGCCTGTCTCCATCAAGATGGATGTTTCAGCAGCCAGGCCGTCAAGGCCAGAGTCTGTAGATTGGGGTGACGTAAGTGGCCCTGAGTGAGCAGATCTGGCACTCCTGGCAGAACGTACTGATCTACTGCCCTCTGTACCACGCCTGCGAACCACACTCTTCTTGGCCACCCGGGGGCCACCAGAATCACTGGCCCCCCTTCCAGAGCAATCTTGCGCCGGGCCCTGCCTAGCAGGGGGAAAACATTGATAGGTGTATGGACATTGATTGGTGTATGGACCTCCTAAGGGCCCCACCTCCCCCGGAACCGCAGGGAGTTTCAGAAGAAACCCCCCCCAACCTGATAGATTGGCATCCATGGTGACCGTCTCCAGGAAGGGGCAAGAAGGGAACTGCCCCCAGACAGGTTCCTTGAGTTCATCCACTACAAGAGGGACCTCCTTACCAGGGGGGAAAGCACACAGACCCTGCTCCAGGGGTGCTGGATCCTTGTCGCGTACTAATAATAGGAGAAGTTGCAGAAGGGCCCAAGGGGGACTGAGCATAAGGGGCTTCTTCGGAGCACGCCACCAACGGGCCCACCAGCTGCATCCCCTGCCTGGTGGAGGGACGGGGACAGCTAGGAGGTACTGAGCCCCTGCAACCAGATTGTCCACTTTATTGCTGAGGAAGGAAGATCCTTGCCCGAACTGTATCCAGATTCATTCCTAGGAATGGAGTTACCAATGAAGGGGACAATGAGGACTTGGGGTGTTTGATCACCCATCCAAATGACTCCCAAATGGACACCACCAGCCGAGTATCCAACTTAGCCTGACGTAGAGACTGGGAAGTGATAAGGACGTCCAGGTAGGTCATCACGCGGACGCCCCTTGGTCTCATCAGAGACATCACCCCCGTGAGCACTCTGGGAGCTGAAGAGAGGCCAGATAAGGCCACAAATTAGCAGTGCTGGTCTTCCAACACGAATCTGAAGAACCTCGGAGTCCAGAAGACACAGGGATGTGAAAATAAGCATCTTTGATCTCCACAGACGGCAAGAAGCCCCCGGGCGCAAGGGGCTGATGGCCCAGCTCAGAGTTTCCATGCAGAAACCGCCTGTAATTGACAAATTACTGAAAATCTGTGAATCCAGAATGGGCCAGACTGACCCATCCTTTTGGGGAACTGTGGAAAGGTTGGTGTAGCGGCCCATGCCTCTGCCTGTTAAGGGCAATCTGCAAGTGACCCCCAGACCCCGCAGGCCTTGCATGGCCTGCACCAGCACCTGAACAGAGGCAGGGACCAGGAGTACCCGGAACCTGATAATCTTGGGGGGGGGGGGGGTCCGCACAGCAAACTCTATCTTGTATCCGGGGGACACAACCTCCTGAATCCACCAGTCTGAGGCGCGATGCCTCCTGACATGAGCAAAGTGCCGCAGCCGTCCCCTCATCCAGACGGGCGAGGGCACCCCATCATGCTTGAGGGGACTTGGTGGAAGATTTGGGCTTAGCCCCCCCCCCCCGGAGGAGCCAGGGCGTTGTCTGCTGCTCCTGGGGCAGGAATCTGTGCGAGCCCCCGCGAAGGACACCCCTGGTTCTTGTTTAACACTATGGTAGGGGGTAGAAGGGGTGCCCTGGCCCCGAAGGGGCCGAGACAGCCGCCTGCGTTGGGGTAACTTACCCTTCTTACCAAACAGGTCTAGATGGGCCCCAAACAGGCGTAGCCCTTTAAAAGGAAGCCCGGTAAGAGCCTTCTTTGCAGCATCATCAGCACCCCACTGTCGCAGCCAGACCAAGCGACGTATAGCCACCACAAGGGCAGAAGTTCTTGCACACATTCTAATGGTGTCATCCAATGCTAATAGGATAAATTTTACAAACACATCACAACTGGAGAGTGCATTAAACACATCCCAAGGGAGATCATCAGGGGGACGATCAAGCATTTTTCTGATGATGGTTCTAGCGGCCACGGCAGTAATGGCAGAGGCACAGACCGGGCACAGCGCCGTCCCCGCACATGCAAAGGCGTGGGAGGCCAGCAGGTCAATGCGCCGGTCCTCAGCATCCCGAAGGGTAGCATAAGCAGGGGCTGTACTAAAGGGGGGGCTAGGAAGCCCTATGATCGGGGCATCCACCTCGAGGGGGGATGACCAACATTTAACCACCTCAGGGGGAAAAGGATACTTCCTATCCCAATCCCCTGGGACCCCGGGAAGTTTACTGGGGCACTCCCATTCCTTGAGCACAAGGGTATGGAAATGTGCCTGCTCTAGAAATTCCAAACGTGCAGTTTCTGTATGGAAACGCTGCCCTCTTTGCCTGGGAGCCTCACCAGGGAGAGAGATAGACAGAACCTCAAAGATCTGGATCAATAATCTGTCAGTGTCATCCTGGGCCCAGGGTTCAGGGCCTGAGACTTCATGACCCTTCGGTCTCCCATCAGATGAGCATGAGTCAGAAAAGAGCTCTTCTTCATCAGAAGGGGTATAGCCACACAGATTCATAAACTCCTCAGATCCCATAGGGAAAACAGTAACATTAGGCGTCAAGTGACGCTTCTTACCAGGGCCCTTACGCGCTAAAGACCTCGCAATAATCTGTTCAGCCGTAGGCAGTCTATGAGACAAATCAGGCTGAGAATCCCCACTTGTGTGCGACTCAGCAGGAGTGAGATTTAAGCCTGGGGAAGTAGGTGAAGTGATACGAGGTGCAATCACTGGCAGGCCAGAATGCAAGGCCAGCGCTTGCTCAGCACAGGGTAAGCAGACCCGTGCCCTGTCAGCGTCAGCATGGGGTTGTCCACATGCCATTCACAGTCGGTCTTGTCCCAAGGGGAACCCGGTCACATTATCCTGAGATGCCTCCATATGGTGATTTTTTTAGGCACAATATGCCAGTAGGGATTGACGCTATAAGCAACCCTGGATGCCCCAATAACCCGCTAGGGAAGTGGGAGAATATTACAAGGCCCGACTATCAATTACACCGAGCCGGGAGAAGCCAATGGATTCACCCGTCTGAAAGACACAATGAGAAGAAAATGGTGTCAGAACTGAAACACTACAATGAGTATAAAGCGGACCACAGTAAGCAAGAACGTCACGCGCGCGCGAACAGACAAAATGGCGCCGAGTACCTTGAAGGGCGGGCCAGAGCGCGCCATGACGCGGAGCGCGCCAGGCCAGGCCCCGCCCTCCCGATGAGCGCGAAGTCCAACCGGCAGCCAATGAGGACACAGAGGCGTCTGAGGTAACGCCGCCGCCCGGCGCGGAACATCCAATGAAGGAAAAAGCGCGCGCAGCAGTTATACGAGTAAAAATACAAATCAGCGCGACGGCTGACACCATAAATACAAGTCCAAAAGACATTACAAGGCCATATGCATGTAATCACAATACACTGACACCAAACACACCCCCCCTTTCTTTCCCCCCGAGCTACGGGGGAACGAGGGAGGATGGCGGCCCTTTGTACAGGGCCCACCGCTACACGGTGCAATAATGCGGGAGGGGCATCCCATAGAGGCTCACCATCTGCCTATACCGCCTACCCTTTGGTGGGGGACTGCGGAGGAGCAGCGCTCCATAAGCACGCAAGGTGCTGCCTACCTTCACCCGACCAGCGCAGCCCAGGCTGGGAGGCACATCACAAAGAGGACAGGTGGGAATAGTCCAACAGGCCCGCAGGCTAATAGCCCCACTCACCGACGAGAGAGTGATACTTCATGTCTTCGCAGTCAGCGCTGCAGAGAAATCTGGGGATTTGTGGGAGGTCCCCGGGTATTTGAGGGGCCGGGAGGAGCCTGTTTTGCATGTCTCTGCAGTGCAGCGCCATCTGGCGGAGGATAACCTAAGTGTAAGTACTATATCTGGAGCAGGACGTACTTTATACTAAGAATAAAAGGCGCGCGGCGGTGGCTGCAATTTTGAAAACAGTAAGGGAAAGCAAGCTAGTGCGGGGCTAACACAAGGCAGAAAGAATAAATTATAAGGTGTAAAACACAGAATGCATAGCATACACATTTACACCCCCCCCTCTTTTCCCCCGAAGGCTACAAGGAGAATGAGGGAGGACAGCGGCCACTTAAATAGGGCCGACCGATAGGCAGGGGCAATAGTGCGGGAGGGGCATCCCATAGAGGCTCACCATAAGCCCGAACCGCCTACCCTTTGGTGGGGGATTGCAGTGGAGCAGCGCTCCTAAGCACCTAACAGCGGTGCTCCCTACCTTCACCCGACCAGCGCAGCTAAGGCTGGGAGGCATATTAGTAATGGAACGGGTGGGAATAGTCCTACAGGGCCGCAGGCTAATAGCCCCGCTCACCTGCGAGTAGAGAGCCATTTTTCGTCCTTCGCAAGCCTGTTTTCAATGTCTCTGCAGTCCAGCGCCATCTGGCGGAGTAATACCCACGTGTAAGTAATCTAATCTGGAGCAGGACGTACTGTATACTAAGAATAGAAATGTCTTGCTTGTAATTTTATCAGTGCTTTCATAATATTTAAGGGTAAAAAAATTAAAAACATATACCGTATTTTTCGCCATATAAGACGCACCTGCCCATAAGACACACCTAGGATTTGGGGGAGATAAATAAGAAAAAAAATATTTTAACCCTTCTAGCGCCAGCTACGTGAGTCTCACGTAGCTGCCTCTCCAACCGTTAAGTGCCAGCTACGTGAGACTCACATAGCTGACTTTAAACCCCCATAAAAAAAAAAAACTATAAAAGATACAGACTTACCTGACCCTTCGTTTGATAGTGCCAGTGATTCTCTTCAAGAATCAGCTGTTTGATTTTCGCCCCCGGGCCTCTGATCTTCAGGAGAGGGCCCGTAATATCCCCCCCCCCCCCCCGGCATCTGAAAGAAAAAAAAAAATAATGACACAAACTCACCTCGCAGCCCGATCACTCTCCCCGGGTCTTCTCTTCACCAGGGGGGCTCCGATCCCAGGTTCAGGGGCTCTTCAGGTGAGGACCCAGCAACGGGCCCTCACCGTCCTCTCTGTTCGGCGCTGGCCCCGCCCCTAGCCCCACCCACGTGTGGGAGGAGCTGGATGACGTCATCCTGTTCCTCTATACTGGCACCCGGGCTCCGATCTGTCACTTGTCAGTAGCGATCGGAGCAGGGAGGGTGGCAGGCAGGGTGGCTCTGATCTTCCTGCCTCCCACCCTCCCTGCTCTGATCACTACCGACAAGTGTCATCTGCAGTGGCGCGGGACACTGGATCAGAGGTGAGTATAAGTAAAAGAAAGAATAATAAAGAATTTTGTGTCTGTCTTTTTTTACTTTTAACTATTTGTGAACTGGTAAGGGGTCCATGAGACCCCTTATACCAGTTCACAAGGCTCTGGGGCTGGCAATCACCTGCGGCTAGCAGGTGACTTGCCATAACCCCCAGCCCCCCCAACAGCCAGGGGGGGACAGAAGGGCCCGGGCCACTTAGTGGCTATGTGGGCTAGTAGCCTGCAGGGCCAGGGGCCACCAATGCTGGCCCCTGCGCCCTGTTCTACAAGCTCCCATAGCTGGTCCGGGTCGGTAATGCCGGGTAAGGGGGACCCTACGTCATTTTTTGGGGGGATTTTAAGGGTTTTTAACCCTTAAAATTCCCAAAAAAATGAGGTCCCCCCTATGTCATTTTTTTTTTTTTAAGTTAACCCCTTACAACTATGCAATCATATTGCATAGTTGTATCCTATCTGAAATCTCCTAAACTGCTGTTTCAGTTTGGGGGAGTTTCCTGGGCAGGAAAGGGTGTCTAGCAATACATATGTGGTACCGTTGTAACCGGGAGAAATAGGGCTTTCACACGCAATAAGATTTTATTAACAAACTTACATTTTTTATTACAAAAAAACACTACAAATTGTAAAAAATATATTTTTTTGCACATATTTCACCCAAAAGTATTGAGAATACACAAAAAAAAGGCCAAACAAGACATTTCATGTTGAAGCCCAGACAGGCTGAAAAAAACAATATATAATTTTCCTGGAAAATCCCTGAAAATCCCTTCAAAAATCAAAGTTGAACATGTGTAGCGCAAAAATGTGAAAAGTAGTCTGGCAACAGAGTGTGACAAAAAATCTCGGTAGGCTGGCACTTAAAGGGTTAAACCAAAAATGCACCATTACAGACAGTGTGGCATTCCCCTTTCCCATAGGCCGCGTGGGATGCCCCCATTCCATAGACAGTGTAGCATGCCCCCATCCCATTCCCCGTATACCAAGTGTGGCATCCCCCTCCCATTCCCTATATAGGCAGTGTACGCCCCATTATCATAATCAGTGTGGCATTTCCCCCTCCTATTCGCCATATAGGCAGTGTGCCCCCCCATTCCCATTGGCTGTGTGGCATCCCCCTTCCCCCATTAGTATAGGCTGTGTGGCATTCCCCCTCCCCCCATTAGGCTGTGTGGCATCCCCTCTCCCCCCATTTGTATAGGCTGTGTGGCATCCCCCTCTCCCCCCATAGGCTGTGTGGCATTCCGCCTCCCTCCCATTAGTATAGGCTGTGTGGCATCCCCCTCTCCCCCCATAGGCTGTGTGGTATCCCCTCTCCCCCCATTTGTATAGGCTGTGTGGCATCCTCCTCTCCCCCGATAGGCTGTGTGGCATCCCCCTCTCCTCCATTAGTATAGGCTGTGTGGCATCCCCTCTCCCACAATAAAGGCACAATAAAAAAAAAAAGTAAAACTCACCTCTCCACTGAGCGGTCGGCTCCGTGAATGGGGTGAGCGTGGTCTGCACAGGCCATGCCCACCCCATTCACGGAGCTGGATGTAAGAAGCAGCGGCGGCCTTTGTCCCGGCCCCGCCGCGGCGATCGCTGTTTTTTACTGGCAGCGATGACAGCGCCCCCGCTGCTCCTCTGGGCTCCCGCAGTGTGACAGGCAATGCGGGAGCACCGGGAACGGGTGAGTTTTTTTTTTTTACATTCGTCCGATAAGGCGCACGGACATTTTTCCCCCACTTTTGGGGGAAAATACCGTAAGTGCGTCTTATAGGGCGAAAAATACGGTATTTTTAAACATTATTGCATTTATTTCAAATAAAAAAAATGTAATTTTCTAAAGAATACCATGCGTGTGAAATCCCCATTCCTCCCGATTACAACGGTACCACGGATGTATCTGTAGCCCCCCCCCCCCCCGTTCCTGCCCAGGAGACGCCTCCAAACAATAAAGAGCGCTTTGTGACATTTTCAAATTAAATAAAAATACTATCTGCAGCATCAAAGGTTAACTTTTATTTTTAAATTGGTGTGGTGTACATTTTTTTTTTTTAATTCCCAAGGGAGTTCCTTGTCCTTGCATCCATCCTCCAACTATTACTACCGGCTTCTGCTTGCTGGCCACCGCTGTAAGTGGCCTTTTATACCGGAATATGATAGAGCAGAATGGCGATAGGAGGACCTCCAGGGGAATACACGACCCCGGCACTGGATCCAGAACGGAGATGAGCTGTTTTTTTCCTGCGCTAGCGGGGAAAAATGCCAGGCATGTAGATTCTAGGTGCTTGCCACTTAAAGGGAGTGGAAGCTAGCATGTAGAATCTACACGCTTGATACTTAATGGGTTAGGACTTTAACCTTTAATAATGTGGATAGCAGTTGTATTTTATGAAAATGTCAAAGCGTGCTTTTCAGTTTTGGGGGGTCTCCTGGGCAGGAACAATAATCTACTGATACATATGTGGCACTATTGTGATATAATAATTTAAATTGGCAAAAGTAATCTTTCAAAAGGGAAATTAAAAAAAAAATCTAATGATAAAGAGGAGCAGTGGTGGACTTTGCCAGTCTTTACGCATTTCCCTAAGATCTAGAAGTCCATTCAAGCTATCTCAGGTCAACCTATAATGTCTGAAATTTGGGGAGGAGGTTGTGTGTCAGGATGGCATGTTTCCAAGATTCATAAGTTCATGTAAGTGGTCTCACGTCTCAGGCTGAAATGGGGAGGGGGTGTTTATGAGGCTGAAACAGTGGCAGGAACTCCAATCACAGCCTCTGGTATGTAAAGTACCGTATATACTCGAGTATAGGCCGTCCCGAATATAAGCCGAGGCACCCAATTTTACCACAAAAATACCATTTTGTGAAATACTCACCTGTAAAATGGGTATTCTAAGTATGTCACACACCCCGCTTCAAGATATCCATAACATGTGGGTAATACCGACCTGAAGTGGGCGTTCCTGCAGAGATGATAGCAAAAAAGAAAGCCCCTCCCTGATCCATAAATACCTGGGACCTCCCACTCATTACCCAGAATATATAAGCAGTAAGGTAAGGGACCAGGAAGAGGCAAATATAAGTCATAACAACGCAAAGTTCACAAAATAAAGGATCCAGAATACAAAAAAAAGGGCGGGTGAAGCGGGGTGTGTGACATACTTATAATACCCATTTTACAGTTGAGTATTTCACAAAATGGTATTATTCTAAGTATGTCACACACCCCGCTTCAAGATATCCATAACTTGTGGGACATCCAATAGCAGTGTCCATAAAAGGGTGGGGATCCAAAAAACAAGGCAACAAGGCACAACTTAAATCACAACAGCTTGCAGAACTTTGCGGCCAAAAACAGCATCCGCTGAGGCCCGAACATCAACCTTGTAAAACTTGGAAAAAGTGTGAACAGAGGACCAAGTAGCGGCCTTACAAACTTGCTCAACAGAGGCCTGGTGCTGAAAAGCCCAGGACGCTCCAACCGCACGAGTAGAATGAGCAGTAACACGAAAAGGGGGACTCCTCCCCTTGGCAGAATAGGCCCCAATGATGGCCTGACGAATCCATTTACTAATGGAAGATTTGGCAGGAGCCAAACCTTTCCTAGGCCCAAAGGGCACCACAAAAAAAGCATCAGTCTTACGAAAGGAAGACGTAACCACCAGATAATATTTCACAACACGAACCACATCCAAGGAATGCAGCGCCCTTTCCTTGTCGTTGCTGGGATTAGGGCATAGAGAAGGCAGAACAATGTCCTGATTCAGATGAAAGGCAGAGACCACCTTAGGAAGAAAATCCGGCTTGAAACGAAAGACAACCTTATCCTGATGCCTTTCAAAGTACGGAGCTTTAATGGATAAAGCTGCCAACTCAGAAACACGCCGAACTGAAGTGATGGCCACCAAAAAGGCCACCTTTTGAGTAAGAGAAGACAAAGCAACCTCATTCAAGGGCTCAAACGGAGGACCCTGAAGAGCAGAAAGAACCAGGTTCAAATCCCAAACTGGAACAAAAGGCTTCCTAGGAGGCCGTACATGCATAACTCCTTGGAAAAAGGTCTTGACTAAGGGATGAAGTGCAAAGGACCTTTGAAAGAACACTGCCAGGGCAGAAACCTGCCCCTTCAAGGTACTAAGTTGAAGCCCCAAATCCAGACCATGTTGAAGAAACTCCAGGATTCTGGAAATGGAAAACTCCCGACAAGAGAAAGACCTACTTTCACACCAGTCAATATAGGACCTCCAAGTCCTATAGTAAATAGTAGAGGAAGAGCGCTTCCTGGCGCTAATAAGAGTCTGAACCACCGCGTCAGAAAGACCTTCTTCCTTCAAGATGGCGGTTTCAGCAGCCACACCGTCAAAGCCAGCGAAGGTAAATTGGGATAGCGCAGCCGACCCTGGGTGAGCAGGTCCGGCAGAAGAGGCAGAACGAACTGATCCTCTGCCAGTCTTACCAGGTCTGCGAACCAAACCTGCCTTGGCCACCTTGGTGCCACTAGAATCGCCGACGCGCCCTCCAGAGTCAGCTTGCGCACCACTCTGGCTACCATCGGAAACGGAGGGAACAGGTAAAGAAACCCCAGATCCCTCCAGTTCAGAGACACGGCATCCACTGCCAGAGCCAGAGGATCCTGCGAGAGAGACACAAAGACTGGTAGCTTGTGATTGTGACGAGAGGCAAAGAGGTCCACCACCGGGAACCCCCACCTGAGACATATCGAACGAAACACCGTGGGACTGAGAGACCACTCCCCCTGACGAGAGGAGGCTCTGCTCAGCAAGTCCGCCTCCGTGTTCTCCACTCCCGGAATGTAGACTGCTGAGATACACGGGACGTGACTCTCCGCCCAGTCCAGAATCAAAGACACTTCCCTGAGGGCACTCCTGCTGCGAGTCCCCCCTTGGTGATTGATGTAAGCAACCGCCGTCCTGTTGTCCGACCGGACCTGAACTGGCAGGCCTCTCAACTGATGAGTCAAGCGAAACAGAACCAACCTGATGGCTCTCAACTCCAGAACATTGATGGGCTCGTGAGCCTCCTGCGGGCCCCACAGACCCTGAAACTGGAGGTCCTTCCAAACACCCCCCCAACCTGACAGACTGGCATCCGAGGTGACGGTTTCCCAACACGGAACCAGAAAAGATCTGCCCTTCGACAGATTGACCGACCCCAGCCACCATTGCAGGGATCGACGAACTCTGGGAGTCATCGGGAAGGACTGATCCAACGATAGAGGAGACTTGTCCCAAACCTTCAACAGATGAAGCGTCCTTGTATGAAACTGCGCAAAGGGAACTGCCTCGAATGAGGCCACCATTAACCCCACCAGCCTCATCCCTAGCCGGATGGCCGGAGGAGGGGCCAAGAGAAGCCGAGCCAATTCCTGAATCAAAAGAATCTTGGCCTGGGGCAGAAATACCCTGGCCTGCGAAGTGTCCAGAGACATTCCCAGAAAGGTCACTACTCTGGACGGAGAGAGAGAATACTTGGGGTGGTTGACCACCCAACCGAACCTCTCCAGGGTGGACACCACCATTCTGGTGTCCAACTCCGCTTGGTTGAAAGAAGAGGCCATGATCAGAAGATCGTCCAAATAGGGCACAATGCGGATACCCTGAACCCTTAGCAGAGCCATCACCCCCGCAAGCACCTTGGTGAACACCCGAGGAGCCGAGGTGAGACCGAAAGGGAGTGCTACAAACTGAAAATGCCGATCCTCCACCACGAACCTGAGAAACCTCTGGTGTGCTGGAAAAATTGGAACGATGTCTATGGACGTCAGAAAGTCTCCCTTACGAAGAGAGTGAATGGCCGAACGTAGCGTTTCCATGCGGAATTTCCGTGGCCGGATAAACCTGTTGAGAAACTTCAGATCCAAAATGGGTCGGACTGCTCCGTCCTTCTTGGGTACTGCCAGTAATGAGCAACCGTGAGGTAATCCACAGGAGTTTGCAGCCAGAAGGGGAAAAGGGGGCGTGGCCAGCGCGGGACGCGCGGGACGCCGAGCAACGCCCCCTTTCCCCTCTCTCTCACACAGGCAGAGCTCCGCAGCGGCGCCAGAGAAGGACGGGGGCGGGCAGCGGCGACGCGCCGCCGCACCGGCCCCGCCCCCCCAGTCAAGCGTGAAGACGGAGCTCTCAGAATCACCTCACAGAAAAAGGCGCCAAGAGCCGGCCGGCGCCGCAGTGTGAACACACAGGGGTTACTCACACGTGGTCAGACATGCTCAGGACACACGCAGCACTCTCCGTTAAAATACAAAACCCCAGTGCTTCTAATGCCTCCGACATGGTAAAATGGCTGCTCTAACTGCTAAGCAATACAGCAGGGGCTGGGACACAGATAGAGTTGGAGCCCTTAGTCAGCAATGTATTAAAAACAAAAAAAATCCAAACATCTTCTCAGTTCCTTGCGACTGCAAGGAAGGAACTGAGGATATTGTGCCACAGCTTGCCTTATATAGGCCAGGAGGAACTCGTTTTGTTTTCTATCTTGCTGTCCACGCCAGGATGAGATAAACCCATGCGTTGCTACTAGTGGTGCCCCGGAACTGAAGAGATGAGAAATATTTTTTTTTTTTTGCACATATTTCACCCCAATATTTTGGGAATACACTTAAATAAATGACATACAAGACATTTCACGTCCAGACTCTGAAAAAAAAACAATGTATCATTTGCCTGGGAAATCCCTTGAAAAATCACAGTTGAACATGTGTAGCACAAAATAGTGAAAATGGTCTGGGAAAAAGAGGGTGACAAAAACTCCAGGTAGGCTGGCAGTTAAAGGATTAAACTTCCTACTAAGCCCTCTATCCCCCTGGGCTAAAAATGGTGGTGATTAGGGGAGTAGATTTTGTATGTTAATTTCTAAATCGTGCTTAGTAGAAGGTTGCGGCAGGAATTTAAATGTGCCTGGACTTTCTCTTTAGGGCATTTACTAGGAATACGCATAGTTACACAGGTGGTTCCTGGTGGACTGTTTATCTGTTGCATTAGTTGCCCTTTTTCTCTTTAAAATTACAAGGTCTTTAATACACATGCTGTTGCAGCATTTTGCCATGGAAATAAACCAGTTTGAATGTGTATCTAGGCATATTTAACTTACACACATGATGCATTTTAACTTTAGGTTTACACATTTTAAATGGTAGCAATTGTGATGGTGTAAGTAGGGGAAGCAACCCCGCTTCTACACAAGCTTTGCCTGTTCACCAGTACCAACCACAGTAAAAACAAACTTTATAAACTTTATCCAAATATCTTTTACACACAATTTGAGGTGTTGTACCACATATAAAGTGCGTTTACTTTGTATAAAAATTTGAAATGGTTCATAATGACATTTTATTTTCTTCAATCTTCTGTCTTTTTTTATGAAGTTCCTCTCTGAAGTTGAAGGCAAACAGTTCAGGGTCCTGGTCACACAGTTCTCTGTATGCATTACACAAATCTCGAAAATGTTTTATTGACAGTTCAGATGGTCGCACAGTTGGCTGTACACTGGCTAGCACAAGCATTTTGTCAGTAAGTTCTTTGCGATGCTTTTCGGGGAATAATATTCTAAAAGAAGAAAAAAAGAAGCACATTTGCATATATTCTAATTCATTTTAACTATAGCTGCTTTCCTTTTCTAAAATATGGATTGACTGTTTGCACAAATGTCCAGGCATTTTCGAGAACTGTCAGACGTCAAACATTAAGAATAATTCTATTTAAGCTATATTGATACTTTTGTCTTGAGCAGTCATTACTGCCTACACAACATTAAAAAAACAAATTAAATGATTATAATCAATTTAGAGGAAAAGCACTGCAAAATGGAAACAGAGCTATAACAATACATTACTTACGAAATTCCATGGTGACAATACTTCCGTCTAAATTGAAAAACACTTTGGACAACTTTTTCTACAATTTTAAATGGTTGTTCTATTTTTGGTTGTATTAAAGGTGTCAAATGTACAACAGCAACATCAACCTAAAAAGATGGAAACACAACAGAAGAAAAATATTTTTCAACAATAGTCAAATTTGGTATTGCTGTAAGTAAAACACTAAAACAACATAGCACACTGCCTGTCAAACTTTTTCAACACACAATACTGCAAAGATGGAATGCAGGAAAAAGACTAGCTGATGTGGTGGGAGTTCTTATTGCCCTGTAGGAGCGGGGGCCCACTAGTAATCAGAAAGTACAAACATAGTTGTCTTTAAATGGCCAGTCTGAAAACAAACAAACATCAAAAAAGCTGCACAATGAACATATAAGATGATAATTTCAGAAAACAAACAAGCTTAGCCACCTTCAAAATATTATGGCTAAAAGCTGCATCAATCTTGTAGAACTTTGCTGAAGTATGAACCAAGGGCTAGATGACATGTTTCAATGTAGCCCGATAATGAAGGTCCATGAGCAACCCACCATCCTTGTAGTGCAAGTGGTAACCTTGAAGAAGAGAATCTAACATTTTGTCACAGTGGAAGAACATGTTGGTGAGGTCAACAAAGCTGCCACAGCTTAGACCTGTAGCACTGAAGTGACTGCCAGAAAGACACATTTTGATAACAAACCAGGTTCAGCTCAAAGGTTCCAGGCCATTTTGCCCTACATAGCTTAGATAGGGCAAGATGGTGTCTACTCAAAGGGCAAGATGGTGTCTACTCAAACTAAAAAAAAAAACAGTGATGCAGACAGAGTGCCATTCCTTCCCAAAGGCACAAACCATGGGGTAGGAAACATATAACCTAAACAGCCAACCAAGCAAGTTGCTGGCTAGTAAAATACAATTCTGTGACACTCACCTGTAGAATTGTTTTCTCTTCTACATCCATTCCAGGCTGTCAGCTCCAGAAACGAATGAGTTAATTCCTGCTCGAAGGGAGTGCAATATAGAAAGGTGTGGTTCTTCCAAGCCCGTCAGTAATTGAAAAGCAGCAGAACCACTGGCCAGGAGACTCAGGCAGCTATAGGAGATTCTCAAATTTTATTATGCTGAACACACTATTTGCATATATACAGAAACACCAGGACTAGGCATCTAAGGAATAGAAAAAGGTAACCCAGTAGAAGGGAGGGTCTAATGGCATGGAATGGATGTAGAAGAGAAAAAAAAATTATGTCACAGTATTGTATTTTCTCTTCCCATTCATTCCAGGCCATCAGCTCCAGAAACAAATGGGACCTCCATAAGCAGTGCCCTACATCTGGGGTGGATCCTGAAGCATAGAGTAGCCAAAAACAATGTAACTAACTACTATATGTAAATCTTTCTACCAAAAGCAGCATCCGCCGAGGCTCTACCTTACTGAACTTGATAAATGTATGAACCAAAGACCAAGTAGCGGCTTTACATACCTGTTCCACGTATGCCTGGTGCTGAAAAGCCCAGGAAGCGCCAATAGTTCAAGTGGAATGAGCTGTAACCCGCAAGGGATGCTCCTTTCCCTTGGCAGCATAGGCCCTGACTACCTCCTGTCTTATACATTGGCTGATGGTAGACTTAGCTGGCGGAAGACCTTTTCAAGGACCTTCGGCTATAATTAACAAGAAGTCCAAGTTACGATAAGGCTTTGTAGCTAAGATATAGATATAATACCTTAAAGCTCTTTCTATGTCCAAAGAATGAAGGAGCCTTTCCTTGGGATTAGCTGGAACCGGACATAAAAGATGGTAAAACCATCTCTTCATTAGGATGGAGAAATCACCTTGGGAAGCAAATCCAGCTTAAAGCGGAAGACAGCCTTATACCTGTGTAACTCAAAATAAGGAGCTTTAACAGATAAAGCGGCTAATTCAGAAACCCGACGTACCGAAGTAATAGCTACTAGAAAAATGACCTTTGGAGAAGCATCTATCAAGGGCTCGAAAGGGAGCGCCTTGCAGAGCCGACAATACTAAATTCAAGTCCCAAACCGGTAAAATAGGCTTGCGTGGCAGGCACACGAGTGACTCCTTGGAAAAAGCTCTTAAAGTGGACCAACACCCTGAGGCGATCGGCCCGGGAATCTATAAGATTCCCGGGCCGATCACCTCACACACCACGGGACATCCGAGATCGGGATGTCCCGCGGGGTGTAAACCCCCAAACCCCCCGAAAAACCTTACCTCTCCAGCCGCTGCTTCCGCCGCCGCCGCCTCACTCGCGCTCCTCTAGACGTGCCCGCGCCGGCCGTCTCTGAATGGTCGGCGCGGGCGCGCACACGTCAAGACTGACGCGCGGGAGGCGCCGACGGGCAAGCTGCTTGTACGTCGCTGCCGATTGGACGGCGCGGCCACGTGGGAGCGGGGAGAGGTGAGTTTTGGGGGCTTTCTGGGGGGTTTCACACAGCAGGGCACCCCTGATCGGGGTGCCCCGGGGAAGTGGACCAATACCCAGGATAGTCAAAATCCTGGGTGTTGGTCCACTTTAATAAGTCTATTCTCGGCAATGGGTTTCTGAAAAAAGATGGATAGGGCAGAAACATGTCCCTTTAGCGTGCTTAATTGGAGTCCATCCTCCAGACCCTTCTGTAGATAAAGCGGCTAATTCAGAAACCCGACGTACCGAAATAATAGCTACTAGAAAAATGACCTTAAGAGTCAATAAGTTTGGAGAAGCATCTATCAAGGGCTCGAAAGGGAGTGCCTTGCAGGGCCGACAATACTAAATTCAAGTCCCAAACCGGTAAAATAGGCTTGCGCGGCAGGCACACGAGTGACTCCTTGGAAAAAGCTCTTAATAAGTCTATTCTCGGCAATGGGTTTCTGAAAAAAAGATGGATAGGGCAGAAGCATGTCCCTTTAGCGTGCTTAATTGGAGTCCATCCTCCAGACCCTTCTGTAGAAATTCCAGGATCCTAGAGATAGAAAACTTTCTACAAGAAAGGTTCCTAGATTTGGACCATGGTGTGAATTACCTTGGCAGATAAACCCCTCACTGCTAAGATCGTGGTTTCAATAGCCAAGCCGTTAAAGCCAGTATACATAAATTGGGGTGCCGAAGAGGCCCTTGTGTGAGAAGATCTGGATCGTCGGGGAGCTGCCAATGCTCCCCTGCTGAGATTCTTACTATATTTGAGGACCAGCTTCTCCTTGGCCAGCAAGGGGCCACTAGAATGGTTGACACCCCTTCTCAAGCTACCTTCTTTAGGACTTGACCTAGGAGAGGAAACGGAGGGAACGCATGAGAATGAATGCCGACTATCGCTAGAGGGTCCTGGGATAGAGACACAAACTTCGGAAGCTTCTTATTGTGTCAGGACGCAAAGAGATTTATATCCAGTCAACCCCAGCACGCAAGCAAATGGTCTGAAACATCCTCTGATTGAGAGACCATACCCCCTGGCGCAGGGGGCTGCGAGTTGTGCTGTTCTGCTTAAACAGTCGGCCTGCGAGTTGTCCACTACTGGAATGTGAATTGCCGAGATGAAGGGAACATTCTTCTCGGGCCAGAGAATGATCCAGCTTACTTCCCTGAGAGCTCTCTTGCTCCTGGTGCCCCCCTGATGGTTGATGTAAGCCACCACCATCCAATTGACTGACTTAATCCTGACTGGATGCCCCTTCAGACTGGGAGTCCAGTATGAGAGGAATAGGATTATTGCCCTTAATTCTAAGATGTTTATGGGAAGCAAGTTCTCCCCCGGACTCCACTGTCCCTGGATTGTCTGTGACCTCCAGACACCTCCCCAACCTGTTAGACTGGCATCCGTGGTGACTATCTCCCGTAAAGGTGGAAGAAAGGATTTCCTTATCAACAAATGTTGGGGATCCAGCCACCACAGTCACCACTGATGACCTAGAAAGATGGGGATGTGAAGATACGCATCCTTTATATCCACTGTGGATATCCAATCTCCCGGGCTGAAGTGACATCACTATGGATCTTGAGGATTCCATGCGAAAGTGTCTCAGACAGACAAACCTGTTTAGATCCTTCAATTTTAAAATGGGTCGCACCGATCTGTCCTTCTTGGGAACAGTGAATAGATTGGAGTAAAATTCCTGGCCCCTCTCTGGGAGGGGAACCAGACGCATGACCCCCATTTGAAACAGATGCGAAACAGCAGCTCTCAAGGCTTCTGCTTTTGTTGGATTACGGGATGCTCTTGACCAAAGAAACCTTTATGGAGGTGTGGCTGCACAATCAATCTTGTAGCCTGTATCCAACGATCTGACACGTGGTGTCTCCAGACATGAGCAAACTGCAGAAGCCGCCCCCCCACACTCAAGGGTGGGGGCATCCCCTCATGCCAGAGGGCTTAGTGGGGGGCTTTGACATGGCCTGCCAAAAAGCTCTTGCCTTGTTCTGGGATATAGGTCTGCTCCCGAACTCCCTACGGGATGCTGTAGAAGCGGAACCTCTACCCCCCCCCCCCCCCCCCCAAATGGGCTGGGAGCTAGAAGACGAAAACGAGGGATGTACTTCCTCTTTTGTGGAAGTTTAGTTACCTCCTGAACCATAACATCAAGATGCTCCCCAAACAGTCTACCCCCAGGAAGGATAGATCAGTCAAAGATCTCTTGGAAGCGGCATCTGCTGACCATTGCTTGAGCCATAAGGAGCATCGTAATGCAACTAGTAAGGCCAAAGCCCTGGACTTAATCTAACCAAATCATCCATAGCCATAATGACATAATTGTTAATATCCAAACAAGTCTTAATCAATTGGGAGCCCGAGTCATGGGAATGATCTTGGGACCTAGTATTAGCAGCGAACTGCTTTTCTATTAGCCAAGGATGTTATCGAAGTAGCACATGCAGGCCACAAATGCGAGCCTACCATAGTAAAGGCGTACCGGGCCAACTGATCCATGCACTTTTCTGTAGGATCTCTTAAAAAAAGAGTTTCCAGGAGAGGGCATGACCGTAGTGTTAGAAAGACCCGACACAGGAGCGTCTACTACCTGAGGAAGAGACCATGACTTAACCATATCTGAGGGAAAAGGATAACTTGTATCTAAAATCTTAGGAATGGGAGGAATCTTATTTGGCTTCTCCCATTCCTAACAAACTATATTAGAAAAATGAGATTGTTCAGGGAAAAACACGTCTAGTTGTTTCGGGCTTAAATAAGTCTCCCTTCTTCCTTTTCGGAGCTCTGGTGCATGGCTCCGCCCCCTGCCCGGATCCTGCCTTCCTAAAGAAAAAGCGTGAAAAAATACATTGGGGATTACTTCCAGAAAGCCACCTACAGGAAAACAGTTCAACAACATAAATAATAAAATAAAAAACATGTGGGAAGGGGAAAGGGGAGATATATAAAAATATACCGACGTGCCTCCCAACAGGTTCACCAGACAAAAACCTGCGGCTTTTCCTAAAGAAACTCCTCAGCCCAGAGTGTATGACACCCTAAAAGTGCTCAAGACCCCGGCGCTTGCCTTACCACCAAGATCCTAAAAAAAAACCAGCTAGCTGAGGAGGAGGCATAGTGGGTCCAAAGATCTATGGGAAATAAGGCAGTGGCAGAAGACAGACCGAGTAAAATCCCCCCGCTTCCTGCATGAATCCTAGAAAAAGAGAGAAAGAAAAACTAGCAACCTTCGCAGTCCAGTCCAACTGCAGGAATGAAATTGACTTGTGTTGGGCAGCCGAAAGTATACAGGGCCAAGAGGAGCCACACGTTTTTATCTTGCAGTCCACGTCCTCCGGGCAGGAATTAACCCGTTTGTTTCTGGAGCTGACAGCCTGGAATGGATTGGGAGAGAAAGTTGCATACCCAACATACCAGGGGCCAAGGGGAGGGGATGCACAAAGAGGCAGTAAAGAGAATGTGCCATATTGTAAGAAACAAAGAAGAAAGGTACCCTAGGCAGTGAAGTTAGTCAGTAGAAATGCAGTTGAAAAGTGGTCATCAATTAATTTTCCCTATGGCTGTGGGGATCAAAAACATTCTAAATCTAGCATCTCAGCTAGTCAGCTCCTTAGTGGAGCATGATCTGGGGACTGCAGACATGTGTATACATTGACCTAAAGAGTATAATGTAATTACAAAAAAACTATAAAAAGGTATAAAAGCTTCTTCCCAAATGTGCAGCAAATAGACAAGTCTTTTTCTGCATTGTCTTAAGAGTGTGAACTGCCCAAAGACCCAAGTATAATAAACAGATTTGGAAGATTAGGAAACATTTGCTGCAGTATTGCTGTGAGTGTCTTTTCTCCTGACACAAAAGGCTGTGCAATGTGCAGGGTTGGGAGTGGGGGAGCTATTCTTTTCAATTCTAGTGTCAATCTCCTAAAGCGTGGGCACAGCCTAAGTGAAAGAGAAGGATCTATAATCCTTTGCTTCATTAATCCCTAATATTTGAAATTTCTGTGGTTATAACATAAACCAAGTCAACTTTCCTAGACCACAGCTATACATGACCTTCATTACAATGACATCATAGTTGCAACTCATTGTACAGCAAAAAGACAGCCTTTATTGTAACCGTAATACAATTAAAATCAAATAGATAGTTTGTTAAATGAATGCTTCCATTTTAAGCAGACTAAATTACAGTTTGCCAGAACAAAGCTAAGGAAAATTCGTTGATGAGTACTACAAAGCAGATATGGTGAGTCTGAAATCAGTTATCTCCATAAAAAATATTCTGATAATTGTACTCCTGACAAAGTAATTTTCTACATGCAAATCTGCAGATCAAGTCATGTAGCAGTGTAGCTATAGCAACAAATTCAAGAAAAAGGCATTTTATCTGCGAGCAAGCCCTTCAAAAAAATGAATGGTTTGTGGCTATTTATCACTCATGTTTTTCAAACAAACGGCTCAATATAAAAGTTTGAAAATGTACCAGTTGCGTATGAGTATACGTGAGTATTAGTGAAAGAGAACCCTAAAACAATACGCATGCAATGCAAAATATGCATTATACACAGGCCGTTTATTTACAATGCACTCATTTTTTATACATTCTAATAAAAAAATTGGGCCAATTTGGACCAAGCAGTACCATCTCCCCCATATGAATTGAAGATTTTATTCTTAAATCTCATAACAAAGTGGCTACATGAAATAGAAACGGTGCGACTGAAGCTTATAGAGGAATAACAGCTGGAGGGAGGGAGTGAACATAAAAACAACTTGTTTATAAACACTGTGGGTTTGATTCTGCACCATTTGTGATAAGTACACTTTAGGTAAAAAATAAAATAGAAGTGCTTTTTACACCTGGTGCTGAATTGATCCCTAGGTAAACAATAAAAGGGAATTGCACTTTTTACACCTGGTATTAAATCAAAGGGCAAGCTCAGCAAACAATTCTTGCTCCCTCAGTTGGTCATGGCATTCTTCTTTCTCTCTGCCAGACACCACCATCTAGGGGCATTATTGAAGACCTTATTACCTAGCCTTCTCCCAGATGCAACTACTCATTGCCACCATTTTTGTCATCGCAGAAAGGCAGGGAAGCAGAAACTCTTATGTGGTTTTCTTCAGAGCAACCAGAGATGACATTAGTTGGGTGTGGGATCACTTAAAGAAACATTAGAAAGCGCTCTGAAAACATTTTGTTGTCAACTCCATTGTCTGCTGATCCCAGCGAGTCAATCTTCATCTTTTGAAAAAGCACGCACCATGGAGCAAGCGGCTGCATTGCAGATCTGGTCCACTATCACCTGGTTTATAGGTTGCAACTTACCTTGTGGAGAGCATTATCACTGGTGGTGCTTTAGTCTTGGCCGAATAGGATGCTATGACCACCAATCTGATGCACCTACTAATGATGGCCTCAAAAACCAAAGATTCCCCCAACTACAAAAACCTTGGATGAGCACCGTTCAGACAGAATGATAGTAAAGCTGACTCCTTTGTTGATGAGGAAGGCTGACAAAATCTTTGGAAGGAACCCGAAGGTAACCGAAAAACTACTTTAACTAAAAAGGGCAATTGGATTGATAAAGTTGCGAAATCAAATCTAGAGGATAACCATCACAAACACCACCTTCTGAGATAAAAGTGAATGCCAGTCACAGATTTAAAAAGGGGATAAATCGGCAATGCCAAAAATCTCAAGCTGAGATAATGGGCTCAAACTGGATGCTTTACCAGTCTGAGCATTTCCCAAGTCACAGCTAGAGTGTCCATGCTAACAGCTTAAGGATATCTAGTTTTTCTTACAACATCACTCATTGTGAAGAGGTGCAATCAGTTGCTGATCAAATGTCTATTATTCAAACATACTATTACCACTTAAAAAGGTTTTGAAAGGAGTTTGGCTTCAAAGTAAATAAATATTTAGAAAGATGCAACAACTCTGAAATGCTATTCAGAAAAAGTGAATTACTGTGTTCTCACCTGTAAAATGGATTTCCCTTCATATCCATTCTGGGTCACAGATACATGAGTCGATTCAGAGCCTGGTGAGAAAACTCACTTTTTTGGGAGAGAAAATTGCTATTCACTTTCATTGTCTATCTGGCTCTAGTGCAAACAATGAAAGTGAATGGCAATTTTCTCTCCAAAAAAGGTGAATTGTCTCACCAGGCACTGAATCGACTATAGTATTCAGATACTCAAGTTAATACTGCGGAGTGCTGGATTCTCTAAAGGCTAAAACTCCTCACAGTGTACATAAACCATTCACCACTTACACAGTTTCTAGTAGTAGCAAGCAGCGGTGGAAGAAAAGTAACATAACTCAAGGATACCCTAGAAAAACAGACAGTACTCCTAATCAGTTAGTATAAAGCTTTATTTACAAATTTTACAGGTACAGAGTACACAAAAGTCGATTTGGAGCACAGATATGAGGGGTAGTTTCAGTAAAAGCTGCAAAACATCTCTTGGTAGTAAACATGAGTCACCAGCTGGGAAGAAAATCAGCAGCTCTTTTTACTGTAAAAAGGTGCAAGAAGTTTACAACTTTTTTTTTAGGAGTAAAAAGTGCCATTGACTGCCTAGGTGATTTGACGGCATGGTGAAATTCTCGTGCTTTTTTCACCTAAAGTGATTTTTTTTAATACCAAGAGGATCTGATTAACTCTTACTGAATTGACTCCATGGTATGCAGTTACTTGTGGGAAGTTCCAAAGCAGTGCCCATCTGGACGGAAAATGAAAAAATGTCAACTACCACCAGCTTTAAAAAACAGCAATGAAACAGTCAAGCCCAGGATGTGGTAAAAGAAATGCACCAGCCAACATCTATACATACATTTTGTAAAGCCTTGAGAAGGTGTGCATTAAAGACCAAAAGCGTTCCTCCTTTTTGTATAATGAGTGCCCTATTTCAGTGTTGTTATGATTGTGACTAGCTAACAAATTCATAATTTTAAACCCCTCAAATGGGTGGACACAGCACCTGTGATCCTCAGAATTCAGGATGCAGAAATTAGCAATTAAAAGTGAAATGCTAGGATAATTGCACCCTTTCCAGGTAATCAATGTAAATTCAATCCCTGTCCCAGAGGTCAGTTAACACTCTCCCCCCCCCCCAATTCCAGATTCCTCGAAGAGGTTCTAAGAGGCATACCAAAGAGCCTGTTGGAAGCCCTAAAGGGTGGATAGTCATGCAATGTGGTCAGGAGTCATACTAAATTAAACCCTACTACTGATAAGTCCTTTGCTTCCAGGTGTATCTACAGCAGGTTCATTCTGCAAAAAACAAAACATGGTCTGTTACCAACCCAACTACAGGAACCTGAAACCAGTAGCCCAATCTTAGGCCCCCATGTGAATAGACTTCATCACCATCAAAAGTTACTGGAGAGCTACACAATTGATACAATAAAATCTAACATAACGGGGCTTCTAAGTTCAATTATGTATGTAAGAGGTGTGTGTCAGTCACCTTCTTTACACACCATCCCCCCCCCCCGTCACCCGAGCAGAAATGATATGAACTTCCTATGTGGTCATCCTAGACAGGAAGTAAGGGAGACACATTGGTTCCTAGTTGATCAATCAAAAGTTAAAAACAACTGGCTATAGTTGGACTTTAAGGAGTGTTTTTTGCTCCTGGACTTATTCTTTAGTTTAAACCGGACCTTCACCCTGAATAAGAGCCTATCTTGTATGTTTTCTAGCACCCTGTACATACAGATTGGCCTCATTAAAAATACCATTTTGTGAGTACTCACCTGTAAAATGGGTATTACGAGTATGTCACACACCCCGCTTCCAACATTCATGACACTTGGGTAACCAGCCTGTAGAGGGCGATCTTGCAGAGATGACATGAGATAAAATACATAAATACCCGGGACCTCCCACTATTCCTCAGTCTTTTAAAAAAGCAGTGAAGAACCAAGAATAGCAAATTATATAGTGAAAAATAATAAGAAACACCATATAAAGGATCCCAGAACAAAAAAGGGCGGGGGAAGCGGGGTGTGTGACATACTCGTAATACCCATTTTACAGGTGAGTACTCACAAAATGGTATTATTCCTAGTATGTCCCACACCCCGCTTCCAACATTCATGACACTTGGGACATCCAATAGCAGTGTCTATAATGGGCAGGGATCCCACAAGGAAAATAAGGCATAACTTAAATTACTGCAGCTTGCAGAATCTTGCGACCAAAAGCAGCATCCGCTGAGGCCCGCACATCAACCTTGAAAAACTTAGAAAAAGTGTGAACCGAAGACCAAGTAGCAGCCTTGCAAACTTGTTCAACAGAAGCCTGGTGCTGAAAAGCCCAGGACGCACCAACAGCATGAGTAGAATAAGCAGTAACACGAAAAGGGGGAACCTTCCCCTTAGCAGAATAGGCCCCAACAATGGCCTGAAGAATCCATTTACTAATGGAAGATTTGGCAGGTGCCAAACCCTTCCTAGGCCCAGAAGGCACAACAAAAAAAAGGCATCCGTCTTACGGAAAGCAGAAGTAGTAACCAAATAATATTAAACACAACGAACAACATCCAAAGAATGCAAAACCCTTTCCTTGTTATTACTAGGATTAGGGCACAATCAAGGAAGAACTATATCCTGATTTAAGTGGAAAGCAGACACCACTTAAGGAAGAAAATCTGGTTTAAAACGGAAAACCACCTTAACCTGATACCTCTCATAGTAAGGAGCCTGTATTGACAGGGCCGCCAATTCAGAAACCCGACGGACAGAGGTAATAGCAACCAAAAAGGCAACTTTCTGAGTGAGAATATGAAGAGGAACCTCCTGTAAAGGTTCAAAAGGAGCCGCCTGCATAGCAGAGAGCACCTGATTAAGATCCCAAACTGGAAGTAGGGGCTTTCTAGGAGGCTGCACATGCGTGACACCCTGGAAAAAAGTCTTAACCAAAGGATGAAGAGCAAATGACCTTTGAAAGAAAATAGCCAAAGCAGAAACCTTCCCTTTCAAAGTACTAATCTGGAAGCCCAAATCCAGACCCCGTTGCAGAAACTCCAAAATCCTAGGGATAGAAAATACCCTGCAAGGCAGGGACCTAGACTCACACCAGTCAATATAGGACCTCCAAGTACTGTAATAAACCACAGAGGAAGACTTCTTTCTAGCTCTAACAAGAGTCCGAATGACAGCATCAGAAAGGCCTTCCTCCTTCAAGATGGAGATTTCAGCAGCCACGCCGTCAAAGCCAGCGTTGGTAAATTGGGGTAACAAAGTTGACCCCGAGTTAAGAGATCTGGAAGAAGAGGCAGAGGCAACAGATCCTCTGCCAGCCTTGTGACCTCTGCGAAACCACAGGCGTCTTGACCACTTTGGAGCCACCAAAATTGCTGGTGCCCCTTCCAGAACCAACTTGCGCACCACCTTGCTTATCATGGAGAATGGGGGAAAAAGATACAGGAACCCCAGATCCTTCCAGGCAAGATACATGGCATCCACTGCCACTGCCACAGGATCATAGGATAGAAACACAAAGGCTGGAAGCTTGTGGTTGTGGCGAGACGCAAACAGGTCCAACCGCGGAGTCCCCCACTTGTGACAAAGGAACTGAAAGACCTTGGGGTTGAGAGACCATTCTCCCTGGCGAGTGCATGCTCTGCTCAGGGAGTCTGCCTCCACATTCTCTATCCCTGGAATGTAAACTGCCGATATGCAGGGAACATTGATCTCTGCCCACTGAAGGATCAGAGACGCTTCCCAGAGGGCACCCCAACTGCGAGTCCCTCCCCGGCAAACCCCGTAAGAGATGAGTCAGTCGGAGCAGTACAAGACGAATGACCCGAAGTTCCAATAAATTGATTGGGGAGTGAGCCTCCAGAGGCCCCCACAACCCTTGAAACCGGTGTCTCCTCCAGATGCCCCCCCCAGCCCGTAAGGCTGTGGTGACCAACTCCCAACAAGGGGTCAGAAATTATTTGCCGTCCGTGAGATTGCTCGAAATCAGCCACCACTGGAGGGACTGCAGGACGAGGGGAAACAACAGACAAGTCCGATTCAAAGACAACGGGCGCTTGTCCCACTTCGCCAGGAGAAAGAGCTGAAGCATCCTCATGTGGAACTGAGCAAAAGGAACCGCTTCGAGCGTGGCCACCATCAACCCCACTAATCTCATCCCCAAGCAGATAGACTGATGAGGATTGGACAGGAACAGATGAATTAAATCCTGAATCAGAACAATCTTGGACTGAGGAAGAAATACCCTGGCCTAAAGGGTATCCAGAATCAAGCCCAGAAAGGGAATCTCCCTTACGGGACAAAGAGGATTTGGCATGGTTTATCACCCAACCAAACCTCTCTAGTGTAGTCACCACTGTTCTGGTGTCCAATTCCGTCTGATTGAAAGATGACGCTGTGATGAGCAAGTCGTCCAGCAATGGCACGATGCGAATGCCCTGGACCCTGAGAATAGCCATTACTCCTGCCAGGACCCTGGTAAACACTCTTGGGGATGGAGTGAGACCGAATGGAAGAGCCGCAAACTGAAAATGGTGGTTTTCTACTGTGAATCTGAGAAACCTTCGGTGAGCGGCAAAAATAGGAATGTGCAGATAAGCATCCTTGATGTCTATGGACGTCATAAAGTCCCCCTGGCGGAGAGCGTCGATCGTTGAACGCAACGACTCCATGCGGAACCTTCGGAAACAAATAAACTGATTGAGTCGTCTCAGATCTAGAATAGGCCGAACAGAGCCGTCCTTTTTTGGGAACCGTAAATAGGTTGGAGTAAAACCCCAGACCTCTTTCCGCTGGAGGAACCTGGCGGATAACATCCATGTTTAAAAAGTTCGCCACAGCTGCCCAGAGCCCCTGTGCGATCACCGGATCTGCGGGCATCCCAGACCTGAAAATTCTGGGAGGAGGCCGAACCTCGAATTCCAGCTTGTAACCGGAGGACACAACTTCCAGAATCCATCTGTCTGATACCTCTTGACCCAAGCCTGGAAAAAAGAGACGCAGCCATCCCCCCACCGGTACGGGTGAGGGCGCCTCCTCATTGCTGGGCAGGCTTGGAAGTGGACTTAGACTTAGATCCCCAACTCTGACCTGGACGGCCACGTCCTCTTCCTCTGTTCCATGCAGTCCCCCTAGGGGCTGAAAAGGGCCGATCCGCTGCCCGTTCTGGAACCACGAAAGGAAGGGTTAAAGGAAGCCGATCCCCGAAAGGAACGACGTTGCTTCTTACGCTGAGGCAATTTGCCTCCTTAAATGACAGAATCCAACTTCTCACCAAAGAGGCGTAATCCCCCAAAGGGAAGTGCTGTAAGCGACTTCTTTGCCACCGTGTCAGCCGCCCACTGGCGTAGCCAAATAGACCGCCGAATCGCAACAAGCAACACAAGACCATGGAGTCATCTAAAGCAGAAAGTACAAAAGACACAAATAAATCACATCGCTTGAGAGAGGCTGGATCAAGCCCTGAGGTATTCAATAGGTCTCTAATAACAGACCTAATAGCGACTGCCATAAGTGCCGAGGCACCCACAGGCCACAAGGCCGAGCCAACGCTAGCAAACACATGGCAAGCCATTTGATCAATACGTTTGTCCTCCCCATCCTTAAGGGAAGTAGATTCCGGAGAATGCAAAACAGAGGAATTGGACAAAGTGAGCGCAAGTGAATCCACCACAGGGGGGATGACCAACGCTTACAGTGTCTGCAGGAAAGGGATATTTTTTTTTATTTTTATCCCAGCCCAAAGGAATGCCAGGAAGCCGTGCAGGCTTTTCCCATTCCTTAAGAATGATATCTTCATATTCATATATGTTTCTGGTTAGGAAATTTAAAACGAGGCTTGGAGGCTCCAAAGAACTCCCCTTTCTGAGGAGGGACTGCTTCTGGAAAATCGATAGCCAAGACCTCATATAATTGAGCAAGAGCTTTAGGGGTGTCAAAATTCTCCCTTTCACCTTGTTTAGCGTCAATACCCACAAATTGCTTAACATCCGAAACATCAGATTCTTCAAAGAATTCTCCTTTCTTCAAACGGAGATCAATCAAAAATGCTCGCTACAATCAAGCTCATTTGCCTCAACGGCCAGAGCTAAATACATCAGAAAGAGACTCTCTACCCATGACAATATCACTGGGGGTATGGACAAGACAAGGCGGTGTGGGGGAAGAGGCAAGAGCCACCGACCCTGAGGCTTGGGCCCCTGACTGCTGCATTATAACCAATTGAACACAAGATACACAAAAAAAAATGCGTTATCCCCAACAAGGGATGCCCCACATCGCAAACACTGCCGAGTCTGTCCCACAGGTACTGAAAAGCCAGTATCCTGAGATGCCTCCATATGGCGTTTATTAAAATACTTATTTTTTTTCGCCAAAAATATGGGATTTTTACAGCCGAAGCTACCCGGGATGCCCCTTAATAGTCCCTAGGTGGGAGGATTTTAAACAAGGACCAGGAGAAACCCCTATTAAGAGAGTTTCCCCCTGGAAGATAGAGAAAACACAATGAGCCGTATGCATATGCAAGAAAGAAATGACAGTAAATAAAAAAGATTTACCTTTAGTATAACTAAAGGGTACTCACAGTGACCACAACGGCCCAGCGACCAATCAATATAAGAAAAGCCCAGCAGCAGCACCAACGCAGCAGCCAGGACCAGTGGAGGCCAGCACCAGAACAGGAACCAGCAAACCACATGTCAAACAGGAAGAGGAAGCAGAAATGTGACGCCGACTCGAAGCCCCGCCCACCCCCGCGGGTCAGCCAAGGACAATAGCATGACATCATAGAACGGGGCCGAACGAAAAAAACAAATGCATAGGCCAAAAGATACTCCTTAAATAAAGATTCCCCCCCATCTCCCCAGCAGGGTCCAGAAGGGCCAAAAGGGGGGAAAACAATAAGCACCCAATAGGCACAAGGAGATCTAAAGGGACGGGGCATCCCATGTCGGGGGACACCAACCCGGATTCCGCCTACCCCTTATTTGAGGTCTCACGGAGGGAGCAAGCTCCCATATACACCCAAGGGTGTATCTACCTTTGCCCGAGGCCATCAGCCAAGGCTGGGAGGCATAACATACATATCACAATACAAAAATGTGGCTTCAGGCAGAAATAGAAAAAGGCCGGACGTAACCCGGCTACCTGCAGGAAGGAGAGTCATCTTCTGAATGCTTCGCTGACTGCAGAGACGAAAAGACTGAGGAATAGTGGGAGGTCCCGGGTATTTATGGACCAGGAGGGGCTCCTTTTTCTCATGTCATCTCTGCAAGATCGCCCTCTACAGGCTGGTTACCCAAGTGTCATGAATGTTGGAAGCGGGGTGTGTGACATACTAGGAATAATCATCCTACCTGCATCTATTGCATTTTATGAGCCTTTAAACACCCAAGATGGCAGCCCATGGAGTCTCTGGCTGCCTGCAGACAGGACTGTGACGCTCTGCATTGTGGGATTGCTGTCCTTTTGCTGACCCCAGCTCTGCTCTGTCTGTGCAAAGCACAGCTATAATGCACCCTCTGCACTCGCCCCCCCTCCTTTCCTCAGTATGTGATGTTTCTGAGGCAAGATGGTGGCATCTATATCCTAGAGTCCTGAACAGAGTTTCAGCTCAGTGGGGGAAAGAACAACAAGTAAGTGACTACAAACATAAAATATATTGATTTTAGATGCTGGGGAATAGTTTTTTTTAAGGGTTTGGGCTTTTTACTAAATGATGCTGAAGGTCTGGTTTAACTGGTGTTACATAGATGCACAATGCTAGTTATGCTACATGGGTATCGAGAAAGGAAATAATGAACATAAAGATGGGAGAATAAAGGTTTTTTTATTTTTTTTGCATTAGTCACTGTGAACACAAAGCTTAGACTGCCTGTTATGCAAGTGTTTTAAATCAATGAGATGAAAGATTAATAGCAATGGAATACGGCAGCCCGATTCTTTAGCTCTACTGAATTCTGTGGGTGGATATGCAGAGGAGGAAAAGAATTTGTGCAAGGAAGGAGCATAGAAAATCATTCAATCATATTTCACATATTTGAGAAGATGTTAAAATATATAACAATGTTTTTTTTTATATAGTTTTATCTACTTGCTTATCACATATTAAGTAAGAAACCAATACTATTAATTGAAATTAGAAATGCTTTATTTTTTTTAAAGGCAAAGCATTGTAGCCCCCAAGCCCCCAGTGCTACATCAGGGCTGTCAGAGTCCATACACACCCCTGATGCATTATCTGTGCTTGCAATGCTAAAAATGTAGTATCATTCATTTAAGGCTGGCCATATTCTTCCCTGCCACATTATCTGTCCTTGCATTAATATCGCCTCAGTAATGTACTGCATTGCGCGGGGGGGGGGGGGGGGGGGGGGTAAAATCCCAGGCCAATTTTGTAAATTATAAAGTATACAGATACTATGCAAATGCATGGAATTCGAAAGGGCTTGCGGATACCCCTGCCTGGTAACCTGCACCTCTACCAGCAAGGGTGGTGTTGAAGAGCCCAGTGTCCACTGGCCCCGAGTTCTTCCATGAGTGTCACGGAACAAGCTCGGCAATGTAAAAGAAAAAAAAATACTGACTTCCCTCTGGGAGATTTTACTGCTTCCAACAACACAATAATGGGAAGGAGTAACATATTGTTGTGCTTGAAATAGTTCTTCGCAGGGGAATTTTGAAGAGCTTCAGGACACACCACCATGCTGCATGTGCTTCCTCAGCCACCTTGCTTCACCTAATGAACTGACTGTGAAGGTTCTCATTTTTTCACAGCCATGGTATATCTGGAGTAATAAATGCTGTGGATATACTGGCTGGGCCATTCCAAAACTCTTATTCTCTTCTAGTGAAGTCAATGTTTTGTTAATGTGGAGGTATGTTTTGGGCCGTTATCGTGCTAAAAGGTGACATTTCTCTTCATCTCCAGCTTTTTAAAGAATGTCCAGTTCTTCCATTTATTATAGTTTCAGATAGTTACAGTGCCTATCATTCTATTAATATTAGCAAAGAAAATAGTAGCAACAATTGCCATAGTTGGCATCCTATATTTTATTGTCCCATGAAGCAGAATAATAAGACAATGCAGCTTCCAGACCAAAAAAAAGTGCACCACTGACTTGTAGAAACATAGATACAGCAGCTTGGATTAGAGTGCTGCAGCTGTGAGGCTCTCTTAAATTAAATGATGTTGTAGTCGGGCAGATCAACTTCATGTGGCAAGCTCACCTTGGCCTATTTGGGGTGAACAGAATGCTTTATTTTCAGCTTTATTTTGTTCTATGCATTGTGGATACTAATAGTTACCTGGCTAGCTATCTAACCTTCTACAAGAGGCTACACCTTCCTACCAGCCTGGCTTGGGCTCCTCCTTGGATTTTTACTCTCCTGTGATGTTCACAGCAGATCTCAAATTGTATATTCTACCCTCCATGGAATCTTTTTAAAATCCCTTTTTTCCCACCGTTGCTTTTCTGATGAAATTTGCCCTTACCATGGCACTGTAGCATTAGAATAAAAAGACTGCCTCAATATCCAGAAGATTCCCTGTGCTGTGACCAATGACTGGTTCTTTAAGACTTGCTACCAGGGCGAGAGACTGGTGTCTGTCATCACCATCTTCTACTGGATTAGCAGAAACAAGCTAAGCACACCATCTGAATTATTGGCCATCATAATCACCATGGTCAAGTCTGACTGACCCCCAGTGCCTGAAGATATTCCCCACTGAGCCATGTACGCTGGTCAAAATTAACAACTGGAGTGTTATGTGCCCTGTGTATAATAACACGAGCATTAAAGAGGAACTATGGTGAGAAATTACTTAGTCCTCTAATATGCAGCAGCAGGCGATCCGAACCCGACCCTGAACAAAGGCTTCCTCTCCACTTCAGGGAGGAGCCTATTATAGTGGTGAGTGTGCTGTGGTGAGTGTGCTGAGGTCAGCTCACTTTGCCGGTATAAAAGGCCCCACGCCTGCGATGGGAGTAAGAGCCGAAGGTGGAATAAGCCTACGGAAGCTGGGTGCAGGAGAGGGGAAACATACTCCCGCTGCTCACTTCCGACCTCACAGACTTCAGGGCTGGGGGTCTCAGCGCCCTGGTCTACCAGCTCACATAGCTGGTGCCCGGGTTTCCTTTGCTGGAAACAGGGGATCCCATGCCATTAATTCATTTTTAAGGGTTTAACCCTTGATATTGGGTGTAGTAGTATTAGTAGTATTTTATTTGAAAATGTAATAAGCTCTTTTCACGGTGTCTCCTGGCAGGAACGGGTGTCTACCGACATATGTGGGATGGTTGTACGCGGGTGACAGTGACTGACAAGACAGCGCGTCCGCCGCCTCCTCCCGCACGTCACTCTTACAGGGCGCGCGCCCGCGCCGGCCATTCACAAGCGGCCGGCCCATGTCTAGAGTTAAGGTAAGGTTTTTTGGGGGTTTTGGGGGGGTTTCACCCCGCGGGACATCCCGATCTCGGATGTCCCGCGGTGAGGGAGGTGATCGGCTCGGGAATCTTATAGATTCCCGGGCCGATCACCCTTGGGTGTTGGTCCACTTTAAGCCTGTACTCCTCAGACTAAAAAATGATGATATATATTTATTAAGCAAATATAACAAAAAAGAAAATATCTATAGATGGCTGTAAAAATCCACTAATTATATTACAGTATACATATATATTATAATATATTATAGAGGTTCTCAAGCAATGGTACAATCTGATCTGATGGCAACTTTACTTTATCTAACCCTGATGCTCCTTAAAAGAGCACTATCACAAAATTGTGTAATATTAAAAACCCATATAAACAGGTCGGCTAATGAGAGTAAGGGTCACTTATAAACCGGAACTGAATAAAACTCCCACCAAGCTTGTGGTTTTCTTCTCCTGGTAGGAATAAAATCTAGGGGACCACAATTTACTAATTCCTTGATGCTGGGTATATAAGTGACCTTTCCTCCTGCCATCCAGAATATTTATATAGATTTTTATTATTGACCGATTTTTTTGCGACTGTGCTCCTTTCAAGTACAAAATTTACTCCAAAGGGCTATGGAAATTATGTATGTGCATTCATACACTTTAAATAGTTGATTTGCACATTTTTGTTTGACAAGGGCCAAAACCTAGCCTGGGATTTTACTTGCCTGCCCAGCCCATGAGTAGCTCAAATGCCCTCCAAGGCTGAACCTACTGTATAGAAAATTAGGAACAGTTCAGAAGCAGGGATGGATATGGTGAACTAGATGAAGCTTTAGTATTGTGGGGGCAGATAATCTGGTAGGGGCGGCTATGGCTCTAAACAGTCATGATTTTGACGCTGTAGCACTGGGGGGGCAGGAGATGGTCTGGGCCAAGTACAGGGCTTCTGGGAAAGAGAATTGGATGGGGGTGTAATAAGCAGAAGCCCAACTGGCCCTAAAGCAGTACAGCCCACCAGGAAATCTTCCGGGTGTCCCTATGGCCAGTCTGCCCCCTGCTGACAACCCATAAGGACCACCCAGGTGACATAAAACGGCTGACATAAAAATACACACACACACACATTACTGGCTTCTGCTGCCCGCTGCCAAAAGACCCAGTTCTGACTCCTGCCAGTGTTCAATGGCACACATATTTGTATGTGTGTGTGCGAGAGTGTGTGTGTGTTTTTTTGGGGGGTATGCTGCACACTGTATTTGGGATGGCCGCACACTGCCTTTAATGTGGGAAAATGTTCAGTACCTGTAATGGTTTGATTGAGGGAATTCTGCATACTGTCTATAATAGGAAGATTGGGATGGGGGTATTTATTAGCACACCATTTGGTTATGAATATTTTTTTTCTAATTTTTCTCATACAAATTCTGGGTGTGTCTTCTGGGCAAAAAAATACAATTCTGTGATTACTCACCTGTAGAACTGATATTATGAGTATACAGTACAGTAATGATAAGAATCATTACTCTTGGATATTACTCCGCCAGAGGGCGCTGGACTGCAGAGACACCCAAATTGGCTCCTCCCCCCCCCAAATACCCGGGCCCTCCCACAAATCCCCAGCATTGAAAAGCAGTTAACGCAAAGTCGGGAGAAAGATAACAGAACCAACCAGTTACTATAAACAATGATAACAATCACCATACAGGGGAACCAAGATAATGCAAACCAAGGGTGGGGTGGAGCAGGACGTACTGTATACTCATCAATTCTACAGGTGAGTAATCACAGAATTGTATTATTCTTAGTATACAGTACGTCCTGCTCCAGATAAGAATCATTACATCCAATAGCAGTGTCCATAAAGTAGGGTGGGATCCCCAAAGGTAACAGACAGTTCAGACCACTGCCGCCTGCAGAACCTTGCGGCCAAAAGCAGCATCAGCTGAGGCCCTAACATCAACCTTGTAAAACTTTGTAAAGGTATGAACAGAAGACCAAGTAGCAGCCTTGCAAACTTGTTCAACAGAAGCCTGGTGCTGAAAAGCCCAAGAGGCACCAATAGCACGAGTGGAATGAGCAGTAAGGTGGAAGGGAGGATTCTTCCCCTTAGCACAATAGGCCTGATTCACAGCCTGACGGATCAATTTGCTGATAGTAGACTTGGCAGGAGCCAAACCCTTCCTAGGACCAGAAGGGACCACAAAAAGAGCATCAGTTTTCCTGAAAGGTGCAGTAGCCACCAGATAGTACTTCAGACACCTAACCACATCCAAGGAATGCAAAACCCTCTCCTTAGGGTTACTAGGATTAGGGCACAAGGAAGGAAGAACAATGTTCTGATTCAGATGAAAGGCAGACACAACCTTAGGCAGAAAATGTGGCTTGAAGCGAAACACCACCTTATCCTGGTGTCTCAAAGTAGGGGGGCTGGATGGAAAGTGCAGCCAACTCAGAAACACGCCTAACAGAAGTGATAGCCATCAAAAAGACAACCTCGAGAGTAAGAATGGACAGGGCAGCATCCTGCACAGGTTCAAAGGGAGCACCCTGCAAGGCAGACAAAACCAAGTTCAAATCCCAAACAGGCAACATAGGCTTACGTGGGGACGCACATGAGTAACCCCCTGGAAAAAAGTCCTGATCAGAGAATGCTGGGCAAAGGACCTCTGGAAGAAAACAGGGCAGAGACATGACCCTTCAGAGTACTGAGTTGGAGCCCCAGCTCCAATCCATGCTGCAGGAACTTCAGGATCCTGGGAATAGAGAACACAGGGAAGAGACCTACCCCTCGATTCAAAGAGCAAAAGTTAATTGATTTCGGATCAAGAATCGTAAGTTTGGGTGGGTGTTAGTAATTTTTTCCTGTTTTTTTGGCCATTTCCGACTCGCACGAGCCTACGTACGAATGCGTATATGCTCTTACGATCATCGGAAGTTCGTTCCTAAATTTTAGGATCAAAACGTAAAACTTAGGATCAAATCCTAAAACTTAGGATCAAAACGTAAAACTTAGGATAATCGGATGTGTTTAGGTGTGATTCAGAGAACAGTTTTCAAACCTCTAAATACGTTTTAAAAGAAAGCCACTGCCGACACCTTTTAGCAGTCGGATTGCTGTTCTTGAACAGGTTTTGCTGATGTGGAGGAGTCTGCGCGTCTTGAGCTCCAATGAACTGCATGTATCAGCATGGCCGAGGCCATAAATTGTATGGCAATGCATACCTGATTCATGTATGCCTTATAAAAGCATTTTAATGTGGACCTTAATTAGTCCTTTGCATGTAAACCTTTATTTTGCAATATATTTGCGTTAATTAAAGAAACTTATGTCCTTTGTTATTTATTTTTAAATTGATGTACTAGAATAATATTTTTAGATTGCATTTATTGGTGTAGTTGTTTACCTTTGCTTTGTTTAATTATTTAAGCACATCTTTGGTCAGATGCATCACACTTACTGAGGAGAGGAGAGCGGGATAAAGTGCAGGATGTGGGTTACTGCTGTATTTTGCACAGACACAGCAGAGCTGGGGGCACGGAAAGGTCAGAAATCAAAGAATGCAGAGCAACACAGTCACAAGGCCCTTTCTGTTTGCAGGCTGCCCGAGAATACCTGAGCCACCATCTTGGCTGTTTCTAGGCTCATAACATGCTGAAGTTGCTGGGTGTTTTTTAATTTTTGAGAGCAAATCTGTATGTAGAGGGTGTGGGTAACCACACCCAAAGTTGTACCATTTGAAGCCAAAATATTAAAATTAAATCCACAAGTAAAAAATGCAAGTTAACTAAAAATTAAACAAAGTAAGATTTACTTATGCAAATGCATTCATTAATGGTTGGTTACTGCAAAATGAATGAAATAAAGAAAAATAAAAGACCAAATATTTAGAATGCACTTTAATGAGGTAAGTTTGTAGTGCGCAGCCGCAAGATCAGAAGGATTTACGTCCAGACAAAAAAGGAAAAAAAGGGCAAAACCAATGTTGCAACCTGAGAAATCAAACGGAAAATTCAGGATGGAAACTGACATAGGTCTGATTCCCGAACTGCCATACGAACGGACGTACATTTTAGGATAGAAACGTATTTGCTTATAGAATCACTCGCAAGTTCATACGAACGCACAAGCGTACGGGAAAAATAGGATGATCGGCACCAAAATCAAAGCTGTTACATGTTTCTTTGAATCGACCCTCTAGTCTTACATCTTACACCAGTCAATGTAGGCACGCCAAAACCTATAGTAAATGGAGGAAGAAGACTTCTTTCTAGCCTTTATCATGGTGTCAACAACAGATGCAGACAGCCCCTTCTCCATCAAGATGGAGGTTTTTAGCAACCAGGCTGTCAAAGCCAGAGTTTATATATTGGGATGGCATAAATGACCCTGAGTGAGCAGGTCTGGCACCCTGGGCAGAGCGTACCAATCTACTGCCAGCTGCACCACGTCTGTGAACCACACTCTTCTTGCCCAACTGGGAGCCACCAGGATAGCTGGAACCCCCTCCTGAGCTATCTTGCAAAGAATGGGGGAAAGACATACAGGAGCTGAAAGCAGAGGGCAGAGGGTCCTGGGACAGGGAGACAAAGGCCGGGAGCTTGTGGTTGTGATGGGACGCAAACAGATCCACATCTGGTTGGCCCCAACGGTGACAGAGTGTGAAACACCCTCTCGCAGAGGGACCATTCTCCCAGGGGAGAGGTCCCCCTGCTCAGAGAGTCTGCCTGCAGATTCTCCACCTCCGGAATGTACACAGCAGATATGCAGGGAACATTGTCCTACGCCCAGGACAGGATCAGAGACACTTCCTTGAGGGCCCCCTTGCTCCGGATCCCCCCCTGAGGATTGATGTAGGCAACCGCTGTCTGGTTGTCCGAGCGTACCTGAACAGGCCGGCCCCGAAGGTGTTGGGTCAAGTGAGCCAGAACCAACCTGATCGCCCTCAGTTCCAGAATGTTGATGGGCCCCACCACCCTTGGAACTGCAGGGACTCCCAGAAGCCCCCCCCCCCCAACCCGTCAGACTGGCATCCGTGGTGACTGTCTCCCAGCAGGGGGCCAAAAAGGATCTGCCCGCTAACAAGGTTCCTGGAGTCCAGCCACCACGAGTAGGACCGCCTGGTTAGGGAGATGGAACAAGAACCTGTTCCAGGGACGCGGGATCCTTGTCCCATACTGACAAGAGGTGGAGTTGCAGAGGCCTCATGTGAAACTGTGCATAAGGAACCGCCTCGAAGCACGACACCATCAGGCCCACCAGCTGCATTCCCTGCCTGATGGAGGAATGAGGGCAAGAGAGCAGGGACTGAACCTGCACCAGTAGACTGTCCTCCTTCTGCTGAGAAAGAAAAATCCTTGCCTCAACTGTATCCAGATTCATTCCTAGGAAGGGTGTCACCAAGGAGGGAGACAGGGAGGACTTGGGATGGTTGATCACCCAGCCAAATGACTCCAGTGAGGAGGGACTGTGCCTGTTGGAGGGACTGAGAAGTAATGAGAATGTCGTCCAAATAGGGCAGAACGTGAATGACCTGAGCAGAGCCATCACTCCTGCCAGCACCTTGGTGAACACTCTGGGAGCTGAAGTGAGACCGAAGGGCAATGCCACAAATTGGTAATGCTGATCCTCCAGAGCGAACCTGAGGAGTCTTTGATGACCTGGAAAAATAGGAATATGAAAGTAAGCATCCTTGATGTCTATAGAGGTCATGAAATCCCCTGGACGCAGGGAACTGATAGCAGACCACAAAGTTTCCATGCGAAAGCGCCTGCACCTGACAAATTTGTTGAGGATCTTCAAGCCCAGGATGGGCCTGACTGACCCATCTCTTTTGGGCACGGTGAAAAGGTTGGAATAGAACCCCTTGCCCCTTTCTCGTAAGGGGACCTGACAGATGACCCCCAGCTCCAGAAGGCTTTGCACCACCAGAATTAGAGCCCGAGCTGACATTGGGTCCTGAGACATCCGGGATATGATGAATCTTGGGGGCGGCCAGGCAGCAAACTCTATCTTGTAACCAGAGGACACTACCTCCTGAATCCACCGGTCTGAGACATGAAGCCTCCAGACGTGAGCAAAATGCTGAAGCCGTCCCCCCACCCGGATGGCTGAGGGCGCCCCTTCATGCCTGAGGGGGCTTGGGAGAAGACTTAGGCTTGGAGCCCCAGGATGAGCCAGGGCGTCCACATCCTCTGCCCCTTCCCCAGAAACTTCCTCGGGCCCTGGTAAGGGAGACCCCCCTCCCCTGTCTGGCTCCACAGTAGGGGGAAGAAAAGGACCCCTGGCCCCGAAAGGGCCGAGACTGCCGCCTGCGCTGAGGTAACCTGCCTCCCTTAGCAAACAAGTCCCCAAACAGGCGTAGTCCTTTGAAGGGAAAACCAGTGAGAGCTTTCTTGGCAGCGTTGTCAGCTGCCCACTGGCGCAGCCAAACCGAGCAGCGTATAGCCACCACCGGGGCAGAGGCTCTGCCACACATCCTAATGGTATCATCCAAGGCAGAGAGGACATAAGTGACGAAAACCTCACGAGAGAGTGCATTAAACTCCTCACTAGACACATCATCAGGAGCACCCTATAAGACACTTCTAAGCAGGGTCCTAATAGCCACAGCTGTAATGGCAGAGGCACAGACCAGGCGCAGCGCCGTCCCCAAACAGGCAAAGGCATGGGACGCCAGCTGATCAATACGCCGGTCCTCACCATCTCGCAGCATAGTAGAGTCAGGGGAATGCATGACAGAGGTGTTAGATAACCCTAGGACCGGGGCATCCACCTCTGGAGGGGATGACCAACGCTTCACCACATCAGCCGGTAAGGGATACCTCTTATCCCAACTCTTAGGGACTCCGGGGAGCCTGCTGGGACGCTCCCATTCCTTGAGCAGGAGGTTATTAAAATGGGCTTGCTCAGGAAACTCTAAACGTGGCTTAGCAGTATGAAACAATTCCCCCTGCTGCCTGGGGGCCGCAACCGGGGGAGAGATAGACAGTACCTCAAAAATCTGAGCCAACAGCCTATCAGTAGCATCTGGGGCCCAGGGATCAGAGCCAGAATCATCATGACCTCTGGGCGTCTCATCAGAGGACTCAGTCACAGAATAACTCCCCTTCTTCCAAGGGGGTATAACCAGACAGTTCCAAGAACTCATCAGCCTCCATATGGAAAAGATTGACATCAGGCGTCAAGTGCCGCTTATTAGCAGAGGCCTTATGCGCCAAGGTATTAGCAAGCAACTTCTCAACACTAGCCAGTCTGGAAGACACATCAGGCTGATAATCCCCACTAGTATGCAACTCAATGGGAGTCAAATTTAGGCTTGGAGGAGTAGGTGAAGCCATACGTGGCACAGGCCCAGCTACTGGTAAACCAGGCTGCAGCGCAAGCACCTGCTGGGCACAAGGTATACAGACCCGCACATTGTCAGCACTAGTAACGGACACCCCACAAGCTACACACAGCCGGGCTTGTCCCCTGAGCACATTATCCTGAGATGCCTCCATATGGTGATTATAGCGGCACAATAGGCCGATAGGGATTCACGCTATAAAAGCAACCCGGGATGCCCCAATAGACCGCTAGGGAAGTGGGAGCAATTTACACACTAGGCCTAATAACTAAATAGAGGGAGAAGGGCCGGGAGAAACCAATAGAATTCGACCCTCCTGAAAGACATAAGCGAAGAGAGCCCCATAAGTGACATGTATAATGACATAGGGTAAATAAAGCCGCCCGCGGGGGCACTATCGAACCGCGGTAGGTAGAAGCCATCCACGTAGCAGCGGTAGGTAGAAGCCAGCCACGCAGCAGCCGAATCTGGAGAAAAATGGCGCCGGGTATACCTCGAGGGGCAGGCCGCAGAGACAGTGACCCGGAACGCGCCATCCGCGGACCCTGCCCCCCCCGAAGAGCGCGAAGCAGCACACGTGACAAGCAGCCAATCACAGCGCATCAGCGCCTGAGGTAATGCCGCCGCCAACCGCAGAACACAGAGGCGGCGGCATTTTCAAAAACGCAACCAGTGCAGCCAAGTCAGCGCGGAGACTGACACCAACAAGAAGCACATAATACAGTGAAGCAATAGGGCATACACATACACCCCCCCCCCCCCCCGAGAGCTACAAGGGAGAGCAAGGGAGGGCGGCGTCCACTTAACATAGGACCCACCGATAGACAGGAGCAAGGGGCAATACTGCGGGAGGGGCATCCCATAGAGGCTCACCATATGCCTATACCGCTTACCCTTTGGTGGGGGATTGCAGTGGAGCAGCGCTCCTAAGCACCTGACAGCGGTGCTGCCTACCATCACCCGGACCAGCGCAGCCAAGGCTGGGAGGCACATTAATAATGGAACGGGTGGGAATGGTCCTACAGGGCCGCAGGCTAATAGCCCCGCTCACCTGCGAGAAGAGAGGGCCATCTTCTTGTCCTTTGCAGTCCAGACTGCAGAGAAATTCTGGGGATTTGTGGGAGGTCCCGGGTATTTGAGGGGCCGGGAGGAGCCAATTTCGCGGTCTCTGCAGTCCAGCGCCCTCTGGCGGAGTAATACCCAGTAATGATTCTTATCTGGAGCAGGACGTACTGTATACTAAGAATACACACACACACACACACACACACACACACACACACACACACACACACACACACATAAAAGAAAGCAACTGGCTTATAACTATGTATCAATAAAGTAGAGGAACCCTTTACTAACAAACACTATACATTAATTATATTATATTCAACACATTCAAAATAACATCCAAAAAAGGTGCATATGAGGCATATATATTATGTATATTGCTTACATCCCAGCTGTTATAATGAACTATTAAGTGGATCTTTACTGCCATCTATTGATGGTTTCTTAGTGTTTTTAATCATTTTTATCTTTGCATAATAGAAAATTGAGTTTTATATTCTGTGGTAAAAACAGACTTCTTGAAAGGGTTCATATGTGTAATATTTTCATAGGACCCATGCCAAGTTGATTAATTCAAAAGATCAATATTAACTATTGGTGTTTATGGGCATCATATTGTAATTTCATCTTTTGGTTATTCAGCACAGTATTACATTATGGCCATTTTGTTATTTAGAAAGGAGCAGGCTACTTAGGTAGAGACCATATTAGGCTTAAAGCGGACCAAAACCCACTGAACATGTGAAATACATATGGGCAAAGCCCCTGACGATATTCCCTTCTTAGAGTGTAGAACTAGAAATCAATATTTTCGCTTCTCGAATAGTCCTGGAACACTTTTTTGCTGTCCATCTCTGTAAGATGGCAGGTGATCAGTCATTGCATTGCAATGATATCATTGCCACACACAACAGTGGCAATGAATGGGGGAGGCGGAGCTTTACAGCTAAAACAGGCACCATTATCTGGGATAAGAGTGAGAGAGGATTAAAACTGAAGGATGACATATCTTTTGACCATTGAGTTAGTGGCAGTTTTCAGGTATTTGCAGTTAACTATATATGCTTATCTCTGCACCTTTGTTTTAAGTGATGTAGACAGAGAGAGTGAGATCAATGGTGTTTGCTATCTGTGATTCAGTTGTATAAAAGGATGACAATGGGGTCGATAAAGAGCCTGGTGAGAAAACTCCTTTTTTTTGGAAAGAAAATTGCCATTCTCTTTCCTTGTCTACAATGGGGCCGATTCAGAGAATCATCCGGTAGACAGTGAAAGTAAATAGCAGTTTTCTCTCCTAAAAAAGAAGTTTTCTCACCAGGCTCTGAATTTACTCCAGTATCACAGACTAAGACTGAATAGTCTTAGAGCTGACATAAAAGGCTCCCAACATGACAAACCAGATGGTGTGCCCTCAAAAGGACCCCTGACTTCAAAGAAATAAATCTAGGCAGAGGTCAGCAGGCGGTGCCTTTAGCCCTAGAGGTTGCTGAGCTGCCAGGGGGCAGGCAAAGGCATGTCTGTAAAGAACAGCATAAATGCAGACGTAAACCCGCTTCACCTGGCCTGGAGTCTAGAAGACAGGGACAGTCAATTTGGGATGCCCCGCTTTGTGGACCCCCCTCACTCCTATCACCAATCACTTACCCCCCTCCATGGCAGCTTTAGGAATGGTGATCAAGTGATTGACCATGGTGACGCCAATGGTAGGGATACAAGGTATGTAGACAGGAATTCTGGACAGCTTGTCCAGACAGTTTTTACCACTCAGTGCTGCCGAAAGTTCAAGTATTGTAATTCTGTTGTCTGGCTGACCCTGTGCTGGCCCCAATCAGACATGTACAAATCATTTATGACACATTTGTGGCTGTCCTGAGCAAGTCACTGTGCTTGCTTAGTGAAAAGTGGAGCCAGAAAAAAATACAATTCTCTGATTACTCACCTGTAGAATTGGTATTATGAGTATACAGCACGTCCTGCTCCAAAGATGATTCCTTACGGTTAGGATTACCTCCGCCAGATGGCGCTGGACTGCAGAGACAGCAAAAAGAGGCCCCTCCCAGTCCCTTATATACCCGGGACCTCCCACAATTCCCCAGTATTGAAAAGCAGTCAAAGAGAACCAGGAGAAGCTAAAAGATCAACTAAAACACTTCAACAAGTATAACAATCACCATAAAGAGGATCCAAGGGTAAAGAAACCAGGGTGGGGTGGAGTAGGACGTGCTGTATACTCATAATACCAACTCTACAGGTGAGTAATCACAGAATTGTATTATTCTAAGTATACAGCACGTCCTGCTCCAAAGATGATTCCTTACGGTTGGGACATCCAATAGCAGTGTCCGTAAGATAGGGTGGGATCCCCAAAAAGGCAACAACGCACAGTTTAAACCACTGCCGCCTGCAGAACTTTGCGGCCAAAAACAGCATCAGCTGAGGCCCGAAAAGGTATGAACAGAAGACCAAGTAGCGGCCTTGCAAACATGTTCAACAGAAGCCTTGTGCTGAAAGGCCCAAGAGGCACCAATAGCACGAGTAGAATGAGCAGTAACACAAAAGGGAGGATTCCTTCTCTTAGCAGAATAGGCCCGACACACAGCCTGACGAATCCATTTGCTAATCGTAGACTTAGCAGGAGCCAGACCCTTCCTGGGACCAGAAGGGACCACAAACAAGGCATTAGTCGTTGTGAAAGATTCAGTAGCCACCAAGTAGAACTTCAAATTCCTGACCACATCCAAGGAATGCAAAGCCCTCTCCTTTGAGTTACCAGGAGAAGGGCACAAGGAAGGAAGTACAATGTCCTGATTGAGATGAAAGGCTGAAACAACTTTAGGCAGAAAATCTGGTTCAAAGCGAAACACCACCTTGTCCTGGTGTCTCTCAAAGTAGGGGGCCTGGATAGAAAGCGCCGCCAACTCCGAAACATGCCTAACAGAGGTGATAGCCACCAAAAAGACAACCTTAAGAGTGAGAATAGACAAAGCAGCCTCATGTACAGGTTCAAAGAGGACCCTGAAGGGCAGACAAGACCAAGTTCAAATGCCAGACTGGTAACATAGGATTTTTTTTAACATGGTCTTTTGTATGTGTTATGTATTAAATGGTGTATTGTGAATGTATATGTTTTTTAATTTATCAAATAAATTAGGATAATTATTTGATTCATGAAGATTGTTTGACCATATATATTTTGTGCTGATCCAAGGGGATTTTTTGTGGGTACTGGAACCACTTCCTTTATTAGTCTTATCTGCAGTTGTTGCATGGTTCTAAGATTCTCCTTGGGTCGGTCACAGTAATTATACTTTGATTCAAAGGTGGTGCGATTTTAAGATATTGTGTTCCAGTATCTCCCCCACTTATACGTGTTATAGGGTGGTGGGAGGGTTGGACCATCAACCTTCACACCACCTTTGGGCTCATCAACATCCATTCTAACCTTCTTTCGTGTGGCTGATTTCCTTGATCTAAAGATACAACTGGAAACTGATGGGACGGTCTCGACGACCTAATTTAGAAAGGAAACAGCTGTAAACAGCCTACTACATTTCAAAAGTTTCCACCCTCATCACCAGAAGATGGGCATCCCAAAGGGACAATTCTCGCGTGTTAGAAGAAATTGCTCTAGTGAAGAGGAATATCAAAAACACGCACAAGATCTGACAAGAAGATTTGTAAAACGAGGATACCCCAGAGGATTGATCAAGGTTGAGAGAAAAAGTCTCCTTATCCCCAAAACTCGGAAGAAGGATGGCATGGAGGTACGAATGACATCAAGACGGGCCCCAAATTTGAGGGATATCCTAAGTCGAAGTCACTTTGTCAGACCGAGTACATGGCTCCAGGAATACAAGGGGAAAAGAACGAAGGGGAGCAGAGCCTGTGGTCACTGCAGCATCTGCCCATATATGTTGAAAATGGATGTGGTAACCAATAGATATACTAAGGAAAGATCCAGGATCAATCTTTGAATTGCGGTACGGAGAGTGTTATCTACTTACTAGAATGTGGATGTGATATGGCCTATGTAGGAGAGACAAAAAATGCCCTGAAGATTCGTAATAATAGAGTAAAGAGGAAGAGATTGGAACGGTTGGTGTAGAGGAATACCATCTGAGGAGCCTTGGAGAAAATACTTTTTTAGTTTTTAAATGTAGTTTTGTTTGGGATTTTGAGAGAAATGCTCCATACTTGGTTCCTTGGCGTAAATCCATCTTGGCTACAAAGTCTACAACTGACCGACCAAATCTCTGTGTCCTGTGCATAATCTTAATTTATCCTTCCTGGCAGTCCTCATATGACCTATGTATGGTCATATTGTAAATCTTTAGAAGCCTGTATTATGTTAGTAAGATCAATATGTTTATTGTCTGTGAATATGGGAATTATGTAGTATTGAATAAAGTATAGAGATAGAAATTGGGATCTGTATAGGTTAATTTTTTAAATGTATGTAATGTAGGTTGTTTAATGTTGTATTTGTGTATTTACATGTAGAGCGGCTAGACTTATCCTGTGCTGCTTCTTTACCTTGCTCCACCCCTTGTATCTCTTTCCATCTGTACCCGCATCCTCACCCCATCATCGCCGGCGCTCCCTGCACGCCTCGCGGCGTCCGTCTCCGTGGAGACAGTTAGCGTGATTCATGCTGCGTCATCGTATGAGGCGGGCGATCCGGGGGCATGGTTTGTTGGGGGGGGCGGCGAGGGGTGTGTCCATGCGGGGGAGGGAATGCGCCCGACACCGACGCACGCTTCTCGGGTGTCATACAGTAGCTGAAAGCCCTGCCAGGGCATTGCTAGAGCATCCATGGCCAAGGCCAGAGGGTCCTGGGACAGAGACACAAAGACTGGAAGCTTGTGATTGTGACCGGACGCAAACAGATCCACACCTGGCTGACCCCAACGGTGACACAGAGAGCGAAACACCCTGTTGCTGAGGGACCATTCCCCCAGGCGAGAAGTCCCCCTGCTCAGAGTCTGCCTCCAGATTCTCCACCCCCGGAATGTACATGGCTGAGATGCAGGGAACATTGTCCTCCGCCTAGAACAGGATCAGAGACACTTCCTTGAGGGCCCCCTTGCTCCGGGTCCCTCCCTGATGATTGATGTAGGCAACCACCGTCTGGTTGTCCCAGAGTACCTGGACCGCCGGCCCCAAAGGTGTGGAGTCAAGTGTACCTGACCGCCCTTAGTTCCAGGACGTTGATAGGGGTGTGGGCCTCCTGAGGTCCCCACAGCCCCTGGAACTTTAGGGATTTCCAGAAACCCCCCCAACCTGTCAGACTGGCATCTGTGGTGACTGTCTCCCAGCAGGGGGCCAGAAAGGATCTGCCCCCAACAGGTTCCTTGAGTCCAGCTACCACAAGAGGGACCACCGGGCTAGGGGGGACAGAGCAAAGGCCTGATCCAGAGACAGAGGGTCCTTGTCCCACACTGACAAGAGGTGGAGCTGAAGAGGCCTCATGTGGAACTGTGCATAGGGAACTGCTTCGAAGCAGGACACCATCAGCCCCATCAGCTGCATCCCCTGCCGGATGGAAGGATGAGGGCAAGACAGAAGGAACTGAACTTGTGCTTGCAGTGCTCCACCTTCTGCTGAGGAAGAAAAATCCTGGCCTGAACCGTATTCAGATTCATGCCCAGAAAGGATGCCACCAGGGAGGGTGACAGGGAAGATTTGGGATGGTTGATCACCCAGCCGAATGACTCCAGAATGGTCACCACCCTCTGGGTATCCAGCTCTGCTATCTGGAGAGACCAAGAAGTAATGAGAAGGTCGTCCAGATAGGGAAGAATGCGAATACCCTGAGATCTGAGTAGAGCCATCACTTCCGCCAGCACCTTGGTGAAAACTCTGGGAGCTGAAGTGAGACCGAAGGGCAGTGCCACAAATTGGTAGTGCTGATCCTCCAGCGTAAACCTGAGGAATCTCTGATGCCCCGGAAAGACTGGAACATGAAGGTAAGCGTCCTTGATGTCTATAGAGGTCACGAAGTCCCCTGGGCGCAACGAGCTGACCGCTGAGTACAGAGTCTCCATGCGAAAGTGCCTGGTTTTGACAAATTTGTTGAGAAGCTTTAAGTTCAGGATGGGCCTGATAGAACCATCTCTTTTGGGTACTGTGAAAAGATTGGAGTAATAAACCCTGGCCCCTTTCTGACAGAGGGACCTGACAGATGACCCCCATCTCTATAAGGCTTTGCACCGCGAGAACCAGAGCCTGAGCTGCCAGGGGGTTTTGAGGCATCCGGGATCTGATTAATCTTGGGGGTGGCCAGGCCGCGAACTCTATCTTGTAACAGGAGGACACTACCTCCTGAATCCACCGGTCTGAGACATGTTGCCTCCAGACATGAGCGAAGAGCCGCAGCCATCCCCCCACCCGGATGGGTGAGGGCGCCTCTTCATGCATGAGGGGGCTTGAGAGAAGACTTAGACTTGGAACCCCAGGAGGATCCCGGACGGACACGTCCTCTGCCTCTTCCCCAGAAGTCTCCCCTGTGCCCTGCAAAGGATACCCCTCTCCCCGACCTGGATCCACGGTAGGTGGGATGAAAGGAACCTGAACCCCGAAAATGCCGGGACTGTCTTTTACATTGAGGCAGTCTGCCACCCTTAGCAAACAGATCCAAGCGATCACCAAATAATCACAGCTCCTTAAACGTAAAACCAGTGAGAGCCTTCTTGGCAGCGTTGTCAGCTGCCCACTGGCGCAGCCAAACCGAGCGGCGTATAGCAACCACCAAGGCAGAGGTTCTACCACACATCCTAATGGTATCATCCAAGGCAGAAAGGATATAAGCAATAAAAACCTCACAATGCGAAAGGGTCCGAAACTCTGCACTAGAAGTATCATCAGGGGCACCATCCAACACATTCTTGAGCAGAGTCTTAACAGCCACGGCCATAATAGCAGAAGCACAGGCAGGGCACAGAGCAGTCCCAACACAGGCAAAGGCATGGGAAGCCAGCTGATCAATGCGCCGGTCCTCACCATCCTTCAGGGTAGTAGAATCAGGGGAATGTACAACAGAGGTGTTAGACAACCCCAAAACTGGAGCATCCACTTCAGGAGGGGCTGACCAACGCTTAACCACCTCAACGGGAAATGGATCTCTCTTATCCCAGCTCTTAGGGACTCCGGGAGGTCTGCTGGGATGTTCCCATTCCTTAAGGACGAGATTATTGAAATCGGACTGCTCGGGGAACTCTAACCGCAGCTTAGCGGTATGAAACAATTCCCCCTGCTGCTTGGGGGCTGCAGCAGGAAGGGAGATAGAAAGTACTTCCTCTTAGCAGAGGCCTTACGGGCCGTAGTATTAGCAATCAACTTCTCAATGCTAGCCAATCTAGAAGACACATCAGGTTGAGACTCCCCACTGGTATTCAGATTCAAATGCAAGCGTGGATGGGTAGGCGAAGCCATAGGGGGCGCACGCCCAGCCACCGGTAACCCAGACTGTAGCGCAAGCACCTGCTGGGCGCAGGGTACACAGACCCGCACATAGTCACTTATAGGGGATAACCCGCATGCCACACACAGCCGGGCTTGTCCCGAAGGAACCTCGAGCACAATATCCTGAAGCCTCCATATGGTGATTATAGTGGCACAATTGGCCAATAGGAATTACGCTATAAAAGCAACCCGGGATGCCCCAATAGTCCGCCAGGGAAGTGGGAGGATTATAGCAATTAGTTTCACAGACTTTATTAGAGGCCTAATAGAGGGGGTAGGACCGGGAGAAACCTCTTATACAGTTTCCCGCCTGAAAGACATAAGCAAGACACTCCATAAGCGTACAGCAATAAACATCAAGATAAAAGATAAGCCTGCTGGGGCACTCACGGACTGCGGAGGGGAGACACCAATCGCGCAGCACGAGGGACCAAAATGGCGCCGAGGGTACCTCAAGGGGCGGGGCGCGGGGAAGGTGACGCGGAGCGCGCCAACCAAGAGGCTCTGCCCCCCAAAGAGCACGAAGTCACACATGTGACCAACAGCCAATACCAGCGCAGCAGCGCCTGAGGTAATGTCGCCGCTGACCGCGGAACGCCACAAGGCGCGCCCGTCAGCGGCGGCAAATACAAAAAAACACACCAGCAAAACCAAGGAGAATGATAGTGCTAACCAGGGTCCAGGGCGCCGGTATAAGCATTACGTGCAACATATACGCGGTCAGCTAAACAGGGACCCACCAAGGACCAGGGAAGGGGCCAGGGGCATCCCAATTAAGGCTCACCATAAGCCTGCACCGCCTACCCTTTGGTGGGGGATTGCGGTTGGAGCAGCACTCCTAAAGCACCTGGCAGCGTTGCTGCCTACCATCACCCGACCAGTGCAGCCAAGGCTGGGAGGCAGTTTAGAGAAATGGAACGGGTGGGAATAGTCCTACAGGGCCGCGGGCTGTTAAGCCCCGCTCACCTACGAATAGAGAGAGCCATCTTCTTGTCCTTCGCAGCCGACTACAGAGAAGATATGGGGAATTGTGGGAAGTTCCGGGTATATAAGGGACCGGGAGGGGCCTCTTTTTGCTGTCTCTGCAGTCCAGCGTCATCTGGCAGAGGTAATCCCAACCGTAAGGAATCATCTTTGGAGCAGGACGTGCTGTATACTTAGAATAAGAGGGTACTAGTAGAAGAATGAGCAGCTAAAGACTCTGGGGAAGGAGCTAAATATTTAGCCACAGACTCCTATGTGTTGGAATCTGGCTGAGTGTCAGGCTGCATGGGTTCTAGGCCTCAGGATCCACAGGTATAACTGGAGGAAATATGATGGATACCAGTGTTTCTCAACTCTGTCCTCAATTACCGTGTTGGAGGACTTGTCTTCTTCTAATGATTCTTACATGTCTAAATGGGCATTCCGTGTCTGTCCTGAGCGAGTCACCCATACAGGCCATGTTTTGTGGAACACCACAGAGGTACACAGGTTAGAATGTCAGCAGCCTGTATGGAGATTCGAACCACATGTCCTGTTGGGGATACTTAAAGCGGACCAAAAGTCAAAAAAAGAAAGTTTAGTAATTTTTTTATTTTTATAGTTTATAGTTAATGCCGTTGAAAATAAAGACATATGTCCATCAAGTTCAACCAAGGGTGTTGGGGTAGGGGAAGTTATTTTTTATTTTATAGATGGAAGTTATTTTATTTTTTGTTTTTTTTACTGATAACCGCTAATGGTAACTGCTAATGTTATTTTCTTTTAAATAAGCATCTAATCCTTTTTTGAAGCTGTCAGCGGTTGATGCTGTAACAAGCTTCTGGGGGAGGCTATTCCACAGATTTATAGTTCTTATGGTAAAAAAACGATTGTCGCCTCTGGAGGCTAAATTTCTTTTTTTCCACTCGAAGGGACTACCCCCTTGTCTTTAGAGAGGATTTTACATGAAATAGTGTTTCCCCATATTTTTTGTATTGGCCATTTATATATTTATAAAAGTTAATCATGTCCTTCCTCAGTCGTCTCCTCTCAAGACTAAACAGATTTAATTCTCGTAATCATTCCTCATAACTAAGATCCTTCATTCCCCATATTAGTTTGGTGGCTCTCGTCTGCACCCTTTCCATAGTCAGAGTGTCCTTTCTATGAATGGGTGCCCAGAACTGGACGGCATATTCCAGGGAAGGGCGCACCAGTGCCTTGTAAAGAGGCAAAATTACATCCCTATCCCGTGATTCCATGCATTTTTTAATGCATGATAATATCTTGGTGGCCTTCTGCAAAAAATACAATTCTGTGATTACTCACCTGTAGAATTGGTATTAAGGTATTTTGTCTAGGGTCCCCACACACCCAAAATATGTTAGCACCAAGACAGATGAAGAATAAAGTAATAGGGCACTACCTTTATGATACGTAAAAAATAATCAATTTATTAAATTTTTGTACGTGATTCTAAAAGACACCACACAATACATATTAAAAAACATATATCACAATACTACAAAAAACAAACACTAGGGGTCACCAGGGTACCATATCAAAATATCATAATTTCATAGTTCCAGTAAATATATGTAAACAGGGCTGGATAGCTACACTATATAAAAAATAACAAGAAAATATATATATGTGAAATGTGTATCTGAATAGTTTATCTACCATATGTACAAAATAATTTATATATATATTTACATAATTGTGCCAATATCATACCAAAAAATCACAATGTTAAAGTGCCTGTGCAAAAGAGCTTGTGCTATCCAAAATGAACTATACAAATACGGGTTTAGTCAGCAACAGCCAGCCCAGACGGTAGAAAGAGACATGGAACAATCACATTAACATAGAAAGTAAAGCGTACCAACTGGACCTACCGCCAGGCGGGGTATTACAGGGGTAGGTCCAGTTGGTACGCTTTACTTTCTATGTTAATGTGATTGTTCCATGTCTCTTTCTACCGTCTGGGCTGGCTGTTGCTGACTAAACCCGTATTTGTATAGTTCATTTTGGATAGCACAAGCTCTTTTGCACAGGCACTTTAACATTGTGATTTTTTGGTATGATATTGGCACAATTATGTAAATATATATATAAATTATTTTGTACATATGGTAGATAAACTATTCGGATACACATTTCACATATATATATTTTCTTGTTATTTTTTATATAGTGTAGCTATCCAGCCCTGTTTACATATATTTACTGGAACTATGAAATTATGATATTTTGATATGGTACCCTGGTGACCCCTAGTGTTTGTTTTTTGTAGTATTGTGATATATGTTTTTTAATATGTATTGTGTGGTGTCTTTTAGAATCATGTACAAAAATTTAATAAATTGATTATTTTTTACGTATCATAAAGGTAGTGCCCTATTACTTTATTCTTCATCTGTCTTGGTGCTAACATATTTTGGGTGTGTGGGGACCCTAGACAAAATACCTTTCTTTCCCTGTGTGGTTATATAGCGCCAAGTTTAGTGAGCACACCCCAGTAAATCTGAAGTATATTAGTGCTGGTGCGGTCCATACACACTTCCATTGTCCCAATTAGAATTGGTATTATACGTATACAGCACGTCCTGCTCCAGAGATAATTCCTTACGTTTGGGTAATACATCCACAAGATGGCGCTGGACTGCAGAGACAGCAAAAAAGTGGCTCTTCCCGGCCCCTTATATTCCAGTGACCTCCCACAAATTCCCCAGTATTGACAAACAGTTAGTAGGAAGCCAGGAGAATAACCATAATCAAGCAATCTTAACAATGATAACCATGATAACAATCACCATACAGTGGTACTAAGAATAAGGATAACAAGGGCGGCGTGGAGCAGGACGTGCTGTATACGTATAATACCAATTCTACAGGTGAGTAATCACAGAATTGTATTATTCTAAGGATACAGCATGTCCTGCTCCAGAGATAATTCCTTAAGTTTGGGACATCCAATAGCAGTGTCCGTAAGGTAGGGTGGGATCCCCAAAAAGCAACAACATGCAGTTTAAACCACTGCCACCTGCAGAACTTTGCGGCCAAAAGCAGCATCAGCTGAAGCCCGAACATCAACCTTGTAAAACATACTTGTAAAAGTATGAACAGAAGACCAAGTAGCGGCCTTGCAAACAGAAGCCTGGTGCTGAAAAGCCCAAGAGGCACCAATAGCACGAGTGGAATGAGCAGTAAGGCGGAAGGGAGGATTCTTCCTTTTAGCAGAATAGGCCTGAATCACGGCCTGACGGATCCACTTGCTGATGGTAGACTTAGCTGGAGCCAGACCCTTCTTAGGACCAGAAGGGACCACAAAAGAGCATCAGTCTTCCTGAAGGGTTCAGTAGCCACCAAATAGAACTTCAGGTTCCTGACCACATCCAAAGAATGTAAAGCCCTCTCCTTAGGGTTACTAGGATTAGGGCACAGAGAAGGCAGAACAATGTCCTGATTGAGATGAAACGCAGACACAACCTTGGGCAGAAAATCTGGCTTAAAGTGAAACACCACCTTGTCCTGGTGTCTCTCAAAGTAAGGGGGCTTGATGGAAAGCGCCGCCAACTCAGAAACACGCCTAACAGAAATGATAGCCACCAAAAAGACTACCTTAAGAGTAAGAATGGACAAAGCAGCCTCATGCACAGGCTCGAAAGGAGACCCCTGCAAGCCAAGTTCAAGTCCCAGACTGGTAACATAGGCTTACGTGGAGGACACACATGAGTAACCCACTGGAAAAAAGTCTTGACCAGATGATGCTGAGCAAAAGATCTCTGGAAGAAAACAGCCAGGGCAGAAACATGACCTTTCAGAGTGCTGAGTTGAAGCCCCAGATCCAAACCATGTTGAAGAAACTCCATAATCCTAGGAATGGAAAACACACAACAGGGAAGAGATTTAGACTCACACCAGTCAATGTAGGTACGCCAAACCCTATAGTAGATGGAAGAAGAGGACTTTTTCCTAGCCCTGATCATGGTGTTAACAACAGAGGCAGGCAGCCCCTTTTCCATTAAGATGGAGGTTCAGCAGCCAGGCCGTTAAAGCCAGTGTTTGTAAATTGGAGCCGCCCCTGAGTGAGCAGGTCTGGATCCTTGGGCAGGGCGTACTGATCTACAGCCAGCTGCACGATGTCTGCGAACCACACTCTTCTTGGCCAACGGGGGGCCACCAGGATTGCTGGCACCCCTTCCTGAGCTATCTTTCGCAGAACCCTGCCCAACAGGGGAAATGGGGGAAAGACATACAGTAGCTGAAAACCCTGCCAGGGCATTGTTAGAGCATCCATGTCTAAGGCCAGAGGGTTCTGGGACAGAGACACAGACTGGAAGCTTGTGATTGTGATGGGACTCAAACAGATCCACATCTGGCTGACCCCAACGGTGACACAGAGAGCGAAACACCCTGTTGCTGAGGGACCATTCCCCAGGCGAGAAGTCTCCCTGCTCAGAGAGTCTGTCTCCAGATTCTCCACCCCCGGAATGTACGCGGCTGAGATGCAGGGAACATTGTCCTCTGCCCAGGACAGGATCAGAGACACTTCCTTGAGGGCCCCCTTGCTCCGGGTCCCTCCCTGATGATTGACGTAGGCAACCGCCTTCTGGTTGTCCGAGCGTACCTGAACAGCCCAACCCCGAAGGTGCTGGGTCAAGCGGGCTAGAACCAACTTGATCGCCCTCAGTTCCAGAATGTTTATAGGGGTGAGGGCCTCCTGAGGGCCCCACAGCCCCTGGAATTGTAGGGATCTCCAGAAGCCCCCCCCAACCTGTCAGACTGGCATCCGTGGTGACTGTCTCCCAGCAAGGGGCCAGAAAGTAGGTAGGCCTGAATGGACAGAGCCGCCAACTCAGAAACACGTCGAACAGAGGCGATAGCCACCAAAAAGGCAACTTTTAAGGTGAAAATGGATAGAGCAGAATCCTGCACTGGTTCAAAAGGAGGACCCTGAAGGGCAGACGACACCAAATTTAAATCCCAAACAGGCAACATGGGTTTGCGAGGAGGGCGCAGATGAGTGACCCCCTGAAAAAAGGTCTTAACCAAAGGATGAAGAGCGAAAGATCTCTGAAAGAAAACCGCCAGAGCGGACACATGCCCCTTAAGAGTGCTAAGCTGAAAACCCATGTCCAGACCATGCTGAATAAACTCCAAAATCCGAAGAATGGAAAACACCCGACAAGGAAAAGCCCTAGCCTCACACCAATCAATGTAGGTCCGCCAGGTCCTGTAGTAGATATTAGAGGAATATTTCTTCCTAGCCCTGACAAGAGTCTGGACAACGGCTTCAGACAAAACCTTTTTCCTTTAAGATGAAGGTTTCAGCAGCCACGCCGTCAAAGCCAGCGTTTGTAAATTGGGGTAACAAAGCTGACCTTGTGTGATCAGATCCGGAACCAGAGGCAGCCTGAATTGATCGACCGCCAGCCAGACGACGTCTGCGAACCACACCTGTCTTGGCCACCTTGGGGCCACCAGGATTGCTGGCACACCCTCTTGAGCCAGCTTGCGTACCACCTTTGCCCACCATGGGAAAGGGAGGAAACAGATACAGAAGACCGAGCTCCCGCCAGGACAGAGACATGGCATCCACTGCCAGAGCCAGACGGTCCTGGGACACAAATGCCGGAAGCTTGTGATTGTGACGAGAGGCAAACAGATCCACCTCCGGACTCACCCACCTGCGACAGAGGGATAGAAATACCTTGTTGCCGAGGGACCATTCCTACTGGCGAGAGGTCCCTCTGCTCAGAGAGGCCGCTTTCAGGTTCTCCACCCCTGGAATGTAGACTGCCGAGATGCACGGAACATTGCTCTTGGCCCAAGCAAGAATCATAGACACCTCCCGGAGGGCACTCCGGCTGTGAGTCCCTCCTTGGTGATTGATGTAAGCGACCGCTGTCCGTTTGTCGGAGCGAACCTGAACTGGTAAGCCCTGAAGGTAATGTGTCAGATGCTACAGCACCAACCGAACCGCATTCAGCTCCAGAATGTTGATGGGGATATGGGCCTCCTGAGGACCCCCACAGCCCCTGGAACTGACGCTCCCTCCAGAAGCATCCCCAGCCTGACAGACTGGCATCCGTGGTGACCGTCTCCCAACAGGGCGCAAGAAAGGACCTGCCCCCCAAGAAAATTACCTCCCGGATCCAGACGTCTGTGACCTCTAGGGTCCAGACCTGAGCAAAGAGCCGCAGTCGTCCCCCCACCCGCAAGGGTGAGGGCGCCCCTTCATTGCTGAGCGGGCTTGGCAACGGATTTGGGTTTAGTACCCCAGGAAGTCCCGGGTCGGGCACGTCCCCTGCCCCTACCCCAGGCAACCCCTCGGAACGCAGTGAAAAACATTCCCCTGCTTGACCGAGAGCCACGAAAGGAAGGGTTAAATGAACCCGAACCCCGAAAGGGCCGGCGCGGCTTCTTGCATTGAGGTAACTTACCCCCTCTGGCAACCGAGTTTCTTAGCAGTGTTATCAGCCACCCACTGGCGCAACCAGACCGACCGGCGTATAGCAACTTGCAATGCCAAGGTCCTGCTACACATACGGATAGTATCATCCAAGGCTGATAAGACAAAAGCAATGAACATCTCACAATGAGTCAAGGCTGTAAACTCCTCACTGCAAGGATCCAATTGGGAACCAACCTAAAGGCCCCTAATTAGAGCTCTAGTAGCCACGGCCATGATCGCAGAAGCACAAACCGGGCGCAAGGCACAACCTACACAAGCAAAGGCATGTGAAGCCAATTGATCGAGACGTCGGTCCTCACCATCCTTCAAGGTAGTGGAATCCGGGGTATGCATGACTGAAGTATTGGACAATCCCAGGACGGGCGCGTCGACCTCTGGGGGTGTCGACCAAAGTTTCACCACATCAACAGGAAAGGGATACTTCCTATCCCACCCATGAGGGATACCAGGGAGCCGACTAGGCTTTTCCCATTCCTTAAGGATCCGATTGTTAAAGTGCTTCTGATCCGGGAACTCCAAACAAGGTTTGGCGGTCCCCAAAAATTCCCCCCGTTGCGGAGGGGCCTCCGCAGGAGGGGAAATGGCAAGTACCTCAAAAATTTGAGTAAGGAGCCTGTGGGTGTCGACAGTATCCCCGCGCTCTGAGCCGGCATCAACGCCAGGGTACTGCCGATCCTCAGATGAGTCAGAGTCTGGGAACAGTTCCCCTTCCCCCAGCGGGGAACAATCAGACAAGTCAAATGGTTCAAAATCAGCATAATCAAAGGCAGGCGTCGCGGGCGCCAAGTGCCGTCTCTTAGCTGGGGCCTTCCTGGCCGCAGAGCTAGCAATCAGTCTCTCAATGTTGGCCAGTCTTGCGCATACATCAGATTGCGACTCCCCACTGGTGACAACGTCACTTGGGGTCATAACCAGGCATGGGGGTGTAGGTGATGAGATCAGTGGGGCTGAACCGTCCGCACGGGGCTCGGCTTGCCGCACAAGCGCCTGTTGTGCACATGGTATACAAATTTGCACATTATCTCCCAAAAGGGATGCCCCACATATCACACACGCCCGGGGTTGTCCCGAAGGTACCCCGAGTCCAGTATCCTGGGGAGCCTCCATATGGTGATATGGTGATTTTTTGATAGTCGTAATGATCAATGGGAATTACGCTATGAAGCTACCCGGGATGCCGCTTAGCGTCCGTTAGTGGGAGGATTTAATAATGACCAAAGGGAACCCCAATTTGAACAAGGGACCTAAGGACCGGGAGAACCCCCTTTTTTATTAAAGGCTTGGTAGTCCCACCTGAAAGACACAATAAGGGACCCCATAAAAATCAAATATGCACACAGAAAAATTCCAAGCACAAACATATGCAGCATAAGGCATCAATTATATACACACATCCAGGTAACATGGAAGACCATAAGGGGGTTAAATGCAGTAATTAAAGCAGTAGCCCTTAGGCGCTGTGATAACAGCGCAACATATATATATATATATATATATATATATATATATACACAAAAATAAAAAAACAAGGCCCCGCAGGACACTCACAGTATCTGGCAGACAGGAATGGCATCTATTCACCAGGAGAGCCTCAAAAAGAAGGGCAGGCCAGCGCGAATCGTGCGCCGCGCGTGGCCCCGCCCCCTCCCGGCCCGGGAACTGACAAACGGCTCCCAGCCAATGGCTGAGAGCCACAAAAAGCGCCGGAGGAGAGGGGCGGGCCGTAACGGCGTGCAGAGCATCAGGCCCCGCCCCCTTCTGTGACTGAGGAAAGAGAGAGAGAGACGCGCTCCCCAGCCATGCTGCGGAGCCGGCGATACAGCAATCGGCCCGCCGCCGCTTCACAATACAGCGAGCGTGCGGGCTACAGATCACAGTGACAACACCAAACATATGCACACACACATGTGCTGTCAGTAGCCAGTACGTGAAGTAAAAACAGCACATTGACAGTATTATATGGGACAAGTTGGAGGGTCAACCCCCCCTCCCCCTTACTATCCGGGAACAGGGAGTAATGGAGGGGAAGCCGAAAGCTACCTATAATTATGTAGTGACGACATCAATGTGGACAGGGCATCCCACGTCAGGATCACCAACCTGATGACCGCCTACCCCTTGGTGGGGGATTTGCGGTGGAGCATAGCTCCTGTTAAAACACCTCTAAGGTGTGCCCTACCCTCACCCGGACCTTACAGCCAAGGCTGGGAGGCATAGGGACATTAATGAAATAGTCCAGGTGGAAATAGGAAAAAGTGGCCGGGTGTACACCCGGCTTCCCTGTAAAGGAAAGAGACAGCCATCTTCTTGACTTGCTTCGCCATCTGCAGAGACTTATATGGGGAGTGTGTGGAAGGTCCCAGGTATTTATGGACCGGGAGGGGCTTCTTTTTCTTGTCATCTCTGCAGAGGTTCGCCCTCTACTGGGACCATAACCCACGTGTAATTAATCTTTCCGAAACAGAGTGTAAGACATGGACTTGGAATAGAAGCCAAATCCTCTTTGAGGCGCCTCTGGGTCAATTGAAGTTGGCTGAAGGTCAACCTCGCCTTTTCCGGTGAGCAGAGAATTCACGAATTTAATCTTGTACCCCGAGGTCACAATCTCTCTGACCTATGCGAGGATACAGTTCGAGGTTCAAATTGCAGCCTGACCATGCAGAAGTGCCCCCTGGTGCTCACCAACAATTATAGGCTGGATTGAAGCACTAGGCTGAGGACAGAAGGTGACGACAACTTCTTGTCTGAATATAGGATCACTTTAAAAGGGGAAACTCTTCAGCCCAGTGACACCGTCTAACTATCACTGAGTTGTCATGTGTCATGCAGGGACCGAATGCGCAACAGCTACTGTATCTGGATCCTTCACCTCCCCAATGCCTGGTGTTACCCAGCCATGGCATCACATTTGACCCAAGGGGGTAGCAGATTTAGGGAACTTGGGTGCATGAGTTGACTTCTGCATTCCTAATACACTGTAAAACACTCAAGTAAAATGAGGAAACACAACAGCATACAAAAGACAACAACCCTAGCCCCACCACAAATAACACTTATCTTCAAGATGTTATCACATTGACTGACAAGAGCAGACTGGGAGAAAACCAGAAAGCCAGACTCTTGACCTGCCAACAAGAGGAGTTACAGCTTTTTAGGTCTAGTCCCCACCTACCAGAATTACCCAGTCATTATGGACCAGTGTCCCTGGATAGACAACTTGACTAATTTTAATAGCAAACAAATCTCATTTGGTGGCTGTCAAGTCAGGCAATGCTTACCAATTCCTTTTGGACCAACTAGGTTTTAAAGTGGGCTTGCACATCAAACCTGAATGGTTGCTGCGGGTCAAATGAATGGCTTTCATTTGCTGGCATTTAAATGAATAAAGAATTGTTAACTTGCCTTTCTCTTAAAATCCCTCTTTTCATTTTTAAATGTGTGTGTGCCTGTGCAAGTACGATTGTACTAGGGACATGTGTCTAAAATACACTGCTTTTAACAGTTAATTCTATTATTAGACCCGTTATCCTATTAACCTTAAATCCTATGCAATTTCTTGGGGAAAATAATGTAAGTGTTCCTGGTGCTGAAAAAAACTAATATTTTAAACAGTTGGGAGTTCCATATAATAGCGCTGGTTGCATTTAATAGCATCCACAGGCAATGTTTAGCATTATTCTGTAAGTATGAGTTGAAGGTATAGGACCTTTTTCAGGGTTACCCATGTAGAGTGACAGCTGCTGATGGGTCCAGCGTTCAGTCTGGCGGCTTTGGTAGTACTATTATGTATGCCTATAAGATGGTTCTAGTTGTCAGCGCCCATAACTGTCATCTCGCACAGAGTAATCCTAATCCTTTCCCCCAACCCCTATTATTAAAAAAAAATAATTTTAAATATTAAAATACTTTCAGAGAAGGACTAATGTAGAGCAAGTTGATGTAAAGTTTGTACCAGGCCAATTTAAAATCATATTATTTTACAAACTGGAGCTGAAGTTAGTTAAAATTTGTATTTGAGGGGTAACCTAAAAAGGTCTTGACAGACTCGGTTCACTTTGGGATTACTTTCCTGATTTTGTTGGGCAAGCCTTTTTCTCTCAACAAACTAAGACCCATAAAACTAAAGTGCAAAAATAAAACCTGTCAGCATGCAATCAGCTGCAAAATGTTTATTTAATTTTTTGTGACTAAATTGAGTGAGAGGGCCTCTTTAAACTACTCATAATTGTTAAGATTTATCCCCAAGCATTGTGAAATGAGAATGTACCTCTCATGACAGCGTTAAATGCAAATTCAATGACAAAACATAACTTGAGCTAGGAAAATAGCTAATGCAAAACAGCACAAAAGTCAATTGTTAAGTTAAATGGTTGGTATTGTCTTGGAATCCACAACGCAACAGTTTCCTATGCTTACCATTTTTTGCTGGCTCACACAATACTTTTCCAGCAATTCAGCAAGTTGCACAGACTCTATCTTTATGCAAACATATAATTTTGTAACAGACTTCACAGAAATATTAAGACAACGCAACAATTTGTTTTTGTAATACACCCTTGGACATAATGTGGATTAAAAGGTGAGTACTTTTACCTTTACTTGCTAAAAAAAAAAAAATTATTATTCTGCTAGGTAGTGAAATGTTTTAAGCCTTTTAAGAGATTTGATCACTAACTTAAAAAAAAAAAGCTGCCTTTTGTATTCAGCCAAACTAACATTAACAAATGAAACACTATATTCTCATAATCAGACTGGTCTTCGAACAAGTGATTTCTTTAAATCTGATAATCTACATAAATTATTGTTTTGCCAAAGCAGAAGCGTGCTAGAAAAGTATATCCTGCTGTGGAAACAGTAGCTAAGAAATATTTGCAACTTAATGTATCAAATCGTTATTACAAAGATTTTTATTTCTGATTTTGGTAACCATTAATATTTGTCAAATCCCTGTGTGGCCAAGCATGATTTATAAATAATGACGTACATCATACATTTCTCACATTTGAAGAACAAGGTAAAGACATTTCTTAAACGCTTGCATCCATTTCCTTAGACTGCTGTTATGTCCAAGCTTGTAAAATAAAATATTTACCTCTACTAAAAAAAAAAAAACACGTGCGATAAGCATTTTAAATGTCTGTACAGGATGTTTTATGTTATGTTTAACTTATGGAACATATTGTCTAAACCAGACCTGGGCAATGTACGGCCCGCGGGCCGTATACGGCCCTTTGCTAGGCTCTTACCGGCCTGGGCTGAGCTGGCCGGTAAGAGACGCAGAAGAAGGGAGATGCCAGACCCGACGAGCCGATCAGCTGCTGCTTAAACCGGACCTTCACCCTGATTTAATGAAAAGCCCAAACTCTTAAAAAACAATTCCTCAGCATCTAAAATTAATATATTTTACATGTTTAGTCACTAATCTATTATACTTTCCCCCACTGGGCTGCAACTCTGTTCGGGAATTTAGGATACGGGCGCCGCCATCTTGACTCAGAAGCATCACACTTACTGAGGAGAGGAGAGTGGGATAAGGTACAGGGGGGTGGGTTATAGCTGTGCTTTGCTCAGACAGAGCAGAGCTGAGGTCAGGGAAAGGTCAGCAGTCCCAGAATGCAGAGCAGCACAGTCACTTCCTGTTTGCAGGCACTTCCTGTTTGCAGGCTGCCTGCAAAAATGGCAGCTTCCATAAGCCGCCATCTTGGATGTTTAAAGGCTTATAAAATGCAGTAGATGCAGGTAGGATGATTTTTAATGTGAGCAATCTGTATGTACAGGGTGTGGGAAACATATAAGATAGACTCTTATTTAGAGTGAAGGTCCGCTTTAACTTAGGCCTGTGTACAGTGCGGTAAGCAGCAGCCGATCGGCTCGTCGGGTCTGGCCCATTCTCCCTTCCTCTGAGGAAGCCAGACCAGATGAGCAGGTGATAGAAAGCCGAGACTTGGGCAGGGCAGAGTAGGGGCTCCAGAGCATCTCCACTCACTGGCTGTAGCAGTTCCTCTCATTGGTAGTGCAGGGGTTAATTGCAGATGTAGCCACGCTGCGGGCTGTCTGGCCGGGAGGTTTGCTGTCTGTCACACAGCCAGTTTCTCTTTGCTGGTAAGCTGGAGGAAGGTGGGCAGATGAAGGGGGGGGCTGCTCTGTTGCCAGTGTCTCACACAGTGTGTTGGAAAGGGGAGGGGAGATCGCGCTGAGCCACAGGACTCCTTCCTGCCTGCTGTCTCTTTTCCACCCTGTACCTGCCCCTCATGCTCTCACCTGCCCCCCCCCAGCAGCCCACCATGCTCTCACCTGCGCCCCCAGCTGCCCACCATGCTCTCACCTGCCCCCCCAACTGCCCACCATGCTCTCACCATGCCCTCACCTGCCCCCCCCAGCAGCCCACCATGCTCTCAGCTGCCCCCCCAGCTGCCCACCATGCTCTCAGCTGCCCCCCCAGCTGCCCACCATGCTCTCACCTGCCCCCCCCAGCTGCCCACCATGCGCTCACCTGCCCCCCCAGCTGCCCACCATGCTCTCACCTGCCCCCCAGCTGTCCACCATGCTCTCACCTGCCCCCCCAGCTGCCCACCATGCTCTCATCTCCCCCCCCAGCAGCCCACCATGCTCTCACCAGCCCCCCCAGCTGCCCACCATGCTCTCATCTGCTCCCCCAGCTGCCCACCATGCTCTCATCTGCCCCCCATGCTCTCATCTGCACCCCAGGCTGCCCACCATGCTCTCACCATGCTCCCCCCGCTGCCCCCATGCTCTCACGTGCCCACTATGCTCTCACCTGCACCCCCAGCTGCCCACCATGCTCTCACCTGCACCCCCAGCTGTCCACCATGCTCTCATCTGCCCCCCTCCAGCTGCCCACCATGCTCTCACCTGCCCCCCAACTCTCACCTACCCCCCCCCACCTGCCCACCATGCTCTCATCTGCCCCCCAGGCTGCCCACCATGCTCTCATCTGCCCCCCATGCCCCCCCAGCTGCCCACCATGCTCTCACCTGCCCCCCCCAGCTGCCCACCATGCTCTCACCATGCCCCCTTCCTGCTGCCCACCATGCTCTCACCGTGCTCCCCCAGCTGCCCACCATGCTCCCCTAGCTGCCCACCATGCTCTCACCATGCTCCCCCAGCTGCCCACCATGCTCTCACGTGCCCACTATGCTCTCACCTGCACCCCCACCTGCCCACCATGCTCTCACCTGCACCCCCAGCTGTCCACCATGCTCTCATCTGCCCCCCTCCAGCTGCCCACCATGCTCTCACCTGCCCCCCAACTCTCACCTACCCCTCAGCTGCTCACCATGCTCTCACCTACCACCCTCAACTCTCACCTGCCCCCCCAGCTGCCCACCATGCTCTCACCTACCACCCTCAACTCTCACCTGCCCCCCCAGCTGCCCACCATGCTCTCACCTGCCCCCCAGCTGCCCACCATGCTCTCACCTGCACCCCCAGCTGCTCACCATGCTCTCATCATGCCCCCTTCCTGCTGCCCACCATGCTCTCCCGGCTGCCCACCATGCTCTCACCTGCCCCCCAGCTGCCCACCATGTTCCCCCAGCTGCCCACCATGCTCTCACCATGCTCTCACCATGCCCCCTTCCAGATGACCACCATGCTCTCCCGGCTGCCCACCATGCTCTCACCATGCTCCCCTAGCTGCCCACCATGCTCCCCCAGCTGCCCACCATGCTCTCACGTGCCCACCATGCTCTCACCTGCACCCCCAGCTGCCCACCATGCTCTCACCTGCACCCCCAGCTGTCCACCATGCTCTCATCTGCCCCCCTCCAGCTGCCCACCATGCCCTCACCTGCCCCCCAACTCTCACCTACCCCCTCAGCTGCCCACCATGCTCTCACCTAACACCCTCAACTCTCACCTGCCCCCCCAGCTGCCCACCATGCTCTCACCTGCCCCCCCAGCTGCCCACCATGCTCTCACCTGCACCCCCAGCTGCTCACCATGCTCCCACCATGCTCCCCCAGCTGCCCACCATGCTCTCACCTGCCCCCCATGCTCTCACCATGCTCCCCCAGCTGCCCACCATGCTCTCACCATGCTCCCCCAGCTGACCACCATGCTCTCACCATGCTCCCCCAGCTGCCAACCATGCTCTCACCATGCTCCCCCAGCTGCCCACCATGCTCTCACCTGCACCCCCAGCTGCCCACCATGCTCCCCCAGCTGACCACCATGCTCTCACCATGCTCCCCCAGCTGCCCACCATGCTCTCACCATGCTCCCCCAGCTGCCCACTATGCTCCCCCAGCTGCCCACCATGCTCCCTCAGCTGCCCACCATGCTCTCACCATGCTCCCCCAGCTGCCCACCATGCTCCCCCTGCTGCCCACCATGCTCTCACCATGCTCCCCCTGCTGCCCACCATGCTCCCCCACCTTCTTTGCCGGTTCAACGGCCCATGCGCGGGCCACAGCCACATCCCCGCTATCCCTCTAGCAGGGTGCGTGTCTGTGTCAGCCATTTGTGAATGGCTGGCACAGGCACGCTCCCAGTTAGAGGGAAGAGCAAGATGCAGCCACCAGCGCGCTTGGAGCCACTGAGCTTATACGTCGCTTAGATGCCCATAGCTCAGCGGCCCTCCACAATATTTTTTGTTTCTCATGTGGCCCCATGGAAAAAATAATTGCCCACCCCTGGTCTAAACAGTGAGGCTGCCAAACCTTCTTGTCTTTTATTAGAAACCACAAACAACAAAATTGTACTGATGGTATACCTAGAATGACAAGGCATTGGAGTGCAACAGGGTCACCCATTACCATGCTTACTATGCCTCTGCACCAGGCCAATCAGGAGGGAGGGGGAGTGACCGGAAAATGTCTTGGCCCCCTCCTGCCATTTTAATAGTCTAGAGGACTCAAATCAAAGAAGAAAACTCCTAAACCACAGACATTTTCCAACTGAATTACCAGGTCAAGGGGATCTGACAGTGTGATGTGGAGCGAAGGCTTTGGAATAACAACAGGGCCACAATGTGCTGCTACAAACCAGAATTATGTACAATGGTTTAGCCCAGAAAAAAAACTAACAACCCCTGGTTCTATGTGTGCCAGAGACTAATATTGCACCACCCGAACAAATCAGAAAAGATATAAATTACATTAAGAATGTCTTTATTTGCCAAAACAACACACAAGACATGTTAAAAACCTTTTACAACACACATAACAAGAAATAGAACAATTTGCCAGGAGGGGGCGCCACATCACCCTCTAGCTATAAGCCTGTTTTCATGTACGTACAATTCTCCCCCCCCCTACCCCCATCACCACACTAATAAACCCTACTATCTAATGTGTCAAAATCAATCCTATATAACACATATACATCATATAAAGTGCTTGTGCTGAATATATATATATATATATATATATATATATATATATATATATAATTGCTCCTTAATGTTATTATTTCTTTTCTGATTTATTGGGGTGGTGCAATATTAGTCTCTGGCACACATACAACCAGGGGTTGTTAGGCTTTTTTTCTGGGCAAAACCATTGCACATAATTTAGCTTTTGGTGGCCAGAGCATTACCCACCCAAATTGATAATCAAGTTTGTGCCGCCTTTTGTCTTAAACCAGTGTAATAAAACCATTAAAATACTATATTTCTGACACCACCTAATTGCCCAGGAAGTTAATGGGGAGCTTCTTGCCCAACCCCAAATAAAATGTTGTATTGTCTTCTGATCCAGGATGCCTCAATCCAGACTTTGCACCAGAACCACCACTTCCAGGGCATGTAGCTCAAATTAACCACCTCAAATCAGGCAGCTGCTGCGAGGGGATCAATTGGGAGTGAAAAAGGTGGTTCTGTGGGGTGGCCGTATTGGGTTACACTTTAAACCGTATGTTTTTAATAAGATTCCATCATTTTTTTTTACGCACCGAAATATTCAGTAGCAGTTTCTAAAATGCATAGGCATGTTTGAGGCTTCTACTCCTACAGCTTAAAAGCAATAATGTATTGTTTATTGGCTTGTTTGTCTCACTATGTTATTTCCTACACTATACTAACACTTTTTTTGTTCACAGAACAGCTCACAGACATTTTTTGGGTTGACAGAAGAGAAAAGCTGTTAGGAAAAGAGTAATCTAGATCATCAATGGCTTCAGTCAGGATACAAGTTTTTGCCTTTGCAGCTGCACTCTTGGGTACATGTGCGGCCATTTGTGGTACTTTGCTGCCAAACTGGAAGGTGAATGCAGATGCCGGGGCCAACATCATTACTGCAGTCACTCAGATGCAAGGTCTTTGGATAGACTGCACATGGTACAGTACTGGCATGTTTAGCTGCAATGTAAAATACTCAATCCTCTCCCTACCTATTTACATACAAGCTGTAAGAATTATTATGGTACTATCATGTATAATGTCAACTTTGGGGATTTGGGTCTCCTTAGCGGGAATGAAATGCACCAAGCTAGTAGGGAACCAACAGAGAGAAAGAAAAAACAGTATTGCTTTTGCTGGTGGAATATGCTTTTTACTTGCTGCAATTTTTGCAATTATTTCAGTTAGTTGGTATATGAAAGAGATAATTTTCAGCTATTTAGATTCATCTATTCCAGGAAGCGGAAAACATGAGCCGGGAGGAGGACTGTATGTAGTATTTATCTCAGCTGGAATGCATTTCCTATCAGGTGCAATATTTTGTGCATCTTGCACTAAAAAGCAGCCAAATGAGCTCCGTCCACGTCCAAAAAGAGCACCAGAATTAGCTTCTCAGCAACCAGAAAACAGCAGTGCTGGCTGCAATCTCCAAGACTACGTGTAAATAAAAACCTCCATCCTTCTGTGTGTAGCCCTCTGGATTGTCAGAAAACTCACCCTCCTTTGTTCCCATGGCACATGCATTCAGATTTTTGTTGCCACTCTGAGCTGAATGGTGCGCTTTCCGCCACCACATCCCTACTCACCCGTAACTGTGGAGCATTTCTGCACCTAGGGAATTGGTATAGCATGAATTTGGCATAGGATTGCTGGCAAGGTGAGCGTATCAGCGCCGATCCCCGAGTAAATGTAAATAATTCAGGATGCCCCATAAAAAAGGGAACACACCGGTGGTTGCTCATCTTTATGGAACAGCAAAGCAAAAGGTGAAAAAATGTCCCTTCATGATTCCAAAATGTTTAAAGTGGCTGTCTGCAAAACTTGGCTAAAACCCCACTGTCTCCCTCCCACCACTAAGCCCAATTCGGGGTTAAAAAATGACTAAAATTGCCTACCTCTACTCACAAGGAAGGAAGAGATTTGATATTAGTAGGATTGTTACAGATCACTGTAGTTACTTTGGTGTGCTACTTCGCACCAAATCAGCGACAACTTCAATTTTTTATTCCAGCAAATTAACTCTATTATAAAAGGTTTACATATAATAAGAGGCAACTTCTGGTTTTCTTTTCTCACATTGATAGACAAGATGTTCCCCAAACATTTCCATATAAGCGAGATTCTTCCCATTCTAAATCATTCAGACAAATAATTGAAAATGAGGGTTTAGTTGACACTTGGAGGAAACTAAACCCCAGTTCTAGTCAATTTACTTTCTTGTCACATAATTCATTTTCTAGAATAGACCGGAAACAGCTTTACCTTCCTCAGTAGAAGCAGTTATAAACCCATATCTTGGTCAGATCATAATGTTAAAATAATGGGGGTTTCAGAGGGTTTATTTGCTGGTCGCAAATAAACCCCCTACTTAGCAAACCTGTAATTTGCTCTCAACTCTACTCTACTGTACAATACCTTGTTGATATTAAGGGTTGTGTGGACTCCCGTATTATATTATGAGAAACTCATAAAGCGACTAAACATGGATGCATTACACAAATTAGTGCACAAAATAAAAAAGCAAAAAAGAGTTAAAATGTAAATCCCTTACCAGGCAACACAGAGAGATTCCGAACGTGGAAACAAAATAGTTATTGGATCATCCTAGAGTTAACCTAAATGTCTGCATGGCAGATGAAACTGAAAAAACTAAGGTGGACCAAAGCACAGGTAGACAAAACATAGCAGTCTACTTGCTAACAAACTAAATGACAGATACACTTTGTATAAACTGATAACACTCAAAATTTGATAAATTAAGAGGAACCCAAAAGAAATGGTCTCTGTTTAAGGCCAAATCTTTTTCACCAAGATAGCAAATAACCACCTTGGGTGTATTGAGAAAGAAACCTCTTTTAATGTTCAGCTGGCAATTAAATCACTGAAACCAAATAAATGCCCAGACGGGTTTATTTCTTATTGAAAAATTTAATCTGACTTCTTATCACCTAGATAAATAAGGCTTTACACACAAAAAATTTACTGCAAAACGTTTACATACTGCTATAAGCATGACACCTAAGCCTGACCAGGACCACTCCAGTTGGACAAATTTTAGACCAATGTCATTAAATACAGATGTTAGTGTTAGCTAAGATATTTAATGCTAGCTAAAATACTTGCTACCAGAATAAACTCATGTCTTGCCCATTTGATAGGTCTAGGTCAATAGGCTTACACGTAATCGACAAGCTGTGGATAGTGTGAGATGTCTTCTTACTATAATTCATGAAACAAAAAAGAGGAATGCTAAGTATGAGTCTTTCCCTAAAGCAAGGCGTTGGACACAGTCTCTTGGCCATATTTCTGTTTAACACTAGAGCAGGCTTTTTTTTTTTTAACCTCGTCGTTCTGTTTTGCACATAATTGCTTATAATTGAATTTTTCCTTCTTGTATTTCCCTTTCTAATTCTTGTATTTCATGATCCCTCCATTATTCTCTTTCCTTATGGCCCTCCCCATTTTTCATTTGTGGTTCCCACATTCCCTTTATCTTTCTCTTGTCACATTCCTCATATCTCTATACTTCATTTTTAGATTCTTCACATCTTCCTTCTATTTTACCTTCCTTCCATCTATCATATCCAGTATCCATCTTTCTTTCTCTCTTTCTTTTTGATTTCTCTCCCTCTCTATTTCTTTATCACTTTTTCTTTCCTTCTATCTTTATTTTCTTTTATCTCCCATTCTTTTTTTCCATCTCTTGCTCTCTCATTTTCTCTTCTTTCTTTCTTTGCATCCCTAATTGTTTTCCCTCTCTGTTTCTAGCCCTCTACATTCCATCTCAATCTTATTTCCTCAACCATTCTCTCTTCCGCTTTCTTTCTCCTGATTTTTTTCCACATTTCCTCTTATTTCTCTCTCGTTAGCCTCCAGCCTTTTTTCTGAATTCTCCCAGTTTTTCTCACCCTGTCTTTGCTTTTTCTTCTTTCAGTGGTTCCTCTTTTGTTCGCTTTCTATTTTGGGTGTGAGTGCAGTGTACCAGTGCCTTACTCGGCAGCACCTCAAGCAAAGACATGCTGCCAGTGTCAGAAGCCTTGGTGGCAAGAGTGCAAGCCAAGTTGTCGGGACAGCCACTACCATACATATACAAACTAGTAAATAGATATAGATATCATTACTGTTAAATTAAACTTGTCTCTGGTGACCACAGAGAAAATTAGGCTTAATCACCGAAGGGGACCAGGAGCACTAACAAACAGTAGCAATAATAATTGTAAAATAAATTGTTTTAAAGTGGATTTTCACCATCTCGAATTTTAGTCTGTAGCCTTGGGGCACCCCCATTAGGTATGCCACACTGTGTGAAACCCCCACCGGATGCTTGGTATACATTCCTCACCCATGTTTTCACAACACAGATGCAAACCCTGATCCAATCTGCTGTATTGACAAATTATAATAATGTGCAGCTAAAGAAACCGAATGGGAGCTTAGCTGCACTCATGATCGTCACGTGGCACCCCCTGCATCAGGCTACATTTGACAATGTCATAAATTGTTTTCTCTTTTTAAATTGGAGAAGAAATGGCCGAAATATTGAGGTTAACAGTTTCACCTCATGCTTTCTTTTCTGAAGCATGTGGTCGTGGCCCTTGGAGCTGTGATTCTGCATAATAATAATAACAGGGACATTGTGTACAAGCGAGGGACTGGATACATGTACAGAAGCAAAGGAAGGAGGAGGGAGGGTTAGCAATCATTACTTCCTATATGTCTCCTACACACACTTGATTTTTACTTTGGGTGGATAATGTCTTTAAATGTTATATATATGCAAGCCATATATTAAATGTTTTATAAGAAATTAGAAACTGAAAAAAAGGGCACGTTTAAATTGAGTAATCCTTTAGGGTCAATAAATATGTTACCAAATAAAAAACTCAAATTTTGTTATAGCCAGGATACACACGTGATTTTAATCTCTTAATACTCGCCTTTCAAAACACTTATTTTTCCCCATCCCTTGGCATGTTTGAGAAAAAAACCTATAGACTCATTGCTCTGTGTTTTACAGGGTCCCAATCGTAAAAAATCTTACCCCAGGGGTCATCCCGTGGTTGAGGTAAATCAGTTGAGGACTTCATCCCCCATATTGTTTGTTCATGTCCCATGGCAGTATTCTGGGACAAAGTTGCAGAGACTACTTCTTGGGGTCTTGGTTGGTGGTTGTGCTGGTGAAGGGACCCAGCATGGAAAAATTGATCTGACAAACAAAAAACAAACATAGCGAAGCTACCATAACAGAAGATACATCCCCTTCCCTACCCCTTTTCTTTAGTTTCTGCTACTCTCTTTCCTTTACCTGCCCTTCCCTTTTTAGCCTACCTGCCTCGGTTTTCTCCTGATCTGTCATCTAATCTGTGAACTCCAAAAATTATTTTGTCAGGTTTTGTAGTTAATTCTGAAGAATTAATAGTAGTTGGTGGTTTGCAAATTCTCAATGTAAATGGCAAAACCCTGGCACTTATTGTTGTTTAAAATGTTTACTTTGCATTCTGTACAAAGAATTAAGCTATAGATAAGACTATGTAGATATATTAGACTGTATGCTCAAGCAGGGCTCTCTTCTATTGCATTCTGTTTTCATAGTATTTGCTTTGAAGTTTAAAGCATTTTGTTTGTAATGGTTTATGTACTGTATGTTTACCCAGTCTTCAATTTGGTACTATGGAAAAAGATGGCGCTTTATAAATAAACAATAATAATAATAATATATGAGTATATATACAGCCAACAAGGGAGAGGCTGCTTGGCCTAAAGACAACATTGCCATTCATGGGTATGATACATACTACAGGATATTCCTCCTTATTACTACCACATGCAAGGAAACGGCAAGTTTCAGGTGTGCAAGGTCAGACTGTGCATGGCCAGAGAAAAAGGATAAGGAGAACTGAGCCTTTTCCCTTTAGGGTGGTCAAAGGCAAACTGAAATACAGCTGAAATACAGGGAAGAGAGTATACTAGACAATAAACAGGGGCTAAGGGCACATATTGGCTGACAAAGTCTTGCAAAAACAACCCTGCAAGTGGATCCTACCCTTTAACAGGGAGCATGCCCATGCCGCTCGTTCACAAATGCCTGGTGCGGGCAAGTGTCCTTCTAAAGGGATAGCGGGGATGCGGCCGCTGCTTGCGCATATGCTGTTGGACCGGGAACAAAGGTGAGTTTTCGGGTGACCTGGGGGGTTTCACACAGAGGGGCACCACCAATCGGGGAGCCCCAGGGATAGACCCCAGGGTGGGTTTTGGTCCACTTTAAAAAAGAAAAATTTAAATAACAAAATGTACACAAAAGATTTTGCTTACCTCTGGTTTAGGAGTGAAGGCACGTCCAGGAATTGAGAAACAGTGCTTTACATCACAAAGATATTGGGACATGATTGAAAGCCTACTTCTCTGTTTATTACCAGCCGGGGCTTTCAATCTCTGAACCGAACAAAAAGAAACATTTTTATATTAAACTGCAATTTTTTTTTTTTTATTTACAGTTCTAACATGAGGCTTTGAAGTCATGGGTAATGAGGAAATATGTACCTTGAAAAGCAAATACAAAAAAAGAGGCTGGCTCTGTATTGTACAATTGCAGAAAGTCCAGGCAAATCACAAAATGATTGCAACATACTGTACCTTGCCATATAGTTATATTGGGGGTTAGGTATTTGTATCTGTAACTAGAAAAGGGGGGTGTCGAGGGTTTTTGAGTTATTCTTGATGGGGGGGGGGGGTGGGACATGTATCTTATTTCACCCAATATTGAAATGCTTACATAAATACAAAAAAAAAAAAAAAAAAAAAAAGGAATTTATACATTTATTTTTGTTGCAATAGCACGAATATATATTTTATACAGAAATGTTAAAAATAAAAATTGTGTATATTATATACACACACACACACACACACACACACACACACATTATTGTTTTCATACCACACAGTTTGTAGCAATACATGTGAGGTTGATGACCCTGTTTGTAGCAAGCCTTTATACAGTTTGTAGCAACTAATTAACCTTGTTTGTAGCAAGTCTTTGTTGGGTTCTACAGACACCTGCGAGGTTGGGAGTGGTGCATGCAGATTCCATTCTGGATTGGGATCCTTATAGTCCATAGTTTTTGTGCTCGTGGCTGTTTGTTGGTATGGCCCTTTTTTAAATGGTCTTTTCCCACCAGTAAGAGTCCACTGTATGGGCCATCTGTCGGCATTTGTGCAATAAGGGGCCACTGCGTGCTGGGAGGGAGGACTTCTATTCCTCACTCCCTCCCAGCTGTGTCCCTATAGGTGGCTGAATCGGGGGCAGGAAGTGAGCAATGGTGCACTCTCATAGCGGCGCCCTCCGGTCGGCAGTATGGGCGCCGCCATTTTGTGGGTTAGTGTAGACTAGTAAAATGCGTTTTCTGTCACCGCCAAGTTTTATTGTTATTTTTCGATGTGTTGAGGTGTGCTTGTCGGCGGAGAGTGTGCTGCCATTTCTATGGTTATTTTGAACTTGGTGATTGGAAAGGGGGTAAAGCTACAGGTTTCATTTAGACCAGGTGGGCGATTGCCCTCAGGATATTATTCAGTGCTGTAGGTTTCCTATAGCATTTTGTTCTGATGTTTGCCTAAGCCTATTTTCAGGTCTAAAAAGGAGAATTCCTGTCTGGAAGAGAAAAACATTGTGGGTCAGGATGAAACTGAGTAGTTTGATTAAAAAGCAGCTGTGATAGTAGTGACTAATATCAGGTCTAGTGTAAACAGTGGGCCTTTATGGAAATGTAATTCTTGTTAAAATATTATGTAATGTTTTAATGTATTTCGGTCTCCTGGAAATATGCTTAGCAGCAATGCATTTAGAAACATAATCAAAATATATCAAACATAATAGATATTAAATTGCACAATGTATTATATACACCAATACACTCATCACAGCTCAGTGCTCCGCAAATACACATGATATCTCCGGTCTCCGTCTCAGCCAAATTATGTTAACTATTTAAATCTCCTAAATGGCTCAAATTTGTAAACAATTAAATCTCCTAAAAATCATAACCAATATCTCCTGGATCCAATATGGCCAACTTTGTAAACAATTATTATCAAAAACATAAATAATATATCAATGATTAGTACAATAATAACTCATGATAACTAAAATAATATACACACATATCCTGCCTGGTTCAGCTAAAATAGGTATATATTATTATTATTATTATTATTATTATTATTAATAGCTGGCGAATGATAACACAATGGATACATGCAAAAGATTGTTGGAACTTTTTGATATCTGGTAATTCAAAGAACACAGAGACAAATGGCAAATAAAGACTTATATTAGGGTACAATAACAGAAGTTGCAATCAAATCTTACCAAACAACAACATGCTATGATTGAGAGTTATGCGACAGGCATACACATATACAGTGGTTAAGGCAGACTTAGGAGCATTACCTGACCTATATATTTACCCTCCTGACAGTGGAACCTGCAAGCTGGCACCCTCGGCCTCTTCCTAAGGCTCTCCTCTGGCCTTCTTCCTAAAGCTCCCTCCTCTTCCTAAGGGTCTCCTTGCTAAGGCCCCCCTGTCAGTTATAACCCCTGTCCAGATTATGTCCAGACTTTCCCTCCCAGTTTCGCTAGCCTAAAACGTGTGAAAACCTGTTGTGCTGGGCTCTAGTTGGGCAAGTAACGGAATTTCCCAGTCAATGAAACTGGATTTGAATATTCTCAGGATCTAGAAAGCCTGTTTTTTTTTATTAGGGTGGAGGAAAGGAATTGATGAGCCTCTGGGCTTGTGAGGGATATTAGTCTGCCTGATGGACCTGACTTATGTATGACTGGTCAAATGCAACTAATTATACATAGCGAGAGAGAACAGAATACAGTAAAACATTGCATATTTTAACAATATTCATTTTCCATAAAGGCCCATTCTTTACACCAAGAACTCAAAGAATTCAGCAGCAAATTAAATTCTAACAATCTCAATTCAAACTGCCGACAGAACACACATTTTACTAGTCTACACTAATCACAAAATGGCTGCGCCCTTGTCACCAACCGGATGCAGTAGCAGCAAAAGTGCACCATTCTGCACTTCCTGTCCCCATTTAGCCACCTATAGGGGCACAGCTGCGAGGGAGTAAAGAACGGAACCATCTCCTACCAGCACGCATCAGCCCCGTGTTGAGCAAGCGCCGAAAGACGGCCCATACATTTAACACATACTGGCAGGAAAAGCCCATTTAAAAAGAGCCATACCAACACCGTAACCAGCATGAAAACTGCAGGCTATAAGGACCCCAATCCAGAAAGGAATCTGCATGCACCACCCTCAAACCCCATGGGGGTGCCGGACAACGGCAAGCGCTCCTCCCCAGTGGATACTAAAAGTAAGTTAGATACATTACATTATCACACTATGGCTATATAACCTCAATGCTAAATTAAAGCTAAGCTTGTCCCGACTTATAGGAGAAGCCCCACACTGGGATAAGAGGCAATACCACACTGGGACATGCCCCTATAGTGCTAGATAACTGTAAATCTAGCAATGGGCCCCTTGCACCATACAGCACACAAGTATGTAAGTACTTCGTTTGATTCTTAGAACAAACAAACGTGGCATGAAACTAATATATCCTAAGGCCACAACTCATTGATTACCAGGTTCATACAATGAGGAAGCCAAACTGGCGAAATGCGTTTGTACAACCCAACAAACATGGTTAATTACTTGCTACAAACTGTAAAAAGACTTGCTACAAATAGAGTCATCAACCCGACATGTATCGATACAAACTGTGCGGAATGAAAATATAATTTTTATTTTTGAATTTTCTTCTCAAAATGTGTATGCATAATTTTTTGTACCTATGTCATTGCAACATAAATAAATATAGTGGGGGAAAAAAATACCATTTTGTGAGTACTCACCTGTAAAATGGATATTGTCAGTGTGTCACACACCCCGCTTCCCCTTTAATTCTGACGATAGGGTTATCCTCCAGCAGGAAGCGACGTTGCAGAGAAGTCTTGAAAACGAGCCCCTCCCGGCCTACATATACCTAGGACCTCCCACTCAACACCCAATGAATTCAAACAGCAGTAAGACAAGGTACCAGGAAATCCAACGGTAACCTCAAAAATAAAAAAAAGGAAGGCTTCACCATACAGAGGATCCAGGATACCAAAAAGGGCGGGTGAAGCGGGGTGTGTGACACACTGACAATATCCATTTTACAGGTGAGTACTCATAAAATGGCATTATTCTCAGTGTGTCATACACCCCGCTTCCCCTTTAATTCTGACGATAGTGACATCCAAAAGCAGTGCCCACAAGGGGTGGGTATCAGACAGCAAAATGAAGCATAACTTAAACGACTGCAGTCTGCAGAACCTTGCGGCCAAACACAGCATCCGCTGAAGCCCGCACATCAACCTTGTAAAACTTAGAAAAAGTATGAACGGAAGACCAAGTAGCAGCTTTACAAACTTGTTCAACAGAAGCCTGGTGCTGAAACGCCCAGGATGCACCAACAGCACGAGTAGAATGAGCGGTGATACGAAAAGGGGGAACCTTCCCCTTGGCCGAATAGGCCCCAACAACCGCCTGACGAATCCATTTGCTAATGGAAGACTTGGCCGGAGCCAAACCCTTCCTAGGCCCACAGGGCACAACAAAAAAGGCATCAGTCTTACGAAAAGGAGAAGTAGTAAGCAAATAGTACTTAACACAGCGTACCACATCCAAACAATGCAAAGCCCTCTCCTTGTCATTCTTAGGCTTAGGACACAAGGAGGGAAGAACAATATCCTGATTCAAATGAAAAGCAGAAACAACCTTAGGAAGAAAGTCCGGTTTGAAACGAAAAACCACCTTGTCCTGATGCCTCTCAAAGTAGGGCGCCTGAATCGACAAGGCCGCCAACTCCGAGACCCGCCGAACCGAAGTGATAGCCACCAAGAAGGCAATCTTCAAGTCAAGGTAGAAAGAGCAATATCCTGCGAGGGCTCAAAGGGAGGAGCCTGAAGAGCAGAAAGAACCAAGTTCAAGTCCCAAACAGGGAGCAATGGCTTCCTGGGAGGCCGCACATGCGTAACCCCCTGGAAAAAAGTTTTGACTAAAGGATGAAGCGCAAAAGGCTTCTGAAAAAAGATAGACAAGGCAGAAACCTGTCCTTTCAAAGTACTCAGCTGGAGACCAGAATCCAGCCCTGATTGCAGAAAATCCAAAATCCTGGAAACTGAAAAGACCCTACAAGGCAAAGATCTAATCTCACACCAAGTGATATAAGCTCTCCAAGTCCTATAGTAGATGGTAGAAGAAGACCTCTTCAGGGCACAGATCAAAGTCTTAACAACCGAGTCAGAAAGACCCTCCTACTTTAAGATGAAGGTTTCAGCAGCCAAGCCGTCAAACCCAGCGTTAGTAAATTGGGGTAACACAGCCGACTCTGAGTGAGCAGATCGGGCCGAAGAGGCAGAACGACCTGATCCACCGCCAGCCGAACGATGTCTGCGAACCATACTCGCCTTGGCCACCTTGGAGCCATGAGAATGGCGGACACCCTTTCCAGAGCCAGCTTCCGTACCACCTTGCCTAGCATGGGTATCGGAGGAAAAAGGTACAGAAACCCCAGATCCCCCCAGCTCAGGGACATGGCATCCACCGCCAGAGCCAGAGGATCCTGAGAGAGCGACACGAAGGTCGGAAGCCTGCAATTGTGACGAGAGGCAAACAGGTCCACCTCCGGTGTCCCCCACCGGAGACACAGAGACCAAAAAACTTGAGGATGGAGAGACCATTCCCCCAGACGGGCAGAGCACCTGCTCAACAGACCCGCTTCCCTGTTTTCCACACCCGGAATGTAAACTGCCGAGAGACAAGGAACATGGGCCTCCGCCCAGGTCAGGATCAGGGGCACCTCTCTGAGGGCACCCAGACTGCGAGTCCCTCCCTGATGATTGATGTAAGCAACCGCTGTCCGATTGTCCGAGCGAACCTGAACCAGAAGGCCCAGAACATGCTGAGTCAAATGAACAAGAACCAGACGGATGTCTCTCAGCTCCAGAACATTGATGGGCAAGTGGGCCTCTTGAGGCCCCCACTGCCCCCGAAACTGAAGATCCTTCCAGAATCCCCCCCATCCCGAAAGACTGGCGTCCGTGGTGACAATTTCCCAAAGAGGAGTCAGGAAAGACCTTACCCTCAAGAGATTGGTCAAGACCAACCACCATTGAAGGGACTGCCGGACCCGGGAGGACAACTGGAAGGGCCGATCCAACGACCGTGGTCGCCGGTCCCAAGACGCCAACAGATGAAGCGTCCTTGTGTGAATTTGAGCAAAAGGAACTGCCTCGAAAGAGGCAACCATCAACCCTACCAGTCTCATCCCCAGACGGATGGACGGTCGAGGATTGGAAAGAAGGAACCAAGCCAATTCCTGAATCAGAAAAATCTTGGACTGAGGCAGAAACACCCTGTGTTGACAAGAATCCAACCACATTCCCAGAAAGGACACCACCCTGGCCGGGGCGAGGGAGGACTTGGGACTTGTTGATCAGCCAACCAAAGCTTTCCAGCGTGGAGACCACCGTCCTGGTGTCCGTCTCCGATTGATTGAGAGAAGGAGCCATGATGAAAAGGTCGTCCAGATAAGGCACGATGCGAATGCCCTGAGTTCTGAGAATGGCCATCACCCCTGCCAGCACCTTGGTGAACACTCTTGGAGCCGAGGTAAGGCCAAACGGAAGTGCCACGAATTGAAAATGCCGATCCTTCATCACGAACCGAAGAAAACGTTGATGAGCCTGGCAGATGGGAACATGAAGGTAAGCATCCTTGATGTCTATGGACGTCATGAAGTCCCCCTGCCGAAGAGAACTGATGCAGAGTTTCCATGCGAAACTTCCGTGTACGGATGAACCTGTTGAGGAACTTCAGATCCAGAACGGGGCGAACTGACCCGTCCTTCTTGGGGACTGTGAAGAGATTGGAGTAATACCCGAGGCCCACTTCCAAGTGCGGCACCGGCCGGATGACCGCCATTTCCAGAAGATTCTTCACCGACGCCAGGAGCCCCTGAGCGGCCAAAGGGTCGGTGGGCACCCGAGACCGGAAAAACCGTGAAGGAGGGCGAGACTCGAACTCCAGCTTGTAACCGGACGACACCACCTCCCGGATCCATCTGTCCGGAACCGCCTGGTCCAAAACCTGGGAGAAGTGTCGCAATCGTCCCCCCACCCGCACGGGTGAGGGCACGCCCTCATTGCTGAGCGGGCTTGCCAGCACGCTTGGGCTTGGCACCCCAGGACTGACCGGAACGGTCCAACCTGCACCCCTGGTAGCGGGAAAGGAGGCCCCTCTGCCCGCTCTGGCTCCCCGAAAGGAGGGACTAAAAGAAGCCGCTCCCCGAAAGGAACGACGCGGCCTCTTGCGTTGAGGCAACTTACCACCCTTGGTAACTGAATCCAATTTGTCGCCAAACAGGCGCAAACCCACAAAAGGAAGAGCTGTAAGCGACTTCTTAGAGCTAAAATCCGCCGTCCACTGACGCAGCCACTCAGAACTATGTATATTAATTCCGCACCACAAATTTAATATTTTAAATCAAATAACTGTGGCCGTGCAGTAGTGAGGGACTATTTCAATCCTGAAATGGTATTCTAATGTATGGTGGTGAATCCAGCAATTCACCCTGAATAGTTCCCAAAACACCGCACCTCCTCCACAGTAATAAATAATACAACTAAATTTGTATCATAAATTCATAGGTACATTTTATTTTTAATTATTTACCCACATAAATCACATTACAGACAATTAAAAAACATAAAAAACTGGACCGTACACTCCCAGGGGCATCCCAATTTTACCTATATCCCATCCCATAATAACAATGTATCAGTGCCAATGTTGCAATAAGCCAAAGTGCATAAGTGCTACTGTGCAATTATCTATTTAAAAACACAATGTGGCAAGAAGAAAAAGGAAAACAAACTCCATTGTGAAATACAACAATCAATTTTAAAAACCAAACACATCACCTGAATGTATGACCCCAAATAACCCCTAGGATTGTCCAGGTCAAGTAGCGATCCCCAACGCGTTTCGTGGTCCCCCCGCTCAGACCACTTTATCAAGGTACTGACGCAGCCACACCGACCGACGAATAGCAACCAACAGGGCAGCGGTCCTGCTACACATCACAAGCGCATCGTCCTGGGCGGTCATGACAAAGGAAATAAACGACTCACACTGCTTGAGAGAAAAGAACTCATCACAAGTGGGATGAAGATCTGCGTACAAATCTCTAACAATGGACCCGACAGCCATCAAAAGAAGCGCTGAAGCACAAACCGGCCGCAGTGCCGATCCAGCACTGATAAAACCATGGCGAGCCAATTGATCAATGCGACGATCCTCACCATCCTTAATGGTAGTAGTGTCAGGGGAGTGCAACACAGCCGTGTTAGACAGCCCCAACACGGGGGCATCGACGTCAGGGGGAACAGACCAAAGCTTCACAAAATCCTCTGGAAAAGGATAACGCTTATCCCAACAAGGCGCGTAGGTTGTTCCCATTCCTTAAGGACAACCCTCACAAAGTGTTGTTGTCTGGGAAACACCAAACGCGGCTTGGGCACATCAAACAACTCACCTTTTGGCGGGGGGACCGCCTCAGGCGGATTCAAAGCCAGAATCTCAAACATTTGAGCCAAAATGGAAGGAGTGTCAAGGAACACCCCCGCAGCCTGATCGCCAGCGGTACCAAACAATTGCTGGTCTGCAGGCTCGTCCGACTCCTCTAGGAGCTCCCCCTCCTCAGCTGGGGGACAATCGGACCAATCCAACACTTCCAACACCTCATCCTCCGGAACAGGCGACGCCGGAGAAAGGTGCCTCCGTTTAGCCGTAGCCTTCTGAGCCACCGCGGCGGAAACCATTTTCTCGAGGTTGGCCAACCGTGCACACACCTCGGATTGCGAATCCCCACCTTTGACAACGTCACAGGGGGTCCGGAATAGGTGGGGGGGGGTAGGAGATGACGGAGGTTGCGAGGGGCCAGAAGCCGGAGTGCCGGACTGGCACCCAATATTCCGCTGAGCACATGGAATACATATTATGACATCATCGCCTGGGAGCAGAGCCCCACAACCCCCACACAGCCTGGATAGCCCCGAAGAGCCGTTTCCGGTAATGTTGGAAGCCTCCATATGGTGAAATTATGGCATTCGCACTAACCCAGGGATTTACGCAGTAAGCAACCCGGGATGCCCCTTTTAGAAATAAAGTCCCGGGAGTGGGAGGATTTTTTAAACAATAAGACTAGCCAGGTATATCAGACCGGGAGACCCACCGCAGCGCGGGAATCCCCGGACCTGTAGGAAAGAGACCACAATCAGCCCCCAGAAAATACAAAAAAGGCCTGCTGCAAGCCAACACACACATACAGACACTATACATTAAATACACAAGGTATACTGGCAATAACACACATATATACCTGAAATTTAGATATCAACATGCAGCCCTCTATACCCCAATGGGCATTATAAAAAAGTGCACCAGCACAGTTCTGAGCCAGTGCAACCAATCATAGGAGTAATTACATCCATATGAGCCACAACACATATATAAATGCAAGAAACATGTCCCAGAACCTTGCTTGCATAGCAATCAGCCTCTCAGAGCCCTCCTCAGCAGTCCGGACGGCAGCAGACAATTCCGGAGGAGGGAAGACGCAGGGCGGGCCGGACAAAGTGCACGAAGCGCTCCGGCCCCACCCCCTGCTCACGCCAGAACAGCGCGGGCCACGTAGCAACGCGGCCCCGCCCCCTAGAGACGAGCCCACGGCTTCGCAAAAAATGGCGACGCCGTACGAGCGAGGCAGGTGCCAGACAAACAAGGCACCCCGCCCGCACCAGTGTAAAAAAAGGAGCCCCCGCAGTCCGAGGACACCTGCGGACTAGACCGCAGCGCCGCCCAAAGCTGCCATCACACACACACACTCACCATCTAGTCAGAACAAGGCCAGAATAGACACCCCACAACCGCCACCCCCCCCCCCCCCACGCTAAGGGAGAAGGGACCAGGCGAGGGAAGGTAGGCTAAAAGGGGGGACCGGGACGGGGCACCCCAAATCCGGATCACCGGCCGAGTGGAGGAGATAAGCTCCTAGGCACCATGAGGTGCCGTCTACCATTGCCCAGCCAGCAGCCTAGGCTGGGAGGCTTCCAATATCCTTAACAGAGTATACAAAAAAAAACAAGTAGCTGGGCAGAAATAGACCATGGAGGGGGTGCCGGGGTCTGACCCCGGCTACCTGCAAGCAGGAGACTTCTTTCTTCTGTCTTGTCGCATCTTGCAGAGAGAAAACACTGAGTGTTGAGTGGGAGGTCCCAGGTATATGTAGGCCGGGAGGGGCTCGTTTTCAAGACTTCTCTCTGCAACGTCGCCTCCTGCTGGAGGATAACCCTATCATCAGAATTAAAGGGGAAGCGGGTTGTGTGACACACTGAGAATATCATTTGTACATTTATGTGAGCATTTCAATATTGGGTGAAATTAGGTACATGTCCCGCCCCCGCATCAAGGGACAGTGGACATGGTACAACCCCCCTTTTCTACCTATCAATGTACTCCCTTAACTGTGTTGAGTTCAGAATCAGAAATCTCTTACCCTGAACTGGAGATCAACTTTTCTTCTGTACATTCCTCATCGGAATGTATTTTATTCTTCCCTAAATTCCGATGAGGAATGTACAGAAGAAAAGTTGGTCTCCAGTTCAGGGTAAGATATTTCTGATTCTGAACTCAAGGAAGAATAAAAATCCTCCTCTGTATCAGATGACTCTAATGGAACCTGATGCTTCTATTTCTTGGATGCCTTTAGGGACCTCTAGGTTGCACTAGCATCGTGGCCTGGGAATTAAAGCAACATTGCTCCACTGAACTACTCTTTTTCATCTCCCCTGACAGACTCTGTACCACAGCCTTCAAGGGTGGATCAGGCTGTGCTCAGAGAACCGAAGGGGGCGTCAGCTTGCACTTGCCCGCTCTTGACTGCCTGACCCAGATGCATACCCAGATGGGGGGCAATGCCACAGCAGGAATCTGCTCCCTAAAACTGCATAAGCACAGTACAATCTGGACAGAAGGGAGATTCACCTATAAATTATCCCACATGGCATAGGGACATAGGAAGCCACTCTAGGTTACATTTTCAGACCCGGATGCCCCTGATGCCTCATTCATGGTGTAAGAGTCAATAAAGCCAGGGGTCTAGATCAGAAGTTTAGGTACGATCTGGATATTCATTAAATGCAAGATAAACTAGAAACAACTACCCTTAACCTAGAAGTAGTAGGCTGCACTGGTGCTGTGGCATGGTAATGGAAACAACATCAAGTGAGCTAGTCTCCATCTCCTGTGACAGACTCTGTAGCACAGCTTTCAAGGGCAAATCAGGCCGTATTTGGTGAACCAGAGGAGGCGTTGGCTTGCCCTGGCCTGCTCCCAAGTGGCCTGGCCCAGATGCATCTGCAGATAGGGGTGATGCCATCAGCAGGGGTGGCTAAGTTTTTCAATTTGGTCTCTAATACCTCAGCACATTCTGGGCAGAGTAGAAGGTCACCTAAGTTGTCACACATCATAGGGACATAAAAAGACACTCTTTCCCTAATGCCTCATTCCTGGTATAGCAGTTAACATTCCCGGGGACCAGAAATCTAGAGATGATCTAGAAATCCACTAAAATGCGGGTATCCAAGATAAACCCGGCTGGGCCGATACCCTTAATCTACCTCAACAGTCCAGCTTCTAAAAGACACAAATAAAACAAAAAAAAATCTTGCAATGACAACACAATATAATAAAAGGAACTCTATGGGAGTCCTACTTTTACCTATGCTTTCTAAACAAAGGAACCTTTGGTCACTACTGCCTAATGCCAGGCTGATGGGGAACAGGCAGCTCTGGTCCAGGTGGAGAAAAAGCCACAAGCAACCCCGCCAAAGTGTAGAACCCTCGCTCTCTAGTGAGCAGCTGATGGGCCTCGGTAAACCACTCCTGCGGCTAAAAGTAAAAAATATTTGGGGGGGGGGGGGAAGAGATGACAAAAAAAACTCTCCTAGTTTGCAAAAGGAGCTGCCTACGCTGTGAGTGCAAAGCCGGTATGGAAGTAAGTGTATTCAGACAGGGCATAGCTCCAAAATTTCCGGCCTTTCTGGTCAGAAATAATGTTAGATCACAGCCAGAAGCCAACCTGACCAACTCTGGCTCAATAGCATTCCGGAGTTGCAGAGTCCTGAGAGACAATGTAAAGTAATAAATAACATACATTCACATATCGTAAAAATACAACTCTGTGAAGAACTCACCTGTAGAGTTGATATTATATGCATACAGCACGTCCTGCTCCAGGTATAGTAATAACATCTGGGTAATCCTCCGCCTCCGTGCACTGCAGACATGTAGAAAACAAGCTCCTCCCGGCCCTACATATACCGAGGGACCTCCCACAAATCCCCAGCATTGAAAAGCAGTGAGAAAGAGAGGCCAGGAGAAAACAACCACCCAAATCTGGCAATAATACCAAAGATAATCACCAAACAGGGGATCCAGAACAAGGTGAAACAGGGTGGGGTGGAGCAGGACGTGCTGTATGCATATAATATCAACTCTACAGGTGAGTACTTCACAGAGTTGTATTATTCTAAGCATACAGCACGTCCTGCTCCAGGTATAGTAATAACATGTGGGACATCCAATAGCAGTGTCCGTAAAGAAGGGTGGGATCCCCAACAGAAGGCAACAGCAAGCAGTTTAAACTACTGCCGCCTGCAAAACCTTGCGGCCAAACACAGCGTCAGCTGAGGCCCTAACATCAACCTTGTAAAACTTTGTAAAGGTATGAACGAAAGACCAAGCAGCGGCCTTGCAAACTTGCTCCACAGAAGCCTGGTGCTGAAAAGCCCAAGAAGCCCCAACAGCTCTAGTAGAATGAGCAGTAAGACGAAAGGGGGGAGTCTTCCCCTTAGTAGTATAGGCTTGAACCACAGCCTGACAAATCCATTTACTGATGGTAGACTTGGCGGGAGCCAAACCCTTCCTAGGCCCATGAGGCACAACGAAGAGAGCATCCATCTTCCTAAAGGCCTGAGTGGTAACCAGGTAAGACTTGACACCCCTAACCACATCCAAGGAATGCAAAACCCTTTCCTTAGGGTTACTAGGATTAGGGCACAAGGAAGGAAGTACAATATCTTGATTCAAATGAAATGCAGACACAACCTTAGGCAGGAAGTCTGGCTTGAAGCGAAACACCACCTTATCCCGGTGTCTCTCAAAGTAGGGAGGTTGAATAGACAAAGCAGCCAACTCAGACACACGTCTAACCGAGGTGATAGCCACAAGGAAGACAACCTTGAGCGTGAGCACCGCGAGAGCGGCCTCATGAATAGGCTCAAAAGGAGCCCCCTGCAGGGCCGACAACACCAAGTTCAGATCCCAAACAGGAACCATAGGTTTCCAAGGAGGACGCACATCAGTGACCCCCCTGAAAGAAAATCTTGATAAGAGGGTGCTGGGCAAAGGTCTTCTGAAAGAAGATAGACAGGGCCGAAACCTGGCCCTTCAAGGTACTAAGCTTAAGACCTAAGTCTAGACCATGTTGTAAAAACTCCAGCACCCTGGAGACTAAGAATTCCCGGCAGGGAAGAGACCTGGATTCACACCAACCAATGTAAGCATGCCATACAATAGATGGCAGCAGAAGTCTTCTTCCTGGCTTGCACCATAGTAGCCACAACAGATGCAGACAAACCCTTTTCCATTAAGATGGAGGTTTCAATAGCCAAGCCGTCAAAGCCAGAGTTAGTAAATTGGGATGGTGTAGAGACCCCTGAGTTAGAAGATCTGGCAACCTTGGCAGATCGTACTGATCTACTGCCATTTGAACCACGTCCGCGAACCACACTCTTCATGGCCACCTTGGGGCCACCAGAATCGTGGGTACCCCTTCCAGAGCGATCTTGCGCAGCACTCTGCCCAGAAGAGGAATTGGTGGAAACACATACAGGAGCCGAAACTCCCTCCAAGACATTGACAGGGCATCCGAAGCCAGAGCCAGAGGATCCCGAGACAGGGATACAAAGCGCGGTAGCTTGTGATTGTGATGCGACGCAAAGAGATCCACGTCTGGCACACCCCAACGGTGACACAGGGACTGAAATACCCTGTCGCAGAGGGACCATTCCCCCTGACGGGACGACCCCCTGCTCAGAGCATCTGCTAGCAGATTTTCCGCCCCCGGAATGTAGACAGCCGAGATGCATTGGACATTGGTCTCTGCCCATGTTAGAATCAGAGACACCTCCTGGAGAGCACCCTTGCTCCGGGTCCCTCCCTGATGATTGATGTAGGCTACCGCCGTCCTGTTGTCTGAGCGTACCTGAACCGCCAGACCCTTCAGGTGTTGGGTCAATCGTTCCAGCACCAATCTGACCACCCTGAGTTCCAGGACATTGATAGGAAGATGGGCCTCCTGAGGGCCCCACCTCCCCTGGAAGCGCAGGGACTTCCAGAATCCCCCCCAGCCCGAAAGACTGGCATCCGTTGAGACCGTCTCCCAAGAGGGAGCCAGGAAGGATCTGCCCCTTGTCAAGTTCCTGTGGTCCAACCACCACGCAAGGGATTGTCTGACCGAGGGGGGAATCACCCAGATCTCGTCCAAGGACGCTGGGTCCTTGTTCCATACTGACAGAAGGTGAAGCTGCAGGGTTTTTAAATGAAACTGGGCAAATGGCACCGCCTTGAAGCCTGCCATCATCGAGCCCACCAACTGCATTCCCTGCCGGATGGAGGGATGAGGGTTCGAGAGCAGGGACCTTGCCTGCGTTGTCAGAGCTTCCACCTTCTGTGGAGGAAGGAATATCCTTGACTGAACAGAGTCCAGAATCATCCCCAGAAACGGGGTCACTGAGGAGGGGGACAGAGAGGACTTTGGGTAATTGATCACCCAGCCGAAGGACTCCAGGGTGGACACCACCAACCGAGTGTCCAGCTCTGCCTGCCGCAGAGACCGAGAGGTGATGAGTATATTGTCCAGGTAGGGCAACACGCGTATGCCCTTTAGTCTTAAGAGAGACATCACCCCTGCCAGCACCTTGGTGAACACCCTGGGAGCCGACGTAAGGCCGAATGGCAGGGCCACGAACTGATAATGCTGATCCAACAGCGCAAATCTGAGAAACCTTTGGTGCCCTGGAAACACCGGAACGTGCAGGTAAGCGTCCTTGATGTCCACAGATGTCATAAAGTCCCCTGGGCGCAGCGAGGCAATGACCGAGCGCAGAGTTTCCATACGAAAATGCCTGTTTCTGACAAATCTGTTTAGGATTTTCAAATCCAGAATGGGTCTGACTGACCCGTCCTTTTTGGGCACCGTGAAAAGGTTGGAATAAAACCCCATGCCCCTGTCTCTTAAGGGGACCTTGCAAATGACCCCGAGATCCAGAAGGTTCTGCACAGCCAGCATCAAGACTCGAGCTGAGGCAGGGTCCTGTGGGATCCGGGACCCAACGAACCTGGTAGGGGGCAGTACAGCAAATTCTATCTTGTAACCGGAGGACACCACCTCCTGAATCCACCGGTCTGGGATGAGGCGTCTCCAGACATGCTCGAAGTGCAGTAGACGTCCCCCCACCCTGATGGGCGAGGGCGCCCCTTCATGCTTGGGGGTTCTTGGAGGGGGGGGCTTTGGGCTTGGCCCCCCAGGAGGAACCAGGACGGCATCCTCTGTTCTTGTTCCAGGAATTTGCGCGAGACCCAGAGAAGGACACCCCTCTACCCTGCTTGGCCCCACGGTAGGGGGTCGAATGGGAGCTTGGGCCACGAAAGGGACGAATCTGACGCTTGCGCTGGGGCAACTTGCCACCCTTGGCAAAGATATCTAACCTTTCTCCAAACAGGCGCAGCCCTTTAAATGGAAGCCCCGTAAGGGCCTTCTTGGCGACATTGTCAGCAGCCCACTGGCGTAACCAGACCGCACGGCGTATGGCTACCACCAGAGCAGTCGATCTAGCGCTCAGCTTAATAGCATCGTCCGATGCAGATAGGATATAATTCACAAAGGTCTCACAGGTGGCCAGAGCATTGGCGACATCAGAGGGTAAGTCATCCGCCCCTTCCAGAGCAGTCTTAACTACAGTCCTGAGCGCCACCGCCGTGATGGCTAAGGCGCAAACCGGGCAGAGCAACGCTCCCCCAAATGCAAAGGCATGACATGCCAATTGATCAACTCGCCGATCCTCTAAATCCCGCAGCATAGTAGTGTCAGGGGAGTGCATAATAGAGGTGTTGGACAGACTCAAAATCGGGGCATCGACCTCGGGCGGCGATGTCCAACACTTAACCAGATCGGCAGGAAATGGATACTTCTTATCCACAGCTTTAGGAATCCCCTGGAGTTTGCTGGGATGTTCCCATTCTTTCAGCACTAGGCTATTAAAATGAGTTTGTTCGGGAAACTCCAACCGCACCCTAGCTGTATGAAACAGATCACCCCTTTGCCGAGGAGCCGCGGGAGGGGGAGAGAGGGATAACACATCAAAGATCTGGGTCAGCAGTCTATCAATGTCGTCCTGGGACCAATGATCAGAACCAGACTCATCCTGACTCCTGGACTCGTCGTCGTAGGACCCTGAGTCAGAGAATAGTTCCCCTTCCTCTGAGGGGGAATGTGCATAGGAAAGCAGTAAATCGTCAGATTCTACAGGAAGAATAGTAGATTCAGGATTCAAATGACGCCTCTTGGCAGTAGCCTTGCGCGCCAAGGAGCCAGCGATTAAGTTTTCCACACTAGCCAGTCTAGTGGCCAAATCAGCGTGAGAGTCCCCACTAGTATTGGGGGTTAGGCTCAAGCTTGGGGGAGTAGGGGAAAGCGAGGTGCGGGCCCAGCCTCGGAAGAGGTGGGGAGACCGGCTAGCGCCTGCTGGGCACAAGGGACGCAGACCCGTGCATTGTCACCGCTGCTAGGTAAGACCCCACAAGCTACACACAGATGGGCTTGTCCCAAAGGAACCCCGTTCACAATATCCTGAGATGCCTCCATATGGTGATTATTAAGTTCAATATGCCAGTAGGGATTGACGCTATAAAGCAACCCTGGATGCCCCAATAACCCGCTGGGAAGTGGGAGTGATTTCTTAAAATGGTCTGGACCGGGCGCTACACCGGGCTGGGAGAAGCCACCGAAGTCCGCGGTCTGAAAGACACAAGGGGAACAGGGATGTCAGAGCCAAGCGCGAAGAAGCAAAGCTAGGGAAAAAAAAAAAAAAATCGCCCATTAGGGCACTTACAGATCTGCGAGGGGAGGACCGTCTTCACCACGCGCATGTGAGAAGGAAATGGCACCCAGCGAACCTCGAAGGGCGGGCCAGAGCAGGCGATGACGCGGAACGCGCCAAACCGAAGCGCGAAGCTCGAAGGCGTGCAGCCAATCAGAAGAAAAAGTAGTTATGCTAGAAATCACCTCAGAGAAAAATCTGACAGGGTGAATACAGGGATAACGAAGGCTGTAGCGTCCCCGAAAGAGCTGCCGTACGCGGCAAGTAGAATACAATAAAAGCGCTGTGGTTAACTAAAAACTTAAATGTGAAGCGCGCTCTGACACCCGGTAACCGTTAAAAGCTATAGGTCTCAAGTGTAATTAGGGCAAGGTTAGGCCAACTAACGGGGGAATCTAGGGAGGAAGGTGACCCAATATTCGGGGTTCACCGTTACACGGGGCGTGGGGGCACTGGTGCGGGAGGGGCATCCAACTGAAGGCTCACCATTCGCCTTAACCGCCTACCCTATGGTGGGGGATTGCGGTGGAGTCTAGCTCCGTAAGCACACTAGGTGCTGCCTACCTTCACCCGACCAACGCAGCCCAGGCTGGGAGGCATTAATTCACAATGAGGACGGGTGGAAATAGTCCCGCAGGGCCTCGGGCTGTCAAGCCCCGCTCGCCTGCGAGAGCGTGATACTTCATGTCTTCGCAGTTCCAGCACTGCAGAGAAATCTGGGGATTTGTGGGAGGTCCCTCGGTATAGGTAGGGCCGGGAGGAGCTTGTTTTCTACATGTCTGCAGTGCACGGCGCCGGAGGCGGAGGATTACCCACATGTTATTACTATACCTGGAGCAGGACGTGCTGTATGCTTAGAATATAAAAGACATACAAGCTGGGCAAAAAGTAAAGTGAGTAGCCAGGAACGGAAGCCCTAGGTCCATCCATCAAGGTCACCAGACCCTGTGATTTAAGGGATTATGGAAATACAAAAGAACATCTGCACCCTAAGCACCCCCGCACCACCTTTACTATCCAATCTGACAATATCAGTTAACTGCCTTGGGATGGGCATCAGGGTGGGTCTAACTGCAAAGCCACCACTAGGTAAAAGCTATGGCAGAATAAATTGGTGATTGTGCCATGAGGACGAAAATAGCCCAGTAAGCCAGCGGTCACTTGAAAAGCAAAGGAATTCTTCCCTCTGAGTAAGGCCTACAGACAAACTTTTTCCAGCCCAAATAGAATATGATGTTAAAAGCAGAGACTACAATGGATAGGAATCTGGCCTTCAAAAGACCATCCTGTCCTTTTGGTTAAAGAGATATTGTGGACAAGAGAGGATAAGCAAACTTCTGGGGCAAGGTTGGTAAAGGACCATCTTCCAACAACTCAAATGGAGGTCTTCTGCAAAGCATCCCCAGATTCTAATCCAAGGGGCAGAGAGAAGAGACAAAACTGGTCTACATTTAGCTGCATATACGTATGCCAATAGGTGCAACCAGTACCAAAAGATGGCAAACAAATGAGGCCGAGTTCAGCCTGAAATATAGGATGTTTTCACAATACTATTGGCCATATTTATAATGAAGGCAACATAAAAAGCTTTAGGCCGATTTTTCCATAGCTGTGTCGAAACCAAAAAGGAATGCAAAAATGTCTACAGTGCAATACATATTGTAAGTTGCCCCTCGCCCCCCCCCCCCCCAAAAAAAAATAAATGGTTGTAGTTGGTCATACCTCTGCCACTTCATGCTGGAAAGTCAAAGTCATCGGAATTCTTCCATAACAAAAAGGCCCAGATTTATTTGAAATAGCTTCAAACCATTTGATAATCAGAGGCGTAGAAACATTGAAAGGTAGATTACCAATAATATGGATGTTTGGAGGGTCTGTTAAAGCAAATTCAATAAAATGTCAATGTGGTAAAAAAGCAGGAAGGCATTAAACTGGAACTACACCCAAAATGGGTGTTGTTCACAGTCTCAATCAGCACGGGGGGGGGGGGGGGGAATCCAACTGCCAGCCCCCCCCCCCCCCCCCCACACACACACTTTAATCCCCTGCAAGCTCAGTTTTTCTTACTTTTTTTCTCACGCTCACCACAAAACTGAACCCTGTAATTGAACACCGACTATCACGCCAGTGGTCCTCGGGCAATGCGCTGAGCCAACCGTCACCCGGCTAAGGTGGCGTTGCCGCATCCCCAGCGACTCTTATGCCCTGTCATTAGTGCCCGTGGTAGTTAGGGTTTGGGTGTTGTGCGTTGCTGTTTCTTTTGCTTCTCATTTATGACCCGGATTGACCTTTGACCTTGCCCTCTCTGAACACCCGTTGTAGATCTTTGAATCCTTGACCTTGCCCCTGCCTGTTCTCTAGGGTACCTCACTCCATCTTCGATTTTGACCTTTGGCCTGCCCTCTGACCCTGCCTCGGCTTATCCCTCTTTATTTATGCCTGCTGGAATGACTTCCCATGTATGACCCTTGCTTGGTCTAACCTCCAGTGAACCCCAGCAGCCCTCAGTTGATATTGTTTGTGCTTCTATTCTAAGACCCGGGCAACCATGCCGGTGAGGCCTGCTTGCGCCCCAGAAAACGGGGGCTTGTCTAAAGGTGAAGATAGCGGCAGAGATTGGGCATTATCAATGAACCTGTGAACCTGGACCTGCTAACTGGTAAATCTTACAGTCACATACTCAGCTGGTGGTCAGATTCCCAGAAGAACATAAAAGATGCCCCCCCCCCCCATGCTGTTTGAAGCTATAAACAGCACACATTTTTCGGAAAATAGGTGGTGTTCCAGTTCAATAAGTATTCCAACTTCAAAATACTATTCCTGTTACCAAAATGTGATTTTAATGTGCAGGGGACCCTGTGTCTTTCATTCCTTATACTTGGAGCTTAAAGAGGACCAAAACCCACCCTGGAGTCTATGAGACGGTTGTGTGAAACCCCCCAGGTCAACTCACCAGGTCTAATGGCACATGCATGAGCAGAGGCTGCATCCCCATGATCCCTTAAGCAGGGCGCTTGCCCATGCCAGGCATTTGTGAATAGCCGGCACAAGCAAACTCCCTGTTAAAGGGTAGCGAGGGAGACCTACAGATGAGACATAAGACAAAAATGATGTGGAGTACTGAGGGACTTCAGAAAAAGGAGTTTGCATTCAGAGAGTACAATAATGCTGTTTTCCTTATTTCGTGGGGGGCAGGCACTTTCCATCAAGTGTTATGATCCTTATGTCTCCAGAGGTCCACATGTACACAAATAATGAAAAAAAAAATACTGACTACCCAACACTTTTCTGACAGCCCACAGATGGTGGCGAACTGTAGCTCGAGAGATCAAAAATACCATTTTGTGAATATTCACCTTGTAAAATGGGTATTATAAGTATGTCACACACCCCGCTTCAAGATATTCATAACCTGTGGGTATACTGACCTGAAGAGGGCGATCTGCAGAGATGATTGGAGGAAAGAAAGCCCCTCCCGGTCCATAAATACCTGGGCCCTCCCACTCATTACCCAGTATAAAGAAAGCAGTAAGGTAAGGGACCAGGAAGAGCCAAATATAAGTCATAACAACGCAAAGTTCACAAAATGAAGGATCCAGAATACAAAAAGGGCGGGTTGAAGCGGGGTGTGTGACATACTTATAATACCCATTTTACAAGGTGAGTATTCACAAAATGGTATTATTCTAAGTATGTCACACACCCCGCTTCAAGATATTCATAACCTGTGGGACATCCAAAAGCAGTGTCCTTAAGGGGTGGGGATCCAAAACAAGGTATAAAGCACAACTTAAACTACTGCAGCCTGCTGAACTTTGCGGCCAAAAACAGCATCCGCTGAGGCCCGAACATCAACCTTGTAAAACTTGGAAAAAGTGTGAACAGAAGACCAGGTAGCGGCCTTGCAAACTTGCTCAACAGAGGCCTGGTGCTGAAAAGCCCAGGAAGCCCCCACCGCACGAGTAGAATGAGCTGTAACACGAAAGGGAGGATCTCTCCCTTTAGCAGAATAGGCCCCGACAATGGCCTGACGAATCCACCTGCTGATGGTAGACTTTGTGGGTGCTAGACCCTTCTTGGGCCCAAACGGCGCCACGAAAAATGCATCAGTCTTGCGAAAGGCAGACGTTACCACCAAATAATACTTCACAACACGAACCACATCCAAAGAATGCAGGGCCCTCTCCTTGTCATTGCTGGGATTAGGACACAGAGAGGGCAAAACAATATCCTGATTTAAATGAAAAGACGAAACCACCTTAGGAAGGAAGTCCGTCTTAAAACGGAAAACCACTTTGTCCTGATGTCTTTCAAAATACGGAGCTTGAATAGACAGAGCCGCCAACTCAGAAACACGTCTAATGGAAGTGATAGCTACCAAAAAGGCCACCTTCTGCGTAAGGGAAGACAAAGGAATATCATGCAAAGGCTCAAAGGGGGGACCCTGGAGTGCAGAAAGAACCAAATTCAAATCCCAAACCGGAATCAAAGGCTTCCTAGGAGGCCGCACATGTGTAACCCCCTGGAAAAAAGTCTTAACCAAAGGATGAAGCGCAAAAGACTTTTGGAAAAACACCGCCAGGGCAGACACCTGTCCCTTCAGAGTACTGAGTTGGAGCCCTAGGTCCAGACCATGTTGCAAGAACTCCAAAATTCTAGAAATAGAGAATTCCCTACAAGGGAAGGCCCTAGTTTCACACCAATCAATATAAGACCTCCAAGTCCTATAGTACACAGACGATGAAGACCTCTTCCTAGCACTAATAAGAGTCCGATTCGCAGCATCCGAAAGACCTTCCTCCTTCAAGATGGAGGTTTCAGCAGCCACGCCGTCAAAGCTAGCGTTGGTAAATTGGGGTAACGAAGATGACCCTGTGTGAGGAGATCTGGCAGCAGGGGCAGAACGAACTGATCTTCTGCCAACCTTACCACGTCTGCGAACCAGACCTGTCTTGGCCACCTTGGAGCCACCAGGATTGCTGGTGCTCTCTCCAGAGCAAGCTTGCGCACTACTCTGGCCACCATGGGAAACGGGGGAAACAGATACAGAAAACCCAGATCCCTCCAATTCAGAGACATGGCATCCGTTGCCAGAGCCAGAGGGTCCTTCGCCAGAGACACGAATGACGGAAGTTTGTGACTGTGACGGGAGGCAAAGAGGTCCACCACTGGTGACCCCCACCTGCGACAAATTGTGTGAAAGACCTTGGGATTGACAGACCACTCCCCCTTGCGGGCTGACATCCTGCTCAGGGAGTCCGCCTCCGTGTTCTCCACTCCCGGGATGTAAACCGCCGAGATGCACGGGATATGGCTCTCCACCCAGTCCAGAATCAGGGACACTTCCTTGAGGGCACTCTTGCTGCGGGTCCCTCCCTGGTGATTGATGTAGGCCACCGCCGTCCGATTGTCCGACCTGACCTGGACCGGCAAGCCTCGCAGTTGATGAGTCAAATGACAAAGAACCATCCTGATGGCCCTTAATTCCAGAACATTAATAGGTTCGTGGGCTTCCAGTGGACCCCACAAACCCTGAAATTGCAGATCCTTCCAGAAGCCCCCCATCCTGAGAGGCTGGCATCCGTGGTGACTATCTCCCACTGGGGAGTCCAAAAGGATCTGCCCCTCAGCAAGTTGGCTGCGTTCAGCCACCACTGAAGCGAGCAGCGAACCCGGGGGGACATCTGAAAGAATTGATCCAGCGACTGAGGAGACCTGTTCCAGACCGACAACAGAGGGAGCTGTAGTGTCCTTGTGTGAAACTGAGCAAAGGGGACTGCCTCAAAGGAGGCCACCATCAAACCCACCAGTCTCATCCCTAGCCGGATGGACGGTCGAGGAATGGACATAAGCGACCGAACCAACTCCTGAATCAGAAGAACCTTGGACTGAGGAAGAAACACTCTGGCCTGATCTGTATCCAGAGACATCCCCAGAAAGGATATTAACCTGGACGGGTGGAGGGAGGACTTGGGGTAGTTGATCACCCAGCCGAATCTCTCCAGAGTGGATAGAACCGTCCTGGTGTCCAATTCCGCTTGGCTGAATGACGATGCCAATATGAGGAGATCGTCCAGATATGGCACTATGCGCATTCCTTGAGCTCTGAGAAGAGCCATCACCCCAGCAAGCACCTTGGTGAAAACCCTTGGAGCTGTGGTGAGACCGAAGGGAAGAGCTACAAATTGGAAGTGCCGATCCTCCAGAGCGAACCTTAGGAACCTCTGGTGCGCGGGAAAAATGGGAACATGGAGGTAAGCGTCCTGGATGTCTATGGACGTCATGAAGTGCCCCTGACGAAGAGAGTGGATAGCGGAACGCAACGTTTCCATGCGAAATTTTCGCAGCCTGACGAATTTGTTGAGAATCTTTAGGTCCAGGATGGGCCGAACGGAGCCATCCTTTTTGGGAACCGTGAACAGATTTGAGTAAAAACCCCGACCCCGTTCTAATGGGGGCACTGGGCAAATGACCGCCATTTCTAGAAGACTCGATACCGCCGCCCGGAGTTGCAGTGCAGCCTGTACGTCCGGGGACACCCGAGACCTGAGGAAACGGGGGGGGGGGGGGGGGGGGCGAGACTCGAACTCCAGCATGTAACCGGAAGACACCACTTCCCTGATCCATCTGTCCGAGACCTCCTGAATCCAGACTTGGGAGAAGTGTCGCAGCCGTCCCCCCACCCGCGCGGGTGAGGGCGCCCCCTCATTGTTGAGCGGGCTTGGCCGCGGGCTTGGGTTTAGAACCCCAACTGTATCCTGAACGGGCACGACCTCTGCCCCTGTTCCAGGAGTCTCCTCTTGTAGAAGGGAAGGCAAAACCTCTTCCCGCTCTAGCTCCCCGAAAGGAAGGGGTGAAGGAAGCCTCGAAAGGGGCGATGTTGCTTCCTACGTTGAGGTAATTTTCCACCTTTAGCTACTGAGTCCAATTTTTCTCCAAAAAGCCTTAGACCAAAGGGAAGAGACGTCAGAGACTTCTTAGACCCAAAATCGGCCGCCCACTGGCGCAACCAAATTGAACGCCTAATGGTTACCATAAGAGCAGAGGCCCTGCTGTTCATCATCAATGAATCATCCAGAGCAGTTAAAATGAAGGAAAGAAAAACCTCACAACGTTTCAGTCCAAGAAATTCATCACTGTCCGGATCCAAGCCGGACGAGGATAGCAAATCCCTGACCACCTTTCTAGTAGCCACCACCAACAGTGATGAGGCACAAACTGGCCGTATAGCTGCCCCAATACTGGCAAAACCATGACAAGCCATCTGGTCAATGCGTTTATCCTCACCATCCTTGAGAGAGGAACAATCAGGGTTATTCAAAATGGCACCGGATAATAATAAAAACGTCAAGCGGTGGCGGCCCGCACAGAGTGTGGAGCCGCTGCCCTGCTCGAGCCACGCACATAAGACACATAATTAAGAGGGAGCGGGCCGCGGCCTCGCGCCCGGCCCCGCCCCCCCCCACAGAAGAGCGTGAGGGGAGAGACCTCCCCTCAGTTCTCTGAGGTAAAGCAGCACCGCGGCGGCAATGGCGTCCGCGGTGTCTGTAGTAACAAAGTTCCCTCCTATTAAAGTTCCCACCTGGTAAAACAGTAACGCTACTCAATGCACCAATACATCTTGGGGGAAAACTTCCATAAGAAAGCCGCAAGCCTTTGAGGAGAGGACCCAGCCCAAGCCAGTGAGGTGGAAATATGTCATGAGGGAATAAAATTTTTTAAAGTGGACAGGGCATCCCAAACCGGGGTCACCAACCCAGTATAACCGCCTACCCTCTATATAGGGTCTCGCGGCGGAGCATGGCTCCTGAGCACCAGTGGTGCTGATATACCTTCGCCCGGACAGCAGTCAAGACTGGGAGGCATACAAATATAAGTATCAAAAAGGGGAAAAGGTAAGTCCGAACGGAAATAAAAATTTAACTGGCCGGGAGTAAACCCGGCTACCTCACAGACCCCCTATGCAAGGAGGAGAGATCATCTTCTGCTTGCTCGCCGTCTGCAGAGATGAAGACTGGGTAATGAGTGGGAGGTCCCAGGTATTTATGGACCGGGAGGGGCTTTCTTTCCTCCAGTCATCTCTGCAGATCGCCCTCTTCAGGTCAGTATACCCACAGGTTATGAATATCTTGAAGCGGGGTGTGTGACATACTTAGAATAGACATTTTTTGATCCATTACCCCCCCATTTCATATACTTCTACCTCCAATCCCACTGACCACAGCACTATTGGCTATGCTAGCTGAGTCAACAAAGGTAAACAATAAAACAGGCCAGCCAAGCTGTGTCTCCCATGCTACTTTATGAAAAAAGAAAAAGAAAATCTCATGTTCCTATATATTACGCATCCAACAACCAATCCTATTAGTTTTTTGCTGGAAAAATAACCCTGCCAATAGGGCTGAAAGTGCAGTCCGTTACACAGCATCTCCTGTACACCAGCCTATTTGGTAAAATTTTGAAAATGTACAATAAAATGAAAAAAATAAAATGAGACATGACCCAGAAAGAAAGGAGCCTTCTATGATCTGGCCACTGCAATGCGAATTAACAATTATTGTGCATTTAGTATCTGAGCTCCCCTAATGGGACCCACATGGACCAAAAAACTACTTCATTGAAATTACACCATGTCAGGAAGAAATTCAAAACCAAGAAGGAAGACTGCCTTGTCTTTTGTAGGACAAAGTAAGGAGTTGTAGGAGGAGGTTTATCAAGCAAAGCTGACATTTCCAATACCTTCTGGACGTAGATGGGTAAAAGACGTATATTTTGAAAAGAAAGATTCTCTAAACTGTTTTCCATTTTTAAAGTGAAGAAGAAACGGCAGAGATATCAAGGTTTACAGTTTCACCTTATGATTTACCTTTAGAAATATTTTTGGGCCTTAATGAAAGGTTCCATCTTACTGTTGTGTTCAGAGTCAAATAGGTCCAGCAACAGCATTATCCTTTGCAAACACAGTAAGACTGCTGTTCCTTTCTCAAAATGTCTAGGTGATGGAGAGCTGACTTTTCTAAGGGGTCCTTGTCTGACTCCATCGACAATGAGCCTTTCCTCTCCACAGGTCCAAATAAGGCACATCTTGAGAATGGCAACTATGCACCTCTTTGGCATGCAGAAGGGGGCTCTGATGTTTGAGGAGACATGGAGATGGAGGCCCATATTAGCAGCCACCTCCTATTTCCACAAAAATTTGAATATTTTGGAAAGACTCCAGAAACTGGGGTCTGGTTGCAAGTGTGCTTGCATCACTCTGCACTCCCATCACAAAGGACAGCACAAGAGGGGAAACTCTTATTTCTTTTTATATTTTTTTGCATAATTAAAAAAAAAAAAAAATTAGAACACTGGCACGTGTAGCTCTGGGAATACTTTTGAGAGTGCCTGGACAAGGACCTTACTATCGGGGTTTTGGTTCTTGCCCATGGGGCACCCTGACTGGGGATTGCCCGCTGTGTGAAAACCCCCCAGACCGCCCGATCTCACTCACCCTTCCCCGATCCTACGGCACATGCGCAGCCTCTTGTCCAGTCAGCCCACTCGGATCTGCTCCCGCCCCTTCGTCCAAGAGCTCGACTAAGGCGAGCGGATCTGAGCGCACTAGCAGCCGCATCCCTCGCTACCCTTTAACAGGGAGCGCGCCCACGCTGGCCATTCACAAATGCATGGCACGGGCACGCACACTGCTAAAGGAATAGCGCATATACAGCCGCACTTCGCACAGTTTCCGGGTGACCTCGGGGGTTTCACACAGTGGGGCATCCCGAAGGGGAGCAAGTATGCTTGCCCTGGAGTCTCATAGGGTTTTGGTTCACTTTAAGCTCCATGCCCTGGCCTTTCAGAAGAAAATTACAAGCCTTGAGGGTCAAGAAAAAAAAAAAAAAAAAAAAAAAAAAAAAAAAGATACCCCAATATGTATGGTAGGTTCTGGAAAAGGACAGCTTGCATGCCTGAATGTGTTCTAATGTCCCTTAGGGACCCCCTCCTTCCTCAAAAAATCAGACTCTGCAGACTAGTTAGGCCATCAAACCCAGTGACTTGGGATGGATGCCAAAAATATCCTTGTGATCTAGGTGGTCAGGCAGTCTCTTCTGTGGAAGATCACCCTTCCCATGTTTGCAAACACTGTTTGCCCTTAACAATTTAGAGTGACCAAGATGGTTTTGATCCCGTCCAGTGGAGGACAAAGTGTCAGTGTGCACCAATGCACATCCCACACTCACTGGCCACTGGTCCTGAACAATACCTATTTATCTTTTAGTTCTTACAGGATGCAAACACATAGCTGCCATATTCCACCAGAATGAGAACCCATTTGGTTTGCAACTTCTCTGCCCATTATGCCATTACATCCCCTAGGCTGGCAATAGATCAAACTATAAGCAAAACACAGGGCCAGAAGGCCCGGAGGTGTTTTATTTTGCTTTCAGTGTGCTGATTGGCTGGAGGAGTTAACGTACAATTTGTCAGTGTCCTGGAATGAAATGAGAGAGAAACAGAATACAACAGCAGAATACTGCTTAAAATGGAAACCATATTTAAAAAAAAAATGTAGTCAGATAGGTTTAGGAAGACAGCTGGGAGAATTAGGTGAATGCCGTAGCAGGTAGTCCTCTTTTGGAATCAATAAACTGATCAGACTTTCCAGAATAAGTCAGGACTTTAATGCAAATGCACTGTGGGTGGGGCTTCATTTACGTAAAAGCAAAATTATCAATTTTGCATTACGAGTTTTATTTTCATAAGAAGGGTTAGATATGGTGTCAGAGGTACAGTATTTTTAGGTCCATAAGATGCATTTGAATTCCCCAACAAGCACAAAAGTAAAAAAAAAAAACAAACAAAAAGGTATACTCGGGTGTCTTGGCGCTTTCGCGTTGCTACCCGGGCTGCCACAGCCATCGGGTGGCTAGAAGAGTGGCGGGCTGGTCAACAGAAGCCTGCCCAATTCCCTGCCCTTCTGGGGTGTGGGCATGCAAACACAGAGTTGGGTCTTGCCCATGCAAGAAAAGGAGAATCAGCGGCTGCAGGGAGGCGATGGGGACAGCGGGCAGGCCTAAATTACCCTAGCTGCAGCTCCTTAATCTTCTGGCCTCCCAGCAGTTGTGGCCTGGCCAGCAGTGCTGGGACATGAGAGTATACTTTTTTTTTTGCTTGTTTTTTTTCAACCAGGGGAATGGGGGGGTGAGAATGCCACATTATCTACGGGGAATAGTAGGGAGGCATGCCAAGCTGTATATGGGAAATGGGATGAGGGGGAATGCCACACTACCTATGGGAATGGAGGGGGGTGCCACATTGCTTATGAGGAATGGGAGAATGCCACACTGCCTATATGGGGAATGGGAGAATGCCACACTGCCTATATGGGGAATGGGAGAATGCCACACTGCCTATATGGGGAATGGGAGAATGCCACACTGCCTATATGGGGAATGGGAGAATGCCACACTGCCTATATGGGGAATGGGAGAATGCCACACTGCCTGTAATTGGTGGATTCTGCACCTTGCCTATTTTTCTTGGTTCTCAGAGGGGTGGGGGGGGGGCAGTGTTTTAGCAAATTTGGTTCAGAATATATTTTCTTTCCTATTTTTCTGCTCCAAATCCTAGGTGAGTCTTATAGGGAGGTGCGTCTTATAGGGTGGAAAAAATACAAAAAATACTTTAAATAAAAGCTAGAATTAGAATATACACAAAGTACTAACTTACCATCATCCCACTCCTTCTTTAAATGCTTTGGAAACGACTTGTCCATTTTGTATGTAAGAATATCACCATGGACAATGCGCATTTTTCCCATAGATGCTTCATTTAACATCTTAAATAAATTTTAAAAAAAGAAGATTTAGTGCAAAAACATGGCATTTTCTTGAGGGATTGTAGAATGCAATGTTGGAGAAACACCCAATGTTGAGGAATACGGTACAGTACAAAACTACAAATAGTCAGAGAATAAGATGCAGCCAACATAAGGTACAATTTAACAGTGTGCAAATGTGTGATAAAAATAGCAAGAGATAAACAAAATGGCTGTCTGCTGCCATCTTGACATACAGAATGGGGATTCACGCCAATTTAGTTTTAAGTGACAAATGCATAGTTCACTTTTCTTTCTGAGAATACATAAAACCATCCTTTACATACAAAATGACAGCACATCGCTATTTTAGCATACTAAAAAGCTGTCTGTCCAGAAACTTTACCAGCCTTTAGTTGACCTATCACATACAGTTCATTTTAAAAACACTCAATTTGCTAAGCTTCTCTAAAGATAAAGAACACCAAACAACATCCTGCTAGGACACCGAGTGTAGAGACATCCGATTAGCTGAACTTATAGCTATCAGCATTAGTGGGAACTGGCAATTCCCAGTTAGATGCAGACAAGGAACAAATAAGCCAGGAGACATTTACGGTGCAAATCAGGAGCCCTTTCTTGCGCAAAAGATAAGAGGCCGACTATGTTGTGAATTTGCTTACGGGAATGTTCTCCGATTAGGCATCATGTGGCTTCTCTGCTTTTGATGTCAAGCAAATAAGACGATGTCATAGTATGCCCATGGTGAGGTAAGCTAAGCATCTTTGATCCTTAATTATATCGAATTATAAAAAAAAATAAAATGGACAAAATCTACCCCTGTGGCCAGCTCAGATGCCCTACTGTGTGAACCCAGATCACCCAGAAACCCCTTAGCTTTTCAGCGCAGACAGCATTCCGAAAGCTATGCGCACTCCCGTGCCCAGCCGTTCAGATAGGCCAAATGCCTCCGCAGGGAACCCGGGGATACGCCTGCCCCCACTCTCCATGTAGTTTAAAGCAATGGTTTTATGATGGGCATTAGTATGCATGCCATAAAACTCTGATTGGATAAGCACTGTGGGAAAGGCAGAAAAGTGAGTGGAGTGGGCGATCTGGAGGGTTTCACACAGCGATGCAACCCTGAATCGCAGCAAGGACCAATCATCCGGACAGTCAATTTTTGATTACAATAAAGTGATATAACAACAGTGGAACTATTGGTATACAGGCCCGCGCTAGCAATTTCCCAAATAAAAAATCAATGAATACATGTGATAAATAATGCTCAACGTGAAATGTCCTCAACCCCAAAAAGAACACAAATAAAATGTTGATATAAACACAGAGCAAGCTAGATTGAATAAGACAAAACAAAAGTCCCAATTTTTAATCCTTCAAAGGTGCTATAGTGCTCAATATAACTATGTCCCACGGTGCATGCACTCCACGCAAAATTGTGCAAAGGAATCCTCCACCAATCGTGCAAACTCTTACCAACTTTAAGTAGGCAATGCGCTTAGAATTGATTTTACACGGCGTTGTTGCCAATTCTGATGTAATCCACTTTTAAATAAACGCTTATCCAGCAATGCTTCCACACTTCAACCCTCCAGCATTTACAGATGTCACAAAGGTACTATTTCCATACAGCCCTCCGTTGTGCAATCTCTCTTTTCCAGGCAAAGCTCAGGGGGTGACATACATGGAGAAGCAGAAAGCCCAAAATAGTGTAATATTGCAAAAACTATAACTTTAATAAAAAGATCCAAATCCACTCACAAGACAGGTAAAATAATCAGCATTGAGATACAGTTGTAATCTCACCGATCCTGGAATCAGACAATCCCCATTCGGTCCAATAAAAGGGCGATCCCATAAAAGTGAATAAAATGTCCAAAGGATTTCTTTAAAAACTCCAAAAAGCTCTGAAGAATCTACCGCTCGCCACCGCCGACGCGTTTCGTCGCCGCAAGGCAACTTTAACTAGGCTGGTTAGAGTTGCCTTGCGGCGACGAAACGCGTCGGCGGTGGTGAGCGGTAGATTCTTCAGAGCTTTTTGGAGTTTTTAAAGAAATCCTTTGGACATTTTATTCACTTTTATGGGATCGCCCTTTTATTGGACCGAATGGGGATTGTCTGATTCCAGGATCGGTGAGATTACAACTGTATCTCAATGCTGATTATTTTACCTGTCTTGTGAGCGCATTTGGATCTTTTTATTAAAGTTATAGTTTTTGCAATATTACACTATTTTGGGCTTTCTGCTTCTCCATGTATGTCACCCCCTGAGCTTTGCCTGGAAAAGAGAGATTGCACAGCGGAGGGCTGTATGGAAATAGTACCTTTGTGACATCTGTAAATGCTGGAGGGTTGAAGTGTGGAAGCATTGCTGGATAAGCGTTTATTTAAAAGTGGATTACATCAGAATTGGCAACAACGCCGTGTAAAATCAATTCTAAGCGCATTGCCTACTTAAAGTTGGTAAGAGTTTGCACGATTGGTGGAGGATTCCTTTGCACAATTTTGCGTGGAGTGCATGCACCGTGGGACATAGTTATATTGAGCACTATAGCACCTTTGAAGGATTAAAAATTGGGACTTTTGTTTTGTCTTATTCAATCTAGCTTGCTCTGTGTTTATATTAACAATTTTTGATTACAGTTGACTCAAAAGTATACTTCAAATCACCTGTGTGTATGTTATTATATTGAATACTTAACAAAACTTCTTTGATCCTTTCAATGCCAGCCTAAAGAGATGTTGTCGCCCTCTGGTTCCAGGCCATTTTCACCATTTTGCAATATATATGTCTAAGTGCATTGTGCATCAATCCCAAGTAAACAACTGTGCCAATAAGATCCTAATAAATCTAAACCACAAGGAGACAAAAGTCAAGGTAAAAAAAGGTTCTACTTATCTTAAAACTGGGTAATAACAGCAGGAATGCGACCCCCCACAGAGCCCACGCGTTCCGAGACCACTAGTCTCTTCCTCAAGGCAGAGTGTGCAGCGCTGCTTGGGATTGATGCACAATGCACTTAGCACTTTCTTTTTTGATGTAAATAATTATATTTTACTCTTATGCAATAATGTTGGGGATATGCATTTTATATATATATATATATTACTGGGTTTATATCAGAATGGTACAACAGCGCCCTGGTGGTAGATTAAGTTGTGTTATGTGTTATATGTTTTTTAAAATTGTGTGTTTGTTGTCATAACTGTACAATGATTTTGTAACAATAAAAATAGATATATTTTTATACTGGGTGTGTGCAATAGTAAATATTTGGCATTGCTCCATAGGGGCTGTGGGGCATCCCCATTTTTTGTATATATATTGTTGGCACTGCCAAAGTTTTGCACCACGGATACTAGGATTGGTTGGTGCCACCTCTTTCACCCTCTTGGGTCTTTAGTTCATGTGGTTTTGAGACAGAAAAGGCTGCTGTAAAAGTTGTTACAGTGGACCAAACCCCACAGCCGGGGTATCCAGATTCTGGATGCCCCCGTGTCAAACCTCCCACGTCACCCGGTAAACTCACCTTCTCCCCAGATCCAAAAGCGCATGTGCAAGCAGCAGCCAACACCGGCTATAGCAGCAGGGTGCAGGTCTGCACCAGGCATTTGTGATTGGCCAACATGGGCACGCCTCATTAGAGGGTAGCAGGGATGCGGCTGGCGAGTTTAGATGATCTGATATGAGCAGAATCCGAGCATGCAGATTGGACGAGAGGCTGCACATGCGCAGTAAGACTAGGAAAAGGCGAGTTAGACTGGGAAACCTGGGTGGGTTCACACAAAGGGGTATCCCAGATCGGGGTGCCCCGGGGGCAAGGATCAAAACCCTGGATAGTAAAAATCATAGGTTTTGGTCTACTTTAAGAATATATGCATTCCCGCAGTTAACAATATGAAAAACATGTAAAAAAACATAACTTACATTAAGTCCAGGGATAAATCTAGTATCCTTTTCAACAACTAGAAGCTCTTCAACTCCAGAATTTAAAATGGCTCTAGTAATTCCACCTGGACCAGGCCCAACTTCGCACACATAAGCACCTTTCAAGTTTCCAGCTTTTCTGACAATTTTGTCTAAAATCACAAAGTATATTATAACAAAAAGCAATTTATGCTGTACATATAACACAGAACAAGTAACATAAGTCATCTTTTTAAAAAACTATTAAAAAGACTTCATAAGCAATCAGCATGCACGCTTTTAGTACATACTGTATATACCCAAATGTCCATTACTGGAGATCAACACTGGAACATTGCTTCATAGTAACAGTGTTAGAGCCCAACCACACCCATACATTTCTATTTAGTCACCAAGACCAAATCCTCTGGACATAATCAAGTTTTAGCGATGTATATCTGGAGATTAATAAAATCTACTTTCTCGCTATATGTAAGACACATGACAGAAAGCCCATGAAGACACATCTGACCTTGTGGAATGTACTGACACTCAAAAATACAATTCTGTGATTACTCACCTTGTAGAATTGGTATTATAAGTATGCAGCACATCCTGCTCCAGATAGTATTCATAACATATGGGTTATACAGTACCTCCACAAGAGGGCGCTTTACTGCAGAGTTGGCAAAAAGAGGCCCCTCCCGGCCCATATATACCCGGGACCTCCCACTAATTCCCCAGTATAGAAAAGCAGTAAGGTAACCAGGAGAAGCCAATAACAAATTTAACAATGGTAACAAGGAACAACAATCACCATATAGAGGATCCAAGAATAAAGCAATCAGTGTGGGATGTAGCAGGACGCGCTGCATACTTATAATACCAATTCTACAAGGTGAGCAATCACAGAATTGTATTATTCTAAGTATGCAGCTTGTCCTGCTCCAGATAGTATTCATAACATCTGGAACATCCAATAGCAGTGTCCATAAACGGGTGGGGATCCCAAAAAGGCAACAACACGCAGTTCAAACCACTGCCGCCTGCAGAACCTTGCGGCCAAAAACGCATCCGCTGAGGTCCGAACATCAACCTTGTAAAACTTGGAAAAGGTATGAACAGAAGACCACGTAGCAGCCTTACAAACTTGTTCAACAGAAGCCTGGTGCTGGAAGGCCCAGGAAGCCCCAACAGCACGAGTAGAATGAGCAGTAACACGGAAAGGAGGATCCTTCCCCCTAGTAGAATAGACCCTAACAATGGCCTGACGAATCCATTTGCTAATAGTAGACTTAGCAGGAGCCAACCCCTTCTTGGGACACGAGGGAACCACAAACAAGGCGTCTGTCTTTCTGAAAGGTGCAGTAGACACCAGGTAGTATTTCACATTCCTGACAACATCCAGAGAATCCAAGGCCCTCTCCTTGGGATTACCAGGATTAGGGCACAAAGAAGGAAGCACAATATCCTGATTGAGATGGAAGGCAGAGGCAACCTTAGGCAAGAAGTCTGGTTTAAAGCGGAAAACCACCTTGTCCTGGTGTCTCTCAAAGTAGGGGGACTGAATAGACAGAGCCGCCAACTCAGACACACGCCGGACAGAGGTGATAGCCACCAAAAAGACAACCTTCAGGGTAAGGATAGACAAGGCAGCCTCATGCACCGGTTCAAACGGAGGACCCTGAAGAACAGACAATACCAAATTCAAATCCCAGACCGGTACCATGGGTTTTCGGTGAGGGCGCACATGAGCGACCCCCTGAAAGAAGGTCTTGACTAGAGCAAAGGACCTCTGGAAGCCAAGGCGGACACGTGACCCTTCAAAGTGATGAGATGAAAACCCATATCCAAACCATATTGAAGGAACTCCAGGATCCTAGGAATGGAGAACACCCGATAGGGAAAGGCCCTAGACTCACACCAGTCAATGTAGGTCCTCCAGGTCCTATAGTAGATAGTAGAAGAGGATTTCTTCCTAGCCCGTACAAGAGTATGAACAACTGAATCAGACAATCCTCTCTCCTTCAGGATGGAGGTTTCAGCAGCCAGGCCGTCAAAGCCAGCGTTTGTAAATTGGGATAACAGAGCTGCCCTTGAGTGAGAAGATCCGGAACCAAGGGTAGAGCGTACTGATCCACTGCCAGCTGCACGACGTCTGCGAACCACACCTGTCTTGGCCACCTGGGGGCCACCAGAATTGCTGGCACCCTCTCCTGAACCAACTTGCGCAGAACCTTGCTCAGAAGAGGAAACAGAGGAAAGATGTACAGGAGGCCGAGTCCCTGCCAGGACAGAGAAAGAGCATCCACCGCCAGAGCCAGAGGATCCTGGGACAAGGAGACAAATGCTGGCAGTTTGTGATTGTGGCGAGAAGCAAACAGATCCACGTCCGGCATCCCCCACCGGTGACAAAGGGATAGGAAGACCTCGATGCTGAGGGACCATTCCCCCCAGCGAGAGGTCCCCCTGCTCAGGGAATCCGCCTCCAGATTCTCCGCTCCCGGAATATAAACTGCTGAGATGCACGGGACATTGTCCTCAGCCCAGGACAGAATCAACGACACCTCCTTGAGGGCACTCTAGCTCCGAGTCCCTCCCTGATGATTGATATAAGCGACCGCCGTCTGGTTGTCGGAGCGAACCTGTACCGACAGTCACTGAAGGTGAGGAGTCAACTGTGCCAGCACCAACCAAACCGCCCTCAGCTCCAGGACACTGATAGGAGCGTGAGCCTCCTGAGGGCCCCACATCCTTCAAAGTAGTGGAATCAGGGGAATGCACCACAGAAGTGTTAGACAACCCCAAAACAGGGGCATCCACCGAATCCACCTTCGGTGGAGTTGACCAACATTTAACCACATCCGAGGGAAAAGGTTACCTTTTATCCCATCCCTTAGGGATACCAGGAAGCCGGCTAGGCCTCTCCCATTCTTTGTGGACCAGATTATTGAAATTCCAAACGTGGCATTGTAGTACCAAACAATTCCCCCTGTTGCCTGGGTGCCGCAGCAGGAAGGGGAATGGAAAGCACCTCAAAGATTTGAGTCAAAAGTCCATGGGTGTCATCAGCATTCCAGTGCTCTGAGCCGGCATCAGCGTCAAGAAAATGCTGATCATCGGAAAATTCAGAATCTGAGAATAATTCCCCTTCCTCAAGCGGGGTACTTCCGTCTCCATAGGGAAGGCAGACGCAGCAGGCGCCAAGTGCCGTCTTTTAGCTGGGGTCTTACGGGCCACAGAGCTAGCAATCAATCTCTCACTGTTGGCCAGCCTGGAAGACACATCAGGATGAGACTCCCCACTAGTTTTGATCCTACTGGGGGTCACGATCAACTGAGGGGGCGAGGGAGAAGACATAAGGGGAAAGACATAAAAAACAATACACCCCATCAGTATAAAGACAAAATATATAAACAATAAATCAAATAAAGGCCCGCTGGGGTACTCACGGACCGCCGAAGGGCTTGCGATCTATCAGACAGCAGGGGCAAGATGGCGCTGAAGGGCTCTGAAGGGGCGGGCCGCGCCAAGCGCTAGGCCACGCCCCCTCCAGGAACGTGGTGACAGGCCGAAGGCAAGCCCTCCCGCAGCCAATCAGAGCGCAGCAGGCCCCGGCGTGACGTCACCGCAGACCGCAAATAAAGGAGATAAGGGAGGAGGGGAACCGCTGACCAAATGCCAGTGCGAGTCTGCAGAGTATCACAGTAATCACAATGCACAGTGAAATAAAGCAAAGCACTCAAACACACAGACCACCCCCCCCCCCCGACGAACCAGGATAATGGGAGAAGGGGGGAGTAGGAAGCCCATAATTACATTAGGATATGTAAGATAGGGCTATGAGCAGACGGGGCATCCCAATACAGGCTCACCAAAACCTGGGCCGCCTACCCTTTAGTGGGGGATTTGTGGTGTAGCAAGCTCCTAATAAAGCATCTCTAATAGATGCTGCCTACCATCACCCAACCATGCAACCAAGGCTGGAACGGGTGGAAATAGTCCTACAGGGTCATGGGCTGCAAGCCCAGCTCACCTGCGAGAAGAGAAGCCATCATCTTGTCCTTTGCAGCCCACTGCAGAGAAGAATCTGGGGAATTAGTGGGAGGTTCCGGGTATATATGGACCGGGAGGGGCCTCTTTTTGCCATCTCTGCAGTAAAGGGCCCTCTTGTGGAGGTATAACCCAGATGTTATGAATACTATCTGGAGCAGGACGTGCTGCATACTTAGAATAGTATGATACTTTTGCCCTTGCTCAAGTAGGCTGCTGTCCCCTTCATTCAAATTCACTTGTTAATTGTGGCCCTGGAAGATGGAGCTCCTTTACAAACTCTCCTGATAGAACATTAGCCAACACGAAAGCCACTTTCTGGGACAGACAGTTTTTTGCCTTATAGGGGATATTGTATATAAGGCAAGAAAGTTTTAATCAATTAACTTGTAGCCTTTCAAATAAGAAGGATAGCAACTTCATCCGTGATAAAACTTGAATGAAGAGTCATTGCAAGCTCATAAAAAGGTACAGATGGCTGATGCCCTTTACTCTAGGATAGTTCTTTCAGCAGCTACGCCATGTAAACCGGTGTTAATTGTCATCTCAATTCCTAACATTCAAAGTAGGGTGTGTGCTGAAAGCCCTACCATGTCTATGGTAAACAGAAAAAAATAGACACCTATTCACACCTAGCTACCTCGAACAGCTGGTGCATTTTGCCTTGAAAAGACATCCTTGAATTCCTAATGAGGTCTCCAGACTCCAGACATTGAATACACATTGGGTATATGGGCATTGGCTGCTGTTTCTGGGAAGTATTCTAACTCTTGTAATATGCCAGTTATAACTATATTAATGAGAGATTCTCATTCAGGACTATGAGGCCTTTCATTTGATATCAAACATGGCATACATATATTGTCCAGGGCCTGACAATCCACATAGTGTTGGACCCTGGATGATATACATTTAGTGTTTGGGCTCATTTAACTAAGAAGTTTATGGGGATCATGAATTTCTTGGTTACAAGTTGATAGCATGCATATTGTGGGAGTTATACCCTTTATGAAATATACATCTAATTCCATGAGAGTCCTCATGTGGGCCGACCTTGGCAGACGCTCCCACGAGGCGGGGAATGCTGGCCACTCCCCCTATTGGTCATACATTAGGAGGCAGTCGATGAATGCTGGGGGGGGGGGCAATGAATGGATGGACACCTGGACCTGAATGACCATGAAACCTTAAGTATCTCTGTGTATCTCTATCTGTCTCTGCATTATATCTCTCTATATCCATTATAACATATATTGTACCGTAACTAATGTAACTTACTTTCTTACTTTTTTATAACATCTGCCAGTAATATAAGGTTATCTGGGAACTTTAGGAACTTATTGGGTTAGTAAGGTTAATTACTGTGCTACTAATTAAACCCGTCTTTAATATATACAGTACATCTTACTGTGTGTGTAGTGGATAATTTCTCACACAGTAGATTGTAGTTGCAACGTATTTAACCCTTTAAATGCCAGCCACGTAAAATTTACGTGGTTGCCTCTCCGTCACTTAAGTGCCAGCCACGTAAACTTTACGCGCCTGACTTTCCCCAATAACAGTTAAAAAAAAAGTCACTTACCTGACCCCTTGTTTGATCCGGCCGGGTCTCCTCTTCAGCCAGGGGAGGGCCCGGAATAGGATGCCCCCCGCCCGTTTCAGCAGCCGCCGGGATTGCCTGTAAAAAAAAAAAAAAAAAAAAAAAAAAAAAAAAAAAAAGTTACTCACCTCCGTGCCCGCCGGCTCCCGCCGCCTCTCCTCTTCATGGGGGGGGGGCTCCGATCACCCCCCCCGGCTCTTCCGTCTTCCGCAGCAGCTTCCGATGGCGGCCGCCATCTTGGATTTTAGCCCCGTCCCTTCTTTTACAAAAACCTGTGTCTGTCTTTTTTATAATGTTAACCCTTTGTGAACTGGTAAGGGGTCCATGAGACCCCTTATACCAGTTCACAAGGCTCGGGGGTCTGCCAAGTCACCTGCGGCAAGCGGGTGACTTGCCATTAACCCCTGGCCACCCAAATTACCTGCCTCCCCAAAGCCCGGGGGGGGGGGGGGGGGGCAGAAGAGCCGTGGCCCTAGGCTATGACGGCTTTTAGCCGGCAGGGCCAGGGGCCACTAAAGCTGGCCCCTGCGCCCTGTTCTACAAGCCCCCATAGCTGGTCACGCTGGGTAGGGAGGACCTCACGCCATTTTTTGGGGGGGATTTTTAAGGGTTTTAACCCTTAAAAATCCAAAAATAAAAATGGGGTCCCCCTCCCTGGGAGGGGAAACCCTATGTAATTTTTTTTTTTAATTAACCCTTTGTTACCTGTAACCCAGTAGGTATAAAAGGCCTCCAGCAGCAGCAGGACAGCAGAAGCCTAAGTGATCAGCGTGGGACACAGGAATGGATGGGAGGTAAGTATTAAAAAATATATATTTTTTTTAATAAAGTTATTTTTAAAAAGTGTGTCTGTTTTTTTCTTACTTTTAACCCTTTGTGAACCCGTATACCAGTTCACAAGGCTCGGGGATCTGGCAAGTCACCTGCAGCTAGCGGGTGACTTGCCATTAACCCCTGGCCATCCAAATTACCTGCCTCCCCAAAGCCCAGGGGGGGGCAGGAGAGCCGTGGCCCTAGGCTATGACAGCTTGTAGCCACTAAAGCTGGCCCCTGCACCCTGTTCTACAAGCCCCCATAGCTGGTCACAGGCTGGTTACGCTGGGTAGGGGGGACCTCACGCCATTTTTTTTTTTTTTTTTTTTTTTAAGGGTTTTAACCCTTAAAAATCAAACAAAATGGGGGACCCTATGTCTTTTTTTTTTTAAATTAACCCTATGTTACCTGTAACCCAGTAGCAGGAGAGCAGAAGCCTAAGTGATCAGCGTGGGACACAGGGATGGATGGGAGGTAAAAATTAAAAAAAAAATAATTAAAAAAAAAATATATATATATTTTTTTTAATAAAGTAATTTTCAAAAAGTGTGTCTGTGTTTTTTTTTTTTACTTTTAACCCTTTGTGAACTGGTAAGGGGTCCATGTGACCCCTATACCAGTTCACAAGGCTCGGGGGTCTGGCAAGTCACCTGCGGTTAGTGGGTGACTTGCCATTAACCCCGAGACCCCTCATTACCTGCCTCCCAAAAAAACCCTTATATTCCCCCAAGAAATGGTGCCCCCCCCCTGTGAAGGGGGACCCCACACCAATTTTTTTTATTTAACCCTTTATTATGTGGATAGTAGTTGTATTTTATTTGTAAATGTTATAAAGTGCTCTTCTAAGTTTAGGGGATCTCCTGGACAGGAACGGGGGGCTACCGATACATATGTGGTATCATTGTAATCGGGAGAAATGGGGCTTTCATGTGCAATATGGTTTTCTTTAATAAAATAAATGTTTTTGTTAAAATAAAGGAGACAATTTAAAAAATATATATTTTTTTACTTATTTACTATATATTAAAAAAAGTAGAAAAAATATATAAAAAAAAAAGTAAAAAAAATACAAACAAGACATTTCATGTTAAAGTCTAAACTCTGCCACAAAATATGCCATTTTCTTGGAAATTCCTGCAAAAATCAGTCAGCAGAGGGTGACAAAATCTCAAGTAAGCTGGCAGTTAAAAGGTTACAGGTACCTATGCATGTTGGGTATTGTTCTGCTCGGTGGACCTTGCGCTTTCAGATTTAGCTTGTTTTTACTTATTTGCATATTGATATTTTAGGAAAAGGTGTTTTTTCATTCTGCTTTTTTATACAATTTTTTGTGAAACCCTGTGCAACCTAAGAATTCTTCGAGATATTACTCCCAGAAAGATGAGCCCACTACAACAAGCTGGGTACGCTTAGAAAGCTTAACGTGTACTTTTAGGGAATATATGGTTTATCAGGGATATTCCAAATGTAAAGGGTTGTTTTGGTAGAAAAAGCACAAGGTGCGCTCTTTGTCTGCAGAGCTGAAATTCTGAAGTAAAATTACCGTTATGCGCATGCTTTACTTTGGGGTGTTTGGCAACTCTCTCCTTGACAGAACCTATGCATGCTGGGTATTGTTCTGTTTGGGGGATGTTGCTTTTTCAGATTTTCAGTTTTCTTCTGGTTTGCATATAGTTTTTTTTAGGAAAATGTGGTTTTGATTCAGCTTTTTTATTAATTTTTAGGGAAACCCTGTGTAACCAAAGAATACATTGAGGGATTACTTCCAGAAAACTGCAACTATGTCAACAAGCCTGGTACGCCTAGAAAGCCTGAGGTGTATACTTCTAGGGAATATATAGTTTATTGGGGGTATTTCAAATGTAAAGGGTTGTTTTTCTTGAAAAAAATCGCAAGGTGCGCATATTGCATAGCATAGTTGTATTTTATCTGAAAATCTCCTAAAGCGTTGTTTCAGTTTGGGGGAGTCTCCTGGGCAGTAAAGGGTGTCTATCTATACATATGTGGTACCGCTGTAACCGGGAGAAATTGGGGTTTCACACAAAATAAGATTTTATTGACAAACCTACATTTTTTATTACAAAAAAACACTACAAATTGTAAAAAAACTTTTTTTTTTTATTTTTTTGCACAATTTTCACCCCAAAATATTGGGAATACACTTAGAAAATGACAAGACATTTCATGTTAAAGCCCAGGCTCTGCTGAAAAAAACAATATATCATTTTCCTGGGAAATCCCTGGAAATCCCTTCAAAAATCAGTTGAACATGGGGAGCGCAAAATAGTGCAAAATGGTCTGGCAACAAAGGGTGACAAAATCTCCAGGAAGGCTGGCACTTAAAGGGTTAAGGCATAACCTATTTCTTTCTTAGGACATTTCACTGGTTGTGTTGGGAGAGCCTTAGCGGCCATCGGTTTGCATCAGAATAGTGGTAGCTGGGCTGATATGATTATTAGTATTTGTGATATTTATCATATTGATCTCTAATAGATATATTGGAGATTAATGTGAAGCAATTATTAATATAGAAATCATATTTTCTCCTTTTTCACTGGCGAGTCAGACTCATTGTTTAATTGTATTTGTGCATTTTGTTTTATTAAGACGTGTGCTATTCAGGGAATTAAGATAAGTCAATTGTGTATAAATAGCATAGGTACACAGTGAAGTGTAGGTTATATGCTGGATGCAAAGACTGAAATTCAGAGGAGTAGCACAGTTTTGTTTAGAGCTTAACACTATAAAATTTAAACATCGAACCTATTTTTGTATGAGTAATGTCTCTGTCCTATGATTTAATTTTGCCGTTTGGTTTTGTGGTAGTTTTGTGCTGTTTAGTGGAATTAAGATAAGTAGGTAGTGTGCCGCAGCTAGGGACACGGTGATTGTGTGATGCTGTGCACTCAGGCTTTGAAATTAGAGTTAAATAGCACAGTCTGTTTATATAACCAGACACCGGTTATAATCTCCACAGAGAATCCATTACTTCAGTGTCTGTCCTATGGTATTAATGCTTTTTCCTCTTACTTTGCAAAACCATTAAAACGGGGGGAGAGGCTGCGCTGTGAAATCTTCCTGAGCCATTATGCTGATCTGCTGGAAAAAGGCGGGAAATCTCCGGGACAAAGGAGCATCTTTCGTCAGCTGGACAGATATGACCAGGTAATGTACACAATCCCCTTTCCACTTTTAATAAGTTAGCTAAGAATAGTGATTTTAATCCAATATTGTTACCTGAGGATAAGAAATCCCCAGACGTTTTGTGGGTAGTACTTTTAAAACAAGCCTTCTCTCATGATTTGTGCATTAAAAGAAATACTGTGTTTAATAAAAACTTAAAACGCCTGTATATGTTAGCCAAATGACTCTGTATATTTGAAGCTAGTGTGCAGGAGGTACTGTTCCGATACAAAGCAACAATTTCAGACAATGAGCAAACAATTGGATAAGCAGTATCAATGTCTAAATGAAAGAGAGGACGAGGTCTGCAAATTAAGGTCTGCTTTGTTGGTAAAAGAGTGAGTAGGGTAAATTCCACTCTCAAATAGAGGGAAAAGATGCACAGCTGGTTAGACCTCAGTCTCAAGTAGAGGCATCATCCATTAAAAAGACTAGCCCTGATTTATGTAGGACTGTAAAAGATCAGAGGTCATAAGCCATAGCTTTGCAGGCCTCTGAGGAACAGAGAGGCGATTTCAGGGCTAGGTATAATGGAGGTAAATGAGGGGTACTAGGAACCAAGGCCCCTGGAGATAACATCCATTGCACCCATAGCCTCAAGAAGTAGGTCTGGGCTTGCCCAGAGGGATACAGGAGCAACAGCGCCTCCTGGGATTAACCGGGCTAAACAGGTGAGTATACTTAGAGGGACACAGGGGGAGGTAGGTAGGCCTCCTGTGCCCCAACGGTATGTGAAAAACATCACAACAAAATGCTTTTCCTGTGGGAAGATAGGGCACGTGTCCAGTTTCTGTAAGTCTTTGCAAAGTGCAAAGCCTGAATGTAGGCCCGGATAAACACATAGACGGGATACTGTAGTCTATTCAGCTAGGTTGGGCGCCCAGTACCACAGTGTACAAACAGAATGGTTCCCATTTTTTAATTACAAGAAATCCACACAGATCTTTAAGAGCCGAACTGTGTAATCCCATTTAGAACCACTATGGTGGGGTTATGGGGAAGGGTGTTTCAAATATAATACAAGATGGGAACTTTGAGGAGAAATAGCTGTGGAAGCGGGTTCAGATGGAATCATTAAATGTTCATGATTTGGAATGTTTTGGTGTGTTGGCAGTTCATCTGCTGTGTTTCCTACGTTCACAGGCATTCAAGTCCAGGACTCCTTTGTCGGACGAGGGCGGATGAGGAACGTGTTGTGTGACCAACAGACTTCGGGTGGCCTTACCACGAGAATGACGGAATGGGACGATGATGCGGATCGACGATTGGAGCAGCAGGGATTCCATGCCAGAAACATCTTAACTGGACTTTTATTAAATTGCTTATAACGCATAATTTATATGAGAGCTTTTTCAGGGTTTTCCATAGAAATGGGTTGTTTCCTGTTTTTTCAGCTTCTCATGAGCAATCTCTTGGCAGACTGTTGCTGCCCAAAGTCCAACAATGGTATCCTATATTTGATCGTATATTGTAAAGGGACCTATAGGGGTGGAATGAGGTGACTTCCTTCATATCTGAATATGTCAGAATGAATAATCTAAAGATATTATTCTGTTATAGGGGGATATGTTAAAGGGGAATGAGTCATCTCAATTCCTAACATTCAAAGCAGGGTGTGTGCTGAAAGCCCTACCATGTCTATGGTAAACAGACTACAATAAGACACCTATTCACACCTAGCTACCTCCAACAGCTGGTGTCTTTTGCCTTGAAAAGACATCCTTGAATTCCTAATGAGGTCTCCAGACATTGAATACACGCTGGGTATATGGGCATTGGCTGCTGTTTCTGGAAAGTATTCTAACTCTTGTAATATGCCAGTTATAACTATATTAATGAGAGACTCTCATTCAGGACTATGAGGCCTTTCATTTGATATCAAACATGGCATACATATATCCAGGGCCTGACCATCCACATAGTGTTGGACCCTGGATGATATACATTTGGTGTTTGGGCTCATTTAACTAAGAAGTTTATGGGGATCATGAATTTCTTGGTTACATACCCTTTATGAAATATACATCTAATTCCATGAGAGTCTTCATGTGGGCTGACCTTGGCAGACTCTGTACTTTCTTACTTTTATATAACATCTGCCAGTAATATAAAGGTTATCTGGGAACTTTAGGAACTTATTGGGATAGTAAGGTTATTTACTGTGCTACTAATTAAACCCGTCTTTAATATATACATCTGTGTGTGTAGTGGATAATTTCTCACACAGTAGATTGTAGTTGCAAATTATTTAAGGCATAACCTATTTCTTTCTTAGGACATTTCACCGGTTGTGTTGGGAGAGCCTTAGCGGCCATCGGTTTGAATCAGAATAGTGGTAGCTGGGCTGATATGATTATTAGTATTTGTGATATTTATCATATTGATCTCTAATAGAGATATTGGAGAATAATGTGAAGCAATTATTAATATAGAAATCATATTTTTCTCCTTTTTCACCGGGGTTACTTTAGGATTTCTGCTTCATCCTACAAAGATGTTGGCTTATCTTTTAAACCCTGATTGAAACAGATCTATGTCCATAGTCCTTTAGCATCTGAAGACTTTCTGATTGATCCCCACTCACCATGACATATGTATTGTCTGCTGAGGAAGTATGCGGTTGTGTTCTAGACTCACAGAAACTGAAGTGTTGACAGAACAGGTTTGGCTTATGCCCCAATCGGAATGAGACTCATTTCCTCTACAGCAGCGCTGCTTCTACTGCTGTCCTAAAGATTGGTATCTGCTACTGCTTAGGCATTGTGTGATAGCAATGTCATAGAGTCAGCAATAATGCCCCTGGCTCTAGGATACTAAATGGCAAAAAAAGAGTCTCCTGGGGGGACCAAGTCCCCTGAACTGTGATATCATCCATCACTGCACCCCCAGGCTGGCTTTAGTGCTAAGCACTCTCCATTGAGCCAGGAAAAATAATCAACCAGCTATCAAATGTATCTATCACCAGATCAACTCCTGCTTTGACTTTGAAAGGAAGGACACAAGCCCTGTCCAGCAACAGAGGAGGTTTTATTTCAATAGAATGATTCACTGCAGTGGTCTGGTAAAGTAACTGTAATCATTTCCAGAGATCCCAATCACTGTATTACAATTGAATTTTGTAGAAGTATATATATATATATATACATTTTATTATGTGTTTTTAGACTATGACCTCTGTGGTCTGTAACTTTTTGAAGCTTTGAGGTTTGGGTTTAATATTATCATGTGTAAATATCTTTTGCCGACACTGTTAACCGCTGCTGTCTGTGTGTTCAAACCTTTAGGGACCCATTGTTGCTTGTGCTAAAATAAATCTTAACCACGGACTATAATATGTCTCTAAAATCCCTGATGCAATCAAGAGTGTTCTCATTGAGAGATCTTAAGGCACTTGGGAGGGGGACGGCAAAACTATAGGTTGAATATTAGATTCTTTGAAAAGATGGTTAAAAGCTGCTGTTCGGTTGCTTTAATAAAAAGTGTTTAGGTATAGCAAAAGTGTGAATGAAGGAGTTACACTACCTGTGTCAGGAGACAGTCACCTTGTCTTTCATCTACCCTTGCTACTTTGGCTGATGAATCTGACAGACAATGGTTGTTTCCGTGATGAGGTAATAAGCATCCCACCGAGTCTTAAGCTATTACTGTGTGGTGATGCTTTCTTGTATATTATATGTATTTTTATTACCTTTACTAGCTTTCTTTTCTGTTAATAAGCATAAGAACATTCTTTATTGTTATGCTCTGATCTCTTTAAAACAATATTGCAAACCGTTATTTATATTAGTAGCCCTGTTTTGAGCATCTATTAGTAAAACATTTGGTCTGCCTTGTGAGGTATACAAATAATTGGGTGTGGCTTGGGCATTACCAAATAAGCACCTCTGGCTTAAAAGATTTAGTATTTGGTTCTGGATATAGAGACAATTCTCCTTTGCGCACAATTTTTTTTATCCAATTTCTAAAAGTTTACTATCCACCTCTGCATCCAAACTTCTGCATCTGGATATCGCACCCAATGAAAGGGCACATGCGCCAGGCCCACCTTCCTATCCCAACAGGGCGTGCGCAGACAGCACTGACAGAGGCAACGGGAACACGCTGCTCGCTCTAGAGTGTAGCAGCACTTCTGTTTTGCCAGCCAATGGAGCATCCGGTTTGAAACTAGTTTCCTGGGAGTCACCATCAATGACCAGATGGGAGAACGAAATCTGCATGGTTCTGAAGAAAGCCAAACAGAGGTTATTCTTTCGTAGACAACTTGGCTAAAAAAAAAAAAAAAAAAAAAAAAAACAGCTGTAGTAAGTGAATCAGTTTATGTTGCTCATTCGCTGCTTGGTATGGGAAAGCAAACAGAGACAAGGAAATACTGCAGAGAAGATTTAAAAGCAGCAGAAAGGATAATTGTGGCCCCTTTTGACTATCCAGGATACAAAAAGGAGACTCTCAAGCTCATAAAATGCTCTGTGACCAGATTCATCTGTACCGCATTTACTTTGAACTAGGCTACATTTACACCTGTCTGATCGAATTCGCATCATGCGTTTTATTTTGCCATACTGCAGTGTCTTTCATAGAAACACATGCAGTACCTGACAGGTGCGAGGTTTGGAAGTAGAACGATGTGGTTCGCACGTGGAAGAAGTTTCAGCAAATGTTCTTTAAAGTTATTAGAATTAAGATTGCATTTAAGTACAGTCTTTGTGTAGTATTATTTATAGCCAATGTATGTTTCCACATGCCGACATTAAAGTGATTAACAAGGAATTGTAAGTCAGCCGAAACAATACAACGCTGGACCAAGAAGTGAATTCTCGTTGATCACTTGATTGCAGCAAGCATTTCCAAAGATCTATGCTTTATGGCATTTGCTGGAGAGTTATTTTGTTCGCTAATCGTTTCGAGGAAATGAGCCTTAAGGTGTTGATGTTGTACAATGGTATGAACTCGGCCATTTGGAACAAGCAGCAAGATAAACTGCTCAACCAATGCATTCTCCAAAAATAAGAGATTGTCTTATATTAATTGTTGCCCCACAAAATGCACATACTGCAGTATGTCCTAGCACCACCCATGGACCCTTCTATCCAATCATATCACTATGCCCCAAAATAATCAGTTATACGTTTATTCTAGTGTGCGGGACTCAGAATCTTCTCCCTGATGGGAGAACCTGGAACAGAGAATGACTAGGGTGGGTTGAACCTGAAAATATTTAGAGTGTTTTCTGGTTCTTTTGATATGGAGGGTGTGGAGTAAAGGTAGTGGTAGGCAGAGTTTTTTCCCCTTTGTTCAAAGTGGAACAAAACCTGGGATTTTGACTATCCAGTGTTTTGGTCCTTGCTCCTGGGCCACCCCGATGCAGGATGCCCCACTATGTGATCCCGCCCAGGTTGCCCACCAAAACCCACCTTTCCACGGTCCTGAAGCACACACACAGCCTCTCATCCTATTAGCATGCTCGAATGCGTTGCAATCAAACTGCCTTAGACTCGTCTAAGACGTCCAGCCAAGCATAGTCAAGTGTGCCGACGCCACACCCCCGCTACCCTCTAAAAGGGAGCATGGCCATTCACAAATGCCTGGCGTGGGTGTGCACTCTGCTAAAAGGTATAGAAGGCAGCTGCTCACACATGTGCTGTAGGATAGGGGAGAAGGCGAGTTTACTGGGTGACCTGAGGATTTTTACACAGTGGGGCATACAGAATCTGCCCTTGGGAAAGGGAGTAAGCCTGCCCTGTAGTCCTAGACTCCAGGGTGGGTTTTTGTTCACTTTAAAAAGGAAAACAACATTTTTGGCTGTTTTTGGTGTTGTATTTTACATTCCAGAAGAGAAAAACAAAAAGGCACAAGTATTTAGATTGTGCCTCTATACCTGTGATCAGCATGTGGTTTTCCAGGACCTTAGTATAGCTTCTGGCTACAAATCTCAGAATCCTTCCAGAGATAACAATGCTGCCAGAAACCCTTAACATTACTGGGAAACAAGATTGTTACCCCCTAATGAAGAGGCAGATTTAAAGGTTAAGCCTGTGAGCTCAGGAGTGTGAAGCATCATCGTTGCCTCAGGTCATCAGATAATTAGCAAGTCAGAGGGGCCTCTGCCAGGTATACCAAACATACCAACTTTAATGATTCTTGTAAGCTAAGTTCTTGCTGCTTTGGAGTGTCATTGAACCATACTTGAGGCAAATAGGATGGATTTGAGGATGGAATTGTAAAATTGCTGCAGGACTTCTCGTGAGAGACCTTTTTAGCTGCCACAAAAAAAAAAAAAAAAAAAAGAAAAACATTTGCTTTTGTGCCTTAGCGCATATCAGAGTGATATTTTTATCTCATTTCAGGTTCTTGTAGATGGTTACCGGCGACCTTGGGGGTTTTACAAAACGTGGCATCCCAAATATTTTAGATTCCAGGGTTGCCCACCCTGGGTTTTGTTAAGCTTTAAGTGTGCTTCTTTTATGTGTCCAGAAATTAGGGCCTAGTGGTGCATGCATGCTAACCATTCGTTTTTCAGTGCGCCGATGGAGCTATCCAATCACTAAAGTCCTATCTGCCATATTTCTCTGACATGGACCCCCTTAGGAGAACACAGCCTTTAAGCACTGTTCTTATAAATGAGGACAGCCACGTCACTTATATCACAAGATCTAGATTCCAGATCAGAGGAAATCTTGGTAGAACCATCTGACCTCACCTCCTGCAGAGGCAAACCCTCTAGATCATACCAAGGATGCCTTGGTATGTTTGAATAGTATCCCATCCTCTTTCATAAGGAGGAGACTGGGATTGAATGATACAGCCACCAGATCAGACAATGTAATAAAATAAGCGCAAAAAAAATAAAGCATCTGTGCGCAAGCTTACAATGACCACCAATGCCCATAAATCCTAAAAGATGAAAAAACAAACCACGTTTAACAGACAGGGCATTGTACAGCCCATGGGCCATATACGGCCCTTTAATTGCCTCTTACTGGCCCAGGATGAGCTGGCTGGCAGAGTCCCTCCGCTCATGCTGCCTGCGAGGCACCCGCAGCTCGCTAAGCTAAGCCCGTAGGTACTACAATATTGCTTCTCCATACCTACGGGCTGGCTTTCCCCCCCGCTAGTGTAAAAAATAAAACACTCACCTGACCCCTCGTTCGAACCATCCGTGTCTTCTCTTCACCCTGGGGGTATCCGATTACCCCCATTGGCTCTTCTGGCTTCGGGAGGGGGCAAACAAAAGACCCCAACCCCCGCTGCTGCCAAGTATATAAAAAAAAAATGACATTCACTCCCCTCCATGCCCGATCCCCCAGGCTGGGTCTCCTCTTATCGCCCCCCAGGCGTGGTGAGGAGGGGGCTCAAAACATACCCCCTCCGACGTTCTTGCCACTGGCCCCCTGTGGGCGGGGCTTATGATGTCACGGTTGAGGTCATCCCACTGCGGGCTCTGATCATCGGAGGCGGTTGGAGGGTAGGGGATGTGGTCCCCTGCCTCCCTAGCCCCCCTCCAGTGATCAGCCCTGACAGCTGTCAGCTGGAGCTGAACAATCACGGGACACAGCATCAGAGGTGAGTGTTAAAGAAAATAAATATATTTTTTTCTCTCTGTGTCAGTGTCTTTTTTTTTTTACACTTAACCCTTTGTGAACTGCTAAGGGGTCCATGAGACCCCTATACCAGTTCACAAGGCTTAGGGGGCTGGAAAGTCACCTGCGGCTAGCGGGTGACTTGCCATTAACCCCCAGCCCCCCCCCATTACCTGCCTCCCCAGGCCGGGTGGGGGGGCAGAAGAGCCTGGGATATGAGGCTTTGGAGTTTGTAACCAGCAGGGTGGGGGGGTCATAAAACCATAAAACCTGGCCCCTGCACCCTGTTCTACAAGCCCCCATAGCTGGTCCTCGAGCTGGTTATGCTGGGTAGGGGGCACCTCATGTCATTTTTTTGGGATTTTTAAAGGGTTTTTAACCCTTAAAATCCCCCCCCCCCCCCCCCGGAAGGGGTCCCCCATGTCATTTTTTTTTTTACATTTAACCCTTTGTGAACTGGTGGGGTCCATGATACCCTTATACCAGTTCATAAGGCTTAGGCGCTGGCAAGTCGCCTGCAGCTAGCGGGTGACTTGCCATTAACCCCCGGCCCGGGGAGGAAGAAGAGCTTGGGTATATGAGGCTTTGACACTTGTACCTGGCAGGGCGGGGGAGCCATCAAAGCTGGCCCCTGCCCTCTGTCCTACAAGCACCATAGCTGGTCCCCGGGCTGGTAATGCTGGGTAGGGGGGACCTCACACTATTTTTTTTTGGGGGGGGGGGGGGGGTATAAGGTTAATTCCAAAAAAATAGGGTCCCCCACCCTGGAAGGGTAGCAATAATAATAATGGTTTATTTAATAAATTACATATTTTTGTAAGGCAATCTTACTTTTTCATTGTTTAACTATAACATATATAACATATGCTTGTACCAGCTTGTCAAAACAATGCTATTTATTGCTTCTTATAAGGAAATACAATTAAAATTATGCAGAATTGAGTTCAGCCTTTTGGCCTGGCCCTCCACAATATTTTTAGTTTCTGATGTGGCCCCATGGAAAAAAATAATTGCCCAGCCCTGACATGTAAGCAGCTTTCAATAACTAAGTAAAAAAAAAAATCTAAGGACCACATGACCAGTGAGAGGCACTGCATACCAGACCACAGCTCAAAATATAGACTCAGTGAAGACACACTCCTTAAGTGGCAAGATACCAGAGAATAGGATCCTAATCTAAGAGAACAGCTAACAGGGCCAGAGCTCTGCTACAAAAACTTCAGCCAGTCTTATAACAATGAAGCAAAAAGGCTAACAAAAAACTGTACTTGACAGAGGCCTTAAACATGGCTCAAAGCAGAAAATGCAACCCAACATTTCAGCCAGCAGGGGTAAAGGAAAGAGACCATGTGCCGATCTTGCAAAATCAGCCAAAGAACAATCCTGAGGGCTAGGGTTAGTGGCACTAAGGCCACCCTAGTGCCCCTAGTAAAGGGGAATACAGAGTGCTGATTTGGATGCCACATCACTTGTACTGGGAGAATGCTGCCCTTTGCCTATGCCAACAGGACATACTAGTCCTAGGTTGTAAAACCATAGGCCTATAGTGGAGGAGCAAAGCAAGTGTGTGGTGAAGTAAAGGAAATGAGTGAGGAATACTTACAGAGGGCAGCACATGCCAGCCAAGCAACATGGACATGGGGAACCAAAGAACAAAGGCACAGAGCAACCTGATCATAAGTTTGACCAGAGGCTCTGGTTGGCCTTTCAGATAGGTTGCTTGCGCTACAAACTAAAGTCTATCAGAACTGTTTGCCAAATAACTGTCACGGCAAACGGGTCTAATTGGATGACAGCCTACACATACACCATTGGACTGGGAAGAGGCCAGTTGTTCTGGGGGGTTTTCACACAACGAGGTATTCCAATTCGGGTCGACCTCGGGAAACCCGGGATAGTCATATATCATTTTCCGCTTTAAATGATATAAGCTATTATAGAGAGTTTTTTTTATTTAAACATGCCTCTAACATCCATTCTTTTTTGAATCACACCTTATTTTTACTGCCTTATTGTGAAATAAAGAAGAACCATGAATATACTTTAAAGAAAGTCAACTGGATCAAAACCATAGACCTTGCTAGGGGTGAACTAGAAATTAACTGTGCAGGAGTAAACAGACCAGCAGAGAGATGCATCCCATTACTCCCATGGACCAGGGGGGATTCAGCAGGCTCATAGAGAAGATAAAGATGCTTTCATTTTTGTAAGCTTAGTGCACAGATGACCTATATTTAAAGTGGACCAACACCCACCCCCGATCGGCCCGGGAATCTATAAGATTTGTGAATGGCCGGCGCGGGCGGGCGCCCTGTAAGAGGGACGCACGAGAGGCGGCGGCGGCGGCTTATCCGTCGCTTGTCCATCGCCTAAAAGGTAAGATTTTAGGGGCTTTCTGGGGGGTTTCACACAGCGGGCACACCTATACGGGTGCCCCGCGGAAGTGGACCAACACCCAGGATAGTGAAAATCCTGGGTGTCGGTCCACTTTAAAAGAAACGCAGGTCTAATATTTCCTGACACAACATACCTGTAAGTTTAAGGTCCAGCAAAAAATTCTGGGACAGCTGTTTTTCTGCCTTTAAATTATACAGCTTAATAATTTCTCTGACGGTCGGTAAGGGTGGTAACCGATACAGGGACATCTTGTTCGTCAGCTGAAATAAAATACAATAACATTAAATACTAATCATGATAATATTCTTAATAAAATACAAGTACTTAAAGTGGACCAACACACAGGATTTTGACTATCCTGGGTCTTGGTCCACTTCGGTGGGGCACCCCCGATCACCCGAAAAACTCACCTCTCCCCGCGCCGACGGACAAGCGTTTTGACAGCCGCGGACAAGCGGCTCCTCCGCCGCCGCCTCCCGCGCATCACTCTTGACGCGCGCGCGCCCGCGCCGGGCATTCACAGACGGCCGGCGCGGGCACGTCTAGAGGGGCGCGAGGGAGGCGGCCGGCTGCCGCCGAAGACAAGGTAAGGGGATTTGGGGTGTTTGGGGGGGTTTCACCCCGAAGGACATCCCGATCTCGGATGTCCCGCGGGGAGGGAGGTGATCGGCCCGGGAATCTTATAGATTCCCGGGCCGATCACGGGAGGGTGATGGTCCACTTTAAAAACTGGGGTCTGAAGGAGGAGCTAAAGCTTTTGTATATTCTGGTGCTCACACGCCTACCTCGAGGCGCAGCCATAACATCTCAGTGGTACGCTGCCCTAAGTATGTTAGTTTGCATCCAAAAAAGGATTCAGCTATTCAGATAGGCCGGGAGCACATACTCCGCATAGGAAACAGGAGAAGAGGCCGCAGCACCAAGTGACGGCGCTTAGTTAAAACAAACGCTTCAGACAGACAAAGTGCTGATTGTCCGGCACTGGAGTCAGTGATCTGAATGGCACACATAGCAGGAAGGATTGGCCAAAGGTATCCTGCCGCCTCTAGGACAAGATTGCATAAGAGTCCCCTCATGCCCTATGGGATCGCTGGTGAGGCGAGTATACCTGCGCTCCCCATGGGGCATCCCAGATTGCAGCAACCTAGGGTAATGAACCGAAACCTGGGATTGTGAAAATTCTGGGTTTTGATCGACTAACCTCCCTTAAAGGCAATTCCCATGCAATTCTTAAAGGAGCCAAAGCACACAATTATGTTAGCCAGCAACCAATCTAAAATTTTGTAAAAACAGAGGTCTTGGTTAGCACACATCTGCTGAAGTATGTTGAAGCTGTACCACTAAACTAAAACTAAACGCAGTCCTAACTAATCTATGAGAGCCCAGTATATTGGGATATACAATGCAACTAATAAACTGGGAGAAGCTCACCTGATGTTGCCCTATACCTCCATGTGCTGCAGCTTGAACATACATCTGCAGATGTGTGCCAACCGAGACATCTGCTTAGAACTAGATTTTAAAGAGATTATAAGATTGGTTGCTGGCTTACAGAGTTGTGTGCTGTGGCTCCTTTAACCCTTTCGCTGCCAGCCTACCTGCAGCATTTGCCACTCCCTGTTGCCAGACGATGTTTCACCATTTTGCGCTACACATATTCAACTGTCATTTTTGAAGGGATTTCCAGGGATTTCCCAGGAAAATTATATATTGTTTTTTTCAACAGAGTCTGGGCTTTAACATGAAATGTCTTGTTTGTATTTTTTAGGTGTATTCTCAATTTTTTTGGGTGAAATGTGTGAAAAAAAAATAAAAAAAAAACATTTTTTTACAATTTGTAGAGTTTTTTTGTAATAAAAAATGTAAGTTTGTCAATAAAATCTTATTGCGTGAGAAACCCCAATTTCTCCCGGTTACAGCGATACCACATATGTATAGGTAGACACCCTTTCCTGCCCAGAAGCCTTTTATAGCTGCTGGATGACAAATGGTTAATTAAAAAAAAAAATGACATAGGGTCCCCCTTCCCGGGGAGGGGGACCCCATTTTTTTTGGGATTTTGAAGGGTTAAAAACCCTTCAAAATCCAAAAAAAAAAATGACGTGGGGTCCCCCTTACCCAAAGTAACCAGCCCGGGACCAGCTATGGGGGCTTGTAGGCACAGAGTGGGGGGGCCAGCTTTGGTGGCCCCCCCACCCTGCAGCCTACGAGCCCACATAGCCTATGTGGGCCCGGGCTCTTCTGCCCCCCCCTGGCCTTTGGGGAGGCAGGTAATGGGGGTGCGGGGGTTAATGGCAAGCCACCCGCTAGGGCAGGTGACTTGCCACCCCCCCAGCCTTGTGAACTGGTATAAGGGGTCTCATGGACCCCTTACCAGCTCACAAAGAGTTAATGTGAAAAAAAAACACCACACAATAATAAAAAGTATTTTATTAGAAAAAAAAAAAATTTTTTTTTACTGTACTTACCTTCGATTGCAAGCTCTTGTCCCTCGCCGCTCAGCTGACAGATGCCGGTGATCGGCATCCAGAGAAGGAGAAGGCAGGAGATCAGAGGATCTCCTGCCACCTCCTTCCAGGGCACCGATCACCGGCATCTGAGAAGCTGAGAAGGCTGAAGCCTGAGATCGGGGCCGGGATGACTTCATAAGCCCCGCCCCCAAGGGGGCGGGGCTTAGAGGCATGATGGCGGCCGCCATCGTGAAGAAGAGAGGAGAGAGCCTCCCAGGCTCTCTCCTGAAGATCGGTAAGTCCTGGGGGGGGATCGGAGGCCCCCCAGGTGAAGAGGAGGGACAGCGGGAGCCAGCGCACACACAGGTAAGTGAATGTCATTTTTATTTTTTTTTTTTTTTACAGTTAGAAGCTGCTGCTGCAGAAGCGGGGGGGGGGGCGGCCTATTCCGGGGGCTCTCCTGGAGCCATCCGACCCCCCACAGGGGATCGGATGGCACCAAATTAAAGAGGAGACCCGGCCGGATCCAACAAGGGGTCAGGTGAGTATTTGTTGTTTTTACTTTTTAAACTACAAGCGAGGAAAGTCAAGCACGTAACACCTACGGGCTTGGCACTTAAGGCCCAGCCAAGCCAGCACGTAGGTGTTACGTGCTTGGCAACAAAAGGGTTAAAGTGGACCAACACCCAGGATTTTGACTATCCTGGGTTTTGGTCCACTTCGGTGGGGCACCCCGATCGGGGGTGCCCCGCTGTGTGGAACCCCCCAGAACGGGCAGAGACACTCACCTCACCACACTCCCGGGCGCTCGCGCAATCAGAGCGCTCAGAGCCGCAGTGGTATGCACGTACCAGCGGCGTCCAACCACAGCGGATCTGAGCGCAGGAGGCCGCGTCTCGCGCTTCCCTCTAACAGGGAGCGCGCCTGCACCGGCCATTCACAAATGGGAAGCGTGAGACGCGGCCCGCGCATGCGCCGTTGGAACAGGGATAAGGTAAGGTTTCTGGGCTTCCTGGGGGTTTCACCCCACGGGACATCCCGATTTCGGATGCCCCGCGGGGAGGGATCTGATCGGCCCGGGAATCTTATAGATTCCCGGGCCGATCCCCCCTGGGTGTTGGTCCACTTTAAAGCGGACCTTCACCCTGAATAAGAGTCTATTTTATATGTTTCCCACACCCTGTACATACAGATTGGTCACATTACAAATCATCCTACCTGCATCTACTGCATGTTATGAGCCTTTAAAGTGGACCAACACCCAGGATTTTGACTATCCTGGGTCTTGGTCCACTTCGATGGGGCACCCCCGATCGGGGTGCCCCGCTGTGTGAAACCCCCCCCAACCCCCCGAAAAACTCACCTCTCCGCGCTCCCAGCGCCAACGTACAAGGACGTCTAAGCGGCTGCCGCCGCCGCCGCCTCCCGCGCGTCCCTTTTGACGCGCGCGCGCCCGCACCGGCCATTCGCAGACGGCCGGCGCGGGCGCGCGCACGCCTGCAGGGGCACGAGGGAGGCGGCGGCGGCCGGCCGCCGCCGAAGATCAGGTAGGGTTTTTCGGGGGTTTTGGGGGGGTTGCACCCCGCGGGACATCCCGATCTCGGATGTCCCGCGGGGTGGGGGGTGATCGGCCCGGGAATCTTATAGATTCCCGGGCCGATCACCCGTGGGTGTTGGTCCACTTTAAACATCCAAGATGGTGGCTCATGGAGCATCAGGCAGCATGCAAACAGGAAGCGTCTTCTGACTGTGTCGCTCTGCATTCTAGGATTGCTGTCCTTTCCCTGACCCTGAGCAAATTACAGCTATAACCCCGCCCCCTGTACATTATCCTACTCTCCTCAGTATGTGTGATGCTTCTGAGTCAGGATGGCAGCGCCCATATCCTAGCGTCCTGAACAGAGTTGCAGCCTGGTGGGGGAAATAATAATAAGTGACTAAAAACATAATATATATTAATTTTAGATGCTGGGAAATAGTTTTTAAGGGTTTGGGCTTTACATTAAATGATGCTGAAGGCTTGGTTAAAGTTTTGTCTAATCTTGCTCCAGTGTACCTCAAAGATTAGCTTAAAAATGGTCTGAGCAGTACAAACCAGGGATAGTAAAAAACCTGGGTGTTGTACCACTACAAAGAGGGCCATCTAAAATGCCCCTCACCCCAGTACCGTGGGCGATGCTGCTCACTGGATTAAAAAAAAAAAAAAAAAGAGGCTTTTTTCTACCGCCGTAGCCACACCCAGCAAATTTAAAGTGGACCAAAACCCAGGATTTGCACTACCCTGGTTTGGGATGCCCCAATGCATAACACTCCGCCAACTGTCCGATCTACATACCTTGCAGGCGTTTCCATGGAGCAGGCACAGTTCTCATCCAATCAGCTTTTTTGTGTGGCTGGAGAAGCTGTATAGAATCCTAAATCAGGATGCCCCAGAGGCAAATGTCAAAATGGTTTTGGCCTACTATAAAACCAATTGCCAGGGATTCAGCTGTGGGCTGTGAAAGCATCAAGGAAGCCATCAGGGTCTCACACAGAGGGGCATTGCAAAGCGGCCAGCCCTGGAGACTTAAAGGCTGGCCATCATGTTGTTTTGATCCACTTCACGAGCCACACAGACCTACCAACTTTTCAGAGTGGGAAAGTGGGAGTGGGAGGGACGTTTGTTAAATTAGGCCACGCCCCCTCATTAAAGAGTGCATTGGAGATAGGGTGTAACAATTACAACTACAATATAAACACTTTGAATATGCAAATGCATCATTTATTGATGCAGATCTGCATGTTATACCTCAAAGAGTGACAAATGAGAACAACGAGGGGACATGGACTCCAAAGAGGGACAGCCCCTCCAAATCAGGGACACTTGGGAGGTATGGCGACGAATGGCTTTTGAGTCAGGTAGTTTATAGGAGTGTAAAGCAATACATAAATGATGTGAATGTATATTATTACGTCGCGTGACTGTACAATTCTGTCATCTGACATCAGCAGAAGCATTCTTAGACATCCATCTGATCCTAGAGGTCACGAATCAGTGCTTATCCCTCCCTCACAAGTGACCACACCTCACATCACTCAAACATAAATGCAGACCTCAGCTCACATTGACTCGCGCTCAAATGTCTGACCCCTAGTCGGGGAATAACCGCACTTACGTTTCCAACATCACCCGAAAAAGTTGCACATGTCACTGAAAACTTCCGGCGCTTGAAAGTGACGTAGGTCTGTCAACAAACGTTCTCCATATTGGAAGCTGGCAGAAAGACCGAAACATAGCTTGGAGCGTCACGCAAGGGCAATGCAGCGGTGTTCACTGTGAATCTCTTGGGCTATGAGGGGGGAGCGAGGGGGACACGGCTCGGCAACTTATGTGTCCCAGGCTAGAGCAGCAAACTCCTCTGGTGGGAGTGAAAATAACCTGTTTTGTGACCCCTCTAAGAAGACTAAAAGGAGCACTTTTATCTCTAACCAAAACAACTGCCTTAAAAATACGCCAAAGTGTATTTATTAATACAGATCTAGATGGCACAGAGGATGTGTGTTCCACCAGCAGCATACCTCCCAAGTGTCCCTGATTTGGAGGGACTGTCCCTCTTTTGAGCCCCTGTCCCTGAGAGGTGTGAGGTGTAAACATATAATAAAAAAATGATTCGTTTGTCTATGTGTTTCTATTGTTGTAACTGTTACATCCTATCTCTATCTAGTATCAATCAATGATTGGGCGTGGCCTAATTTAACAAATGTCCCTCTTTGCTACCCTGAAAAGTTGGAAGGTATGCAACAGCCATTCCCTGAAAAAAATGTTGCCTTGCAACTGTTGCTAATGGTGTACCTATTCTGGGGGCTGCTAACCCACCCGCCTGAAGTCATTAAGACTCTAGGGTCACTGGTCTTCCTCTTTTATTAGGATTATTCTGTGTCTCCCCTGGGATCGCTAGTCCCACGCTGCATTTCTGTATGGCTGGTGGTGAGTGAGGATGTGATCAGCAAGCTGCTGGGCAGCCCACACATGCACCATGGGAATGAAAATAAGCTCCTTCTGAAGAGGAACAAAGCCCAAGATAGTGGAAGCTTGGGTTTTGTTCCTTTTTAAAGAGGGACAAGACCCAGGATTTGTTCCTCCTCCCTGACGCAGCCTGATTTGGGATGTCCCGCTGTATGAGATCCCCCCAGATCACCCATGATTCAATGGTGCATGTGCGGGCTCTCCTTTCCAGACTGCTTATTTGTCAGAGCAGCTTAGTAAAGTGAAATGGAGCTTTGGCTGCCCACTTCGGCTGTGTGTACATTCAGAAATGTCTGGTGCAGTTACACGCATCAGCCAAATTAGCCCGCCAAGAGTCCTCTCCCTGCTAGTAAAAAAATCAGTCAACATTTTCACTTACCCTGACATATTATAAACCCTGTTTTTGATGTTTTATTTCTTGGTTTCCTCATCACCAGATCGCACCCTGGAGCTGGGTATTTCATAATGTTAGAGGACCTAGCACTGCAAGAATTGAAAAGCATGTACAAACTGCGGAAGCTCGGTCATGGTGCAATCTGGCAAACGCTGGTCCTGCAACTCTAACCCCTGACAATCAGAGACTTCAGGAAATTGCTGGATCTATTGATGAACCAAACGGTAATGCCTGTGGGGCTAAGGATGCAAGGGATAGTGGTCAAAAATATGGTCTTTGGTCTGTGTTTAAGCAGAACTAAAGTCCACAGTAGTCCGTCCCGTCACCACTGGCTAAAGTGGACCAAAATCCAGGATTTTGCCTATCCTGGGTTTTGGCCCCTTTCATTGTGGCATCCTGAATTTGGATTCTCGCCTATATTTACCTTTTCATTGCTCTAGTTGCACAAGCACAGGCTCTCCTCCAATCAGCATCTTATGCCAAACAAATGACTGAACAGCATAGAAAGTGTAATGAAAACACAGGGCTCTTGCCATGTATAAATTGACATATCAGGCAAGAGGTGTGCCAGACAAATTCACCAAGGTCTGGGATCCTTGGCTACAGTGCCAGGATACGGCCTCTGATGATGGCTGAGATGAGAGTGTGTCGCATCACGGGGATTATGGCTCTTATGGCGATACATGGAGCAGGGGAATATGATGGTGGAGCGATATCCAATCCTGAGGGGGAGCAGAGGGAGGTGGGAAGTTAGGTCTATTTGGGAGACTGAATACCCGGAGGTGCTTCTAACCATTTTTTGCTCTTTGGTCCCCCCAGCAAGGTTCTTACCTGGTAGGGCTTGAGTCCGGTGTGAATGTCTTGTGTTGTGTGAATGGACGTCTTGTGTGCAAGTAGGCCAGACTGTTTTAGGCACCTGCGGCGTCCTGTTTGCTGTATTGCATATTTTATTGTATGTCATGTTTCATGCAAATAGAAACTTTAAAAAAAAATAAAAAAATGAAAACACAAGGCCTTGCCTGCAGCCGTGCCCGCACCAGCCAATCAGATAAGCCTGGCAAAGGGGAGGATGCCGCCATGGCTGACTAAAGCAGTAAAACAGTGTTGCATCCTAAATAGGGATGCCCCATGGTTTGAGTTTTATAAACATTGAGTCTATAGTTATCTACTTTAAAGTGGAACAAAACCCGAGAATTTGACTTTTCAGGGATTTGTTCTATGCCTCATTTTGTGAAGCCCCCCAGTTTGTCCAGTAGAACTCACCTCTCCTCAGTTCAACAGCGCAGGCTCTCGTCCAGTCAGATACCTTTGCCGTGTTTGCATCCTTCAGCAAAGGGCTCTGATTGCCTTTAATGGGGAGCACGTGCTGTCGCATCCCTTCTGGATGCCCCAAGCAGGACTGTGGAAAAGTGTACCAACTCCAGCATACAAAATATATTTTAAGTTCTCTCAATCTAAGGCCCTTGTGTATAACCCCTTATACTCAGGCCCTTAGTTACAATGCCTGAAATTTACAGGAATATAAATATATTGTCCAGGCAAGACAAGTTTGTACTCTTCTGCAGCTCCTCTGTGCAGGTCCCATGTTCTCCCGCAGCTCCTCCACACTCTGCCGGCATCTTCATACTTTCCAATAGTGGGGAGCCAGTGTTTTTGTATTTCCAGAACTGGTGGCAGCTCATGGAGGCATCCATGGAACCTTTGTTTACGACCCCACAAGCCTACACCAATAATTGCAATGGGGGTTCATTACACCTTGCCTCGGAACTACCCCTCCATTGCAATAAATGGAGTAGGAGTGTTAGGGAATCTAAAGCCATAGTGATGGACGCCACCACGTCTGCCCAGCGATGGAGGATGGAATCTCTTTCTCCCTCATTGGTGAATATGAAGATACCGGCACTGCACAGAGCTGTGGGGGACAAAAGGTGAGTGTATTCCTTTTATGTTATTGCCTGGATAGGAAATTTAAAGGGACGTTCCAGACAAAGGGTTAAATTAGCCTTTTTTCTGCTCTCTCCAATCTGAATGTGAGGGACTGCCTCTCTTATTCATCCTCATTTATATTTCTTAATAAGACCTAGTGAGCTTCATCGCTTCTACTTCTCCATCTTCTTCTGGGCCTTCCAGTAGCAGAGGATGACTTATCCATTCATATTTCAGTGAAAAGTTTTCTCTGAAGTATATTAAGGCCCTTATTCATCAAGCGATAGCGCCAGGTAGTGTCTGACGAGCGCCAGGTAGCGGCAGCTAACGGCGGCTACCGACTCAAGTACGCCCGGCGGCGGTCACAATGACGCATTTATCAAGCAAAATGAGGCTAGCGCCGGCGAGAGCGACGGCTAGCGCGGCATTCATCATGAAGCCGCCTGGACCGAACAGCGCCGCTGCAAATTCCCTCACAGCGCCAGGTATGAGCTGTCGCTCCCTGGCGATGTCCAATGCATTTCAATGGAGCAATCTATAATTATTCATAATTAATTGGTAATAATTTTTTTTTTTTTTTTTTTAATGTCAAAAAATCGGAGAACACTTCTGCAATGTTAGGATTTTTTTTTAAGTCAAAAAAAAAAAAAAAAAATATGTGCAGAATTGATCTAACAGGTCTGAGATTAATGTATTCATATTACAAAATGATTCTAAAAACATGTATAATGTTACATTCAAAAAATATGGTTGTTTAGGGGTTAAAAACTAGTTAATACAGATCGCCGCCAGCGCTCTGGGGTTTAAACAAGGAATGGACAGCGACAGCACATTCGGAGCGTGATTTTTTGATGAATATGAAGCTAGCCGTTCGCTCTGGCCATTCGTTGTCAGGCGCTCACATACAACGCTGGACCTGTGAAACAGCGACCCCCCAGCCCGTATTCAACATTACCGCACACCGACTGAGTCGCTGTCATCAAGCAAACGCTGGCCAAGCACAGCGATACTGGCTGGCGCTGAAAAAATCACGCTACAGTCGCTCATCTGTCGCTACCTGGCACTATTGATGAATCGGCCTCCAAGTATTATGAGAACCACTTATTAAATTGTTCAGAAGAAAAGTAATAACTGGGTTTGTAATAGTCCCAAGGTAAGTCCAGTGATGGGCAGGCATCTAACGGGATGTGCAAGCCTTCAAATTGAGCTCCCTCCTCTCCTTGTACCTTGATACGAATCTGAAGAGATAAAGATGCTCACCTAACTACAATATGAATATTTATAGTCAATTTTCAGTCAAAAAAGTAATACTCAACTTTTCTCCCACGCAGACCATCACTTCTAGTTCGAAGAGCTTACCTGAAAGGCTTCATCCAGGTCCTTTCAGAATGGATGGATAAAGCCTTTCAAGTAAGTGCTGCAGCCCCAGACTAGGAGTGACAGTCTGTGTGGGAGAAAAGGTGAGTATAGCTTTTTTTATGGTTTGACTGAAGATGTACTTTAAGGAGGACTCTAAGGTTTTACAAGATTAATGACAAGCATAGTTACTATCTTTGTCTGGCTTACACCTTAATGCCGGCATAGGTCATAATAAAGCACCTCCTAGGAACTCAGCAAGACATTCATACAATGACTTATGCCCTTATTCATCAAGCGATAGCGCCAGGTAGTGTCTGATGAGCGCCAGGTAGCGGCAGCTAACGGCGACTACCGACTCAAGTACGCCCGGCGGCGGTCACAATGACGCATTTATCAAGCAAAATGAGGCTAGCGCCGGCGAGAGCGACGGCTAGCGCGGCATTCATCATGAAGCCGCCTGGACCGAACAGCGCCGCTGCAAATTCCTTCACAGCGCCAGGTATGAGCTGTCGCTCCCTGGCGATGTCCATTTCAATGGAGCAATCTATAATTATTCATAATTAATTGGTATTCATTTTTTTTTTTTATTTTTTTAATGTCAAAAAATCGGAGACCACTTCTGCAATGTTAGGATTTATTTTTAAGTAAAAAAAAAAATTAAAAAAAATATGTGCAGAATTGATCTAACAGGTCTGAGATTAATGTATTCATATTACAAAATGATTCTAAAAACATGTATAATGTTACATTCAAAAAATATGGTTGTTTAGGGGTTAAAAACTAGTTAATACACATCGCCGCCAGCGCTCTGGGGTTTAAACAAGGAATGGACAGCGACAGCACATTCGGAGCGTGATTTGTTGATGAATATGAAGCTAGCCGTTCGCTCTGGCCATTCGTTGTCAGGCGCTCACATACAACGCTGGACCTGTGAAACAGCGACCCCTAAGCCCATATTCAACATTACCGCACACCGACTGAGTCGCTGTCATCAAGCAAACGCCGGCCAAGCACAGCGAATACTGGCTGGCGCTGAAAAAATCACGCTACAGTCGCTCATCTGTCGCTACCTGGCGCTATTAATGAATCGGCCTCTTTCTCAGCCCAGCAGAATGAATCCTCCCACCCTCTGATAACGCCCATTGGCGAAAAGCATCAGGGCAATGAGAGCAACTGGGTGCTTCATCCCCAATGAAACCTGTCCTCGGTGAAGCAGCTGAGGACCCCCCCCCCATACTAAACCAATTATTTTTTTTGTACAATTTAACAAGAGGTTCTCATTATAATGAATGATATGACAATTCTGTATACACCTTTGCTCTATGCTTGAAATGTAAATAAAATGTTGCATAATTATCTCTCTATCTATCTCTATTTCTTTACAACACCTATAACCAGATGGTGAGGCCAGCTTTTATCTCTCATTCATTAACCCTTAGAGGCCATTCAACAGGCTGAACATAATCCCTTTTTTGGGTTTTATTGGGTTCACAATTTATATATAACATTTTTTATTTTTTTTTACCGTTTTGTATATTCATTAATTGGGTGTGTTGTTCATTCGTTGGTTCAATCACATACTTTTTAGTTTCCAGGCACTCACACATTTCTTGTTTGGGATTTGGCCATGCCTCATAATTTCTAGATTTGTACATATTACTTCAGTGGTGCCACTCTATTTTGGGTATTTTGAGGGGTTGGTGGGACTCCTCTCTTCTTTCTTTCTCTTTAATCAGAAGTACATTGAGGTACAAAAATTATTATACAAATAACAAGTAGTAGAGAAGTAAAAACATCCAATCAAATGCAATTAGGCGGTCTTATAATCCTCCACTAAAATCAAGCTAACATGCCAGATACACATCTGTATTTGGCCAATATCCGACTGGCACTTCAGTGGTTAAGACTTAAGCCGCAATATTTGAGCATGCATAGTTTGTTTGATAAGAGGTCAGAAGTGCAAAGCAAGTGTCAAACCTCAGGGCAAGATGACCGATTATGTGGTCTATAATATGGAACAACAAAAGGGATTTGGAATTTATAGCTGCAGCACAGTTAAGGAGAACTAATGGAACCTGTCTGGTTCAAACCTTAAAGATTTACTCTTCACTCTAACACACCCCATAACAAGCAATGTGTAGAATCCTTCCAAATCACCCCTTGTTACAGGCTGTGTGCAGAACCCCCCATTACAGGGAGTGTGCCAAGTCCCCCATTACAAGCAGTATGGCAGAATACCCCATTACAGGCAATGTGGCAGAATCCCCACTCGCTTCCATTGCAGGCAATAAGGCGGAATTCCTACCATTACAGGCAGTGCGGCAGAATACCCCTGATTACAGGTAGTGTGGCAGAATCCCCACCCCCTCTAATTACAGGCAGTGTGACAGAATTCCTCCCATTACAGGCAGTGTGGCAGAACCCCTCCATTACAGGCAGTGTAGCAGAATACACCTGATTACAGGCAGTGTGGCAGAATCCCCACCCCCTCCAATTACAAGCAGTGTGGCAGAATTCCTCCCATTGCAGGCAGTGTGGCAGAACCCCTCTCACATTTCAAGCAGTGTGGCAAAACCCCTCATTACAGACAGTGTGGCACAGAATCCCCCCATTACAGGCAATGTAGCAGAATCCCCCCAATTACCACATTAGAGGCAGTGTGGCTGAATGCCCCCCATTTTCTCCATTACAGTCAGTGTCACAGAATCCCCCCTCCACAATCTACCATTACAGGCAGTGTCACAGAGAAACCCTCCTCTCCAATCCCTCATTACAGGCAGTGTCACAGACCATTTCCCCATTACAGGCAGTATGGCACTTCCCGAGCAAAATGATAATACTAACCACAATATGTGGGATATAGGTTTTTTTTTCAGGCAGTGTGGCAGAACACCTCCATTACAGGTATTGTGGCAGGCCTGGTTCAGATATTTTCCCTGTTTTGACGTAACCCCGAGTAGATGTTTTTGAAAACAATAAGAAGTATGTACCTTGTATGTACATTGTAGCATAGGAGGCTGTGTACACCCAGAATGGCTAGGTGGGCTGCCCCTGAAAGGATATAAGATTCTATTTTGAAACCAGTTAGTAAGTTGTTGTACAGTGTTAGCCACTGGGGGTCAATCACAATAGGACAGTTTTGTCCCTTTTTTTTCCCGAGAACTTGCTTCAGACACCCTGCTCCTTCCCTATCTTCTTGTTCCTAGACAAGCACCCCAAATGCACATGTGCGCACCCACAGATACAAATGCTTGCCCCCGCGAATGAACAAGCACACGCCCCCGCAGAACCAGATACATGCGATCCCCGCAGGCATGGGGCAGGGGATGGACGGAGAGGGGCACTTGGGGGGGGGAATTGTGTGGGGGGGGTCCATGGTACACGGCAATGTACAGCATCCAGTTACCTTGGGGAGGGGGAGGAAAGGGAGCTGAGGGGAGAAATTACAGTTGCAGAGAAATAGTGAAATTGAAACTTAGCTGTCAGCACCTCCTGTAAGGTCTCCTTGTTTCCAAACACTTGAAAGTTAACTCTTGGTTGGACAATCTATTTATATTGTGGCTGATTGATTGAGAACTCATGATTCTACATGAGAATGTAGAACATTATTTCCTGATTCAGCTACTCACCTACAAATAAGCTCTTTTAGCACATTTAAACTGGGATTAGTGGTATTTTTTTCCCCAGAGGAAGGATATTGATACACACCTAATAGCCCTACACATGTCTACCTATCTGTAAGTGGCAACTAGTGTCTATACACATTGGGACATGACAATGATTTCTAATGCATCTATCAGACTATTGTAAGATTGTGTATGATACAGATTGATTTCATTAGCAAAGAAATACTAACATCTATTTATTAATTATACATATGTGCACTATACCTTTACAATATATTGCTATGATATAACTGAAAACTGGGGTGTCGGTTTCCTTTATGGAACTTGAATTTATTTATTTACTTGCTGGTCCTGTGGGATTCTTTTGTGATGATTCCCCTGCTAAGTTCATGGCAACTAGTAGGTATTTTTTATTTCAGTTAAACTCACAAAGAACTAAATGTATGAATGTTACTAAATTGTAAAAATGTTTACAAGGTGAATGCTACAAAGAATAGATTGAGTCTAATTTGGGGATACATTTAAAAGGAATACATTATTTAGAGTTAATTAAAAACAAGCCCACATTACTTTATGCCTACTGAATGAACAACAGCTTATTTACACAAAAGAATGGGACATAGACCACCATTATGAGTGTGTAATCACACGGTCATGACAAGCTGGTGATGGCCCTTTGGCAGATACATTTTAATTAGAAAATTCCAAGGAGGGAAGCTTCAGTTCAAAGCAGTAGAACTGAGCTAGGGCAGACACTAGGTGCTAAAGGCTTTTCACCTTTTGTTGGTCTGCAGTAGAGCAACTGTATCCTGCAATGGGCTGTTGGATTTTAATGGAAAGCACTACATTTTTAAGTCTAGTAAGTGTATATACATATATATGGGTTCAGTGGGTTATCGCAATTTTTATTTGCATGATTTATTTCTGTTTTTGCTTCTGTGATATTTCATTTAATTACCCTTTCTTGCAGGGGATATGGCTTGGTTTAAATTTGTACTTATTTGTAGACACCTTTCTTTGGTATGAAAACGCAGATTCCTACTACTATACTCGTGTCATCCTTGGTGTAAGTATTATTACAATTACACGTGTTGCATGTCACTTAATATTGTTACTCATCATAAATTGTTAGCTGACGTATTTAGGTGCTTATATTTTTTAAATAGACTCATCAATCTCGTAATACCAGAGTACTGACCATGTACCATCATTTTAGGAAGGCTTTATATATGATTTTAAAGTGGGTTTGATTTACTAAAGCTGTGCTGGTCTGAGCCAACTTATACCAGAGCGGTACATTTATGTGAGACAATATAGGTATTCACTAAATGAAATCCATTTGGCACGCTTGTTGTGCAGTTTATCCAAATGAGTTGAGGGTTTTCTGGAGAGGCTGAGCATTTGAGAGGCAGTGAGAACTTTTCTCATTCAGTACACCAGTGTAAAAAAATTAATGTGAATCCATCTGTATAACTTTGTGCTTGCTAAACTGGCTAGTGGCAAACCTATTTTTACTAATAATATGAAAAAAACAACAGGCAAAGCTGAGCATACAAAAAATGGAAAAAAGGGAAGTACTGTATGATTGCAATTGAATATATATATATTTTAACAAAATAGAAAATTGAATTAAAATCGCTCACAGGTGGTCACTAACTACAGTGTCAAAAAAAGGTCAGATAGAAGTTGTTCTCCAAACACTCAGTTACAGTCAAGCCACAGTTCTTCAATGGGCATATGTCACAGACCCAGCACTTACACTAAGAGCAGCAGATAACATGGTAATAGTAATCCAATAGGCCAAGGTATGTCACAGTACTTAACCAGTTCCTCTTTATTTACGCTTTGGCAAGACAAAAGCTTATATCACATTCATGAAATAAAGCAGACTTTAACTCCAATCCAAAGACCAATCTAAGCACAGTTCATAAGCATTCAGTTAATCCAACTCAAGTTCAGTTAATGCTCATTCCACTCTTAGGTTGCAATTCACAGTACACAGTTCTCTGCAACAAGGCATGTCCTACCCCACGTCAATGTAACTACTCCCTCACGGACAACTATTTAAGGGAGGGAATTGCGCAGGATAATATTCACTAACTTCTCCACCTTAGGGCTATGGCTTATTTGGTTCATTTCCATGTTTGCCACAGTCAAGCAAAGTGTACAGTGACAACATTCCAAACTGGGTTCCTCACTTCCCCGGGGCTTAAAGTGGATGAACACCCAGGATTTTGACTATCCTGGGTCTTGGTCCACTTCGGTGGGGCACCCCCGATCGGGGTGGCCCGCTGTGTGAAACCCCCCCCCATCACCCCAAAAACTCACCTCTCCCCGCTCCCAGCGCCGACGGACAAGGGATTTGACAGGAGCGGACAAGCGGCTCCCCCGCCGCCGCCTCCCGCGCGTCACTCTTGACGCGCGCGAGCCCGCACCGGCCATTCACAGACGGCCGGCGCGGGCGCGCGCACGTCTAGAGGGGCGCGAGGGAGGCGGCGGCGGCCGGCCGCCGAAGACAAGGTAAGGGGATTTGGGGTGTTTGGGAGGGAGGTGATCGGCCCGGGAATCTTATAGATTCCCGGGCCGATCACCGGAGGGTGATGGTCCACTTTAAGGGTTTCCACAAAGGGGCACCTTTCTGGCTCCACGTCCACTCAACAGGCACCTACGGGGCTTTCTCTAGCTTTCCCATCCAGGTCCTCCTACAGGCGTCCCAAAACTTTTGCTTGCCAAAGCCGTACGTCCTCCTGCGCTGTGTTCCCCCAGTATATGTGAAGACTTAACACCCTTTATATTGCCAGGGCTAAACTTCTCCATCTTCCCTCTAACCTAAAGTCTAACTTCACCCACTCTGGTCTCTTCTAGGGGAAACCCATCCCCTGCTCTCTAATTAAATACTAACTCCATCCACTTACCTGTCAGATATAAGCTAACTACGGCCACTTGTTCCCCTTTTATGGGGTAGCTCCTTCCATCCCATCTCTCGTATGAGTCACCAAGGAGGATAGCGGTAGAGATGGGAGGGTTCCGCCCACCAGCAATTACACCACCCAGCAGGGCTACCTGCCATCTAACCCAGACCTAGAACTGCAGACGGGCATCACAAACTGGGAAGAGCTGGGGGATCCCAGCCCTCTCAGCTAGGAGCACATCGTCTGGACAGAGGCCGCACAACGAAGCCTGAAGACTCTCAGTATGAGTGAACATGTCAAGCCACAGCGGTTCCACAGCTGTCTTTGACAACAGCAGAGCATGCTCATGACTAATAAAGCATGACTGATAAGCTTACCCAGCTTAGCCACACCCCAGAAATCAAAGTGGCTTAGCATAGAAATCAAATGTATTTACATATACTCAGATATTTTGAGATGCTTTGAAATGGCTAATTTTACCCAGATACAAAGGGGAAAAGGTTGGAGTGTGTGCCTAGACAGGGACTAAAAAAAACATGTAATCTTGAAATTTTGACCACTTCTCTATAGCTCTGGTGATGTGTTAACTCAACAATCTATTTACTACATCTGTAATAGATAAACATGTAAACATAATTTGCAAGTGTTGCCAATACAGTACATTTCATAAATGTATTAAAGTTATACTAAAGACAAGCACAATTGTTCTATTGACTCAGACTACATTTTGCACTATCCTAAACTTCAAAAAGACCCTGTAGTTCCTAAGTTATCTTTAAAAGTATTAAAGCTTCAGAGATTCATAGAAACAATGAAGAGAAACAGTGGGTGTGGCAACAGCAATATGATGTAAGTACACTGTAATGAAGGTGTGAGGTGAGAGGAGGGCGGCGTTTCAGAGCTGCAGAGAGAGGCAGCTAACCAGGATGGCTGGGCAGGGAGTGGGGGGTGTTTTATGCCCTTATTCATCAAGCGATAGCGCCAGGTAGTGTCTGACGAGCGCCAGGTAGCGGCGACTACCGACTCAAGTACGCCCGGCGGCGGACACAATGACGCATTTATCATGCAAAATGAGGCTAGCGCCGGCGAGAGCGACGGCTAGCGCGGCATTCATCATGAAGCCGCCTGGACCGAACAGCGCCGCTGCAAATTCCCTCACAGCGCCAGGTATGAGCTGTCGCTCCCTGGCGATGTCCAATGCATTTCAACGGAGCAATCTATAATTATTCATAATTAATTGGTATTAATTTTTTTTTTTTTTTTTTTTTAATGTCAAAAAATCGGAGACCACTTCTGCAATGTTAGGATTTATTTTTAAGTAAAAAAAAAAATTAAAAAAAATATGTGCAGAATTGATCTAACAGGTCTGAGATTAATGTATTCATATTACAAAATGATTCTAAAAACATGTATAATGTTACATTCAAAAAATATGGTTGTTTAGGGGTTAAAAACTAGTTAATACACATCGCCGCCAGCGCTCTGGGGTTTAAACAAGGAATGGACAGCGACAGCACATTCGGAGCGTGATTTGTTGATGAATATGAAGCTAGCCGTTCGCTCTGGCCATTTGTTGTCAGGCGCTCACATACAACGCTGGACCTGTGAAACAGCGACCCCCCAGCCCGTATTCAACATTACCGCACACCGACTGAGTCGCTGTCATCAAGCTAATGCCGGCCAAGCACAGCGAATACTGGCTGGCGCTGAAAAAATCACGCTACAGTCGCTCATCTGTCGCTACCTGGCGCTATTGATGAATCGGCCTCCCCGTTCTGGGTCTACTGAGGGTTGATTAAAGGACCAGGTCAGCGCTAAAAGCTGAATAAGGAAGTGATTTCTTCACTAATTTATTTTTTTTACTTTTGACTAACCAAGGAAATACTATTCCTGAAAAAATGGCCAAATTATTTTATAACCATATACATTTCTTCACAGTCTGCTTTGGCTTGGGCAAGAGCTTCTGCTACATGTCTGAACTTCAATTGCATGCTAATTTTAATTCCCATCTGTCGAAATGTTGTATCCTTCATTAAAGGCACGTGTGTGGTAAGTAGTAGTTAGTAGTAAGTTGCCTGTATACATAAATGTTAGAAATGCCGCAGCCTTGAGGAACATTTGCTTTGTATATTCATATTTTTGAGTGATGCATCAGTCTTGATAAAATTACCTATTGCTTGCTTGGTTTCCTTCTAGTGCTACAAAGGAGGATTATTGGACAAAAACATTACATTTCACAGGCTGGTCGGTTATATGATTGTACTTCACTCTGGTAAACTAAATTTTTTGTTTTATTATAATGCACACTGTTTTTTGAAATATGTTTAAAATTACACATACAGTATTCAGAATAACAGGATCCGGCCAATCGATCTTTATGTTTAAATTACACTGCACATCTTAAAATACTACTTATCCACTTAAACCAGACCAACACCCTTACAAGAAACAGTGCTTATATGTATCCTTCCCCAGGGCCATCCACATTGCTGCACATAAAAATTCATTTACTCATTTGTCTCTTGCTGTGGTCGATTTTCCCCTGGTAATGTTAAGGCGGGCAGCAGCATGTCTGGGTTAAGAAGCCTCCTGCGTGTTCCAAGATGGCCAGGAGAAAACCTGTGAGGCAGCATTTTAGCTTTGAGTGGATGCAGGAATAAACGTAAGTGCTGACAACGATTAGATGGGGCAAGTGCGTTTTGGATGGGATTTCTTTTAACTGTGCAAGGCTGTTGGTCCAGTTTGCAGTAGACCAAAACCTGGAATTTTGACTATCCCCAGTTTTGGTACGCGCTCCAGGGGAACCCCAACTTGGAATGCCCCACTGTGTGAACCACCCAGGTCCTAAAATGCATGCTAAGCCGCTAAAGCCAATCAGTGTGTGCTCAGCTTCATTTGGCCCCTTTGGCAAAGAATCAGCTAAGGACCAAATGGAGCCTAATAGAGCAGAATGCAACTCAGCATGCAGATGCTGGCATGCTAAAGCCAACCATTCACAAATGCCTAGTGTGGGCTAAAAACAAATGTCAGCCTGTGTGAAAATGGGTGGTGTGGGAGTATTTTTTTTCTTTGTAAATATCACAAATTAAAAAAATCTTGTCTACCTTTCTCCCAGAGCCAACCAGAGCCAACACAAGGCATAAGTGCCCTTCGGTATGGGGCCGTTGCTGAACGTGCCCATACTGATAAGCACGGTGTAGCGATAACCCTTATCGCCGGAGGGCTTCACCGCCCAAGACGTCCTTTTCCCAATCGTGAGAGGTGCTGCTGGAATTCCAGAGTCGTCCGTGAGGAAAACAGGAACAGCCCTTACAAGGGCTAGTGAATTGTAATATAGCGTTTCCCCCAATAAGAGACAGAACTTCAGTATTGAGGGTGAAGGTGAAGTGTCTTTATTAGTGCCACACTGGGCCTTATATGCAATGCTCCATGCAATGACAACCACACTGACCAATAGCAGCAGGGCACACATCCCTCAACTCTGCCGGTGACGCAATCAGTAGAACAATAGCAGGCTGTAATATAATTATAATCAATCAGGACAATGCCATTGACTGTGACGTAATCAACAATACACAATGGCAGTCAAAATACAATGACATTGCCTGTAACAGTATCAAAATACAATGACCTAATTAAGAAAAGGCCAGTGAATGACCCGGTGGGCAACTGAATAGTGATGACATCCAAAAGACAGAGCGTCTGTCACAATGCCCCCTTTTTGTGGAACACCCGGCAGACCCGGATTGACCCTGTTCGGGTTAACGTGGGGCTGTCTGGACTCTTGTTAGGGGCAGAGTTCTGTTTGCCGGGATAATCCATCTGCATTACCGTTTTGTCTACCGGGCCTGTATACACACACACACATACAGTTGTACTCACAGGGTGCTGGTCTTGTCTTTTCCCCCCAATAAGAGACAGAACTCAGTATTGAGGGTGAAGATTATACCCACACACACACACACACATACAGTTGTACTCACAGGGTGCTGGTCTTGTCTTTTCCCCCCAATAAGAGACAGAACTCAGTATTGAGGGGGAAGATTATACCCACACACACACACATGCAGTTGTACTCACAGGGTGCTGGTCTTGTACACACATACAGTTGTACTCACAGGGTGCTGGTCTTGTACACACACATGTACTCACAGGGTGCTGGTCTTGTACACACAAACAGTTGTACTCACAGGGTGCTGGTCTTGTACACACACATGTACTCACAGGGTGCTGGTCTTGTACACACACATGTACTCACAGGGTGCTGGTCTTGTACACACATATGTACTCACAGGGTGCTGGTCTTGTACACACACACATGTACTCACAGGGTGCTGGTCTTGTACACACACTCTCTTAGCTCTGGTTGCAAGGCATTGAGAAAATGTTCTAGTAAAAACAACTGTAGGCTTCCGGGGTGACAGCATTCCGGGCTAACAAAGCCTCCTTTACCAGATGTTAGTGTGGTATGTCCGCATCAGGGATGGCCCGGAAAGCATCGGAAGCTTTCCCCGATAGTTTCCCTGATAATATGGTGACCCATTCCTCCGTGGGTACCCGGTGTAAAGCGCACTGCCGTTCAAAATCGGCCAAAAATCCATCAATCTCATTGTCACTTTCCTGGATGGACTTAAATGCTGCAAATGGAATCTTTTTCCCCCCAGTGTAACTGAGGCTCGGAGACACAGGGGCGCTGAGAGGCTGCTGGGTTGCGAGTCGCCGATCTTCCCTTCGCTTACTGGCCTCTGCCTCCGCTGCGGCGAAGACTTGGTCGATCAGTTCTTGTGATGGATTCGGCCATAGACCGACAATCTGTTCCGAACCGCTTGAACGAGAGCAGCGTCTTCATCGATCTCTATATTGGTTTCGGTCCTCACTGCTGCACGATCCATTTTGATCAGCTCGGCTATCAGTTCCTGACGTGGGCGGTTGCTAGCTGACCTTCCCCGGCTCACGAGTAGATCCTCCAGGGTCAGCCTTTTCAACTTGTCCTACTGACTCTCCATCAGGGTAGCACTCTCTCTGGGTACAAAGGACCATCCGACCGCTTGCCACCAATTGTAGCGATAACCCTTATCGCCGGAGGGCTTCACCGCCCGAGACGTCCTTTTCCCAATCGTAAGAGGTGCTGCTGGAATTCCAGAGTCGTCCGTGAGGAAAACAGGAACAGCCCTTACAAGGGCTAGTGAATTGTAATATAGCGTTTCCCCCAATAAGAGACAGAACTTCAGTATTGAGGGTGAAGGTGAAGTGTCTTTATTAGTGCCACACTGGGCCTTATATGCAATGCTCCATGCAATGACAACCACACTGACCAATAGCAGCAGGGCACACATCCCTCAACTCTGCCGGTGACGCAATCAGTAGAACAATAGCAGGCTGTAATATAATTATAATCAATCAGGACAATGCCATTGACTGTGACGTAATCAACAATACACAATGGCAGTCAAAATACAATGACATTGCCTGTAACAGTATCAAAATACAATGACCTAATTAAGAAAAGGCCAGTGAATGACCCGGTGGGCAACTGAATAGTGATGACATCCAAAAGACAGAGCGTCTGTCACACACGGGCTCTTTACTAGCATGCTAGGTAGCAAAAGGAGGGACTGATAAACATTACTGGTAGTAATAAGATTTATGGCTGGCTGTTTTTGCATGCACCAAATCAATTCTAAAGCGGAGGATTTCTCATCTCTAGCAAGCCAGTTTTGGGAAATAATAGCATTAACCACTTTGCCCAAAGCATTGCACAATAGGTAAATACTCATATGCCCTTCAGAAGAATTGCAATATTAATAAGATGTTTTTTTAAGCCCAGGGTAGCTCAAGAGACATCTTAGCAGTTCTTGCTTGTAAAAGCAGAATGGTTCATTCACAAACTCTTTTGCTTAATTACATGTTTTATTTTTATTATTAGACCATTACTTGCAATAGAGCAGAGAAAAGCAGAGAGGGGGATAGAGAACAAAGGGAAAATGATATACATTTACAGATAACACCTTATGTTAACAGTTAATGTTGTTTTATTCTCTAAAATCAGCTGTTGCTGCTGTAAGAAGCTCCTGTTGAAGGCTATTCCACAGATTTATAGTTCTTATAGTAAAGAAATCACTGTAGATTTAAATATTTTAAAGATTATATCGAAACAACACCCATTTTTTCCTGGGTGCAGGGAGGCATCCTAATTGTGAAAAGCCCCCCTGTGCATTAAAGGTGACAAACGGGAGAAATCTTACCTTTCTCCTTGTTCCTCTGGAAAAATCCTACACTGTGATTGGCTACCAAGGTCACATCTTGTTCCTGTTAAAGATTGCCCCCTTGTTTTTAAATGAATTTTACATGAAATAGCCATATTTTTTGTATTGCCTATTGATTTATTTGTAGTAATCTCCTCTCAAATGAATTACATTTAATTCTTCTTTCCTCCTATTGGTGTCTAGTATCATATTCCAGACAAGGCTGCACTAGTGCCTTGTAGACAACCAACATTACATCTCTATTGCACGATTCTATACTTTTTTTGGTGGCCTTGGAAGCAGCTGCTTGACACTGCATGCTGTTATTTAGCCTGTGGTCTACTAATACACCAAGAGTCTTCTCTACAAGGGACACTCTCAACTTTACTCATTTTACCTTCTGCTTCTGTTCTAATCTTCAGCGTGCTTGCAAATCCAGTTCCACTGAAAACATTCTATATGTTAGATTGTCATACTATAAATAACACAGTTAACCTGTATTTTTCAGCTATTCATATTGTTGCCCATATGGTAAATATGGAATGGTATCACAGAAGCCAATCTTTAGATGCTGGACGACTATGTAACATACTATCATACATTGGCAATTATTCCAATGAGACTTATTTAAATCCAGTCAGAAGCTACAACACGGTAATTAAAAGCTTCCTTACTGTATATACATATATGACTATATATTATATATATGTTGTAAAAGGTTAATCATAGGTTTGATCATTTTAAAGAAAATTATTGTACACATATTCTAATGCACTTAGTTTAAATATCCATGTAGTGTATGTATTTGGCTTTGTGTAGTGACATGGAGTATTTCTTCAGAAAAATACAAGTAAAAGATTTGACACTACTGATTGATTTGACACTACTGGCTACTACTAGTGAGCTAGAATATATTAACCTCACCAAAAGATCTACCTGGACCCCCAGACCTGGAAAAAACTCTACCCTGGACAGGTATATAAACACCTTTAGGCAAAGGGTCACAATTGCAGCGGGATGCAAGACTGGTGCAACATATCGCAAAGAAGGAACAAAAGGCCATCAGTACCTTAAAAGAAAATTAGGGCATTTTAAGAAACCAGCTGATAAAGGTTGTGCTATCATCATTATGAACACCAGTGACTACAAACAGGAGGCATACAGACAGCTGTCTAATGCCATACACTACTGTATGCCAGACTACAGGAGGATCCATCTACATTAAGGAACCATTAAAATTACTTAAAGGCCTTCCCTCTAAAATCAGGGATTCCGTAATGCAGCTGATACCAGAAGACCTAAAGGTGGCCTGCTTTTATATATTCATAAACCGGGAACTCCAGGAAGACCTATAATCTCTGGTATTGTGACTTTGACTGAAAACCTGTCAGGCCGGGTGGAACATAGCCTTAACCCTTCTAGTGCCAGCTACGTGAGTCTCATGTAGTAGCCTCTCCTCCACTACTAGAGCTGACTTATATATATAATATAATATTATAAAAGTTAAAAACTCACCTGACCCCTCGATGGATCGGGCCGGGTCTTCCCTTCACCCAGAGGGCATCTGATCCCCCTGGGGCTCTTCTCGCCGCAGGAGAGCACCCAAAATAGCGCCCCCCCCCGCTTTGGCCGCTGCCGCAGTTAACTGTAAAAAAAAAAATGACATTTACTCACCTGCGGCCGCGATCCCTCCCGCCGGGTCTCCTCTTCACTGGGGGGGGGCCTCCGATCGCCCCCGGGCTCTTCCGTGAGGAGGGGGGTGAGAAATTGGGAGGGGGGACCCTATGTCGTTTTTTTTTATTAACACCTTATGTTTATAGTGTGGATAGTAGTTGTATTTTATGTGTAAATGTTATAAAGTGCTCTTTTCAGTTTGGGAGTCTCCTGGGCAAGAATGGGAGGCTACTGATACATATGTGGTATTGTTGTAATCGGGAGAAATGGGGCTTTCACATGCAATATGGTTTTCTTTAATAAAATAATTGTTTTATTTAAAATGATATTTTTTTTTACGCAAAAATATTGGAAACATAGTAGAAAAAAACAACATTTCATGTTAAAGCCTAAACTAAACTAAGCAAAAATATATATATATATATATATATATATAATTTCCCTGGAAATTCCAGCAAAAATCACGGTAAAAGATGGCGCAAAATGGTGAAAAATGACCTGTCAACAGAGGGTGACAAAACTTAGGCTGGCAATTAAAAGTGTTAATAGTATCTATGCATGTTGGGTATTGTTCTGTTCGGGGCACCTTGTGCTTTCAGATTTAGCTTGTTTTTTCTTGTTTGAATATTGATATTTTAGGAAAAGGTGTTTTTTATTCTGCTTTTTTATAAATCTTTATAGGGAAACCCTGTGCAACCTAAGGATTCTTCGAGGGATTACTTCCAGAAAGATGAGCCCACTACAACAAGCTGGGTACGCTTAGAAAGCTTAACATGTGTACTTTCAGGGAATACATGGTTTATGGGTGATATTCCAAATATAATGGGTTGTTTTGGTTGAAGAAGCACAAGGTGCGCAGTTTGTCTGCAGAGCTGAAAATTTCACGTAAAAATTACCATTATGCGCATGCTTTACTTTGGTGTGTTTGAAAACTCTTCCCTTGACAGTACCTATGCATGTTGGGTATTGTTCTGTTCGGGGGACCTTGCTTTTTCAGATTTATTCTTTTTTAGGGAAACTCTGTGCAACCAAAGAATTGATTGAGGGAATACTTCCAGAAAACTACGCACACGTAAACAAGCCTGGTACGCCTAGAAAGCTTGAGGTGTGTACTTCCAGAGAATATAAAGTTTGTGGGGGGTATTTCAAATGTAAAGGGTTGTTTTTCTTGAAAAACTGCAAGGTGCGCATAGCACATAGCATAGTTGTATTTTATCTGGCACTCTGAAGGGCGGAAGTGAGGCAGAGAGGGGGCGCCGTGTCGTTTCCTGCCCTGGAGAATGCGAGACCACATTTAAAGAGCGGGCCAGCAGCTGGAATATCAGCACCCAGGTGAAATGGTTTTAGACCACGCAGCACGTAGGTGAGGTAAGTGGGGAGGACTAAGGGCGTTATCGAACACAGTGATTGTTCAGAGAATATGCATTTATGGCTAATATTGACATGTATAGCTGATGTTAATGGAGATATATAGTATCACTGCACAGTGATTTAGACTGCACTTAGGCACTTGGCACTTTTTTATTGCACTTTTCCTTGTTAATTTGCACAGTATTTGTATGATTAATGGTTTTAGTTATTTATACTCATTTATTGAGTAGCACTGCTTTATAGTTAATATAACTCAATCACTCTGTCCTTGATAGGCTGCACTGGCACTTAGCACTTTATCTTCTTAGCATCAGCATATGTATGTTTTTATATTTTAGAGCCATACTTTATATTTAAATTGAATTAATTGGGTGGTGTGATATTGATGGATAGTATATGAATATGCAAGCCCATATGTTCCTCCCCACTTGGGGTTTTTAATTATGTGTTTTTTATGATGTAATGTGATGTTTTTGTCATATATGTGATATACACATGGAATTCTATTAGATTAGTATATAATTGTAAAGTAGTGTGCAGCCTGATTTGTGAGGATATGGTGGTGGGCTAGCCCTGGAGTCCCACCTAGGAGTGTAGTTCAGTTTACAAGGATTTTTCATCCCACAGGCTAGCACCTAATATATGGGATTGTGCTGTGCATATCCTAGTTGTGTGGAGCATGCTGTTATACTTACCTTCCAGGCTTCTGCATTATTCGCACTAGGCATTAGCTGAAGCTCATAAAAGCAACATAAGTTGTCATGTAAATTGCCTGAGTATAACTCTGCAAATTTCATTGCCATGCTTCTCTCTTCCCCACATAGCCGCTGCCTTTCTTGGACCCTGGTGGGTAGGTGGAATTTAATGCAAGGTTCTAGGAGGGTCAGCCCCCAGACAACTGCATAGTTTGCCGTGGGCCAGAAGTATCCCTGTTTGTATCTTTGCTCAATTTGTATGTTTTTGTATGTTTTTACTTTGCATTGAAAGTAGTCTGTTATATTGATATGTATTTTAGGAGGGGTGCCATGTATTCATCAGCATAAAAACACCAACTCATATTTATATGGCAATACAATTTAAGCGCGCAAATTAATATTGTACTGTACATAAAAGGTACTGAAAATGAAAATTGTTGGGAGCTAAGCTTTAGTGTTACTAGTAAGGCAACTAATGAGTTCTTGAACCATAACTAATACTCTCTGTTTAATGTTGTAGGACATAAGAAAAGAAGCACTATTTACACTAGCTGGTATAACTGGTTTTATTATTTCCTTGGCGCTTGTGTTAATTATAACATCATCTACTGAAAATATAAAAAGATCATTTTACGAAATATTCTGGTATACCCACAACCTTTCAATTGTCTTCTTTATTGGACTACTTATACATGGCACAGGGTAAGCTTATGTTTGCTTCATGGCTGTCATTTATGATCAACATTCTTACAGACTGCATACACGCAAGACAAATATTATTTTTTTTGTTTTTCAAAGTTCCTTTCTTCAGGGAACTGCTAACTTTATTGTAACTAGCTTCTTGCTTGAGTGGGGGAGCATTCTGTCTGGTGATGCCTTCCACCCCAAATGTACCCCTGCAAGTCCGAACTAATCTTACCTGCTCCTGGTTCCACTGAGGAAATTCAGCCCCATGATTGGCCATCAGTAGTCACATAGACAGGGGGCTAAAAGAACTTGGGACCACATGTCCATTGGTAGCCAATCATGGGGCTGCATTTCACCAGTAGTACACAAGGCAGGCAAAATTATGGAAACCAAGTGGGTCTCAAAAGGGTGGTGGTCCTCTTCTAAAGGATTTTCATTGTTTAAAAACTTAATGCTGTATAAGACACCACTCCTCACCACACAGAAAACAATAATTAATGCTTCTCCTATTCTTGATGTTATGGCCTCTTTTTCTTGATTGTAAACTTACACCATACTATTAGACATATAATTATGCTTCAGTTATGCACCGAGTATCCAACTTTTTCTCATATTCCATTCCATTCCACCAAATCAAATATGAATAACTCTCGACCGAAAGGCGGGACTGCAAGATAAAAAGGTCCTGATCTATCCTGGCTTATATATATATTCTTCCGGCTGCCCTCCGCAATCTAGTTTAATTCAAGAAGTTGTACTGAACTGTGTTTTCCTTATTTTTCATTTATTTCTTTTCAAGGTTTTTGTGTCAGGAAGCAGGGGATTTTAACCAGACTCTTACATGCCTCCTGGAGTCGGTTAGACTGAAAGCGTCGGATCAGGGTGAAGTTAGGGTAAGCGCCAAAATCCTGCGGTGCTATGGGGTGTCACTTTTGTTTTTGGAGGTGTCCCCCAAGGGCTGGTAGGTCCCTTCTGAAGAGACACCCAGCCGCAGGTTTGTCTGGTGGCCTGCAGGATGGACCATGGGGAAGTGAATTCCCCTTTGCCTATTTTCCTTCCTTTCTGGGCTGTACAGTGAGGGCACTGTGTAGCTACACTGCTCTGCAGGACAGAAGGTTCCAAGGTTTGTCTTCCAGTCCAAATACCCTCTGGCTATAGCCGTAGATGCCCTGAGCCTTCCTTGGTCAGCATCCAGGCTTCTGTATGTATTACCTCCATTAACACTCCTGGGTCCCCGACTCCCTCGTCCTTCTTTGTGCGGTGCGGATCCCTGGGTGCTTCTCGTGGCCATACGACCCGGGTGAGAGGTCCTGAGTGGTCCTTACTATGACGGAGATGCAGATAGTCTCCCTCAATGCTAGGGGGCTCAACAATCCTGAAAAGAGATCTCTCATACTTAGAAACCTTAGAGGCCTAAGGGCACAGGTGGCCTTTCTGCAGGAAACTCATTTTAAGGTTGGCAAATCACACTCTCTCGGCAACAGATACTACACAAGGGCATACCATAGCTACTCTACAGACTCCAGATTGCGTGGAGTCAGCGTACTCTTAAGCGTGTCCCTCCCTTGGGAATTGGAGGATTTTAAGACGGATGATGAGGGGAGGTGGATCTTCCTTAAAGGGAAGATCGCTTCCTGTAGCTACACGTTTGCCAATGTGTATCTGCCGAACTCGAATCAAATTGCCTTCCTGGAATCGGTTCTTAGCACCCTATCCTCCTTCAAGGAGGGGGAGCTGGTCGTGGGTGGAGATTTGAACTTTGCCCCTGACCCTTTCCTAGACACTTCGGGGGGAAGCCCACATGAATCATATAAGAGACTTAAAAAATTAAAGAGAACGCTTACTCTCTATAAATTGATCGACCCCTGGAGAATACTCCATCCCAATGAGCGAGATTACTCGTTCTACTCCAGCCCCCATGGGTCTTACTCAAGGATCGATTGGTTATTGGTGCCCCAGGCCTCTCTGTGCCGGATCTCAGGCGCCAGCATTGGTCACATTACGGTCTCAGACCATGCTCCTGTTACTCTAACTGTCACTTGCCCTACCCAAATCCCGAGGAGTTGGTCTTGGAGGCTAAATACGTCCTTGCTCGAGGACCAAAACATATTAGAGGAGATACAGTCTAAAATCAAAAACGTTTTTCAACTCAATTCCTCCCCTGATATTGGTTCTGGGACTTTGTGGGAAGCGCACAAATGTGTGATTAGAGGCATTTACATTAAGATCGGGTCCAGAATCAAAAAAGAGAAAATCAAGCAAGTGCAGGATCTAATAGCGGAGATTGGGAGAGTGGAGAGGAAACACAAAAAGTCCCTAGCAGTGGAATGTCTGCCTATTCTAACCTCCCTAAGGGAAAAGCTTAAAACCTTATGTTCTGATAAAATCAAAGCTCAACTTAGCAATTGCCGTAGAATCTATTATGAATCGGGTGATAAATGCGGAAGATTATTGGCGAGAGCCCTGAGGGAGGAGCAGGCTAAAACGCATATCCCCAAGATAGTCACCTCAGAAGGGCGGGTCACACATCTCTTTAATGAAATAGGGGATGTTTTTCGAAGGTTTTATGAACAGTCATATAACCTCCCTAAGGAAAGAGACCAGGCGGTACGAGGGCCCATAGAGCAATATAGAGCTTGCCCAATCAAGGGGCCTTCCGGCATTGTCGAGTTGGCAGAATATCCAGTTGGTTCACTTCCTCCGATCTCTTAAAGACTTTGGTGGTGCTATGAGGAAAATCACCCCTTTTGAGAACCTCTGTGCCAGTTCTGCGGAGGTCAAACACACCCTATCATACACTTACAAAATGCTTATTACTCCCCCAGAGGGTGAGAGGCCCGCCTTTCTGGGAAAGTGGGAGGAAGACCTGGGGATCTCTCTGACACCAGAACAGTGTAGAAAACTTTTAAGTATGCCACATAAAACATCTATATGTACACGCATCCAGGAGTGTAATTTTAAAATTCTCTCTCGCTGGTATAGGGTGACGGCTGTAATTAGTAAGTGGTCGTCAGAGGCCTCTGACATTTGCTGGCTATGTAATGGAGGCAGAGGTGACATGCTACATATTTTCTGGTCCTGCCCGGTCCTCGGTAATTTTTGGGGTTCTGTCAGAGAGATCGCGGGCAGAGTGATGGAGGAGAGGGTGCCTTATGATCCGGCTTCCTGTCTTCTACACATGACTAAGTCCCCCCTGAAAATATACAAAAGATCATTGCTGTGTCACATACTTAATGCGGCAAAGATTTGCATCCCTCTTAAATGGAAGTCCCCTGAGCCGCCCACGGTGGCGATGTGGATCCTGAAGGTAAATGAGCTTATGCGGTATGAAAGTGTGATACTCTCTTGGGAGAATAGGTTCAAGAGTCTCACAATTACCTGGTACAGCTGGCTGAGATTCTGCGGATTGTGGTGCTCTGCTGGGTGGCACCCAGGGACCCACACTCTAATTCCCTTCTCCCCTCCCCCCTTCCCACCTCTCCCAGTAACCCCCCCCCCCGTGACAACATAACCATACATTATAGATTGGATTTCCTGAGTTGACTTTGTTGCAATCTTTATTGCTTAATTAATATGACAACTCCTACATCTTGATTGATTCAGTTCACGAGCATTGTTCTTCCTTTTTGAGAATGCATATCAGATATATGTTTTCTATTGAAAAATTTATAAATAAAGAATATTAAAAAAAACACTCCTGGGTCGAGTACTAAAGAAGGTAGCTCGCGAGGGGATTGCAACCATCCTGGTAGCTCCCCATTGGCCAAGGGGAGTTTGGTTTCCAGACGTACTAAGCATGTCAGAAGGTGAGCCCTGGCGGATCCCCCACTATCCGTATCCCCTCACACAAGGGCCTCTGAGGCACCCCAATTTATGAGCTTTGACGCTCTGGCTATTGAAACTACCATCCTGGCACAAAAAGGCTTATCTACCGGGGTAATCAGGACCATGATTCAGGCCCAAATGTAGACTTCCTTAAGAATTTATCATAGATTTTGGCAGGTCTGGTGTGGCTTTCGCTTTGCCTGGTGTGAGTCTACGGGTATCGCTTGCAGGACCTTTTCTGTCTCCAGAATCTTAGACCTTCAGACCTTCCGCAGTTCATCATTTTTGAGGGGCCACAGAAAGGTCTAGCATCGGCTAAGTCTACCATCAGCTGATGAATTAGACAGGCTGTGATAAGGCCTTATGTCTCCAAGGGGAGGAATCTCCCTTTTTGGATCAAGGCCCATTCTACCTGGGCCTTTCAACACCATGCTTTGGTGGAACAGGTGTGCAAAGCTGCTACATAAGAGCCCCAACAATAGAAAGGTATTAAAAACAGTGGTGAACTCTTCTGCTGAGGTTTGAGCTTTTTTTCGCATGATTTACTCCTCAGGATAGTGGACTAAGTCCCACCCTGGAAGAAGGGCACTGCTTTGGGATATCCCATTCATATCTGATTTGGTGACGCCCTTGAGTGGAATAATAGAGAAAATACAATTCTGTGATTCTTGCCCGTAAACTGGGTTCTCTCTTCTTCCACTCCAGGGCGTCGCACCTGCCTTATCTGCTAGGGTACTATATTCGTTTCTAAGATGTCTTAGTGCAGCCTGGAATATATGTAAATATTTTTGTGTGTTAGCATTAAAAAAAAAAAAGAAAATAGGAAAGAGAGGGGATCTTACATGTCCTTATTTCCAGCTAAGCTTGGGGTCTGTTCCACCTCCCGGGCGGCTATTCCTACTGCTTTTAAATTACTGGGTTGCGGAGTGCAGCCAGAAGTATATATAGGCCGTGAGGAACCACACTTTTTTATCTTGCAGTCCTGCCCTTCGGTCGAGAGTTATCCCATTTATATCTGATTTGGAGATGCCCTGGAGTGGATGAAGGGAGAAACAAATTCTAAAGGTGAGAATCACAAAATTGTATTATTTGTCCCAATGCCTGTTATCTGATCAACACAGACCCCCAAAAAATGACCTTTACATGATTGCTTAGGTGAATTTTCGCTGGCTTGGGCAATTCAGAAAATAATCCATATTTTTACAGGTGTGTGCGTTGCCAATTGATTTTTTCAGCCTTATGAGAACATTTTTTTTGTTTCAATAATTTTTAATCGGTTTAAAGAAAAGTCTCATATTCATTACAAACCAGCGTTAAAGATGAACAGAGTGTCCCATGCAAGGGAGTTATATAATCATTATCAATACCGTATACATCCCTCTATTATTGGGGAAACTAACAGGCATTAATGTTTAAGCCACACATAACTGTCTAAGAGCAACTGTGGCTTAATCAACAGAACTGGTTGATTGCAACAATCATTACAATTTTAACAGACAGAGTAGGAGGAAGATTAGTGTAGAGATTAGAAAAAGAAAGTTGAAAATAAAATAAAAGCCAGACTCTAAGGATGCAGGACAGTTTTTCATTAAAGAAAAATTGATTCAGTCTTTATCCTCCCCAGGGACACTATTTGTCATATCCAGGCTTTGCAGCCAGCAGCATGAAATGAGCAGCCTGTGTTGCTTATTGTTAGGTTCCGGTAGTTTTTGGTGAAGCAGCGCCACCTCAGGTCTCTTTGGTATCCAGGAGACCAGTACCTGGGAAGCCATTTCGAGGACCCTGGGCCAGAATATGGTGAGCATTGGACAAGAACACAAGGTGTACATTACCACCTCAGGCCTCTTTGGTATCTTGGAGCCCAGCACCTGGGAAGCAATTCTGAGGACCCTTGGCCAGAATCTGGTGAGCATTGGACAAGAACACCAGGTGTACATTACATCCCCCACCGATCCGCAGCCTAAAGCAAGTTTTTGGATACGCAAGATGGAATTTGTGAATGTGGTTAGGCACTTTGTACCAACGAACAGAACTTTGTAGGCTGATTCTGTAGTGAGAACATTAATTGAGCATTCAGCAATTGTGGACTAGATATCCAGTCCGCCTTTGTCCTATTTTCTTGCAAATTGAGCTCCCAGTTATTCATTTATCTCTGGTTTAAATAGTTGTGAATGTCATTTAGGGCAGAATAGAGAGTTGAGATAAGGCTGTGTGGAGCTGTTGGGGGCAGCAGTCAGTTACTGGGGAGGGAGAAAAGGTGAGGAGCCAGGGTCAGCAGTCAGCTTGGGAAGGGGTTAGATGAGGGTTGTGGCTCAGCAGCTGGGGAGGGGGGCTAGGTGTGGGTCAGATGCTGGTAAGGCGAGTAAGGTAAGGGGTTCAGATCAGCAGCTGGGAAGGAGTGCTTAAGTAAGGGTCGTGGGTCAGCAGCAGCTGCAGGTTTGATGATTGTACAGCAGCTGGGGGCCCCCAAGGTCTCCGATTAGACCAGTCCAGCACTGGGGGACCTCTTTTGAAAGGGGACCTGGGCAATTGAACAGTTTACCCCAACTTTAATATCAGCCCTCCCCCCAGCCCAGATGCAGAAGTGATAGGGCTCCTGGGCTACCAGCAGACCCATTATGCAGCCAAACCTGCCTCCTTGATATTCTATGTGGGTGCTGGGGCAGCTGTCTACCTACAAGTCCCAGCTTCTGCAAAAATAATGATAATAATAATAGGGAAGCAATCTATCCTGTAGAGAAAGGCAAATCAACGAGAAGGATTTAGGTTCAATATTCTAGTGTGCCCTTGGACACAGTTTAATCATAAAAGTAAAAGGCATGTTGAATGTTCCAAATATGGAAGGACTGTTATTCATAAAATGTATGATAAAAAAGAACTCCAAATGACAAGAAAGCTATCTTAGATGATGATAACTAGTGGATAAAATGTATATCCCCTCAACATAGTGAAACAAAAGACAATGGACAACATTGTTTATTTAGTCACTGTGACGTCAGTCAAGGCGCATAATTTTTTCAAAAGGAAACGTTATGCTGCTACCACAACATTTCCCTACAATGGTGGTTTCCGCTTTTTATATAATTGAAGATGATCTGCAAATAAATGCATGGGCTTATTCCTGTAAAGACAAAAGCTACATTTCAGGAACAGGCCTTATTTTTCTGGGTAAGTTCCACATGGCCCATTGTACACATCTTTACAAGGTTCTGAACCATTAGTGAAATCCATATGTTGAGACTGCTGTTCGGCATCACCATCCCTATTGTATTTGTGTCTCAAAGTGAATGGGGAGGATTTTTTTGCGCTCACACTAAAATCTCCTTATTTTTATATTCCCTTGGGGTCACGGATGTGAATTTTTCAGGTATTATTTTCATTTTTGGTAAATAAGGCTGTATTCTTTGGGGGGGGGGCATACTTGGGGGATTATTTTGGTTACATTACTATTGTTAAAATCTCTCAGTGACGCATAACCTATATCTATATCATTAAAGGGAAGGTTCCCTTCCAATGGAATTTTTGAAAATGAATACATTTTTTGTGTGCCAAAATTTTGTCCTTAAGGCACTGAACTGATCTAGAATTTTTTTTCTTATGTTACCAAATGTTTGTTTTATTGAAGCAGTTTTCAATACCTGCGTTGCCATTGTTAACGGTACACCAACTTCTACAAGAATAGAGATGGTATCCCTGCATACACAGAACACTGGGGATGTGTAGGTGTGAGTGAGTTTCCTCACCTCAGCAGCATTTAGGGCAAGGTTTTCTTCGTGTAGATCTTGATGTGCAGTTACAGATTGGAGGTAGTGAAATCTGCTTCCATAAAACACATATTTGCTAACATAAGAAAAAAAATCTTAAAAAACATATTCAGCTCAGCAACTTGATTACATAATTTTGGAACAAAAAATATTCAAAATATTCAAATATTAAAAAATTATTAAAAAATGCCATTCGTGGACAATGCCTTTAAATGTTTTCATGGTGAATACACTAAAATGCTTTATTTTAAATGTTCCCATAGACATATAGTTCGTGGACAAACTCAGCAAAGTATGCTAGAACATAATCTTTCATTTTGTAAAGACCACTACAATGACTGGGGAATATTGGAACAATGCCCCTTTCCACGATTTTCTGGCAATGAAGCAGCGGTAAGATTTTTTTGTCATAATATTGGAATATGGGCAAAACAGATGAACAGTAATACATAAAAAAACATGCCTGGTGTCCATATAGAGTCCTGTAGTCCCAGTTCATCGGCCAACACCATGATGAGTGGTGGCTCCTACTCTGTCCATAGCCAGACTGTGACTGACATGGAGGGGGTGTGGGCCACTGAACAGTAGAATGAGCTGCATGCCACTGGACTCGATCCATGAACCTGGTAAGTTCCATTTAACTGGACTAGGATGGAAAGGCTGAGGAGGAGAAACAGTGAGTGTTAATGCTTTTTATTTGTTGCTTGGACTGTCCTTTTATGTCAGAATTCAACCCCCCCTCCCTTTTTTAATATATAAAGTACATTACATACAAATTATTTTTTTTTCCAAGAGGTTCAGTGAGGGTAAAATAAAGTAAAGGGAGTAGTAATTTTAGGATACATTAATTTTACAATATTACACAACTATTCATTCCTGTATTCATTATTATATAATAAGGTGCCAAGTAAGATGGTTTTTAAAAGACTCCAGGGCTGGCTAACTAAGTGACCTTGGGGCATGCAGTGCTTTCCCTGGGAACGGGGGAAAGGTGAGGTGAGGGTTTCACACAGTGGGGCATCTTAAAATGAGATGCCTCAGGGGGCAAATGAAAACCTAGACTCCTAGGTTTTCCAATCGCTTACCATAGAATGTTAATGGCCTTCCTGACTTTATTGGATTTCAGTTCCTGTGTCATTTGTCTTTTGACATATCACCAGATTTGGAGGTCAGCTTTTACTCATAAAATAAAGGCATAGTTTAGGCAACATCAATATTTAGGGTAGCATTGAGCTCACCTGATGCCTGTCCCATGTGCCTCTCCTTTATATCCTAAAGCATGCTGTAGCTGTTGTAGCAGGTCACCAGAGTTTGGCTTTCTATTCCTTTTACAACCACATGATGGAGCTTGGCAATTGTGATCACTGTGGTTTGCTCATTTTGAGACACTTGTTGTGTCACGGTCTTTGAAAAATAGAAGGTAAAGGAGGGCAAAGCCCTGCTACAGCATCTAAAACACACTACAGGAAACGGAGGAGAGGCATATGGGACAGGACAGGCTTCAGGTGAGCTCCTTGCTGCCTAAATATTTCCATTGACTGAACTGGCTTTTTAAGGTTTGCTGTTGCCCTGTGAATAACATGTTGCCAGTCCGAGTCTGAGTGGGCAACAAGAGATGCCAGAGGCATCAACAGCCTCAAATACAGAAAAGGACTGGGTTATGGGGACCTTGAGTTGTCCACTTGGAAGACTAAATATCAGGGTATGGGAATGACAACACCATGATCACAGCCAGAGATGAAGCAGAAAGTCCAGGGCATGCAGCACATAATCACAAGTCCAGGAGGTAGCCACAGTCAGATCTAAAGAAATCAGTGGGCGACAATAGATATCAGAGGCTTAAGCAGCCTCAAATACAGGAAAGGACTGGGCTGTGGGGACCTTGAGTTGTCCACTTGGTGGACTAAATATTGGGTTATGGGAATGACAACATAATGATCACAGCCAGAAATGAAGAAGAAAGTCCAGGCCAGCACATAATCACAAATCCAGGAGGTAACCAAAGTCTAATCTTAAGAAATCAGTTTGACAATGTTGACAGACCATAGCCCTGAGGAGCACCGGTATTATTTGGTGTAGCTGGAAATTATAAACAAATGGTAGCCACTGATAGCCTGCCAGTTCCAGATAAGGCTGGGAATCCCAGCAGTCACTGGAGCCGCTGTCCCTAAGACACAAAGTAGAATACAGCAATCTGTCAAGAAGCTGTGGAGTAGGTCTGCTGGCTTCCGGGGCAGACACAGGAAATTAACAAAATCATGCTTTATGTGTTTTCTATTTCATTTGTTTTAATTTGTTGTTTTTAGAAGTGAAGGATGCATACAGATCATCATACTACAGGGTATCAATTACAATTTGGTGCTTGTTTGTTAAGATAAAAAATCAAGCATTCGTTCGATAACTTCTGAAAAGGGTATAGTTTTAGTTAGCTGTTAGAGATGGCAGCCTCTGATGAAGAAGGGGGGCTGACAAATGTGTAATAATACTCTGCAGCCATGTGCAGGAGTTTTCTTTTTAGAAAGTGGTTGCTGGGCTGCAAATTGACAGGTGTGGGGGGCATCCAGATTGCTGGAACCCCTCGGCACATAACCCTCCACCAATCCCAATCTACTTCACCTTCACTGCCATCTCCTGGTAAAATCTGACAAAGCTTGACAAAGCTATCTAACACCGGCAGTCACATGGTCCATGTTTCATTTGATGACCGTAAAAGCCAATCGCTGTGCCAGATTTTACTTGTGGATCACTGTGGAGAGTGGAAGGGGGATTTGGGGGGGGGGGGCAAATCAAGGGGCACATTTTGTCAGCGGAACAAGGTTTTGGTATGAATTGTGGGGGTTGCAGGAGTCTATGCACGGGGGGGGGGGGGGGGGGCTCCACCTATTATGTAGAAAATGGCAGTGGGGTGCTTTAATGGTAATATTATAACATTTATTAAACTGCAATTAAATTGTGTGAAAGCTGAGGCTGCCAGGTAATGTAAAGACAGTTGTACGTCCCTGTGTTTATGAAACTGTAACCAAGTATTGTACCTTAATTGCTTCAGATTTGCAAACAAAATATTAAAGGGGTTAAAGGGCTTAAAATCTGACAAACCAAGAAAACAATACATTTGCACGTACACCGATTAGATGTATATTTCAACTTTTTCTTTAACTTCCTTTGGTTTAACTTTTTGCTATCTTTTAACAGACTTGGAAATGGGTCATTTGCCCTCTAGCATTTTATGCATTTGAAAAAGTAATACGATTTTGGAGATCTAAACAAGAAGTTGTCATTACAAAGGTACTATTACTTACAATAATAACAATACTTAAACAAAAGTACAACAGTGGCACAGAATATATAGTGGCAGATGCTGTAAAGCCACTGCTTGGACCAGATGAAAGGTTTTTTTTAACCGCCGTCCTGCCTCAAAGTTGGGGGGGTATCACAAGGAGACTTTAGGGCCTTTATAGCCTTTATCTGTTATTATTTTATTGTGTCTTGCCAAAAAGAGGACTGGTTGTAAACAAAGCATTACAAAGTAAAGCAAGTCACAACTGCATCCAATAGGAAGTGCAGCACAAATGTTATGTGGTCCCGCTCTCCCCTGCACCCCCCTCCACATGTTTTGGGTGTTTCCCTTTATCAAGCGACACTGACACACTTGATTTTGCAATGGTCGCATTTGTGCCATACTCTCTATTGTGCATATACTATACTATACATATAGGGTCGATTCAGAGAAACACCAAAAACGTTAGTATTTTTTCCGATCTGTGTTTTTTGGTGTAAATTTTCCGATTTCGTATGAACATTTGAGCGATTCTATAATGCATTTCAAACCGTGTGTAAGTTTTCCGTCCATTCGTATGGCAGTTAGTGAATCAGTTGAATGTCAGTTTCCATCCTGACTTTTCCGTTTCATTTCTCAGGTTTCAAAGTCGGTTTTGGATTTTGCCCTTTTTCCTTTTTTGTCCGGAGGAAAATCCTTATGATCTTGCGCCTGCACACTACAAACTTAACTCATTAAAGTGCTGCCTACATATTTGGCTCACTCACTTCTTCTACAATGCTTAGCTAAATCACTTTGCACTTTCTTACATCTTCCATGTCTCACCCCTAAAACTGACCCAAACCACTGTGCGCTCAGGCGAATCTTCATTTCTGCTTTTTCTTTATTTCATTCGTTTTGTGGTAACCAACCATTAATGAATGAATTTCTAAAAGTAAATCATACATTTTTTTTTGAACTGGCATTTTTTACTTGCGTTTTTTAATTAAAATTTTTGGTTTCAAATGGTACAACTTTAAATTTTGTTGTGTTGTTACCCACACCCTGTACATACAGATTGCTCTCCAAATTTTTAAAACACCCAGCATCTTCTGCATGTTATTAGCCTTGAAACAGCCAAGATGGCGGGTCAGGTAATATAAGGCAGCCTGCAAACAGAAAGGGCCTTGTGACTGTGTTGCTCTGCATTCTGGGATTTCTGACCTTTCAAGGACCCCAGCTCTGCTGTCTCTGAGCAAAACACAGCTGACCAAAGATAAGATAAAATAATTACACAAAGCAAAGGTTGCCAACTACAACAATAAATCCGAAAACAAATTAAGATTCAAGTACAACAACAATCCCAAAAAAAAAATAACAAAGGACATAAGTTTAAAAATAAATCGCAATTATAAAGTTTACATGCAAAGGACTAATTAAGGTCAGCATTAAAATGCTTTTATAAGGCATACATGAAATGTATTGATTCGGGTATGCATTGCTGTACAATTTATGGCCTCGGCCATGCTGATACATGCAGTTCATTGGAGCTCAAGACGCGCAGACTCCTCCACATAGCCAAAAAACCTGTTCAAGAACAGCAATCCGACTGCTAAAAGGTGTCGGAAGTGGATTTTCAATTAAACGGATTTTTAGGGTGGGAATCAGCTCTCTGAATCACATGGAAACACATCCAATTAACGGATGTTTTAGGAACGAATGGAAAAATTACAATTTGGTTGGGAACATTTCCGATTTGGTTGTAAAACTTCCGCTTTTGTTAGTAAAACTTCCGATGATCGTAAGAGCATATACGAATTCGTTCGAACGTTCGCGCGAGTCGGAAATGGCCAAAAAAAAAGGAAAAAATGACTAACACCCACCCAAACTTCCGATTCTCAATCCGAAATCAATTAACTTTTGCATTTAGAATCGACCCTATATACTATGGTTAATGGGCTTGCGGTAGCCTCTGCCATGAACCAATGTCAGGCGAATCTTTAAAGGGGAAAAGCCCTGGAGCTGCTCAAATCCTTTTCAACACAACTGCATCCAGGTGGCTACCAAAACATGGACTGCCAGTCAAGCCATAATATCCAGTATAAAGCTTATGTCCAACTTACAGTGCATTCAATAAAAGCAAATATTTATCTCATTTCAAATTTTAAGCAATCCAGCATACCCAAGCAGCACAATGTTTAGCGCTCACATCTCGTACTTTGAAATAAAGTGTTCGGGGCATCCTGGCACTATTAATCATATAATATGCCTGACATAGAAGCTCACCTTATATATAATAAGTGCCCACCAAATATGAAAGCATTTCTGGCCCCCTGGTCCACTTCTTCCCGCCTCGTACACTACAGAAACTCCTCAGCATATTTGAACGCAGCCCTCTCCATGCTTAGTCATGTAGCTTACATGACAAAGCCTAACATGGAGGCCGATTCATCAATAGCGCCAGGTAGCGACAGATGAGCGACTGTAGCGTGATTTTTTCAGCGCCAGCCAGTATTCGCTGTGCTTGGCCGGCATTAGCTTGATGACAGCGACTCAGTCGGTGTGCGGTAATGTTGAATACGGGCTGGGGGGTCGCTGTTTCACAGGTCCAGCGTTGTATGTGAGCGCCTGACAACGAATGGCCAGAGCGAACGGCTAGCTTCATATTCATCAAAAAATCACGCTCCGAATGTGCTGTCGCTGTCCATTCCTTGTTTAAACCCCAGAGCGCTGGCGGCGATCTGTATTAACTAGTTTTTAACCCCTAAACAACCATATTTTTTGAATGTAACATTATACATGTTTTTCGAATCATTTTGTTATATGAATACATTAATCTCAGACCTGTTAGATCAATTCTGCACATATTTTTTTTTTTTGTTTTTTTTACTTAAAAATAAATCCTAACATTGCAGAAGTGTTCTCCGATTTTTTGACATTAAAAAAATTAAAAAAAAGATTATTACCAATTAATCATGAATTATTATAGATTGCTCCATTGAAATGCATTGGACATCGCCAGGGAGCGACAGCTCATACCTGGCGCTGTGAGGGAATTTGCAGCGGCGCTGTTCGGTCCAGGCGGCTTCATGATGAATGCCGCGCTAGCCGGCGCTCTCGCCGGCGCTAGCCTCATTTTGCTTGATAAATGCGTCATTGTGACCGCCGCCGGGCGTACTTGAGTCGGTAGTCGCCGTTACCTGCCGCTACCTGGCGCTCGTCAGACACTACCTGGCGCTATCGCTTGATGAATAAGGGCAAAAGCCTAACTAGCCTCTAGCTGGAAGGAGAGGTAGAACAGACTGTGATCCAAAGAGGTTGAAACAGCAAACAGGCCACTCGAGGAACCTGGTTACTTATTTTGAGGTATGGACGCAAACAATGGAAATAAGGCCCTTCAAATAAAATACATTCTAGATTATATATTAATTGAACTACATTTTGCAATACAGCTAATTGTTTATACATTCCAAGAAAAAAGAGCATTAACCCTTTTGTTGCCAAGCACGTAACACCTACGTGCTGGCTTGGCTGGGCCTTAAGTGCCAAGCCCGTAGGTGTTACGGGCTTGACTTTCCTGGCTTGTAGTGTAAAAAGTAAAAATAAAAAATACTCACCTGACCCCTTGTTGGATCCGGCCGGGTCTCCTCTTTAATTTGGTGCCATCCGATCCCCCGTGGGGGGTCGGATGGCTCCAGGAGAGCCCCCGGAATAGGCCGCCCCCCCCCCCGCTTCTGCAGCAGCAGCTTCTAACTGTAAAAAAAAAAATAAATAAAAATGACATTCACTTACCTGTGTGTGCGCTGGCTCCCGCTGTCCCTCCTCTTCACCTGGGGGGCCTCCGATCCCCCCCAGGACTTACCGATCTTCAGGAGAGAGCCTGGGAGGCTCTCTCCTCTGTTCTTCTTGATGGCGGCCGCCATCATGCCTCTAAGCCCCGCCCCCTTGGGGGGCGGGGCTTATGAAGTCATCCCGGCCCCGATCTCAGGCTTCAGCCTTCTCAGCTTCTCAGATGCCGGTGATCGGCACAGGGGAAGGAGGTGACAGGAGATCCTCTGATCTCCTGCCTCCTCCTTCTCCTGTACCGATCACCGGCATCTGTCAGCACAGCATCGAGGGACAAGAGCTTGCAATCGAAGGTAAGTACAGTAAAAAAAAAATTTTTTTTTTTCTAATAAAATACTTTTTATTATTGTGTCGTGTTTTTTTTTTTACAGTTAACCCTTTGTGAGCTGGTAAGGGGTCCATGAGACCCCTTATACCAGTTCACAAGGCTGGGGGGGGTGGCAAGTCACCTGCCCTAGCGGGTGACTTGCCATTAACCCCCGCACCCCCATTACCTGCCTCCCCAAAGGCCAGGGGGGGGCAGAAGAGCCCGGGCCCACATAGGCTATGTGGGCTCGTAGGCTGCAGGGTGGGGGGGCCACCAAAGCTGGCCCCCCCACTCTGTGCCTACAAGCCCCCATAGCTGGTCCCGGGCTGGTTACTTTGGGTAAGGGGGACCCCACGTCATTTTTTTTTTTGGATTTTGAAGGGTTTTTAACCCTTCAAAATCCAAAAAAAAATGGGGTCCCCCTCCCCGGGAAGGGGGACCCTATGTCATTTTTTTTTTTAATTAACCATTTGTCATCCAGCAGCTATAAAATGCTTCTGGGCAGGAAAGGGTGTCTACCTATACATATGTGGTATCGCTGTAACCGGGAGAAATTGGGGTTTCTCACGCAATAAGATTTTATTGACAAACTTACATTTTTTATTACAAAAAAACTCTACAAATTGTAAAAAAATATTTTTTTTTTATTTTTTTTCACACATTTCACCCAAAAAAATTGAGAATACACCTAAAAAATACAAACAAGACATTTCATGTTAAAGCCCAGACTCTGTTGAAAAAAACAATATATAATTTTCCTGGGAAATCCCTGGAAATCCTTTCAAAAATGACAGTTGAATATGTGCAGCGCAAAATAGTGAAACATCGTCTGGCAACAGGGAGTGGCAAATGCTGCAGGTAGGCTGGCAGCGAAAGGGTTAATTATGTAAGATAAAACCCACAATAAGAAAGAATAAGAACGTCCTCAGCCTGAAATTATTCATATCAAACATCCCTTCAACTGCATGCAATCATGTCTGCATTTAAATATCCATTTGGATTCTAGTACTTCACTGTTCAACAGTTTCATGCACTTGATGGTCGCTCAGTTACAGGGTGTATGTCCTTGTTAACTAACACAGAAGAGCCAAAAGCAGTAATGGCAAATTTATAATTATGTACAGGGTCTGGATGTCATTAAAAGTGGATCTAATTCTTACACTCCCCCCCCCCCCCCATGCCTGCCTTCCTGGATCAAATATAATTTAAGAACAAATTTATAAGAACAATCTAATTGTATTAACTACAATTAAAAGATACTGAACATCCCCAAGAAAAAGTTGTGCAGCAATATCAGATTTGTCACATTTTATCCATAAATAAATATCCTAAGAGTGGTATACTGTACATCCTGTAAATGAACAATTAATATGAAGTGCTATAGTGCAGAGTCAAAAAGGTATTTTTGGCGAATGTGCATATGGGAGCTGCTGGCAACAAAAGGTGTGTATGGAATTGTTCATGCCTAGACAAGGGCCTAAATGTTTATCTTAGTGCAAGTTCTATTTTCCTTTGAAGTGATTGTTAGGTTTGCTATTATGCTATAGCAGCCTTTTTAAACATTGTTTAAGGAGGAAGTCTAAGCTTTTTTGTAACCCTCCCAGCTGCCCCTCCTTCCCCCTGTGCTAAGCCCGATTTGGACATTTGAATAATAAAACAACACCCCTGATCGCTGCAATTCTTCCCTGATGCTGGTGGGGGAGAGCTGGGGGTTTGTGTGACAGTTGGACACTTAACCGACCAGTACAATCACACTGCTAGAAAAGGATTGACCTATCACTGGAGGTCTGTACAGATTGCCCACTAAACAGTGGGTTTTTGTGTTATTGCCCAAATTGTGCTTAGCACAGGGGAAGGGAGGGGTGGGTGGATCGTTACAGAATACTTGGATTTCTATTTTAGTTTTGCTTAAGATAATTTGTATAATTACTCTGGCTTCTTTTTCAAAAAGGAAAACATTTGAACATTTGCATGTGTAGTCCTACACAGTGGGAATACTTTTGATTGTGCCTGGACAATGACTTAATCATCTCTGTTTTGACTCAGTATCGGCTGTTTTGGCTAAATATTTGGTGAAGCCAGTGTGACTTGCAGTGTGCATTGCGGCATGGATTGCAGCGTGCATCCCGATGAGCTTTTTAGCTAAAGGTATTTGTTTTTAAGTTTGGAAACAACAGAACCCTTTTGGGCTAACCAGAAAAAAATGGTGACATTTTGTGCATGGCCCATAAGGCGCTGTTATTTCCAAACTTTATAAATTTGTCCTTACACCACTGGAAAATCAATGTACCTAAACTGTAAAAATGTCCCCTCACATGAACAGATGGCTTTTGGGTGAAAATCTAGGACAATCCACACAGCAATGCACACCGGAAGTCACACTGGCTTTACCAAATAATTAGCATGACCCCCTCTATCTGTGGTCATTTCCACACGACACAAACTTGCTCATTTGATATAACTTATGCATAGTGTACAAAGCTAATTTTCATAGTTCAATTAATTATGTCATGTTCCCTCATGGAAAGGTTCAGATAAGCATTTGTGTTCTCAAACATAGAAATAAAAGAGTATTGTCCCAAGCTTGTTAGTGCAAACAAGTGTTTAGAGAAACACTAAGCTATTTCTTGTGCCTGATGTTTAGATAGTAATAACCTGATCATAGTAGAATAGTGTGGTTTGTAGTAGCCTTAAATTGTATATTTTCTAGGTCATCACGCATCCATCTGGTGTACTGGAAATTCAAATGAAGAAACATGGTTTTACTATGGAGACAGGCCAGTATATTTTTCTTCAGTGTCCTTCTATATCACACCTAGAATGGCATCCATTTACATTAACTTCAGCCCCAGAAGAGCCATTTTTCAGTGTTCATGTAAGAGCTGTTGGAGACTGGACACAAAGACTCATGATGGAGTATGGGGCAGACAAAAACATCTGTTTGGAACCTTGGCAGCTACCAAGGTTTGTCTGGTGTTTGCATTACCTTACAATTAAGCAGATATTTTTTATCTTATATTGCTTTAAAAGTGTATTACATTTACTTATATAAAGAAACAGCAAGCAACTAACCTGTACTTCTTCCTTATTTCCTGATGCAAAATGTAGATGGCGTTGGTTGTAAGTTATCTTACAAAATATATAAAATATTAGTCAAGTATACATAAATGTTCTGGTTTATCGCTTGATCTGTTTGAGCCTAAACCCAACAGCAAGTAGCTGAGGGTATTAGAGTGTGTTGGCACCTTTCACTGCCGTAACTCTGTAACCCCAGTTGAGGTCATGTTAGGACAAAATACTTAGGGCGGAGCTAGCAGTGTGACATCATCAACCTAATTGTTTGGAGGAAGGCAGCAATATTCATGGCTGGAGTATCGCTGACTGCTACCTTACCTCCCGCTGCAGCACTACTGAACATCCTAGCTTCCTAGCAAGTGTGGGTAGGAGTTTTATAAGATTGAATTATAGGATCATAGTGGTGAAAGGGAGTTTCTCTGGATTTCTCTGGGAATTATTAGCAGATTGCAAACTGTGGCATTTGAGAATATTGTGGATCTGGTGAGTGCTGGGAATGACCCGCTAGCAAATGTGTTTTTCTCTTGTGCCTTTCCCCTTGTGAGCTGCAAACTATCCAGTTGCACCGCAAATAGAGCAAAGGACAGGCACATTGAGGAGTTTTTAACTGGAACTTCTCGAGTACAAGAACTTGTGGTATGCATACTGTAATGAGTGGTGGATGATTCACTCTGTGTGAAAAATCAATACCTGAGCCCCACAGAAAGGGTTTAAAACATCTTGCATCCTTTATTAAAATGGACCAAAACCCACATTTTTAACTAGCATCCCCTGAATTTCTCCCCCACACCTTTTGCCAATTTTCACTGCTCCTGCTTCACTTTAATCCCAGATAATGGCGCCTGTTTTAGCTGTAAAGAGCAGCCTCCTCTATTCATTGCCACTGTTGTGTGTGGCAATGATGTCATTGCCACACCTATGCAATGTCCAATTGCCTGCCATCTTACAAAGAGGGACAGCAAAAGAAAAAAGTGGTCCAGGGTGAAGAACGAAAATATACATTTCTTTTTCTACACCCTCAGAAGGAAGTATCAGCAGGGGCTTTGGCCAAATGCATTACACAAGTTTTGTGGGTTTTGGTCCGATTTAAGGACTGTTTTTATCCTTGACATATCCTGACAATTCATTGAGAGACTATTAGACACAGTCTTCACCTGGCCATAATTATATAAATTCATTATTTTATACTGACATTTTGATTTAGTACATATACTTTATATTATCCATACTTTTCTATTTTGTGTGTTTACTAGCTTCCATCTTTTTTTTTTATATAGACTAGCCGTTGATGGGCCCTATGGATCAGTAATGACCAACATATTTGACTATGAAGTGAGTGTATGCATTGCTGCTGGGATTGGAGTCACGCCATTTGTATCAGTTCTGAAATCTATTTGGTACAATTGTTGTGTTCAAAACCGTATGAAGAAACTGGAAAAGGTAAAGAGCACTTGGAAATAAACAATAAACCATTCCACTATTTTCTGGGTAAAGGAACTCTAAACCCAACAGCATTAATAAGCCCGCAAGCAGCTGACCTGATGCCCTTCCCATGTGCCGCCACTGTATTTCCTGCAGAACAGGGTAAAAGCTATAGCAGGGCTCTAAAATTTGCCCTTTTTTCAATTTCATTCTTCCAGGACCACGGAAATAGTGGCCCTGCAGCTACTCTGTCTCTTGGAGCTCTCAGCATGAGCACAGTAAGGTACAGTGGTCCTGCAGTTGTCTCCACAGCAGAGCATGCTCAGCTCTCATATATCTGCATCATGACATGCCCTTCCCAGCTAAGCCAGCACCCAGAAGGCGAAGAAAAAAACTGTTTTGTCTGACATTTTAAGGTGCTTTGATATGGTCAATTTTTCCTAAGAGGGATTGGGTGTGGGGGGGGGGGGGGAGTTTCCCCCTTCAGTAATATAATGTTTATTCTGTGTGTCAACTCACCAAGCAGTCTAGTATGATCTGTTTTATTGCATACGTTGTACTTGTACTGCATGGATGATTTTATGCTTTTGTTAGAAATGCACAGACTGTCAATAACCACATCATTAATTAGAAGCAATCGTCATGTACTTGAAGAGAAAATAGTTTTTTTTCAATAACTTGTAATTAATTCAGCCATTCCTAAGACCCATATATGATATATGCTTCTGACACCATAATTTCCTATTAAAGTCAAAAATAAAAAAAACACTATACTCCCCTTTCATCCCACGCAGGCTATCGCTTCTGGTCCAGTGTATACACATTTACCAGATCGCCCGATCTGAGTCCCACGCTGGGCACCACTCCCTCCTCCTCCTCCTCCAGAATCAACTCAGCGTCACTGCTCTGCAGGGGGGACTACAGCACTCACTGCCCTCTCGTCACAAGAACTATGGCACTCACTTCTCCATTCACTTCAATGTAGAGGGGCATGCCGTGTTCCTGTAATGAGGGGGCGGGGCACACTGTAGTCCCTTCTGTACAGTGGCAAGTTTCCTGCCATCATGGCACCTCCACCCTAATAGCCATACCTCCAATGGCCAAGAGCCAAGCACCCATTGGCACAAGACTGGTGTTCACCCGCACTGAACCTGCGCCAAATGGCATAGGGACTGGTGTCCTGGAATGGCTGGAGGCCAGCCATTTGTCGTCTCAGCCATGGTGTGCTGGCTGGTAGCCTCAAGAGGAGGGGACTGCACTTTCATTAATTTGTTTAATGCACATAAGCAGGGCTGTTTTTAAATTCTGATTTCTTTTTTGAAACAAGGTTGTCAGCCTTTGGAACATAGCGTGGAGGGGGGTTGTTTCCCCCTCCTACTATGATATGTATAATCAGACACTGTGCTTCTGCTTGCCAACCTCCACTGACACATGGTGCACACGACCGGCTACCTGCAGCAAGGGAATGTGGTAGTGGCAATCAGGAGTTCCCAGAGTGGTCCTTATTTTTAAGGTATGTTATAAAGCAGACCAAAACCCTTCCTCGTAGGCCTTCCCCAGAGGCATTCAAATTTGGAAATCTTTGAAATCAGTGTTTTCTTACCTTGATTCTTCCTCTCATGGCAGGCAGAACTGCATTGCTGCCAGCAGGTGTGTACAGCTGGAGCGAGTTGACTTGCTGCTGGGTGTATGACAATGATTCCCCATCATTAGAGATTCCTAAGTGAGGCAGACCAAAACCTGGGGGGAGGTGGCAAATTGCAGGTTTTGGTCCACTATAAAATAAGTAGAAAAATGTGGTGTAGCCTAATACACTTTTTCTCGACCTGCGGTACATGTACCCCAGGGGGTGCTCATCGGGGTTCAGGAAAACAACATTCGGGGGTGTGAAAAATGATCCGTTCCTGCTTTAAAAGTGCTATGATGCCTGTGGCCTACTTGTTTTGGTGTTATCTATAATCAATCACCCCCTTAGGGGTACTTAGTTGGTACTATCTGTCACTAGGGGGTTCTTGGCGTCTAAAGGTTGGGAACCCCTGACATAAGAGATTTGATCCCCAGCCTGCAGCCCTAACCAGGGAGCTGCCAGACACAGAGACCTCAGAAAAATACCATTTCAACCCTGGATAGCAACCCCTCACCTCTGTGCAATTGAGTCCATGAATGGTTTAACAGAGGCTATGATAGCCAGATAAAACAGAAAGCCTGCTCCATAACTCACACACACACTACTGCTGCCTCACTGGCCCCTATGTGCAGAAGGGTGAGGAGGGTGAGATGACCTGTAGTTGCTGGCTGGCTAGATGCAAATCTGGGACCTACACACAGCCCAAGCATCTTTGTGTGTCAGCAAAATAAATTTTCCACTGCATAGTGCAGGGAATGGGCCACAGAAATACACAAAGAATAACTTGCAGTAGCCAGAGAGAATCGTTCCTTCCAGCAGGCAACTGTGTTTGAGTGTGTAACAAGTAGTAATGTGGCTGACAATAAAAGATCAAGTCAGCCCCTATGCTTTTTAACAGATCCCCCACCATTGCCCAAAAGTGACTGTGTCAGCAATACATTGCTGCCATAAGGGCCCGGCCCCCTAATTGAGTCTTGGTTTTCCCCTTTCCCTTTAAACACTAGACTCACAATATGGTCACAGCCATATTGTGCTAGGGCAATTGGGTTTTGGTATGCTTTAAATTTATAAACAGTCTGATTGGGCTGAGGTACAGCAAACCCTAGTAGAACAGATACCTTGTGTTTCTTTAAACACTAACAAGTTTGTGAAAGTGGCCCAGCCAAATGCTCCCTGGTTATAATCATGTATCATGTACAGCCCAGGTGCTTATCATACTTATTGCATCACATTTAAGAATGTTCATTCAGCCTACTAGATCATTTGTAATCAACTTTTTTTTGTATTTAGGTGCATTTTTATTGGCTTTGCCGAAGTACTCATGCATTTGAGTGGTTTATTGACCTTCTTCGTTCTTTAGAGGAACGAATGTCTCAGCAACAAAAATCACACTTCTTAAGCTATCATCTTTTTCTCACTGGCTGGGACGATGATCAGGTAACAACACATAGAACAGAGGATTCACTATATATATATATATATATATATATATATATATAAAATAGAGAAAAAAATTCTGAATCAAATAGTGTGCTAAAATACCCCCCCCCCCCCCCCCACCAGAACAGCTTGCAGAATACCCCCATAACAGGTAGTGTGGCAGATCACCCTCATCCCCAAAAACAAGCAGCATGCAGAATCCCCCCTCCCCATATAAGAGACAACTTGCAGAATACCCCCATAACAGGTAGTGTGGCCGGTCTCCCCCGTCCCCAAAACAAACACCATGCAGAATCCCCCCTCTCCATATAACAGACAGCTTGCAGAATAACCATTACAGGTAGTGTGGCAGATACCCCTCATCCCCAAAAACAAGCAGCATGCAGAATCCCCCCTCCCCATATAAGAGACAACTTGCAGAATACCCCCATAACAGGTAGTGTGGCCGGTCTCCCCCGTCCCCAAAACAAACACCATGCAGAATCCCCCCTCTCCATATAACAGACAGCTTGCAGAATAACCATTACAGGTAGTGTGGCAGATACCCCCCATCCCCAAAAATAAGCAGCATGCAGAATCCCCCTTCCCCATATAACAGACAGTATGCAGAATACCCCCAACCCACCATATAACAGACCCCCCCCCCAATCCCCAACCGACGCTGAGCCAGTTAGATGAAAAAAAAAAACGTCATACCTGCACCGCACCGCAATCTGGAAGCAGCCACTCCCTGCAGCCAGCGTGCCCCAATGCATCAATGATATTGACGCACTGCTCTGTGCACATGGATTAATGAATCCATGCTTGGCTAGCTACCTTGCACCGCACGCCAACTAACCGGCTCAGCGCCGGTTGGGGATTGTGGGGATCTGTCACATTCGCCCTATAAGACGCACGGGCATTTCCCCCCAGCTTTTGTGGAAAAAATAAGTGCATCTTATAAGGCAAAAAATATGGTGTGTCTATATATATATATATATATATATATATATTCATCTGATTATGGTTTTATATTATTAATGGGTATACTTTTGGTACATTTTAAGTAAGTGTATATATATATATATATATATATATATATATATATATATATAGTTTCATTTTTGAAATATTTGTATGGTCATTATTTGTAAAGTTTGTTATGAAACCATTACTATCTAAAACATATTTTTCTAGGTTGCACATATATCTTTCCACTATGATAGTAACTTGGATGTGATCACTGGTTTAAGAGATAAAACACATTATGGAAGGCCCTGTTGGCATAAAGAATTCAGACATATAGCAGAAAACCATCCAAGGTAAATTAAAAAATATTTGTATCTGCACAAAAGGAAGAAGACGTCTTTTCTGGACCTCCCACACATAGAATAAGTGGTTATTCAAATGATTTTGAGAGCCTCTGAATTCAAATGATTTTGAGAGTCAATTCTTCAGGCAAGATGCAGTTGTTGTTGCCAACCCCCTCCCCCATGTCAGTCACAATGACTGGCCACAGCCACTCCATTCAGTGCAATAGAGGGCGACATGCCAGCCAGATCCCCAGCCAACCAGGCCTGCATGCTGCGGGACCCAATCCCGGCAATACTTACTATGGGGTTAAATTTGCACCGTGTAGAAAAAGTTCATTTTATGTGAAACAAATATTCTATTTATACCTGGTGCTAAATCACCCCTAATGTATACAATGAAAGTGAATGGCATCTTTCTCTCTTAAAGGGTAGCACCTCTTTTTACCTGGTACAGAATCATCCCTTTGATATTCCCAATGTGGAACTGGGTGGAGTTTATTCCAAGAATCTACTACTCATTCATGGCACATTCTGACATTAAAGTGGACCAACACCCAGGGGGGATCAGCCCAGGAATCTATAAGATTCCCGGGCCGATCAGATCCCTCCCTGCGGGGCATCCGGAATCAGGATGCCCCTCTGTGTGAAACCCCGCAGGACGCCCAGAAACCTTACCTTATCCCCGTTCCAACGGTGCATGCGCAAGCCGCGGCCGCATCTCGAGCTTCTCTCTAGCAGGGCGCGCACCTGCGCCGGCCGTTTGTGAATGGCCGGCGCGGGCACGCTCCCTGTTAGAGGGAAGCACGAGATGCGGCCTCCAGCGTGCTCAGAGCCGCTGTGGTTGTCCGTCGCTTGTCCGTATATACCACAGCGGCTCTGAGCGCTCTGATTGGACGAGCGCTCGCGTAGGAGCGGGGTGAGGTGAGTTTTTTAGGGTGATCTGGGGGGTGCCCCGCGGAAGTGGACCAAAATCCTGGGTGTTGGTCCACTTTAAACACCAACTCCAGCTAGCTTCAGATGATGCCTATTTGTTCTATCATAAACAAATCACTTTATTGTGTGTTGAGCACTTTATAGTGTTTTGATTTATTGAGTGTTGGATACTTTATTTGTGTTGAGTTGGTGTACCATAGCAACCAATGGAAAGGGGATTCTGGAAGCCCCACACAGGTCCCCAGAAAGTCTGCACTCCACCCACAAATTATCTAAATAATGTAACTACACCACAATGCCTAATGCTATAAAAATATACAATTTTATTGATAATTGAAGATTTGAAAGACTCCAATGGGAGCCAATGCACACAACATACAAAAAAGACAATATTAAAAAACATGTACACATAATGCTGAAGCACAGGGGGGTAAAAGAGAGGGTAAATGGGCTATAAATTTATAATACAGCAATTGTTAATCATAATATATAATGCATCTCATCGCCAACGTTAAACACAGGATCAGTAAAGTGCTCTATCATACAATTAAATTCCCTGGATATGGGACTAACAGAGAGTGCTTAAACATAACCCAATGTAACACTATAATAAGATCCTAACTCAGTGTCTGCTAGACAGACCAGAAGACACTGATAATGTGCTGGCAATGAGGAAACAATCAGAAAGAAATATATCACAGACAATGATTACATTACCGCATATGATTTCCTGCCCGCCTCAGAGCCCCCCGTGTGTGCCGGCCCGCCGACGCGTTCCGTGGACTCCCCACTTCACCAGGGCGCAGGAATGGCCAGTGTTGGATACTTTATTTGTGTTGAGTTGGTGTACCAATCTCTCAAAATCAGTCAGTGGTTCTTAAAATCATAAAATAAATTAAATATTCCCCTATACGTTTCCAATAGTAACAATGAATCTGCAGTTGGATCAATTAGCATCTCGAGCCTGCGCAGTGCCTATGGCTGGAAAGCGATAGAGGCGCCAGATATCTTGCGAGATTTCGCTGAGCGGGCGGGGGGGGGGGGGGGGGACTTTGAAAAGGCCGGCTAAAGCTGTACTGTCATTTACAGGCGGTTAAGCTGAAGGCGGGGGCGAGGATCGGGCCCGAAGCAGGCAGGTATCGCTACAGCAGGCAGCGGCGACATCCAAAAGTTGTTATTAAAAACAGTACTGCTAACTGTTTTTATAACGATGACCTCTTATGTTGCATTTCCAATCATTTTCCCCTTTGAAGGAGCCTATTAAGTGTGGTTTGCTTCTCTTCTTTAAGTCTAGAGCCTTCCGCTATAAAAAGTCCTCTAGTACTGCACTTGTGTGCTTCCCACACTGTTATTGGGGCTATGTCAGGTACATAGTTTGTAGAAAAATAGCATTTGAGTTCTGTGTCAATTTTTGTGGTAACGCTTTTATCCTTTAAGAGGTCTTGCTATGAAAGAAACAGGTAGTCTATTCTAGAGTACTTTTCATGAGGAACTAAGAGAGAAAAAAGGTGAAATCTTTGTCACTCAGGTGGTCAATCAAGTTCAAGTTAGCTAATTGTTTTTTAATCTGTGTTAGGACCCGGAATGGAATAGCAAAATGGCGTTTGAGGTATCAGGAGGCAGATTTAGACCACAGTTGATCCTAATACAATTATCAGGCCTACTTGGAAACAAATATGTTTCTTTAGTGTAGATCTAATAAGCCTCAGCTGCCCTATGTTGGGGGTATACATATTAGCTAATGTGCTAAGAGTATTGTTCAGATAGCCTTTTTAAAAAATGAAGCATCCCTCCGAATCAATCACTGATTCACCTATTTGGTCCTTACTCATAAGTATTGAGACCATTAATCTTGTCTTTTTATGATGTAGCATGCCATTGAAGGGGGAACTGTCTCTCAATAAACATAAGTTTACTGCAACATGATGATATGGGCTTTGTGTCTTTTAACATCCCTCAAAAGTATTGAACTTTTCCCTGGACTGTTCAATAAGCCAGAGTAAACGTATCTATTAGAATTGCCAATATTATTTATTTGCATTTAAATTTGATCGCTAAACTTATATTTGCTGGTACACACGATTCATATTGAAAAGTGTGAAGCCAGGATTTTCACTTATTTGTAATTTGGTCCGTTATTACTTTGGAATACCCCCATGTGTGAAACCCTGATGGTCACCCATTCACTCACCTTGGTCCACACTCCCACGGCATATGTGCAAAATAGATTGCTGCGCATATTAATGTTGGGAGGGCCTTCATCCTGCCCTGAAGTCTTTTACACACTAGGGCAGGATAGACAGGATTTGGTCCAGTTGAAGATTAACTCTTTTTTGGTCATTATTTATTTTTGAATGTACAGCAACTAGTTATTATACTAATAGAAACACAAAATTAACTTTTAAGGGCCCTAGGTTTACATACAGATATTTTAATGTAACTAACTATCCTGCATTTATTATGAAGCTCCTATAGCGCACTTAACAAAAAATCATGAATCCTCTCTATTGTTTTTCCAGCAACAGAATTGGAGTGTTCTATTGTGGGCCAAAGTCTCTTTCGAAAGACCTCCAACAAATGTGTCGTTTACATTCTTCATCTGATCCCAGAGGAGTCAATTTCCATTATAATAAGGAAAGTTTCTAAATGTATTTTGTATTAAATATTATATCTAAAACAATTGTCTAATGTGTTCATTTGATCATTTTAGTGGGGTTGAGATGGTAGGATTCTTGGTTTTCAGGATGCATGTCCTTTTTATGAGATACATATAGATGGACATTTGTTTATGTAACATCAACTTTAACCTTCTCTCTCCTACACTGAAGAAATGTGTTGCTTGAATATGCCTCTGGTTTGGATACACTTTAGTCAATAACATGGGATTCTTATGTCTCTGGAAAGCAACTAAAGCAGGGAAAAGACTAAGGACTCCTTTAGGTAAATGTATTAGTATATGCCTTTACCAGCTGTATATTGGACCATCTGTATACTGTATATTTGTCATATTTCCTCTTTAACAAAAATGATTCCTCTGGCACACTAAATATACATTTGGCTAATGGTACCTTACATTTTTCTAGCATGCCTTCATATGCATACTGTAGAGCAGGGGTATTCAACCCGCGGACCATGGTCCGTTTCCGGACCGCGGCCGCTTGCTCTCCGGACCCCATGGCCGGCCGAGGCACAGTGGGCGGGGCAGGCGGCCGGGAGGAGAGACAGCGGGGGAGCGAGAAGAGACAGTGGGCGGGGTAGGCGGGCCGGAGGAGAGACAGCGGGCAGGCGGGCGGGCAGGCGTCAAGCCGGGAGGAGAGACAGCGAGCGGGGCCGGTGGGCGGGAGCAAAGACAGGGGGTGGGGCCGGAGGGCGGAAACACAGGGGACGGTGGACTGCTGCAGAGACGGGGGCGGGGCCGGCGGGAGGAAACACAGGGGCCGGCTGACGAGAGGAGACAGGGAGCGGAGCCGGCGAATAGGAGGAAAAACAGCGTGTGGGAAGGCAGGAGGAAAGACAGCAGGGTGAGTTATCCCATCCCATCTCTCTCTGTTCCCAGCTCTGCCTCATCCCAGCTCTCCCTGTTCCCAGCTCTGCCTCATCCCAGCTCTCCCTGTTCCCAGCTCTGCCTCATCCCAGCTCTCCCTGTTCCCAGCTCTGCCTCATCCCAGCTCTCCCTGTTCCCAGCTCTGCCTCATCCCAGCTCTCCCTGTTCCCAGCTCTGCCCCATCCCATCTCTCTATTCCCAGCTCTGCCTCATCCCATCTCTCTATTCCCAGCTCTGCCTCATCCCAGCTCTCCCTGTTCCCAGCTCTGCCTCATCCCAGCTCTCCCTGTTCCCAGCTCTGCCTCATCCCAGCTCTCCCTGTTCCCAGCTCTGCCTCATCCCAGCTCTCCCTGTTCCCAGCTCTGCCTCATCCCAGCTCTCCCTGTTCCCAGCTCTGCCTCATCCCAGCTCTCCCTGTTCCCAGCTCTGCCTCATCCCAGCTCTCCCTGTTCCCAGCTCTGCCTCATCCCAGCTCTCCCTGTTCCCAGCTCTGCCTCATCCCAGCTCTCCCTGTTCCCAGCTCTGCCTCATCCCAGCTCTCCCTGTTCCCAGCTCTGCCTCATCCCAGCTCTCCCTGTTCCCAGCTCTGCCTCATCCCAGCTCTCCCTGTTCCCAGCTCTGCCTCATCCCAGCTCTCCCTGTTCCCAGCTCTGCCCCATCCCAGCTCTCCCTGTTCCCAGCTCTGCCTCATCCCAGCTCTCCCTGTTCCCAGCTCTGCCTCATCCCAGCTCTCCCTGTTCCCAGCTCTGCCCCATCCCATCTCTCTATTCCCAGCTCTGCCTCATCCCATCTCTCTATTCCCAGCTCTGCCTCATCCCAGCTCTCCCTGTTCCCAGCTCTGCCTCATCCCAGCTCTCCCTGTTCCCAGCTCTGCCTCATCCCAGCTCTCCCTGTTCCCAGCTCTGCCTCATCCCAGCTCTCCCTGTTCCCAGCTCTGCCTCATCCCAGCTCTCCCTGTTCCCAGCTCTGCCTCATCCCAGCTCTCCCTGTTCCCAGCTCTGCCTCATCCCAGCTCTCCCTGTTCCCAGCTCTGTCCCATCCCAGCTCTCCCTGTTCCCAGCTCTGCCCCATCCCATCTCTCTTTTCCCAGCTCTGTCCCATCCCATCTCTCTGTTCCCAGCTCTCCCTGTTCCCAGCTCTGTCCCATCCCATCTCTCTGTTCCCAGCTCTGCCTCATCCCATCTCTCTTTTCCCAGCTCTGCCTCATCCCATCTCTCTATTCCCAGCTCTGCCCCATCCCATCTCTCTATTCCCAGCTCTGTCCCATCCCATCCCATCTCTCTATTCCCAGCTCTGTCCCATCCCATCTCTCTATTCCCAGCTCTCCCTGTTCCCAGCTCTGTCCCATCCCATCTCTCTTTTCCCAGCTCTGCCCCATCCCATCTCTCTTTTCCCAGCTCTGTCCCATCCCATCTCTCTGTTCCCAGCTCTGCCTCATCCCATCTCTCTTTTCCCAGCTCTGCCTCATCCCATCTCTCTATTCCCAGCTCTGCCCCATCCCATCTCTCTATTCCCAGCTCTGTCCCATCCCATCCCATCTCTCTTTTACTAGCTCTGCCCCATCCCATCTCTCTATTCCCAGCTCTCCCTGTTCCCAGCTCTGTCCCATCCCATCTCTCTTTTCCCAGCTCTGCCCCATCCCATCTCTCTATTCCCAGCTCTGTCCCATCCCATCTCTCTATTCCCAGCTCTGTCCATCCCATCTCTCTATCCCCAGCTCTGTCCCATCCCATCTCTCTTTTCCCAGCTCTGCCCCATCCCATCTCTCTTTTCCCAGCTCTGCCCCATCCCATCTCTCTTTTACTAGCTCTGCCCCATCCCATCTCTCTATTCCCAGCTCTGTCCCATCCCATCTCTCTGTTCCCAGCCCTGTCCCATCCCATCTCTCTTCTCCCAGCTCTGTCCCATCCCATCTCTCTTTTCCCAGCTCTGCCCCATCCCATCTCGCTATTCCCAGCTCTGTCCCATCCCACCTCTCTATTCCCAGCTCTGTCCCATCCCATCTCTCTATTCCCAGCTCTGTCCCATCCCATCTCTCTATTCCCAGCTCTCCCTGTTCCCAGCTCTGTCCCATCCCATCTCTCTTTTCCCAGCTCTGCCCCATCCCATCTCTTTTCTCAGCTCTGTCCCATCCCATCTCTTTTCCCAGCTCTGTCCCATCCCATCTCTCTATTCCCAGCTCTGCCCCATCCCATCTCTTTTCCCAGCTCTGTCACATCCCATCTCTCTGTTCCCAGCTCTGTCCCATCCCATCTCTCTATTCCCAGCTCTGCCCCATCCCATATCTCTATTCCCAGCTCTGTCCCATCCCATCTCTCTATTCCCAGCTCTGTCCATCCCATCTCTCTTTTCCCAGCTCTGCCCCATCCCATCTCTCTTTTCCCAGCTCTGCCCCATCCCATCTCTCTTTTCCCAGCTCTGCCCCATCCCATCTCTCTATTCCCAGCTCTGTCCCATCCCATCTCTCTTTTCCCAGCTCTGTCCCATCCCATCTCTCTTTTCCCAGCTCTGTCCCATCCCACCTCTCTATTCCCAGCTCTGTCCCATCCCACCTCTCTATTCCCAGCTCTGTCCCATCCCATCTCTCTGTTCCCAGCTCTGTCCCATCCCATCTCTCTATTCCCAGCTCTGTCCCATCCCATCTCTCTTTTCCCAGCTCTGTCCCATCCCACCTCTCTTTTCCCAGCTCTGTCCCATCCCATCTCTCTATTCCCAGCTCTGTCCCATCCCATCTCTCTTTTCCCAGCTCTGTCCCATCCCAGCTCTCTATTCCCAGCTCTGTCCCATCCCATCTCTCTGTTCCCAGCTCTGTCCCATCCCATCTCTCTATTCCCAGCTCTGCCCCATCCCATCTCTCTTTTCCCAGCTCTGCCCCATCCCATCTCTCTATTCCCAGCTCTATCCCATCCCACCTCTCTATTCCCAGCTCTGTCCCATCCCATCTCTCTGTTCCCAGCTCTGTCCCATCCCATCTCTCTATTCCCAGCTCTGTCCCATCCCATCTCTCTATTCCCAGCTCTGCCCCATCCCACCTCTCTATTCGCAGCTCTGTCCCATCCCATCTCTTTTTTCCCAGCTCTGTCCCATCCCACCTCTCTATTCCCAGCTCTGTCCCATCCCATCTCTCTGTTCCCAGCTCTGTCCCATCCCATCTCTCTATTCCCAGCTCTGTCCCATCCCATCTCTCTATTCCCAGCTCTGTCCCATCCCATCTCTCTGTTCCCAGCTCTGTCCCATCCCATCTCTCTATTCCCAGCTCTGTCCCATCCCATCTCTCTATTCCCAGCTCTGCCCCATCCCATCTCTCTATTCCCAGCTCTGTCCCATCCCATCTCTCTATTCCCAGCTCTGTCCATCCCATCTCTCTTTTCCCAGCTCTGTCCCATCCCAGCTCTCCCTGTTCCCAGCTCTGCCCCATCCCATCTCTCTATTCCCAGCTCTGCCTCATCCCAGCTTTCCCTGTTCCCAGCTCTGTCCCATCCCAGCTCTCCCTGTTCCCAGCTCTGCCCCATCCCATCTCTCTTTTCCCAGCTCTGTCCCATCCCATCTCTCTGTTCCCAGCTCTGCCTCATCCCATCTCTCTTTTCCCAGCTCTGCCTCATCCCATCTCTCTATTCCCAGCTCTGCCCCATCCCATCTCTCTATTCCCAGCTCTGTCCCATCCCATCTCTCTATTCCCAGCTCTGTCCCATCCCATCTCTCTATTCCCAGCTGTCCCTGTTCCCAGCTCTGTCCCATCCCATCTCTCTTTTCCCAGCTCTGCCCCATCCCATCTCTCTATTCCCAGCTCTGTCCCATCCCATCTCTATATTCCCAGCTCTGTCCATCCCATCTCTCTATCCCCAGCTCTGTCCCATCCCATCTCTCTTTTCCCAGCTCTGCCCCATCCCATCTCTCTTTTCCCAGCTCTGCCCCATCCCATCTCTCTTTTACTAGCTCTGCCCCATCCCATCTCTCTATTCCCAGCTCTGTCCCATCCCATCTCTCTGTTCCCAGCCCTGTCCCATCCCATCTCTCTTCTCCCAGCTCTGTCCCATCCCATCTCTCTTTTCCCAGCTCTGCCCCATCCCATCTCGCTATTCCCAGCTCTGTCCCATCCCACCTCTCTATTCCCAGCTCTGTCCCATCCCATCTCTCTATTCCCAGCTCTGTCCCATCCCATCTCTCTATTCCCAGCTCTGTCCCATCCCATCTCTCTATTCCCAGCTCTCCCTGTTCCCAGCTCTGTCCCATCCCATCTCTCTTTTCCCAGCTCTGCCCCATCCCATCTCTCTTTTCCCAGCTCTGCCCCATCCCATCTCTCTTTTCCCAGCTCTGCCCCATCCCATCTCTCTATTCCCAGCTCTGTCCCATCCCATCTCTCTTTTCCCAGCTCTGTCCCATCCCATCTCTCTTTTCCCAGCTCTGTCCCATCCCACCTCTCTATTCCCAGCTCTGCCCCATCCCATCTCTCTATTCCCAGCTCTGTCCCATCCCATCTCTCTGTTCCCAGCTCTGTCCCATCCCATCTCTCTATTCCCAGCTCTGTCCCATCCCATCTCTCTTTTCCCAGCTCTGTCCCATCCCACCTCTCTTTTCCCAGCTCTGTCCCATCCCATCTCTCTATCCCCAGCTCTGTCCCATCCCATCTCTCTTTTCCCAGCTCTGTCCCATCCCACCTCTCTATTCCCAGCTCTGTCCCATCCCATCTCTCTGTTCCCAGCTCTGTCCCATCCCATCTCTCTATTCCCAGCTCTGTCCCATCCCACCTCTCTATTCCCAGCTCTGTCCCATCCCATCTCTCTGTTCCCAGCTCTGTCCCATCCCATCTCTCTATTCCCAGCTCTGTCCCATCCCATCTCTCTTTTCCTAGCTCTGTCCCATCCCACCTCTCTTTTCCCAGCTCTGTCCCATCCCATCTCTCTATTCCCAGCTCTGTCCCATCCCATCTCTCTTTTCCCAGCTCTGTCCCATCCCACCTCTCTATTCCCAGCTCTGTCCCATCCCATCTCTCTGTTCCCAGCTCTGTCCCATCCCATCTCTCTTCTCCTAGCTCTGTCCCATCCCATCTCTCTATTCCCAGCTCTGTCCCATCCCATCTCTCTTTTCCCAGCTCTGTCTGATCCCATCTCTCTATTCCCAGCTCTGTCCCATCCCATCTCTCTATTCCCAGCTCTGCCCCATCCCATCTCTCTATTCCCAGCTCTGTCCCATCCCACCTCTCTATTCCCAGCTCTGTCCCATCCCATCTCTCTATTCCCAGCTCTGTCCCATCCCATCTCTCTATTATCCCAGCTCTATCCCATCCCATCTCTCTATTCCCAGCTCTGTCCCATCCCATCTCTCTATTCCCAGCTCTGCCCCATCCCATCTCTCTGTTCCCAGCTCTGTCCCATCCCACCTCTCTATTCCCAGCTCTGTCCCATCCCACCTCTCTATTCCCAGCTCTGTCCCATCCCATCTCTCTATTCCCAGCTCTGCCCCATCCCATCTCTCTATTCCCAGCTCTGTCCCATCCCACCTCTCTATTCCCAGCTCTGTCCCATCCCATCTCTCTGTTCCCAGCTCTGTCCCATCCCATCTCTCTTCTCCCAGCTCTGTCCCATCCCATCTCTCTATTCCCAGCTCTGCCCCATCCCATCTCTCTTTTCCCAGCTCTGTCCCATCCTATCTCTCTGTTCCCAGCTCTGTCCCATCCCATCTCTCTTCTCCCAGCTCTGTCCCATCCCATCTCTCTATTCCCAGCTCTGCCCCATCCCATCTCTCTTTTCCCAGCTCTGTCCCATCCCATCTCTCTATTCCCAGCTCTGTCCCATCCCATCTCTCTATTCCCAGCTCTGTCACATCCCATCTCTCTATTCCCAGCTCTGTCACATCCCATCTCTCTATTCCCAGCTCTGTCCCATCCCATCTCTCTGTTCCCAGCTCTTTCCCATCCCATCCCATCTCTCTCTGTTTATTTAAAATCAGTGCACCAAGGGTAAGAGCTGTAGGCTCGACATGGTCAAACAAAAAAAAAGTTGTTGTTTGTTTCCTCCCCAATGTCCAATAGATATAATGCCAGAGGGGGGACAAGCAGCCTTTATTTAATTATGCTTCTGGAATATATAGCTCCCTGGTGCGCTGATTTTAACCTACCCCCCGGTTCCGGACCTTCAGCTTGTGGCATACTGCTACAAGCGGACCTCTACAAAAAGTTCTTGAGTACCCCTGCTGTAGAGGAACAATTTCTGTCTTCTGACAGATTTCCGATACCCCAGATTTTGCTGCTCATGCCTGGGGCATGGATTTGAGATGCCTCACTTTGTGTATCCCCCACCCCCCACTAACTCCCGTAAACTCACCTTTTATTTTGTTCACACATTGCCTGTGCAGGACGCTGGCCAATCACCAGAACACACTCCATTCAGCTTTTACTATTCCACTACGCACAGATAGTGGCGAGTGTTGATGTACACATATGTGCCATGGGATCGCTGGAATGGTGGCCTTTGCTATGATCACTGGGGGTTTCACATACTGGTGTATCCCAAATCGGTATGCCCCACAAATAAGGGAACCACTGGCCCTAGAGTTTTAACCCATCAAGTGCCAGCCTTCTGAGAGGTTTTGACACCCTCTGTTGTCAGACAATTCTTCAGCATTTTGCACTATATATGTTAACGTTATTTTTGCATTAATTTCCTCAGGTTAAAAAGAAAATTATATATTGTTTTTTTCAACAGAGTTTGGACCTTAACATGAATTGTCTTGTGTGTAATTTTTGTTCAGTGCTTTCTCAATATTTTTTTAAGAAAATCATATTGCGTGAAAAAGCCCCAATCCTCCCGATTACAACGCTACCACATATGTATCAGTAGATACTTGTTGCTTCCCAAGAGACACCTAAACTGAAAAGAGTGTGTACTATCAAGTGTTAAACCCTTAAAGGGTAACTCCACTTATTTTTTTGTGCCAAAAGGATGAGCTCAAGGTGCTGTGCTGATAAAGCATTTTTTATTATTTCCCCAGGTTATCTAATGAGTTTTATGGAAGCAGAAAGAAATTATATGGCACAGCCTGATGTGCAAACCCCAATTTTACAACAGCAAATAAACAAGAGCTGATTACCTGCTACAGGGAATGCACACCCAAAAGCTTAAAGAAATGGAAGCAGTTTTCAATGGGCTGCTATGGGCAAGGTACACCAAGAAGAAAGAATTGAGTTCTGTACACACAGAACAGTTCTGTGCAACTATGTGCAATCTGTTGCTATTGGCAATGTACACCAAGTCTGCACTTGGTGTACGTTGCCTATAGCAATAGATGAAAACTGCTTCCATAAAACACATATTTGCTAACATTAGAAAACATTAAAAAATCAGCTCAGCCCCTTTAGACATCATTTTGCCACACAAAAATATGCATTTTAAAAATTCAATGGAAAGCGGGATCAACTGCACACCTTTTTGTATATTTTCAAGGGTTAAACCCTTAAATTATTTTAAAAGGTGCCTTCTCACCAGCAAAACCAGCCCATGCACCTGCTATGTAGGCTGGTAGACCAGGGCGTGGTGGCTGAGCAGTCGTCGTCCCTGGCTTTGGAGGCTACCAACCTGCATAGCCCACACAGGCACTGGGCTCTTCTGCACCCCCCTGGCCATTGGGGATGCAGGTATTGGGGCAGGGGTTTTGGCATGTCACCCACTTGTCGATGGGTGATTTGCCAGTCCTTCCTGCCCTCTGAACTGGTTTAGGGGTCTCAAGCCCTTACTAGTTCACAAAAGTTTAAATGTAAAAAAACATACACACATTAAATAACACATAAAAAGTCCTTTATTATTTTTTCCTTACCCCTTCTTACCTACTTTCATTGCCAGGGTACTGTCCCACGGAAACCAGGAGCAGGGCAGAAGACACCGATCCTCTTCCCCGCTCCAGGTTTCTGCCACTCACCCTCAGCCTCTGACAGCTCGCTTCCGCTGCAGGCAGCGGCCTTTTATACCAGCGAGTGTGCGGACGTCACCCATCCTATTCTGCTTTCTTCTCCTTCTTCTGCTTTTCACCCCCAGCCTCTGACAGCTTACTCGCCAGTATTAAAGGAAGAAGGCAGAATTGGATGGGTGACGTCCACACACTCGCCGGTATAAAAGACCGCTGCCTGCAGCGGAAGCGAGCTGTCAGAGGCTGGGGGTGAGCGGCAGAAGAAGGAGAAGAAGGCAGAAAAGCATCAGTGACGTCCGCACACTCGTTGGTATAAAAGGCCTCTCCCTGTGGCAGGGAGGGAGCCATCATGAGCTGTGAGGGCAGAGATTTGGTGTTCTATAGCTCTGACCCGTGCCAAAGCATTGTACAAAGCTTACTACTTCATTCCTGTCAGTGTCTGCATCAGAGGAGCTTACCCTCTAAGGCCAGCGGCTCATTCACAAATGCCTGGCGCGGACACGAGCCCTGCTAGGGGGATAGCGGGGTTGCAGCCACAGCTCGCACATGCGCTGTTGGACCGGGAAACAAGGTAAGCGTATGGGGTGACCTGGGGGGTTTCATACAGTAGGGTGCCCCGGGGGATGGAATCGATCGGCCTGTGAATCTTATAGATTCCTGGGCTGATCACCGTGGGTTTTGGTCCACTTTAATATACTATTCTTTGTTGATATAGTTCTGACCTGTGCCACTACATTGTACACAGCCAACACCTTCATTCCTGTCAGTCTCTGTATCAGAGGAGCTTGTTATTTAACCCTTTCGCTGCCAGCCTATCGGGAGTTTTTGCCCTTTGTTGCCAGACCGTTTTGCACTATTTTGCGCTACACATGTTCAAAGTGATATTTGAAGGGATTTCCAGGGATTTCCCAGGAAAATTATATATTGTTTTTTTCAGTCTGGGCTTTAACATGGAATGTCTTGTTTGCAATTTTTTAGGTGTATTCTTAATATTTTTGGGTGAAATATGTGCAATTTTTTTTTAAAAAATCTACTTTTTACAATTTGTTTTTTGTAATAAAAAATGTAAGTTCGTCAATAAAATCTTATTGCGTGTGAAATCCCAATTTCTTCCGGTTACAGCGATACCACATATGTAATTTTAGACACCCTTTCCTGCCCAGAACATGCCCCCAAACTGAAACAGCGCTTTAGAGGATTTTCAGATAAAATGCAACTATGCTAGGTGCTATGCACACCTTGCAGTTTTTCAATAAAAACAACCCTTTGCATTTGAGATACCCCCAACAAACTATATATTCTCTGGAAGTACACACCTCAAGCTTTCTAGGCGTACCAGGCTTGTTGATGTGAGCGTAGCTTTCTGGAAATAATCCCTCAATCAATTCTTTGGTTGCAAAGAGTTTCCCTAAAAAAAGGATAAAAAAGCAGAATCAAAGCCACATTTTCCTGAAAAACTTTATACAAACAAGAAAAAACAAGTTAAATCTGAAAAAGCAACATCCCCCCGAACAGAACAATACCCAACATGCATAGCTGCTGCCAAGGGAAGAGTTGCCAAACACCCCAAAGTAAAGCATGCGCATAATGGTAATTTTCCTTGAAAATTTCAGCTCTGCAGTGCGCACCTTGAGCTTTCTGTACCAAAACAACCCTTTTCATTTGGAATATCCCCCATAAACCATATATTCTCTGAAAGTACACGTTAAGCTTTTTAAGCGTACCCAGCTAATTGTAGTGGGTTCATCTTTCTGTAAGTGATCCCTCGAAGAATTCTTTGGTTCACAGGGTTTCCCCAAAAAAATGTATAAAAAAGCAGAATAACACCTTTTCCTAAAATATCAATATGCAAACAAGAAAAAACAAGCTAAATCTGAAAGCACAAGGCCCCCCGAGCAGAACAATACCCAACATGCATAACTACTTTTAACCCTTTTAACTGCCCTCCTGCTTGAGATTTTGTCAATATATTTTGTGTATATATATATATATATATATATATATATATATATATATAGCAGCAGAGTTTAGGCTTTAACATGAAATGTCTTGTTTGTAATTTTTCTACAGTTTTTTAAAAATATTAAGTAAAAAAAACAAAACAAAAATAAAAAATTATTTTTTAGAAAATTGTCTCCTTTATTTTAAATAAAACATTTATTTTATTAAAGAAAACTATATTGCATGTGAAAGCCCCATTGCTCCCGATTACAACGGTACCACATATGTATCGGTAGCCCCCCATTCCTGCCCAGGAGACCCCCCCAAACTGAAATGAGTACTTTATAACATTTACAAATAAAATACAACTACTTTCCACACTATAAAGGGTTAAATCGAGAAAAAAAATTGGCGTGGGGTCCCCCTTCCCTGGGGATGGGGCACCCCATTTTTGGGGGGGAATTTTAAGGGTTAAAAAACCCTTAAAATTCCCAAAAAATGACATGGGTCCCCCTACCCAAAATAATCAGCCCGGGACCAGCTATGCAGGGCTTGTAGGAACAGTGCGCAAGGGCCAGCTTTAGTGGCCCCTGGCCCTGCAGGTTTCAGGCCGGCATAGCCTATGGCCACGGGCTCTTCTGCCCCCCTGAGCTTTGGGGAGGCAGGTAATTGGGGGTGCCGGGGGTTAATGGCAAGTCACTCGCTAGTCACTTGCCAGCCCCCAGCCTTGTGAACTAGTATAAGGGTCTCATGGACCCTTAGAAGTTCACAATGGATTAAATGTAAAAAACACACATACACAGAGAAAAAAATATTTTATTAGGTTTTTTTTGGAGCACTGTGTCTCTTGCTAATCACTGGCTTCTGCTCACCTGCTGGAAGCCTTTTACAGGTCCTGGGGGGACCCCATTTTTTGGGTAATTTCAGGGGTTAAAAAAAATGACGTGGGGTTCCCCTTACCCGGAACAACCAGCCCGGGACTAGTTATGGGGGCTTGTAGGAACAGTGGCCCCTGGCCCTGCAGGCTACAAGCCCACATAGCCATGGGCCGGCTCTTCTCCCCCCCCTGGGCTTTGGGGAGGCAGGTAATTGGGGATGCTGGGAGTTAATGGCAAGTCACCCGCTAGCCGCAGGTGACTTGCCAGCCCCAAGCCTTGTGAAATGGTATAGGGGTCTCATGGACTCCTGTGTCCCTCACCGCTGTCCCGCGCCGATGACAGCTGTCAGACAGCTGATGACAGATGCCGCTAGTGATCGGAGCAGAGCGGGTGAGAGGCGAGAAGCCTGCGGAGCCCCCCCTGGTGAAGAGAACACCCGGCGGAGGGATCGGGCGAGGAGGTGAGTGAATGTCATTGTTTTTTTTTTTTTTTTTTTTTACAGCCGCAAGTCAGCAGCGAAAATGGGGGGGGCAGGCAGTTTCGGGCCCCCTCCTGAAGACAAGAGTCCCTGAGGGGGGGGATCAGATGCCACCCCCAGTAAGAGGAAACCCCCAACTTTCCAAGCATACCAGAGGTGATTTTTTTTTTATTTCTATTTTTACACTAGCAGGGGGAAATGCCAAGCACGTAGTTTCTACGTGCTTGGCACTTAACGGTAGGAGAAGCAACCACGTAGAAACTACGTGCTTGGCATTTAAAGGGTTAATGTCTATATTTTATGTCTATATAGCTCTGACCTATGCCACAGCATTGTACAAAGCGCACTCCTTCATTCCTGTCAGTCTCTGTGTTACACCTAACTGCTGTAACGAGGGATGCCCCTAACTGGCTGTAACAAGGGATGCCCCTAACTGGCTGTAACAAGGGATGTCCCTAACTGGCTGCAATGAGGGATTCCCCTAACTGGCTGCAATGAGGGATTCCCCTAACTGGCTGCAACGAGGGATGCCCCTAACTGGCTGCAACGAGGGATTGCCCCTCACTGGCTGCAATGAGGGATGCCCCTCACTGGTTGTATTGGGGGGATGCCCCTCACTGTATTATTATTTATTATTTATTTTTATTTAATTCTTAGGTGCTGTTTCCCTTTAAGGGTGTGGCTAGGGGCGTGGTTGGGGGTGTGGTCAGCCATGACTTAAATGTGTCCGTCTTTATGGTTTTGAAAAGTTGGGAGGTATGCTTTTACTAAGATTAAAATTACTTAAAATTGCTGTAGATGGGATTTTACAAATAGGAAGACTCCACCCCCTTGTGTTTTTAATGGTCCCTCTTAAACACACAATAACCCTGTAGGTTCACAGCCTAGTCACAGCTTTCATCCAGCCATGCCTTCACTATGTCATATTGTTCCTCTGTTATCAGTTAAAACTCACCTATTTTATATGTCATACTTCTAGCATTGCTAAACATGCATTTCAGATGCTCATGGTTATTTTTTATATTGCCCTTATGCCTGCTAGATATACTCACCCCCTGCACACTCAGTTCAATTTCCAATCAAAGTATTAGTTTAGGGTGTGCATATTTATGCCCCCACATTAGTTTACCTCTTTATTTTTTATCTCCCCCCAAAAATATATTATATTATCGAGCTCGTGTTATTTTGTTAGCCATATTCATATTTACACAATTTGGTAAACAGCCTTATTTATTAATAAAATGATGGTGTGATAATAAACTGTTATTGTTTTTGTTTATTGTCTTATACTACCCTCTAGTGGTTTGGTGGGAATACAGCACTTTGTTGATTGTTTCACTGGTTTACTCGCCTTAACACTTGTAACTTGGACCAGGGGCAATCCCGATTTTCAGGGGTCATTCCCACCCACCCATAGTGTGGCAAAATTGACACCTGTGATTGGCTGGGGGGGGGGGTCCTGTGCCACTGCTGGCATCCTGGCGATTGGCCAGTGAAGCAAAGTGACCTCTTCAGCCACTCACAGAACAATTTCACCAGGGGGAACATGGAGAAAAGGTGAGTTTTCTCCAGGCACTTACTGCGGACGGAGTGCACCGGTATGGATGATGATAACAGTATGGCGGGGCAGGTGGTGGGGTAAAACTACTACTGTAAGAGAAGCTGTAAGTATAGCAGGCAAGCAGTAGCCAGTAAGAAGGAGGAGGCTCCTGGTCATGAAAATTGGGTGGGGTGGGGCGGGGCAGCATATTGGATTTGCATTTGGTCTGGGAGTTTGCCAGGAGCTATATTAAGGTGGACCCTATCACCAGGTGGTAGGTCCATTTTTCTGGGGCATCCAGATTTGGGATGCCCTACTTTGTGAAACCCTTTAGATTGCCCACACACTACCCTCTTCCATCGTTCCCACGTTGTATGTGCGGACTCTTGTGCAAACATCACTTTATGCCATACATACTAATGGACAGCATAGAGAGTGTCAGCATAGAGAGCTAGAGTGGCCAAATCCCCATTCTTCCTGCAGTTTGCGATGCGCTCCTATCCCCATCCTTTCTGAATGACTGGCACGGAAGCACACAGTATATGAGCGCCAGATAGGTAAGTGATTGTGGGCTTGCCTGGGGGCGTCACACAGTGGTGCATCCAGAACTGGGAGGGGCAGTTAGTCGGTTGGCTGGCTGAGGGTGGCTAACTGAGATGTTGACTATGACCCATTCACTAAAGAGTCTTCTCAACTACCTTGGAGCCCCCTACCACTATGCACCCCTCACCCAACCCACCTACCCAGCTGCTTGCCCTCAACGTTTACCTAACCCCTCTCCAGGCGCTGACTCAAACCCTTCCTTTCCTTCTCTCTCCCCCCCTTCCTTAATCTCGTCCTTCTTTCTTTTCACTCTTTCCCTCCAATTCTTCCTTCCTCCCCATCTCTTTCTCACTTTCCTTTTTTCTATCTATCTTTTTCATTTTTATTCTCTTTTTCTTTTCCCTTCCTCTTCCTCTTTTTTGCTTTCGTTCACTTTCCTACCACCTTATTTTCTTTTATCCTTTGTTCTCCCTTGCTTTCTTCTGCACTTCCCTCCCTCCTTTCTTCCTCTTTCTCTCTCACTTTCTTTCCCAGCTTCCTTTCCTTCTTTTCCAGCCCTTCCTTCCCCTTTTCTCTATATCACCCTCCCTATTCCCCCTTTTCTTTCTCCCTTTCCCTGACTTATTTTCTCCCTCCCATCTTCTTTCCCTCCTCCCCCTCTCCCCCTCTTTCTCTATCCCTCACTCTTTCTTTTCTTCCTTCCTTCTCCCCTTTCAGTTTTCCCTCTCTTCCTTTCATGCCACACTTACCTTTATTTATTTTTCTATTTCCCTTTTTCCCTTCTCTCTTTCCTTTCTTCTTCCATTTCTCCTTCCTCTCTTACATCTTTGTACTTCTGTTTCTGTCTAACCTTCTTTCTAACCTCCTGCCCCCCCCCCCTCTAGTTTGTTTTCTTTTTTCTTTTCTTTTTTCTCTCACTTCTTTCCTTCTCTTTCTATTTTCTTCCTTTCCAATTCTCTTTTTTTATTTCTCTCCCTCCAGGTATCTCTATCTACCCTTCATTCTTTCTCTACCTTCGTCCCTGACTCTTGTTTTCTGTGTCCCCTTCATTTTCATTGTCCCTTTCTCTCTTCTCCTTTCTTTTCTTTATCTCTCCCTTTCCTCCTCTTTTTTATTTTCTTCTCCCATCCTCCCTCTTCCTTTCTATTTTCTTTGTTTTTATCCTGCTTGGGATGATTTTTGACCCCAATTTGGAATACTTGTATCACCCCAGAGGTAGACCAACCGTCCAAATACACTTGAAGGGGTGTTTCTCCCCTTCCAAATCCAGTTTCGATTTAATTTTTGAAAGTGTATTTTTTGTGCCAAATGAATGTGCTTAACCCTTTTGTTGCCAAGCACGTAACACCTACGTGCTGGCTTGGCTGGGCCTTAAGTGCCAAGCCCGTAGGTGTTACGGGCTTGACTTTCCTGGCTTGTAGTGTAAAAAGTAAAAATAAAAAATACTCACCTGACCCCTTGTTGGATCCGGCCGGGTCTCCTCTTTAATTTGGTGCCATCCGATCCCCCGTGGGGGGTCGGATGGCTCCAGGAGAGCCCCCGGAATAGGCCGCCCCCCCCCCCGCTTCTGCAGCAGCAGCTTCTAACTGTAAAAAAAAAAAAAAATAAAAATGACATTCACTTACCTGTGTGTGCGCTGGCTCCCGCTGTCCCTCCTCTTCACCTGGGGGGCCTCCGATCCCCCCCCAGGACTTACCGATCTTCAGGAGAGAGCCTGGGAGGCTCTCTCCTCTGTTCTTCTTGATGGCGGCCGCCATCATGCCTCTAAGCCCCGCCCCGCCCCCTTGGGGCTTCAGCCTTCTCAGCTTCTCAGATGCCGGTGATCGGCACAGGGGAAGGAGGTGACAGGAGATCCTCTGATCTCCTGCCTCCTCCTTCTCCTGTACCGATCACCGGCATCTGTCAGCACAGCATCGAGGGACAAGAGCTTGCAATCGAAGGTAAGTACAGTAAAAAAAAATTTTTTTTTTTCTAATAAAATACTTTTTATTATTGTGTCGTGTTTTTTTTTTTACAGTTAACCCTTTGTGAGCTGGTAAGGGGTCCATGAGACCCCTTATACCAGTTCACAAGGCTGGGGGGGTGGCAAGTCACCTGCCCTAGCGGGTGGCTTGCCATTAACCCCCGCACCCCCATTACCTGCCTCCCCAAAGGCCAGGGGGGGGCAGAAGAGCCCGGGCCCACATAGGCTATGTGGGCTCGTAGGCTGCAGGGTGGGGGGGCCACCAAAGCTGGCCCCCCCACTCTGTGCCTACAAGCCCCCATAGCTGGTCCCGGGCTGGTTACTTTGGGTAAGGGGGACCCCACGTCATTTTTTTTTTTGGATTTTGAAGGGTTTTTAACCCTTCAAAATCCAAAAAAAAATGGGGTCCCCCTCCCCGGGAAGGGGGACCCTATGTCATTTTTTTTTTTAATTAACCATTTGTCATCCAGCAGCTATAAAATGCTTCTGGGCAGGAAAGGGTGTCTACCTATACATATGTGGTATCGCTGTAACCGGGAGAAATTGGGGTTTCTCACGCAATAAGATTTTATTGACAAACGTACATTTTTTATTACAAAAAAACTCTACAAATTGTAAAAAAATATTTTTTTTTTATTTTTTTTCACACATTTCACCCAAAAAAATTGAGAATACACCTAAAAAATACAAACAAGACATTTCATGTTAAAGCCCAGACTCTGTTGAAAAAAACAATATATAATTTTCCTGGGAAATCCCTGGAAATCCTTTCAAAAATGACAGTTGAATATGTGCAGCGCAAAATAGTGAAACATCGTCTGGCAACAGGGAGTGGCAAATGCTGCAGGTAGGCTGGCAGCGAAAGGGTTAAGACACTGAGCTGATCTAGAATTTTCCTATTTTTTCCTATGTCAGCAAATGTGTGTTTTATGGAAGCTGTTTTGCCTACCTGCAATCTGTTGCTATTGGCAATGCACACCAAGTCTGTACACCAAGATAAGATACGTGAGCACTGTACACTCAGAACACTGCTGCTATGGCCACTACTATGTTTAGGGAGCTCACTCAACCTTACACATGCCCAGCAGCAGGGTTCTGTGCAACTATCTGCAGTCTGCACTCTACGTTGCCAAGACCAGATTGCTTCCATAAAACATACATTTTCAAAAATTCAGTTGAAAGTGGACTTATTGTTTATATATGGCTGCTGAAGGAGCAGAGGTCCTAAACCCTCTAGTCTCAGTCCTTGAGTCAAAAAGACTCCTGGGATGGACGATGTATTGTATCTCGAACATCCAATACATGTCCATGTGTGTTTTCCTGATTTACTTACCAATCTAGGAATCCCACAGTGCATGCACTGGTCACAGCTAGTGTGTTCCTAGGTTCTGCTTGTCATCTGTTTTCCCAGCCAGCATGTATCCTGTTTCAGGATTCAGTCAGTAACCTGTTTCAGTTACCTGGTACATTCCCATCTAGAATAATCTTGGTATTTAGTTTCTTGTTGTGGGCTCGAGACTTGGTAATTAGGATAAATTTGGAAATCTTGGGCACCACAACCTACAGGCAGTCTGCTTCAGAAATTCATAATAGACACAGAGAGTGGTTATACATGCACACAAGAATATTAAGTGCAGCAATGACAATTTCCTCAATAGGTAAGTAATTCGGGTTCAGACTGCACGCCACCATGCCCTAGGTGGTTGTAAGATATTGCAATACAGATGTATGTCTTTACATGACTTGAGTAGAATAGAAAACTGTATAACATAAGGATCTGAAATGATGCACTATAACCACCAGAGGTTGTCGTCCTTCTTTCTATACAGCAGGTAGTGATACATGCTGATATTTACCACTACATAGAGTAGGTAGGTAAATTATAGTAATTGTAGTGTCAGGCTTAACAATATGGGCCTGATGCAGAGCCTCCTCTGAACTGCCCTTAAAACCTTCCGATTGTCCGGGGCTCCCGTTTGAATCGTGGCTCAAATGTGATGCAGAGCCTCAGTCGGAATGGCTCCCTAACTGATCCGTCAATTTCACTTTACTCGGAAAGCTTTTTTTGCTCTCTCGGGTGCCTTCAATTTGATCGGGGCTCCCGGTCACGTTCACACGGGCGGCCCGTTTTTCCCTGCTTTTTCCTTGGTTTTTGAACGTACCTGCTTGGTTTCCGTCATATTTGACCTTCCATTTTGGTGGTTTTAGCAAGTATACTTACATCTCCATGGCTCTGCAGTTGCCAATCAGGCTACACGCAAGCGCACATCCCTCAAACTCCCTTGGAATATGCATATGGCCACAAATGCAAATGTGACACACATCTTTTTTTTTTTTGGTTTTTTTGTGGGTGTTTCCTTGTCCTTAATGCATACCTTAATCATCTAGTAGATCCTTCTTCCTTGTCCTTAATGCATACCTTAATCTCCTTGCTTGTTCCTTCTTCCTTGTCCTTAATGCATACCTTAATCATCTAGTAGATCCTTCTTCCTTGTCCTTAATGCATACCATAATTGTTTGTGCGTTTTTCTGAATTATTGTTCCATATCTAAACCTTTGGTGTCATGGAAATGTGTGCTGATGTTGTGTGATTGTACTTTTGCAGGAAAGCCAACTCTCAAAATATGTTAATTTTTTTTATTATTCAAAAGTTTTTTTTGTTTGGTTGTTATTTTTTAGGTTTTTTTTGGGGGCGGGGGTAAAACATTAACCAATATTTACAATTTTTTTTTTTTGTTAAAATTATGCCTCGGGGTCTTTGGGATGTCTTCTTTGATCTGTGAATGAAAAACAACATTAGTTTAGCATTGTTTTTTTGGTTTGGTTGGGCGTGGTTTTTTTGGGGCCCATATCCAACCGGACCTTCTGCGTGATTTCATGAAAAGCACAAACTATTTTTAAAAGATTCCGCAGCATCTTAAAATAATATATAGTACGTTTTTAGTCAATTAATTATTATTATTTCCCCCACTGGGCTGCAACTCAGTTCAGGAATTTAGGATACGTGCGCCGCCATCTTGACTCTGAAGCATCACACTTACTGAGGAGAGGAGAGTGGGATAAGGTACAGGGGGTGGGTTATAGCTGTGCTTTGCTCACACAGAGCAGAGCTGTGCTCTGGAAAAGGTTGGTAAGATGATTTGTAAGGTGGACAATCTGTATGTACAGGGTGTGGGAAATATTTAAGATAGACTCTTATTCAGAGTTAAACCGGACCTTCACCATGATTTAATGAAAAGCCCAAACTCTTAAAAAATGGTTCCCCAGCATCTAAAATTAATATATTTTACGTTTTTAGTCACTAACTTATTATTCTTTCCCCCACTGGGCTGCAACTCTGTTCAGGAATTTAGGATACGGGCGACGCCATCTTGACTCAGAAGCATCACACTTACTGAGGAGAGGAGAGTGGGATAAGGTACAGGGGGGCGGGTTATAGCTGTGCTTTGCTCAGACAGAGCAGAGCTGGGGTCAGGTAATGGTCAGCAGTCCCAGAATACAGAGCAGCACAGTCAGGAGGCACTTCCTGTTTGCAGGCTGCCTGATAAGATGGCGGCTTCCATAAGCCGCCATCTTGGATGTTTAAAGGCTCATAACATGCAGTAGATGCAGGTAGGGTGATTTTTAATGTGGACAATCTGTATGTACAGGGTGTGGGAAACATATAAGATAGACTCTTATTCAGAGTGAAGGTCCGCTTTAAGGTCCGCTTTAAGTGCTTTTTTTATAAAAAAATAATTTGGAAATGTTTCTGAATTTTAGTTTTCAAATTTAATTGTTTGCTCATTTTCTTTAGTTTAAATAAACACCACTTACAAGGTTTGGGCCGCACATTGCGTCGGGGGCGGAGTCTCCCTTCAGCCTCCCTCTGTTGCTGTTGTGAATCTGTATGGATGACAAACACACTGATATTAGAGACTGTTGTTCTTTCATGAATAGAATATTAAGTTAGGCTTCTAGGTATCAATCTACTCACCTTCCCCAGCAACCTCTTCCTCCTCGCCCCCTTCCTCACTCATCCCTTGGGATGTTCCAGCGACGTCTGAATCTACAACAATAGTGCACATGAGTATCTGTATTTAATGCATGTATTTCAACATATCTAACTATATTTCCCTTACCGGAGTCAGGTTCAGCCTTTGTTCTGCTCGACTCCCTGCCGTCAGATCCCCCCCTCCCCTGCATGCTGAGGTCCAGCGGCTCCTCCGAGTCACTTACAGAGGAGGGGGTGGCCGTTGACCCTGGCGGTGGGCCACCTACACCTTCACCTGTTTCGCCCAACACTGGGCTGCGTGTCCTGGTCCGGGTGGGGCGGAACCGTAGATTCCATTCATGGGCTGAAATACAAACACAATCATTAAACCACGCCCAGGCGATGCCAGGGTTATAGGTGCATTTACATTTTCTACACTTACATGGAAAATGTTGGTTGAAGTACCGCCTCACCCGGGGCTTATGTCTTCTTTTTAAATCAGACCAGTGTTGGGCGATCTGGGTGAAGGTATAGGTGGTTTTGGTTCGGCGTTCTATCGCCTCCACCACCTCCAGGGCCAACGTCCGTTTGGCATAATCAGACGGCAGGAAGTCGTAGCGATTCCTCAGCATCATCTGTTAGAAAAAGAGACAAGGACACACCATTAATCCACAAAATACATTAACAAGTTTCCTGGCCTAAATCAAGTCACTTTATTAACCTCTTGCTGCCTCACATTGCCCTAGTTCTGCTATCTGCATGTAGGCTAGTTTGTAGCTGCGTACATGGGTTAAACTAAGGTGGGCTGGTCTGTAAGGTGACAAACTAAGTTGTTTCAGACTATTCTTGCGTTTTTTTCTTTTTTTAAGGAATGTGTGCGCGCACATAAACGCACGCTCGCTCGCTCGCATACTCACATCCATGATGAGCTCGTCCTGCTCCGTTGTAAAGACGGCGGGGGACATCTTGCCTTCTTTTTCAAATTCTAGCTCTGACGTTCCCCCGCGGTGACGTGCGTGCGTGCACGCAGGCGCACAACCGCAGTTGTAAAAATATTTAAAGTTCAAGGCACTCCGCTTGGTGTGGGATACCATATCAATATGGGCAGACCTAAAGGGAGCCCAAAGAGCCAGCCGCACACATGCCTCATCCTAAATAAAACACAAAAGCAGGCACAAGACACATGTAGAACATGCACCAACTAAAACGGTGGGGACTCCACAGACACAGGCACATTCCCCAAAACGCAGGAGCAAGGAGACATTAACCCATTCTCAACCACCGGCCCAAAAACCACACACGACTCCCCAGATAGCCAACCATCTATTTCAAGTGATGCAGGGGACAACACACACCCATGTGGGCGATAACCACGCCGTGGGTCCCTAACAGGCCGTTTTTGATAAGCACAAAGCATGGCTGTTGCCAATGCTGTTTGGGTACATTATGGTGTTCTGTCCATCGAGATACTGAACAAATCAAGCGGACAGTTGTGGACCTGAAATCATATAGTTGGCCAAAAATGGACATGCGCCGGCAGCAGAGGTAAAGGCCAAATGCATTTAGAGTCGCTTTGTGACCAGCATGTAACACTTATTAGGTGTGATTTAATCTTCCCCAGCCTGCAGACAGGGGGTGGTTTCAAGAAAATACATTGGCCACAAGGTCAGCACGGATTGTGTGTGCTGGGCCACTTGGTGTACCAGTGTAAGGAGGGGTCTGCTCGTCAGAAATAGGGAAAGGTTCTGCACCCAGGTCAGTATATCGAGCAATCCTGCTTCTAATGGCAAGGTTGTGCAGGACCCCACAAGCAATAATTATTTTGATAACCTTGCCAGGCTGATACTGAAGAGAACCCCCACTGTGATCCAGACATCGGAAACGCATCTTCCACAACCCAAAGGCACGTTCCACCACAGAGCGAGACCTCCTATGGGCTGTGTTGTAGCGCTCCTGTGCCTGGGAAGATGGGTGCAGGATGGGTGTGAGCAGCCATGGTAACAAGGGATAGCCTGAGTCACCTGCAAAAATACAAAAGACAAACATAAGGTGGATGCCTAAAAAAAGGTTTAGGTGTGCATAGAAACATTAGTACACAGGGACAAATAGGTGAGCTAGGTATGGTGGGAGGAATTGACATTTTTACTGAGCCTACAAACACATGCAACCTGTACACTCCTTAAAAATGTCTGCGTAATGCTACTGAGATAAGAGGGCCAGAACATAAGCCAATAGTGGAGAATACTTTCACCCATTAATTAAACCAAAAACCTTTTGAAGTTTCCAGGAAAGGTCTCACAGATTAGTGGGGTAGTGGCAAATCCACATTCAAACCTGGGGAGAAATATCTCCAGATTGAAACCGTTGATAGAGGCTGGAGTTCCTCAAAATGTGCGCATCATGCGTGGACCCAGGAAAGCCAGCAAACAGACTGAAAAATTGAAGATCAGGGCCCGCCACTGCCTGAACATTGATGGAATGGCCCATCTTCCTGTTCCTGCACCAAGCAAAACACAAGTGTAATTAGTGTGAGCCATAAAAAATGTGTGATAACCAGAAAAAAAGCAGACCCAAACCACATACCTGAACAGATATTCCTGGTCCGCAGGGGGGATGAGCGAGACATGTGTGCAATCGATTGCACCAAGGACGTTGGGCATGTCGGCTATGTTATAAAAGCCCAACTTAACCGCATTCCAGGCTTCCCCTGTTTGAGGGAAAAAAATGTAATTCTGTGCCAGGGTAGCCATGCCATCCAAAAACTTGGTTAGGCTGCGGCTCAGCGTAGACCGGGACATCCCCAGGGAGAAGGCACCCAGTCTCTGGAACGAGCCGTTCGCCAAAAATTGCAGGCAGCCAACCAATTTGGTCATACCTGCAATTGCATGCCCCTTTCTTGTGGTGGGGGCTAACCATGGCCGCAGCTCGCTATACAAGGCATGGAGAGAAACACGGTTAAGGCGGGTGAGCTCGAATAGGTCAACGTCACTCATGCCATCGATGTCCAAAGGTGTGCGCTGCAGCCTGGTTTCTGCCATACTCAGAACTATCAGACGGCGTAGCTGGCGCCTTTGATGTTGGCCCACAGAGGAATGCATTCCCAAATAGCACGGAGCTCCAATACGGCTGGTCAGACTTGCCGTAAGTGAAGGCTCGGCGGCCCCGTTTTATTAGGGTTATTTCAATTGGAAATCAAGGCTCTGCATCACTGAAAAAAACGGACCAATGAACGAGGCGTCCGTTTTCCCGGGAAACAGCCTTGTGCGAGCCGACAATCGGAAAGGCGGCTGAGCGCACACCTGAGCGCATAAACGCACACTAAAATCAACGTAGCACCCTTTCCTGACCCGATCAAAGCCCAAAACCAACGGGGAAACGCACGGGGGAGCTGAACGGGGAGGCTCTGCATCAAGCCAATACCCTTAATGCAGTATTGTAGCAAGTCTTAATAAGTCTATATGTTCAGATTTTAGAAAGTAGCAAGCTTTACCAGAGTAGTTAGTTCAGAAATTTCACAAAGAACAAATACACGGCCAACAGTATAATGCATACAACATACAGACTCATATGGGTAATACACTAAATGACACTGAATATGTACAGCAGATCAAAGATTCCTACAGGCGAGTTCCACCCATCTTGATTTGTCCATACTTGGTGCATCATGACTATTTAAGAGCAAAGGAATTGAGCCAGAACTTCTGTACAGGAATTGCTCTCAAGGAAACCTAGTCAGCAACAAGGCCAAGGCCCTTAATAGAGCTGATTTGCTTAAATTCTAACCCCCTAAGACCAATCAGTATCAAAACCCTCTGATACCTTTTCCAACCAATCAAAAAAAGTTTCAGAGAATTGTATGCAAACCCTGGTACATTTTGGTTAGTGATACCTGTGACACCTTTAAGGACCCACCCATATGTGCACATAAGAGACTGGTCCATGCAGACCTTACCACTGGAATCTGTAAAAACCCTATATCTGGCATTTCACCCTAACTCAACCTAAAGGCATGGACCCATGTGGGCATTGTGCCCAATGTGGCTATGCAGTAAAATGTACCTCATTTACACACCCCATAATGGGCAAAATATTCAGTATTGAGTTCTTTGCCAACTGTTCATCCAAGAACATTATTTATCTTATCAAATGGCCATGCGGTCCGGAATATGTAGGACAAACATCTTGAGGAATACGGACTAGGATATCTGAGCATTGTCGGATATTAGATGCAGCAACCTTGATTCTCTTTTAACCAGTCATTTTCTAGCTTCAAACCATTAAATAAGTCAACTTAGGTTACTGGTGATAGATAGGGTCCTGCCTAACAAAAGGGGTGCTCCCTACAAGCCGCACTTCTTAGAAGAGAAACAATGTGGATCTATAGAACGAGGAATGGGACCTGTCCTCATTTAGACATTAACAATGTAGTTCTATATATTTCATAAACTTGAGATATGATCTTTCCAATTTGGGATGCCCCCTAGACTTTACAGCTCATATCTACATAGCTCTAGTCATTCTAGATATGAGACATGGCACCAGGGCCGGATTAACGTAGGGGCGGATGGAGCTGCCGCTCCAGGCCCCTATGTTAAGACAGGCCCAGCAGCCTGCCTGCGGCCGCCTGGTCTGCCAGTCACTGTTCCCTTCCCTTCCCTGGCCGACACAGCCCGACACACACTTTGCGGGTGTTGCGCGCTGCTCAGTGGGCGGCGTCCATTGCTTTCAATGGATGCTGGCCATCTGGGGCACGCCCACCGGCCAGCGGCCCTGCGCGCAACACCCGGCATTAAATCAATTTTGAAGATGAGACCTGAAATGAGAGGAAGTCACGCGGCATTAGGAGGGGGACGACGGCGGTACCTGTCAGGCCGCAGGCAGGGGTGAGTGACTGTATGCGTGTCATCGGGGGCAGTACTGTTGGATGGCGCCTCCCCAGCTGTAGAATGGGAACACCCCCCCTGCGGATAATGGCAGCGTCCGGGGGCGTTCTCTTCTCTGCATCGCTGAAGACGACAAGTGAAGATGGCGGACGTATGGCCCTGAGGAGGTGAGCGGCGGGAGATCGGCGGCATCGGGCTCCAGAGGGACCGGACTGGGAGGAGGGTATGCAGGAGTGAGAGACAGCCGGCGATTGGGAGGGTGCGCCCTATATTGAGAGTGAAACCAGTGTGCTGGCCTGACGTTGAGCGCGGGGGGGGGGGGGGGGGGGGTTGGCTGTTGCTCTCATTCTATGTGTGTGTCTTTTTCTGTGTGTGTCTCTTTTTCAATTTCTGAGGGATGCCCCTGCTTTGTCTGTAGTGAGGGATGCCCCTGCTTTGTCTGTACTGAGGGATGCCCCCGCTTTGCCTGTACTGAGGGATGCCACCGCTTTGCCTGTACTGAAGGATGCCCCCGCTTTGCCTGTACTGAGGGATGCCCCCGCTTTGCCTGTACTGAGGGATGCCCCTGCTGTGTCTGTACTGAGGGATGCCCCTGCTTTGCCTGTACTGAGGGATGCCCCCGCTTTGCCTGTACTGAGGGATGCCCCCGCTTTGCCTGTACTGAGGGATGCCCCTGCTTTGCCTGTACTGAGGGATGCCCCTGCTTTGTCTGTACTGAGGTATGCCCCCACTGTGTCTGTACTGAGGGATGCCCCCGCTGTGTCTGTACTGAGGGATGCCCCCGCTTTGCCTGTACTGAGGGATGCCCCCGCTTTGCCTGTACTGAGGGATGCCCCCGCTTTGTCTGTACTGAGGGATGCCCCCGCTTTGTCTGTACTGAGGGATGCCCCCGCTGTGTCTGTACTGAGGGATGCCCCCGCTGTGTCTGTACTGAGGGATGCCCCCGCTTTGCCTGTACTGAGGGATGCCCCCGCTGTGTCTGTACTGAGGGATGCCCCCGCTTTGCCTGTACTGAGGGATGCCCCCGCTTTGTCTGTACTGAGGGATGCCCCCGCTGTGTCTGTACTGAGGGATGCCCCCGCTTTGCCTGTACTGAGAGATGCCCCCGCTTTGTCTGTACTGAGGAATGCCCCCACTGTGTCTGTACTGAGGGATGCCCCCGCTTTGCCTGTACTGAGGGATGCCCCCGCTTTGCCTGTACTGAGGGATGCCCCGCTTTGCCGGTACTGAGGGATGCCCCCGCTTTGTCTGTACTGAGGGATGCCCCCGCTTTGCCTGTACTGAGGGATGCCCCCGCTGTGTCTGTACTGAGGGATGCCCCCGCTTTGTCTGTACTGAGGGATGCCCCTGCTTTGTCTGTACTGAGGGATGCCCCCGCTGTGTCTGTACTGAGGGATGCCCCCGCTTTGCCTGTACTGAGAGATGCCCCCGCTTTGTCTGTACTGAGGAATGCCCCCACTGTGTCTGTATTGAGGGATGCCCCCGCTTTGCCTGTACTGAGGGATGCCCCCGCTTTGCCTGTACTGAGGGATGCCCCGCTTTGCCGGTACTGAGGGATGCCCCCGCTTTGTCTGTACTGAGGGATGCCCCCGCTTTGCCTCTACTGAGGGATGCCCCCGCTTTGTCTGTACCGAGGGATGCCCCCGCTTTGTCTGTACTGAGGGATGCCCCCGCTTTGTCTGTACTGAGGGATGCCCCCGCTTTGTCTGTACTGAGGGATGCCCCCGCTTTGCCTGTACTGAGGGATGCCCCCGCTTTGCCTGTACTGAGGGATGCCCCCGCTTTGTCTGTACTGAGGGATGCCCCCGCTGTGTCTGTACTGAGGGATGCCCCCGCTGTGTCTGTACTGAGGGATGCCCCCGCTGTGTCTGTACTGAGGGATGCCCCCGCTGTGTCTGTACTGAGGGATGCCCCCGCTGTGTCTGTACTGAGGGATGCCCCCGCTGTGTCTGTACTGAGGGATGCCCCCGCTGTGTCTGTACTGAGGGATGCCCCTGCTGTGTCTGTACTGAGGGTTGCCCCCGCTGTGTCTGTACTGAGGGATGCCCCTGCTGTGTCTGTACTGAGGGTTGCCCCCGCTGTGTCTGTACTGAGGGATGCCCCCGCTGTGTCTGTACTGAGGGATAGCAAACCCTCTACAACTCTTCTGACACTCTGGGCCCCCCCAAAAGCGAGTTGGTTCTTTTTTTATTTTTTAGCTAAAGAACAAACTCTATGAAGATATGTACATTTTTCATACACTAACATGTATTCAGCTATCCTGGTAATTTAATGTACATTAGACATGTGACAAATGCACTTTGTCTTACACAAAATTGCTTTGTGTTGCGTTTTCATTTAATATACTTCGATAAATAGGCCCGTCAAAATCTACAGCACCAGGCCCGGGATGCTCTTAATCCGGCCCTGCATGGCACATGGTATTAAGTATCCCACAATATGGGGCTTCATGGTATTATTAGGCCCTTTGTTTTTAGCATGCACTATAATTAGTAGTTTTTACTATAAGATTTTTTGTGCACAAGGGTCTCTTTGGTTTCTATTTTTCTTCATGTTTCTCTTATCTATTGTGCTCCTTTAACATTAAAGAGTGAGAAGAACCTGCCTATTTACTTCGCAAAACGATTATCACTATGCTTACCTACTCTGATGCGGCTGATGACTGTTATGTATCGTCTATGAGACCGAAGCTGGCTACTCACCTCCACATGATCCAGCACCTTCTTACGCCTGCACCTTACGTACTAACAGTGGCCTTACACTGCCAACATACAGGACCGAGCCACACTGCTACAATACACCTTTGGATCCTGATTGGACAGGGTTCTCGCTGATGTATCCTACAATTGTATCCTACAATTTCCTTTCTGTGCTCTTCAAGATGAGTTGCTGAGTGTAAGCACCATTAGTCCAGATGATGTATTCAATAAGTGAAAGATGAGGGCTGTCTTGGAAGTCCACATTGAAAGAACGATTTGCAGCTACAGCCTGGGATTGCCCCATAAATAAACTAATGCTCTTACATAATCTGCTGGACTAATGCGTCCTGTGCTCCCTATTGATTTTAATCAGAGTACTTTGGAGTGCTGTTGGAGTGGGAAAAGGTACGTTTTTGTGGGCGAACTGGGGGGTTGCTCCGGGCCCATGAAACAAAACCCGGAATAGTCAGATTGCCGGGTTTTGTTCCACTATAATGCATTCATTTTTACATTTCCGATTACATTTTTTATCAATATCGTCCCAAAACAAATCTCACAGTCATATTCTGAAAAATCTGAAGAACTCGAGTCAGATTCCAATGGTTCAGATCATTTTTTAAAAACGATTCTCACAGTCCGATTTATACCTATTACCCTCTTGTATGGAGAATTTTAGGCTGCATTAAATGGTCAGGTAGTAGATACTTTATTATTAATTTAGAATGCATGCACTTGCGTTTTGATTCTAGTACCATTTTCTGCAGCTGTCAAGGAAATCTTCTTTGGTATTTTTATCTAATGAACAATAGCCTAGCTTTTTATTTTTTAATTGTATTTTTTCAGGTTTTAACTGTTTTAATAAATGTGGCTTTGTAACCTGAAAAAATACAATAAAAAAATTAAAAGTCAGGATATTGTTCATTAGATAAAATTGTATCTAATTAAAAATGCCAAAAAATATAAACCAGTAAACACAAAGGCATCTATATCTATATATCTATATCAATCTATAAGATTCCCAGGCCGATCTAATCCCTCCCTGCGGGGCATCCAAAACCATGATGCCCCGCTGTGTGAAACCCCCCAGAACGCCCGCTAACCTTACCTTACTCCGGGTCCAACGGCGCGTGCACGGGCCTTCTCTCTAGCAGGGCGCGTGCCCTCTCCCGCCATTTGTGAATGGCCGGTGCGGGCGCCCTCCCTGTTAGAGGGAAGCGCGAGAAGTGGCCGCCAGTGTGCTCGGAGCCGCTGTGGTAAAACGTCTCATTGACGCGCATACCACAGTGGCTCCGAGCGCGCTGATTGGATGAGCGGCCACGCATGCGCCGTAGGAGCGAGGTGAGGTGAGTTTTATCCGGAAATCTGGTGGGTTTCACATAGCGGGGCACCCTGGGTGTTGGTCCACTTTAATTTTTTAGTTTTCTGTGATTATTTTAAGTACATTTTGTGCAGGGCAATTGCCTTTGATAGCCCTTGATTTAGCCGTCTAGGCCTTGCTAGCCCTATTTTACAGCCATTTTTGGACCCCAAAGTTCAGGTCCCTATTGACTTGGAGGGGACTTGGGGTTCAGATTCGGGGCCCCAGTCCCGGTCTTTGGCGTCAAGAACTCAAATTTCAACCGACCCATTTATCACTAATCCACACCTATCACAAAAGCCCAAAAGAAGATCAGTGAAGAAGGTATACAGTATGCCTGCCTGTGCATTTTGCAGCCAAGAACGTGAAATCTTGAGTATAGCTTGGGCTTTTTTTGTAGTCCAGGCTGGAGGACGGCTTTAAATTGCATAGAATCCTATCTTGGGTCTTTGGCCTAGGACATTACGGCCCCAGCCTGTGTTCTTGAAGTTGACATTGTTGTCTGATTTTATAGTTATTACTGACATCCAGTTTAGGCGAAGAGTGCTAACATATATACATAACATAGAATTGTCTAATGTTAAATGCATTTGCTTGGGATGTGAAAAGGTTTTTTTGTAACATGGGTGTTGGTCACTAAATACCTTGTGTGGGGGGGGGGGCATCTAGATTGCCAGTGCCCCCTGAAAACTCAATTTTCACTTACCTACAACAAGATTAGTGACTGGTGGTCCCAAAGTCTTTTCGTGACCAGGATCCTGTAATTAGGACTCTCGACCACATGATCGGTGACTGATCATGTCAAGGGCGTTTGTTGCAGGTAAGCCAAATAGAACCTGCAACAGGTTTACGCCGTATTTGTGTGTGTGGGGGTGTTGGTCTGCTATAAGTGCTTCAGGTAATGTTACAAATGCAATAACACACAAAGGTTTAAAGCGTTTCCAGCTTTGAGGGGTTAACATACATGTACCGGTACTTGCTTTTTGCAGACTGTTTCGAAATTGCTGGTGCTGTAAAATGAAATGAACAGAACACTTCAGGGATGTTAATTGCATCTTGATCCTTTAAAACAAAACAAGGCCTTTGTGTTTCCTGTTGTGTACTTTTCTGTGTGGGATGTGTAGGGATTGTGGACGCAGCACATTTTCTAAAAGCTCTGCCTGCTTCTAAACCAAATTCTCTAAGGCGTTCCTATGCAGTTGTTTCTGTCTTCTTTTCAAAATGCTTCTCGTGTCCCCTCTACCGATCAAATTTCAGATCAGCCAGGACTTCCAGCTAACCTTCAGGGCAGCTACAACTGAACTTCACAGACTCTGAAAGATCAAAAAGCTTTCATGCTTTCATTAAAACATTTTTTTACAGTCCTGACAGGAACAAATCCACAGATCAAGCTTACTGACATCAGTACTGCTCTTTAATCAGACTTTAATTCCCTGTACTACAGAGATGCACTTTATCATCTTCCTGCAGGGATTTGCAGTGCTTTCTTTTCTCATAGAACCCAATTAAGAAGCCACCCCAAAATTATAGTACAACAGAAAATGTTTTTCAACCAGCGACGTTTCATTTACTAACCTATTCAAATAAACGTTAAAGCATTTATACTGTAGCTGAAAAAAAAGCATAAAATTGTTACCAGATAAAATTAACAGTATGCTTTTTAGTCTCTTTTTTTTAACTGTGTAGGGACAAAAATCAAGCAGGGGGTTTGGAGAGTGCCTTGAATAGCTCAGGGAGAGGACATGCACAAGAATGCTGAGCATTACCAGAGAAGGTCACATTTACTGGAAATAGTCCCTGGCTTTCACATATATGTAGGACTTAAATATGTACGGGAATGTTTTATCTTCCCCCATTACTGATTAGAAATATATTCTGCAACACAAAAAAGAGAAATTAGTCATTGTTTTATCCTCCAAACCCCATCTTGCCTTGCAGTAGCTGACAAGCGTAAGAATACACAGTGATTGCTTTAGAAATCACTCCACTATGCTCTTGTGAAAGATATGTGCTAGCTGTAATTCCTGGAGTGGAGCAGAAGTTCCATAGCAAGGAATGGAGAGCTGTGATCATTACATAAAATAGGCAGCCTCGGGCAACCGCAAAGATCTCAATGCTTGGAAAGCTGATCCATGTCCCACATTTCTTAATAAAGTGACTATACCAGTCAGTCACTTTGTTCAAATGTTTCAATGTAAAAACACACTTTCAGTTTCAGGTACTGGTGTGGCAATGCACTGCCTAGTAGAAGAATTACTGTGTAGATGTATTTTTTACAGTTAGTCTTTAAATTGCTATTGTATTATCTTTTATTTGATACATATTATTTTAAAATATGATTTTTTTTTTTATAAAACAAATATTTTTATTATTTCTCAGTTTTAATCATTTTAGGTTTGCCACATATAATCTAGAAATTGGAGTAACTTTAGTTTAAAGTAACAATCTAGGCAATGGCAATGATAAGGCAGCAAACAGCTCACCTGATAGCTGTCTTATGTGCCTCTCTTTTCTTTCCTGCAGAGCTGGGTAGAGGCTCCAAAGTTTGGCCTTTTTTTTAAATTTCATTCCTCAAGAACTTATTCCTTGTGGCTTTAGATGCAAGCGAGCATGGCAAGCCATACTGGCTCTAAATACAGCAGAGCACAATTCTATCAGTATGGTGAAAGGGAGCCGTAGTGCCCTTCCTCCCTTGGTTTTTTATGTCCTACCTTGAGATATTACCCGGATTCGTTCCGAATTTCATGGAAAATTTGATTCTGAACGAATCCGAATTTCCCCGCGATTCGATCGATCGAAGTTTTCCTTTAAACTCTATTTCAATTACAGGCATTCTAAAATGGTGGATGAACATGTCTAGACATATCCCCTGGGGCAAGGTATCATAGGTAAGTCACATGCAGCCTATCAGCAGCCAGGAAGCCCGGTGACGTCACCGTGCTATATAAAGCGGCGGCCATCTTGCTTGTGCGCATTTCAGCCTTGCATTGCGGCCAGAGCACAGCTTGTTACAGACAGGGACAGAGTTAGAGATAGGTAGGGAGAGTCAGAGAGGCAGACAGAGAGGTAGACAGAGCCAGGGAAAGATAGGGAAAAACCGGAACCATCCAGCCAGGGACAGCTTAGAAGTGACAGTGAAATTTTTTTTTTTTTCATTAGCCAGATCAGTTTTCAATTCGATTTCATTTCTTTGTGCTGTAAATCTGCCTTGCCACTGTGCATGCCATCTATGCAGTAGCTTATTTAACCCTATCTGTTACACACAAGCACTAATCATAATATATAACTGGATTCGTTTAAATATTTTTTGGTCTGCCTTTAACAAAAAAAACACCAGCCCACCTGGGTATCCCAAACCTGCACTAAGCAGCCTATCTGTTATACTAAATACGCTTGTTCATCCTTCCTCAGCTTAATCAAAGTATTGCATTTTGAATTAGTTTTTGGTCTGCCTTTAACAAAAAAAAACCAGGCCGCAGGGCATCCCAAACCTGCACTTAGAAGCCTATCTGTTATACTAAATACGCTTGTTCATCCTTCCTCAGCTTAATCAAAGTATTGCATTTTGAATTGGTTTTTGGTCTGCCTTTAACAAAAAAAACACCAGCCCACCTGGGTATCCCAAACCTGCACTTAGCAGCCTATCTGTTATACTAAATACGCTTGTTCATCTTCCTCAGCTTAATCAAAGTATTGCATTTTGAATTGGTTTTTGTCCTGCCTTTAACAAAAAAAACACCAGGCCGCAGGGCATCCCAAACCTGCACTTAGCAGCCTACCTGTTATACTAAATACGCTTGTTGATCCTTCCTCAGCTTAATCAAAGTATTGCATTTTGAATCGGTTTTTGGTCTGCCTTTAACAAAAAAACACCAGGCCGCAGGGCATCCCAAACCTGTATTTAGCAGCCTATCTGTTATACTAAATACGCTTGTTCATCCTTCCTCAGCTTAATCAAAGTATTGCATTTTGAATTGGTTTTTGGTCTGCCTTTAACAAAAAAAAAACACCAGGACGCAGCGCATCCCAAACCTGCACTTAGAAGCCTATCTGTTATACTAAATACGCTTGTTCATCCTTCCTCAGCTTAATCAAAGTATTGCATTTTGAATTGGTTTTTGGTCTGACTTTAACAAAAAAAACACCAGGCCGCAGGGCATCCCAAACCTGCACTTAGCAGCCTATCTGTTATACTAAATACGCTTGTTCATCCTTCCTCAGCTTAATCAAAGTATTGCATTTTGAATTGGTTTTTGGTCTGCCTTTAACAAAAAAAACACCAGGACGCAGGGCATCCCAAACATGCACTTAGCAGCCTTTCTGTTATACTAAATACGCTTGTTCATCCTTCCTCAGCTTAATCAAAGTATTGCATTTTGAATTGGTTTTTGGTCTGCCTTTAACAAAAAAAACACCAGGACGCAGGGCATCCCAAACATGCACTTAGCAGCCTATCTGTTATACTAAATACGCTTGTTCATCCTTCCTCAGCTTAATCAAAGTATTGCATTTTGAATTAGTTTTTGGTCTGCCTTTAACAAAAAAAAACAGGCCGCAGGGCATCCCAAACCTGCACTTAGAAGCCTATCTGTTATACTAAATACGCTTGTTCATCCTTCCTCAGCTTAATCAAAGTATTGCATTTTGAATTGGTTTTTGGTCTGCCTTTAACACACCAGGACGCAGGGCATCCCAAACATGCACTTAGCAGCCTTTCTGTTACACTAAATACGCTTGTTCATCCTTCCTCAGCTTAATCAAAGTATTGCATTTTGAATTGGTTTTTGGTCTGCCTTTAACAAAAAAACACCAGGACGCAGGGCATCCCAAACATGCACTTAGCAGCCTATCTGTTATACTAAATACGCTTGTTCATCCTTCCTCAGCTTAATCAAAGTATTGCATTTTGAATTAGTTTTTGGTCTGCCTTTAACAAAAAAAAAACCAGGCCGCAGGGCATCCCAAACCTGCACTTAGAAGCCTATCTGTTATACTAAATACGCTTGTTCATCCTTCCTCAGCTTAATCAAAGTATTGCATTTTGAATTGGTTTTTGGTCTGCCTTTAACAAAAAAAACACCAGCCCACCTGGGTATCCCAAACCTGCACTTAGTGACTCCTCGCGTCACTTCTCCAGGGCCAAATAGGGCCTATTTGGCCCTGGAGAAGTGACGCGAGGAGTCACGCAACGCGTCGGTCCCGGGTGAGGTTGGGGCTTCTGTGGCTGGTTATATAAGGTACTGTGCTGAGTTAAATACATGTTTGCTTTGCTCTTTCCCACGGCTGTCCTTGAATTAGCTGTAGATAGTTAGGTTTTGAATGGCACTTTGCACTTTATATGATTAGACAGATTGATTGTCTTTGGCACAAGTTGTATATATGAAGGTTTTATTTATACACTGGCACACTTATGATTATATGGCCCTGAAAGGGTAGAGCAGCATTAAATTATATGAAATTTATTAATCATTTAGCCACAGGGGCGATGTCATCGGGTTACTCTGGATAGAGTGCCGGCCCCTCCCCCTCCCTCCCCCATACATTTTGGTTCTCCTTGAGTGTTTCCCCCCTATTTGTAGGGGATTGTGTGTAAATACATGTATTTTAATCAATGTTTTTAAATATGTATGTACATAGTAGATTGATCTAAATAAAGTAATTATCAATTGAGAAATATAATTGGAGTGGTGCCATTCACTACAGGGAGTGGCATGGGGGAGTTTGGGACTCCTTTGTTCTGTGTGGGATATAGTAGTGCACATACGTGCCTCCACCCCTAGATTGTGCACACTCCATATATAGACTGGTGAGTGCGGTCTTAAGCTTCGTTCTGGTTCATATCTGTTATACTAAATACGCTTGTTCATCCTTCCTCAACTTAATCAAAGTATTGCATTTTGAATTGGTTTTTGGTCTGCCTTTAACAAAAAAAACACCAGGCCGCAGGGCATCCCAAACCTGCACTTAGCAGCCTATCTGTTATACTAAATACGCTTGTTCATCCTTCCTCAGCTTAATCAAAGTATTGCATTTTGAATTGGTTTTTGGTCTGCCTTTAACAAAAAAAACACCAGGCAGCAGGGCATCCCAAACCTGCACTTAGCAGCCTATCTGTTATACTAATTACACTTGTTCATCCTTCCTCAGCTTAATCAAAGTATTGCATTTCGAATTGGTTTTTGGTCTGCCTTTAACAAAAAAAACACCAGGCCGCAGGGCATCCCAAACCTGCACTTAGCAGCCTATCTGTTTTACTAAATACGCTTGTTCATCCTTCCTCAGCTTAATCAAAGTATTGCATTTTGAATTGGTTTTTGGTCTGCCTTTAACAAAAAAAAACACCAGGCCGCAGGGCATCCCAAACCTGCACTTAGCAGCCTATCTGTTATACTAAATACGCTTGTTCATCCTTCCTCAGCTTAATTAAAGTTTTGCATTTTGAATTGGTTTTTGTCCTGCCTTTAACAAAAAAAACACCAGGCCGCAGGGCATCCCAAACCTGCACTTAGCAGCCTATCTGTTATACTAAATACGCTTGTTGATCCTTCCTCAGCTTAATCAAAGTATTGCATTTTGAATTGTTTTTTGGTCTGCCTTTAACAAAAAAAACACCAGCCCACCTGGGTATCCCAAACCTGCACTTAGCAGTCTATCTGTTATACTAAATACGCTTGTTCATCCTTCCTCAGCTTAATCAAAGTATTGCATTTTGAATTGGTTTTTGGTCTGCCTTTAACAAAAAAAACACCAGGCCGCAGGGCATCCCAAACCTGCACTTAGCAGCCTATCTGTTATACTAATTACACTTGTTGATCCTCCTCAACTTAATCAAAGTATTGCATTTTGAATTGGTTTTTGGTCTGCCTTTAACAAAAAAAATCAGGCCGCAGGGCATCCCAAACCTGCACTTAGCAGCCTATCTGTTATACTAAATACGCTTGTTCATCCTTCCTCAGCTTAATCAAAGTATTGCACTTTGAATTGGTTTTTGGTCTGCCTTTAACAAAAAAAACACCAGGCCGCAGGGCATCCCAAACCTGCACTTAGCAGCCTATCTGTTATACTAAATACGCTTGTTCATCCTTCCTCAGCTTAATCAAAGTATTGCATTTTGAATTGGTTTTTGGTTTGCCTTTAGCAAAAAAAAAACCAGGCCGCAGGGCATCCCAAACCTGCACTTAGCAGCATATCTGTTATACTAAATACGCTTGTTCATCCTCCTCAGCTTAATCAAAGTATTGTATTTTGAATTGGTTTTTGGTCTGCCTTTAACAAAAAAACACCAGCCCACGTGCAGTCACAACTCGGTGATGATGATGAAGCCGATCGCACTTGGGAGCCGGGTGATGAAGGGGCTTCATCGTCATCATCAGGAAAAGAGGGGCGCAGGTTGCCCTGGAGTCAGCAGCTGAGGCAGCAAGGTGTTAGCAGCATGGTTGGCAGTCAGCATGGGGGCACAATTGAAAAGCCTGGAGCCAAACGGGGCCGGGGCCGGGGTAGAGCACCTGCTGCACGGCAGGCTACCTTATCGGGAGGTAGTGGAGCAGGGGTTCCTGGAGATGGCGACAGTAGCAGTGAATCAGTGAGGCCTGTTGGTGGGAAAAGTAGCTACTCGGCAGTGTGGAAGTTTTTCCTGAAGCATCCGCAGGAGGGTAACATGGCCACATGCAAGATATGTAGGCAGAAGGTGAAGCGTGGGCAGGGCCCAAATGTTGGCACCACGGCCCTGCATCAACATATGATGCGTCACCATAAAACGGCCTGGGAGAACCAAGGCTCCGAAGAGGTGGTCCAGCCTGCTTCCTCACCAAGTGGCATGCCGCTCCCAATTTCTGCCAGCCAAGGCTCCAGCACCTCAGCCGAAGGCAGCTGAGCCGAGGTGGAGAGTCCCAAGCCGTCATTTCTTTGCCAAGAAGGCAGTACCAGCGCTGCACACTTTTGTTGAACAGAAGGTGGGCCAGTCCTTGAGCCTGTCCGTGTGTAACAAAGTGCATGGCAGCGCCTTTGTCTGGAGCTGTAATTATGATCAGGGACAGTACATGTCGTTTACGGCCCACTGGGTGAATGTGGTCCCTTTGCAGCAGCAGCAGCAACTTGGACAGGTCACGCCGCTTTGGCCTCCGCGCTCCCTGCCCGTTGGGCCTGTGACCTCGTGCGACTCGGCCTCCTCATCCTCCACCATCTCCTCACCCTCCACTGTAGGCTCAAGTCTCACTGCCCCTCCAGTCTACCATGTGTGCAGGGCACGGAGGTGTCACGCTGTGCTTCACATGGTTTGTCTTGGCGAACGGAGTCACACGGGAGGAACTGCTTAAATTTATTCATCAGGAAATCCAAACATGGATTACTCCAAGAAAACTTAAAATGAGAATCATGGTTACCGACAATGGGAAGAACATTTTGTGTGCGCTGCGCCAAGGAAGCCTGACCCATGCCCCCTGCCTTCAATCTGGTTGTCAAGCGGTTTCTGAAGTGTTCCCCCCATCTGCAAGACATCCTAACAACTTCAAGGGAACTTTGCATGCACTTCAGCCACTCATACACCGCCAAACACACCCTTCTTGAGCTACAGCGTCAGAACGGTAGCCCCCAACATAGTCTGACTTGCGATGTTTCCACCCGTTGCAATTCCACCCTTCACATGTTGGACCGATTATATGAACAGAGAAAAGCCATCACGGATTTCCTGATGATCCAAGCGGATAGGGGGACTCCCCTGTGTAACTTCAATGTCAACCAGTGGCAGCTCATACATGACACCTGCCGTTTGCTCAGGCCCTTTGAGGAAGCCACTTTATTTGTCAGCAGGATTACGGGATGAACAACATGATTCCACTGCTTCATGTACTAAAGCACATGTTGGAAACCATGTGTCACGCTCCGGGTACCGCAATTAACCACTTGGACAACTCCAGCTCTCTTGGTAAGGACCTCAACCCCCAATCTCCGCAGCCAGCTTCACCTATAGGAGCCCCCGCTTGCCGAGACGCAGAACACGCCTGCTCGGGATCGGTTGCCCCCAGGACTTTATGGCTCAAAGGATGAAACCTTACGGTACAGAGGACTGGAGAGCCCGCGGCTGGAAGTGGAATTGGGTAGCCCGTATATGAGCGTAAGGTGGAAGTCCAAGGACAGGCTGGAGGTTGGTAACAGGAGACCTGAGGAGGCGACAGAACAATAGCAATAGACAGATCGTGGTCTAGGTTCGAGGCAAGGGTCGGCAGCAGGAGTGGAGATCGAGGATGGTCAAAGGCAAGCAAGGGTCGGCAACAGGAGTGGAGATCGAGGATGGTCAAAGGCAAGCAGAGGTCGGCAACTGGAGAAGAGATCGAGGATGGTCAAAGGCAAGCAGAGGTCGGCAACTGGAGTGGAGATCGAGGATGGTCAAACAGGCAAAGGTCAGCAACTGGAATGGAGATCGAGGATGGTCAAACTGGCAAAGGTCGGTAACTGGAATGGAGATCGAGGATGGTCAAACTGGCAAAGGTCGGCAACTGGAGTCAGGATCAATATCAAGGATAAACAACTACAAGGGTCTAGGCGCTATAACAGGCAATCAGCAACTGGCAGAAAAGCAGTTATAAAGGAACCAGGTATGATTGGGCTAGGGGAACGATTCTGATGATTGGTGCAACTAGAATCTGATATCCGATAGGACGGAACAGGGCGTACCGCCCAGGAGTCAGAGAGGGCTGATTGGAGGGGACTAGTGAGGGGAATGACGTCCTGGTAAATCAGAGTGAGATTGGCCAGTGACTACCTGAACCACTCCCCCACCCACACCTGTAGCTTTAATTAATTTTCCTCCGGTGGCCGCAGAGAGCAGCGGCGCCGAAGGGTATAACTACAACGAGAACAGGAGCCGGGGACGCCGGCCGAAGACGAACGAGGCGCGCGCGCGCCAGGCGGAAGGGAGGCGGGACGGGGAGCGCGACAGGAACGGGGCGCAGGTAAGTGGCTGCTGACATTACCCCCCCTCACGAGGGGCCTCCGGACCCTCACCAGGCTTTTCCGGATTGTCACGGTGAAATTTCTTTACCAGAGCCCTGGCGTGAACATCCCTAGAAGAAACCCAGCATCTCTCCTCAGGACCATAACCAACCCAATCAATTAAATACTGTATAGTATTACGCACTCTACGAGAATCCAAAATCTTGTTTACTTCATATTCTTGTGCATTATCTACTAAAACCGGAGGAGGACCAACAGGAGAGGAGTTTTTAGCAGGCTTCAACAGAGAAACATGAAATGAGAAGGGAGCCGAACTTTATAGGTAACATTATTAAGTTTCCTGATGATAGGGTAAGGACCAATAAATTTAGGACCCAATTTATAAGAAGGCTGACGGAGAGCAATATTCCTAGTGGAAACCCAAACAAGGTCTCCACACTGAAGGATAGGTTCCTGAGACCTGCGACGATCAGCAAACTTTTTATATTTGACGCGCATAGTTTCTAAATTTTCCTTGACGCGTGCCCAAACCTCTTTCCGTTTCTGAAGCCACTCTTCTAAGACCGGAAAATCAGAAGGTGCTGCAGAAATAGAAGAAGCTCTAGGATGCTTTCCATAATTACAAAAGAACGGGGATATTTTGGTACTGTCACTCGGCGCATTATTATACGCGAACTCGGCAAAGTCAATAAATTCTGACCACTGCTCCTGAGTGTCAGAGATGTAACATCTTAAATATTGTTCTAAGCTTTGATTTGTTCTTTCAGTCTGCCCATTAGACTGGGGATGATACGCGGAGGATAAAGAAACCTGAATCCCCAAACGTGAACAAAAATTTTTCCAAAATCGTGATATAAATTGCACACCCCGATCGGAAACAATATTTACTGGAATACCATGAAGACGAAAAATATGCGAGATGAACAAGTGCGAAAGTTCAGGAGCCGAGGGTAGCTTGGGTAAAGCAATAAAATGAGCCATCTTACTGAATCTATCAACGACTACCCAAACCACAGTGTTCCCATGCGAAAGAGGTAAATCAACAATAAAGTCCATCGAGATGTGAGACCATGGTTCTTTAGGGATCTCAAGCGGAATCAGATACCCACTAGGGGCCTTGTGTACCCCTTTACTTCGTGCACAAACAGGACATGCGTCGATAAGGGTAGTGATATCACGTCTCATAGAAGGCCACCATACATGACGTCGAGCTAAAATAAAGGTTTTACGAATTCCCAGATGCCCAGCAGTTTTGGCGTCGTGAAATTCACGGATTACATCAGAACGCAAATGCGGTGGTACAAAGTGACGTCCTACTGGTACATTTACGGATGATTCATCTTGAAACGGTGCCAAAACATTAGAAAGATCAGGGAGCAGGGCCCCGACCACACAACCTGCAGGTAAGATAGGTTCACCAGTATCTCCTCGATCTTTACACTCGCCGAACATGCGGGACAGAGCATCGGCTTTAGTATTCTTTACGCCTGGCTTAAAAGTAATAATAAAGTTGAAACGTGAAAAAAATAATGCCCAACGAGCCTGTCGAGAATTCAACCTCTTGGCGGAGCCTAAATACTCGAGATTTTTATGATCGGTATATGCAGTGATAGGATGTAGAGAACCCTCTAACCAATGACGCCATTCATCAAATGCCAGTTTAATAGCTAATAGTTCCCTATTGCCGACGTCATAATTTTGTTCCGCGGTATTAAATTTCCGAGAAAAATAGGCACAAGGATGCATCCGTTCAGGAGATCCAGAGAATTGCGATAAAACAGCTCCAACACCTAATTCAGACGCATCAACCTCAATAACAAAAGGTCTGTTGACATCAGGGTGCACTAAAATTGGCGCCAAAGTAAAAGCCTGTTTTAGGACACAAAAAGCTTCAATAGCTGATGGAGACCAGTTAACAGTGAACGCGGCTTTGCGAGTGAGATTGGTAAGAGGAGCAACGATACTAGAAAAACCCTTGATAAAACGTCGATAGAAATTAGCAAACCCTAGAAAGCGTTGTAATTCCTTTAAGGATTTGGGTTGTACCCAATCCCGCACCGCTGAAACCTTTCCCGCATCCATCTCCAACCCCTGACTAGAAATAATAAACCCTAAGAAGGGAACGGAGGTAACCTCAAACATACATTTAGAGATTTTAGCGTATAGATTATTTTCTCTCAATTTCTGAAGGACCAGTTTTACATGTTGCCTGTGTTCAGAAAGGTTCTTGGAGAAAATGAGGATGTCATCCAAATAAACCACTACGAAGTTACCCAAATAGTCACGAAACACGTCATTAACAAAGTCTTGAAAGACCGCAGGAGCATTACAAAGGCCAAAAGGCATGACTAAATATTCATAATGACCATCTTTAACATTGAAAGCCGTTTTCCATTCATCCCCTTGCCGTATACGGATCAGGTTGTAGGCCCCCTTTAGATCTAGTTTAGAAAAAATTCGAGCCCCCACTACCTGATTAAATAAATCACCTATTAAGGGAAGAGGATAGCGATTTTTAACGGTGATCTTATTCAAGGCTCTATAATCTATGCAAGGCCTTAAACCCCCATCCTTCTTCTCAACAAAAAAGAAGCCGGCACCCGCCGGTGATGTTGACGGGCGGATAAAGCCTTTACTCAGATTTTCCGAAATATATTCCTTCATAGCCTGCTCTTCTGCTCGATTCAGATTATAAATTTTCCCCCTAGGAGGAATAGTTCCAGGAAGTAAGTCGATGGGACAGTCATAGGGTCTGTGTGGGGGAAGTTTATCAGCAGATCGCTCAGAAAAGACATCTGCCCAATCGGTATAAGGTAGAGGCAGTTCCTGGGGAAATATCTGAACACTCCTAAGGACAGTGGAGAAGCAATGTGACTTGCAATAAATACTCCACTTAACCAGATCACCAGACTGCCAGTTAAATATGGGGTTATGAAGCTACTACTGGTGTTTCCGGACAATCAAACACCAGAAATTCTATGAGTTCAGAATGAGATGAGCCAACCACCAATTTGAGAGGAGGGGTCTTATGACTGACCGGTCCCCCCTGGATAGCCTTTCCATTTATGGCCAGAACCTGGAGAGACTTTTCAAGGGGTACCAATGGAACTCCCAGGATGGAGATTATGTTCCGATCCAGGAAGTTACCTGCAGCTCCACTATCGACAAAAGCAGATACTGCCTGTTTGGAAGGACCCCAGAAAAGTACCGTAGGGATTAACATCTTATCATGATGAGAGTAACGTTTCAACCCACCTAGATCAGTACCCTCTACCTGATCTAGGCGAGAAAGTTTCCCGCCGGATACCCCTTATTAGGACAGGACCTGGCAAAGTGACCCGGAGACCCACAATAGAGGCAAAGACCCAAAGACCGTCTCCGTTGTTTCTCGTCCTGAGAAAGACGGGCTCTGCCAACCTGCATTGGCTCCTCTTGAGAGGAGGAGGAGGGGTTTCCCCCACCAGGAGTTGAAGGGCTGGGAGTTTGTGAAGGTCTAAAGGGAGTGGTAACCCTAACCCTTTCCCTGGCTCTCTCCCTAAGACGTCTATCGATCCTGATGGAGACCTGCATAAGTTGATCCAAATCTTTTGGAGTGGGAAAATTGACCAGGGCATCTTTAATATTTTCAGACAGCCCCATACGGAATTGGCTACATAGGGCTGGATCATTCCAAGTAGACTCCACTGCCCAGCGCCGGAACTCAGCGCTGTAGTCCTCGGCGGAATTCCGACCCTGCTTCAAGGCCCGAAGCCTGTTTTCCGCCGTGGACTGACGATCTGGATCCGCATACAACACTCCCATAGCTGAGAAAAAGGATGTAACGGAGTGTAAGGCAGGATCTTCAGGGAGCAAGCTGAAAGCCCATGACTGAGGATCTCCTTGTAGCAGAGAGATAATTAAACCCACCCGTTGGGTTTCTGTGCCAGAAGATAAAGGCCGCAGCCTAAAATAGAGTTCACATGAATTCTAGAAGTTCGAAAAACCGGCCCGGTCTCCAAAGAACTTTTCAGGTAAAGGAACCTTAGGTTCAGGAATATGAGGTGGTACAGCAGGTGTTGTAATCTGGCGGGTTTCTTGATTAGCCACTCTCTGGGCAAGTTGATTGATAGCGGTGACCATCGCCTGAACTTGCTGTACCAGGTCTTCCATATTAATTTTTAAAAGGCCTGTTATAATGTCACGCTCCGGGTACCGCAATTAACCACTTGGACAACTCCAGCTCTCTTGGTAAGGACCTCAACCCCCAATCTCCGCAGCCAGCTTCACCTATAGGAGCCCCCGCTTGCCGAGACGCAGAACACGCCTGCTCGGGATCGGTTGCCCCCAGGACTTTATGGCTCAAATGATGAAACCTTACGGTACAGAGGACTGGAGAGCCCGCGGCTGGAAGTGGAATTGGGTAGCCCGTATATGAGCGTAAGGTGGAAGTCCAAGGACAGGCTGGAGGTTGGTAACAGGAGACCTGAGGAGGCGACAGAACAATAGCAATAGACAGATCGTGGTCTAGGTTCGAGGCAAGGGTCGGCAGCAGGAGTGGAGATCGAGGATGGTCAAAGGCAAGCAGAGGTCGGCAACTGGAGAAGAGATCGAGGATGGTCAAAGGCAAGCAGAGGTCGGCAACTGGAGTGGAGATCGAGGATGGTCAAACAGGCAAAGGTCGGCAACTGGAATGGCGATCGAGGATGGTCAAACTGGCAAAGGTCGGTAACTGGAATGGAGATCGAGGATGGTCAAACTGGCAAAGGTCGGCAACTGGAGTCAGGATCAATATCAAGGATAAACAACTACAAGGGTCTAGGCGCTATAACAGGCAATCAGCAACTGGCAGAAAAGCGGTTATAAAGGAACCAGGTATGATTGGGCTAGGGGAACGATTCTGATGATTGGTGCAACTAGAATCTGATATCCGATAGGACGGAACAGGGCGTACCGCCCAGGAGTCAGAGAGGGCTGATTGGAGGGGACTAGTGAGGGGAATGACGTCCTGGTAAATCAGAGTGAGATTGGCCAGTGACTACCTGAACCACTCCCCCACCCACACCTGTAGCTTTAATTAATTTTCCTCCGGCGGCCGCGCTGAGAGCAGCGGCGCCGGAGGGTATAACTACAACGTGCTCGCGCGTGTGCGCGAGCACGAGAACAGGAGCCGGGGACGCCGGCCGAAGAAGAACGAGGTGCGCGCGCGCCAGGCGGAAGGGAGGCCGCCGCCCGCCGCGGCCGCCGATCAGAAAGCCGCGCGGCGGGACGGGGAGCGCGACAGGAACGGGGCGCAGGTAAGTGGCTGCTGACACCATGGCTTGTCAGGGCACTGGAGACATGGCGTCTACATCTTACGGCCACATGAACCCCGTTGGAGCCAAACTGGAGGAGGAGGAGGAAGAGGAGGAGGAGTGGCCCAGTGAAGCACAGTTTAGGCTTGGTGAAATGGCTGGTTTATCTAGTCAGCGGACAGGAGAGGAGGAGCAGGAGCAGCCAGAGGAGCTAGAGGGTTTTGAGGAAGGCGAGACAGAGGACCCGGACACACCGTGGCAGTATGCAGTGGAGATGGAGACAGGTAGTCCCTCTGAGTCACTTGCGCAAATGACAGGAAGCAAGCTCACGTGCTTGCGTAATGACCCCAGAATTGTTTCCATTTGTCGGCGGGATGACTTCTGGCTGTCCACCTTATTGGACCCTCGCTTCCGGCACAAAATGGGGGCATTTTTTAAACCCGCCGAGAGGGAGGACAAACTGAACTACTGCAAAGACATTCTACGTAGTCAGTTGGCCGATGCCTATCTGCGCCATGGTCCATAATCTCGCAGGTCTGACTCGGGGGGACCTCTGCGCTCACCTTCCACTGCCATGGCTGCTGGGGGGGTTGGCAGGAGCAGCAGCAGCAGCTCCATCAGCAGCAGCCTCAGTCTTCAGTCGCTAATGAGTAGCTTTCTACACCCGCATAGTGAGGCTACTCATAAGCAGCATGAAGACCTGGAGCAGGACCTCAACCAGCAGGTCATGTCATACCTTGACATGACCATGCCAACACACCTTGAGGATCCACTGGACTTCTGGGCAGCCAAACTTGGCTTGTGGCCGCAACTAGCAGAGTTTGCCCTGGAAAAGCTGTCCTGCCCGGCAAGTAGCGTGCCATCTGAGCAGGTGTTTAGTGCGGCGGGGGCCATAGTTACGGCGAGGAGAACTCGTCTGTCAACTAAAAATGTGGAGAGACTCACCTTTGTCAAAATGAATCAGGGATGGATCAGCCAGGGTTTCCACCCACCAATGGCTGATGCATGCGACTAGATTCAGCATGGTGCCATGTTTTACACTTTCCAAATGGTGCAAAACATATTTATGTCTTTAGACCAATTTTTGGGCTCCTGCTGATGCCAACTTCAGGGTGTGCCTTCCTGCCAATTTTTGGGCTCCTGCTGATGCCAACTTCAGGGTGTGCCTTTCAGCCAATTTTTGGCCTCCTGCTGCTGCTGCCAACTCCAGGGTGTCTTTCAAGCAATGTTTGGGCTCTTGCTTATGCTGCTGCCAACTCCAGGGTTTGCCTTCCAGCTAATGTTTGTGCTCCTGCTGCTTCCAACTTCAGGGTGCCTTCCAGCCAATTCTGGGTTCCTGCTGCTGCTGCCAACTCCAGGGTGTGTTAGTCAATTTTTGGGTTCCTGCTGCGGCTGCTGCCAAATTCGGTGTCTCTTTAAAGCAATGTTTGGGCTCCTGCTGCTGCTTGCAACTCCAGGATGTGATTCATCCAATTTTTGGGCTCCTGCGGCCAACTCCAGTGTCTCTTTCAAGCTATGTTTGGGCTCCTGCTGCTGCTGCTTGCAACTCCAGGGTGTCATTCAGCCAATTTTTGGGCTCCTGCAGCCAACTCCAGTGTCTCTTTAAAGCAATGTCTGGGCTCCTGCTGCTGCTGCTTGCAACTCCAGTGTGTCTTTAGTCCAATTTTTGGGCTCCTGCAGCCAACTCCAGTGTCTCTTTAAAGTAATGTTTGTGCTCCTGTTGCTTGCAACTCCAGGGTGTGATTCATCCAATTTTTGGGCTCCTGCAGCCAACTCCAGTGTCTCTTTTAAGCTATGTTTGGGCTCCTGCTGCTGCTGCTTGCAACTCCAGGGTGTGATTCATCCAATTTTTTGGCCCTGCAGCCAACTCCAGTGTCTCTTTAAAGCAATGTTTGGGCTCCTGCTGCTGCTGCTTGCAACCCCAGGGTGTGATTCATCCAATTTTTGTGCTCCTGCAGCCAACTCCAGTGTCGCTTTAAAGCAATGTTTGGGCTCCTGCTGCTGCTGCTTGCAACTCCAGGGTGTGATTCATCCAATTTTTGTGCTCCTGCAGCCAACTCCAGTGTCTCTTTAAAGCAATGTTTGGGCTCCTGCTGCTGCTGCTTGCAACTCCAAGGTGTCATTCAGCCAATTTTTGGGCTCCTGCAGCCAACTCCAATGTCTCTTTAAAGCAATGTTTGGGCTCCTGCAGCTGCTGCTGCTGCTTGCAACTCCAGGGTGTCATTCATCCAATTTTTGTGCTCTTGAAGCCAACTCCAGTGTCTCTCTAAAGCAATGTTTGGGCTCCTGCTGCTGCTGCTTGCAACTCCAGGGTGTGATTCATCCAATTTTTGTGCTCCTGCTGCCAACCCCAGTGTCTCTTTCAAGCAGCTCCTGCTGCTGCTGCTGCCAACTCCAGGGTGTGTCAGTCAATTTTTGGGCTCCTGCTGCGGCTGCAGCCAACTCCAGTGTCTCTTTCAAGCAATGTTTGTGCTCCTGCTCCTGCTGCTTGCAACTCTAGGGTGTGATTCATCCAATTTTTGGGCTCCTGCAGCCAACTCCAGTGTCTCTTTAAAACAATGTTTGGGCTCCTGCTGCTGCTGCTTGCAACTCCAGGGTGTCCTTCAGCCAATTTTTGGGCTCCTGCAGCCAAATCCAGTGTCTCTTTAAAGCAATGTTTGGGCTCCTGCAGCTGCTTGCAACTCCAGGGTGTAATTCAGCTTATTTTTGGGCTCCTGCTGCCAACTCCAGTGTCTCTTTCAAGCTATGTTTGGGCTCCTGCTGCTGCCAACTCCAGGGTGTGTCAGTCAATTTTTGGGCTCCTGCTGCGGCTGCTGCCAACTCCAGTGTCTCTTTAAAGCAATGTTTGGCCTCCTGCTGCTGCTTGCAACTCCAGGGTGTGATTCATCCAATTTTTGGGCTCCTGCAGCAAACTCCAGTGTCTCTTTAAAGCAATGTTTGTGCTCCTGCTGCTGCTTGCAACTCCAGGGTGTGATTCATCCAATTATTGGGCTCCTTCAGCCAACTCCAGTGTCTCTTTCAAGCAATGTTTGGGCTCCTGCAGCTGCTGCTTGCAACTCCAGGGTGTGATTCATCCAATTTTTGGGCTCCTGCAGCCAACTCCAGTGTCTCTTTAAAGCAATGTTTGGGCTCCTGCAGCTGCTTGCAACTCCAGGGTGTAATTCAGCTTATTTTTGGGCTCCTGCTGCCAACTCCAGTGTCTCTTTCAAGCTATGTTTGGGCTCCTGCTGCTGCCAACTCCAGAGTGTGTTAGTCAATTTTTGGGCTCCTGCTGCGGCTGCTGCCAACTCCAGTGTCTCTTTAAAGCAATGTTTGGCCTCCTGCTGCTGCTTGCAACTCCAGGGTGTGATTTATCCAATTTTTGGGCTCCTGCAGCAAACTCCAGTGTCTCTTTCACGCAATGTTTGGGCTCATGCTGCTGCTGCTTGCAACTCCAGGGTGTGATTCATCCAATTTTTGGCCTTCTGAAGCCAACTCCAGTGTCTCTTTAAAGCAATGTTTGGGCTCCTGCAGCTGCTGCTTGCAACTCCAGGGTGTAATTCAGCTTATTTTTGTGCTCCTGCTGCTAACTCCAGTGTCTCTTTCAAGCTATGTTTGGGCTCCTGCTGCTGCTGCTTGCAACTCCAGGGTGTGATTCATCCAATTTTTGGGCTCCTGCAGCCAAATCCAGTGTCTCTTTAAAGCAATGTTTGGGCTCCTGCTGCTTGCAACTCCAGGGTGTGATTCATCCAATTTTTGGGCTCCTGCAGCCAACTCCAGTGTCTCTTTAAGCAATGTTTGGGCTCCTGCAGCTGCTGCTGCTGCTGCTTGCAACTCCAGGGTGTGATTCAGCTAATTTTTGGGCTCCTGCTGCTGCCAGCTCCAGGGTGTGTTTTTCAGACACTATAGGGGCCCCTCATAGTGATGCCACTTCAACTCAAATCTGCAATTGTGCCGCTCTGCGATTCTATTAGCGATGCCTCTGATCTGCATGTGATAATTATTTACAGTATTATTTCACTAACCCAGCACGCATCCTATGCGTGTTACAGCAAGGCAGAATGGTTTACAACCCTATTGAGGCTCTAGGAGGCTCAGAAATAGCCGTTTTTAATAGTGATTCGTCACGAATAAATTCGGAAAAATTTGACGGAAAATTCGGCGAATCGAATTTTTCAAAAGTTTGCTCATCTCTAATTAAGATGGTTGGTTAGTGGCTGGGTAAGTACTAAAAGCGCATAAAAATTAACAGGACCTGGGTTGGTCCCTAACCCAAATAGTCCCACTACCACGCTATATTTGTCTAAAATCAATGCATTTTATTATTTTAGTAGGTAAAGAATTGTTATTGAAACATAATACAACTATTACATACAAAACACAGACATGATTTTATCTGAGATATCACCATTTACAAATATGAATTTCAAACATGATTTTGTGGGTATATCTCTTTAACCCTTCTGTTGCCAAACACTCTCTTACGTGGTTGCCTCTCCTGTTGTTAAGTGTCAAGCACATGGGAGTTATATGCTTTGCTTTCCCCCCTGCTAGCAGGCACATAATGTAAAGAAAACACTCACCTGACCCCTCGTTCGATCCGGCCGGTTCTACTCTTCACCTGGGGGCATCAGATCCCCCATGGGGGGTCCGGAATAGTCCCCCTGCCTCAGCCACCGCCACGGCCACAGGTAAGTAAAATGACATTTACTCACCTGTGGCCGTGATCCCTCCTGCCGGGCCTCATATTCACTGGGGGGGCTCCGATCCCCCCTGGGCTCTTCCACAATGAGGAGAGGGCCCGAAAGATGCCCCCTTCCCCATCTTCGACGCCATTGCTATTAGCCTCGTCTCTTGTGGCCAGGATGGATGATGTCACCCCATGATGTCATCCCGCTCCCGACTGCTGTCAGTGGATCGCCATGGGACAGGATAGCTGGGGGACACAGGATCGGAGGTGAATGTTAAAAAGAAAAAAAAGTGCTTATGTGTGAGCATAAACTAAAAATATATATTTTCCTTGGAAATTCCTGCAAAAACCACAGTTTAACATAGCGAAACTGTTGAAAAATGACCTGCCAACAGAGGATGACAAAATCTCAAGTAGGCTGGCAGCTGAAAGGGTTAAAAGTAGCTATGCATGTTGGGTATTGTTCTGTTCGGAGGACCTTGTGCTTTCAGATTTAGCTTGTTATTTCTTGTTTGCATATTGATATTTTAGGAAAATGTGTTTTCTATTCTGCTTTTTTATACATTATTTTTACATAAAGCCTGTGCAACCAAATAATTATTCGAGGGATTACTTCCAGAAAGATGAGCCCACTACAATAAGCTGGGTACACCTAGAAAGCTAATGTGTGTACTTTCAGAGAATATGGTTTGTGGGGAGTATTTCAAATGTAAAGGGTTGTTTTGGTTGAGAAAGCACAAGGTGCGCACTTTGTCTGCAAAGCTGAAATTTTCAAGTAAAATTAGCCTTACGCACATGCTTTACTTTGGAGTAGTTGGCAACTCTTCCCTTGACAGTACCTATGCATTGTTATGTCCTGGAAACCTTGCTTCTTCAGATGTAATGTGTTTGTTCTTGTTTGCATATTGTTTTTTTTAGGAAAATGTGGCTTTGATTTTGCTTTTTTATTCTTTGTTTAGGGAAACCTTATACAGCTAAAGAATACATTGAGGGATCACTTCCAGAAAACTGTGCCCATATCAACAAGCCTGATACGCCTAGAAAGCTTGAGGTGTGTACTTCCAGTGAATATATAGTTTGCTGGGGGTATTTAAAATGTAAAGGGTTGTTTTTCTTAAAAAGACAGCAAGGTGCGCATAGCAGTTGTATTTTATCTGAGACTCTCCTAAAGTGCTGTTTCAGTTTTGGGGGGGGGGGGGGGTCTCCTGACCAGGAAAGGGTATCTACCAATACAAATGTGGTACTGTTGTAACTGGGACTTTTATATGCAATGAAATCTTTTTGAAAAACTTAGTTTACAGGTTGTAAAAATTTTTTTTTTTTTTTTTTTTTGCATATATTTTTATATATAATACAGAAATGACAATAAAGACATGTCATATTAGATCCTAGACTCTGCTTAATCCCTGGAAATCTCTTCACAAATCACAGCTGAGCATTTGTAGCGCACAATGGTGAAAAATGAGCTGGCAGCAAAGGGTGACAAAAACTCTAGGTAGGCTGGCAGTTAAAGGGTTAAAGTGGACCAACACCCGATGCTGATCGGCCCGGGAATCTATAAGATTCCCGGGCCGATCAGCATCGGGCCTGCGGGGCACCCCGATCGGGGGTGCCCCGCTGTGTGAAACCCCCCAGAAAGCCCCAAAATCCCTACCTGCTCCTCGATCCAGCGGCATCCCTCTAGCAGGGCGCGTACCCGCGCCGGCTGGCTTGTCTGGTGACGGACCTCGTTTGTCCGTCGGCGGGGATTGGCTGCAGCAGTCACGTGGGAGCGGGGACAGGTGAGTTTTTGGGGCTTTCTGGGGGGTTTCACACAGCGGGGCACCCCCGATCGGGGTGCCCCACCGAAGTGGACCAAAACCCAGGATAGTCAAAATCCTGGGTGTTGGTCCACTTAAAGGAGATTTGGTGTATTTTTGGATCTTGTTAAAGGATCCAGAAGCTTCTTGCTGAAGCTTGATAATTTATTGGTCGGTACCAGTTTTACCCCTCTTTATACAAGGGCTTCCTCAATAGAGACGTTCCTATAAGTTGAATGGACAGGCACGCAAAAGAAGAGATACATGTCAAGGCTGATAATAATAAAGTATGCCTGTAAAGCACATCACATTCATGAGACAGCGAGAAGGTCCCTGCATCAGTAGTAATGGGGAATATGCCCTTGCCTGTGTGTGGCTCTCTTAAATTATAAACAAATAAATACATACATGTCTCCAATATCCCCAACAATGGGTAAGTTGTTAATCCTTGAGTATTCGAAAAAATCCCACTTGGGTTTTTCGGGTTCCCCCCCTGTATGTGTGAGGGCCAGGTAGGGGTTGGTGTGGGGTGGGGAGTCCCATTCTCTGGTCAGTGAAGCCAAGCTTTAGCTGCAGGTGAAGGTAGACCACCAGCGTGCGCCACTCTGCTTGCTGGTACTCTCCTCCTCATCCCAGTGCCTCTAGAACGGGGCGGGAATGGTGCAGTTTTAAGTCTGCTCTCACTTCCTGCACTTCATGGCTTATAAAGCAGGATTAAGTGACGTTGATGGAGGGTGCATCCATTTGCCTCTGCATGGGTGCACTGGCATTACTGGCAAGCAGCACAGTACAGAGTCCGCCCTCCCCATCCCTCACCCCATCCCAGACTGAAGGGCGGGGAGTCGGTGCGGCTGTTGTCCCGCCCGGCCAGTGGAATATCGTTAACATGCGCTGTCGCTGGACCTCTTAGACAAGTTCCTCCCACCTTTTAGAATTATTTTCAAGTTATTATTGTGGAATTCTTATGTGCAATATCTAATGCAATAAGTGTATGATCGAATATTTCTTATAGCACATAGTCATGCCTAGGGTCACAGTATCTCTGACATACCGAATTTATGACCATAAATATGAATATACATTCAAAGTGCAATTTATTGCACTTACACTTTGAATGTATATTTATGATCATAAATTATGTTAGCAAGTTTGCAGCGCAACACAAAAGTTCAAAAATTACTTCCAAAATAATTCCAAACAGCCCAAAATAGAAGTTCCATTACTGCACCATTAGAGCACATGGTAAGTATTTAGCAGGTGTTAAAAGCCAAAAAAAAAAAAAACCCAGTGCCAAAGAAATAATAAATAAACAGTTATAGAGGCACTAAGAAATACAAACATTAAGAATTCCCTGTCATTAGACACATTTATTGCTTTAGCAATTTGGACTTACTTGCTTGAGTATTGAGGACATATTGTAAAGTATTGAAAATGCCCACTATGCTTACCTCTCCATCGATCTGTCACGGGAACCACCTCACCTGTCCTCCGGTCCCTCGTCGACTCCTCTCCCTCGACCGGAGCGCGGGCTGGGCGTCCTTTGCAGCAGGCGGCGGGCCGGCGTCTGTCCTTCCCGGCCGCCGCTCGGCTGTTTCCGCCGCGAGCAGCCGCTCGGCTCTGTCCGTCGCGAGCGGCTGCTCGGGCGGCCTCCTCTTCGGCGGCGTCGGGAGCGGCCGCGTCGCTCTCTGCTCGGCGCGCTCCCGGCGTGCTGCATCGTGTACGCGCACGCGCGCGTCTGGCCCCTGTTTATGCCCTCCGGCGGCGCTGCACACAGCGCGTCCGCCGGAGGTAATCAGCGCAGGGCCAATGAGCCCAGGGGAATGCGGGGTCATACGCCCCTCTATGCTTCTGGTCCAATCTGGACCAGGATCCTGGGTTCTGGTTATGCACCAATCATGCACACACATCTGGCCCAATCCCGTGTAACCTGGCCCCATAAAGGTTTCCCTCCTTCACTCTGTCATTGTCCGTGATAGCGTGCTGCTGGGTGTAATTTTGGATCTCTCTTTTCATGTGTTTTTGACCATCCCTGAGTGCCGCCTGGACCGACCCTGCCTGTTTTTTGACCACGATTTTGCCTGCTCCTCTGTACCGCGTATCTCTGACCTCCCGTTGTGACCTTTGGCTAGCCCTGACTATTCTTTCATCTAAACCCTCCTGTACCGTGCCTCCTCGGATTGACCACCCGTGTATGACCTCTGCCCGTTTGTTGCTACCCAGTCTAGTTCCTGGTTCGTCTGCCTTCCCCTGCATAAATCAGCATCCTTTGTGTTAACAAGTCCTGGGGGCAACCGTGTCCGGTGAGGCGTGTCTGGCGTCCCGGCAAACGGGGGCTTTCTATAGGCGAAGAAAGCAGCAGAGATTGGGGGGTTGCTGATTTATTGGAAGGTGGGCGTCCCACGGGACCTGACATTATCACAGGCCAAAAAACCATCCTAGATGGAAGAATTAATACAGCAGGTTCAAGCTATGGCCACCGCCATCAACCAGCTGGCCCAGCGAGTGGTTACTCAGGAGACTCGCCAAATTCCTGCGCCAGTGGACCCTGGCCCAGCCATCGAGCCCAAGATTCCTCTTCCTGAGAAATTCTTCGGGGATCGGGCGAAGTTTTCCAACTTTAAGAACTCTTGCGAGCTTTACTTCCGCCTTCGACCCCACGCGACTGGATCAGAGTCTCAACGTGTCGGCCTTGTCATATCTCTTCTCCAGGGTGACCCTCAGACCTGGGCGTTTGGTTTAGCTCCTACTGATGAAGCCCTACAATCGGTCACCTCATTTTTCTCGGCTATGAAACTCTTATATGCTGACCCTGATCGGGCTGCAACAGCTGATTCCAAACTACGGAATCTAAGACAGGCCAAACGCTCTGCAGAGGAGTATTGCGCAGAATTCCGGCGATGGGCCATAGATTCCAAGTGGAACGACCCAGCTTTATGTAGCCAATTTAGAATCGGACTCTCTGAAAATATCAAAGACGTCCTAGTAAATTATCCTCTACCCAAGAGCCTGGATGAATATATGCAGCTGGCCATTAGAGTGGATCGACGTCTCAGGGAGAGACGCCAGGAAAGAGGCAAGGAACAACCTTGGGGACCCTCACGCCAAGAGTCAAGCCTTAGGGGGGCAGTCGCTTCCTCTTCTCCTTTGTCGCCTGAAGAACCAATGCAGCTTGGAGTAACCCATCTCTCCCAGGCAGAGAAGGTTCGGCGTAGATCCCAAGGTCTCTGCCTTTATTGTGGGAATCCTGGTCACTTCGCCAAGAGCTGCCCAAACAAGGCTCCGGTGGCGGGAAACTACAGCGCCTAGATCCTGCTGAGGGACTTCATCTAGGCGGTCAGGTATCATTCCCTCTTGGTAATCGAGTACTTCTACCCGTTATACTCTCTTGGGGTCCCTCCAGGATCATTGCCTCCGCCTTCATTGACAGTGGAGCGGCCGGCAATTTCCTGGATAGATCACTGGCCACCATTCTTGGAATACCTTTAATTCCATTAGAAAATTCCCTTCGGGTCCTGGCTGTCAATAATAAGCCCATTGAGGGAGGGTTGGTCTCCTACAAGACTCCCTTGGTTAATTTAACTGTAGGTTCCGCTCACTCGGAAGAATTTCTTGTTATTGAAAGTCCCGTTTCCCCTATTGTGTTGGGATTTCCTTGGTTAAAGGCCCATAACCCAGTGATAGATTGGAGGTCTGGGGACCTTGTAAGATGGAGTCCTTCCTGTCAGGATCATTGCTTCTCCATATCCCTTAGATCCACACCTATCATCCTAGATGGTTTACCACCAGTCTACGCGGATTGGGCAGATGTATTTTCAGAAAAGTCCGCTGATATTCTTCCCCCCCATAGGGCCTACGACTGTCCTATCGATTTACTCCCAGGGACTATGGGTTACGGGAGAATCGCCTGTATGCTAAGATCTCCAAATGTGTATTTGAAGTGTCTGAAATTCCGTTCCTAGGATATATAATCTCCAAGCGTGGGTTGGTTATGGATCCCTCCAAGGTTTCTGCTATTATGAAATGGGAACAACCCAGAACCCTAAAGGCACTTCAGAGATTTTTAGGATTTGCGAATTTTTACAGACAATTTATAAGGGGTTTCTCGTCCATCGTGAGTCCTTTAACTGATCTTACTCGTAAAGGCGCTTTTGTTGAGGAGTGGCCTCCCTCAGCAAAAAATGCCTTTCAATTACTAAAAGAAACCTTTACCTCTGCTCCTATTTTGATACATCCCGATACCCAGCTTCCATTCCTGTTGGAGGTAGATGCCTCGGAACTGGGAGTAGGAGCGGTCCTCTCTCAGTATTCAGGCAGTCCTGAGAGACTGCATCCTTGTGCATTCTTCTCTCGTAAATTTTCGCCCGCCGAACGCAATTACGATGTTGGGAATAGGGAACTATTGGGTATTAAACTGGCCTTTGAAGAATGGCGTCACTGGCTAGAAGGTTCCCTACACCCTATCACTGTTTATACTGATCACAAAAATCTAGAATATTTAGAGTCCGCTAAGAGACTCAACTCCCGTCAGGCTCGCTGGGCACTCTTCTTTTCTCGATTCAATTTCATTATTACCTATAAACCAGGGAAGAAGAATGCCAAAGCAGATGCTCTATCTCGTAACTTCGGGGATTGTAAGGACCAGGGTGGTCCTCCTGAATCGATTCTACCTTTAGGTTGTGTTGTGGCCGCTCTTCTCCCTGACTTGTCTAGCTCGTTAATGCCATTCCAGGTTGATTCCCCTCCTGGCAAACCCTCCGAATGTTTATTTGTTCCACCTCACTTACGTCTTGCCGTTTTACAAGAACTTCATGATGCCAAGTCTGCCGGTCACTTAGGTATTCGGAAGACCTTGGCCATCGCCAAACGCCATGTCTGGTGTCCCACCATCAGACGTGATACTTCCGCCTTTGTCGAAGCATGTCCTGTATGTGCCCGGAGTAAGACTACCCATGGGTCCCCAGCGGGATTATTGGTTCCTTTAGAAATCCCCAGTGAGCCATGGTCTCACATATCCATGGACTTTGTTGTTGATCTACCTCCGTCACAGGGAAATACTGTAATTTGGGTGGTGGTGGACCTCTTTAGTAAAATGGCACACTTTATTCCACTGATAAAACTTCCGTCGGCACCAGACTTAGTACAACTATTCATAAAACATGTTTTTCGCCTCCATGGTCTACCGCAGAATATTGTTTCGGATCGAGGAGTCCAGTTTGTGTCCCGTTTCTGGAAAGCTTTCTGTAATCGCTTAGGTATTAAAGTTTCTCTCTCTACAGCCTATCACCCCCAGTCTAACGGACAGACTGAATGGGTAAATCAGTGTTTAGAACAATATTTACGCTGTTTCGTGTCCGACCGCCAAGAACAATGGGCGGAATTCATCGAATTTGCGGAATTTGCCTTTAACAATGCGCCTAGTGAATCTACTAAGTTTTCGCCTTTTTTTTGTAATTATGGTAGGAATCCTAAGGCATCATCCTTCTCTGGTCCTTCCTCCAACTTGCCGGCCTTGGAGGAATGGCTACGGGAGAGGACTAAGGTGTGGTCTGAGATACAGACTAACTTAAAGAAAGCCTCCAGAACTTATAAAGTTTTTGCGGACCGACATAGATCGCAAGAACCACCATTTCAGGTGGGTGATTGGGTCTGGGTATCTACCAGAAATATTGCCCTTAGACAACCCTCGTCTAAGCTAGGCCCTAAATACATCGGTCCTTTTCCTATTGTTAACAAACTGAGCGATGTTACCTTTAAAGTCAAGTTACCTTTATCCATGAAAATTCCGTCGACCTTTCATGTTTCTTTGTTAAAATCTGCCAAAAATATTCAGGTGTCATCTCCTCCTCCGATCATAGTGGGAGATGAGCCTGAATACGAAATTAATAGAATACTCGACGCTCGGGTGCTTCAAAACTCTTTACAGTATTTAATAGATTGGAAGGGTTTTGGTCCTGAGGAAAGGTGTTGGGTACCGGCCAAGGATGTCCATGCCAAAACCCTTATTAATAGATTCCATCGTGAGAATCCGGATAAGCCTGGTAAGGGTCCAGAGGCCCCTCGTGAAGGGGGGGGTAGTGTCACGGGAACCACCTCACCTGTCCTCCGGTCCCTCGTCGACTCCTCTCCCTCGACCGGAGCGCGGGCTGGGCGTCCTTTGCAGCAGGCGGCGGGCCGGCGTCTGTCCTTCCCGGCCGCCGCTCGGCTGTTTCCGCCGCGAGCAGCCGCTCGGCTCTGTCCGTCGCGAGCGGCTGCTCGGGCGGCCTCCTCTTCGGCGGCATCGGGAGCGGCCGCGTCGCTCTCTGCTCGGCGCGCTCCCGGCGCGCTGCATCGTGTACGCGCACGCGCGCGTCTGGCCCCTGTTTATGCCCTCCGGCGGCGCTGCACACAGCGCGTCCGCCGGAGGTAATCAGCGCAGGGCCAATGAGCCCAGGGGAATGCGGGGTCATATGCCCCTCTATGCTTCTGGTCCAATCTGGACCAGGATCCTGGGTTCTGGTTATGCACCAATCATGCACACACATCTGGCCCAATCCCGTGTAACCTGGCCCCATAAAGGTTTCCCTCCTTCACTCTGTCATTGCCCGTGATAGCGTGCTGCTGGATGTAATTTTGGATCTCTCTTTCCCTGTGAAATCTTGCCGTGTTTTTGACCATCCCTGAGTGCCGCCTGGACCGACCCTGCCTGTTTTTTGACCACGATTTTGCCTGCTCCTCTGTACCGCGTATCTCTGACCTCCCGTTGTGACCTTTGGCTAGCCCTGACTATTCTTTCATCTAAACCCTCCTGTACCGTGCCTCCTCGGATTGACCACCCGTGTATGACCTCTGCCCGTTTGTTGCTACCCAGTCTAGTTCCTGGTTCGTCTGCCTTCCCCTGCATAAATCAGCATCCTTTGTGCTAACAAGTCCTGGGGGCAACCGTGTCCAGTGAGGCGTGTCTGGCGTCCCGGCAAACGGGGGCTTGCTATAGGCGAAGAAAGCAGCGGAGATTGGGGGTTGCTGATTTATTGGAAGGTGGGCGTCCCACGGGACCTGACACGATCGAACTGCGTATGTGCAGGCTCTTCTCCAATCAGCAGTCTATGCTCTGCATATGAATGAGCGTCATAGAATAATGAATGGAAGCAGAGCAGCAAGCATCCCCAGGGCTGTTGGTCTCTAGCTGTGCATAGCCATGCCAACCATTCACATTAGGCCTGGTGCAGGAGCCTGCAGCAGCTGAAAGGATGCGATCGCCAGAAATGTACCTGTCTATACCAAACAATGGGATTCACATGCTGGAGCATCCCAAATTGATGTCCCACAAAGAGGGAGACTCTAGGGGTTGGGACCAGCAGAAGAACAATGCCTGAACTGTATACTTCCGAGGGAAGTAACGTCGCAGTACTGATGTACTGTAGGTAACGTGTGTATATCCAAATCTCACCATTATATCACCAGGCATATCACCACATCATGATAATTATCTTATTGTGATGGCCACAATCTCCAGCCAATCAGATTTTGCATCCAGTGAATAATGTCTCTTTACTTTGTAGTACACAGAGCTCCAAGTCGACAACCAGGATAAAGTCTTTTTACTCTCCGTTTAAGATATTCCCGCGGTGCAGAAGAATATTCACACTGTGCATAATCCGCCACCGTTTATGCAAAATTCCTACCAAAGCCTATGGTCAGAAGGGCAGATACATTATCAAGATGTTTTCCAGAATGATGTTAAACCCAAAGAAGCATAAGCGTCCAAAATGCATCCAAATTGGTCTCCACGCAATAGTATTTCAACACAGAGGAGTATCCATAGGTGGTAGCATGCAAACAAAATAAAAAAATATCTAGTGCATTACCTTCTAAAGTTCACAGAAAATTTAATGGGTATAATATGCACTTACAAGATATAAAATTTGATGAGCTTAAAAACAAGGCAAAGTTGATTCAGCGAGTCACATCACCTTTCACTTTAAATCCTCCGCCTGAGTATCATAGAGTGAGGTCCGCATAGATGAGATCTCTAGAGTGGCCGAAGTCCTACGCGTTTCATCCCTGAAGGGGACTTGAACTTGGATGCTCGGCAGGACTCAAGACTCGGTTTTTATACCCGAGCACGCTGTCAAGAAGGACGGGGAGAGATTTCCAATTCGTCAGCACGTCTCACATGCTGAGAAAATCACCCTATATGTATATGTGAGCAGATACAGCCAATGAGCAGGTGGTGGGCGGGGATCTATCAGATATAAATCAGATGTAAATAAAAGAAATGTGAGATCACCGCGATCTGACAAATGCCGATTTACATCTGATAGATCCCCGCCCACCGCCTGCTCATTGGCTGTATCTGCCCTTCTGACCATAGGCTTTGGTAAGAATTTAGCATAAACGGTGGCGGATTATGCACAGTGTGAATATTCTTCTGCACCATGGGAATATCTAAAACAGAGAGTAAAAACACATTAGGCTCGATTCAGAGAGACAAAAAAAACCTTCCGTTTTAGTGCCGATCAGTTTTTTTTTAAATGTTTCCGCTCTCGTATGAGTGTACGAGCGATTCTATGCATGCATTGCAATCCTTCTGTAAAGTTTCCGTCCGTTCGTACGGCAGATTACGAATACGAGTATGTCATTTTCCAGCGTGACTTTTCCGTTTCATTTTTACATGTTACAACGTAGGCTTTCGTTTTTGCCCTTTTCCCATCCTATCCTCCCACGAATCCTTTACGTTTCCCGTTAGATTCTGTTTCCCTTTTTCAATAAATATTCGTCCAGACGGAAATCCTTACGATCTTGCGCCTGCGCACTACAAACTTAACTCATTAAAGTGCTCGCCTACATATTTGCCACCCTCACTTCTACTACAATGTTTAGCTAAATCACTTAGCGCTATCCTCCATCTTCCCTTTTGGACCCTTAAAGCTCACCCAAACCACTTCGCGGATAGGTTCTTCTTCCATTTTAGCCCCCTAAAACGTACCCAAATCACTTCTCGGTCATGTGAATATTCATCTTTAAATATTTCTGGGCCCATTAGTTTTGTGTTAATGTATTTTGTAAATGAAATGACACTGTAACATTTTTTTTTGGATTCCATCATAAAATATAAAATGTTTAAAAATTTTGAAAATTTCTAATTTTTACAACTATAAAAAACAAAATACATAGCAATGGCAGGCCACATAACATTATTCTTCATCTGTGGTCCCCAACGTATTGCGCAGCTCCTGCATCTCGCCCACCAACTGAAGGACCCTGACACTCAGTTGTACCACTCTGGCACGTGTGGTCCCTGTTAAAAAACGTAGATTAAAATATTGGTATAACCTTGTTGGGGGTCATACTGCAGTGCCCCCCCCCCCCCCGTATGGTCCAAACACCTAAATCTGGACTTCAAAAGCCAGAGGGCCCTCGCCACAACGGCCCGGGTTTTGCACAGTGCCCGATTAGAGGACCCCTGGCCCGCATTCTGCAGGCAAAGAACGGGCATCAGGAGCAAGGGCAGGAGTGGATATCCAGAATCCCCTGAAAGAATTTAAAAATACTAACATAAAATACACATTCTAAGCTACAGTATTGTTTAACATGTCATCAAGGGCTAAAAACAGCCATAGGTTAAGACATGAGTCATAAACTATATTCATTGCCATACAGTGAAAATGGATTGATGGAATGTGAGCAAACTTACCCTGGAGCCATCCACCTGATAATTCTCCTGACTCAAACTGATGAAATTAGCTGGAGCTCTGCAATATATAAGCATCATGGGACGACCCTGGATACCCTGCAAGAACACTGAGGAATCACATAGCTGGACCAAACACTGCTTGTATGTTGTGTGAGTGGCACATCTTGCGGTTCCTGCAACCAAATATAAAATAATTACACCAAGCAAAGGTAACCAACTAAAACAATAACTCCTACAACAAATTAAGATTCAAGTTCAACAATCCAAATATAATTCACAAAGGACATAAGTCTAAGAAAATATACCAATTATATGGATGTGTGGGAAAATAAATGTTTACATGCTAAGGACTAATTAAGGTCAGCATTAAAATGCATCTATAAGGCATACATGAAATGTATTGATTCAGGTATGCATTGCTATACAATTTATGGCCTCGGCCATGCTGATACATGCAATGCCTTGGTGCTAAAGGTGCGCAGACTCCTCCACATAGCCGCAAAACATGTTCAACAATAGCAATCCGAGCCCTTAAAGGTCCCGTAAGTGGATCGGAAATGAAACGGATTTATAGGGTGGTGGTCCGTCGGCAATCAGCTCTCTGAATCAGACGTAAGCCCATCCCAACAACGTAAGTTATCTGAACAAATGAAAAATATCAGATATTCTTAGTATGTCACACACCCCGCTTCAAGATATCCATAACCTGTGGGTTATATACTGACCTGTAGAGGGCGATCTGCAGAGATGATAGGAAAAAGAAAGCCCCTCCCGGTCCATAAATAGCTGGGACCTCCCACTCATTCCCCAGTCTTCGTCTCTGCAGACGGCGAGCAAGTCAGAAGATGATGCCTCCTCCTTGCATAGGGGGATTTCAGGTAGCCGGGACAACTCCCGGCCTGCTTTTTTTAAAATTTTTTTTTTGTCTATTTCCGCCCGGATCCCTTGATAATCCCACGCATGCCTCCCAGCCTAGGCTGCTGTCCAGGTGAGGGTAGAATGGCACCTTTTGGTGCTCAGGAGCTAACGCTCCACCGTGAGACCCTGTACTAAAGGGCAGGCGGTTATCCGGGCTGGTGACCCCGGTTTGGGATGCCCTGTCCCTCGGCCATTTTCCCCTAGGTGGTGTTCCCCTCTCCGGATGTCCTTTATTTTTGAGTAGCTGGTGTGTTGGTGCACTTTTACTTCATGGCTGAGAGAAAAATGTTTTCCCTCAAATATGGTGAGTAGGGGGTGGGGCCGGGCGGAGTCGCTGCGGTCCATCCCCCTGTCCTTATTCCTTCTTGAACCGGCGCCGCAGGCATTGGTGTGCTAACGCCGCGGCGCCGGTCCCTTCAAAATGGCGACGGTGCAGTCGTGAGGGGAGATCTCCCCTCACGCGCTGGGTGCCGGGGGCGGGGCCGAGCACTGGCGCGTCGCCGCGTCCCGCCCCCCTGTCCTCGTCTGTGAACATTACCGGCGCCGCGGCCGGTTTCCCATACTTATACTGTTTTTTGCTGTCTTCCAGGTAGACCTGCCTTAGGTTTTAGGGGGTTTCTCCCGGTCCTAGGGTCCCTGGGTTAAAATTGACCTATTCTAAATCTTCCCACTTGGGGACATTACAGGGGCCTCCCAGGTTGCTTATTGGCGTAATTCCCTTGGTCATAGCGACTAACTATAAGTTCACCTATGGAGGCATCCCCGGATACTGGGCTCGGGCTCCCTTCGGGGCAATCCCGGAAGTGTATGGTGTGTGGGGGCATCCCTTACTGGGGATGATGTACTTCTGTGTATACCATGTGCACAGCAGACTATTTCGCGGCAGTCTGAACCCCAGACATCTGGGTCAGCACCGCAGGTCGCTTCTCTTCCTCCTCCCAGCTTGATACGTACCCCGGGTGACGTGGTCATGGGAGGGGAACTGCAATCTGAGATGTGCGCCAGATTGGCCAACTTGGAAAAATTATTCTCCAGCACGGTCGCCCACAAGGCTCCGGCTAAGAGAAAACACCTGTCACCGACCTCTCCGGTGGTTGACCTTGATGATGTTGATAACCTGGATTGGTCCGATTACTCCCCGCTGGAGGAAGGGGAGGTATATGAGTTTTTCGAGGAATCCAGGCCGCGCTTGGAATTCCCTAATCAAAAGCATTTTGATGGTATTATTGCTAAGGAATGGGAGAGGCCTGCTCAGCTCCCAGGTATTCCTCAGGGTTGGGACAAAAAGTATCCCTTCCCTTCGGATACGGTTAAGCGTTGGGCTTCCCCTCCCGAGGTGGATGCCCTGATTCTGGGGTTGTCTAACACTACTGTTTTAAATGCCCTTAATGCTCTTAAGGATGGTGAGGATAAACGCATTGACCAGATTGCTTGTCATGGTTTTGCCAGTGTTGGGTCAGCCATGCGGCCCATTTGTGCTTCGGCGCTGATGGTGGTGGCTTCCAGGTCGGTGGTCAGGGACCTGCTGACCTCTTCCGGTCTTGATCCGGGTAGTGTCGAGTTCCTTGGCCTTAAAAGGTGTGAATTGTTTTTGTCTTTTGTACTAGCCGCCTTGGATGACACTCTGATGATGTGTGGCAGGACATCGGCTCTGCTAATGACTATTCAGCGTTCGGTTTGGTTGCGCCAGTGGGCGGCCGATTTTGTATAAAAAAAGTCGCTGACGGCTCTCCCTTTTGTAGGATTAAGGCTCTTTGGAGAGAAATTGGATTCCGTCGCCAAAGGTGGTAAGTTACCTCAACGCAAGAAACAACGCCGTCCCTTTCGGGGGGTGGTTTCCTTTGCTCCTTCCTTTCGTGGGGCCAGAGCTGGCAGAGGATTTGCCTTCCCGTCATCCAGAGGAGATTTCAGGAACAGGGGCAGAGGTCGTGCCCGTCCAGGATACAGCTGGGGCTCTCAGCCCAAACCCGCTGCTAAACCAGCTCAGCAATGAGGGGGCGCCCTCACCCATGTGGGTGGGGGGACGGTTGCAACACTTCTCCCAGGTCTGGGATCAGGAGGTCTTGGACAGATGGATCCGGGAAGTGGTGGCTTCCGGCTACAAGCTGGAGTTCGAGCTCCGGCCCCCTCCCCGATTCTTCAGGTCTCAGGGGCCTTCGGACCCTCTGGCCGCACAGGGGCTCCAGGCGGCAGTAAAGAGTCTTCTGGATATGGCTGTCATTTGCCCAGTGCCCCCCTCAGACCAGGGCCGGGGTTTTTTTCCAATCTGTTCACGGTACCCAAGAAGGACGGCTCGGTTCGCCCCATCCTGGATCTGAAGATACTCAACAGGTTCGTCCGTCCGTGGAAATTCCGCATGGAAACGCTGCGTTCGGCTATCCATTCTCTTCGTCAGGGGGATTTTCTGACGTCCATAGACATCAAGGACGCCTACCTGCATGTTCCGATTTTTCCAGCGCACCAGGTTCGTGGTGGAGGGTCGGCATTTTCAGTTTGTGGCACTCCCTTTAGGTCTTACCTCGGCACCACGGGTCTTTACCAAGGTGTTAGCTGGGGTAATGGCTCTACTCAGAGCCCAGGGCATACGCATTGTGCCTTATCTGGACGATCTTCTCATTATGGCGTCCTCCTTCAGTCAAGCATAGTTGGACACCATGACGGTGGTGTCCACTTTGGAGAGATTCGGCTGGGTGATCAACTACCCCAAGTCCTCCCTTTCTCCGTCCAGGGTAGCGACCTTTCTGGGAATGTCTCTGGATACTGTCCAGGCCAAGGTGTTTCTTCCTCAGTCCAAGGTTCTTTTGATTCAGGAGTTGGTTCGGCTCCTCTTGTCCATCCCTCGTCCGGCCATCCGGCTAGGGATGAGACTGGTGGGGTTGTTGGTGTCTTCATTTGAGGCAGTTCCCTTTGCTCAGTTTCACACAAGGACGCTTCAGCTACACCTGTTGGCAGTTTGGGACAAGTCTCCACTATCGTTGGATCAGTCCTTCCTGATAACCCCCCGGGTTCGGCGCTCCCTTCACTGGTGGCTGAATTCAGTCAACCTGTTGAAGGGCAGATCCTTTCTGACTCCTTGTTGGGAGACGGTCACCACGGATGCCAGTCTATCAGGATGGGGGGGTTTCTGGAAGGATCTTCAGTTTCAGGGCCTGTGGGGGCCTCAGGAGGCTCACGAGCCCATCAATGTACTGCAATTGAGAGCCATCAGGTTGGTTCTGTTTCGCTTGACTCTTCGGTTGCAGGGCTTGCCAGTTCAGGTTCGATCAGACAATCGGACGGCGGTTGCATACATCAATCACCAAGGAGGGACTCGCAGCAGGAGTGCCCTCAGGGAGGTGTCGTTGATTCTGGACTGGGCGGAGAGCCACGTCCCGTGCAACTCGGCAGTTTACATTCCGGGAGTGGAGAACACGGAGGCGGACTCTCTGAGCAGGGCCTCATCGCGCCAGGGGGAATGGTCGCTCAGCCCCAAGGTGTTTCGATTGATTTGCATCAGGTGGGGGTCACCGGTGGTGGACCTCTTTGCCTCTCGTCACAATCACAAACTTCCGGTATTTGTGTCTCTCTCGAAGGATCCGCTGGCTCTAGCAGTGGATGCCATGTCCCTGAACTGGAGGGATCTGGGATTTCTGTACCTGTTCCCTCCGTTCCCAATGGTAGCCAGAGTGGTGCGCAAGCTGGCCCTGGAGGGCGCGTCAGCAGTTCTGGTGGCCCCAAGGTGGCCAAGACAGGTTTGGTTCGCAGACGTGGTAAGATTGGCAGAAGATCAGTTCGTTCTGCCCCTGCTGCCGGACCTGCTCACCCAGGGTCGGCTACGTTACCCCAATTTACCATTGCTGGCTTTGACGGCGTGGCTGCTGAAACCTCCATCTTGAAGGAAGAAGGTCTTTCTGACGCGGTAATTCAAACTCTTATTATCGCTAGGAAGCGGTCCTCTTCTACCGTTTTCCCCTGCAGGGAATTTTCTATTGCCAGAATCCTGGAGTTTCTTCAACATGGTCTGGATCTGGGGCTCCAGCTTAGTACTCTGAAGGGGCAGGTTTCTGCACTGGCGGTGTTTTTTCAAAAGGTCCTTTGCACTTCATCCTTTGGTTAAGACCTTTTTCCAGGGGGTTACGCATGTTCGGCCTCCTAGGAAGCCTTTGGTTCCAGTTTGGGATTTGAACCTGGTTCTTTCTGCTCTTCAGGGTCCTCCGTTTGAGCCCTTGAATGATATTGCTTTGTCTTCGCTTACGCAGAAGGTGGCCTTTTTGGTAGCTATCACTTCTGTTCGGCGTGTCTCTGAATTGGCGGCTTTGTCCATTCAAGCCCCGTACTTTGAGAGACATCAGGACAAGGTGGTTTTTCGTTTTAAGCCGGATTTCCTTCCTAAGGTGGTTTCTGCCTTTCATCTAAATCAGGACATTGTTCTGCCCTCTCTGTGTCCTAATCCCAGCAATGACAAGGAGAGGGCTCTACATTCTTTGGATGTGGTTCGCGTTGGGAAGTACTATTTGGTGGTAACGTCTGCCTTTCGTAAGACGGATGCTTTTTTTTTTTTTTTTTTTGTGGTGCCCTTTAGGCCTAGGAAGGGTTTTTCGCCCACCAAGTCTTCCATTAGTAAATGGATTCGTCAGGCCAATTTTGGGGCCTATTCTGCTAAGGGGAGGAGTCCCCCTTTTCGTGTTACTGCTCATTCTACTTGTGCAGTTGGGGCGTCCTGGGCCTTCCAGCACCAGGCCTCTGTTGAGCAAGTTTGTAAGGTCGCTACTTGGTCTTCTGTTCACACTTTTTCCAAGTTTTACAAGGTTGATGTTCGGGCCTCAGCGGATGCTGTGTTTGGCCGCAAAGTTCTGCAAGCTGTAGTGGTTTAAGTTGTGCCTTATTTACCTTGTTTTGGATCCCCGCCCTTTATGAACACTGCTATTGGATGTCCCACAGGTTATGGATATCTTGAAGCGGGGTGTGTGACATACTAAGAATAATACCATTTTGTGATTACTCACCTGTAAAATGGGTATTATAAGTATGTCACACACCCCGCTTCACCCCGCCCTTTTTGTATTCTGGATCCTTTATATTGTGAACTTTGCGTTGTTATGACTTATATTTGGCTCTTCCTGGTCCCTTTCCTTACTGCTATGTCTATACTGGGGAATGAGTGGGAGGTCCCAGCTATTTATGGACCGGGAGGGGCCTTCTTTTTCCTATCATCTCTGCAGATCGCCCTCTACAGGTCGGTATAACCCACAGGTTATGGATATCTTGAAGCGGGGTGTGTGACATACTTATAATACCCATTTTACAGGTGAGTATTCACAAAATGGTATTTTTGTTTGGAAAATGATCCGATTTGCTTCCGTTCATCGAAAGCGCATATATATATACAGTGTCGCGCGGTTATCCTACATTAATCCTAAGTGTCTCTTTACTACTGCACTTCTTCACTGTAAAAATAAAAATGTTTGGAAGGGTACCTCTTAAAGCCCACCACCATTTCCACAGTTGTCTGCATGTTTAAATCTAGGTTGTTCTCACTGACTGGCTCACTGTCTGAACCTACCTCATTACAGTATGTCTTTTCCATATTTATTCCTTATTCCATCATTTCCTTAAAGAGGAACAACACCCAAGAAAATTACTTTCTTGGATGTTGTGGCTCTATGGGATGCCCTGCTCTGTGTATCCCCATGGATCGCCCAAAAAATCACCTCTTCCTGCTTCCTATGAGGGATGTTCAGTGAAGCAAAGAAAATCTGAATGCACTGCCAGCTGCATCCCCACCCAATCAGAAAGGCCTGGCATGGGTGCGCCTACGGCTAGAGGTATGCTGGAAATACAACCATGCCGAGGAGATGCAGTGTGGGCATAGTAGAGTGATGACTCAATCAAGCTGATATGAGGGGTTTCACACAGAGGGGCATCCAAATTAGGGAAGCCACATAAAGAGGTAGGAAAACCCCTCCAAAAGTCTTAAAAACTCGAGGGGGGTATTGCCCCTCTTTATTAAGGTTGATGAAAGTTATTTTTACCCAAATGATAACAGTGAATCACCATCTTGACACCACTGGACCAAATTTTACTTGCATTGAAAGATAAAGATAATTATCCAATAACACAACGGAAGTTCCGGACTTTGAGCATTTCCAGCTTGTTGACAAGGGTGTCAGGCTTGATGATGTTCAAAGTGCACGTATACTCAGAGGGAAGTGTATGAAGTCACCTTCTATCCCCAGCTCAGTGCTCCGAAACAGCCTGTGTTTCTTTTTCCATATTGCTCCCTGGGCCGAGCAGCCTCACCCCCAGTGATGATGCAATCAGAGTACACACAGCTCACTAATAGGGGAGCACTTCAACCTAACTGCCATTATGTGACAGTTTGGTTGTAACGTAATTATTTAGCATATGGTAGGCAATTCACCATAATTTTACTTCCTGTTGTTTTTTTCCTGGTGTTGTTATGGATAAGGTTATGGATGGAGGTAAGAAAAAAAACACAAGTTGGGCTGGGGATGGAAGGTGACCACATAAAATTCCTTTCTGAGTGTAGGTGTCTGTCAAAGTCAATGAACAGGTGTGCTGTAAGGCATAATGGATGGTAATGCTTAAAGGTAAATTCCATTTTTGTCTGGTTTTTGGTGTTTTGCCTTACCAGCTTCCTTTTCTGGGATGTAAAATAAAACCTGTGTGTTAGGATTGTGCAGCCATACCTGTGATTTACTTATCAGCATGCTGTTTCCAAGTTTCTTATATAACTGTGTGTCTTGGTAAAGTAGGAGTGGCTTTCTTGCACTTTAGTAAAACTCTTAGTATACTTTCTGACTACAACTCCCAGACGCTTTCCACTGCAACAGGTAAGCTCATTAGCAGCTTTGGCTAAACAAAGCACCAGCAATTACCTCCCCAGCTGATAACCCTGCTTGTAACCCTTTAGCTACTGGAAAACAAGCCCATTTCACCCCTCCCCTATCCGAAGAGGTTGAATTAATGCAGATGTGGTTAAATTTGTCATCTCTGCCTCAGTCAATCAGATGATTAGTAAGCTGGAGTGAGGACGTTTTTGATCTGTACATTAGAACACCACTTTGCTAGGGTAAACACATTATTGCTAGGGGGAACATTTTTCTTTTATAACATAGAGTAGAAAAAAATAGAAAAGAAAAAAATCAGATAAACTCAGCACCTTAAGTACATCATATTGGCAAACGATAATGGAAACTTTATAAAATGCCACTGAAAGTGGAATTACCCTTTAGCCCTTTTGCTGCCAGCCTAGAGATGTTGTCGCCCTTTGTTACCAGGCCTTTTTCATCATTTTACGCTTTACAAGTTTAACTGTAAAACTGTATTTTTGAAGTAATGTCCAGGGATTTTCCAGGAAAAATATATATTGTTTTTTTCGTCACAGTTGGGGCATGAAATGTCTTGTTTGTAATCAGTGCTTTCATAATATTTTTGAGTAAAAAATAAAAAAAAGTATATTTTTTTAAACTAAACTTATGACACTTATGACATTTTTAAACTAAACTTACCCCCAGCTCCTCCGGCTTCAGGAGAGGGTCCGACAGGCCTCCAAGAGGGCTGCCACCATCTTCACCACTAGCCCTGCCCTCAGTCTGACAGTTGTCCGATGCAGAGATCTGATCCTCTGCACGGGGTGAGTAAAGACAAAACATTTTTTTTTTGTGTGGTGCCTTTTTTTTATGTTAACCCTTTGTGAACAAGAAAGGGATTCATGAGACCCATATACCAGTTCACATGGCGTAGGGTCTGGCAAGTCAACTGTGGCCCTCCGGGGGGGGGGGGGGGGCAGAAGACCCAGGGACCATTTAGGCTGTGGGGGCTTGTAGCCTTTTAGGGCCAGGGGTCACCGAAGCTGGCCCTTGCACCCTGTTCTGCAAGCCGCCTGTTTAGCTGCCCCTGGGCTGATTATGCTGGGTAGGGGGGACCCTATGTCATTTTTTCTTTTATTAACCCTTTGTTACCTGTCACCCAGCAGGTATACAAAGCTCCCAGCAGCAGCAGCAGCAGAAGAGCAGAACCCAAAGTGATCAGCTTGGGATACAGTACTCTGGAATGGATGGGAGGTAAAGTTACCTGCAGCTAGCGGGTGACTGGCCATTAACCCCCTGGCACCCCAATTACCTGCCTCCTCAAAGCCTGTGGGGCGGCAAGAAGAGCCCAGGGCCATGTAGCCTGTGCATGCTTTTATCCTGCAGGGCGGGGGACCACTGAGGCTGGCCCCTGCACCCTGTACTATAAGCCCCCATAGCTGGTCCCCATGCTGGTTATGCTGGTTAGGGACCTCACACCATTTCTTAGGGGATTTTTAAAGGTTTTTGACCCTTAAAATTCCCCCCAAAAATTCCCCCATGCCATTTTTTATTTAACCTTTTATAGTGTGAATAGTAGTTTTATTTTATTTGTAAATGTTCTAAAGTGCTCTTTTCAGTTTGGGGGTCTCCTGTACAGAAATGGGGGGCTACGTACCAATATATTTGGTACTTTTGAAGCCAGGAGAAATGGGGATTTCACATGCAATAAAATAAATGTTTTATTTACAATAAATGATACATTTTTCTTCATATTTTTTACTCAAAATATTTAAAGACATTTAAAGCCCATACTCTGCTGAAAAAAACAATATATAATTTTCCTGGGAAAATACTGGAAATCGCTTCAAAAATCACAATTGAACATGTAAAGTGCAAACTATTGCAAAATGGTCTGGCAACAAAGGGTGACAAAATCTCCAGGTAGGCTGTCAGTTAAAAGATTAAAAAAATGTAATTTTTTTCAAGAAAACCCTATTGTATGTGAAAGCATTATTCCTCTTGATTAAAACAGTACCACATGTACCATGTATTGGTAGACACCCATTCCTGCCCAGGAGACCCCCCCCAAACTAAAAAGAGCACTTTATGACATTGTAAAATGAAATACAACTACTGTGTGCATCAAGGGTTAAGTGCAAACCAGCCTGGCAACCAGCTACCTACAGAACCCCTGGCCCTGAAGGCTACCAGCCCACATAGTCCCCATGGGCTGCACTCTCATCTGCCCCCGGCCTTTTGGGAGGCAGGTAATGGCGTAGGGGGTTAATGGTAAGTCACCCGCTTGCCCCAGGTGACTTGTCAACTCCTTGGGTGTTTTTTTAGCTTTTTAAACAGGTAAAATGCCAGCTACGTGGAATTCATATAGCCATACATAACAATCGGAGAGGCAGCTACGTGAATTTCATGTAGCTGGCACTGAAAGGGTTAATGTGTCCTCAGCTGTACTGTTTGCACTATAAGCTATTTGCAGTGGGGTTCTTTTGCTAGCCATACAATCCTTTAAAGCTGACCAAACCAGTCTATGAGGCTCCAGGGCCAGCTGATTCCCTATCCCCGGGGGCATCCTGAACTAGGATCCTGAAAGCAGAATGGACCATGGACTCAAAGAAAGGTAAGAAAGACAGGTGAATGGCGGGTTTCACACAGTGGGGCATCCCAAATAAGGATGCCCTAGGGGGACAGACCAAAACCTGGTGCATTCGCGAGCAGAAGCCACATCCCTGCTATCCCTCTAGCAGGGTGCATGTCAGGCATTTGTGAATGGCCGGTGCGGGCACATTCCCTGTTAGAGGGTAGCAGGGGATGCGCCTGCCAGTGGGCTCAGATCCGCTCGCATTTGACGAAGGCTCAGACAAAGGGGTGTGAGCGGATGCGCATGTGCAGTAGGACCGGGAAGGAATGAGTTTGTTTTGGCGACCTGGGGAGTTTCACACAGCGGGGCAACCCCGATCGGCATGCCCCGGGGGCAAGGACCAAAACCCAGGATAGTCAAAATCCTGGGTTTCGGTCCACTTTAAAGCTCTTCTGAATACTTTATCAGTACTAACTTGTTTAATGAGATTGTGAAAGTGTATGTAAGAGAAAAAATTGGCACACAAAACGTTGTGAGCACCTGTTTAGGTGATTTAAAGGAAGAAAAATGTCAGGTTTTTGGTGTTCTGCCTTATTATTTTCTGCAGTGTAAAATAAACATGCATGTTAGAACTGTGCCCCCACATCTGTGATTTGCTTATCAGCATGTATGGGAGCTATATACAAAGGAAAAATTGAAGGTTGGGGGGCTCCTCCAGGCGGGGACCTCTGGAATCAGAGACTTTTTTCATAGGAATTCACTATGAGATAACTTACAGCAACCCTAAAGTAAATAATAGGCTTAATCCCTGATCACCCCCCCATTTTTTTAGCATGTATTCAGAATATTCCAGGATGACACATTTCATTATTTCTCGCCTCTTTCATCACAGCTCCCTGTCTGCAGCTGTCAGACTACTTCTACTTCTATAGCAACAAGTCTACATAGACTTGATACAGGTACCACCGGTAGTACTCAGTAAGCTTGCAGAAAGATCTGTACTAGAGATGATCGAACCAAACTATTAGATATGCAGTTGAGATTGAACTTCTGGGAAAGATGAGTTTGCTGTGGTCCTGAATTTTCCAGGAGTTTATTTAAACCAACTTCCGGTTTTCATTGGCTGATTTGGGCGCCAGGAAGTGACCAAGGCACCAAAAAGTGACCCAGGTGCAAGGCACAGGAAATGGAAGAAGCAGGGGGCCACCGATGATGTGATGCAGCCGGCCAATCTGCTTGCAGCCCCCACAAGCCATCCCTAAATGATGTCAGACCATGTGCTGCCGGTAAAATTACCTGGATTGCGCCGAAACCCACTCATTGCTGCTTTCTGGTTGCTAACAGTCTCATCTGCAGGGGCTTAGTAAGAGAAAGGGTCATTTGATTGCCAGGGACAGAGAATGTTAATTTAGGGAGTAATCAAATCTTTGTTTCTACAGGTCACCAGCCTCTGTCAGCGCTACTCTGAAGGGAAACACTTTGAGGTATCTCAGCTCTGTGCTTTGTTTTCAAATTACAGCATGAGTATCCCTTTTTTGGAAAGTGGTCACCTATCTACCGACCTACCTCTTACAGGTTCAGGGGTGGTAAGTTGTCTTTCATACAAGACCCATAACGTTTTAAAAGTTAACCCACAGGGCCACTACCTTATACTGAAGTCAGGGTATTGAACTGGCCACACTTGCTTACTGATCTAACTGCCTAAGTACCTACCTCTCATGGTCTCTGGGGTAACAAGTTGTCGCTTAAGTTTTAAAAGTTAACCCACAGGTTGCACGAAATGTACCGGGTTTTCCCAAGCCTTTTTTTCAGGGCTGCCTCTCTTCAGGATCTTTTAAGCACATGGGGGAATTGTAATTAAAATCCAGGTATTAGGGCATTTGGTTCCGAGAGATCCCTGGTTGGTATTGCTAAATAAGTCTTCGGGGAAAAGTGCCAAAACAAACTGGTGCATTATATGTTCATGGCGGTTAATCAAGTTGTTGCTAAATGCCTGGAAGACCCCCAATCTTAACTATCAAGAATTCAAAAACAGATTGAATCACTGGATGGCTATAGAAAATATGTCTGAGATACACCAAGATAGACTAGTTCAATTTGGAAAATAGAGTTTCCTTGGGATGATAAGTTCTTACCTTTGATCTTTGACAAATCTCTTCTTCTGATTTAATGAGCTGTGAGAGGGCTCTGGTAGTGTTAGGGCGAGCGATGCACGCCCGTCTCACAGCAAGTCACTTACCTCCATGGCTGCATGCAGCCGTCATCCATCTTGCAGCACTTCCTCATGGCTGCATCCAGCTGCCGCCCTTCCCCCCATGCTTCCTCCTCACATGCTCAGGTGCACGCACGTCTCCGTCCACTAGAGGGCGAGCGCACTGGATTCCTGGGATTTAAAGGGCCTGTACAGCACTGATTGGTGCCTGCTCATCCAATCCTGCATCCACTTCCCCTATTTAAAGAGGCACTTCCTTTCCTTCAGTGCCGGATCTTGGTCTCTCCATGCTTGTTGAAAGTCAGACATTCTTGGATTGCTCACCCGTGTACCGACCTCTGCCTGTCCCCGACTCTGAACCTTTGCTGCCTGCCCCGACCTCGGCTACTCACCTTTACTGCGAACCTGTGCTGCCAGCCCTGATCTCTGCCTGTACTTACTACGCCTTTTTCCTGCCACTTGTGTACCTCGCTGAACCTCGGCTGACTGTGGGACTGGGCCGCTGTTTGGGGGTAGCGACCTGGGGGTCACTCGCCGCACAAGACCAACCTGCCTTGCGGTGGGCTCTGGTGAATACCGGTGACCCCTTAGACTCCACTCCCCTGACACGGTACCCGCCATCGGTCCCACAGTTAAAGCAGATCCACACCCGAGTCCACTCCACCCGGTCCGTGACAGGTAGTTTCCTGTGAGTGGAAAATCTGACCGGGGTGAATAATCTCTTTCCCCTTCCACCCTTTTTTTCTTCTTTTTCTCTATTTCTTTCTTTTTTCTTTTTCTTTTCTTCTCTTCTCCTGGCTGTTATCATTTATACAATTTATTTTAATGCTCATCTATTTTGCTATGTTTCTGACCTGAAAAGGGGCCGGGTTTAGTTATGGTGTTTGCATATGTTTATGTATTGATTATGGAAGACTGTAGTGAGTGCAATTCTCCTAGTGCTGGGTGTTGAGCAGAGGTGATAGTTGTTTTTGACTTGAGGTTGCGAAAATGGATTACGTGTGTTTTAATATGTGTTGGCACTATTGAACTGGGAACACCTACCTATCTAACTACCTACCTCTCATGGTCTCTTGGGTAGCAAGTTGTCACTCATGCAGGACCCATAAAGTTTTAGGTTACCTCACAGGGACACTACCTTATACTGAAGTCAGGGTATTAAACAGGGCACACCTACTTACCTCTCTAACTACCTAAGTACCTACCTGCCTCTTACGGTCTCTAGGGTGGCAAGTTGTCATTCATACAAGACTTGTAAAGTTTTAAATGTTAAAATACAGGGCCACTACCTCATACTGAGGTCAGGGCATTGAACTGGGCAAATCTACTTACCTATCTAACCTGCCTCCCACAGTCTCGTGGGTGCCAAGTTGTCTTTTATACAAGACCCATAAAGTTTTAAACGTTATCCCATAAGGCCACTAGCTCATACTGAGGTCCAGTTATTGAACAGGGCAAACCTACTTACCTATCTAACTTTGTACCTAGTTCTTGCAGTCTCTGGTGTGGCAAATTGTCATTCATACAATACCTGTAAAGTTTTGGAAGTGAACCCACAGGGCCAGTACCTTATACTGAGGTCAGGGTATTAAACTGGGCACATCTACCTAACTAACTGCCTAAGTACCTACCTCTCATGGTCTCATGGTCTCTGGAGTGGCAAATTGTCTTTTATACAAGACCTGTAAAGTTTTAAACGTTAACTTACAAGGCCACTACCTTATACTGAGGTCAGAGGTCAGTCTCCTCCTGTCTCCTCCTACTCTAATAAGACAGCAATCGCTCCCTGAAGTGATTGCAAGGAAACAGCAGTATGCCAACAGTCACCCAGTGGCACAGAAGCTCAATGTACACCTCGTCATGTTGCTAGTGCTGCAGTCATTCTATTTGCAGGTAGTGGAGAGTTCAAGACTCTCAGAGACCTGATGGCTTGTGCCCAGCCAAGTGGAGAGTCTGAAGCAGACGCTATTTCTACAAAAAAGCAGTGCCATCTTAAATCTTGTGCATTTCAGCAAAGTGTGGAGCTCCAGCTATGGACAAGGGCAGTATATGTAGGTCACCACCCACTGGATTAACATCCTTCTGACCCAGGCACTGCTGCAACTTAAGCAGGTAATGCCAGTGTCACCCTCCCATCTGTCAAGAGTTCACTTGTAAGAACATTGTTAGGGTGGCCCATAGTGCAGCTTTCTGGGTCCATCCGGGCTGCGCTGCTCTCCTTGGTAGGCTGACAGGGGGTTCCCAGTTTCCCCCGAATTGCTCCCGGTAGTTGAAGCCAGTACCCCCTTTCACTGGCTGTCACAGGCCTTTAGGCACTCAGAGAGACTGCTGATACTGGTACCCACCCTCCACTGGCTGTCCAAGGCCTTTAGGCACGCAGAGAGTCTGCCCCTTTTACGGGCTTAAACTGTTAAGGGACGACTGGTCGGGAAGAGGTAGATTATGGAGTCGATTCAGAGCCTGGTAAGAAAATCCAATGTCTTTTAATCGCTATTTTCACTAGGAATTTTCCAAGCTTCCAAGTGGAACACATGTGGAGGAATATCATCTTAATAAGCTTTGACTGAAATTGACTAGAACAAACTTAACTGGAATTCGGCTTTAACTGTCATGAGTTGAGTGCCCTGTGTAATTCAAATGTAGGCACAGAGCTGACCAGAGGAATTGGTGAAGCTGTTGTTTCACTCACAAATTTGTCTGAGCACTGCTCACTGCTCTGCATGTCATACATGATGCTGCTCTTCTTGTGATTCATTGTTGGGTCTTTTGGGTGAACATCTACTGCCCCAATGTGTTTATGTTTATGCTCCAAATGCTGAAAGGAAAACAGCAGGTACAGATGCATGTGAGTAGGTTTCCTATAGACCTATGGGTCTAAAGGAAGCTTTTTATGTGGTGAAGAAGAAAAAAAGGTCGAGCCTGACTAGGATTGGGGGGCTGCAATGCCAATGGCCTCCACTTATAATGGGGTGTTAACACCTCCTGCAAGGCAGCTTCATCACACCTCCAGACAGCTCTAGTAATTCCATCAACACATGCTATATATGGTAGAGAGAGAATATGGATTGGAACTAATTATTTTTGTTATATTCCTGTACACATCATTCTGAATTGAGAAAGCCAGTAAGATGCCTAATGAAACATCTTCAAGACGTCCAAATGCCCTAATTTGTTCCATACCATGACCTGGATGAATGAGAAGCTTCACAGGCTCACATTTAGATATGTTAGCAGATTTTCCTTCTGAAGCTTTGGAGAACAGCAATGACTGATTTATGCATCCGAATTGAGATATGTCAGGTGGTTCTCTGATTGACATGGTGGGTAGCTACTGAGAACTCTTTGTGGCCCACTCTGGTTCATCTTTTGCGTCCATGGAGATCTAAAGGACTATCCTCATGCTCATATGAGCTATCACAAGCTGGTCTAAAACATCTCACCCAGGGTTATAGTAATGCCAAGTCAACCCATGACTTCTAATTGAATGATGCTCGTGTTAACAAATGTTGAGGATCCCCAGGGCATCTGATGGTAAAGATATGTGTACTGAAGGGGCACAAGTTTAGAGTAAACCCAAATGGATGCCAGATATGTTATTTTAGAAGCTGAGACTACAATATTTTTAAAGTTAGAGACTGGGTTCATTTTCTGAGCTGATCTGCCCGATTTGAAGGTCTCCCAGCAGACTTTTGATACTGCTCAGACCATGCTGATCCTCCTGATTCTCACTAAGAATCATGTCATTGCACAGATAGGTGAGCCACAGCAACCTGGATGGACAATCACTTCCTCATTTTGCTCTGAATCACAATCGGTCTCCAAGTTGGATGGCAAGGTAGCACCCCAGCTATTTAGATACAAATAAATGAATCTGACTCATGATTATATGCTTGGGGAGCACATTAGGACAGGCTCAAGAACAGGTCTTGTAATGTTTTTACTGGCCCAGAGTGTGGGTCGGGTGGACCAGTTCCAGTTCCACCCCAGAGGGTTATTCCAGTATAATAACATGGCCTGGCTATGGTCCAGGGAGCCAAAATACGATTCTGAGACCCCATAATGATTTTTTAGCTGCTTATATTGATAATAATGTTATTTTTAGAGAGGACTTGGAATGTCATCTTTGAGGGGTTTATCTAGGCTCTGAGCAAGGCAGGTTTTACTGTGAATCCTGAGAAAAGTACAACAGTGCTGAAGGAGGTTGATTATTTAGGCTACATTGTCAGCAGAGGCACTCTCAATTCCTAATAAAAGATAGAAGCCATCCAAAAGTGACCCCATCTTTTCACCAAGAGTACTACAGTATTTCTCAGGGTTTTGACAAACTTTTACAAAAGAATCGATCACAGAATCCTGAGGTAGCTACAGACTTTGATAATATATTACCTGCGCTGTGCTATGTTACTACATGCTCTCACCTGGATGACACAGCACAAATATCAACAGGTGGATTTTGCCCATTCAGGGCTTGCAGTGGTGCAAAAACCCAGGGGTATTGCTAGAGTAAGTCAGATGGGAGATAAACCACTACCACTACAAATATATATATATATATATATATATATATATATATATATATATATATATAATACAACAAGCCTTGTTAACAAATGGATAAGCAATTAATACATTGTGGTAACTATTCAAGAATTATATTATTAATTAATGCATATTTACAGAAGGAGCCATAGTTAGTGATGAGCGCGCTCAAGCTCGTACTGAATTTTGCGAGCTTGGGCTGCGAATTCAAGCATGGACTTCAAGTTCAGCTAAACCTGGAAGTCTGGTTGATCGGCTGCTAAGCCAATAAACCAGCTTTTAACAACTAGAAACTACAGACATGCCCATACTGCCGATGGACAGTATGGCCAGACGGGACAAGTGATCCTGCTGTATAAAATCCTACAGCACACCAATGCTCAGTTAGTTAGGGAGAGGTTGCTGCTGCTGCTGAGTGAGGAACAGATAGAGCTTTGTTTTTTTTAAAAATAGTCCTTTTCAGGACAGAGAGGAGGCTGCTGTTAAGGAGAGGAGGCTGCTGGAGTGACAGTGAGAAAGAATCGGTGGTGGTTGTTGGAGGGACAGCTGAGCAGGCACATCTGCCTGTTGTCCTCATTGTACTCAGAGAATGGGCGGCTGCAGGGGCACAAATGATCTGGGCATTAAATACAAGTAATCTTTGCCCACCTGCATTGCATATACTGTGTATATAATACCACTCATCTGTGCCCATCTGCATTGCATTGACTGGGTATATAATACCACTCATTTACTTGTTATATAATATGACTCATCTTTTCCCATGTGAATTTCATTTAATAGGTATACAATTCCACTTACCTGTGCCCATTTGAATTGTATTTACTGGGTATATAATACAAGTCATCTCAGCCTACCTGTATAGCATATACTGTGCATATAATTCAAGTAATCTCTGCCTACCTGCATAGCATATATTGGATATATAATGCAAGTCCTCTGTGCCAATCTGCATAGCATATACTGGGTATATAATAATATAATACAGGTCATCTGTGCCAACCTGCATAGCATATACTGGATATATAACACAACTCATCTGTGCTCAGCTGCATAGCATATACTCAGTATATAATACAACCCATCTGTGCCAATCTGCATAGCATATACTGAGTATATAATACAAGTCATCTGTGCCCACCTGCATAACATAGACTGTGTATATAATATAAATCATTCTTGCCCAAGTTTTGCATATACTTGGTATATAATTCAACTCATCTGTGCCAATCTGCATTGCATGTACTGGATATAAAACACAACTCATCTGTACCCACCTGCATAGCATATACTGGGTATGTAATACAACTCATCTGTGCCAATCTGCATAGAATATACTGGGTATATAATATGACTCACCTGTGCCAGTCTGCATAGCAAATACTGGGTGTATAATACAGGTTATCTCTGCCCACCTGCATAGCAAATACTGGGTATCTAATATAAGTCATCTATGTCAATATACATTGCATAGCGTATACTTGGTATATAATACAAGTCACCTGTGCCACTCCATAGCATATACTGGGTAGTACAAGTTATATCTGCCCACTTGCATTGTATATACTGACATATAATACAACTCATCTGTGTAGCATATACTGAGTTTATAATACAAGTCATCTGTGTCAAAGTGCATTGTATATGCTGGGAATATAATACAAGTAATCTGTGTCAATCTGCGTAGCATATACTGGGAATATATTATAAATTACCTGTAATTACCTGTATAGCATACTCTGTGTATATAATACAGGTCATCTGTGCCCACCTACATTGCATATACTGGGTATATAATACAACTCATCTGTGCCAATCTACATAGCACATACGGGGTATATAATACAAGTCACCTGTGTCAATATGCATAGCAAATACTGGGTATATAATACAAGGCATCTGTGCCAATCTGCATAGCATATAACAGGTATATATTAAAGTCATCTGTGCCAATCTGCACAGCATATACTGGGTATATAATACAAGCAATCTCTGCCCAGCTGTATTGCATATACTGGCTATATAATACAAGTCACCTGTGCCAATCTGTATTGCATTTACTAGGTATATAATACAAGTCACCTCTGCCCAGCTGTATTGCATATACTAGATATATAATACATGTAATCTGTATCCAGTTGTATAGCATATGCTGGGTATATAATACAAGTAATCTCTGCCCACCTGCATTGCAAATACTGATTATATAATACAAGTCATCTGTGTCCAGCTGTATTGTATATACTGGGTATATAATTCAAGTAATCTCTGCCCAGCTGTATTGCATATACTGGGTATATAATTCAAGTTATCTCTGCTCAGCTGTATTTCATATACTGGGTATATAATACAAGTTATCTGTGTCCAGCTGTATTGTATATACTGGGTATATAATTCAAGTCATCTCTGTCCAGCTGCATTGCATATACTGGGTGTATAATACAAGTCAGCTGTGCCAATCTGCATAGTATATACTGGGTATATATTATAAGTAATCTATGCCAAGCTGCAAAGCATATATTGGGCATATATTACAAGTAATCGCTGCCCAGCTGTATTGCATATATGGCATATATAATGCAAGTCATCTGGGCCCACCTGCATAGCATATACTGGGTATATAATACCACTCATCTGTGCCCATCTGCATTGCTTTTACTGGGTATATAATATGACTCATCTTTGCCCATATGTATTGCATTTAATGGGTTATCTGTGGCCATCTGCATAGCATATACTGGGACTATATTACAAGTCATCTGTGCCCACCTGCATAGCAGATACTGGGTATATAATACAAGTCATCTCTGCCTAGCTGTATTGTATTGACAGGGTATATAATACAAGTGATGTGTACCAATCTTTATTGCATATACTGGATATGTAATACAAGTTATTTGTGCCCAGCTGTATTGCATATACTGGATAAATAATAAAATTCATCTGTGCCCAGCTGTATTGCATACACTGGGTATATATTACAAGTCATCTGTTTCCACCTGCATAGCATATACTGGGTATACAATATGAGCCATATCATATCAGTATATATAAAAGACACAGAGCAATAAAAGGTTAATTATAACAAAGGAACAAGGTGATTAATAAATGTCCCATAACACATGCACTTCAGATGAAAGGCAATACAGTGTTCACTTTGACACACAGCAGGATGTTAAACACTGTGAATGAGCAATAGTCCACCAGAAGGATAGGTATACCGAACAGCATGCACTTTAAAGGTGAAACGCAAAATGCTCCCACCACCGATAACACAGCCTCTTACCAAGTGGTAGGGATATATGAGCCTTAAGATCCCACTCTGATGGCGATCTCTAAGTTTGATAAGCTGATAAGGCCAATTCCACAGGTGATAATAACACAAACTTTGGTTGCTCCTCCACAATAAAATGAATCACATATAAAGAGGGACAAAAAGAAGGGACAGATCTAGCGTAACTCTATACAAACAGTCCCCATTTTAATAGATAGCACAAGAAATACACTCACAAAAGCAGTTGAATCGAAAAGCACATCTCATGAAGTTAAATAGCCACAAACTTGCCAGCCTGGAATCTGACAACCATGGATGGAGAATGGGCAGCAGAGACAAGAGGCTCGATTCAGAGAGACACCAAAAAACTTTCGCTTTGGTGCCGACGTCGTAAGATTTTCAAAATTTCCCGCTCTCGCATGAACGTTCGAGCGATTCTATGCATGCTTCGTAAACCTTCCGTAGCGTGTCCGTGTGCTCGTATGCCAGAGTACGCAGACGAGGATGTCATTTTCCTTCGAAAATGTTCAGATTCATTTTTCACAACTACCAACGTAGCCTTTCGTTTTTGCCCTTTTCCCATCGTATCCTCACACGAATCCTATCATTTTCCCGCTACATCCTGCTTCATTTTTTCCTAAAATATCTGGCCAGACGAAATTCTTACGATATTGCGCCTGCGCACTACAAACTTCTCTCATTAAAGTGCTCGCCTACATAATTTCACTTCCATCACTAAACTCACCCTAACCACTTCGCGCTATCCTGCCTTTTCCCTTGAGGTCCCTTAAAGCTCACCCTAACCACTTCGCGCTATCCTGCCTTTTCCCTTGAGGTCCCTTAAAGCTCACCCTAACCACTTCGCGCTATCCTGCCTTTTCCCTTGAGGTCCCTTAAAGCTCACCCTAACCACTTCGCGCTATCCTGCCTTTTCCCTTGAGGTCCCTTAAAGCTCACCCTAACCACTTCGCGCTATCCTGCCTTTTCCCTTGAGGTCCCTTAAAGCTCACCCTAACCACTTCGCGCTATCCTGCCTTTTCCTTTGAGGTCCCTTAAAGCTCACCCTAACCACTTCGCGCTATCCTGCCTTTTCCCTTGAGGTCCCTTAAAGCTCACCCTAACCACTTCGCGCTATCCTGCCTTTTCCCTTGAGGTCCCTTAAAGCTCACCCTAACCACTTCGCGCTATCCTGCCTTTTCCCTTGAGGTCCCTTAAAGCTCACCCTAACCACTTTGCGCTATCCTGCCTTTTCCCTTGAGGTCCCTTAAAGCTCACCCTAACCACTTCGCGCTATCCTGCCTTTTCCCTTGAGGTCCCTTAAAGCTCACCCTAACCACTTCGCGCTATCCTGCCTTTTCCCTTGAGGTCCCTTAAAGCTCACCCTAACCACTTCGCGCTATCCTGCCTTTTCCCTTGAGGTCCCTTAAAGCTCACCCTAACCACTTCGCGCTATCCTGCCTTTTCCCTTGAGGTCCCTTAAAGCTCACCCTAACCACTTCGCGCTATCCTGCCTTTTCCCTTGAGGTCCCTTAAAGCTCACCCTAACCACTTCGCGCTATCCTGCCTTTTCCCTTGAGGTCCCTTAAAGCTCACCCTAACCACTTCGCGCTATCCTGCCCTTTCCCTTGAGGTCCCTTAAAGCTCACCCTAACCACTTCGCGCTATCCTGCCTTTTCCCTTGAGGTCCCTTAAAGCTCACCCTAACCACTTCGCGCTATCCTGCCTTTTCCCTTGAGGTCCCTTAAAGCTCACCCTAACCACTTCGCGCTATCCTGCCTTTTCCTTTGAGGTCCCTTAAAGCTCACCCTAACCACTTCGCGCTATCCTGCCTTTTCCCTTGAGGTCCCTTAAAGCTCACCCTAACCACTTCGCGCTATCCTGCCTTTTCCCTTGAGGTCCCTTAAAGCTCACCCTAACCACTTCGCGCTATCCTGCCTTTTCCCTTGAGGTCCCTTAAAGCTCACCCTAACCACTTCGCGCTATCCTGCCCTTTCCCTTGAGGTCCCTTAAAGCTCACCCTAACCACTTCGCGCTATCCTGCCTTTTCCCTTGAGGTCCCTAAAACTTACCCAAATCACTTAGCGCCTTGTTTCTTCTTCCATTTTCACACCCTAAAACTTACCCAAATCACATAGCGCCTTGTTTCTTCTTCCATTTTCACACCCTAAAACTTACCCAAATCACTTAGCGCCTTGTTTCTTCTTCCATTTTCACACCCTAAAACTTACCCAAATCACTTAGCGCCTTGTTTCTTCTTCCATTTTCACACCCTAAAACTTACCCAAATCACATAGCGCCTTGTTTCTTCTTCCATTTTCACACCCTAAAACTTACCCAAATCACTTAGCGCCTTGTTTCTTCTTCCATTTTAGGTCCCTAAAACTTACCCAAATCACTTAGCGCCTTGTTTCTTCTTCCATTTTAGGTCCCTAAAACTTACCCAAATCACTTAGCGCCTTGTTTCTTCTTCCATTTTCACACCCTAAAACTTACCCAAATCACTTAGCGCCTTGTTTCTTCTTCCATTTTCACACCCTAAAACTTACCCAAATCACTTAGCGCCTTGTTTCTTCTTCCATTTTCACACCCTAAAACTTACCCAAATCACATAGCGCCTTGTTTCTTCTTCCATTTTCACACCCTAAAACTTACCCAAATCACTTCACGGACATCACAATCTTGATTTTCAAATATGTCATTGGCCCCTTGTTTTTGTTAAATGTATGTGTGCAAATAAATGGGACAACATGTTTTTTTTTTTTTTTTTGTATTTATTGGTCAATTGCCATTTGTTGTAAAAATTTTGGGGCCAACTTTGGCCCTAAAAAATTAAAAACTATATACAAATTGTTTGTTGGTTATTAAAAATATATACACTAATTTTTTTTAAAAAACTTTAAAAACTAGATACAATAAAAACTTTTTTTAAAACAATAAAACTATATACAAAAAACTTTGGTGTTTAACCAATAAAACTATGTACAAATCAAACTATTTACAAATCTACAGGGCCAGGAACCAGGACACTAGTCTTCCTCTTCTGTTGTCCCCAACGTGTCCCGCATCGCCTGCAGATCGGCCACCAACTCAAGGACCCTCCGATTCATATCAGCAAGTCGCTGTCTTGTGGTCCCTGCCAAAAAATCAGAAAAACAAATTATTCGGAGAACAATACATGTTTCTCACCTGTGGATTTAATGTATTTTAAGAAACAAATTAACTATAATGCACAGATGTCATTAATGACAGGAATTAAGGTTAGGAAGTGGCCACAGGTCATTAAGCTAATTCAGTGGCCACAGGACAGTTGGCCAACTAATTAAGCTAATTCAGTGGCCACAGGACAGTTGGGCAACTAATTAAGCTAATTCAGTGGCCACAGGACAGTTTGGCAACTAATTAAGCTAATTCAGTGGCCACAGGACAGTTGGGCAACTAATTAAGCTAATTCAGTGGCCACAGGACAGTTGGGCAACTAATTAAGCTAATTCAGTGGCCACAGGACAGTTGGGCAACTAATTAAGCTAATTCAGTGGCCACAGGACAGTTGGGCAACTAATTAAGCTAATTCAGTGGCCACAGGACAGTTGGGCAACTAATTAAGCTAATTCAGTGGCCACAGGTCCCTCTTATATTGGCATTGACTAGGGCATTATGTGTTTTGGTGTTCATGGGAATTTAGACAGAAATCTTTATAATGCCATGACTACTTACTTGGTTGGTGGCCGAGAGATGGCTCGTTGGGGACAACACCCTGAGGTCCTGGTTCCTGGCTCTGCTGTGAAGAAGTGCCTGTTGAAACATGGGCCAAATGGTTAGTTTGGATGTCTGATTCCGCAGTCCTCAAATGTTTTTAGCTAAGTCTGGGTCACATCACTCACCTTCTCCAGGGTCTTGTGGGCTCCTATCTGCTGCCTCCTCACCCACTACTTCACCCGCAACAGAAACATCTACAAAGACAGAATAAAGGATTCAGTTTGGTGATATCAGGAGCTAGCAATTAGATGTTTGGGTGTAGACATGAAGAGTGACATACCAGAGGATCCCGCATGCGTGGCAGGGTACGACTGCCTGCCCACGCTGTGCCGCCCCTCCTCTGTGGTAAGGTCCAGGGGCTGGTCTGAGGAGGCCACAGAGGAGGGGTCGGCCCGTCGCCCTGGAGATCCACCACCTTCACTCCCAGCTGCAGAATCATTCAGCACTGGTCGGCCTGGGCGCCTCCGGGTGCGGCGAATTCTGTAATCCATTTCCAACACTACAAAAGAGAAGGCATTATAAATAAAAGGCATAAATTCTGTCCTAGTTACATCTTGCATGCAAGCGCTATGTACTTACTTGGGAAATGGATTCCAAAAAACCTCCGCACCCGGGGCATGTGCAGTCGCTTCAGGTCCGACCAATGCTGCATGATCTGTGTGTGGGTGAAGGTGGTGTCGGTCTGGTGTTGTATCTCCGAGATGATCTCCAGGGCGACGTTTCGTTTGGCAAACGAGTTGGGCAGGTAGTCGTACCTGCGCTCCAGCATGGTCTGCAAAACAAAAAACAAACATAGCAAGAACTCAGAAATGCATATGTAGAAGAGGCAACAATACATTATTTGGTTCAATCACATGAACACATACACACACACACTTTTAGCCTAAGTTAACTTTCAAATATGGCAGCACTGTCGTTTGGCACGTGTGTGGCGTGCGCTTGGTTGTGCATGTAGTCCAACCAAAGCTTTAACAAAAAGATAACTTTTTGCGCATCCTTAACATGTAGAGCAACAATTAACAATCCAAGCAAAGTCGTTAAAAGACACTTACAAGCATGATTATCTCTTCTTGTTGGCGGGTGAAGATAGTGGGCGCCATCTTTCTTCTTCTTCTAGGCAGCAGATAAGCACGGCCCCAGCGGTTTCCGGGTTTCGCACGGCCGTGCGAACGGCCGGACGTGCGCGTAAGCGAACGCGTAGGCGCCACACGCCGGAGACCTTATTTAAAGGTCCCTGCACACACAGCTCATTCTCTTTGAGAGTCCACACAAAATGGCACCAAAAAGAAAACTTCCAGCTAAGAAGCAGAGCAAGCAGGCTGAGCAGGGCGTGGGTCCGCAAACACGGTCGCAAGAGCCTAAAGCCCGACTAAGGGCTACCACCAAGGCTGCGGCAAAAAAGGAGGTTGCAGCACCACCACAACCAAGGGGCAAGGTAACCAAGGCTGCTAAAACTCCTGGCCCACAGATGGGTAAGAGGGGACGAAGCCCCACCCCACCCTGCCCCACATCACCCCCCCCACGTGGCACCAAGGCCATAGGCAAAGGCCAAAAACACCGGGCCAGAAGCCGCAGCAGGGGCCGAACCACCTCCCGGTCCACAAGCCGCAGCAGGGGCCCAAGGCGCCGCAGGGGCCGAACCACCTCCCGGTCCAGAAGCCGCAGCAGGGGCCCAAGGCGCAGCAGGGGCCGAACCACCTCCCGGTCCAGAAGCCGCAGCAGGGGCCCAAGGCGCCGCAGGGGCCGAACCACCTCCCGGTCCAGAAGCCGCAGCAGGGGCCCAAGGCGCAACAGGGGCCGAACCACCTCCCGGTCCAGAAGCCGCAGCAGGGGCCCAAGGCGCCGCAGGGGCCGAACCACCTCCCGGTCCAGAAGCCGCAGCAGGGGCCCAAGGCGCCGCAGGGGCCAAACCAGGACACGCTCCAGAAGCCCGAAAAGCCGCCAAAGGGCAACGGCCGCCTCCCCCCCGCACGTGGCTCAAAAACTAAGGCCAAGCAACCCACCTCCAAGGCCCCACAGACCCAGCCAACCACCTCCAAGGGCCCACAGACCAAGCCAACCACCTCCAAGGCCCCACAGAGCCACAGCAGCAGCTCAAGGTCGCCAACACCCTCTCTTGCTCGCCCACATTATCCTCCGGCACAGGTTGGCATGCATTCACCCTATGCCACATCTACACCTGCAACTTCAGGGTCCACCCAGCCAAGAACACCCAGTCCCTTCCCAAGTCCAGTAAGATCAACAGCCAGCCTCCAGTCCTTGAGGTCTCCTCCATCCCCCCAGGCCAGAATGTCACCCCATTTGCAACCAAGCAGTGAGGAGCCACAACCACCCCGAAGAGGGCGCAACTTGCGCAGAGGACACTTGGGTGGCCGTTTTGCTGAGTCCCAAACTCTGGCATTGGCTACTGGTCTCACCTTACATTTTGATGAGCTATATGGTAGAAGATCAAAACACACCAGTAAACAGCGCAAAACCGAGATTTTTGAAGAACTCACCAGGCAAGTCAATGCAGCGGGTGAGGAACGTAAAGATATGGACCAGATTTAACGGAAGATTTCGGACCTGAAATATGCAGTGCGGAAGAAAGAGAATCTAAGGCGGATGCACAGGTACATAGCTAATGTTTGGGTTTTTATTATTCTTGTCTGTCCATCAGTGCGCTTAATTATGCTTACTATGTTTTTCAGCGAAACAACTGGCGGAGGTTTCCCAACCAAAATGCGCTTTACACCGGCTGAGGAGATGGTGCTGTCCTTATTACATCCCGTGGCCTTAGAGGGACACTCAGGCCAGCAGGACACCGACAACCCACCAATTCCTGCAGGTTAGTAATGTCTGAATGACCACACAAATGTATAGAAACATACACATACGCAGCACGGGCTAGCTAAGCACATGGCTGTAGGGGGTGGGAGCAAGGGCTAGCTAAGCACATGGCTCTAGGGGGTGGGAGCAAGGGCTAGCTAAGCACATGGCTCTAGGGGGTGGGAGCAAGGGCTAGCTAAACACATGGCTGTAGGGGGTGGCAGCAAGGGCTAGCTAAACACATGGCTCTAGGGGGTGGGAGCAAGGGCTAGCTAAGCACATGGCTCTAGGGGGTGGGAGCAAGGGCTAGCTAAGCACATGGCTGTAGGGGGTGGGAGCAAGGGCTAGCTAAGCACATGGCTCTAGGGGGTGGGAGCAAGGGCTAGCTAAGCACATGGCTGTAGGGGGTGGGAGCAAGGGCTAGCTAAGCACATGGCTCTAGGGGGTGGGAGCAAGGGCTAGCTAAGCACATGGCTGTAGGGGGTGGGAGCAAGGGCTAGCTAAGCACATGGCTCTAGGGGGTGGGAGCAAGGGCTAGCTAAGCACATGGCTGTAGGGGGTGGGAGCAAGGGCTAGCTAAGCACATGGCTCTAGGGGGTGGGAGCAAGGGCTAGCTAAGCACATGGCTCTAGGGGGTGGGAGCAAGGGCTAGCTAAGCACATGGCTCTAGGGGGTGGGAGCAAGGGCTAGCTAAGCACATGGCTCTAGGGGGTGGGAGCAAGGGCTAGCTAAGCACATGGCTCTAGGGGGTGGGTTTGTTAGGAGTGCTCACTTTGACTAGGGAGTGTCATGGGTGTGGCCTGGTAATGTGCAAATTGACATCCACATACATGATGTTTAATGAAATGTGTGACAAATATGTCACTTAGAAGTGTCGAAAAGGAATGGGTGCTATGTATTAATTGAGAAGCACACGCCACAATAACATCTTTGCCTGTTGGTCAATTGGTTTGGAGCTGGTTTAGTTGCACAACTGATTAAGATGGTTTTCTAGGAAGGTTTTATGCCATACAAATGTTCCCCACCAGAATCATATTGTAAGTGTTTTTTCCCACCTTAGTGTGTTAACTTCCTCCCCTTAAAGGGATGTTGCAACTCACACATCAGCCATTCTTTGCATGTTTGGTTTGAGACACGTGATGTGTCTAGTCTGGTTTAACAATCCATGCACTAATGTAATGGGATTCCTAGGGAATGCCAAGTGGCCACGTTGTGGGAGGGGCCCTTACTGCTTTGCCACGTTTCTTGGATTACCATATGTGTTCTTAATCATAAACTATGCATAGTTGTGTGTATTAATCGCTGTTTTTCTTCCAAAGCAGGCCAGCATCATCCCTCAGCTAGTGGGGACTCCTCTGCCATGTTACCGCGTCCGTCTTCTTCTGCGCTGCATAGGACCCAGGATCCGATGTCTACGGTAAGTGTATTTTGAGGGTGTTGTGTATGCATGTAGCTTGCCATGTTTGGCTTGTGTGGTTTTTATAGGTATTCCACACACTGAACCTGTTTTTTTTTACATGTCCCCAACAGAGCCACACACTGATGGAGCAAATCCAGGAGCAGGAGGAAGATGGAAGCTTCATAGGAGATTCTGAAGATCTTCCCCTGGGACAGAATCTGCAACTGTCCCAAAATGTGTCTCCGCCAAATCCACAGCAGCAGAGTGAAGCTGGCTGCATGCTGCCTGCACATCGTGGGCAGCATGCAGAGACTGACCCTCCAGTCCCCAGTTTCAGATCTGCTGCTGAGGATTTGGCGAGCAGACCTGTGGCTGTTGGGGGTCCTCGAGCAACATCATCTGCACGCCCCACAACCCGGGGAATTGGGCGGCGTACTCAGCAACGTCGCCCAGTTTCCCAGGGGAGGGGCGTGCAGATGATGGAGTCAGCATGGCACCATGAGAGGCGCCTTTTTTCGCCGCCAAAACCAACAAAATCAGGAGCATATTAGGGGCCAATTAGAGTCCCTAAATACTACCTTCAGTGCCGTGCTGACTGAATTGAGGACCCATAACAGCCACATGGCCAACTTGACTTCAGAAATTAGGTCAGGCATGGCCGAAATGCACACTAACCAAAGACACATTTTGGAACAGTTGCAGATTCTGAATGCCACACAGGCCCATGTTATGGCCCCCCCCCACCAAGGGCCACAACCTGGGTTCTATGGGCATCACACATATTAAGGTGTGTTAGGCATGAATCTGGTCCATATCTTTGCGAAACCTACCCACTGGATTGACTTGTCTGGTGAGGGCTAAAAATCACACATTTTGCGCTGTTCTTGCTCGGTTGCTTTTGATTATCCACCATATAGCTCATTCAAGGCCTGAGGTAGCCCAGTAGCCAATGCCAGAGTCCCAGACTCAGTGAATCGGCCACTTAAGGTGTTGCGCGCCTGCCCTGGCCACAATAACATTTGTGGTGGCTCCTCATGTTTGGCGGCATGATTGGGTGACATTCTGGCCTCAACATCAAAGACCTTGGACCCTGGCTGTGATTGTACTGGATTTGGATTGGGACTGGGTGTTCTTGTTTGGGTGGCCCACTGACTTACAGGTGTAGATGTGGCATAGCTAGGTTTGCTTTCAACCTGTGTCGGTGGAAAATGTGGGCAAGCAGGAGAGGGATTAATTTTGTGCTATTTACTTTGTGTACAAATGTATTGAACATAATTGCATGTACAGGTGTGGTACCAAAGTATGTGAGGGGCACTCACCTCCGATTCTGTTTGTCTCACATATACCTTTTACTAAGTAGTAAACATTTTGTTTTGAACAAGCTCATGTGTGTGGTGTTTTGATATAGAAATATGAGTTCAAGTTGGGACCAAAACAAACAAGAACCAAGGTCTCCAAATAAATACTCCAACATAGTTTTTTTTTTGGGTTGCACAAATTCATTATTGTTTACTTCATAATGAAATTAAACATAGCCAAAAAAAAATAAATAAATAAATAAACTAAAAACTAAATTAGGCAAAATGTGTGGCTATTAAATTTGCCCGCACGGCTTGCCCAGACGCACTTGGCTGGCCCACATAGGCGTCGTCTGCCTCATCGGAGGGTGGAGAGGGTGGGCAATCCAGATATCGGGGGACCCTTTGCATAATGGCTAAATTATGGAGCGCGGCACATGCCATTATAATGTCAATGACCTTTTTCGGGTCATACTGCAGGGAGCCCCCAGTGTGGTCCAAGCACCGAAACCGGGTCTTGAGGAGTCCAAAGGCCCTCTCCACCACTGCCCTAGTCTTTCGATGTGCACGGTTATAGGCCTCTTGTGCTGGAGTTTGTGGCCGGAGGACCGGAGTCACGAGCCACGGCAGTAGTGGATACCCCAAATCTCCTAAATAAGCCCAAAAAAAACAAAAAAATTAATAACAGGAAATCATACATTGCCACGCAACATTACTACTGCAATAAAAATAAAAGAGGTATGTGACATTGTCACACAAACATGAGCATACAGATTGCAGATGCTAAAACAAGAATTAAACATATGTGATAGATGTGGGTCAAAAGTAGGCAAATAATACTGGGGATGGTGGGCAATCAGGCAGACTGTTAGCAGATATTGTTTCCTGCCTGTGCTGCAGAACAATGTAGTATGGTCTAACTTGACCTGCCCCTTTAGAATTCTTGCCTTACTCCCAAACCGGTGTAAGCCTGCCCCTGCACTTTATCCCGCTCACCTCTACTCAGTAAGTTAAATGCATGTAAGCAAAGATGGCGCTGACTCTCTGGTAAAGTCAATTACAGATTTCGAAAGAAAATGGTTTCGAAGGCTGTTTCAGACTTGGCCTCACATTACACTTATTAATTAAAGCAATGCAGGCAAAACAATTTTGCAGCAAATGGAGTTTGTCTAAGCTAATGGTTACAGTGTGCTTACACATGTTCACAAGGTGAGGGGCAAGGCAGCGTTTCTGAAAGGTAAATCCAACATAAAACTTGCCCATACATATACAATCCAAAGCGATAATTTGAGCCAACTTACCAAGGAGCCATGCACCCGCAAATTCCCCTGACTCAAACCGGCGGAATAATCCAGATCTGCGCAGGATATACGCATCATGGGCTGAGCCAGGGTAGCCTGCCAGGACGCTCAGAAAGCGCAGGTCCTGGGCCACCACCGCTTGCACATTCAGCGAATGGCCCATTTTGCGATTTCTGGTGAAAAAGGAAACAGAAACCACCCAAAAATTACGTTTAGTAAACAAATCCAACGCACACTTCAAACAGCCTATGTCAAAATGTAACATGTAAAAGAAGAACAATGTTTAAGCCTTGACAGTCTTACTTGTTCTATTAAAAGGACACTTACAAATGTTTTACTTTGAAATAACTAACTTTGGGACTAATTTATAAATAAGGGCCGTTGGTGCACATACACTCTTGACAAGGAGGGAGCATTAGCAAGGAGGGAGTGATTGCAATGAGTGAAGATGTAAAATCTGAGTGTATATTAACCTAGAGGGACTAAACAAAAGGAGGGACTATTGGCAATGAAAGTTACTACAAATGGCGAGATTAGTCACAAGGAAGCTTTTCTGGAAAGGAGGGACTATTGGCAATGAAAGTTACTACAAATGGCGAGATTAGTCACAAGGAAGCTTTTCAGGAAAGGAGGGACTATTGGCAATGAAAGTTACTACAAATGGCGAGATTAGTCACAAGGAAGCTTTTCTGGAAAGGAGGGACTATTGGCAATGAAAGTTACTACAAATGGCGAGATTAGTCACAAGGAAGCTTTTCAGGAAAGGAGGGACTATTGGCAATGAAAGTTACTACAAATGGCGAGATTAGTCACAAGGAAGCTTTTCTGGAAAGGAGGGACTATTGGCAATGAAAGTTACTACAAATGGCGAGATTAGTCACAAGGAAGCTTTTATGGAAAGGAGGGACTATTGCCAATGAACCAAACGAATAATGTGATTGAGCAAAGGAGGGACACACAAATATTTAGAGACAATGGAAGCCAAAACTTGCCTGTATATATACTCGTCGCTTGACGGAGGGACGAGGGCAACGTGGGTGCAGTCAATAGCACCCATGACATTGGGCATGTCGGCGATATTAAAAAATGCCAGCTTAATGGCGTTTCTGGCTACCATATCCTCAGGGAAACAAATATATTTCCGAGTTATGGTAGCCATGCCTTCCAAAAATTGGGATAGCGCGCGGCTCAGCGTAGGCTGTGAAATCCCCACGGAGAGGGCACCCAGCCTCTGGAACGAGCCGTTCGCCAAAAATTGCAGGCAGCCAAGCATCTTGGTCATACCTGAAATTGCTTACCCCTTCCTTGTGGTGCGGGCTAACCATGGCCGCAGCTCACTATATAATTTATGGAGGGAAGCGCGATTAAGCCTGGTCAGCTCGAACAGCTCAGTGTCATGCATGCTATTGATGTCCATGCGTCGCCGCCGGTGCAATCTGGTCTCTGCCCTCCGGACGATCTCAATGCCCATGAGTTGCAGATCCTCATGCTCCTCAAAGGCAGTAGCCTCGTCCATGGCTGGCTCGCGCTCCCGTAGTCAAAAAGGTGCCGGGAATGTTTTTGCCCTGAAACGAATTTATGAGGTGTGGGACCATCGGCAATCAGCTCTCTGAATTAATCGCAAGCCCATTGCAATAACGAAAAAATTCTGAACGGACGAAACATTTCCGATTTGGTGGGAAAAAGCTCCCGAAGTAACGAAAATCTTCCGATTTTGGCACCATTATCGAAAGAGCATATACGCATGTTCTCGAACGTTCGTGCGAGTGGAAAATATACGAAAAAAAGCAAAAAAATGACAAACACCCACCAAAACTTACACAGACAGCTACGGAAGTCCGGACGAATGTTTCTTTGAATCGAGCCTAAGATCCGGATGACAGCTTAAGATCCCACTCTGATGGCTGCCTCTAAGTTGGCACGGTCAGAGGCTGATAAGGCCAATTCCACAGGTGATAATAACTAGGGATGAGCGAATCGATCCGGACGAACCCGAATTTGTTCCGAATTTCAGGAAAAATTTGATTCTGAACGAATCCGAATTTCCCCGCGATTCGATCGATCGAAGTTTTCCTTTAAACTCCATTTATTTCAATTACAGGCATTCTAAAATGGTGGAAGCACATGTCCGGACATGTTCCCTGGGGCAAGGTATCATGGGAAAGTCACATGCAGCCTATCAGCAGCCAGGAAGCCCGGTGACGTCACCGTGCTATATAAACGGCGGCCATCTTCCTTGTGCGCAGTTCAGCGTTCTATTGCCGCCAGAGCACAGCTTGTTACACACAGGGAGTTAGATAGAGGTAGGGAGAGTCAGAGAGACCGACAGAGAGGCAGAAAGAGAGGTAGACAGAGCCAGGGAAAGATAGTGAAAGATAGGGAAAAACCGGAACGATCCAGGCAGGGACAGCATTGAAATGACAGGGAATTTTTTTTTTTATTTTCATTAGCCAGATCATTTTTCAATTTAATTTCAGTTCTTTGTGCTGTAAACCTGCCTTGCCACTGTGCGTCCCATCTATGCATTGGCATATTTAACCCTATCTGTTACACACAAGCATTTCTCATAACTGGATTAGTTTTAATTTAGTTTTAATCTTTTTTTGTCTGCTTTAAATACACCAGCCCACATGGGCATCCCAAAAGAGCACATGTCACCCTATCTGTTATACTAAATAAGCGATGTTCAGCCTCATTTTAATTAATCTATTGCATTTTGAATTGTTTTTTGTCTGGTTTAAATACACCAGCCCACATGGGCATCCCAAACCAGCACATGTCATCCTATCTGTTATACTAAATAAGCGTTGTTCATCCTCAGCTTAATCAAGCTATTGCATTTTGAATTGGTTTTTGTCCTGCTGCCAAAACACTAGGCCGCAGGGTATCCCAAACCTGCACGTAGCACCCTATCTGTTATACTAAATACGCTTGTTCATTCTCAGTTTAATCAAGCTATCGCATTTTGAATTGGTTTTTGGTCTGCTGCCAAAACACTAGGCCGCAGGGTATCCCAAACCTGCACGTAGCACCCTATCTGTTATACTAAATACGCTTGTTCATCCTCAGCTTAATCAAGCTCTTGCATTTTGAATTGTTTTTTGTCCTGCTGTCAAAAAAACACCAGGCTGCAGGGTATCCCAAACCTGCACATAGCACCCTATCTGTTATACTAAATACCCTGGTTCATCCTCAGCTTAATCAAGCTATTGCATTTTGAATTGGTTTTTGTCCTGCTGCCAAAACACTAGGCCGCAGGGTATCCCAAACCTGCACGTAGCACCCTATCTGTTATACTAAATACCCTTGTTCATCCTCAGCTTAATCAAGCTATTGCATTTTGAATTGGTTTTTGTCCTGCTGCCAAAACACTAGGCCGCAGGGTATCCCAAACCTGCATGTAGCACCCTATCTGTTATACTAAATACCCTTGTTCATCCTCAGCTTAATCAAGCTATCGCATTTTGAATTGGTTTTTGGTCTGCTGCCAAAACACTAGGCCGCAGGTTATCCCAAACCTGCACGTAGCACCCTATCTGTTATACTAAATACGCTTGTATATCCTCAGCTTAATCAAGCTATCGCATTTTGAATTGGCTTTTGGTCTGCTGCCAAAACACTAGGCCGCAGGGTATCCCAAACCTGCCCGTAGCACCCTATCTGTTATACTAAATACGCTTGTTCATCCTCAGCTTAATCAAGCTATTACATTCTGAATTGTTTTTTTGTCCTGCTTTTAAAAAAAACACCAGGCTGCAGGGTATCCCAAACCTGCACATAGCACCCTATCTGTTATACTAAATACGCTTGTTCATCTTCAGCTTAATCAAGCTATCGCATTTTGAATTGGTTTTTGGTCTGCTGCCAAAACACTAGGCCGCAGGGTATCCCAAACCTGCACGTAGCACCCTATCTGTTATACTAAATAAGCTTGTTCATCCTCAGCTTAATCAAGCTATTGCATTTTGAATTGTTTTTTGTCCTGCTGCCAAAACACTAGGCCGCAGGGTAGTTGCCAACTCCAATGTCTCTTTCACGCAATGTTTGGGCTCCTGCTGCTGCTGCTTGCAACTCCAGGGTGTGATTCATCCAATTTTTGGCCTCCTGCAGCCAACTCCAGTGTCTCTTTCAAGTAATGTTTGGGCTCCCGCTGCTGCTTGCAACTCCAGGGTGTGATTCATCCAATTTTTGGGCTCCTGCAGCCAACTTCAGTGTCTCTTTCAAGCTATGTTTGGGCTCCTGCTGCTGCTGCTTGCAACTCCAGGGTGTGATTCATCCAATTTTTGGGCTCCTGCAGCCAACTCCAATGTCTCTTTAAAGTAATATTTGGGCTCCTGCTGCTGCTGCTTGCAACTCCAGGGTGTGATTCATCCAATTCTTGGGCTCCTGCAGCCAACTGCAGCATCTCTTTAAATTAATGTTTGTGCTCCTGCTGCTGCTTGCAACTCCAGTGTGTGATTCATCCAATTTTTGGGCTCCTGCAGCCAACTCCAGTGTCTCTTTCAAGCAATGTTTGTGCTCCTGCTGCTGCTGCTTGCAACTCCATGGTGTGATTAATCCAATTTTTGGGCTCCTGCTGCCAACTCCAGTGTCTCTTTCAAGCAATGTTTGGGCTCCTGCTGCTGCTGCTTGCAACTCCAGGGTGTGTTTCATCCAGTTTTTGGGCTGCTGCAGCCAACCCCAGTGTCTCTTTAAAGCAATGTTTGTGCTCCTGCTGCTGCTTGCAACTCCAGGGTGTGATTTATCCAATTTCTGGGCTCCTGCAGCCAACTCCAGTGTCTCTTTCACACAATGTTTGGGCACCTGCTGTTGCTGCTCGCAACTCCAGGGTGTGATTCATCCAATTTTTGGCCTCCTGCAGCCAACTCCAATGTCTCTTTCACGCAATGTTTGGGCTCCTGCTGCTGCTGCTTGCAACTCCAGGGTGTGATTCATCCAATTTTTGGCCTCCTGCAGCCAACTCCAGTGTCTCTTTCAAGTAATGTTTGGGCTCCCGCTGCTGCTTGCAACTCCAGGGTGTGATTCATCCAATTTTTGGGCTCCTGCAGCCAACTTCAGTGTCTCTTTCAAGCTATGTTTGGGCTCCTGCTGCTGCTGCTTGCAACTCCAGGGTGTGATTCATCCAATTTTTGGTCTCCTGCAGCCAACTCCAGTGTCTCTTTCAAGCAATGTTTGTGCTCCTGCTGCTGCTGCTTGCAACTTCAGGGTGTGATTCATCCAATTTTTGGGCTCCTGCAGCCAACTCCAGTGTCTCTTTAAAGTAATATTTGGGCTCCTGCTGCTGCTGCTTGCAACTCCAGGGTGTGATTCATCCAATTCTTGGGCTCCTGCAGCCAACTGCAGCATCTCTTTAAATTAATGTTTGTGCTCCTGCTGCTGCTTGCAACTCCAGTGTGTGATTCATCCAATTTTTGGGCTCCTGCAGCCAACTCCAGTGTCTCTTTCAAGCAATGTTTGTGCTCCTGCTGCTGCTGCTTGCAACTCCAGGGTGTGTTTCATCCAGTTTTTGGGCTCCTGCAGCCAACTCCAGTGTCTCTTTAAAGTAATATTTGGGCTCCTGCTGCTGCTGCTTGCAACTCCAGGGTGTGTTTCATCCAGTTTTTGGGCTGCTGCAGCCAACCCCAGTGTCTCTTTAAAGCAATGTTTGTGCTCCTGCTGCTTCTTGCAACTCCAGGGTGTGCTTTATCCAATTTCTGGGCTCCTGCAGCCAACTCCAGTGTCTCTTTCACACAATGTTTGGGCTCCTGCTGCTGCTGCTTGCAACTCCAGGGTGTGATTCATCCAATTTTTGGCCTCCTGCAGCCAACTCCAGTGTCTCCTTCAAGTAATGTTTGGGCTCCTGCTGCTGCTTGCAACTCCAGGGTGTGATTCATCCAATTTTTGGGCTCCTGCTGCTGCCAGCTCCAGGGTGTGTTTTTCAGGCACTATAGGGGCCCCTCATATTGATGCCACTTCAACTCTCTGCAATTGTGCCACTCTGCGATTCTATTAGCGATGCCTCTTATCTGCATGTGATAATTATTTACAGTATTATTTCACTAACTTGTCGGAAAATTCTGCGAATCAGTCGAATCAAATTTTTCGCTCATCTCTAATAATACAAACTTTGGTTGCTCCTCCACAATTAAATTAATCACATATAAAGAGGGACAAAAAGAAGGGAGAGATCTAGCGTAACTCCATAAATACAGTCTCAATTTTAATAGACAGCACAAGAAATACACTCACAAAATAGCCACAAACTTGCCAGCCCTGGAATCCGACAATCATGGATGGAGAATGGGGGACAGAGACAAGATCTGGATGACAGCTGTATAGAAGGTCCGCGAGTAGCCACCGCCGACGCGTTTCGTTGCCGGGGGCAACTTTCACAAGGCTGGTGGCATGGCGGAAAGGACCAGAATAAATAGCAAAGCATGGAGGTGAGGCCTCCCCATTGTTTAAACGAGTCACATGATAGTAAATTACGTGACAAGTAATCCACTAACACTATTAATGCAAATCGCAGAAAGACGACACGCATGCTATTGTGCCTGGTAATCACCTATGATGCAAACTGGCCAGTTGATAGGATAGGTGTGCAGCAGCTACGCGCGCCAATAGCGATTACCTTTTAATAAAAAGCAATGAAGTGCAGGCCGTCACATGACCGCAGTCTGAGCCGTCACGTGACCGCAGATGCTCCAATCAGTTCATTTTAAATGAAATCAAGGTCTGGCTAAATGACAGCAGCTTCACTTGGAGCACTTCCTTTTGCCAGCGCATTCTCTCATGCTCCCAAAGCACAGTTACAACAAAATGGCGTCGGTTTGAATACACAAACCAACGCTTTAATGGATAAGAATGAAAAATGGGGGAAAACGTCAGGGGAGAAGTGGGGCAGGGAAGCCAAAACTAAATTGTAAAAACTAAATGAAAAATATAAAAATATAAAAATACAGATTAAAGTGGGGCTTGTCAGATTCCTGGGAAAGCAAGCTGGTCTCTTCAGCATGCAGCGCATTAAGATACAATAAATTATATTGCATTAAATATATTACATTAAAAAAAAATATATAAAACAATATGATCTGCCAGACATATAAAAAAATACTCCAATTTAATAAAATACAGATACAGAGAGCAAAGTACATAAAGTGGACCAAAACTGGAAAACAAACAGCTACGCAGAGTCAATAAAACAATTTAGGTCAAAATCAATATTAAGACCCTGGGGTGAGAGAGTCTCCAAGATAAAGATCCACCAACCTTTTTCTTGGAAATTTCCCTCACAAGGTTAGAACCACACCAGTGTCGTTCGACTTTGTCTATCCCTATAAATGACATCTGGCTAGGGTCACTGGCATGAAAGGCTTGCTCGCGAACAAGGGTTTTGAGCTCACGCGTGGTCCTTCCAACATACATAAACACACATAAACCTACAAGAACACCAGATCAGATATATTACGCACTTGGAGTGACAAGAAATAAAATGAGAAATTTTATAGCTTTTGCCCGTTCTCAGGTCCTCAAATGGTTTCATTGTTTTTTTCCCGGGTATACATCCCTTACAGCCGGCACATACCCCACATCTATGAAAACCCATGGATAAATTCTTAGCTACTGTGATGGGCCTAGGGGGGTCCACATGGGTTTTAATCAGAAGGTCCCGTAGAGGCTAGGTAGAGGCTAGGTGCCCTTCTGAAGATAACCCTCAGGAGGTCTGGCAGTACAGGCCCCAACACTGTATCCATCTTTAAGATATGCCAGTGTTTTGCAATCAACCTCTGGATTTCTTTGTGGTGAGGATTGAACCCGGTTATAAAGGAAACTTCCACCTGAGGGTTCATCTCTTCTGTTGACTTTTTCACATGGTTTTTGTTAAGGAGGGTCCCTCTTTCAAGGTTCCTAACCAGGGGGCTCTGATCGCGTACCTCATTTGCTTTATATTATATCAGTATTGCATATGCAGGGTATATAATGCAAGTCATCTGTGCCCAGCTGTATTGCATACACTGGGTATATAATACAAGTCATCTGTTCCCACCTACATTGCATATACTGAGTATATAATACAAGTTATATATCTGCTACCAGTGTATTGCATTAACTGGTTATATAATACAAGTAATCTCTGCCCACCTGCATTCCATATTCTGGGTATATAATACAAGTAATCTGTGCCAGTTTGCATTGCATATACTGGGTATATAATATGTCATCTCTGCCCACCTGCATTGCATATACTGGGTATATAATTTAAGTCATATCTGCCCAGCGGTGTTGCATTGACTGGGTATGTAATACAAATCATCTCTGCCCACCTGCATTGCCTATACTAGGTATATATTATGTCATCTCTGCCCATCTGTATTGCACCTGTATTTAATACACTGGGTATGTAATTAAAGTCTTCTCTGCCCAGCTGTATTGCATTATCTGGGTATATAATACAAGTCATCTCCCCCTAGCATTAAATTTACTGGGTATGTAACTGGGTATATCCACTAAAGTGCTAAGCCCATAGTCTGGCTTTCCCCCCTGCTACAGTAAAAAACACTCACCGATCCCCCGGGGCTCTTCTGGCTCTGGGAGAGGACCCAAAAGAGCCCCCTTTTCCACTGCCACTGCTGACATCTACAAAAATAGATGACATTTACGCATCTGAGGCAGAGATCACACCCGCCGGGTCTCCTCTTCACCCTGGGATCCTCCAAACCACCTGAGCTCTTCCACCATGAGAGTTCCCAAAATGGGCCCTCTTCCACCATTGCAGCCGATAACCCCGACTTTTGTGGTCAGGGCGCATGACAGCATTCGCAACATCATCCCCCACACCCGCCTGAAAATGTTTAGCCACGCCAGGTGATTGGCGAGGAGAGGTTGGAGGGGCAAGGTTATCCCTTGCCTCCTTAGCCCCCCACCACGATCCCCCAGCATCTGTCATTGGATTACCATTGGATAGGATCACTGTGGGACACAAAATCGGAAGTCATTTCTCTGGTGTCTGTTTTTTTTTGTACTGTTAACCTTTTGTAAACTGGTAAGGGATCCATGGGGCCCCTATACCAGTTCACAAGGCTTGGGGCAGTGAGTGACTTTCCATTAACCCCCAGCCCCCCATTGCCTGCCTCCCCAAAGCCCGGGAGGGCAGATGAGCCTGGGACCTTAGAGGCTATGCAGGCTTGTAGCCTGCAGGGCCAGAGGCCACAGAGGTTGGCTCCTGCACCCAGTTCTACATGCCCTGCATAGCTGGTCCTTGGGCTGGTTATGCTGGGGAAGGGGGTACCTTATGCCATTTTCTTTTGATTTTTAAGGGGTTTTAACCCAGAATAATAAAGCCACTACAAAAAGCTGGGTACGCCTAGAGAGCTTAATGTGTGTACTTTCAGTGAATATATGGTTTGTGAGGGTATTCTAAATATAAAGGGTTGTCTTGGTTGAAAGAGTGCAAGTTGCGCACTTTGTCTGCAGCGCTGAAATTTTCAAGTAATTTTACGCACATGCTTTATTTTGGGGTGTTTGGCAACTCTTCGCTTGACAGTACCTATGCATGTTGGGTATTGTTCTGGGTTATTTTTTCTTGTTTGTATATTGTGTTTTAGGAAAATGGGGCTTTGATTCTGCTTTTGTAATCTCTTTTTTTTAGGGAAACCCTGTACAACCAAAGAATTCATTGAGGTATTACTTCCAAAAAACTGCATCCACGTCAACAAGCTTGGTACACCTAGAAAGTTTGAGATGTGTACTTCTAGTCAATATATAGTATATATAGTGATATATAGTTTGTGGGGGGTATTTCAAATGTAAGGGGTTGTTTTTCTTCAAAAAACGGCAAGGTGCGTCTAGCAGCTGTATTTTATCTGAAAAGTCCTAACATAAACATGTGGAACCATTGTAACCGGAAGAAATTGGGCTTTTACAAACAATATAATTTTATTGAAAAAACATTTTTTTACAAAAACCCACAGACTGCTGAAAAAAACAATATATAATTTTATTGGGAAATCCCTAAAAATCCCTTCAAAAATCAGATTTGAACATGTTTAGTGTAAAATAGTGAAAAATGGTATCACAGCAGAAGGTGACATAAACTCTAGGTAGACTGGCACTGAAATGGATATAATACCACTCATCAGTGCCGAACTACATTGCATTTATTAGGTATATAACACTTATCTTTGCCCATCTGCATTGCATTGACTGGGTATATAATACAAGAACTCATCTCTTCCCAATTCAGTTGCATTTTCTGGGACAGGCCGCCCTTACATTGTATCCAATAATGCAGAAAGCAGCAAATATAGGACAGGGATGTGGCCGTGGTGCTGCTGATGCCACTGCTGGTAGTGATGGAGCTGGTGCTGCAGGAAGAGGATGTGTTTCCTTTGTACCACTACTTGCTACTACTGCCCACCATGCCCAGGGACTGAGCACACCAAAGCTGGTGAAAAGGATGTTCTCAGTGTTGCATTTTTTCAAGCAGTGCAGAGACGACGTGACACTGGTCATTTGCAGACTGTGCCACCAGTCCCTGAAGCGAGGGAAATCCTAAATTATCTCCGCACCATTTCCATGACCAGACACCTGCAATACACCTGAGCTCCTCTGCTGCTTCAGTTGCCTCAGCTTTTACCACAGCCTCCCCAATGACAAGGCCACCTGTCTCCCTCCAGCAGCACCACCATCACCATGCCTGTCCACACCATCCCAGGGAAGAGTCCAGTTCCACAGTTCCAGCTCCAAAATGCCAGGGTGAGTCGAAGAGCAGACCAACAGCACTTCACCACCAATGAGTGAGCCTCCATGAGGGGCATTTGTGCTGTTCTGCAGTCCAATATGCTACCTAAATGGTCAGCACTGATGATGCCAATCATCAGCGATAACATACCCATCTTAGCCAGCTTGAAAAAACCCTTCAGGCCAAGACAGATGATGTGATGGTGGCCCAAAAGGAAGCAGAGGAGGAAGAGAACACCCATTTTACAGGTGTCAGGGCAGTGCAAACGTTTTACGGCTATCAGGGTTGGTTGCTGGGCCAACAGCAGCCAGGTACTCCACTGTCCAGCCAGTGTGCTGTTTTGGAGGAGGACTTTCACTCACAGCTGCACCCAATGCAGCTCATGGGTGTCACTGGGGAGTGGCTGGAGGGGGAAGCAGGAGGAGGAAGAGGAGGAGGAAAAAACTGACACAGAGGACAGCTTCTCCTTGACTCGGAGCAGCCTGGCTCACATGAGCCACTACATGCTCCAGTGCCTGTGGAATGACTGCAGAGTTGCCCGCAGTCACCAGTGCTGATTATTGGGTAGCCACCCTGCTGGATCCATGCTATAGGGATAACATCACCTCCTTGATTCCACCACTGGAACCGGATAGAAAGATGATAAAGCACAAATGCAGTCTGGTGGGTGCACTATTGGCCCAGTTCTAAGCTGAATTTGAGGGCTCAGTGGTGGCATGAGGCCAAGAAGGAGGAGGAGGAGCAAGTCACCAACGCAGCAGGGGCACCTGTACCACCACACAAGGGAGGGGGAGCATGGCCACAATGTGGAACACCTAATTTAATTCACTGCCACATCCACCACCATCAGACATGGCATTTAGTACCAGGAGGCAGACTTTGACTTGAATGGTGGATGACTATCTGTCAACGCATTTCATGGTTCTAAACGATGGGTCCTCCTCGTTCAATTTCTGGGTTGCTAAATTGGGCATGTGGCCAGAGCTTTCCCTTTATGGTGCTGGACTGGACTGAGGCAAGTGTACTATCAGAACGTGTGGTTCAGCATCACAGGGGGTGTCATCACCAACAGGAGTATGGGCCTATCCACAGCCAACCTGGACATAACATTACATTCCCTAAAGCGGACCAACAGTCAAAAATGAATTAAACTAGTGCTCATATACATCCCTCCCCAGGGCAATTTAGATTGCTGCACATGAAACTCCTGCTGTAGTGGATTTTGGAAACAAAATGGTGGCTTATGCATTTGCCAGCCACCCGCAAACAGGAAGTTCTGCTTCCTGTTACTGTGCATTCTCAGTTATGTCATGTCATGTTATGTCATGTTATGTTTAATCCAGGCAGCAGTATGGCTGAGATGCTGGGAGAGGAAACTCCAAAATGTCCGCTACCTTTCCTTTCCAACTGTGCCAGGCTGTTGGTCCGGTTTAAGATGCACCAGAAGTGGTTCCCATGCGACTTGGCTGTGTTAGCACCTGAGTGAGTGGTTTTAGTGTTTGCTTCTTCCTCCTCCCTCTATTTTGTGCATGGCACTCACCCTGGTGTTACCTGCAAATTGGCCCCTGACACCTGTTAAAAAAATATATATTTTTTTAATTTATGTATTTATTATATCTTTTGTTTTCTGTTATTGTTTTGAGTACTTTTTCTGGCCCATTTTGTGCAGGGCAATCTCCCTGGTGTTCCCCCTGTTTTGCAGCCCTCTAGCCCTTACTACCCTCATTTTAAAGCCATGTGGTCTCCGAGTTTGCAACTCCAGTGACGTCAGTAGGGTTTGGGTTCAGGTTGAGCCTCGGGAACCCGAACTGAACTTTTGCGGCAAGTTAGGCCAAACTTTTGAAACCACCACTAGCCATAATCAATAACAAAATATTTACCCTTCTACAACAGCCGGATGTAAAGTCAGGTCAACATACTTTAAGCCAAATATGTGAAATCATCTGAGTGCAAGAATAAAGTACTGTCTACCTACAGTATATGTTTTTGTGAGTTCGCTCATGACATTTATTTAATATAACTTACACAGATTACCAGTTTAAACTATTGCAATAAATGACTAGTGATTTAAGCATGCTATTGTACAGTGTTTCTGAGTCATGCACAAGTCAGCATAATAGGCTGTTTCAGGGACAATTTTGCATTAACAGAAACTAGTCACTAGATGGCATAGCAGAACTCCTTATCTGACTGGCTATTTGCATATTTCTGTAAAGAAACCCACAGTTTTAACAATTGCAATTTAGGAAAAATACTTAAAGGTAAACTTTGAGAATTGTAATTAAATATTTTTAAAAGAATAACTGTAAGGTGAAGCAATGGTGGTCCATTATGAATGGGATGTAATACATGCTAAATCAGCTATGGTTTGGTATTAATGATCTTAAATGGTCTGGAATGCCAAAGGTCTGTGCAATGCTTTCTTTGGTGCAGTGGTATATACATTTAACCATGATGTCCCAGGCTTGGGCATTACAATTCTAGGCAGTCAGCTGGAACTCCTGGGGCAAGTTCTTGAATGAATGCCTTGATCACACATTCTCTGGGATCTTTAGTCCATAGTTTACCCCATCTGGTCCGATTGCTTTTCAAGCAAACAGGTCAGTGTGGTAAACTTTTGTTCCAATGAGATGTTGCTGGTGTTGAGTTCTCAGATTTCTCTAGACATATTTGCTATTGTGCATTTAATTGTTACTTGTGCTGTAAGATGGGTTTTAACTTCTCCAACAAATCAGCATTGCCTCTAATTCAGGTGGTTTATCTGGGCTAAACTACAGGTTGAGGAATCATGCGTCAGAAAGATACAAGAGAGTTTCCAACTTGTTTGCCATTACTACAACATGGTTTTTGTTTGGGAATTGCACCACATTCATTGCAAACACTTGTCTGTGGGTGGGGGAACCTAAATTCACCACTTATTAATCACTAATGTTGACAGTAGGGGTCTTTGCGACCGTGTGTCTATTAAGCTAAACTGCTCAGAAGCATCCATTATTTTTTAATAGTCACGTTTTTAAGTAAAATATCTTTGTAGAAATGTAATTATTAAATCCCCCATAAACAAGTTTTGCATAGTGTACAATCAGTGTTCTCCAACCTTCTGCTCAAGACCCACCAACAGGTCATGTTTTGTTTCTCCACATAGCCAGCTCTATAGCCCCACTGCTGCCCTAAATACTTCACCTGTGCATATGTGTGGATATCTGCAAACCCTATCCTGTTGTCGATCCTTGAGGAGAGGGTTGGGAACACCCTTATCTATATATATATATATATATATATATATATATATATATATATATACAGTTAAGTCCATAAATATTTGGACACTGAGACAAATTTAGTTTTCTTTACCTTTTTACTGAAACATGTTTAAGTTATAGTTATCTAATGACATGGACACAAAGTCCAGACTTTCAGCTTTCATTTGAAACGACGGGTTTAGGAGTTTCAGTGCTTTAACCTGGGCCACTCTGTTTTTAAAGAGACCAAAAGTAATTGGGCAATTGGCTCAAAGGCTGTTTGATGGGCAAGAGTGGGCAATTTCTTTTGTAATTCTAATGTAATTCTCAGTTAAACACGTGACGATTGCACGGGTTGATCAGACCTATTGATCGTTCATTTGATCAGACCGGCCAATCGTACCCCACGTGTGTCACCGCAATTCTTCAATTGGCAACACACGTGGCTATAAACTGCTGCCACCAGAGCACAAACAGTGCTCAACTCTATAATATAATACAGGCCACACACAATACAATCAGATCGAATGGATCGATCGACCCACAACCACTTGCAGGCGGGGGCGATCGAGCGTCCTAGGCAAGTAAGGTAATCAGGCTCTTCAGAAATAGCGTGAGCTTTTTAGATCCTTAATTAAAAGCATAATTGACCCTCTGCTGTATTTTTAGAATTTATTTAAACAAACAGAAGAACACAAAAACAACAAGAAACATGATGCGAGGTGATAAAAACAGAATTAACTATAAAACGCGGTAAATAAGATAAATAGCAAGTGATATAAAAAAATGGCAAAATATTTAGTTGTCTGTCTAGGCTTGTGGTCCGATCACATAAAGTCCTTACACGCTTTCTGGTCTTATTCTGCTTGGATGTTAAAAGCCCGCGTGTGTCACTCTTGATGGTCAGATCGAGTGTCTCGTCCCCATTCTGCAGCTCACCTTATTCCCTCTCACCAGGGGTCAGCTTCTGACCCCTCCTATGGGCAGAGCGATTGGAGTCCCCCACTGATTGGTGGATCTGGGATTCTCCATCTTTGAGGACCTAAAAATTGGTTCATATGACATCCCCTTTCTGTTCTGGGATTCCACAGGGAGGGGGGACACTTTGGGACTTTGTGATCTGTTGTTTATTTGGTTTCCACATTGGGGGGGTTTATTACCCCCAACCACTCTCGTATTTATTACTAGGTGGGAGGAGGGAGGAAGCGGGTAGGAGAGGGTTAGATAAAGGTTAGAACCAAGTAGGAGGGGGGACAAGAAATGAGGGGTTTACACCAAAGGCCAGCTAAAGTCTATATATATATATATATATATATATATATATATATATATATATTACACCAACCTAGACCCATAGAGAAATAAACTACACCTAGGATGTTCTGTCACACCTTCCCCCCTATGATGCGAGGTGGGGATAATGACCCAGAGTCACTTTCCCCAAAGCGCACACTTAAGAGAAAACAAGAGGTCCCCAGTTGCTCTCATTCCTAGTGCCACCGGGATCCACAGCAGCTTTCTAAGCACTGGGGCTTCCAGGCCTAGTGTTGGCATGTGGGGTGCTGTGCTCGAGGCAAGAAGAAACACACCATCCCCAGGGAAGAAGCATAGGGGCCCAGGGGCATGACTCTGGTTTGCCATTGGATCTGAATTATTGGACAACACAGGTATTTGGCTGTCCACATTCCCAGGGAATTATCAGGACACCAGCAGCCATGTTTCCCACGTGTTGGCGAGTAAAATGAGGGGGCCCATAAGTGGCCGGAATGACCCTCAGGTTAGGCCAAGGCGTAGTTTGTCCTATCTCCCCTGATCCTTCTTGCCCCTCAGCTTTGGTAGAGGTTGCCCTGGATCTGCATCGCGTGGCAGATCCCAGGATCCAGGGATTGTTCCCTTCGACACAGCCCCAGCTTTGGGACGATTCAGGAAGTCTGCGCTTAGACGTAGGCCCTCCCGATTTGGCCCAAATGCTTGGTCATCTTGCTTTCCTGGGGAGTTGGAAGCTAGGCTTCCAAACTGCCTCCCAGGGTTGTCCATCTGCAGTGCTGGCTGCAAGGTGGCACTACAAGTCCCAGCCCACTGCCCCGGGGCGACCAGAAGCAGGGGTTGAGGCCTGCTAAGAGCGGAGTCTGTGGGCTCAGGGCTGGCCAAACCGCCATCGGAATTGGGGCTCTGCCTGACAACCCTAGACCCCTGCTCTGCAACCTTTGCAGCACTGAAAAGGACAGTCAAGTTAGGGGTTATCCCCCCAGTATTGTTAAACTCTCTATTGTCGACATCTATGTGACTGCTCTCCAGTCTAATTCCAGCCTGAAGAGCCTGTTCCAGGGTGGCTCTACACTTTCCAGCCACCCTACCAACACCCATCTGAGGGCCCGCCAGCACTGACACAGCTGGGGCCTCAGATGTCGGTTGTGCAGTGTTTGTCTGAGCGCCTGCCGGCACTGACATCACCGGGACCTCAGAGCTACTCTGCACAATTTGATTACAGTTACGCTTAGGGGATTCTACAGGCCTACTTCCTACCCCTTTTCCATCCCCCTCTCTGGGAGATCTTGGTGTCCCAAACCCGGCTTCCACCCTCGGCCCACCCACAAGGTACCCTGAGGCCACACTTGTACCTTTGCTTAGTACCTTTACGTGCCCCGAAGGTTCGGTTGGTAACCCCACTGCACCTGCTGAGGGCTCAAAGTAAGAGACCAACCGACCCAGGTCTCTGCCCAACAGCACATGCGTGGGAAACTCATCAGAAAGCCCCACTACTCTCATCCCTCTGCCCGTTCCCCAATCCATATATACTTCAGCAAGGGGCGCATGTGAGTGGAGCCCTCCTATTCCGGTGAGGGTGAGGAATTTTCCAGGGATTATATTCTCTGGGCCCACCAATTCAGGGTGAACCAACGTGACCTCGGCTCCTGTGTCACGAAATCCTGAGACCAGACGGTTGCCGACAATGAGCTGCAAGTTTTCATCGTCGCTCCGGACACTCTGACGGACAAACAGCACAGAGGTGCCCATCTGGCCAGCTGCAGCAGTCACTTTTCTCTCCGGACAGTTGGGTCGGAGGTGCCTGACTTTCCCACAGGTGTAACAAGCGCGAGGTTCAGCAGGTGCCTGCTTGGCACCAGAGGCATCCCGGAATGGCTTCTGGGAGGTCTGACTGGCCGATGGTACTGGCAGGCGGGTGATGGTCTTTCTTCTTTCCAGTTACTAGGGGGCGCACGACTGCCATCAGACACCCGGGGGTGCACATAGCTGTTGGCCAGTTCTGCTGCTTCTCTGGCCGAATTAGGTTTGCGCTCCAACACAAACTGCTTGAGGTCAGGGGGGCAAATGTGCATGAATTGGTCTTGCACCATCAAGTCCTCCAGGGTATCATAAGTGTCCTTTTTGAGGCCATGGACCCGCTGCCGGAAGGTGTTATGCAGTCGGGCCAACAGGTCTAGGTAACTGTCTGCGGTTCCCTTTTGTAGTGACCGGAACCGTCGGCGGTAGACCTCTGGGGTGAGCTGATACTTTGCAACAATAGAGTCTATTATTGCCTCATAGTCCCCATCTTTCTCAGGAGGCAGCTCAATGAATGCCTCCAAAGCCTTGCCCTTCAGCCCTGGGGTTAGGTACAATGCCCACTGAGACCGTGGCAAATGATGCTGGTGGCAGATCTTCTCAAAGGACTGCAAGTACAAGTCCACGTCGCAGTTTGTGTCCATTACTGGGAACTTTGGGTCAGAACCCACAGTTAGAAATGCCACTGAAGGCAAGCGAGGTGCAGGGTCAGGGGTGGTTAGTCGGATCTTAGCCATTTCCAGCTCATGACGGCGGGCAGCTTCCCGCTCTGCCTGGCGCTGTGCAGCCTCACGCTCTGCCTGGCGCTGTGCAGCCTCACTGCCCCGACTGTGCAGCCTCACAGCCCCGATTGGAGCTGGGGGTCCCTGCCAGAAGCAAAGAGGCTGGGGCTGGGAGACTCAATGGGAGCAGGCACTTCAACAACCACCTCAGTCTGGGACGGATCAGCTGCACTGGAACCTGCAAGTCTATCTGTTACAAGCTGCGTTGGTGCCTCGGCTTCATAGAGTGACTGCACAAGCTGTGTTTTGGTTCGATCATAAACGGGCAACTGTCTGCGCTGGCACTCATTGATCAAATCGTCTTTGCTCATCCGCTTGTACTGCACCAGCCCAGACATTTCAGCAAAAACAAAACAATGGGACAGAAAAAAAGAGGGGGCCAACAATTACTATCTACTTATTTACCGTCAGAACTATTCACCAATAAACTAACTGATTAATTTAAATAAAGTCCTTCAATACAGCGTTACTTAACACAACACTTATGCTCTAATTTGAAAGAAATAAAAAGGTGATCCCACGAGCTGCCAACCAATTTGTGACGATTGCACGGGTTGATCAGACCTATTGATCGTTCATCTGATCAGACCAGCCAATCGTACTCCACGTGTGTCACCGCAATTCTTCAATTGGCAACACACGTGGCTATAAACTGCTGCCACCAGAGCACAAACAGTGCTCAACTCTATAATATAATACAGGCCACACACAATACAATCAGATCGAATGGATCGATTGACCCACAACCACTTCCAGGCGGAGGCGATCGAGCATCCTAGGCAAGTATGGTAGCCAGGCTCTTCAGAAATAGCGTGAGCTTTTTAGATCCTTAATTAGAAGCATAAGTGACCCTCTGCTGTATTTTTAGAATGTATTTAAACAAACAGAAAAACACAAAAACAACAAGAAACACGATGCGAGGTGATAAAAACAGAATTAACTATAAAACGCGGTAAATAAGATAAATAGCACGTGATATAAAAAAATGGCAAAATACTTAGTTGTCTGTCTGGGCTTGTGGTCCGGTCAAATAAAGTCCTTGCACGCTTTCTGGTCTTATTCTGCTTGGATGTTAAAAGCCTGCGTGTGTCACTCTTGATGGTCAGATCGAGTGTCTCATCCCCATTCTGCAGCTCACCTTATTCCCTCTCACCAGGGGTCAGCTTCTGACCCCTCCTATGGGCAGAGCGATTGGAGTCACCCACTGATTGGTGGATCTGGGATTCTCCATCTTTGAGGACCTAAAAATTGGTTCATATGACATCCCCCACCTGTTCTGGGATTCCACAGGGAGGGGGGACCCTTTGGGACTTTGTGATCTGTTGTTTATTTGGTTTCCACTCTGGGGGGGTTTATTACCCCCAACCACTCTCGCATTTATTACTAGGTGGGAGGGGGGAGGAAGCGGGTAGGAGAGGGTTAGATAAAGGTTAGAACCAAGTGGGAGGGGGGACAAGAAATGAGGGGTTTACACCAAAGGCCAGCTAAAGTCTATATATATATATATATATATATATATATATACACACACACATATAGTATACCAACCTACACCCATAGAGAAATAAACTACACCTAGGATGTTCTGTCACAAAGCAGTCTTGTAGTTAATTTTAAGGTGTGGTGCTTGAATTAGGAAGATTTTGCGGTAAAGAAAACATGCGGTCAAAGAAGCTCTCCATGTAGGTGAAGCAAGCCATCCTTAAGCTGCAAAAACAGATAAAACCCATCTGACAAATTATATAAATCAATTAGCATAGGGCAAAAAAAGTTAATTAGACAAGGAGGGTTCCCTAATAAAGTTCAATTAGATTTTCTTGGAACTCCAAGCTTCAAATCAGCTTGATTCTTGCTATATATCCACCACCTTCAACATGGAGCACACAGGGTACTCACCAGAATGGGTTACTTAAATTGCTTGTAACTCCTTTTTTACTATTTACTCTCCTGTGAGTTACCTTGGGATGGTTATAGCATCTGTGTCACAAGCCGGGTGTGGCGACACAGGTGTGGATCCGCTGTGACTGTGTTACTGGTAGCAAGTACCGTGTCAGGGGAGCAGAGTCTAAGAGGCCACCGGTATTCACCAGAGCCCGCCGCAAGGCAGGTTGGTCTTGTAGCGGCGAGTGACCCCCAGGTTGCTACCCCCCAACAACGGCTCAGCCACACAGTCAGCCGAGGTATAGAGTGGTACAAGGAGGCAGGCAAAGGCGATGTCAAAGTTCAAGCAGAGGTCAGGGCTGGCGAGATCAAAGGTAAGTAGCCAAGGTCGGGACGGGCAGCGAAGGTTCAGAGTCGGGAACAGGCAGAGGTCGGTACACGGGTGGGTATAACTGGAAAACAACTGACTTTCTGCTACCATGGGAAGACCAAGATCTGGCACCTGATGAAAAGGAAGTGGATACAGGATGAATGAGCGGCCAGCAATCAGTGGTGTACTGCCCTTTAAATTTGAAGAATCCGGCGCGCGATCCCCTTAGAGGGTGGGGACGTGCGCGCACCGGACCCAGAGCGAAGGCAGAGCGAGGAGGAGGACGGCCGAGAGCAGCCGGCGCGCGGCCAGCCGCTGCGCCGGAAGCCGCGGGCTCGCCGGCAGGAGCAGGTAAGAAGGGAGAGCGGAGAGCGCCGCGAGATGGGTGCGCGGCGCTCGCCCTAACAATCTGCTTAGTTGCTGGTTCCTTCTTTTGTCACCAACTACCTGTATATCCTCCATCAGTGTACAAATCACATTGCATAATACAGCATATAATAAACCGCAACTTTTGCAACTGTGTACAACTTTTAATACAAAATGTTTCTAATAAAAAGGCTTGTCAGTGAAACAGCAGAGAAACATCCAGTTCATAAATCAGCCTGCAGACGTCAGGTAACATTAATGATCATCTGAATGTACCTGCAGCGTTGGTGCATTTTGTTGCATGTAGCAACTTTAACAAGACTGCCTGTCTGCTACAATGCCAAGTTTAAATAAAGACAGAAGGTGGGAAGGTCTTATCATTATTCGCCCCATTCGTGCCACTCTGGAATGCTCGCTGCAGTGTACATATTCAACTGTACAAGTGCCAGCTTCTGAATAGATTTAATGTGCCAGCGCGCCGAGTAGAAGGTAGGCTTGTATTCTACTGCTAATCTCAATAAAGTTGGGCAACTGCTAGGACGCTACCCACTCTTCCATGCGTGTGTGCGCAACAGGTGTTATGCTTGTGTGCTGTTATTGATTTCAATATAGTTGAGCAATAGTCTCACCTCTGTCTAGAGGCTACATATCCCAGACGGCAATGGTTCGTTGTCAAACGAGTCATGTGTGACTCGACCACAGACGGTCTTTCACTTGATTTCTGTAACAACCATGTGAAGCAGGATCACATAGCGGTTGACATTTAAAGTGGACCAACACCCAGGGGTGATCGGCCCGGAAATCTATAAGATTCCCGGGCCGATCACCTCCCACCCCGCGGGACATCCGAGATCGGGATGTCCCGCGGGGTGAAACCCCAAAAACATCTTACCTGATCCGCCGCCGCTTCCGCCGCCGCCGCCTCCCGCCGAGAGTGACGCGCGGGCGGCGGCGGAAGCGGCTTGGACGTTCCTGATCCCCGCCTGGACGTTGGCGGGGATTGGCTGCGGCGTTCACGTGGGAGCGTTGAGAGGTGAGTTTTTTGGGGTTTCTGGGGGGTTTCACACAGCGGGGCACCCCCGATCGATAGTCAAAATCCTGGGTGTTGGTCCACTTTAAGGAAATATAGACAGGTTAAAAAGATTTAAAAATTGTACCCGTCAGACAGGCAGTCTTGTTAAAGTTGCTATATGCAATGAAACACACCCATGCTACTAACTCTCTACCAGAGCCCCATTGCAGGTACCTTCAGATGATCATTCCCATTACTTGGTGTCCGCAGGTTGATGTATGAACTGGATGCTTTGGAAGACAACAGGGGTGGATGATCACAAACTAATTTTCATGGTGAAGAGTAACCGCTTCACAACAGTCAACTGAGAGAACAATGCTCTCCAGGATGTAGGCATATCAATATCCAAACCTACCATAAAGAGAAAACTGCATTAAAATAAACAGAGGGTCCACTGCATGGTGCAAGCCGCTTATAAACCTCAGGTATAAAAAGGCTAGACTGGATATTCCTTGGACAGATGAAACAAGATCAACCTCTATTAGAATGATGGAAAGAAAAAAGTATAGCGAAGGCATGGTACAGCTCATGATCCAAAACATAGCACATCATCACATCATCTGCAAAACACCATAGAGGAAGAGTGATGGCTTGGGCATGCATGGATGCTAGTGGCACTGGGTCACTAGTGTTTATTGATGATGTGACACAGGAGCAGCCGAATGAATTCTGAGGTATTCATAGATATATTGTGTTCTCATGTATTTCATAATACAGATGGACAATGATCAAAAACATAAAGCCAAAGCTACCCAGAAGTTTGTTAAAGCAAAGGAGTGGAAGATTGTTATATGGCCAAATCAATCACCTGATCTCCACCAAACTGAGCATGCATTTCACTCGTTAAAGTGGACCAACACCCTCCACAGTGATGGTGCTGTAAAAAACATTTTATATACAATTATTTAATTTGTCTAATTACTTTTAAGTCCTTGAAATTAAGGGATTGTGTTTAAAAATGCTTTATGCAATCATTTGGTTCAACCCACTGAATTAAAGCTGAAAATCTGAACTTCAACTTCATCTGAATTGTTTAGTTCCATTGTGGTAATGTACAGATTTTAAAAAAAATGTCCAAATATTTATGGACCTAACTGTTGATAGCATAAATTAACCAATATTAGCTTTAAACATGCAGATGTATCTGTACACTGAAAGAAGTAAAGATAAAGTATAGGATATACATTATTTATTGGCAGTGGAACATGCTGAATATAGTCCAGGTATTTTCAGTGTGTGGGACCTGATTTGGAAGGACACCTGGGCTGGGCCTAGTAAATTTAAGATACAAAGGAGCCACTCAGACCAATTTATAACTAACCTGGGAGGTGCATGTTAGCAGAGTAATGCAAATACACAGCACTTATCCCTGTGAGCTTGCAACCGGTCCTAGGATTTGTCTCTAAATCTGGTTAAAACAGAGGTCTCGGTTGGCACACATCTGCAGAAGTGCTAAAGCTGCACCACCAGATGTCAAGGTGCCTCTGTCTAGGTGCAATCCTAACTTTAATGTATAGGAGCCCTCTTTGAGACATACAATGCAATTGTTAAATAGTTGTGCGTGCTGCTTGTGTGTGTGGCTGGAATGTCATTCAGTTTCTCCAGTTGCACATTAATATGTGCGGCCAAAGTTGCTGATTGGATGAGAGCCAGGCGAATGGCTGGTATTCACACAGTGGGGCATCCCAAACCAGGGTGCTCCAGAGGGATAGACCAAAACCCATGATAGTGAAAATCTTGTGTTTTGGTCCACTTTAAGGTGAGGAGCTCTGTATAAAGTTCAGCAAAGTCTATTTCAATAAAAGCCTTCACTGTTGGAGTGGTGAGTAGGCCTTAGAGTCTGTGTCAAACTGAAAATTGTTTTGAGGTATTGGACCTTTGATGTGACTTATGCTGATGGAGACTTAAGCTCTGTAAAGATAAACAGGCCAATTAAACCATTTTCATTGGTGTTTCTGCCTTTGTTGGTGCCTAAAAGATACCAAAATGTTATGTATATTTTTTTGGGAAGCCATTGATTATGTGATGGCTGGAATAGCCTTTGATATCTACAATGGTTTTAGTAAAATTGACCTGTTGACCTTAAAGGGATTCTGATTGCTTGTACAATACTGCCATCTATAGGAAACTGAGTGGATGTACTATAGATGTGTAGATTAAAGGGTAGTTTCCATCATTGTGTGCCCAAACTATCCCCTCGATTCAAAGAGCAAAAGTTAATTGATTTCGGATCTAGAATCCTAAGTTTGGGTGGGTGTTTGTCATTTTTTCCAGTTTTTTTGGCCATTTCCGACTCGCACGAGCCTACGTACGAATGCGTATATGCTCTTACGATCATCGGAAGTTCGTTCCTAAATTGTAGGATCAAAACCTAAAACTTAGGATCAAAACCTAAAGCTTAGGATCAAAACCTAAAACTTAGGATCAAAACCTAAAACTTAGGATCAAATCCTAAAACTTAGGATCAAAACGTAAAACTTAGGATAATCGAATGTGTTTAGGTGTGATTCAGAGAACAGTTTTCCAACCTCTAAATCCGTTTTAAAAGAAAGCCACTGCCGACACCTTTTAGCAGTCGGATTGCTGTTCTTGAACAGGTTTTTTGGCTATGTGGAGGAGTCTGCGCGTCTTGAGCTCCAATGAACTGCATGTATCAGCATGGCCGAGCCCATAAATTGTATGGCAATGCATACCTGATTCATGTATGCCTTATAAAAGCATTTTAATGTGGACCTTAATTAGTCCTTTGCATGTAAACCTTTATTTTGCAATATATTTGCGTTAATTAAAGAAACTTATGTCCTTTGTTATTTATTTTTAAATTGATGTACTAGAATAATATTTTTAATTTGAATTTATTGGTGTAGTTGTTTACCTTTGCTTTGTTTAATTATTTTAGCTCATCTTTGGTCAGATGCATCACACTTACTGAGGAGAGGAGAGCGGGATAAAGTGCAGGATGTGGGTTACTGCTGTATTTTGCACAGACACAGCAGAGCTGGGGGCACGGAAAGGTCAGAAATCAAAGAATGCAGAGCAACACAGTCACAAGGCCCTTTCTGTTTGCAGGCTGCCCGATAATACCTGAGCCGCCATCTTGGCTGTTTCTAGACTCATAACATGCAGAAGTTGCTGGGTGTTTTTTTATATTTGAGAGCAAATCTGTATGTAGAGGGTGTGGGTAACCACACAAAAAATTTAAAGTTGTACCATTTGAAGCCAAAATATTAAAATTAAATCCACAAGTAAAAAATGCAAGTTAACTAAATATTAAACAAAGTAAGATTTACTTATGCAAATGCATTCATTAACGGTTGGTTACTACAAAATGAATGAAATAAAGAAAAATAAAAGACCAAATATTTAGAATGCACTTTAATGAGGTAAGTTTGTAGTGCGCAGCCGCAAGATCAGAAGGATTTACGTCCATGGAAAAAAGGAAAAAGGGCAAAACCAATGTTGCAACCTGAGAAATGAAACGGAAAATTCAGGATGGAAACTGACATAGGTCTGATTCCCGAACTGCCATACGAACGGACGTATATTTTAGGATAGAAACGTATTTGCTTATAGAATCACTCGCAAGTTCATACGAGAGCACGAGCGTTCGGGAAAAATAGGATGATCGGCACCCAAATCAAAGCTGTTACATGTTTCTTTGAATCGACCCATATGTCTTCAATGTGCTAAGCTTATCTGTTATATTTTATATTTTTTGGCAACTCTGTGTATAAAATAAAGTTTTCCCTAGCAACAATGTGTTTACATCAACTGGTGCATTAGATGTACAGATCAGAGACTTCCTCACTTTAGCTTGCTAACCATTTGATTGGCAAAGACACAGGCGATAGGTTTAACCCAAGTTGTAATTCAACGTATTCATTTATATTCCAGAAGAGGAAAACAATAAGGCAGAACACCAACTGACAAAAATGGAGATTTCCTTTAAAGACCACATTATTGCCCAGTAATAAATTAATACATTGAAGTGGACCGAAACCCACAATTTGACTATCATGGCTGCCCCGCTGTATGAAACCCCCCAGATCTCCGAAGCCAACTCACCGCCGCTCATCCAGTCAGCGCGCTCAGAGCCGCTGACCTTGCATCGTCTAAGCTTCGTCTAAGGCCAGTGGCCCGGGAAACAAGGTAAGTGTATGGGCCGACCTGGGGCGTTTCACACGGCCTGGGGAGGTTTCCCGAATGTGAATGCTCCAGGGGGAGGGAATCGATCGTCCTGGGAATGGAGTGGGTTCTGGTCCACTTTAAGTATTTAGACCAAAATAAAAGGTGGCAGGTGGTGTTTTGAGGTAAAATGATTTTGATCATTTTAAAGGATGGAGTAGTTATGCAAGCTTTAAACTACAGCACACTATATATTACAGCAGGATCTAGAATGCCAAGGAACCTGTACTACCATATCAGCTTTGATTAACCATTTAAATGTTTTCTTTTATTAATGTATTGTTGCTCCCTTATTGATTTTTACCTCCAACATCACATCACAAGACTAAGTGAGCACATGAGGAACCTTTTATAGAAATTGGACAATATGGTTTTGTCCCTTGATATGTGGCTTGTGATGTGTGGTTGCATTCTAGTTTGGGGTAGAGTTGATGTAGCTGACTGAGAGATCAGATACAATATGACATTATTTAAGTATTAAAAAAGGTTTTTGGGGAATGACCCGAAACATTTTGTGTTGCACTTGTAAATGCAGTAATGATTTTTGATGGTGGTCTTTTCACTTCTATCGTTGGGATGAATATATTTTAATTACAGACACGTCTCTGTCAGCTGATAAATCAACTGCATGGTTAAAATGTTACATCGAGATACATTGTGTGATAAAAATTGATACAGTGTATCACAAGCAGCCAGTCTGCTGTGTTTTACTTTGCAGTAAGAGAATGTAACAGATTTATCAGCTGAGAGAAGAGTCTGTAATGTAAATATATTCAGCCGGATGGCAGAAGACCTGGCAAATGATATTTGTCCTTTAAATCGGACCAACACCCGTTATTACTTTAACGAGTGTTGGTCCCGCTCTCTGCAGATAGCAAGAAGTTCAGGGGGGCCATCCAGAATTCTGGAGCCCGCTTGCACCTAACTGAACAGATCGCGCAGAATACTCACCTTCATTACGAGCCAGCGCCGGGAAAGGAGCCCTGCGATTGGCCGCTGGGCTGTCACGTAGGCCGTAGTCGCGTCCTCTGTGCCGGTCGCCGGCATGACCTGCCCTCATGACCGCCCAGCGGCCAATCACAGGGCTCCTTTCCCGGCACTGGTTCGTAATTAGGGTGAGGGTTCAGTGCGAGCGGGCTCCATAATTCTGGATGTCCCCCCAGAGCTTCTTGCTATCTGCAGAGAGAGGGACCAACACCCGTTAAAGTAATAACGGGTGTTGGTCTGGTTTAATATCCGATTAACTTGTATAACAATTGGGTAGTAGTATTATGGTGAATGTCTGCCATATGCTTATTAATTCAGGTACAACTCAACTGTCACATAGGGCTGTGAAAATGTGTTTTCTCACCTTTTTCCTGCAATTTTTTTTTTTTTATAATGATTTTTTCTTTAGTGCAATACATCTGCATGTTTAACTGTGCAAATTCTTAGATCATTTACACAGCTAAAAAAAATCATTATCATTTTCTTTCTCACTAAAAATGTGACCTATAATGGTAGTTAGATTGAAGAGCTCACCATTGCTCAGCTGTGTAACTGAATGTATTATCGCTGGGGGTGGGGCTGCTCAGCCAGGGAGCAATAAGGCAGACTGCAATTAGTGTTGTTATAAATATTGAGCAAAGGCTTTAGTAAAAAAAAAAAACAAAGGCTGTTTTGAGGCCTGGGGCCGGGGATAGAAGGTGACAACATAAATGTCCTTTCTCCACTAGGTGCACGTTAGGTCTCAGCTATTCATATTAGATAAACACATCAGGAGGGAGCAACTGGTGGACTTTACAAAGGCCTTTGCAATACCACCAGGCAAAGAATTGGTAATTAAGGTGTAATTACTAAGTTTTTACAGAGATTAAGAATCTGGAGATGTGGCAAAGTCATACCAGCCCACACCCTCAATGAATGTGTTGTGAGTGGGCTCAATGACTTCGAACAATCTAATGGAGGAGTCCACTGTAGCTTCATTAACAGCAGCAGGTAGCGACAGTTGAGCGACTGTAGCTGCATTTTCAGAGCGCCCGCTAGTAGTCGCTGTGCTTGGCCGTTGTTCGGTAGTTGATAGCGACTCAGTCGGTTTGCCGTAATGTTGAATATTGGGTGAGGAGTCGCTATTTGACAGGTTCCGCGCTGTATGGGAGCGCATGATAGCGACTGGTCAGAGCGACCGCCTTCCACCATATTCATTAACAAATCACGCTCAAAAAATTCTCGCGCTGTAAAATGCATGTTTAAACCCCAGAGAGCTGGCGGCGATGGGTTAAAAGTCGTTTTTTAACCCCCAAACAACCATATTTTTGAAAGCTAAAAAAAACAAGTTTTTAAAATAATTTTGTAATATGAATACATTAATATCAGACCTGTAATATCAATTCTGTACTTTTTTTTTTTTTTTTTTTACCTTAAAATTTTTTTTTAAAATGGCAGAAGTGGTCACAGAAACAATTAATAACAATTAATTATGAATATTTAAAGATTGTTCCATTGAAATGCATTGGAGAGCGCCAGGTAGTGAGAGGTCATACCTGTCGCTGTTCAAGGTCGGACGCTGGCGCTGTGGGCTGAGGCTGGGATAGTGATGAATGAGTCGCTATATGGCGCTATCTCAGTCGCTAAGCAGGATTGGCTTGATAAATGTGTGATTGTGGTGGGGGGAGCCGGCGTTCTCGTGGCGGGCCCCGTCATTACCGGCCGTTCACCAGTCGCTACCTGTCGCTATTCCTTGTTAAATAAGGGCCTAAGAGTCTGTAGTTGGTAAAGTAAATAACGTTTGCCTTTATACAACTGAAAACATGGTAGAGGGTCACAGTTAGCACAGTTAACCTTGCCGTGAAGACTAGAGAAAGGAAGGACCAGGATTACTCAGCCAGAAAAAAATAAAATGAATGAAAGTATAAATTCGGCAGATTGAACTGCAAAGGAGGATAATCATTTTAGGCATTGGAAATACCATGGGCCATGGGAGGTGCAGGCATACTTTGGACCTCATTCACACACTGCAACCCTTGCAATGGTTTACTAGGTAACAGGCATTAACACAGCGGGGGGTTAGGCTTCAGTGCAAATCAATTCAGGCTGACCCAGGAAGATCATTTAGGGGTTTGTTTATCAAGGGCTAGCGCCAGGTAGTGTCTGACGAGCGCCAGGTACCGCCAGCTAACGGCGGCTACCGACTCAAGTACGCCCGGCGGCGGCCACAATGACGCATTTATCACGCTAAATGAGGCTAGCGCCGGCGAGAGCGTCAGCTAGCGTGGGATTCATCATGTAGCCGACTGCAACGAACAGCGCCACTGCTAATCCCATCACAGCGCCAGGTATGACCTGTCGCTACCTGGCGCTCTCCCATACATTTCAATGGCAGACACTGCAATGATTGTTTTAAGTGGTTTTTGTGTTCTTGTCTTTTGCCAAAAATTCAACACATGTTGTTTGGGATATGTTTTATTAATCTGTCTTGTTTTTATTGTTTTTTAGATGAAAGTTGTAATTTTTACACTGGAATGTTGTGAGTGAAATCTAAAATGCATCTCCTCCCACAAAACACATTAGCCTCAAAATAGCTTGCTTTCACAACACACATGGCTTGTAAAGCTACTTTTTAGTCAGTCATGTTTGGCGCTCACGTTCGCTCATTGAAATTGTCAGCGCCCAAGCTATTCAGCAGCCCTGTCCTTGATGAATCTGTGGTGGTCAGAGTTTGTGCAGTCGCTGTTTTGATTCGCTGCTGCGCTGTGCTGTTCATACATGTGCCCTTCTGCCATTTTCACTGAATTCACTTGCCGCGACCCCAGTCGTTGTTAATGAATCCACTGTAGTTGTGAGCGTGCATGTCCACATTCTGCTGGATTTGTTCAGGCGTACAAGCTCATAACAACCCGTTATGCATTCTCCTGTGTGCAACATTATCATGTAGTTGGATAGTTTTCTTGTGTTATTATTTTATGAAGGAATAAGATTGTTATTTGTAAGCAACCAGCTTTGTTTTTTCTCTGACCTATTGTCACGGCCACTGCCACCTCCTTACCTGTCCTTCGCTCCCCCGCCGACTCCTCTCGGCGGGATGCACGTCTGCTGCAGCCGGCGGGGGGTCGGCGTCGCTCCTGCCCGCCCGCCGCTCGGCTGTCACGAGCAGCCGCTCAGGCGGCTTCCGGCTCGGCGGCGTCGGGAGCGGTCGCGCCGCTCTCTGTGCGGCGCGCTCCCGGCGCGTGTCCACGCACGCGCGCGCGCGCGCGTCTAACATCCTCCTATGCTCTCCGGCGGCGCTGCGCACAGCGCGCCCGCCGGAGGTGATTTAATTGGGCCAATGAGCCCTAGTTATTAAAGGGCATGTGCCCAAATACAGTCCGCCTCCCTATAGTGAATTGGGCCAATGAGCCCTTGCTATTAAAGGGCATGTGCCCTATAACACAGTCCGCCTCCCTATTCAAACTGGGCAATCAGCCCAGAGATCCCAGTTACTCCAATCACTACACTCCTCCCCTCAGCCAATCCAGTCAGTCCCCATCCTATATAAGTACTCACCCTGCAGTCAGTCGTTGCCCGTTATAGCGTGCTACTGGGTGCGATTTTGATAGCTCATCTCCTTGTGATTCCTGCCGTGTTTTGACCATCCCTGTTTGCCGCCTGGACCGACCTTGCTTGCTCTTTGACCACGAATCTGCCTGCTCCTCTGTACCGCGATCTTCTGACCTCCCGTTGTGACCCTTGGCTTGCCCTGACTACTCTTACGTCTAACCCTTCTGTACCGTGCCTCCTCGGATTGACCACCCGTGTATGACCCCTGTCCGTTTATTGCTACTCAGTCTAGTCCCTGGATTCATCTGCCTTCCCCTGCATAAGTCAGCATCCTTTGTGCTAACAAGACCTGGGGGCAACCGTGTCCGGTGAGGCGTGTCTAGCGTCCCGGCAAACGGGGGCTTGCTATAGGCGAAGAAAGCAGCGGAGATTGGGGGTTGCTGATTTATTGGAAGGTGGGTGTCTCCGGGACCTGACACCTATGCATTACAGGATATTGAACACCCAGCAAAATCAAGCTAATAATTAATGGCGTCTTGGCCAATAGCTTGTTGTAATGCGTAAAATTCCTCTTTCCGCCACTTAGCTTGCACATAGCTGATATTAGCTTGTTCCTGGTGCGCACAGCGTTTTTTTTTTCCCTGTAGCTTTTGTCATATCCACTTCCGGTTTCCTCCTTTGCGTTTCAAAGCAACCTAAAGCTAAAAATTACTAGCGCTTTGTCCAATAGCTTGTTGTAATGCGTAAATCGACTATTTCCGCCACTTAGCTTGCACATAGCGGATATTAGCTTGTTCCTGGTGCGCGGAGCGTTTTTTATTTTTCCCTGACGCTTTGGTCATATCCGGTTCCGGTTTCCTCCTTTGCGTTTCCACCATGCTGCCCAGGAGACGGATTATGCGCCTCCCCAGCTCCTCCTCAGAATCTGGCCCCACCACCCCTCCCCCACCTCCCCCACCTACCTCACCTCCCCCACCTAACCCCCCTCCAACCCCTTCCCCTCCTGGGCCAGCAAAAAAAAAAAAGAAAACGGGTGGATAGCCGCGTAAACGGCCAGGTGGTCAAAGTGAGTATGTTTATCTTGGATTATCTGTTTAAAGTGGACCAACACCCAGGGGGGATTGGGCCTGAAATCTATAAGATTCCCGGACCAATCAGATCCCTCCCCGCGGGGCATCCCAAATCGGGATGTCCCGCGGGGAGGAACCCCCCAGGAGGCCCACAAACCTTACCTCAGCCCCTGTTCCATCGGCGCATGCGCGAGCCGCGTCTTGCGCTTCCCTCTAGCAGGGCACGCACCCGTGCCGGACATTTGGTAATGGCCGGCGCAGGCGCCCTCCCTGTTAGAGGGAAGCGCAAGACGCGGCCTACAGCGCTCAGAGGCAGCTGAGCTGGCTTGGACGCGCATACCACAGTGGCTCAGAGCGCTGTGCTAGCCTGGCGCGGTCACGTGGGAGCGTGGTCAGTTGAGTATTTCTGGCCTTCCCGGGGGGTTACAGACAGCGGGGCACCCCCGATCGGTGTGCCCCACCGAAGTGGACCAAAACCCAGGATAGTCAAAATCCTGGGTGTTGGTCCACTTTAATCTGTTCTCAGTATAAATGTTTAGGCCATTGGTCTGATGTCATGTATTGATAATTCTTTTTTTTTTCATTGCTCATAGGATTTCTGCATCCACCAATACGACTATGCCCGTGGGGGAAAGAAGCGCATTGCCCTGGAGGTGAAGGCCACAGTGTCCCGGCGCTTCGACACCCACCTCAGTGTCCGCTCCATCATGCAGAAATGGTCGGACTTCAAGCGCCGGGACCCTGAAGGCGTGTACCGCCTATATGATGCCTACGCTTCAGGTAAGTTGAAGCTTATGCTATGTTTATAATTTTTCAAACATAATATTCTAAGCTGTGTCCATTTTGGGTATTAATATTAATTCTTTTCATTCACCCCCTCAACACAGATAAGCGTCCTCCCCTGGGGAAACGTGGGAAGGGATTCCTCCCCCGAACAAGACAGGCGGACTCGGGGGTCCCTCTCGCGGGTCCTATTTACAGGACCCAGGGGAGGAAGGGGATGACGCCCCAGAGGAGTGTGCTGCTGGGGGGCTGGCAGGATCAAGCCTCAGCTCCTCACACTCTGACTCTGAGGAGTCTCAACAGCCAAGGGGCCACTCTCAAGTGGGGAGTCCAAGTGGGGTGGAAGGAATGGACTCTCCCACACTCCCTGAAGGAGCAGGGAGTGAGAGGGAGGAGGGTGGCCCTTTGGCTGGGGGATCTTCTGAGCAGAATGTGAGGAGCCGAGGCTCCACGCCTCCTCCTCAGAGCCCTCCCTGGGCTTCAAGTGGCGGCTCATCCCCTGGTAAGTGCACATTTAGTCATTGTTAGTCTGTGACAGGTTCCATATGGCCATTTGTACTTAGCCCTTGCCATTCCTCTCTAATTTGCAGGGCATCATATAGGCGGCACCTCCAGGAGCTTTTGGCAACGCCTTCTCCACGGGCATAGTCGTGGTAAGTGTTAGTTGTTATCCCTCACATTCCATATGTTATGACATTCCTTAAAGTGGACCAACACCCATTGTTGATTGTGCTTGGAATCTCTAAGCTTCCCTGCCCAATCACCTCCCTCACCGCGGCCCCCCCCCAAAAGCCCACAAACTCCTTACCTCATTGGGGGTGGCAGAAGCCACCGCCGCAGCCTCCTGCGTGCCCCTCTAGATGTGTGTGCGCCTGCGCTCTCCGTTTCATAATGGCCTGCGCGTGCGCACACACTGGAGGAGTGATGCGCGGAAGGCAGCGGCGGCAGACGGTGTCTCACTCAAATTGTTGGGCCCTGCCAAAGTGGACCAAAACACAGAATAGTATCAATCCTGGGTCTTGGCCCACTTTTAACAGACACATGTTTCCTGGTCCATAGTACAAGCTGGTTGGATAATGTACATTAACATCACAAACCCCACTACAGTGCAATCCAACTGGCAACCACCCCTATGTTTCAGGCCACACCATGATGGGGGCTCGCAAATGTGTTATTTTGGTAAGTTGTTCCGGCTAACACATGTTGCACACTATTAACATTCTACAATCAACTGCAAATTAGTCCTTACCATTGCACTGTCAAGGTTATTGGCACATTATCTTTATGTGTCCATGTTGCAACCATAAATATTTTTCATGATCTCATGGACCAGGAAATATGCTAATGTCGGACAACATGTGTGTAACCATGCAAGCATTTGATTTTGCAGACTCCATAACCAGATGGCTGACAAATTGTCATGTGTCATTGGCCCACAAATTTTGCTTTTCTGTTTTGCTTTCTCCGGACAGATGTGGCCACGCAGACGGAGCCAGTGTACGTCACCACCACACCTCCCGGGACGGCCAGCAGCATGGGCCCCAGCCACAGCTGCGATGGTGAGTACATCCCACTTCATATGCCTAAAGACTTGTGACCCCTATGTCTTATAGTCAATTCTGCAGACATTTACAATGTACCTATGTGTTTAATCAACACACATCTAGGTTACATGTGTTTGGCCAACATTCCTACATGCATGTCTGCATGCTTGATTGTTGCCTCACATTCTTGATTTTGCCACATAGAGACAAATTGTGGTTTCTACCCAACCAAATTGCCCTGCTTAGGTGGTGACCTCTAAGATTCTTGGCCAAACAAGTTTACTCGTTAGGACTTAGGCCCTGATGTTTGGCTGTGACTAAACAAATAAATGTCCACACTGGGACTTATACCTTCTTTTATTCCCAAGAGTTAAGAGAAAATGTATGCTTGGGATGTTGTGCCCACATTTAAGCCAGCCACTAGTACTCATATAATGGTAAGACCTAAGGGCACAGTGGCCAACAATGTGAATGTGAGCGTCAGCTAATTGTACCCACTGACATTACATTGCTACATCTGTGTCTGTTGAGGTCACATTCTATATTTTGAATATGGTTTTTTTCTACTCTCTACAGCTTGTGTAAACCAGCATCGCAGACTGTGGCGGTCGATCCGGCGTCTTCACCTTATGCTGCTGGCCAAGAAGAGGCGTCGTTATGGTGGGGTGATGACTGGCGACTGTTTTTAGGCACTTTGCGGCCAAATGTTGGGCCTGTTGCCCGCCTTTCCAAATTAAAATTTTGTATTTTGGTAATTACAGTGTGTTGTGCCTTGTCAAGCATAGTTTAAGTGTCTACAAACCCATTTTTTGTTAATTTTTGGGGTACCTTTGTAGCCATTTAATGTGTAAACCATAGTAAGCTATGGTCACAAATGTGTGGCATAAATTTTTGCCAACATTTACATATCTAGATCAAGAGACTCATCCCTGACTGTGTTCTTAGCTATGTCTTAGGAAAAACACAATTTAGAGGTGGGGTAATAAAATATATTTCACACAAAATAAAATAAACCACAAACCAATTAATATTCTTGGCTTGGGGGCCGGGGAGGTTGGGAGTCATTGCTAGGGGCGGTGTTGGGGGCCAACAGTGCAGTAAAAAAAATAGACTGCTGTTGTATGAGCTGTTGTGTCAACAGCAAACTTTGTTCTTGGCGCTGGAGAGATTGCTCCATCAGATTTGTCAGGCGAGCAAGTTCCTGGTTAGTTTGTTGCTGTTGTCCTTGTCGCAACTCGTCTATCTGGCGCTGCTGGGCCTCATTTTGTTGCTGACACATCAGCACCTGATGTTCCAACGCCGCAATGCGCTCATTAGTTCCATCACGCCGCTGTTGGCGACTGTAGTCCTCCAGCATCCGGACCCCTAGCTGATAAAAGTCTGCACTGGTCGGTGCCACACCTCCTCTTGCTCTGGTTTCAGGCTAAAAAAACAAAATTAAATTTTTTTGTGAAACTGAAACAATGCAGCTATGCCCCTCCAAATCATTACCCCAAAGTGTAACAATACAACTTACCCTTGCTTGAGCCTCTGTAGCTTGGCCACATGGCACTTGGGAAGAGGTCCCAGCTTGGGGTTCTGGTCCAGCCTCCTGCCAAAACAACAAAGAAATAAAATGTGACATGTTGGTTCATGGACTACCCATGAACATGGCAATGTGGTTATTGTTCCTCTAAATCAGCCATGTTACCTCCGTGTCGTCCGCCCGAAGTATCTCCGGGGTCTGGCTGCCAGAGAGGGGCAAATCCACATCTGAGAGATTGGGCAAGTTGGCATATGCTAAACAGGAAAGTCATGTGTCAGACAAAGTGCCAGATTACACACTAGCCAAAAGGTATCTGGTAAACTCAGATTGCTAACATGTATGTAAGAGGAAGATGAGGCAATAATTGGGCCAAAAAATAACAGACACATTGCTAAAATTAGACATACCCGCAATCTCCCAGATGTCTGGAGTGGGGCCCTCACTCGAGCTTTGCCCTTGAAAATACATGTTTAAACACAAGTTGGCCTACTAAAGTTCCACAAAAGTATTGCAAAAATCCGTACTAGATAATCAAGCAAAAACAACTTACCCTCATCTCTGGCAGCCTCAACGTGAAGGGCCCTTTCCGGACAGCCACTTCCAATATTCCGGCCAACTAAAATAGACAATTAATGTCTCTAAATATTCCTACAACTACTTGGGTGAATGTTTGTCTTTAAATATACCCAAAAAATGCATTGCAATCACTCAAAAAACTATAAGAATTACCCTGGGGATGGCAAATCCACTACAAATAGCCATCTTCAAGTTGACATAGCAAACATGTAGATTATTTGACTAACCAAATTGAAACAGTGTAACATAAACAGCATAAAGGATACATTATTTTTGGCAATACACACCAACAGGGTCCTGTTGACCTGCAACATCGGAAGTGGGGTCCAAAGATGAACCAGTCACTTGGCCTACAAATAACAAAGAGGAATGATAGACATGCACTTGTGTTAAAGCGGCTAAAGCAAGGTTGACACATGCACTTACCAGCATCCAAAGAGTAGCTTGGCTCCTGAGGAGATGCTGGTGCCAATGGCGGGGCAGCTAGGCAAAAGCAAAGAAAACATTTAGCCATTGGTAATGTGCGGCACAAAATAAACCATGCATTAAGGTGTGTGTGAGCAGCTCAATCACTAATATTCCCTAATCAAGGCCAGTGTGGCTTACACATGTATATGCAGATATATGGCCACACATCTCTGGCTTCCCACATAGCTACACATGTTAGTGCCTTGTTAGTTAGTTGCTGAGAGGGTTAAAGTGGGCGTGAAATTAGTCCGCAGGCCAATATTATTAATCCACAACAGTGGCCCAATATATTGTTGGAGGTGCTCACACACCCATTTTTGGCAAAAACAACCAGCCCCTAAATTAGTGTAAAATACCTTCAATGGCAGACTGGGTTAGGCTGGAGGTAGGTTGAAGGGCAGGATTTTGGGTCTCCTCCTCCTCCCCCGACTCATGGACAGCACCATGTGCACCTATGCAGAAAGCAACACACAGGAAAGCAAAACATTTATGAGGTATAATGTACTACTTCACAGGTCCTACTGTTAGTTGGCCAGAAAGAGACAAATCAAATCACATACATTAACATTACCAGCAAAAAATAGGCAGAAAATATGTACCTTCAGTCCAACCTGTGGTGTCATCCCCAGCATCCACACCCTGCAGCCGAGCAAGTGGAATTTTTCCCTTCAGCATCTCCTCATACGGCCTGTAGGTACTCTTTGGACCCTGGATGGTCCCACTCTCGACATCAAGATCGTGATTCATCTTTTTGATAAGGGCCCCTCTCAAAGTGTAGAAGCGTTTCCTGCAGGATGGGCCACTACGTGGGTGTTGAGCACTGCTAGTAAGCTCCTCACCAATGGCATCCCACAGTTTGCTCCTTTCTTGTTTGCCTATTGACTTGCTTTGGGAGCCAAAGAGCAGCTCCCATTTAGCAAGGGTAAGGCGCACAAGAGTATTATTCTCCGCCAAATTAAATTCTGGCTCCCTCTTGACACCTGGGTGCTTAGCCTGGGGTGCTGCACCACCTTCAGGCTGGGCCCTTTTCCTTAAGGGAGGTCTGCGCACAGCACCCACCACACTCCTACTTGGGCCTGCTGTGGCCGGCAGATGTCCAGAATTTGGCACCATCCTGTAGCTGCACACACACACCAATACACAACCAACAAGCACGCATGCAGACTACAGAATGGCATCGCCCTGTATTTGGGTTGGGCAGGTTTTATGTGCTCTAACAGCCAATCACAAACAGGTCCACTTAATAGATTCACACATACTGGCCAGGTGCTTGTAGCAACACCTCCACTGCACTGACTGAACCATGTGTGTTAGCCAATTAACTAATTACAGACCTCATTAACCAAACAACACACAACCAAAGACAACAATGTCCTCATGTATATTAAACACCTGTGACATGTGGCTATACAAATGGCTATTTAAATAAACAGCAGCTTACCTTTCATTGGTCCACCACAGAATTTTCTGCCATGTCCGTTAATGCACGCAAGTTTAGGCTCACGTACGCTAGTAGTGCTACTAGCGTGCGCGTGCGCACTCCGTTTCACGCACACCTGGCTCAGCTAATTGGAGACCGGAAATAGCAGAGCAACGCAAAAGGCGGCAAAGTGGACCTGTCCTTTTTCAAAGTGAAGTATAAATGGCTGGATTTGGCAACCTTCTGGTATTGTTACACTGTGGCAAAGGCTGTGGTGTGGTGCTTGGTTCCCTTAGCTCATTTGAGTGTCTGGCTGGGTTTGGTCCTCACTCTCTGTGGCTTGTTGGGTGATTTCTAACATCAGTGCTGTTTCTTTAGGAGATTGATTTTGTTGGCATATGCAAATATTGTGGAGCATACAGCAAGTGAGGCTTGATTTTGGGGCCTTTTGTGGGCTGTGCAGCAACTCCCCTCTTGGTTGTGCCTAACTTAGAAAGCTGTTTTTCAGCAGTCTGGTGGTTCTGACCACTATACTTCTGGTTTTGTGGTGAGCTGCATTGTAGTGAGTGTGTGAGGAGTGTGATTGTTTGTGTGTGTGGTGTGTTTGTGGTTTTTGGTTTTGTTTTGCTTCTTTTGTATATCTGTTGAGTGTGAGATGGATAAGAGGGTGATGTATGGGGTATGGGTGCAGGGATGTGTGAGCATGCTGGAAGAGCAGGAGGCCAGGGAGGGGGGTGCAGTGAGGCTTAGGGCACCCCGCTCCTTTGGAATCCGCCTTTCAGTGTGGGACTTAAGTGACGAGCAGATCAGGAGCCGCTTCCGTCTGAATCGTGCTGCACTACAGTCCCTATATGATCAGATTAAGCACAAAATCGAGCCATCCACCAAACGCACTCATTCCATTCCAGGCATAGTACGCCTGTGTGCCACTCTGAATATTTTGGCACGAGGGACCTTCCAGGCAACCTCTGCCCTCCTCAGCGGGATCAGCCAGGCTACAATGAGCCGCATATTAATCCAGGTAGTACTGGCGATTTGTGATTTGATCCCTATTTACATCAAGTTTCCTGAGGATGCGGATGAGGTTGCCAAAATAAAACATGCATTCTATCTCATGGGAGGGATCCCGAATGTGCTAGGGTGCGTTGATGGTACACATATCCCTTTCCGCCCTCCCCGTGCACAGGAGCTGTATTTTAGGAACAGAAAGCAATTCCATTCGCTTAACGTCATGGTCGTCTGTGACCATGAAATGAAGCTGCGGGCCGTGAGACCGGGCTTCCCCGGCTCATGCCACGATTCTTACGTCCTGCAGCGGACAGTCCTGTGCCGGAAGTTCGAGAACAACGAAATGCCAGCTGGCTGGCTACTGGATAAATAATTAACCATGTCAAAGTATTTTGCATCAAATATGTGGCCTAGTAAGCTAAATTTTTGAAAATGAAACCAAAAACATGTACTAGTACTAATTGCTGTCTCTCTCATTGTGTTTTTTCAACAGCGGATAAGGGATATGGGCAGAGAACGTGGGTGATGACTTCGGTCAGAAGCCCACAGACCTCTGCCCAAGAACGCTACAATGCAGCACATCGCAAAACCCGAAGCATTGTGGAACGAACCATCGGCCTGCTGAAAGCACGCCCAGGAGGAGAGATGCTGTACAGTCCAGAAAAGGTCTCCAAGATAATCCTCGCCTGCTGTGTGCTCCACAATATCTGTATATGCCACAGAATCCAATCCCCTGAAGAAACAGCACTGGTGCCCGAAATCCCCAACTTGGCCACAGAAATGAGTGAGGACACCCAGAGTGGCTTTGAGCTAAGGGAAAGCATGATCTCTTCATTTTTTGCGGTAAGCTAACTACCCTTCACTGTAATCCAAGTACTGCACTACAGGGGAACTTTTTGTTGGCTCCAATCATAATTTGTAACAAACCACTATAAGGTGGGGGGGGGGGAAGTTGACCAAACCCACTATAAGGGGGGTGTAAGATGACCAAAACCACTATAAGGGGGGTGTAAGATGACCTAAACCACTATAAGGGGGGGGGGGAAGTTGACCAAAACCACTATAAGGGGGGTGTAAGATGACCTAAACCACTATAAGGGGGGGGGGAGTTGACCAACATAACAATTAGGATTGTTGTGCAAGTTGGACCAAAATGTTCTTTAAATGTTATTGTTTTATTTTTTTACTGCGAAATAGCCACATTAAGTATAAATACTAACTGCACTTTTTAATCTTTTTCAGGCACCCCGATAAAAACCCTGAGGATTCAGAATTTTACTTTAAAAATTTTACTTTATCCAAAAAAACATTTAAAACATAAATAAAAAAACTAAAAAGAAACATGTTGCAATGTGTTTACTTCGGAAGGTACTAACATTGATTTCAAGCCCACAGCAAAGCAAAGCGCAGGCGCTGTGTTGAATAGCGTGTGTCAAAATGACAGCGCCTACAAAGCTGATCTGAAACATCATATTCAGCAATGTAGGCGTTGTTCCCAACAACGCCAGGTAGCGACTGAGGAGGCCTGCTATAGCGAATCGCTACCGCCCGCGGCGTACGCTAGCGGCGCTCATAGCGCCATACTTCAGTCGCTCATCTGTCGCTACCTGGCGCTATTAATGAATCGGCCTCTTAGAGAAAGGACACACCATTCAGTGCTGATTCAGTCTTTAGCTGTCTAGCTGCACCCAATTGAGTTAGAAACAAGTTTACTGTATTAGCCTTGTAAGGGCCATTTAACGTTCACACCAGGGCCCCATCAAATTTAGCTACGCCACTGATGGTTGCAACAAAAAATGGTAAATAAGACTGTGGCATGCAGTACAGATGTATATGGCTGCAGGTCACTCCAGTTACAGTTACTTCTGCTGGTAAATATAATCACTTATAAAGTTTCATATACCCTGTTTCCCCAAATATAAGACAGGTCTTATAATAATTGTTGCTCCAAAATATGATTTTCTTGGCATTCCAGCTGCTCTTTTCCAAGTTCCACTGCACTGCAAGAGTAGCGGTTTACTCCCCCTGGTAACCAGAAGCAACAACAATGCTCTCATATAAGAAGAAAGTGTTGCCCTTGTGACCAGAAGCTTTGTCACAACTAGCTTTGAGGTTGCGCTCTCTATAGGATATGTGTCACAGAGATAACAATCCAAGTTAATATGGATAACTAGGATGTGAGTTTTTCTCTGGGAGTTTTGATCTATTCTGGATTACAGTAATTAACTGATTCTGGGATCCAGCCTTAAACGTATAGAGTTTGGTCAACCATGCATTTAAATGATTGACAGGTACACAAATTGTTGTTATTATGGCTATTCTATTATATAGTACAAAATACCTTCAGAATAGACATATATAAGTGAAAGGCACTTACCACCGCGGCCCGGGGGTGCTTAACCTGCCCAGGGCCTCTTAGTTGATATGCTTCAGTAGTAATCCTGTCAGTGAATTGCTGCACTGCTGGTGGCTTCTTGCACAGGTGTGTCCAGGTTGGTGTAACTGAAGGTGTTTGAAAAATGCCTCTCTGCTCGAAATTCCAATAAAACGATTTTTATTTTCAAAAAGACATATAAAACATTCTTAAAACACAAGGGTTTTCGTCCTGGGAATGGTGTCTGTGGGTGTTCTTTCAGGCCCGCAGCTGTTTTAAGGTTCACGGGAAAAGGGACTGTTCAAAAAACTTGGTAGTTTTTCAGTGTTCCATAATTACCGGTCCTTATTGGCTGGTCTGTTTGTTCCCAGATGAAGAAAAACCGTTGTGAGGGTGAAGGAAGAATCTTAGGGTTAGGTCAAAATCCAAAAGCCGTTTTTCAATGTTGGCAGGGGCGCGTTTTACCGGCCTCTCTGCTGTCCACAAAAGTCACCGACGCGCGTTTCGGCTTGAGCCGTCTTCCGGGTGTGAAGGGGGCAGTTGATTTGGCCCCTAATAAGGGCGGAGATGACGTAATATCCTTCTTAGGAATGGTGGGAATTGTAGTTTTAAAAGGTGCGCTAGCCGGCAATTAAACCGGAGCCGCCTCACCTGTTGGTGTTGATCGGGTGAAATGTCGGCTTGTTTGTTGCTGAAGTCTTTGGAAGTTTTCTTGCTTTTGTGAGCATTTATCTCTGCAAAATATCAGGGAAGAATAAAAGAATTTTTTGTTAAACTATATATTAAAAATGAACGGAATTTTATGAAAAAACAGAGAGAATTAAGTGCGAGAAAAAATTATATATAAGTCGTAGAATAGGGGAGCTATTTCAAGTTAGGAGGGAAACAGAAAAATATTAAATGTTTTTCTAATTATTTGGAGAGGAGAGGAGGTGACTTTTGTGGACAGCAGAGAGGCCGGTAAAACGCGCCCCTGCCAACATTGAAAAACGGCTTTTGGATTTTGACCTAACCCTAAGATTCTTCCTTCACCCTCACAACGGTTTTTCTTCATCTGGGAACAAACAGACCAGCCAATAAGGACCGGTAATTATGGAACACTGAAAAACTACCAAGTTTTTTGAACAGTCCCTTTTCCCGTGAACCTTAAAACAGCTGCGGGCCTGAAAGAACACCCACAGACACCATTCCCAGGACGAAAACCCTTGTGTTTTAAGAATGTTTTATATGTCTTTTTGAAAATAAAAATCGTTTTATTGGAATTTCGAGCAGAGAGGCATTTTTCAAACACCTTCAGTTACACCAACCTGGACACACCTGTGCAAGAAGCCACCAGCAGTGCAGCAATTCACTGACAGGATTACTACTGAAGCATATCAACTAAGAGGCCCTGGGCAGGTTAAGCACCCCCGGGCCGCGGTGGTAAGTGCCTTTCACTTATATATGTCTATTCTGAAGGTATTTTGTACTATATAATAGAATAGCCATAATAACAACAATTTGTGTACCTGTCAATCATTTAAATGCATGGTTGACCAAACTCTATACGTTTAAGGCTGGATCCCAGAATCAGTTAATTACTGTAATCCAGCATAGATCAAAACTCCCAGAGAAAAACTCACATCCTAGTTATCCATATTAACTTGGATTGTTATCTCTGTGACACATATCCTATAGAGAGCGCAACCTCAAAGCTAGTTGTGACAAAGCTTCTGGTCACAAGGGCAACACTTTCTTCTTATCCAAGCATAAGCTCGCGGTCGCTTATACCCCCAGGTTGCAGCACTCAAAACACCAGTCCGTATCCCAGCGCTTGATAATATTTGTATTGTTTCTACTTTCTACAATGCTCTCATATATGCTCAGGAGTGAAGTGGCTCCAGTGGGACTTCTTGATCTTTGTGTGAATCATGCTAGGGCTTATTTTTGGTGTAGGTCTTTCTATCAGGGAAATATGATATGTGGAGCCAGAACGACCAAATGATCCTTGGCTTCATACAGTAGTAGAAAAGAGTTATTTAGATCATACAATCAAATCAACCAGAGATCTCAATGTGTATGCCTAGTATAATGGCTAATCTGGGTGAGCAGGACCGATTAAGTGTGGAGGGAGCCCCTGGGCAAAAAAAAAAAACAATAGTAGGTACCCTTGTAAATAAATGTAGATTCCTGGCTGCCCTTGTTAACAAGTGGGGGGGGGGGTCCCTGGGGCAGGAGCCCTGGTTCACCCCCCCCCCCCTTTTTAATGTGACCCTGTGTGTGAGGAATCCTACACAGCAGAAGTAGTAATAAGGGCAGCTCAGTGACTAAGTATTATGTCCCTAATGCAGTGTATCTAAGGATCAGCAATAGCTACAGTGGCAGTATTCAGTGACTACACTGACTTTTAGAGACCCAACAATTAAATGATGGAGCTTGGAGCTTAGACCCCCGGTGCACACAGTAGTAACAAGCTAAATGCTGCTGTTTTATATTTCCTGCACACAGCCCACAAGTGACAAGGAGACATCTGATTATTTCTGGTGCGTGTACCCCCAGGGGGTATGCAGCAATGTTCAGGGATGTACCAACAGATGAGCTACTACTGGTCTGATATTTTATTTTAACAGTAAAACATTTTTTTTACTTTGAAAGTGCTGCAAGGCCTATAACCTACTTTTTGGTAAGATTAATAATTTATCTCCTCCTTGAGGGTACTTGGTTGTAACTGCTTGTTGCTAAGGGGTACTTGGCATAAAAAGGTTGAGGAGCACTGGCTTAGAGCAAACTGTGTTCCCTATCCAGGCTATATTTCATGAGCATTTGTATCATCTGCTTGGCCTTCTCTATAGGCAAGGCCCAAGAAGGGAAATTCTTCACTAGGCCCATTGCAGCAGTACCAGGCTCGGACTGGCCTCTATGGTTTCCAGGAATCCCCTAAATTCCTCAAAAGGTCTCCTAGCATTGGATGCCTGGTTTGCATGGTGCTAACAGCCCTAGCATCCTGTCTATTGAGCACCTGAGAACAAAGTGGTCCGATGATTTTTAGTTTTGGTCCGGGAATACAGCTTTAGTGCCCAGTGGCACATGTGAGGGATTTTTATGCAGTTGATTTTACTATGATAGTAAAAGTAGGTAATTTTGTATGTAGCTCTTCTACCACAAGAGAGCACAGGTTATCCACTCGCACACAATACAGTTTAGATAATATATGCTTTACATTGTGATGGTCCTCAAAGTCAGTTCTCCTGGTGGGAGCAAGACACCAACACCGAGCACTACTGACTATAGTGCTCTGATGGTGGCTCTGGTCCTACATTCCCTGTTCTGGTCCCAGCTTGCTGAATTGAGACCAGCTGCTAGTTCTGATGGCAGCGGTTGCAGAGAATTGAACTCGCTAATTGCCTTACTCTTATTTTTCTTTGATAAAACTCCTTCAGGAGGATTGAAACTTGTTTATTGAAAAGCAGAACGCAAAATGAGATTGGGTTCTAAGGAAGGACAGGCACTGAAGAAGGGCAGCAAAACAGTGGACAAGGAAGACATTTGGAAATCAGAAAGGACTACCCCCACATGATTGCTGGGAGGCAATGGTATTCGACAGGTAGGCAGGTGCCTGCTACCAGAACAGCTGCCTAAGGAACTCCCTAGTGGTCCGGCAGCCAGTTACAGAGCAATAAGTACAGTAAGTATAATACTTTGCATTCCACTGCACTCCCTAACCAGATCAATGTCAGTGTGCAATGACTTGCGAAGCTACGGCTGTACTCCATATGCAAAGAAGAAGTTAAAGCTGACCTTCGCCCTGATTAAGAGCATATCTTATATGTTTCCCACACCCTGTACATACAGATTGCCCACATTAAAAATTGTCCTACCTGCATCTACTGCATGTTATGAGCCTTTAAACATCCAAGATGGCAGCTCATGTAACATCAGGCAGCCTGCAAACAGGAAGTGTCCTCTGACTGTGTCGCTCTGCATTCTGGGATTGCTGTCCTTTCCCTGACTCCAGCTCTGCTCTGTCTGTGCAAAGCACAGCTATAACCCGCCCCCTGCACTTTATCCCACTCTCCTCTCCTTGGTATGTTTGATGCTTCTGAGTCAGGATGACGGCGCCCGTATCCCCGCCCCGAGTCCTGAACAGAGTTGCAGCCCAGAGGGGGAAAGAGTAATACGTAAGTGAGTAAAAACTTAAAATATATTAATTGTAGATGCTGGAGAATAGTTTTTTAAGGGTTTGGGCTTTTCATTAAATCATGCTGAAGGTCCGGTTTAAAGCCAGCTCTCCAGATATCGGTCACAAAGTTCTATAGTAGCAACGTCATACAAAATACATAATAATGTCTGAAAAAACAGCCAAAGTTTCACGGTTACCCAGAACCCTTTTCCTCAAGGCAATCCATTACCATCAAATCATAACATTTATTAGGAGCACCCTGATATAGCAGGAGGTCCCCACCCCATTAAAATCCCACCTGACCTCATCAGTGATATCATGCACACATATCTACATGTCACAACATTATAATACTTGGATTTAGGGCCAGACTATTCCACATCAGTGCAAATATCATTTATTTTTTCAGCATGTTACTACCATTATGTTTAAGCAAATGTGTTTCTTGTAGTGTGGCCACATATCTGTCGGTTTAAATAATATGTTAAATCCTTTTTTGCACCTTATTTGGACCAATGTGGCTTGATAAATCAGGTTCCTACTGTCAAGCCAAAATGGGGAGCACCTGCTATAAAAGGATGCTTCTGGTACATGTTAAGATTTTATTGTAATGGATTGACCCGAGGAAGGTTCTGCGTAACTTCAAAACGTTGTCAGTTTTTTTAAGCATTATTATGTTTTTCCTATGACATGGATAACATAGAACGTTACTAATATCTGGAGTGCTGGCTTTAAATTCTTTGCAGAATGGTCGAATGGGGCTTTCTTGACCTCATTTTGGTCCGCTTGAGGAAGGGCAGTGAATATGAGCTATGTATGCAGCCACCTGTGTAATGTTCTGTTAGCATTTATGATTTAGCCTCTCATGCTGCAGACTGAATTTTCTTTGCCTGCAAACATGACTTCTGGATATATTGATTTGATGCCATACCATAGCTATGAATTTTGTACATCTGTCTTTTTAGGTCTAATATTCTGCTTAGCTGTGACTGCTTAGTGCTATGATTTTTGTATTATGATTAATACTTAATATAGCTGTTTTTTGCTTATTTGTACTGTAACCCAAGCAAAGCATTCTATGGAGGTTAGTGCCATCTAGTGGCTGACTTGTAAATAGCATTATGAGGCTGATTCATCATTAGCGGCAGGTAGCGACAGATGAGCGTCTGTAGCAGGCATTTTCAGAGCGCCCGCTAGTAGTCACTGTGCTCAGCCGTGGGTCGCTACTTGTAATGTTGAATACATTGTGAGGAGTCGCTATTTGACCAGTACAGCGCTGTATAAGAGCGCATGTTAGCGACTGCTCATAGCGACCGACTCACACCATATCCAGAAAGAAAACAGCCTCACAAATCTCTGGCGCTGAAAAATACTTGTTTGAAGCCCAGAGCGCAGGAGGCGGTGTGTTTAAAGTCTGTTTTCAAGCATCTATAAACTAGTAACAAAGCGAAAACATATGGAATTACATTGTAGCAACATTGTAACATGAACACTTTAACGCCAGACCTGTAATGTCATTTCTGAAGAAATATTTAAAAAATGTAAAAAATGTGAAAAAAACAGCTTTTCAGTGCCTGAAGAGGTCACAGAATAAAAAAAAAACAGTTTAAAGAGAAGAAATGGATCGTCCATTGAAATGTATGGGGGAGCGCCAGGTAGCGAGAGGTCATACCTGGCGCTGTGCAAGGCTGAACGCTGGCGCTGTTCGCAGAGGCTTTGAAAATGATGAATCAGGCGCTACATGGCGCTATCCCAGTCGCTAAACAGATTCTGCTTGATAAATGTGGAATTGCGTGCCGTGTCCGGCGTTGACCAGTCGCTATCTGTCGCTACCTCTCATTAACCAGGCTCTACCTGACGCTATCCTTTCTTAAATAACCCCCTCTGTATTTTGTGTATTTTTTTTTAAATAATATTTTCATGGTTGGCATACTAAAGGTGTGTCAGATACCTCACCTAATTTGACTACTGTGGGGATCTTGGCACAAGACTCATGGGTAGCCTGAACCCACCTCTGATAATTATGTGGGGTGCATGGACCCTGAAAGTAATACAGTGCACATATCCCACTTGGTTTAAAAAAAATGATTAGGTTTAAACCTTTTTGGAAACAGCAATGGGTGGAGGTCCCAAAGGTTGCCTTTGGGTGCTTGTCAGCTTTAGAACAAAATATAGTATAAATATAAATTACAATATGTTTAGCTATACATAGGGCTGCTTTCCCTAATGCTGCTGCTTTGGGTCTGATCCAGCAAAGGCTGCGGAAAAAATAATAGTTTCAGTAAAAAGATATCCTTTTTGCAGGTTTGTGCGATTCAGCAAAAGACAAAAATGCATTTTCACTATTTTTTCCTGATGCAGGGAGTCAATGGGGGAGATTCCACAGAGGCTCTGTCTCTGTAATATAAAAGCTCCACTCCCCGCGTGGCCCAGCATTACCTTTGGCGGGATTCAAAAATAGGGGACCCCCTCAACACCAGATGCGGTGGATCAGCTGCTAAAGCTGCAAGGACACTGTCTGGCAGAGAACAGAGGCTGAAAGACACGGTGGGGTGGGCACTCTTAAATATAATTTATTATTGTGTGGTGTATTTATTTTTTACTACATGTAAGCCAGTGAGAGGTTCAAGGGCCCCCTATATTAGTTTAAGGGGACACAGCAAGCCACCTACTGAACATACCTTTGGTTTTATAATACCCCCACACAGTTACCTGCACTCCCACCAGCCAAGTGGTATGGAAGAGCCCAGTGCCCATCAACCCAGTGTGTCTGTACCAAGGGTATTGGGGCTGGTGGCCTACTAGAGTATTACCTGTTCTGGTACATCTTTTTATTTAATGGTGTGGAAAACAATCAGACATGCAAGGCATGTGAGGCAGACTACTTCCTATATGTGGACCTTTAGTGCCTTTAGTGCATGACACCTTGGACTAACCAAGGTTCGCTGTACCCAGCCCGTGGCAGCGCATAAAATTAACACCATGTATCTAATTTCAGTTATAGAATAATTGTTGCAATTGAGCTGGGGGCAGTGACTCTTGGTTACTCAAGTCCAAGAGGTAAGGCACTACAGGTCCACTTATAGAAAGCTCTCATACCAAAGGATATTGTGAGGGGCTCACCATAGGACAATGGAATAGCCATCCCCTCGGTCAGGAAGTTATACTGGTTTTGTGCAGTTGTTAGTACCCCATGGGTTGTAATTAAAAATAAAGGTCAGTTATAGTGCAGGAGGTAGAGTGGGTGCAGTAGGGCTACACTGCCACTAGAGATTACTCTGGCACTGAGGAAACTGGTAAGAGTCAGAACAGGGGAGTCCAGCTAGTAGTAAGAGTTGGCTGGTTCCAAAACGTTAAAAGGTTTGGAAGGTCTGAGCCTAGGGGCTGTTGTTGTGGTTGCTGTTGTAGACAGTCAGGTCTAGAAATATAAAGGAAGGAAGGCCATGGTGAGTATCAGGCATCATGTAGACTCTGCATTTTTGTAATATGCATCCCACCATAATGGCAGGCAATATCAGTCTAAATACCTATCTCTGGTCTCTATATCTATCTAAGGTTATATCTGCATATTTAATAATATGAGCCCAAACCACTTTAAAATTGAATGTAGTAAAGTTTTTATTTTGCAATAAACAGACAAACAAGACACAACAATACAAGTCATCTTGTAAGGCATTAAGGTGCCACAGGCACCCAACTTCATAACTGGCATATAGTTAACAACACTGACAATCATTCACACAACTTTCATACTGGACTCCAGGCGATTCTTGCTACCATCACGGTTCAGGTAAAGGACAGGGAGGCTGATGCACATTAGCTGTTAGACGGGGCGTACGTGCTCTAAAGTCCCCCCCATTATTCGTTGGTCAGGCTCCAGCACCCGGTCCCAGCTCCCCAAATATTTGACCCAAGAAACTCTCCGCCAGGCCCCCCTCCCAGGTTCACTCAGTGTCATACGCTGACTCTTGGCTCTGCAGCCATGGATCCCAAACCTTTTCGAACTTATCCGGCACCCCCCTTGCGGCGTATGTCAGTTTATACATGGTGAGTTTCTGGTTAGCTAGTCTTTTCCAGGATTGCACTGAGGGCCTAGCGGGGTGTCTCCAATTCATCAGGATGCACTTCCTGGCGTAGAAGAGCAACAACCGGACCAGGGCCTTCAGAGCTCACAGTTCCGAGAGCGACTCCTCCACCCCAAGAAGACATAGTGAGACAGATCTCTGTATCCGAAAGCCCACCACACTGCTGATCAGACCCATCACACCCTCCCAGAAGACCGTCAGGACCTCGCATGACCAGATCATGTGTATCCATGAGCCACTACTTTTCCCGCATCTAGGACATATATCAGTTAAGCCCATTCTGTGCAGACGAACCGGGGTGATGTAAGCCTGATGAATGCACTTGGTTTGGATGAATCTATCTCTGGCTTCAACTACCGATGCATGTAGGTTGTCCATTATCTCCTCCCAAAAATAAAAAAAAAATAAATAAAAAAAAATAATAAAAAATTGAATGTAGTACCTGTTTTACATTAGGTAAGCGGAGAAGTGTCTGCAGGGTCCAGCTGGTTCAAGTACAGGTGGGCAGTGATTGCGGCAGTAGGGTACATCCACAGTGTTGATGATGCACCCGCCGGACAGTGGGGAGACCCAAATCTGCGCACCCTCAGCAAGCTTCATACCATAAAGCACATACCATGCAATGTTGGTTGCTCCCTCTCAGACTCAGAGACAGTTAATTATAACAAATTTCTTTCAAACAATATGTGGTTTATATTTCATAACAAATGTAAATACATTTGCATTAAAACATTATTATTTCTAATTTATAATTGTTTCTATCTATAACTTATAGATTATACATTTAGTTCATCACTGTGTTGTATATGACTTTTAAATAAAGAGAAACGGCAAAATTATATCAATGTGCTAAAAGAATACAATATGTTGTTTACAGAAAATACAATTCATCTCATCACAATCATTAAATTAGATAAATATGCATATTAAATAATCATCAATATATTTAAAAATCAGTTATATAGCAATACAAAAAAAAAAAAAGAGAAAGAAAAAGAGAGAAAAAAAGGGAAAGAAAACAACCCAACCTCTCATTGTCTCACTCTCAACCCAAATTAGGAAGGTACCAAATTTAATTGTTTGTTCAGGCCCAGATATTTATGAGCTTATAGTTATCAAGCCTCAGTTGACAAAGTTATATTTTCAATGTTGCCTTTTCTTTTATTATCATATTTCACTGTGAGCGCCTGGAAGGATGATTATTATAATTTCCCCATAACTGCCCAGCTTATAGTGACCCATCGTTGTAGTGATACAGGCTACTATGTCCCTCTGTGCTTAAAAAATAAGTATGTTTGCGTGACAGTGATTTTAAAATGAATTTCGTAACATATAAGTGGACATCCTTTATGACTGTGAACTTATCGTTATGCTGTGTTATGTTGGTGCACAAAAAAAACACCATCACAACATAACGATAAGGTCATAATTGATGTACACTTTTTTGTAAGGAAGTGAATATAAAAATTAATCCAGTGCCAAACTGACAAACAATTTACAAACACCAGTGGGGAGACATTTCTCCCTAAAACATAACAGGGAAACCAAGGGCTTATATGTAATAGGCATCACCAGGATCCACCAGAGAGGTGAATATAGAAAATAAAACACTACAGGAGGAATGTAAGTGGGTATGAAAACTCAGAGCACATATCCCACTTGGTTTAAATGAAATAATTAGCTATAAGCCTTTTTGGAAACAACAAATCAATGAAAAACTGTTCCATAAAGTATTTCTGGAGTCTAGAATGTGTGTCAGAACCCCGGGTTTGGCTGATGCCCGGCTGGTGGCTGGGGTCTATTACCCCATCTGCGGTATCGGTAGCCACCAGCGGGTGTCAGCAGAGCTCTGTCTACACACCCCATGTGCAGTCCCATCAGCCACCAGCGGGTGTCAGCAGAGCCCTGGATGCTCTCTCCCCATCATCTGCTGCACCTGGTGTGTGGAGCTATTTAAGTAAGATCAGCCCTCCACCTGGTGCAGCAGGATTTTGTTTGTTTGGTTACTTGTGTCTGGAGTTCTGAACTTAAGTCTGTACCCGTTCCTACCGGAGTCTGGAGACTGCCGGCATCTGTCATAGGCCCTTGGGTGAGTGCTCCAGCACCTTAGGGTATCTGTTTTTTGTTATTAGGTTTTTTGTTAGTGAGCCTTATTTTGTATCTGAAATTAAGATATTTTTGTTGTTGTTTTTTCCTTTATTAAAACCTTTAAATACATTTTGGTAGTGTTGTCATTGCTCTGGCCAAACTGTCTGCTCCCTGGCTGAGAGTTCACATTAGAGAACTCCTCGGCCCTGACAGAATCCTGCTGCCACCCACCTGGCCAGAGCATTGCGCATCCTGGGACCTGTAGTCCCTCTAGCTTTTGCCAAAGTCCATTCCTAGCCCCCTAAATGGATCCTGGAGTGACCAAAAAGTTGCTTTCATTAACGGAAAGCCATGCTGATGCTGTGCAAGCATTATTTGTGGGATATTCTAAATCCATGTGTCTAGACATGATAAATTTTATTCATTCTTTGACTGATCAAGGAGATTTTGATTTCCCAGCTGCTCAACCCCTCATTAAGATCCTGGTGGATGTAGCTTTCGAAATAAATACTTCTTTGCCACAGGTTAAACAGACCTGTTCCATTGAACCCAGTGTCCCTGATCAGATTCCCCCATCTCCTGTCCCTTTAGCTAGATCTGTAGGGTCTAGGGGTTACTCTGAGGTGCTGTGTGCTTCACCTGGGGCCTTGACTCAGGGGCCTGCTGCTTCCTCATGGAGCCAACCTGTGCTTACTGCTAGAAGCCAGGACCCTGATTCCTGGTTCTATGAAGAATCTGACGATGATGATCCTGTCTTTGAGATCCATGCCACTGATTCTGACGATGCTTGGACCGATTTTTCTGATGAGGATGGTGAGGTCGATGCCAGCCTGCCGCCAGAGTGTCCCATGGTCGATGCCAGCCTGCCGCCAGAGCGTCCCATGGTCGATGCCAGCCTGCCGCCAGAGCGTCCCATGGTCGATGCCAGCCTGCCGCCAGAGCGTCCCATGGTCGATGCCAGCCTGCCGCTGGGCCCCACCGCGAGTCAGCCGCCGCTGGGCCCCACCGCGAGTCAGCCGCCGCTGGGCCCCACCGCGAGTCAGCCGCCGCTGGGCCCCACCGCGAGTCAGCCGCCGCTGGGCCCCACCGCGAGTCAGCCGCCGCTGGGCCCCACCGCGAGTCAGCCGCCGCTGAATGTCTTTCAAAATCTACCTTGTCTCTGTCCCACAGCGAGCCTGCAGCCGGGTCCCACAGTGAGCCTGCAGCCGGGTCCCACAGTGAGCCTGCAGCCGGGTCCCACAGCGAGCCTGCAGCCGGGTCCCACAGCGAGCCTGCAGCCGGGTCCCACAGCGAGCCTGCAGCCGGGTCCCACAGCGAGCCTGCAGCCGGGTCCCACAGCGAGCCTGCAGCCGGGTCCCACAGTGAGCCTGCAGCCGGGTCCTGCTACCAGCCGGCACCCGGGCTCTGCCTAGACCCTGCACCCGGGCTCTGCCTAGACCCTGCACCCGGGCTCTGCCTAGACCCTGCACCCGGGCTCTGCCTAGACCCTGCACCCGGGCTCTGCCTAGACCCTGCACCCGGGCTCTGCCTAGACCCTGCACCCGGGCTCTGCCTAGACCCTGCACCCGGGCTCTGCCTTGACCCTGCACCCGGGCTCTGCCTTGACCCTGCACCCGGGCTCTGCCTTGACCCTGCACCCGGGCTCTGCCTTGACCCTGCACCCGGGCTCTGCCTTGACCCTGCACCCGGGCTCTGCCTTGACCCTGAACCCGGGCCCTGTCTTGAACCTGCATCCGGGACCGGTGAAACTTGGCCAACTATTTGGATCCCTACCCCTATGGACTCTAGCTCCACAGTGGATCCCGGAGGTGGGATTAATACCCAGATTTTGGACATTTTATTTCATGGACTTGAGTTTGTTTTGTTGGTCTTGCTCTCTGGGGAGAATTTTTTTGTTCAGAGGAGCGTTCAGGAGCCCGCTCCTGAGAGAGGGGGTAATGTCAGAACCCCGGGTTTGGCTGATGCCCGGCTGGTGGCTGGGTTCTATTACCCCATCTGCGGCATCGGTAGCCACCAGCGGGTGTCAGCAGAGCTCTGGCTGCTCACCTAATCTGCAGATCCACCTGCCACCAGCGGGTGTCAGCAGAGCTCTGGCTGCACACCCCATGTGTAGTCCCATCAGCCACCAGCGGGTGTCAGCAGAGCCCTGGATGCTCTCTCCCCATCATCTGCTGCACCTGGTGTGTGGGCTATTTAAGTAAGATCAGCCCTCCACCTGGTGCAGCAGGATTTTGTTTGTTTGGTTACTTGTGTCTGGAGTTCTGAACTTAAGTCTGTACCCGTTCCTACCGGAGTCTGGAGTCTGCCGGCATCTGTCATAGGCCCTTGGGTGAGTGCTCCAGCACCTTAGGGTATCTGTTTTTTGTTATTAGGTTTTTTGTTAGTGAGCCTTATTTTGTATCTGAAATTAAGATATTTTTGTTGTTGTTTTTCCCTTTATTAAAACCTTTAAATAAATTTTGGTAGTGTTGTCATTGCTCTGGCCAAACTGTCTGCTCCCTGGCCGAGAGTTCACATTAGAGAACTCCTCTGCCCTGACAATGTGATTCTGTCTCCTTGAAAATTTGGCAAAATATTTAGGTAAAAACGGGTGTTGGTCCGGCTTAAGAGACAGGATTATTGATACATAGTGAATTCCCCCTTAGGCAACAGCATTTATCAGTGGATGGAATATCATCCAGGGTGTCATTTTCCCCACCTATTCTGGTCTGTAAATCATCTTTAAATTACATTATTTCTACACAAACCGATGAATGAAAGCTATAGGAATTGACTATGTACTATTTTAAAGCAGTCCTCCACTTAACAGCAGTGAGTCTGTGAGGAATGTTGGCAACATTTTACCTCAGGCAGCACTCTCACAGGAATCTCCTGATTCTCCTCATGCAGCCATTCCAATTACTTAAAGGAATTTACAGGAGGCTTTGGAGATATTTTTCAGCAAAATTAATTTAGCTTTTCAGGATGCACTAAAAGATTCTGTTAAGGAACTTTCATCTGAAATTGCTGCTATTGGCATCCATACAGACTGGAAAAAAACAGGATGCTTTTTCCTCAGCTCTCCAGGACATGCAAAAACAAGTTACATAGACAAACATAGAATGTTGAAGGCAGAAGGAGACCATACGGTCCATCTAGTCTGCCCTTATGTGTATACTGTATGTACTCTTTATCTTAGGATAGACGTGTGCTTATCCCAGGCATGTTTAAATTCACTTACTGTCGATTTTTCAACTACCTCTGCTGGAAGTTTGTTCCAAGCATCTACTACTCTTTCTGTAAAATAATAATTTCTAACATTGCTCCTGATCTTCCCCCCGACTAGCTTCAGGTTGTGCCCCCTTGTTCTTCATGAAAACACTTCCCTCCTGAACCTTATTCAATCTTTTCAGATATTTAAAGGTCTCAATCATGTCCCCTCTCTCTCTTCATTCCTATAGATTTTACAAATTACTTAAATCTCTCCTGATAAGTCTCCTATATCTGTCTAGGGCTTTCGAAAGGGTGTCAGGAGCCAGGGAAGCAGGGGATAACCCAAATCACCTTAAAGTGGACCAACACCCAGGATTTTGACTATCCTGGGTTTTGGTCCACTTCGGTGGCGCACCCCGATCGGGGGTGCCCCGCTGTGTGAAACCCCCCAGAACGCCCCAAAAACTCACCTCTCCCCACTCCCACGTGACCGCTCCAGCCAATCTCAGGGCGCGTCCAAGGCCGCTTGGACGCGCATAGCAGCTCTGAGCGCTGGAGGTCGCGTCTCGCGCTTCCCTCTAACAGTGAGCGCGCCTGCGCCGGCCATTCACAAACGGCCGGCGCGGGTGCGCGCCCTGCTAGAGGGAAGTGCGAGACGCGGCCGCGGCTCGCGCATGCGCCGATGGAACGGGGCTGAGTTAAGGTTTGTGAGCCTCCTGGGGGGTTCCTCTCCGCGGGACATCCCGATTTCGGATGCCCCGCGGGGAGGGATCTGATCGGTCCGGGAATCTTATAGATTCCCGGGCCGATCCCCCCTGGATGTTGGTCCACTTTAAAGGACATCAAAAACCAACATTAACACCAATGAATAACCAAAACACACAAACAGCATAAACCAAGTCCTAGGTAGAACCAGCAGGAAACCCGTTTTGTAGGAGGCAACAATTTAGTGTTGCCTAAGGCAAACTGCTTGAGCAATCAAGCAAAACAGAAGGCAGTATGCATAGATGCAAGTAGCAACACAATAAAAAAGGGCAAATACCTTTACAGTGGATGAAACAGTGGAAATGCAATGCTAACAATAGACATGCAGAGCCAAGAGAAGAATAGACACACTTACCCAGAAGCCAACCACCACTCAGCTTGCCACTCTCAAAACGGGTATGAAAACTCGAACTCTGCAAGGTAAATGTGTCATCATGAGACGAGCCTGGGAAGCTGGCTAAAACACTGAAAAAACATAGATCCGGTCCCACAAAGCATTGGCCCATCTTGAGGTTTCTGAAATAAAGCCAAACAATCAGAGGATAAGTAGAGTGGCTACAAGTAATTAATTAAAAAAAAATCAAAATGACAAAGGCTCAACAAGGAGACAAAGAAGCTGGTTAAGGGGAGCTGAGGCAAGTGTAGTATACAGACAGGAGAGGGTGCTAGAACACTTATATACAGGAGAGGCGGTAAATAAATTCATAAAACTTATCAAAGGGCTCCCTTGTTAGCATGTATGGCGGTTCCAACTTGCAAAAAGAGGGTGTAATTTTGAATCGGAAACCTATGGTTTTTATAGCACCAGAAAGGGGCATATAAGGGCTGAGAATCGCCTGCAAGCATGGGGTAATCCCTTAAAATTATGTTTGCACACACAAAAAATCTAAGCATTAATCAGAATAATATTGTCAATATTTGCATGGGTGTATGCGTACCGCAAAGTCCCCCGAAACAGCTAATTCGGACAAAAAACATGGCACAGAAACACCCAACAAGGAAAAAAGCCCAAATATGGGACTTTAACATCATTCCCACATGCGGAAATGCATGCGAGAGAGGCTTTGAATCAGGCCGATAGTGATAGTGTTATATACATACAAGTCTTTGTGGGTAGTATTCTCAATAAATATGCTGGACTTGTGGAGTCTCCCTCTTGTGAACGCCTTTTCCCCCAGGTTCCCATGCTGTTTGGGCTTCACCTTTTTCTTTGTGTCTCTCTGAGCTATCAGTTTATTAGTACCTGTAGAAGAAATGTCAATGCTTCGTCATTTTTGAACATTTTATCCCTCCAAGATTTTTGAAGAAGGTTTTTATGTTTATGTTTTCATGTTTGTCTGTATTAATTACTGTATTCTTCACGCTATAAGACGCACCATTTTTCCCCAAAAGTGGGGGGAAAAGGTCAGTGCGTCTTATCGGGCAAATTTAAAAAAAAAAAAAACAACAAAAAAGTTTAAAAAAAGATATACTTACAAGAGCGTCGCCTGCGGCCACCGGAAGGCTTGCCGATGAAAGAGCCGCCGCTACTTCATGGCAGCGGCCAGAGACAGAAGGTGGGGTTCAGTTACCCTTCCTTCCCTGCCCGCTTCTCCTTCATCAGCTAGCTTCCCGGTGGCCACAGCGCGAGGCTCCAGGCGAGGCTGTAAGTATATATATTTTTTTCTTACCTCCAGCATCGAGGTGGGGAAATTCAGCCACATGGGAATAGGATAGGACAGGTTGGAGAGCAAATGTTTATGTTGGCATTTGTATACTCTCCAAATACTAACCAAATCAATTTTATTTCTAAATTACTTGCAATATTTGATACCAAAAAGAAGGGTACATTATTTGTGGGAGGGGATTGGAATTGTATTTTACATCCTGCACTGGACCAGCCTCCTCTTGCTATATTTAGGGCAGAAATTAAAAAAAATCTAAAACTCTTTCTAAATTGTACTCAGACCAGCTAAACCAGATAAACAGATAAGGAATGTTCTTTCTTTTCTCCACCACATAATGTTTATACAATAATTGATTTTTGGTTTTTGGTCACTAGTTCTCTCATACCTTTTTGTTTAGCTGCTGAAATAGAGCAAGCAGCATGGTCTGATCATTCTATTAAATTTAATTATTAAATTATGTCTAGAATCTGTCAGTCAAACCAAAAAGTTTGTCATTAAAGTTGAAGTATTTATAGGAAGCCATTGTCTGATCAGATGAATTGGTTTGTGAAGATATGTGCATTGAATGAACCCCCTCATGGATTAATCTCTTCTAATTCCATATGCAAAATTTGCTTCTCTGCACTCTGCTATTAAACCACTTTATTGTATGGCTTGGGAGAAAGATTATCCATTTTTTTTTTTTTTTAAATTCTTTATTTAGTTTTTCCATACAAAACAGTCAGGTATTACAGAAGAGAGCGAAACAGTACCAGGTAAGTACAATAGGTACATGTAAACAATAATATACAGTAATAGAAATAATAATAATAATACTGGATGTTACATATAAGATTATCCCCCTTGTCTGGATGTTTGACATTCTCGGAAGCAACCTTCTGCTTCAATATTAAGTCGGGGGGTCCAGGTTCCGCGAGGGGCCCCAAGGGCAACTCCCCGGAGGAACCCGTCTCCCCGGGTGATTTGTCTGCTATTCGTATGATGATGAGGCCTATGTGGCGGGTTTATATCTCAATTCGAAGTACCTCTACGTATCGTGAGCAATCATCATCTAATGGAATGAAGTTGCTGACTTCCAGCTCCGAGAGCTCAATGTGTCAGGGGATAGTCAATCGCGTGTCTTTGGAGTTATCCAGCCCCTCGAAGGGGAGGGATATATGGAGAGTAGAAAGAAAGAAAGAAGGGGGGAAGCAAGTAAGGTGCGGGTACAGGGAAGGGGTGGGAGGCAGGGAGGGGGTGGAAAGCAAGGGGCCTCGCTCCCATATTCCCCCACACCCGGAGAAGTTCTGGCAACGGCGGCGTCGAGATCACATACCCATCAGGCCGGGTCACCTGGGGCCGAGAGGGAGGCAGGGCGAGCCGTCGGGGACCGGAACACGTACCACGGCGTCCAGAGCAAGCGGGTCCTCTCTTCGTTGTCCTGGACCGTAGCTGTCAGCTCTTCCATTTCTCCTATCCTATCTACTTCACGGGCCCAGTCTTCTTCTGTTGGGACATATTCCGTCTTCCAGTATCTGGGGATTACCGTTTTAGCGGCGTTCAAAAGGTGCCTCAGTATTGATTTTTTATAAGTCGCTACACTGTCACTTGTGTGGTGTAGCAACATGAGGGCCGGGCAGCATGGGACCTGTGATCCTATAACCTTACTCATAGTCGTTGCTATGTTCCTCCAAAAGGTTGTAATTTTGGGGCACGACCACAGGATATGTAGTAGTGTGCCTTCCTCTGTCCCGCATCTCCAGCACAGAGGCGATGAGCCTGGGAACATCCTGGACAGCCTCATGGGGGTGTAGTACCATCTAGATAAGTACTTATAGTTCGTTTCTTGTACCTGGGACGAGATCGAGGATTTCTGGGAGAGCAGAAATATCTTTTCCCACTCCTCACTCGTGAATTCCCTTCCCAGGTCCCTCTCCCAGTCTCTGCAAAAGGGGGGCGGTGTCTCGTTCTCCTCTCCTAGGAGTCGGTATATCTGAGATATCACCCCTGTTGGTGGGTCCCCCTGCGTAGCCAGGGTTTCGAACTGTGTGAGGTTCCGACTAAGAGACTGTCTCGGTCCCAATCGTTGCAGGGAGTGTTGGAAGAGAAGCAGCTGCCAGGGGTCCAAGTGTGGGCAGTCCCAGCGTGTCCTAAGCTCCTCGATGCTGCACCATTCCCGTTGCCTTACCAGGTCTCTCCCCCGAACCGCTCCCAGGTCTCTCCACCCTCCTCCAACGTGCGGCCTCTGACCAGTGGGTAGCTCTGGGTTCCCAATTACTGGTATTAAGGGTGATGGCCAGGGCGAGATCTCCTTGTTCCTCCTGGTCTCGTCCCAGACACTGAGGGTGGCCTTTATCAGCAGATTAGATCCGCTCCATCGGGTTGAGGTCTCCGTTGCCCATGGTATCTCCCTTATCGGGACGTCTGTGCAGCTATCCTCCACATCCACCCATTTCTTCTCCTTCGCATTTCTCCCCCAATCCACTATCCTCTGCAGATGCGCCGCCCGCCAGTACCTCTTCAGGTCCGGGACTGCCAGGCCTCCTCTTGCTCTCGGTAGTTGCAATAAGCCGAAGCGGGTTCTTGGTTTCTTGTTGCTCCAAATGAATTTCAGGATCAAGGAATTGAGGTTCTTAAAGTAGCTGGATGGTATATGGCATGGAAGGGTTTGAAACAAATATAAGATTCTCGGGAGTATTGTCATCTTTATGGCGCTCATCCTGCCCATCCATGTAAGCGTTAGGGAATCCCATCCTGCTAGATCTGCTTTGATTCTATTAAGCATAGGAGTAAAGTTATATCTGAAGACATCCTCGATATCTTTCGGGATTTTTGTGCCCAGGTAAGTCAGCGCAGGCGTGGACCATCTGAAGGGGAAAGAAGACTTGATTGGGGACACCACCGTATCTGGTAGTCCGACACTAAGTGCCTCAGACTTGTCAAAGTTGATTTTAAAATCCGAGATGCTTCCAAAAATGTCAAATTCTTTCATAAGGTTTGGGAGTCCCACGACAGGGTTGGAGATGAAGAACAGGAGATCGTCCGCATACGCCGCGACTTTATGTTCCACCTCCCCCACCCGAATCCCTCTCAGGTCCGAGTTCATCCTTATGTGTCTTAGGAAAGGTTCCACCGCCAGGGCGAAAATGAGGGGAGACAACGGACATCCCTGTCTGGTCCCGTTCGAGATCCGAAAGGGTTGAGAGAGATGGCCGTTCACCCTCACCCGCGCGTGTGGGTCCGAGTAAAGTCTCAGTATGTGTTCTAGCGCTCTCCCATGGAGACCAATATATTTCAGTACCTCGAAAGCGTATGTCCAGTTCACCCGGTCGAACGCCTTCTCGGCATCCGTTGACAACAGCATCATTGGGGAATTATCTGTTCGTGACCGATGTATGAGGTTTAGGGTTCTAATCGTGTTATCCCTGGCTTCCCTGCCAGGGATGAATCCACACTGATCTTCCTCGACTAGTCCAGGTAAATAGATAGCCATTCGGTTTGCGAGTATTTTTGTAAACAGTTTAAGATCAACATTTAGTAGCGATATGGGGCGATAGCTTTTGCAGCTCAGTGGGTCCTTCCCAGGCTTGTGAATCACTGTGACGTGTGCCTCCAGTGCTTCTTTCGGGAACGCCATCACAGCTTCCATCTGATCCGTGGCATTGAGAGCTCTAAGGAGGTGCCTATTTAGGACCCCTTCAAATTTTTTGTAATAAGCTATAGTTAGTCCATCAGGACCGGGTGATTTACCGTTTGGAGTGGTCTGTATCGCTCTATTCAGTTCGGTCCCTGAGATTGGTTCTCCCAGTTTAATTAAGATTATCCATTTTTATCTAGTATTGATATGTGGAAAACCAAAATAGTCTCTCATTCTAATATGATTGAGGGAAACTCCATGAAAAATAGCCCAAATAATTAAAACCAACCAGCCTATTGCAATCTATAGGATAAGGCCACACAGTGCAGGGAACTCAGTGCCAGTGCTCATCCCATCACCTGCGCTTTTCTTATTTTAAATGATTTATGCATTTTTCAGTCTTACTAATAGAGTTGATATCTCTTACTTACATATGATTCATCAAGAACAACTGCTTTTATAAAGTATGATTGCTCTTCTACTTTTTATTATTCTCTTTTGTTAAAATGTAAAGCCACGTTTATATGATCTGTAACATGCTATACATTGGCATTGAAATGGCTACATGCTTGTTATAAAACTGTCAATGCTTGATTTGTTTCTAGCAAGTACTGTTATTGTATGCATGAATATGTACAAAAAATCAATAAAAAATATGTCAGAAAAAAAGTAAAATTAAAAATAAGCTGCCCACTACTGGATCCTTGCCCCCCCCCCTCTTCTTGCTATTCTTCTCATTATATTCTCTCTTTTGTCTTTCCTTTCTTAATCTCTCCTTCAACTGTATAGGTGTTTTTACTAATATCCAATTGGCCAATGTATCAACATTAATATGTCTAGTAGAGTTATTCTTGTTCTCAACCCAGCATTGTATTTGTGTGAAACATTTTATTTATTTATATTTATTTATTTATTGCTCATTAATGTGATGTGAAACTCCCCAGGGTGCTCAATATTCTTACCTTTCCCCCGAGCCCACGACGCATACATGGCCATCGCTGGAATCACTCGACTCCCTTCTCGCGTGTGCAAAGCCCTGCCCGATGAAACTGAATGGGTGTGTCGGACTGAATGATGTCACACGTGCTCGTAAGTGTGGCTAGGCACAGTGTGGGCTCAAGAAGAGGTGAGTGGATTCAGTGTTCTGGGGTGTTCACACAGTGTGGTTTACACAATAGTGTAAAAAAAGGCGCATCAATAGAGGGTGACAAAATCTCAAGTAGACTGGGAGTTAAAAAGATTAAATGTAGCTATGTATGTTGGGTATTGTCCTGTTTGGGTGACCTTGAAATTTCAAATTTAGCTTGTTTTTTATTGTTTGCATATTGATAATTTAGGAAAATGTGGTTTTTAGTCTGTTTTTTTATACATTTTTTAGGGAAACCCTTTGCAACTAAAGAATTCATCAAGGGATTACTTTCAGAAAGAAGTGCCCACTACCATAAGCTGGATAGACCTAGAAAGCTTAAGTGTGCACTTTTGGGAAATATATAGGTTGTGGCAGGTATTTCAAAAGGGTTGTTAAGATTGAAAAAGCGCAAAATGCACACTTTGTCTGCAAAACTGAACATTTAAAGTTAAGTTCTGTTCAGGAGACACTGCTGCTCTGGTAGGAATTGCTTTGATTTCTAATTCTTAGAGGCCGATTCATCAATAGCGCCAGGTAGCGACAGATGAGCGACTGAAGTATGGCGATATGAGCGCCGCTAGCGTACGCTGCGGGCGGTAGCGATTCGCTATAGCAGGCCTCCTCAGTCGCTACCTGGCGTTGTTGGGAACAACGCCTACATTGCTGAATATGATGTTGGAGCTCAGCTTTGTAGGCGCTGTCAGTCAGTTTGACCACGCTATTCAACACAGCGCCTGCGCTTTGCTTTGCTGTGGGCTGGGAATCAAGTACCTTCAGAATAAAACACATTGCAACATGTTTCTTTAATTATTTTTTTTTTTATTTTGTGTTGAAAAGGAAATAAAATTAAAACAGATATTAGAATGAAAAGGAAAATTAAAACAGAATTAAACACATAGCCACATGTATTTTATTTGTTTTTTATTTTTTTAAGAAAAAGGAACTACAATTAAACCACCAATGAGAATGAAAAGGAAAATTAAACCATAAATTAGAATGAAAAGGAAAATTAAACCAGAAATGAGAAAGAAAAGGAAAATTAAACCAGAAATGAGAAAGAAAAGGAAAATTAAAACAGAAATGAGAAAGAAAAAGGAAAATTAAACCAGAAATGAGAAAGAAAAGGAAAATTAAACCAGAAATGAGAAAGAAAAGGAAAATTAAACCAGAAATGAGAAAGAAAAGGAAAATTAAAACAGAAATGAGAATGAAAAGGCAAATTAAACCAGAAATTAGAATGAAAAGGAAAATAAAAACAGAAATGAGAAAGAAAAGGAAAATTAAACCAGAAATGAGAATGAAAAGGAAAATTAAACCAGAAATGAGAATGAAAAGGAAAATTTAACCAGTAATGAGAATGAAAAGGAAAATTAAACCAGAAATGAGAAAGAAAAGGAAAATTAAACCAGAAATGAGAAAGAAAAGGAAAATTAAAACAGAAATGAGAATGAAAAGGCAAATTAAACCAGAAATTAGAATGAAAAGGAAAATAAAAACAGAAATGAGAAAGAAAAGGAAAATTAAACCAGAAATGAGAATGAAAAGGAAAATTAAACCAGAAATGAGAATGAAAAGGAAAATTTAACCAGAAATGAGAATGAAAAGGCAAATTAAAACAGGAATTAGAATGAAAAGGAAAATTACAACAGAATTAAACACATAGCCACATGTATATTTAGTTTTTTTTTATTTTTGGTCTAAAAAGGAACTAAAATTAAAACAGAAATGAAAATTAAAATGAAAAATCAAACAGAAATTAGAATTGAAAGGAAAGTTCAGAAATGTTCTAGAAAAGGAAAATTGGGATCACGGTGCATCTCGGGGTGCCTGAAAAATTAAAAAAAGTGCAGTTAGTATATATCTTTAAATTTGTGTTTTTGCTGTAAAAAAATATTGCATTCATTGTTAACCAACATTTGCGTCAATCTTGCACACCAACCCTAATTGTTATGTTGTTCAGCTTCCACCCCCCCTTAGAGTGGTTTGGGTCATCTGACACCCCCCCTTAGAGTGGTTTGGGTCATCTTACACCCCCCTTAGAGTGGTTTGGGTCATCTTACACCCCCCCCTTAGAGTGGTTTGGGTCATCTTACACCACCCCTTAGAGTGGTTTGGGTCATCTTACACCCCCCCTTAGAGTGGTTTGGGTCATCTTACACCCCCCCTTAGAGTGGTTTGGGTCATCTTACACCCCCCTTAGAGTGGTTTGGGTCATCTTACACCCCCCTTAGAGTGGTTTGGGTCATCTTACACCCCCCCTTAGAGTGGTTTGGGTCATCTTACACCCCCCTTAGAGTGGTTTGGGTCATCTTACACCCCCCCCTTAGAGTGGTTTGGGTCATCTTACACCACCCCTTAGAGTGGTTTGGGTCATCTTACACCCCCCCTTAGAGTGGTTTGGGTCATCTTACACCCCCCCTTAGAGTGGTTTGGGTCATCTTACACCCCCCTTAGAGTGGTTTGGGTCATCTTACACCCCCCTTAGAGTGGTTTGGGTCATCTTACACCCCCCCTTAGAGTGGTTTGGGTCATCTTACACCCCCCTTAGAGTGTTTTTTTTCTAATTTTGATGGGAGGTCAAATACATTTACCCAGTAGTGCAGTACTTGGATTAGAGTGAAGGGTAGTTAGCTTACCGCAAAAAAGGAAGTGATCATCCTTTCCCTTAGCTCATCGCCAGTCTGGGTGTCCTCACTTCTTCCTGCGGGCAAGTTGGGGATTTCTGGCACAAGTGCTGTCTCCTCGGGGGATTGAATTCGGTGGCATATACAAATATTATGGAGCATGCAGCAGGCGAGGATGATCTTGGAGACCTTCTGTGGGCTGTAGAGCATCTCTCCTCCTGGCCGTGCCAAACAGAGAAAGCGTGCTTTCAGCAGGCCGATGGTTCTTTCCACAATGCTTCTGGTCTTGCGATGTGCTGCATTGCAGCGTTCAGAGGGCAGAGGTCCGTGGGCTCCTGACCGGAGTCATGACCCACGTTCTCTGCCCATATCCCTTATCCGCTGTAGAAAAAACACAAGGAGAGAGACAGCAATTAGTACTAGTACATGTTTTGTTTATGTTTTTTTCTAATTTGGCTTACTAGGCCACATATTTGAGTCAAAATACTTTGACATGGTTAATTATTTACCCAGTAGCCAGCCAGCTGGCATTTCGTTGTTCTCAAACTTCCGGCACAGGACTGTCCGCTGCAAGACGTAAGAATCGTGGCATGAGCCGGGGAACCCCGATCTCACCGCCCGCAGCCTCATGTCTGGGTCACAGACAAGCATGATGTTTAGAGAATGGAATTGCTTTCTGTTTCTGTAATACAGCTCCTGTGCACGGGGAGGGCGGAAAGGGATATGTGTACCATCAACGCACATTCGGGATCCCTCCCATGAGATAGAAAGCATGTTTTATTTTGGCAACCTCTTCCTCATCCTCAGGAAACTTGATGTAAATTGGGATTAAATCACAAATCGCCAGAACTACCTGGATTAGTATGCGGCTCATAGTAGCCTGGCTTATCCCGCTGAGGAGGGCGGAGGTTGCCTGGAAGGTCCCTCGTGCCAAAATATTCAGCGTGGCACACAGGCGTACTATGCCTGGAATGGATTGAGTGCGTTTGGTGGATGGCTCGATTTTGTGCTTAATCTGATCATATAGGGACTGTAGTGCAGCACGATTCAGACGGAAGCGGCTCCTGATCTGCTCGTCACTTAAGTCCCATACTGAAAGGCGGATTGCAAAGGAGCGGGGTGCCCTAAGCCTCACAACACCCCGCTCCCTTTCCTCCTGCTCTTTCAGCATACACATACATCCATCCACCCAGACACCATACATCACCCTCTTATCCATCACACACACTCAACAGATATACAAAATCAAAAAAACAAAAACAAAAACCACAAACACACCACACACACACAAACAATCACACTCCTCACACACCCGCTACAATGCAGCTCACCACAAAACCAGAACTATAGTGGTCCAAACCACCAGCCTGCTGAAAAACAGCTTTCTAAGTTAGGCACAACCAAGAGGGGAGTTGCTGCACAGCCCACAAAAGGCCCCAAAATCAAGCCTCACTTGCTGTATGCTCCACAATATTTGCATATGCCACCAAAAACAATCTCCTAAAGAAACAGCACTGATGTCAGAAATCACCCAACAAGCCACAGAGAGTGAGGACAGAACCCAGACAGAGACTCAAATGAGCTAAGGGAAACAAGCACCGCACCACACCACAGCCTTTGCCACAGTGTAAGAATACCAGAAGCTTGCAAATTGCTTCCATTTATACTTCACTTTGAAAAAGGACAGGTCCGCTTTGCCGCCTTTTGCGTTGCTCCGCTATTTCCGGGCGCCAATTAGCCGACCCAGGTGTGCGTAAAACGGAGTGCGCACGCGCACGCTAGTAGCGCTACTAGCGTACGTGAGCCGAAACTTGCGTGCATTAACGGACATGGGTGAAAATTCAGTGGTGGGCCAATGAAAGGTAAGCTGCTGTTTATTTAAATAGCCGTTAGGCTAGCCACATGTCACAAGGGTTTCAGATACATCAGTCCATTGTTGTATTTGGGTGTGTGTTGTTTGGTTAATGAGGTCTGTAATTAGTTAATTGGCTAACACACATGCTTCAGTCAGTGCAGTGGAGGTGTGGCTAGAAGGAACTGGGCTGTATGTGTGAATCAATTAAGTGGGCTGGTTTGTGATTGGCTGTTAGAGCACATAAAACCTGCCCAACCCAAAGAGAGTGCGATGCCATTCTGTAGTCTGCATGCGTGCTTGTTGGGTGTGTATTTGTGTGTGTGTGCAGCTACAGGATGGAGCCAAATTCAGGACATCTGCCGGCCACAGCAGGCCCAAGTAGGAGTTTGGTGGGTGCTGTGCGCAGACCTCCCTTACGGAAAAGGGCCCAGCCTGAAGGTGGGGCAGCACCCCAGGCTAAGCGCCCAGGTGCCAAGAGGGAGCCTGAATTTAATTTGGCGGAGAATAATCATCTTGTGCGCCTTACACTTGCTAAATGGGAGCTACTCTTTGGCTCCCAAAGCAAGTCCATAGGCAAACAAGAAAGAAGCAAACTGTGGGATGCCATTGGTGTGGAGCTTAGTAGCACTGCTCAACACCCACGTAGTGGCCCATCCTGCAGGAAACGCTTCTACACTTTGAGAGGGGCCCTTATGAAAAAGATGAATCACGATCTTGATGAGGACAGTGGGACCATCCAGGCTCCAAAGAGTACCTACAGGCCGTATGAGGAGATGCTGAAGGCCAAAATTCCACTGGCTCGGCTGCAGGGTGTGGATCCTGGGGATGACACCACAGGTTGGACTGAAGGTACATATTTTCTGCCTTTTTATAAAAGCTACTGTTAATGTATGTGATTAGCATTTTCTCTTTCTGCCCAACTAACAGTAGGACCTGTGAAGTAGTACATTAGACCTCATACATTTTTTACTTTCCTGTCTGTTGCTTTCTGCATAGGTGCACATGCTGCTGTCCAGGATGTGCCTCAGGACACACAAACTCCTGCCCTTCAACCAACCTCAAGCCTAACCCAGTCTGCCATTGAAGGTATTTACCACTAATTTCGGTGCTGGTTGTTTGGGGAACAAATGGGTGTGGGAGCAGCTCCAACAATCGAGTGGGGCACTGTTGAGTATTAATAATATGGACCTGCGGCCTAATTTCACGCCCACTTTAACACTCACAGCAACTAACTAACAAGGCCCTAACATGTGTAGCTATGTTGGAAGGCAGAGATGTGTGGCCATATATCTGCATATAAATGTGGAAGCCACACTGGCCTTGATTAGTGAATATTAGTGAATGAGCTGCTCACACACACCTTAATGCATGTTGTATTTTTGCACGCACATTAACAATGGCTCAATGTTTGCTTGATTTTTGCCTAGCTCCCCCGCCATTGGCCCCAGCATCTCCTCAGGAGCCAAGCTACTCTTTGGATGTCGGTAAGTGCATGTGTCAACCTTGCTTTATCCACTTTAACCCAAGTGCATGTGTCTCATTCCTCTTTTTTATTGGTAGGCCAAGTGACTGGTTCATCTTTGGACCCCACTTCCGATGTTGCAGGTCAACAGGACCCTGTTGGTGTGTATAGCAATACATAATGTATCCTTTATGCTGTTTCTGTTACACTGGTTCGATTTGGTTAGTCTAATAATCTACATGTTTGCTCTGTCAACTTGAAGATGCCTCTTGGGAGTGCTTATTCCCTCCCCAGGGTCAGTCTAATAGTTCTTGGAGTGATAGCAATGCATTTTGTAGGACATATTTTTGGACAAACATTCACCGTAGTAGTTTGATGAATATTTAGAGCCATTACTTGTGTTTTTTAGTTGACCAGAATATCGGAAGTGGCTGTCCAGAAAGGGCCCCTCAAGTTCAGGCTGCCAGAGATGAGGGTAAGTTGTTTTGCCTTGCTCTAGTCTGTATTTTGGCTCTACTTTTGTGGCACTTGCTTCTGGCAACTTGTGTGTCCACATGTATTTTAAAGGTCCAAGCTCGAGTGAGGGCCCCACTCCAGACATCTGGGAGATTGCGGGTATGTGTAATTTAAGCAATGTGTCTGATCTTATTTGCCAAAATTATTGCCTCTTAGTCCTCTAACATACATGTTAACAATCTGAGTTTAACAGATACCTTTGGTCTAGTGTGTAATGTTGCACTTTGTGGAGGTATGGCCTCGATAGCCTAGCCATGTTACATTTGAGTTTGGTCCACTGACCTACTAACCTGACTTTCCTGTTTAGCATATGCCAACTTGCCGGACATCTCTGATGTTGAATTGCCCCTCTCTGGCAGCGATACCTCGCTCCTACCTGTGGCGGACGACACGGAGGTAACATGGCTGATTTAGAGGACCTATAACCACATTGCCATGTTCGTGGGTAGTGGATGAAGCAACATGTCACATTTCCTTTCTTTGTCGTTTTGGCAGGAGGCGGAACCAGAACCCCAACCTGGGACCTCTTCCCAAGTTCCATGTGGCCAAGCTTCCGAGGCTCAGACAAGGGTAAGTTGTATAGTGACTGTTTTGGCAAATGATTTTGAGGGGCATATATGCATTGTTTCTGTTTGTCTAAAATGTTGTTTTCTATTTTGTTAGCCTCAAACCCCAGCAAGAGGAGGTGTTGCACCAACCAGTGCCGATTTTTACCAGCTAGGGGTCCGGATGCTGGAGGACTACAGTCGCCAACAGCCGCGTGATGGAACTAATGAGCGCATTGCGGCGTTGGAACAGCAGGTGCTGATGTGTCAGCAACAACATGAGGCCCAGCAGCGCCAGATCGACCTGTTGATGCATAACCTTCAACAAAACCAGGAACTTGGTCGGCTGGCCAATGCAATGGAACAATCTATCCAGCAGCAGCAAGAAGCGATACAGCGGCAGGACCAAACTTTGTTGTTGATACAACAGCTCATACAACAGCAGTCTATATTTTTTACTGCACTGTTGTCCCCCAACACCGCCCCTAGCAATGACTCCCAACCTCCCCGGCCACCCAGCCAAGAATATTAATTTTGTTTGTTTTTGTTTCTGTAAATATATTTGCTTAACCCGCCTCTAAATTGTGTTTTTCCTAAGACATAGCTAATAACACAGTCAGGGATGAGTATCTTGATCTAGATATGTCAATGTATTTGTAAATTTAGGCCACACATTTGAGACCATAGCTTACTATGGTTAACACATGAAATGGCTCCAAAGGTATGGCTAAATTTACACACAAATGGGTTTTGAGACAGTTAAACTATGCTTTGCAAGGCACCACACTGTAATGATGTAAATAGAAAAGTTTTAATTTCAAAGGTGGCCAACAGGGCCAACATTGCCCAACAAAGGGCGTCAACAGGCCAGCCATCCCCCCACCCTAACGACGCCGCCGGCGCCTCTTCTTGGCCAGCAGCATCAGCTTCAGGAGCCTGATCTCCCGCCACAGTCTGCGATGCTGGTTTTCACAAGCTGTAGAGATGTATAAACAACAATTTATTAATAAATTGAACGTGACCTCAACAGACACAGATGTAGCAATGTAATGTCAGTGTGTCCAATTAGCTGACACTCACATTAACATTGTTGCCCACTGTGCGCTTATTTGTTAACATTATATGAGTACTATTGACTGGCAGGAATTTGGACAACACATCCCAAGCATACATTTACTCTTAAAGTGTACCAACACCCACCGGTGATCGGCCCTGGAATCTATCAGATTCCCGGCCCGATCACCTCCCTCCCCGCGGGACATCCGAGATCGGGATGTCCCGCGGGGTGAAACCCCCCCAACACCCCAAACTCCCTACCTCAGTTTCGGTGGGGCACGGCCGCCGGCCCCTCCCTCGCGCCCCTCTAGACGTGTGCGTGCCTGCGCCGGCCGTCTGTGAATGGCCGGCGCGGGCACGCGCGCGTAAAAAGGGACGCGCGGGAGGCGGAGGAGGAGGAGCCGCTTTGCCGCGGCTTGTACGTCGGCTGGAGGAAAAGTGAGTTCAGGGGGTTGTCACACAGCGGTGACGATCAGGGGTGCCCCACCGTAGTGGACCAAGACCCAGGAAGGTCAAAATCCTGGTTGTTGTTCCACTTTAACTCTTGGGAAGCAAAGAAGGTATAAGTCCCAGTGTGTCCATTTATGTGTTTAGTCACAGCCAAACATCAGGGCCTAAGTCCTAACGAGTAAACTAGTTTGCCCTATAATGTTAGAGGTCAAGACCTAATACGGCCCATTTGGTTGTGTCTAAGGCACAAATAGTCTCTATGTGGCCAAATGAAGAATGTGAGGCAACAATCAAGCATGCAGACAGGCATGTTGGATTATTGTACAAACACATGGAATCTAGATGTGTGTGAAATTAACACATAGGTACTTTTTAAATGTCTACAGATGTGACTAGAAGACATAGGTTTCACAAGTCTTTAGGCATATGAAGTGGGATGTACTCACCATCGCAGCTGTGGCGGGGGCCCATGCTGCTGGCCGTCCCTGGAGCTGGGGTGGGGAGGAGGTTTTCTGGCTCCGTCTGCGTAGCAACATCTGTCAACAGAAAGCAAAAGACAAAAACAAAATTAGTGGGCCAATGACACCTGACTATTTGACATCCATCTGGTTATGGAGTCTGAAAAATCAAATGCTTGCATGGTTACATACAGGTTGACCAAAAATAGCATATTTCCTGGTCCATGAGTTAATGTAAATTAGTTATGGTTGCAACATGTATCCCTAAAGATAATGTGCAAATAACATAGACAGTGCAATGTAAAGGACTCATTAGCAGTTGATTGGCTAATGTTACTAGTGTGCAACATGTGTTAGCCGGAACAACTTAACCCCAGAAAAAAAATAACACCCATCATGGTGTGGGCAGAAACATAGGGGTGGTTGCCAGTTGGCTAGCACTGTAGTGGGGTTTGTGAGGTTAAGGTACATTATCAAACCAGCTGTGACAATGGACCAGGAAACATGTGTCTGTTAAAAGTGGGCCAAGACACAGGATTGCAACTATTCTGTGTTTTGGTCCGCTTTGGCAGAGCACCACAATTTGAGTGAGACAACGTCCGCCGCCGCCGCTGCCTTCCGCACATCACTCCTCCAGTGTGTGCGCACGCGCAGCCCATTTGGAAACAGAGCGCAGGCGCACACACATCTAGAGTGGCACACAGGAGGCTGGGACGGTGGCTTCTGCAACCCCCAAAGAGGTAAGGAGTTTGTGGGGTTTTTTTTGGGGGGGTGCCCTGGGTGAGGGATGTGATTTTGCAGGGAAGCTTCGAGAATCAAAGCACTATCAACAATGTTTGTTGGTCCACTTTAAGGAATGTCATAACATAGGGAATGTGATGGATAACAACAAACACTTACCACGACTATGCCCGTGGAGAATGCTTCTCCAAAAGGCCATGGAGGTGCCGCCTATATGATGCCCTGCAAATTAGAGAGGAATGGCAAGGGCTAAGTACAAATGGCCAGATGAAACCTGTCACAGACTAACAATGAAAAAAAGGACACTCACCAGGGGATGATCCGCCACTTGAAGCCCAGGAAGGGCTCTGAGGAGGAGGCGGGGAGCCTCGGCTCCTCACACTCTGGTCGGAAGATCCACCAGGCAAAGGGCCACCCTCCTCCCTCTCACTCCCTGCTCCTTCAGGGAGTGTGGGAGAGTCCATTTCTACCACCCCACTTGGACTCCCCACTTGAGAGTGGCCCCTTGCCTGGTGAGACTCCTCAGACTCAGAGTGTGAGGAGCTGAGGCTTGATCCTGCCAGGCCCCAGCAGCACACTCCTCTGGGGCGTCATCCCCTTCCTCCCCTGGGTCCTCTAAATAGGACCCGCGGGAGGGACCCTCCCCCGATGACTCCCCCGAGTCCGCCTGCCTGGTTCGGGGGAGGAATCCCTTCCCACGTTTCCCCAGGGGAGGACGCTTATCTGTGTTGAGGGGGTGAAAGAAAATAATTAATATAAAGAGCACAAATGGACACAGCTTAGCAGATGATTAGCCAAAAAGTATAAACATAGCATAAGCTTTAACTTACCTGATGCGTAGGCATCATATAGGCGGTACACGCCTTCAGGGTCCCGGCGCTTAAAGTCTGACCACTTTTGCTGTATTGCTCGGATGGAGAGCTCGGTGTGGAAGCGCCGGGACACTGTGGCCTTCACCTCCATGGCAATTCTTTTTTTTCCCCCACGGGCATAGTCGTACTGGTTCACGCAGAAATCCTATGAGAAATGAAAAACAAACACCAATCAATACATGACATTAGAACAATGGCATAAACAGTTATACAGAGACCAGATCAAAGTGGACCCACACCCAGGATTATCACTATTCTGGGTTTGTGTGCACTTTGGTGGGCCACACCAATTGTGGGTGGTCCGCTGTCTGAAACCCCCTTGGAAGGCCACAAATACACCACTGACCACGCTCCCACGTGACTGCGCCAGCCTAGCACAGCGCTCTGCGCCGCTGTGGTATGCGCATACAAGGCCGTTTGGACGTGCATACCAGCTCAGCTGGCTCTGCGCGGCAAAGTACACATGTGGCGTTTGACTCTAACAGGGAGTGCGCCTGCGCACAACATTAACAAATGTCTTGCGCAGGGGTACACCCTGCTAGAGGTAAGCGCAAGAGGCATCCGCAGCTCACGCATGCACAGATGGGACGGGGCTGAGGTAATTTTTATAGCCCTCCAGGGGGGTCATCCCCGCAGGACATCCAGAATGGGGATGCCCCACGGGGAGTGATCCAATTGGCCCAGAAAAATTAGATATTTCAGGGCCAATCCCCCCTGTGTGTTGTTCAACTTTAAACCTAAAATACCAAAAACAAATACTCACTTTGACCACCTGGCCATTAACGCGGCTATCCACTCGGAAGCGCCTTTTCTTGGCCTGCCCAGGAGGGGAAGGGGTGGGAGGGGTGCTAGGTGGGGGAGGTGAGGTAGGTGGGGGAGGTGGGGGAGGGGTGGTGGGGTCGGAGTCGGAGGAGGAGCTGGGGAGGCGCATGACTCGTCGTCTTGGAAGCATGGTGGAAACGCTAAGGAGGAAACAGGAACCGGAAATGACCAAAGCGACATGGGAAAAAAAAAAAAAAAAAAAAAACGCTCCGCGCACCAGGAACAAGCTATTATCAGCTATGTGCAAGCTAAGTGGCGGAAAAAGTAAAATGACGCTTTAAAACAAGCTATTGGCATAAGCGCAAGACATTTTTAGCTTTAGGTGGCTTTGAAACGCAAAGGAGGATACCGGAACCGGATATGACGAAAGCAACTGTGATTAAAAATTCAAAAACAAAGATGCGCGCAACAGGGACAAGCTTATATCAGCTATGTGCAAGCTAAGTGGCGGAAAAAATAAAATGACGCTTTAAAACAAGCTATTGGCATAAGCGCTAGACATTTTTAGCTTTAGGTGGCTTTGAAACGCAAAGGAGGATACCGGAACCGGATATGACGAAAGCAACTGTGATTAAAAATTCAAAAAAAAAAGATGCGCGCACCAGGGACAAGCTAATATCAGCTATGTGCAAGCTAAGTGGCGGAAAAAATAAAATGACGCTTTAAAACAAGCTAGGGCCCAAGGCGCCACGAATTATTAGCTTGATTTAGCAGGGGGTTCTACATACTGTAATGCATAGAAAATCCTTGAAAAGCAAACAAAGTTGTGCTTAAATATACAAATCTTATTCCTTCCTAAAATCATCACAAAATCAAACTATACAACTACATGATAATGTGGCACACATGAGAATGCATAACGGGTTGTTATGAGCTTGTACGACTGAATGTTAATCCTGCAATATGTGGCCATGCACGCTCACAACTACAGTGTATTCATTAAGAACGACTGGGGTCGCGGGAAGTGAATTCCTTGCAAATGGCAGAAGGGCACATGTATGAACAGCACAGCGCCGCACAACGCAGCGCAGCGAAGCACAGCGACGCTCGCGCCGCCACATAGCGAATTAAAACAGCGACTGCACAAACTCTGACCACCACAGATTCATCAAGGACAGGGCTGCCGAATAGCTTGGGCGCTGACAATTTCGAAGAGCGAACATGACCGCCCAACATGACAGGCTAAAAAATAGCTTTACAAGCCCCGTGTGTGGTGAAAAAAAGCGATTTTGATGCCAATGAGTTTGGTTGGAGGAGATGCAATTTAGATGTCACTCACAACATTACATTGTAAAAATTAATAAAAACTTCAAAAACATAAAAATAACCAGCCAGATTAATAAAACATATCACAATAAACGTGTTGAATTTTGTGCCAAAGAAAAGAACACAAAAACCACTTAAAACAATCATTGCAGCGTCTGCCATTGAAATGTATGGGAGAGCGGCAGGTAGCGCCAGGTCATACCTGTCGCTGTGATGGGATTAGCAGCGGCGCTGTTCGTTGCAGTCGGCTTCATGATGAATGCCGCTCTTGCCGTCGCTCTCGCCGGCGCTAGCCTCATTTAGCTTGATAAATGCGTCATTGTGGCCGACGCCGGGCGTACTTGAGTCGGTAGCAGACGTTAGCTGGTGGGACATGGCGCTCGTCAGACACTACCTGACGCTATCGCTTGATGAATAAGGGCCTTAGTACTTTCAGTTACTGTGTGATCTATTCTAGAGAAGTTATTTGTTAATGATAAGGTGTTGGTGCTATCAGAGCAAAGGGTGATGTTGGGTGTGGCAGTTTTATAGTGGAGGCATCTGGCTTAGCAACTTAGGGCCTGATTTATAAAGCACTTCTGCCAGACAATGCCATTTCAGTGCAAATTAGAGTAGGGCAATATATGATTTTTACACTTTTCAGAATTTTGCTGCATTGCTAATGTTTTAGTAAATGTGCTTCTTGTAGTGCAGCAACATGCGCATGTGTGAAAAAAAAAATTATTATATATTTTACTACTCTAATTTGCACCGATGTGGCACTGCCTAACAGAAGTGCTTGATAAATCAGACCCTTATTTCCACGAACAGATTATTCGACTGTTCATTGAGTGATCCATGCACATATAACTCATGTGTAAATAGGCATTTTGCATTCAGACGCAGAAGTTTAAGACGTTCATGGGATCATATATGCTGTGCTCTCCACATCCTGTGTGTGGTCAATTTCTGTTTCCTTATGTCAGCTTTCATGCTACAAGATATTTTATGTCAGCAAAAACGATATGAAGCTCGACCAACTGTCAGGGATAAATAGAATCCCAGGGTGTAGTCCTCTTTAGTCACCTGCTGTTGCCAATGTTCCAGCCTTATTACAACCTTGCAGTTGTTAGTGTTTACCAGAAGGTGGCTCTCAAAGGCGTTTTCTCCGGCGCTCCAGGGCCAGCGCTCTAGTATTCTGTTGCCTTCCCTGCCCAGCTACTGTTAGTTTTCCCTGCTCCCCTGCCTCTACATTCCTCGCTCCTGGCCATCCTGGTCCTCCAGTATCTGTACTTTCACTTAACCTTGGTCCTCATTTCCCATTCCCTGCACCTGGTTCTTTGGTCACACTGTCAGCTCCTACCTAACTCTCCAACACTGGTTTCCTAGCACACTTGTCAACTCAGTCCCTTGGTTTCCTGGTAACATTCAGTTACTCAATTACCCCGTCCCCTTGTCCATGGAGCCATAGTATTCATCTTGTATTTATTGTATACTGATTCCTGTGATATATACTCTCTGGTTTGCCATGGGTCGTGTTTTTATGTTGCAGTTACTTGTGTATCTGTGTATTTTGTGTGGTTTGCTGTGCTCTTATAGTAAGCTGTCCTGTAAATAGTGTGCTGTTTATTTTTTCCCGGGTGTTCACGTGTGTGTGTAATAAATACTTTGCCAATGATCCCTATCTGTGTGCATATGGTGCATTAGCTGGTATACGCCGAAGTCATGAAATACTAATGGAGCCAGGCTTTCCAGTTAACCATACACACCTGTATCCAGTTTTATTGTCTTTTACAGAACGGTTATTTTTCTACACTAGCTGTAAGCAATGAGCTTTCAGGAGAGAGTTTTTGGGTTACTCAAGTGCCCTCATGCTGCCAACTCCAGGGTGTGTCTTTCAGGTGATATATGGGCTCCCTATGCTTCTGCCAACTCCAGGGTGTGTCTTTCAGGCAATTTATGATCTCCTCATGCTACTGCCAACTTCAGTGTGTGTGTTCAGGCATTATATGATCTCCTTATGCTGCTGCCAACTCCAGGGTGTGTCATTCAGGCAATATATGGGATCCTCATGCTGCTGCCAACTCCAGTGTGTCTTTCAGGCGATATATGGGCTCCTCGTGTTGCTGCCAACTCCAGGGTGTGGCTTTCAGGCTATATATGGGCTCCTCATGCCGCTGTCAACTCCAGTGTGTGTTTCAGGCACTGTATCATCTCCTTATGCTGCTGCCAACTCCAGGGCGTGTCTTTTAGGCAATATATGGGCTCCTCATGCTGCTACCTACTCCAGTGTGTCTTTCAGGCAATATATGGTCTCCTCATGCTGCTGCCAACTCCAGGGCGTGTCTTTTAGGCAATATATGGGCTCCTCATGCTGCTGCCTACTCCAGTGTGTCTTTCAGGCAATATATGGGATCCTCATGCTGCTGCCAACTCCAGTGTGTCTTTCAGGCGATATATGGGCTCCTCGTGTTGCTGCCAACTCCAGGGTGTGGCTTTCAGGCTATATATGGGCTCCTCATGCCGCTGTCAACTCCAGTGTGTGTTTCAGGCACTGTATCATCTCCTTATGCTGCTGCCAACTCCAGGGCGTGTCTTTTAGGCAATATATGGGCTCCTCATGCTGCTGCCTACTCCAGTGTGTCTTTCAGGCAATATATGGTCTCCTCATGCTGCTGCCAACTCCAGTGTGTCTTTCGGGCAATATATAGTCTCCTCATGCTGCTGCCAACTCCAGTGTATGTTTCAGGCAATGTATGGTCTCCTCATGCTGCTGCCAACTCCAGGGTGTGTCTTTCAGGTTATATATGGGCTCCTTTTTTTAAAGTTTTTATTTGAATTTAACCAGACAGAAAAAGACATGTCAAATTACATCTCAAATAAGATGCCACAGGCACCCGTTGTCTAGATGGCAATCTAACAACAACATTGACACCATTCACACAACTTTCACACCGGACCCAGGTCTTCACAGATACATGTGAGTCTTGGGTGGAGACCGAGGGAAATTGATGGCTGTTGGCTATTCAATGGGGCACATATATCTCCCGCAAATTCTAATTCTAAGTCTCCTCCATCTCCTTACTAGTTAGTTTCCAGCTCTCAGGCATATCCAGCCAAATCCTAGATCCTGGTTATACTGCATCAGTCGAAGTACCCCTCCCTACCCTAGCTCAGTTGTCTTCGGATGCTGACTCCTGACACTGTAGCCATGGATCCCAGACCTTCACAAACTTATCAGAAACACCCTTCACAGCATATGTCAATTTATACATGGTAAGTTTCTGATTAACTAATCTCTTCCATGCTTGCACTGACGGTTTAGCCAGGTGCCTCCAATTTAACAGTATGCACTTCCGGGTGTAGAAAAGCAGCAGCCAAAGCAGTGATTTCAGTGCTCTGAGCTCTGACAGCGGCTCGACCACACCAAGCAGACATAGCGAGACTGATCCCCTGATCCGAATTCCAACTACTTTACTGATTAGATCCATCACACCCTCCCAGAAACCCCTGAGAATATCACATGACCAGATCACATGTATCCAAGTGCTGCTGCCCCTCTCACACCTAGAGCACGTGTCACTGTCCAGCAAACCCATTCTGTTCAGACGGACCAGGGTAATATACGTCTGTTGGATCCACTTGGTCTGGATTAGTCTGTCTCTTGCCTCGACCACCGACAAGTGTAAATGATCCAGTATCTCCTCCCAATCACCCTGGTCTAAGTTTTGGTCCAAGGCCTGCCATCTTGTTTCTATCTTACACCTGGGGGACTCCAGTTCGCCTAACAGGCATTTATATAATGTGGATACGGGTTTTTCAAGGTCCGTCTCTCTGCAGGGCGTGCCTGATTTGCAAATAGCAGAAGAAGTCCCGGTGGGAAAGGCGGAACTTGATCTGCTCGAAAGACATGAGTACCCCATCCTGATATAACTGCCCTACCCGATGGACACCTTTCCTTATCCAGAACTGTGGGTCCTGCATGGTCCCAAGTTCCAGCAGCCTACGGTTGGTTCGGCCCTCAGCAGGGTTTATACCTAGTTTGGCCACTTTTTCCCAGACATTCCAAACCGTCCTCATACATGTGGTGGCCTCCCGAACCCCTCCAGTACCTCCATAGGCCAAGGTGGACAGTCACCCAGGGGAACCCAGCACCACTGCTTCCAGAGACACCAATGGGCTCTCCTTCGGCTGGCAGATCCACCAATGGGCAAACAAAAGTTGGGTGGCATAAAAGTACATTTGCATGAACGGCACCGCATCTATTTGCGCTTTCATTATTTGTCTGTTCAACCGTGCAGGGGACTGCCCCCATCAAAAGTTAAATATTATTGTCTCTAGTGCCCTGAAGTGGGAGGCAGGAACCAGCACCGGTGAGGCCTGATATATGTACAGAAATTTTGGAAGGAAAATCATCTTGTATATGTTGATCCTGCCCATGGTCGATAGCGGGAGACTCACCCACTGAGTTACTCTCACTACTTCAATCTTGATATTACTGGAGAGATATTAAGGGGAACAAATTCACTTGGCTGCGTGCTGATCATGATTCCTAGATACTTAAATTGTGGGACCACCCTCAGCTGGGATCCCGAGGATATATCCGCAGGGTCATGCTCATCCACAGGCATTAAACTTGCCTTTCCCCCAATTAATTTTCAGGCCCGAGAATCTCCCAAATGCACCGATGGTGTCTAGTGCCGCCTCCAGAGACTCTCCACTATCCTCCAGATATAAGGCCTGATTCAGAGCCTCCTCAAAACCGTGCCGTATTTGGCTCGTTCTGTGTATTTTACACTTTTTTTCCGTATGCGTAGGTACTTATGCATGATTCAGAGCCTCCATCATAAGCTTTCTGTTTACTGTTCGTAGCTGCGTACGCCAATGAGAATGGCATTTTCTACCTCTCGTTGCGTCCTCGACAGGACGAGGGTTACGTATACGTTACCCCGTAAACCTCGTATACTACCGTTTTTCAGAGTTTTCCCATGTAGCTTCCAACAAAGATTTTCCATGTCCCGTTAGATTCAGCATGCATCTTTCTCCCAATATACTTCCAAACGGAATTCTCTCGGAAATCTGTTGGAAAGCTGCTGTGTTTGCATGCATGCATGCATGCGCGCAGCTATTTATCACCTTCATGTCCCCCGTCTCAACTAATCTCTCACTCCCTTCTGCTTACATGCTTACCTTAACTCACTCGTGGTTCCACTTTAGATGATCTCCTGTCCTTAATGCTTACCTTAACTCACTTGTGGTTCCTGTTTAGATGTTTTTCCTGCATTCATGCTTACCTTAACTCACTCGCGGTTCCTGTTTAGATGTTTTTCCTGCATTCATGCTTACCTTAAAGGAGCAGTATCGCGAATTTTTCTTGGTGACTTATATTTAAATGGTACTTTGAATGTAGGTAAGTGTTGGAGTAAGAATTACAAATTTAGAAAAAAATGATGTCTGTGTTGTGCAGCTGGAGTCTCATAGCTCATGTTTATGTCTGCTGAGTGTCGGAGCCCGACACTCTGGCCTGTTCCATGCTGAGGAGAGGGGTGAAACAATGTATCAAAGTATCAGCTGTTCAGTGCTGGCAGCCGCCCAGCATAAGATAACAACATTGCAACATTGCCTGGCCAGAACTTATATATCTAAAACAGAGAGAAAAAAAAAAGTAATTTAGCTGATTTTGACAGTTTTCCCTTCATGTTGGCTCTGCTGCAGAATCTTTCAGTTTACCATTTTCTCTCTCTTTTCTCAACACATTTTTCCATATGATCTTTCTTTCAGCTTTGTGTGTTTTGAACAAAGCCCAACCCAGGATTTTCACTATCTGGAGTTTTGTTTTGTGCCCCTAGGGGCATCCCGACTTGGGATGCCCTGATATGTGAAATCCCCAAGTTCGCCTGTGAAAACGTACCTTTCCCTGTCCCACAGCGCATGCGTGGGCTCTCATCCAATCAGCGCTGTTTTCACACAGATGGGGAGCCTGAGCAGTAACCTTCCTGTCTAAATGACTATCTGCGAGAGCGCGCCAGAAAAATGGGTGGATCTGTGGTTATCCAGGGGTCTTTTCACACAGTGGGCATCCTGATTTAGAATGCCCAAGGGGCAAGGTCAATGGCCAGGTCTTATAGACTTCAGGGTCGGCAACTAAGGGTTTTGTTCCACTTTAATACCTTTAGATTATTCAAAGAAGAATTTCAGTTATTTTCAGTCAGTTTAGTTTATTTTGTATAGATTTTACACATTTGAGTCACCTGGTCTCATAACAAAAGCAGCACCACCACACACACACAGCCTTTACCACTGATTACAGTGTCAGCCTCTGAGGTAAAGTGTTGCTAGGAGACCAGTGGGCTAAATGAAGCAGCTCACTAAATACAACCCAGCAGATCCCCCTATTCAGCAAATGGACTGAGCCATTGTCATTATACAATTTAAAAGAAAGGCATATATTTTTTCCTTTTTCTATCGCCAGATTATTTATACACATGTTAGAAGCTATTATGTGGCTATTTAATTATTTATCTTTTTTAATGCAAATTTCGTGATACTGCTCCTTTAACTCACTCGCGGTTCCTGTTTAGATGTTTTTCCTGCATTCATGCTTACCTTAACTCACTTGTGGTTCCTGTTTAGATGTTTTTCCTGCAATCATGCTTCCCTTATTCTTCTGCATTCTCCTCTTAGTTGGCTATTCCTTCTTGATGTCTTTTCCTGTATGAAATTTATTTGATGTGTTCATGCATCATAAGTTTGTAGCGTAACATAAAATAAACACGAAACATGGTGAATTTTAAAGATATTTATTTTGTTTTGCTTAAACTATTTTATTTTTGGTTTTAAAATAATTATTTAGTGTTTTCAAATATTTAAAACAGCTCTAAAATATTTTGTTTTTTACAAAATGTAAAATTTTAGAAACATTTAAAAAAAAAATAGAACATTCTTTACAAACATGTGGCAGGCCCCAGGAATCTATTCTTCACTGGTCCCCAATAAAGCAGCAAGCTCCTGGATGTCGCCCACCAGCCTATAAACCGTCGCGGTAAGATTTTGCAGTCTCTCCTGTGGGGTTGCTGGGAAAAGGAATAATTAATTTTTGCTATATACATTTTTCATAGCTGTGGAATGAATGATTAATCATGTTCAAGCAAAGGGATAAAGTCATAGGTCATTATGCTAATGTATTAGGCTAGGGATGATGCCATAGGTCATTATGCTAATGTATTAGGCTAGGGATGAGGCCATAGGTCATTATGCTAATGTATTAGGCTAGGGATGAAGTCATATGTCATTATGCTAATGTATTAGGCTAGGGACGAGACCATAGGTCATTATGCTAATGCATTAGGCTAGGGATGAGGCCATAGGTCATTATGCTAATGTATTAGGCTAGAGATGAGTCCATAGGCCATTATGCTAATGTATTAGGCTAGGGGTGAGGCCATATGTCATTATGCTAATGTATTAGGCTATGGATGAGGCCATATGTCATCATTATGCTAATTTATTAGGCTACGTTTTTTTATAGGTAATCAAATTAGTAGACTACAAACTTACCAGGCTGGTGGGCGACCTGAGCTTGGGGGACCAGCATTCTCTCTGGTGCCTGCCACTGAACCGGATCTGTCTGTTGAGAAAGGAAAAATATGTTTACTTCTAATGTCAGATTAGGTAAAGCCAACATTTGTTTCATAATGTGTGTGTGACATCACACACCTTCAACATGCACCTTAGGGGCTGGGTCTTCTGGCCTCTCCAATCCACGCTCTCCACCCGCTACCTCGTCATCTAAAAGAATAGAAGCAGGAAATGAGTTTACAGTGCATGTACCGGAGTGTTGTTGCTCCGCCATCTGGGCCGACTCCCTGCCGAGCCGCTCATGCCCCTCCTCTGTAGACAGGTCCAGTGGCTGCTCAGAGCCACCTACAGAGGAGGGGGAGGACCTTGGCCCTGGAGACACACCACCTTCACTAGGCCCAGATCCATCCCGCACTGGCCGGACCTCTCGCCTCCGTGTGGGTCGGATCCGATAATCCCATTCGCTCACTAGAAGAGAATAGCATTCCTAAACAAGGCCTGCCTAAGGGCTTTGGGATATCTAACATGTAATAGTCATGGAAATGTTGAGCAAAGAATCGCCTCACCCGGGGCCTCTTCCTTCGCTTTAGGTCCGACCAGTGTTGGATGATCTGGGTGAAGGTGAAGGTGGTGTCACTGTTGGCTGCTATTTTGCCCACTATCTCCAGGGTCACGTCTTCTTTTGAAAATCACTCGCCAGGTAGTCGTACCTGTTCTCCATCATCATCTAAAAGATACAAGAAAAACACATTTGATTAATGGAAACATCATATAAATCACTATCTCAGTTATAGCAGGTTCCTAACTTACATTCCCCATAACATTTCTAGCCTTCAGCTACCATTCTAGATGCCATTTTGGTGTTGCGCACATAACTTTTGCTTGGCACGGCGTTTAAAATCAAATTTCGCCCCCACTGTTTTGGCCTGCGCTGCCTAATCGCATATGCATGCATTTCGCCTGCAAATCAAAGGCCTGAACAAACACTTACTAGCATTATAGTGCCCTTTGCTCGCGGGTGAAGAGCGTGGGTGCCATTTTGTAAGCCAGTATCAGCAGATGTGTTGTGCCTTACGCGTAAGCGTTATACACACTCATAACTATTTAAAGGGTACTTGGACACACAGCTGAGTCTCTTTACAGATCTTACCATGCCTGCAAAGAAAGCTAGCTGCAAGTTAGCCCGGGCCAAGGAACGCCATGAGCATCATGCAGAATGGCATGGTGAAAGCTCCTCCAGGCCTACAACTTGGTCCCACCAAGCCAGTGGCCACTCGCATCCCACATGGAGCTCCGGTCGCCACATGAAGGATACATTGGGCCACACTCCAGGCCACTCCAAATCTGCATCAGCAAAGACGCCAAAGGAGCCTTCCTTAAGGAAGAAGGCTCCCTGCCCCTCAACATCCAAAAGCCAAGGGAGCACTAGTACTAAGGGCAAGGGTAAGGCGAGGGCTAGAAGCCCGAGCCCACCAACAACACCCTCTCCTGGTCCTTCCCAATGTCAGGAATCTAATGTGGGGAGCCCTGAGTCACCGGCCAGCTCCACGGCAGTAACTTCTTGGGGAAGCCAGCCGATGACACCCAGCCCCATGCAAGTCCAGCCCAATCCATGGTAAGCAAAAGGTCTGGCTATTCAACGCCTGCAAGTCACCCAAGAATGTCACCCAATATTCCATCCACCCAGGAAGAGGCATCCAGGGCAACATTAGGGCGAAACTTGTGGCGTGGGATGTTGAGTGGACGCTTTACTGAGCCACAAACCATGGCGTTGGCCATGGGGTTTCTGAGCACTTTCATCAGCTGTATGGGAGAATTTCTAAAGCCACAAGCAAAGTGCGCAAAACCCAAATCTGGGAGATCACCAGACAGGTCAATTGTGCGGGGACAAAGAGGAAAGATGTGGAGCAGATCCAGCTGAAGTTCTCGAACCTGAAATATGCTGTGAGACAGAAGAGGAAGAAGCGCAGGCAGCACGGGTACATATGGGTGTGAGAGTTGGGCTGGTTGTTGTTGTGCAAGACCTTGTAAGTAATGTATTCTAAGTATGCAGCACGTCCTGTTCCAGAAGATATTCCTTACTCTTGGGTTATACATCCAGTAGATGGTGCTGGACTGCAGAGACAGAAAAGTGGCTCCTCCCGGCCCCATATATACCAGGGACCTCCCACAAAATCCCCAGTTCTTCTCTGCAGTCTGGGCTGCGATGACTAGAAGATGGCTCTTTCTACTCGCAGGTGAGCGGGGCTTATAGGCCCTGTAGGACTATTCCCACTCGTTCCTTTTCACTGCCTCCCAGATTAGGCTGCGCTGGTCAGGTGATGGTAGGCAGCACTGCTACTAGGTGCTAAGGAGCGCTGCTCCTACCACAGTCCCCCACCAAAGGGTAGGTGGTACAGGCCCATGGTGAGCCTTATGAGATGCCCCTCCCGTGGCCGTTGGCCCCTCGCCCCCTGTCCCCTCAGCTAGGCTCCTCTCAGGTCCGCTGATTCCCCTTCGCTCCCCCTGGGTAGATCTCCGGGGGGGGGGGGGGGGGTGGTGGTGTATATATTACTGTGTGTTTCTTTTTGCTAAGACTTTTGTATTGGTTGCACTGGTTGCTATTGCCACCACCGCGGATGGCGGCGACATCTTTTTTTCGCGCTCTTCGGGGTTTCTCCTTGTACTATCCCCTCTATTTAGCATTAACTACTTATTCGAGGGCTATTGTATTGTATATCTCCCACTTCCCTAGCGGGCTATTGGGGCATCCCGGGTAGCCTTATTGGCGTCAATCCCAATTGGTCTATTGTGCCACAATAATCACCATATGGAGGCTTCTCAGGATAATATGCTCGGGGTTCCTTCGGGACAAGCCCGGCTGTGTGTGGCGTGTGGGGTATCCCCTATAAGTGATGATGTCAGGGTGTGTGTACCCTGTGCCCAGCAGACGCTTGCGCTGCAGTCTGGGTTACCGGCGGCTGGGCCTGCTCTCCCTCTGGCTTCGCCTACCCCCCCCACGCTTACATCTGACTCCTAGTGAGGTGCATACCAGTGGGGAGTCTCAACCTGATTAGGCTGCACGGGTGGCCAGCATTGAGAGACATATTGCTGGGTCTGGCCTGCGTAAGGCTTCTGCTAAGAAGCGGTATTTATCACCTGGTGTTTCCCCCTTCTATGGAGGCTGAGGAATTTTTTTATGTTACCGGTTATACCCCCCTGGAAGAGGGACAATCTAGGGTGTATGGTGCCGGTTCTGGGTCTGACCCATGTGCTTCAGATGATACTGACAGGCTTTTAGCTCACATTTCTGAAGTACTCTGTATCTCTCCTCCTGCCGTGGCTCCGCGGCAGCAGGGGGAGCTGTATCATACTGTTAAACCACGCTTGGAGTTTCCTGAACAAATTCATTTTAATAATATGGTGCTCAAGGAGTGGGAACGGCCTAGCCGGCTCCCCAGGGTTCCAAAGAGTTGGGATAAGCGGTATCCCTTTCCTGCTGAAATGGTTAAATGGTGGTCATGTCCTCCCGAGGTGGATGCTCCAGTTCTGGGGTTGTCCAACACATCCGTCATGCATTCCCCTGACTCTACTACACTGAGGGATGGGGAGGACAGGCGCATAGATCAGCTGGCTTGCCATGCCTTCGCCTGTGTGGGGACCGCGCTGCGTCCGGTCTGTGCCTCTGCCATTACGGCTGTTGCTATTAAAAGCCTGCTCAGTGGTCTCTTAGATGGGGCCCCTGATGATGCAGGCAGTGAAGAGTATAGAGCTCTTCTGCGTTGTGAGGAATTTGTTGCATATATTCTCTCTGGATGATACCATTAGAATGTGTGGCAGGGCATCTGCCTTGGTGGCGATACGCCGCTCGGTATGGCTACGCCAGTGGGCAGCTGACAACGCTGCTAAGAAGGCTCTCACTGGGTTTCCCTTCAAGGGGCTGCGCCCCTTTGGGGAACGTCTGGACTTGTTTGCTAAGGGAGGCAAGTTACCTCAGCGTAGAAGGCAGCCCCGGTCCTTTCGGGGTTCAGGTGCCTTTTCTCCTTCCTTCCGGGGCTCCAGAATGGGACGGGGAGCTTCCTTTGCTGGAGCCCATGGAGATTTTTGGGGCAGGGGCAGAGGACGTGGCCGCTCTGGCTCCTCCTGGGATCCCAAGCCTAAGTCCTCCCCCAAGCCCCCTCAGGCATGAAGGGGCGCCCTCACCCATCTGGGTGGGGGGATGGCTTCGGCTCTTGGCTCATGTCTGGAGGCGTCATGTCTCAGACCGGTGGATTCAGGAGGTAGTGTCCTCCGGGTACAAGATAGAGTTTGCAGCCTGGCCGCCCCCAAGATTCATCAAATCCCGGTTAGCTCAAACCCCCCTGTCAGCTCAGGGTCTGTCCCTGGCTGTCTAAGGCCTTCTGGAACTGGGTGTCATCTGCCGGGTGCCCTTGAGGGAAAGGGGCAAAGGCTATTATTCCAATCTTTTCATTGTTTCCAAAAAAGATGGGTCCATCAGACCCATCCTGAATTTGAAGCACCTCAACAAATTTGTCAGATTCAGACACTTTCGCATGGAGAATCCGCTGTGACTTTCCTACGCCCAGGGGACTTCATGACCTTTGTAGGCATCAAGGATGCTTACCTTCACGTACCTATCTTTCGAGGTCATCAAAGATTCCTCAGGTTTGCTCTGGAGGATCAGCACTACCAATTTGTGGCCTTGCCCTTCGGTCTCACCTCGGCTCCCAGGGTATTCACCAAGGTGCTGGCAGGTGTGATAGCTCTGCTGAGATCTCAGGGCATTCGCATTCTTCCCTACTTGGACGACATGCTTATCGCTTCTCAGTCCTTCCATCAGGCAGAGCTGGACACTCAGCGGGTGTTGTCCACACTGGAGTCATCGGCTGGGTGATCAACCACCCCAAATCTTCCCTGTCTCCTTCCATGGTGAAGTCCTTTCTGGGCATGATTCTGGATTCATCTCAGGTCAAGATCTTTCTTCCTCAGCAGAAGGTGGAGAGTCTTCAAGATCAAGCTCAGCTCCTTCTGTCTTGTCCTCATCCATCCATCAGGCAGGGAATGCAGCTGGTGGGCCTGATGGCGTCCTTCTTCAAGGTGGTTCCATATGCTCAGTTCCACATGAGGCCTCTTCAGATTCACCTCTTGTCAGTGTGGGATCGGGACCCCGTGTCCCTGGATCAGGTGTTTGTCCTGTCCCCTCTGGCCAGGCGGTCTCTGTCGTGGTGGCTGGACTCCAGGAACTTGCTGGGGGGCAGATCCTTTCTGGCCCCTTGTTGGGAGACTGTCACCACGGATGCCAGTCTGACAGGTTGGGGGGGCTTTTGGAAGTCCCTGAAATTCCAGGGTCAGTGGGGCCCTCAGGAGGCCCATACCCCTATCAACATTCTGGAGTTTAGGGGGCGATCAGGTTGGTTCTCGCCCACTTAACCCCACACCTGCGAGGTCGGGCTGTTCAGGTCCGCTCGGACAACCAGACGGCAGTTGCCTACATCAATCATCAGGCAGGGACCCGGAGCAAGAGGGCCCTCAAGGAAGTGTCCCTGATACTGTCCTGGGCGGAGGTGAATGTTCCCTGCATCTCAGCTGTGTACATCCCAGGGGTGGAGAATCTGGAGGCAGACTCCCTGAGCAGGGGGACCTCTTGTCTGGAAGAATAGTCCCTCAGCAGCAGGGTGTTTCGCTCCCTGTGCCACCGTGGGGTCAGCTGGATGTGGATCTGTTTGCGTCCCGTCACAATCACAAGCTTCCAGTCTTTGTCTCTCTGTCCCAGGATCCTCTGGCCTTGGCCATAGATGCCTTGGCAATGTCTTGGACGAGTTTTCATCTCCTGCATGTGTTTCCCCCGTTTCCCCTGCTGGGCAGGGTGCTGCACAAGATAGCTCAGGAACGGGTGCCAGCCATTCTGGTGGCCCCCTATTGGCCAAGAAGAGTGTGGTTCGCAGACATCGTGCAGCTGGCAGTAGATCAGTACACCCTGCCCCAGGTTCCAGATCTGCTCACTCAGGAGCACCTACGCCACCCCAATTTACAAACGCTGGCTTTGACGGCCTGGCTGCTGAAACCTCCATCTTGATGGAAAAGGGGCTGCCTGCCTCGGTAGTTAATACCATGATCAGGGCTAGGAAAAGGTCCTCTTCTTCTATCTACTATAGGGTTTGGCGTACTTACATTGACTGGTGAGAGTCTAACTCGCTTCCCTGCCGTGTTTTCTATTCCTAGGATTCTGGAGTTTCTGCAACATGGTTTGGATCTGGGTCTTCAACTCAGTACTCTGAAAGGCCATGTTTCTGCCTTGGCCATTTTTTTCCAAAGATCTTTTGCTCAGCATCCCTTGGTCAAGACCTTCTTCCAGGGGGTTACTCAAGTGCGTCCCCCATGTAAGCCTATGTTACCAGTCTGGGACTTGAACTTGGTCTTATCTGCCCTGCAGGGGTCTCCCTTCGAGCACTTGCAGGGGGCCCCCTTGTCCATTCTTAAACTTAAGATAGTCTTTTTGGTGGCTATCACTTCTGTTAGGCGTGTTTCTGAGTTGGTGGCGCTTTCCATCAAACCTCCTTATTTTGAGAGACACCAGGACAAGGTGGTGTTTCGTTTTAAGCCAGATTTTCTGTCAAAGGTTGTTTCTGCCTTTCATCTCAATCAGGACATTGTTTTGCCTTCTCTGTGTCCTAATCCTAGTAACTCTAAGGAGAGGGTTTTGCACTCTCTGGATGTGGTTAGGACTCTGAAGTTCTATCTGGTGGCTACTGAACCCTTCAGGAAGACTGATGCTCTTTTTGTGCTCCCGTCTGGACCTAAGAAGGGTCTGGCTCCAGCTAAGTCCACTATCAGTAAGTGGATCCGTCAGGCTGTGATACAGGCCTACTCTGCTAAGGGGAAGGAGCCTACCTTCCGCCTTACTGCTCATTCTACTCGTGCCATTGGTGCCTCTTGGGCCTTTCAGCACCAAACTTCTGTTGAACAAGTTTGCAAGGCCGCCACTTGGTCTTCTGTTCATACTTTTTCTAAGTTTTACAAGGTTGATGTTAAGGCCTCAGCTGATGCTGCTTTTGTTCGCAAAGTTCTGCAGGTGGCAGTGGCTTAAACTGTCTGCTGTTACTTTTGGAGATCCCAACTTACCTCACAGACACTGCTATTGGATGTCCCAAGAGTAAGGAATATCTTCTGGAACAGGACGTGCTGTATACTTAGAATAATACAATTCTGTTCTGATTCTGATTACTCACCTGAATTGGTATTATATGTATACAGCACGTCCTGTTCGACCCCACCCTTGTTATCATTATCTTTAGTTACCTCTTTATGGTGATTGTTCTTATTTTTATATTATACATTTTTATATATTGGTTATAGTTCTCCCGGTCTCATTTTAACTGCTTTTCAATACTGGGGATTTTGTGGGAGGTCCCTGGTATATATGGGGCCGGGAGGAGCCACTTTTCTGTCTCTGCAGTCCAGCGCCATCTATTGGATGTATAACCCAAGAGTAAGGAATATGTTCTGGAACAGGACGTGCTGTATACATATAATAGGCTTGATTCAGAGAGACAAAAAAATACTTTCGTTTTAGTGCCGATCAGTTTTTTTTTTTAATTTCCCGCTCTCGTATGAGTGTGCGAGCGATTCTGTGCATGCATTGCTAACCTTCTGTAAAGTAGAGTACGAGTACGAGGATGTCATTTTCCAGCGTGACTTTTCCGTTTCATTTTCTCATGTTACTACGTAGGCTTTCGTTTTTGCCCTTTTCCCATCGTCTCCTCCCACAAATCCTTTACCCGATTGTTTCCCGATAGATTCTGTTTCCCTTTTTCAATAAATAATCGTTCAGATGGAAATCCTTACGATCTTGCGCCTGCGCACTCCAAACATAACTCATTAAAGTGCTTGCCTACATATTTGCCACCCTCACTTCTACTACAATGTTTAGCTAAATCAATTAGCGCTATCCTCCATCTTCCCTTTTGGACCCTTAAAGCTCACCCCAACCACTTAGCGCTATCCTCCATCTTCCCTTTTGGACCCTTAAAGCTCACCCCAACCACTTAGCGCTATCCTCCATCTTCCCTTTTGGACCGTTAAAGCTCACCCCAACCACTTAGCGCTATCCTCCATCTTCCCTTTTGGACCCTTAAAGCTCACCCCAACCACTTAGCGCTACCCTCCATCTTCCCTTTTGGACCCTTAAAGCTCACCCCAAGCACTTAGCGCTATCCTCCATCTTCCCTTTTGGACCCTTAAAGCTCACCCCAACCACTTAGCGCTATCCTCCATTTTCCATTGTGGGCCCCTAAAACGTACCCAAACCACTTCCCGGTTAGGTTCTTCTTCCATTGTAGGCCCCTAAAACTTACCCAAACCACTTCCCGGTTAGGTTCTTCTTCCATTGTAGGCCCCTAAAACTTACCCAAACCACTTCCCGGTTAGGTTCTTCTTCCATTGTAGGCCCCTAAAACTTACCCAAACCACTTCCTGGTTAGGTTCTTCTTCCATTTTAGGCCCCTAAAACTTACCCAAACCACTTCCCGGTCATCTGAATCTTCATCTCTAAATGCTGCATGATCTGCGTGTGGGTGAAGGTGGTGTCCGTCTGATGTTGGATTTGGGCAATGATCTCCAGGGCGACGGTACGCTTCTCAAAAGAGTTGGTCAGGTAGTCGTACCTGCGCTCCAGCATGGTCTACAAAACACAAAATAAAGCTAGGTTTTAGTTCAAACTGCATACAAATATCTGTCAACAATCGATCATTTGACTAAATGACATTAACAGACACATTTTTAGCCTAATAAAATCCTTTAAGCTGGCCTCAGTGTTGGTTCGCACGTGTGGGCCCTCACTTCGGGTTGGCACGGAGTTTGAGACACTTTTTAAACCAACCGTTTCTTCATGCGCTTCCTTAAGGGCTAGGCATGCATTTAGATGGCAAATCAAAGGCAGTAAAAGACATTTACAAGCATGATGATCTCTTCTTGTTGGCGGGTGAAGATTTTGGGCACCATCTTGCCTCTTGTCTGCAGCAGATAAGTAATGCCCCTGCAGTTTCCGAGTTCCGCACGGCCGGACGAACGGCCGTACGCACGTCCGTACGCACGCGTAGCGTGAGACCCCGGCAATCTTATTTAAAGGGTCCTGGACACACAGCTCATTCTCTTTCAGAGTCCATGAGCAATGGCACCGAAAAAAGCTCCACAAAAAGCAGCAAAGGAGGCCACCACCAAACAGGCAGCCAAATGGCAGGAGCCTTCTGAGGGGCCCAAGTGTCCCAGATGACCAAAGCGAAGTTGCGGCCAACCCGCATTGCCCAGACAAAGGCACCCAGCACAACTGGGCAAAAAAAGGAGGCCGCTGGAAAAAGCAAGCCACAGGCCAGAAAGCCAGCCCCAACGGAGGGGAAAAAAGGGACCAAGAGGATGCGAAGCCCCAGCCCCCCAAGGTCACCATCACCCCACCCACGTGGCTACCATGGCAAGACAACCAAAAGGAGACACCGGGAAAGAAGCCCCACCAGTTCAACCTCCCCATCAACACCACCCGCACAGGGCCACAAGGCTCATGCCAAGAGGGCAAGGCACCGGGCCAGAAGTCCGAGTTCGCCCTAGCCACCCGCACGGGTGTCAAAATCATTGGACAAGAGGGCAAGGCACAGGGCCAGAAGTCCGAGTTCGCCCTCCCCACCCGCACGGGTGTCAAAATCAGCGGACAAGAGGCCAAGGCACAGACCCCGAAGCCCAAGCTCTGGGTCACCCCTGGACCGGCCGTCTACCTCCAAGGGGCATGGGTATTCTAAGGGCCCTAAGAGGCACCGGGCCCCAAGTACGACTTCATCCACAACACCCTCTCCTCCTCGGCCACATTTGGCACCGTCACAGGTGGAAAGGCAGGCTGAATATGCCACAGCTATGCCTGCTAGTTCAGTGGCCACCCAGCCAAGAACCCCAAGTCCATATCCAAGTCCAGTTCAATCAGAAGCCAGCCACCTGTCCTACATTTCTCCCCAACACAGCCAGCCCAGAATGTCCCCCGATTTGCCACCAACCACTGATGAGCCAGAACGTCTAGCAACAGGGCGCACATTGCGCCGAGGCCACTTGAGTGGCAGGTTTGGTGAGGCCCAAACTCTGGCATTGGCTAGTGGCCTCACCTTGTATTATGATGAGCTATATGGGCCCAGATCCAAAGCTACAAGCAAGCAGTGCAAAGCCGAGATTTTGGAGGAGCTCACCAGACAGGTCAATGCAGTGGGGGAAGAGCTCAAAGATGTGGAGCACATACAAAGGAAAATATCGGACCTAAAGTATGCAGCACGGAAGAAAGAAAATAAACAGTGTAATTACAGGTACATATATACTTTGTGGATTTGGCTTCGTCTTGTATTGCAAACATTTAGCTAAATGTGTGCAACTCTCTTTTTCAGCTTACAAACTGGCGGCGGATTCCCCACCAAACTGTAATTTACCCGAGCTGAGGAGATGGTGCTGGGCCTGCTACATCCTGTGGCCTTAGAGGGAACTAACAGTTCCCAGCTGGGACACTCGGCCCAACAGGACACGGACATCCCTACTATTCCTGCAGGTTAGTAATGTTAGTGCGTATGTGAAATGTGAGCTACGTGTAAAATTAGGCACAAACCCATATATTAACACATGCCCCTAGGGTGTGCCTTGTAGTGGAGGTAACATTTTAAACAGGGTGTGTTATGTGTGGCAGCTCATCATTTGCTTTTTTCCTTGCTCATACATTATTTGGGAGAGTCTTGAGGAACACTATTGAGATTAGCAAAGGACTGCCTGTTATGTATTTAGAGTCAATTACATACAACGCTTCCAGCTTTATCTGTAGCCAATTTGGTTTTGAGCTGTGCTCTGCTCAGAAAGACTTGATCTGGGGTGCTTGAAAGTTTGACCTGGAAAGAATGGCAAACAGCCTAATCTAATGGCAAATGCTATTTGCAAGCTGAGTGTGGTCCCATAATGGGCTTTTAGGGATGTGTGAAGCCTCAGAACAGCCAGTACATGCGTGTTTATGTTGGTTAGGGAGACCAAGGTGTATGTACTTGTTGACTAATACATCTAACAGATAATGGCATTCATAGTCAAGTTAAACTTGGTCTGTTGAGGGAGTTGCCATTCATGCATGGGCCCGTGTTTTAGTGAACCATATGTGTTAATACACATCAGCAATGCCTAGTTGTGTGTTAACATGCCTTCTTTTCCCCAATGCAGCCCAGCATCATCCCTCAGCTAGTGGGGAATCCTCTGCCAGTTTTACCATGCTGTCTACTTCCGTGCTGCCTCGGACCCAGGATCCGATATATACGGTAAGTGTCTTTTTATGATGTTGCTTATGCATGTGCCTTGCCATGTTTCTTTTTGCTGAATTACATATGTATTCCCCAAACTGAACCTTTGTTATTTACATGTCCCAACAGACCCACACACTGATGGAGGAAATCCAGGAGCTGGAGGAGGATGGAGCCTTCATTGAACATTCAGAACAGCTCCCCCTGGGACAGAATCTGCAACTGTGCCAACATGTTTCTACACCATATCCTCAGCAGCAGAGTGAAGCTGGCTGCATGCTGCCAGCCCATCATGGGCAGCATGCAGAGACTGAGCCGTCAGTCCCCAGTGTTAGCTCTGCTGCTGAGGATTTGCCAAGCAGACCTGTGGCTGTTGGTGGACCTAGAGCCACATCATCTGCACGCCCCCCAACCCGGGAATAGGGAGGCGTAGTCGACTACGTCGCCCAGTTTCCTAGGGGAGGGGCGCGCCGATGATGGAGTCAGCATGGCACCATGAGAGGCGGCTATTTCGCCTCCAAAATCAACGAAACCACGAGCATCTTCATGGGCAATTAGAAACATTAAACAACACCTTAAACTCAATGCTGACTGAATTTAGGTCCAACAACAGCCACATGGCCACCTTATCCAATTATTACAGTGCCATGCTTGAGGAAGTTCGAAATAGCAACAGCCACATGGTCACCTTAACTAACAATCTCAGTGCCATGATGGCTGAATTTCGAACTTCCAATAGAAACATGTTGGAACAGTTGCAGATTCTGAATGCCACACAGGCCCAGGTGAGGGCTCACCTCCAAGGGCCCCAACCTGGGTTTTATGGGCATACCCCATTTTAAGGCCTATTTGGCCTGTATCTGCTCTACATCTTTGCTCTACATCCCCACTGTATTGATCTGTCTGGTGAGCCCTACCAATATACCCTTTTGGGATGGCTTTGCTTGTTTGCTTTGGATTTGCGCCCATATAGCTCATTAGAGTGCTGAGGTAGCCCACTAGCCAATGCCGGAGTTGAAGCCTAAATGAACCTGCCACTCAAGCTATTGCGCTGCATGCTTGTGGTGAATTACATTGGTTCTGGCTCCTCCTGTTTGTAGGCATGATTGGGGGACATTCTGGGCTGGCAAACTACTACCTTGACCCCTGGCTGAGATTGAACTGGACTTGGATTGGGACTGGGGGTTCTTGTTTGGGTGTCACACTGACTAACAGGTGTAGATGTGGCATAGGTTTGGCTGCTTTACACCTGTGCCTGTGGCAAATGTGGCCAAGCAGGAGAGGGTGTGTCTGTGGGCCTATTTGTTTGATGCACAATGTGGACATGGAAATGCTTGTCACCTATGTTTGTAAAATTTTCATTTGTACTAAACTTTGCACAGGAGTGCCTTACTTCAAAACTCCTGCCTCTGGGCAATTGCTATGTGGCCTGATATGGCTAAACTTTCATTTGTGTTGGCCATGTATTTTATGCAACTATGGGAGTGACCATCAACTCCAATGTTTGCTACTGAAATAAACTACATAAAATTGTAATTAACCTGTGGTGGTCTAAGTTTATGCCTTTATGTTTTGGGGGAATAAAGATGAGTTAAAGTAGGCAGTAACAAATTTGGAACACCCCAAAAAAAAAAAAAATTAAAATCATGTGTGAGGTTCTTTGTAATTATTTCTTTACTGTTTGCAAAAGTAAGAAACAAACATAAAAACACCAAGGTCCAAAAACACAATTAACAAAGAATAAGGGACAAAACAAACAAAGGAACACAAAATTAAGCAAAATGTGTCCCAATTAAATTAGACCGCACGGCTTGGGCAGACGCACTCGGTGGACCACGATAGTCCTCGTCTGGGTCATCGGTGGGTGGAGAGGGGGGCAAATCCACATACCGGGGGACACGCTGCAAAATAGCAAAATTATGCAACACTGCACAGGCCATTATAATATCTATGACCTTTTTGGGGTCATACTGAAGTGCTCCCCCGGTATGGTCCAAGCATCGGAAACGGGTCTTCAATAGGCCAAACGCCCTCTCCACCACAGCTCTGGTCTTCCTGTGCGCCCTATTATATGCCTCCTCGGCTGCATTCTGGGGCCGGAGGACGGGCGTCAACAGCCACGGAAGGAGGGGATAGCCGGAATTACCTGCCAAAATGTATTATAAATACATAAATTACACATTACTCAATAAATGGAATCCCCATCAACATGACTAAGAGCCTAGGTCACATTTCCTACACAGCATGAGCATACATAGTGCACAGGCCAAAAAAAAAAAATGTGGAAACAAATTTAACATCCAAGATGGCGGATGAGGGCCTATCAGCCAGACTGCTAACAGGTATTGGTTTCAGACTGTGCTGCTCAACATTCTTGGATGTCTTACATTTTCAGGACCCTGTATCTGCTTGGTATGAGTCCAAAACAGCTCTAACCCGCCCCCTGCACTTTATCCCGCTCTCCTATACTCAGTAAGTGTAATGCATCTAATCAAAGATGGCGCAGACCCTATTATAAATTCAAGGACATAATTTAAGCAGAGTGTGGGGAAGACTAATTCTTACTTTACTCTAAATTCAATTTCAACATTTTGCTAATGCAGGACTAACATTTGGCAAGGCTTGGATGTTTGAAAAATCTAATGGTTAAGGTCGTGTTTCACATGTAAACAAGGTGTTCAAAAAGGCATAGTTTCATACATGGAACACAAATTAAATTCATAGCCATATATATCACAAAAAAGGACGTTATTGGCGTCAACTTACCAAGGAGCCATCCGCCGGAAAATTACCCAGACTTAAACCGACCGTACAATCCAGAGCTTCGAAAAGTGTAGGCATCATGGGATGAACCCGGCGAGCAGACTAAGGAACCGCATGTCCGGGGACACCACTGCTTGGACATTCATTGAGTGTCCCATTTTGCGGTTCCTGAGATAGAAAAAACAACCAAAACATTATAAAGGGAAGGAAAACTAGGGAAACACTAACTAATCACACCCTAAGCAAAACATGGGGCCCAATTAAAATAGCAATAAACAAGTACATAAGTATTTTGTCTTGCAAAAAAAGAATATGTATGTTTGAAAAAGGAAAGATTAACTTTCCAGTGTCTATTTCAGGTACACATTAAAATGTTTCCTTGGTGAACACATGTGACATTTATATGCAACTAAATACGGTCCATGGTTCCACAGGGACTCTTTACAAGGAGGGAATACTTAAAAGGAGGGATACATTACAAGGAGGGATTACTTACAAGGAGGGATTACTTACAAGGAGGGAATATGTACATGTAGGAAAACATTACAAGGAGGGATTAATTGAAAGGAGGGATTATGCAAAAGGAGGAATACATTAAAAGGAGGGATAAATTACAAGGATGGATAAATTACACGGAGGGATTAATTAAAATAAGGGAAGTATTTGAAAGCATGGATAACTTACAAGGAGGGATTAATTACAAGGAGGGAATAATTCTAAGAAGGGACATTTTACAAGGAGGGACTTTTTGAATTTTTTGGGACATAAAGAAAAAAAAAAAAAGAAACAAAATATGACTGATTGTACTTGCCTGTAGATATACTCGTCGACTGCCGGAGGGACCAGGGCAACGTGGGTGCGGTCAATTGCACCCATGACGTTGGGCATGTCGGCGATGTTATAAAATGCCAGCTTAATCGTGTTTCTGGCTACCATGTCGTCAGGAAAACAAATATATTTGCGAGTAATGGTAGCCATGCCTTCCAAAAACTTGGATAGCGTGCGGCTCAGCATAGGCTGGGAGATCCCCACGGAGAGGGCACCCAGCCTCTGAATCGAGCCTTATACCAATTCTACAGGTGAGCAATCACAGAATTTTATTTTTTTTTCCTTAAAGGTTGCAAACAGGAGGTAGATTCCCAAGTAAACTGCAGTACAAACTGCAGTACACCGCAGCAGAGGTGTTTGAAAGCATGGATAACTTACAAGGAGGGATTAATTACAAGGAGGGAATAATTCTAAGAAGGGACATTTTACAAGGAGGGACTTTTTGAATTTTTTTGGACATAAAAAAAAAAAAGAAACAAAATATGACTGATTGTACTTGCCTGTAGATATACTCGTCGACTGCCGGAGGGACCAGGGCAACGTGGGTGCAGTCAATTGCACCCATGACGTTGGGCATGTCGGCGATGTTATAAAATGCCAGCTTAATCACGTTTCTGGCTACCATGTCGTCAGGAAAACAAATATATTTGCGAGTAATGGTAGCCATGCCTTCCAAAAACTTGGATAGCGCGCGGCTCAGCGTAGGCTGGGAGATCCCCACAGAGAGGGCACCCAGCCTCTGAATCGAGCCTTATACCAATTCTACAGGTGAGCAATCACAGAATTTTTTTTTTTTTTTCCTTAAAGGTTGCAAACAGGAGGCAGATTCCCAAGTAAACTGCAGTACACCGCAGCAGAGGAGCTTGTGCTTGGACTTTTACACCCCTCAGCACTATAGGGCTTATCCAAGCCATAGACACTGACAACAATGTCATGCCTGAAGGTTAGTATGTTAAGGACTGGTTAATTTGTTTAGGATTTAAAAAAATGTAGTAAAAAAATATAGCTTCACCCTGGGCCGTAGCTAGAGGGGAGCAGGGGGGGAGGGGCACGCTCCCTGGGTGCAGCAGTTCAGTGTGGCGCCAAAGGGTGTCTGACAAACCGGTGGTGGAGTCCATTTAGAAAGTTTGTGGTGGGTGCCCTAAAGCCTAGCTACCTATGGGTACACAAGGTATGTTTATGTGTTAACTTGCCTTTACTGTTACATTCCAGCTTCTCCTAATACTCTACCCACTGCGGAACCCTCCACCTGTTTGCCCACTGCCACCACGTCCCGCCAGCAATTACCAACTTATTCTACACAGGACCAGCAGGATCTGGTAAGTGTAATGTGCACTAACTGTTGATGCATGTGAAGGAAGATGACTACTTGCCCCAACATATATTTGAGCAACTATCTCACACAATTTTTTTCATGTCCCTACAGACACCACCCATATTGGATGCAATACACCACATGGAGGAGGAAAACCTAATACTCTACCCACTGCGCAACCCTCCACCTGTTTGCCCATTGCCACCACTTCCCGCCAGCCATTACCAACTTATTCTACACAGGACCAGCAGGATCCGGTAAGTGTAATGTGCACTAACTGTTGATGCATGTGAAGGAAGATGACTACTTGCCCTAACATATATTTGAGCAACTATCTCACACAATTTTTTTTCATGTCCCTACAGACACCACCCATATTGGATGCAATACACCATATGGAGGAGGAAAACATTACCAGGCCCACACTAATGGCAACCCAGCAACATCATCTGCCACTGCCCCAGCAACAGCCACCCACAAATCCTCTGCAGCAGAGTCAATCATGCCCTCTGCTGGCAGACCACCATGGCCAGCAGCAAGAGACAGAAACAATTGTCCCATGTGGTAGCTCTGCTGCAGATGATTTGCCTACTACATCTGCTCCTGTTGCTAGGCCTAGACCTCCAGCATCTGCACACGCCCAAACCCTGGGAAGTGGAGGACGCCCTCATCCACGTTGCCATGTCAGCCAGGGGAGGCTTGTGCAGATGCTGGAGACAGCATGGCGCAATGACAGCCGCAACTTTAGGGCAGTAAACCAAAGATTAACAGAGCAGCTGTCAGCACAATTACTAAACTTCAATAACCACTTCACCAGCCTGCTGTAAGAAATTAGGACTAGCAACAGGCAGAGGGAGGCTATGCTGGAGCAGTGGCAGATGATGAATGCCACCCAAGCACAGGTGTTGGCCATCCTCCAAGCGCAACAACAGCCTTATTATGGAAATCCACCATATTAACATTTAGCGTTGTATTTGCTCCACATCTTTCCTCTCCATCCCCACACTATTGACCTTTCTGGTGATCTCCACCCATATTTGGGTATTTGTGCTTTGGCTGGTGGCTTTAGAATTTCTCCCATACAGCTCATGATAGTGCTCAGAAACCCCACTTGCCAATGCCATAGTTTGTGGCTCAGTAAAGCACCCGCTCAAGCTCCCACGCAGCAGGTTTAGGCAGAATGAGATCCTGGCTGCATCATCCTGGGTGGGTGGAATAGTTGGTGACATTCTTGGGTGACTAACACCCCACTAATAGCTACAACTTTGCCTCTGAAAGTATTGTGTTGGACTTGGGGGCTGGGTGTCATAGGCTGGCTGGCCCGATAACTTGCAGCCGTTGAACTGCATGGTGACTCAGGGCTGGCTACATTGTGATGCTGAAATAGGCCACGAGCTGGAGAGGGTGTTGTTGTGGGCCAAGGGATTCCTGCCCTACTGTTCCCCTTGCCCTTAATACTAGTGCTCCCTATGGGTCAGGATGTTGTGGGACGGGGAGCATTCTGGCTTGAGGAAGTCTCCTTGGCCATCCAGCCTGTGCCAAATTTAGAGGGGGCTGGAGTGTGGCCCAATGGATCCTTCCTTTGCCTAGTGGATGTCCTCGTAGGCTGCGAGTGCCCTTCCCCACCTAATTTCTATATTGGATAGTAAATTGTTTTCATGAGTTTGTTCTGTGCTGTGTTATTTGTAGCCATTTCTGATCTCTTTTATTACAAATATATGAGTGTTGTGAGAGCAAATATTTGACAATAAAAATGCATTACACAAATCAAATCTGTACCAAATCCTTTTTGGATTAATTAGTATGTACAGATAAGGCAATGAAAGTATTAATCAAATATCTTTGTTACTTCACAAATAAATAATATATCTAAGGTCAACCAAAATGAATCTAATTTTTTTTTTTAAAAAAAACAAAAAAACATTTGGTTAAAAAAAAACACCAACATTTGGTAAAAAAAAACACCAAAATTTGGGGGAAAAAGCCACATTTGGCTAAAATAAAGCCACATTTGGGACCCCCCAAAAAAAAATTACTCAAAAAAATTAGAAATCAAATGGTCCCGGACTGATTGCCCAGAAGCACTCTGGGTGCCCTCATATAATTTGTCCGGAACGTCCACAGGACACAGCAGGCTATTATGATCTTTATCACCTTGTTGGGGTCATACTGCAGGGCACCCCCGGTCCAGGCATCTAAATCTGGTTTTAAGCAGGCCAAAGGCGCTTTCCACCACAGCCCGTGTCTTTCGATGGGCCCGGTTATAGCCCTCCTGGGCCTGAGTCTGAGGGCGCAGTACAGGTGTCATCAACCATGGCAGTAGTGGGTATCCCGAATCCCCTGAAAAGAATAAAACAGAAAGTTAGTGTCTACTTCTTAGCTACATTGGATATCAAGTCATCAGAGGGAAAGAACATCCATATGTTGAGACAGGATTATCCCAAAATATTAATAGTCATACATTGAAAGGCTAATGAAATTATTTCTCAAAGCTTACCCAGTAGCCATCCACCAGACAAATCTCCTGATTGAAAAGGACCATACAGGCTCGAATTTCTCAGGATATAGGTGTCGTGGGTGGATCCGGGAAAGCCAGCCATCACACTTTGGAACCGAAGGTCCGGGCCAAAGCACGGACTCTAGTATTGGCCTACCAGAGTGTGCAGGAGCTGTGGGTGACTCCAAACCCAACACACCTTCCTCTTAGAGGACTCCATGGATGGTGGTGGTGCTGCTGCTTCAGAGGAGTTGGAATAAGACATTGGCAGGGTCTGGGGCCTGCCACCTTACACCCACACTCTGTCCTCTTGGCACCACTGGTCGAACCCCTCACATCTGGATGGGCTTGATCTGCAGCCAGAACTTCCCAGCTACAAAAAAATATATAATTTAGTAAAACATGTAACTCATAATCCTGAATATCTCACCTTCTTACCTGGGAAGCTCTGGCTGTAGAACCTCTGCACCAAGGGCCACTTTCGCTGTTTGAGATATGACCAGTGCTACATAATTTGGGTGAGAGTTTAAGGCCACTCACATGGGCTGCCACTTCCTCTGCCAGCGTCCTCTTTGCATGTGTGTTGGGCTTGAAGTCGTACCTATGATCCATGAAGTCTGCAAACAACAAACAAATTTGCATTTTTTACTTATGTCCTCTGTTTGGGTCTCTTTTAGCGACACAAGCACGCCCCTTTAATTAAATTTCCGGGACACTGCAACCACTCAAGCCTCCTATACACAAGTAAATGCCAATGCTACCTAATCCAGCTCTCCCATCTCATAATAGTAGCGGATTGCAAGCACAGACACACTTAGGCCAAAAGCAGCGCCCACCTCTCCAATCTGCGACTACTGTCGGATAGGGCTCACTGACTGTGGCCAGTAACAAGGAGAAGCCAGCTCTCCCATCCCACAATAGTAGTGGATTACATAAAAATGTCATACATACAAATCACTTAGGCACCCCTGCATCGCATACAAACATGCCAGAGTGGTCCATGTGACAGCGGCAGCAAAGTACTGTGGCCCTGTAACGTTGGAAGCCCAGGCCTTTGTCATTACTGTGGAGCCATGTGCCTTTGCTTGTAGTTTGCAGCCACTGTCACCTGTTGGCACCTTGCCAGAAGTGTAATGCAGCACACATGCATAGGCAAAAGGCATGAAAGTGTGACTTACCATCTTTATTGCCTCCTGTTGCTCATGGGTGAACACAGTGTGCGCCATGTTGGTTATCGTTGCATGCTGTTTATGGCATGCACCCCTGCACTGAGATGCACAAACGCTGATGCACCCTGGAGGACCCCGGATGTGTGCTTGCATCCATAAGCATTTGTAGCCTATGGGCTGGTTGCTCCTTTGAGGGGCTGTTAATTAAACCAAATTGTTTCCAATACAATTGCCTACATAATTAGGTATAAAAGATCACCGCTGAGGGTCAGATTTGCTTGTCACTGCTGATTTCCTTGTCACTATGCCACAGCATAGGTGCCACCACAGCCCCCAGATTCAGGAAAACAGGCGTGGCCGAGGAACCAGCAGCACCCGGCCAAGGTACCGCAGCCCCAGCCCCTGGACTTGCCATTCATCCTGCAGGCACTCCACTGCTGATACCCACACTAGCCACTCTGAGCGGGTCACCCGCAGCAGTTTCAGGTACCAGCAGCGGGAGTCAAAAAAACAGGGCTCCCGGGACTCCCGGTACAGCCTACCATGGACCAACTAACGGTCAGGACACCGTAGCACTATGCGGACCCCAAGACAGTCCCCAGTGCGGGCCCCAGTGCGGAGGTGGTTCGGTGGAAACTCAGCACCAGACGAGGGGTAAGTGCTGACCATCCAGAGGGCTGCTTGTACAGGAAACATTGGACAACTCACTTAAGCCACCCTTTCCTTTGTTTGAATCTAGCTTGAAAACTGGTGACAGACTCCCCAAAACTCTACAATTCACCCATGCTGAGGAGCAGGTGTTGAGGATGCTCCACCCCAAAACCTACCAGAGGGAATCTGGCACCATGGACACCGATAGATGGCATGTGCCCACCTGTAGTAAGACTTGTTAGCAAATTGTAGATTGGCACAGGGGCGGAGTAGGCTGACCAAACACTCCACCCACCAACCTTAGTTCCCACATTCACAGCCAACTTTGCGGCCTTGTCTGCACAACATATGTTGTGTGACTACACACACAAAGGGTATTAGGCAACCTTTATATGTAACCCTTAACATGGGTGTGAGCAGACCACAATTTGGGGACACACATCGATGTGGGACCCAATAATCCCTTATAGTGATTTTGAACGGCCACATATACTGTTAATAGGGAACTACCAGTGCATTTACCTTGACTTTGCAGCAACACCCCAGCCAGCAGCACCTCGCCCGGAAGACGATGAGGTAAATGAGTGAGCTTAATAGGAAAAGGCCAAGGGGCAGCTTGGAGAAAGAGGGTGAACTCAGGATAAAGTTTGGTGCCCTGGAGGCTGTGTGATAACATTGGGAAAAACACTAATGTTGTTGATGTCCCAAAGCTTTCGTTACCCTGGACAGGCACATTTTGTTGTATCAATTCACATTTTGTTGTATCAATCACAGTACCATAACCCAACACTTGTGACCATTAACATGTAATTAGAGAATAAATACCAAAAATTAATTAAAACAAGGTCTAAATGGGACACAGGAAATCTGTTTGTGGGGAGGGGAAGCTAGGCTACCCTCAGGAGAGGAGAGTGGGCTACAAGGAGGAGCTATGTGGACCTAAACAGACTGAGAGACGGGAAAGCTGTTTGGGGGGAGGGAAAGCTAGGCTAGCCTCAAGAGAGGAGAGTGAGTTACATAGAGGAGCTATGTGGACCTAAACAGACTGAGAGACGGGGAAGCTGTTTGGGGGAAGGGAAAGATAGGCTAGCCTCAAGAGAGGAGAGTGAGTTACATAGAGGAGCTATGTGGACCTAAACAGACTGAGAGACGGGGAAGCTGTTTGGGGGAAGGGAAAGCTAGGCTAGCCTCAAAAGAGGAGAGTGGGCTACAAGAAGGAACTTTGTGGACCTAATTTAATTGTTTCAAATGTGTACGGTCACTGAAATTACTATTAAGCTATAACATACAGGTAATAAATGTATTTTTGTGATAAGAAACCAACCAAACTGAAACAAAACTAACCACATTCACATATCTTATTCATTACACTGAAAATTCATAACATTACAGTATTTTATCAAATCAAGATACTCAGATGAATGTGTAATCTAGTGCAAGCCGTATCACAGATGAAATTATTTTATGCCGTTTATGTAGTGTATGTATTTATGCAACATTAACTTTTCTTTACTAAATAGAAAGCCTATAGCTGCTGTTGAAACCCTTCCTTGCTGAATCCCTGTAAAGCTGCACTGAGAGTGATGTCGTGCACTGTGGCACACAGAAGGTTAAGCTAGTGGCAGAGCGTTTCCTCCTACAAGCCTTCTCCTCTTGCAGACTCCAAGCACTCCTCCTTCTGTTGTTTCACAGGGATGGGAGGAGGTGAGCTAGAGAGATGGAGAGGGAGAGAGAGCCAGCGAACGCAGGCAGGCAGACAGGGGAACTGAAGGTTCACTCAAATCACATGTCCCCAACCACAGCTGCTTGCTGCTTGATTATATGTTCGGAGTAATGCCGAAGGGAAATCTATTTAATTACAGATGCACTAAGACCCTTTATTAATAATCATATTTTGTAATTTTTTGAGGAGATCTTTTTTTCTATCATCAGGAATGCCCCGCTCCAAATGCAGAAAAAGAACAGAATCCAGTCCAGGTTTTCCATGTGCACTGTAAACAGAAAGAAGTGGATAATGGTTGCTAGAGCTTTTCTCAAGTCATGCTGGGCCAGATAGATTTTGCTAGTCGTTTATGTCCCTATATCCGGGTTGGAGAGGAGAAGAGACACACAAGCTGAAAAAGTTTCAATTTATGCTTCAGCTAACCCTTCACCATGAAGACTCTTTACTTGGAAACATGCAGAACATAAGTACCAAGGATTTTTCATTCTTCTTTTTCCTGACGGTTTGCTATTGCCTACATTGCACTTCATTATGTTTATTTACATGAAGGCATTAGGGGGTCATTTTTCACCTGTTGGATTAATTGGTATTACGGGACATTATTTTGAAAAATGCTGCTATTTTTTCTAGTGCTGTGATTTTTGCTTTTATTGCTGGACATTTTGCCAATCTTTGCTATTACTGGGATTAAAATGTTGCAATGATCATGGCAGCACAAGTGGTTTCAGCTGCTGTGCCTAACACCAATACGAACAACAAAGGTAAAAACCAGGGACTACCTGGATTTAATCAGGACCTAAATCCTGAAGGAGCAGGACTAGACACTGCTTCTATACCTGGATTAGGAGATGGCACTCATAACAGTGGAATGAACAATAATTTAGATCATGTTCATCACCAAAACCTTTTACACCATCACCATCTCCTTCATCATCATCACCACACTGAAGTTAATCTGGCAAATACTACTTTACCACTGTCATCTTCAACCACTAATAATACAAACAATAACAACAGCAGCAATTCAGACACTGTACTAAAGGATGGAAGAAATCCAACAGGGTCACTTTATTACCAGGCATTAGAGATTGGTGGTGGGATTACCAACCACAAATTGAAGGGTGTTATGGACTATCTTAGTCATCCTTTACATCACCATGTTCATCACAGCCAGCAACATATACCCCACCATGCACCCCAGCATCTGCAGCAGCACCCCAACCATCCACCCCAGCAGCAACTAACAGGAGCAGCATCGCAACCAACGCCGAATAAAAGCAGTCCTGGAGGAGGCAGTAATAGCAGCAGTGAGGCGTCAGACATGGAAAATCAGCAGCAGCAGCAGCAGCGACAACATGCTGGTGTGGGAGAAGACGGCTGTAATAATACCAGTATAAGGGAAAAAGATGTTACTTTGAGTAATCAGGATGACCCTCAGACTAGAAGGACTGTTAAGACAAGTGAAGATGATGATCTGCAGGGAAAAATCATGGCTGGGGAATCCATGAGCAGCCAGTATGAACATGCAATGCTAGGAGGAGTACAGCAAGGAAACAGCAATAATAATATTATTAGTGGCAATGGCGGCTCTTCATGTTCTTCATCCTCTTCGTCTTCTTCCTTCACATCTTCTTCCACATCATCTGAATTTAATAATTATTATGGCAATGCATCAACAAACAGAGTAGGGCCTTGCTTCGATCAACATGGCAGACAACAAAGCACTGGTATGGGGACGATATATTCAGGATCTATGGTTCCCCACAGCAACATAGATCCCATGCAGAACTCGCATGAAGGATACAGCAACAATCAGTATGACCACTACCAGGGTTATAGAAGGGCCACTGTTGCTGCAGGAGGAGGGGCGGGAAGCTATGGCAGCTCTTCCTCTGCATGTGGGGTTCTGAGCTCCCCCAGGCAGGGCAGCACCAGCACCCCAAGCAACATGATGATAGGTGAAAGGGGTGGCAGCCATGGTAAAATGCCTAGTGCTTCAAATGCAGGGGGCTTCCAAAGGTACCAGGGACAAAACCAGCACCTATCAGGGGCCACCCCCACTTTGAACCAACTCCTAACATCGCCTAGCCCTATGATGCGGAGTTATGGAGGAAGCTATCCTGACTACAGCACTTCTAGTGCCCCCCAACAATCAAGCGGCACACAAGGTAGTCAACAACCAGGGATTTTAGGTATGGGCAAAGACCTGGGACCCCAGTATGGAGCTACTAACACAGGCTGGGGAGCACAACAAAGAAATCACCCAGCTCTCAGCCCTGGAAACAGTGGACAAACTATCAACAGATCCCAGGTATAATCCTTTTCTTTGTCATTTACCTTTAGATGTTATATAGGAGTATGAATGTTTTTGAAATGAATTTTCACCTTTGTTGCCGCATGTCCCATGTACTATTTATTTCCTTATTAAGGGTTGCAGCCATATGAGAGTCTGAGGGAGGCTTTGCAGTTGTCTTTCTGTGAGACTAGATTTTCTAGATTAACAACACAAAAATAGAATAAAGGCCCAGATTTCCCCCTCGTCTGTGGTACAGTAGTCAGTTGGCTGAGAGATGAGTTATTCTGTATTTTGCTTTAAATAAACATTGTTTATATTTTTCCCTATTTTATTTGTTTGCAATTTGCTCTTTCTGCTTCTTTGACCTGAAAAAAATGCATAACTTTATTCTGTTTTGTAGAGGAAACCAATGTAGCGTATAAAATGTTTTCTTAAACCCAATACAAATATCATTATCATGCATATTCATGATTGCATGTGATTTGCATTTCTTGCTTTTTATCTCGTTTTTTTATCCTGATTTCAATTCCCTTACAAAGCCCCCTCTCTCTCTCATTTTCTGTCTCTCGTTTTCTCTCTCTCTCTCTCTCTATATATATATATATAAATTTAAAATGTAAATGCTGAGTCTTTTAATGTAGCCAATTAACATGTTTGGTTGAAGACAGCTACCCTCCATTTTGCATAATGTGGCTGATGTGGTGCTTTCTTTGTCTTCCTGTTTGAATGTAAAAATATTAATAAGGAGCAATCTGCCAGTAAATATGTGTCTTTTGTATTGTTTAGTCATGTTTAGATCTGATTTTATCTGGTTAGAAACTGCAGTGATCTATAAACTGCAGTGGCTTACTAATATTCTTCTTCATAGCAGCTCGAGTCTAAAGAGTGACTTGATCTCCTTTGCAAGGTTTGGAATTTGAATTGTGGAGGTAAACTGGCTGTAATAGTCTCCAGACAGCTGCCTCTGAGTTGACATCTAATCTGCCATCTGATTGGCTCCCCTCTCACCATTGGGCATTTAGCACTGCTGATGTAAATAGAATTGCTGAACAGAACAGTCAGACAGTACAGTCGCAAATATTCTCTGCCACAAATTATACTAGCCAGGCGGCTAAATCTATTGACACCGCTGTTGCATATTCTAATTTTCTTTTGCCCTCATTTCAATTACTACATTCAAGCGTTCATGTAATGCCTTTAGAAAAGAAAAAAAGGTTTTAGAGATCTGTACAATAGTTCCCGTGGGAATATATTGCTAACCTCTATAGGTTTTTTACAAAAACAGTTCTAGTACTAGTATTTGTATTAATTACGTAAAGAAAATAATTGTCATTGCATTAATGAAATAATGCTCACAAATATCTGTTTGACAGGGTGGGGTTTTCATAAGCAAAGGCCTTAGATTTCTATGCCAAATTAAACATTTTAAATATAACTGTACTGAAGAGATGATTATATATATATATATATATATATATATATATATATATATATATATATATATATATATGTTTCGAATGTATTACATTTTTTTAAATGTACAATAATTATAACTGTATAATGCACCTTTTTTGGGGTTTATGTTTTGAATATATTGGCTTATTATATCTAAACTTATATGTTAGTAAGTTTGATTGTATTAACCCCTTACTGTGTGTAGATTTAATATATTCATAGTATTTATAATTATGATTTGTTTTATTTGAAGCTTAAGACTATGAAGAGGGATACAGAAAAATTTTGTGTTTTTTTTTTACGATAAATGTTGACCATTCCATTATGGCAAAACTGATAATTTTTTAATTGAAATCTGCATAGCACGGTTTGTGAATTGCAAAAAAAACGTCTAGGTGTATTTAGAAGCCTTTATCAAATAATTATGTATTATAATTTTATGTAGACTATAATGTTTTGCTACAGCTTCTAACAAAATGTAATATGAGAACCAGCTGTTTAGCTGGTAAATAAATGTGTAAACTACGCCCATGCATTTATCAAGGTTTAGATATAATTTGTTCATATTCGTGCATAAACAGTCTGTGATATTTTTTCCACATATACTGTTTTTTAATGATGTATTGACTTTTCCGTTTAATGAGAAAGCATGAATTGCTTCAGTATAAATGCACAATCCTATTAGAGAAATACATTTAAAGCCACTTTTCACAATGAATGATGCTGCGTGACAGATAATGCATTGCAGTTGCCACAACACGCCTTACTTCAATCAAAATACTAATGCTCATTAACTGTTTGTAGACAATAGATGGCTTAACTAGGATGGTGGAGGGCTATGTTTCGGCAGCTATAAAAATTGCGCTTACATTTATAAAGATTATGGGGGTTATCCAACTGATTTTAGAGCCTCTCGCTAGGCTGAGTTTTGGGGTCTATTAGGATGCATTCCCTCTAGACACTGAAATATGACAGTCCTATAGATGAGGTACATCATTTTTAGTGTGGAATATATTTTATCTCTATAAAAAAACTCCCTAAACTAAATAAATCATTTGGATCACCCTCCACATTGCAGTAGGGAGCTGTTTTATTTAATTATCATGCGGGCGCCAGATGATCAGCTTGCACAAGCCGCTATCTGCGCCGGCGCTTGTCAGCGGCGGGTAGCAAAGCAGCGCTATGCCTGCATTCCCTCCCAGCCGCTTTTATGGAAAAACAAAACACAGCGCCCTGTGGGCCCTGTCAGAAGGAGATGCTAGGCCCCCTGCATCTGTAGGAAACCTAGTTTTTATTTTTGGGGGGGGGGCCTGGGGACCAAAAAAAAAATACACTGGGAATTGCATTGGGGACACATGAAAGACAGGACACATGATTTGCACGACCCAAATCAAGTTTTCAGCACAAGACAAGAGTTCAAAAAATACTTCCAAAAACAATTCCAAACAGCCCAGGGATCACATGGCACATGCACCAGCCCCCCAAAAATATAAAAAGTGGCTAAAATAATTGTAACCATCGCAGTCCATTGCAACGTATGGGATAGGGTCACACATTGCAGGGTGAGCGCCTGGTCTTATCTGGCACTGTAGGGAACTCGGTGCCGGCACTCATCCCATCGCAGGTGCTGATGATAGATGGGACACTACCTGGCACTATCAGAGGTGCTCTGGATTTTTGAATTGATAAATACATCTTTTGTTCAGGGACCTGACATTCACCTGACGTTCATCTGGCACTACGTGGCCTTAGCGCTTATTAAATAAACCCCATCATTTCCTATATAAGCTTAGAATTGAATAGATACTATTTAATATATAACCTTGTTTAAAAGGGTTATAGGATACCATCTTTTCTGCATATTGATGCTCAGTTTCTCAGTTTTTAGTGTCGTTTATTACTTCTGCACTATAAGCGCTTAAATCAATGGCCTAGCTGTTTGTGGATCTCCATAGAGAAGGATTGTCTGTTTTTTTGTGATACTTGTTTTTTTTACGCTGTACCTTAATATATATCAACAAAATGTTTTGATCATTTTTAGACCATATGCATAGTATTAAATACCACAAGACTGGTGGTGTTTTTGCATTGTATGCATAGTTTTGTAATTTGTAATTGCTCGTTCTCTGCCTTATGTTTTCGAAGTGGTTGCCTTTTTGTATAAATGGAGGGAGCAGAAAAGAAAAGCATTTTGGTTGTCTAGAGGTGTGTTTTAACGTAAGACTTGGAAGTGTAATCTCTTAATGTTAAAATAACACCTACTTATTTATTCAAACTAAAATATAAAAGCAAATGAAAAAGATTCATTCAATCATAGAGGAATCTGATTTGGGCCTCATATAGTAGTTTGGTTTTGGTGCCTTTTAATTAAGTTTTTTAGTTGTATATTTAAGCGTATGCTACGAATGGTAACCCGTTTTTCTGGTCATGCTCCTCCTCCTTCTAGGTAATTATGATCAATAACATTTGTTTGTCCTAGTTGTGAATATTGTTAAATACAAACCATTTACTGAATGTTTTTATGACTATAAATGTAATGTACATGTTCTAGTCTGGAGATGGGATTATAAATGCCTATAGTTTTTTTAATTCACATTTGCCTAACTTGCAGCCACATGTGGCCGTTAATGCTATCTGATCTGAGGAGGGGCACATTGGAAAATAGAGATGACAGCGGTGGCTTGGTGGAACACAGTGACATTTAGGTGAAATCTTCCACAGAATAATTTAGTAAATTCGTTTTTCTATCTTTAATGATTTGAGTATTGGGAATATGGAGGGTAATTACAGCATTAGCGGGAGGTAGCGACAGATGAGCGTCTGTAGCAGCATTTTCAGAGCGCCCGCTAGTAGTCGCAGTGCTCGGCCGTGGGCCGCTACTTTATAGTGACTCAGTCGCTGTTCAGTAATGTTGAATACATTGTGAGGAGTCGCTATTTGACCAGTACAGCGCTGTATAGGAACGCATGTTAGCGACTGCTCATAGCGACCGACTCACACCATATTCAGCAAAAAAACAGCCTCCCAAATCTCTGGCGCTGAAAAATATTTGTTTGAACCCCGAGCGCAGGAGGCGGTGTGTTTAAAGTCTGTTTTTAAGCATCTATCAACTAGTAACAAAGAGAAAACATATGGAATTACATTGTAACAACATTGTAACATGAACACTTTAATGCTAGACCTGTAATGTCATTTCTGAGGAAATATAAATATAAAAAATAAATATATTTTTGAACCCAATGATGGTACATACAGACATAGTTTGCTTTGTCTATGTTTTATATCTTTGCATTCTTATTGTATACATTGTATTTATGTGTCTGGTATTTAATAGGTTTCCTAAATGCAATATATGGATTATCCAAATGATTTATTTAGTTATGGAGAGGCTGAATTTATTTGATAAAAAAATATTCACCACACTGTAAACATTCTGCTGAAGGGTGTGCTTTCAGGTGTGAACTGAAACCTATATGTGAGTGATCTTTTTAACATGAATAGGCTAAATAAATCTGTAAAACATCTTTTTCTCAATTTCCAATGGCAATTTTTTCTTTTTCCAATGGCATAGGGAAATTTGGAAAAAAACAGCACACTATGAACCAATCACCGCCACACTGTTTGAATCAGCCACACTGTGTGGTCCCTTGCCATTAAGATAGGCCGGGCACAGGATAGTACACACTCTGGGGATGCAGCCACCATGCTCCACCCCTGTGGACAGTCAGCTCAAAGCAACAGATTTATGCCATGCATTTGTATGCACAGTGCTGATTGATCAGGTGCCCATGCATGTGCCAGGGATACAATGAAAAGGTGAGTAGAGTGGGCAGTCTTGGGGTTTACACAGTGGGCCTCCCAAATCTGGATGTCCCCAGGGCAAGAACCAATCACCAGAATAGTGAAAATACTGATGATTGCTCCACTTTCCAAACTTTGAGAAAAAATTCTTGCCTCATTGGAAAAATTAGGTACCTCACCTGGAAAAATGCCCAATCACAGGGGTAAGTGAATTTTGGGAAATATTAGAACAGAAATGTTTTAATGATTATTTTTGTGCATTACATTTAAAAGGTTCACTCATTTGTGAATTTCAGTTCACACCAGACAGCTCACCCAAGGGTAAACTTGCTGTACCAGATCTTTAATATGCCCCCTCCTTTGTACCTCATCTATAGAGCTGCCCCATTGCAATATTTAGTGGGAACACCTCTTAAAGTCTTTCAAAACCCCCTTTCCAGAAGCACTGAAATAATTTGGATAACCCCCATATTACATTTTGTGTACCTATCTACCGCTCTCCAACTCCTCCTAATAGCCTTCGTTGCGTGTGATTTATCTTGTTTATTGTTGGTCTGTGTTTATGTACAGTACTAAACTCCTTCGGTGAATTTTTATGTCACTTATTTAGTTGAAATAATTGTTTTTTTCTGTTAGATCTGTGTATGCTATAAATATTAATCCAGTTGCAATAAGCCATATATAATATTCTACAGCCAGTACAAGCTTTTTTTTTCTTTACCCATCAAAATATTCTGTAGATGTTTTACATTGTAAGCAGAAAATACATTATTCAATGCCATGCTAACTTTTATTTTCTGTTAAAATTTTTATTGCATTCTTGTTCCATAATTTACAGTAAAACATGATATAAGGCCAACCTTACTATCTTTATTTCAAATATCCTTTATTTAATTTCCCAATTAATGTTTTTTACAAAATGGGTGTTGTTCCCTGCACCGGGGGGGGGGGGGGGGGCATCCCTATTGCCAGTGGCCGCCTGTGCATTAACGCCCTCTAAAGAAAGTAATCTTACCTTTCGTCTCAGTCCCCCAGTGCAATCGAAATCCCATTGATTTTCCACCCCAGTCACATAGTTCCTGGCATCTGGATATCAGGAGATGGTCTGCGGATCACAGGACAATGGAGGCCAATCAGGGAGCACCATTTTGTAATAATTGGGTTATGTTCCATTTTTACAGGTGAGGATAATTTATTGCACCCTATAGGGAATGCAGAAATATTTGGAACACTCTTTAGCGTACACAGGGTGCTATTATTTAAAAAGCTTTGAAAAATTCCTCTGTAAAAGAAATGATGTACCTCACCTGTAAAAAACGCAAGTATGGTTGATTTTGTGGGGAAACAAACACTTTTTTAGCACATTTTTGTTTGTGAAAACTAAACAGCTCACTGAGATGTAGGTTTCAATTCACAACCAAATGCACACCCCAATGTAAATTTGCTTCACCAAATAATTAGCATGATTCCCATAACATGGTAATTGTAGTACAGTCCAAACCATCCAAGAACAAAAAAATGTTATCTCCAAAACAGTTTCAGCAATTAACAAGCAAGGTCTTCTATTATATAATATTTCTTACCCTAGCTGTAAATACAAGAGAATAAAGAAAAGAAATTTCAGTTCCAATAGCTGAAAAGATTTGGTCAAACAGTTTGCCCTTTTAATGCCATTACTAGCACCATAGTAGACACAGTATGCAGCTTTTTTGGGCACTGTGGGCGTAAAGTTTAGAATAGAGTGGCATAGTGAACCTAACTTGTAGCAATGAGTCAATGTTTAGGGTGCAGCTATGCACTTCAAAATCACCCATCCATATTTATTGGAAGACAGTTAAAAAAAAATCAGCAACTTTTTGTTTGTTTTATGTCCCAAAAGTTTGATTTAAAACAGAAAACAATAACTAAAACAACATGCGGAATCATTTGCCCGTTGTAGCCTATGGTAGTAGCAAGCTGTGTGTCAGAATAAGCAGGCTTACAGAAAGGGCTGAGTTTCTGTGTGCCAATGTGCACAGGGGGAGGCCGATTCATTAATAGCGACAGGTAGCGACAGTTGAGCGACTGTAGCGGCATTTTCAGAGCGCCCGCTAGTAGTCGCTGTGCTTGGCCGTTGTTCGGTAGTTGATAGTGACTCAGTCGGTTTGCCGTAATGTTGAATATTGGGTGAGGAGACGCTATTTGACAGGTTCCGCGCTGTATGGGAGCGCATGATAGCGACTGGCCCTAGGGACCGGCTCCCACCATATTCATTAAAAAATCACGCTCAAAAAATTCTCGCGCTGTAAAATGCATGTTTAAACCCCAGAGCGCTGGCGGCGGTGGGTTAAAAGTAGTTTTTTAACCCCCAAACAACCATATTTTTGGAAAACAAAAAAAACAAGTTTTTTTAAATAATTTTGTAATATAAATACATTAATATCAGACCTGTAATATCAATTCTGTACAATTTTTTTTTCTTTTTACCTTAACAAAATTCCCTAAAATGGCAGAAGTGGTCACAGAATTTTTCACATTTAAAAAAAAAAAAAAAAAAAAATTAATAACAATTAATTATGAATATTTAAAGATTGTTCAATTGAAATGCATTGGAGAGCGCCAGGTAGCGAGAGGTCATACCTGTCGCTGTTCAAGGTCGGACGCTGGCGCTGTGGGCTGAGGCTGGAATAATGATGAATGAGTGGCTATATGGCGCTATCTCAGTCGCTAAGCAGGATCGGCTTGATAAATGTGTGATTGTGGTGGGGAGCCGGCGTTCTCGTGGCGGTGCCCGTCATTACCGGCCGCTCACCAGTCGCTACCTGTCGTTATTCCTTCATAAATAAGGGCCTAAATGTCTGTGTCACACTGCGCTGACATGCTGTTCCAGGGGGAGAGAAAGTCAATAGATGCTTTGATTTATACCTCTACAGGGACTTGAAGAAATGACTTTAATAAGTATTAATATGTAATTTAATTATAAAATAAAGTGGATTACACTGGTTGCACAGTTAAAATCATTAAACTGGAACAAGATCCATTTTTAACAAAATGGGTGTTGCTCCCTGTACAGGGGCATCCTGATTGCTGATGCTCTTTCGCACTGTAACGCCCACTCCCCCAGAGATGGAGCCCCATGATTGCTCACTGCAGCCGGATACCCAGGGGAGACCGTGGCAACCAATTGCTTGGCTTCATTTATCCCTGGGATTTGAAATGTATTTGTTTTAGTGGGTGTTACATGGAGGGAGGGCGGCACCAGGAACAAAACGGGTGTTGTTCTGATTTAACATAGGGTTAAGGTTATTTTTTGTAATCTAAAGATTAAAACGATCTTGAATGAGAAAAAATGAAAATTGTAATGCCAATGAAAGAAAAAGTAATTAAAGTGGACCAAAACCCACCTGTCGCTTCTATAAGACGCCAGGTTTGGTTAAATACCTACCTCAGGAGCATCCTGACTTTTAATGCTCACTGTGTGAAACCCTGCCAGTAGCCCAATATTCTTATGTCGCCAATGAACCCACGGTGCATGAGCGGCCATCAAAAGCATCTCTTGCAACCTTCTAGGTTTGTACGCAGTAATGACTAAGCACATAGGGATGCAAGGGTGCCACATGAAATTGAAAGTGCAGCGGGGAGACCGATTCATTAATAGCGGCAGGTAGCGACAGTTGAGCGACTGCAGCTGCATTTTCAGAGCGCCCGCTAGTAGTCGCTGTGCTTGGCCGTTGTTCGGTAGTTGATAGCGACTCAGTCGGTTTGCCGTAATGTTGAATATTGGGTGAGGAGTCGCTATTTGACAGGTTCCGCGCTGTATGGGAGCACATGATAGCGGCTGGCCATAGCGACCGGCTTCCACCATATTCATTAACAAATCACGCTCAAAAAATTCTCGCGCAGTGAAATGCATGTTTAAACCCCAGAGCGCTGGCGGCGATGGGTTAAAAGTAGTTTTTTTTTTTTTACCTTAAAAAAATTATTTAAAATGGCAGAAGTGGTCACAGAATTTTTCACATTTAAAAAAAAAAAACAAAAACAAAAACATTAATAACAATTAATTATGAATATTTAAAGATTGTTCCATTGAAATGCATTGGAGAGCGCCAGGTAGCGAGAGTTCATACCTGTCGCTGTTCAAGGTCGGACGCTGGCGCTGTGGGCTGAGGCTGGAATAATGATGAATGAGTGGCTATCTGGCGCTAACTCAGTCGCTAAGCAGGATTGGCTTGATAAATGTGTGATTGTGGTGGGGAGCCGGCGTTCTCGTGACGGTGCCCGTCATTACCGTTCACTCACCAGTCGCTACCTGTCGCTATTCCTTGTTAAATAAGGGCCTAAGCTCCCATTCAGTTTCTTTAGTTCATTAATATGTGCAACCAAAGAGGTTGATTAGAGGAGCCATACCTGTGACGTAGGAATGCCGGTTATGGTGCGCATATTGGGTGACCAGTGGTGTTTCACATAGATATTAAAAATCCTGGGTTTTGGTCCAATTTAAGTAAAGTCCTAACATATTTTATTGTGAATAATCTCCAGCATTTTATTGGGGAGAGCATATATACTACAGGCATATTCATCACAATTTGGTGAGGAGTATATATTTATACGTGTGTGTATATAATATACATATAATTTAATATATATTCAGTAACTACATGCACAATATATTTTTATAAATATTTAATCAGAATGCATATTCATTTTTGGCAGCAGGTATATACCATAAATAGCTAATCCTTTTTTTTTTCGCATGATTTTGTGCATGTATTTATTGGCGCTGTTCCAGTCCTAACCCCTTCCACAGGATTGCTGTGACCTTCACATATGCAGATTAGCCATGTGTCTATTTGAATTGAAGCTAGCTGCCTCAGAAAGACGTTTTTCCCTCTTTTGCTTTATTCCACTGCAAATCTGACAGGCATTCATCCCTGACCTGGGCAGAGGTAATAAAAGGAAATTGGATTCAAATGGAATGCATACAGATAACACTAGAAGACAGCAAGCTTCAGCTGTAGCAGCTCCATGTCTGGGTATAAACTGAAAAAAAGGGACTTTAGCCTTTTCTTTTGATTAACTTTTTCAGTGCTGGAGAAACAATATTGTGTATTTAACACAAAATGTTTTATTAGGCACACTGTTAAATGATGTGTATATTTACTTGTGTAAAACATAAAAGTAGTGAATTCAGGTCTTAGACAGTGTGTGCCACCAAGATTTGTTGTTTAGAAACATAGAGTTTTTGTATTTTTAGCACGTTTATGTTTTTTCCATTGGTTGGGATATTTAAATAGCAGCATTTCATAGTAGCAGCCAAACTAATTTTACTAACTAAATGACAACAAAATGTTATTCTATTGGCATTTTACACACTTTTCATTGTTTTTGCATGAGCTCATTTTGCAGTACTTATTAAAATAGTTCCCACTACATATTATGATCATGAGATATGTTTGTATGTACGTTCTATAATAACTATTAGATCTTCTGAGGTAAAGTATGAAGCAGACCAAAGCCAAGGATTTTAACCGACTGGCAGGCTGATTCATTACTAGCGGCAGGTAGCGACAGATGAGCGTCTGTAGCAGGCATTCCAGAGCTAGTAGTCGCTGTGCTTGGCCATGGTTCGCTAGTTCAGAGCGACTCAGTCGCTGTGCAGCATTGTTGAATACGTTGTGGGGAGTCGCTATATGAGCAGTACAGCGCTGTATCTGAGCGAATGGTAGCGACTGGTCAGTGCGACCGACTCACACCATATTCAACAAAAAAACAGCCTCACTCACTGCCGGTGCTCAAAAATGCTTCGCTGTAGCCCAGAGTGCCGGAGGCTGTGTGATTAAACCTGCAGGAGACATGAGGTGAATATCTGTGTTTTAAAATGTTTTTGCCTAACCTGTCACTTTAAAGCATACATCCTATAATGACTGGAGGTCTGCCCACCTCTACAGCTCTAAAGCATCCCAGTTTAGAAGGCCCACTGCACAGGTTTTTGGAGTTCACCAGTTGGGTGCACAGCCCTGTCTCATGCACCTGGTAACATGGGGCACCACACCAGCTGTTGGTAGTGAGTGAATTCATAAGTGCCATGGAGACTGCAGTCCCTACGCCCAGCTGAGAAGCCTCAGGGAGGGGGGATCGTGTGTCCTTTTTTTTTACAATCACAAATGCATTGTAAAAAAAAACTATAGCTCTATGTGTTTTAAGTTTATACCTGTATAAGACGACACACTGCGTATTAATTCATCAGACATTTGCATGTTAGCAGTTTCATCTGCTCCTAAAACCTTTTTCACAATTTTTAGAATGACAACTCTATTGACAAGTATTGTGTATAAGTATAAATTGGCAAGACAAAACCTTGCTAAAGCGGAACAAAACCTGACTATCCCAGGTTTCCCAGGTTTTGTTCCTTGTCCCCTGGGGTGTCCTCATTTGGGATGGCCCGCTGTTTGTTTACACAGCTGTGCATACCGATTTGGGAAGGGAAAGGCCAGTGGCCAACTCTGGAATCAAATAGTTTCCAGGGCCGGCCAGGCTGAGTTTTTTTTAAGTATTGCATTCCATTTGCCACTCATATATATCCACAGTGAAAACTTACTACAAGGTTACACTTACTAATAGTCTGACATCAAAGAATAAATTCAAAGAATACAATATTGTCCCCAGGGCATCCTGATTTCGGATCCCTAGAAATCTAAAATAAGACAAGGAACTCTGTATGATGTGGACATGAAATAGCTGTGTTCCGTCCACTGTTAGAGAAGATGGGGCTGATGCATGGCTGCGAATGTGTTTCCCGTGGTAGGTTTGTCTATTGTCCTTGTGAACCCGCTCCATCGCTGGCTCTGTGTTGCCATACATTTATTATACCAATTATCAAGGCCTGATTTTTGTTTTCATTTTAACAGATTGTTAATTATTTTGAGAAAATTACAATCTTGCTGACATTGAATATTGTTATTTTGGTTAGTTTTAATGTTGACCAATAAATGTTTAGCAAGGGAACAATCTCACCTTGGATCTTTATAAAAATGCTCCATTTACATAGTACATCAAATGTAAAATCTTTATTACCACTAAGTATATGCATTACATACACTAATGCATATACAAGGAATTCTTTGTGGCGTGTACATGAATTGAATGAATTGATCACATAGGAAGTGTAAGGAAGTTCTCTCTGTATCAAGATGAACCTGTCGTAGCACTAACTGAGAGAGTACCAGTTTAGTAAATGTGACATAGGATCAGTTGGGGTACACCGAAAGATTAGAACCAAGTACAGCTTAGTGCCAACTGAATTTTTATGTGGATCTTCGAATAGCAGTGCTTACACTAGAAAGCCACAAGTGGGGTATTTAATGGCAAGAGCCGTTTTTCCATGGATCTTAGTAATGACGGACTGCCAGCTGGGAGAACCACAAGAAAAAGTAACAAAGAATGTCAGCAGGGGCATACATAAGTTTCATAGGGCTCCCTCCAAAAAAAGGAGTAGATATATATTAAAATGAATCAATGTTAAAATATATTATTGACAGGAGCCGTATGGGTCAGCAGCTTGCTTCCCATTGCCCTATAGTCAGACTTGAAGTACACGGGTACCAATCCCTGCTGCTGACAACCTGGGGCCACCTATGGTGACCAGGCTCCGCCATCACCAATCCTGTTTCTGCTGCTGTTGGTCAGCACAAGTTTGCCACTGCCAGGGGCCCACCGAAAGGATCATATGCTGCAAGATATGGCGAGACAGTATATCTACCCTTCCACTAGGGTACGTACGCCTTTAAATATCAGGGAGAAATTTGTTGACCATAAGGAGTTATATCAGGATAAAAGCAGTTCTTGCATCAGAAAACCATGAGAGGGAACCCTAAAGAAGGGAGATATGTGATGCCAAAAAGGGGTTTCAATTTGATTTTGAAAACAGCGATCCTTACAATGGAATGCCACATGCCAGCAAGAGACATGGTGATGCTGCTCACCAAATAACACTGTGACGGCATCACTAAACCAAAATAAGCATGCGGCAACCACTGCTTGGGTGGAAACTTCCTACTGCAATCGAAGATGATTTCTTCAAATAGATTGTTGTATGGACTACTACAGTATCCAGAAGATGTTGTTGGCTCCACTTGCAAGCCTTCCCTTCTGGCTCCTGCTTCTAAAACCCACTGCCTCACCACTCCAGAAAAGGTCTTGCTACAGCCCATAGACAATTGGCCTGATTCTAAACACCTCTCACATGCATTGACGCCAGTGGAAGTGATGCCAAAGGACCGTATTTTGTCTCTTTTCTGTATCATGTGATTCTAAGCCTTGTTTTTGTTGTACTTTTTGTGTAAAATTACAGTATGCCCGTGTGTTCGCCATAAGTTACGTGTGTCCTTAATTTTACGGGTTTAGCCTGCTCTTGCGGGTGATTCTGAGCCCTGATTTGTGCATTTTTTGGGCCTATATTTGCAATAGGTTTCTGGTTCAATCTTATGTCCTGTTTTTGCTAGCGGGAATACTTGAATGACCTCTTTTTTGCTTGAGTGGATACAGCCTACAGCCTCCATACCTACGATAGAGCCCCTTGACGAGTTCTGTAAAGAGTACGAGTGTCTGCAGCAGTGGGGGCTGTTAACCATGTACCTTCCAGAGCCTAGGCATACCCACCATCACCTGGATATCGAACCGCCTTTCTCTTGGGAAGCTTTACTCAGGGTTGTGGCCATGGTTGGCCCCTGTCACAAGAAAGGAGCATGCAATTGGAAGTATGAACAAATTGGTTGGCTGCCTCCAATCTTTAGCAAATGGCTACTTCTAGAGGCTAGGAGCACAGCCAGTTGGAATGTTACAACCTTCGCTAATCTGCATCCTGACCAGTTTTCTCAATGGCATGGCTGTCCTGCAGAATATACATACAGCCTAGAATGCGGTGAGGTTGGGCTTTTATGCCAAGTGTCATGGGGACCATCGTACACATGTGGTCCTGGTTCTCCCAGCTGCTATGGGGTATATGTTTTGTTATGCACATTGCTACTCCTTGTAGCCCACTCTCTTCTCTTGAGGCTAGCCTAGCTACCCCTACCCACAAACAGCTTCCCTGTGTCCAATTTGGCCCTTGTTTGCCATTATTTTGGCTGTTCATTTGTTGTTGCCAGCCTAGTGACCCTTTTTTGTGGCTTCTTCCCAGCAACCGCAAGATGGCCCACTCTCTTTACATCCAATGCATAGCAGGGGCGGATCTTCACTTTTTCAGTGTTTAGGCTGGTTTCCCTGGCTCGTCCCACAGCGCATTTATCTTGAGAAGTTCCGGTTTATACACCCGTTTTGAGAGTGGCGAGCTGACTGGGGATTGGCTTGTGGGTAAGTCTGATTGCTGGAGTTAATCTGCCTGTATATTGTTTATGTTGCATTTGCAATGTGTTTTTCATTTCTGTTATGTGCCCTCATTTTGCAATTGTTCCAAGTTTATTGTGTTTGCCAATTGGTCGCCCTGGCCTCCATCACTTTGACTGTGGTCATACCCCTCTTTAATTACCCCCTTCTCCCTGTTGCAGTTATAAATGCTTAGTCTGAACATCCTGCCTTACTTTTTGCTTGTTTTGCCCTACTCTTTTGTAATATGTACTATTTGGTGTAGGCTGTTTTGATGTTGTGTTGCCTGTTAGTATTTTTATTTCTGTTTTCATTTGACTTTTATGTGATTCTGGTTATCCGTTGCTACTTTGGCTCTTGATGTCCTTCTTAAGGGCCCAGACACCTGGCCAGGAGGCTTATAATTAGGGATGAGCGAATCGATCCGGACGAACCCGGATTTGTTCCGAATTTCATGGAAATTTCCCCGCGATTCGATCGATCAAAGTTTTCCTTTAAACTCCATTAATTTCAATGACAGGCATTCTAAGATGGTGGACGCACATGTCCAGACATGTACCCTGGGGCAAGGTATGATGGGACAGTCACATGCAGCCTATCAGCAGCCAGGAAGCCCGGTGACGTCACCGTGCTATGTAAAGCGGCGGCCATCTTGCTTGTGCGCATTTCAGACTTGCATTCGTGAGACAGCGGTGGTTGCTGCAGACAGGGAAAGACACTTAGCGATAGGTAGAGAGAGTTACAGATAGGTAGGGAGATTTACAGATAGGTAGGGAGATTTAGAGAGGCAGACAGAGCCAGGGAAAGATAGTGGAAAACCATCCAGGGACAGCATAAAAGTGACAGGGTGATTTGCCTGATCAGTTTTCAATTCAATTTGATTTCTTTGTGCTGTAAAACGTAATCTGCCTTGCCACTGTGCATGCCATCTATGCAGTGCCTTATGTAACCCTATCTGTTACACACCAGCATTTAAATAACTGGATTAGTGTTAATATTTTTGGGTCTGCTTTAAAAACACCAGGCCACTGTGCTTGCTATCTATGCAGTGCCTTATGTAACCCTATCTGTTACACACAAGCATTTAAATAACTGGATTAGTGTTAATATTTTTGGGTCTGCTTTAAATACACCAGGCCACTGTGCATGCCATCTATGCAGTGCCTTATGTAACCCTATCTGTTACACACAAGCATTTAAATTACTGGATTAATGTTAATATTTTTGGGTCTGCTATAAATACACCAGGCCACTGTGCTTGCCATCTATGCAGTGCCTTATGTAACCTTATCTGTTACACACAAGCATTTAAATAACTGGATTAGTGTTAATATTTTTGGGTCTGCTTTAAATACACCAGGCCACTGTGCATGCCATCTATGCAGTGCCTTATGTAACCCTATCTGTTACACACAAGCATTTAAATAACTGGATTAGTGTTAATATTTTTGGGTCTGCTTTAAATACACCAGGCCACATGGGCATCCCAAACCTGCACTTAGCAGCCTATCGGTTATACTAAATAAGCGTTGTTCAGCCTCAGCTTTATTAAGTTATTGAATTTTGAATTGGCTTTTGTCTGCTTTAAATACACCAGGCCGCAGGGTATCCCAAACCACCACGTGGCACCCTATCTGTTATACTAAATAAGCGTCTACAGCCTCAGCTTTATTAAGTTATTGCATTTTGAATTGGTTTTGGTCTGCTTTAAATACACCAGGCCGCAGGGTATCCCAAACCACCACGTTGCACCCTATCTGTTATACTAAATAAGCGTTGTTCAGCATCAGCTTTATTAAGCTATTGCATTTTGCATTGGTTTTTGTCCTGCTGTCAATACACCAGGCCACAGGGTATCCCAAACCACCATGTGGCACCCTCTCTGTTATACTAAATAAGCGTCTACAGCCTCAGCTTTATTAAGTTATTGCATTTTGAATTGCTTTTTGTCCTGCTGTCAATACACCAGGCCGCAGGGTATCCCAAACCTGCACGTTGCACCCTATCTGTTATACTAAATAAGCGTTGTTCAGCATCAGCTTTATTAAGTTATTGCATTTTGAATTGGTTTTGGTCTGCTTTAAATACACCAGGCCGCAGGGTATCCCAAACCACCACGTTGCACCCTATCTGTTATACTAAATAAGCGTTGTTCAGCATCAACTTTATTAAGCTATTGCATTTTGCATTGGTTTTTGTCCTGCTGTCAATACACCAGGCCACAGGGTATCCCAAACCACCATGTGGCACCCTCTCTGTTATACTAAATAAGCGTCTACAGCCTCAGCTTTATTAAGTTATTGCATTTTGAATTGCTTTTTGTCCTGCTGTCAATACACCAGGCCGCAGGGTATCCCAAACCTGCACGTTGCACCCTATCTGTTATACTAAATAAGCGTTGTTCAGCATCAGCTTTATTAAGCTATTGCATTTTGAATTGGTTTTTGTCCTGCTGTCAATAGACCAGGCCGCAGGGTATCCCAAACCACCACGTGGCACCCTATCTGTTATACTAAATAAGCATCTACAGTCTCAGCTTTATTAAGATATTGCATTTTGAATTGGTTTTTGTCCTGCTGTGAATACACCAGGCCGCAGGGTATCCCAAACCACCACATTGCACCCTATCTGTTATACTAAATAAGCGTTGTTCAGCATCAGCTTTATTAAGCTATTGCATTTTGCATTGGTTTTTGTCCTGCTGTCAATACACCATGCCGCAGGTTATCCCAAACCACCACGTGGCACCCTATCTGTTATACTAAATAAGCGTCTACAGCCTCAGCTTTATTAAGTTATTGCATTTTGAATTGGTTTTGGTCTGCTTTAAATACACCAAGCCGCAGGGTATCCCAAACCACCACGTTGCACCCTATCTTTTATACTAAATAAGCGTTGTTCAGCATCAGCTTTATTAAGCTATTGCATTTTGAATTGGTTTTTGTCTGCTTTAAATACACCAGGCCACAGGGTATCCCAAACCACCACGTTGCACCCCATCTGTTATACTAAATAAGCGTTGTTCAGCATCAGCTTTATTAAGCTATTGCATTTTGCATTGGTTTTTGTTCTGCTGTCAATACACCAGGCCGCAGGGTATCCCAAACCTGCACGTTGCACCCTATCTGTTATACTAAATAAGCGTTGTTCAGCATCAGTTTTATTAAGCTATTGTATTTTGCATTGGTTTTTGTCCTGCTGTCAATACATCAGGCCGCAGGGTATCCCAAACCACCACGTGGCACCCTATCTGTTATACTAAATAAGCGTCTACAGCCTCAGCTTTATTAAGTTATACTAAATACGCTTGTTGGTCCTTCCGCAGCTTAAGCAAACTATTGCATTTTGAATTGTTTTTTGTCCTGCTGCCAAAACACTAGGCCGCAGGGTATCCCAAACCTGCACTTAGCAGCCTATCTGTTATACTAAATTTGCTTGTTCATCCTTCCTCAGCTTAATCAAACTATTGCATTTTGAATTGGTTTTTGGTCTGCTGCCAAAACACTAGGCCACACAAGCATTTAAATTACTGGATTAATGTTAATATTTTTGGGTCTGCTATAAATACACCAGGCCACTGTGCTTGCCATCTATGCAGTGCCTTATGTAACCTTATCTGTTACACACAAGCATTTAAATAACTGGATTAGTGTTAATATTTTTGGGTCTGCTTTAAATACACCAGGCCACTGTGCATGCCATCTATGCAGTGCCTTATGTAACCCTATCTGTTACACACAAGCATTTAAATAACTGGATTAGTGTTAATATTTTTGGGTCTGCTTTAAATACACCAGGCCACATGGGCATCCCAAACCTGCACTTAGCAGCCTATCGGTTATACTAAATAAGCGTTGTTCAGCCTCAGCTTTATTAAGTTATTGAATTTTGAATTGGCTTTTGTCTGCTTTAAATACACCAGGCCGCAGGGTATCCCAAACCACCACGTGGCACCCTATCTGTTATACTAAATAAGCGTCTACAGCCTCAGCTTTATTAAGTTATTGCATTTTGAATTGGTTTTGGTCTGCTTTAAATACACCAGGCCGCAGGGTATCCCAAACCACCACGTTGCACCCTATCTGTTATACTAAATAAGCGTTGTTCAGCATCAGCTTTATTAAGCTATTGCATTTTGCATTGGTTTTTGTCCTGCTGTCAATACACCAGGCCGCAGGGTATCCCAAACCACCATGTGGCACCCTCTCTGTTATACTAAATAAGCGTCTACAGCCTCAGCTTTATTAAGTTATTGCATTTTGAATTGCTTTTTGTCCTGCTGTCAATACACCAGGCCGCAGGGTATCCCAAACCTGCACGTTGCACCCTATCTGTTATACTAAATAAGCGTTGTTCAGCATCAGCTTTATTAAGCTATTGCATTTTGAATTGGTTTTTGTCCTGCTGTCAATAGACCAGGCCGCAGGGTATCCCAAACCACCACGTGGCACCCTATCTGTTATACTAAATAAGCATCTACAGTCTCAGCTTTATTAAGATATTGCATTTTGAATTGGTTTTTGTCCTGCTGTGAATACACCAGGCCGCAGGGTATCCCAAACCACCACATTGCACCCTATCTGTTATACTAAATAAGCGTTGTTCAGCATCAGCTTTATTAAGCTATTGCATTTTGCATTGGTTTTTGTCCTGCTGTCAATACACCATGCCGCAGGTTATCCCAAACCACCACGTGGCACCCTATCTGTTATACTAAATAAGCGTCTACAGCCTCAGCTTTATTAAGTTATTGCATTTTGAATTGGTTTTGGTCTGCTTTAAATACACCAAGCCGCAGGGTATCCCAAACCACCACGTTGCACCCTATCTTTTATACTAAATAAGCGTTGTTCAGCATCAGCTTTATTAAGCTATTGCATTTTGAATTGGTTTTTGTCTGCTTTAAATACACCAGGCCACAGGGTATCCCAAACCACCACGTTGCACCCCATCTGTTATACTAAATAAGCGTTGTTCAGCATCAGCTTTATTAAGCTATTGCATTTTGCATTGGTTTTTGTTCTGCTGTCAATACACCAGGCCGCAGGGTATCCCAAACCTGCACGTTGCACCCTATCTGTTATACTAAATAAGCGTTGTTCAGCATCAGTTTTATTAAGCTATTGTATTTTGCATTGGTTTTTGTCCTGCTGTCAATACATCAGGCCGCAGGGTATCCCAAACCACCACGTGGCACCCTATCTGTTATACTAAATAAGCGTCTACAGCCTCAGCTTTATTAAGTTATACTAAATACGCTTGTTGATCCTTCCGCAGCTTAAGCAAACTATTGCATTTTGAATTGTTTTTTGTCCTGCTGCCAAAACACTAGGCCGCAGGGTATCCCAAACCTGCACTTAGCAGCCTATCTGTTATACTAAATTTGCTTGTTCATCCTTCCTCAGCTTAATCAAACTATTGCATTTTGAATTGGTTTTTGGTCTGCTGCCAAAACACTAGGCCACAGGGTATCTCATATTGCCAATTTTCATAGTATCTGGTGCAGAGAAGCAGTTCCTCACTTTATTTAGCTTCTTCTTTTTAAAGTAAACACATTTTTTATTGTACCTATTGTGCATTTCAAATACATAAAAATGTCAGGCAGACAAGTGCAAGGATGTTCAAAGAGGAGAGGCCAAGATTCAGCAGGCAGAGGTCGCAGCAGACTAGGAGCGAGTGGCAGCAGGAGTCACGGTGAGAGACCTGATCTGCCAGTATCTGCTAGCGGTCGTGTCTCCACCAGTAACGCATCTGCCCTGGTAGATTGGTTAACGCGCTCATCAACATCATCACAAGTTACATCTGAGACCCCCAGTCTAGGGTCGGTAGGTTCCTCTGACACAACCCTGAGTTGGCAGGCCCCGAGAGCAGTCCCTGTCCTCCCATTGCCTCTGTCCTATGCCGTTCCCTCCCCCAGCAACGTATCCTATGCTTTGGGTTCAGTTCCACTCTTTAGTGAGGAGGATGATCAGATAGATGGCAGTCAGCAGCTACTGCCCAGCCAAGAAATGGAGGTGGCTTCTTTAGCTAGGCAGACAAATAGTGATGTGGACAGTGTCGTGGGTGTTGCGAGCGTTCCAGCTCCTGCGCCAAACACTGTTGAGGAAACCGAGAACATCAGTGACGTGCAGCCACAACTCGGTGATGATGATGATGATGAAGCCGATCGCACTTGGGAGCCGGGTGATGAAGGGGCTTCATCGTCATCATCAGGAGAAGAGGGGCGCAGGTTGCCCCGGAGTCAGCAGCTGAGGCAGCAAGGTGTTAGCAGCATGGTTGGCAGTTGACATGGGGGCACAATTGTAAAGCCTGGAGCCAAACGGGGCCGGGGCCAGGGTAGAGCACCCGCTGCGCGGCAGGCTACCTTATTGGGAGGTAGTGGAGCAGGGGTTCCTGGAGTTGGCGACAGTAGCAGTGAATCAGTGAGGCCTGTTGGTGGGAAAAGTAGCTACTCGGCAGTGTGGCAGTTTTTCCTGAAGCATCCGCAGGAGGGTAACATGGCCACATGCAAGATATGTAGGCAGAAGGTGAAGCGTGGCCAGGGCCCAAATGTTGGCACCACAGCCCTGCGTCAACATATGATGCGTCACCATAAAGCGGCCTGGGAGAACCGAGGCTCCGAAGAGGTGGTCCAGCCTGCTTCCTCACCAAGTGGCTCGCCGCTCCCAATTTCTACCAGCCAAGGCTCCAACACCTCAGCCGAAGGCAGCTGTGTGTCATACCCATCCTCTGTCACTCCTGCTCCTCCTCCTCCAAGTCATGCATCCCGCCAGCAATCCATCAGCGAAGCCATGTCCAAGAGACAGCAGTATGCGCCCACTCATCCTACGGCACAGAAGCTGAATGTGCTCCTTTCCAAGTTGCTGGTGCTGCAGTTGCTCCCTTTTCAGGTGGTGGACTCTGCACCTTTCAGAGAACTGATGGCTTATGCCGAGCTGAGGTGGAGAGTCCCAAGCCGTCATTTCTTTGCCAAGAAGGCAGTACCAGCGCTGCACACTTTTGTTGAAGGTGGGCCAGTCCTTGAGCCTGTCAGTGTGTAGCAAAGTGCATGGCAGCGCCGACGTCTGGAGCTGTAACTACGGTCAGGGACAGTACATGTCATTTACGGCCCACTGGGTGAATGTGGTCCCTTTGCAGCAGCAGCAGCAACTTGGACAGGTCACGCTGCTTCGGCCTCCGCGCTCCCTGCCCGTTGGGCCTGTGACACCGTGCGACTCGGCCTCCTCATCCTCCACCATCTCCTCACCCTCCACTGTAGGCTCAAGTCTCAGTGCCCCTCCAGTCTACCATGTGTGCAGGGCACGGAGGTGTCACGCTGTGCTTCACATGGTGAGTCACACAGGGGAGGAACTGCTTAAATGTATTCATCAGGAAATCCAAACATGGCTTACTCCAAGAAAACTTAAAATGGGAATCATGGTTACAGACAATGGGAAGAACATTTTGTCTGCGCTGCGCCAAGGAAGCCTGACCCATGGCCCCTGCATGGCTCACGTCTTCAATCTGGTTGTCAAGCGGTTTCTGAAGTCTTCCCCCCATCTGCAAGACATCCTAACAACTTCAAGGAAACTTTGCATGCACTTCAGCCACTCATACACCGCCAAACAGACCCTTCTTGAGCTACAGCGTCAGAACGGTAGCCCCCAACATAGTCTGATTTGCGATGTTTCCACCCGTTGGAATTCCACTCTTCACATGTTGGACCGATTATATGAACAGAGAAAAGCCATCACGGCAGGATTACGGGATGAACGACGTGATTCCACTGCTTCATGTACTACAGCACATGTTGGAAACCATGGCTGGTCAGGGCACTGTAGACATGGCGTCTACATCTTACGGCCCGTTGGAGCTGAACTGGAGGAGGAGGAAGAGGGCACAGTGAAGCACAGTTTAGGCTTGGCGAAATGGCTGCTTTATCTAGTCAGCGGACAGGAGAGGAGGAGCAGGAGCAGCCAGAGGAGCTAGAGGGTTTTGAGGAAGGCGAGACAGAGGACCCGGACACACCGTGGCAGTATGCAGTGGAGATGGAGACAGGTAGTCCCTCCGAGTCACTTGCGCAAATGGCAGGAAGCATGCTCACGTGCTTGCGTAGTGACCCCAGAGTTTCCATTTGTCGGCGGGATGACTTCTGGCTGTCCACCTTATTGGACCCTCGCTTCCGGCACAAAATGGGGGCATTTTTTAAACCCGCCGAGAGGGAGGACAAACTGAACTACTACAAAGACATTCTACGTAGTCAGTTGGCCGATGCCTATCTCCACCTTGGTCCATACTCTTGCAGGTCTGACTCGGGCGGACTTCTGCGCTCACCTTCCACTGCCATGCCTGCTGGGAGGGTTGGCAGGAGCAGCAGCAGCAGCTCCATCAGCAGCAGCAGCCTCAGTCTTCAGTTGCTAATGAGTAGCTTTCTACACCCGCATAGTGAGGCTACTCATGAGCAGCAGGAAGACCTGGAGCAGGACCTCAACCAGCAGGTCATGTCATACCTTGACATAACCATGCCAACACACCTTGAGGATCCGCTGGACTTCTGGGCAGCCAAACTTAGCTTGTGGCCGCAACTAGCAGAGTTTGCCCTGGAAAAGCTGTCCTGCCCGTCAAGTAGCGTGCCATCTGAGCGGGTGTTTAGTGCGGCAGGGGCCATAGTTACGGTGAGGAGAACTCGTCTGTCAACTAAAAATGTGGAGAGACTCTACTTTGTCAAAATGAATCAGGGATGGATCAGCCAGGATTTCCACCCACCAATGGCTGATGCATGCGACTAGATTCAGCATGGTGCCACGTTTTACACTTTCCAAATGGTGCAAAACATATTTATGTCTTTAGACCAGTTTTTGGCCTCTTGCTGATGCCAACTTCAGGGTGTGCCTTTCAGCCAAGTTTTGGCCTCCTGCTGCTGCTGCTGCCAACTCCAGGGTGTCTTTCAAGCAATGTTTGGGCTCCTGCTTATGCTACTGCCAAGTCCAGGGTGTGTCTTCCAGCTCATGTTTGTGCTCCTGCTGCTGCCAACTTCAGGGTGCCTTCCAGACAATTTCTGGGTTCCTGCTGCTGCTGCCAACTCCAGGGTGTGTCAGTCAATTTTTGGGCTCCTGCAGCCAACTCCAGTGTCTCTTTAAAGCAATGTTTGGGCTCCTGCTGCTGCTGCTCCTGCTGCTGCTGCTCGCAACTCCAGGGTGTGATTCATCCAATTTTTGGGCTCCTGCAGCCAACTCCAGTGTCTCTTTAAAGCAATGTTTGGGCTCCTGCTCCTGCTGCTGCTGCTGCTTGCAACTCCAGGGTGTGATTCATACAATTTTTGGGCTCCTGCAGCCAACTCCAGTGTCTCTTTAAAGCAATGTTTGGGCTCCTGCTGCTGCTGCTTGCAACTCCAGGGTGTGATTCATCCAAATTTTGGGCTCCTGCAGCGAACTCCAGTGTCTCTTTAAAACAATGTTTGGGCTCCTGCTGCTGCTGCTTGCAACTCCAGGGTGTGATTCATACAATTTTTGGGCTCCTGCAGCCAACTCCAGTGTCTCTTTAAAGCAATGTTTGGGCTCCTGCTGCTGCTGCTGCTCCTGCTGCTGCTGCTGCTTGCAACTCCAGGGTGTGATTCATCCAATTTTTGGGCTCCTGCAGCCAACTCCAGTGTCTCTTTAAAGCAATGTTTGGGCTCCTGCTGCTGCTGCTTGCAACTGCAGGGTGTGATTAATCTAATTTTTGGGCTCCTGCAGCCAACCCCAGTGTCTCTCTTTAAAGCAATGTTTGGGCTCCTGCTCCTGCTGCTGCTGCTTGCAACTCCAGGGTGTGATTCATCCAATTTTTGGCTCCTGCAGCCAACTCCAGTGTCTCTTTAAAGCAATGTTTGGGCTCCTGCTGCTGCTCCTGCTGCTCCTGCTGCTGCTGCTTGCAACTCCAGGGTGTGATTCATCCAATTTTTGGGCTCCTGCAGCCAACTCCAGTGTCTCTTTCAAGCAATGTTTGGGCTCCTGCTGCTGCTTGCAACTCCAGGGTGTGATTCATCCAATTTTTGGGCTCCTGCAGCCAACTCCAGTGTCCCTTTAAAGCAATGTTTGGGCTCCTGCTGCTGCTGCTGCTCCTGCTGCTTGCAACTCCAGTGTGTGATTCATCCAATTTTTGGGCTCCTGCAGCCAACTCCAGTGTCTCTTTAAAGTAATGTTTGGGCTCCTGCTGCTGCTTGCAACTCCAGGATGTGATTAATCCAATTTTTGGGCTCCTGCAGCCAAATCCAGTGCCTCTTTCAACCAATGTTTGGGCTCCTGCTGCTGCTGCTTGCAACTCCAGGGTGTGATTCAGCTAATTTTTGGGCTCCTGCTGCTGCCAGGGTGTGCTTTTCAGGCACTATAGGGGCCCCTCATAGTGATGGCACTTCAACTCTCTGCAATTGTGCTGCTCTGCGATTCTATTAGCAATGCCTCTGATCTGCATGTCCTAATTATTTACAGTATTATTTCACTAACCCAGCACACATCCTATGCGTGTTACAGCAAGGCAGAATGGTTTACACCCCTACTGAGGCTCTAGGAGGCTCAGAAATAGCCATTTTTAATAGCGATTCGTCGCGAATAAATTCGGGTCGAAACGATTTTTGACATCCAACAAAAGTTCATGATTTTGGTTTCTTTTTTTCTCTAATTACTTTGCTAATTGTCACAAGTTGATGGGTTATAGCACAGCTGTGGATGCAGGTAAACAAAAAAAATTGACCACAAAAAATGTGGCTGTCTGGTGTAACTAAAACCAAACCCAAAGTCCAGCGTGGTGGATTAGGTGGATGTTGCCCGGTTTTGGGTGTTGCCTCCAGCCTCTTCAGCCTTTGAAGGGTGACCGGGTTGGCCTCCAGCGTTTGAAGGGCAACCTGGTTGGCCTCAACAAGAACCCCAAGCAGTGCCTCCATCTGCTGGTGGACGCGCTGCTGCCCCACAACCACTGCAGCCAGGTCTTCATGGAGCAAACTGGTGGTCCATAGCACCACTTTAAAATATCTATTGGTGTTTTGTCAAAAAGTGCTGTTGTTGGCCCGCCAGTTGGCCTCCATAATTTGGCACCACCTTACCAAAGACAGATGATGCTTGGTTGCAGGCCATGGCTGTCTTTATTCTATAAGCTCTGTGGAGCTTGTGTGGCTGCTACTGGCAGAATGAAGCTGGAGCTGCAGTGAGGAGTGGTGCCAGATAATATTGGAGGTCTCATCTAGATGTTCTGAGTGCCCTTCCTCCAGCTTATTAATTTCAGCCAGAAGAGGAGCCATCCGCATGGAGAAAGGTCAATGTTAGTGTTTTTTCCCAATGTTACTACACAGCCTCCAGGCCCCAAACTTTACCCTGGGATCACGCTCCTCCTCCCCTTGCCCTTTGTCTATTAAGCTCACACATTTAACTCATCACTGTCTGGACTCTGCTCCCTGGGTGGCTGGCTAGTGGGTGGGCCTGGCCTTGATGTTGTTTCAGTGTTTGGCACACCAGACAGGCCAGCGTTGGCTTGCGGTGGCCGGTTCTGACCCCACACCCATAATGTTGCATTGCAGGCAATCTTCACTTATAACTCCTCCCACAATGTTTTGGGCGTCGAGCGGGACCGGGGCCCAGCCAGTCATAATTTTTGGCAACACCATCTTGCAGAACCTCCAGCTGGTCATCATTAAGTCGGCCACTCAACTTTCCCATTGTTAGTTTGTGCCCAGGGCAAGTGGCCTATGCTGTGGTCTTCTGGGTGATGTCTTGGCTGAAGGGATATTCATTTTGCCCACTCTCAGGCCCAGGATGGACGGATTCCAGGCTACTGGCCAGGAAAAGGGCAGGCCTGACTGTGTCAACGTTGCTCAGCCTTTGGCTCCCTCGTGTGTTCCGTATGGGGCTTGTGCTGTGGACTGCGCAGTGGGGCATGCACTGAGGTCCCCCCTGGGGTCTGTATAGTGCTTTGGTGTCTTAATCCTTGGTTGGTCCATGGTGGCTGTGCTGAGGGCCCTGGGTGCCCTCTTTTTTTTACTCCTGCAGTTGATGCCTTACACTGCTGCAGGTGACCCACTCAGAGTAGCTAGTGTGGGTATCAGCAGGGGAGCACCTGCGGGATGAACGCCGGGGCCTAGGGCTAGGGCTGCGGTGCCTGGGCTGGGTGCTGCTGGTTTCTTGGTCATGCCTGTGTTCCTGGCTCTGGGGGCTGTGGTGCCGCCTATGGTGTTTCATAGTGAGCTCAGCTGTGTTCTTTTATACACAATTGAGTGGGAAATTGTGGTGAAAACAATTTGGTTTATTTAACAGGCCATCACAGATGCCAGAAACCTATAGGCTACATGGGTGTATGAACACCAGCACACTTCCAGGGTCTGCGAGGGCGTGTAGGCGTTTGTGCACCTCAGCGCAGGGGTGTCATACAAATGAAATCCAAAGGTCCAAAATGGCATCCACCGTGTTCACTCATGAGCAGCAGGAGTACATTATGATGGTAAGTCACAATTTCATACCATTCGCCTACACATGTGTGCCACATTACACTCCTGCCAAGGCGCAAACAGGAGGAGTGTGTTGGGCTTGAAGCCGCCCACAGCTCCTGCACACTCCGGTAGGCTAATCAAAACATAGGTTTTGCTGCATGTAAAGTCTAATAACATGTTTGCTAAGTGCTGGTGTGTTGTGTTTCTCTGTCCATAGAGAATCATTATAGGGTGGGTACGTGGCGATGGGGTCACCCGATACAGAAGTGGTGCAAAACTCAGGGTGTCAAGCCAGTGAAGCGTAAACTAGTTTGGGTAAGTATGTAAAAATGAGCGTGCATGTACAGGCATATATGTGGAAAAACAAGTGGTAATGTATATTTTTTTCTCTTTGCAGGTGTCATGTTGGTCCCAACAAAAAATGTAAAATACTTTTCTAGATGTCATATTTTTTGTAAATGTAAATACATTTTTATTAAAAAAAAGGCCATACTAGTATCTATCTAACATATCTTTATCTATCTTGCTCTCTATCTAGCTATGTAGATTTTCTCCCTTACTAACAGCTAGCTCACACAGGAATAGTGCTCTTACATTGTACAGCTCAAACAAGAATGGGTCTGAACAACATCTTTTCTTTATTATATATTCCCGGTGTGGTCACATGCAAGCTGATGGTTGTCTAGTAAGATTGCTACCCACATCCAAGACAAGGGTGCAATTTTGACTTGACACTGTGGCTGTTGATTTGTTGCTCAGTGTATTATGGTAAATATTGCTGATTTCTCTCTTTGGACATGCCTGGGGCAAATTGATTGAGCTATATTTGAATATAATCACATCCTGAATCTAAAGCCTTTCTTCAATTATTTTATAATTTTTATTAGGTAAATCTGTCTCTTAGACATATTAAACATTTTGGGTCTATAGCTATATTTTCTTAAACATGCACTGTAAACATGTAATAGTCATTGCATTGTACAGTAGGTAAAAGATGTTGCCTGTACTATATACATGTACTATATACAGAAATTACAGTAAGTTATTTGATTTGTTAGCTGTAAAATATGCCCTGTGGAAATACCCAAACTGACCTGAATTCTATAATTTTAATGCACTGTAATGGCTAGCCAGTATTCGCTACATGCTATACAGTAGATCCGAAACTTAGGGGGCTATTTAAGAAACACTAGTGCCAGGAGATGCCACGTTGCGGAACGCTGTATGTGAAACCCCATTTATGAAAGCGAACATGTATTACAAGAGGCTGGTCAGCGTATAGTGCCGACGCTCTAGGTTCAGGAGCGCCATGTATTACCTTTTGCTCAGTAGCGCTCTCCCATACATTGCAATGGGGTTTCATTTGGTTGTGTATAAATAGCGTGTTGGGCAATTAAAATGTAAATTTTTTTGCTCAGATCATTGTGTGACCTCTCCTGGCCTGCAAACAAATACACATATATATATATATATATATATATATATATATATATATATTCTTTTTTTTTTTAATGCAGAATTGTATGTGCAGGTTTGACATTAAAGTGTAATTGTCACAGTGTTAAAATTATGTCATTCCATGTGTTCACTCTGTTACTGCTGTATATGTGTTCAGAAACAGATTTAAGACCCAGCTTTAGAGCACCAGCGCTGCTTGTGTGCTGGATGCAGAGTGCTGGATGCAATTAACTGGCGCTACCTATCGCTCACTGCAGCATTGTCTTGTTGTTAGATATAGCGTAGCCTTGGGCGCTATGGAACACCACCTAGCATTCGCGATTGGCTCTGCAGTGAATCAGGGAGAGCCCTTCTACAGCGCCCACCAGACATCACATTCATCAATGCTGGACAGGATAGTACAGTGCCACTTGTCCACCTGCTAAGCTAGGTTATAGCGCCCAATATCCGCTTAAAGCGTCTACTACTGGTCGCTCTATGTGTCGCTATACAGATGCTCACATGGCGATATTTGGTGCTAGTATTAAATCAGCCTCTACGTAAATCACTTGTGCACATTGTATTGTAGTATTGTTTTTCACTGTAAATTCAAATTAATGTTAAAGCAATACACATTTGTGGTAATAGTAATATTACTTATTTTGTTTATATTTATTATACTTATTTTTATTATATTTACAGTGGCATGCAGACGTATTGGACAAAATGACTGTTCACCATTAAGTTTTAATTGTACTTTAGCAGTATCAGTGTATTTTCTTGGTTTGATACAATTTTAGAGTACAAAAAAAGGACAAGAGAGCCTTGCAAAAGTAACTCAAAGGTAATTCATAAGCTCAGATAACTTTTGACCGAAGTCTCGGAACTCAGAAGTAGCCTGTTAGAGTGAAGGATTGTACACAATCAGTGTTAGGACAGGCCAGGTGATGCAAATCTTAAAGCGTTATAAATAGCCAGACTCATCTATCTTGTCCTAGCAGCCATGCAATCTTTTAAACAGCTACCTTACACTCTGAAAAAGAAAATAGTTGAAGTCCACAAACCAGGAATGGGCTTTAGGAAGATGGCAAAGCAGTTTCTTTTCCTCAGTTCAAATTGTAATTAAGAAATGGCAGTGGAAGTGAAGTGAAGGTCTGGAAGACCCAGACACATGTCAGAGAACTGCACAAAGGATTTCTAAAAACCTCTGGCTTGACTGCCAAATACATTCAGGCAGATTTAGCAGACTCTGGAGTTGTGGCACAATGTTCTAGTGTTCAGTGACACCTGCACAAATTTGGTCTTTAGTATCACCAGAACCTTTTGACCACAGTGATTGACCAAAAAAATAGAGCTTTTTGACCACAGTGAGCAAACGTGTGCTTGGAGGGCACATCATTTCATGAAAATAACACCTCTCCAACCAATAAATATGAGGGTGGACCAATCATGCTTCAAGGTTGTGTTGTAGTCAGTTTAATAGAGAATGAATTTTAAAAATGGATAATGATTCTAAACACACATGAAAATCCACAACAGACTTCCTCAAAATGTGCAATCTGTGGGTTGTACAATGGCCCTCACAGTCCCCTGATCTCAACATTATTGAAAATCTGTGTATAGACCTCAAAAGAGCAGTAAAAGCAAGATGACCTAGGAATTCCACAGATCTGGAAACCTTGTGCAATGAAGAATGGAAGAAAATACATCAAACAGAAATTGAAAGACTCTTGGCTGACTACAAAAAGCATTTAAAGGATGTGATACTTGCCAAAGGGTGCACATATTCCTTTTCTATTTTAAAGGGTAAAGGAAGGCTTTAAATGCAAAGGGAAGGTATCATCTTTAACTTTATGAATTTTGGAAATCATTTCATCTTCAATTTTCTTGCACACATAATGTTAATTTTAACAAACCGTTTGCATGCCGCTGTAAGTGTACATCACCCTGACATATTAAATCTGACACTTTATACAGTGTTTTCACTAGTCATGGCCTAACATGAAAAGTAATGTTATATAGGCAATGCCAGGTGGCACCACTTTTTTTTTTAGAATTAGTTCTCTTTTTTACAATCTGTGTTGTCTGGTTTATTATTGATCAGTTATTCCTCTGTTCTGTTCTGATGCAGTTTGGCATTTTTTTTGTTTGCAATCTTCTGGATCAGCAGGGACTTCAAACATAGTTTAGGTTCTTTATAGAACAAACGAAACTAAATCAACTAAAATCTATTGCAACTAAAAAGGATTTCTACTGCCAAAGAAAATAAAACGAAATAGTCTTGCCTGACTGCCCACTGCCACCATATACTGGTATGGTCCTGTGGCTCTTGTGTCCCTAGCTGCCCTGGTTTACTCCCCTGCTTCCAGTCATGAGCTTAGCAGCAGCAGACCAACAGTCACAAATAACTTTATGTCCATTTTTACACTCTTCCCCTAGGGCTTCCCAGTTTGAGATGCCTCTACAGTTAAAGATCCTTAGGAAGCCAAAACTGGACATTAAGCCATTTAGGATGGCGGCACAAACTAACTGCACACTTAAAGCAGAACTATGGTCAAACATGACCATAGCTCCACTGTACTAAATATCAGTGTGACAGCACTACTAGGGCTGTGCATCTCTGCCGTAAAAAAAAAGACAAACCTGGCGCCCATTTACTCTTCTTGGCCTCTTCTGTGGTGGCCACGGTCCAGCCTATCAGCCTACAGGATGCTCCAATGTGACCGCGAGCAGCCACCATGGCAGCAAAAGAAACCCAGAAGTGGTGAGTATACGGGCATCTGGTTTCTTTTTTTAATGGGGGCGATGTGCAGCATAGCAGCCTGGGTTGTGCTGCCCCTCTGTTTTATAGTACAGAGGAACTATGGTAATTTTTGACCACAGTTCGGCTTTAAGTAAAGAATGTCTCCTACTGGTTGAGCTGTGGATTTCCCTCATGTGTGTAGCTATTGACTGTCCCCCAATGGGTGCAATGTTGCTAGGTAAATGTTAGTATCTTTATCTATAATGCAGGGCCCACTAATGGTCTGAGGTGGAAGGTTACATTAGTTTAGTGTCCCTGTGACCAGGACCCACCCTGAAGCACCAGAGCTGCCAGCTCAAACTGGCAGCAAAACTCAAGATGTGGCTAAATTCAGACACAAGGAATCAGGTTGCTTGACCTGCCACTGCCAGTCTCACCATTTTGCACCAGATATTGTCCTTTCTAAGGCATGTACAGATTTCACAGGCTTTCCTCAATGGCAGATATCATCCTGAAGTAATCCTGATTTCCTGATTTTTAAATAATGCTTCAGATGCAGCAATGCGGCCTCAACAGTCTGATTCGAAAAATAATATAATAAATAAGATGGGACGTCTTTTTATTTTGGAGGCCATTTGGTCTAGAGACACATATGTGGCTGAATGCAGAGACAAGTAATCAGGTCACTTGTAACCACATGTATGTAGGCTCTGGTCACACCTCTCCATTGCATTAAGAGCAAATGTTTAATATGACAGAGGGGCAATGTATCAAAACAAACACTGCGCTTTTGATACATTAGCGTTGCATTATTTAAAAAGGTAGACTTGCCATTGATCTGTGCTGTAACAATGCACTGAAAAAGGTGTGCAAAGCGTAGATGTGTGAACTATTCCATAATGCTCAGTGTTTTCCCTGCGTTGTAACTGCATTGCAAAACAGAGCAACAATGCAAAAAAAGCACAATGGTGTGGTGTGTGGTGAGCCTAATGCTCTGTTGCATTAAACTTTACTTAAAAATGCCCCCCCCCCATCATGCCACCCTACCCTGGCGCTGAGGCAAGACTGGGGGTTACAAAGAAAAAAAAACCTTACCTTAGCCAGGCGCCCGGATACTGGGCACCGCCATCTTGGGCTGAAGACACAAAGCCACATCTCCCTGTGCGCCACCCATTCAAAGTGAGTGGAAGCGATCATGGAGCCGGGGATGCAGCTTTGCCTCTTTTCCTGCGATAGCCTTGGGAGACTGGGAGGATGGTGCGGGTGCCTGGCTAAGGTATTAGGAGTTTATTTCTTTCTAGGGGGTGGCAGGGCGGGGGGGGGGGGGGGTCATTTTTTTTTTTTACTCTTTTTTTTGTTTTTAATAGATACATGATAGAAATCCAAGGAAGTAGTACAAGAAAAATACAGAAACATGGCTTGTCAGGCATTCACATAACATTTCACATAACATTCCAAGATCTTGGTAAACAGCTTAAGGTCCACGTTCAAGAGGGAAATTGGGCGATAGCTCTTACAGCTTTGAGGGTCTTTGCCTGCCTTATGAATGACATGGGCTCCTAGAGCCGGAGGGAGTCATTTTTTAAGTTAAGTTCTGTTTTAAGAGCATGCATTTTGTAAATATGGCAGAGGGGTAAAGTCTATGGCAATGCTAACTCAATGCAAACGCAACACAGGTACACTGCGTTATACATGCTTTGGGCTTGTGTTGCCATAGACTTCTATTGACCTGTGCTGTTACAACACAGCACAGATATGTGAACTATTCCATCTAGAATAATGTACCTTTGCATTGTAACTGTGTTGACGCACAGTACAACAATGCAGATGAAGTGTAGAGGTGTGAACAGAGCCTAAATATATCAATGCTCAGGTGGCTAGATTTTATTATCTCATTGGCATGACAACCCATTGTTTCAATTGTGGCGGTATTATTCAGAGAACATAGGGTTCTTTAACCCTTTAAGTGTCAGCCTACTTAAAGTTTTTGTCACCCTCTGTTACCAGACCATTTTCCACAATTTTGCGCTACACATGCTGAACTGTGATTCTTGAAGGGATTTTCAGGGAAATTATATATAGTTTTCTGTCTGGCCTTTAACATGAAATTTCTTGTTTTCCCTTTTATAAGTGTATTCTCAATATTCTTTTGGTGAAATATGTGCAAAAAATATCTATCTATCTATCTATCTAAGTTTTTCAATAAAATCATTCCATATAAAAGCCCTATTTCTTCCAGTTACAACAGTACCACATATGTATTGGTAGACTCCCATTCCTGCCCAGAAGACTCCCCCACACTGAAACAGTGCTTTAGGCGATCTTCTAAAATACAACTGCTATGCGCACCTTGTATTTTTCCAAGAAAAACAACCCTTTACATTTGAAATACCCCCCACAAACTATATATCATCTGGAAGTACACACCTCAAGCTTTCTAGGCGTACCAGGCTTGTTGATGTGTGCACAGTTTTCTGGAATAATCCCTCAATTAATTCTTTGTTTGCACAGGTTTTCCCTAAAAAAAGAATATAAAAGCAGGATCAAAGCTACATTTACCTAAAAAAACAATATGCAAACAAGAACAAACAAGTTAAATATGCAAAAGCAAGATCCCCCAAACAGAACAATACCCAACATGCATAGGTACTGTCAAGGAAAGAGTTGCCAAACACCCCAAAGTAAAGCATGCGTGTAAGGGTAATTTTACTAGAAACTTTCAGCTCTGCAGACATAGTAGGCACCTTGCACTTTATCAACCAAAACAACACTTTACATTTGGAGTACCACCCACAAACTATATATTATCTGAAATTACACACATTAAGAATTCCATGCATACCCAGCCTGTTGTAGTGGGCTCATCTTTCTGGAAATAATCCTACAAAGAATTATTTGGTTGCACAGGGTTTCTCCAAATAAATGTATTAAAAACCAGAATAAAAAAAAAAACAAATTTTCCTAAAATATCAATATGCAAACAAAAAAAAACAAGCTAAATCTAAAAGAACAAGGTCCCCCGATACCCAACATGCATAGGTATGTTTAACCCTTTTAACTGTCAGCCTACTTGAGGTTTTGTCACTCTCTGTTGACAGGTAATTTTTCATCATTTTGCATTATGTTTAGCTGTGATTTTTGCAGGAATTTCCAGGAAAATTATATAAATTCCATTTTTTGTGGCAGAGTTTAGGCTTTACCATAAAATGTCTTGTTTGTAATTTTTTAACTGTTTTAAAAAATATTTTTGAAACATTTAAAGCAAGAAAACCATATTGCATGTGAAAGCCCCATTTCTCCTGATTACAACGGTACCACATATGTATCGGTAGCACCCCGTTCCTGTCCAAGAGACTCCAAACTGAAAAGAGCACTTTATAACATTTACAAATATAATACAACTACTAGCTGCACTATAAAGGATTAAATAATAAACAAGTAGGTGCTACCCCCCCTAAGCCTTGTGAACTGGTATAGGGGTCTCATAGATCCCTTATCAGTTCACAAGGAGTTAAATGTAAAAAACAAACACACTCAGACATTTTTTTTTTTTTTAATACTTACTTCCCATCCATCCCTGAGCACTGGGTCCCATGTCGAAACCCTTAAATCTGTAAAACAGAGTAGTTAACTTATAAAACAATTAGATAACACAGAGCAAGTGGTTAGATAACAAGGATTAGATTATTACAAATTGGCCCATTACTGCCAAATATATTCTAGTATTGAAGTCCCTTGGTTAAATAAAGCTGTATAGTGAAGTCCAGGGGGCTGTCCCGTAGTAATTATTTCTTTAAGCTTCAGACTATGCCAAAATCCCAAATTTCATGCAACAGATGTCCAATAATTCTCAAGCATATAAGGTATCATCCACCACGTGCCCACCACCATTTTTTTTTTTTTGGGTACCCTTACCAGGTGGCGTAGTTAAATTAGAATACCCCATAGAAGGAAACAAGGACAGCAAGGAAACAAGGACTTGGCACCCGGTATACCGAGTGCCAAGTAAGGGTGAGCAATTACGTTGATACCTTGCCTTCACTGTTGGAAGTTTGTAAGGAAAGCATGAGTTCTATAATTAAGATGGAAGACTTATTTGTGAAGGGAAGGGCAGGTGCATCTTTCATCAAAATAAAAGGATTGCAGTCTACTATCAGTACATTAAACAAGTCATGTTTTAGGAGTGATGCCTATTGGCCCTGTACTTGCCAATAGACTAGGTTTAACCCCCTTGTCGGCGATCCCGAGCGTGACTCGGGGTCAATTTGCGCTGTAAGTGGCGGTGACCCTGAGTCACGCTCGGGATCGATTTGGGAGCAAGAGCGGGCGGCGCAGCCTCCTTACCTTCTCCCTGCGATCCAGCGATGTCTCCGCCGCGATCGCAGGTGAGAGCCGGGGCTGCGGCGTCCCTCTCCGCTTCCGGGTTCCGTCTCTGTGAGCCGCAGAGGCTCATGGGGGCGGAGCCGTGCGTGAGAGACAAATGCAATGGCAACGCTTTCTTTGCCATTGCATTTGACTATATCGCAACGCCAGGGAGGTTAAAGGTTATCTAAAAAAATTGATAAAAACTCCTAAAATCTGACAAAGCAAAACCAAACAAAGCAGCTGTTTTCCCTGGCCATGGGCTGGAGATGGACAGTTTTCACATGAAAGCATTTGGGAATGAGTAAGCACGTCTTGTTAACCCACCGAGAATAAAATAAAGCATATTATTTTATTGTTGTGACACCCCTTCTTACATTTTTGACAGCAAGGCAATGACAGCTCACTGTCTCCTGAGAGTCAATCAGGCTGTTAATCTCCTAAAATGGAAATGCTGATTATACAAAGCCTCATATCTAAGGCCCAGTGATTGTAATCAGTTTAATGGATTGTTTCAAATGGGACCTAATTAATAACCTGACAGAAATATGTTACATTTAAGATATCCCTAAATTCGTATAACTGCTAGAATCTTTACTGATTAATAAAGCACCATTTAGTTTGTAGACTGGATTTTCGTCATGAGTTTGATTCAGTCCTGAAGGTGAACATGTCGAAATACAGTAGTTGGCATTCTGGTACTCCCAAATTAGAGATGTATTTTGGACTTTGGAATACCTACATGAGTCATAAATCTCCCAAAATGCATGTGAAAATGTCTAGCAGACACCCCCCCAAAAGAGAAAATGAGTACACTTGGAGAAGAGGGAGAAGACTGGCATGGAGATGCCATGGACTCTTCTACTCCAACATTTAACCAGACCAGAAGTCAAAGAACCATTTTTTAGCTGTGGCCAATCAGGGCCCAGTTTTAGCATGTTGTACATGTTAATATAGTCACAGGAAATTCTTGATGACATGACTATATTTGTTTGTTTAAATTATGTTTTCTGTTCAAAAATTAATATAGATAGTTGGAAAAATAAGGGTAACACTATCAACTGTAGTTACATTGGCCCAGTGGTTGAAGGCTGATGATGTTCCTTCCTTCCTTTTAAGGGCTATAACTTGTTTGGTGAGGACATGGAGGCCTATGTTATCATGGACCAAATCCCAACCCTAGAGCCTAAAATACTTTCCCTGGTAAGCTCCAATGTGTGAAACCCCATGGAATTGCCATATACTCAGACTTTGAGGCTGATTCAGTAATAGCGCCAGGTAGCGACAGATGTGTGCCAGTAGCGTGATTTTCACAGCGCCCGCTAGTATTCGCTGTGCTTGGCCGTTGTTCGGTTGTTGACAGCGACTCAGTCGGTGTGCGGTAATGTTGAATACGGGGTTAGGAGTCGCTGTTTGACAGGTTCCGCGCTGTATGGGAGCGCCTGACAGCGAATGGTCATAGCGAACGGCTCCCAGCATATTCATTAACAAATCACGCTCAAAAAATTCTTGCGCTGTGAAAAGCTTGTTTAAACCCCAGAGCGCTGGCGGCGATGGCTTAAAAGTAGTTTTTAACCCCCAAACATTCATATTTTTTGATTAAAAAAATTAAACAAGTTTTTCTAAACATTTTGTAATATGAATACATTAATATCAGACCTATAATATCAATTCTGCACAAATTTTTTTTTTTTAATTTTTTTACCTTAAAAAAAATATCTAACATTGCCGAAGTGGTCACAGAATTTTTGACATTTAAAAAAAAACATTAATAACAATTAAATATGAAGATTTAAAGATTGCTCCATTGAAATGCATTGGAGAGCGCCAGGTAGCGAGAGGTCATACCTGGCGCTGTGATGGGATTAGCAGCGGCGCTGTTCGTTGCAGTCCGCTACATGATGAATCCCGCGCTAGCTGACGCTCTCGCCGGCGCTAGCCTCATTTAGCGTGATAAATGCGTGATTGTGTCCGCCGCCTGGCGTTCTGGAGTCGGTAGCCGCCGATAGCTGGCGATACCTGGCGCTAGTGAGACACTACCTGGCGCTATCCCTTGATAAATAAGGCCCTTTGTCAGCCTGGCAGAATCCTAAAGCACATGGAGTGACTATTCACAATGATCTGCACTCTAATCAAGGTCCCAAAGGCTTCCCTGGCTAATGTCCACAATTGATATTAAAAGTCTATGACTTCTGTGGGCAACCTGCTTATTCAAAATCTGCTTAGATAAGAAGGTTTATTTCATGCTAGTAAAAGAAGAAAAAAGAGACACAAGGGTGGCATTCAGCAAGATGGCTGCTTAGACTGAGCATTCCACTCCTGATCATGTTATCTGTTCCTGTGCCAGCTGCTGGATTTACATTAGATTGGCCTTTACCCTCCTCAGTCCAGCCTCTAGGTAACCTCGGGTCCTGGGCACAGCCATTTTGGAGAGAATGCACAAAGTGGCAGGTCTGTCACCTAGTCCTGTGCAGCAGCCTGACTGTACTGGTCATCTACTCAAGTCCAACTGCCACTCAGTTCTATGGCTGCCATTCAGAGTCCCTCCCCCCACCTTAATCAGGGGAGGATTGCAGTGATCAGGTGGGTTGAATTTTTAATGCCCAAATTGAACATAGCACAAGGGGAGGGCAGGGTGGATGCTGGGTTACTCAATGTATGGAAGAGGCAGAAGTCTTTCTTAGGACCAGGACATGTTTTTATTGAAGTTCCAGATTCCCTAAATAACACTGGCAGTCTCCCCTCCACCTTCATCTTCCTCCTCTCCACAGCGCAGTCTAACACCATCTCTAAAAAGACATTTGATGATAGTGGAGCCGAAATTAAAACTCACCACCACAAGCTGGGCACCCTTGCAGCACTAAATTCACATGTGAAGTGGTTAAAAATGATGAGGTAAGAGAACCACCCTATAGTCCTGAGAGTTGAACTGTTGCGGGGGGGGGGGGGGGGGCATTCAAATTATTTCCAATTATTTGTAAGCTGGTGTGGTTCACTTTAAAGTGGAAGCCTCTCTGGCTTTTCCCTACCTGCGGGGCATCTGCTTTTGGGATACCCTGCACAGTGATAGCAGGTCTACACCCACCTTGAAAGGGTGTAGGTCCACTATAAGTCCAAAGACCCTTCCTTCCTTCCAACCAACTCACAGACTTGGGGGTCGATTCAGAGTCTGGTCAGAAAACTCACTCCTTTTTTAGGAGAGAAAACTGCCATTCACTTTCATTGTCTACATTGGGGCTGATTCAGAGCTAGGTGAAAATGTACACTCGGTAGGTAGACATTAAAAGTGAATAGCAGTTCTCTCTTCAAAAAAACAAGTGAGTCTTTTCACCAGGCTCTGAATCAACCCCATTTGTCTCTCTTTGTCAGGGGACCAGAATTCACAGCACTAAGGCTACGTTCTCACCTGTCTGGACGTGGCAGGATTTTTGTTTTGTGTTTGTAGTTGTGTTTGCGTTTGTGGTTTAAAAACAAAGGCTCTGTTTCCCGGTCCTATTGAATCTCATTAATCTCAGAGGGAAGTTTATGTGGTCACCTTCCATCCCAAGCCCAGTGCCCTAAAACAGCCTGTGCTTCATTTTTACTAAAACCTTTGCCCAATATACATAACAACACAAATTGGATGCAGTCAGACATATATTGCGCCCAGGCTGAGCAGCCCTGTCCTCAGTGATGATGCATTCAGCAATGGGGGGGGCACTTCAACCTAACTGCCATTATAGGGCACATTCTCTCGGTAAGGATTGCGGGCCCAGCATTAACACATACTATAAGCTGGGCTGGGTTATATGGGCTTCAAACTATATTTTCTAAATAGGGCATATGCTGAATGTGCCCCAAAACAGCATGTGTTTCTTTTTTACTAAAGCCTTCGCCAAGTTTTCATAGAACAGGCAGAATAGCTGTCGTATGGCGCCCTGGCTGTGCAGCATCCCAAACTGTCACATGGTTTACTGAAGTGTATGTGGCAGTTTAGCTTGTAAAGCTTTCAGAATTATTGCAATTATTATAACTGATAGGGCTGACCGTCAATGCTGAGCTGTGTGTAACTGAATAAATCATCACTGAAGAGTAAACTTTGTTTTATGTTATTATTTTGAGTACTTTCCCTACTCCATTTTTTGCAGGACAATAACCCTGGTGTTACCCCCAATTTACAGTGCTCTACCCCTTACTACACTTATTTTACAGCCATTTTTGTGGTCCCCAAGTTGAGGTCCCCTTGACTTCAACGGGATTCAGGTTGCGAGTCGAGTTCGGGTACCCGAAATGAACTTTTGCGTCAAGTTTGGCGGAATTCGTTGAACCCAAACTTCTATGGGTTAGCACATCACTACTCACAAACCTTTAACCCAACCTTCCCCTGGAAGAATTATTTTATTTACACTCACTATTGCCTTACTACTGTATGTTGAAAGTGGATTCATTATCACAAGCCCCTATAGGTTATAATCAGGGCCGTTTTGAGGCAAAATAGATGCAGTGCAGCTATGGTTCTGCTGCTGTCCCATAGCAGTCAGCCATGCTGCGCCACTTCCTGAGAAGCAGACAGTGCCCCCTCCCCATGTCTGAGCCCTAAAGTGGGGGGGATAAAGGACCTAGCATACAGAATGCCTGGGAATAGGGTACTGCCCTGCTTGCCTGCCCCTAGAAATGGCCCTGGTTATAAATATAGATATATCTATACTCTAATAGCAGAATTGTAAATGAAGTGCCATAATTTAACATAATTCTGTGTCCTCTAAAACATTAACAGACATATGCCTGCTGCAAATTTAAAAGAGATGTTAGTCACTGGCTTGACTGCAATTTTTTACAACTCAGGCCTTTGCTATCACTAAAAACAGGTTTGTTCAATACAAAGGCAGACGTTTTGGCGAGTATTCAGACACACACAAAAGGCTTGTTGTACCTGCTAGCCTTTGGGATTCAGCATATGAATACCTGTTACGGCTCTCAATAGAATGTTTATGCTACTCAGCTGAAAGCACAAAGCCTGTGGCACCATTTGTGTTGGGGTGTGTGTTCTCATGCTGCATTAGGAGATCACAAATTAAGCCGATCTGTAGGACAGTGATGTTTTAGAATGATAAGTTAGCTTTAGAGTAGTTTTACTCACATACATACATTGTACATTGCATTCAACCAAAACCTGAGTTCAAGTAGACCCTTATCTTACCAATCTTTTAGAGACACATAAAATAAATATGACAGAACAAAACTGTTAAACAAGTGACATGCAACTATAGCCTAACAAGTTACAAATGTTAAATGCAATTCACAGCACCAGCATGTTCGTACATTCCACACATAGGCCCTTATTTAAGAAGGGATAGCTTCAGGTAGCGCCTGGTTAATGACAGGTAGCGACAGGTGAACGCCGGACACGGCACGCAATTACACATTTATCAAGCAGAATCTGTTTAGCGACTGGGATAGCGCCATGTAGCGTCTGATTCATCATTTTCCCAGCCTCAGCGAACAGCGCCAGCGTTCAGCCTTGCACAGAGTATGACCTCTCGCTACCTGTCGCTCTCCCATACATTTCAATGGACGATCCTTTTCTTCTCTTTAAACTGTTTTTTTTTTCAAAAAAATCACAAATAATTATTTGACCTCTTCTGGCATTGAAATAGCAGTTTTTTCATAATATTTTCATTTTTTATATATTTCCTCAGAAATGACATTACAGGTCTGGCATTAAAGTAAGTGTTCATGTTACAATGTTGTTACAATGTAATTCCATATGTTTTGGCTTTGTTACTAGTGGATAGATGCTGGAAAACAGACTTTACACACACTGCCTCCTGCGCTCTGGGCTTCAAACAAGTATTTTTCAGCGCCAGGGATTTGTGAGGCTGTTTTTTTGCTGAATATGGTGTGAGTCGGTCACTATGAGCAGTCGCTAACATGCGCTCCCATACAGCGCTGTACTGGTCAAATAGCGACTCCTCACAATGTATTTAACATTACTGAACAGCGACTGAGTCGCTATGAACTAGTGACCCACGGCCGAGCACTGCGACTACTAGCGGGCGCTCTGAAAATGCCTGCTACAGACGCTCATCTGTCGCTACCTGCCGCTAATGATGAATCAGCCTCCCCGTTAATAGTAGCTAATACATCACCAAAAAACATGGTCTCCAAAGGAAAGAAGACTTGCTAGATAAAATGGGTTAGCTTAGATCTGTAACTGCAGACAGTTTGGTCCACAGGGCAACTTTACTCTATTACCTAGGGCAGGTATGGACTGGGGCCAAAAGTCACCCTTCCAGACTTTGCTGGCTCTTGCTAGCCCACCACCAACCCAGCCGTATCTCAGCCAACGAGTGTGTTCCACAGCTGAGGCTATAGTATTGCAGGAGCAGATTATAGGTGGGGTGTATTTGGTCACCATGAGTACTGAAGCTTTAGTATTGTGGGGGCAAATACTATGGCAGTGGCGTATATGGCCCCCACAGGATACTGAGGCTATAGCGTTGCAGGGGTAGAAAATGAGTTGGGCTGTGTTGGGGTGAGACTTGGGAGCCAGGGAGTGGAGGATGTGCTAGAAGAGGAGTGAGTAAATACCTCTAGGGAAGGTTGGCTGTGTGAATAATCATCCCAAAAGCAGTGCAGCCCTCTGGGAATTCAGCCTGTGCTCCCTTTTGGCCAGTCCATCTCTGGCATGAGGGTAATACGAGTGCTGTAATACCATGCATAGAGGGAATGACAGGTTCACATCACAATCAACCACTGTAAAAAACACAACCTGCGCTACCACTAATCACCACCAGTCTACCAGAAAACAATTATATTCCTTTGATGACTCTGGGAGTGATTGATACCCTGGCAAAATAGAATACATGGTGGCAAACACCAGCTAGGAGCCTTAGAAAAGGTTCAGATGACTTTTTCATTTTGTCCAGATTAGTGCCCCACTAAGGGATAACCACATTTTTAGTTATGATTCATATGTCTGGTAATCCTAAACATATAATGAAATTTAAACGGGACCGACACCCTTACAAGAAACGATGTTCATATACATCCCTCCCCAGGGCAATTCAGATTGCTGCACATAAATATTTACCTTTATGTGACTCCTGCTATAGTCAATTTTACAAGCAAAATGGCATCCCATGGAGCTGCAGGCTGCCTGCAAAAAAGGAAGCTGCTGGGTTTCCTGTCACTGTGCATTGTGGGGCTATGTCAGTTGAATCCAGGCAGCATGGTTGGGATGCTAGGAAAAGAAGCTCCAAAATAATAATAATTATAATAATAATATAATAGGAGAAAATCAGTTAAGTAGCGTTTAAGCTTTGAGTGGATGCAGGAGCAAATGTAAGTGCAGACAATGCTTCAGTATCCTGCATGCAGATGAGGCAAGTGAGTTTTGGGGAGTTTTCTTTCCCATCTGTGCAAGGCTGTTGGTCCAGTTTAAATTGGAGTTGCACCCTGGAGTTGCAAGCAGCAGCAGCAGGAGGCCAAAAATTGGCTGAAAGGCACACCCGGAAGTTGGCATCAGCAGGAGGCCAAAAATTGGCCTAAGACATAAATATGTTTTGCACCATTTGGAAAGTGTAAAACGTGGCACCATGCTGAATCTAGTCACATGCATCAGCCATTGGTGGGTGGAAATCCTGGCTGATCCATCCCTGATTCATTTTGACAAGGTGAGTCTCTCCACATTTTTAGTTAACAGATGAGTTCTCCTCGCCGTAACTATGGCCCCCGCCGCACTAAACACCCGCTCAGATGGCACGCTACTTGCGGGGCAGGACAGCTTTTCCAGGGCAAACTCTGCTAGTTGCGGCCACAAATCAAGTTTGGCTGCCCAGAAGATCCTCAAGGTGTGTTGGCATGGTCATGTCAAGGTATGACATGACCTGCTGGTTGAGGTCCTGCTCCAGGTCTTCCTGCTGCTCATGAGTTGGCTCACTATGCGGGTGTAGAAATGCTCATGAGTAGCCTCACTATGCGGGTGTAGAAAGCTACTCATTAGCGACTGAAGACTGAGGCTGCTGCTGATGGAGCTGCTGCTGCTGCTCCTGCCAAACCCCCAGCAGCCATGGCAGTGGAAGGTAAGCGCAGAGGTCCCCTCGACTCAGACCTGCGAGAGTATGGACCATGGCGCAGATAGGCATCGGCCAACTGACTACGTAGAATGTCTTCGTAGTAGTTCAGTTTGTCCTCCCTCTCGGCGGGTTTAAAAAATGCCCCCATTTTGTGCCGGAAGCGAGGGTCCAATAAGGTGGACAGCCAGAAGTCATCCCGCCGACAAATGGAAACAATTCTGGGGTCACTACGCAAGGACGTGAGCATGCTTCCTGCCATTTGCGCAAGTGACTTGGATGGACTACCTGTCTCCATCTCCACTGCATACTGCCACGGTGTGTCCGGGTCCTCTGTCTCGCCTTCCTCAAAACCCTCTAGCTCCTCTGGCTGCTTCTGCTCCTCCTCTCCTGTCCGCTGACTAGATAAACCAGCCATTTCGCCAAGCCTAAACTGTGCTTCACTGTGCCCCTCCTCCTCCTCTTCCTCCTCCTCCTCCTCCAGTTAAGCTCCAACGGGGTTCATGTGGCCGTAAGATGTAGACGCCATGTCTCCAGTGCCCTGACCAGCCATGGTTTCCAACATGTGCTGTAGTACATGAAGCAGTGGAATCACGTCGTTCATCCCGTAATCCTGCCGACTGACAAATAAAGTGGCTTCCTCAAAGGGCCTGAGCAAATGGCAGGTGTCACGTATGAGCTGCCACTGGTTGACATTGAAGTTACACAGGGGAGTCCCCCGATCCGCTGAAACCTTTCACAATAATCCAAGTATGAGAAATGCTTTTGTTTAACAGATAGGGTTAAATAGCATGTGCCTTGGGATGCCAGTGTGGCGTAATGTATTTTAAGCTGAACAAAAAGTATTAACACTAATCCAAGTATGAGAAATGCTTTTGTTTAACAGATAGGGTTAAATAGCATGTGCCTTGGGATGCCAGTGTGGCGTAATGTATTTTAAGCTGAGCAGAAACTTTTCACACTAATCCAAGTATGAGAAATGCTTTTTTTTAATAGATAGGGTTAAATAGCATGTGCCTTGGGATGCCAGTGTGGCGTAATGTATTTTAAGCTGAGCAGAAACTTTTAACACTAATCCAAGTATGAGAAATGCTTTTGTTTAACAGATAGGGTTAAAATAGCGTTCAGGGCTAAATAGCAGAAAGGGTTAAATAGCATGTGCATTGCATGCACAGTGTGCAGCTGTATTTAAACCAAACCAAATATATTAACAGTAACCCAGTAATTATGAAATATGAATCATAGGCAGCACTAGGCACCCTATCAATGTAACTTGTATGCTGCTGGATTGTTCCGGTTTTAAACCTATCTTTCCCTAGCTCTGTCTACCACTCTAAATCTCCCTAACTATCTGTCTCTCTCTTTACCTATCTGTAACTGTCTCTAGCTATCGCTAACTCTCACCTAACTATGACTAACTGTCTGTCCCTGTCTGCAGCCAGCAACCACCGCTGTCTCACGAATGCAAGTCTGAAATGCGCACAAGCAAGATGGCCGCCGCTTTATATAGCACGGTGACGTCACCGGGCTTCCTGGCTGCTGATAGGCTGCATGTGACTGTCCCATCGTCACTTGCCCCTGGGGACATGTCTGAACATGTCCGTCCACCATCTTAGAATGCCTGTCATTGAGTTTAAAGGAAAACTTCGATTGATTGAATCGCCGAGAAATTCGGATTCGTTCAGAATCAAATTTTTCATGAAATTCGGAACGAATCCGGGTTCGTCCGGATCGATTCGCTCATCCCTAGTGCTGATGACCACTGTTTTTATCACGCCAGTAAGGTATTGTGACGTGGATGGCCCATTGCAGTTGGCTGCAGTGTTGGGCCATTTAATTTCTGCAACCTAAATGTTTATGTAAATATAACAAAACAGTATGATTTTTATAAAAGTATAAAAAGATATATTAGGAACCTTTTATAGGTCTTTCAGTAATCTTCTGTAGATATTTGTTATTTTTAGGAAAATATTTCTATTATTTAGCCAACATGGTGCAGTGCAAACTTGAGGCCCATAAATACTTGGTACATACCTCTTTAAGAATGTAATAAAGAATAGACAATTTAGACTTTTAATAAACTAAGCAAAGAACTTTACTCAACTAATGTATGCGACACAGTCCTTGTATGACATCCCAACGTATAAACATGCCCTAGGTTCTTTCCAGCTTAATTTCTTACCATCCGACTGTTCAGCGCTAACCTGGCAAGACAGGAAAATAATTTGTTCATCAAAAAACAAAAAAAGTTAATGACTGGTGATGAGGTGATTGTGATAATAAAGCAATAATATACTGTTTTTAATTATTATTTATATACATCACACTATCATCTTTTGTAGTTCTGTACTAATAAGTAATTACAGACAGGCTGTTACATGGTAGGCTGTTACATGTGACATACAAACCGATGCATACAGAAGAAAAAGTAGGATAAGTAGAAGAGGAGGTAAAATTCAACATAATTGTTATCCTTGGCACATGGGTTCCCAACCTCCTATTTCCAAATATTGTACGGTACCTAGTCAGTTAACTTTCATTTAACTTTCCCATGTTATGTTTTCTGTCCAGCTCCTTTTCTTTCATGCAGATGCCACAGCTGCTGTCACAGGGTGGCCTTGTAAGGAGGAGCCCAGGGGTAGGATCTGCCAGCCAATGAGGCTCCAGGATACAGTGAGAAAATAGCAAAAGATCATTACTTGGTGTGCAGAGAATGGAAGCAATGGTCATTTTTTTTGCTCTTACTAGTGGCTCTTTCAGTATTACACCCCACTGCCCCCCCCCCCCCGGTGGAGCCTGAGCAGTGACCACACCCAACCTTTGCCTCCTGCAGGACAGTGGGACCTAGGCTGCCCCATGCTGCTGACTGACCACAACCTTTAAATAATAATTTCTACAGTTAGAACACAGTCATTCCCGTTCTGTGAACTGTGCAGCAGCGTGTCCACCCACATCTCTCCTTAGCCCTGCAAACCACCTGCAAGATTTTTTAAACAGTATTTTCTAAAGACGTATCATGAAATTAGTGCTGTTGTTGAAGGGTTTACTGCTGGCCTTGGAAGAATGTGTGTGTCTCAATTTGGTTCACTTTGTAGAACAGCCATCTTCAAACATAATAGCCATAAGGAAAATATTCATCATAGTACGTAGTACACACAAAATCAATATTGCCTCCTAATGAGAATTGTGTGCTGCATCCAATGAGAATTTATCTTAAAATACTGTTCATTATGCATTGTTCAGCTACACTATGCTAACATGACCTATTTTGGGTTTTGTAGCCACCTGCGGGCCACGGAATCAAATCTCATCATAGAAACATTATAACATAAATGAAACATTTTGTATGGCACACGACTACAGTACTGTATATTTAAAAATAAGAATGTTCAGAAAAAGACATCTTCTTAAAGTGGACCAACACCCACCGCTGATCAGCTCCCTGCCTGCGGGGTCTGCGGATCTGTGTGAAACCCCCCAGGACGCCCGCAAATCCTACCTGTTCCTCGTTCCAATGGCGCATGCGCGGGCCACCTCCGCCTCTCGTGCATCCCTCTAGCAGGGCGCGCACCCGCGCCGGCCATTTACAAACAGCCGGCGCGGGTGCGCGCCCTGCTAGAGGGATGCACGAGAGGCGGCGGTGGCCACGCTCCCTTTCGCTGCACTCCAAATATAGGTATATAAGAAAGAGGGGGAAAGGCGACGGAAAGAAAAGGGGAGAGGAGAGAAGAGGGGGGTGTGCGCCACGTGCGTTCCCCCGGGCCCCCCAGGGGGCCTCCACACCAGGGAAAAGAACCCTCTAACCATCACATCTAGTCAAGGCCACCAGTCACTACCTGGATACTAATTGCTTATATCTTGCTGTGTCTCTGAATAAGTACCAGGGAGTCCAAGCGAGCAGAAACTGCGAAGTTCTCTCATGAGATCCTCCATTTCCATGATGCAATGGATCTCATTGACCCAGTCCATCAAGGAAGGGACAGCCCCCGATTTCCACAGTCTCGGGATGACCGACTTAGCAGCACTGACCAGGTGTCTCAGCAATGTATTCTTATAAAGCCACATTGGCATGTCTGCTAAATGTAAAAGTAACAGAACTGGATCCTTTCTAATAGGTTCCTGCAGTATATCTGTTATAACTGAGACCACCGAATCCCAGAAGGAAGCTAATTTTGGGCACTCCAAAAATATGTGCAGCAGGGTTCCCGCGGTGCTCTGGCATCTCTAACAAACTGGAGAATGCGATGGAATGCTTTGTAGGCTGGTAGGGATATAGTACCATTGCGAAAGGAGTGTATAATTCAGCTCCTGCAATTTTGAGGACATAGAGGCCTTATGTGTTATATTAAAAATATATTTCCATTGTTCAGGAGTTATAGGTCGACCCAAGGCCCTCTCCCACTCTCCACAAAACTGAGGCAACCCCTGCTCACTCTTGAAACAACGTGTAAATTTGTGACAATGTTCTTTTTGGGGCCGATGGGGAAAAGGTCAAACGTTCTAAAGCAGTAAGTTCCCTGAGCATTGTGTGTTTAGGCCCCATCTTCAGTATAAAATGTTTAAAGGTCAGCAACAGCTACGAGTCCATAAGTGGTGTTTCCCATCTGCTCTGTAGGGCTTCCAACCGCGCCCACCACGAGGGAAGGAAAATATCCCATCCCCTGGGTATTCCTTTCTCTGTGAAGATCTTCAATAGGTGGGGATGCATATTCGTAAGTAAGGGCGGATTGTGTATCAGAGGAATGAGAGGAGTCGGGCAGGGGGAGAGACCGAACCCATCTCTAAGCTTATCGAATATCCCTAACGTCGGGGAGAATTAGAGGATGGTCTTTGCACAGTGTCTTGGCCGATCTCACCACCCAGGCCCCCTCCCCCAATGGGGAGCTCATAAATGTGTGCTCCAGGCTGACCCATTTCTTTTCCCTATACTGATGGTGCCAATCCACCACACGCTGCAGGTGTGGGGAATAATTTTTTAAGGGTTTGGGCTTTTCAATAAATCACGGTGAAGGTCCAGTTTAAGAAAGGCTAGCGCCAGGAACTTAAGCCAGCTAAAAGACCAGCCCGGATGGACTAACCGCAACCTTCTATAAAAAGCTCAGCCAAGAGGTCACCCCCCCACTAGTTAACCTCTTTAACCACATAATGCGGGGTAATTTCTTTGAGGGGGAAATGTTAAAGGCAAACATCGTTATAATCCCAAAGCCAGGAAAGGATCATCAAAAATGGAGCAACTATAGACCCATTTCCCTCTTAAATATTGACCTTAAATTGTTTGCTAAAGTTTTAGCCACTAGGGTAAATTGCTTTTTGAGTTGCCTAATCCACAAGGACCAAGTGGGGTTTGTCCCATACCGTCAGACGGTATACTACAACTGATAGATTCAGTTAAGGGTACTGATCAGGAGTCCATGTTGCTGTCTTTGGATGTCGAGAAGGCGTTTGACTCCATCTCCTGGGAATACCTGCGGTGGGTGCTGGGAAGGTGGGGATTTGGGCAGGGAATGCTGGCTGCTGTGGATGCGTTATATAACTTAACAAAGGCCACCTTGAAATACGCGGGTGTAGAATCTCCCCCCTTCTCAATCAACTAGGCAGGGGTGCCCTCTGTCCCCCATCCGATTCATTTTGGCACTGGAGCCTGTGGCTATTAAGATCCGGAGCAATGGAGGCATCAGGAGGATTTCCGCAGCCTCAGGGGAAAATAAGCTATCGCTTTTCGCGGATGATATGCTCCTGATGGTTACAGGTCCACATATCTCTATTCCCAATATATTCAAAACCCTTTCTGTATTCGGGAGATTTTCAGGCCTCCGGATAAATTACACTGTCCACAGCTCTGGATATTTCCTTGAAGCCTTCCACGAAGCAGGCCCTTTTGGCTAATTTCCCTTGGACCTGGACGCAGCAATTGCCATATCTGGGGGTCAAAATTACCCCCACATATGAAACGCTGTTTAAGGCTAACTATTCACATATCCCGAAGCTGGTCGACTCAATGTTAAACCCTTGGTATAATCTAAAAATATGGTGGCTAGGTAGGCTAGCCGCAGTTAAAATGACCCTCCTGCCGAAGATTTTATATTTATTCAGGGTGCTCCCAATTTCGATCCCCTTATCCTTTTTTAAGCCGCTGCAAAATAAGATATTAAAGTATATCTGGGGGCCAATCAAATCAAGGGTGAACAGGAAAACACTATACCACCACACCACCAGGGGAAGCCTGGGGGTGCCTCTGCTTCATAAATACTACCTGGCGGCACAGGTTGCTCCTCTGCTGCTCCTCCATGCTAAACAGAAGGCCCCACTGTGGGTCCTGGAGGAGGCAAGAAGATCCTTGCCAATGGATGTAGAGACCCTACCATGGGTCCCTAAGCGAGTGCGGCCTAAGACCATCTCTCCAATCCTGTGTTGCCTGTTGGACAAATGGGATCTTTGCAAGACCAGGGCAAAGCTGGAATCTAAACATTTGCCCTTGGTGAGGCTGTTTGATAACCCATTGTTTCTCCCAGGGGTCATGCATGCTCACAGCTTCAGATATTTGCAACTTTCGCATTTTGTCGGTAGCATTCTGAAGAGGGGATCTCCACCATACAGGCTTACCCCACTGGAGCAAGCATCTCTTTACCAGCCGTTTGCAAAGGGGATGATCACATATATCTATGGGGCTTTGGTGCAATGGGCTGGGAGGCGGAGCAGGGGGCCCCAATCGAAGGGGAGGATTGGAGGAAAATTTGGAACAATGTGCTGAAAACGTTGCTAAATGTGTTGGCGACTGAAAACGCTTATAAAATAGTACTCCGTTGGTACTACACCCCGGCGAGACTTCATAAATGCTCCACCTCACACTCCCCCAGATGCTACAGGGGATGTGGAGCAATTGGAGAGTACCTCCATGTTTGGTGGGGATGCCCAGTGGTACAGGGCTTATGGAATGAGGCGTACAAAGTGTTATCTCACATCTTGGGTAGATCTCTTTCCCCGACTCTGCTTGAAGCTCTATTATCATTGAAGCAGCAGCCCTATACGAGGGATGAGTGGAGTCTAGTAAAGCATCTATTGGTTGCCATGCGACTAACAGTGGCAGCGAATTGGAAAGCCCCCAGACTATTATGGCAGGAGGTAGAGGCGAGGATGGCGAACATAATGGTGAATGAGCAAATGACAGCCTCCATTATGTCTAATAAGGAAAAGGCTGACCAGGTTTGGGAACCATGGAGAGAGTTCCAACGGAAAAAGTTTTAAGGGCTATTAGGTTTGGCCCTAGGGAATAGGGTTAATGAGCAATGACCCAGCAGGAGGGGAGATGTTGCGTGCTCTGGGGCGCCCCTCTTCCTTCCATCCACCTTTATAGAGGCCCTAACGTCGCCACCCTTCCTTTTTTTCCCCCCTCCCTCCACTTTTCCTCTCTTCCCTTTTCATTCTTTACCCTTTCTTAACTTCTCTTCCTTCGCTCTTCCCTTCTTTCTGCTTGCTTTATTTTGTTCTGTTTAAACAGGTAGTCCATTGAGGATGCCTTAAATTGCTATGTGTGGTTTAATGTATACTGATGCCCTTATTCATCAAGCGATAGCGCCAGGTAGTGTCTGACGAGCGCCAGGTAGCGGCAGCTAACGGCGACTACCGACTCAAGTACGCCCGGCGGTGGTCACAATGACGCAGTTATCAAGCAAAATGAGGCTAGCGCCGGCGAGAGCGACGGCTAGTGCGGCATTCATCATGAAGCCGCCTGGACCGAACAGCGCCGCTGCAAATTCCCTCACAGCGCCAGGTATGAGCTGTCGCTCCCTGGCGATGTCCAATGCATTTCAATGGAGCAATCTATAATTGATCATAATTAATTGGTATTAATTTTTTTTTTTTTTTTTTTTAATGTCAAAAATTCTGAGACCACTTCTGCAATGTTAGGATTTATTTTTAAGTAAAAAAAAATTTAAAAAAAAATTTGTGCAGAATTGATCTAACAGGTCTGAGATTAATGTATTCATATTACAAAATGAATCTAAAAACATGTATAATGTTACATTCAAAAAATATGGTTGTTTAGGGGTTAAAAACTAGTTAATACCCATCGCCGCCAGCGCTCTGGGGTTTAAACAAGGAATGGACAGCGACAGCACATTCGGAGCGTGATTTGTTAATGAATATGAAGCTAGCCGTTCGCTCTGGCCATTCGTTGTCAGGCGCTCACATACAACGCTGGACCTGTGAAACAGCGACCCCCCAGCCCGTATTCAACATTACCGCACACCGACTGAGTCGCTGTCATCAAGCTAACGCCGGCCAAGCACAGCGAATACTGGCTGGCGCTGAAAAAATCACGCTACAGTCGCTCATCTGGCGCTACCTGGCGCTATTAATGAATCGGCCTCTGAGTTTATAAATTAATTTGCATAACATCCTCTACCGCAGCTCCTCCCAAGAGGGTCTTCGGTAGAGCAAAAGCCCAGCCTCCCCCCCGGGGCGGGTTCTGGTCACAGTGGTGCAGCCAGGCTGTTTAGAGTTAACAGAGACTCACATAGGATTTATTAGAACTTGCACTTTAATAATGATAGACAGCAATTATCTGACATTTATACCGCTTAGATTAAATAACACCAGTATGCTGTATTATTATCTGTTTGACTGGAACATGCTGTGATTATATACCATGTTGTAAACTCTAAATTTGCTCAATAAAAATATTGTAAAAGAAAGGCTAGCGCCAGGTAGTGCCACGTAGCGGCACGTAGCCTCTGGTGAACACTGGTCGCTGTATATGTAACCACATGTAATAAAGTGAATCTGGTGAGCGCCTCTAACAGCGCCATGTAGCATCACATGTATTACTAGAGGCAGCTCAGTGTATAGCGCCGGCGCTCTAGGTTCAGGAGTGCCATGTATTACCTACGCTCAGTGTCGCTCTGCCATACATTGCAATGGGGTTTCATTTGGTTGTGGTTAAATAGCGTGTTGGGCAATTAAAATGTAATTTTTTTGCTCAAATCATTGTCTGACCTCTCCTGGCTGCAAACCAACACTTTTATATATTTTTATGCAGAATTGTATGTGCAGGTCTGGCACTAAAGTGTCATTGTCACAGTGATAGAACAATGTCATTCCATATGTTTTCTCTCTTACTGGTGTATATGTGTTGAGAAACAGACTTTGATCACACAGCGTCTAGCGCTCTATGCTAGTGTGTAGGTAGGTTGTGTGTAGTTTTTTCTTAAATATGGTGTGAAGTGCCGAGTGCTGGCCCTACCTATCGCTCACTGCAGTGTTGTCCTGTTGTTAGATGTGGTGTAGCGCTTTGACCTTAGGACACCACCTAGCGTTCTCGATTGGCTCTGCAGTGAATCAGGGAGAGCGCTTCTACAGCGCCCACCACACATCACATTCATCAATGCCGGCCAGGATATTACAGTGTCCACTACGATAGGTTACAGCGCCCGACACCCGCTTACAGCGTCTACTAGCGGTCATTCTAAGCGCTGCTATACAGACGCTCACATGGCGATACGTGGCACTAGTAATAAATCAGCCTCCACATTTATTAGCCTGGCAATATAACTTTCTACATAGTCCCAATAATATATATATATATATATATATATATATATATATATATATATATATTAGCAGTGCTGATGATCCCAGGTAAAATAGGAGGTGCCGGTAGGGTTTTCATCGAGGGGTACAGCAGAGATTTCTGTACCACCATACAAAAGGAAACCCATGGACAGCTTTAGGGAATTTATTATAACTCCCTGAGGCAGTGGTTTAGAAACCATGGAAAGCATGGGGAATTGTATCTAAAGCTTCCCCACTATTGTATATTAAACTATTGTGTAATAATTTGTTCATGATTGGCTTATTTTGTGTGTCTTTTCCTTTTGGTATTTTTGTATATATAACTATATTTACATAGTAACATTTTGGGGGAAGTTAATTGTGTTTGTTTATAATCACTATGAGTTATATAAGGTTAATATTTTATTGATTCAGATGGGTACAGCAAGTTGTAGAGTGAGGTCTACTTTTTTCTTGGTGCACAAGAGTAGTGGCCACCTTGCTGGCACACCTTACGGGGTATTCAGAAACATTTAATGAGTCTTACTAGGTTTCTCCTGAAGACAGGGGGCTTCATCAATTTCTGAAAAACCCAGGTGCTGATATTTAAGTTTGTGAAAATGTTTTTTTACCTCCTTTTTACCGGTGCCCCATTGCAACACTCATTTGGGTACAAAAGATTATTAAAAATGTGTTAAGCTGAGTGAAAAGCTCTTCAAATTAATTGTACAGGTATTCAAGAGAAAATCAGATACTCCTAAAGTGAACCTAACCTCTCGGGGAGGCCGATTCATTAATAGCGGCAGGTAGCGACAGTTGAGCGGCTGTAGCGGTATTTTCACAGCGCCCGCTAGTAGTCGCTGTGCTTGGCCGTTGTTCGGTTGTTGATAACGACTCGGAGTCGGTGTGCAGTAATGTTGAATACGGGGTGAGGAGTCGCTATTTGACAGGTTCCGCGATGTATGGGTGCGCATGACAGCGAATGGCCATAGCGACCGACTCCCACCATATTCATCAAAAAATCACGCTCAAAAAATTCTTGCGCTGTGAAATGCATCTTTAAACCCCAAAGCGCTGGCGGCGATGTGTTAAAAGTAGTTTTTTAACCCCCAAACCACCATATTTTTGGAAACCAAAAAAATTAATTTTTTAAAGAATTTAGTAATATGAATACAATAATATCAGACCTGTAATATCAATTCTGCACATTTTCTTTTTTTTTTTTACCTTAATAAAATTATCTAACATTGCAGAAGTGATCACAGAATTTTTCACATTTAAAAAAAAAAAAAAAACATTAATAACAATTAATTATGAATATTTAAAGATTGTTCCATTGAAATGCATTGGAGAGCTCCAGGTAGCGAGAGGTCATACCTGTCGCTGTTCAAGGTCGGACGCTGGCGCTGTGGGCTGAGGCTGGAATAATGATGAATGAGTGGCTATCTGGCGCTAAGCAGGATCGGCTTGATAAATGTGTGATTGTGGTGGGGAGCTGGCGTTCTCGTGGCGGTGCCCGTCATTACGGTCGCTCACCAGTCGCTACCTGTCGCTATTCCTTCATAAATAAGGGCCTAAGTGTCTAAAGGAATACCCCAATACTGTCTTCTACCTAAAACCACCCTCCTGGCCTCTGTCAGTGCTTACATTACATATCTACGGTAAATCCTTCTTCTATAGGAACCAGCGCACCTTAATATGGTACAGTATAAGGAAGTAAGCAGCTCATCTAATGCCTGTCCCATGTGCCTCTGCTCCTTTCTCTGCAGGGCAGGATGGAAGCCATGGCAGGGCTCTGAAGTTTTCCAAAAAAGGGTTTAACAGCCACTTTCTCACTTGGAGCTCTCAATTTGAGTGAGCACAGCAAGCCACAGTGTTCTCACATCTATCTCTGACCACAATAGAGAGTGTACAACTCATAAAGCTGAGCTAGGACTTTCTAGCTCAGCCATGTCCAGAAATAAAAGCAAATAAATTTGCCGTACTGAAGACTATGAGATGCTTTAAAAAGGCTTATTTTATACTGTTCACATTGGGAAATGGGGGGGGGGGGGGCTAGTGTGTTTCTGGACAGGGACTTTAAATGTACTGATGGTGAAGACACATGAGCAGCCTTCACTTTTGTAGGAGAAAGAACCAGCTCTGTCACACATGTGCCAATGGTGGGAGGAAGACTGGAGGGCAGTTTTCAAATAGTGGCCGGGCTTTTCAAATATATTGTTAAAAGTGTATTCCAGAGGCCAGAAATTGAATTACTGCAGTGTAATGGATCCTGAATATTGTAATTTGCTAAAAAGAGCCATATTTAAGATTGAACTCTGCCTACCTGCCTGTCCGTCACTGACTAAATCTGATTCTGCAATTGCTCCTTTATAAACTGTATTGCCAAAAAATTCTTTCAGATAGGCCTGTCAACTATTTCTTTTCCAGTAACAAGACCCTAACACAGCTAGTGAACTTCAAAAGGAGGTTTATGCCAGCACAAGCAATGTTTTATACCCTGGATGAGGATATGCAAGTGTCTATTAAAGTGGACCAACACCCACCGGTGATCGGCCCGGGAATCTATAAGATTCCCGGGCCGATCACCTCCCTCCCCGCGGGACATCCGAGATCGGGATGTCCCGCGGGGTGAAACCCCCCCAAACACCCCAAACTCCTTACCTTAGACGGACAAGCCGCGGACAAGCGGCTCCTCCGCCACCGCCTCCCTCGCGCCCCTCTAGACGTGCGCGCGCCCGCGCCGGCCGTCTGTGAATGGCCGGCACGGGCAAGCGCGCGTCAACAGGGACGCGCGGGAGGCGGCGGCGGAGGAGCCGCTTGTCCGCGGCTTGTCCGTCGGCGCGGGGAGAGGTGAGTTTGGGGGGTTCGGGGGGGTTTCACACAGCGGGGCACCCCGATCGGGGGTGCCCCACCGAAGTGGACCAAGACCCAGGATAGTCAAAATCCTGGGTGTTGGTCCACTTTAAGATAGATGACAGGCTTCCCTTTAATCCCTGGCTGCTGATTAGTTGCCCAGGGTATTACATGGAAGCTCACCCAAGAATAGTGATATTTGGTTCAGGTTGACCTGGAATTAAAGTGATCCTACATCCAGGGGCGGACTGGGGCTAAAAAACGGTTCTTAATGTCACTATATACACACCTTATTTTTGTTCCATAAGATGCACCCAGGGTTTAAAGGACTAAAATAAGAAAGAAAATATTCTGAACCAAATGGTGTGCTTGAATTCCCCCATTCAGTGCGCAGAATCACCCCATTACAATAAAGGCAGTGGGGCATCCCTCAGTACAGCCAGTAGGGGCATCCCTCAGTACAGCCAGTAGAGGCATCCCTCAGTTCAGCCAGTGGGGCATCCCTCAGTACAGCCAGTGGGCCTTCCCTCTGTACAGCCAGTGGGGCATCCCTCAGTACAGCCAGTGGGCCTTCCCTCTGTACAGCCAGTGGGGCATCCCTCAGTACAGCCAGTGGGGCATCCCTCAGTACAGCCAGTGGGGCATCCCTCAGTACAGCCAGTGGGGCATCCCTCTGTACAGCCAGTGGGGGCATCCCTCAGTACAGCCAGTGGGGCATCCCTCTGTACAGCCAGTGGGGCATCCCTCAGTACAGCCAGTGGGGCATCCCTCTGTACAGCCAGTGGGGCATTCCTCTGTACAGCCAGTGGGGCATCCCTCAGTACAGCCAGTGGGGCATCCCTCTGTACAGCCAGTGGGGGCATCCCTCGGTACAGCCAATGGGGGCATCCCTCTGTACAGCCAGTGGGGCATCCCTCAGTACAGCCAGTGGGGCATCCCTCAGTACAGCCAGTGGGGCATCCCTCTGTACAGCCAGTGGGGCATCCCTCAGTACAGCCAGTGGGGCATCCCTCTGTACAGCCAGTGGGGGCATCCCTCAGTACAGCCAGTGGGGCATCCCTCTGTACAGCCAGTGGGGCATCCCTCAGTACAGCCAGTGGGGGCATCCCTCAGTACAGCCAGTGGGGGCATCCCTCAGTACAGCCAGTGGGGGCATCCCTCAGTACAGCCAGTGGGGCATCCCTCTGTACAGCCAGTGGGGCATCCCTCAGTACAGCCAGTGGGGCATCCCTCTGTACAGCCAGTGGGGCATCCCTCTGTACAGCCAGTGGGGCATCCCTCAGTACAGCCAGTAGGGGCATCCCTCAGTACAGCCAGTGGGGGCATCCCTCAGTACAGCCAGTGGGGGCATCCCTCTGTACAGCCAGTGGGGCATCCCTCAGTACAGCCAGTGGGGCATCCCTCAGTACAGCCAGTAGGGGCATCCCTCAGTACAGCCAGTGGGGCATCCCTCAGTACAGCCAGTGGGGCATCCCTCTGTACAGCCAGTGGGGCATCCCTCAGTACAGCCAGTAGGGGCATCCCTCAGTACAGCCAGTGGGGCATCCCTCAGTACAGCCAGTGGGGCATCCCTCTGTACAGCCAGTGGGGCATCCCTCAGTACAGCCAGTAGGAGCATCCCTCAGTACAGCCAGTGGGGCATCCCTCAGTACAGCCAGTGGGGCATCCCTCTGTACAGCCAGTGGGGCATCCCTCTGTACAGCCAGTGGGGCATCCCTCAGTACAGCCAGTGGGGGCATCCCTCAGTACAGCCAGTGGGGGCATCCCTCAGTACAGCCAGTGGGGGCATCCCTCTGTACAGCCAGTGGGGCATCCCTCAGTACAGCCAGTAGGAGCATCCCTCAGTACAGCCAGTGGGGCATCCCTCAGTACAGCCAGTGGGGCATCCCTCTGTACAGCCAGTGGGGCATCCCTCAGTACAGCCAGTAGGGGCATCCCTCAGTACAGCCAGTGGGGCATCCCTCAGTACAGCCAGTGGGGGCATCCCTCAGCACAGCCAGAAGGGGCATCCCTCAGCACAGCCAGAAGGGGCATCCCTCAGTACAGACAGTAGGGGCATTCCTCAGTACAGCCAGTAGGGGCATCCCTCAGTACAGCCAGTGGGGCATCCCTCAGTACAGCCAGTGGGGCATCCCTCAGTACAGCCAGTGGGGCATCCCTCTGTACAGCCAGTGGGGGCATCCCTCAGTACAGCCAGTGGGGCATCCCTCTGTACAGCCAGTGGGGCATCCCTCAGTACAGCCAGTGGGGCATCCCTCTGTACAGCCAGTGGGGCATTCCTCTGTACAGCCAGTGGGGCATCCCTCAGTACAGCCAGTGGGGCATCCCTCTGTACAGCCAGTGGGGGCATCCCTCGGTACAGCCAATGGGGGCATCCCTCTGTACAGCCAGTGGGGCATCCCTCAGTACAGCCAGTGGGGCATCCCTCAGTACAGCCAGTGGGGCATCCCTCTGTACAGCCAGTGGGGCATCCCTCAGTACAGCCAGTGGGGCATCCCTCTGTACAGCCAGTGGGGGCATCCCTCAGTACAGCCAGTGGGGCATCCCTCTGTACAGCCAGTGGGGCATCCCTCAGTACAGCCAGTGGGGGCATCCCTCAGTACAGCCAGTGGGGGCATCCCTCAGTACAGCCAGTGGGGGCATCCCTCAGTACAGCCAGTGGGGCATCCCTCTGTACAGCCAGTGGGGCATCCCTCAGTACAGCCAGTGGGGCATCCCTCTGTACAGCCAGTGGGGCATCCCTCTGTACAGCCAGTGGGGCATCCCTCAGTACAGCCAGTAGGGGCATCCCTCAGTACAGCCAGTGGGGGCATCCCTCAGTACAGCCAGTGGGGGCATCCCTCTGTACAGCCAGTGGGGCATCCCTCAGTACAGCCAGTGGGGCATCCCTCTGTACAGCCAGTGGGGCATCCCTCTGTACAGCCAGTGGGGCATCCCTCAGTACAGCCAGTAGGGGCATCCCTCAGTACAGCCAGTGGGGCATCCCTCAGTACAGCCAGTGGGGCATCCCTCTGTACAGCCAGTGGGGCATCCCTCTGTACAGCCAGTAGGAGCATCCCTCAGTACAGCCAGTGGGGCATCCCTCAGTACAGCCAGTGGGGCATCCCTCTGTACAGCCAGTGGGGCATCCCTCTGTACAGCCAGTGGGGCATCCCTCAGTACAGCCAGTGGGGGCATCCCTCAGTACAGCCAGTGGGGGCATCCCTCAGTACAGCCAGTGGGGGCATCCCTCTGTACAGCCAGTGGGGCATCCCTCAGTACAGCCAGTAGGAGCATCCCTCAGTACAGCCAGTGGGGCATCCCTCAGTACAGCCAGTGGGGCATCCCTCTGTACAGCCAGTGGGGCATCCCTCAGTACAGCCAGTAGGGGCATCCCTCAGTACAGCCAGTGGGGCATCCCTCAGTACAGCCAGTGGGGGCATCCCTCAGCACAGCCAGAAGGGGCATCCCTCAGCACAGCCAGAAGGGGCATCCCTCAGTACAGACAGTAGGGGCATTCCTCAGTACAGCCAGTAGGGGCATCCCTCAGTACAGCCAGTGGGGCATCCCTCAGTACAGCCAGTGGGGCATCCCTCTGTACAGCCAGTGAGCGGCATCCTGGGGCGATCGTGATCATCCTGCAATAGCGCTAGTGTGAAACAAGCCTCACCCTCCATTTTACTGTGACTTGTGATTTGATGCGGTGCATTTCCTGTCCCCCAGCGGCGTGGGCACCTGGAGTGGAAGGCGATGGCAGCAGGACTGGCAGAGGATAAGGCAGCAGCAGCGAATCGGCAACGCCGCTGCCGCCGCTCTCACACACACACAATAACACACATAAATGCTTACTGGCACTTCCCGGCTGTTGCGCGCTGGTCGGTGGGCGTGCCCCATATGGCCGGCGTCCATTGTTATAATTGGACGCCGGCCATATGGGACACGCCCACCGACCAGCGCGCAACAGCCGGGAAGTGCCGGTATGTATGTGTGTTATTGTGTGTGTGAGAGCGGTGGCGCCGACAGGAACCGCAGGGCTGGGCAGGCCAGCCGGGCGGCTGGCTGCTCCTACAGCCTCCAGCATCTATTCCATGGGGTCGCGGCCCTCCCTGGCACCGGCCTACCGGAATTTTGACCGGTATGCCCTATGGCCAGCCCGCCCCTGCCTATATCTATAAAGGAAGTGTATGTTCTTTCCCTAGCTCAGTGCTCCAAAACGGCTTTGTGAAGCAGTATTATGTCTGAATGACAGCCATATGCTAATTCATTCATTTCCAAGGTATACTCATAATGGCTGTTGTTGTAGTGCTTTCAGATTTAATGCAGTTATTATAACTGATAAGGCGGACCATTCGAACAGAGGACTGCATCCTTTCGTGTTTTTATGAACATTGGGCAAAGGCTGTAGTAAATAAAGGAACACAAGCTGCTTTAAGGCTCTAGGCTGGGGATAGAAAATGATGACATAAAATACCTTTCTGGGTAGAGGATCAATTTATTGGAAGAAATCTGGGTAAAAAAAAAAGCTGACATGAATTTTTTACCACTCCAAAATATGGAAGGGCAGGACAAAGGGTGACAATTCAGTGGGCTTAATTTAAAATGTGCAAAGTATGAGGTATAGGAAGGGATTGTTATGTTTGCGGGTAGTGTAGCAAGACAAAGAAAAGTATAGCAGTAGATCTACTTTAACAGTGTGTCCAATGCCATATAGAGGTTAATTACTTCTGTCTGCCATTATAGGGGGTTAACAGAAAAAACAAACGTATGGTTAGAATGGTTCAGAAAGGATTGAAGTAAGTGGGCACAGGAGAGAACACTGGTGCCAGTTGATGGAGATAGAAGAGAAGACTCTGGTGACCCTAATAGAGCTCCAGTTGTACATACGTATATTGAGGTAACAGAGGAACTGCTTACAGTATATAGCTAAACGCTCAGTTCCCTGATTGTCTCTAGGGGCTCTAGATCTGAGAAGAAGATCGCAATAGACTTGCAAAGCATGAACTCTACTGACGTGCACCTGTTTCCCTGCTGGAAATATATTTCTGTATGAGAATGCACTGTGGAATGTAGACTGCTAAAGATGGGGAAAGACCAAATCAATATCTATATTAATGAATCTTGAGTTGTTTCAAATTCAGTCTCTTAGGAATCACATCTAATTTGGCAGCTGCTTGAATTCTTGATATGGAAAGTTGATTACTCTGTTTAATGGACATTGTCCATAAGTCTAATGAAATAGGCTATTAGTCTGTTTATTTTATACCATCTAAATATAAAGGAATTGACAGATGTGGACAGCAGTATTTACTTGCTGCAGTCTTCTTTTAGTAAATGTAAAATAACACAGTTTAAAATGGGTTTGTTGAACTTGATGTTTTTGTTTTCTGACAGGGAAGTCCAATAGATCCAACGGCAATGAAAAGACCTGCATTGTATGGAATTGGAAATAGTTCTTACCCTCACCCACAGCAAAGTAATCCTTATCCTGGTCAAGCATATGTACCTCCGGGACCGCAAAGATATCCTATGGCAATGCAAGGAAGAACCCAAGCTGGCATAGGGGCATTGCAATATCCACAGCAACAGGTTTGTATGCTTAACTGTGATCATTTGTTTCTCACCTTACTAAAGCATAAGCTGTTTTTAGACTTTCCAGAAGTGTTCCCCTAGATAAGAACCCGTTCATGACTTATGAATTGATTATATAAAGTGGCAGTCCACATTCATTTATTTAACAGATCATCTATATAATTAAACTGTGTTTTAGCATCCATTGTTTTTACCTGTTTATTGGTGGGTTACAGAGATGGGATAGCCCAGCAAACTAGGAGGGGCCACATAGGTTACATAGTCACAAAGATTTTCTTTAAAGTGAACCAACACCCTCCACTGATCGGCCCGGGAATCTATAAGATTCCCGGACCGATCAGTCCCCTGACTGTGTGAAACCCCACAGAAACCCCTAAATCCCTACCTGCTCCTCGATCCAGCGGCACCCGCCGCCGCCTCCCGCACGTCCCTCTAGCAGGACGCGCACCCGCACCGGCCGTTTGTGAATGGCCGGCGTGGGCGCGCGCCCTGTAAGAGTGACGTGCGGGAGGCGGCGGCGGGCGCGCTCTCTTGTCCGTCGCTGCCTCTCGCTTGTACGTCGGCGGGGATTGGCAGCAGCGGTCACGTGGGAGCGGGGAGAGGTGAGTTTTCGGGGTTTCTGGGGGGGTTTCACACAGCGGGGTTGGTCCACTTTAAGTAATCTGTAAGAGCAACCAACGAATGAAAATGAAGAAAGAAAATACAGTAGCAAAGCATTCTAGTTCCCAAAACGCTCATAGGACCCCAGCAGACCCAATCTACAAAGGTCTGGCATTGTTATTATACAATGTGTATACTGGTGGTGCAGTGATTTCTGTAGCTTTCTAGCTGATACAGAGAACGGCAAAACAAACTATTTTCCAAATACCTTTTGGTTGTAAGTAAAATTACAGTAACCCATATTAACACGTTGGCTAATGAGAGGAGGGGTCACTTATTCACCCAAACTGAATAAAACTGCTGCCAAGCTTGTAGCTTTCTTCTCCTGGAGGGAATAAAATCCAGGATTTCCTCCTACTTCCATTAATAAAAATAAAAAACATGCCTGGCTGGCTATTTCTTTATGTGGGATGTATAAGTGACCCCTCCTCCCGCCATCCAGCATATCTATATGGATTTTTATTATTGGGCCATTTTTTTAAGATTGTGCTCCTTTAAGTTATTAACTGCATAGAGTACTCAATTCAATACAAGTGTCCTTTTACCAATTGGTTGTTTAGCAATTTATTTTTTTTTAATCCCATTGTCATTGGAATATCTGCTATAATTTTACATTGGGCATGTTTTATGTTGATTTATATATAACCAGCTTTGGTTTGGTAAAATGATCGGCCTTTATGCCTAAGCAACTGAATCAATAAAGATACTGTATGTCACTAAAAATGTACCATTACTATCTGTACACATTCAATTTCACTTATACTGTAGGTAGTGTTGGGCAAACCGGGACTGCAAAGTTCGCTGTCGTACTGAACTTTCGAGTTCGGGTTCGGTATATGGCCCAAAACTAAAGTTGGTTGATGGGACTGCTGAGCAGCTTCTAACCCCCCCCCCCCCCCCACAGCCAATCAGGTCAGTCGGCAGGCCCACCATCTCGCTGCCCCCACCCCCAACCAATCAGGAAGGGGAGAAGTGGGGCATGGGGAGTGCACACAACACTATGTTTGCTAGGGTGATGGAGGGGATTCTCTCACAAAGACTGTTAAGGGGGGGATGGGGGGATTATGTCACAACGTTTACTATGGGGATGATGGGGGGTGATTCTGTCACACAATGTGCTATGTGAATGGGGAGGGGTTGTGTTACAAAGTCTGCTATGGGGATGATTCTGTCCCACAGTCTACTATGGTGATGGGTGGGTTCTGTCACAAAGTCTGCTATAGGGATGATGGGGGGGTTCTGTCACACAGTCTGCTACGAGGATGATGGGGGGTATTCTGTTCCAAAGTTTGCTATGGGGGTGATGGGGGGGGGTTCTGTCACAACATTAGCTATGGGGATGATAGGGGGTGATTCTGTCTGCTATGTGAATGGGGGGGGGGGGGGTTGTGTCACATAGGCTGCTATAGGGGTGATGGGGGAGATTCTGTTACAAAGTCTGCTATGGGGATGATGGGGGAATTCTGTCACACAGTTTGGTAGGGAGGATTCTGTCACACAGTCTGCTATGTGGATGGGGGGATTTTGTGATTCTGTCACACAGTCTGCTATGGGGATGATGGGGGGACTCTGTCAAACAGTCTGCTATGGGGATCATAGGGGGACTCTGTCACACAGTCTGCTATGGGGATCATGGGGGGACTCTGTCACACAGTCTGCTATGGGGATCATGGGGGGACTCTGTCAAACAGTCTGTTATGGGGATCATGGGGGGATTCTGTCACACAGTCTGCTATGGGGATGAGGGGGATTCTGTCAAACAGTTTGCTATGGGGATTATGGGAGGAATTCTGTCACCCACTCTGTTATAGGGATGATGGGAGGGATTTTGTCACACAGTCTGCTATGGGGGTGGGGGAATTCTGTCACACAGTCTGCTATGGGGATGATGTGTGGGATTCTGTCAGTCTACTATCGGGTGATAGGGGGCACTGCCACACAGTCTGCTATGGGACTATGGGGGGTGCTGTCAAACAGTTTGCTATGGGGATTATGGGAGGAATTCTGTCACCCACTCTGTTATAGGGATGATGGGAGGGATTTTGTCACACAGTCTGCTATGGGGGTGGGGGAATTCTGTCACACAGTCTGCTATGGGGATGATGTGTGGGATTCTGTCAGTCTACTATCGGGTGATAGGGGGCACTGCCACACAGTCTGCTATGGGACTATGGTGGGTGCTATCATACAGTCTGCTATAGGGTGATGGGAGGCACCGTCACACATTCGGCTATGGGGGGTGCTGTCACACAGTCTGCTATGGGGTGTTTTTTTTTTAAATAAAGGATGCATAATATTGGTACTGCCCCTACCTTATTTTGTATAGGGGAATCACCCTGGTGTTACCCCCAATTTGCCATCTGACACCTATAAAAAATATATATTTTATTTATTTATTTTTTGTTTTATGATATTATATTGATTACTTTCCCTGCACCATTTTGTGCAGAGAAATCACCATGGTGTCCCCCGCCTCGATTTTCTGCCCTCTAGCCCTTACTACACCCATTTTACAGCCATTTATCAGCCCCCAAATTCGGGTCCCCAAACCAAACTTTGGCATCAAGTTTGGTCGAACTTGCCAAACCCGAACTTTTACTGGTTCACCCAACACTACTTAAAGGGAATTAAACAAAGATTAAGTATAACCTTGATAACCTTGTTTTGGTCCCAACATATTTTGTTTTGTCAAATTCTTAAGAGGGTCATCTGAAATTGGTCTATCTTATGGTGCAAAGAGAATTACATATTACTTTATGTTCAAACATAAGAAACATGCTCTAATTATGTGCCAGCCATGCGTCCAATCATCTGTATAGTCATGTGAGTATTTTACGTGGCAGCTAAAGCAAATCAACTAAAACTACATGAGATTTGGTTCCAAACAAATAAATACAGTCCTTCTTATGAAAATGTAAAAAACTATTACTATTTTGGTGTCTAAAAAAAAAAGAGGGCTGTCATAAATTATTTAGCTGATCATCTCAATGATATTGTTGATCACCTCAGTCAATTCTTTTGAGTTGTAAATTTTATTTTAAGATTTATTTTTTAAAGTTACTTTGTCCAGTTTTATGACAAAGTAATAACTTTTTATGGCATTACAACATGTTGTTTAAATGAGTTTTGAGATTTTTTTATTCATTTGCTAATTGCTATATTGCTGAAATCCGTAAAGCAGACAACAACCTCGCACAGTGATTGGCTGCTGGCCCACATTCTTCTTTTCAGTGCTAATATTATTGACTAAACCACATTACAGTTATGACTGATAATACCCAACAAATAAAAATGTGAATGGATAGTCATGATATTTCATTTATGTTAAATAGGCAAATCATTTGCCATCCTATGGCTTTTGTCCAATTTGGTTTCTTTAGCCAATATACAACACTACTCAAAAGTTTGGACACATGTTTTTCACACCACAATTTGCTATTTTTATTTTCTACCTTGTAGAAAGACATGAAAACTATGAAGGAATACATAAGGAGCCAAGTAGTAAACAAAAACTTGCTAAACAAATCAAAATTTACTTTATATTTTAGACTTTGTAAAGTAGCGCCTTTTGTTTTGATTACAGCTTTGCACACTCTTGGCATGGTTTTCCAACAGTCCTGAAAGAGGCTGTTGAATAACCTGATATGCTCAACACATGTTGGCTGCTTTTCCTTCCAGGTGTAGTCCAACACCTTCCAAAACATCTCCATTTCTCTTGTCTTGGTTTAGGTTGGGACTATGTCATTTGATGCATCAATCTATTATTCTTGTTCTTAGTCAAATAGACTTACATAGCACGAAAGTATGTTTGGGGTAATTGGCCAGTTAAAAAATGCATAGTGGTTCCAGTCCAGTCAACTAGATTGGATGACATGATGCTGCTGAATGCTGTGGTGTCCACACTGGTTAGGTGCACCTTGAATTTTGAATATATCAATAGCGTCACCAGCAAAGCACCCCAAACATCATTTATGATTTATGGTAGAAACCATACATGTAGAAACCATGTCCATCCCTTGTGTTTCTTGCCCAAGCTATTCTCTTCTTCTTGCTTCTCAGTAGTGGCTTCTTTGAAATAATTCTACCATAAATGCCTTATTTTTGTGGGCCCCTCACAACAGTTGATGTTGAGATATGTCTGGCAATAGATCTCTGTGGAGCATATACTTGATCTCTAATGGGTTATTAACTTGTGGTTCCTGAGGCTTATAACTTGATTGAAATTATCCACCGCAGCAGGGGTGACTCTTGGTCTTTCTTTCCTGGGGTGGTCCTTATGAGGGCTGGTTTCAAGATAGCAGTTTATGGTTTTCATGACTGCACTTGAGTATACCTTAAAAGCTCTGACATTTCTGTCTTAAAGGGCAACTATCATTAGAAACCTCTGAAAATGTTATGCGCGTATATTAAAGACCTTGGAAAAAGAAACATTTTACCAATATACTTTATTTAAAAAAATATTTCCCTCTTTTCCAACTTGAAAGTGATAAGTCAGCAGAAATTATTATTATTAAATCTGGCACTTATGATGGGTGACGGATTGTGATGTGTGTGTCTGAAGATACTGCACTGTGCCTGAAATCTGTGAGTTACAGGAAAAGAGAGCCAGCTCACCAACCTTCTAGGCTAGGCACGGACGGGGAGATCCCAGGCAGTCCTCCTCCAGGAAAGTCAATTGCATTGTTTTGTCCAACCTTGCATTAAAATTTAACTTTTAATAGGTCCAATTAAAAATAAGCCCATATGTGGAAAAGAAAAACCGAAGTTACAACAACAACATGGCTTAGCCAAGTGTTAGATGAAGGTGCTGTGGATATCGCCTATCTGGATTTTAGCAAAGCCTTTGATGCTGTACCACATAAATATTAAGTTATTGAAGTTGGTCAATCCCTGGATAGTTCAGTGGATTTCCAGTTGGCTGAGGGATCGGTATCAGAGCGTTGTTGTTAATGGTGTGCAATCTGAACAAAGGCGAGCTACAAGTGGTGTGCCGCAAGGCTCTGTCCTGGGCCCCATTCTTTTTAATATATTTGTAAGTGACATAGGAGAAGGCTTGGTAGGAAATGTTTGTCTGTTTGCTGATGATACAAAGGTTAGTAATAGGGTGGATATTCCTGGAGGTGTCTGCAACATGGAAAATGATTTAGCTTTACTGGATAGATGGTCAAAACTGTGGAAACTAGAGTTTAATGTCTCTAAATGTAAAATCATGCCCTGGGTAGAAGGAATCCCTGCTGGGCAGTACGGTGTTAGCCAGGACTTCGAAGGAGAGAGATTTAGGGAAACTTATTACTTAAAGCTGTAAGATGTGCGGACAGTGTAGCCAGGCAGTAGGAAAAGCAAGCAGGATGTTCGGCTGCATAGCTCGAGGCATCACCAGTAGGAAGAGGGAGGTTGTGATGCTGCTGCTGTGGTGAGGCCACAGCTAGAATACTGTGTGCAGTGGTTGTCCTGGATTCTTCACTCTCATGCACACCTCATATTCAGTCACTAGCCACCTCCTGTCGTCTCCAACTCAAAAATATCTCCCACATCTGCCCCTTCATTTTACCTGATACCACTAAAATCCTAGAGCATACCCTGATCATCTCCCAACTAGACTACTGCTTTGTGGTCTCCCAACAAACAGACTGGCACCCCTCCAATCTATTCTCAACTCTGCTGCTCGACTCATTCATCTCTACTTTCCTTTCTCTAGAACTGCTCCTCTATGACAGTCTCTCCACTGGCTGAGAATTAAAAAAAATATTAACCTTAACATACAAAGTGCTCTACAATCAGGCTCCTGTCTACATTTCTTTGCTTATCAACAAATACCAGCCCAGATGCAGTGGGGAATGGGAGGGGGAATGCCACATTGCCTATGAGAGGGGGGGAAGCCACATTGCCTATGAGAGGGGGGGAAGCCACATTGCCTATGAGAGGGGGAGAAGCCACAGTGCCTATGAGAGGGGGGGAAGCCACATTGCCTATGAGAGGGGGGAAGCCACATTGCCTGTGAGAGGGGGGGAAGCCACATTGCCTATGAGAGGGGGGGAAGCCACATTGCCTATGAGAGGGGGGGAAGCCACATTGCCTATGAGAGGGGGAGAAGCCACATTGCCTATGAGAGGGGGGGAAGCCACATTGCCTATGAGAGGGGGGGAATGCCACATTGCCTATGAGAGGGGGGGAAGCCACATTGCCTATGAGAGGGGGGGAAGCCACACTGCCTGTAATGGGGTGTTGTAGCACAACCTTTGGTCTAGAATATTTTTTCTCTCATTTTCCTCAAATCCTGGGTGTGTCTTATGGGCAGGTGTGTCTTAAGTAAAAACTGCACATGGTTACCAAGTCAGTGGAGTAGTGTGTAATTGCTAAAGACAGCTGATAACAGAAGCTGATAACAGAAGCCCTTCTCTCCTGCCAGTTCATAGTGTTTATTTTACTTTTAGATGCACTTTTATTAAACTTTCTATGTTGACCACACCGAAAGTGAGGCTGTTTCAGCTGCAATGCATAAATAATGAAATTGTAATTAAGAAAAGATTGTATAAGCACAAAAAAGCAGTATTTTCATTAACCGCCCATATGTGTTAAAGCACATTTGTGTCCTACAGTCACTTGTTGGTAAAGTGAGAAATTGTTTTGATTTTGAAGATGTCTCCTAGGAAATATCTAAAGCAAGAACTCCTTCATCGCACTTAGCTTTTCGGATAGTTTGGTAAGCTTTGAGAAATAATTGATCAAACATAAAGCAGATCTAGTCTTATCACTAGTGCCTCGTAGCACCACTTGGGAGCAAAATCAGTACTCAGGTTTACTTATTTTTGTTCCTACAGAGGATCTCCAAACTTTTCTCTTGTAGGTTTTCCTCCTCTACCAGGGACAAATTCTGGACCATTAGTGGCCTGTTCAGTGTTGGAATAAATTCTTCTCCTGGAACTGTAGTAGAAGCTGTCTGGAATCTTTGTCAGTGGCCTTGTAGCTAACCTCTTTTGGCCATCCCAAGGGCTGGGGCACCCACTGATACCCCTTATTAATGGTCTTTTTACCATCATCCCTCCAATGATTTATATAGTTTGTGCCACAGAACTAGACCAATGTCTGCCAGGTTTCCCTGCTATAATAGTAATCTATGCTAGCCAGGACAGAAAGACTCTTGCAGGCCAGTTTGTGTTTGTTAAATACAGCTTAAGCTGGCAGATGCAGGTTCATAAATCAGGCCCCAAATCTCATACCTTTTGACCATTGGCAGATGCACATGCATATGCTTTGGTTAGATTTTTGTGTGTTTACTGTACCTCTCTTCCCCTTCATACAATTCATCCCAGGATAAAACAAATTGTACTGGTTTTCTTTTTATTAGATTGCTTATTAAGAGACAGCTGCTGCTGCTTTGTCCTTCCAGAAAGTCAATGTAATTCATTTAAAATACAGACATTTAGGACACAAAACTTCACATATACTGATCATTTTCAGGGCAACATTTTTAACAAACATTATTTATTTTAACAAATCTACAGATTAAGCACCAACTGTTATGTGACCCCGTTACATTTTTATGCTGCAGTCTGAGGATTTAAAAATAAAAACTGGAATTTAAAGTTTTTTCTTATCTACTAATAGCAAAAATATGGGGCTTTATTCACTAAAGCTATGCAGGACTGTCCAGATCTATGCCAACCAAATTAACATGCATAGCAATCAAGGGGTTGATTTGGAGCCAGGTGATAACTCACACACTTTTTAGGAGAGAAAACTACCATTGACTTTCATTGTCCACTGACAAGTCAATGACAGTTTTCTCTCCTAAAAAAGGAATGAGAATTCTCACCTGGCTCTGAATTGCCCCCCAAATGTGCATTAATGAATTCATTTTGTTTTTAGCTTTTACCCTGAAAGAATCGTATATTAACTAATTCTTAGGCCAAGGTGGAACCAGCTAGCCTCACTTTAGCTTGCGAAATAAGGCCAAGCCCCATAATATACAATAACAAAGTGTATTATGAGATCTGCAGTTTACTGGGATTCTTTGCTCAACTGACCATAAATTGTAACACTTTATTTTACAGTTACCATCTTGGCGGACACTGTCTAGTTTTTCTGCCTCAGGGTAAAAAAATCAATGATGGTTTTCTCAATTAGTTTTTTCTTTTAGATGGTTTGTTAGTCTTTATTCTGATATCATTAACCAGTTGTGTCAAATATTGGGCAGAGCTAAGAAAAATGACATTTGTGAATGTATTTTTAAATATGTCATTTTATTGTTTTGACTTAAAGTGGACCAACACCCAGGATTTTGACTATTCTGGGTTTTGGTCCACTTCCCCGGGGCACCCCCGCTATGTGAAACCCCCCAGATCGGCCGATTCAACTCACCTCACCCCGCTCCTACGGCGCATGCTCGGAGCCGCTGAGGTATGCGCGTCAAAGCGGCGTCAAACCTTAGCAGCTCCGAGCAGGCTGGCGGCCGCATCTCGCGCTTCCCTCTAACAGGGAGCGCGCCCGCCATTTGTGCTGCACCCTGCTGGAGAGAAGCAGGAGATGCGCCTGCGGCCCGCAAATGCGCCCTTGGACCGGGGGTCAGGTAAGGTTAGCGGGCGTCCTGGGGGGGTTCACACAGCGGGGCATCCTGATTTTGGATGCCCCGCGGGATCCAGCTGGGTGTTGGTCCACTTTAAAAATACCACACCAAGATCACTAACATGCGTTTTTATGTCCCACATGCCATGTCTGCTGCAGTCCTGTTAAGGTTATAGGGCATTATCTGTGCTTTTCAGAAATGAAACATGGTTTCCTCTATTTTCTGATATTCTGCCAAGTTTCTACCAGTGGCTTCTTGTGTGACTGCTGCATTAGAGGCAGGAGTGGAGACCTTTGAAAGAGAAAATAGCTCAAACTAGCAGAAACTGACTACCAACTCCTCCTTTCCACATCGCCAACACAAATCTGACTACCAACTCCTCCTTTCCACATTGCCAACACAAATCTAAGGGAGAAAAAATACCTTTTAATGAATAATAATTGAATGAATAATTGAACATCTATGGACCAACATATGAAATTACTAGTTCTCAAGAGTCTATGGAGTCTTGTCACCATTATTTAGTAGCCGAGTGACCAGGGAGTAATAACTGTGTTGAAATTTGGTGGTTCTGCATGTCGGGACCATGAATCACCATAAATCAATAATTGAAATAGTGAGTACCCCTAGCTTTGGATCTCTCTTTGTAGAGATCTTGAAAAGATGCTAAGGAAGCACTGATGATCTTCTCTGCAGTTTTAATTGTCCTTTGTAGCCCAAGCCGGTCTTTCTTGTTTGCCCCCCGAGCCAAGCACATGATGTACCCTATCACTGCATTGTAGAATAGACAGTTCTCAAGACAATCCAGTATGTTGTCTTAGAAAGAACACTCTTTGTTGTATTTTCCTCAAAGTGATGGCAATGTTCATCTCCCAAGTACTTTCTTGACTTCTTCTTCAAAGATGTAAATTGGAGAAGCCTCTGGGGGCCTGTCTCACCATCTTCACAGTTTTAGATGGATTAATCACCAGGTTTCCTTCCTAGATGCTCAACTTCATCACTGTCGTATCATCCACAAATTGTAAATACAGAAATGTAGGAGATACCCACCTTTTACTTGTGAGGCTCTGTGTGATAAGGGATAGGAAACAACTACTAACTGCAGTAAAGCACGGATGTATGTGTGACTCCAGGGATCTAGAGATGACATACTTCTACCTTAATAGAGTTGCAAAGATCTTAATTAGGCACCTATTGAGGGTTGCACCTGCACTGTTTGTGAAATACGTTTCTGATCAGTCTAAGGAACCCATGGAAGCCTATCCCTATCAATGTCCCTCTAAATTTGCACTCATTGTCAGGGTAGTGTCAAAAGTTAGTTTGTGTTTGAGACCGACAGTTTTGCTGTAAAGAGGCAGGGTTGATACACAGTTCAACAGTGTTTATCCATATTCAACTACTGTTATAATACATATTATGATAAAAGAAACTTTAAACTAAATGAAGTTTAGGACATAAAGGTCAGGAACATTTTAGGAACTTTGTAGGTATACTCAGTCATGAAAACTATAACAATGATAATGAAACTGGTATTCCTTAGAACGACCCTGGGAAAGAAATAAAAAGAGTTACCACTGCTGCAAAGGAGAGTTTGATTAAATGTAGGAAACTCAAAAAACACAATTTGACAGGACCTCAGATCAGAATTTACATGAATACTTCACAGAGAAGTACCAGAAACATCTCATGTATGGACGTGGTTTTGTATGGTATGATGATTTAGGGGTGCTTAAAAAATATTGCCTCATACCATACAGTCTAGTTTAGACCCATTAGGATCATTATTTGTATTTCAACAAGACAATAGGCTCGATTCAGAGAGACAAAAAAAGACTTTGTGCCGATTTCGTATTATTTTCAAATTTTCCCGCTCTTGTATCAGTGTGCGAGCGATTCTATGCATGCATTCCCGTTCGTTCGTATGCCAGAGTACGAGTATGAGGATGTCATTTTCCAGCGTGACTTTTCTGTTTCATTTTCTCATGATACAACGTAGGCTTTCGATTTTGCCCTTTTTCCATCGACTCCTCCCACGAATCCTTTACGTTTCCCGATAGATTCTGTTTCCCTTTTTCAATAAATAATTGTCCAGATGGAAATCTTTACGATCTTGCGCCTGCGCACTACAAACTTAACTCATTAAAGTGCTTGCCTACATATTTGCCACCCTCACTTCTACTACAATGTTTAGCTAAACCACTTAGCGTTATCCTCCATCTGCCAATTTGGACCCTTAAAGCTCACCCCAACCACTTAGCGCTATCCTCCATCTTCCCTTTTGGACCCTTAAAGCTCACCCAAACCACTTCCCTGTTCTTCTTCCATTTTAGGCCCCTAAAACTTACCCAAACCACTTCCCGGTTAGGTTAATCTTCCATTATAGGCCCCTAAAACTTTGTTTTTTATATTGGAAGGCCATTTTTTTTGGCTTTTTTAAAACTTTTGTTTGTGTAAAAATATTTTAAAATGTTTTCTTTTAAAAAAGAAACATTAACATTTTTAAAAACTTTAAAATGTAAAAACTATTTACACAAAAATAACAGTGACAGGACCCAGGACACTACTCTTCTTCTGTTGTCCCCAACGAGTCAAGCAGCAGCTGCATATCGGCCACCAACTCAAGGACCCTTCTATTCATTTCTTCAACTCTTGCCCGTGTGGTCCCTGTATAAAATTAAAAAAAAAACATTATTTGGCGACAAATACATGTTTCTCATCTGTGGATGGAATGTTTGTTAGTTGCCAACCTAAATAATGACGACATATGTCAGTCTGCTAAGTCATTAATCTAAGGAAGTGGGCAGAGGTCATTCTGCTAAGTAATTACTCTAAACAAGTGGCCACAGGTCATTCTGGTAAGTAATTACTCTAAGGAAGTGGCCACAGGTCAGTCTGGTAATTACTCGAAGCAAGTGGGCACTGGTCAGTCTGCTAATGCCATTGACTATGGCTTGATGTATCTGGGTGATCATGTCAATTAACACATACTGCAAAGAATGACATTACAACTTACTTGGTTGGTGGCCGATGGATGCCTCGTTGGGGACAACCCTACATCCTGGGCCCTGCCACTGTTGTGAAGTAGAGCCTGTTGAGACATGGCAAATAGGGTCACTTATAATGTCTTAGTCAACAGTAATCAAATGTCATTTTCAATGTGTGTGTCACATCACTCACCTTCTCCCTGTGCCTCCTGTGCGAGATCTGCTGCAGCCATCTTCACCCGCTCCAGAAGTATCTACAAAAACAGATTAAGGGAATCAGCTTGGGTGGAAATAGCATGTATATGTGTGTGCGGTTACATGAAGAGTCACATACCAGAGGCTCCCGCATGCATCGCTGGGTACGACTCCCTGCCCACTCCGTGCCGCCCCTCCTCTGTGGAAAGGTCTAGGGGCTGGTCGGAGGACCCAACAGAGGAGGGGTAGGACCGTCGCCCTGGAGTTCCTTCACCTTCACTTCCAGCTGCAGATTCATGCAGCACTGGTCGGCCTGTGCACCTCCGTTGCGGCGGATTCGGTAATCCATTTCCAACACTAGAAAAGAAAAGCAATTATAAATGCCTACCTTCTGGATTAGTTACATCTGGCATGCAATCGCTATGTACTTACTAGGGAAATGGATTCCGAAAAAACGCCGCACCTGGGGCATGTGCAGCCGTTTCAGGTCCGACCAATGCTGCATGATCTGCGTGTGGGTGAAGGTGGTGTCCGTCTCATGTTGTATTTTGGCAATGATCTCCAGGGCGACGGTGCACTTCTCAAAAGAGCTGGGCAGGTAGTCGTACCTGCGTTCCAGCATGGTCTACAAAACACAAAATAAAGCTAGGTTTTAGTTAAAACTGCATACAAATATCTTTCAACAATCGATCATTTGACTAAATGACATTAACAGACACATTTGTAGCCTAATGCAATCCTTTAAGCTGGCCTCAGTGTTGGTTCGCACGTGTGGGCCCTCACTTCGGTTTGGCATGGAGTTTGAGACACTTTTTAAACCAACCGTTTCGTCATGCACTTCCTTAAGGGCTAGGTATGCATTTAGATGGCAAAGCAAAGGCAGTAAAACACTTACAAGCATGATGATCTCTTCTTGTTGGCGGGTGAAGATTGTGGGCACCATCTTGCCTCTTGTCTGCAGCAGATAAGTAATGCCCCTACGGTTTCCGTGTTCCGCACGGCCGGACGAACGGCCGTACGTACGCATAGCGTGAGACCCCGCCAATCTTATTTAAAGGGTCCTAAACGCACAGCTCATTCTCTTTTAGAGTCCATGTGCAATGGCACCGAAAAAACCTGCTCAAAAAGCTGCAAAGGAGGCCACCACCAAACAGACAGCCAAACGGCAGGAGCCTGCTGAGGGGCCCAAGACTCGGTCCCAGATGACCAAAAAAAAGTTGCGGCCAAAACGCAGTGCCCAGGCAAAGGCACCCAGCCCAACTAGGCAAAAAAAGGAAAACCCAAGCCTCAGGGCAGAAAGCCAACCACCACGGAGGGGAAACAAGGGGCCAAGAGGGTGCGAAGCCCCAGCCCACCAAGGTCACCATCACCCCACCCACATGGCTACCATGCCAAGAAAGCCCAAAGGAGACACCGGGAAAGAAGCCCCACCAGTTCTACCTCCCCGTCAACACCACCCGCACAGGGCCACAAGGCTCATGCCAAGAGGGCAAGGTACAGGGCCCGAAGTCAGAGTTCGCCCTCCCCACCCGCACGGGTGTCAAAATCAGCAGACAAGAGGGCAAGGCACAGGGCCCGAAGCTCCAGCTCTGGGTCACCCCTGGACCGGCCGTCTACCTCCAAGGGCCATGGGTATTCTAAGGGCCCTAAGAGGCACCGGGCCCCAAGCACAACTTCAACCCCAACACCCTCTCCTCCTCAGCCAAATTTGGCACTGGCACAGGTGGAAAGGCAGGCTGAAGCTGCCACAGCTACGCCTGCTAGTTCAGTGGCCACCCAGCCAAGAACCCCAAGTCCATATCCAAGTCCAGTCCAATCAGAAGCCAGCCACCTGTCCTACATTTCTCCCCAACACAGCCAGCCCAGAATGTCCCCCGCCAACCACTGATGAGCCAGAACGTCTAGCAACAGGGCACACATTGCGCCGAGGCCACTTGAGTGGCAGATTTGGTGAGGCCCAAACTCTGGCATTGGCTAGTGGCCTCACCTTGTATTATGATGAGCTATATGGGCGCAGATCCAAAGCTACAAGTAAGCAGCGCAAAGCCGAGATTTTGGAGGAGCTCACCAGACAGGTCAATGCAGTGGGGGAAGAGCTCAAAGATGTGGAGCAGATACAAAGGAAAATATCGGACCTAAAGTATGCAGCAAGGAAGAAAGAAAATAAACGGCGTAATTACAGGTACATATATACTTTGTGGATTTGGGTTCTGCTTGTATTGCAAACCTTTAGCTAAATGTGTCCAACTCTCTTTTTCCCAGATGGTGCTGGGCCGGCTACATCCTGTGGCCTTAGAGGGACACTCGGCCCGACAGGACACGGACATCCCTACTATTCCTGCCGGTTAGTAATGTTAGTGTGTATGTGAAATGTGAGCTACGTGTAAAATGAGGCTCAAAGCCAAATATTAACACATGCCCCTAGGGTGTGCCTTGTAGTGGAGGTAACAATTTAAACAGGGTGGGCTATGTGTGGCAACCCATTATTTGCTTTTTTACTTCCTCATAGATTATTTTTGAGAGTCTTGAGGAACACTATTGAGATTAGCAAAGGACTGGCTGTAATGTATTTAGAGTCAATTACATCCAACACTTCCATCTTTATCTGTAGCCAATTTGGGTTTGAGCTGTGGTTTGCTCCGAAAGACTTGATCTGGGGTGCTTGAAAGTTTGACCTAGAAAGAATGGCAAACAGCCTAATCTAATGGCAAATGCTATTTGCAAGCTGAGTGTGGTCCCATAGTGGGCTTTAAGTGATGTGTGAAGCCTCAGAACAGCCAGTACATGCATGTTTATTTTGGTTAATGAGACCAATGTGTATGTACTTGTTGACTAACACATCTAACAGATAATGGCATTCATAGTCAAGTTTAACTTGGTCCGTTGGGGTAGTTGCCATTCATGCATGGGCCCGTGTTTTAGTGAGCCATATGTGTTAATACACATCAGCAATGCCTAGTTGTGTGTTAACATGCCTTCTTTTCCACAATGCAGCCCAGCATCATCCCCCAGCTAGTGGGGAATCCTCTGCCAGTTTTACCATGCCGTCTACTTCCGTGCTGCCTCGGACCCAGGATCCGATATATATGGTAAGTGTCTTTTTTTGATGTTGCTTATGCATGTGCCTTGCCATGTTTCTTTTTGCTGAATTACATATGTATTTCCCAAACTAAACCTTTTTATTTACATGTCCCAACAGACCCACACACTGATGGAGGAAATCCAGGAGCTGGAGGAAGATGGAGTCTTCATTGAACCTTCAGAACATCTCCCCCTGGGACAGAATCTGCAACTGTCCCAACATGTTTCTACACCAAATCCTCAGCAGCAGAGTGAAGCTGGCTGCATGCTGCCAGCCCATCGTGGGCAGCATGCAGAGACTGAGCCGACAGTCCCCAGTGTTAGCTCTGCTGCTGAAGATTTGCCAAGCAGACCTGTGGCTGTTGGTGGACCTAGAGGCACATCATCTGCACGCCCCCCAACCCGGGGAACTACGTCGCCCATTTGCCCAGGGGAGGGGCGCGCCGATGATGGAGTCAGCATGGCACCATGAGAGGCAGCTATTTCGCCTCCAAAATCAACGAAACCATGAACATCTTCATGGACAATTAGATATATTAAACAACACCTTAAACTCCACGCTGACTGAATTTAGGTCCAACAACAGCCACATGGCCACCTTATCCAATTATTACAGTGCCATGCATGAGGAAGTTCGAAATAGCAACAGCCACATGGCCACCTTAACTAACAATCTCAGTGCCATGATGGCTGAATTTCGAACTCCTAATAGAAACATGTTGGAACAGTTGCAGATTCTGAATGCCACACAGGCCCAGGTGAGGGCCCACCTCCAAGGGCCCCAACCTGGGTTTTATGGGCATCCCCCATTTTAAGGCCTCTGCTCCACATCTTTGATCTACATCCCCACTGTACTGACCTGTCTGGTGAGCCCTACCAATATACCCTTTTTATATGGCTTTGCTTGTTTGCTTTGGATTTGCACCCATATAGCTCATTAGAGTGCTGAGGTAGCCCACTAGCCAATGCCGGAGGTGAAGCCTCAATGAACCTGCCACTCAAGCTGTTGCACTGCATGCTTGTTGCGAATTACATTGGTTCTGGCTCCTCCTGTTTGTAGGCATGATTGGGGGACATTCTTGGCTGGCAAACCACTACCTTGACCCCTGGCTGAGATTGAACTGGACTTGGATTGGGACTGGGGGTTCTTGTTTGGGTGTCACACTGACTAACAGGTGGAGATGTGGCATAGGTTTGGCTGATTACACCTGTGCCTGTGGCAAATGTGGCCAAGCAGGAGAGGGTGTGTCTGTGCCCAATGTGGACATGGCAATGCTTGTCACCTATGTTTCTAAAATTTTCATTTCTACTAAACTTTGCACAGGAGTGCCTTACTTTAAAACTCCTGCCTCTGGGCAATTGCTATGTGGCCTGATTTGGCTAAACTTTCATTTCTGTTTTGCCCATGTATTTTATCAACAACAATGTTTGCTTTGGAAATAAACTACATAAAATTGTAATTAACCTGTGGTGGTCTAAGTTTATGCCTTTATGTTTTGGGGGAATAAAGATGAGTTAAAGTAGGCAGTAACACATTTGGAACATCCCAAAAACCAAAAAAGTAAATCATGTGTGAGGTTCTTTGAAATTATTTCTTTACTGTTTGTAAAAGTAACAAACAAACATACAAACACAAAGGTCCAAAAACACAATTATCCAAAAAAAAGGGACAAAACAAACAAAGGAACACCAAATTAAGCGAAATGTGTCTGAATTAAATTAGACCGCACGGCTTGGGCAGACGCACTCGGTGGGCCACGATAGTCCTCGTCTGGGTCATCGGTGGGTGGAGAGGGGGGCACATTCACATACCGGGGGACACGCTGCAATATAGCAAAATTATGCAACACTGCACAGGCCATTATGATATCTATGACCTTTTTGGGATCATACTGAAGTGCTTCCCCGGTATGGTCCAAGCAGGTCTTCAACAGGCCAAACGCCCTCTCCACCACAGCCCTGGTCTTCCTGTGCGCCCTATTATATGCCGCCGGAGGACGGGCGTCAACAGCCACGGAAGGAGTGGATAGCCGGAATCACCTGCCAAAATGTATTATAAAAAACATAAATTACACATTACTCAATAAACGGGCCATCAACATTACTAAGAGCCTAGGTCACATTTGCTACACAGCATGAGCATACATAGTGTACAGGCCCTGAAAAAAAAACAAAAAACATCAAATAGATGTGGGAAAAAATTAAACATCCAAGATGGCGGATGAGGGCCAATCAGCCAGACTGCTGACAGGTATTGGTTTCGGACTGTGCTGCTCAGCATTCTTGGATGTCTTAACTTTTCAGGACCCTGTATCTGCTTGGTATGAGTCCAAAATAGCTCTAACCCGCCCCCTGCACTTTATCCCGCTCTCCTCTACTCAGTAAGTGTAATGCATCTAATCAAAGATGGCGCAGACCCTAGTATAAATTCAAAGACATAATTAAGCAGAGTGTGTGGAAGACTAATTCTTACTTTACTCTAAATTCAATTTCCATATTTTGCTAATGCAGGACTAACATTTGGCAAGGCTTTGTTGCTAGAAAAATCTAATGGTTAAGGTCGTGTTTCACTGGTAAACAAGGTGTTCAAAAAGGCATAGTTTCATACATGGAACACAAATTAAATTCCTAGCCATACATATCCAAAAAAGGATGTTATTGGCGGCAACTTACCAAGGAGCCATCCCCCGGAAAATTCCCCAGACTCAAACCGACCGTACAATCCAGATCTGCGAACCAGGCGAGCAGACTAAGGAACCGCATGTCCGGGGCCACCACTGCTTGGACATTCATTAAGTGGCCCATTTTGCAGTTCCTGGGATAAAAAAAAAAACAACAAAAACATAATAAAGGGGACGAAAACTAGGGGAACACTAACTAATCACACCCTAAGCAAATGCTGCAGGCCAATTAAATTAGCAATAAACAAGTATATCAGTATTTTGTCTTGCAAAAAAACAATATGTATGTTTGAAAAAGGAAAGATTAACTTTCCCGGGTCTATTTCAGGTACCCATTAACATTTTTCAGTGGTGAACACATGTGACATTTATATGCAACTAAATGCGGTCCATGGTTCCACAGGGGCTCTTGAAAAGGAGGGAATACTTAAAATGAGGGATACATTACAATGTGGGCTAACTTACAAGGAGGGATAAATTACAAGGAGGGATTAATTACATGGAGGGAATATTTCAAAGTAGTAAATAATTACAAGGAGGGATTTCTTCCAAGGAGGGAATATTTACAAGCAGGAAAAAATACAAGGAGGGATTAATTGCAAGGAGTGATTATGTAAAAGGAGGGATAAATTACACGGAGGGATTAATTAAAATCAGGGAAGTATTTGAAAGGATGGACAACTTACAAGGAGGGATTAATTACAAGGAATGATTAATTCTAAGAAGGGACATTTTACAAGGAGGGACATTAAACCCTCCCCCCCCCAAAAAAAAATGACTGATTGGACTTGCCTGTAGATATACTCGTCGACTGCCAGAGGAACCAGGGCAACGTGGGTACAGTCAATGGCACCCATGACGTTGGGCATATCAGCAATATTATAAAATGCCAGTTTAATCGCGTTTCTGGCTACCATGTCGTCAGGATAACAAATATATTTGCGAGTAATGGTAGCCATGCCTTCCAAAAACTTGGATAGCGCGAGGCTCAGCGTAGGCTGGGAGATCCCCACGGAGAGGGCACCCAGCCTCTGGAACGAGCCGTTGCCAAAAATTGCAGGCAGCCAAGCATCTTGGTCATACCTGAAATTGCTTGCCCCTTCCTTGTGGTGCGGGCTAACCATGGCCGCAGCTCACTATACAATTTATGGAGAGAAGCGCGATTAAGTCTGGTGAGCTCGAACAGCTCAACGTCATGCATGCCATCGATATGCATGCGTCGTCGTCGGTGCAATCTGGTCTCAGCCCTACGGACAATTTCAATGCCCATGAGCTGCAGATCCTCATGCTCCTCAAATACACTAGAGTCGTCCATAGCTGCTAGTCTCGAGGTCAAAATGGTCCCGTAAGGGGATCGCAAAAGAAACGGGTTTATAGGGTGGTGGTCCGTCGGCAATCAGCTCTCTGAATGAGTTGCAAGCCCATAGCAATAACGTAAGTTATCTGAACGAACGAAAAATATCAGATTTGGTTTAGAAAAATGACCCGAACTAACACAAATGTTCCGATTTGCTTTCGTTCATCGAAAGCGCATATACGCATTTGCCCGAACGTTCGTACGAATGAAAAATGAACGAAAAAAAGCAAAAAAATTACAAACACCCACTAAAACTTTCACAGACAGCTACGGAAGTGCAGACGATTGTGCCTCTGAATCGAGCCTAATGACCCCAAACACACCTCCAGTCTATGTAAAGACTCTTTGACCAAGAAGGAAAATGAGAGTGCTGCATCAGATGACATGGCCCCCACAATCCCAACATAAACCACCAGACATCACTTAGGCCCTTATTTATGAAGGAATAGCGACAGGTAGCGACGGTGAGCGACCGGTAATGACGGGCACCGCCAGGAGAACGCTGGCTCCCCACCACAATCACACATATCAAGCCGATCCTGCTTAGCGACTGAGATAGCGCCAGATAGCCACTCATTCATCATTATTCCAGCCTCAGCCCACAGCGCCAGCGTCCGACCTTGAACAGCGACAGGTATGACCTCTCGCTACCTGGCGCTCGCCAATGCATTTCAATGGAACAATCTTTAAATATTCATAATTAATTATTATTAATGTTTTTTTTTTTTTTTTAAATGTGAGAAATTCTGTGACCACTTCTGCCATGTTAGATAATTTTTTTAAGGTAGAAAAAAAAAAAATTTGTGCAGAATTGATATTACAGGTCTGATATTATTGTATTCATTAGAGATGAGCGAACTTTTGAAAAGTTCGATTCGGCCGATTCGCCGAATTTCACAAAGAAATTCGGGTTCGGCCGAATCGAACTTTTACGAAGTTCCCCATCAAAAATGCCGGCATGATGGGAGCGGGCCGGCCGGTTCCGCTGACAGCGGAGCGGGCCGACCGGTTCCGCTGACAGTGGAGCCGGCCGGCCCGCTCCCACCATGCCGGCAAAAATGCTTTTTTTTTTTTTTTTGTTTTTTAAATGCCGGCATGGTGGGAGCGGGCCGACCGGCTTTACCGGCCCGCCGGCCGGCCCGCTGACAGCGGAACCGGCCGGCCCGCTCCCACCATGCCGGCATTTTTTTTTTTTTATTTCAGGAAAAATTCGATCGGCACGAACCACAAAATATTCGGGTTCGTGCCGAATCGAATATTTCCTGAAATTCGGAGCGAATTCCGGTTCGTCCGAACTGGTTCGCTCATCTCTAGTATTCATATTACTAAATTCTTTAAAAAAATGGTGGTTTGAGGGTTAAAAAACTACTTTTAACACATCGCCGCCAGCGCTCTGGGGTTTAAACATGCATTTCACAGCGCGAGAATTTTTCAGCGTGATTTTTTGATGAATATGGTGGGAGCTGGTCGCTCTGACCAGTCGCTATCATGCGCACCCATACATCGCGGAACCTGTCAAATAGCGACTCGTCACCCCGTATTCAACATTACTGCACACCGACTCAGTCGCTATCAACAACCGAACAACGGCCAAGCACAGCGACTACTAGCGGGCGCTCTGAAAATACTGCTACAGTCGTTCAACTGTCGCTACCTGCCGCTATTAATGAATCGGCCTCCCCGTTAAAGAAAAGTAAACAAGTACTCCAAATCAACTTGTTCAAGGCAATTGGAAAAGCACTAACTCATTAATTGAGGGAATGCCAAGAGCAATGCAAAGCTGTCCTCAATGCAAATGAGGGCTGCAGAATTTGTATAAAACACCTTTTATATGTGGTCATTTATTTTTTTAATTTCCTCGAAATGAATCTACAATGTATATGAAAATGGAAAAACATGGAGTAAAAAGATGTGTCCAAACTGTTGAATGGCACCACTATAGGGTTAATTCAGCGCTGTATTTTTCAAAAGGTTGCACAGCTAAATATGGCGCTGAATAAAAAATAATTAGAAAAGAAAATTGAGCAAAATGAATACGGCGCTAAATCAACCCTTATATATATATATATATATATACACACACACACATTTGAATTTGTGATCTTTTTACATACTAGCCAGTATCCTAACCACTACACTACTCACAGGGGAACTAGGGCCCTTATTCATGAAGGGATAGCGTCAGGTAGCGCCTGGTTAATGAGAGGTAGCGACAGATAGCGACTGGTCAACGCCGGACACGGCACGCAATTACACATTTATCAGGCAGAATCTGTTTAGCGACTGGAATAGCGCCATGTAGCGTCTGATTCATCATTTTCACAGCCTCAGCGAACAGCGCCAGCGTTCAGCCTTGCACAGCGCCAGGTATGACCTCTCGCTACCTGTCGCTCTCCCATACATTTCAATGGACGATCCTTTTCTTCTCTTTAAACGGGTTTTTTTTTTTTTTTTTCAAAAAAATCACAAATAATTCTGTGACCTCTTCTGGCATTGAAATAGCAGTTTTTTCATATTTTTTTCATTTTTTTAAATATTTCCTCAGAAATGACTTTACAGGTCTGGCATTAAAGTGTTCATGTTACAATGTTTCTACAATGTAATTCCATATGTTTTCGCTTTGTTACTAGTTGATAGATGCTTGAAAACAGACTTTAAACACACCGCCTCCTGCGCTCTGGGCTTCAAACAACTATTTTTCAGCGCCAGAGATTTTTGCAGCTGTTTTGTTGCTGAATATGGTGTGAGTCGGTCGCTATGAGCAGTCGCTAACATGCGCTCCCATACAGCGCTGTACTGGTCAAATAGCGAGTCCTTACAATGTATTTAACATTACTGAACAGCGACTGAGTCACTATAAAGTAGCGACTCACGGCCGAGCACTGCGACTACTAGCGGGCGCTCTGAAAATGCCTGCTACAGACGCTCATCTGTCGCTACCTGCCGCTAATGATGAATCAGCCTGCCCAGATATGAGTAGACACCTTGATGTACTGTATATTATATTATGTAGGATTGAGTCTTGTCTTGGATACCATTTTGTTTGCTACAAACCTCAGTATGTAATGCACAAACAATTGTTTTGCTTGTATGTGACCATAACACTATATTTTCTGTACAACTCTGTAAGGCAAGGCATTGTTTGTATATAAATACAGTAAAATAGCCCATAACAAGTAATGTTTAAAACATGTGTAATATGTATAAAGCCAAAACTAGGTCTACATCTCTAAAATACAAGAAAGAGGTTTAGCAATTGTAGAACGAGGGCTTTTCTTTCCAGAAAAGGGCTTCTCAATGTCATATCCAAAAGATTAGAATATATTTTTGTGATTACGCTATAGCCGTCTCCTAGTTGTTCTCACCGTTTTCCTTCATGTCACTTGTCAGTAGTTTTTCAAAGAACTCTTCTAAGTTGCCCTCTATGTATTTCTACAGCTTGCTAATCACATGGTAATCATGCTTGCTGTTTGCATTCTACTCTTTCTTTCACCTCCCAAAGCACACTTTCTTTAATCTTGCACTTCCCGCTCATGTTCAGTCATGAGGTTACAAAGCTGACATTGCTGTCCCAGTAGAGGTTATCTATTTACATTCCCAGAAAACTTCCTTTGGGAATTCCAGATTGGCATCTCAATTTCTAGGGAATAAATGCAAAAGAATCATTCTTTATCTAAAAGAATGTGTGCTAAAGAGGTTCCTTTTGGGCTTCTTGCTTTACTTCTATTGTTTGGTTTATTCTCACATTTACCAAAAGTCACCAAAGTTTATCAAAGTCTCCAACACATCACTAAGCAAATATTTTATTACGTTGTTAGATGATGACAATGTACTCGAATGTGCTTCAAAATTGGGAACTAAGGTTCTTTAAAATTAAAGCTGTCCCTGGGATTTAGTGGAATACTCAAGTAGGTCACTCCCACGGCACCCTGCCTTGGCTTCAGTTCAGGTGTGGTCGTGTTTCCACTAAGAGGCTGATTCATTAATAGCGGCAGGTAGCGACAGTTGAGCGACTGTAGCAGTATTTTCACAGCGCCCGCTAGTAGTCGCTGTGCTTGGCCATTGTTCGGTTGTTGACAGCGACTCGGTGTGGCGTAATGTTGAATACAAGGTTACGAGTCTCTATTTGACAGGTTCCGCGATGTATGGGTGCGCATGATAGCGACTGGTCAGAGCGACCGGCTTCCACCATATTCATCAAAAAATCACGCTCAAAAAATTAAAGCGCTGTGAAATTCATGTTTAAACCCCAGAGCGCTGGAGGCGATGGGTTAAAAGTAGTTTTTTAACCCCCAAACAACCATATTTTTGGAAACCAAATAAAAAAGTATTTTAAATAATTTAGTAATATGAATACATTAATATCAGACCTGTAATATCAATTCTGTACAATTTTTTTTTTTATTTTTTTTCCCTTAAAAAAATTATCTAAAATGGCAGAAGTGGTCACAGAATTTTTCACATTAAAAAAAAAAAAACATTAATAACAATTAATTATTAATATTTAAAGATTGTTTCATTGAAATGCATTGGAGAGCGCCAGGTAGCGAGAGGTCATACCTGTCGCTTTTCAAGGTCGGACGCTGGCGCTGTGGGCTGAGGCTGGAATAATGATGAATGAGTGGCTATCTGGCGCTATCTCAGTCGCTAAGCAGGATCGGCTTGATAAATGTGTGATTGTGGTGGGGAGCCGGCGTTCTCGTGGCGGGGCCCGTCATTACCGGCCGCTCACCAGTCGCTACCTGTCGCTATTCCTTCATAAATAAGGGCCCAAGTCTACAGTTATACTCTCCTGCGCTATATCTGCGTACAGCGAGCTGACACCAAATGAGAAAACATTTTACTACCACTGATAGATTGTTTTAACAAAATTAGGTTTAATAGAATGACCTGCAGCAAAAAGGAAAATGAGTTCCAGGCCCTGAAAGAGGTAAGGCCCTTATTTATCAAGGGCTAGCGCCAGGTAGTGTCTGACGAGCGCCAGGTACCGCCAGCTATCGGCGGCTACCGAATCAAGTACGCCCGGCGGCGGTCACAATGACGCATTTATCACGCTAAATGAGGCTAGCGCCGGCGAGAGCGTCAGCTAGCGCGGGATTCATCATGTAGCCGACTGCAACGAACAGCGCCGCTGCTAATCCCATCACAGCGCCAGGTATGACCTGGCGCTCCCTGGCGTTGTCCAATGCATTTCAATGGAGCAATCTTTAAATAATCATAATTAATTGCTATTAATGTTTTTTTTTTTTTTTTTAATGTAAAAAATTCTGTGACCACTTCTGCAATGTTAGGAATTTTTCTAAAGTAAAAAAAAAAAAATAAAAAATATTGTGCAGAATTGATATTACAGGTCTGATATTCATGTATTTATATTACAAAATGTTTAGAAGAACTTGTTTAATTTTTACATATTAAAAAAAAGGTTGTTTGGGGGTTAAAAACTACTTTACACACATCGCCGCCAGCGCTCTGGGGTTTAAACAAGGAATTCACAGCGCGAGAAATTTTTCAGCGTGATTTGTTAATGAATCTGCAGCAAGCCGTTCGCTCTGGCCATTCGCTGTCAGGCGCACCCATACAAGCGGAACCTGTGAAACAGCGACCCCTAACCCCGTATTCAACATTACCGCACACCGACTGAGTCGCTGTCAACAAGCAAACCCTGGCCAAGCACAGCGAATACTAGCTGGCGCTGTGAAAATCACGCTACTGGCGCTCATCTGTCGCTACCTGGCGCTATTAATGAATCGGCCTCCCCGTCATGAGAATCACTAACTAGCAATTTCACTTTGACTGCGCAAAGCTAAAAGAGGGGACAAAATTCATGTGCACAGGGTAAAAATGCTTTTATCATGCTTGCCCTCTCTTTCTAGCCACGTCAAATTGATTCCATGTATCTATACTTTCCTCAATATGAAGAAGATGGATCCCTTTCACAGATAATTTATCTTTTCTTGTATGCAAAAGTAGTATAAGCTTTATGTAGAATATCAGGGAACCAAATGTTTTAACAAAGTATTTTTGTATAAAAGAATTTGATAGTTCAATAATAAAGAAAATAGGTATACATATAATGATAAAGATGATACTGACTGGTCTGCTATATCATTAAATGACTAAATACATCCTCTACTTTTAGGATTCAATGTAAAAAACCTTTTTATGTAAAAAAAAAAAAACGATGTGCCATTGCAAGACACCAGAAAAATATGGTCTCTGTGCAGGCCTGGATGCCACTAGCCAGCATAATAGGATAAGCAGGACATTGTAGATTCAAGCTGTACAAGGTATCTTGTGCTAAACAGGCAAGGAGCAATGCAACCTCAGTGTGTTAGAGCAGAGTTCTTTATAGGAAGGACCCTAATGCCTCAATAAAATAGCCTCCCCGGCTCCCTTGCCAAGCACTTAGTCAGCCCCCAAAGCTAGTGCATTCCCTTGGCTATTCCAGCGGCAGTTTCAATTTCACTTAGAGTGATAGAGCAGATAGATTAGAAAATCCGATGTATTTTTTATAGTCACTTATGGGCCTTTTAAGGGTGATGCAGCCTCAAAAGCAACTATCAGTAAGTCGATTAGGTTGGTGATGACATGGGCCGGATTAGACAAAGGTAAGGCCCCACCATTTACAGTCCTGGCGCACCCTGACATTAATCAATTCTTTCTGGGCATTTTGGAATCAGGCCACAGTGAACCAGGTCTACAAAGCAGACATCCATGCATTCCATTGCAAAATGTCACAAACTGACTGGCATCAGCAGACTAAACTGTGTAAACACACTAAAGAGGTGATGTTCCGGAGGCATCCCGACATAAACAGGAGTTAAACGGGAGAAATGTTACCTTTCTCCTTGATCTCTGGCACAATCATGTGACCTTGGTGGCCAATCACAGTGTTCAATTTTTTAAAACAATTTTTAATCTGGGTATACTACACTTTTAATATATGTTTATTGTATTTAACTTTGAGTCCTGCCCACCCTGGGCAATAGAATCAGCATTCTCTAGCTACAGGAGGTGTTCCTTTGGTTGTACCCCTTAGAGATTTACTAAATGGCTAACAATATAGTTTCTTTATAATATCTAACTGAGGAGGAGTTCACTGGCCTGTCTTGGAATTAAATGATGTACATAGCAGAGGAATCTGATCTTGTAAATTGCCATACATAAGGAATCACTGTAAGAACGGGGATGATTGATGCAAAATAATCCAAAATCATTTATATCAAGCAGACCTTCTTTCCATCAAAGAAAGTAAAATAAAGTACAAGTCCGTACCTGGGTGCCACAAACTTGCTCTGGATCTTTTCACTTGAATAGGCAGACAGGACCGTGCACAGAGTGGGGAACCAGCTCTGAGCAGCAGGAGTGGCCAGAGGAAAGATGGCAGTGGCTAGCCCTGGAATTGCTCGCTCCTTGCCGATGGATTTTGTCCCAGGTGTTTTTTTATGTAACCTCCTGCCCTGTCTCTCTCCCCTGGGGGGAACAGATCATCTGGCTAGACTGACCATTTACCTGTGCTCCTTTTTGTTCAAGGGAAACCTACCTTAATCCTATGCAAGTTTTCCTATAAAATCCCAGACACACCCTGCTGCAGTTCCACTTGTGCAGGTAAAAAGCTCATACATATTATCAATATAAACAACAACAGCTAGAAAGCTAAAAAGCTGAAAAAACACTGCGCTAAAAAATAGAAAATTAATAGCAATTCAATTAGATAAGCTCAACGTGTAAAACGACTCCCACTCTTCACAAATACTTATACAAAAAAGAACACAGAGCTAAACCTTCTTTTATAAAAACTTTGAAAAAAGTCCGGAATGTAGGGCATCCCACAGTGCATGTGCCAGGAGGTTTTAATGCCCAAAACTAATAATTCACAGTTCCTTTGTTCAATCCACGTCCCACAATATTTGAGCAGTCCTCTCAAAACGTGGTCAACACCCGTTTGTGCAAACTCTTACCGGATGCCTATCTTGGGAATATTACATGGAAGTACTCTCAGGTCACTCTTAGAAAGTTCCCACGGTGTAGAATATCATTACAATAATCTCTCTCAATGCCAGCAAACAAGTTGCAAAATGCTCAATCGCAGCACGCATATGTAGGGGGAAAGAATTGTAGGACAAGATTAGTGCAATATGTTTAAAACATGAACATTTAATAAGAATAAGTATTACACTCACATGAATAAAACTTAAAACAGCATTGAAATCCAAAAGAGCAACATAGCAGGTCTCACCGCCAGGTCTGAAAGCTCCCAGGGTTCTACTCCACCTTTAGTCTGTGGTAAAAATCCAGGATAAATTTAGCAGTGAAGATTCTATATCCTGTTATAATCCAGGGTACGCAGTAAGGTGAATTAGTATGCCAAGTCCCAATGCGTTTTGTCGCCAATGCGACTTTAACCAAGGTGCTCAGCATACTAACAGCTCCGTTTAAATACCGGAAGATGTGAGGAGGCAGGGGGCATGGTTCCTGCCCCTATCCTCTGACGTCGAGTACGGCGTCCGCGCTGCTGTGGTAACCAGCGCGCAGTTCCTGACAGCTTCTGACAATCTCTTACGGCAAGGGGCGTGGTTCCTGCCCCTTTCCTCTGACGTCGAGTCCGGCGTCCGCGCTGCTGTGGTAACCAGCACGCGCTTCCTGACAGCCTCTCATACTACTGTTTCTGGGGCAGTGACACATCGTAATCGCGTGTGTGCTGCTATAGTAACCAGCAGACGCCTCCTCCCTATCCCTCTCCGCAGAGTGGTGGAGGTAAATGGCGAATATACACCAATGACAACAGAGGGGGAGTTCTAACCTTCCTCTAGTGGCTGACCCGATCAGGCTATTATGATACAAGGCCAGTACTGTTGAAACATATTCAAACATTAACAGGAATAAAAGCAGAAAAAATATATATTATATTGTAATAATTTAACCTTGAGCATTAAAACAGGGCGTTAAAACCACTCAACAACAAACCATGCGTATATACAATTAAAACTTCACATAATGAATCTAACATGTGGATTAATAGACAAAACAATAATAAAACACTATCGCAAAAAGGGTCGTCGTGCCCTACAACTAAAGTTAAATCCTGGCCATCCCTAGGAGTTATCAATAAAGCAATTTAGATTGAATTCTATATTAAGGCCATTCGGATTCAAAGTGTTTAAATCGAAGATCCATCTTCCCTCTCGTTGTGATAGTTTTCTTATGATATTGGAGCCCCGCCAATGACACTCAATTTTCTCGAGGCCAATAAAGGATAACACACCGGGGTTACATGCATGAACCGATTTAAAATGAGAGGATACGCTGTGTGCCTCATACCCACGTTTTATGTTGTAAAGGTGTTCCCGGACCCTGATCCGAAGCTCTCTGGTGGTGCGACCCACATAAAATAATTTGCTGGGGCACCACAACAAATACACCACATTCTTCGATTTGCAGGTGATAAGTTGGGAGATCTTAATCTCCCTATCCGAATAAGGGTTCCTGAAGGTTTTACACCACTTTGTGGTCAGAGCGGTAGTTTTACAACCACAGCAACTGCCACATCTGTAAAAACCTTCCAACCTAGTCGAGACCAAAGAGACTGGCCTTGGAGGGTCTACAAAACTTCTAGTAAGTTTCTGCCGAAGATTCTGAGCTTTCCGAAACATACAAGTCGGCCTATCTGGAATCACAGCACCCAATACAGGATCTTCTTTGATGATATGCCAATGTGTATCCAAAACCCGCTTAATTTGCCGGTGTTGGACACTGTATCCAGTGATGAAAGCATATTGCCACTTGTCTATAGCGTTAGGCTTATTATTCTCTCTTCCTTTATTTACAATCTCATTGCGTTCCATTGCTCTTACTTTTTGGTACTGTGATTCTATCTCTTCCACCCTATAGCCTTTCTCTATGAAGCGCTTTTTTAAACAGGCCGCCTGTTTGTCAAAATCCATTATATGGCTACAGTTGCACCTAAGCCGGAAAAACTGTCCATGTGGAATGGCCTTCAGCCAGTTTGGATGATGACAGCTGCTTGATGGTACATGGCCATTTCGATCTGTAGCCTTAAAATAAGTTATGGTGGTTAATCTTTGATCTTCTTTTTTTAGAAGATTTCTGTTTAAAAAAGCGCTTCATAGAGAAAGGCTATAGGGTGGAAGAGATAGAATCACAGTACCAAAAAGTAAGAGCAATGGAACTGTAAATAAATGAAAGAGAGAATAATAAGCCTAACGCTATGGACAAGTGCCAATATGCTTTCATCACTGGATACAGTGTCCAACCCTTCAATGGTCTTTCGGTTGTTAAGTGGACGTAAGCTGTTGAAGATTGTGCTGGTGGTGGCTGCATGGAAAGACGCGGTACTGGATCGAGTGTTTTTTTTTGCCTGCTTTATTACTTTAAAGAGCAAATTTTAAGGCAATGTGAAATAATGAGTAAACCTACATACAGAGGTTCAGAGAACTCAAATACTGCTACACCTGCAGGATTTATAGGGCAAATGGTTGAAGCCAGAGACCAAAACAATTGAAGAAATAGGTAAAGTAATCATACTTGAACAGTTACTACACAGTCTTCTAGCTAATGTAAATGCCTGGGTTAAGAATCAGGCCAAAAAATTCAGGCAAAGCAATTTCATTGGCATATGACTTTATCCTTGCTAAAAGGGACATAAACAGATCTGGAACTGGACTGCCCAGAGCATCTCGGATGATCTCTGTAAGGTGAAGCCAAGAAATGAGGACACTAGTCAAATCAACCACCAGTGACAAAAGGAACCCCCCTTCCCAAAACAAAAAATGGCCCAATATCCGTCCAGTTCAAGTAAATGGATAGACTGTGGTGCTTTGCTGTAAACTCAGCTTTTTAAAGGAGGACTTAATAACGCATAAACAGAGTTTTCTTTATCATTACTTTTGTTCATGGAGATACAAAAAAAAAATAAAACCACATCAAATATTGAACTACAGTTTGATGAAAAATGTTTTACCATGATGATTTTTGTGGTCCCCGAACTACAAGTATGTACAAGTAAAGACTTGCTAACATCTGGAAATCAGCTGTCTGTTTTGACTACCAGGGCTCAGGAAAAGGCACAGGGAAAGTCAGATGCTTTATATAAGGCCATCATAAGGACATCATTACAGCAAAAGACTGTTCCAGTACAATAAGATACCTTTATAAAAAAACTTTTTAAGAAGGCAAGTATATACATGCTGGACTGTGGGACATTGATATTGCATTTGAGCAAAAAACTACAATGAGTTATATCCTTTGTATTAACAAGGTTTAGCTAGCTTTAAAGAGGTTGAGAAAGTGATAAGCAACCTGCTACATCTTTTTTCCTTACTGTGAATAAGATGTGTGTAGTCATCCAAAAACTGGAGAAAAAGTACACCAGTTGGTGATCATGAATTTTAAAGTTGGCACATGATGTACCTTTTGCTAGTTATTTAGGTTATAGTAAAACATAGGAAGTATTAGGAAACCATTTACAGTCACATTTATCATTGCCAGTAATCAATGAACTATTTGATACTGTTGATATTATTGGGCCACTATAGAAAGGGAAAATAGTGCTAGTCTAGCATATTTAATCTAGCATAATAGATTACTGTACAAAGCACCCTGAGACAATGTATATGCAAACAGTTATAGCCAAAAGGGTTGCTGAGGAAATATTAAATGTGTTCAGCAGGGTTGGGTTACTGAACCACATCCTGACTTATCAGGGTAGTATCTTTATCTTGTCTTTGCAAACAAATGTTACATGGGAAATGACCTTGGGGTCAGTATGGTGAAGGTAAACCTGGGCTTTAGACCAATGTAGTAAAATATGTTTTGCAAATGAGGGAGAGATTGCCAAAACTGATCAAAGTGTTATGACCAAAATGTCAGAAACAAATCCATGACATGGTTCTTTTCCTCCTCTCTAGCAGTGAATAAAATGTTTTGGCAATGCCAGATAAGAAGGGCTATTATCTGGTCATGTCGTATGTACCATGTATCATGTATTATGTACCATTGTTACAGAGTCATCCCCAAAATGTGTTTGTGTGAGATTTATGATGTCTTAAAAATGTTGCAATATGGTCAGATGTAACCTTTAATTTACTTCTTAAAGCTTCTGAGAAAATAATATCAGTGGTTGTGTTCCGGTTTTCATGCCTGTAGTATCAACATATTTAGCTAGCAGGTAGGGTGTCTTTTATGGCAGAATATTATAAAAATCAAGAGGTTTTATTACATCATTAGTGTTTAAACATATGAGATTCACTTTGAAGTCAGATTGGGAGCATTAGGCTAACTCACCGAGCAGAGGCATAACTAGCAGCTGTTGGGCCTGGGTGCAAATATAACCCACTTTCCATATGGCACCCTTTGCATATATTTGTTTACTATGTGTTGAAATACAATGTTGCATTCAAAAAAACAACAAAAAAGATCCTGCCTGGGGGGGGGGGAGGATTGCGATTCACATCTGTGTCTTGAGTTCTGAATAAAGACACACACTCATTGTAGGCTCACACTTTGTGTTGAGTGGAGTGTTAGAAAAATGCCATACAAAATACTGTACTTAAAGACCCCCTTAACCCATCTATCTACAGTGCAGTTTTGAAAAAGTGTATAGCATTTCATTTTATGGTCTTGGTCGACCCAATAAAGGCCTAAAGTGGACCTTCACTACTTATTATAAATTTTAAATGCATCTCCAAAAAAAAGCCTGGGCCACAATTCCATTTCCTACGTTACCACCAAGGATCCCTTGGGAGTATGCCAGTGGTTATGTGGTTGAGCACCCAGCAACCTGAGCAATGTGCCTCAATTTCAGTCATTTTTATGGGGTGGGGGATAAAATGATAGGCTATTTTGGCAGATATAGTTTGCAGATACAAAAAGCATTGTGGGGAACACAGCTATCAAATAATATGAACCTCTGAATTAATGGGCCCTGGTGCATGTGCCACCTCTGGCATGCTAGACATTGAGGATCAATAGTTTAGGTGCAATTCAGTTGCACATCATATAATTATGTGTATGTTTTGATCTTCCAGTCAAGCATATCTAGCTATTTGTAGAATCCAACTTTTGGTTGCTAGTTGTATCATGAATGGCTGGGCATGTCTACTTTCATACATAAACTGAGTTCTAAGTACATGAACTGTCATTCAGCAGCTCACCACCTCATGGCTGCCCTCTCACTTGTCACCTTGTCGGAAAACATATACTTCTGAAAGTAGAAACAAAGCAAAGTAGTGGCACATTCGCTGAAATTCTTGGCCATAGACCACCAATAATAGGGCTAAGCTGGTGGTCTAAAGCTCTACATCATCAGAGTGTGGACACTGGGAGAGAGGGAGAACAGCCAGGGTGAGCCTGTCTTACAGACCCTGCCCATTTTGCTGATTATTAAGCGGCATAACAGAGCCAAGGGCCATGCCCAAATATTTCAAAGCATAAATCATAATGCGAAACCTTGAAATCTTTGCCATTTATTCTTCAATTAAAAAAATGGAAACAGTTTAGAACAGTACCAAACATAGTTCAAAACAATGGTCTAAAAATTCCCGTTGCCTTCTGTATCCCTATTAGGATGTGTGTTTTATGCTTATAAAATGTGTTTTCACAATTCATTTAATGTTTTGAGCCCATTCCCCTAACTCATATATGCTTGGCTCTTCTGACAGATGCCGCCTCAGTATGGTCAGCAAGGTGGAAGTGGCTACTGCCAACAAGGCCAACAGCCATATTACAATCAGCAGCCCCAACCTCACTATCCACATCCCCAGGGTCAGTACCTGTCGCAACCTCAGCAGCGGTATCAGCCCCAGCAGGTAAGCCCAAATAGCCACAGCTAGAAAAGGCAAGGTAAAAAATACAGACATAGTATAGTCTATCATTATTGTCTTTCCAAGTATACAGCATGTCCTGTTTCACCAAATTCTTTAAGCTTGGGATATCCGCCACAAGGTGGCGCAGTGGACTGCAGAAGAGACTTGTGGCGTCTCCTGGCCCCATAAAAGGTCAGGAACCTCCCACAAATTCCCAGTTTCCTTCTGCAGTCTGGACTGTGAAGATGCGGCCCTGCAGGACTATTTCCACCCGTTCTGGACCCACTGCTTCCCAGCCTCGGCTGCCTGGTTCGGGTGAAGGTAGGATAGCACCAGGGTCAGGTGCTTGAGGAGCGCTGCTCCAACCGCAATCCCTGCACCTAAACGGGTAGGCGGTTCAGGCTTATGGTGAGCCTTGTGGGATGCCCCTTCCTGCCCCCCTCCCTCCACTGCCCCCCCTCCCCCCTAGCTATGCCTGCCGCTGTTCTTCTTCGTCACGCTCTCTACCTGAAGAGCTCTCCGGGAGGGGGGGGGCGGGATTAGGCGGTGGTTTCCGCATTAGTGTTTTTGTGTGTTTTTGCTTGTTTTGTGCGCGCTTTTACGGCGCTCCACGGCTGGCGGCGACATTCTCCATGTATTTTACTTCGCTGTCATTGGCGCTGGGGGGTCACGTGGAGCGCGATTTGCGCTCTTCGGGGGGGCGGGTCCCGCAGATGACGCCTTTTGCATCTTCTCCTCTTGTCCTGCGGTACTGCGGTGCGCTGCTGGCCTGCCTGGATTGTGTGATTGGCTTATTGGTCCGTGAGTTCCCTTCGGGGTTGTATTCGCTACTCTCGCCACATTTTGGGTGTGCTATGTGTGGTTTTCGGACGGGATAAACGTGACTGTGGTTTTTCCCGGCCCTCTTCCCTTCATCTCCCACCGTCACTAGTGGGGTTTTGGGGTATCCCGGGTGGCTCTTTCTAGCCTTAACCCTATACTGGCCTGTGGGCCCACTCTAATCACCATATGGAGGCTTCCGGGGATAATGTGCTTGGGGTTCCTTCGGGACAAGTTTAGCTGTGTGCTGCGTGTGGGGTATCCCCTGTGAGTATGTGTGCCCTGCGCCCAGAAGGTGCTTGCGCTGCAGTCTGGGTTACCTGCTACACTGCTCAGCTCTGCACCCCCTTCTACATCACCTACCCCCCCGCGCCTGCATTTGACCCCTAGTGGGGGACATGCTAGTGAGGAATCACATTATGACTTGGCCTTGCGTAAGGCTTCTGGCAAGAAGCGGCATTTAACTCCCGCTGTTTCCCTTTTTCCTGAGGAGGATGAGGGACAGTTCTCTTTCTCTGGCCTGTACCCCATAGAAGAGGGGGAACTTTTCTCTGATTCTGCTTCCTCTGAGGAGCAGCAGGAGATTTATGGTGGTACTGGGTCTCCTTTTGGAGAAGACCCATGGTCTCAGGAGGATACTGACAGGCTGTTGGCTCACATTTTTGAAGTACTGTGTATTACACCTCCTGTCCCAGCTAAAAGGCAGCAGGGTGAGCTTTTTCACTCTGTTAAACAACGCTTGGAGTTCCCTGAGCAGATCCACTTCAATAATTTGGTGCTCAAGTAGTGGGAACGTCCTAGCAGAATGCCCGCGGTGCCTAAGAGTTGGGACAGGAGGTATCCCTTTCCTGCTGATGTGGTTAGGCGCTGGTCGTGTCCCCCCGAGGTGGATGCTCCCGTGCTTGGGTTGTCCAATACCTCGGTCATGCATTCCCCTGACACTTCTACTCTGAGGGATGGTGAGGACCGGCGTGTTGATCAGCTGGCCTGTCACGCATTTGCTTGTGCAGGGACTGCGCCGCACCCTGTGTGCACTTCTGCCATCACGGCTCTTGCTATTAAGGGGCTACTCAAGTACCTTCTGGATAATGCCTTGGATGCCAATAGGGGGGAGGAGTGTAGATCCCTCCTGCTTTGCTATGAACTTGTGGCATTTATTCTTTCTGCTATGGATGATGAGGTCAGGATGTGTGGTAGGACTTCTGCCCTTTTGGTGGCTATACGACGCTCTGTTTGGCTGCATCAGTGGGCGGCTGATAATGCTGCTAAGAAGGCTCTCACTGGCTTCCCCTTTACTGGGCTATGGCTCTTTGGGGAGCGTCTGGATCTGTTTGCCAAGGATGGTAGGCTGCCTCAACGCAGGGGGCAGCCGCGGCCCTTTCAGGGGGGCCAGTTCTTCCCTCCCCTCCTTCTGTGCTCCCAGGTCCGGTCGGGGTGCACCATTTGCGGGGGCACGAAGAGACCCTTGGGGCCGGGGTAGAGGCCGTGGTCGCCCCGGTATCTCATGGGGTCCCAAGTCCAAATCTTCCCCCAAGCCCCCTCAGGCATGAGGAGGCACCCTCACCCATCCGGTGGGGGGGCGGCTCTTTGCTCATGTTTGCAGACTGCGCGTCTCAGACCGGTGAATTCAGGAGGTGGTGTCCTCCGGGTACAAGATAGAGTTTGCAGCCTGGCTGCCCTCAAGATTCATTAGATCCCGGATGGCCCCTGTCAGCTCAGGACTTGCGGCTTGCGGTCCAAAGCCTTTTGGATTTGGGTGTCATCTGTCCTGTGCCTTCACAGGAAAGGGGCAGAGGCTTCTACTCCAATCTGTTCACAGTTCCCAAAAAGGATGGGTCCCTGAGGCCCATCCTGAATATAAAACGCCTCAACAAATTTGTCAGGTTCAAGCATTTTTGCATGGAGACTCTGCGCTCGGCGGTCAGTACCTTGCGCCCGGGCGATTTCGTGTGGACATCAAAGATGCTTACCTTCATGTTCCAATCATTCCAGGTCATCAGAGATTTCTCAGGTTTGCTCTGGAGGATCAGCACTACCAATTTGTGGCCTTACTGTTCGGTCTTACCTAAGGTGCTGGCGGGGGTGATGGCTCTCAGGGCATTCGCATCCTTCCTTATCTGGACGATATTCTGATCGCGTCTCAGTCCTTCCATCAGGCCTTGCTGGATACCCTGATGGTGGTCACCACACTCGAGTCCTTCGGTTGGGTGATCAACTACCCCAAGTCTTCACTGTCTCCATCCTTGGTGACGTCCTTTCTGGGCAGGACTCTGGATGCATCTCAGGTCAAGGTTTTTCTGCCTCTGCAGAAGGTGGAGAGCCTGCAGACGCAGGCACGGTCTCTACTTTCTGGCCCTCATCCCTTCATTCGGCAGGGGATGCAGTTGGCGGGCCTGATGGTGTCATGCTTCCCCTATGCTCAGTTTCACATGAGACCTCTTCAGTTGCACCTCTTGTCGGTTTGGGATCGGGACCCTGTGTCCCTGGAACAGGAATTTGCTCTGTCCCCTCTGGTCAGTCAGTCCCTCTCGTGGTGGGAATTTGTGGGAGGTTCCTGTCCTTTTATGGGGCTGGGAGACGCCACAAGTCTCTTCTGCAGTCCACTGCGCCACCTTGTGGCGGATATCCCAAGCATAAAGAATATTGGTGAAACAGCACGTGCTGTATACTACAAAATCAATTCTACAGGTGAGTACTCACAGAATTGTATTTTTGCACCACGAAATATGAATAATTTATTCCTTTTACAAAAATTTTATTGGGTTTTCATATAAAATATACATGAATCAGACATTACTTATGCATCAATGTTGACAGGTGAACAGGCTTACAAAATGTGCATTATGACACAGTATTAAATCGTTATCAAAAAAGATATTGAACTTCCTGAGTGTGTTTACTCTTGCATAATAAACAATAGGTATTAAGCAGGTTGTAAAGGTTCCTGAGTGTTATTTCTCTAAAATTTGGTGTTAGCTATTAAGATCAGCTTCTGGCACAAACCAACAAGTGCTTGAGGTACCATGAGTTACAGTCTGAGCTGGATAGCCTGCACCAGAGGAGAATGTCTATCTTTACAATTCTCAGCTGGTGCTAAGGATCCATGTTCAAGGTTTAACATTAATGCATAGTCGATAGAAATGATTGACAGTAGAATAGGAAGAGTAGAAAAAGGCGGGGCAGAGAGGGAGAAAGAGAAGGGGAGGGACTGAGGAGAGGGAAGAGGGGTAGGGGTGGGTCCCAGGTTGGGGGCCAGGCCCAAGTTGAAATTAGGTATTTTTTTATACTCAAACTGGGTGGACCGGGTCTGTCTGGTGGTGGTCAACATCTATATATTCAAGCCAAGGGGTCCATATGTCAAGATATCTTTTATAAGCGTCGCTATTTATTGCTGTAATTTTTTCATTACACAGTGTATCTGAGATTCTGTTCAGGATCTCTTGCCAAGGGATTCTAGGCGATTTCCAGTTTCTGGCAATGGTGAGGCGGACAGAAGCTAAGATATGCTGAATCAACTTCCAGTGTTTTTTAGAGTATTTGCCTGATTTGTGAGAAAGTAATGCCTCTTTAGGGTTCTTGGTCATCGGGAGATGGAGGATATCAGAAAGCAGTCTATACACCCTGTTCCATGTGGCCGAGACTATAGGGCAGTCCCACCAGATGTGAGCCATTGATCCCACAGAAGGGCATCCCCTAAAGCAGAGCGGGGAAGTCGATGGGGAAAACTTATGGATCCGGTCGGGCGTGAGATACCATCTGAAGAGTGTCTTGTAAGCATTTTCTAACACTACTGTGTTACAGGAAGTCTTCTTTGTGTTATCCCATATTCTTTGCCACTCGTCTTCCTCCACAACGCACCCCAGCTCTCTCTCCCACTGAGCCATGTAATTATGCCCAATAGGTGATGGTGGGGACACCAGAGTTGCATAGAGGCTCGATATCAAGCCCCCACTAAAGTGGTTCCTGATACACCGGGACTCAAAGTCAGTACTCTGATATGGAGGAGGAGAGCGGGCCAGCATGCTGTTAACAAAATGTTTGATCTGTAAGAATCTAAAGGTTTCAGACGGGGGCAGATTCTCTCCTGAGTTAAAGTCTTGAGCTGTTTTCATCCCCCGTGTGGTGCAGAAGTTCTCCACCATGGTATAGCCCCTCCTCACCCACCATCTAAAGTTATTGGAATGAGTTACACCTGGGGGGAACAAGGGGTTCCCGAGTAACGGGGAGGCCGGTCCCAAGGAGGAGGTAAAGTGGGATTTCACCCCATCCCAGATAGAAAGGGAAAACGCCAAGATAGGAGGCAGGGGCTTAGGTCGGGAAGTCTTCGGAATCCATAATAGCGAGGCTGGGGAGATGGGTGAGCATTTAAGGAAGTCATTTGATACCCAGATCGGCCTATCATGTGTCGCATGGAGCAAGACCAGAGGCGCCACCTGGGCTGCTAAATAATACTTTTTGATTGAGGGGAACGCCAGGCCCCCTTTCTCCCTTTTACACATCAGGGTTGCTTTATTAATTCTGGGCCTAGCCTTGCTCCACGCGAAGTGCATGAATTTTTGTTGAAGAGAGTCCAATGTTTTTTGGGGGACACGGACTGGAAGTACTCTGAATAGATATAGAATTTTGGGTAGGATCGTCATTTTAAGAGCAGCAATGCGGCCCAGCCAGGAGAGCTTTACATAATGCCAGGCATGGAGCAGGGAGTCAATTTTTTTAATAATTCCCGGGTAATTTGCTTTAAAAATGTCATTAATATTTGCTGTCAGAATGATTCCCAGGAAAGGCAGGCGCTGTGTCCATGTCCATGAGAAGTTGTGTGAAAGGGTTTGTTTAGTGGTATCAGACAGGGATATGTCAAGCGCCATGGACTTGGAAGTATTCAGCCGGAGCCCCGAGATCCGACTAAACTCAGCCAAATCCTGAAGTGCATTCGGGGCTGAGACGTGGGGGTTAGACAGCATAAGTAACATATCATCTGCGAACAGCGAGATTTTTTGCTCTGTGGAGCCAATTGGGATGCCCTTAACCGTCGGGTTCTGTCTAAGTTTTTGGGCAAGGGGTTCGAGTGCTAATATAAACAGGATGGGGGAAAGGGGGCAACCCTGTCTAGTCCCCCTCTGGATTGAGAAAGTGGTCGAAGAGAAGCCAGCATATTTGACACAAGCAGTGGGGCGGGAGTAAAGCGCCCCTATCCAAGAAAGGAAGCCTGTGCCAAATCCCCACCTTTCAAGGGAACAACTGAGATATTGCCAAGATAGGGAGTCAAATGCCTTCTCTACGTCCAGAGAGAGAAGCATTGACTCAACCCCACTATCCTTCGCCTCCTGTATTAACTGCATGACCCGTCTCACCCCATCCCCCGCTTGTCTCCTGGGCACAAAACCCACCTGGTCTTTATGAATCATCTCGGACAAAAACATGTTAATTCTGGTGGCTAGGATTTTGGTAAGGATTTTGAGATCTATGTTCAGTAAAGAGATGGGTCTAAAATTAGTCCACTTTCGGTGGTCCTTTCCGGGTTTCGGAATCATGACTATGGATGCTCTAAGCATCTCTGGGTCAAAGTGGTTCCCCTTTTTGACATGGTTGAAAACTGCTGCTAATCTGGGGGCCACTATGGGGCCATGTTTTTTATAGAATAGAGCGGTAAATCCGTCCGGCCCGGGCCTCTTATTATTTTTCAGGGTTTTAATAGCCTTCAGGACCTCATCTGTGGTGATGTCTCCATCTATAAAAGATCTTTGATCTTCCGAGATGTGTGGGGTATTAATGCCATCAAAAAATGTATGCGCCCGTTGTAAGTCCAGGGGCGGGGGGGCCTCATATAAGCTGGCTAATCCCTCTGAGAACTCCTTCACCACTGCTAGGGGGCTGCTGGTCTCTATACCCTCCCTGGTTTGTAATTTGACAGGAGCTATGTATTGATCCTGACATTTCAGCTGTGAGGCTAAGAGTGTCCCTGGTTTGTTGGCGGAGGTGTAGTAAAGATGTTTGGAGCGCCTGTATCGCTTCTCGGCCTGTTCTGTTTGTAAGAGATTTAATTTCGTTCTGGAGGTCTCCAGCTGGCGAAGACGCTTTGGGGAGGGGTTTGCCTTAAAGGCCTGAGCGTCCGCTAAGTATTGGTCATTAAGTGCTGTTGCTAGCGCCATCCTCTCTTTCTTTTTCCGAGAGGAGAGAGCTATGTAGTGGCCTCTCATTACAGCTTTAAAGGCGCCCCAAACCATTGTTGGGGGGGAGTCCGGGGACTCATTCAACATGAAAAAGTCTCTGGCTCGTGTACAGGAATCTTCCACCAGGGTGGCTGAGGAAAGCAAAGAGTCATTAAGCGACCACGAGGAGGATCTGGATCCAGAAATCAGCGATTTACAAGAGATTGAGACCAATTCGTGGTCAGACCAGGGTATAGGATGGATTCTAGTAGCAGTGATCTGGGGGAGAAAAGAGGTCTGCACAAAAATATGGTCTATTCTCGTAAAAAGTTTATGGGGGGCAGAATAGTGAGTGAAGTCTTTCTTATGGGGGTGTTGGTCTCGCCAGGGATCCACTAAGTTAGAATTATTAATTATGTCCTGGAATTGTTTTCCCTCCTGCCTGGACTGTGTATTTGGGGGGAGAGATCTATCTATATCAGGTTTTAAAGTTAGATTTGAGTCTCCACATAGGAAGATAGTACCTTTCCCATGTGTCTGGATCATGGAACACATTTGTGATATAAAGGGTAGCTGCTTAGTGTTGGGAGCGTAATAGTTCAGAAAGGTTACCTCTGAGTCTTGAAGTGTTCCCTGGAGTAGAATGTACCTGCCGCCAGGGTCTGCGATTTGTTTGTGGCAAATAAAGGGGACCTCTTTACGGAAGGCGATGAGAACACCTCTCTGTTTGCTATGCCCCACTGCTTGGAAGAAGAGAGGAAATTTGTAGTTAAGAGTTTTAGGTGTGGAGGACTTCGTATAATGGGTCTCCTGAAGACATACCACGTCTGCATGGATGGAGTTAAAGTGTTTAAAAGCTCTAGACCGCTTATTAGGTGAGTTCAGACCCTGAACATTGAGTGACACTACTTTAAGTGACATTTTTGGGAGGATAGGGCAGCTGCCCCCAAGTATATGCTAGGATTTGAGCCCCAAACCCCGGCTGGGACGGGACAGGAGGAGGGGGGGTAGGAAAAGAGGGGAGGGGAAGGAAGAAAAGGAGAGAGGGGGGGGGGGAAGAGGGAGGAGAGAAGAAAGTGCATAGAACATTTAAAATTAACATACAATTTAAAGCTCTATTGAAACTGCACAGCCGTGCAGAGTGGTGTCCCTGAGGCTCAGACCACAAAAAGGTCGAAACCAAAGGGAGTTGGGGGTGCGCCAGAGTGAGTCGGAAGGCAAATCTGGCACAAACATATGAACATATAACAACACAACAACATATTTCAATACAGTAAAAAGTGCAGAAGGCTACAGTTAGAACACAGGTGTCCCCCTTCTCCGTGGACACGCAGGGGGCGCACAACCCGCAGTCCCGGGAGGGCCCACCTCACGGTCCCAGGAGCGGAGGAGACATAACTACTTATGGGAGAGGGGTGGCAATATAATGACAGGGAGCAGGAAGGGAGCTATCCACCGTTATGTGCCAGCTCGGGGGCCTGGAGGTGGAGAAGCTCTCCAGGACCTGTTAGGGTACCCCTGCCTCCGGCCATACAGCCAGTGATTAAGGGGGAATAGGGCCCTGCTATTGCCCCAGGGGGGGGCATGTAGTGGCAAGTATAAGTTTTTTCTGTTAATTAACTACAGGGGTTTCCGCTACCAGGGAGATCCGTTTTCAAGGAGTGAGTTAGATAAATTCACTGTTATAATAAAGTGAAGTCCCCTGCAGTGGCCCAGTTTTGACATCTAGTGTTGGCCAAAGTATTCCAGCTATAAGGCTGGTAGTTCACCGGTTGAGGGGCAACAGCAGCAACGACAGCATTAAAGTTACAGAGGGGTTCCCATAGTGACATATTTCAGCTCATGAGGATTTTAGTATTAACCAAAGCATTTCAACTGTAAGGCAGGTAAATCACTGATTGAAATATAACAGCAGCAGTAACAACATTAAAGATACAGAAGGGGCTCCTACAGTGACATGTTTCAGCTCGCGGAGAGCAGCAATGACTGCTCATGACATGAGGGGAAATGGTCTGCAAGAGGTAGAGATACAAACAGGGTGAACACTGTGTGGTCTTCTACAGCAACATGTTTCAGCTCTTGAAAATGACAATGGCTACGCCTGGCAGGAAGGGGAGCAATAACAGAGCAAAAACAATGCAATGAAAAAAGAGTCCAAGTATGATCTGTAAGGAGCAAAAAATGTGAGTAATCATAGCTTGATTCAGATAACTGGGTTTTTGTACAGTGATAAGATATTAGACCTTAACTAGCATATAGGTGAATACAAAAGGATATTGCGGGGGCTTATCAGCCCTTGGAGACCGGCTGAAATGACTGAGATAGTAGCCGCTTGATTGCTTGGTTGATTCTCGGATGAGGTTCCACTCTTGGAGAGGGGGTGGCCTGGGGGGTAGATCTGCGGGGCAGTCCTGGGGTTCTCGGAGTAGTGGGGAGTGATGAGGTTGTAGGATCCATGTCTGGGATTCTAATGTCCAGGGCTTTAAGCTTGGCCAGGAGTTCTGGGGGCGAAGAGACCTGGATCTGCTTGGATTGATATGTAAATGATAGTTTAAAGGGGAATCCCCAGCGGTAGCGGATCCCCTGTGCTTGCAAGACTTGGAGTAAGGGTCTGAAGGCCCGCCTCTTCAGGATAGTGGTCTGGGAGAGATCTGCAAAAATTTGGTAGTTGTGCTTCTGAAAGTATAGGGGAGATTTTTCTCTAGAGGCCTTGAGTACAGCTTCTTTTGTTAAGTAGTGATGGAACTTGACGATGATGTCTCGCGGTGGGCCCTCTGTGGGTTTTCTTGCTAGGGCCCTGTGTGCTCTGTCCAGCTCAAGCCTGGCTACCGGTATATCTGGGACCAGCTCCTGGAGGAGAGCGGTGATAGTGGCTGTGGCGTCCTCCATCGTTTCAGGGAGGCCGCGGAATCGCAAGTTAGATCTGCGATTTCTATTCTCGAGTTCCTCGTTTAAACTTTTAAGTGAGGTGATCTCGTCCTGCATTTGGCCCAGCAGGGAATTGTGATTATCAAGGATCAATGTGGAGTCATCCATGCGGGATTCTAGGGCGTCAGTGCGGGTCCCAATGTCCCTGATTTCTTTTAAAAGTGTCTCTGTGTGCTTTGCTGACACTGCTGTGACCTCTTCTCTGATAACAGCTCTGAGCTGTGTGATCAGGGTCTGATTTTCTGAGGAGAGCTGAGCTGGGGCTTTGTGAGCTGAGCTGTGTGGGGAGGAGGGGAAGTGTGGCCAGCTATCATTAGATTCTTGGGAGAGATCATCTGCACTCACCCTCAGGGCTTCATCTCTGTCCTCTCCAGCTCTGGAACATGCTGCGTCCTCAGAAGCTGCAGTCTCCTCAGCTAGCTGCCTTGCTGCGGCCGCCATCTTGGATCCTGGGGCTGCCGACTTCCGACCTTCCTTGTGGCCTCTCCTTTTAGCTGGAGTGGCAGACATCTGGTCCAGGTAAGTCCTGGGGTCCTCCGCAGTCGACCTGGGTGCAAATTTGGGGGTCTGGCGATGTTGGTTGGGCTCTGTGCCTCCCGACTGCACGGAGCTCACTCAGCAGACGTCCATGCTGCGCGGTCACGTGCGCGCGCCCGAATAATTTATTCCTAAACAAATGGAAACGCCTCTACCTAAAGGTTTTTATTTGCCTTTTTTGTATTTGATCAAGTGCAAATTTTAATCTTACTGGTTGAATCAGGTGAAACCTGTAGTTCAGCTTATTTATCACCTTAAAGGGTTACTGAACCCAAGAAAAAAAAACGCCACCCACCTAGGCTCCCACACAGCAGCTGAAGCCCTGTTCACTGCTCTGAAACCCAGTTTCCAAAATGGCGGGTGGGGTCAGCAGTGGGGGCAGGTGCTCCACGACTAACAGTGAGCAGAAATTGAATGGCAATAGAATCCAGCAGGACAGATGGATCCTTTACGAAGAAAAGAAGACACCCCCAAAAGAGTCACAAAAGACCCAAAACAATAAGGGCTTTCAAGTGCTTTCAAGTCCCTGATTTTTAAAATCAAGGGCCTAATATTGAGAGAACATAAAATATTTTTATGATAATGTGTGTAAACTTCCAATGAAAGTTACATTGATTATACCATGTTAGTAAGAGATTTTCCTCTCTATGTTAAAGTTGGAGTCGGTAGATATCTACTGACTCCAGCCAAAAACAGCTGTGACTCCACAGCCCTGCTCACAGGTGCCATCCTGCACCTTTCCACAATGTTGAGGGACCAGCCTCCCTCATTGATTGGACATAGTGAGAAAGCCTGCCTGACACATGGCTGAAGTGAGTAAAGAAATAAATATTTGGTCCTTTATTACAAATAGGAAAACAGTTATACTTATAGTTCATAGGCAGTGAAAATGAATAATCAAAACCTGAATCACCGGTGCTATTGTCTGTGATTTCCCTTGATTGCAGCTCCCTCTTTTATGTGCCACATCCCTCCCTAGAGTAACAACTCTGCCTCCTCCTCTGTCCACTTTTTTCTTTGTATGGAATATTGGGTGTGGAAAATTCTCAAGTCATTGTTGTTGTCCTGGCTAAATGGGAATGGGTTTCCTTACCTCCTAAAAAGAATAAATGGAAGCATTTGAGAAATCAAAATGTTTATGGCTACTGGTCCAACCTGGATATCCTCTGACATGTTTGGTCAGCCTTTGTATTATACATTATTTCCCGAGAAAATGAAAAATGTTATATACATGTTTTATTTATGAGCCAAAAATCTAAGTTTAGTAACTGAAATATCATGCACTAAAAAGCATTTTTTTGAAATATATTTAAAAAAGGCCATTACCATAGCATAAACATGTATCAAATATTCAGAAACATTTTACAGCAACCAGTAATTAGCCAATTTATAAACAATGTCCTTTTAATAAATGGGTCAAATTGAAAACCACAATTATGCAAATGTATCAGGCTTCGTCCCTATTCGTTTTTCTCTTTGTGCTTTTTTTAGCCCTGTTCCTTACTATTTAAATTGTGGAAGGTTAATTAAAACAGTGCCATACTCTGCATTTACCAAAGAATATTAACCTCGCCATGCTCATGCTAAATCACTAAAGTTATAGAATTGCATTTGCTTGATAAGATTTTGCTGTGAGAGCAAAGGCAAGGCCATTTATAGTTCAGTGTCATTAATTGCTTAGCATTTAGGTATTAGTGCAGTAGTCTATTAATTAACTTGATAATAAAACTATTGGAATGTAAGTCAGTGAAGTGATTTGGTTTTAGTGGACCCATGGAGCTTGCCAGTGAGAGGGAATACATCCTTTTTTATCCTTTTTCCCTTCTTGATTGTAAACGCCTAAAACACATTTTCTTTAATTAAATCTGAAACAGAAAATGTCGTGTACATTACTGCAACATCATTGTGGGCTGTGATCATTTGCATTATGCAGTACAAATCATGTTAATATTTAGTTTAGTTTTTTTTTTACACATTTTGTAGCACAAATATATATTTGAGTAGCCAAACCTTGCACTAATCATTTAATAATAACCTGCTGTTAAATTCTCTGTAATAACCTTCTCAGTTTTAAATATGCGTTTCTGCTTCATTATATGATGATCTGCTCAGCTGGGCTCCAGTGATCTGTGAATCCTGTGAATTTCAAAATGCAATCCATCTGTCTCAATAAACCATTACAGGGTCACACAATTGTGCTATAGTATACAATGGGGCTCTGTAGCCGTTTTTATATTTATACCAAAACTAGACCCACCACCTAATTTACCTTTATTAAAGAGAAGGAAGTGTAAAAAAGACTTCCCCTAATCCTTTGTGTCTTCCTCTGTCAAAAGCTTTAAACCGGGGAGCTCTGCACTTTTTACTTCCATTTTCCACTGGCAGACCATCAATTTGCCATGCCACATGACTGCCGGCAACTATTAGGTTCACTAAGTGGGCATGCAGGCTTGGAACTCGCTCATTTGGTCAGGAATGTTTTCCTTTGTAGTGGATATGGAAATGGTGTTTATCACCATATACCATCTCTAGTGACATAAATATATATGATGGGCTAACTTGCTGCAAAGCACAGTTGGCCTGATTTAAAAGATTTTTTTGTTTGACAAGAGAAGCCTGTCTCCGAAAAGAGGATCAACCACCCCACTAGTCAATAGGATTCCTGGGACGATAGTCTACCTATTTATGGGCATCCAGAATTGGGATACCCCGCTGTTTGAATCCCCCTGCATCACCTGATCCACTCACCTCTTCCACAGTCCACTTACCTCTTTTACTGAAGCTCACTTTCGAAAGAAAAAACTGAATGGAACAAGTGCTGCTGACTGGCTATGGGTGAAAAGGTGAGTTTACGAGCTATCTTGGAGAATACACAGAGCAGGGAATTGCAAATTGGAATTCCAGGAGTGACAAAACTCAAGATAGAAAAAATCTTGGGTTTAGTTCCCCTTTAATGCAATTTGTATTTTGGTAGGGATGTAATGCTGCCTAATGCAAATGTTATTTTCTAGATAAAAAACAAACAAAAATAGGTCTGCCCCTATAAAGTGAATGAAATCTTTATTTATTGGTTAAATAGAACATTTGGAAAGAAATCATAAGGCTAGTTCTACTATAAGTGTCAGCTTATGACAAGAGTGTTCTGGCTTCTCTTTGAATACATAAAAATAATGGATGAGCCAGTCTGTTTATGTACCTCCACTTGAGGGAAAATTTATAAATCTTCTGCAACTCAGCATACATAGCAGTACATTTTGGGGGACAATTCAGGTGTGGTATTCTGGTCTTTGGAGAGCAAAAAAAAAATGCAAATACCTCAAACTGGGAACATGACCTAGACTAACAGATATTATAGATAGACCTTAAAAAAAATGTAACAGTAAATTGGCAGCTATTGGAAGCAGATGGAATACCATGGGCTCTTCTATTACAAAAATTGACCAGGCCCATAGTGATAGAAGTCCCTCACATCCAGGATTTTTACCTAAAAGATACAGGTTTCAGGTTTCAGGGGGAAGATGCTACACAGCTCTCTTATTCTAGAAATTAGCACTATGCACTATTGCACTATGGATGGGATGCCCTTGCTGTTTATTTGTTTTTAATTGTATATGTGGTATGTTATATTTTTAATAAATCTTTGATGATTTTGACTATTAGGTTATTATTTAGTTGGGGTGATTGGTGCCGCTTGGTTGTTGCCCTTATAGTGGTGGCTGGACCAAATTATTTTGTTTATTGATTCATGGTTGGTGGAAGGTCGTCCTTACTGGCACATCACACCGATTTATATATTTTTGTGCAGAGTCACTTCTTGAGAATTAGGTTTACAAGTTTTTCAATAAAATCTGCATGTAAAAGCCCAATTTCCCCTGGTTACAATGGTAGCACATGTTTATTGGTAAACACCCTTTCCTGCCCATCAGACTCCCCCAAACTAAAACAGCACTTTAGGAGATTTTCAGATAAAATACAACTGCTATGTGCCCCTTGTAGTTGTCCAAGAAAAAGCAATTCTGTGAGTACTCACCTGTAGAATTGTTTTTGTTCTTGCATGGCACGGCCCGCTTCGGTATTCATAACAGATGGGTTATTCCGCCACAAGGTGGCGCAGTAGCACTGCAGAAAACTGTGGCACCTCCCAGCTCCCTATAAAATTGGATTAACCAACAAGTTCCCAGCGTACACGAGCAGTGAGACAAGAAGCCAGGAGAGAATAAAGGTAAGAATGTAGAAAAAGTAAAAAAAAACAATTTAACTTGGAACAATAACCATAAAGAGGCAACCAAGAACAACGATAACAAGGGTGGGGCGAAGCGGGCCGTGCCATGCAAGAACAAAAACAATTCTACAGGTTAGTACTTACAGAATTGCTTTTTTCTTTAATGCATGGCAAGGCCCGCTTCGGTATTCATAACAGATGGGACATCCAAAAGCAGTGTCCAAAAGTAGGGTGGGTTTCCCAAAGAGTAACAGCCAGTAGTTCAAGTCACTACCACCTGAAGCACCTTACGGCCAAAAACAGCATCCACTGAGACCTTAACATCAACTTGTAGAACTTAGAAAAAGTATGAACAGAAGACCAAATAGCGGCCTTACAAACTTGTTCAACAGAAGCTAGGTGCTAACAAAAACCAAGAGGCACCAATAGCCCGAATGGAATGAGCAGTAACCCTAAAGGGGGGATTCTTCCCCTTAGCAGAACAGGTTTGAACCACCTCCTGACGGATCCACTTACTGATAAGGGATACAGCAGGAGGCAAAACCATTCCTAGGCTCAAAAGTGAGAACAAACAGAACATCAGACTTCCTAAAAGTCTCAGTAGCAATCAAATAGAACTTCAGAGCCCAGACCACATCCAGAGAATGTAGAGTCCGCTCCTAGGAATTAGTAGGATTGGGAAAAAATGAAGGCAATACAATGTCCTGATTAAGATGAAAAGCAGACACAGCCTTAGGTCGGAAAACTGGCTTAAAGTGGACCAACACCCACGGGTGATCGGCCCGGGAATCTATAAGATTCTCGGGCCAATCACCTCCCTCCCCGCGGGACATCCAAGATCGGGATGTCCCGCGGGGTGAAACCCCTCCAAACACCCCAAACACCCTTACCTTATCGCCTCCCTCGCGCCCGTGCCGGCCGTCTGTGAATGGCCGGCGCAGGCGCGCGCGCGTCAAGAGGGACGCGCGGGAGGCGGCGGCGGGGGAGCCGCTTGTCCGGGACTGTCAAACTGCCTGTCCGTTGGCGCTGGGAGCGGGGAGAGGTGAGTTTTTCGGGTGATCGGGGAGGTTTCACACAGCGGAGCACCCCGATCGGGGGTGCCCCACCGAAGTGGACCAAGACCCAGGATAGTCAAAATCCTGAGTGTTGGTCCACTTTAAGCCTAAACACCGCCTTATCCTGATGCCACTCAAAATAAAGAGGTTACAGAAGTGATAGCCACCAAAAAGGCTACCTTAAGCGTCAAACCGGACAAGGCAGCCTCCCAGATAGAATCAAAGGGAGGCCCTTGCATAGCAGACAACACCAGATGCAGATCACAGACTTTTAGAAAGGTTTACGGTGTGCACGCATGTGAGAAACACATTGGAAGAAAATTGCCAGAGCAGAAGCATGGCCTTAGAGTGTAATAAGTTGAAGGTCCAAATCCAACCAAGTTGCAAGAATTCCAGAATCCTGGGAATAGCAAAACACCCTACAGGGAAGAGACTTAGAGTCCTACTGGGCAATGCAAACATGCCAGACCCTGTAATAGACGAAGTACAAGGACTTCTTCCTAGGCCAAATCATGGAATCAACAACAGAAGCAGGCAACCCCTTTATCACCAAGATGGAGGTCTCAACAGCCAAGAAGGGGCCACCGGGATGGCTAGTACCCGCTCCTGGGCTATGTTGCATATAACACTGCCCAGACGAGGAAACAGAGGGAACTCATAGAGAAGCCGAACTCCGTCCAAGGGAATGCCAAGGCACCCATAGCAAAGACAGGAGGATCCTGAAACAGAGACAAAATCTGAAAGTTTGTGATTGTGGCGGGGCCCAAACAGGTCCACGTCCGGATGACCCCAACGGTGAAACAGGGAGAGAAGCACCCGGTTGTTGAGAGACCATTCCCCAGACGAGACAACCCCCTACGCAGGGTGTCCGCCACCCGGTTCTCCACCCCCGGAATGTAAACCGCTGAGATGCAGGGAACATGCTGTTCCTCCCAAGACAGAATCAGGGACACTCCCTTGAAGGCTCACTTGCCCCGAGTACCCCCTGATGGATGATGTAGACAACCGCCGTATGGTTGTCTGAGCGGATCTGAACAGTCCAACACTGAGGGTGAGTGGCCAGGTAAGAAGAACCAACCTGATCGCCCGCAGTTCCAGGATGTAGATGGAAGCATGGTCCTCATGTGGGCCCCACTCTCCCTGGAACCTCAGGGATCTCCAGAAGTCCCCCCAACCGGTCAGACTGGTATCTGTGGTGACCGTCTCCCGGCACAGGGGCAGGAAGGACCTGTCCCCTAGAAGGTTCCTGGAGTCCAGCCTCCACAAGAAGGACCGTCTGGCCAGAGGAGACAGATCGAACTCCTGATCCAAGGATGCAGGGCCCGATCCCAAACTGACAAGAGGTTCGACTGAAGATGTCTCATGTGAAACCAGCAAAGGGGACTACCCAAAGCAGGACACCATCAGGCCCACCAACTGCATCCCCTGACAGATGTAGGGATGAGGACACGGTAGCAGAGCCCAAGCCTGCATCTGAGGACCCTTCACCTTCTTGAGATATCAAGGGTCATACCCAAAAAAGACCTCTCCACAAGGACAGGAACAGAGAAGACATGGGATGGTAGATCAGCCAGCCAAGGGATTCTAGAGTGGAGGTCACGGTCTGAGTGACCTGCACGACCTGAGGAAGGGACTTGGCCACAATCAGGATGACGTCCAGGTCAGGAATGAAGCGGATGCCCTGGTTCCTTAGCAGAGCCATCGGGGCGATGCCCCTACCTTGGTGAACAGCCGAGGTGGCAAGGTGACACCAAAGGGAGGAACCACAAACTGATAATGCTGATTCCTTCGGCGCAAACCTTAGAAATCTCTGATGGCCCAGAAAGATAGGCACAGGAAAATAAGCATCCTTGATGTCCACAGTGGTCATGAAGTCACCCAGGCGAAGGGTACTGATAGCAGCATAACGTCTGTAAAAAATGTTGGAATCTGACTATTTTGTTGAGGCCCTTCAGGGCCAAAATGGGCCTCAGAAAGCCTTCCTGTTGGGGGACTCCTGACTCTAACAGTCAAGGAACCACCAGAAACACCCCTTGAGGAGACAGGGGGTTCAAAGACATCCAGGATCTGATGAATCCTGGAGACAGCCAGGCTACAAACTCTGTCATGCAACCGGGGGATACTAGCTCCTGAATCCACCGGTATGAGACGTGAAGCCTCCAGAGATGAGTAAAAAGCCAAGGCCATCCCCCCACCCGGATGGATGAGGGCGCCCCTTTATGCCTGAGGGGGCTTGGGAGAGGGTTTGGGCTTAGCACTCCAGGAAAGACTGCGATGACCACAGGATCTGCCACGGCCCCAAGAATCTCTGCGGCCACTAGAGAAGAGGGAGCCATGACCTCCTCTCGGAAAAGGACGGGAGGGGGACGAAGGACCCCCGAAAGGGCCAAGACTGCCTCCTACGCTGAGGCAGCCTGCCATCCTTGGCTAAAACATCAAGACGCTCCCCAAAAAGCAGCAGCCCCGCAAAGGGGAGACCAGTGAGAGCTTTCTTAGCAGCAGCGTCAGCTGGCCATTGGCGCAACCAGACAGAACGGTGCATAGCCACCAAGAGGGCGGAGGCCCTACCGCTCAGCCGCACAACATCATCCATAGCAGTAAGGATAAATGTAACAAAATCAGAACAAAGCAAGAGCGTCCTTTGTTCCTCCCCACCGCTACCAGCAGTAGCGCCATCAAGAAGACGCTTGAGCAGCTTCTTAAGGGCAATAGTCGTGATGGCCGACTACCCTTTGTGGTACAGGGTCTGCGGCTTGGAGCAGCGCTCCTGGAGCACTTGACCCTAGTGCTCTTCTACCTTCACCTGATCCATCAGCCGAGGCTGGGAGGCAATGAGGGTCCAGAAACGGATGGAAATAGATATGCAGGGCCGCAGGCTTAGTTGCCCCACTCACCTGCGCAAGAGAGAGAGCCATCTTCTAACTTCGCAGTGTCACTGCAGAGGAAACTCTGGGAACTTGTTGGTTAATCCTGTTTTTATAGGGAGCCGGGAGGTCCCACAGCTTTCTGCAGTGCTACCCATCTGTTATGAATACTGAAGCAGGCCGTGCCATGCATTAAAGAAAAAACAACCCTTTACATTTGAAATATCCCCACAAATGATGTATTTTCTGGAATACACACCTCAATCTTTCAAGGTGTACCAGGCTTGTTGATTTTTTTGGTTGCACAGGGTTTCCTACAAAAAAAAAAACAGAATCAAAGTGCAAAAGTGCAAAATGCAAAAAACAATATGCAAACAAGGAAAAGCAAGTTAAATCCACAAAAAACAAGGTCCCCCGAACAGAACAACATGCATAGCTACTGTCAAGGGAAGAGTTGCCAAACACCCCAAAGTAAAGCATGTGCATAAGGATAATTTTACTTAAATATTTCAGCTCTGCAGCCAAAGTGTGCACCTTGCACTTTTTCAACCAAAACAACCATCTTATAGCACTGGCCCATTGAGAGGATGCATGTGCGCCAGGTCCACCCTCCTTACAACTGGGCATGTGCAATCAGCTCTGTTAGAGCCAGCACTCGGGAGCTAATCTGAGCTTCTGGTTTGCCAGCCAAAGTGGTTTCCACTATTCCCCCAGGGGCCACCATTATCAGTCAAAAATGGATTCTAAAATAGAATAAAAAATTCTTATTCTAGAATAAAAAAGGTTAGACATGTTTTTTTGGCAGCAATCTGAATAGTGTGTGTGTGCTAAAGTTCCCTCCTAAATATTCCCTGCAACTGTGTCAATGGATTTGAACTGGTGAGTAGTGCAGCCAAACGTTGAGGGTAGATGCAACCCAGATCTGACCTATTAGGTCCAGTGGAGCTGAGTTTCCGGTGGAAAGATCAAGGATGTTACCCACAATACAGATCTGCTTCCCCTGCAGCAGCTTCCACATCATGCCCACAATCAGCTACCTTTCCCTATGTTGCATTTGGGAAAGCATCTGATAGGATGCTGGAATCAGATCATTTCGGTCAACCCCCCATATAATTTTGGCTGTAGGAGTATTTCAGACATACTGCAGGAGAAAGAGCCTATCAGTGAATGTCAGAGGCCTGCACTCACCTGCTAACACCACTGGAGCTTACACTCCGATATTGCGTATTCAGCTTAGATCAAAACACAGCCAGGTTGACAGAATAGCACAATGAGTTGCAGCAGTAGGCAGCTCCCATAACACATAAAAAATGTCTGCAGCCACAGAATATACAGCATAAGATCCAAGATGAGTGAACTTTAAAAAAATTGATTGGCTGAATTGCTGAATTTTTCCCAAAAGTTTGTGTTCAATCTGAATTGAACCGTAACAAAATGCTAAAAATCAGCCAAATTATTAGAGATGCATTTTTGGAGCATTAGCACATCATTGAATGAATGGAGCAAACAGAAACACTCTAAAGAAGTTTTAGTGCCAAAGGTGGTGTGGAGGTTTGCCATGTAAAAATAGTGAAATATGACAGATTTAAAAAGTGACATTCTTTTTTCTTCTTTCTCTGTGTTTGATTTTGATTATAGAAGGTGCCTAAGCTTTATAATTATAACAAAGTTTTAAATATGTGCTGGGTGGAAATTCATGCTCTCACTTAGTCTTGGGTTCAGACTCTCAGATGCTCAGACTCAGATCTAGTGGGGAATATTTTTCCCTTTTTTATGTTTGCTTGTTTTCTTGGAAATGTAAACACCCCTGATGAAACTTGTGAAGCCAATGGGAAGCTACTTCTTCTTTCCCCTTTTTTTCCCTTTCCCCTTACCCCCTTATTTCTTCTAGGGGGGCTCCATGGTATCCCAGGATCCCTCTTACACATAGCGCCTACAATAGGTCCCAGAGATGCAACACTATAAAATTATTGTACGTACATTACAGGGTTTCAACTCCTCTTCTATTGCAAGAAACTCATTTTAAATCAAATGGAGTCCCTAAATTCCCTAATAAATGTTTTCCCAATCTTTATTTAGCTTGTGCAAGGGTGAAAAATGGGGGGTGGCAGTATGTCTCTCCAAATGAATTCCTTTCAAATAGATTATTAGAAATGGAGAGAGAAGTTTCATCATGGTTTAGGGTCAGTTGGAAAGGCTCTTGTATCTCATATCTCTTAATATGCCCTGAATCAAGGCCAGGTGGAATTCTTCCAGGAAATATTCCATATATTAGGTCCTAGCATCGAGGGTACAACTATTAGGGGAGGTGATTACAACATAATGGTGGACTCATCCATAGATAAATCAAATCCCTCTGTGATTGACTATAGAACCCCTCCTAAAGCTCATTGGTATAACAACATTAAAAAGGTAATCCATTCTATCAGAAACCATATTGGCTAAAATAGTTGTCCTAGCTAAACCTGGAAATGATTGGAAAGGCAGCTATCCTAATCAATGGTCTTAGCTCCAACCATGGACAAAAAAGCCATGTTAATTCAACAGTCTGCCCTGCTATGATTCAAGAAACTCACTTTAAGTCTAGTAAAGTTCCACATTTTGGAGGACACAAGTACTCCACCCACTTTTACTTAGCCTCTCCAAACAATAGGTCAATCTTCATAGAGTGGAATCTACAGCTTGGTTTAACTGCAGAAAAATGTGACCCAGAGGGTAAGTTACATTTAATCAAGGGTACACTGGCAGGTAAACAAAAGATCACATTTGCTTCAGTATATGGCCTGAACAGAAATCAAATTACCTTTATTAACTGTGTCTTGGGCTAAATACATGCCTTCAGAGTAGTAGCTGATCTTATGTGTGGTGCTTAATACACAAGTGGATACATCAAATGGTAAAATTTGAATAACATGTCTGATCTACTGAGGGCCTTAATATAGTTGTAGAACATTTTGCCTTGCTTTAACACGCATAGGATACATGCTGGGTTAGTGAAATAATAATGTAAAGAAGTATGACATGCAGATCAGAGGCATCGCTGACAGAGCCTTGAAGTGGCATCAGCATGAGGAGCCCATATATTGCCTGAAAGACACACCCTGGAGTTGGTAGCAGCATGAGGATCCCATATATTGCTTGAAAGACACACTGGAGTTGACAGCAGCACGAGGAGCCCATATATTGCCTGAAAGACACACCCTGGAGTTGGAAGCAGCACGAGGACCCCATATATTGCCTGAAAGACACACCCTGGAGTTGGCAGCAGCATGAGGAGCCTATATATTGCCTGAAAGACACCCTGGAGTTGGCAGCAGCATGAGGGGCCCATATATTGCCTGAAAGACACCCTGAAGTTGGCAGCAGCACGAGGAGCCCATATATTGCCCGAAAGCCATCCTGGAGTTGGCAGCAGCATGAGGAGAACATATATTGTCTAAAAGACACCCTGGAGTTGGTAGCAGCATGATGAGACCATCTATTGCCTTAAAGACACACCCTGGAGTTAGCAGCAGCATGAGGAGGCTATATATTGCCTGAAAGACACCCGGATTTGGCTGCAGAATGAGGGGCCCACATATTGCCTGAAAGACACACCCTGGAGTTGGCAACAGCATGAGGATCCCATATATTGCCTGAAAGACACACCCTGGAGTTGGCAGCAGCATGTGGAGAACATATATTGCCTGTAAGACAAACCCTGGAGTTGGTAGCAGCATGAGGAGACCATCTATTGCCGGAAAGACACACTCTGGAGTTGGCAGCAGCATGAGGAGACCATATATTGCCTGAAACACATACCCTGGAGTTGACAGCAGAATGTGGAGCCCATATATTGCCTGAAAGACACACCCTTAAGTTGTCGGCAGCATGAGGAGCCCATATATTGCCTGAAAGACACACCCTGGAGTTGGCAGGAGGAGAATATAAAAATTTTGGGTACATGTATGTTATCCAAAAATATGATTAATTGTTAAGTTTTAGGTAATGCATTATTCTTATTATTAAATCTGTTTTGCACTATTTGTAAAGTTTTGGTGTGGCACCATGATCAATCTACTCTGATGAATCAGGCATTGGTGTGTGGAAATCCTGGCTGCTCCATGCCTGATTCATTTTAACAAAGAAGAATCTCTCCACATTTTTCACGGACAGATGAGTTCTCTTTGGGGTTACTATGGTCCCCACCGCACTAAACACCCGCTCTGATAGCACACTACTGGCCGGGCAGGGTAACTTTCCCAGGGCAAACTCTGCTAGTTGCAGCCACAAATTTAGTTTAGTACCTCGAGGGGCGAGCTGCGATACGCGTCATCACCAGGCCCTCCCCAAAGAGCGCGAAAAACGGCGCTCACGTGACCTGGCCGGCGCCATGACAAAGCAAAATCACCTCAAGATATAGTGCCCACAGCCGCGGAACGCAGTACAAAGCGGCGCGGCCGCTAAAAACACCACAAATACACAAAAAAACATCAAAACACCATAGATATCACCGCTCGATGACACCACTTCGTTCGGGGGGGGGGGAGAGAGACGAGAAGGCAGCGGCGAGCAGCCATGGCCGGGGGGGGACCCCAAAAGTAAAAATAAGGGGACACAGTCCCCGAGCAACTCACCCCATCAGAAGCCTGGACAGAAACTCTGCATCCCTTTTAGGCTCACCATAAAGCCTATGGCCGACTACCCTTTGTGGTACAGGGTCTGCGGCTTGGAGCAGCGCTCCTGGAGCACTTGACCCTAGTGCTCTTCTACCTTCACCTGATCCATCAGCCGAGGCTGGGAGGCAATGAGGGTCCAGAAACGGATGGAAATAGATATGCAGGGCCGCAGGCTTAGTTGCCCCACTCACCTGCGCAAGAGAGAGAGCCATCTTCTAACTTCGCAGTGTCACTGCAGAGGAAACTCTGGGAACTTGTTGGTTAATCCTGTTTTTATAGGGAGCCGGGAGGTCCCACAGCTTTCTGCAGTGCTACCCATCTGTTATGAATACTGAAGCAGGCCGTGCCATGCATTAAAGAAAAAACAACCCTTTACATTTGAAATATCCCCACAAATGATGTATTTTCTGGAATACACACCTCAATCTTTCAAGGTGTACCAGGCTTGTTGATTTTTTTGGTTGCACAGGGTTTCCTACAAAAAAAAAAATAAAAAAACAGAATCAAAGTGCAAAAGTGCAAAATGCAAAAAACAATATGCAAACAAGGAAAAGCAAGTTAAATCCACAAAAAACAAGGTCCCCCGAACAGAGCAACATGCATAGCTACTGTCAAGGGAAGAGTTGCCAAACACCCCAAAGTAAAGCATGTGCATAAGGATAATTTTACTTAAATATTTCAGCTCTGCAGCCAAAGTGTGCACCTTGCACTTTTTCAACCAAAACAACCATCTTATAGCACTGGCCCATTGAGAGGATGCATGTGCGCCAGGTCCACCCTCCTTACAACTGGGCATGTGCAATCAGCTCTGTTAGAGCCAGCGCTCGGGAGCTAATCTGAGCTTCTGGTTTGCCAGCCAAAGTGGTTTCCACTATTCCCCCAGGGGCCACCATTATCAGTCAAAAATGGATTCTAAAATAGAATAAAAAATTCTTATTCTAGAATAAAAAAGGTTAGACATGTTTTTTTGGCAGCAATCTGAATAGTGTGTGTGTGCTAAAGTTCCCTCCTAAATATTCCCTGCAACTGTGTCAATGGATTTGAACTGGTGAGTAGTGCAGCCAAACGTTGAGGGTAGATGCAACCCAGATCTGACCTATTAGGTCCAGTGGAGCTGAGTTTCCGGTGGAAAGATCAAGGATGTTACCCACAATACAGATCTACTTCCCCTGCAGCAGCTTCCACATCATGCCCACAATCAGCTACCTTTCCCTATGTTGCATTTGGGAAAGCATCTGATAGGATGCTGGAATCAGATCATTTCGGTCAACCCCCCATATAATTTTGGCTGTAGGAGTATTTCAGACATACTGCAGGAGAAAGAGCCTATCAGTGAATGTCAGAGGCCTGCACTCACCTGCTAACACCACTGGAGCTTACACTCCGATATTGCGTATTCAGCTTAGATCAAAACACAGCCAGGTTGACAGAATAGCACAATGAGTTGCAGCAGTAGGCAGCTCCCATAACACATAAAAAATGTCTGCAGCCACAGAATATACAGCATAAGATCCAAGATGAGTGAACTTTAAAAAAATTGATTGGCTGAATTGCTGAATTTCAATGTCAAGGTATGCCACGACCTGCTGGTTCAGGTCCTGCTCCAGGTCTACCTGCTGCTTATGAGTTGCCTCACTAAGCTACTCATCAGCGACTGTAGACTCAGGCTGCTACTGATGGAGCTGGTGCTGCTCCTGCCACCCCACCCCTCCCCAGCAGCCATGGCAGTGGAAGGTGAACACAGAGGGCCCCCGAGTCAGAACTGCGAGGGAATGGACGATGGTACATATAGGCATCGGGCAGTTGATGACGTAGGATGTCTCTGTAGTAGGTCAGTTTGTCCTCCCTCTCAGTGGGTGTAAAAAAGGCCCCCAAAAAGGTGGAGAGCCAGAAGTCATCCCGCTACCGAATGGTGACAATTCGCCGGTCACTACGCAAACACGTGAGCATGCATCGTGCCATTTGTACAAGTGACTCAGAGGGACTACCTGCCTCCATCTCCACTGCATACGGCCACTGTGTGTCTGGGTCCTCTGTCTCACCTTACTCACAACCCTCTAGATCCTCTGGCTGCGCCTACTTCTCCTCTCCTGTCAGATGACTAGAAAAATCGCCCATTTCCCGAAAACTAAACTGAGCCCCTTTTCCTCTACCTCTGCCTCCAGTTCAGCCCCCACAGGGTTCATGTCACTGTGAGATGTAGGCACCACGTCTCTAGTGCCCTGACCAACCATGGTTTCCAACACGTGTTGTAGTACATGAAGCAGTGGAATCACATCGTTCATCTCATAGTCCTGGCGACTGACTAATAAAGTAGCTTCCTCAAAGGGCCTGAGCAAACAGCAGGTGTCACGTATGAGCTGCCACTGGTTTACATTGTTACAAGTTACACAGGGGAGTCCCCCTATCCGCTTGGATCATCAATAAATCATTGATGGCTTTTCTCTGTTCGTATAGTCGGTCCAACATATGGAGGGTGGAATTCCAACTGGTGAAAACGTCTCAAATCAGACTATGTTGGGGCATACCTTTCTGACACTGCAGCTCAAGGAGGGTGTGCTTTGCGGTGTAGGAGTGGCTGAAGGGCATCCAATGTTCACTTCCCATTGTTAGGATGTATTGCAGAGGGTGGGAAGACTTCAGAAAATGCTTGACAACTAGATTTAACACGTGGGCCATACAGAGCTCAGGCTTCCTTGTTGCAGCGTAGATAAGATGTTCTTCCCATTGTGAGTCACCATGATTCCCATTTGCAGTTTGCGTCGAGTAAGCCATGATTTGATTTCTTGATGAATGAATTTTAGCAGCTCCTCCCCTGTGTGACTCAGTTCGCCAAGGTAAACCATGTAAAGAACAGCATGGCACAGCCGTGCCCTGCACACATGGTAGGCTGAAGGGGCACTGAGACTTGTCCGTGTAGTAGAGGCCGAGGAGATGGCCGAGGATGAGGAGGCGGAGTCTTGCACTGTCACAGGCACAACAGCCTGGAGCGTGGAGGCAGAAGCGGCATGACCTGTCCAAGTTGCTGTTGTGGCTGTGCAGGAACCACATTCACCCAGTGGGCCATAAAAGACATGTATTTTCCCTGACAGTAGTTACAGCTCCAGACATCGGCGCTGCCGTGCACTATGGTGCAGGGCTGGTACTGCCTTCTTCGCAAAGAAATGACGGCTTGGGACTCTCCACCTCGGCTCGGCACAAGCCATCCACCACCTGAAATGGGAGGGACTGCAGCACCAGCAACTTGGACAGGAGCACATTTAGCTTCTGCGCCGTTAGATGAGTGGGTGCATACTGTTGTCTCTTGGACATGGCTTCACTGACGGATTGCTGGCAGAATGACTGACTTGTAGTAGGAGGAGCAGGAGCATCTAGAGCGACAGAGGATGGGTATGACACACAGCTTCCTTCAGCTGAGGTGGTGGAGCCTTGGCTGTCTGAAACTGGGAGTGGCATGCCACTAGGTGATGCAGCAGGCTGGACCACCACTTCAGAGCTTTGGTTCTCCCAGGCCACTTTATAGTGATGTTGCCTATGTTGCCGCAGGGCCGTGGTGCCAACATTGGGGCCCTGGCCACGCTTCACCTTCTGCTTACAAATCTTGCATGTGGCCATGTTACCCTCCTGTGGATGTTTGATGAAAAACTGCTACATCGCAGAGTAGCTGATTTTCCCACCAACAGTCTGCACTAATTCACTGCTACTGCCGTCAACTCTGGGAACCCCCATAAAACAAAATGCAAAAACTCTCAGATGCAACTCAATGGGATGCCCTGATTAGGCCAGTTAAATGTGCTACAGCAAGCTTTAAAACAAGCTTTTGGTACAACAGCAAGAGCTCTATATTTTAGGGCAGGTGTGTGGACTTTCAAGACCTGGGCATAACCAAATTCAAAAACTCTCAGATGCCCTTAAATGAGATGCCCCCAGTGAGAGCCAGTTAAATTCACTACAGCAAGCTTTAAAACAAGGTTTTGGTAAAAAAGCAAGAGGTGGATATTTTTGGCTAGGTGTGTGACCTTTAACATTAACTTGGCTTTCAAGACCTGGGCATAAAACCAAATGCAAAAGCTTTCAGATGTTCTTAAATGGGATGCCATTGACTACTTAAATTGACTACAGCAAGCTTTAAAACAAGGTTTTGGTACAAAGCTTTCAAGACCTGGGCATAAAACCAAATGCAAATACTCTTTCTTTCTGGCCCTGTCTCTTTCTTTTATCGTCTTTATCTCTCCCTGTCTCTTTCTCTCTCTTTCTCTCCCTGACTCATTCTCACTGCAATACACCTCTGAAATGAGCACCTGCAAGATGGCCGCTGCTTATATAGGGCTGTGAAATCACCGGGGGGGGGGGGGGGGGGGGGCTGGCTGCTGATAGGCTGCATGTGATGCCTTCCCAGGATTCTTTTCCCCATGTCATGTGGATCTAACATTTTAGATGGCCTGGACTGCACTAAATGGAGTTTAAGCAAGTGATTTGCGTGTCTCTTTGCGATATTCAGATATTTTTCCTGAAATTCGTAACAAATTCGGATTCATCAGATTCGATTCACTCATCCCTAATTCAGTGTATGACAGACATGCACCCCCTAGCTAAGCTGTGTGAGAAGATGGCTGCTGAAGATAAACTCCAAAGATCGGTTTGAATGCCAACATTATTCTTTGTCAGTTCATTCCATACTAGTCTTGTTTGACACAGTTGTTTTAAAAATAAATAACATTCCTTGCAAGCCGTTTTAAAAGCAGACAGATACCCCCCAGTGTGCTCTGCTGGCCCTTAATTTTTGCCATTTCTGTCCATACTGGTCTCGTTCAGTGCAGTTGTTTTGGAAAAAATATATAATTTAACATTGTCCATCAGCATGCAATATTTGCATGGAGCAAAATGCTCATATTCCTCACTATAATCAAAGTCATAAAATTTTTTTAGCATTCCCACTGTAAGGCCGATTAGAGCCTCGACGTAAAGGCTTGTTTTTTTGAGCAAAGGCAAACTTGCAGACGGGGAACTCCTGATCGCTTATGTGATTCAGAGCCGCCTACGAGATTATTTCGATCATGTGAACACCTGCGAAAGTACTTGGTGTAAGTTTTCGTTCCAGGCGAGCCTTTAGGATAGTGACGTTTTTCACATTTTGAGTTTGTGCCTGCTGTGGGTAACTGACAGCATTTTTTTGGGGTGAATGTTTTTGTCATTTTTGGGTATTTTTAGTTAGTTACAATTTTTATCTAACAAAAAATAGCCTGACTTTTAATTCATATTTTTTGAATTTTTATTGTTTAATTGAATGCCACCAATTTTTGGTTAGATACAATTTTTATCGAAAAAAATGTTTGGCCAAATTTGTTTAAACAGGTAAAGTGACAGTGGGGATTTTTTTTTGTTATATTCACCTGCTGGGAGGTCCTGGGACAACTTGCAACTCATCACCATAGGCCAGGCTGTGAACTGCCAATGGGCTGAGGGCGGTCCCAGGAGATTTGGGACCCCCAGGTAGGCCACAGCAGGGTTTCATCACATACAGTGTGTTAAGGGGCCAGATTAGTCCTCCAGGACTGGCGACTTGGGTGGAAGGGGTGGAGGAGTGGCTGCTATCTGGGACTTCAGCAGCTGGGGCCCCTCAGGGGTCTGACAGCTCCCTCCCTTTCAGCCAAGTAGCTGCCAAAGCAGACGGAGGCCAAGAGACGGGTTCCAGGATACTGACTGAAGGCATGGCCCAGACACTAGGCAGATGGTCAGGGGACAAGAACGGCTGTACCGGATGATGGTCCAGCCAGGGTCACTGGGGGTATGGCCCGAGGACTGGCAGTTGGTGGTTCCCATATCTGTCCAGGGCTGAGAAGCAGTGTGCCTTGGAGAGTCAGTTGACTGGACACATAGGGATCACCAAGAAACAAGTGGTGCCCGACGTGACTACTCACTGCCATTGGTTCGACACCTGTTAGAGGGTTGGGGTGGCTGGGCCGAGTCCAAGCAACCCACCGGAAACTCTGCTGAACAGAAAGAGTGTCATACTTATGGCAGTGGACTATGCCACCTGGGCCCAAACACAGTGGCCTTGTCAATCCCTGGGCCGAGAGGGTGCGTACCCCCCTGCAGCAAATCCTTCTCCAGGAAGATTCTCCCCAGGGTAGACCCTCCATCCAGGGGATCCAGTTCATGGCACAGTTGCTGGAGGTTCTGCAGGCATCAACTGGGTGCTTCACCTTCAAACTCCTGCTCAGGCAACATGCAAAGGAGCTGTTAACCCCGGTAAAGCAGAAAGGGAAGGGTTGTCATCAGCAGATGGCGGACCCACAGTCCCAGCTGCAACCCCCACTTCTGAAGCATGCGGGTGGCTGTTCTACACATGGACCCTGAAGGTTACTCCTAGGACAGACAGTGCTTAGCTCTGGCAGCAGTGCAATCCCCAGAAGAGGGCCCCCCAAGGCCCTGCAGCAATTGGCCGTAGTACTGCCGCTAAGTACTCCAGACAATGATAAATTACACATGGGTGCACAGGTCGGCACTGAGAAGTTCAGCCCCTTAGCACCCTTTTATAGGGGGCGTGTCAGGTATAGGGCAAATATTATATTTTATTTTATTACTGATGCTTACCCCTTTTGATCCTAAGAGCACTTCTAACATAATGTCCGCTTGCCAATAGCCATATTTTAGCATAGCATGGCTAGAGGCCAAGGCTGCTCTCAGGATGCATGCAAGCCTTGAATCCCGAGGGCCCGGGTTCAATAGACAATCCTTACTGCATTTCACACTTCTAGCATGAGAAGAAACCATGAAGTCTGGGCCCGAGGTGGCCCTATGCCATGCCCACTTTTGGCTTTCTCACCCCTCTGCCTCCCTTTTTGTGTGATCTTCCTACATGTTAGAATTCCATAATATACATACTGCAGGAGCCATGTCAACAAAAAAAGAGCCAAAGTGCAGTTTCAGCAAGCTACTGTCAGTCATTCTGGGAATCATAGATTTATATCTGGGCAATGGCAAAAGACGCAGGATATGTGTGCCATGCTATCTTCCTTTGTGGAAGGAAAGAATGTTCATTAGTGAGAGGTCATCAGTGAGCCTCTTGCAGCTGAGGCCAGCAAGGACTAGCAAAAGTGGCCATTGGTCTTGCAACATGAAATCCGGGTCAACGGACAGGAGGAAGAAGTTGAGCAGAAGAAGGACATGGAGGAGGATGAAAAGATGGAGGATGACAACTTTGGGGACTCGAAAGCAGTGGCTGAGGCTACACAGTCTTCATTCTATCCCTCACAAGCCATTGTCTGTTGATGGCAGGACCATCCACAGGACACTATATTAAACCCACAGCCTGAGGCCTTAGAGGTGGGACTCCAAGCAAGGGAGACCTGTGTCCCTCCTCACTACAGATGCCAATGCGGCAGCTACTAAAGCCGATCCTTGCCAGCAGCCACTGGACCAGGTGGGAACCCTGCCAATTACAGTTGAAGAGAGATGTCAAGACGAGTTTTTTTTTAAAGATGATTTTTTTTTATTTTAAAATTGTATTCTTTAAATGTTTTATTTCTCTGTGAACTCATAAGGGGTCCAAGGTATATCAATTCCCAAGGTAGTGATGGCTGTCATGCTACCTGCCAGCATTGGCAGGTGGAATGCTGGATAATTTGACATGGATCTTGGTAGTATCCGGGATGGGGCGAACTGTAGTGAAATGCCAAAATCTGGGTCTGATCGATCTTCGGCCCAGCCCTGAAGTCTATCACTACTCCTGATCCAGGAGCCCCTTGGACTAATACATCCAATTAGAGGCAAGGGCACTGGATCAGGTGGCAATTATTAGGATATCAGTAGGAAGATCTTGAAGAAAATCCTATTTATATCTCATTTAAATTGATTTGCTGCTTGTTAAAGTGTATGGCAATCCTATTGCATTCATACCTAGAACTGAATGCAAATAAGTCTGGGAAGGCATTTAAAATAGAAAAAATATTATGTGTCAATCATTCACGATGCAAAGGGCCATCTACAACTGAATATTTTTAAGAACTGCTGTATTTCGTGCCCTATGCTGTCCTGTAAACCTGAAGGACAGAGGAACAATTTTAGAGACTGGTAAACAACTTACTGGAAAATGCAATTGTATATATAATATATTTGTTGCTAAATGAATTATTTGTTGTTAAATGAATTAAGTCATTTTTATAGAAGTTTTAGTACATCTACATTATCTCTCAACATTGTTAATCTTAAAATTAAATGTCTGTAAAATTCAAATATTTCAAGTGTATTTCCTTTATTAGGGCAAGCTAATGAAGTTCAGTAGAACTGAGGAACAACAAAGAAAAAAAAACTCATCTGTTCCATCCATGGAATTAGTAATAGCTGTATTTTGCAAATTAGGGGAATGAGAGGTATCAATTCAAGAAATAAGTGTAGGAAAGAGCCCTTCCTACCCTGAGTCAAGAAGTGCCCCCCCCCCCATTTCTTACCTCTATTACTATTACTGTCTCAGTCAGTTATACATAAAGCAATAACACCAGTAACATGAGTGTCAAGAGTCATACAATGTATTAAAACAAGTACATGCCGAATACAGTCAAATGTTCAGCACATTGGGCCTTATTTATGTAGTTCTAGCACAAGTCAATGCCACTGCGAGCCAATATTTTGTCTCAGTGCCAACTTAAACAAAAAACAGTCAGCGCCAATGTGACTGCCAGTCTGCATCTAATTTGTCACCACCTCCATATAGTTTGTGGTGACCAGCACGCTTCTCAAAGCTGCATCAGTTTATAGTGGTGCTATAGTTTCGATCCCATAGACCACAATGGGCAGAAATGTACTGAAGTGTTATTTGCCTATAATTAATTTTAAACAAAATTATTTGTATATAACTTGCATTTGTGACTTGTCAATCATGTAAATGCAGGACTTGTCACTAAATGTAATTTTATTAATTTAATGCAAAATCATTTTTCCTGCCTTATTTTCCTACCAATGTGTACTTAGAAGAACAACAAATAAAATGCATCCTAAACGCACTGTAAAGTTTGTCCCCTTTGTTCACAGCAATAGTATCCTGTGCCTGTGATGATGAAACGCTGAAGAGGTCATGTTATATACAGCGCTAATCTTATCAGCATGCCACAAAATGAATAACTCCAGTGTACAGCGCCTTAACTTTGGTGGTACAAAGTAGCGGTCATTGGTGCTCACTGGCGCTGATAAAATGAGCATAAGGGTCCAACAGGTGCTGACACAGGCCGGCCAATACCTAGTGCACCAATGCAAGCTGATTATTTATCATCCAGCATTCTGACTAGCAAAACCATTCTGTAAAAATAATAGCGCCAAAATATAAATAGATGCAGGCGCTCTAAAGCGAATCCGTGTGCCTACAAAATTACGCTAAATGCCCACTTGATAAATAAGGCTCTTGATTTCTCAATAGTAGATAAGTTCAGTGTCTTCTAGAATGTAAATATTTGGAAATCTAATATAATCAGATTTTGTTTGCAATAGAACACAGAACACATATCAGAAGTTGAATGTTAGACATTTATTTATTTCAACTGAAAAAAATAACTCATTTGGAAGTTAACTGCAGCAACAGATCTTGGGACAGGGCCATATCTAGAATTCTCTCTTCATTTTTACCAAAGCCTGTAAACATCTGGGAAGTGAGTTTTAGTATAGTAATTTTACTTGCTCAACAATCATGGATCTTCCTTGCTGGATATTTACTTTCATAGTGCCCCAAATTGAGGAAAGGACTAGAGCGTAGAAAGACCAGTTCAGCTCTCCGACTCTTCTTTTCCAAAGCCATGCTGTTGTGATGGATGCAGTTTTTTCAAAATATGCAAGGACCTCCCTGAAAAAGATGCATTGGCATATGTTGTTTAAATCCTATATATACTGCTCAACATTAATTTCAACACGTGTAAGCTGCTCAAACCATATGCATTACTGCAGCCCCACACCATCAGAGATGCAAAGTTTTAAACTGTAACTGGAGCTGTATGGTCCTTGTCTTTTTGAGTCCTCAAGAAAGTTGCACAGATTTGTGAATGTTATTCTTTTGCTTTTGAGAGCCCCTGCCTTTCTATAAGATGCTCTTTTTGTATACACAGTCATGTGACTTGAAAATGACTCGCCAGCTGTTTTTCATCGGTACCACTTTAGTCTTTTTTAATCCTGTCCCATCAATTTCTAAGTTAGTTAATTTTGTATCATATATTCTATTGTGAGTAAATTATGGTTATATTTCTTTACATTGTACAGTGTCCTATCTAATTGACCGCACCTCCCTTATGGCTTACGCCATGCAGTAATTAGCCATAATAACAGGTATATATATATATATATATATATATATGTATGTATATTATTCAAACAAAAACAGTCCAACACAATTAACCTGATAAATCAACATTTCTGCCAGAAGTGATATTTCTACATACATACAAAAAAGATGAATAAAAAACAGACTCAACAATTAGGAGCTAGTTCAAAATATTTAGAGTTAAATTGGTAAAGCAATTCATTCTGTGGAATACCAGTTTTAGTCTATAAAGGGTCAAATGTTACTGGTGTTTGCTATAGTGCATTTCCTTCTAAAATACAGGGGCAATGGGGACATTCCAGATATTGTTCTGATGAGGAACACACTTTGATAACAAATCCTATAGAGAAATGCAACATATTATAGTCTGCTCGGCTAAAATAATCTCAAATGCTTTGAAGTAACAACCAAAAAATGAAAGACGCGGTAGCAAGCAGCTAAGACTCATCCAAAGAGATAAAAGAAGATCCGAATTTACCAGTGAGCACTGCCACAAAAAAAGACAATTGAGTGAATCAAGTTTACCAGTATAAACATTTTGTGGACCAAATTAATGCAAAATTGATTTTTTGGCATCTAGTAGCAGCAGACTGTATTTTAGATGACATCTTAGCACTGAATTCCAGCCACAGTATACGGTGAAGAAATTAAAGCATGGTGGTACTGAATTCATTGGGATAAGATGTGGAGATAATTCTCATACCATGGTTTCTGGCCTACTTATCACATATGATGGATTGTGATTTAGTTTGAATATATCAAAATACTATAAAAATATCCCCCATAAAGGGCAATATTTTGTTTGTTTCATTTCTTCCCAAAGTATCCCCTTAACTTAGATGGGACATTTTTACAGGCGGACACCAGGCGGATGGTAAGGGGACAAGAACGGCTGTACCGGATGATGGTCCAGCCAGGGTCACTGGGGGTATGGCCCGAGGACTGGCAGTTGGTGGTTCCCATATTTGTCCAGGGCTGAGAAGCAGTGTGCCTTGGAGAGTCAGTTGACTGGGCACAGAGGGATCACCAAGAAACAAGTGGTGCCCGACGTGGCTACTCACTGCCATTGGTTCAACACCTGTTAGAGGGTTAGGGTGGCTGGGCCGAGTCCAAGCAACCCACCGGAAACTCTGCTGAACAGAAAGAGTGTCATACTGATGGCAGTGGACTATGCCACCTGGGCCCAAACACAGTGGTCTTGTCAATCCCTGGGCCAACAGGGTGGGTACCCCCCTGCAGCAAATCCTTCTCCAGGAAGATTCTCCCCAGAGTAGACCCTCCATCCAGGGAATTCAGTTCATGGCACAGTTGCTTGAGGTTCTGCAGGCATCAACTGGGTGCTTCACCTTCAAACTCCTGCTCAGGCAACATGCAAAGGAGCTGTTAACCCCGGTAAAGCAGAAAGGGAAGGGTTGTCATCAGCAGATGGTGGACCCACAGTCCCAGCTGCAACCCCCACTTCTGAAGCATGCGGGTGGCTGTTCTACACATGGACCCTGAAGGTTACTCCTAGGACAGACAGCGCTTAGCTCTGGCAGCAGTGCAATCCCCAGAAGAGGGCCCCCCAAGGCCCTGCAGCAATTGGCCGTAGTACTGCCGCTAAGTACTCCAGACAATGATAAATTACACATGGGTGCACAGGTCGGCACTGAGAAGTTCAGCCCCTTAGCACCCTTTTATATGGGGCGTGTCAGGTATAGGGCAAATATTATATTTTATTTTATTACTGTTGCTTGCCCATTTGATCCTAAGAGCACTTCTAACATAATGTCCGCTTGCCAATAGCCATATTTTAGCATAGCATTGCTAGAGGCCAAGGCTGCTCTCAGGATGCATGCAAGCCTCGAATCCCGAGGGCCCAGGTTCAATAGACAATCCTTACTGCATTTCACACTTCTAGCATGAGAAGAAACCATGAAGTCTGGGCCGAGGTGGCCCCATGCCATGCCCACTTTTGGCTTTCTCACCCCTCTGTCTCCCTTTTTGTGTGATCTTCCTACATGTTGGAATTCCATAATATACATACTGCAGAAGCCATGTCAACAAAAAAGAGCCAAAAAAAGAGCCAAAGGGCAGTTTCAGCAAGCTACTGTCAGTCATTCTGGGAATCATAGATTTATATCTGGGCAATGGCAAAAGATGCAGGATATGTGTGCCATGCTATCTTCCTTTGCGGAAGGAAAGAATGTTCATTAGTGAGAGGTCATCAGTGAGCCTCTTGCAGCTGAGGCCAGCAAGGACTAGCAAAAGTGGCCATTGGTCTTGCAACATGAAATCCGGGTCAACGGACAGGAGGAAGGAGTTGAGCAGAAGAAGGACATGGAGGAGGATGAAAAGATGGAGGATGTCAACTTTGGGGACTCGGAAGCAGTGGCTGAGGCTACACAGTCTTCATTCTATCCCTCACAAGCCATTGTCTGTTGATGGCAGAACCATCCAGAGGACACTATATTAAACCCACAGCCTGAGGCCTTAGAGGTGGGACTCCAAGCAAGGGATACCTGTGTCCCTCCTCACTACAGATGCCAATGCGGCAGCTACTAAAGTCGATCCTTGCCAGCAGAAGACCAGCAGCCACTGGACCAGGTGGGAACCCTGCCAAGGACAGTTGAAGAGAGATGTCAAGACGGTAAGTTTTTTTTATTTTAAAATTGTATTATTTAAATGTTTTAATTCTCTGTGAACTCATAAGAGTTCCAAGGTATATACCAATTCCCAAGGTAGTGATGGCTGTCATGCTACCTGCCAGCATCGGCAGGTGGAATGCTGGATAATTTGACATGGATCTTGGTAGTATCCGGGATGGGGCGAACTGTAGTGAAATGCCAAAATCTGGGTCTGATCGATCTTCGGCCCAGCCCTGAAGTCTATCACTACTCCTGATCCAGGAGCCCCTTGGACTAATACATCAAATTAGAGGCAAGGGCACTGGATCAGGTGCCAATTATTAGGATATCAGTAGGAAGATCTTGAAGAAAATCCTATTTATATCTCATTTAAATTGATTTGCTGCTTGTTAAAGTGTATGGCAATCCTATTGCATTCATACCTAGAACTGAATGCAAATAAGTCTGGGAAGGCATTTAAAATAGAAAAAAATATGTTGTGTCAATCATTCACGATGCAAAGGGCCATCTACAACTGAATATTTTTAAGAACTGCTGTATTTCGTGCCCCATGCTGTCCTGTAAACCTGAAGGACAGAGGAACAATTTTAGAGACTGGTAAACAACTTACTGGAAAATGCAATTGTATATAAAATATATTTGTTCTTAAATGAATTATTTGTTGTTAAATGAATTAAGTCATTTTTATAGAAGTTGTAGTACATCTACATTATCTCTCAACATTGTTAATCTTAACATTAAATGTCTGTAAAATTCAAATATTTCAAGTGCATTTCCTTTATTAGGGCAAGCTAATGAAGTTCAGTAGAACTGAGGAACAACAAAGAAAAAAAACCTCATCTGTTCCATCCATGGAATTAGTAATAGCTGTATTTTGCAAATTAGGGGAATGAGAGGTATCAATTCAAGAAATAAGTGTAGGGAAGTGCCCTTTCTACCCTGAGTCAAGAAGTGCCCCCCCCCCCCATTTCTTACCTCTAGCACTATTACTGTCTCAGTCAGTTATACATAAAGCAATAACACCAGTAACATGAGTGTCAAGAGTCATACAATGTATTAAAACAAGTACATGCCGAATACAGTCAAATGTTCAGCACATTGGGCCTTATTTATGTAGTTCTAGCACAAGTCAATGCCACTGCGAGCCAATATTTTGTCTCAGTGCCAACTTAAACAAAAAACAGTCAGCGCCAATGTGACTGCCAGTCTGCATCTAATTTATCACCACCTCCATATAGTTTGTGGTGACCAGCACGCTTCTCAAAGCTGCATCAGTTTATAGTGGTGCTATAGTTTCGATCCCATAGACCACAATGGGCAGAAATGTACTGAAGTGTTATTTGCCTATAATTAATTTTAAACAAAATTATTTGTATATAACTTGCATTTGTGACTTGTCAATCATGTAAATGCAGGACTTGTCACTAAATGTCATTTTATTAATTTAATGCAAAATAATTTTTCCTGCCTTATTTTCCTACCAATGTGTACTTAGAAGAACAACAAATAAAATGCATCCGAAACGCACTGTAAAGTTTGTCCCCTTTGTTCACAGCAATAGTATCCTGTGCCTGTGATGATGGAACGCTGAAGAGGTCATGTTATATACAGCGCTAATCTTATCAGCATGCCACAAAATGAATAACTCCAGTGTACAGCGCCTTAACTTTGGTGGTACAAAGTAGCGGTCATTGGTGCTCACTGGCGCTGATAAAATGAGCATAAGGGTCCAACAGGTGCTGACACAGGCCGGCCAATACCTAGTGCACCAATGCAAGCTGATTATTTATCATCCAGCAATCTGACTAGCAAAACCATTCTGTAAAAATAACAGCGCCAAAATATAAATAGATGCAGGCGCTCTAAAGCGAATCCGTGTGCCTACAAAATTACGCTAAATGCCCACTTGATAAATAAGGCTCTTGATTTCTCAATAGTAGATAAGTTCAGTGTCTTCTAGAATGTTAATATTTGGAAATCTAATATAATCAGATTTTGTTTGCAATAGAACACAGAACACATATCAGAAGTTGAATGTTAGACATTTATTTATTTCAACTGAAAAAAATAACTCATTTGGAAGTTAACTGCAGCAACAGATTTTGGGACAGGGCCATATCTAGAATTCTCTCTTCATTTTTACCAAAGCCTGTAAACATCTGGGAAGTGAGTTTTAGTATAGTAATTTTACTTGCTCAACAATCATGGATCTTCCTTGCTGGATATTTACTTTCATAGTGCCCCAAATTGAGGAAAGGACTAGAGCGTAGAAAGACCAGTTCAGCTCTCCGACTCTTCTTTTCCAAAGCCATGCTGTTGTGATGGATGCAGTTTTTTCAAAATATGCAAGGACCTCCCTGAAAAAGATGCATTGGCATATGTTGTTTAAATCCTATATATACTGCTCAACATTAATTTCAACACGTGTAAGCTGCTCAAACCATATGCATTACTGCAGCCCCAAACCATCAGAGATGCAAAGTTTTGAACTGTAACTGAAGCTGTATGGTCCTTGTCTTCTTGAGTCCTCAAGAAAGTTGCATAGATTTGTGAATGTTATTCTTTTGCTTTTGAGAGCCCCTGCCTTTCTATAACATGCTCTTTTTGTATACACAGTCATGTGACTTGAAAATGACTCGCCAGCTGTTTTTCATCGGTACCACTTTAGTCTTTTTTAATCCTGTCCCATCAATTTCTAAATTAGTTAATTTTGTATCATATATTCTATTGTGAGTAAATTATGGTTATATTTCTTTACATTGTACAGTGTCCTATCTAATTGACAGCACCTCCCTTATGGCTTACGCCATGCAGTAATTAGCCATAATAACAGGTGTATATGTGCATATATATATATATATATATATATATATATATATATATGTATATTATTCAAACAAAAACAGTCCAACACAATTAACCTGATAAATCAACGTTTCTGCCAGAAGTGATATTTCTACATACATACAAAAAAGATGAATAAAAAACAGACTCAACAATTAGGAGCTAGTTCAAAATATTTAGAGTTAAATTGGTAAAGCAATTCATTCTGTGGAATACCAGTTTTAGTCTATAAAGGGTCAAATGTTACTGGTGTTTGCTATAGTGCATTTCCTTCTAAAATACAGGGGCAATGGGGACATTCCAGATATTGTTCTGATGAGGAACACACTTTGATAACAAATCCTATAGAGAAATGCAACATATTATAGTCTGCTCGGCTAAAATAATCTCAAATGCTTTGAAGTAACAACCAAAAAATGAAAGACGCGGTAGCAAGCAGCTAAGACTCTTCCAAAAAGATAAAAGAAGATCCGAATTTACCAGTGAGCACTGCCACAAAAAAAGACAATTGAGTGAATCAAGTTTACCAGTATAAACATTTTGTGGACCAAATTAATGCAAAATTAATGGGACATTTTTACAGATGAGATAAGAATATTATTTTTTAAAGTTTTCAAATAACAGCACTCTATGGGCTATTCATAATAATTTGCCATTTTTTTCTGCATACTGTATAGGACTCCGTTATTTCTAAATTCCTGAAAAACAATACATAGCTCATTGGAAAAATGATCTGACACGTAAAATGCCATATGACAGGTAGTGGTAATTTTGGGGGGAAAAATTGGAAATGGAAAAAAAAATTTTTGTAATGCACTTTCATGTGTCTTAAAATTAAAAAGCTCACCAAGATGCACCAAATAATTGAATTACATTTTATCAGCAATTTACTGAACAGGATCTCTTTGAAATACTGTTCTTAGGTGTTTGTCTATAGAAAAAATACAGAAATAATGTCGACATTAGAGGTAAATAATACATAAATCATGTACTTTATATTTTATTTCAGCAGGACGTGTCTCTGGAAAGTTATAGCAACAGATCACAACCCCCTACAATGACTCCTATGAAGACCAATCATGAAGAAATAAGTATAATACAAGAGAGGCCATCAAGTTTACCGGTAAGTTTTATTTCTTTTTGGAATGTGGTTGCTAAATGCATCTTGCCACTAGATCTGGTAAGAATAAAATGTAACAAGACCAATGGAAATGGCTAGCTTGGTAGCATTATTTTTAAGTAAAAATTGCGAAGAACCTGAATTGGGCAGACGGGTGCTGTTTTGCGTTGTAAGTTTTGGTTTAGAGATTTTACGGTCCTTGCATGCACATGTTACTGAGTAATTCTGAGATATTGTAGCTGAACTGTCGTAATTGCCATGTGGTGGTTGTGTTTGGTAGTAGAGGCATTCTACACAAGTTGACAGCATACTTAGGGTGGTGTAAGAATGCTTTTGCATTTGACTCTTTTCTGCAGGTCTAGTAATTAAAAGGATCAGGAAATGTTTTTGTGGAATTGGTACTGAGCTTTCCAAAAATCTGGTCACTATTCTTTCAAAGTACTTCTAAAAGCCTTTGTTATCTTTCTTGTTTTTTTCTCACCGCTTGGTACAATTGTTTTTTTAGCACCTTAAAAAGCTTACAGGTAGTTTTGCTTGAATATGCCTCTGTTCTGTTTGAATGCAGCCCAGACCAATGATTTAGAATATTCTTTGGAATTGAACCGAATCAGTAAAATTTTGTCTGAACTGAACTTTATACTGCCCCCGAAGAGCAAGATTAAAACATATGATAGCATAAGATATCTGTTTTTAGGAAAATGTTATGTTTTAGTGACAAGTGAAATGTGAGTAAAATCGACATGTTTTAGGGCAATTATTGTGGGTTACATATTTTCTTCATTTTACTGATTTTGTTCTTCAGAAGTATCTTGTACTTTATGGCCGCTTTATCCTTGACAGAATGAATTATTGGAACACTTCATGTATCTGTCATTATCAGTTGTATTTAGAGGTATTAAAGACTTTTTACTACACATAGAGCTGGCGGAATTTCATCTGAATATTCCGTTCAGACCAAACTGATTTCTGTTTAAGTTTAACCCACTTACAAGGTACAAAGTGTAAAAATCTTTTCACTTTTCAGTATTGTCTCTTTTGCTAAAAGTAGAAAATAGATACCCAATTTTTTTTCTTGCCCCTTTCATAGCTCTTACTAGTGTGCTGTCATGGTTACACTTGGAAATGTACTCCTTACTTATAACCATGTAGAATTGCTTTGTCTTTCTCGTTCTCTAAGCCTCCTTTTTTATCTTACAAAGCAAATATGGGTTTTAGGCTGTCAGCCTTTTTATGTTGCATTCAAATGTGACAAGGGACTAGAAGCAGCAATACACTTTTTCTAATGACTATAATATATATATATATATATATATATATATATATATATATATATCCCAAATTACACAATAGACCTCAAGAGTTAAGGACCAGAACAATCTCAGAGAAATTCCTCAGTAGGGGTCAAAGCTTGAATTCCAGTGACCATAAAATTGTCAACAGGCTCTTCCCCCATGTGACTTGCCTCTTTAAAGCAAACATAGGGATCATTTCATGGGATGGGCGTAAGAAGACACCTTTGGAACTTGAACACAGGCCATAGGGATAGCTGGGGGACTTTTTACTTTTATTTGCTTGCTATCTTCCTTTTAGTTATGAAACACAGTCTTTGACTGTTCATTTGAGTTTCCGATGGAACCAATGGTTTTGTCTGTTTTGTAGTTTTTTATCTTATTAATCTTTTTGGAGGGTTTATAAGTTTTTCTCTATTGTGTCCCTGATTAGATTAAAGGGTAACTCCATACTTTGCCTGAAGTAATATACAAGGGCTACAAAACCGGACCCCATTCGGCTCTCGTCCTGTAATTAAATTTGAATGGTGGCAGCTTTTGGATGTTGACCAATTGTGTTGATTGTCTCATGAGTGGTGAAATTGCTTTGTTTTATTGAGTAGGCTCAGTTGTGTCCGATTAAAGGGTTTGACAGCTCCTAATCGGACAAATCACAACAATGATTACATCAAGAATGTACCTTTTATTACAGAGAAATTGGATAGGGTGTCTTGTTATGGGTCATCTATCTGAAAGAAGGGAATTACAGTATGTTAGGGTACGCCTGACTAATTTCTTGTAATAAATGTGTGAATTGACCATGTGCTTTTTGTTTGCGGCAAACAATGAAGTATATTTTAAGTTTGGGTTCAGACCAAGTGTCTGAATTTGTGGTGCAGACTTATAGTATTTTATATATAATATGGTTCCAAATGGCATTTGAATTTCTAATTTCTAGTTAAATTGTTTAGAAATTCACCAGTACATAAAATAATAAGTAACTGAGTGAGGGTTTTGTTGGCCTGAAATGTGTTACAAGCACACAGTGCCTATTAAAACACTCTGCTGGGATAGTGGTCAAAGAACATGAATAAAGAAAAGGTGGTGCTGAATCAACTCTAATGTGTGAGTGCTTATTGTGGCATACCCAACTGCTCCTCCATGACCAATGGTCATGTTGGTGGTCAATCGAGGGATAGAATTTTGTCAAGGGTTCATGCTCTAGTGCCTCCCCCAGATCAGGACCACCAATACAGTCCTCATGCTTGTGTCAGGTTGGCACCCCCTCTGTTATGGATATGCTAAATTGGTGCTCTCCACACTGTCAGTAACAGCTCAGCTCAATTAATGCAATCCACACAATATGCTTTTATGAGTCTAATTGTAAAAGTAAAACAAAATGTATGTAGATCCACAAAATGAAATGTGTTTGAAAGTGTCTGGACAATCACTTTAAAGTTAAAACTAAAAAAAGTTAAATAAAGCACTTCAGTGAAGGGGAAAGTATGCCAGAATATTCCCTTTATAAGTTATCACAAGCTGCTGACACCTTACACCAAAAAACCTTACACTAGGTACCTGACACCATATACTAGGACTAGTCAACAGGTGGTTTACTATGCCTGTACAGCTAAATGATTAAGTTGTTCTCTGCACGTTTTCAAGGTTAAGGACATATTTACCCATTTCTAAATCTGAACCACATATTCCAAGTAACCATACATTTTATAATTTATCTCATGTCACATTGTTAAGGTTCCTTTAGTCCCAACAGAATCTATATATCGGTGCTTACCTTCTTTGATACCTTTCTCCTTGTATACTTATTTGCTCCTTGTAATACTAATTATTTTCTTATTTTTTTCAATCTTCGTGTTGTATACATTATCTCACCTCGTTCTCAATCCTATTACCGCCTGAAGCTCTTGCTTCCCTCGGGGGCTACAAAGGAGTGTACACACAGAGTCATATTCTTGTGAGCTGGGATCCTTGCTGCCACTATCCTAATGCTAGCTTTTTTCCCATTGGCTGCTTCAACTTTACGAGCAGGGTTGGGGTCTGTCTCTCCGGTTGTTCTGATTAGGCGGGGGGCAGGCCAGATGCAGCCATTCTGCGCTTCGATATAATAGGGACAGGTACCAGTGGATAACTCGCTGCTTGAGAAATATCCCCAAAATGCATTAAACAAATGGGGGAGTGGGACGGCCTGTCCCTTTATGAGCACTTTCTTTACCTTTTTCATGTTGTTACTATGAAAGCAGTGAAAGTTATTTTAATATGTGGCACAATTGGTTTACAGCAGCCTCTGGCATGCACTAAATTGTTACCCTAATTCAGGCAATGCTTTGTGGAGCTGCATGAAGTCCATGTTTGATGTCTAAATATGATTTAGACATACTTGTCTACACAAGTCGAACAGCAATGGTCCACGAAAAGAATACAGTTGTCACTGACCATCACATTCTGGCCAAGGTTCCTAATTCACTTCCTTTGGTAAAGACTGTGACCCTTAGATATACAGCAAGTGGAATAAGTAGTGAAAACATCACCAATTTATAAATATATTTTTAAAGGTGTAATTGACATGAAATTTTAACCAAGCATAGATGTCCATAAATTCAGTTTTGTGTAATAATGAGAAATGATACAGGGAAAAAGTATTGAACCCATTAAGAAAGAGAGGTGCAAAAAGCAAAAGCAAAAAGTAACGACACCTGAAATTGATCAGTAATTAGAAAGCAACCCTATTATTAGTGCAAATGGATATCAGTTGGTACAACTGATGGCCTATAAAAGGTTGTCTCATTAGCAAGGTGTCATACAAGATGCATCTCATGATGCGTAAAACCATTGAGCTCTCCAAAGACCTTCACAGCCTTATTGTTGCAAAACATACTGATGGAATTGGTAACAGAAAGAATTCTAAACTACCGAAGGCTCCAGTGAGCACTGTTGGGGCCATAATCCAGAAGTGAACAGAACATAATTTCACATGAACCAGCCATGACCTGTGGAGAGCTACAGAAAGACCTGGAATCAGCATGTACAATTGTTTCAAATAAAACAGTAGTAGCAGGGGTGTACATAGGTTTTGCAGGGTCCCATAGCAAAAGTCATAGTGCCCCCCCCCAAAAAAAAAATTCCTTGCGAACATTAAAGTGAACCAAAACCCATGACACCTAGCCCTAGAGTCGAAAAGACACCAGGGCCTTAAGGAAGGCCCTCCCAATTTGGGCTGCCCCACTTTGTGAAACCCCCCTGGGATTGCATATAATATTACCTTCTTTCCTCAATCTCATGCCTGTGCAGGTGGGGGGTGTCCAAAGGTCAATTCAATCAGTATTGTTTGGTTTGCTGAATGCTGATTGCAGGAGAGACTGTGCATGTGCCATGGGAGTGGGGAGTGGAATAAGACTTCCGATGATCCTGGGGTTTCACACAGTCCCAAATCAGGTCTGTGGTCTGATTGGAATTCTAAGCTGTGTGGGGCCCAGTGAGGTCCATTTATTTCCCAAGGCCATGCTGTCTGCAAGGAGCACCAGGGGCTAGAGCTGTCCTCAAGCATGCTCTGCACAGAGCACTGGGGGTAAACAATGGGGGTCATGCTAAATATTTGGTGTATAAAATTCATTTCAGTAACCAAAAATCAGCCCTGGATTTTACCAGCCCCTGGCCATCCTGAGACATCCTTGCTGAGGCCCCCCAATCATGATGCCAGGGCCATAGGATTGGGGGCTGGTGTTCCTTAGCTGGAGGGTACAGCTGGGCTGGGTACAGTGGGCTGAGAGGGAGACTAAGGGAGCAGGGACTGAATGTGGGTGTTAAAAACAGCAACCCAACTGGCCCCAAACAAGTGCAGACCACTGGGCATTGTCCCAGGTCTGCCTATGACCAGTCTGCTCCGACATCTGGTGAGATCAGCATCCTTAGAAATTTACTACTACTTCTAATTCTACTTAGGAAATTGTAGCGCACTTTTGGTTCATGTGGACCCAGAGGTAAAATAGGGTAGCTGAATATTTCTGCCTTGAAATATCCAAATGCATATACAAAAGGGTCAATTCAGCGTAGTTGGTAAAAAAACTGTGCTCCTTGCGAAAGCTAACTCTCATGCGGGCATTCTCACACACGCATGATTCAGGGAACTGATGCGAGGTGTTCACGCTTGTGCAGGTGCATGTCAGAAAGCTGATTGAGATCACATGGACCTCGCCCTATTTGAAAAATGGGTGTTGTTGAGCGCAGAAGGGCATCCCTATTGCAGATGCCCCCCTGCATGGTAACGGTGCAGAATGGGAGAAATCATAACTTCTTACTTAGTCCCCCGGAGAAATCCATTGCTTCTGTGCCGTTAACACGCAGGGGGCATCTGCATTTGGGATGCCCCCCTGTACTCAGAAACTGCACCTATTTTTCTGGTTTAAGCAAGAAGTTACATCCAGCAGACCTATTGGAAATCATTCTCTCAGCTTTGTCATTACAAAGCCTGCTCACATGACTTCTGCGGCTCTAATGGCTCAACTGCCTTTCCCCTCTCTTCTCCTGACTACCATACTTTGGAGAATATTTGTTCCCCATAGTGATTTATAAAAATGTAATATTGTTTGCTCTAAACTGCATTGACTGGGAACATGTCCTTAAAAACAAAAGCATAGACAGTAAATGGGATACTTTCAAAGAAATCCTTAATTTCCATTGTGATAGATATATACCTTACATGAATAAAACTGTTAAACACACGTGTAAACCGATGTGGCTAAACAAAAATTTTAAGGGGGCAGTAAACAACCAAAAAAAGGCATTTAAAAGTTTAAAGCAGGAAGGGACAGTGGAAGCGTTAAAAAATTATAAAGAACAAAATAAACAATGTGAACAACAGATAAGGGCAGCTAAGCTGGAGACAGAAAGACTGATCGCGAAAATTATTCTTTAGCTACATAAACCTTAAAAGGTACAAACCTGAGGGTGTGGGCCCCCTGAAAAGTAAGGAGGGGACACCTATAGAGGGCAATGAGGAGAAAGCAAATTTACTAAACAACTTCTTTGCTTCTATATTCACAAAAGAATGTGACATACCGAGTGAAATGCAGGGGAATAACCAAAACCCTCCATTAAATGTCACTGGACAAAGCAAGGAAGAAGTCCAGCACCGCCTCAAGCAGATTAAAATCGGTAAATCACCGGGACCAGATGACATACATCCTCGTGTTTTAAGGGAGTTATGTACAGTAATAGACAAGCCGTTATTTCTAATATTTGTGGATTCCATGACTACAGGGTCTGTTCCGAGGGATTGTGGTGCCAATATTCAAAAAGGGATCTAGGGTGGAACCTGGGAACTACAGACCGGTAAGCTTAACATCTGTGGTGGGCAAGCTGTGGGAAGGTCTCTTAAGGGATACTATCCTGGAGCATCTTGGGGAAAATGACCTTATTACTCCATATCAGCAGGGATTTATGAGAAATCGCTCCTGCCAGACAAACCTAATCAGCTTTTATGAGGAGGTAAGTTCAAGATTGGATCAGGGGGAGTCATTGAATATCATATATCTTGACTTTTTTAAAGCTTTTGATACTGTACTACATAAAAGGCTGGTACAAAAGATGAGAATGCTTGGACTGGGGGAAAACGTGTGCAGATGGGTGAGAAATTGGCTTAATGATCGGAAGCAGAGGGTGGTTATAAATTGTACACACTCTAATTGGGTCACTGTTACTAGTGGAGTACCACAAGGGTCAGTTCTGGGACCAATTCTCTTCAATATATATATATACATGACATTGGGGATGGATTAAACAGTAAAGTCTCAATCTTTGCAGATAATAATAATAATAATAGGTTGTGTAAAGCAATTAAAACAAAAGAGGACAGCAGGCAGCTACAAACAGATTTAGATAAATTGGAAGCATGGGCAGTTAAATGGCATATGAAGTTTAACACAGATAAATTTAAGGTTATGCACATGGGAAGGAGAATCTGTGTCATGATTACATACTAAATAAAGAAACACTTGGTAAAACAACAATGGAAAAGGACCTAGGGGTTTTAGTTAACAATAAGCTAAACTGTAGTAATCAATGCCAGGCAGCAGCTGCCAAAGCAAATAGGATCATGGGGTGCATCAGGAGGGGCATAGGTGCTCATGACCAGAGAATCATTTTACCCCTGTACAAGTCACTGGTCAGACCCCATATGGAGTACTGTGTACAGTTCTGGACACCTGTGCTTAATAAGGACATATCAGAATTGGAGCACGTTCAAAGAAGGGCAACAAAGTTAATAAAAGGAGTGCGGGGACTAGAGTACCCTTAAAGATTGTCAAAGTTAGGTTTTTTTAGTTTAGAAAAAAGATGCCCGAGGGGTGATCAAATAACTATGTATAAATATATTCGGGGTCAATACAAAGATCTGTCCCACAATCTATTTATACCCCGGAGTGTAACCAGAACCCGGGGGCATCCACTAAGGTTAGAGGAAAGGTGCTTTCTCCACCGACATAAGAGGGGATTCTTCTCTGTAAGAGCAGTGAGACTATGGAACTCGCTGCCAGAGGAGGTAGTAATGAGGGATACAGTAAAAATGTTCAAAAGTGGCCTTGATGCCTTCCTGGCATGTAATAACATTTCCAGCTATGGCTACTAGACCACTGGAATGAGATAAATAGACTGAACTGGATGGACAAAAGTCTTTATTCAGCCTTACATACTATGTTACTATGTTTTGAAGTGGACCAAAACCCAGGATTTTCATTATCCTGGGTTTTGGTCCCTTCCCCGGGGCATCCCGATCTGGGGTGCCCGCTGTGTGAAACCCTCCAGATCGCCCGATCTCACTCACCTCTTCCCGGTTCCATGACGCGTCTAAGAGCAGCGGTTCTGAAGACCGCATCCTCCACTTCCCTCTAACAGGGAGCGTGCCTGCGCCGGCCATTCACAAATGAGCTAGCATGGGCACGCTCTCTGTTAGAGGGAAGCAGAGGATCCGGCCATCAGATCCGCTGCTCTTAGACCTGCCGTAGCACCAGGAAGAGGTGAGCTGGGCTCAGTGCCCTGGGGGGTTTCACACAGCGGTGCACCCCCGATTGGGGTGCCCCCGGGGAAAGGGCCAAAACCCAGGAATATTCTGGGTTTTGGTCCACTTTAAGTATTTTAGAATTGATGCGCGTAACATACATGTTACCACTTGACTCTAATACCTCAGTAATCATGTTTCTTTTTCCTATTTCTTTTTGAAATATTTACACAATACTATAAATAGTTTTTTAAACCAAATATTTAAATAGTAAAATGAAGTTTTTCTGTTAGTTCATATTTTGGGTGTTAAAATCATTCAAATGTATCACATTTTACTTTAAAAAACCTTAAATGCATGTAAAACTAAAAACATTGGTAAAATCTGGAGAATGACATATCATTTTTTAAAAAGCCACTATAATCAATGTAGATTATGAACAATCAAAGACCATCAATCTATCAGCAAAATATTTAATTTCTCCAAAAAGGGTAAATAAACACACCAAAAGCCATTTCCGCCAGTAAAAAGATGGGGGAAATTGTCAAACTCGCCTTAATAGCCGTTCTCTAAGGTTATTTGTGAATCATGGAAGTGTGAATGCATTGGCGAGAATTTTTGCACACATGCAAATTGAGAGTACTGGCTGGTGCTAGGTCTTGCACACAAATTTCCTCTTAAAAAAATGTGTAGGTAAAAAGGTGCCCACTGAACTGCATGAGACACACAAGTAAGGTTTGCACACTGCTCTGAATCTACCCTATAATGTGCATGTAAATGGTTGCTTGTCCTGTGACTTGTGACTATTTGACTGTCCAGATCAATTCAGATGTCAAAGATAAATTTGCAATATATTATTGTTCTGCCCCTAGCAACAAATTATGTGCCCCATAATTACATTTGATATTAGAGGAGCACTATCGCGAAAAATGGTCACATCATAAAAATCGATTTAAATATGCTGGATGGCGGGAGGAGGGGTCACTTATACAACCGGCATCAAAAAATATTCAGCTCAGGCTCTGTCACCCCTGATAGACTAAACCTGTCACCCCTGGATTTTATTCCTAGCAAGGGCAAATAAAACACAAGCTTGGCAGGAGTTTTATTCATTTCAGGTTTATAAATGACCCCTTCTCTCATTAGCCAACGTATTTATTTGGATTTTTAATATTACACAATAGTGCTCCTTGAAATACTGTTGACTTGAATAATGATCACTGGAAGCAAACATATGCCCTGAAAGAAGCTGGATTATCATTTTATTAAAAATGTGTTTCAAAGAAATTCCCCAGCCAGCTTAAATGATTGGTGGATTAGTGTTAAATATATACATTTATATAGTTTAACAGTCTTTCCAACGCTTTCTTCCTCAGTTCTCTACCACAATACTGTAAGCTACATGGCCAAAACTGTTATCCTTTGTTTGGGTCAAGAAATTTTAGCTAAAAATTGTTGCTGTAAAAAAAGATTATTGACTTGACAAGCCTTCAATTTTCACTGAATAGAACTCCTTCCCTGCAGCTCTTGGAACGTGTTGTGCATGCATTCTATTTTAGAGCAAACTGTAATTTAAAGCCTAGACTGTTAGATGCCCCACTGAACTTTGTTTAAGCCTAAAATAAAGCAAAGTGCTAAAAGCCACAATGAAGTAACTAAGCTTCCTTAAATGCTTCTCTTAGCCTTAGCATTTCAAGTGAGTGCTCTGGAGAAGGCACATTAGAAGTACTCAAGATTTTTAAAGCTTAGTCTGCTATTTTTAATATTGTATCTGAACAATTTAAACTGCTGAATGATTGCATACATCCTCGGGTTATTTTCCTTGTTTTAAGACATGGCTGCTGTGTAATTTTTCAAGAACATACTTTTTAACTTTTTGCTCACTTAGATTAAAATATCAAGACATTTGTATATTGTACAAACATTCTGCAGGTGATTCTTTGTTTCAATGGCATCCTTATTTGCCATACAGGGAGCATCTCAAGCATTAAATGTTGCTATTTTAAAGTGAGAGGGGTGCTACACCAAAACTCCCAAAGCTTCCTAAAGTAATTGTCATGGAAACAAGTAACAACCACAGCCAGTCAGCATGGTCTCCATTGCTCATAAATGAATAGATTTTTCAGAATTGGTGTCCAAGCACCTCTTAGTCACCTCATATAGAGAGGCAATGCCTGGTGTCCCCCATGAGACAGTGCCTGGTGTCCCCTATGAGACAGTGCCCGATGTCCCCCATGAGACAGTGCCTGGTGTCCCCCATGAGACAGTGCCTGGTGTCCCCTGTGAGGCAGTGCCCAATGTCCCCCATGAGACAGTGCCTGGTGTCCCCTATGAGACAGTGCCTGATGTCCCCCATGAGACAGTGCCTGGTGTCCCCCATGAAGCAGTGCCTGGTGTCCTCCATGAAGCAGTGCCTGGTGTCCTCCATGAAGCAGTGCCTGGTGTCCTCCATGAAGCAGTGCCTGGTGTCCCCGATGAGACAGTGCCTGGTGTCCCCGATGAGACAGTGCCTGGTGTCCCCGATGAGACAGTGCCTGGTGTCGCCCATGAGGCAGTGCCTAGTGTCCCCCATGAAGCAGTGCTTGGTGTACCCCATGAGACAGTACCTGGTGTCCCATGTGAGGCAGTGCCTGGTGTCCTCCATGAAGCAGTGCCTGGTGTCCCCCATGAAACAGTGCCTGGTGTCCCCGATGAGACAGTGCCTGGTGTCGCCCATGAGGCAGTGCCTAGTGTCCCCCATGAAGCAGTGCTTGGTGTACCCCATGAGACAGTACCTGGTGTCCCATGTGAGGCAGTGCCTGGTGTCCTCCATGAGGCAGTGCCTGGGGAGGAGTGGAATCTTGTCCTGGTAAATACTAAAAATTGCATGGATAAAATTTTAATACAGGTGTTCCAGTGATTATCAATAATATTGTGGGTTATTCCCACTCTGTCTACAAGGGACAGGGAGATAACTTGGACCTCCTTATATCCCCTGGTCCCATTCAGTAATATTTATATCAACATCTAAATTATAACGGGTTTCTCCTCTACTTAAAAGGCTCCCTCTTATCAAATAATGTAGACTTTAGATTTATCAAAAACTTTTATTAACTTTTATTCCTGCATAATTCATTGGCCTCTCATTGCATAGTTGTCATTCTTGTCCACTAAGTGAACATGTTTTGAATTTGTTCTTGACCACCATAAAGTGCTACAATCAGAACATATACAACGTTTTGTTACATATAACTTATAAGATACAATGGAATATAAAAACCAATCCACATAGGACATTGCTACATAATCATAATTAAAGCCCACTGAGCTTGGCTTTGGAATGCTAACCATATCAATGGCACTATACATAAAAGAAAAGCAAAATGGACACACAACTGTAATTTATATAGCAGAACTGTCATAATGTAGCCATGAGATTTTTACCTCCATTGTGACCCTGGAACAATGCTACCCCCGACTGCTGGACTTATCCACACCGGCCATAAATTGACCCTCAGATGTCAGTCACATTGTGACGTGGCTTTGCTGGAACAATGACGCATTGTCCATGTGCTCTACAATGGAGCACAATGCGATGATGCATGTCCTGGCTGGACTTCATGACATCACATCTCTCGTGCACCCCAATGAAGAGTGCAGCACAGCCATCTCTGCACCCTGCCCACTCCGTAGGTACTGTCGGAGAAATTCCCTCACTGCCTCTCTTGCCCTCACTATCACACACTGGGGCTAAACATCGACCAGTGGGCATAAGATAACAAATGGCTTCCATCATCCAGGGAGTCTTGTCCACCAGTTTCCTTGTGAAAGGTGGCCAAGCTCCCAAAATATGGATAAACATGTGCATGCCTTGGGACTGGGAGAAAAGGAAACCACACAGGCTGCAGTGAGAGACAGGAGGTGAGTACTGTATATGTGTTTTTGTGGGGGCAGACATTATTGTACACCTCCCTGCAGCCCCAATAGATGTACTATGGGAGGCTTTGCAATTCTGGGTCCTGGAAGATCTTGTGCATGTGCTCCAGCTTTGCCTTAAGGAGACTGGGTAGATTGTGTTAAGGGGCAAGCACCCACCATGAGCAGCAGCAATGTACGATGGCAGGTGAACAGCAATTGCATAAGTGCACCTGCCACACAAAATAGTAGTAATGGTTAAAGTAGGTGGGGCATCTGGCTAAAACAGGTGACATTAGCGGGGAGAAGAGTGAAGCAGGAGCAGCAAAAATTGGCAAAAGGCACATTTCCTAAGGGCAGCAATTTGTGTGCCAATTGAAAATATGGGGTTTGGTCCACTTTAAAGCGAGAAAGGGAGCTCTGTACAGAGATATAGAGAGGTTTTCCTCACACAGACCCACTTAATTATGACAGAATTAGTTGACTAAACATCTATTGAGTGCCCTGGTGTGCGGTAAATTCCAGAACCAAAAGCCGTGCCAGATTTTCAAAGCAAATTTGCTGGCTACCCCTTCCTTCAAATTAAAGCAGTAACCTCTTTGCATTTTAATCAGAACAAGTGCATGATACTGCTCAGGTACAGAAGTTTATGTCTATATTAGTTTTACAGCAAATGACTAATAATATTACTCCAGAATTTTAAGAGACAGGCCACCAAGTTTAGAAGTATGAGCACAGGTTAGACGATACTAGCACAATATTAAAGGAGAAGAATTTTAGGAAGACGTAGGACCTTTTTATAAAATGTGCCATTTAGGGGGTTATTTAAGAAGGGATAGCGGCAGGTAGTGCCTCGTAGCGGCAGGTAGTGCTTCGTCTGGTGAACGTCTGGTACTGTACACAAAACCACATTTAAGAAAGCAAATCTGGTGAGTGACTCTAACAGCGCCATGTAGTGCCCGATGTATTATTATAGGCAGCTCAGCGTATAGTGCCGGCGCTCAAGCTTCCAGAGCGCCAGGTATTACCTTTCGCTTAGTGTCGCTCTGTCGCAGCATCTATTTAGATTTTGGCACTGCAAGTCATGATGCCGGATGATAAATAATCAGTTTGGATTGGAGCACTAGGTATTGGCCAGCCTGTGTCAGTACCTGTTTGACCCTTAACCCGATTAGAACAGCACCAGTGAGCACCACTCTGTACTGCCAACCTTTTGGCGCTGCACGCCAGATTTAATATTTCTTGGCATGCTGACAAAATATCATTGCTCGAGACAAATAGGAAAAACTTTACAGTAAGTTTAGGCTGCATTTTAGTTGTCCAGCTCCAAAATACAAGGTAAGAAAAATAAGCCTTCCAAAATGATTTTACAAGAAGTTAATAAAATTACATTTGACGACATCTAAGTCCTGCATTTACATTATTGACAAGTCACCAATGCAAGTTCTGTACGTATAATTGTGTTTAATATTAATTATACGCATGAAATACTTCAGTACATTTCTGCCAATAGGCTCTAAGTTATACACTATAAACTGACACAGCTTTAAGAAGAGCGCCTGTCACCAAACTATATGGTGCTGGTGACAATTTAGATGCAGGCTGGTGGACACATTGACGCTGACTGTTTTTTGTTTGTTAAACCTTGCCAACGGCCTTGCTCCAACACTCACTTGCCCCATCTGCATACATGATACTTAATCATTGTCAGCATTACATTTGCTCCAGCTTGCCAATTTTCTCCTGGCAGCGGCCATTTTGGAGCTTCTTTTCCCAGCATCCCAGCCATACTGCTGCCTGGTGCCAGGTCCCGTGGGACACCCACCTTCTAAGTAAGTTCGCAACCCCCAATCTCCTCTGCTAGCTTCACCTTTAGACAAACCCCCATTTGCTGGGACGCTTTATACCCCTCACCCCAGGGGAGGGAGGCAGACAGGTGCCGGAGCCCGCACCGCCTGCAGACGCAGTGGGACCGACGAAAAGGTGAGTTGTCCGTGACACTACCCCCCCTTCATGAGGGGCCTTAGGTTTCCTAGGTTTGTCAGGATTGTTTCTATGGAATTCCTTAACCAAGACGTTGGCATGTACATCCCTAGCCAGAACCCAACATCTCTCCTCAGGACCAAAACCCTTCCAATCTATTAAATATTGTAACGGATTCCGAACTAATCGAGAGTCGAGAATTCTGTTAATCTCAAACTCAGGTTCATCTTCCACCATGACTGGAGGGGGAGTTGACACCTGAACATTCTTGGCGGATTTTAACAGTAATACGTGAAATGTGTTCGGAATTTTCATGGACGGGGGAAGCTTAACTTCAAAGGTAACACTGCTTAGTCTATTAGTGATCGGAAAGGGACCAATATACTTAGGGCCCCACTTCGGAGAGGGTTGTCGAAGAGCAATATTTCTAGTGGATACCCAGACCAAATCTCCCACCTGAAATTGTGGTTCTTGTGACCTATGTCAATCGGCAAAAACTTTATACTTCACTGAGGCTTTTCTAAGGTTTCCTTGTGCCTCAGACCATACGTTCATTCTCTCTCGTAAGCATTCCTCCAAGGCTGGCAAATTGGAGGAAGGGCCAGAGAGAGGAGGAGCCTTGGGATTCTTGCTATAATTACAGAAAAACTGTGAAAACTTAGTCGACTTGCTAGGCACATTATTAAAGGTGAATTCCACAAACTCAATAAATTCCACCCACTGTTCTTGACGATCCGACACAAAGTAGCGCAAGTATTGCTCCAAACATTGATTCACCTTCTCTGTCTGCCCGTTGGACTGGGGATGATAGGCTGAAAAGACACCTTAATACCCAACCGTGCACAAAACGCTTTCCAGAAGTGGGATACAAACTGAACCCCCCGATCTGAAACTATATTCTAGAGTATATCATGGAGGCGGAAAACGTGTTTAATAAACAGTTGCACCAGCTCTGGTGCTGACGGAAGCTTTGCCAGGGGAATAAAATGTGCCATTTTACTAAAGCGATCGACCACCACCCAGATTACAGTATTACCCTGAGACTGAGGCAGGTCGACAATGAAATCCAAGGTTCTCTGGGAATCTCCAGAAGAACTAACAACCCTGCTGGAGATCCATGGATTCCCTTATTACGACCACATACAGAACATGCTTCGACAAAGGCGGTCACGTCGTGTCTGATGGTTGGCCACCATGCATGGCGCTTGGCGAGAGCCAGTGTTTTCCAATACCCTAAATGACCGGAGGTCTTGCCATCATTAAATTCTTGCAGGACGGAAAGACGCAACTGAGGTGGAACAAATTGACATCCAGGGGGTTTCCCCAGAGGAGCATCAACCTGATACGGAATTAACGAGCTAGACAAATCAGGGAGGAGGGTACCGACTACACATCCTAAAGGTAAAATTGGTTCTGTGGGATCAAATTGATCCGTACATTCTCCGAAATTGCGCGATAAGGCGTCCGCTCTGGTATTTTTTGCTCCTGGTTTAAAGGTGATAATGAAATTAAAATGGGAGAAAAAGAGCGCCCAGCGAGCCTGACGAAAGTTGAGCCTTTTGGCTGATTTAATATACTACGTTTTTGTGATCGGTATATACAGTAATGGGATGCAGAGAGCCTTCCAGCCAATGTCGCCATTCTTCAAAGGCTAGTATAATACCCAACGGTTCCCTATTCCCCACATCGTAATTTTGTTCAGCAGGGGAGAATTTACGCGAAAAGACGGCACAGGGATGTAATCTCTCAGGATCACCTGAATACTGAGAGAGGAAATCTCCCACGCGAAGTTCGGAGGCGTCTACTTTCAAAAGAAACGGGCGATTGATATTGGGGTGGATCAAGACTGGAGCCGAAGTGAAAGTTTCTTTTAAAGTCTGAAAGGCGCTTATTGCTAAGAGAGGCCAATTCTCAACGAAAGCCCCCTTCCGAGTTAGGTCCGTTAAAGGGCTAACTGTGGAAAGAGAACCCCTTAATAAATCGCCTATAGAAGTTTGCAAATCCTAGAAACCTCTGAAGCGCTTTCAGGGATTTTGGTTGCTCCCACTCCAATACTGCGGACACCTTGGAGGGATCCATAACCAACCCATACTTAGAGATCAGATACCCCAAAAACGGAATTTCAGTAACCTCAAATACACACTTCAAAATTTTGGCATACAGGCTGTTCTCCCGTAATCTTTGTAATACTGCCTTTACATGCTGGCGGTGTTCCAGCACCGAACGGGAGAAAATGAGGATATCGTCTAGATAGACCACCATAAATCGGCCCAAATAATCGCGAAATATTTCGTTTACAAAATCTTGGAAGACTGCGGGAGCATTGCAAAGACCAAAAGGCATAACCAAGTATTCGTAGTGCCCATCCTTTACATTAAAGGCTGTCTTCCTTTCATCTCCCTGGCGTATGCGAATGAGGTTATATGCCCCTCTAAGATCAAGTTTAAAAAAAAACTGTGCCCCAGATACTTGGTTAAAGAGGTCATCAATTAAAGGTAATGGATACCTATTCTTTACCGTGATCTTGTTTAGTCCCCGATAATTGATGCAGGGACGTAAACCACCATCCTTCTTTTCGACAAAGAAGAACCCGGCGCCAGCAGGGGAGGTAGAGGGGCGGATGAATCCTTTCTTAAGATTCTCTGCAGTGTATTCTTTCATGGCCATCTCTTCTGAGCGGGTGAGATTGTATATTTTCCCCCTAGGGGGCATGGTACCTGGTAGTAGATTGATGGGACAATCGTAAGCCCTATGTGGAGGAAGAGAGTCAGCGGATTTTTCTGAGAAAACATCCGCCTAATCTGCATAGGCCGGAGGTAAACCCTCAAGAGAGACATGAGTCAATCTTAGGGAGGTACAAAAACAGTGATCTAAACAAAATGGACTCCATTTAACCAAGTCCCCAGATACCCAATTAACAACCGCGTTGTGGATCTTTAACCATGGAAATCCTAGTACTATCGGCGATACAGGGCTCTCTAAGATAAAAAATTCTTCTCGGAATGGGAGGAACCCACCACTAAATTCACAAAAGGAGTTTGATAGGAAACCAGTCCTCCCACAATTGGTTCGTTATTGACAGCCAGGACCCGAAGTGAATTTTCTAAGGGGATCAATGGGATATTTTAAGTGGATGCAAGGGACCTATCCATGAAGTTGCCAGCCGCCCCACTATCAATGAAGGCAGTGACAGACATTCTGGAAGGTCCCCAGGAGATCATAGCGGGAAAAAGCAATCTATTTATCTGAGGGAGTGGTACCTGATCGCCTAGATGAGTTCCCTCAACTGGATCTAGGCGCTGTAGTTTTCCCGCCATCGGAACCTTGTTAGGGCAACTCTTGGCGAAATGGCCAGGATTTCCGCAATACAAGCATAGCCCCTGCGATCTGCGTCTTATCTTCTCCGCCTGGGAGAGACGAGTCATGCCAAGTTGCATGGCCTCCTCGGGTGCCAAAGAAGAAGAGGCAGCAGCACCCCTAGGGTTGAATTCTTGACGAGGAGGACCCCAGGGCTGGTCCTTAACTTTCTCCACATGTCTCTTCCTGAGCCGTCTATCCACTCTGATGGCTAGCTGCATGTATTCATCGAGACTCTTTGGCTGAGGGAAATTAACCAAGGTGTCCTTGATATTTTCTGAGAGCCCGATTCTGAACTGACTGCACAGGGCTTGATCGTTCCACTGGAAGTCGATGGCCCATCGACGGAACTCGGCGCTGTATTCCTCGGCCGACCTTTTCCCTTGTTTTAAACTCCGGAACTTGGAGTCGGTCGTAGATGCTCGGTCTGGGTCTGCATACAGGACCTCCATGGTAGAAAAGAAGGCGGAGACTGATTGCAAGCCTCATCGGTAGGTGCCAGTCCAAAGGCCCAGGTTTTTGGGTCACCATGAAGAAGCAAAATGACTAGGCACACTCGTTGTGTCTCAGACCCAGAGGAGTTGGGCCGCAGGCGGAAGTAAAGCTGCATGAATTCTTGAAATTTGAAAACTTCGAACGTTCCCCCAAAAATTTATCTGGAAGGGGAACCTTCGGCTCGACTGAGGAAACAAGTGCCAGTGGTGCAGGTAGTTGGCGACTTTCCTGTGTAGCCACTCGTTGGGCTAGTTGATTGATGGCGGTAGCCATAGCCTGCACCTGTTGCATAAGTTCTTCCATTTTTTATGGCCCGTGATGATGTCAGGTCCTTTTAGACACCCGCCTTCTAATTAAGTCCGCAATCCCCAATCTCCGCTGCTAGCTTCACCTTTAGACAAGCCTCCATCTGCCGGGATGCTTTCTTCGCCTCACCGGGCACAGTTGCCCCCAGGACTTGGTAGCACAAAGGATGCGGACCTACTTGGAGAAAGGCGGATGAACCAGGAACCAGACTGGGCGAGTTCAGGCAAGCAGGGGTCATACACGGGAGATCAGTCCAGACAAGCGCGGCACAAAAAGATGAGACGGAAGAGTAGTCAAAGTCAAGCCAAGGGTCAAGCCGGGAGGTCACGAGTACGCAGTACAAGGGAGCAGGCAAAATCGTAGTCAGAAACAGGCAATGGTCGGTCCAGGCGGCAATCACGGGATGGTCAATACACAGCAAGATCAAACGGGAAGTAATAATACGGATAATCATACCCAGCAGCACGCTATCACGGGCAAGGAACAAGTATGAGGGAAACACCTTTATAGGAAGTGGGCTGACATGATTGGTGGGAGAGGGGACGTGATTGGTGCGACTTGGGATACCTGGGCTGATTGCCCAATACACTTTGGACTCATTGGTCCACCTTAAAACCAAGGGCTCATTGGTCCACCTTAACACAGGTTATAAGACAGCCGTGCTTGCGCGCCACCCCCCACACTCATTTGTTAATTTACTCAAACTCCTTGAGGGTTATTCAAATTATTTTAGATTTTTCTCAGGCATCTGAATTTGGAGAGGCAGTCAGTGCTCATTTCAGTTTCAGTCAGTGCTCATTTCAGTTTTTTACTATTTAAAAATCAAAACTCGATGGAAATATCAACAATTGAATTCTATGATCAGTTTCCTTTTCCTAAACTTGATGAAGCCCATTTCAAACAAATTAAACATGAGATGCTTTATAAAGTCAAACCGGCCATACAATTACATACGGTTAACATCATTGTATTAAATAGAAGCTTTCTGATTTATTTGCTCCTCGATTGGTATTTTTCTTTATTGGAAAAGCCAATAACTTTGTCCATAAAAGCCTAACATGACATGCCACACAACAATACAAAATCACAACCCAGAAAATATACTGCACAGCTAAACAATATTCACCAATAAAACATTTTATTAAATCACATTAGAACACAAACACACATTTAAAATCCCACACCATCCCTGCATCCAAGACACACACACACACACACATATATATATATATATATATATATATATATATATATATATATAGTGCATACTTTAAACCGGGCCAACAGCCTGACACAATTGAAAAGAAACTCCCCAAAACTCACTTGCCCCATCTGCATGTGTAACACTGAATCATTGGCAGCAGTTACATTTGCTCTTGCATCCACTCATTTTCTAGTGGTAGCAGCCATTTTGGAGCATCTCAGCCATGCTGCTGCCTGGATTCAACTGACATAACTGACAATACAAAGTAACATGAAACACAGCTGCACCTCCTGTTTGCAGACAGCCTGCAGATTCATGAGCCACCATTTTGTTTTTAAAATTTACCACAGCAGGAGTTAGAAAAAGGTAAAATAATATTTATGTGCAGCAATCTAAATGAATAGGGGATGAATATGAGCATTGTTTGTTGTGTGGGATGGTTTAAATTTTATTACTGTTTGACTGTTGGTCCACTTTATTATATAATGTATGCCTTAACCCTTCTAGCGCCAGCTACGTAAAATTCACGTAGCTGCCTCTCCTGTCGTTAAACGCCAGCTACGTGAATTTCACGTAGCTAGCGTTCCCTTACCTTCCGGGCCATCGGGGGGGCATCAGCGGGCCAGTTGCTGTGGAGCAGCTTGCAGGGAGTCCAGGGGTCAGGGGGAGGTGACCTGGGTGTGACCCAAGTCACCCGATCGCTCCCCTGACCAATCAGCAGGGGGCGCACGGCAGCTGTCATCAGCCGGCGCCCCCTGCTTACCTCATCCGGCGCAGCATCGTTTCTGGAGCCCAGGGCGACGGTAAGGCCGATCGCCGGCAAAACGCCCTCCACCAGCCTAGCCTCCGCCGCCCCGCCTGCCTGCCTGCCCGCCCGCCCCTCGCCTCCTGCCCGCTGCCCGCCCCTCGCCTCCAGCCTCCTATTAGCTGGCTATACGCGCGCCGCGCGCCCGCCGGCTCTCCGCTCACCACCGTGCCTCCATCCATCCATCCATCCATCACCCCAAATGCTGCCATCCGTCCTCTCACCCCCAATCCAGTCACCCTGTCACCCCCAATGCAGCCATCCATCCATCCATCTTGTCCCCCCCATGCAGCAATCAATCCATCCATCCATCCTCTCACCTCCAATCCAGCCATCCTGTCACCCCCATGCAGCCATGCATCCTGTCACCCCCATGCAGCCATGCATCCTGTCACCCCCATGCAGCCATGCATCCTGTCACCCCCATGCAGCCATGCATCCTGTCACCCCCATGCAGCCATGCATCCTGTCACCCCCATGCAGCCATGCATCCTGTCACCCCCATGCAGCCATGCATCCTGTCACCCCCATGCAGCCATGCATCCTGTCACCCCCATGCAGCCATGCATCCTGTCACCCCCATGCAGCCATGCATCCTGTCACCCCCATGCAGCCATGCATCCTGTCACCCCCATGCAGCCATGCATCCTGTCACCCCCATGCATCCTGTCACCCCCATGCATCCTGTCACCCCCATGCAGCCATGCATCCTGTCACCCCCATGCAGCCATGCATCCTGTCACCCCCATGCAGCCATGCATCCTGTCACCCCCATGCAGCCATGCATCCTGTCACCCCCATGCAGCCATGCATCCTGTCACCCCCATGCAGCCATGCATCCAGCCATCCATCCATCCATCCTGTCACCCCCATGCAGCCATCCATCCATCCTGTCACCCCCATGCAGCCATCCATCCATCCTGTCACCCCCATGCAGCCATCCATCCATCCTGTCACCCCCATGCAGCCATGCATCTTGTCACCCCCATGCAGCCATGCATCTTGTCACCCCCATGCAGCCATGCATCCTGTCACCCCCATGCAGCCATGCATCCTGTCACCCCCATGCAGCCATGCATCCTGTCACCCCCCATGCAGCCATGCATCCATCCTGTCACCCCCATGCAGCCATCCATCCATCCTGTCACCCCCATGCAGCCATCCATCCATCCTATCACCCCCAATGCAGCCATCCATCCATCCTGTCACCCCCAATGCAGTAATCCATCTTGTCACCCCCATGCAGCCATCCATCCATCCTATCACCCCCATGCAGCCATCCATCCTATCCCCCCAGGCGATCATGTGCTCCCTGGCGGCCGGGCTCGCACCCACCTGGCCTCCATCTTGGTCGGCCGGCATCTTGATTGGCCTCCTCGCCCTGCCTGCCCCGCCTCAGCCATTGGTTACAGAGCATTGCCGGCGCGGGACATGAGAGCAGGCCGCCGGACTCCGCCCACCTGCTGGGTCAGGGACGTGTGACTGACTGGAGTACTGAGGAAGAGACCCCGGAAGAAAAGGTATTTAAAAAAACGAAAAAAAAAATAGATGTTGATTTTGGAGAGGGAGTGTGTGTGTGTATATGTGTGTTTTTTTTTTCAGTTTGGTCACGGGGCTCCCTAGCGCATGCCCATAGGGGCCCGTGCCCCATGACCAACATGTAAATCTGGCCAGTTCGGTGGTTCCGGCGCTCTTCCCCAGGGGAAGACCAACCTCCACAACAACCAGTATAACCAGTGAGTTTCGGGAAGGCTTGCGCCCAGAAAGCTGCAGCTACAACAACAAGCCTGGTACGCCTAGAACGCTTGAGGTGTGTACTTTCAGGGAACATGTGGTTTGTAGGGGGTTTTTTTATTGAAAAGTGATGTTTTTGTTGAAAAAGCGCAAGGTGCGCACTTTGTCTGCAGAGCAGGAAATTTCAATGGAAATGCCCGTTATGCATACGCTTTGCTTTGGGGTAATTGGCAACCCTACCCTTGGAGGTAGCTATGCATGTTGGGTATTGTTCTGTTCAGAAGACCTTGCCATTTCAGATTTGATTAGTTTTTTTTGGTTAGCGCATGTTTTTTATAGAAAAAATTGGTCTTAATGCTGCATTTTTGCTATTTTTTTAGGGAAATCCAGTACAACCAGTGAGTTTCGGGAAGGCTTGCGCCCAGAAAGCTGCAGCTACAACAACAAGCCTGGTACGCCTAGAACGCTTGAGGTGTGTACTTTCAGGGAACATGTGGTTTGTGAGGGGTATTTTTATTGAAAAGTGATGTTTTGGTTGAAAAAGCGCAAGGTGCGCACTTTGTCTGCAGAGCAGGAAATTTCAATGGAAATGCCCGTTATGCATACGCTTTGCTTTGGGGTAATTGGCAACCCTACCCTTGGAGGTAGCTATGCATGTTGGGTATTGTTCTGTTCAGAAGACCTTGCCATTTCAGATTTGATTAGTTTTTTTTGGTTAGCGCATGTTTTTTATAGAAAAAATTGGTCTTAATGCTGCATTTTTGCTATTTTTTTAGGGAAATCCAGTACAACCAGTGAGTTTCGGGAAGGCTTGCGCCCAGAAAGCTGCAGCTACAACAACAAGCCTGGTACGCCTAGAACGCTTGAGGTGTGTACTTTCAGCGAACATATGGTTTGTGGGGGGTATTTCAATTGAAAAGTGGTGTTTTGGTTGAAAAAGCGCAAGGAGAGCAAAATGGTGTATTTTCTTTGAAAATTAGCTCAGTCGCTCTTTTTAGTTTTCCGTGTCTCGTGGGCAGGAAAGGATGTCTACCAATACATATGTGGTACTGTTGCAATCGGGAGCAATAGGGCTTTTACACACAATATGATTTTCTGGAACAACTTGCATGTTTTATTAGGAAAACACACTAAAATTGTAAAAAAATGTTTTTTTGGGGTTTTTTTTACATATTTTCAATAAAAATATTTAAAAAACACTGACAATCTTACAAACAAGACACTTCATGTTAAAGCCCAGACTGTGCTGAAAAAAACAATATATAATTGTCCAGGGAAATACTGGGAAATCTCTTCAAAAATCACAGTTGAACATGTGGAGCGCAAAATAGTGCAAAATGGTCTGGCAACAAAGGGTGACAAAATCTCAAGGTAGGCTGGCGGTTAAAGGGTTAAAGTGCTACAGCAGGCAAAGGTAAATTTTACACCGTTGCATTGGGCTACATTTGGCCCTGTCCTAAAGTGTTTTCTGTTTTTAAATTGAAGAAGAAATTGCAGAGACATTGAGGTTTACAGGTTCAGCTTTATGATTTCTTTTCTGAAAAAAGTGGCCCTTGGATCTGTGATGCTGCATAATCTATGATGAATCTGGTGGAGGAAGCGGTGGGAGCGGCAAGAGGAAGGAGGGACCAGCAATTCTATCCAGCTGATTGGGGGTGGGATGAAAACCTGTAAACCATGTTGGCCATTTCTGCTTCAATTTAATAAAAGAAAACAGTTTAGGAGAGTGCCAAATGTAGCCTAACACAATGGTGTAACATTTGCCTGCAGTATCACTTTAATATCTGGCTATTTTCCACATCCATCACGTGTTCATGTATCCAGCCTGGGTCTTCTGCAATAATCCATACCTCCGTCTGGGGGGGGTGGGGGGGGGGGGTACTGGTACTGTGAAAAGCAAGACTGTTTCTTAAACCTTGTAAAGTAAAAGAGGAGCAAAAATAGAAAGTATTTACACAGCACCCATAAAAAGGAATAATAGAATTACCCATCACTCCTTGCAGTGGACGGAGCTATGAAAATCATCTCTTTATGTCTCGGGGCCATCCAAGGCACTCAGAAAGCTGTTGATGTAATGTGCAATGGCAAGGATTAGCTTAAAATTTACATAGCCAAACTCCTTACACCTGTGGACATATGTTTCAAGTTGAATAATTCTATTATCCCTTGTGTTGGGTGTGATGTAAATATTTTCCATTTTTAGAAAGCTCCTCTTATGGTCTCTTTAGCCCTCCCCCCATATTAAACCTTACATGGGTCTCTCCACATGGTGGCCTGCAACCCTGTCTTATGGAAACCCACCCTACACCATCTGGTGCCAGAAGGTCCACATCCAGAGACTGAAATTCCTTTGGAAGGCCCCGTATGGCATATGTCTCTCTAAGTAATGACTTCTCCTTCTACAGTAACCTTGTAACAGCCCATTTCCACATAAGTGATATTCATTGCACCTAACTTTCATTGCATTAGTCGGCTTTGTGTGTTATTTCAATCTTAATGCCCCAGTGTGCAGAATAATTTACTGTACATTTGATAATAGTGAGAGGTGGAAGATTGAAACAAATGTAATTAAAACAGAATGTGAATAGACTTGAACAGAAATACTTTAACACCTACATAAAATCATTTTGTATGCTTCATATGGGCAAAATGAAATCTCCTGACGGGTCTTCCCTACTGGATAAAAACCTGGCAGAAAATTAAGATTTACTGTAATCTCCACTAAAACATACTAACTACTTAGTTCAACACATTTTTTTTTAGATATAAATGAGATTTTGTCATCTGAGGTTTTAACACATGTACTAGATTTTGTGTTTGTATAGCCAATACTCTAAAATCATATTCCTTGCTACTGTCAAAATGACCATTAACGAGTCTGTGTCCATGTAATCCCCAACAACTGCCCATTCAGAAGTTAGAGGAGCATATTTCATAGCCTCACAGCACCCCACAGCATCAAGTTTGCCAGAAGCCTGGACCCTGCTAGGCACCGGGTTTCCAGGGAGGGTTTCAATCTGTTTTAGTGTTTAGTTTAAGGAGTGTTAAAAGGGAGAAAAACATTGTATATATTAAATATAAAGTGCCACGGAAGATGATGACACTATATAAACAATATTAACAAAATATGTTAGGGCTGATTTACTAACTGCATTATTCACAGGTTTACATTGCATTTGCCACATTTACAAAACAAAATGTGCCATGCTTGCCTGATTTACATCCGTGTTTGCTGTATTTACTTCTAGCATGGCATGCTATAGTCCCAATTTTCAAGTACTGGTTTCTGGGCTGGTACTTAATTGTCTATTACTTTCTAACATGGTTTTATAGTAGATAACTGATGTTTTCACCATGTAAATGTATGGAAAGGAAGGTGCTAGACAGCATCTTGGTATCATTTACCGCTTTTTTCTGGTATTACCAATAGATAAGGAAAAACACAGCCTTCAACACTCCAAAAACCAATGTATCTAATAACCTTCTATACCCACTGAAGCCTAAAATCCTTTTAATTCCCAGCCTCAATGAATAGATTCTGCTTGCTGATTGTGCCTAATTAAATTGATGTCATGCATTAGGACCTGTACTTGTGTTAAATACAAAATCGCAAAGTTAAATTAAGAATTATATTCAGTTTTTAACTTTGTGGCTTTTTTAATATGTTTAGCCTTTTTTGAGTGCCATAGAAATATCAGCATAATGTAGATTAGTAAAGTTGTTTTTTGTTTTGTCTTTCTTTAGTGACATGTCAGATAATAAGATAATCCAAAAACACATACATCATCAGAAATCAAGAAAATAATCTTAATAATAATTCATCTTAACAAAAATCTTAAACTTAAAAAAGAAAAAGAGTATTGGCATTTTTCATGCAGATTGTAAAAATATCTTCTATTCTCTAGCGGGTTTTTGCAGTTGCATAAAGGGACTGTAAACACAGTGGTAATAATAAGGCAGCAAGCAGTTTACCCGATGCCTGTGTTTTGCCTCCATCTCCTGCAGTGCTGGGTAGAAGCTGTAGGAGGGCTTCAAATATTTCTCTCCTTTTTATACCTCCAGGACCATGCCAAAAAACATAGAAACATAGAAACATAGAAGGTTGACGGCAGAAGGAGACCATACGGTCCATCTAGTCTGCCCTTATGTGTATACTGTATGTACCCTTTATCTTAGGATAGATGTGTGCTTATCCCAGGCATGTTTAAATTCAGTGACTGTTGATTTTTCAACTACCTCTGCTGGAAGTTTTTTTTCCAAGCATCTACTACTCTTTCTGTAAAATAATATTTTCTAACATTGCTCCTGATCTTCCCCCCGACTAGCTTCAGGTTGTGCCCCCGTGTTCTATCATTAAGCTTCTTCTTAAAAACACTTCCCTCCTGAACCTTATTCAATCCTTTCACATATTTAAAGGTCTCAATCATGTCCCCCCTCTCCCTTCTTTCCTCCAGACTGTACAAATTAAGTTCTTTAAGTCTCTCCTGATAAGTTTTAAGTTTAAGTCCTTCCACCATTTTCGTTGCCCACCTTTGGACCTGTTCTATTTGAATAATGTCTTTTTGCAGGTAACGTCTCCAGAACTGCACACAGTATTCTAGCTGTGGCCTCACCAGGGCTCTATACAGCGGCATCACAACCTTCCTCTTCCTACTGGTGATGCCTCGAGCTATACAGCCGAGCATCCTGCTTGCTTTTCCCACTGCCTGGCTACACTGTCCACTCATCTTGCAGCTATCAGTAATCAGTACCCCTAAATATCTCTCCTTCGAGGTCCTGGCTAACACAGTACTCCCCATACGGTACTCAGCAGGGATTCCTTCTACCCAAGTGCATGATTTTACATTTAGAGACATTAAACTCTAGTTTCCACAGTTTTGACCATCTATCCAGTAAAGCTAAGTCATTTTCCATGTTGCAGACACCTCCCGGAATATCCACCCTATTACTAACCTTTGTATCATCAGTAAACAGACAAACTTTTCCTACCAAGCCTTCTCCTATGTCACTTACAAATATATTAAAAAGAATGGGGCCCAGGACAGAGCCTTGCGGCACACCACTTGTAACTCGCCTTTGTTCAGATTGCACACCATTTACAACAACGCTCTGATACCGATCCCTCAGCCAACTGGAAATCCACTGAAGTATCCAGGGATTGAGCCGTACCTTCAATAACTTATCTATGAGCTCCTTATGTGGTACAGTGTCAAAGGCTTTGCTAAAATCCAGATAGGCGATATCCACAGCACCACCTTCATCTAACACTTTAGTGACATTGTCAAAGAAATCAATAAGATTGGTCTGACATGATCTGCCCTCAGTAAAGCCGTGCTGTTTTGGGTCCAATAGGTCATTAATTTTTAGATGGGAAATGATCTGTTTTTTTAAGAGTGTTTCCATTAATTTGACCACTATAGATGTTAAACTAACTGGCCTGTAATTACTGGCTTCTTCTCTACTCCCCTTTTTATGGATTGGTACGACATTGGCCATTCTCCAATCATCTGGAACCTCACCAGTTGAAAGGGAATGGTTAAGTAAATCAGTCAGAGGGGCTGCAATCACAAACCTAAGTTCCCTTAGAACTCTGGGGTGGATTCCATCTGGACCCATCGCCTTACTTACCTTTAGATGTGCCAGCTCGGCTAAGACATCAGCCTCCAGAAACTCTGGAGCTGTGCCCTCCCAGCGGGATGCTGTGCTATGGCCATGCCTGCTACTATCTGAAAATACCGAACAAAAGTAGCTATTCAGATGGTCAGCCACAGCCTTATCTCCGTCAATATATTTATTTTCCCTATTTCTAATTTTTGAGACTGCATTGTTTTTCTTCTTTCTGTCACCAATATATCGGAAAAAGGTTTTATCTCCCCTCTTCATAGATTTGGCCATTTCTTCCTCCTTTTGCCCTTTAGCAGTCCTTATAATTAGTTTTGCTTCCCTCTGTTTAATTTTATACGCCTCTCTGTCAGCTACACTTCCACTTACTTTATACTTCTTATAGGCAGACTTCTTATCTTATGATATATGATAGTGCTGACTTCCCTAGTAAACCATAATGGTTTCTTCTTCCTTTTAATCTTGCTAGTTTGTTTCACAAAAGCTGTCTAAAGGCCACTTTGTTCCTTGGTACTCCCCGCGTGAGTGAGCATGGCATGCCACAGTGGTCCCACAGCAGACCATGCACATGGCCTTCTTAGCTCACCCACCAACCAGATATTAAATGGAAGAAATAAATGTCACTTACAGTAGAATACATATGGTTTATGCATATAATAGAAATTTTAAGATGCTTTGAAATGGCTCCTTTTATACTGTTCCCAAGGGGATAAGGAGGGAAGAAGTTACATTTAAAAGTTGAGAAAGAGGGGAAGCTTTTAAGTGTCAAAATATTTAAAGTCTTTCTATAGGCAAAGTAGAAACAGTAAACATTACTTATCTTACCAACCACAGGTTTGATAGTCATTGTTTGTATTTGGTTGGAAATGAAAACTGAACATTAAAGGACCTGTTCAGGGTTGACAGTTCAGACACTTTAAAGTGGACCAAAACCCACTGAAATACATTTGGCCATAGTCCCTGTCGATACTCGCGTCTTAGGGTGTAGAACTAGAAATCAATATTTCTGTATTTTTAATCATCCTGGGAGATCTCATCTCTGTGAGATGGCAGGCAGTTATTGCATAGGTGTGACAATGACAACAATGGCAATGAATGGAGGAGGATGCTAAGTAAAATGTGGGTTTGTTCCACTTTAAATCTAATGCTCCATTTTATTTTATTTCCATTTATGTGACTTCTCCTTAAATGGCTAGTACACATATGTTCCACTATTCCGGTAGACAGGAGTGTTTGGAGGAAATATGGCCACTCCACAGAACACATGATTTTGCCCGGCTACACCAAGCCACTGAAGACCATGGGGATTGGGAAATTGAGTTTATTAAATCTTAGATTTTATATGAATATTATTAACTATGGCAGGGTGTTGAAGCAATTTCAAATCTGTTTTTGAAGAACAATGCCAATCAAACCTAATCTGCTGTAATCAAAGCCTTAATTGCTTAGTTGAAGTGGGAAGCAGTTGCGGAGGGGGAGAACATTCTCTGCTATTTTTAAAACACCAGCAAATGCAAGTGACACATCATCGTAGATGAGGTGTCAAATAAGTTGCAATAAACACCAAATGTAATGACATGCAGTGATTTTTAGTTTTGTGAAGGGGAAATAGGCTGCATTTTGAAATTACTTGGCAATAAGTAACAGTTTAGAGCAATCTACAGTGTACCTATAAACACTGTAATACCTTTTTGTGTTATTATGGTTTAACTAAAAGTTACAAAATGGATAAAAGAATGGAGCTACACTTTGGGCTCACAGAGGATGCTTAACTTTGTACCGCTAAACTCGGCAGTCAGCTTTGAACCAGTTATACTAGCTATACACAAACTCCTAAAGACAGGAAAAATAATGATTTCTACAAGCTGATGACCTTAAAACACAATACATTTCATTGCATGAACCTAAAACCACACAATTCCAATGCAAATATGACCAGTGGTGCGAGAGAGTCATACTGCTTTCATGATGAGATACTGCTTTCTAAGGTCACAATGACTTCCTTGTCATGTGCAAACACTGGTACAGGAGGTGTGGACACTCGACCAAATAAACTGTGAACACTTGTCATGATGCAATGCAACATCCTTTAGTGAGCCTTTTCTATGGTGGACCACATCCATGCCAAATGTCCTTCCACTGTTGAAAGCATTGTTTGTACCAAATACCAAATATTCCAAGGAAGCAATAATGTTGGTCTTGTTTGAACTTATGCTTATGCTACTGATGGCTGCACTGGCTTCCCCTTTATTTGCTTGGGCAATGGGCCTCAGACTGTAAACAATCTTAGATCAGATTAGATGCTATCCTTCAATTTTAGTGCCTCCAGTTTCAACATGCCAAAACATTATTTTAATTTTGAGTGGGTGAGAAGGAAGAGCTGAAGCCATCCTGTTATTTGTGACCCTATTGCAGAGGTTTAGCTTGATATAGGGAGACTCCAACCCCTTTTCTGCTGCCAGCTCAGTGCTATCAGATTAGTTCGGAGATTATCATTTGTAAATGTTTAATTTTTTTGAGTTCTGATATAATGATTAATCCATTTTCCTCACTAACTTCCTCACTTTTCAACGTGAAAACCATAACGTGCATCCTACAATGCTTTACATATACTGCATCATGCTAGAGGCCTAAAAATACTTTTATTTCTAAACATTTAAACTGCAAAAATATCACCATCTAGGAAAATAGTATAACGCATAACACATGTACTAGGTACAATTCATAATTTATGTAAGGCCCAAGAAAATAATATATTACATTTATTCTAAAAAAAATATAATATAATTTAACTTCAATAATGCTAGCCAGGTGAGGAGGTAATAAAGAATAGTCAGACAAGTCCTCTTCTCTGCCACAGAATAAGCAAACTTTGATCCCCTGACCCCTTTAGTATAAATTATTCTTGAAAATATACCTTGATATAACACCACAGGGTTTCTCTGAATACTCTTTTCCCTGGAAAAGAATGTGGTTAAGTGCACCCAATGTCTTGATTTTATAATGTACAGTTGTATTGTCTCTCGTTCCAGTTAGTTTATATCCTAGTAGACAGTTTGGTTTGTCTAGAGGGTTCTCCTCCACATGCAGTTTGTAGCTAGCTAGGCAGAATTCACTCCAGATTGGCCATGTGTGTATAGAAACCAAAACAAGTGTTCCCAAGCAAAGGCCTGAGCAAAATATTTTACTACTATGTTACAAAAAATAAAGCACTTTGCCTCCTCTTCTCATAATCCCCACTATAGAGTTAAAGAATAGGTTATAGAAAGTGTGAAGGAATATCTGTTGTAGCATAAGCTACTTAGCATAAGCTATTATATGAGTGTTTCATAAACTCAATGACCACTTGAAAAATGACCAAAGATGGTCATTGCACATCATCATTTTCCTATATCTGTGTCACGAATGGCAGCAGCGGTAACCCAAGACTCTGGAGGTACTAAGGGCTCTAGAATAGATCTCATCAAGCAGTGGTGCACATTGGTCTGGTGTGTTTGGGCTCTGGTGATGGTAGTCATGTTGAGGTCAATAGAGCGGGGCTTCCACTTCCTTGCCCCATCAACTCTGTGCCTCTTGTTTCTCTGTCCCCACATGTATCTTTAACAAGGGGAATATAGAGATTGTCTCTGTTGCTGCCTTCTTCCAGGCTGTCATACCAGGGTACATACAGAACATCAAATGAAAGCTCCTAGTCCCCACTGAAATTAGTTGTTGCCACTGCTGCCACAGATTGTCAGGTCCCGTGGGACGCCCACCTTCCAATTAAGTCTGCAACCCCCAATCTCCACTGCTAGCTTCGCCTATAGACAAGCCCCCGTTTGCCGGGACGCTGGACACGCCTCACCGGGCACGGTTGCCCCCAGGACTTCTTAGCACAAAGGATGCAGACTTATGCAGGGGAAGGCAAACGAACCAGGAACGAGACTGGGCAAGGTCAAACGGGCAGGGGTCATACACGGCAGATCAGTCCAATGAAGCGCGGTACAGGAGGATGAGACAGAAGAATAGTCGAGTCGAGCCAAAGGTCACACCGGGGAATCACAGATACGCAGTACAGAGGAGCAGGCAGAAATCGTGGTCAGGGAAACAGGCTAAGGTCAGTCCAGGCAGCAATCAAGGATGGTCATACACGGCAAGATAACGTAGATGGAACAGACACCAATTCACACCCAGCAGCATGCTATCACGGGCAAGGATCAAATGTAATAGGAACACCTTTATAGGAAGTGGCCGACCAGATTGAGGGACATGATTGGTGCAAACTTAGGAACCTGGGGCTGATTGCCCCATTCAAACCACAGGGCGTTCCGCCCAAAAGCTACCTTGGGCCCATTGGCCCTGAACTGTTTACCTCCGGCGGGCGCGCTGTGTGCAGCGCCGCCGGAGGGCATAAATCCTGGGCGTCAGGAGCGCGCCTCGATCCCGGGGACGCTCCAGACGCCGCTAGTGACAGAGCCGCCCGAGCCACCGTTCGTGACGGAAACAGCCGAGCGGCTGCACGCGGCGGAAACAGCCGAGCGGCGGCCAGGGGCAGAAGCCGTCGAGCCGCGGCCTGCCGAAGATGCCGCCCAGCCAGCGCTCCGGCCGACTGACTGCAGCCGGTGCGGGACCGAAGGCCGGGTGAGTGACTCGTGGTCCCCGTGACACTACCCCCCCTTCACGAGGGGCCTCCGGACCCTTACCAGGTTTATCAGGATTCTCACAATGGAATCTATTAACTAAGGTTCTGGCATGAACATCTTTGGCCGGTACCCAACACCTCTCCTCAGGACCAAAACCTTTCCAATCAATTAAATACTGTAATGAATTTCGAACCATTCGAGCATCGAGTATTCTGTTAATTTCATATTCAGGTTCATCTCCCATTACGACTGGAGGAGGAGATGACACCTGAACATTTCTGGTGGATTTTAACAAGGAAACATGAAAGGTAGACGGAATCTTCATGGACATAGGTAACTTGACTTTAAAGGTAACATTACTCAGCTTGTTAGTGATGGGAAAAGGACCGATGTACTTAGGACCTAACTTAGGCGAGGGTTGTCTAAGGGCAATATTTCTAGTGGATACCCAGACCCAGTCTCCTACCTGAAATGGTGGTTCCCGCGATCTATGTCGGTCCGCGAACACTTTATATTTTTCAGAGGCTTTCTTAAGGTTCATCTGTATCTCAGACCACACCTTAGTCCTTTCCCGTAGCCATTCCTCCAAGGCCGGCAAGTTGGAGGAAGGACCAGAGAAGGATGATGCCTTAGGATTCCTGCCATAGTTACAGAAAAACGGGGAAAACTTAGTCGACTCGCTAGGCGCATTGTTAAAGGCGAATTCTGCAAATTCGATAAATTCCGCCCACTGTTCTTGGCGATCAGACACAAAGCAGCGTAAATATTGTTCTAAACTCTGATTCACCCGCTCGGTCTGTCCGTTAGACTGGGGATGATAAGCTGTAGAAAGAGAAACTTTAATGCCCAAGCGATTACAAAAGGCTTTACAGAAGCGGGATATAAACTGAACCCCCCGATCTGAAACAATATTCTGTGGTATACCATGGAGACGGAAAACATGCTTAATGAATAATTGCACCAAGTCTGGCGCCGACGGAAGTTTTACCAAAGGGATAAAGTGTGCCATTTTACTGAAGCGGTCAACCACCACCCAGATTACAGTATTCCCCTGCGATTGAGGTAGATCGACAATGAAATCCATGGATATGTGGGACCATGGCTCACTAGGAATCTCCAGAGGTACTAATAATCCCGTTGGAGATCCATGGGTTGTCTTACTCCGTGCACATACAGGGCATGCTTCAACAAAGGCGGTTATGTCACGTCTGATGGTAGGCCACCAGACATGGCGTTTGGCGACAGCCAAGGTTTTCCGAACCCCTAAGTGACCGGCGGACTTGGCATCATGAAGTTCCTGTAAAACGGCGAGACGTAAATGAGGTGGAACAAATAAGCATTCAGAGGGTTTACCGGGAGGAGTATCAATCTGATATGGCGTCAAAGAACTAGACAAATCAGGGAGAAGGGCGCCCACTATACAACCTAAGGGCAGAATCGGTTCAGCAGGATCAAATCGATCCTTACAATCTCCGAAATTTCGAGATAAGGCGTCCGCTTTGGTATTCTTTTTCCCTGGTTTGTAGGTGATAATGAAATTGAAACGAGAGAAAAAGAGTGCCCAGCGAGCCTGACGGGAGTTGAGCCTTTTGGCGGACTCTAAATATTCTAGATTCTTGTGATCTGTATATACGGTAATGGGGTGTAAAGAACCTTCCAGCCAGTGACGCCATTCTTCAAAGGCCAGTTTAATACCCAATAGTTCCCTATTACCAACATCATAATTACGTTCAGCAGGAGAAAATTTACGTGAAAAGAATGCACAGGGATGCAGTCTCTCCGGATTACCAGAATACTGAGAGAGAACTGCTCCCACCCCAAGTTCGGAGGCGTCGACCTCCAACAGAAACGGATGATTAGTATTGGGATGGATCAACACCGGAGCTGAAGTAAAGGTCTTTTTCAGTAGTTGAAAGGCGCTTATTGCTGAGGGAGGCCACTCCTCAACAAAAGCGCCCTTCCGAGTAAGATCAGTTAAGGGACCCACAATGGAAGAGAACCCCCTTATGAATTGTCTATAAAAATTTGCAAATCCTAAAAACCTCTGAAGCACCTTAAGGGTTCTAGGTTGCTCCCACTCCAGTATCGCGGATACTTTGGAGGGATCCATAACCAACCCACGCTTGGAGATTAAATATCCTAGAAACGGAATCTCAGAAACTTCAAATACACACTTAGAGATTTTAGCATACAGATGGTTCTCCCGTAACCTTTGTAACACCGCTTTTACATGTTGACGGTGTTCCAACAGGGAATGGGAAAAAATGAGTATGTCGTCTAAATAGACCACCAGAAACCGACCCAAGAAATCGCGAAAAATGTTGTTCACGAAATCTTGGAAGACTGCAGGGGCATTACATAGGCCGAAGGGCATCACCAAGTATTCATAGTGGCCATCTTTGACATTGAAGGCTGTCTTCCATTCATCTCCCTGGCGTATACGAATAAGGTTATATGCCCCTCTAAGATCAAGTTTGGAAAAAATCTGAGCCCCAGATACCTGATTAAAGAGGTCATTGATTAAAGGTAACGGATATCTATTCTTGACTGTAATTTTGTTTAATCCCTGGTAGTCAATACAGGGGCGTAAACCGCCGCCCTTCTTCTCGACAAAGAAAAAACCAGCACCAGCAGGTGAGGTAGAAGGACGGATGAATCCCTTCTTGAGGTTCTCTGAAATATAATCTTTCATGGCCAGCTCTTCAGATCGTGTGAGATTGTATATCTTCCCCCTAGGGGGCATAGTGCCTGGAAGCAAATCGATGGGACAATCATAAGTCCTATGCGGGGGAAGAGTGTCAGCGGATTTTTCAGAGAAAACATCCGCCCAATCTGCGTAGGCTGGTGGTAAACCATCAAGGATGACCTGTGAGGACCTAAGGGATGTGGAGAAACAATGCTCATAACAGAATGGACTCCATTTAACAAGATCACCAGATTCCCAATTAATAACCGGATTATGGGTTTTTAACCATGGGAATCCTAACACAATAGGAGAAACAGGACTCTCAATAATAAAAAACTCTAATTCTTCAGAATGGGCAGATCCCACAATTAAATTCACCAAGGGGGTCTTAAAGAAGACCAACCCTCCCATGATGGGCTCGTTATTGACAGCCAGGACTCGAAGGGAATTTTCTAACGGAATCAATGGAATATTAAGGGTGGAGGCAAGTGACCTATCCAAGAAATTGCCAGCCGCTCCACTGTCTATGAAAGTGGAGACAAAAGTCTTGGAAAGGCCCCAAGAGACCATAACTGGTAGAAGTAACCGATTAACATGAGGGAATGATACCTGACCGCCTAGATGATGTCCCTCAGCAGGATCTAGGTGCTGTAGTTTCCCGCCACCGGAGCCTTGTTTGGGCAATTTTTGGCGAAGTGGCCAGGATTTCCACAGTATAGACAAAGACCTTGTGATCTACGCCGAACTTTCTCTGCCTGAGAAAGATGGGTTATGCCAAGCTGCATGGGCTCTTCAGACGTCATAGAAGAAGGGGCGGCAGCACCCCTAGGGCTTGACTCTTGGCGTGGGGGTCCCCAAGGTTGATCCTCGCCTTTTTCTTGGCGTCTTTCCCTGAGACATCTATCCACTCTAATTGCCAGTTGCATATATTCATCAAGGCTTTTGGGTAGCGGATAATTCCCTAGAACATCTTTAATGTTTTCTGAGAGTCCAATTCTATATTGGCTGCACAAAGCTGGGTCATTCCACTTGGAATCAATGGCCCATCGACGGCGCTATACTCCTCCGCTGAGCGTTTTGCCTGTCTAAGATTCCGTAGTTTGGAGTCTGCCGTTGAAGCTCAATCAGGGTCTGCATACAATAGCTCCATGGCAGAAAAGAAGGAGGAGACTGATTGTAAGGCTTCATCTGTAGGTGACAATCCAAATGCCCAGGTCTGAGGATCCCCCTGGAGAAGTGAGATAACTAGGCCCACTCGTTGAGTTTCTGACCCAGATGAGTGGGGCCGTAAACGGAAGTAGAGCTCACAAGAGTTCTTAAAGTTAGAGAACTTCATCCGTTCCCTGAAGAATTTCTCTGGAAGAGGAATCTTTGGCTCGACTGTAGGTCCAGGATCCAGCGGCGCAGGTAGTTGGCGACTTTTCTGCGTAGCCACTCGCTGGGCCAGCTGGTTGATGGCGGTGGCCATAGCTTGCACCTGCTGCATTAATTCTTCCATCTAGGAAATAATGTATGGCCCGTGATTATGTCAGGTCCTGTGGGACGCCCACCTTCCAATTAAGTCTGCAACCCCCAATCTCCACTGCTAGCTTCGCCTATAGACAAGCCCCCGTTTGCCGGGACGCTGGACACGCCTCACCGGGCACGGTTGCCCCCAGGACTTCTTAGCACAAAGGATGCAGACTTATGCAGGGGAAGGCAAACGAACCAGGAACGAGACTGGGCAAGGTCAAACGGGCAGGGGTCATACACGGCAGATCAGTCCAATGAAGCGCGGTACAGGAGGATGAGACAGAAGAATAGTCGAGTCGAGCCAAAGGTCACACCGGGGAATCACAGATACGCAGTACAGAGGAGCAGGCAGAAATCGTGGTCAGGGAAACAGGCTAAGGTCGGTCCAGGCAGCAATCAAGGATGGTCATACACGGCAAGATAACGTAGACGGAACAGACACCAATTCACACCCAGCAGCATGCTATCACGGGCAAGGATCAAATGTAATAGGAACACCTTTATGGGAAGTGGCCGACCAGATTGAGGGACATGATTGGTGCAAACTTAGGAACCTGGGGCTGATTGCCCCATTCAAACCACAGGGCGTTCCGCCCAAAAGCAACCTTGGGCTCATTGGCCCTGAACTGATTACCTCTGGTGGGCGCGCTGTGTGCAGCGCCGCCGGAGGGCATAAATCCTGGGCGTCAGGAGCGCGCCGCGATGCCGGGGACGCGGCCGCTCCAGACGCCGCTAGTGACGGAAAACAGTGGCAGAAACAGCCGAGCGGCGGCCAGGGGCGGAAGCCGTCGAGCCGCCGCCTGCCGAAGATGCCGCCCAGCCAGCGCTCCGGCCGACTGACTGCAGCCGGCGCGGGACCGAAGGCCGGGTGAGTGACTCGTGGTCCCCGTGACACAGATCCACTGTTGTATTAAAGACTCCCCTGTTGGGTAAGAGAAGTCTTGACAGAGTTTCTAAGGAAACAAAAGCAGGATACTACGCCCCTCCCGTATCAATGGGAAGCGTTGAAATGTGTGATCAGGGGTGAACTCATTAAGTATGGAACCAGATCAAAAAGAGAATAAGCTTCCTTGATAACTCAGACGGTGCAGAAGATCCAGATCCTGGAACATGACCATCTAGAGCTGTACTTGTGGATCTGATGAAGGCCAGAGACAAATTGCAGGGTCTATACAATCAGGCATACAATTCAAGAGAGGCAGAGGGTGCATTTCTACAAGTCCGCAGATAAGTGCGGGCAGCTACTCGCTAGGGCGTTGCACCCAAGGCTTGCAGCCACATATATTCCCCATATCATAGGGCCCCAGGGTGAGCCAGCTGTAATTCCCTCCCAAATTGTAGATAGCTTTAGGGATTATTATCAATCCTTATACAACCTGCGACAAGATGGCAACACCTTGATGGAAGCGAAACCACGGTTATAGCCTATGTACACAACACGCCACTCCCTGTAATACCTGGCGAGGAGGCAGAGGCTCTAGAGGATCCTTTTTCTGAGCAAGAGGTTGCTAGGCAATCAAGGAAACGCCACAGGGTAAGAGCCCGGGGGCGGATGGCTTCACCCCTAAATTTTACAAGCAATTTAGAACACAGTTAGTACCTTTCCTGACCAAGGTCTTCAACTCCATTGGGCCGGAATGTGGGTTCCCTAGGCAGTCCCTAGATGCGATGATCTCAGTTCTTCCAAAGCCAGGGAAGGACCCATCAGGCCGATCTCCCTCAGGCCGATCTCCCTCATAAACGTGGTCATCAGACTATATGCTAAGATTTTGTCCTCTAGGCTTAAATCAATTCTTCCGGGCCTGATAGACCAGGACCAGGCTGGCTTTGTACCTGGGAGGGAGGTGGGGGACAACACCAACAAGCTCTTTGACTTAATAGCACACGCTAAGAAGGAGAGAGCTCAGATGTGCCTTCTCTCATCTGATGCAGAGAAGGCATTCAATAGAGTCAACTGGATGTTTCTTAAAGTGTCTCTGCAGCAGCTTGGTGTTGGTCCGCTACTCCTGTCCAGGATCTTGGCGCTGTATTCTGAGCCAACGGCAAGAGTGAGGGTTAATGGCCTCCTCTCCTCTTCCTTTAGGATTGGCAATGGCACGCGGCAGGGCTGCCCATTGTCTCCTTTTGTCTACTTTACGTTATTACAATGGAGCATCTTGCTGTTGCCATAAGACGGAATCCGGACATAAGGGGTATAGTGGCAGGGAGGAATATAAGGCTTCTTTATACGCAGATGATCAGCTCTTACACTTGACCGCCCCACTGACCTCCTTCTCAGCGGCCCCCAAAGAATCTGAGAGATTCGGCCGCGTGAGCAATTTTAAGATCAACTATAAAAAGTCAGAAACCCTTAATATATCTCTTACCAACCAGACATGGAACACCTTAAAGTAAATTTCGCGTTTAAATGGCAACCCCACTCGATTAAATACCTCGGGTGCAGATCCCCTCTGACCTTTCGCGCCTGTATGAGTTAAACTATTCCCCCTTGCTCCTAAGGACCATGACTGAGCTGACTACATACGATAAATGGCATTTTACCTGGTTTGGAAGGATTAATGTGATAAAAATGGATATCCTTCCTTAATTCTTATATATCTTCCAGACAGTACCTATCTACCTGCCTAACAGTTTCTTTAGGAAGATAAAGACGGCCTTTTTAAGGTTTGTGTGGGGTACAGGGAAACCCCAGATAAGATTCAGCACTCTAACCAGGCATAAATCGGATGGGGGGGGGGGGGGGGGCAGCCTTCCTTATCTGAAAACCTACCAAAATGCGGTTATTACGCTTCATATACTAGACTGGACTCAGAGGGAGGAGGGGATGCAGTGGGTCAGATTGGAAAAGGAACCCCAGTTAGTCTTGCCATGGAGGGGGTGCTCCCCAGAAAGGTGAAGGAAGCACTCCCATACCTAGCAGGGCAGTTTTTGATGGCTTGGGACATATTAACCAAGAAGAATGCCACGGTCAACAGACCAGGCCCCTTAACACCTCTCTTCGACAACTATTCCTTTGAGCCAGGAGTACGGATCAAAACAATTCTGGTATGGGAAGCTTTATCCAACACTACAATAAGCAGTATTTTGAGGACAGGTGGGCTTCCCACATTGGACGAAACGAGAGAAGGTGGCCCGGGACAGCATATCTTGTGGTTCCTTCACAGGCAATTTAATGCATTTGTAATAAATCAGGATCTGGTGTAACGGGGTAGGTTACTCTTGACGCAACTGGAGCACATCCTTACTCAGGGCCCCCCCAGTTCGCACGCAGTCATTGTCCTATACAGATCTTTGCTGGAAGCGTCGCATGACTCCCCACCGGGATTCATAAGGAAATGGGAGGAGGAGCTGGGGATGACTATTTCTGGGAAGACCTTGCAAAAATCTATCTGTACACTCACAAATTAGCAGTTCCATGCGTAGCCCAGGAGAGGAATTTCAAGGTCTTATCACGATGGTACAGTAAGTTTGATGCCTCTCGCTCAGATAGATGCTGGAGATGCCTAGAGGGGACTGGGAATATGGTCCACATTTGGTGGGGCTGTCCGCCTATTAAGGCGCTGTGGGGGAAAGTCCTATCAATCTACAACAACAACATCACAGGAGAGGCAGTGCAGAACTCCCCGCAACTGGCTCTGTTGTTGCTTCTCCCAGGTTCTCTCTCCCATGGTAAGAAAGGGGTGCTGAGACATTTTCCTGACAGCATTAAGAGCTGTCATCCCTAGGCGATGGAAATCTACAGCACCACCATCATTCGCTGAATGGGTGCAAGAGGTCGAGACCATTCGCCGAATGGAGGAACTGATCTCGGAATCAGAGGGCACATGGGATAGACACTATGTGACCTGGGGGGCTGGATGGACTATAGGGATAACCGCCTATAGGTGTAGACTCATTGGAGGGTCATGGGTTCGCGTGCTTCCACCCCTGCTGCCTCCGTGCCATTGTTCTTGCCTCTAACCCCCTGCTCTCCCCTGCCCTTGTTTCTCCTCTGTTGTCCCTGTCCCTCCTTTCCCCGCATGCTCTTTACCCCTTATTCATGTCTCCAATGTCCCTAGTCCTTTGGGCTTTCCTGCCGCCCCACTGCCCTTGCTAGCTGCCTCCTCTCTGGGTTGTGTTGTTGGTGCTCCAGGCAGTCCTGCTTCCCGCGGTCCTGGCCTCGGTCATTTGGTTGGCCTGGCCTGACTGGGGGACCTGGCCCGGGGGGGGGGGGGCTGGACGTGGGGTAAACAACAGCTAATGGAGATTAGCAAGCTTCTTATAATTGGTGAGATCTGGTCCTCCATCGATGGGGGTGGGCGGGTTGGGAAGGGAAATTGCTTGAGCCATGTTGTTAACTTATAAATGCTCATGGATGGCGGCCTAAGCATAAGTATGTCCTTTTTCCCTACTCTCCCTGTTCTATGCTTTGTACCATTCTATTGTTGAAGTAAAACCTAATAAAAAGATATTGAACTAAAGACTCCCCTGTTTATACGGCTGCCCTTGGTTGTTTGGGCTTATTTTAGATTTTTATATTATTCAAGCATAATGTTTGCAGACATACATAAAATACCAACAAGTGGGCACAAAACTTTGATTCGAGCTGTCCTGTAGGAGTGGATATCAATATCAAATTAAAGATGAGCACATATAATTATAAACAAAGGCATCTATTTTTTATAATAATAATAATAATAGCTGCACATCAGTTCAAAGGAATCTGTTCGAATAGCAATATGCGGCCTTACTTTTACTGTGAATTCAAAAGAAATGGTGACCTGGAAATCTTGTCTCACCTCATCTGTCACTGTCTGAAACATTCTACGTTTTCTGACAGCATCCAAACCACTGACATGTTCCTTTTAAGTCAGTGGAGTATTGTAGAAGCATGGTTATGATGCTGTAGTAGAACATTTTTTAGAAGAAGGCCAGCCTTCATATTTCCCTCCTGACTGTAGAGGTGCACCTCAGGCAGCTCGAGCAAAGTGAAGGGGGGGCCGCTGGATAATTTTTTTCTTCTAGTTCATTGCTGTTTCACTGCACCACTACATGTTGTCATATATTTTTTTAAACATTTCATCATTGGTTGCTCAGTTGCCATGTCCTCTACCTTCTCCCACCCTCACAGCGAGGAGGGGATGGGGGTGCTGAGCCATCCCACGGTGTGCACCTGCATATGCAGTCTTCTCTGCCCTTTCTCTGCCATCACATTAACTAGAGCATGCCATCCCATTCAGTGTACAAAAAGGGGTGTGCCAGTCTTAGGATTAGCCCTCTGTACAGCAGGTTTCACCAGCGTGTTTACTCTATAGTCACTTTAAATACTATTGCTGGAATTTAATTTAGTTTTGTGATAAAGATAAGCAACATCTGAACCAATTGTGTGCCAGGGTGGAGAGATACATTTGTACTTCCCATTTGGCCAGCTATAAGCTGACCATTTTTTTCAGATGGTTAAATTTGGGCTTAAATTTTGATAGCTTAACAAACCAACAAACAAAATGTTAGCGACAACATTATATGATGTGTGACCATTAAAAAAATTAACCCAGCTATTTGTTAAGCTGTCATAAATTAAGCTTCCCAGATGTGTCCCTCTGAAAAAATAGTCAGCCTAGAAACCAAAGCAGAAAGCCAAGGTGTGTCATCAAGAAGGTGGAAACTCGTTATCCTAGTGCAATAGAAAATCATGGCATCACAGAGGAATCCTGCCTGACCACCACTCACCCCTCCCTGGCACTGGACTGGCTATTTAAAAGAAAAAAAATGCCATCCCACTTTGAAGCATGCGCTATACACCCAGTCTCATTGAGGTTTCTGCTGTAGGATGTAATTCCAAGGCAACTGATCCTCGAAAAACAAAATAATCAACATCACACAATAATCACACTCTCACAATGACTAAGCTACTGGAAAACTTTAAAATTCATTCTAGAAGCCCCATTTTGCTACTGTTACGAAAAAAGCCCTCTCTGTGAACCTGGCCTTCGGGAGTTCTTGGTGGATAGAACAGACTGACTACATAGTGCACCATGCTTATGAGAGATAAGATTCATGTGTTTGGAAAACCAAAACCATTAAAAACCAACTGCTGCACCCCACCAATTAAAGGGATAAAGATAGTTATTTGGACAAATGACTTATGTTTATATATTGCTTTACGGACCAATGCAAGCACAGTATTGACATCAGAGATTATGAATGCTATGTATACAAAGAAGGAAATAGTACAAATGCTGTAATGTTACTAAAAGATGATAAACATGGGATTTAAAGTAAAAAAAATAATTCACTGCCAGCAGCAGCGATTCTGCTGACTGACTGGTTAGTCAGCCAGTTAGTCCAGCTCAGTGCCTCTACTGTGCAAAGATCAGCTGATTAAACCGTCCAACTACTGTGGTAGCTGCCCAGGTATCAGGAGCCCAACCCCTGGTAGGTGAGCCCTCTATTTTCTTTAAAATAGCCAAAACAGGTCTAGTGCTGGGGGAGGGTGAATGGTTGTGCGTCATGCTGGACCTCTGCTTTAATTTTAGCTGACCTTCCTGTTCAGTTACTGCAGCCAGGAGGTGAGGCAAAGGGGGTTATTGAAATGATTTTGGATATTTCTGGAGGCAATCAGAGCTTTTCTCACTCAGCACACAATAAAGTAAAATATAGAAAAGTTTTCTTTAAAAATCTAAACTATTTTCCCCTGCAATTCTACATGTGAGGTGCAAATTGTTTTTATGGGGTAGATGTTTTATTTCTGAAGTTATAAAATAACTGCATGTTATGAAGAATCCAAACACATTTGGAGAGGCTCATTTTTGTTTTGATTCCCCATAGGCTTCTATTATTTTGTAACTTCTATTAAAATGCACCTCACATAGAACTGTCCCATCACATATTCACAGGATTTTGTTTTTTAAATAGAAGAAAACAATTTTCATTTGAAAGCTCTGACTGCCTCTCCAATCTCAACCTCCCCAGAAAAATTCAAAATAATTTGGATAACCCTGTTTTTTTCTGCATAGCCCATAGAGTGTTGTGTTTTCCAAACTCTTACATCACATCCTTGCATAATTAGAAAAGTTATTTACGTCACCTGTAAAAAATGCCCAATCGCATGTGCAGGTGATTTTTGGGAAAAAAATTGAACAATGGCACTTTTTTGTGTGTCACATTTAAAAAGCTCATACATGTTGCATGTTACACTTGTTTCGCTAAATACTTTACATGCTTCCCGTTGAGCTTTACTAGTGGTATCAGATTGTATTTGGCTCATGGTTGTCTATAAAATAATTTGTTATCTGGAAACAGTGAAGCTAATTCAACTCTGGTTGCACATTTGGGTGTGAATTACACACAAAGAAGTGCAATTAAGGGGGATATTTAAGAAGGGATAGCGCCAGGCAGTGCCTTGTAGCGGCAGGCAGCGTCTGGTGAACGCCGGGCACTGTAGGCAAAACCACATTTATGAAAGACAATCCGGTGAGTAACAGCGCCATGTAGCGTCACATGTATTATTACAGGTGGCTCAGCGTATAGCGCTGCGCTCTAGCTTCCGGAGCCAGGTATTACCTTTCGCTCAGTGACGCTCTCCCATACATTTCAATGGCCGTTCATTTGCTGGTGTTTAAACAGACGTTTTTTCTTTTTTTTCGCTCCAATCATTGTGTGACCTCTCCTGGCTGCAAAACTGACATTTTTAGAAACGTTTTTGACTTTTTATATTTTTATGCAGAATTGTCATTACAGGTCTGGCGCTAAAGTGTTAATGTCCCAGTGTTAAAACAATGTCATTACATGTGTTTTTGCTTTGTTACAGGCGTATTTGTGACTTTAAACAGACTTTAATCACACAGCGTCTGGCGCTCTATGCTATAGCGACCAGATTTAGAGCGCCGACGCTCTGTGTGTGTCCTTTTTTGGTGTGGAGCGCTGAAAGTCGGTCACACTGAGCTGGCGTTAGCTTTCGCTACCTGCAGCGCTGTACTGGTGTTAGAGCGCCCAATATACATCACATTCATCAATGCCGGCCAGGTTACTACAGCGACTGAGGCGCTCTGTTACAGCACCGCTTACAGATACAGACGCTCATCTGGCAATACGAGGCACTAGTAGCGAATCAGCCTCCACAAATATTTTTTCCTATAAAAATCACCTGAACACATGATGGGGCATTTCTACAGCCAAGGTACATCATTTTCCAATGAGGTAAAAGTAATTTAAAAAGTCTGGATACAGCAGCAGCCTATGGGGTATGCAAAATAAAATAAAAACATTTTTAGTATAGCACATATTGTAGGGTGCTGTTGTTTCCAAACTTTCCTAAAAATATTCTTCATTGGAAAAATGATGCACCTCAGCAGAAACAAATGCCCCATTACATGTGCTGGTAATTTGGTTTTAGGAGAAATCTGAACAAATATTTTCTTTTAATTCAGAAGCTCACCAGTTACACTTGCTTCACTATGGCCCTTATTTAACAAGGGATAGCGCCAGGTAGCGACTGGTGAGCGAACGGTAATGACGGTCACCGCCACGAGAACGCCGGCTCCCCACCACAATCACACATTTATCAAGCCAATCCTGCTTAGCGACTGAGATAGCGCCATATAGCCACTCATTCATCATTATTCCAGCCTCAGCCCACAGCGCCAGCGAGCGACCTTGAACAGCGACAGGTATGACCTCTCGCTACCTGGCGCTCTCCAATGCATTTCAATGGAACAATCTTTAAATATCAATAATTTGTTAATATATATATTTTTTTTTTATGTGAAAATTTCTGTTACCACTTCTGCCATGTTAGATTTTTTTTTCAAGGTAAGAAAGAAAAAAAAAAAAATTTGTGCAGAATTGATATTACAGGTCTGATATTAATGTATTCATATTCCAAAATGTTTTGATAAACTTGTTTTTTTTGGTTTCCCAAAATATGGTTGTTTGGGGGTTAAAAAACTACTTTTAACCCATCGCCGCCTGCGCTCTGGGGTTTAAACATGCATTTCACAGCGCGAGAATTTTTGGAGCGTGATTTGTTAATGAATATGGTGGGAGCCGGTCGCTCTGGCCATTCGCTATCATGCGCTCCCATACAGCGCGGAACCTGTCAAATAGCGACTCATCACCTTGTATTCAACATTACTGCACACCGACTGAGTCGTTATCAACAACCGAACAACGGCCAAGCACAGCGACTACTAGCTGGCGCTGTGAAAATCACGCTACAGACGCTCATCTGTCGCTACCTGGCGCTATTAAGGAATCGGCCTCTAAATCTTTACCCATCTGGAGATACAGTACTTAGCATGTTCTGCAATGCAGTCTCAATTATCAATGGAACAATATCAGAAGAGCATATTTTGTATTTAAAAAGTAAAGGCATGAATTTTGCACATTAGAGGTAATCTAGAAAATTGTCTACTTGTATTTGGAAGTTTCATGATGTCTCCATTTCCTACACTGACAATAGTACGCTGCATTTAAAAAGCTTTTTATGCTAATTTTTGCATTTACCTACAGGATGATCTTTGACACCCTGCTCAAATGTATGGTATAATTTATAAGCCTGTCTAGGAAAAAAACTGCACTAGCATTTGTTCTTGTTAATCTTGCTGTACATACAAGTTACCGGTTTGCATTTTTCAAAATGAAATTGTTGTAAGAAACTGGTGTCAGCAGAAGTGTGACGTACGATGGGCATAGTGCATGTTAGCAAGCAGCGTGTCGTGTAGGCAGACGGCATATAACTTTATAGATTGTTCTGCTTCCTTTTCTTTCCATGTATAGGGATCATAACTGCTCACTGTTGGTACATTAAATCAGGGAGGTTGTGAAGGAGGAGTTTCAATTGATCAGAAACAAAGTTGATGGGCAAAAGGAGAAAATGAAATGCAGCTTCTGGCAAAATGTGCCAGACTTGATCTTTGTGTGGACGCCTGAGCTTATGTCCGTCTGCTGAACATAGTTATTCAGAGCTCAGAACAAAAAAGAAGCCCTGGGCTAGAAGCTAGAAGTGTTGCGGGATGCTGTTAATGATACAGGCTTTGTGAGGTCTTGAGTTACCCTCTTCACAATGAATATTGAACCAGCTGGAGATACTGTTAGTAACACATGCTTGTTTGGGTGCCTGTGTGAAAAATATATTACTATCATGGCATAAGGGTTAACCGGCCTCATGCCGCCTGTAGAATTCTGAAGCCCTTGTGAGTGGTGTATACTTGCAGCTTAAAGTGGACAGAAACCCAGGCCCGATGGCCCTAGAATCTTCTAGGTTTTAGGTGGATTCCCTCCCCCCAGTTCATCCAGATTTGGGATGCCCCACTGTGTGAAACCCCCAAGATAACCCAGCATACTCCTTCTCCCCTGATCCAACGACACATGAGCTTGGAGTGTCTGCTCCATGCTATACCTTTAGCAGGGCACGTACACGGCCCCCTCCCTGTTACAGGGTAGCAGTGATGCGCCCACTGGCGCGCTAGACTCGGCTGGAGATGAGGGCTTAGTTGACCATAGATGACTTTACGTCAGTGCAGTTGAGTGCGCTGATTGGACTGGAGGCCATGCATGGACCGGGGAAAGGTTGGTTGGAGTGGGCAACCTGGGAGGTTTCACACAGCCGGGCATCCCGCATTGGAGTGCCCGGGGCAAGGTCCGAAACCCGGTATAGTCAAATTCCTGGGTTTTGGTTCACTCTAAGGAAGCTATGGTAAAATTTAGTTAAAAGGGGTATTGCTGCTACAGTACATATTCTGCTTGATTTTTGTTTTTTTCTCAAACTAATTGAATTTGTATGTTTTACAACTGATTTTTTTTCTTCTTATACTAAACACATCTAAACTGTATTTATTTTTATTTTCTAAAAATAATATTTCTTTAAAGGGAAAGCACATTTTCTATGGGATTTTTGAAAGTGTATATTTTTTGTATGTCTAAATGATTTTTTTGCCGTATGTTGGCAAATGTGCGATTTATGGAAGCAATCTTTGTCATCTGCAATCTGTTATTGGCAACTGTACACCAAGAGCTACAAGAAGAGAGAAACGAGCCCTGTACACACAGAACACTACTGCTATAGTCGCTGCTGAGATGAGGGCATTCACTCCAACCTCACACATGCCCAGCAGCAGCGTTATGTGTGTACAGGGCTCACGTCTCTCTTCTTGTAGATGTTAGTGTACAGACTTGGTGTACAATTGCCACAGATTGCATGTAGTGAAAAATGATTTCATAACACAAACATTTGCCTCCCTTTATTTCACTTTGTCTTCCCACCAAGGGTAATGACTGGCCACTGGGGAGGAAAGTTTTATACTACAGAGGCAGCGGCAGTGAATCGCACCCATGTACATAATGACATCACTGGAGGGGAGGGACATATAGGGGATTTCCAGTGGTATCCCCCTCCATGCCCCTTTCCCTCCAGTGGTGTAAGAGTCACTTAGGAGCTCTGCCTCTGTAGTAAAGAAGGTTTATAAGGAAGATGGGGCAACTGCCATAACCACTATTGCAGGCATCAGCAAAGATTCCCAGTGGGAAACTTTACTCCTTGGAGCACTAGGGGGATGGCAACCTGCCCTATATGCAAGAGTGTGGCTTGCCCGTACCCATCATTACCCCCACTCTCAGCACCTGTGGAAAAACAGGGATACCTTACCAGTTCACAAGGAGTATAGTTAAAAAAAAGCAAAGCTTACCTCACCCACACATTCCATCCCTTGCTGAATACCTTTGCTGATGCTTGCAGAGGCATCTTCTCTATCCCTGGCATGCCATGGGCAACACTGGGAACTAGGGGAGGGAAGCTTTACCTCTGCACAGGCGGAGGCTCTGTGGACTCTCTCCCATGTGACGATTTTGTCACTGGAGGGGAGGAGCATGGAGGGGGATTGCCTGGAAAATCCACCTCCATGTCCTTTCTCACCAGTGACATAAATACTTACATGGAGGGTTCCACAGAGGCTCCACCGTTTTTTGATATAAATGTTTTCGGCATTACCCTAGTATCCCAACCCAAAACACCTGAGGGGAAGATGCTGCCCAGTGGGGGGGGGGGGGGGTGAAGCGGCGAGAAACAGACAGGTGAGTATGTTAAATTTCGAGTATTCTTTTTTGTATTGGGTCTAATTTTGTGAACTGGTAAGGGGTCCAGTGTGGGGTGGCATGCTAACTTCCCAGCATTGGGGGAGGCAGACTTAAAATAAAATGTAAAGAAGGGACCTACAGACAAATCTTTTGGCCAGTTTTCCCTATAGCCGGAGGGGATAGGCCCTGCTCCAGCTCATCACTAGTCAGACCTTGTCAGTAATGAAATGGCAATTTCTCCTGTACAGAACGATAACTGACAACATTCTTAAAAGATCTGTATTGTGAAATCATCCAATATATTTAAATCCATATAAACATGCCAAATAGAGGATGGGTTACTTATACACATTAGCTTACAGAAAGTCAATCTTCTAGTTTTTTTTTCTCCTAGTAGATGGGGTTTTTTGATGTTTCCAGGGGTAACCTGCTCCATTCCGATGCTTGTCTCCTGAGCTAACCTGTGGGGAGCACCGCACCAGTATTACCACTCTTATCATTTCAAGTTTAGTCATTATAGGAAGGATATGGTTATGATCAGGACAATTGGTGGCAGGCAAATGCCAAGATGAACATTTGTATGAGACATTGCCTTTATGGATGCTTTTTATGTGGGCACCCATCTGTCAGTGTGGTTTTGTGATATAACCAGCAACAGCTGGCGTTGCTCTCTCTTCTAATCCATTCATTCTATCTACAGATCAGAAAGAGGCCTGTGTCTGCTTATGGGACCTTGGAGACTTGCCTTTCCCTAGATAAACACAAGTGCTCAAATACTGCTCAAGATTCTGTAATACCACAATTGTTCTACACTAAAGCCATAAAAAGACACAACATCTGTAGCCAAATTCATGTACATATTAAATGAATTTCACCATGGTTGTAAAGGGCCTGACTTAGCTTTATCAGCTGTAGTCTTTAGTAAAGGGATACAGAAGCCAAGGGCAATTGTTAGACCATTATGTCGGGCTACGTTTGACACTGTCCTAAACTGGTTTCCATTTTTAAATTGAAGAAGAAAAGGCTGAGATATCGAGGATTATAGTTTCACCTTATGATTTATCTTCTGAAGCATGTGGGCATGGCCCTTGGCTCTGTGATGCAGCATAATAATCAGCATAATGGGCAAGGCCTGTAAGACAGACATTCTCATTCCCCTGGCTGTCTCCCTCTCCCAGTGTCCACAGTCAGGGTGTATGCCACTACTAATGTTTCTACATTCAGAAGCAGATGTGTTCTGACAGGAAGGGAGGGATGAGGTGAGCTGCTGAATGACAATTTATGTCCTTTGTCTATAGAGTCTCTTTAAACCGGACCTTCAGCGTGATTAATGAAAAGCCCAAACTCTTAAAAAACTGTCCCCCAACATCTAAAATTAATATATTTTACATTTTTAGTCACTAACTTATTATTCTTTCCCCCACTGGGCTGCAACTCTGTTCAGAAATTTAGGATACGGGCGCCGCCATCTTGACTCAGAAGCATCACACTTACTGAGGAGAGGAGAGTGGGATAAGGTACAGGGGGCCGGGTTATAGCTGTGCTTTGCTCAGACAGAGCAGAGCTGGGGTCAGGGAAAGGTCAGCAGTCCAAGAATGCAGAGCAGCACAGTCAGGAGGCACTTCCTGTTTGCAGGCTGCCTTATGGAAGCCGCCATCTTGGATGTTTAAAGGCTTATAACATGCAGTAGATGCAGGTAGGATGGGTTTTAATGTGGACAATCTGTATGTACAGGGTGTGGGAAACATATAAGATAGACTCTTATTCAGGGTGAAGGTCCGCTTTAAGCTTTGTACTGACACTAGTGATTTATTTTGCATAATTTTATAGGGCTGGCATATTCTGCACTGCTTTACCAAGCACAAAAAGCATTACCACTCATACCTAGTGTTGTAATTCAAGTCATGTATAAATTAACCCCAAATATTGACAGTTGAATCTGGTTCAGTTCAGCTCGAATATTGCTAAAATTCAATTAATGTTACAGACTGATTGCCTATCTGACAGTTTAATCTCACAAACTGGTACCTTAGTAAGGCAAGAAAGTATAACAATATTGGGTAGCAAAAGTCGTGTGTCACTATAATGTCACTTGAGCTACTTAATGGTGCAGTTTTTTGCACCAGTAATTTGCCCTAAAAAGTTTAATCTGGGTAACAAAGTATGAGTGGTGTGTGTCTCTAAATGATCACTTACTTAGACTGATTTATTGCCCAAATTGTGATTGTGATGCAGCACAGATTGGCTGCAATTGGCAATGGCTGCTGCCTCACCCTGCCTATCGAAGTGTCTGACACTACTGATTATCTCTCCCTAAAATCCCTTTCATCATCACTAGGTTAGAAAGGGACCCATGCAAGGCTGTATAAAGAGATTATATAAGACCAATAAGACATGTATTTAAAGGTACATGGCAGGGAGGGCTTTCTTAAAACACAACAAAGAGGCCGATTCATTAATAGCGCCAGGTAGCGACAGATGAGCGACAGTAGCAGTATTTTCACAGCGCACGCTAGTATTCGCTGTGCTTGGCCGTTGTTCGGTTGTTGACAGCGACCCCGTCGGTGTGCGGTAATGTTGAATACGGGGTTAGGAGTTGCTGTTTGACAGGTTCCGCGCTGTATGGGAGCGCATGACAGCGAATGGCCATAGCGAACGGCTCCCAGCATATTCATTAACAAATCACGCTCAAAAAATTTTCGCGCTGTGAAATGCTTGTTTAAACCCCAGAGCGCTGGCGGCGATGGCTTAAAAGTAGTTTTTTAACCCCCAAACAACCATATTTTTTTGAAAAAAAAATACAAGTTTTTCAAAACATTTTGTAATATGAATACATTAATATCAGACCTGTAATATCAATTCTGCACACATTTTTTTTTAACCATAAAAAAAATATCTAACATTGCAGAAGTGATCACAGAATTTTTGACATTTAAAAAAAAAACAAAAAACATTAATAGTAATTAATTATGAGTATTTAAAGATTGCTCCATTGAAATGCATTGGAGAGCGCCAGGTAGCGAGAGGTCATACCTGTCGCTGTTCAAGGTCGCTCGCTGGCTCTGTGGGGTGAGGCTGGAATAATGATGAATGATTCGCTATCTGGCGCTCTGTCAGTCGCTAAGCAGGATCGGCTTGATAAATGTGTGATTGCGGAGGTGAGCCGGCGTTCTCGTGGCGGTGAGCGTCATTACCGTTCGCTCACCATTCGCTACCTGGCGCTATCCCTTGTTAAATAAGGGCCAAAGTATTCACATATGGTGCATACCACAAACAATGATAGAATTGTTCCCTGGTTCCTTTGAAATAGGTGGAGCCATATAAATAAATCTCTTTTCATCTCTTGGCTATGCCCAAAGCTCCTGGGAAAGTCAGGCAGGGTATTCAATGCTTTGGCATAGATACATTTTACCCAGCTCCTCTATTATAATCTTTCTGCAAGCGATTATGGGAAACTGGTCTGATCTGTTCACCCACTAAAGTCACGTGTGATCCTTCTTTTTGCATTCATATGGTGGATGCCATTTTAAGTAAGTTGTCCAAAAAATAATTTTATATTATTAAAGGAATTTAGGAACAAATATATTTGTGCAAAATCTATTCGCTCACTTCTAGTGACAAAAAAAATACAAAATGAAAAATAGAATGGAAAAATTGGGAAATTGGGCACCCCTTTGTCTGAATATAATCCATATTTTCCAGATCTATTCTATGCTGATAAGAGGTTACGGGGTGTCACACTTGCCACTGTGCTGGCTAACAGTATTGTACCTTCTGACTAAAAGGCCTTCATCTTATACAATATTACTCATAACTTTGGTTGCAAATGTCCCACTACTTGTAATGAATACATTTTATGAGGTTCTAAAGTTTGGTCTCAGTCCGAAAATGTTTTTCTAAATCCAGAATTGTTCCAATTGCCATCATGGAGCTATTCAAACATGATCCCCTTTTTTGGAGTAGCCACGGGTTTGGTGTTTAAAAATGGAATAAGCAAAGGCTTTTATCCTTCAGATGAAACATAATCCCTACAGTTTAAGCTTGAAATGTAAGGGACCACCCAGGCATAGGCTGGGACAAGCTTTGGAGACCTGCTACAACATATACAGGAAGAGGAGTAAAGGCACATGGGACAGGCTTCAGGTGTGCATCCTGCTGCTTTATTATTGATATTGACTGGACTGACCCTGTATTTCATGCTGAATTCAATTCATGTCAAATTGATTTGTTCATCACTAACCACCTATTGACTATGAGCTCTAAATTTATCCAGGCACATGTGTAAAATTATATTAAATCTTATATATGCATATATAGTCAATCCAATAGTGCTATAAAGATGCCAAAGTTGTGGGTCATGCTAAAGACCCAGGTTCACATTGTGGCTCACATGAATACAGTTTCAGGTATATATATATATTTGTTTCTATGTGTGGACACATAGGCCCTTATTTAACAAGGGATAGCGACAGGTAGCGACTGGTGAGCGGCCGGTAATGACGGGCCCCGCCACGAGAACGCCGGCTCCCCACTACAATCACACATTTATCAAGCCGATCCTGCTTAGCGACTGAGATAGCGCCATATAGCGACTCATTCATCATTATTCCAGCCTCAGCCCACAGCGCCAGCGTCCGACCTTGAACAGCGACAGGTATGACCTCTCGCTACCTGGCGCTCTCCAATGCATTTCAATGGAACAATCTTTAAATATTCATAATTAATTGTTATGTTTTTGTTTTTTAAATGTGAAAAATTCTGTGACCACTTCTGCCATTTTAGATAAGTTTTTTAAGGTAAAAAAAAATAAATAAAAAAAATTGTACAGAATTGATATTACAGGTCTGATATTAATGTATTCATATTACAAAATTATTTTAAAAACTTGTTTTTTTTGGTTTCCAAAAATATGGTTGTTTGGGGGTTAAAAAACTACTTTTAACCCATCGCGGCCAGCGCTCTGGGGTTTAAACATGTATTTTACAGCGCAATAATTTTTTGAGCGTGATTTGTTATTGAATATGGTGGGAGCCGGTCGCTATGGCCATTCGCTATCATGCGCTCCCATACAGCGCGGAACCTGTCAAATAGCGACTCCTCACCCAATATTCAACATTACGGCAAACCGACTGAGTCGCTATCAACTACCGAACAACGGCCAAGCACAGCGACTACTAGCGGGCGCTCGGAAAATGCCGCTACAGTCGCTCAACTGTCGCTACCTGCCGCTGTTAATGAATCGGCCTCCCCGTGCACACTATGGACATGCTATTTTTTGGCTAAAAATAAGGTCTGCCCCAGAAGTGCACAAGTGTAAAAATCACAAATCACATATGGCAAGCTCAACTGTGCCATAGATTTTATTCAGGAGGAAAATTCGAGCTGAAGTCTGTGTTCTCATACGTATCTGCTCTGCCATATGGGACCGTGCTTTAGTCAGATTAGCCACAACAACAGAAAAAGTAATAGGCACAGCCAAAAGTGTAGTGAATGGAGCAAATGTTGCAAGTTACTGTGACTGCAAGGGGATGGTCGATCAACTCCCGAGATGGCACGGACTAGATCACTGATGCCGATAAGATGCAAACTACCAGCATTTGGGCAAATCTATGGGTGAGTATCTGTGGTTTGTTGATTTTGCCTAAAAAGGGACTAAAATGTGCTCATTTTACTATCCACTGCTTACACGTTTTAAAGTACTTTTTATCACACATATTTAGTGCCCCAAACCATGAATGCAAAGCAAAAGGCTTAAAAACTACCCCAAATCTCCCGAGAGTCTGTACATTGCAGTTTGTATAATACAGACCTTAACTTGTTATGAAGCCTGATCTCTGTGGTCTTTTACTATTTCTGTGTAGCAGTGTCGGCAACAAAAATAGTTTCCTCATAAAAATGTACTGTTTCAAACATAAGCTATTGGCAGGAATAGGAGACAGAAATAGAAAGTATTTCTGTCCTTTTAAATTGATTACACTTTAACCTTTAGAACCAGAAGAAGAATATTTTATGATGAGAGCCTTTTGGCAGCTTTCCCAGACATTCTTTTGCTGCTTCATTGGGCTTGGTCTCGCCAGTTCCCATGGGTACTACTCATAAGCAACTTTTTTTTTTGCTCGGCCATTACATTCATAGGCAGGTTTATACGCTGACATTGTGAATGTAAGCCTACAGTTAGCATTTACGCGCCACAAGTGTGTACACTGAAAGCTAATTATACGAGGGTAAAACAAAATCAGATAAAAAACCTTTGCTAAAAACATTCATTCATATATATTATTGGATATACACATGTTAGAAAATAACTGGGAATCTAGACTGATTTGAAAAGTTTCATTTTAACGTGTTTCAATTACCCAGGGGATGCGTTTATTTACAAACTGGTAAAAAATATCTCATATCTATATTTATTCACCAATTTTTTTTTTAATAGAAGAAAACATTTTTCTACTTCATTGTGCGAGTAAGAAACGCTCTCAATGTGAGAGGCTTTCTATGGCATTTGGATAACCCCCATATTGTTGCTGGAATATGCATCTGGTCTGTGCTGGTGACAGCATTTTTGGAATATGTTTTGGTTTTGATTTGACCCAAACTGAATTAGCAAAATTATGAAATGTAAGTTTCCAACCAAAATCTGTATAGCAATAATAACGACTATCATAGCATAAACCAATTGTATATATACGGGCAGGCTGATTCATTACTAGCGCCAGGTAACAGCAGATGAGCGTCTGTACAGCAGCACTCAAAGCGACCGCTAGTGTCGCTGTTACAGAATGCCTCATTCGCTGTAGTAACATTGCCAGCATTGATGAATTTGATGTGTGAGTCGCTAGAACACCAGTACAGAGCTATATGGGAGCGAACGGTAGTGACTGGTCAGTGTAAGCGACCCAAACCATATTCATAAAAAAACAGCCTCACACAGCACCGGTGCTCAAAATTGTGTCGCTGTAGCCCAGAGCGCCAGAAGCTGTGGGATTAAAGTCCATATTTGAACACATATCCACTAGTAACAAACCGAAAACATATGGAATGACATTGTTATTACAGTGTGACATTAACACTTTAATACCAGCCCTATCGGCTTCTTAAATGTGGAATTGCGTGCCATGGCCAGCGTTCACCTGCCGCTACCTGCCGCTATCTGTCGCTTACAAGGCACTACCTGGCGCTATCCCTTGATGAATAAAGCCCATAGTTAAATAGTTAATACGGTTAAAAAGAAGACATATGTCCATCAAGTTTAACCAAGGGTGTTGAGGTAAGTTTTTTTTTTATTATTTATTTATTTTTTTACTGATAACTAATAGTAACTGTTAATGTTATTTTCTTCTAAATAAGCATTTAATCCTTTTTTGAAGCTGTCAGCGTTTGGTGCTGTAACAAGCTTCTGTGGGAGGCTGTTCCACAGATTTATAGTTCTTATGGCAAAAAATGATTGTCGCCTTCAGAGACTGAATTTCTTTTTTTCCAGACGAAGGCAGCGCCCCCTTGTCTTTAGAGAGGATTTTACCTGAAATAATGTTTCCCCATACTTTTTGTATTGGCAATTTATATATTTATACAAGTTAATCATGTGCCCCCTCATAATCTTTCCTCATAACTAAGATCCTTCATTCCTGTTATTAGTTTGGTGGCTCTCCTCTGCACCCTTTCCATAGTCAGAGCGTCCTTTCTATGAACTGGTGCCCAGAACTGGACGGCATATTCCAGGTGAGGGCGCACCAGTGCCTTGTAAAGAGGCAAAATGATATTGCATAGGCGCATGATTCATGGCTACGTGTGCAACCCAGGCACACATGCGAAGCGCACCAAATGGCAAGCGCTCTGGAGAAGCGCAATTTGTGCTTTCCGTGAGGTAGATCTGCTGTTTCTCCCCTTTCCTTTATTGTATCTCTATGATTTGATCTCTCCAGTTTCTGTATTTTCTACGAAGATCTATTTGCCATTTTGGAGAGTATTCTCTGGAGAACCTGCATTCTCCATTTTTTGTTTTTTTTTTTGAGAGGGAGGTATTCTGAGTCCAGTTTACCCGTAACATTTTATTTTGTCCAATGATTTGTCCTAGATATTCTCTTTAACCCTCCCTGTTTGTTTGCATGTTGATGCTTAATCATTTCACTTTTTCTTTTTATTATTTTTGTTTATTATTTTTGTTTTTGCTAAACATTGGGGCATAATTTTCACATTTTTGTTGTTTGGACATACATTTTGTGTTTTTTTTTACTTTTGATGTTATTTTTTTGTAGGAACCCAAACAAAAAAAGGGTTCAATCCCTAAAATGAATTTGCGGTTCACACTTTCATTTTTCATAAACATGCAAGTAACATCCTAGATGACACCTTGGCAACCTGAGCAGGAGGCTCATGGAACAAGGAAACATTTTTCCATTTTCACCCTCCCCAGTCTCCTTCCTTACTCCAATGGACAGTAAACCAATGTAATGATCTGGACATGAGAGGTGTCTATTCATATTCCCAAGACGATGGTGTGCCCCTTTGGATTAAAATTCCTCAGAGTAGACCAATGGTGGAGGAGTCCTGAAGTTACCTAACGGTAATTTGCCTTCTTGAATTTTTCTCTGCACTTACCCCAGAGGAGGCCAGGGAGGCAGCAGAGTAGTCAGAAGATTCTTGTGAATTACCTAATGGCCACATGTACCTTTGAATTTCCCCTCAGTGCTCTCCTTCCAGAGAGACCAGTTATGCAGTGGCAGAGGATTCCATCAGATCAGTTCAGTACAGCAGTGCACCCCTTTTCATTCCACCCCAGCATCTTTCCCGGAAGTAACCAGTGAGGCAATGGAGTGTGGGTTAATTCCTACCAATTATCTGGACCAATTAGCTGCAGAGTGAGGACTGCAGGAGTTGCTTCCTGCAAACATCATGAGACATGATGGGAGGGAAACATTCCATGTACATGATGTATGGTGGAAGCTGTATATCAATGTGGGGCTGGGGTGAGTTGGTCTGTATACCGGACTTCTGTGGGGACACAGGTGAGCGAAGCATTACATCAGATTTTAAACCAGACTAACACTAAGTTGAAAAAAAACTCGCACCTTCTGCATGCATGACATCAGTTGACACTGGTCGTGGCCATCTTGAAGCATTCAGGAGGCTTCCTTTTCCAGCATTACAGCTGTGCTAGTGCCTGGATATAACTGACATGCAGTAACTCACAATGCACAGTGGCAGGAAACCCAGCTGGCTACTGGCAGGTCCATAGAATGCAATTGAGGGGGAAAATCAACCTTGGCAGGAGTTACAAGAAGGTAAATTCATTTTTATGTGCAGCAATGTGAATCGCTCTGGGGAGGGATGCATATAAGCACTGTTTCTTGTAAGGATGCTCGTCAGGTTTAATGACTAATACTATAGGACATAAGAAATAATTCAGCTCCGTGGGTTTTTTTGAGAGAAATTGCTTTTGATTTTTTCCTTTGTGTTTTTTTTCCCCAGAGTTTTAAAAAAATGCACAGACAAATTTGGTGCTGAATTGTGTCAAGGGAAAAAGCCATAAGAAAAAATGGTTTCTCTCATAAATGTGAGTGCTGAATCAAACACCACACAGAAACAGAGGGACAATCGGTTAAATGTGGGACCGGGCACAAAGTTCCTAGCTGCAGATGACAAAGGAGCTGCTGGTGCCTGTAGTCCGCCTAATCGATGAGAAACCTATGATAATCTTTGTGAAGAAACTGATTGGCTGATGGCTGTGAGAGGGAGGAGCTAGCTGAGCAAAATGAGGGAGAGGATGGGTCGCTCTCCACCCTGACAAAGCTCCAGTGGGCGGAGCGAAATGCACGTCGACAGACGGATGGCCCAACAATGCCCACATCCCCCCTCTACACACTGAGCTCTTCTGGCAGCCAAGTATGTGGAGGTTCGACATGGTGCTACGCTATCTGCTGATCAAGCGAAATTCGGGACAGGGAGCAGCACGGAGCTAAGTATGATTTACTGTTGCACTGACACTTTAGATGGGCTGCGGCCCGATATTGGGCACAGACTGCTCCAACGTCAATTCATGCTGCTGACACTCTCTGCAGATATATTGCAATTTTGCACAGATGATATTTCTGCTACTGGGTTGCATTTTTAAAGCACTTTAGAGCATGCTGACGATATATAAACTTGGCAAGTTTTTAAACTGCGTTTTTTGGATGGATTAGGCACCTCCAACCCCAGTTTGACCAGACAACTCAGTTGACAGTGTGGATGAGTGTGGACAAGTGTGCAGTGCATGGATGTACATGGGGGGGGCTCATTTTTTAATCTTTTTGGTCACAACGTTGTGCTTTTTATTGTGTATTTTGGGAGTTTTGCACATTTTTTGTATGCCAAGAGTATGTTTTATATTGAATAAAGTAGTGTTTGGCATTTATATTAGCATATATGTCCTTTGTGCCCGGTCCCACATTTTACCGATTGTCCCTCTGTTTCTGTGTGGTCTCTGCTTCTGGGTTAGTGGGACAGCGGTGAACACTATACGGCTGTGCACAGGAGATATTTACAAATTGGCGATCACTCCGTCTTTTTAAAGGTTTATATTGAGCGCTGAATCAACCCTATAGTGACTGTCTGCCTCTTCTCACTAGGGTGTCACCGACATCACCATTAATTAATATTGTTTTTCGCAGGACACTTTACCTATGCATAGTGTTCATTATTGTTGCATTATTCAGCTCTAATAACATCAACTTGGCATATTCATCTTTAGATATCATTGTCTAGGTGCCATTATCTACTCTGATACAATCAAACCCTTCACTCTTTTCATCTTCTGATTGTGTTATTCTTAACTACAGTCCTTTACACTAATAAATCCAAAAGGCACAGAGCTAATAAATGTAAGTTAAAGTCCTCTTTAAAGTCCTTCCAAATGTTTTGAAAATCCACCAAGTGCCACGTAGATCCAATAGTGCACCACCACCAGTTTAGGTACCCTTACCAGATGTGGTTGGATCAAATCGCACATTCACCAATCAAGCAGAGAAATCCTCCAAACGATTCCACCTGGGGTCAGCTCACTCAGATACAAGATGGCTAGCAGAGATCTCCACAGCATATTCATGCAAGAAGGAATAAGAGAACCATAGCGCAATACTGCATACTACAATCTCTTTTAATAAAGCCAATAAAACACTCACAAAACATCAAATTAAAACTCGCATGTCAAGGTGAGGCCTTAAGCCAACTCACGCTGCTGAATTCCAGAACCGCCGGCTCCTAACGCGTTTCGTCGCTCAGCGCGACTTTCACTAGGTGATTTAAGTATTAGCACGTGGTAGCTGGTTTAAGATTCACATTTCAAGTTTAAGTATTGTTTCACTTTTTTAATTGATTTATTTAAATTACAGCGCGGTATTTAGTATATCCTTATACACTTAATTTTTAGTCCTTTACACTAGATTTCCTTGGCATCTTGCTTCCTCCAAGTGGCACCATAAATGGCTGCCTGGGCAAGGAGCTCCTTGGCACAGAGAATTTTTTTCCATCCCTACCTTCTACCTTATAGCATGATGATGTGCTAAATGTTTCCAATTGCACTTTCTTTTCCCTTATGTATGCTCCACCCCATATCCTATGTACTTGCCACCCTGCCACATAGAATTCCTATGAATCTGTAAGACAAATAATTGGCACCCGCCCTTGAGAATTAAGGTGTGCTAAAGCCCTGATGGTTCAAACCAGACAATGAATAAGAGAGTGAGAGATAGACCAACCGGTCGCTTAAGCTAAACAATCAAAAAATGGCTGCACCACAAATAAGAAAATATACACATAACATAAATAAACACAACAATATACAGTAACAGTAAACTGGTGGTAATACACAACATACTAACTCCAGACTATTCTATAGATGCCAACAAAGAGTTTACCCAAGGACAATATTTCAGTGGAAAAGTGCAAGTGTTTAAATACATAGATAATTAGAATACATCCAATCCCCTAAATGTGCAAACAAATAAGTCAATTCCCTAATAGGTATATAAAAACAAAAGCAATACAAAAAGTGAAAAACGTGTGAAAAATAGGGATACTTATCTGAATAGTGTGATGGAGCTAGCAAAAGTTCCCCCGAAAAATGTTGGCCATGCATTCTGTGAACCCGAAATTGGGTGGACACACACTTGTGCCAATACACACACTTTGGCCAATACAAAATAAACTGTTATGCCAGTAACATTACTGGTAAATGTATAGGTTGCTGGTAAGGAACATATTTAAAGCTCTAATATCAACAGTAAAGTTTATTTTAAAATATGTTATAAAAGGTATGTTAGCTAAATTTCAAAAGCAAAGGCATTATGGTCTTAAAGATGTTAAACAGAAAATGCCAGAAAATTGACATTTTCTAAGCTTTCTGTTCCCCTTTTACTGTAACTGAAGCTTCCCGTCTTAATTTTTTATTCAGTCCACATGCTTGCAGGGAGAACCTTAGTGCTTTGAACATTTCTGAACTACTTTCAAAGGATAAGTGAGAGAAAAAAAGAAAATAGGAAACCAGGAGGAGGGAGCATGAGCAAGAGGGGAAAAAAGAATAAGACAGAAAAGGACACATCAAGGTGAATGGGATTCTAAACCATTTTAAAGCACATGCTTTAATCTACAGTATGTTGAATGATACCATAATGCTCCCATAGGATGTAATGGGCAAATTTGGCTGTGGTAGCGTTGGAGGAGCATTAAAGTTTAGCAACATGTATTGTTTGTCTTTGACTTTGCTGTAAATGTTTTATATATGTCCAATTTGTAACATGTAGCATTTATAATATTCTTCAGTAGTCTTTGTCAAACAATAAATACATTTTTTCAAAATAAGTTTGTGTATGTCATGTGAGGCTGCCTAAGCCATATGCAGGAATAGTAAGAAATATTGTTTGGCAAAATCGGTCTGGCCCATGTAGAAGCTGTTTGTAATGCCTGCTTGCTGCTAGTTAGCCAGTTATGCCCAAGGGTTTTGCACTGCAGTGTGGCAACAAAAACTCTGTGCTAATTAGAGTGATGTACTGTGGCAAAATTGGTAAACAATGCCCTAAATGGTATTCACATGTTGTCCAGAATATTAGATTGTATCTGCACAGAACAGAAGCATATGTGAGCGACACCAGTTATAATGAGTGCTAGGCTTTGCATCCGAGACAAAGCTAGATTTCATCCAGATCTTGCTGATTTGATCCGAGCTCACCCCCATCTCGGATACAGGCAAGATACCTGTGGTGGGCTTAGGGGAGGAGGGGCACACAGTTCATACTATTTAGCATGCCACCAATGCTTGCTGGTGGTATGTCAGCCATCACCACCCAGTGAACTGGTATAGGGGGTCACTTGCACCTCAAACTGTTTAAAAAGAAAAAAATGCAGTTAAAAATAAGAACTCATCGCGGCATTGTATAATTTTCTTTATGCTGGGGAGACACTATTACAGCTGCCCCACTGGCATCTGTAGTGAGGGAGGAAACAGGTTCCTGCCAAGCTAATGACAGGCTACCATGGAATCTCCCTCGTTGTCTGGCTTCTCTAATGACATCATTCGCCTTTTCCTCTGTGGTATAAAAGCTTCCCTGCCTTGGTGGCCTGGCATTTGCTTGGTGGGATGCCAAGGAAGGAGGAGGAGAAGTTTGTGTCCCCCCTCACTACAGATGCTGGCAGGGCGGCTGCGATAGCAGCTCCCCACAATCAAAATATCAAAGCCTGCCAGACCTGGAGGGATCCCCGACCTGGCGGACCTGAAGGGAGGAGACTGCCGAGTGAGGGAAAGAAGGAAAACCCTGCATTGCTGGGTTTTTTTTAACATTTGTTTTCATTTTTGACTGTTTGTTAGAACTGGTAAGGGGCCCAGGGACCTACATATCAGTTCAAGGACCTTCCTCCCAGCTCCCACTCATGACAGTATAGTTATAATACAATTATGGATGTCATTCTGAAAATATCCATGGAGAAAAGTACTTGTAAGGAAGCATATTTGAATTCATACCATCAAGTAACCTGCATTTTCCTTTGATTTGACTTCAGATTTGGGCCATGAATGAATTTGGATATTTATAATTTGATGTTCTTTGGTCCAAACAAAATATTGTTGATATTTTGTGGACGATTGGTAGGCCTTCTCAAAGCCCTTTAGCAACCAGTAAAGTAACTGTTTTGCCCTCAAATATTTATTCACGGTTTTAATTCCAGGTTCCCTACTATTGGAGTACTGTGTTTTTAGTAGCATCCACTTATGATAGTTATATTATCCAACTTGGAAGTCACAGGCATCCTACTGAATTTTGCATCACTTGGTATTCTGCTGTTTACCTAATTAAACGAAGGTCTGTTCTGCTGGATGAAGATAGTTAACTAGGAGGCTAGGGTAAGAAAAAACTTGCGTTGGTACAGCTCCTTAATGTATCAGTTTCTCTCAGTGAAAGGTAAGCTATGTAAGTGCATAATCATTGCATAGGGACCTGTTATTACAGTAACTGTACAACATTATTGGCAATAATAATTCACTACACTTACCCATGGGGCCAGTGTAGCATTTTATTACTTATTACCAACCGTTCCGTCGTTTATAAATCACAAATGTATTTTACTAAAATGTGGCTAGTGTTCCATTTTGGCAATCATTGTGTTTTTCACGTGGCTTCACAAACCAAAAGTGTTACTGAGCTAATTCTGCAATGTTTAACCATTGTACTTTATTCATGAGGGCAGCATTTCATTTTGGTAGTTGTGTTGAATTGTATTTTCAGTGGTTTTAGAGCAATAAAAAAATTGTACAAAAGAAATGGGCAGCAGCAGTTGCTGTAAGGAATGTACAGCAACTGGATCCTCAGCTTTAGTATAATCAAGCTCAGTCACTCCATTCCATGAAAAAACACAGAAGCAGTCAAAATTGATTAGTATGAAGAACTGGGCTGTCGACCGGGGACCAATTAACCTTTGCTACCTCTAACCAGAGGGATCAAACTTTGTCCTAAACTGAACCAACATCCATTTTACAAAAATGAAGGGGTCCTCCCCTCTATCAACCACCCTGCAAACCCTCTAAATCTCATCTGTCACATTTCCCTCCAGTGAAATGCACATGTTGGCCAACCATGTGGCCACATTTGGAGGCTTGCAAGCAGTTGATCGAGGGGCTGACCACACCCTGGAGTGTGCCAGCAGCCATTTTTGGTCTGTTTTAAGGCTTAAGATTCTCCACCCCTAGCAATGAGGCACAGAGTTTCACAACAAATAACGTTAAAATAAATGTTAGGAGGAACCACCAATACCACTACACAACTACAAAACTAGTCCAATTTCAAGTGTTTCACTGTTCAGCAGAAATCCTCTTACCCCCAAGTTTTCTTTGCAGGCAAAAATGTACAGCACCACCCAAACTAGACTGTTAACTGTTGCCAAACTAGTACAGCTTCATTCTGGGACTTTGTGGTCTGTGCTAATTCCCAGTACAAGATTTGGAGCTGCCTCTTATGTTTGTTTTGCAAAAGGCTGGCTCCATCACTGCAGTAATATGTGACCATTAACTTGTATGTATTGCAGAAAGATGACACTGGCGGGGTACACCGGACCACCAATAGGTAGCCAGTCAGTTAACATGGCCAGGAGCTCCAAGTATACTTTACAAGACAACAGACTATCTAATGGGGGTTGCGAAACATGCTGCGAAATGTCATTCTCTTCATTCAACATTTCTGCAACCTTTTTCTTACCCTCCTCTGGGGGTAATCCCTCTACATTTTAAAGCCCACTAGCTGGACCTTCTAGTGCTAATTATTTGGTGAAGCCAGTATGACTTTCATGCATTGCGGTGTGGATTGCAACCTACATCTCAGTGACCTTTTTAGCATTTAGCATTTTAGAAAAGTGCAAAATAGTTTTTCTTACCTTTTTCCAAGGTACTGATGGGGTACTTTTACAAATGAGGTACATCATATATCCAATAAGGTAAGGATATTTTTATAAAAGTTTGGAAATAACAGCACACTATGAGCTATGCTAAAGATCTCTTTTTGCATAACCCGTAGGGTGCTGTTTCCAAACAAACACTCTTACCTCATAAGAACATTGATGTACTTCACCTGTAAAAATGCCACATCGCAGGTACAAGTCATTTTTGGGAAAGAAGGGAAAAAAAAGTTAGCACTTTTTTGTGTCTAAACAGCTCACTGAGATTACAGGTTGCAATACATACTGCAATGCACACTGCAAGTCCCACCAGCTATACCAAATAACTAGCATGACCCTCAATGTGTGGAACATTAAGTAAAATTGAGGATGCACATCCCTAAATAATTTCTAGTAAATAAAGCGGATATCATAATGTGTTAGAAGCGAACATTTCTGGGGAGTATTTATGTTCTAATAAACTACACATTTTGTTTTATAAAGTGATCACAAATATTGTTCATGAATTGTTTGCATTTTATTAATGTATCAAAAATGAAGCAACACACATTTTGAACGTACCATGTCTCAAAAACAAGTACTTTCTCAGACTCATTATAAGCTCATGACAAAAGGAGTATATAAGCCTAAAGCAAAGGAAATGCCTTTAGCAATGGATACTCTTTTGCATAATAAGTTATATAAAAAGTATTTGCATTGATGCATCACAGTTATAATGTTAATATATTGTGCACTGTTTCAAAAAAATGAATGTTTAAACTAATAGGGATGTAAAATGCATCATCCTGTGACATTTATTTGGATAAAAGTGATACAGTGAGTAGACTTCTGCTATGGGGATTATTTAAAATCATACTTCAGGCAAAACAACAAAATCGCTGTGCATAGTTAACTTACCAGCCATGACAGCCAGATTTCATTTTTCTTTTGTGCTCCCAAACTTTCTGATAGCTTCTTTATCCTCACTTCCGGTTTCCCTTTGTCTTCTTCGTCTAAGGATGGATGTCTCTCATCTCTAACGATATCCTCAGTCTGCCTCTGGCTGCTCTGTTCCTCCACCGCAAGCTCCAACCACGCCCACCATCCCTCCCTTTCTTTCCAGCAAGGCCTAATGCTCCAGCGTGATGTCGGGCTGTGAGCGTGCACAGCCCATTGACAGCTTCTTTGCTGTGTGCTGCAGTCAGATGTGTGTGCACTCACACAAGTGTCTCTTGTGTCTCAATAGAATGGAAGGAAGGGAACAGAGTGGCCAGAGGCAGACTGAGGGGGCAGGACATCGTTAGAGATGAAAATCATCTGTCGGTAGACGAGGAAGGCAAAGTGAAACTGGAAGTGCTGATAAGAAAGCTATCAGAAAAGATTGGGAGCTCAGAAGAAAGGCAAAACCTGGCTGTCTTCATGGCAGGTAAGTTTACTACGCACAGCATTTTGTTTTACTTTGCCTGAAGTATGACTTTACGTGATCTTCAGTATGAATGGCAGTGACTTATGGTGAGGGTTTTCCCTTGATACAATTTTCCTGCACAGACCCACAATAAACTAAAATAAAACCTTTTTATTGTATTTTGTGGCTGGTGAGGGTTTTCCTTTACTCTGCATATAATAAAATTAAATAACCAATGTTTTATTTGAAAATCCAAATTCCCAGCATCCATGATGGGGCAATTGGAGAGGGAAGGTGCAAATTACTTGTTAGTCAGTTGGCTATCTTATTTTAGAACTGTTGATGAATTTCCATCGCCTGATGTTTTTTTCAAACTAAAATGAAAAATGTACCCTTCCCTGTAGAACATTTTTGTTTAATTGTATTGTGTTCAGAATATGAAAACACAATCTCTCACTGCCTCTCATACTGAAAATACTGAAGGTCAGAGGTGTTTCAATCAACGTTGACATATCTGGGCTGAATAAGACCGCACACCTTCATTGGGATAATTGCATTATATTCTGTTTTGTTCTAACTGGCTGACATGTCTTATGCACGGAGCCTATTTTGGCTAAAGAAACCACTGTAAATAAATCTGGATATTTTTAACTAGCTAAAAAATACTTTATATTTTCAAACTGAACTGAAAAGTTGTTTGCTAAGTGATGGAACTCATACCGGCCCTTACTGCCTCTTAAACTGAAAATAATTTAAACAACCTCCATAGGTTTAGCTGGATTAAAAAGCATATGTACCACCCAGGGGGTATTTCTGATAATTAGAAAAAGGAAATTGGTAATTGTTTAAAGTTGGAAAACACTGCAATAAATCTCTGGAACATTACATAATCAATATATATATATATATATATATATATATATATATATATATATATATGTATATATAGGATACTAAGGGAGTATCAGTGGTTTTAAAGCAAATACAGCACATGGTATATAAAAACAAGTTCATCATTTGTTCAAATAGAATCTGGATCCCAGCTGTAACTGGTGAGCATTTGATTTAATGCATATTAACAGTTTATGGCATGATTTTTAGAAAAACAAAGTTAAATTCATATCCTTGCTCAATCCTTGTGGTCTCCTTGTGTTTGGTTTATGAATCCAATCATGCTTCAAATTAAATGATCTGTTCTTTTTCCTATTTCGGTGTATGGTGACTACCCCTAAAACGTGAAGCATTGGGGGTCATGCTAAAGATTTGGAGAAGCAAGTTTAAATCTGAGTGCACATTTGGGTATGAATTGTCGTCTGCACCTCAGTGAGCCTTTTAACTTGAAGGCATAAAAAAAAAGTGCAAGAAAAATGTTTATTTTAATTCTTCCAAAAAATCACTTTTTTAAGATGAGGTGCATCATTTTTTCCAATGAGGTAAGATATTTGCTGGGAAGTTTGGAAACAACACCGTCTTATGGGGTCTGCTAAACATAGCCCATTGGGTGCAGTTGTTTTCAAACTTTCAAAAAATGATTCCTACCTTACTGGAAAAATGATGCACCTCACCTGTAAAAATGCCCCATTGCAGGGTACAGCTAATTTTTTAAGGTAACACATTTTTTATTGCACTTTTTTATTTGCTGAAAGCCTCACCGAGATGCAGGTGCCAATTTACACCCAAATGTGTTGAACTTACTTCGCTTAATAATTAGCATGATTCCCATTGTAGGAAGAACAATTGGCAAAACTTTGTTATAGTATTTTCTACCCCATGTTAAGGCCTTGATTCCTTTCCTTAGGATATATATGAGAAGAGGTGCCATTTAATTCTTTATCCAGAAAAATACATTAGATAAAATATGGCATGATTCAAAGAGGGAACATTACAGGAGTTTATAAATGCTTATAATCAACACATAAAACTTTCATTTCAGGGCGCTATAAATATCCACTCACTGTAAAAACGTTTAGTTTACTTTAGCTTTACTTTAAATGGCGAATTCTAGGAAAAATTTTAGGTGCAACTTCTGATCTAACGTACGAAAAAAAATCAAGAAACAGCCCCTATTTTCATGAGATATTTAAGGGCAAGTTGAATGAAGTGCATACGATGGTGGGTTTACATTGTCTGGTTGGTAACTGGGGTAGTCAGGTGCCCAATCAAGGTGATCTTGACCCTAGGAGTTGTAGCCACTAGTATTTATTATAACAATCAATGCGCCTAAGTATCTTGTGAACAAACACTGAGGAATTTCTAAGTTTTTGTTGAATTCACCTTGAATCAATAATCTAGACCAATGTTTGTGCACAATTTTCGAGATTTGGAAAGGATTTGGTAGAAAAAGATAAAATTTGGACTTTCAGACTATGGTCCTGTCTAAAATCTTTGGTTATATTTGTGTATGAGGGACATATACCTTCTATGGACAAAATGTTTAATTATTTCTGCTGCAAGCTGAATATTTAAATACTTTGAAATGATCATTTTCTGCGATTCTTCAGAATATTAAATATTGACCTTCTTTCAAGCCCATTGCGTAGAATGTGTCAGATTGTGTTCTTTTTAGTAGAAACAACTTAAACAACTCAGTCACTAATACTTTATCAGTATTAGAGATTGGTATATCTAGAGCAGGTATGCATAACCTGTGGCCATCAGTTTTGTCTATTCTGCTTAACCCTACCCATGTCTGCTCACCTCACCTCTGCCAGCCACACCTCTACTCATTTCTTTCTGCCTGACCCCTGCTTACCTCTTCTCTCTTCACATCAGCCCACCTCATCCCTGCCCATTTCTTCCCACCTAATTTCTGCCTGCTTCTGCCCACTTTATCTCTGCTCACCTTATCTCTAATCATGTTAGTTTATTGCACCTAAACTCTATGAATCTCCCCTCTTCCTGACTCACCTCTGCTCCCCTCACCTCATCCCACCTCGGCTCTCCTCACCTCATCCCACCTCTCCTCCTCATCCCACCACCCCTGTTCGCTCCTTCATGCCTCACCTCTACCTACTTCACCTTTGCCACATCTTACCTGTGCTAAGCTCACATCTACGTATCTCACCTATTTCCACCTCATCCATTCCCAGTTCTTTCCACCTCACCTCCAACATCACCTCTGCTCAGCTTACCCCATAAAAGCATATATAATATTTTAAGGTTACAGCTTTTCCTGCAGTAAACTGCTCACGTTTTCTCTGCTTAGATTTTACTGGGTCCTCTTGACGTTAAAGTTGAACAATTAGATGATGCAGCCAAAAAGGTTTTGCAACCCAGATTTAAAGCTTACCCATGGATGGAAATAGTATCATATCTAGTTCGTTTAACTCAAGATTTAGGGCCCTGAGAAAATAAAAGGCATTATCTATTTCAAATTTGGACATACGTTATAAATTGACTATGTTGCTTACAATAAGGCCCATAACAAATTTAACAAATTAACCCTAAGCAACATTAGAACTTTTAGTAATGCTCTGCAACTAGAAAATAAAAAGAGACTTTTCCATATTGCATACGTTTTAGACGCCAGTGAATCGCAGAAAATACTTTTAGTATGATTATAGTATATGCTAAATGAGCAGCAGAAATTACATTTTGTCCAAAGAAATTATGGCATTCTGTCAATTTTAACTTTTTCTACCAAATTCTCTCAGATCCAGATAATTGGCAATCAATGACCTATATAATATTATTTAGCAAAGAGAAATAAAGGAAAATCTTTTCAAATTCCCAAATATTCATCTACAAGAATAAGCAACTGATAATATGCATTATATGCAATATGCAATATGAATAAGCAACTGATAATATAGGCAATAATGACTCCATGGCAATCAGGCATCTGGATATCCTAAGTACCACCCCTACATGCCATGTTCCCACACTGCCAATCCTTCATGAAGACCTGACTCACCACTGCCCAATGATTTCATGAACACTGTCATCAAATGTTGTTGTTATGGTTTAATGTAATACGGAAAATGAACAGATCAAATTTTACAATACAAGCATGATTGGATTAAAAAAACTTAACACAAAGGCAGAACAAGGTTGTGGATTTCACACAGTTTCTAAAAATCTATCCCATGAGCTGCTGCTAACTCTTACTGGTTACAGCTAAGGGCCAGGCAAATTATTGGAAGAACTTCTATAAATGATTGCTTTACAATCAAGATAGTCCCTTATATAGAAGAATGGTATCCATTATCCATATAGTCACATCAATCAGTTACATTTTCCCAGAGATTTTATTTTTTTTAATTGAGCTACTATAACTGCATTCAGTTAACCTCAATCGTTTGCTTAAGACTTGTCTTTTCAACTTTTCAATCAGTTTGAAAATATACAGCATTATCTAAAGGTAATATTCCCACATTCACAGCTTTTCCCATATACTTTTAATAAATTGCAGTGTTGCCTAGGACATGAACCTTTGCAATAGCCAGTTAGAAAAAGTACAGTTTTAAATCAAAACTGAACCTTCCCTCGCAACTCTGTGCCAGGTAGGGTCCTGTTTTGTAGAAACCCCAGCTCACCTATTCTTTATGCTTATGAACATGCAATTTAGGAGATATTCACCTTTTTTCTCATAGCGCTCTATATGACAGGAGACAGAAACAGCTGCATATTGCAAAACTGCACACCCCCAATTGGGCAGCTGTTTTCTTTCCCTGCTGGATGGGGATGTAATGCAGGACTCGCTGATGGTGAAAAGGGGTAGGTTAAGGCTAGTTTAGTAACCCTGCTAACCAGGAAAATTGTTTTGGTGAGGGTTTAATTAAAGTACTGTCTTTAACCAAGCCAGGATCTGTGTACAAGATTTGTCAACCAGTTAAAACGTAATCAAAGTAATGCTGCAAATAAGCCCATATATGGTCAGGGGGTCTAATCTAATTCAGTTATTATGTCAAAATGGATTTAAACACCTCTGTTCTATGGACGTCACAGGATGAAGCACTGTATTACACATCCCTATTACTTTAAGTATTATAACCAATAGGGCTTAGAATTAAGCATTTTGATATAGTGCACAATATATTAGCATTATAACTCCAATGCATAATTGTAAATACTTTGTTTTTTTTATCTTCTACTTTTAGAAAGAAGTATCCACAGCTGGAGGAGTTTCCCCCGCTTCAAGAAGCACCATATCCCCCAAATGGACATCGCTTTTTCTTTAACATTGTGTCAATGTATCCTTTTTTCTCAATGCACTGTGCGTCCACATGGTGGGCTTGGCAGCACTACCTGGTGCTTCTTCCACCTTGGTTGGTGCCAGGTTCTTGCTTCACCAGACATGGAGCACATCACGGTCAGGTGACTGGAATGTGCCACATTACAGGAACTGCTGTAGTCTGGGGAGAACTCTTTATTTGACCACATCACATCTAAATTAGGAGCATGCTACCCTGAAAAGGGGGCAATGGGTAGCCTAAAATGTAGGCACTTTAATAAATGCATTCTCCTGACTCTTTGATTGATAAGCTGTATATACACTACAAAGATGTACAGATATATACCGGTCTGCATAGATTTTCTCTGCTTAAAAGCTCTTTTGGTTGAATAAAATACTCTACTGACAGGTCTATGGTATATTGATCTATTGTCTGGATTTGCTGTATGACAAATATATGTCCTCTGAGTGATCAGCATTGTTATACCAATGTATTTGTATTGGATTTGTATTTTAATCCTGTATTTTCCTATACTAATTCTCAGTTACTCCATGTGCAATCACTGATCATATGCATTCCTTTTCTCATTATCTTACAATGTAAGCACTAAGTACATACTATTGTGATGAGTCTAAGAAATTATTTATTTTTGAGACATTGTATGCTGAGATATGTGTTGTACAATCTTTTTGAACCTACCTAAAATACACTTACTCTGTTCAGATGTTTCATTGTGTGACATGAGCCAAATGTGTGTCCTTCACCTTGGACAGCTAATTCCACACTGACCTGATAAACCTGGTTCCTTGTCCCCACCCAGCCACAAAATTGTTTGTGAGCATTACTCAACATAGAGGTAAAAGGGGTTTTTATCAAGAAAGGAAGGCCTCCTTTCTGTCATGCGTCTCCATTATGGTCACTGAAGAATCAGCCGCCAGACCTGCCGAACCAACTCATACATACCTAGGTCCTAGGTCCCAAAGTCTGTGAGCAGGCACAAAACATTTAAGGTGTTTTACCAATCGCAGTGGAGGGGGGGGGGCACCTGCTGTCGCTGTTATGTGACACATGCCAGGCAATAAAAAAGCAACGGAAGCACCATGACCAGCAGCAAGTATTGCAATGTTTTTTTTCACTTGTAGCAGCCAAGCCTGTAGCACTCAGTAGGTAGCTCCCATAGGCAGCACTTGTACATAATGGTTAAAGCGCAACTTCTGGTTTAACTCACTAGACCCCAGATCCCCTAACAAATTATGACCCAGCAACTGGCCACTGGCATTCCTGTGCCTCTGCTTTTCCAGTCGCCAGGTAACACACAGCCTGTGTGACTGCCAAAGCCGATTGTGTGGCTGCATTTCACTGGGGTTTGTGGGTAAAAGTGAGGAAGGGCACCAGCAGTCTGGATGTCAGAATACAGTCTAGTATTCATTTTGCAGATGATGGGTGTTGGACCACTTCAATAACTTACTGAGAATACCCCGTAAAGTCTACTTCTTGTCCTAGATAAACCAGTTGCAAGAGCTTGCAAAAGATGCACTAGAGTTGCTTGCCTGCCCTGCTGAAAGCTCGGTATAGGTTGTTCAGAGAAACTAGGGGTGGAAAACAACAGATGCATTACGACCACCATCTGATCTTTATCAAAATGAACAGGCTTTGTTTTTAGAGGACCTCCAAACAACCCAGCAGATTCCACTTCAATTAGACGCATCATGCTGCAGAGTCTCTTTGACTATGAGCATATATTTACAAAATGAAGACCAAAAGACCCCCAATCTCTTGTTAGGAAGACCCCTCTAAGAATCTTCTATCAGTGTTAGGGGGTGAGGAGGGGTCAGAGAGAGAGAGGAGCCTGCAGAGGGAGACTGCAGTAGGCCAGACACTGGACGGGAGGTCAGGCACAGAGAAAGGGGTGGCAGGGCTTCCATAACAGCAAGGGGGAGCTTTGTGGTTGTCAGCTGCCATGACTAGTTTGGAGGCAGACATTTGAAGCAGCAGTTCTTATATCCCTCATTGGTTGCATGTGGGTAAGTGAGGGAAAAAATCAGGTGGCAAAAGCAGGCTGCAGTCAACAGCAGGTGTCGGTAGATACCTGGAGTCCCTGGATGATAGGTGGATAAGGCTGGAGGTCCTTACCTAAGGAAACATGTGTATACATTATTGTCCCTTGCATTTATAAAGCTTCCATTTTATAGAGCCATCATTTTAACTGTATTATTGCAGTGAATGCCGGAGCAGGTACTCTTGGATACCATTCTGACCTAAGGAGCAACTGACCTGCAGCAGCTGGCCCAGGAGAACCTCTCTTGCACATACAATTTCTATTCAATTTTTTTGTCAGGCCTGTCTAAACTCTACTACCAGCAGAAAAGCATGTAAGATAAAGGAGCCATCTAGGCTAGATAAACTAAATGTAAGGGGGGTGTCAGAAATGGTGGCAACTCCAGCTGCAGAGAGTGTCCAGAACAAATGGAGAAATAAATTGTAAAGAAGAAGAACCATATTAATCCTTTGTTTCCAGGTTAATTTCTTTGACATGGCTCTTTACATAGACCCAGGTGCCCAGTCCTTTCCTTGGTGGCAAGCCTGAACTAGAGAGAAATACTCACCTTAATTCTCCAAGATCACCTTGGCGGCCCAGGTGCTGCTATGACATTCCATGAAGCACCAGGCAGAAGCTGGAGGTGCTTATTAAAGGGGTGTTGACTTTATTCGACAGGTGTAGTTATATGTGACAGGGCCCTGGTGTGTACATTAAATGGGACCCTTTTGCGGCTCATCCAGTGAACCTTTTTTTCTGCCTTTAACTCAATTGGATGCACCTAGACGACTAATGACTAAAACACGAAGAGACTAATGGTGCATCCTTTCTCTAAAGAATGCCAAGTGAGCACGAATATGATAAAAAAGGTGGAGAAGCAACAATGATGGGGCCCCGTGACCTTCTAAGCCCCGGTGCGGTCGCACCCCCTCCAGTTACCCCCCTGGCAACAGATCAAAACATCATTTGGGTTTTATCCAGAGTAGCAACTGGAGATAACCTGTAATCCTTTCATGACCCCTCTAAATGCTGGCTGGAGATGGGGAGGGGAAATCCACATAGAAGGGTGGGGGCTAAGGCTTGATCGGCTTGCATAGTGAGAAAAATGGAGCACCCAAGAGACATTTAGACAGGGAATTCATTGTTTTATTCAGAATAATAAATAATATGGCTCGTTGTACATAGTTGGGCCCACATCTGGGCTTGAAGGTTACATTGTTGAAAAAGGGCAAATAAATACTGCCAGCTGGCACTAGGAGTGTCCTCACTCATGCGGAGCAGCAAGAATTTTTCTGTGGCCCCAAACTTCTGCCTGTACCTTTGAAACCTAAAAATGCCTCTAATGTCTTTTTATCACTATTGTACTAGTGGTCAAATGAGATGTTTTTGTAGAGAAATAAATGCATGTCTAATAATATTTACTAAACTGACAGTCCTCTGCTTCTGGTGACACCTATGGTTTTCCATGCCAGCTGCACCCCTCTGCTCTGTGCTGCATGTGACTTGAACAGACATATTCGAACAACATCACCTGCTACTGCTTCTGAACTGTCTGGCTTTCAGAACTAAAACTCAAAAAAAAGAATTCTGCACTTCTGTTTAAATGATAGATAGCTGCAAGAGATGGTAATGAACTATCAATATGTTTGATTCTTTATTCTATCAGCCAAGGGCTATTTTATGAATTCAAATCTATTGATAGTTATGGCAGATAGGCTGGGGGTGGGAGCTTGCCCACTGCTTGTGTGGCTGTGGCTGCTTTCACTCCATAGTGGGGCATCCCAACCAGGGACAAGAAACAAAACCCAGGAAGGTCAAAATCCTGTGTTTTACTCCGCTTTAAAGGGACATTCCAGGCAAAGGGTTAAGTTAGCTTTTTTCTCTCCCTATGCTTACTGTCAGGGGCTGCATGTTTTATTCAGCCTGCTTTATATTTCTTAGTAAAGAAACCTTTTGCACAATGTGCAATGTCTAGCACCACTCCCAATTATCATCAACCTGAGGAAAAACAAATGTGCCAATCCCTGGACACAAAGGTACACTGTATCAATATAAACAACAACGGTCCCAGTAAACCGCAAAATGGGATGCCCCGGGAGGCACCAAATGTTCCTCAATAATCAATCCTCCAAAATCACTTCAATACAACCATTTTTAATTCATTAGTATGTTAAAAAAGACTACAAACATATACATAAGCTCACATACAAATACATAAACTCAATACAATCACAATTTTAAAAAACATTTATACACAAACCCGGCCACAGCAAGGAACCCTCATAACAATTTCCAAAGTTCATACCATATATACATAATCAAATAATTGTATTGCTACCAATAAATATCCTGTGTCTAATTTAAAGTGCTAGTGCAAAAAAAAACACTTTTTCAAGATGCCAAACCTGGCATCTGGCATTTATTGGTAGCAATAAAATTATTTGATTATGTATATATGGTATGTACTTTGGAAATTGTTAAGAGGGTTCCTTGCTGTGGCCGGGTTTGTGTATAAATGTTATTCTTAGTATACAGTATGTCCTGCTCCAAATCTAATACTTACAGTTGGCGCTGGACTGCAGAGACATCGAAAATAGGCTCCTCCCGGCCCCTCAAATACCCGGGGACCTCCCACAAATCCCCAGAATTTCTCTGCAGTCTGGCTGCAAAAGACGAGAAATGGCTCTCTACTTGCAGGTGAGCGGGGCTATTAGCCTGCGGCCCTGTAGGACTATTCCCACCCGTTCCACTAGTAATATGCCTCCCAGCCTTGGCTGCGCTGGTCGGGTGAAGGTAGGCAGCACCGCTGTTAGGTGCTTAGGAGCGCTGCTCCACCGTAATCCCCCACCAAAGGGTAGGCGGTATAGGCATATGATGAGCCTCTATGGATGCCCCTCCCGCACTAGTGCCCCCTTGCCCCTGCCTATCGGTGGGCCCTGTTTAAGTGGCCGCTATCCTCCCTCATCCTCCTTGCAATCTTCGGGGGAAAAGAGGGGGGGGTGTAAATATGTATGCTATGCATTCTGTGTTTTACACCTTTTTTTCCATTCTGTTTAGTCTTGTGTCAGACGCCACACTGGCTTGTCTTTACGGGGCCCGTCTATGGCGCGCTCTGCGTCATCGCTGATATCGGCCCACCCCTCGAGGTATACCGACGCCATCTTTATCCTGCCTTTTGCCCATGCGCGACGGACCCCTAACTACCGCGGTCCATAAGTGCCCTCGCGGGCGGCTTTATATCTTTCACCTTTTGTTACTGTGTGCTTATAGGTCTTGTCTGCTTATGTCTTTCAGGCGCGGCGAACCCTTTTGGCTTCTCCCGGCCCTGTATTAGTATATAACTTGTAGGCTTTGTAAAAATATTACTCCTACTTCCCTAGCGGGTTATTGGGGCATCCAAGGTTGCTATATAGCGTTATTCTCTATCGGCGTATAGCGCCGCTATAATCACCATATGGAGGCATTCCAGGATATTGTGACCGGGGTCCCTCGGGACAAGAACGGCTGTGTGTAGCGTGTGGGCAGCCTCATGCTGACGCTGACAAGGCGCGGGTCTGTGTACCCTGTGCTGAGCAGGTGCTTGCATTGCAATCTGGCCTGCCAGTGGCTGCACCTCGTTTCACTTCATCTCACTCCTGTTGAGTTGCATACTAGTGGGGATTCTCAGCCTGATGTGTCTTCTAGACTGGCTACTGTTGAGCAGTTTATTGCTAAGTTCTTAGCGCGTAAGGCCCCTGTTAAGAAGCGGCACTTGATGCATAATGTCACTGTTTTCCCTATGGGAACTGAGGAGTTTTGGAATCTTTGTGGCTATCCCCCATCTGATGAAGGGGAGCTCTTTTCTAAATTCAGGCTCATCTGATGAGAGACCAAGAGGTCATGACGATTCTGGCTCTGACCCCTGGGCCCCGGATGACACTGACAGATTATTGACCCAGATTTTTGAGGTTCTTTCCATCTCTCTCCCTGTTGCGGCTCCCAGGCAAAGAGGGGAGCTTTTCCATACAGCAAAATCACGTTTGGAATGTCCAGAGCAGGCACATTTCCATAACCTTGTGCTCAAGGAATGGGAGTGCCCCAGTAAACTTTCCGGGGTTCCAAAAAGTTGGAAGTATCCCTTTCCGGCTGAGGTGGTTAAATGTTGGTCATTCCCCCCCTGAGGTGGATGCCCCGATCCTAAGGCTATCTAACACCTCTGTCATGCATTTCCCTGACTACCCTGCAGGATGCTGAGGACCGGCGCATTGACCAGCTGGCATCCCACGCCTTTGCTGGTACAGGGACGGTGCTGCACCCAGTCTGTGCCATTACGGCTTTGGCCACTAGATCCCTTATCAGAAATATGCTTGATAGTGCCCCTGATGATTTGCCTTGTGAGGTGTTTAATGCACTCTCCATTTGTGATGTTTTTGTAAATTTGTCCTCTCAGCATTGGATGACACCATCAGAATGTGTGCCAGAACTTCTGCCCTTGTGGTGGTCATAAGCCTGCTCGGTTTAGCTGCGCCAGTGGGCTGCTGACAACGCTGCCAAGAAGGCCCTCACTGGTTTTCCCTTTAAAGGACTGCGCCTGTTTGGAGACCGCCTGGACCTTTTTGCTAAGGGAGGCAGGTTACCCCAGCGCAAGCAGCAATCTCGGCCCTTTCAGGGTCAGGGTTCCTTCTCCTCCCCTTACCGTGGTGCAAGACAGGGAAGGGGGGTTTCCTTTCCTGGGGCCCGGGGAGATTTCTGGGGTAGAGGCAGAGGACACGGATGTCCTGGCTCCTTCTGGGGTCCCAAAGCAAAATCCTCTCCCAAGCCCACTCAGGCGTGATGGGGCGCCCTCACTCATCTGGGTGGGGAGACGGCTGCAGCACTTCGCTCACGTCTGGAGGCTTCATGTCTCAGACCGGTGGATTCAGGAGGTAGTGTCCTCCGGTTACAAGTTGGAGTTTGCCGCCGATCCCCCTCCAAGATTCATCAGATCCCGGATTCCTCAGGACTCTGTGTCAGCTCAGGAGCTAGTGCAAGCAGTGCAAGGCCTCCTGGAGCTGGGGGTTATCTGCCAGGTCCCCTTAAGAGAAAAAGGCAAGGACTTTTATTCCAACCTATTCACAGTACCCAAAAAAAGATGGTTCAGTCAGGGCCATCCAGGACTTGAAGATCCTCAACAAGTTTGTCAGGGGCAGGCGCTTTCGCATTGAAACTCTGCGCTCTTCCATCAGTTCCCTGCGCCAAGGGGATTTCGTGACTTCTGTGGACATCAAAGATGCTTATCTTCATATTCCTGTGTTCCCAGGTCATCAAAGGTTCCTCAGGTTCGCTCTGATGGATCAACACTACCAGTTTGTGGCCTTGCCCTTTGGCCTCACTTCAGCTCCCAGGGTGTTCACCAAGGTGCTGGCTGGCGTGATGTCTCTGCTCAGATGTCAGGGCATCCGCGTGCTTCCCTATCTGGACGACATTCTCATCACTTCCCAGTCTCTACATCAGGCAGAGTTGGATACTCAGCTGGTGGTGTCCACTCTGGAGTCATTTGGATGGGTGATCAACCACCCCAAGTCCTCACTGTCCCCCTCCTTGGTGACTCCATTTCTAGGAATGATACTGGATACAGTTCAGGCAAGGATCTTCCTTTCTCAACAGAAGGTGGACAGTATGATTGCTCTGACTCAGCCCCTCCTAGCTTGTCCCCATCCCTCCATCAGGCAGGGGATGCAACTGGTGGGCCTGATGGTGGCGTGCTTCGAAGCGATCCCTTATGCTCAGTTCCACTTGAGGCCCCTGCAACTTCACCTATTGTCAGTATGGGACAAGGACCCAGCGTCCCTGGACAGGGTCTGTGTGCCCCCCCCCCTCCCCTGGTCAGGAGATCCCTCTCATGGTGGATGGACTCAAGGAACCTGTTGGGGGGCAGATCCTTTCTTGCCCCTTCCTGGGAGACGGTCACCACGGATGCCAGTCTGTCAGGTTGGGGGGGGGTCCCTGCGGTTCCAGGGGAGGTGGGGCCCTCAGGAGGCCCACACACCTATCAATGTCTTGGAACTGCGGGCAATCAGGCTAGTTCTGGCTCACTTGACTACTCACCTTCAGGGCCTGCCTGTTCAGGTGCGCATGGACAACCAGACGGCAGTTGCCTTCATCAATCATCAGGGATGGATCCGGTGCATGGGGACCCTCCAGGAAGTGTCTCTGATCCTGACTTGGGCGGAGGCCAGTGTCCCCTGCATATCAGCTGTGTACATCCCGGGGGTGGAAAATTTCCTGGCGGACTCTCTGAGCAGGGGGACCTCTCGCCAGGGAGAATGGTCCCTATGCATCAGGGTGTTTCAATCTCTGTGTCACCGTTGGGGCCAACCAGATGTGGATCTGTTTGCGTCCCGTCACAATCACAAGCTCCCAGCTTTTGTCTCCCTGTCCCAGGATCCTCTGGCCTTGACCTCGGATGCGCTAGCAATGTCATGGCAGGACTTTCAGTTCCTGCATGTCTTCCCTCCTATCCCCCTGCTGGGCAGGGTTCTGCACAAGATTGCTCTGGAAAGGGTGCCAGCAATTCTGGTGGCCCCCAGGTGGCCAAGAAGAGAGTGGTTCGCTGACATGGTACAGCTGGCAGTCGATCAGTGCGCTCTGCCCTTGGTGCCAGATCTGCTCACTCAGGGTTCACTACGCCATCCCAATTTACAAACTATGGCTTTGACGGCTTGGCTGCTGAAACCTCCATCTTGATGGAGAAGGGACTGTCTTCCTCGGTTGTGGATACTTTGATTAAAGCTAGTAAGAAGTCTTCCTCTTCCATTTATTACAGGGTTTGGCGTGCCTACATTGACTGGTGTGAGTCTAAGGCTCTTCCCTGTCGTGTGTTCTCTGTTCCCAGGATTCTGGAGTTCCTGCAGCATGGGTTGGAGATCGGTCTCCAACTCAGTTCTCTGAAGGGTCAGGTTTCTGCCCTGGTTTATTTTCTTCCAGAAGTCCGTGCTCAGCACTTTCTGATCAGGACTTTTTCCCAGGGGGTCACTCATGTGCTCCCCCCACGTAAGCCCATGTTGCCTGTTTGGGATCTGAACTTGGTTCTGTCAGCCTTGCAGGGTGCTCCCTTTGAACCTGTGCCAGATGCTGCCTTGGCCATTCTTATGCTCAAGGTTGTATTTCTGGTGGCTATCACTTCTGTCAGGCGTGTGTCTGAGTTGGCAGCGTTTTCCATTCAGCCCCCTACTATGACAGACACCAGGACAAGGTGGTGTTTCTTTTCAAACCTGACTTTCTGCCTAAGGTAGTGTCTGCCTTTCATTTGAATCAGGATATTGTTCTTCCTTCTTTGTGCCCTAATACTAGCAATGCTAAGGAGAGAGTTTTGCACTCTTTGGATGTGGTTAGGTGTCTGAAGTACTATCTGGTGGCTACTGCAACTTTCAGGAAAACTGATGCTTTTTTGTGGTGCCTTCTGGTCCTAGGAAGGCTTTGGCTCCGGCCAAGTCTAATATCAGCAAGTGGATTCGTCAGGCTGTGATTCAGGCCTACTCTGCTAAGGGGAAGAATCCTCCCTTCCGCTTTACTGCTCGTTCCACTCGTGCTATTGGTGCCTCTTGGGATTTTCAGCACCAGGCCTCTGTTGAACAAGTTTGCAAGGTCGCTACTTGGTCTTCTGTTCATACCTTTTCAAAGTTTTACAAGGTTGATGTTAGGGCCTCAGCTGATGCTGTTTTTGGCCGAAAGGTTTTGCAGGCGGCAGTATACAGTATACAGTACGTCCTGCTCCAACCCACCCTTGGTTTGCATTATTCTGGATCCCCTGTATGGTGATTGTTGTCATTGTTATAGTTACCAGTTTGGGTGGTTAAATTCTCCCGGCTTCTCGTTCACTGCTTTTCAATGCTGGGGATTTGTGGGAGGTCCCCGGGTATTTGAGGGGCCGGGAGGAGCCTATTTTCGATGTCTCTGCAGTGCAGCGCCATCTGGCGGAGTATGTCCCAACTGTAAGTATTAGATTTGGAGCAGGACGTACTGTATACTCATAATACCAATTCTACAGGTGAGTAATCACAGAATTGTATTTTTTAAAAATGTATTGAGTTTATGTATATGTCTGTGAGTTTATGTATATGTTTGCAGTTTTTTTTAACATACTAATGAATTAAAAATGGTTGTATTGATGTGACTTTGGAGGATTGATTATTGAGGAACATTTGGTGCCTCCTGGGGCATCCCATTTTGCGGTTTACTGGGGACCGTTGTTGCTTTATATTTCTTAGTATGTCCTAGTGAACTATCTCCCCTCTGCTGAGCCTCCTCAGCAGCAGAGGATGGCTCATCTATGCATGTCCCAGTCCCCTCAGATGTCAATTCATTTTAAGGACTGACAAAGATGAGTGAAGAGAAACAAGTTCTTTATGGTTTATCAGGGAATGCAAAGGGCTAGTGAATGGAAGATGCCACCCCTGACAGCCTGCATGGGACAAGCAAGATAATTTAACCAAAAGATGTTGATTGTTTACTTTATATTTTCAACATTTTACATGGAATGTGTCATATCATTTTCAGTAGCCCATCCTGAAATAAATCAAAACAGGGAGGTGACATACTGCTTAGTTTTAAAGGCACACTAATATTTAAAAAAGAGGTTATTCCTATGATTTGAGAGTGATTTACTTTTGTGAGCTACCCATACAGCATAAGTATAAGGTTTTTTCATTAAAAAATAAATCCCCCCCCCCCCCCACACACACACACATGTGAATGAGTTACTAACTTTATTTTTTAAGTTTGGACATAACAGCAACCTTCGGAGAACTTAAATACATATAGAGGGTGTGGCTGGCTCATGTCCATAAGAAAGGAAATACCTTATTTAAAATGCATAGCTCACTTCTGCCAGCAACCTGAAGGATAGGACACACCCCCTGCCGTGAGCCTGCTAATTCATAAAGAATTATCATTAAAATAATCTGGATATTAATATAATTATCATGCACATGGGTCTTCTGTCATCCTCAGATGCACAGGAGACAAGTTCCAGAGAACTCAAGTTAGGCGCCGTACAAAACTATGACCTCCCAACAAAATGTTACGACACATATTAGTTGAAGGAGGAAACCAACTATGTGTATTAAAATCTAAAGAAAACAGACTTTGTGTTTTTTATCTGGGGGAATTGGTCACATTGGATCATGTATCAGTAGGGACCAGGATCAAGCAGGCTCTACATGCCCCCTTTTAGTGGTTTGTATCACATCACTAAGGACCAGCAACTTACGGTAACTGACATACATTTCATCTGCTCATTCTGATTGTAACTTACCCACTTGTATTTTCTCTTCTGACTTGTATATGTATCTTTTGTATTGCATGTATACAGTTTGTCTAGTGTGCTCTTAAAGTGCTTAAATACATATCTTAAAGGTTAATTCCACTTTCGATTTTAAACACTTTTTAAAGTTTCCAATCTAGTGTGCCAATATGATGTGCTCAAGGTGTTCATCTGATATCACAAATTTAACCCCATCTGCATTCTTGCAATCTCCTCAGATAGGGGGAATCAGTCTTGAGTTCCAAAAGCTAAAGGGTTACTAGCAGTGTTCTCCGGCGAAAAGGGTGCTGCTTCTTTGCTTGCTGCACAGAGCCAGGCCATGTCCTGGCCGGAAGAAGAAACAACGTGGAAAAGCACAGCACCCGCCGCTCCTTCATATACTTCTGGTCGCTCATGGTGTTGCAGCCTGGCAAGCAGCGCGGGAGCACCAGGGCATTTGAGTTGACTTTTTTTTTAATTTTATTTTATTCTGTCGCCTATGGGGAATGGGAGGGGGAAAATGCCACACTGACTATGGGAATGGAAGGGGGGGGGGTGCCACACTGCCTATGAGAATGGGCAGTGGCGTGCTTAACCACCAAGCATACCATGAAAATGCATGGGGCCCCAGAGTCAGATCAGTGGCAACTTATTGTTTAAATAAATTAAAATAAACAACAGTACTCGGTGGGCGGCAGCCTGTAGTGAGTGAGGGGTGCCATTTAAAACAATGCAGAGTGTGCAGCAGATAGGAAGCCACTGTACACTTATGTGAGTCAGCTGCTGCAGAATCAGTGTGCTCAGCTCCATTCAGTTATTCAAAATGCTGTGACAATTTAATGGGGTCTCACACATTGAGGTATCCCAGTTTGAGATGCCACAGGGAGTAGAAATTGGATGTCCATATGGTCAATTCCCAGACAATTTCCTATGCCATGGATAAACAATGCCAGGATGACCCTCTGTGTGAAACCCTCTGGGTTTGCTCGCACTCCCTTAGCACATGAGAAGGCCTCAGCTCCATCCCCGACAAGGTGAGGTAAGATTGTATTTCGCTTTGCATTGGGCCCTAGAAATGGTAAGCCCGTCCCTGGGAATGGGAGGGGGGATGCCACACTGCCTATGGGTATGGAGGGGATGTGCAATGCCACACTGCCTATGGGCATGGGAGGGGGGATGCCACAATGCACATGGGGAATAGGAGGGGGGATGCAACACTGCCTATGGGGAATGGGATGGGGGAATGCCACAATGCCTATGGGGAATGGGAGGGAAGAATGCCACACAGTCTATATAGGGAATGGGATGGGGAGATGTCACACTGCCTATGGCAAAGGGGATGGGGGAAGGCCACACTGCCTATGGGAAATGGGATGGAGGAATGCCACACTGTCTACAGGGATGGGGGAGGGGATGCCATAATGCCTATGGGAATGGGAGGGGGAATACTACACTGCCTATAGGGAATGGGAGGGGGAATGTCACACTGCCTATGGGGAATGGGATGGGGGAATGCCACAATGCCTATGGGGAATGGGAGGGAAGAATGCCACACAGTCTATATAGGGAATGGGGTGGGGAGATGTCACACTGCCTATGGCAAATGGGATGGGGGAAGGCCACACTGCCTATGGGAAATGGGATGGAGGAATGCCACACTGTCTAAGGGGATGGGGGAGGGGATGCCATAGTGCCTATGGGAATAGGAGGGGGGAATACTACACTGCCTATAGGGAATGGGAGGGGGAATGTCACACTGCCTATGGAAATGGGATAGGGGAATGCAACACTGCCTATGGGAATGGGAGGGGGATATGCCACACTGCCTATGGGGAATGGGATGGGGGAGCCTATGGGGAATGGGATGGGGGGAATGCCACACTGCCTATGGGGAATGGGAGGGGAATGTCACAATGCCTAGAAGGAATGGGAGGGGAGAATGCCACACTGCCTGTATTGGGGGGAATGGGATAGGAGAATGTCACACTGCCTATGGGTATTGGGAGGAGGGTGCCACTCTGCCTGTAATTGGGGGATTCTGCACCTTGCCTATTATTTGGTTTACAATATTTGGTTCAGAATATTATTTTTCTTGGTTTCCTCCTCCAAATTCTAGGTGTGTCTTATAGGGTGAAAAATACAGTAATCTATTTATGGGATCAACGTTTTATTCACCTGTATAGTAAATTTCAGGGGCTTATGCCAGCATGATCAATACATTTGGTGGTGCTGCAAACTGTGTGGTATCTATATGTGTAAGAAAATATATCTAGATGATAGCTAGATAGACAGAGATACAAGTGCATTTGCTTCTGTCTGTGGGCCTTATTTCAATGCTTTTTTTTCTACAAAGCTGAATACGTTGCTGCTCGTTCTGTGCAATTAAAATAAGGAGAGAAGAATTGAAAGGGGATGAGAGCAACTTAGAGGAGGAGTAGAACAGAGACTGGGAGATAGAAAGAGAAACAGAAGAGGGCAGATACATGTACTGCTGAAACCAAGAGGGCTAGGCTTGTTTCTGTGGGGGGATGGTGGAAAGCCATTGCCTTTTATTGGCTGCATTCCGGACTCCAAAGCAGCTGTGGGAGTGAGTGCAGTATGCTAGTTAGAGTTCAATCACAGTGTACTCCCATTTGTTTAATAGCTGCTTCTAGCAAGAGCCAAATGCAGGCCTTCACAACCCTGACTGCCAGGAAAGTGCAGTGTTTTTTTTTCCCATCTCTGTTCAGCTTACGGCACATCTTGTATGTATGTGACATTGTTGAATGATATATTCCCTGTTATAATCTGCTGCAAAACTGAACTATGATTTTTTAGAGCACACAGGCAATATTTTGCTCTTTATGAATCCTTTACTTTTTAGCTTTCTAGCTATGTTTTTGTTAGTAATAAGATAATCTGAACTTAATTGATTGAAAATGCAAGCTTTAGGTTTCCTCTTCAAGTGTAATATCTATTGAGTTAGATAATTTTAGTATTATTTTAACTTTAGATTTTATGCTTACATTAGTGGCTAACTTGGTACAACAACTCACTGTTAGAATCAAAAGACACCTACTACAATTAAAGTGGAAGTCCAGTCACCCGGTAGCACCCTCTCACCCTGCCACCCTTCCCTGGCAAATCGGGTTGTCACAATAAAAAAAAAAACTTCTTACCTCTCACAGAATCCTGTGCTGTGCACTCTGCAAGGGCCACCATCTCTGAACTGCTGCACAGAGTGGCTTCCACCGCAGTATGTGTGGCCCCGACTGCCCATTCACTTGAATAGGTGGCCGGCCAGTTGCACAGAGTACCCGAATACTCTAAGCAGAGTCCGTGAGTGCCTTCACTAGATTCCAGGTGAGTTGAGGAGGGGGTTACCAGGTTACTGGACCTCCACTTTTAATAGAACACAGGGTTCGATATCCCAATCTGTGAGAGAATTTCTGCATGACTTCTAATAGAAATAGGGAGCCTGGCCCTTGTCCCCTTTCCCCATCTGATGTAGCTGTAAATGACAGTGCAATCTCCAAAATGTGCCACTTCTTTCAATTCCATTCCTTCATGACCACACTTCAAATGTGGTTGCACAGCCCCCAGTTCCTCACCGTTTAGATAGTGAGCAAGCCTGGCACCACTGTGTGTCGCTCATGCTAAGAGCACTATGGGACAGGAATGGCCATGTGACCACATTTGAAGTGTAGTCCTGGAAGAATTGAATTGAAAGGAAGGGGACATTTCAAAGACCTGCTACAGGTTGCTTCAAAACCTTTCATATTCTGTGTTACCATATACATACCTGAAACAGCATTTTGGGTGATGTGTATAAACCCACAGTTTTGGGATGTAGAATGTGGACATCATGGGGCAAAGGATATAGCACATTTTCAGTTTTTCTCATGAAACTTGATCCACAGAAACAACCTGGCTACACAACCATATGGTTTTTATATGCTTCAGCCAGGTTCCAGGTGTGCCCCCCCCCCCCCCTCGCTCTCTCTCTCATTCCAGAGCTCTCTGCTTTTTCCAGTAATCAAGCTTTATTGTTTACTGGGTGCAGGGTTTATATTCTGTGGTGCATTGGTACCTGTGGTGGTGGTGGGGGGGTGAGTCCTAACGTGCACCTATATTCAGAAAGGAAGTTCTTTTTTAGCTCAGCCTCAGCCCAATATCACTAAAAACACCAGGAAAAAACAAGAGGAAGTAGTATCCAAACATCCAAACTGTCACATAAATGGCTCAGCTTCATTTAGTAGAGTCCCACTGGCTGCTGTTGTAAGCTATACAAAAGTGTTATTAAAGAACAGGATGTGGGGGACTCCAAAAATCAAGCTTTAGTAATTCTTCTGTAAGGAATATGGGGCTTATGTTTTCCACATCCACTAACTGGATCCCTTTTACACTGAGAAGTATTCATACATGCAACCTCTCCTTTGTATCCTTTGATTTTGTGCAGGCACATGGGAAGGTGGTCTTGTGCTGTACATGAGGTAAAGGGGAAACTCGGGTAATCTGATCCCAATTTATTCATTGCATTGTATGTCCCAAAGTTTGCTTATTATTTGCTTATTGATTACAGTTAGGACTGCACCAACACAGAGGCACCCTGGTGTTTGGAGTTGCAGCTTCTACATAATTTGTGCCAACCAAAACCACTGTTTTTAGCCAGATTTTAGAGACAGATTATAGGATTGGTAGCTAGCTAACTGGGTTGAGTGTTGCGGCTCCTTTTATTTATTTATTTATACGTTAGGTGTAGAGATGAGCGAGTAGTGAAATATTCGAAATTTCGAATTTCGATTCGAATAGACCGCGTTACTCGACTACTCGACCGAATATCGAATCCCATTATAGTCTATGGGAAAAAAATGCTCGACACTTGGAAATCTCAATTCGACCACTTGGAGGTCACCAAGTCCACCCTGAAACATCAGAAAATGATGCCAACACTGCTGGAATGCAACTGGGACAGCAGGGGAAGCATGTCTGGGTGCATATAACGCGCCCAAGTCGCACTATTACGCCACTATCACAGCCTCTCAACAATACACTCCAAACACAATATTACTTCTACGTAAAGTGAGACAAGACAAGGAAACCTTCTTTCCTCTACATTGCCATGGACCCCAAGCCAAACTGTACAAAAAAGAAGAACAAAATTCTGCACCCCTTAAAATCACGTTGCCTAATGACAACCACAGATGGCATAGGCAAGGGGGAAAATAAATAGACCCCACCCCTAATTGTCATTGTGTGTGTGTGTGTGTGTGTGTGTGTGAGATGTGGTCAGACATGTCCTCTTGTGTCATTGTGTCACCCCAGCAGTAAGGGAAGCTTAAAGGAGGAGGTTTGTTACAGTGTGTCACCCCAGCAGTAAGGGAAGCTTACAGGAGGAGGTTTGTTACAGTGTGTCACCCCAGCAGTAAGGGAAGCTTACAGGAGGAGGTTTGTTACAGTGTGTCACCCCAGCAGTCAGGGAAGCTTACAGGAGGAGGTTTGTTACAGTGTGTCACCCCAGCAGTAAGGGAAGCTTAGAGCTGAGACCTCTTAAAAATTGTGTGGAGGCCCAAGATCTGAGACCTCTTAAAAATTGTGTGGAGGCCCAAGAGCTGAGACCTCTCAAACATTGTGTGGAGTCCCACGAGCTGAGACCTCTTAAACATTGTGTGGAGGCCCAAGAGCTGAGACCTTTTAAAAATTGTGTGGAGGCCCAAGAGCTGAGACCTTTTAAAAATTGTGTGGAGTCCCAAGAGCTGAGACCTTTTAAAAATTGTGTGGAGGCCCAAGAGCTGAGACCTCTCAAACATTGTGTGGAGGCCCAAGAGCTGAGACCTTTTAAAAATTGTGTGGAGGCCCAAGAGCTGAGACCTTTTAAAAATTGTGTGGAGGCCCAAGAGCTGAGACCTTTTAAAAATTGTGTGGAGGCCCAAGAGCTGAGACCTCTCAAACATTGTGTGGAGGCCCAAGAGCTGAGACCTTTTAAAAATTGTGTGGCGGCCCAAGAGCTGAGACCTCTCAAACATTGTGTGGAGGCCCAAGAGCTGAGACCTTTTAAAAATTGTGTGGAGGCCCTAGAGCTGAGACCTCTCAAACATTGTGTGGAGGCCCAAGAGCTGAGACCTTTTAAAAATTGTGTGGAGGCCCAAGAGCTGAGACCTTTTAAAAATTGTGTGGAGGCCCAAGAGCTGAGACCTTTTAAAAATTGTGTGGAGGCCCAAGAGCTGAGACCTCTTAAAAATTGATTGTATTAAGCCCAAGAGGTGAGCCATAATTTTTTTTTATTAATACAGCAATTCTACGGCGGTTAAGGAGGAGGAGGAGGAGGAAATGGCACTTCATACAGATGTGTTCAGCGTAGTAGCCCTAATAAGGGCTCTTAAGGACTCTCTTGTCTTCTGGTAGCTGGTATATATGGTGGTAAAAGGTATATTCTGAGCTTCTGGGGCCCTGCCTGACTAAATAGAAAATGAGCTATATACTGTTCAGCGTAGCAGCCCTAATAAGGGCTCTTAAGGACTGTCTTGTCTTCTGGTAGCTGGTATATATGGTGGTAAAAGGTATATTCTGAGCTTCTGGGGCCCTGCCTGACTAAATAGAAAATGAGCTATATACTGTTCAGCGTAGCAGCCCTAATAAGGGCTCTTAAGGACTGTCTTGTCTTCTGGTAGCTGGTATATATGGTGGTAAAAGGTATATTCTGAGCTTCTGGGGCCCTGCCTGACTAAATAGAAAATGAGCTATATACTGTTCAACATAGCAGCACTAATAAGGGATTAAGGACTGTCTTGTCTTCTGGTAGCTGGTATATATGGTGGTAAAAGGTATATTCTGAGCTTCTGGGGCCCTGCCTGACTAAATAGAAAATGAGCTATATACTGTTCAACATAGCAGCACTAATAAGGGATTAAGGACTGTCTTGTCTTCTGGTAGCTGGTATATATGGTGGTAAAAGGTATATTCTGAGCTTCTGGGGCCCTGCCTGACTAAATAGAAAATGAGCTATATACTGTTCAGCGTAGCAGCCCTAATAAGGGCTCTTAAGGACTGTCTTGTCTTCTGGTAGCTGGTATATATGGTGGTAAAAGGTATATTCTGAGCTTCTGGGGCCCTGCCTGACTAAATAGAAAATGAGCTATATACTGTTCAGCGTAGCAGCCCTAATAAGGGCTCTTAAGGACTGTCTTGTCTTCTGGTAGCTGGTATATATGGTGGTAAAAGGTATATTCTGAGCTTCTGGGGCCCTGCCTGACTAAATAGAAAATGAGCTATATACTGTTCAACATAGCAGCACTAATAAGGGATTAAGGACTGTCTTGTCTTCTGGTAGCTGGTATATATGGTGGTAAAAGGTATATTCTGAGCTTCTGGGGCCCTGCCTGACTAAATAGAAAATGAGCTATATACTGTTCAACATAGCAGCACTAATAAGGGATTAAGGACTGTCTTGTCTTCTGGTAGCTGGTATATATGGTGGTAAAAGGTATATTCTGAGCTTCTGGGGCCCTGCCTGACTAAATAGAAAATGAGCTATATACTGTTCAACATAGCAGCACTAATAAGGGATTAAGGACTGTCTTGTCTTCTGGTAGCTGGTATATATGGTGGTAAAAGGTATATTCTGAGCTTCTGGGGCCCTGCCTGACTAAATAGAAAATGAGCTATATACTGTTCAGCGTAGCAGCCCTAATAAGGGCTCTTAAGGACTGTCTTGTCTTCTGGTAGCTGGTATATATGGTGGTAAAAGGTATATTCTGAGCTTCTGGGGCCCTGCCTGACTAAATAGAAAATGAGCTATATACTGTTCAACATAGCAGCACTAATAAGGGATTAAGGACTGTCTTGTCTTCTGGTAGCTGGTATATATGGTGGTAAAAGGTATATTCTGAGCTTCTGGGGCCCTGCCTGACTAAATAGAAAATGAGCTATATACTGTTCAACATAGCAGCACTAATAAGGGATTAAGGACTGTCTTGTCTTCTGGTAGCTGGTATATATGGTGGTAAAAGGTATATTCTGAGCTTCTGGGGCCCTGCCTGACTAAATAGAAAATGAGCTATATACTGTTCAGCGTAGCAGCCCTAATAAGGGCTCTTAAGGACTGTCTTGTCTTCTGGTAGCTGGTATATATGGTGGTAAAAGGTATATTCTGAGCTTCTGGGGCCCTGCCTGACTAAATATAAAATGAGCTATATACTGTTCAACATAGCAGCACTAATAAGGGATTAAGGACTGTCTTGTCTTCTGGTAGCTGGTATATATGGTGGTAAAAGGTATATTCTGAGCTTCTGGGGCCCTGCCTGACTAAATAGAAAATGAGCTATATACTGTTCAACATAGCAGCACTAATAAGGGATTAAGGACTGTCTTGTCTTCTGGTAGCTGGTATATATGGTGGTAAAAGGTATATTCTGAGCTTCTGGGGCCCTGCCTGACTAAATAGAAAATGAGCTATATACTGTTCAGCGTAGCAGCCCTAATAAGGGCTCTTAAGGACTGTCTTGTCTTCTGGTAGCTGGTATATATGGTGGTAAAAGGTATATTCTGAGCTTCTGGGGCCCTGCCTGACTAAATAGAAAATGAGCTATATACTGTTCAGCGTAGCAGCCCTAATAAGGGCTCTTAAGGACTGTCTTGTCTTCTGGTAGCTGGTATATATGGTGGTAAAAGGTATATTCTGAGCTTCTGGGGCCCTGCCTGACTAAATAGAAAATGAGCTATATACTGTTCAACATAGCAGCACTAATAAGGGATTAAGGACTGTCTTGTCTTCTGGTAGCTGGTATATATGGTGGTAAAAGGTATATTCTGAGCTTCTGGGGCCCTGCCTGACTAAATAGAAAATGAGCTATATACTGTTCAACATAGCAGCACTAATAAGGGATTAAGGACTGTCTTGTCTTCTGGTAGCTGGTATATATGGTGGTAAAAGGTATATTCTGAGCTTCTGGGGCCCTGCCTGACTAAATAGAAAATGAGCTATATACTGTTCAACATAGCAGCACTAATAAGGGATTAAGGACTGTCTTGTCTTCTGGTAGCTGGTATATATGGTGGTAAAAGGTATATTCTGAGCTTCTGGGACCCTGCCTGACTACATAGAAAATGAGCTATATACTGTTCAACATAGCAGCACTAATAAGGGCTCTTAAGGACTGTCTTGTCTTCTGGTAGCTGGTATATATGGTGGTAAAAGGTATATTCTGAGCTTCTGGGGCCCTGCCTGACTAAATAGAAAATGAGCTATATACTGTTCAGCGTAGCAGCCCTAATAAGGGCTATTAAGGACTGTCTTGTCTTCTGGTAGCTGGTATATATGGTGGTAAAAGGTATATTCTGAGCTTCTGTGGCCCTGCCTGACTAAATAGAAAATGAGCTATATACTGTTCAGCGTAGCAGCCCTAATAAGGGCTATTAAGGACTGTCTTGTCTTCTGGTAGCTGGTATATATGGTGGTAAAAGGTATATTCTGAGCTTCTGGGGCCCTGCCTGACTAAATAGAAAATGAGCTATATACTGTTCAGCGTAGCAGCCCTAATAAGGGCTCTTAAGGACTGTCTTGTCTTCTGGTAGCTGGTATATATGGTGGTAAAAGGTATATTCTGAGCTTCTGGGGCCCTGCCTGACTAAATAGAAAATGAGCTATATACTGTTCAGCGTAGCAGCCCTAATAAGGGCTCTTAAGGACTGTCTTGTCTTCTGGTAGCTGGTATATATGGTGGTAAAAGGTATATTCTGAGCTTCTGGGGCCCTGCCTGACTAAATATAAAATGAGCTATATACTGTTCAACATAGCAGCACTAATAAGGGATTAAGGACTGTCTTGTCTTCTGGTAGCTGGTATATATGGTGGTAAAAGGTATATTCTGAGCTTCTGGGGCCCTGCCTGACTAAATAGAAAATGAGCTATATACTGTTCAGCGTAGCAGCCCTAATAAGGGCTCTTAAGGACTGTCTTGTCTTCTGGTAGCTGGTATATATGGTGGTAAAAGGTATATTCTGAGCTTCTGGGGCCCTGCCTGACTAAATAGAAAATGAGCTATATACTGTTCAACATAGCAGCACTAATAATGGATTATGGACTGTCTTGTCCTCTGGTAGCTGGTATATATGGTGGTAAAAGGTATATTCTGAGCTTCTGGGGCCCTGCCTGACTAAATAGAAAATGAGCTATATACTGTTCAACATAGCAGCACTAATAAGGGATTAAGGACTGTCTTGTCTTCTGGTAGCTGGTATATATGGTGGTAAAAGGTATATTCTGAGCTTCTGGGGCCCTGCCTGACTAAATAGAAAATGAGCTATATACTGTTCAGCGTAGCAGCCCTAATAAGGGCTCTTAAGGACTGTCTTGTCTTCTGGTAGCTGGTATAGATGGTGGTAAAAGCGATATTCCGAGCTTCTGGGGCCCTGCCAGCGACAGCCTGTCTTTCCCTGCTGTGAGCGTCTGTCCCTCACTAAGTTCAAGCTGCTAATGCTGACGAAGAGGAAGTGCTGAGTTTTGTATATTCGAGGTCACATGGTTTTTCCAGCCAATGCGTGTAGACGCCGTTTTCGCGATGCCAGCGTCCTCCCAGGACCTGTCCCACCCCCCTGCATGGTGATTGGTGTAAAAAACGCGCCAGGGAAGGTGGGAGGGGAAACGAATTGTGAGTGCGCCATCGCCGCTGTACTCGATCGAAATCGAGTATGACGACCAGCGTAGTATTCGATCGAATACCGGCTCGGTCGAATACTACTCGCTCATCACTAGTTAGGTGACTACTTGTACTTGTTGACTACTGTTGGGGATATTAGATGATGCCTATACAGTTCCTTATAGAACCATTTACTCCCTCTGTATTTTTATAGTCATGCTACATCACAAACTGGAATGGAAATAGATTTTTGAAGATTTGCACTATCTCATTTAAAAAAAAAAAAAACATGCCTACAAATTTTCTTTTTATTTTGACAAATTATCAGATAACTTTAGTATGCATAACTATTCCCCTTCTCTAAAGTCAGTACTTTGTAGAGGCACCTCCTGTGGCAATGAAATTCGCTTTGCACAAGTCTCTATGAGTTTGCCACATCTTGCCACTGGAATATTTGCCCATTCCTCAAGGCAAAACTGTTACAGCTGCTTCAAATTAGATGGTCTCCGCCATGCTCCACACAGCATGATTCTGCCACCACCATGTCTCACTGTGGGGATGGTGTTCTTGACTCTTGGAAAGCTCAAAAAAAGTCTTTATATTTTCACCTGTTAGTAAAGGCTTTTGACTTACCACTCTTCTATAAAGCCCAGTTCTATGAATTGTACAGACATATACTACAATCTCTCACGATTCCGAATAAAAACATTTAAATGCAAGTTGTAGGAGAAGCTTTCGCAAGCCACTGTATGCAACATTGTTAGAATACCTGTCTGTTATCTCCTACACAATAACCATTAAAGTGGTACTTTTCCTTGTTGCTGCTCAAGAAACATGATCAGGGTGTTTGGAACAACCCTGCCATATTATTATTATGATTATTTATTTATAGAATGGCATCCTCTTCCACGTCCTACCTTGCTAACTTTTTTGTTTTGTACTAAAACTAACATCTCAAATTATTTTCGTAGCTAAAACAATTTTTACTTGAATAACAATAATGTAACATTTTAAATACATATGTAAAATGTTTATATTTATGTCCATTTTCAGTACCATGCTGTACCTAACATTTGTATTTTTAAACAGGAACAACACACCTAATTTTGGCTTTTCAGGGTGTTGTTCCTCAAAGCGTCTGCATCCTGAATTCCCCCAAGCAGAGAGTGGGCTGGCTGGTTGGCTGATGGGCGGCACAGCCTATCAGCGCTTCCTTTAACTCCACTGATGGCTACATTAAGCATGGATGGCTAAGCAGCCCAGAGGCGTCGAAGGGAGCCGATCGCGTTGCTGGCTGCTAATCTCCTAGCCATGACATGCCTGTGTGAGTGGTAAGCGGGGATGCGGCCACAATGTAGAGAGGCAGTGAGTAGAGATGAGCGAACTTTTGAAAAATTCGATTCGACTGATTCGCCGAATTTTCCAACAAAAATCGATTCGACCCGAATTTATTTCGCAACAAATCGCTATTAAAAACGGCTATTTCTGAGCCTCCTAGAGCCTCAATAGGGTTGTAAACCATTCTGCCTTGCTGTAACACGCATAGGATGCGTGCTGGGTTAGTGAAATAATACTGTAAATAATTATCACATGCAGATCGGAGGCATCGCTAATAGAATCGCAAAGCAGCACAATTGCAGAGAGTTGAGGTGGCATCACTATGAGGGGCCCCTATAGTGCTTGAAAAGCACACGCTGGAGCTGGCAGCAGCAGGAGGCAAAAAATTAGCTGAATCAAACCCTGGAGTTGCAAGCAGCAGCAGCCGCCCAAACATTGGTTGAAAGAGACATTGGAGTTGGCAGCAGGAGCCCAAAAATTGGATGAATCATACCCTGGAGTTACAAGCAGCGGCAGGAGCCTAAACATAGCTTGAAAGAGACACTAGAGTTGGCAGCAGGAGCCCAAAAATTGGCTGAATGACACCCTGGAGTTGCAAGCAGCAGCAGCAGGAGCCCAAACATAGCTTGAAAGAGACACTGGAGTTGGCTGCAGGAGCCCAAAAATTGGCTGAATGACACCCTGGAGTCGCAAGCAGCAGCAGCCCAAACATAGCTTGAAAGAGACACTGGAGTTGGCAGCAGGAGCCCAAAAATTGGATGAATGACACCCTGGAGTTGCAAGCAGCAGCAGCAGGAGCCCAAACATTGGCTGAAAGAGACACTGGAGTTGGCTTCAGGAGCCCAAAAATTGGATGAATCACACCCTGGAGTTGCAAGCAGCAGCAGCAGGAGCCCAAACATAGCTTGAAAGAGACACTGGAGTTGGCAGCAGGAGCCCAAAAATTGGATGAATGACACCCTGGAGTTGCAAGCAGCAGCCCAAACATTGCTTGAAAGAGACACTGGAGTTGGCAGCAGGAGCCCAAAAATTGGCTGAATGACACCCTGAAGTTGCAAGCAGCAGCAGGAGCCCAAACATAGCTTGAAAGAGACACTGGAGTTGGCAGCAGGAGTCCAAAATTGGATGAATCACACCCTGGAGTTGCAAGCAGCAGCAGGAGCCCAAACATAGCTTGAAAGAGACACTGGAGTTGGCTGCAGGAGCCCAAAAATTGGATGAATCACACCCTGGAGTTGCAAGCAGCAGCAGCAGGAGCCCAAACATAGCTTGAAAGAGACACTGGAGTTGGCTGCAGGAGCCCAAAAATTGGCTGAATCACACCCTGGAGTTGCAAGCAGCAGCAGCAGGAGCCCAAACATAGCTTGAAAGAGACACTGGAGTTGGCTGCAGGAGGCCAAAAATTGGATGAATCACACCCTGGAGTTGCAAGCAGCAGCAGGAGCCCAAACATTACTTTAAAGAGACACTGGAGTTGGCTGCAGGAGCCCAAAATTGGCTGAATGACACCCTGGAGTCACAAGCAGCAGCAGCAGCAGGAGCCCAAACATAGCTTGAAAGAGACATTGGAGTTGGCTGCAGATGGCCAAAAATTGGATGAATCCCACCCTGGAGTTGCAAGCAGCAGCAGGAGCCCAAACATTACTTTAAAGATACACTGGAGTTGGCTGCAGGAGGCCAAAAATTGGATGAATCACACCCTGGAGTAGCAAGCAGCAGCAGGAGCCCAAACATTACTTTAAAGATACACTGGAGTTGGCAGCAGGAGCCCAAAAATTGGATGAATCACACCCTGGAGTTGCAAGCAGCAGCAGGAGCACAAACATTACTTTAAAGAGACACTGGAGTTGGCTGCAGGAGCCCAGAAATTGGATGAATCACACCCTGGAGTGGCAAGCAGCAGGAGCCCAAACATAGCTTGAAAGAGACATTGGAGTTGGCGGCAGCAGGAAAAAAAACAATTCAAAATGCAATAGCTTGATTAAGCTGAGGATGAACAAGCGTATTTAGTATAACAGATAGGGTGCTACGTGCAGGTTTGGGATACCCTGCCGGCTAGTGCTTTGGCAGCAGACCAAAAACTTGAGCTACAGCGTCAGAATGGTATCCCCCAACATAGTCTGATTTGCAATGTTTCCACCTGTTGGAATTCCACCCTCCATATGTTGGATCGACTGTACAAATAGAGAAAATCTATCACTGATTTCTTGATGATCCAAGCGGATAGGGGGACTCCCCTGTGTAACTTCAATGTAAACCAGTGGCAGCTCATTTGGGCCATTTGCTCAGGCCCTTTGAGGAAGCCACTTTATTAGTCAGTCGCCAGGACTATGGGGTGAACGATGTGATTCCACTGCTTCATGTACTACAACAGGTAATCTTCAAATATTTATGCTAGTATTTGGGATGCCCCCCTGTTCAAAGACACAGGCTGGCTGTTTTAACAGTGAAAAAGTGACTTTCTTTACAAAATGCAACCAGTAAGCCGACAGCTACTCTTCAAATATTTATGCTAGTATTTGGGATGCCACCCTGTCCAAAGACACAGGCTGGCTGCTTTTACAGTGAAAAAGTGACTTTCTTTACAAAATTCACAATGTTAATAGACAGGTACTCGTCAAATATTTATGCTAGTATTTGGGATGCCCCCCTGTTCAAAGACACAGGCTGTCTGCTTTTACAGTAAAAAAAGTGACTTTCTTTACAAAATGCAACCATTTAGCAGACAGGTGCTCTTCAAATATTTATGCTACTATTTGGGATGCCCCGCTGTTCAAAGACACAGGCTGGCTGCTTGTACAGTGAAAAAGTGACTTTCTTAACAAAATGCACAATGTTAATAGACAGGTACTCTTCAAATATTTATGCTAGTATTTGGGATGCCCCGCTGTCAAAAGACACAGGCTGGCTGCTTTTACAGTGAAAAAGTGACTTTCTTTACAAAATGCAACCAGTTAGCAGACAGCTACATTTCAAATATTTATCCTAGTATTTGGGGTGCCCCCCTGTTCAAAGACACAGCATGGCTGCTTTAACAGTGAAAAAGTGACTTACTTTACAAAATGCAACCAGTTAGCAGACAGCTACATTTCAAATATTTATCCTAGTATTTGGGTTGCCCCCCTGTTCAAAGACACAGGGTGGCTGCTTTAACAGTGAAAACATGACTTTCTTTACAAAATGCAACCAGTTAGCAGACAGCTACTCTTCAAATAGTTATGCTAGTATTTGGGTTGCCCCCCTGTTCAAAGACACAGGATGGCTGCTTTTACAGTGAAAAAGTGACTTCCTTTACAAAATGCAACCAGTTAGCAGACAGCTACTCTTCAAATATTTATGCTAGTATTTGGGATGCCCGCTGTTCAAAGACACAGGCTGGCTGCTTTAACAGTGAAAAAGTGGCTTTCTTTACAAAATGCAACCAGTTAGCAGACAGCTACTCTTCAAATATTTATGCTAGTATTTGGGTTGCCCCCCTGTTCAAAGATACAGGGTGGCTGCTTCAACAGTGAAAACGTGACTTTCTTTACAAAATGCAACCAGTTAGCAGACAGGTACTCTTCAAATATTTATGCTAGTATATGGGATGCCCCGCTGTCCAAAGACACAGGCTGGCTGCTTTTGCAGTGAAAAAGTTACTTTCTTTACAAAATGCACAATGTTAATAGACAGGTACTCTTCAAATATATATGCTAGTATTTGGGATGCCACCCTGTTCAAAGACACAGGCTGGCTGCTTTTACATTGAAAAAGTGACTTTCTTTACAAAATGCAACCAGTTAGCAGACAGCTACTCTTCAAATATTTATGCTAGTATATAGGATGCCCCGCTGTCCAAAGACACAGGCTGGCTGCTTTAACAGTAAAAAAGTGACTTTCTTTAAAAAATGCAACCATTTAGCAGACAGCTACTCTTCAAATATTTATGCTAGTATATGGGATGCCCCGCTGTCCAAAGACACAGGCTGGCTGCTTTAACAGTAAAAAAGTGACTTTCTTTACAAAATGCAACCATTTAGCAGACAGCTACTTTTCAAATATTTATGCTAGTATTTGGGATGCCCGCTGTTCAAAGACACAGGCTGGCTGCTTTTACAGTAAAAAAAAGTGGCTTTCTTTACAAAATGCACAATGTTAATAGACATGTACTCTTCAAATATTTATGCTAGTATTTGGGATGCCACCCTGTTCAAAGACACAGGCTGGCTGCTTTTACAGTGAAAACGTGACCTTCTTTACAAAATGCACAATGTTCATAGACAGGTACTCTTCAAATATTTATGCTAGTATTTGGGATGCCCCCCTATTGAAAGACACAGGCTGGCTGTTTTTACAGTGAAAAAGTGACTTTCTTTACAAAATGCAACCAGTTAGCAGACAGCTACTCTTCAAATATTTATGCTAATATTTAGGGTGCCACCTATCCAAAAACACAGGCTGGCTTCTTTTACAGTGAAAAAGTGACTTTCTTTACAAAATGCACAATGTTAATAGACAGGTACTCGTCAAATATTTATGCTAGTATTTGGGTTGCCCTCCTGTTCAAAGACACAGGCTGTCTGCTTTTACAGTGAAAAAGTGACTTTCTTTACAAAATGCAACCAGTTAGCAGACAGGTACTCTTCAAACATTTATGCTAGTTTTTGGGTTGTCCCGCTGTTCAAAGACACAGGGTGGCTGCTTTAACAGTGAAAAAGTGACTTTCTTTACAAAATGCAACCAGTTAGCAGACAGCTACTCTTCAAATATTTATGCTAGTATTTAGGTTGCCACCTGTCCAAAAACACAGGCTGGCTGCTTTTACAGTGAAAAAGTTACTTTCTTTACAAAATGCAACCAGTTAGCAGACAGCTACTCTTCAAATATTTATGCTAGTATTTGGGATGCCCCCCTGTTCTAAGACACAGGCTGGATGCTTTAACAGTGAAAAAGTGACTTTCTTTACAAAATGCACAATGTTAATAGACAGGTACTCTTAAAATATTTATGCTAGTATTTGTGATGCCACCCTGTTAAAGGACACACGCTGGCTGCTTTAACAGTAAAAAAAGGGCCTTTCTTTACAAAATGCACAAGGTTAATAGACAACTACTCTTCAAATATGTATGCTAGTATTTGGGGTGCCCCGCTGTCCAAAGACACAAGCTGGCTGCTTTTACAGTGAAAAAATGACTTTCTTTACAAAATGCACAATGTTAATAGACAGCTACTCTTCAAATATTTATGCTAGTATTTGGGATGCCCCCTGTCCAATGACACAGGCTGGCTGCTTTTACAGAGAAAAAGTGACTTTCTTTACAAAATGCAACCAGTTACCAGACAGCTACTCTTCAAAAATGTATGCTATTATTTGGGATGCCCCCCTGTCCAAAAACACAGGCTGGCTGCTTTAACAGTGAAAAAGTGACTTTCTTTACAAAATGCAACCAGTTAGCAGACAGCTACTCTTCAATTATTAATGCTAGTATTTTGGCTGCTGATAGGTAGCATGTAACGCCTACCCAGGATTCCTTTCCCCATGGGACATGTCCTGACATGTGGCTCCACCATTTTAGATGGGCTGGATAGTAGTAAATGGAGTTTTAAGCAAGCGAATCGCGGCGATATTTGGAATTGTTACGGATCAAATTTTTCCTGAATTTCGTAACAAATTCGAGTTCAGCAGATTTGATTCGCTCATCTCTAGTAATGATAATCATATTATACAGCAATTCTTGTAAATAGGACAATGACAAAGGTTTTCTCTATGCCTTCATTGTTTATTTGGCTTTCTTTTTCTGAGCCTGTGACTGCAATGGTCAGCAACAATACATCTTTTTACTGTGCTGGTAGAATGGACTATTGATGTGAGTTTAGCAGTATTGACCCCTTAAGGTGTATTAAAAATTCAGAAATTGTTTTGTATGCATGCTGAGTATTAAATAAAAAATAGATGATGTGGTAGGTTGCCTTATGTTAAGTAATTCCCTTCTAAATTAGAGAAACTCCTGCAACAATGGTACGGACTACTTTACCCAATACATTTTCAAAGGTTTGAATTTTGTAAAATCGTAGTACTCTGATAACGGTTATTACTTTTTTTCCCGGAATACCTCTGTTCATCTATTTTCAGTTCAAGAATTAATGTGCTGAGGTGGCTCTTTTAGAAAAAGCTGGGACCTGCTGGACATTTGCAAAACTTACAGTCTGAATTACAGGGTTTATGCACATTCTAATCTTTCATTAGGGTCGATTCATGGTCGTGCTCCTTTACATTTGGGCATGTTTTTTGGAGCGCCAAGTCACGCTCGGGCTTTCTCCTGATTTCTGGTTGTCAAAATTTGAAGCACATTGTTTAAGGTGGAAATTTCCGCATGAGCGCCCACCAATGCTGAAACTTGCACCTGCAATTCTCCACAAGCGCAAATTTGGCGCCCCACACTGGCGCCTGTGACTGATTTATTGGGTGTTTAGAAGGCAGAAAAGTGGTCAATTTCCTGAGTTAATTTCATCCAGCAAAAAGCTGGAGTAAACTGATGACTTCACTGACTAACATGCTTATTACATTCCTAAAACAGCATCCGGCATGTTTTTTAGCAATAAAAATGTCATCCGCAAATTTATTTTAGTAATGTTTACTTTTTTTGGTTTGGTGCGAAAACAAATAGTTAAAAGTTGTCAATTTTGCCAATTCTCAAGATGTTTAATGATAAAAACACCAAAAAGGTGGGCATTAGGCCCCAAAAATTAAGAGTAATAAAAAAAAATACCATCAGTAGCACAATTATTAAGCACTAATACACAAAACAGGGCAGGGAGGGAGGTGTAAAGGGACTAAACATCTAGAAAAATTACACTGGAGGTGACCTGGAATCAGGATATCACCAATAAAACACCTACAAATAAGGGAAAATAAGTACCTATAAATAAATGACAACTAATTATTTCTCCCCTTTTTTCTCCCTTTTTTTACTGTTTCTTAATTGTGATTTTGTCTCTAAAGCTTCTGTGTTTTTGAGGAAGCTCTATTTTCCATTTCAGAGTGTATTCCCTGTCACATTTGTAACCTGACACTAGACTAGACTAGAATACTCGCCAAAAACACAGAAGCTAGAGAGACAAAATCGCAATTGAGAAACAGTAAAGGGGAGAAACATGGGGGGAGAGCATCGGGACCAGTTAAGGGCTTCACCTGCCAAATGCACATTGGGCATGCCATTTGGTGTGATCCGCATGTGCACTTGGCGTGCGCACAAAGCCACGAATCAGGTGTCTAGGCGCAGGTGCTTGCTTTGGGATTGGGACAGGGGTTGTGGTGAGTTCATACAGCTCTTAATGAAGCAAATAAGATCTGCAAGGGGCATAATGGAGGATGATTGCTGTCAAGAAGGGAAGAGTCTTGCCCATTCACCATTGGATTTGGTCTCACCCCAAACTAAACAAATACTTAAACCGGATCAACACCTTTAAGAGAAACAGGGCACATACGCTTCTCTACCCAGAGCAATTCAGATTGCTGTATATAGAAATCAGTTGGGATATGTCAATTAGGTTCATACAGCAGCACTGCTTGGATGCTGGTAAAGGAAGAAACCTGCTGGATTCTCCAAGATGGGCGTGACCAGGAGAAAATCAGTAAAGCAGTGTTTCAGATTTGAATGGATGCAGAAGCAAATGTGCTGACAATGATTCAGTAACTTGCATGCAGGTGGGGCAAGGGAGTTTTTTTCTAATGTGTAAGGCTGTTGGTCCAGTTTAGCAAAGTAATCAAGTGGGTGAAAAGTAATCCAGGGGTCTACTGGTTGGGGGTAGAGGAAAAACTTAAAAATCATAAAATTACTTAAATTATACCAATAAATTTCACTCTCCTGAGAGTTGTTACTCCCAGATGGGGCATCCTGATTTGTGTTGCTCCACTGTATATCCTCACAGTTCTCCCATGAAACTCACCTTTCTGGCATTCCTACGGCTCAGGCACAGGATGCTCAGCCAATCAGCACAATTGGTTTGGCTCACCTCTATTTTCGGCTGGAGCCAGATTGGGGCGAGCAAGACAAACGTGCCACTTGCCACATTCTAGCTCACTTTTATCTGTGGGCGTGCCAGCACTGGCCAGTCAGAAAGGTCTGGTGCAGGTATGCTCCCCAGCTAGAGGTATTCTGGGGCTACGGTCATGGCGCTAAGATGCAGCGAGGGCTCTGGGAATACGTGAATGGATTCGGTGATTCTGGGGTTACACACATTTGAGGGAGTGGGACTCAGACACCCTGTGTTTTTACGAATCCAGGACCTCCGATATTCCTCTTTCAGATCAATCTGGTTATTTTGATCAAATACTGAGAATCGGTTAGTAAATATTACATTTTCAGAAATAGGGGTTCAATTCAAATTCAGAGGCCCTGTGGTATCTTGTTAAGCTGCCTAACCCTATTCATGTCTATTGTCATTATACTCTAAAAATACATCATAATTAGTAGGGATGAGCGAATCGATCTGGACGAACGCGAATTCATTCCGAATTTCAGGAAAAATTTGATTCTGAACGAATCCGAATTTCCCCGCGATTCGATCGATCGAAGTTTTCCTTTAAACTCCATTTATTTCAATTACAGCCATTGTAAAATGGTGGATGGACATGTCCGGACATGTCCCCTGGGGCAAGTTATCATGGGAAGGTCACATGCAGCCTATCAGCAGCCAGGAAGCCCGGTGACGTCACAGTGCTATATATATACGGAGGCCATCTTGCTTGTGCACATTCCAGCCTTGCATTGCAGACAGAACGGAGGTTGCTGCAGACAGAGAGTGACTAACAGACAGGCAGGGAGAGTCAGGGAGACCCACAGAGACCCACACAGTGCCAGGGAGAGCCAGGGAAAGATAGGGAAAGATAAGGAAAAATCGGGAACGATCCAGGCAGGGACAGCAGAGAAAGTGACAGGGAAACTTTTTTTTTATTTTCACTTCACTTCATTTGCAAAATCAGTTTTAAATTGCTTTTTTTGTGCTGTAAATATTCCTGGCCACTGTGCATCCCATCTTGGCAGTGGCATATTTAACCCTATCTGTTACACACAAGCATTTCTTATAACTTGATTAGTTTTAATTTTTTTTGTATGCTGTAAAAACCCCAGCCCACATGGGCATACTATTTCAGCACATTTGATCTGTTATACTAAATCAGCTTCTAAAGGCTCTGTTTTATTAATATATTGCATTTTGAATTGGTTTTGTGCGTCCTGTAAAAACACCAGGCCACATGGGCATCCCAAACCAGCACCTTTCACCCTATCTGTTATACTAAAGCAGCTTCTACAGGCTCTGTTTTATTAATATATTGCATTTTGAATAGTTTTTTTGTGTCCTGTAAAAACACCAGGCCGCAGGGTATCCCAAAACGGCACATTTCACCCTATCTGTTATACTAAATCAGCTAATAAAAGGCTCTGCTTTATTAATATATTGCACTTTGAATTGGTTTTGTGCATCCTGTAAAAACACCAGGCCACATGGGCATCCCAAACCAGCACATTTCACTCTATCTGTTATACTAAATCAGCTTCTAAAGGCTCTGTTTTATTAATATATTGCATTTTGAATTGGTTTTGTGCATCCTGTAAAAACACCAGGCCACATGGGCATCCCAAACCAGCACATCTCACCCTATCTGTTATACTAAATCAGCTTCTAAAGGCTCTGTTTTATTAATATATTGCATTTTGAATTGTTTTTTTGCGTACCCAGCCCGCAGGGCATCCCATACTGCCAATTTTCATAGTATCTGGTGCAGAGAAGCAGTATCTCACTATATTTAGCTTCTGCTTTTTAAAGTAAACACATTTTTTTAAGTGCCTATTGCGCATTTCAAATACATTAAAATGTCAGACAGACAAGTGCCAGGATGTTCAAAGAGGAGTGGCAGAGGCCAAGATTCAGCAGGCAGAGGTCGCAGCAGACTAGGGGCGAGTGGCAGCAGGAGTCGCGGTGAGAGACCTGATCTGCCAGTATCTGCTAGTGGTCGTGTCTCCACCAGTAATGCATCTGCTGTGGTAGATCATCATCACAAGTTACATCTGACACCCCCAGTCTAGGGTCGGTAGGTTCCTCTGACAAAACCCTGAGTTGGCATGGCCCAAGAGCAGTCCCTGTCCTCCCATTGCCTCTGTCCTACGCCGTTCCCTCCCCCCGCGACGTATTCTATGCTTTGGGTTCAGCTCCACTCTTTAGTGAGGAGGACGATCAGATAGAGGACAGTCAGCAGCTACTGCCCAGCCAAGAAATGGAGGTGGCTTCCTTCGCTAGGCAGACAAATAGTGATGTGGAGAGTGGTGTGGGTGTTGTTGCGAGCGTTCCAGCTCCTGCGCCAGACACTGTTGAGGAAACCGAGAACATCAGTGACGTGCAGCCACAACTCGGTGATGATGATGAAGCCGATCGCACTTGGGAGCCGGGTACAGAAGGGGCTTCATCCTCGTCATCAGGAGAAGAGGGGCGCAGGTTGCCCCGGAGTCAGCAGCTGAGGCAGCAAGGTGTTAGCAGCATGGTTGGCAGTCAGCATGGGGGCAGAATTGTAAAGCCTGGAGCCAAACAGTGCCGGGGCCGGGGTAGAGCACCTGCTGCATGGCAGGCTACCTTATTGGGAGGTAGTGAAGTTGGCGACAGTAGCAGTGAATCAGTGCGGGCTGTTGGTGGGAAAAGTAGCTACGCGGCAGTGTGGCAGTTTATCATCAAGCATCCAAAGGAGGGTAACATGGCCACATGCAAGATATGTAGGCAGAAGGTGAAGCGTGGCCAGGGCCAAATGTTGGCACCACGGCCCTGCGTCAACATATGATGCGTCACCATAAAGCGGCCTGGGAGAACTGAGGCTCCGAAGAGGTGGTCCAGGCTGCTTCCTCACCAAGTGGCACGCCGCTCACAATTTCTGCCAGCCAAGGCTCCAGCACCTCAGCCGAAGGCAGCTGTGCGTCATACCCATCCTCTGTCGCTCCAGATGCTCCTGCTCCTCCTCCTCCAAGTCATGCATCCCGCCAGCAATCCATCAGCGAAGCCATGTCCAAGAGACAGCAGTATGCGCCCACTCATCCTACGGCGCAGTCGCTGAATGTGCTCCGGTCCAAGTTGCTGGTGCTGCAGTTGCTCCCTTTTCAGATGGTGAACTCTGCACCTTTCAGAGAACTGACGGCTTGTGCCGAGCCGAGGTGGAGAGTCCCAAGCCGTCATTTCTTTGCCAAGAAGGCAGTACCAGCGCTGCACACTTTTGTTGAACAGAAGGTGGGCCAGTCCTTGAGCCTGTTGGTGTGTAGCAAAGTGCATGGCAGCGCCGACGTCTGGAGCTGTAACTACGGTCAGGGACAGTACATGTCGTTTACGGCCCACTGGGTGAATGTGGTCCCTTTGCAGCAGCAGCAACTTGGACAGGTCACGCCGCTTCGGCCTCCGCGCTCCCTGGCTGTTGTGCGTGTGACACCGTGCGACTCGGCCTCCTCATCCTCCGCCATCTCCTCACCCTCCACTGTAGGCTCAAGTCTCAGTGCCCCTCCAGCCTATCATGTGTGCAGGGCATGGAGGTGTCACACTGTGCTTCACATGGTTTGTGTTGGCGAATGGAGTCACACAGGGGAGGAACTGCTTAAATTTATCAAGAAATCCAAACATGGCTTACTCCAAGAAAACTGAAAATGGGAACCATGGTTACTGACAATGGGAAGAACATTTTGTCTGCACTGCGCCAAGGAAGTCTGACCCATGCGCCCTGCATGGCTCACGTCTTCAATCTGGTTGTGAAGCGGTTTCTGAAGTCTTCCCCCCATCTGCAAGACATCCTAACAACTTCAAGGAAACTTTGCATGCACTTCAGCCACTCATACACCACCAAGCACACCCTTCTTGAGCTACAGCGTCAGAACGGTAGCCCCCAACATAGTCTGACTTGCGATGTTTCCACCCGTTGGAATTCCACCCTGCATATGTTGGATAGACTATACGAACAGAGAAAAGCCATCACAGATTTCTTGATGATCTAAGCGGATAGGGGGACTCCCCTGTGTAACTTCAATGTCAACCAGTGGCAGCTCATACGTGACACCTGCCGTTTGCTCAGGCCCTTTGAGGAAGCCACTTTATTTGTGAGTCGCCAGGATTATGGGATGAACGACGTGATTCCACTGCTTCATGTACTACAGCACATGTTGGAAACCATGGCTGGTCAGGGCACCGGAGACAAGGCGTCTACATCTTACGGCCACATGAACCCCGTTGGAGCTGAACTGGAGGAGGAGGAGGAAGAGGAGGAGGAGTGGCACAGTGCACAGTTTAGGCTTGGCGAAATGGCTGGTTTATCTAGTCAGCGGACAGGAGAGGAGGAGCAGGAGCAGCCAGAAATGGGTTGTGAGGAAGGCGAGACAGAGGACCCAGACAGACCGTGGCAGTATGCAGTGGAGATGGAGACAGGTAGTCCCTCCGAGTCACTTGCGCAAATGGCAGGAAGCATGCTCACGTGCTTGCGTAGTGACCCCAGAATTGTTTCCATTTGTCAGCGGGATGACTTCTGGCTGTCCACCTTATTGGACCCTTGCTTCTGGCACAAAATGGGGGCATTTTTTAAACCCGCCAAGAGGGAGGACAAACTGACCAACTACAAAGACATTCTACGTAGTCAGTTGGCCGATGCCTATCTGCGCCATACTCTCGCAGGTCTGACTCGGGGGGGACCTCTGCGCTCACCTTCCACTGCCATGGCTGCTGGGGGGGGTTGGCAGGAGCAGCAGCAGCAGCTCCATCAGTAGCGGCCTCAGTCTTCAGTCGCTAATGAGTAGCTTTCTACACCCGCATAATGAGTCTACTCATGAGCAGCAGGAAGACCTGGAGCAGGACCTGAACCAGCAGGTCATGTCATACCTTGACATGACTATGCCAACACAACTTGAGGATCCGCTGGACTTCTGGGCAGCCAAACTTGACTTGTGGCCGCAGCTAGCTGAGTTTGCCCTGGAAAAGCTGTCTTGCCCGGCAAGTAGCGTGCCATCTGAGCGGGTGTTTAGTGCGGCGGGGGCCATAGTTACGGCGAGGAGAACTCGTCTGTCAACTAAAAATGTTGAGAGACTCACCTTTGTGAAAATGAATCAGGGATGGATCAGCCAGGATTTCCACCCACCAATGGCTGATGCATGCGACTAGATTCAGTGTGGTGCCACGTTTTACACTTTCCAAATGGTGCAAAACATATTTATGTCTTTAGGCCAATTTTGGGCTCCTGCTGATGCCAACTTCAGGGTGTGCCTTTCAGCCAATTTTTGGCCTCCTGCTGCTGCTGCCAACTGCAGTGTGTCTTTAGGCCAATTTTTGGGTTCCTGCTGCCAACTCCAGTGTCTCTTTCAAGCTATGTTAGGGCTCCTGCTGCTGCTGCTTGCAACTCCAGGGTGTCATTCAGCCAATTTTTGGACTCCTGCAGCCAACTCCAGTGTCTCTTTCAAGCTATGTTTGGGCTGCTGCTGCTGCTTGCAACTCCAGGGTGTCATTCAGACAATTGTTGGGCTCCTGCTGCAAACTCCAGTGTCTCTTTCAAGCTATGTTTGAGCTCCTGCTGCTGCTGCTTGCAACTCCAGGGTGTCATTCAGCCAATTTTTGGACTCCTGCAGCCAACTCCAGTGTCTCTTTCAAGCTATGTTTGGGCTCCTGCTGCTGCAGCTTGCAACTCCAGGGTGTCATTCAGCCAATTTTTGGCCTCCTGCTGCCAACTCCAGTGTCTCTTTCAGCCAATGTTTGGGCTCCTGCTGCTGCTGCTTGCAACTCCAGGGTGTCATTCAGCCAATTTTTGGGCTCCTGCTGCCATCTCCAGTGTCTCTTTCAAGTTATGTTTGGGCTCCTGCTGCTGCTGCTTGTAACTCCAGGGTGTCATTCAGCCATTTTTTTTGGCTCCTGCTGCCAATTCCAGTGTGTCTTTCAAGCTAGATTTGGGCTCCTGCTGCTGCTGCTTGCAATTCCAGGGTGTCATTCAGCCAATTTTTGGGCTCCTGCTGCCAACTCCAGTGTCACTTTCAGCCAATGCTTGGGCTCCTGCTGCTGCGGCTTGCAACTCCAGGGTGTCATTCAGCCAATTTTTGGAATCCTGCTGCCAACTCCAGTGTCTCTTTCAAGCTATGTTTGGGCTGCTGCTGCTGCTTGCAACTCCAGGGTTTCATTCAGCCAATTTTTGGGCTCCTGCTGATGCCAACTTCAGGGTGTGCCTTTCAGCCAAATTTTGGCCTCCTGCTGCTGCTGCTGCCAACTGCAGTGTGTCTTTAGGCTAATTTTTGGGTCCCTGCTGCCAACTCCAGTGTCTCTTTCAAGCTATGTTTGGGCTCCTGCTGCTGCTGCTTAAAACTCCAGGGTGTCATTCAGCCAATTTTTGGGCTCCTGCTGATGCCAACTTCAAGGTGTGCCTTTCAGCCAAATTTTGGCCTCCTGCTGCCAACTCCAGTGTCTCTTTCAAGCTATGTTTGGGCTCCTGCTGCTGCTTGCAACTCCAGGGTGTCATTCAGCCAATTTTTGGACTCCTGCTGCCAACTCCAGTGTCTCTTTCAAGCTATGTTTGGGCGCCTGCTGCTGCTGCTGCTGCTGCTGCTTGCAACTCCAGGGTGTCATTCAGCGAATATTTGGGCTCCTGCTGCTGCCAACTCCAGGGTGTGTTTTTGAGGCAATATAGGGGCCCCTCATAGTGATGCCACCTCAACTCTCTGCAATTGTGCCGCTCTGCGATTCTAATAGCGATGCCTCTGATCTGCATAGAAATAGCCGTTTTTAATAGCGATTCGAAATTCGATTCGCCGAAATTTGTTTCGGTCCAAATTTATTTGCGATGAATCGCTATTAAAAACTATTTCTATTTCTGCTATTTCTGAGCTTCCTAGAGCCTCAATAGGGTTGTAAACCATTCGGCCTTGCTGTAACACGCATAGGATGCGTGCTGGGTTAGTGAAATAATACTGTAAATAATTATGACATCCCTGCTAGAATCGCAGAGCGGCACAATTGCAGAGAGTTGAGGTGGCATCACTATGAAGGGCCCCTATATTGCCTGAAAAACACACCCTGGAGCTGGCAGCAGCAGGAGCCCAAATATCCAACAATTCAAAATGCAATATATTAATAAAACAGAGCCTGTAGAAACTGCTTTAGTATAACAGATAGGGTGAAATGTGCCGGCTTGGGATACCCTGCGGCCTGGTGTTTTTAAAGGACGCACAAAACCAATTCATAATGCAATATATTAATAAAACAGAGCCTTTAGAAGCTGATTTAGTATAACAGATAGGGTGAAATGTGCTGGTTTGGGATGTCCATGCGGCCTTGTGTTTTTACAGGACGCACAAAACCAATTCAAAATGCAATATATTAATAAAACAGAGCCTTTAGAAGCTGATTTAGTATAACAGATAGGGTGAAATGTGCTGGTTTGGTGTGCCCATGTGGCCTGGTGTTTTTACGGGACGCACAAAACCAATTCAAAATGCAATATATTAATAAAACTTAGCCTTTAGAAGTTGATTTAGTATAACAGGGTGAAATGTGCTGGTTTGGGATGCCCATGCGGCCTGGTGTTTTTACAGGACGTAAAAAAACTATTCAAAATGCAATATATTAATAAAACAGAGCCTATAGAAGCTGCTTTAGTATAACAGGGTGAAATGTGCCGGTTTGGGATACCCTGCGGCCTGGTGTTTTTAAAGGCTGCACAAAACCAATTCAAAATTCAATACATTAGTAAAACAGAGCCTTTAGAAGCTGATTTAGTATAACAGATAAGGTGAAATGTGCCGGTTTGGGATGTCCATGCGGCCTGGTGTTTTTACAGGACGCACAAAACCAATTCAAAATGCAATATATTAATAAAACAGAGCCTGCAGAAGCTGATTTAGTATAACAGATAGGGTGAAATGTGCTGGTTTGGGATGCCCATGTGGCCTGGTGTTTTTACAGGACGCAAAAAAACAATTCAAAATGCAATATATTAATAAAACAGAGCCTGTAGAAGCTGCTTTAGTTTAACAGGGTGAAATGTGCCGGTTTGGGATACCCTGCGGCCTGGTGTTTTTAAAGGACGCACAAAACCAATTCAAAATGCAATATATTAATAAAGCAGAGCCTGTAGAAGCTGCTTTAGTATAACAGGGTGAAATGTGCCAGTTTGGGACGCCCATGTGGCCTGGTGTTTTTACAGGACGCAAAAAACCAATTCAAAATGCAATATATTAATAAAACAGAGCCTTTAGAAGCTGATTTAGTATAACAGATAGGGTGAAATGTGCTGAAATAGTATGCCCATGTGGGCTGGGGGTTTTACAGCATACAACAAAAATTAAAACTAATCGAGTTATAAGAAATGCTTGTGTGTAACAGATAGGGTTAAATATGCCACTGCCAAGATGGGATGCACAGTGGCCAGGATTATTTACAGCACAAAAAAAAGCAATTTAAAACTGATCTGGCAAATGAAGTGAAAATAAAAAAAAAGTTTCCCGGTCACTTTCTCTGCTGTCCCTGCCTGGATCGTTCCCGATTTTTCCCTATCTTTCCCTGGCTCTCCCTGGCACTGTGTGGGTCTCTGTGGGTCTCCCTGACTCTCCCTGCCTGTCCGTTAGTCTCTCCCTGTCTGCAGCAACCTCCGTTCTGTCTGCAATGCAAGGCTGAAATGTGCACAAGCAAGATGGCCTCCGTTTATATAGCACTGTGACGTCACCGGGCTTCCTGGCTGCTGATAGGCTGCATGTGACCTTCCCATGATAACTTGCCCCAGGGGATATGTCCAGACATGTCCATCCACCATTTTACAATGGCTGTGACTGAAAAAAATGGAGTTTAAAGGAAAACTTTGATTGATCGAATCGCGGGGAAATTCGGATTTGTTCAGAATTGAATTTTTCCTGAAATTCGGAACGAATTCGGGTTCGTCCGGATCGATTCGCTCATCCCTAATCATAATAACATAAAAATAATTCTTGTGCAACTTTTTTAGTATGGTTCTTGATTTTGCTCCAAATGCTTGGCACTAGACGGATTGACAGCTGCTGTCCTAAGGCTTGTTTTACATCTTTCTTGTTTATATGCTGCGCCTAAAGAAGTGGGAATCATTTCATACAACTGTAAATGTTTTATGTGCCCTTGCTCATTAATTCCCTTCATTCTGCCTATTAGCATGTACAGACAGGTCTGGAGCTCAAGGACATGGATTACTGAAAACACTCAGCATTTTCTTTCCCAGCATTGAAGATACCTAATCAGGCTTTTATACTCTGAGGCTGAAAATGCTGGAAGTGCATTGATTGGAAAGGACTGCTACTTTCCTAAATTAAAGTTCTTATACTGCATATAAAGCACAATGATAACATGTTATTTAGTGATAGTGTGTGATTTAAAATATTGCCCCTGATTAACCAGTTCTAAACACATATTTCGTAAGTAGGGTTAAATGGGGGGGCCTAGTTTAGTTCTTATTAGTTTGCAAAACTACAGTGTAATTACACTTTTATTTTGATGACAAAAGAAATCCCTGTGATGTCCTCCCTTCTCCTTGTCCCCAGCTGGAGCTGCTACTGGTCCCCCACTGCTGCCTCCTCCTTGTCCTCTGCCAGAGCAGCAGCTGGTCCCCCACTGGCACCTCCACCTTGTCCCCCACCAGCACCTCCTCCACAACCCACATCGGAGTACCTCCTCCTTGTCCCCCGCCAGAGCTGCAGCTGGTTCCCCACCACCACCTCCACCTTTACCTCCACGGCACCTCCTCCTTGTCCCCAATGGTGCAGTACAGGGCAGCATGTTGTGCCGCCCCTGCACCACACCGCATCGAAGGCCACATTGTGTGCTGCGCTGCGTTTGTGCGCTTCCACCATGTGAAAGGTGCCTTACAGTTTTTTACAGAACTTCAGTTATTACTAAGAGTGAATAAGCAGTACTCCTTTTCTGTAGAGCAACAACAGTCAGTGCTACCTGCTGCTCCTATTGTAGAAAAATCAACAGCGGCGATCAATGAACAGAATGCTATTCTGTTAGCACTGCAAATCAGTGCAGGGGCCCTTGATGAGAAAAGCACAGCCCCGATGAAACCTAGAAATCAGAGGGGAATTTGCCAGCTCCCCTGTGGCCCAGTCTGATCCTGAATTTGTATACACTTTGGGTAGTATTAAACCTTAATATTTTTATAGCAAGAAAAGTACAATATAAAAAGTTCATATATATGTATATATCCAGTATATATATATTTTTGTGTCATTGTCTATTATTTTCAATGTGCTTATCCAAATAAAATGTCTTCTCCCACACCACAGCTGCCTGTTAGCATCCTGTGACTGTATTTTACACCTACACACTGAACCGCTGAGTTTACAATGGATTTTTCCAAATATATTGTAGATAATAGGTTTCAAAAAGAATGACAATATCTAAAATACAATGTATGAGGCTACAGACTTCCGATCAGGGCTGCCAACGGGCATAAGGTTTTTCAGCTTCCCTTCATCCACAATGCCCCCCATCAGCCCAGGTATCTGAGACCGGATGACCTACTTGTAAGGCCATAAACAAAACTCAACCAAGGTATTTCATTCTATTTTATATACATATGTGCACCTATATGCCTGAATGTAAAAATGCAAAAAAACGGCACTCCATTTAAGGTAGTAGTAAGGCAAAGCTGTATTCGTATAATCATGCAATGAATCAAAATTCCAGAAACAATGCCAAAGATGTTATGAAGATCATATAATGCAGTTCATATGCATTCCAATGTTTCAGGGGTATATTGTCCCCCTTTAGGGCCTTGATACACAGACAGTCCTCCCTGATGAAGGGGGACAATATATCCCAGAAACGGCAGAAAATGACATGCAAGAGTAAATCAGAAAAAGCTTTACTTCTCAAACCTACAAAACCTAGCATTTCCCTTTGCTTCGGTTGCTATAATGAAAATCATTATCATTAAACCCCCCTGCATAGAATGTAGACAGTAGCCAGGGCCGTATTTGCCACTAGGCAAAGGAAGGCACGTGCCTAGGGCGGAGCTACAGACAGGGGCGGGTACGGGGCGGAGGCCAGCACCAATTTAATAAAAAAAAAAACTTGCATGCAGTGGTGCCCCCCGGCGATGCGGGGAAGGTGGCGAGCGTGCCCCCTATTCCTGCTGTTTGCCACAATGGGCAGCTGACGCAACTGTACAGGCAATCCCCCGCCCTGCCCCTGCTCTCAGCCGCCACCTGTCTCCTTCCTATGACAGGGGAGGCGTGCAAGCTAAGTGTGGGAGTTGGGGGCGTGGCCTTGCCAGGTCCCCACACCCCAGCTCAGCCCCCGTTTCAGCTCTGCCTTTGCCACTGCTCCCTGCCATTGTAACTGTATGGGTAATCCCCCAGCCTGCCTGCACATGTAAAGGAATGTGGGATTGCATTGCAGTGTGAGTGTGTCAGGACAGCACGGGGATTTGTGATACACTCACATTGCAATGCAATCCCACATTCCTTTACATGTGCATGCAGAGTGGCCCCCCTCTCCTCCCCCGCGGCCCCGCCCCCTCCCTCAGCAGCAAGTATGGTCGGAGCAGTGTGATGGCGGCTGTTTCTCTCCTCCTTCCCTCAGCTCAGTGTGTGGGCTGCCGGCTACACTGCAGCTCGAAAATCATCCTCCTGTGCGCAGCGCTCAGCCCTCCATGATTTCCAGCAGCAGGACAAGGTACCAGCAAACATGTTAAAGAGGAACACCACATGTGAATTTTACTTTCCTGTGTGTTGTTCCTCTCTGCAGCAGCATCCCAAATTGGGATGCCCCGCTGTGTGTACCCCCCCCCAGGTGGCCCTGTTTCACTCGCCTTCCTTCCACCCCCACGGCACAGACTCGAGCGAGAGTGAATGCGCTGATTGGCTGAGCGGCTCGCTCAGCCAATCAGCAGGCTCTCTGTTACTTGCCTCTTTTTCTCATGCGAAGCATATCTGAATCGCCTCAGCTGCAGGGATGTGGGAGTTCACACATTGGGCATTCCTAAAAGGGATGCCCCTGGTGCACTTAGCTGTGGGGGGGGGGCGTAAGCACAAATAGTGCCTAGGGCAGCATGAACTCTAAATACAGCCCTGACAGTAGCTGTGCAGGCAAGACTGAGAGGTAGCTGGAGGGGTAGGCAGATGGTAGATTGTGCACCCCAAATAGGAATTGGTAGGTGAAGTGTATTGTGTGTTGACTTTACATGTTGGTTTGCATTTTGTTTCAAAATTGATTAAGGGTTTTAACAGAAATAAACAAGCTAAAGGATGGTGTGGATGGAATAACGCAGCATGTAGAGCCAAAGTGGGATTCAACCCACTCTGTAAAGCATTGCATAATATGTCAAGGACCTGATTTAAAATGGCTGCCAGTTTCTGATAGTTGTGTCAAACCCAAGGCCCAGGTGCCAGATGTGGCCCTACAAGCCTGTCTGTGTGTCCCTCTGACAGGTGCATTAAATTATGATGCCTGGGTGTGGTGCTGCCAGGTTGCATCCCACTGTGGAGAGCAGTACCTCCTCTATCGTGCCCCATGCATGGTGCCTGTACAAGCAGTCGGCAAGGTTCTGGGGAAAAGAGAGTATTGTCTGCAACTGCTTAGAGTCTTTGTGCAATCACACAAGGGGGGCCTGCCTTACTCACTCACCTTGCTGCCACAGCAGAGGGTTATTGATAATTATTGTCAGGTGTGAATTGTGGGGCTGTCTTGGGCAAGAGAATAACTGGTTGAATTACAATTTGACTATACATTTGAATGGTTATGTTTGCATTTTGTTTTGCGTTTGTCATTAACTGGCTCTTTAACCCATTTAGTGCCAGCTACATGAGACTCACATAGTTTATTTCTGTTTCTATATAAAAAAAAGTACAAATCATGTACCTCCGCCTGCTATCGATCCAGCTGGATCTCCTCTTCATCCTGGGGGCCTCCTATCCCCCTCCAGGTGCTGACAGAAGACGGACCAAAATAGGCCCCCCTTAGCATACCTAGCTAATGAAAAAAAAGATACATTTCACTGACCTCTGCCTCTGATCTCAGCCGTGGGCTCTTCTGCCCCCCTTGCTTCTGCCATTGCTGCAGGCCACCAGTCTTCTTTTGGGTGGGGAGAATGACATCATTGCGCTGACATCATCCTACTCCCGGCACCGACAATATTCAGATGGCGATGGTGACCGGTGGCAGGGGGACTTCTGTCCCTCCACCCTACTCCGCCAATCACTGGCAGCTGGATCGGCTTGGGACATTGGGGCATTGAAGTTGAGTAAAGAAAACATTTTTTAATAAATATAATTTTGACACTGACGTATCCCTGTGTAGGGTTTCATAAATCATAAATCATGCCCTAATTGCATTTTACAATCCATTGGTGGGAAATGTATTGTTGTTAAAAATCATATCTAAAAGTCTAAATCTAGTCACATGGACTTAGTTCTGTTTAGGGCCCTGTGTACTGTAACAATTGCAGAGGAAAACAAAGTGTGGCAAGATTTGGACTTATTTTTTTCTAAGATGAGTGGCATATGATTTAGGTCAGGGGTTCCCAACATTTCATCAAGTACCACTTTACGTTTTCTGATTAAATCATGTACTACCTGGGTGTGAGTGTTGTCAGTCACCTAAACCTGTAATAAACAAATGGTGCAAATCACGCTTGAGCAGCAGATGGCAGCAGTTCAGGTTAGGGTGCAGGACAACAGAGAGAAATAGAACCAAATTTTCTTTCTTAGGAAAATCCTCTTTGACTTGGTTGCATTTAATGAATCTCAGGACTAATTCTATATCAGCAAAAAAACTATTCTGTGAGTACTTACCTGTAGAATTGTTTTTGTTCTTGCATGGCACGGCCCGCATCGGTATTCATAACAGTTGGGTTGTTCCACCTCAAGGTGGTGCAGTGGTACTGCAGGAAGCTGTGGCATCTCCCGGACCCCTATAAAAACGGGATTAACCATAGAGTTCCCAGCGTAGACAAGCAGTGAGACAAGAAGCCGGGAGAGAATAAAGGTAAAAAATGTAAAAAAGGGTAAAAAACCCCAATTAACTTGGAACAATCACCATAAAGAGGCAACCAAGAATAATGATAACAAGGGTGGGGCGAAGCAGGCCGTGCCATGCAAGAACAAAAACAATTCTACAGGTGAGTACGCACAGAATTGCTTTTTTCTTTATTGCATGGCACGGCCCGCTTCGGTATTCATAACAGTTGGGGACATCCAAAAGCAGTGTCCAAAAATAGGGTGGGATCCCCAAAGAGTAACGGCCAGTAGTTCAAGTCACTACCGTCTGAAGCACCTTGCGGCCAAAAGCAGCATCCGCTGAGGCCTTAACATCAACCTTGTAAAACTTGGAAAAGGTATGAACAGAAGACCAAGTAGCGGCCTTGCAAACTTGTTCAACAGAAGCTTGGTACTGAAAAGCCCAAGAGGCACAATAGCACAAGTGGAATGAGCAGTCACCCTAAAGGGAGGTTCCTTAGCAGAATAGGCTTGAATCACCGCCTGACGGATCCACTTGCTGATAGTGGATTTAGCCGGAGGCAAACCCTTCCTAGGTCCAGAAGTGAGAACAAAAAGAGCATCAGACTTCCTGAAAGTCTCGACCAAATAAAACTTCAGAGCCAACCTGACCACATCCAGAGAATGCAGTGTCCGCTCCTTGGGATTAGCAGGATTAGGACACAATGAAGGCAAAACAATGTCCTGATTGAGATGAAAGGCAGACACCACCTTAGGCAAGGCAGCCTCACGGATAGGCTCAAAGGGAGGCCCTTGCAGAGCAGACAACACCAGATTCCAATCCCAGACTGGTAGCAAAGGCTTACGGGGTGGATGCACATGAGAAACACCCTGTAAAAAGGTTTTAACTAACCGGTGATTGGCAAAGGATCTTTGGAAAAAAATTGCCAGAGCTGAAACATGGCCTTTTAGGGTACTAAGTTGAAGGCCTAGATCCAGACCATGTGGCAAGAATTCCAGAATCCTGGGAATAGAAAAAAACCTGACAGGGAAGAGACTTAGACTCACACCAGGCAATGTAAGCATGCCAGACCCTGTAATAGATAGAGGACGAACACTTCTGCCTAGCCCTAATCATGGTATCAACAACAGAAGCAGGCAACCCCTTTTCCATCAAGATGGAGGTTTCAGCAGCCAAGCCGTTAAAGCCAGCGTTTGTAAATTGGGATGGCGCAGCTGCCCCTGAGTGAGAAGATCTGGATCCTTGGGCAAGACGTACCGGTCTACTGCCAACTGCACAACGTCTGCAAACCAAACTCTTCTTGGGCAACAAGGGGCCACCAGGATGGCTGGTACCCGCTCCTGGGCTATCTTGCCCATGACCCTGCCCAGGAGAGGAAACGGAGGGAACACATAGAGAAGCCGAAACTCCACCAAGGTATTGCCAGGGCATCCGTGGTGAAGGCCAGAGGATCCTGAGATAGAGAGACAAATCTGGGAAGTTTGTGATTGTGACGGGACGCAAACAGGTCCACGTCCGGCTGACCCCAGTGGTGACACAGGGAGAGAAACACCCGGTTGAGGGACCATTCCCTGCTCAGGGAGTCCGCCACCTGGTTCTCCACTCCCGGAATGTAGACCGCTGAGATGCAGACAGAATCAGGGACACTTCCTTGAAGGCTCGCTTGCTCCGAGTCCCTCCCTGATGATTGATGTAGGCAACCGCCGTCTGGTTGTCTGAGCCGATCTGAACAGCCCGACGCTGAAGGTGAGTGATTAGGCGAGAAAGAACCAACTTGATCGCCCTCAGTTCCAGGACGTTGATGGAAGCATGGGCCTCTTGTGGGCCCCACCGACCCTGGAACTTCAGGGACTTCCAGAAGCCTCCCCAACGGGTCAGACTGGCATCTGTGGTGACCGTCTCCCAGCACAGGGGGCAGAAACCAGAAGGTTTCTTGAGTCCAGCCACCACGAGAGGGACCTTCTGGCCAGAGGAGACAGAGCAAATTCCTGATCCAGGGACACAGGGTCCCGATCCCAAACTGACAAGAGGTGCAACTGAAGAGGTCTCATGTGAAACTGAGCAAAGGGGACTGCCTCGAAGCAGGACACCATCAGGCCCACCAACTGCATCCCCTGACGGATGCAGAGCAGAGCCCGAGCCTCCATCTGAAGACCCCCCACCTTTTGCTGAGGAAGGAACACCTTGACCTGAGAGGTATCCAGAGTCATGCTCAGAAAGGACCTCACCAGGGACGGGGACAGAGAAGACTTGGGATAGTTGATCACCCAGCCGAAGGACTCTAGTGTTCTGCTCGGCCTGAGGAAAGGACTTGGCCACAATCAGGATGTTGTCCAGGTAAGGAATGATGCGTATGCCCTGGTTCCTTAGCAGAGCCATCACCCCCGCCAGTATCTTGGTGAACACCTGAGGTGCCGAGGTGATACCAAAGGGTAGAGCCACAAACTGGTAATACTTATCCTGCAGCTCGAACCTTAGAAATCTCTGATGACCTGGGAAGATAGGCACATGAAGATAAGCATCCTTGATGTCCACATTGGTCATGAAGTCACCCGGGTGAAGGGTACTGACAGCAGAGCGTAGCGTCTCCATACGAAAATGCTTGAATCTGACAAATTTGTTGAGGCCCTTCAGGTCCAGAATGGGCCTCAGAGAGCCGTCCTTTTTGGGGACCGTACCCCTGACCCTGTTCTTGATGGGGCACCTGACAAATGACTCCTGACTCTAACAGGCATTGAACCGCCAGAAGCAACCCTTGAGCAGACAGGGGGTTTAAAGACATCCGGGATCTGATGAATCTTGGGGGCAGCCAGGCTGCAAACTCTTGTATCTTGTAACCGGAGGACACTACTTCCTGAATCCACCGGTCTGAGACGTGAAGCCTCCAGACGTGAGCAAAGAGCCAAAGCCGTCCCCCCACCCAGATGGGTGAGGGAGCCCCTTCATGCCTGAGGGGGCTTGGGAGAGGGTTTGGGCTTGGAACTCCAGGAGAGACCGGGACGACCACGGGATCTGCCACGGCCCCAAGAATCTCTGCGGCCACTAGAGAAGAGGGAGCCACATCCTCCTCTGGGTGCACGAAAGTAAGGGAGGGGGACGGAGGACCCCCAAAAGGGCCGAGACCTCCTCCTACGCTGAGGTAGCCTGCCATCCTTGACTAGAAAATCGAGATGCTCCCCAAATAGCCGCAGCCCCACGGGATGACCCCAGAAATCGGTGAAAGGGGGGGATGAGGGGGAGGAAGGAGTAGAGCCGGGAGAAACCACAACCCAATGGTGTCCCGCCTGAAAGACATAAGTGAAAAAGACACATGAGCATCTCACAGCATATACCCCCGAGGGCAATAAAAAAACCCCCAAGGGGGACTCACAGACCAAAGACAACGCAGGGTCACCAAGGCACAGACGGCAGGATGAAACGACACACCGGAGGAAGCAGCGCTGCAGCCAGGAAGGGAGAAATCCAGACGCGCAGCTAGTCCAAAATGGCGCCGGCAGAGGTACCTCAAGGGGCGGGCCGCGGGGAGACGACGCGATATGCGTCATCCCAAGGCCCCGCCCCCCCGAAGAGCGCAAAAATGGCTATCACATGACCCGGCCGGCGCCATGACATGGCAAAAAACGCCTCAGGTTATAGCGCCAACCGCCGCGGAGCGCAGTACAAAGCGCGCAGTGGCTGAAAAACACCAAAATCACACAATAAACGCCAAAACACCACATATAATACCACTCGCCGATGCCACCCGCCCCCCCTGAACAAAAGCAGAGAGGGGGAGACGAGAGGCCAGCGGCGAGCATCTCGGCCAGGGAGGGGGATGGGGGGGACCCCTGAAGGAAAAGAAGGGGACATAGTCCCCAAAAACACTCACCCCCTTAGAAGCCAGAACATGAACTCCGCATCCCTATCAGGCTCACCATAAAACCTATGACCGGGAGTGCGCATGCGCGTGGAGCCGTGATGGCAGCTTGATCCGCCGGCTCCGCAGATCGGTGAGCGCCCTGACTTCCTCCGCTTGCGGGACCCGGCGGTTTTCGGCCCTGGAGGGTCGCATCACTCGGGTGACCATCCCCCCCGAGTTTGGTGAGATTCTGAGGCGGCGAGTGGAGGCCTCCGTCGGGTGATCAGTGCGGCCGGGAGGACGGCGCCATTTTGCTGACAGCAGCTCCCTGCCTTGTGCTGTGTTGGCTGCAGGGTTAGCTGTGCCCACGTCCTGCATCCCATCTTTGCTAGCCAGCAGGTGCTGGGAGACTCCCCTGTCACACGACTCTGCCTCTTCACCCAGCAGCGTTCTTATGGAGGACTTCAGTTCTTAAAGGGCAAGCACAGCCCTCCTTCTGCCTTTCAATCTGCCACGCTCCAGGATGTCCTCTATTAAGGTCTATATTGTTTTGCGGGGGGATTCTTATTAGGAGGATCTGCACAGGTATATACCCTTAGCTGTAGCCACCAGGCCATATGTAACATTTAAAGGGCCGGTATAGGTCTTTCTAAGTGAGGGGCTGTGTAGCTAAAAGCTTTTAGTAGGGAACCTCTGGCCAGGAGTACCCACCTTTCTACCCACCAGTTCACTCCAATCGGACCGAATTATTTAAAGGGCCATTGCAGTTCTACACGCTATATGCCGTTTGTTACCCTGCGATTAACCTCCAGGACCTCATTGCAAGCTCAGTTCATCTTACTTGCCTTTCCTATCCGTGCTTATCAAGCTCTTGTGAATAGTCTATCAGCTGGACCTACCAAACCCCATAATGTCTGACCCTATTGCTTCCCAGAGCGATCCTCACAATACATCTGATCTGCTTCCAGAGGACGAGTCCTGGATGGACGAATCACTACAGGGCTCACCTCCTAAATCCCACCCTCCCCCCCTCGACGGATATGAAGCAATTCTGGAAAAAGCGCTAGAAAAATGGGCGCTGAATATCACTACTCAGATTACCAATACCCTGTCTGCCGATATTAAGGAACTAGGTCAGAGGGTCGGGGATTTAGAACATCAAGCAACGAATCAGAAATCTGACATGTCCTCGCTGAGAGATGATATGGATACATTGCGTGAGGAAAATCTGGTACTGCTTCATAAGCTTGAGGATGTCGAAAACAGATCGAGGCGAGCCAACATTAGGATCAGAGGGATTCCGGAATCTGTTCTGGATTTGCAATCAACAGTTACAGCACTCTTTCAGGAACTTGTTCCTTCGATTCCAACCGAGAGGCTGGAGTTTGATCGAATCCATAGGGCCTTACAAAAAAAAAGGGCCGACGGCCTCCCGCGTGATGTCCTAGTCAAGTTGCATTTTTTTCGCACCAAAGAGCTCCTTATGACTGCGGCGCGTGGGCGGGACTCTTTAGAATTCCAGAATTTCTCATATCAGCTGTTTGCGGACTTGGCACCCCAAACTTTAGCAAGAAGACGTGCTATGAAACCGGCCCTGCAAATTTTACAGTCCCATGGCATTAGATATAAATGGGGTTTTCCTTTTAAAATTTCTTTCTCTTATAAGGACACGCACTTTGAGGCCTCCTCCTCTCAGGAACTTGACCGGGTGCTTGCTTCGGCGAACCTCCAGCATCCCAGTGTTATCCAGGCTGATCCTCCACAAAAGAAAAGAGCGCTTTCCTTTTCGCCAGCTTCTAAAGAACAGCGTGAATCGCGGAGAACCACACAGAGGACCGGAAAATCGGCGGCGGCGCTGATCCACAGATTTGGTAAGCCAGCGGCGGGGGAGGGCTGAGGGGCAGGTTACCCTGTGTTTTTTGTCTAGGGGTCTTGCTCCTCACCTTTCTTAGGCTGCGGCGGTTCAGTTAATTTCCTGGGTTTGTCATTCACTTGTTATGAGGGCTATGTCTGTTGTGATGGATTTGAGTGTTTTGCTCTCTCCCTCACAGCTTTGAAGTAAGTTATATTGTGTGTTGGGATTATTTCAATGTTTAGCTTTAAATTTAAATCGTGTCTGTTTATATTACATTTCTTGTTTCCCCTCATTGAAATTACTGTAACTTTCGTTCGGGTCTTACGCTCTGTTTGTAACGACCTGGTTTAATGATGTTGTTGTTTACTTATTTCATAGGTTTTCCTTGGAGGGGTCGGGCGCTCACGTGTCGGTCGTATGCTCACTCCTGGCTCCCCTTCTCACTGATCCTTTTTTTTCTCTTTTTATCAGTGGGAACGGAAGCACTTAATTCTTGCCCCCTAGAGGGGTTAGTGGTACATTCTCTTAGTGATGGGGTCCCAGTGGGATACCCTCGTCACTTTGTTTTGTTATACCCAAAGGGGCGGAAGTTTATTCCGCCTTGGCGGGACTGCAAAATTGGGAAGGCGTTTTCGTCTTCATGGTGAGCAGGTTATCTTTTGTTATGCTACTCTTGTCTTCCTTTTACCTTTCTTCTGTCCCCCTTTGTCTTTCCTGTGGGTTCCTGTGCCTCCTCGTATGAAGGCTTCAATTCCTGAAGATGATGGCGGTTAGACTAATCTCCTTGAATGTGCAGGGTCTGAACGCCCCCCAGAAGAGAGTAAAAGCTTTCAGGCAACTGAGGTCACTCCGAGCGGACATTGTATGTCTCCAAGAAACACATTATACTAAGCAAGGTACTCCTAAATTTCTTAGTGTCGATTACCCTTTATTTTATGCTGCTTCAGCATGCACCAAGCAGCGGGGAGTTTTAATCGCTTTTAAGCGATCGATTCCCTTCTCCCTGGAGCATGTAGTACGCGATCCTCTGGGTCGTTTCCTTATTGTGGTGGGCATGCTTCAGGACCAGCCTGTTACGATTGCGACTTATTATGCTCCTAATCAGGACCAAAATGCTTTCCTGGAGGTTTTTTTTAAGAAACTTCATCAAGTTGAGAAAGGTTTTCTCATCGTAGCTGGTGATTCTAATCAGACCATCCATCCCACTTTGGATAGGCAAGCGGATGATGGTTCTGTTGTGGCGCCTAGAAGTAGATCCTCTGGGAAAGCATTTCAGGCCCTGTTGTATAGATACCACCTGGTAGATGCATGGCGGGAGAACAACCCAACCAAGCGGGACTTCACCCACTACTCGTGTCCCCATAAGGTCTCCACAAGGATCGACCATGTTTTCTGCAGCAGTCCTCCCTTCCCCAGCTTTCACAGGCGAGTATTATTCCTATAGCCTGGTCGGATCATGACCTCGTTTCCGTGGACCTTTTAGCCCTTACCCAGAGAGGTCCTCAGAGGTTTTGGAAGTTATATGAGCCAATGTTGGCAGATGAGGCACTCCTGGAGAAGGTGCGTGCGGGGATTCAGGAATTTTTCCGCTTTAACAAAGGTTCAATCAGCTCAAACGTTACGTTGTGGGAGGCACATAAGGTTGTGATCAGAGGGTTATTAATGCAGGAATCTGCAAGACGCAAAGCGTTATATAGAGAGAAGCTCCTGGCTCTGACGGATGCTTATCAGGTAGCCTCGACCGACTTCAAAAACCGACCCTCCAAACAGAATAGGATCCACCTTAATCAAGTGGCTAGTCAGCTTAATCTATGTTTATCGGGTGAAGCAGCCCGCCAATTGAACAAATCTAGGTTTCACTGGTATCGCCTGAGCAATAAACCTAACACTCCCCTAGCGAGAAGGCTTAGGGGAATTGTGCTGAAGCCCAAACCGGTACGTATTAGGACGACAGAAGGTCACCTGTCTAGTAATCCTGCAAAGGTTGTGGCGACATTTGCTAAACACCTCGAGGGACTATATAAGCCTACATTATGTTTAAATGTGGATAAAGCTGAGGAGCTATTTGGTCAACTTAACTTGCCCACTCTCCCCCCCGGTGCTAGGGAGCTCATTGATAGGCCCGTTGAGTCTGGTGAGGTGCAGGAGGCTATAACATCTTTAAAAGTCGGAAAGCAGCCAGGTCCTGATGGCTTCACAGCGATGTACTATAAAAAGTTTGGCCAGATTTTGGCTCCGCATTTGACAACAGCGTTTAATGCCCTGAGGGAGGGTGCCGCTTGGAGTACTGATTCTCTTACAGCAGCAATCAGCATGATTCCCAAGCCTAATACAGACGACACGATATGGTCTAATTATAGGCCAATCTCATTGTTGAATGTTGATGTCAAAATCTTGGCAAAGGTTCTGGCGGCTCGACTCAATAGGTTTATCAATTTGCTTATCTCCAAGGAGCAGGTGGGGTTTATGCCACAGCGTCAAGCGGGAGACAACATCAGGAAAATTGCAAATTTATTACATCGCGCAAAGGTGGAAGGCTATCACACTATGCTGCTGGCGCTCGATGTGCGTAAAGCGTTCGACACTGTTGCATGGGATTATTTGCATTTCACCCTTGATAAATGGGGTTTGGGTCCGTCTTTTTTGAATTGGATTTCCTCCCTTTACGCCAGTCCGGGGGCGTTTGTTGGGTACTCGGGCTACTCTTCGGAACGCTTTATTTTGGGTAGGGGCACAAGACAGGGTTGCCCTCTTTCCCCCCTCCTTTTTGCCCTAGCCATTGAGCCCCTCGCCAGAATCATCCAGGCCAACAGTAGTATTGCGGGCATTGAGGTGGGGGGATATGAGCATAAGATATCACTGTTTGCTGATGATATTCTTATGGTGATCAAGGACCCGATTATTTCCCTCCCGTGCCTCTTTAAAGATCTTGATTCCTTCTCAAGGATTTCGGGCCTGCAAATTAACTCAGCTAAATCTCAGGCCCTAAATGTCTCCCTGCCTGATAATGTTTTGCATACTGTTAAGGCCTCTTTCGACTTCCACTGGCAGGCTAAGTTTATTAAATACTTGGGGATACAGCTGACGTCTGAGTATGCTTCTCTTTATGGGGCAAACTACCCTAACCTGTTCAGGACCCTGAGATCCCTCCTGGGTAATTGGGCCAAATTAAATCTCTCCTGGCTTGGCAGGATTGCTGCAGTGAAGATGGCATGGCTCCCCAAATTACTTTACTTTTTTCGGGTACTACCGATTTCTGTGCCGGCAGCGGCCCTGAAGCTTCTCCAAATTGACGTAAATAAATTTATCTGGGGTGGGGGTAGGCCCCGGGTGGAACGTGGTACGCTTTATAAATCTAAACAGAGAGGCGGTTTGGGTGTCCCTAATATTGCACGTTACTATAATGCTTGTCAAATTGCTCAATTGGCAGTCCTGCATGGGGATAGTGATAGACCTTTGTGGGTTGATATTGAGGAGTCATATTGCTCCCCGGTCTCTATACATAACCTACTGTGGCTCCCCCCCGCGGTTTGTAGGAGCATCTCCAACCCTGTACTGCAGCATTCTCTTAGAATCTGGAGGGCCAATAAGTAGCGCGGGAACCTAGCTTCACAGCACTCACCACTTCTTTCTTTTTTGGGAAATCCGGAATTTTCCCCAGGTTTTGTGGAACCAGTGGCATTTGAATGGTGGAGAAGTCATAAATTGACCAGAGTTCGGGACTTATTCTCCCACCAGGGTTTGCTCTCCTTTGCTGAATTGGGATCCTTGCATGATTTGCCGAGGAGCGAGTTTCTTCGCTCTTTGCAAATCAATCATTATGTCCGGTCTAAATGTAGGAATGTTGCCCCACTCCTGCCTCTTAAGAGTTTTGAAAGAATTTGCCTTGAGCAACCTATGGGCAAAGGAGTGATCGCGTCTGTCTACAGATTGCTGTCTGAATCGGAGGATGTGAAGCCTCCGAAACATACGGCTTCCTGGTGTAATGATTTGAATGTAACTCTATCAGATGGAGATTGGAAGGCGGTTTGGAAACATTCTTTTTCGGGATACCTTAATGTTGGCGCTCAGGAGGTCAACGCTAAGGTCCTCCTTAGATGGTACCTTGTTCCACATAAAATTCATAAATTTTGTCCTGCATACTCGTGCGATTGCTTTAGAGGTTGCGGGATCCCTGGTACTTATCTTCATACCTGGTGGGAGTGTAGGATAGTGAAACAGTTTTGGTCCAGGGTCCTTTATGTTATTAATAAGGCCACCGGGCTAAAACTAACTTTATCCCCTCAACTGTCGCTTCTCAATTTGAAACCCCCTAATTGTTCGAGCTCTCAGTTTGTTCTTATTAGGCACATTAATACGGCAGCGAAGTTGATTATTGCCCAGTCGTGGAAGAAACCAGTTATTCCCAGGGGAAGCCTTATCACCCGGGTTAATGAAGTTATGATGTTTGAGAAGATGGCGGCTATGTTAAAGGGGGATTTTGCCCCCTTCTTATCCATCTGGGAAGGCTGGATTTCTCATTTCCACCCAGGGGGTCTCAATTGTATTCTTCTCACAATTTAGAGTCTAGCCGTGTCTCTTCTGGCGAAATGAATGGAAGCCGGGAACCCACCTTTTACCCTTTTACCCTTTTACCCCTTTACCCTCCCATCATTTTACCCCTCTACCCTTTTGCCCTTTTATTCTCTCACCCCTCTATCCCTCTACCCCTCTTTTTCTCTTTTTTCCACTTTGTTTTTGTTTTTTTCCTTTCCTTTTTTTTTTGTTCCAGCTTATAATATATTCTGCTTATAATTAGTCATATTGTTTGCATCATTGTCACTTTTGGCGATCTTTAATGACTGTACGTGTAGTTGGAAAAACTTCTTTGCTTTGTTATTAAGCTGATTTTTGTTTTGCTTTTATCTAAATAAAAACTATGATATAAAAAAAAAAAAACCTATGACCGGCTACCCTTTGTGGTACAGAGTCTGCGTCTGGAGCTGCGCTCCTGGAGCACTTGACCCTAGTGCTCTTCTACCTTCACTCTACCTGTCAGCCGAGGCTGGGAGGCAGTGAGGATCCAGAAATGGATGGAAATAGACATGCAGGGCCGCAGGCTTGGTTGCCTCGCTCACCTGTTCACAGAGAGAAAGCCATCTTCTATCTTCGCAGTTTCACTGCAGAGGAAACACTGGGGACTCTATGGTTAATCCCGTTTTTATAGGGGGCCGGGAGATGCCACAGCTTTCTGCAGTACCACTGCGCAACCTTGTGGCGGAATAACCCAACTGTTATGAATACCGAAGCGAGCCGTGCCATGCAATAAAGAAAATATGTTTAATACCTCACAATAGATAAAACAATAAAAGACAGTGTGCAACAAATGCTTGCTTTTACACCTTTTTTAGGGGGGGATTAGATCCCTAGTTGCCGGGTTAAGGGATCCTAAGTTAGGGATGGGATGGTCACATATGGTGGATAATTTAATCACGGGGTGTGGTATACACATTAAAATTTTGGTGTTTTTGATTTTGCTAAGTGTGTGTTTTAGTTTTCAGGCTATGAGGTATACGTCACTTCGTCCTCATCCTAAGTTGCACGTGGTGAAGGCATATTATGAAGAACCAGTGTGGATGGACGTAGGGTTCGGTGCCCTCGGAAAAACTACCCTTTTCAAGAAACAGATTACAATAATATGTGGGGCTCTCTACATCATCGGGTTATGGCTGCCTTGTATTGTGTTGTATAGGGATGATTTTATATACATAGAAAGAAACCTTTCCCTGCCCTTCTCTGGGGACAATGGTTGTAGGGACGTGGGGATACAGCTATAGAGTGATCTAATCCTACGTGTGGAAGACATAGCTATATACACACGTAGACCCCTTGCTGGACCCTGGTTGTCCTTTATTTCCCTACTGTTTATGCCGTTCCCCCGCCTTCTCTCCCCCCCCCGCCCTTCCCCCCTTTTTGCCCCTTTCACCCCCCCTCCCCCCCTTCCTTTTTTTGTCCTTTTCCCTTCATTCTACTGCCCCTTTCTCCCTTCCCATCATGGGTGATTTTGTATATTAACTCACATGTCTATAAAGGGGTTATACCCCATTTACTTGGAAAGACTCCCCGTGGCATTAATGAAGGGTATCGTTAGCTGACTTGAAGAATTGTTTGTCACACGGAGAGTGTGCAATGAGGATGATTATTTATCATAGTGAGGATATACCCTTAATTGGGGCTACTAACATTAGACTAACTCCAGTCATATGAGGTTTGAAGGAGATCCTTAAAGTAGGGGTACATATGTACAAACTTCATCCATCACCCTCTACCCGGGGCTTAGCCTGGATTAAGAGATACATATATGGATATAAGAAACCCAATCCAGTTTGGTGGTATAGGATAGTAGAGGTGATGTGTAGAATTGTAAAGAAATTGTTTACATGGCGGATTTAAATAATCTTTAATAGGATTATGCTGTTTATTTAGATATGTTGTATATGCTTTATATGTTGTGGGTCCAGAGGATGGATGTCCTGTGTACTCACCTGCCTCGCTCCACGCCGCTGACAGGTGCCGTCGGGTAGTGTGTTGGTACACCCCGCGGCCAGTTCCACCGCCGCTCGGTTTCACACTAGCTGGCGTCATATAACGCTGGTTGGTGGGCTGGGGCCGCTGACACACTTCCGGCCGGGGTGTGTCGGCTGGCCCCAGCTGATTGTATTGGCTGGGGCCGCCGACGCACTGCCGGCCGGGGTGCGTGCGGCGGCGCGGCCACGAGCGGGCGTCACTGGCGTGGGAGCGGGGCAGGTCAGTATATAAGTAGACAGTGGGACCATCACTGGAGACCGTGTGCCCAGAGGAAGTAACAGGGTTCCCACCATTACGAAACGCATAGGCTGGGGCAGGGGGACAGGCTGTCAGGCAGGCTCTTGATCAGTGTGTAATGTATTGATCCAGTACACATGTGCATGTTTTGATTGATTTCTTTTTCTTACTTTTGGCGGTCCTCACTTAATAAGAATAGGTTTCACCTTTGTTAGCACTGAGCACTTAAATTAAATATAAATGAATTCTTTGAATTTGATGTATATAATGAAATATGTGGCAATTATAGCAATTATATGATTAGTATAGGAATTAGTTAGGTATAAGAGTATAGCTTGCCCACAGCACCCCCTGGTGGTCGTTGTGTCTATTTTTAATTATGTTTTAAATGTATTGTGATTTGTTGATCCTTGAATAATAATAAAATGGGATTTGATTTTTAAATTACATGTGGGTGGTGCTGTCTTTGCTCTGGCTTATTGGAGGGATTGTGGGGTCCCTTTGTAGTTCAATCAACAAATGTGCATGGGTGATGCGGTTATTGAGGGTCCCGCCGCTTTCAATAAGCCTGCATCTGTCTGAAAGACAGAGCTGTTGTGCGCTGCGCAATGCAGACTCTTTTTGGTCCAAAAGGACGGTTAAAAGTTCTGGAGTAAAAGCCAGTTCACTGAAAGATAAAGTCCATAAATTAAGTGAAGTTAGCGGCTAGGCTCCATGCGTAGCAGGCTCCCGACGCGCGTTTCGGCTTCTGGTGCCATCCTCAGGGTGTGTAGTGGGCATGCGTGTAGTGGCCCTACTTATTATATATTATATAGGGTGCAGGACAAGTCTGCAGTCTTGTCGAGTACCACCTGAGAGGACCTCAAGTACCACCAGTTGTACTAGTACCACCTGTTGGGAACCCCTGGTTTAGGTATTTGCAGGTGTGTGTTATTTTGTTTTACCGTTCCAAAATACCTTAAAGCTTAGAATAGTATCTGTCTGTAAAAATGATAATATTGTATATTTCTGTATAGGTTTAAAACTTTCCCCTCTCTGTTGGAGAGCTTTCAAAATGCCTGGTGCTTTCCGGCTGTTGTGTGTGCTTGTAAGCCATACTGTGATGCAATTGGCTTAATCATTACTATTATGTTGCGGTGCATGAAGTGAATTCAGTCTTCCAATTTGTCATGAAATAAATAGCAGTGACATTTCAAATGCATGGGTTCCATTCAGAACTAGAAAGGAGAAAAACCTTTCAAATGAATAAGTGGTATATTTTTCAGCCTGTGTAAGGAATTGCAAGTATTTTCTGTACTGCTTAAACACCGTTCGAAGACAACACAGCAGAGCCTATTGTTCTGTTATTAGAACATGTTTGTCTTCTTTCCTTTTAGGTCAAAAACCTCTGTTCACTTTTTCCCTTTAGAATGAAAAGAGAAAAACACTGGCCTTTTTATGTTTCATAATTCTAATTTCATAATAGTATACTGTAAGTTCTTCAGTGTGGCCACTTAAATAGAAAAACATGATATTTTCATTATAGAACGTATAATTATTGGGCAGCTATACATTTTTCTGCCATCCGCTGGTGTTTGCAGACCAACAACCATTTCAGGTTTTTCATTTGAGAGACAGTGAGAGCCTGTGTCAGTGGTCCCTCACTCTTCACACAATGAAATAAAAAGTTTTATTTTATATATATCCGGCAATGGGGTAGTACTGTAACCCTCCCCCCCCAAAAAAGAAACATATGCACCTTCTCTACCCTTCAGCAGCTTTGGGACTGTTCAGTGTCCAGAAACCTCACAGGCTTGCTTGTGTCCATGAGACCCCTATATCAGTTCACAAGGTTTAGGGGCAAGCAAGTCCCCTGCAGCTAGCAGGTGACTTGCCATTAACCCCCAGCCCCCCAATACCTGTCTCTCCAAAGCCTGGGGGGGCAGAAGAGCCCGGGCCATTTTGGTTTAATGGGCTTGCAGCTAGGGTAGGGGCGGGCCACCAAAGCTGGCATGCACCCTGTTCTACACGCCCTGCATAACTGGTCACCGCGCTGGTTATGCTGAGGAGGGGAGATCCAACCTAATTTTTGGGGGGTTTTTAACTTTCAAATATTCCCTTTATAGTGTGGATAGTAGTTGTATTTTATTTGTAAATGTTATAAAGGGCTCTTTTCAGGGGGGTCTCCTGGGCAGGAATAAGGGGCTACCAATACATATATGTTACCATTGTAATCGGGAGAAATTGATTTAAATAAATGTTTTGTTTAAAATAAACAATTTTCTAAAAAACATATAAAAAAAAACTGTAGAAAACAACAATACTGTTGTTCTGTTCCAGGGACCTTGTGCTTTTAGATTTAGCTTGTTTTTTCTTGTTTGCATATTGATATTTTATGCAAAATGTGTTTTTTACTTTGCTTTTTTGTAAAAATTTTTAGGGAAAACCTGTGCAACCTAAGAATTATTCGAGGGATTACTTCCAGAAAGATGAGCCCACTAAAACAATCTGGATACGCTTAGAAAGATTAACGTCTGTACTTTGTGTGGAATAAATGGTTTATAGGGGCGGTTTCAAATGTTAAGCGTTGCTTTGGTGAAAAAGCGCAAGGTGTGCACTTTGTCTGGAGAGCTGAAATTTTCAAGTAAAATTACCGTTATGCTCATGCTTTACTTTGGGGTGTTTTGCAACTCTTCCCTTGACATTTCCTATATGTGTTGGATATTGTTCTGTTCGGGGACCTTGCTTTTTCAGATTTAACGTGTTTTTTCTTGTTTACATAATGTTTTTTTTTTAGGAAAATGTGACTTTGATTCTGCAATTGTATTATTTTTTTAAGGAAACTCTGTGCAACTAACGAATATATTGAGAGATTACTTCCAGAAAAATGTGCCCAAGTCAACAAGCCTGGTACACCTAGAAAGCTTGAGGTGTGTACTTTCAGAGAATATATCGTTTGTGTGTAAAGGGTTGTTTTTCTTGAAAACTGCAAGGTGCACAATAGGAGTTGTATTTTATCTGAAAATCTCCTAAACGCTGTTTCAGTCTCCTGGGCAGAAAGGGTGCCTACCAATACATATATGGTACCACTGTAACCGGAAGTAAAAAACAGATTTATTTTTATTTTTTGCACATATTTCATCAAAAACATTGAGAATACATTTATTTACAATTTACAAACAAGACATTTCATGTTAAAGCTCAGGCTGAAAAAAACAATATATTGTTTTCCTAGGAAATCCCTTCAAAAATCACAGTTGAACATGTGTAGCGCAAAATACTGAAAATGGTTTGGCAACAGAGGGTGACTTTAAGGCTGGCAGTTAAAGGGTTAAACCCTTTTTTGAAAAAAACCTTGTGCCCCCCCCCCAGTAAAACCAGCTGGGCACCAGCTATGGGGGCTGGTAGAACTGGTATAGGGGTCTTAAGGGCCAGAGCCCCCAAGGGGAAGAGGAGATACCCAGCACTGGATCCCGAACAGAGGTGAGCATGTTTTTTTTTTCACCCACAAATGAGGGAAAACGTGAAAAACAATGAATCTATATAGGTGGCATTTAGTTGTGCATGGCGTTTAAAGGGCAGACTAAACCCTTTCATGTGGAGTGGGAACATAAATGTATATAGAAATGCAATCTTTTTGACTGTGAAAGTTATTAAATGGGGCATTATAATCTACAAGAATACTATGGGACTGTTTTACGTCGTTCGCAGGTTTTCGTCAGTTCGCCCAATCTTTAGTTCACCGTATGCGCTGCAACTAGGGAACATAGAACACTTTCATCTTATGTCAGCGTTGTATGAATCTCACAATATATGTGTGGTGTCTCAGGAGTGTTTTGGTTGCTTGACTACTTTATTAGAATGAGTTAAAACAACATTTAATAAGTAATTAACACAGTTTTATTAGTTGTTTTTCAAATACTAGCTAACTATCTGACAAGCAAGCTCAAAAATCAAGCTCAAAATATTAGGTACAGATAAAAAAAAGGCCTAAAGAGACAACTTTGGCAAGAAAAAAAATGTATTCCAATGGGGTTCGCCACTAAAATCTGGAAACTGTACAAGTGTTTGCCAGCATTTACTTAACTACGCTGACCTAGACGTAAATACAGCAAACACGTGTGTAGTCAGGCGAACATTTAGTTTGGTAAATGTGGCGAATGTGAAATAAACCCATGAATAATGGCAAGACAGTTATCAAATCAGCTCTTATATAGAATAAAGACAAGTGTATGTACAGTATGTGTTAGCTGCAGACCAAACTGCACTTGTTGTGGGCCCTTGGGGACAATATCAGTGAACTTCTTTGCATTGTGTCATAACACAAGCTGCAAGAAACGGTATGTATAGCAGCTTTTCACAAAGAGGAATTGATACTTCTTAACCTATATAAATTAAAATAAAGTGAACTCCACTAAAAACTCAGAGTATGATGCAGGATGGATTGATGGGAATCATTAGTGCAGGAGCACAGACCTGGAAATGTGTTTGCCTAATGTTGGTTTCCATTTAAATTGCACAGAATCTCAAATTGTGATTACCTCTCTCTACATCTCCCTATGGCTAGCATGGTACATGATTTGGATCAAAATAGCATATTTTTGAAACTAATAGTGGTATACAGGAATTTGAAAATAAAACGTTATTGTTGGGTATAAATTGACTTTACTACAGAAAATCTGGTTGAAGTTAAGGAATTTTATTTGGTACAGTTGCAGTTTTTTGGGGCCTCTGTTCTTTTAAAAAAAAACAAAGTCTTCAATAGTAGTTTGCATGTTTCTCTCATTGCAAATGTTTATTCCCAGCACCGATCTGTGATATAGCTGTAATAGACTACCTGCAAGTGATGTGTTTGCTTTTTATCCATTAATTTGTTTTTGTCTTAACCTTAATTTATGAAGCCAGAATTTTGATTACAAGGCCAACAGATGCTCTCACTATGTAGACTGCAGCAAACCTAATATGACAGGCTGTAGAAATCTTTTAAAGTTCAAAGCAAATTTTAATTATCTTGCTGAATCTACACGCAGCTAAGAGAAATAAAAAATGATTATGTGAAAGTGACAGGTTAAGGGTTCTCATAATTTTTCTTGTTGCCTTTTATTATAATGAAGCTATTTTAACTTTTGTATTTGCAACTGTTTTGTTACCCAACTGTTTAGGCTTATCCATATTTAATTTCTATATTTTTATGTTATGTGTTTATTTTTTCTGCATCCCTCAAAGGGTGCTGTTGTTGTTGAGACTTTCCCAAAAAGTTTTCTGATTGAAAAATGTAGGTACCCCCCTGCATGTACACACAAAGGCAGATCTCCAAAAAGTCCTTTCCAGACCACATTGAAGTCACACTCTGGTTCTCTGAAATGTAAGTGCTAGGGAACCACTTGCTTTAGTTCCCTAATAGATAAAAGGTTTCCTGTGGCGGACCATTCAAATGAGGTGTCCATCTGTTTGCACAAGGAACTTTTTAGCTGGGTATTGCTGCTACACTAATCAGCAGAGCGAGCAAGGACCGGGAAGGTCATATCTCATGTAGTTGCCACTCCTGGCTATGGTGACCAAATAGTCGACTGCCATGGTGATCTCATTAAGACTTCTCATTTTCGCCTGAAGGCTTCTATTAATACCTGGAAGATGCTAAGAACATGCTGTCATTTCCTGTGGCTGACAGCTTACTCCAGAGATGCTGCTTCCAAATAGACTAAGACAGGCTTCCCTAACACTATAAAAAGTTAAGCTCTTTGGAGAAGACATGGATAACATCATCAAGGAGAATAGGAAGAAAAAGCACCCTTCTGCTTCAGACAAGAATTTAAGTTACCTTAGCTCAGATTCATGGCTCAAGCCCTCCTTTAGAAGAAAACAGATCTGGAAAAATAAAGAGTGGGGTTGCCTACCAGCATTCACAAACATTAGGATAGCCCAGATTAAAGGAAGCCCAGGTGAGGAAGATACCAGTTCTGATCGCTAGCACCCAATCTTCTCTTTCTCTTAAACAACTCACTTCTGTTGGAAGAGGGATATCCTCCTGGGCACTTTCCTCCAGTTGCTGAATTCCGTGGTAATTATTCCATGTCCTTCAGTACAATCATGGGCTTAAAGAGCATACCACACTTGCACTAATGCAAAAGCTTATAATGGAATCCTTGAGATTGATTCTAGCCTCCATGAGGGAGGGATGAGTGCCTGGCCTTGGTGGGTATCAAGGAGGCCTATTTGCATGTTCCAAAGCTACCAAACATTCCTAGGATTTTGGGGAAGGAGCTTCATTATCAATTCATGGTTCTTCCATTTTGCTTGGCCATGTCTTCTAGGGTATTCACAAAATTTCTATCCACAATGATGGTGTGTCTGATGTCCCTCTGGTCCAGGGTTCTTTTTGTAGTGGAAACCCAGAGGTGAATGTCTGTAGTACTGTCTTCCCTAGAAGCCTTCAGGTGGATGGGATAGACCAGCACTCTGGGGTGGGGCGGGGCTGGTAATATTTTTCTTATATCTGGTGAACCATAAGTCCCTGGACCATATCTGTTGGTTAACCCACCAGTTCAGGCTTATTCTGAGGTTGGGATTTAAGGCAGATTAGATTTCCTCCTCACACTTTTCTTCTGAACCAGTGGAAGGTTCTGACCATGGCCGGCCACTTGAATGACTTGGGAGGTACTGGGGAATCAAACTGTTCAAAGGTTCTGGTTTCAAGAGGATGAGTCCCTTCTATTTAACATCGTGGAACCAAGAGCCACCTGTATGTCACTTTGACATTGGTTTATGTTTTGAAGGATCATCCTTTAAATTTAGTTGAATAATGTCACAGAAGTAACATACATTAACTATTAAGGTGGTGCAAAAAAAGCAAGGTAGCCATAGCAGAGGTCCACCTTATTCTACAATGGGCTGAGGGGTGGACAATGTAAAGGACTTTCTTAGCTGCGAAAAGGTATCACAATGGGAGTAGGTGGCCCCCCCAAGTCTCCCAGCAGCTTTGATGCAAATGGAGGACTCCAGATGTAGAATTATTTGCAACCGGGGGCAACAAGAAGGTTGATGTTTTCAAGATAAGGGTCAAATAGCCACAGGAACTGAGGGCTTTCCTTTTTGGGCCCTTCGTCACTATCCTTTTACTTGTCCTGTCCAGAAAGGTCAGTTTCTGTTTCTAGACACGTGCTACTGCTAGGTTTCAGTATTTTATATGTATTAGCCCCAGCATGACTAATATCTAAAGGTGCTATAGTATATGGTAATGACCCATTGGTGTTATTGGGCGTGTCAGTTTTTGTTATTTTCATTTTGGTGGTGCAAGGATTTCTCATTTTTTAGAGTTTCAAAATCATTTTTCATCCTAAAACATGCTTTTTTCCATAAGAATGTCTCTGTCTTCCATATTAATAAGGACATTTTGTCCTTCTCCCCCAAATGAGAAATAGCCCACTCCAGTATCAGCAGTGCAATTAGGGAAGCATGGAATCCTACAATAAGACTGCCACCCACTTTGCGTTACACCCACATTCCACCACGGTGGTTGGCTCCTTCAGAGAAGATGTTACCTGGAATTCAGGTCTAGTAGATTAACGTTTTCTTGTTTTACTTGCTTCCCAGCAAATTACGACAATGTTCTGCCTAAAATATACTTACAGTCAGGTATTTAAACAATATGTAAATCAAATTCATGCATACAAACAGGATATCAATTCAGCATCTTGAATTATGCCAATGAGCAACCTCAGGGTATTTAAAATTGAATGAAGGAGGTCAGTGAGCAGATCCCTCCCCACCTCTTACCTTCTATCATTGCTGAGGAAAATAAACATAAAGAAACTTTTCTGTCTGTGTCTGCTACTACCCCCCCCCCCCCAACTCGCTTTATAGAAGCACATCAGGACAATTCAAACAGGTGACATAAAGGTAAGAAGAAGATAGTATGATTTGTATGCCACCTGTCCATTATTGTTTTAAAGGCTCAGAAATACAAATCCTCATGAATATGAGGAAAGACAATCTTTAAGTCTCTGGTGGGGGTTACTGCTTTGGTGACTCAGGTCCTTTCTGTTAACTTCAAGCGGACCTTCACTCTGAATAAGAGTCTATCTTATATGTTTCCCACACCCTGTACATAAAGATTGGCCACATTAAAAATCATCCTACCTGCAGCTACTGCATGTTATGAGCCTTTAAACATCCAAGATGGCGGCTTATGGAATCTTATCAGGCAGCCTGCAAACAGGAAGTGCCTCCTGACTGTGCTGCTCTGCATTCTGGGACTGCTGACCTTTACCTGACCCCAGATCTGCTCTGTCTGAGCAAAGCACAGCTATAACCCGCCCCCTGTACCTTATCCCACTCTCCTCTCCTCAGTAAGTGTGATGCTTCTGATTCAAGATGGCGGCGCCTGTATCCTAAATTCCTGAACAGAGTTGCAGCCCAGTAGAGGAAAGAATAATAAGTTAGTGACTAAAAACGTAAAATATATTAATTTTAGATGCTGGGGAACCATTTTTTAAGAGTTTGGGCTTTTCATTAAATCACGCTGAAGGTCCGGTTTCAGTTCAGTGAACCATCTAGTCTAAAATTGGGCTGGGGTGGAGGGATGGGTCATAACACAGTACAGGAGATACTCCTTCAATATGTCTCCAACACTAGTTGAGGGTCAGGATACAAACTGCGGTCACATACTTCAATCACCAGGGAGGAAACAAAAGCACAGGAGCAGGTTGGTGTTATGGGAGTTGAAAATGATACTGACATCTGATGCTCTGGCAATTGATGTGCTATTTCAGTAATCCTGTGGGTGGATTTCAAGCTTTACATATCCCCAGTTCTACCCCTTTTCTTGGGTCTGCTAAAAGAGGTGTGATTAAAAGGGATCCAATATTGGTTGCATCAAAGTGACCAAGTTGAACATAGTTCGCAGATGTGGTAAGAATGGCTAATGGTCTGCCACTGAGGCTACCCAAACTTCAGGATCAGTTGTTGAATGGGCCCCTTGAATGGCTGTTGAGAGCCAAATCTTTATGGAAAGTTTATTACTTGAAAATATTTTTGCCTGGTGCAAATCGGCAGGTCGATCTGCTAGGAAGTTCTCAATCTCTAAGGTTCTAGATTTTCAGCATTCTTAACACTCTTAAGGTACAGGTATCCCCTCCCAAAGTTATTTTTTAAGGACCCTGGTGGACAATGTTACATATATATATATATATATATATATATATATATATATATTAATATTATGATATTGTGAAGAGCTTTATGCAGGGCACAGCTCATCAGTGGCCACTAGAGATGAGCGAACTTCTTGAAAGTTCGATTCGGGCGATTTGCCGAATTTCCCCAAAAAATTCGGGTTCGCCCGAATCGAACTTTCACGAATCGCTCATCTGAAAAAAAAAATGCCGGCATGGTGGGAGCGGGCAGGCCGGCTACGCTGTCAGCGGACGGCGGAAGCCGGCCCGCTGACAGCGCAGTCGGCCTGCCTGCTCCCACCATGCCGGCATTTGTTTAAAAAGCAAACACTTACCTGCATGGTCGGAGCGTGGAGGCCGGCGCCGCTCTCAGGAGCCCTCTGATGACGCGCCCTCCGATGATGCGTCCTCTGATGACAGCTGAGAGCAGCGCCGGCCTCCACGCTCCGGCACCGCTCTAAGCTGTCATCAGAGGACGCGTCATCAGAGGGCGCCTGAGAGCGGCACCGGCCTCCACGCTCCGACCATGCAGTTAAGTGTTTGCTTTTTAAACAAATGCTGGCATGGTGGGAGCGGGCAGGCCGGCTGCGCTGTCAGCGGGCCGGCTTTCGCCGCCCACTGACAGCGTAGCCGGCCTGCCCGCTTCCACCATGCCGGCATTTTTTTTTTTATTTCAGGGAAAATTCGATCGGCACGAACCAAAAAAATTCGGGTTCGTGCCGAATCGAATTTTCCCTGAAATTCGGAGCGAATTCCGGTTCGTCCGAACCGGTTTGCTCATCCCTAGGGGCCACCCTGTAAGGTTCCACTGTATCCCCGGGGACTAAAATCTGGTGCTTTTAGTACTGCAGGGGCCTCCGTACTGATAGTGGAGATGGTGCTTACAGAAGTTGACAGTGGCCACATCTTCAGTTTCCATGTGGTGTGCGGCATGCTCCCATCCCCAGCCTATCAGAATGAATGACCACAGGACCTCACTTCAACTGCAGGAATGCTGGCGACCTGGGGGCACTTAGTTGGATGAGCCAGGAGTCTTTTACACTCCAGGTATGGCCAAGGCAGTGATGGGTCCACTTTAATAATATAAGTGGTAGAAGTGTGACGTTTTGTCCCTTCAGAACAATATTATGTATATATTACTAATATACTAATTGTCTGAGATATATTTCAGTTTGTATACTGTGCTGTGCCGGGCCTGTACCAATTACTCTTTGAAAAGCATAAGGATTTTGCTTGTAAACATAAATCAAAACAGCTTTAAGGAATGATTTTGTAGTTCTCAGAATTTTCTGAATAGGGCATTTATGTTAGGTGAAGCCATAAGATAAAATATTTTCAGTTTGATTACCAATTACCCTTTAGACCTGAATGTGATATGGCAACAATTCCTGAGCAGTGAAACAAATTCGGGAAAAAGATCTATTTCTGGCATTGAAGCCTATAGAAAGTGCTTGCATTCCACAATAATATTTTTTTTATTATTCAAAATGTTCTACAACAGTTTAGGCAAAGTGTCTTTGTACTGGTATGAATGAGCTTTTCAAAACCATCATAAAACTTGGACCATAAATGAAGGACCCAAAGGTCTGTAAAAGTGATCAAAAAAGAAGCAGGCACTTATTTTCTCTCCCTTGCACCAGGTCCTGGTGCATAGCCCCCTACATTTATTGCCATAGAGGGGGAATTGCATGGCACTCCTGCTCCATTGCAATAAATGGAGGGTGCCGTGCACAGGCACATTAAATAACGGGAAGCGTCAGGGTCATGAACCACAGAGAGGGGGGGGGGTAAGGATCATATGCCCACAATTATCCACTACACCTTATCTTTATGAAACTCAGCTTCTTCATCTGTTATGGTGAACTGTGCAGAAACACTGCTGCATAGTGTTCCCTCATGCTATACCAGTCCTTCAGTGCAACCATGCAGATCATTTTCACATGTATGGGATAGCTCATCTAGTTATAGAGGAAGTATATATGGAGGGGGTTCTTCAGAAATAGGTTACCCAGGGACACTATGTGAGGTGGGTGTGTAGGGTTGGTGCACTTGCGGCTGCAGGCTTCTTTAAGAGACTTGACTTCCTTGAAGTAAACCATAGATGGTTTTATTCTCTGTCTCAGTAGTACACATGAAGCAATTTATTTACCGGTTTCAACATAAGGTTCATACAAAGTTTTGTTTCAAAGTTTTGTTCATCTAATTTTCCCTTTGCGGAAAAAATAAATAAATATTTTTTAGACAATTGTCTCCTTTACTTTCAATAAAACATTTACTTTATGGCATGGCCCGCTTCGGAATTCATAACTGATGGGTTATTCCGCCACAAGGTGGCGCAGCAGCACTGCAGAAAGCTGTGGCAGCTCCCGGCTCCCTATAAAAAATGGGATTAGCCAATAAGTTCCCAGCGTAGACGAGTAGTGAGACAAGAAGCCAGGAGTGAATAAATGTAAGAATGTAAAAAAGGTAAAAAAACACCAATTAACTTGGAACAATCACCATAAAGAGGCAACCAAGAACAACTATAACAGGGTGGGGCGAAGCGGGCTGTGCCATGCAAGAACAAAAACAATTCTACAGGTGAGTACTCACAGAATTGCTTTTTTCTTTAATGCATGGCACGGCCCGCTTCGGTATTCATAACTGATGGGACATCCAAAATCAGTGTCCAAAAGTAGGGTGGGATCCCAAAGGAATAAAGGCCAGTAGATCAAACCACTACCACCTGAAGCACCTTGCGGCCAAAAGCAGCATCCGCTGAGGCCTTAACATCAACTTTGTAAAACTTGGAAAAAGTATGAACAGAAGACCAAGTAGTGGCCTTGCAAACGTGTTCAACAGAAGCTTGGTGCTGAAAAGCCCAAGAGGCAAAAATAGCAGGAGTGGAATGAGCAGTAATTCTAAAGGGAGGTTCCTTCCCTTTAGCAGAATAGGCTTGAACCACCGCCTGACGGATCCACTTGCTGATAGTGGATTTAGCCGGAGGCAAACCGTTCCTAGGCCCAGAAGTGAAAACGAACAGAGCATCAGACTTCCTGAAGGTCTCAGTAGCAACCAAATAGAATTTCAGAGCCCTGACCACGTCCAAAGAATGCAGATTCCACTCCTTGGAATTAGCGGGATTAGGACACAAGGAAGGCAAGACAATGTCCTGATTAAGGTTAAAAGCAGACACAACCTTGGGCAAGAAATCTGGCTTTAAGCCCGAACACCACCTTATCTTGATGCCGCTCAAAATAAGGAGGTTTGATGGAAAGCGCCGCTAGCTCAGAAACTCACCTTACAGAAGTGATAACCACTAAAAAGGCTACTTTAAGAGTCAAAATGGGCAAGGCAGCCTCGCGAATAGGTTCAAAGGGAGGCCCCTGCATAGCAGACAACACCAGATTCAGATCCCAGACTGGTAGCAAAGGCTTACGTGGCGGACGCACATAAGAAACACCCTGGAAAAAAGTTTTAACCAGCCGGTGATTGGCAAAGGATCTTTGGAAAAAAATTGCCAGAGCTGAAACATGCCCCTTGAGAGTACGAAGTTGAAGGCCCAAGTCCAACCCATGTTGCAAGAATTCCAGAATCCTGGGAATAGAAAACACCCAACAGGGAAGAGATTTGGACTCGCACCAGGCAATGTAAGCATGCCAGACCCTGTAATAAATGAAAGACGAGGACTTTTTTCTAGCCCTAATCATGGTATCGACCACAGAAGCCAGTAATCCTTTTTCCCTCAAGATGGAGGTTTCAGCAGCCAAGCCATTAAAGCCAGCATTTGTTAATTGGGGTGGCGTAGCCGCCCCTGAGTGAGGAGATCTGGATCCTTGGGTAAGATGTACCTGTCTACTGCCAACTGCACGACGTCTGCGAACCAAACCCTTCTTGGCCAACAAGGGGCCACCAGGATGGTAGTACTCGTTCCTGGACTATCTTGCGTATGACCCTGCCCAGGAGAGGAAACGGAGGGAACACATGTAGAAGCCGAAACTCCGTCCAAGGAATTGCCAGGGTATCTGTGGCGAAGGCCAGAGGATCCTGAGGCAGAGAGACAAATCTGGGAAGTTTGTGATTGTGATGGGACGCAAACAGGTCCACGTCCGGCTGACCCCAGCGGTGACACAGGGAGAGAAACACCCAGTTGTTGAGGGACTATTCCCCCAGACGAGATGTCCCCTTGCTCAGGAAGCCCGCCTCCTTGTTCTCCACCCCGGAATGTATACCGCTGAGATGCAGACAACATGCCGCTCCGCCCAAGACAAAATCTGGGACACTTCTTTGAATGCTCACTTGCTCCAAATACCTCCCCGATGATTGATGTAGGCAACCGCCGTCTGGTTGTCTGAGCGGATCTGAACAGCCCGACCCTGAAGGTGGGGGGTCAGGTGAGAAAGAACCAACCTGATCGCCCTCAGTTCCAGTACGTTGATGGAAGCATGGGCCTCCTGAGGGCCCCACCGACCCTAGAACCTCAGGGACTGCCAGAAACCTCCCCAACCTGTCAGACTGGCATCTGTGGTGACCATCTCCCAGCACGGTGGCAGGAAGGTCCTGCCCCCCAGAAGGTTTCTTGAGTCCAGCCACCGCGAGAGGGACTGCCTGGCCAGAGGAGACAAAGCAAATTCCTGATCCAATGACACAGGGTCCCGATCCCAAACTGACAAGAGGTGCAACTGGAGATGTCTCATGTGAAACTGGGCAAAGGGGACTGCCTCAAAGCAGGACACCATCAGGCCCACTAACTGCATCCCTTGCCGGATGGAGGGATGAGGACACGATAGCAGAGCCCGAGCCTGCTTCTGAAGACCCTCCACCTTCTGCTGAGGAAGGAATACCCTGACCTAAGAGGTATCCAGAGTCAAGCCCAGAAAGGACCTCACCAAGGACGGGGACAGAGAAGACTTGGTATAGTTGATCACCCAGCCGAAGGACTGTAGAGTGGAGATCACCATCTGAGTGTCCTGCTCGGCCTGAGGAAAAGATTGGGCCACAATAAGGATGGGGTCCAGGTAAGGAATGATGCGGATGCCCTTGTTCCTGAGCAGAGCCATCACTCCCGCCGGTACCTTGGTGAACACCCGAGGTGATCCCGAAGGGTATAGCCACAAATTGGTAATGCTGATCCTCTAGCGCGAACCTTAGAAATCTCTGATGACCTAGGAAGATAGGCACATGGAGATAAGCATCTTTGATGTCCACAGTGGTCATGAAGTCGCCCTGGTGAAGGGTACTGACAGCAGAGAGTAGCGTCTCCATGCGAAAATGTTTGAATCTGACAAATTTGTTGAAGCTCTTTAGATCCAGAATGGGCCTTAGAGGGCCGTCCTTTTTGGGGACTGTGAAAAGATTGGAATAGTACCCCTGACCCTGTTCTTGAGGGGGCACTGGACAAATGACTCCTGACTCTAACAGGCATTGAACCGCCAGACGCAACCTGGATCTGACAAATCTTGGTGGGGCCAGGCTGTAAACTCTATCTTGTAGCCGGAAGACACTATCTCCTGTATCCACCGGTCTGAGACGTGAAGCCTCCAGACATGAGCAAAAAACTGAAGCCGTCCACCCAACCCCATTTGGTGAGGGCGCCCCTTCATGCCTGAGGGGGCTTAGGGGAGGGATTGGGTTTGGAGTTCCAGGAGAGACCGAGACGACCACGGGGTCTACCACGGCCCCAAGCATCTCTACGGCCACTATGGAGGAGAGAGCCCCGGCCTTCTCTGGGAACATGAAAGGAAGGGAGGGGGCAGAGGACCCACAAAATGGCCGAGACTGCCTCCTACGCTGAGGCAGCTTGCCATCCTTAGCAAGAACATCAAGACGCTCTCCAAAAAGCCGCAACCCCGCGAAGGGGAGACCAGTGAGAGCTTTCTTAGCAGCAGCATCAGCAGCCCATTGGCGCAACCAGACAGATTGTCGCATTCCCACCAAGAGCGCGGAGGCCCTGGCACTTAGCCGCACAGCCTCATCCATAGTGGCAAGAAAAAAGGCCACAAAATCAGAGCAAAGCAACTCCTCTCCCTCTCCACGAGCTGAAGTGCCATCCATGAGGCGCTTGAGCAGAGACTTAAGAGCAATAGCCGTGGCACAGGTCGGGCGCAATCCAGCCCCCACACAGGTAAAAGCATGACAGGCCAACTGGTCCATGCGCCTGTCCTCACCGTCCCTCAGAGTGGTAGTGTCCGGGGAAGGCATGACCAAAGTGTTGGACAAGCCCAGCACGGGAGCATCCACTTCAAGGGGAACTGACCACCTCCTAACAAGATCAGCAGAAAAGGGATACCTCTTATCCAAACTTTTGGACACGGCAGGTAGCTTGTTAGGACGTCCCCATGCTTTAAGTATCATAGAGTTGAAATGACCTTGCTCAGGAAACTCCAGGCGCTGTTTAGCAGGACAAAACAGCTCAGCCTGTTTCCTTTTAGCCTCCACAGGAGAGGCAATGTGTAGGATTTCAAAAATATGAGACAGTAAATTACCAGTGTCCTCAGGATACCGTGAATCCCCAGAAGCAGCATCACTGTCACAACTCTCCTGCTGGTCTCCTGAGGAGTCAGAATCCGAAGGCAATTCTCCTTCCTCCAGGGAATAACATCCAGCAGTGACATCCAATTCCCCATACTCCTCAGTAGAGCATGAGGGAGTGGAAGTCAGGTGCCACTTCTTGCCAGAGGCCTTCCTGGGAAAAGACTTGGCAAGATGTCTCTCAATACTGGCCACTTGCAGAGCCAAATCAGAGTGTGATTCCCTGCTGACGTCCCCCTCACTGGGGCCCAGTCGCAGGAGCAGGGGGGTAGGTGAAGCAGAGGGATGTGCTGAGCTGGAAAGCGAAGCAGGCAAACCAGCTTGTAGCGCAATGACCTTCTCAGCGCACGGAACGCACCCCGTGACACCGTTACTCACAGGGGACACCCCACACATTGAACACAGCTGGGCTTTCCCCGAAGGGCCCCCAAGCACACTATCCCCAGCAGCCTCCATATGGTGATTAACACAGGCGCAATAGGTCAACGGTGGGTAAAGGCTATACAAAGGCCACCCGGGATGCCCTCCCACAGGATGTTAGAAACACAGAAATTAGTGAAGGGGGGAATGAAGGGAGGGAAGCAATGGAGCCGGGATATGCCACAACCCAATGGTATCCCACCTAAAAGACATAAGAAAAAAGATGCATGAGCATCCCGCAGCACATACACCCTCCAATAAAAAAAACCCCCAAGGGGGACTCACGGACCAAAGACACTGCAGCGTCACTCAGGCACCGCCACAGGAGAAGCGACACACCGGAGGAGCAGCCAGAAGCAGCCAGGAAGGGAGAAATCCAGACGCGCAGCTCTCCCAAAATGGCGCCGGCAGAAGTACCTTGAGGGGCGGGCCGCAGGGGAAACGAAGCGATATGCATCACCAAACGGCCCCGCCCCCCTGAAGAGCTCGAAAACAGCGCTCACGTGACCCGGCCGGCGCCATGACAAGGTAAAATCACCTCAGGTTCTAGCGCCCACAGCCGCGGAGTGTAGTACAAAGCGGCGTAGCAGCTAAAAACACCAAAAACACACAAAAAACATCAAAACACCACATATATTACTCCTCGCCGCAAGCACACCCCCCCCCCCGAACAAGTCAGAGAGGGGAGGGGGAGAAGAGAGGGACAAGGAGGCAGCGGCGATCAGCCATGGCCAGGGAGGGGGAGGGGGGACCCCAATAAGGGGACACAGGCCCCAAACAACTCACTCGCTCAGAAGCTAGGGCAGGAACTCCGCATCCCAAGAAGGCTCACCATAAAGCCTATGGCCGGCTACCCTTTGTGGCACAGGGTCTGCGGCTTGGAGCTGCGCTCCAGGAGCACTTGACCCTAGTGCTCTTCTACCTTCACCCGATCTGTCAGCTGAGGCTGGGAGGCAGTTAGGGTCCAGAAATGGATGGAAATAGATATGCAGGGCCGCAGGCTTGGTTGCCCCACTCACCTGCGCAAGAGAGAGAGCCATCTTCTAACTTCGCAGTGTCACTGCAGATACAACACTGGGAACTTGTTGGTTCATCCCATTTTTATAGGGAGCCAGGAGCTGCCACAGCTTTCTGCAGTGCTGCTGCGCCACCTTGTGGCGGAATAACCCATCAGTTATGAATACCGAAAGCGGGCCGTGCCATGCATTAAAGAAAAAATATTTTATTTATTTATTATTTATTATTTTTTTAATACTTTTTAATACTTACCTCCCATCCATCCCTGTGTCCCATGCTGATCACTCTGGCTTCTGCTCTCCTGCTGCTGCTGGAAGCCTTTTATAGCTGCTGGGCAACAGAACATAGGGGGTTAATTTAAAAGAAAAACACATAGAATCCCCCCTCCCGGGGGGGGACCCCATTTTTTAAGGAATTTTAAGGGTAAAAAACCCTTAAAAATCCAAGAAAAAAATTACATGGGGTCCCCCTTACCCAGCATTACCAGCCCAGGACCAGCTATGGGGGCTTGTAGGAACAGGGTGCAGGGGCCAGCTTTTGTGGCCCCCCACCCTGCAGCCTACAAGCCCACATACCCTCTGTGGACCCGGACACTTCTGCCCCCCCCGGGCTTTGGGGAGGCAGTTAATTGGGGTGCCGGGGGTTAATGGCAAGTCACCCGCTACTTGCAGGGGACTTGCCAGCCCCCAGCCTTGTGAACTGGTATAGGGGTCTCGTGGACCCCTTACCAGTTCACAAGGGGTTAACAGTATAAATAAAAACACAGACACAATAGGGAGCCTGGGGGGGGGGGGCGAGGGATCACAGCCCTCTCCCCCTCCCCACCTCTCTCCTCCAAGCATCCGGCAAGACTGATTCTGAGTCTCGGTTGCGGTTGCTAAGAAGCCAGCTACCACAATGACGTCACCCCTCCGTAAGTGAGGGGGAGGGCAATTTCTTGCCCCCAGGGGGGATCGGATGGCACCAAATTAAAGAGGCGACCCAGCCGGATCGATAGAGGGTCAGGTGTGTATTTTTATTAATTTTTTTTAAACTAGCAGGGGGGAAAGTCAAGCACATAACACCTAAGTGCTTGGCACTTAAGGCCCGGACAAGCGAGCACGTAGGTACGTGCTTGACACTTAAAGGGTTAAATTGCTGTTTTGTGTGCTTTGATTACAGCTTTAGATGGTACTTAATATAATCAGAAAATGGAAAGTGGTACTTGAAAAAGGTTGGGAACCCCTGGTCTAGACCATATGTCACATGGAGTAAAGCTAGCTTAGACCAGTTCTCTTAATAAACGATGTTCACCTTTCACCTACTTTCTATATTAGATTATGGGTCCTTTATTTTCCTATGGCTCTCTACTCACTATCACCATCTAGTCCTAAATTATATTACTGCATCTACTGAAACTAATGGAAACCTATGGGGTCTATATAACTAATTTGACTCTGAGACTGGCTAATTTAACACAGTACTCTGAGGGGTTACCTAAATATTCATAGTTCTCGTTTATTCATCCATCCAACAACTCATTCAAATTTGTATAATTAATCCGCTGTATATTTTAAACCCTGCTCAATCTACCATTTCCTGGATGGATCTCCAGGGAATAAAAAAAAGGGAAGCTGGAAAGTCTCTTAAAACTTAAAAACCCTAATAATTTGCATATATCAATTAATTTGCCAATTCTATTCCAGTAAACATCACAAATCTGTTCCTAGAGTGGTATTGGTTACATTTCATTGAAAAAGCATTTACCCAAGCCCTGCTGCTGTAATAAATACAGATTTTTCCAGTTCATATGACTGCGTTAAAAAAAACCCACAAATGTAAGTGTTGCAGTATGTAGTAAATACTCTGAACTCAGGTCAACCATGCATTCTTCCATGACCTGCTGGCTTGTAGCTTGCATACCCATTCTGGCTTATTTCCTATAAGTTTGGCGGGTTGGTGATTAGAGTGGCTTTCACCCAATTATGCTGTGATTATGCTGCTGCTCTATAATTGACTAGGGGGATATGTTAATACCTGTCATTTGGGATGATAAAAGATGAACGGAGCTCGCAATGCATTATTTAGCTGGCTGTGTGATAGATGAGGGATGTGCAGAATGCTTTAATTGCTGAGAAGAGAGGTTAAGCTGAACGAAAGGATGAATTAAAAATGAGCTTTTTTGCAGTTAAATTAAAAATAAAAATAATGAAAATATGCCTTCCTTGCCAGTGAAATGAAACAAAACTCATTCCTGTTCATAATGGATTTCAAAGTTTCCGAATAATTTACTTTTAAAGCTCTAACAACTAGTTTGTTTGGTTTTCTTTTTGTATCATGGATCAGGCTTTTGTTTTTCAACTTTTTAAAAATTGTATGTAGGGGCTTATTAAATTTTTTAATGTATTGTAATTTGCAACATTGACATTTGACATTACTAGTGTGTTTTTGTACATTTATGGAATCCTGTAAGTATAGAAAATAGAGGTAGGCTAAAATTCCTGCAAGTGTTTAATGAACGAGTTCAATTACTTTCTGACACCATCTTTACACCTTCACTTTGAAAGTTTGGAAACAACCTATGGGCTATGCTAAAAAAAATATTTTTTGTTTTCAAACTTTTAAACTGTTATTTTTACCTCATTAGAAAAATGATGCACCTCACCTATAAAATGTTTTGCGCAGGTGACATGTCACATATGCAGGTGATTTTTTATGAAAAATTAGAACAAATGTTTTTTATTGGTCTTAGGTGTGTTCAAATTAAAAAGATCACTGAGATGCCAGCAGCAACTGTTTTGTGGCTATAATTCCAGCTTCGGAGCACTGCCGTTTCTGTCTAATCTGGTGAAGTGCTGGGTACTACATTGGCGCTACATTGATCTGGCAGTGCTGCATCATTACCGAAGCTATAGTTAAGCTGCATTGGAGTTAGCATTTTTTCAGTTATTACATCTGATGCTAAGTGCCTCTGAGGCCGAAAAAGTGGCACTGACGCTTCTAAAATTAGGCTCTAAATCTTTAGCATGACCCCCACTTATAGACCGGCAACTGTGTGGACAAGCCAAAGATATAGTGAAGCAAGTTCCACTCTGAGTGCACATTTCTCGGTGGGCTTTTTAATTTTAACACACAAAGAAAGTGCAATCAAAAATATTTGTTCCAATTTTTCACATTTTTCTTAAGAAATCTGCACGTTATGGGGCATTTTTACAGGTGAAGTACATTAGTTTTCCAATGAGGTAAGAATATTTTTTTGAAAGTTGAGAAACAACAGCACCCTATGGGATATGCTAAAGTATGTGTGTTATTCTTACCTCATTGGAAACATGATACACGTCTTTTATAAAATATCCCACCAGGTGCAGGTGATTTTTTTAAGGAAAAAAATAGTACAAAAATGTTTGTATTACACTTTTTTGAGTATTAAAGTTAAAAAGTTCACCAAGATGCAGATGGCACCCAAATGTGGCACATCTAAATGTGCACCCGGTTTTAAACTTGCTTCACTAAATCTTTAGCATGACCGCAAATGTTTATAGTCCTATTCTGGTGCATGCCAGCCATATTTTTAGGAACTTTTTGATACCCCAGGCGCCTAAACCTGAATACCATTCATGTCTATTGGGTGGAAACAACAAGAGCAACCAAAAGCCTTCGAATTACATGGATGTTCCTCCAGACATATGAGTATCATTGTACGGTTTAAAAAGACTCACTTTATAATATATATAAGTTTTTAACTATTTTGCGCTATACATGTTTAACTGTGATTATTGAAGATATTTCCCATGAACATCAAGGGCCTGATTTATCGAGCACTTATGACAGACAGTGCCACATAGGTGCAAATTGTAGAGTCGTGAAAAATATAATTTACATTTTTTTCTGACACTTGCGCATGTTGCTGTACTGCAAGAAATACATTTACTAAAACATTAGTGGATGCAACATGCTGAGAAATCATATTTTGCATTACTCTAATTTGCACTTTAATGGCATTTGTCTGACAGAAGTATTTGATAAATCAGGCTGTTCTGTAAAAGTCCAGCAGAATCTGGACATAAAATGTCTTCTTTGTGATTTTTTGTGTAATCTCAACATTTTTGGGGTGAAATATGTGCAAAAATGTATTTAATCTATTTTTTACAATTTGTACAGGCTTTTTATATAAAAAGTTTTACAATTTAAGTATGTAAGTTTTCCAATAAAATCATATTGCGTGTAAAAGCCCCATTTGTCACAGTTACATCGGTACCACATATGTATTGGTAGACACCCTTTCCTTCCCAGAAGACTCCCCCAAACTGTGTCAGTGCTTTAGAAGATTTTCATATAAAATACAACTGCTATGTGCACCTTGCAGTTTTTTAAGAAAAACAATGCTTTACATTTTAAATACTATATATTCACATATATACACCTCATAGTACACACCTCAAGCTTTCTAGATGTACCAGGCTTGTTGACATGGGCGCAGTTTTCTGGAAGTAATCCCTCAAAGAATTCTTTGGTTGCGAGGGTTTCCCTTAAAACAATGTATAAAAAAGCAGAAAAAAAAACATTTCCTAAAATATCAATATGCAAACAAGAAAAAAACAAGCTAAATCTGAAGTGCAAGGTCCCCTATACAGAACAATACCCAACATGCATATCTAATTTTAACCAAATTACCAGCCAACCTGCTTGAGATTTTGTCTCTGTTGACAGTTAATTTTTCACCATGTTGTGCTGAATAACTGATTTATGGAGGAATTTCTTGGGAAACTTTTTTTTTTTTTTTTCGGCAGAGTTTAGGCTTTAACATGAAATATCTTTTCTGTGATTTTTACAGTTTTTTTTGTTTTTATATTTTTGGAGTTAAAAAAGTACAACTGCTCTTTACACTATAGAGAGTGAAATAATAAAAATGGGGGGCATTTTTGTTTCTGTTTAAAAACCCTTAAAAATCCAAAAAGAATGGCATGGGGTTCCCCCCTACCCAGCATAACCAGCATGTGGACCAGCTATGCAGGTCTTGTAGAACAAGATGCAGAGGCCAGCTTCTGTGGCCCCAGCACTGCATGCTACAAGCCAGTGTAGCGGTCACAGCCCCCAGACTCTTCTGAAGCCCCCACGCTTTGGAGTGGCAGTTAATTGGGGGCTGGGGTTTGTTGGCAAATCACCCACTAGCCGCAGGTGACTTGCCAGTCCCCAAGTCTTGTGAACTGGTATTGGGGTCTCACGGATCCCTTAACAGTTCTCAATGGGTTAAGTGAAAAAAGACACATGTTTTTTATTTGTTTCTTCTTTTAATACTTACCTCCCATCCATCCCCAAGCACTATGTCCTGCATCAATCATTCTGGCTTCTCCTCTCCTGCTCGCTCCTAGAAGCCTTTTATACATGTTGGATGATAGGGGCAATTTAAAAAAATGAGTCCCTCCTATTTTTTTTATTACTAAGGGTTAAAAATCGCCCCAAAATGCTGTGGGGTCCCCCCTACATAGCATAACCTGCCTGGGGACCAGCTATTCAGTGCTGGTAGAACATGGCACAGAGGCCAGTCTCAGTGGCCCCCAACCTGCAGGCTACATACCTGCATAGCCATCCTGGTCCCTGGGCTCTTCTGCCTCCATCTGGGCTTTGGACAATGACAGCTGCCAGGATGATCGGTGGAGGGAGGCTGGGCAGGCAAGGGATCAGAGTCTCTTGCACCTCCAACCTCCCTCCAGCAATCACCACAGTATTTGACAGTTCAGATCCTGGAGCAGGATAGCATCACAGGAAGACATCATCCGCCCCACCCACAAAAGGCGGGGCTAGCGCTAGTGACACCGGCCCTATCAACACAGAGGAAGAGCCCAGGGGCTTGGAGGCCCCTTGGGTGAAGAGGAAGCCCGGCAAGAGGGATTGTGGTGTAAATGTCTTTTTTTTTTTATAGACAGCGGTGGCTCTTGGCCCCTCCCTTGAGTACAGAAGAGGCAGGGGGCATCAGTTGCTCCCAAGGTAAAAAGAAGACCCGGCTGGATTGATCGAGGGGTCAGGTGAGTTTTTTTTTTGACCACTAGCAGGGGGGAGTCTCATGTGCTTGGCAGTTAACAATTTGAGATGCAACCATGTAAGACTCACAGGCTTAGCATTTAGGGGCTAAAACACTTTTGGATCTGTTGCTATTGTGTAACTTTTACTGTGCTTAATTTGCTATCATGTTCGCCAAAGGGGACTTCTGACATTATCTGCCAAGAAGTAACTAGAGCTAAACAGTGCTTTCAAATTTATTTTTTGGGGGGAAAGCTAGTAATATATACAAACCTTTTAGTTAAAGGACACTTATTTTCTCTTTTAACTATAAAAATACTCTATATTAGTTGTCTGAAGAGAACATCTGCCATTTCGAAAGTACATAAATAACTGACATTAATAAAATCAAAGCTGCCTGTATTTCTCCTGTATTTCTAGTTTAACTGAATTAACAAAATTAGGGATGAATATAATCCAAATCCTAACAGTAACACCAACTTACATTGATTTTTTGTTCCCGGGATGTAGATCAGATCATATTTATGGTGTGTGTGTGTGTGTATATATAATATTATCTGATCGAAATAATTTATATAAGAATAAACTGTGCCTCAATGTTCCCTATTTAATGCCCTGCTTAACCAGAAGAGTGTGATATTTATGATTCTGGACCTAAAACAGCATCATATTACCTTCCTATTGACACCTAGAAGAGGTTTTCAGATAAGAATATTTCAATCCAATACCACTTTATCCTCTTCAGTCATCTTGAAAATATTGTTGCAGCATAACATATTAAACCACACTGTGCTCTAGCCACTTATTCCAGCACTTCTGTAACAGTGAATTAGACTCAGGCAAAAGGATCAACAGATTTGCTCAATTGTGTCCCTGCATTATTAATTCTTACTGGGCTAGCTGCTTCCTAGCATATGAGCACTCTTGAGATTTTTTATGATGTTATCACAGACCTGCTGTGGTACTATCGGCTTATATTCCTTATTTTTACTCAAAGGTGACCTGCAACAAAATCCAATTTTCAGCATCTTGACTGGTTTAAATCTATGAAAACAAATCCCCATCTTTTTCTAATCACAATCTCTCTTTCTAAATAATATGATTTATAATTTTCATTATATGAATGCAATTATTATTGATAAAACAAATGATAATTTTTATGCGTTAAATGCTGACCAAGTCATACTTGATTAAGATAATATTTTTAATGTTCAAAGCAAGCAGTAACAGCAAGTAAATCGTTAGCCCATGGCATAGAGTGCTAATACACTAGTTAAAAAAACCTAGTGATGCATTTGCAGCACACACTTTTGCACATCAGTTCAGTCTAAACACAGACATGAAAAATGCATTCTTGGGCATGACACAACTTTGTCTAACACTACAAACACAATATTGCATACCCAGATCACTCACAGTCATGTTTATGTATATCATCTTTTCATTGTTTATCAGGTAATCACAATGTTAATCTTTACGAGACATATTTAGATCTGCTATATTATCAGATATAGGGGGAAATTTAAAGAAAGTGTATTGTAAAATGTTGTAATACAGACAGATCAATTTTGCTTAAGACACATCGACCAATGAAAGGGGGGGTGGGGTCACTTATATGCCGAAACTGAATAAATCTCCCACCAAGCTTGTGGGTTTCTTCTCCTGGTAAGAATATAATCCGAGGTGGCAGGACTTCCTTCCAATGAAATAAATAAACAAGCCTGGCAGGATATTTCTTGATGCCAGGTGTATATGTGGCCCCTCCTCCCGCCATCTAGGATATTTATATGGGAATTTTCTCATTAGGCCATTATTTCGCTGTAGTGATTTGTAGTTTAAGAGACAGTAAAAGGTTCTAGGAGTTTTTCTCTCTTCACACAATAAAGTGGAAAAAATACATTTAAAGACCAAGATCCTGTTCAACTGTAAAAATGAAATTCTAGTGAGGGACATTTTATTTCTAATGGGTTCGAAATGTTATTCAAAATTCAATTTATTCAAAAACATTGCTCCTGAAATACTATAGGCTGTTGTTATTTCCAAAACACAGTATCTAACTTATTAAAAGGAAATTTGCATTTCACCTGTAGAAGTGCTCCATTCCATGTGCAGTAGATTTAGATTTTTAAATAAAGTCATTAAAAAAGATTTTCTTTTTATTGAATTGGGTGCATAAGTGAAGGAAAACTGATAAGCTCTTACTGCCACAAAAACAGAAAATCATTTAAAGCTGAAAAAAACCCCACCCAAATGATTCCAGGGCCAGCCACTGGCCTCTTCCCAGGGTAACACAAAACTCACCTCCTCCTTTGGTGCTGTAAACAATGGTGAGCGAGAGCGGACGTATCTCCAGCATACTTGGGCTGTGTGTGTGCCTCCATCCCCAGCCATTCAGATAGGCTGTTCAGATAGAAAGAGAGCCATTTGCTGAACACTAAATATGAAGAGCAAATGGTTCTGATTATATGGAAACCTGCATATGTGCCGCAGGACATAGGGAAGGGGGAGTTTATATGGGCAATCTAGGGGGTTTCACTCAGCAGGGAATCCCAAACCAGGATGCCCCACAGGCAAGGAACAAAACCTTTAAATAACCCCCAACGCTGACAACCTGACATGGGAATACAACATTGGGCCTACAATGATGTGTGGGGGGGGATTCATTTATTTTTCTTTTGAGAGGCAATGAGTGGTTCTTGATGTTTTCCCTCACTTACAATAAAAGAAAAAAAAAGTTTTCATTTTTTTAAGCAAAATCCCCAGCACCTTTGATGAGTTAATTCTACATATGAAGGAAAATGTCTACGTGTCTACTTAAGCAAATGTGGGGCTGGTAAAGAAAACGTCCAATAACCTTACTGATGATCTCCCACCGCTGATCATCTTCCACACAGCTGATCATCCTCCCCAGCAGCTGGTTCCAGTTGGCAGGTGGGCATGGCCTGTGTATGCCTGGCTCCCATTGGAAACAATAGGCCATGCCCACCCAGCAAGTGGAACCAGGCTATGGGAGGTCGATTACTGTGGGAAGTTAATGAGCGGTGCAGGAGTGCTATCAAGGTGAGTGGACTTTTCATGTCTGTCTGTGTGGGGCGGCGCAGTAGCTCTGTTATGACAGTGGAGGAGGGAAGGCCAGGCCGCACACTGTCTGTTATAGGGGAGTTGGGGGTGAATCTGAAAGCTGCCTGTTATAGAGTGATTGGAGGGTTTCTGCACACTGTCTGTTTTGGGGTGATTGGGGGAAGAGATTTTGCACATTTCTTATTATTTGTTTTTTTGGGACTGGGCGGTTTGACACACTGTCTGCTATTGGGTTCTTGGAACACGATTTGGTTCAGAACATTTTCTTTTTTTACTAATTTGCGGCCAGGTATGTCTTATAGTCTGAAAATATGGTAGTTTGTTGACTTTAACATACGTATGATTTGAACTCCTGAATGTCTGATGTCTAAGAGACAAGAGATAAGTGGACTGCCTTAATGTCCCTAGTTTTAGCAAGTAAACAAGGTGTGACATGTTGTCACTGGCTAGGTGGACCAATAGTAGACATACTTGATCTTTTCTGATCAGTTCTTTGCTGATCTGCACAAAGATTATAACAGCTGTGTTTAAAAGAGATATAGCCATCGGCCAGGCAGGTGTGGTCTATTTCTTTCATGAAGACCATTTATGGCCAGACTTCTTCATTTGATAGGTTTTGCTATTTTTGAGCTAATGGCACAACTGGACATCATCAGATCTAATAGAAAAGTGAGCATGATGTGTCTTTGAGCTGATGCACTAAGTTCCCTTGTCCCCAGCATTGCCCTCCTCTTTGTTCTTTTTCAAAATACATACTCTAGTATGCTTTGAAATCACTTCCCATGCTGATGCAGTATAAATACCCTGTGTCTTGTTGCTGTGCCCTGTCTCCCCATGGTGTAAGACATGTGCCAGGAAAAAATGTCTTCCTTTGTAGCAGCCATTCTTTTATGGCTGTGTTTCAACCTACATATGAAAATGATGATCATTATTACTTGTTTGGCATAAGGCTCCTTTCACACTGGGGTGAGGAGAAAGAGAGAGCAATTTTCATAGGTGATTAGCTATTTCTTAGTATAGTGATGGTCGGATAGCGCTTTACTGGTGATCGCAATGCAATAGCAATTGCAATTTTATAATCAACCAACTTTAGTCTGCCACAAACAAATGAAACAGGAAATAGAGCATCTGATTGGCTGAATAGCGACTGAATAGTGATTGGGAAGCGATTCCATTGATTGAGAATCACACTCGCCTGTGTAAAAGTCATAATAGGACAACATACGCAATGATTTTAGGGTGATTGGAGGATGACTTGATGGTGACTGAAATCACAAATCACTGTGTGAAAGGAGCCTGATTGATTAATCCTTAGGTCAATAACCACCACGTGACCACAATGCTACAAAATCCTTGTTAATGCTTACATTAGTAATTTTATTAATGGATTTTATTTAGATTTTTGATTTATTTAGATGTTTTATTGCTAAGTCACATTTCACTTTTCTAACTATTAACACCTCTATTTTATAAGCATTCTTACTTTGCAGCGTATTTCCCCACACCTATATTTAATTTAATTGTGCTTATGTGGCCATTGTGTGCTTATATGTGAACACACTTCCGTGTACCCACAAGTGAATAAACACCATATCAGTGACTACACACAGGTGATTAACAGACTAAGGGGCAGTGAAGTGCATATGCACCCGGAGCTCCCCCAATTGGGGGTTAGGTGCCTTGCTTAAGGGCACTTCGGTCATGTCACTTGACTGGGAAAAGAACCTGCAACCTTCCGGTTAAAAGGCAGGTTATTTATCTATAGATCTTAGAGTTTTCCAAAGATAGCAAACAAAGTGATAAGGATCTTTATACTTTTTTAAGTCATAATGACAAAAATGTGATAAGCATCTTTCAGTTATAACAGTGGTGCTATTTCTTGTGATATTAGCCCCTGAGACTTGACTGTAACTTGATGCTGTCAACTTTTTATTAATGCGCACTTGATGTGCTTTTGGTTACTTTTTTAAATTTAAATGAAACATACAGTAAATAGGCTAAGAATTTAAGAATTTAAGTGGGAGAATTAAGTTTTTAACTATCACTTGTATAAGTAACTGCAGTAGCTTGTAATGCTATCTATTGCGGTGCTTTGGATGGAAGGGAGATATGTGTTTTCTTGTGAGATGTATTTTTGTAAAACTTGTCCCTTAGTGTGTTCTTTGGTGTTAAGAAAAATGAGTGTGGTAGAAACTCGGAAAATTAAATAGGTTCTCACTCCTTCCTCACTTGCTGACCAGATTATAAATATATCAATGATATATCAGGATCCTGGCAAGAGAGAGAGTTGTGGCTCAGGATTAAATAAAATATTTTTGTGATTGTTTCTGTGTGTACTGTCGGCCGTGACTCGGGTGGTACCATAAGCATGCAGCAATATACCATCTGAGGGGGATGGTGATGTACAGATGCAGCATTCTTTAAAATAAAACTTAACGCACTGGCATTGTGAAATCTTCAGTGCTTTCCAATTGCCCCTGTACTAAGATCATTTAAACCGGACCAACAGCCGTTTTTCTTTAACAGGGGTTGGCCCCACTGTCTGTTCATCACAACAAGCTCAGGGGGGCATCCAGGATGCTGGAGCCCCCCTCGCAGATAACCTCCCAGACCGCCCGTAATACTAACCTTCATTACAAGTCCCGCGATTGGCCGCCGGGCAGTCACGGGGCAGGTCGTGTCGGTGGCCAGCGCAGGGGTCGCGACTATAGCCCACACCCAGTGGCCAATCGCAGGACTTCTTTCCCGCCGCTGGCTCGTAATGAAGGTGAGTATTGCGGCAGTCTGTTGCTCTCCCATACATTTCAATGGCCATTCATTTGCTTGTGTTCAAACAGCGTGTTTGACATTTTTTTTTGCTCAAATCATTGTGTGACGTCTCCTGGCTGCAAACAAGCACTTTAAAAAACTTTTTTGACTTTTTATATTTTTATGCAGAATTGTCATTACAGCTCTGGCACTAAATTGTTAATGTCACAGTGTTAAAACAATGTCATTTTATGTGTTTTCGCTTTGTTACTGGTGTATAGTGGTTCAAAAACAGACTTTAATCACACAGCGCCTGGCGCTCTATGCTATAGCGACCAAATTTAGAGCGCCGACGCTGTGTGTTCTTTTTTTAAGTATGGTGTGGAGCGCTGAGAGTCGGTCGCACTGAGCTGGCACTACCTTTCGCTCCTTGCAGCGCTGTACTGGTGTTAGAGCACCCAACATACATTACATTCATCAATGCGGGCCAGGTTACTACAGCGACTGAGGCGCTCTGTTACAGCGCCCGATACATGTTTACTGCGTCTAGTAGCGGACGCTCTACTAGCCGCTATACAGATGCTTATCTGCCGATACCTGGCGTTAGTAAAGAATTAGCCTCTTAGACTAATTCATGAGACTATTAAATGAGTGCACATTCTGTCTGAACCAACGAGTGTCACCCTGTAATTTTTGAGATTTAACTTTGTCTTCTGAACAATGCAGCCATATTTATGTGACAATGCCATTTCCAGTTCTATAAATGACTATTTTCATTGTAAATGAATCTGAATTTTGGTCCCACTTCCCATATTAGGATGCACTACAGTGTAAACTCCCCTGTTCCCCACATACTCACTTTGATAGGCACTTGCACAGTTGTTTAGACTCTAGATCCAGGTTCTCAGGGTTTTGGTCTGCTTTAAAAGGACTGTAGATATAAAGGGCATCAAGCAGCTCACCTGATGCCTGTCCCATCTGTCTTTTCTCCATTCCTTACAAGCGAAGCGGTTGCAGGTCTCCAATTAAGTTTCTCTAGGCCCACACAAAAAAGGGGTTTAACACCTTAACTCTGCTCCTTGTTGCTCCCAGTAGGTGTGAGCACAGCAAGCCACAGTGGTCCCATCGCTGTCACTGATCACAGCAGAGCATGCTCAAGACTCATAAAGCTGCGGTATGGCATATACTTCCCAGCACAGTCACTACCCAGAAGTTGAAGTGAAGAAAACATCTGGGCTTAGTATACATAAGCTATTGATATAGCTATTAATATAATTAAGCTGAGCAATATAAAGCCCTACCTTGTGTTTTTTTTAAACAATTATGCAGTAAGACAAAGATGGGAATACCATTTTGAATACAGATGATTGAATACAGATCATAAATTTAAAAATGGAAATTGTAATTGTGCTGATGTGGAATGGAAGCCCAAAGCACGTGTCCACAAGTAGGAATGGATGGTTGTGTAAGTATTATCAACTATATCCAAGCATCGCAACCCATTAACGAAATATTAGCAGATGATTTGCATGGTTCTAACTGTTTAGCAGAAATTCTGGTAATTCTGGGGTTATTTGTCTGTGTGCTTCATGTTTAGCTTTTACGCTTGTATAGGGGGTGTTTTGTTTTCTTTTAGCCCACATGTAATCCTAAAAAGTAGCATGCTGCAATCAAACATGACCAAAACTATGGGGTTGATTGGGCAGTAGAGATGAGTGAACTTTTTAGTTCATTTAGGGCAATTCACTGAATCTCCCCACGAAATTGGGGCTTGTCCGAATCAAACTTTTAACGATCTGACTTACAAAACCATAAAGAAAGCTTACCTCCATTACCATTCCTGCGTCGGTCGATCTTCTCATCCTCCTGTCGCGAGATGCCGGGAGCCCAGACAAGGCACTGGATTCTGTGAGACAGAGCAGAGGACAAAGGAAGAGCAAGGTGAGTTAAGATTTCAGGGAAAAGTTTGGTTGTCACAAGCTCCCATTGCCGAATGAAATTTTCTCGGAAATACAGAGCGATCTCAGGGTTTAGCGAACTGGTTTGCTCATTGCATTCAGCACCAGGTGAAGCGTACTAGCTTTTAGGAGAGAACACCTAAAGAGAACTTGCCGGACATATGGTTTTTTTCAACTGTATTAATTATGTTACTTTTATTGTTTACCTTGGGGGTGATTCAGCACCAGGAAAACATTTTTATATTTAAATATGGTGCTGAATCAGCCCCATGGTAGACAATGAATGTAAATGGTGGTTTGCGCTCTTAAAAAGAAGTTACTTTTCTCACCTGGTGTACTTATCATATTATTAGCTCATCAAAGGAAAAGCACTTGCAAGAATAAACACATCCCTGATGCCCCTTTACCTCTATGTAGAAAAGCTTTAATCAGCCTGGGTATGCTAATTTAGAGCTTTATTTAAAAAGATCTAACAACAAATAGTACTACGTAGCATAAGGTAAACGCTGGACACAGTATGTGCAAGCCATATATATGAAAGTCAAACTGGTGAGCGCCTCTAATAGCACCATGTAGCGTCACATGTATCCCTAGCGACAGCTCAGTGTAAAGCGCCAGCGCTGTATAGTCTGAAGTGCCACGTAGCACCTTTTGCTCAGTTGCGCTCTTCCTTACACTTCAATGGTGTATATTTTGGTTGTGTAGAAATCACGTGTGGATTACATTTTTCTGTATTTTCTTAACATAAAATTAATGTGTAGGCTCCTGGGCAGCAACAAAAGACTTTAGCGTTGTTCATCGCACTTTAGGTTTAGGCTGCAAAATTGTAGTTTGGGTCCACCATTGCAGTGCCAGTTCTCCAGTGTCTTAACAATGCCATTCCATGTGGTTTCGCTCTGTGGCTGGGGTTTTTATTGTGAGAAACTGATTTTTTGGGGAATAGCATCCAGCACTCTGCGCCAGAGCATCCATTTTTAGAGCTCCAATGCTGGTGTTGTGTTTTGTGTTCCTAAATATGGACTTCAACAGCAAGCATTGGCCACTCTGCACTGGCGCTACCTATCATTCGCTGCAGTGTTGTCCTGTTGTTATATGTGGCGTCTGCTTTCCCTCGGAGCACTACAAGAAATAATAGCAGCATTGGTATGCTTAGACGCTGCCGTGAATCAGGGAGAGCGCTTCTCCAGCGCCCTCCAGACATCACATTTATCACTGCTGGACAATATAGCACTTGTCCAGCGGCGAAGCCAGGTCACAGCGCCGGAGAACTGTTTGCAGCATCCACTTCCAGATGCTCTGAGCAGCTACATAGATTCACAAATGGTAATACGTGGCGCTAGTCTTATAGCAGCCTCTTAGTCCTATTTGGACCACTTGCCAAAATGAGCCAGCAGGTAATCAGAAATTCTATTAGGACATTAATTGACCAAATAATTCTGCTGTCCCAGAATTGGTCATTATGGTACAGTTGTCTGAATTTTGTTGTTGACTCATTGTTTACCAAAGGGGATAAGTGGCTGCTGTATACGAGCAGTGACATTGTGTAGATGGATCCAATGATTTGGGCTTTTGCCTCCACTTTCACTTTAAACACTGAAGGTGAAAAAGCAACACGGCAGTGAGACAAATGTGAATTTCTTAGAAGCAGAAATAACTCCAGTGTGTCCTTCAGCTAGAACTGATGCAGGGTTTATAACTAGGATTTGTCAGATCTGAAATGTTTGCTTCCTTGTTTTAACCAAAACCATAGTAGGATGTAGCCTTGTGTCTAATCTGACCAAGGATATGAATTTTTACTGCCATTCTATATATTTGGCAGATAAAATTGGATATATTGTGTGTGTATGTATGTGTGTATGCGTTTGTGTGTGTAGCACAGTGTTTCAAGAATTTCTACCCCTTCAAAGTTAATTAGTCCTTTACATAGAACCTTTCATTTAGAAGGATATTGTTCTTGGCAGGGCGCTTCATTTTCTAATTATTAGATTTGCGCCTTAATTGCAATCATGTGGGGGCACCTAGGCAGGGGGATCTTTTAGGAATGGAATTATAATAAGCGGTCAGAAGCCTTTCAGTTTGGTTTCTGTAGATTTTACAGAAATGTAATAAATGTAACAACATGTACATTTGTAAATATGATCGAAACATTATCCTTATAATATAAGCCTAGAGAATATAGTATACAGATAATGTTTACCTGAAAATCATATATATACATAAACAGGTTATTGTTTTATATTATAACATGAATTACAAGTTCATGGAGCAGCGATCCTTAAAATGCCCCTAGAAATGCAGAATCTTGTGTCTTCCTTCCACCACCATGCGCTTACCAGATCGCAGTGAGGAAAATGTATATATCCAAATGCATTATTATTCCTTTCCACCCAAACGGTATATATACTATTTCTTTAAATTATAACATGGTAATCTTGCATGTATTGCTCTTTTGAGGTCTATCCATGGTACAATCTTCAGTTTGCACCTTTTGGGGTAGTTTATTGTGGATTTTGTTAGTTTAAGATCATTATCCATTTCTAGAACTCATCCCCTATTCAACGTTTACACTTTTTTACAGTTGGTAACATGTTTGCCTCCAGAATTTGCTGGAATTTTAATGAATTCCTTTTTCCCCTTACCCATGAATTGTTCTCCTTACCCATGGCTACAACACAACCGCAAAGCATGAGTAATCCACCCCATGCTTAATAGTTAGAAGGGTGTTCCATTTATTCTCCAAACCTTGCTCTTGGTGGCCAAAAAGCTCTATTTTGACCTCATTGATCCACTGGTCAAGACACATTAGGCTCTTTCATATGTTCTTTTGCAAATTTCTGAAAGGATGCAGATGAGGCTTTATTTTGATGAGTCCATATTTGTGCAGGTGCCTGCTAAATCAGCATGAAAGTTTTTTTTGCAGTGAAGCAGGGGTTTTGATTTGCCTTTCTAGCAATCCTACAAGTATCTACAAACTGCTTGTACAACTTTCTGAAATATTTCTGAGTCTTCTAGACATTCTCTTGACCTCCACTATTCCCGCTAACTGCCATTTCTGAACTGAGGAAAAAGAAAACTGAAATCTCTTTGCTATCTTCGTTTAACTCTCTCCTGCTTTGTGGGACTCAACCCTTTTATTTTCAAAGTGTTAGACAGCTGCTTAGAAGAAATCATGGCTGCTGTGTTTCATGACTGTGGGGTATTTAACAAAGCTTTGACATTTGCACACATCTCTTTGGGTACCCATAATTTTGCAGGGTGCCTTTTTCTATTTTGCATTCCAAAATTGTTCCAAACCATAAAAAATACACTGATATTGATAATAATGGGGAAAGTGTGTGTCAGCTTTAACTTTAGCCATTTTGGAGACCAGAACATTTGCGTGCAAATGTATAAAAAGCTAGGCTTTTGTTCAGCTGCATAACAAACAGATATTACATGAGAAACATTTACCATAATTAAGCCTCTATAATCCTGGTAACACATATAGATTCTGACCTGTCAATTCATCTGGATTTTCTCATATCTATGAAGGCCTACATTTTAGTCCTTAAAAAAACAACCTGATGGGCCCTCATCGTATTTGGTAAATTATGGTTATCTGACAGATCAATAGCTGTGCATGTGTTGCCACCTTCAGGCTGGATTAACAAATGCATTCTTTAAAATGCAGGAATGCAGTGGTTTTCTACCTACAAACACACCACTTATCATTGAAACCAACAAGCTTTATTTTGGACACATGCATTCACAAAATATTATTTCTGCAACCTTCTGGTTTGTCCAGGTGATCTTTAGCAAACTGCAAGTGGACAGCAGTGTTCTTGTAGGAGATCAATGGCTTTCTACTTCCAATCCTGCCATACACACCATTGTTGTTCAGTGACCCCTGATGGTAATTAATGAATGTTAACATTAGCTACAGTAAGGTGAAATGTGTTTACTGTAGCTACTTGGGGGTTACCTTGAGTTCCTTTATGGCCTTGCTGAGTTTTATATGTCTTTCTCTTGCCATTATCTTTGGTCAACAACTCCTTGGGGGGGGGGGGGGGGGCAATAAGGATATTTGTACAAAATGTTTCTGACTGTACATTGCTGGAGTTCAAGTTCTTTAGAGATGTTTTTGTAACTAACACCAACACTGAAAATCTAATCTAGTTTGGCTGCTATAAAGTTTGTAGAGGTATTCCAGTGGCTGGTGCTGGGATGGTGGGAAGGCTCGCATAATAGGGCTACTCAACAACTGTCAACCCCGTATGGTAATTTGTATCCCAGGATCCTGGGTTTGGAAGCTTGTGACAAGGCTGGGGGTAAACCAGGGATCATGGTCTGGAGCAGGGCACTTTACAACAAAGCTCAGGAAATGACAGGGTCAACAACTGGACTTGGCATAGTGATGTGATCAGACAAAGCAAGTTTGCAATAGGCTTGGCATTGGTGGCAGACATGGTTATACAATGCAGGGTCGGCAACAGGCATGGCACAGGGAAATGGCAGTGTGGATCAGTAGAGCAGGAGACTTGAGGACCAGGATTTTGGTATAGATGTTTTCAGGCTAGACAGGGTCAGAAACTGGGCTTGGCATATATATGTGATCAGACAAGGCAGCAACGGGCTTAGTTTAGGAGAAGCTGTCACACAAGGCAGGGGAGGCAACAGACTTGGCACAAGGAAAAAGGTGAACACATCTTTTCAGGACAGCTAAAACAGCATGCCCAGTGACAATAAGGTCGGAAACGTGTTAGTTTCTAGAGGAGGTTTTGAAGAAACTACTCTCTAATCAGCTGATTCACTGGGTTGTACGGCATTCAGATTGCCTACCAATGACAGACACAGAGACCTAAGCAGCACAAAAGATGACATAACGGGCAAGAGGCCAAGCTTCCTGTTAGGGACGCTGCCCGGCTGTTGCCCTCTGCTATCTGCTTTCCAGGCTGGCAGATTGCATGAGAATGGGGTTAGGTAAGCTCCTACAAAGCGGGACCTCCGGGCCCTCCTGTTTAAGCTTGTTGGACCCCTCATTATAAAAAGAGACTTACATTTATCTTTAACTGGAGTGATATTATTCATTAGAGGGAAAAGAGTAGAGTACTACTGGAAACACCTTGAAGACAGCAAGTAAAATATAGAAAATACCTAAACAATGTTTAATTTTTTATCTGTATTTTATGAAAAAATAATTTATGCATTTAAAATGGAAACCATATTATACAACTTTGGATGCCAACCAACTACCAAGACTTGATGTTGCACATACAGAGTGGGTACTGTAAATGGAACTTGGAAAAGTAAGCCCTGCAAATGCTGCTTCCTAGTTCCATCTATGGACTGTCCCATCTCTCGTCTACAGTCTTGGAAATCCTGTTTCTTTTTAACATTCTATTTCAATAGCTACAACAAATTGTGCATTTTCTAGACGTTTAAGTCTGATTGTCTACTTACATATATTTATTTTCAATCTTTTACCTTTAGGGTTCCTATAAAGAAGCAGCATCCAGCAATGTAAGTACCATGTGACAGCCATCAGTAAATGTTAAAACATAGGGCTTGTGAATCATCTTTTTTGAAATGTTTTTCTTTCTAGAATTCATGGAAATGGTACATATTAGGCAGAGAAATGATGTAGGCCTACTTGTTTCTAAGTGATGACCTGTCTTTTTGCATAATGCATATATTGCGGAATACATTATGGGCTGCTTATGCTGACCCCAGCCATCAGTTCTGCATTGGCCTTTATCATCTTTCTAGTAAATAAACCCTGCTGGTAAATCATTAGAGAATTGAGCCTGGTCCCAAGGTCAGCCCCCCTCCCCCCCCCCCAATCTTGGAATTATGCTTCTAAATTGCAAGTCTGCAAGTTAACCATATGTTAACATTATGTTAATTTAAGAAAAACTGGAATTTAGGAAAGGCTGAGAATATAATTTGCAGATATGTATTTGTTCTTACATATTAATTAAAAAAGAGAAGGCAAAGAAGTGCCAGTGCCATTGGTAAGCAACACATTTGTGTCATTTGGGCTGATTTCTGAGCTCTGATTTGGGCATTTCTGCACTGTATTAGTTTTAATCATGTTTTTTAGAGAGAAAAAAAACTCACTGTGCTGAATCAACCCCACTGTGTTAAAGCGGACCAAAACCCACAAACTTGTGAAATACATTTGGCCAAAGCCCCTGCCGATATTCCCCTCTTAGGGTGTAGAACTACAAATGGATATTTTTACTTTTTGAATCGTCCTGGAACACTCTCTGTAAGATGGCAGGGGATTGCCCCACACAACAATAACAACGAATGGAGGAGGTGGAGCTTTAAAGTGGACCAAAACCCAGCAGGATTGGCCCGGGAATCTTTAAGATTCCCAGGCCGATCCAATCCCTCCCGATTTTGGATGCCGATTTGGGCCATTATCTGGGATTAGAGTAAAGCAGGAGCACTAAAAATTGGCAAAAGGTGCTCTTCACGGGGGAGTAATTCAGGAGATGCTAGTTAAAAATGTGGGGTTTTGGTCCGCTTTAACTATTTGCTGCATTTTCTGCCTTTCTGAATTTCAAAGTCTTTCATTCTCTGTGCTTTAAAAGTCCCTGTCCAGGCAAAAATAATAAACACTATATACTCGCCTATTGTCCTGTGCAGCTGATTTGCTCGATGCCTCCGCCCGCCAGGAGCCGAGCAGCCATCTCCTCTCATCAGTCAAGCTGACTGGTCTTGGTGGTTCAGTTCACTCCAATGTTTAAATAGAAAGTCCAGCTTTTTTAACGTTCAATACAATCATATGCCTTTAAGGGTTATTAACTCGTCCTTTCTTTCACAAATTCCCCATGTGCAATATGGAGTCAACAAGTAGTCACAGTTTCCCACTTGCACTTCCTGTTGCCATCAGCAGATTTTTGTATATGAAATTTTGATACAATTACATTTACATATATATATGTAGGGGGGCATTACCTTGGCTAGTGAGGTCTAACTGGATTATCCCACTTTCTATTCAAATATTGGAATAAATACCCATACAGCCAGGGATTAACTCCCCCCCATCTTAAAGGGACAGTAAATAAAGGAGGTGTCCACAGGGTGAGGTCAGTAATATATGAACAATTCTATGCTCTCAACCCTTCTTTACATTCACTACAATAGAGAGGGCAAGCCATTCCTCAGGTCCACCCTCACTATTGAAATTATTAGAGTGGGTGTGGCCAGGTACCATGAGGAGTCAGGGAGAAGCAAGCCACACAACCACAGGCCATGATCGTGAGCGGGGATAGGGCACAGGTACACTTTAAAGTCCCTGCCTGGGCAAAGCAAAAAAACACATATACTCCCCTTTAGTCCTGCCCAGCTAATCGGTCCTAGTCCTGACCTAGGGGTCCAATCCAGAGGCATGTCCCCTTCTTCAAAATGAATGGAGCAGACGTGCCTAGTCACTATGACTGATGCGAGGAGGCATCCTTGGTAGTGGAGTGCTGTGGTCAAACAGGGATGGCGCGTGTTTCGGAGCTCAGAGAGGCAAGAAAAATCTGAATGGAATGCAAGCTGCTGATTGGCAGAACAGCATGTGCCATGGGGAGAAAATAAAGGTGAATTTTCAGGTGAGTACAGGCATTGGAGCACCCCAATTGCCAGGAGGAGGAACCAAATCGGGATAGTGAAAATCCAGGCTGGTAAACCAAGCATAGCATTTGGGCTCCTCATGGCTCAATGGCTGGCCTCCAACCATGCCAGGTCACCAGCTCATGTGCCCTTCAGGCACTGGACTCTCCTGTACCCGCCTGGTCATTAATGGTAGAGTAATGGAGCAGGGTTAACAGCAAGTCACATGTCGCTGCAGGTTACTTGCCTCCCCAACCTTTGTACTGGTGTAGCTCAAATGTGGGGAGGGGCTGCCCTTTGAACTATGCCACCATTTAAAGATCATTTGACAGCTAAGGAATCGTTTGACAACTAGGGATTTGAATGTCATACCAACAATTTGCCTAAAGAACATGTGGGATTGTATATAGTGACTAGGCATGACATAAAATGTGCCCAGGTATTACTTACATTGCCTAGGCAAAGAAATCATTTCCAAAAATGTGACACATTATACATACTGTCTAGGCATTCTATACAGTGCTTGCCTACAATACATTGCCAGTAACAACAATAGGCAATAAAGCCTGTGGCATGTGTAATTGCCACCGCCATCGTGTTCGTGGGTGGGAGACCTTAGCTGGCCAGTACCCGCAAGATCACGTGACATCTGGAGGTGCCCCTGGGGTTCTGGAGGGAACTCACACTCCTGAGCTGAGCTGACTCCCCAGACGGGGAAGAGGAGAGAGAGGCCGCAGTCTGCTGTTGCCAGGATACACCTGAGGTGGCCATTTCCTGAGGTAAAATCTGGAGGAGAGAGAGACCGCAGTCTGCTGTTGCCAGGATACACCTGAGGTGGCCATTTCCTGAGGTAAAATCTGGAGGAGAGAGAGACCATAGTCTGCTGTTGCCAGGATACATCTAAGGTGGCCATTTCCTGAGGTAAAATCTGGAGGAGAGAGAGACCCTAGTCTGCTGTTGCCAGGACACACCTGACGTGGCCATTTCCTGAGGTAAAATCTGGAGGAGAGATAGACTGCAGTCTGCTGTTGCCAGGATACACCTAAGGTGGCTATTTTCTGAGGTAAAATCTGGAGGAGAGAGAGGCCCTAGTCTGTTGTTGCCAGGATACACCTGACGTGGCCATTTCCTGAAGTAAAATCTGGAGGAGAGATAGACCGCAGTCTGCTGTTGCCAGGATACACCTAAGGTGGCTATTTTCTGAGGTAAAATCTGGAGGAGAGAGAGGCCCTAGTCTGCTATTGCCAGGATACACCTGAGGTGGCCATTTCCTGAGGTAGAATCTGGAGGAGAGAGAGACCATAGTCTGCTGTTGCCAGGCTACACCTAAGGTGGCCATTTCCTGAGGTAAAATCTGGAAGAGAGGGAGACCGTAGTCTGCTGTTGCCAGGCTACACCTAAGGTGGCCATTTCCTGAGGTAAAATCTGGAGGAGAGAGAGACCCTAGTCTGCTGTTGCCAGGATACACCTAAGGTGGCCATTTCCTGAGGTAAGATCTGGAGGAGAGAGAGGCCCCAGTCTGCTGTTGCCAGGATACAACTGAGGTGGTCATTTTCTGAGGCAAAATCTGGGGCCTATACCTTGGAGGAGTGACTGGGATGGTGAAGTGGCTTCCCAGTGACAAAGACATTGCTGTGTAGTAGTCCACACCTGGCCAGCACCACTGTGAGCAGAGGGGAAAGTGGGGCCCAGCTTCAGTGGTGGACCCGGAATCTTATGTCCAGCATGGTGAGGGTAAGCTCTCCTCTAATAGTGACCTTGCAGTGGAGTGGCCCGCAACCCACCAATGCCCCAGAAGAATTTACATATCCATTGCATGTGTACAGAGTTCAATCTCAGGAAGGGGCGTGCAAGAGACTGTTGAACTGTTTGTTATTGTGTGTGGAATAGTTATTTACAATTTGAAAATAATCCTGTGTGGCTGTAATCTGATTACGAAATCCGAAGTGGCCATTTGGGTTGGTGTGCAGTGGCAGTGTGTTTCTTGTCCCCCGCCAGGGATGTAGCTTACACATGTTATTGAGCAACATAAAAATCCAGTTAACTACTTTTTTCTTGGACAGACTTTCTTCTGTAGTTTAAAGAACTACCTTCCACAGACCCCCCCCCATGTCATACTCCAGGTACTGCTGCAAGTATAGACCCTCAACAAGGTATCTCAAAGGCTCTTTGGTTTACTGCAGGCCTGGCAGCATAAGTTCCTGGTCATGCGAAACCACAGGTCTGGTGGTCATGGGACAGCACTTATTTTAATAAATATTTCCAGCTGACTATTTTTACATAGTGTTATGCTGATTAGGCTTGTTGTATAGCAAATTGACTTGTGTAGTTTAGCAAATATTGAGTTCCATTTGGTTCTGTCCTGGGGATCATATTGTTATGCTTTTCATTTAGGTGCATATTTGTTATTTCTTCATTGATGATGCTGTCCATTTTTTCTTGTTTTTTTATTTTTTAATGAAACGTTACGTTATTATACTGCAGCATTAGATATAGCAGTTAGATAACAAGTCTAAAGAGACATTTTTCTATGACACACCAGCACCTCATTCACAAGCTCCTAAGCCTCAGTGGGTCAGCAGTAAATGCTGTTTGGTAATTGAAGTAATGATCGCACAGCAGCTTTCCTGGTATTATCATGCATGCCAGGACCCGTTTAGAAGATCTGCTTCATTTCCTGGCAGAATATAGTAAATCCTGCCCTCTCTACTTACAGCAGAATAGCTGTAATAGCTTATTGGTAATGATGTTCAGGGAAACCATGTACAATACACTGATGATCAGTTCAGTAAAACCATACAAATACATACCTAGTGTACATAAAGTGGATCAATCAGTGACATGGCCAGCTCTGGAGTCTTTTAGGCTGCCATCCCCAGATCGCCCACAAACCCCTTACCTTTGTTCTGGTCCCTCACCACGATCACGGCATTCTAAAGGGAAATTGGGAATGTTGCTGCCCCCGATCCCTGTGGCGATGCTTGTCAAAACAATGGCTTTATGCCTTGCCTTAGTATGCACAGCATAAAATGCTGACTGGATGAGTGCCAGCACATGCACTGTTGGAATGGCAGAAAGGTGAGTTAAGCAGACGATCTCGGGGGTTTCACACAGCAGTGTATCCCAAATAGGGATGCCCCAGAGACAAGAACCAATCACCAGGATAGTGAAAATAATTGGCCAATAATTTAGGAATAGTTCTTTGGCTGGCTGCGGAGTTGCCCAACAACTTAGACATAATGTAAATTGAACACATGGGGTGCATTGGAGCGTAAAGTCTCATTCTGAGTGTGACTTTATTTTTTCATTACTACAGCACATTGCACAGAAGATGAAGAAGTTCTTCTTTCTCACATTGGCCAACATACAGTATCTGCCTAAATACAGGTTTAGAAACTACAGGCCTTGGTAGAGAAAGGGGTGGCAAAATATTAATTAGTAAGCATGTCTGTATATGTTGTGTGTGTCCTGAGAAAGAAGTGGTAACCCCCCTTCCCCCCACCGAGAAAGATAGATATAAAGTCCTAATACTTACAGTACTTTTACAAAAGCGTGAAATAATTGCAAACACCTCAATAAATAAAGAGACCACCATCAGCAGGGATAGCTTGCTAAAGAATTACGAGACCAGAGCCGAGGCCTGAGTACCCCTGGGAGTCACCTACCGGCCCCAGCTTCATATCCTTCCAAAAATCATGAAAGATTTTCAACCCATGCTATCCAGTAAGGATTAGCTTAAGAAAATATTCCCGATCACTCTTCTGTACTTCAGACACCTCCCTAACCTGAATTGCCTGAAGCTCCAAATTTCAAGAGGCCAGTAAAATCTTCCCTGGCAGATAACAGATAACAAGATCTAAATGTGGCGTCTTCATGTCTCCCATACTTGCATTTCATGTCCAGGCTAAATGTAGATAACTTGTTGCCACTGTCCTGCTATGATTTTTAGGTTTGAAAACCATTTTTTTGATGTCCATCACGTAAAAATGTTTACTTGTTTCTTGTATATCATGTCTAACACAGAGAACTGAATATTTTCAAAAGCGTACCCTCAAATATACTTAAATTAGATATCACATTATTTCTTCACTTTGCCCTTTCTCTCCCAAGTTAAAGTGGATGCCCCCCCCCCACCAGCCTTACACCCCTGGCCTTGGGGCGGGACCAGCCTACCATTATATTGTAACTGCCTCAGCACCAGGAGACCAGGGGAGCAAGGCAGGACGGAGAGTTTCCAGGAGATTGGACTTCTGGCTTAAATGCACTCAAGCAAAACAAAAACATCAATAATATTTCTACAAAAAGGAATGCGGGCAAATATTGAAAATTTCTTTCCCCTTTTCAATGCTAAGTTATACCATGCAAGATGGAAATATAGACAGATAAACATAGATATTTTGCTTTTATGTTGGTTGCCAAAGCAAAATGGGGAATACAAATGCAGAATGCAGTTATTTTCTTATATAGGCAATAAATGGAAGGTGAAAAAAATGTTGAGTTTGTATTTAACTCATGCTCCAGTGATTGGCAGCTGCTATTAGTGCCCATTTATTAACCGTCACAAAGCTTATAAGTTTCACCCTTCAATCGAAAAGACCTGTTCTCTTGACTCTGGCTGTGACCTGATCCATTTCTTATGCCAGATCACTCCCAGGGCACTCGTGCATGGAGACTGCCAAATAGCAATGTTTTTGTAATTCCAGCTTTAATCTGCCAGTGAATGATCTAATGCTGCTAAACATATTCTATTTAGCATTTTTTGCACCACTGCCAAGGGTTTTTTTTTCATTTATTTTGTCTCTTTACCCATTCCATTAAGAATCGGCAGGAACATTTTGCATCTGTTTGCAAATCTGTTTAGAGCTTTAGCTGTGCCATTTACACAGTTGCAAAGGCAAAATTAGCCTAATTATTGGCTGCTTCCTTTTTATGATCCTAAGTGCAGTTTCAGTTGCAGATAACACAAGCAATGCAAAAATGTCTGCGTACTTTAATCCTTATTTAGAATTGTTCTTAACACTTGACTACTTTAAGCAGCAGTTAGGTTATAATTAGAGATGAGCGAAGTTTTGAAAAATTCAATTCGGCCGATTCGCAGAATTTTCCGTCAAAAATCGCTTCGACCCGAATTTATTCGCGGCGAATCGCTATAAAAAACGGCTATTTCTGAGCTTCCTAGAGCCTCAATAGGGTTGTAAACCATTCTGCCTTGCTGTAACACGCATAGGATGCGTGCTGGGTTAGTGAAATAATACTGTAAATAATTATGACATGCAGATCAGAGGCATCGCTATTAAAATCGCAGAGCAGCACAATTGCAGAGAGTTGAGGTGACATCACAATGAGGAGCCCCTATATTGCCTGAAAAACACACCCTTGAGCAGCCAGCAGCAGGAGCCCAAATATAGGCTGAAAGACACCCTGGAGTTGGCAGCAGCAGCAGGAGCCCAAAAATTGGCTGAATGACACCCTGGAGTTGGCAGCAGCAGCAGGAGCCCAAAAATTGAATGAGAGGCACACCCTGGAGTTGGCAGCAGCAGCAGGAACCCAGATATTGTCTGGAAGGCACCCTGAAGTTGGCAGCAGTAGGAGCACAAAAATTGGCTGGAAGGCACACCCTGGAGTTGGCAGCAGCAGCAGGAGCACAAAAATTAACTGAAAGACACACCCTGGAGTTGGCAGCAGCAGCAGGAGCACAAAAATTGACTGAATGACACCCTGGAGTTGTCAGCAGCAGCAGGAGCCCAAAAATTTACTAAAATACACCCTGGAGTTGGCAGAAGCAGCAGGAGCCCAAAAATTGGCTGAATGACACCCTGGACTTGGCAGCAGCAGCAGGAGCCCAAAGATTGAATGAGAGACACACCCTGGAGTTGGCAGCAGCAGCAGGAACCCAGATATTGTCTGGAAGGCACCCTGAAGTTGGCAGCAGTAGGAGCACAAAAATTGGCTGGAAGGCACACCCTGGAGTTGGCAGCAGCAGCAGCAGGAGCACAAAAATTGACTGAAAGACACACCCTGGAGTTGGCAGCAGCAGCAGGAGCCCAAAAATTGACTGAATGACACCCTGGAGTTGTCAGCAGCAGCAGGAGCCCAAAAAATTGACTAAAATACACCCTGGAGTTGGCAGAAGCAGCAGGAACCCAAACATTGGCCTAAAGACACACCCTGGAGTTGGCAGCAACAGGAGCACAAAAATTGGCTGGAAGGCACACCCTGGAGTTAGCAGCAGCAGGAGCCCAAACATTGCTTGAAAGAGACACTGGAGTTGGCCGCAGGAGCCCAAAAAATGGCCTAAAGACACACCCTGGAGTTGGCAGCAGCAGCAGAAGCCCAAAAATTGCTTGAAAGGGACACTGGAGTTGGCGGCAGGAGCCCAAAAATTGGCCTAAAGACACACCCTGGAGTTGACAGCAGGAGCCCAAACATTGCTTGAAAGAGACACTGGAGTTGGCAGCAGGAACCTAAACATTGGCCTAAAGACACACCCTGGAGTTGGCAGCAGCAGCAGGAGCCCAAACATTGCTTAAAAGAGACACTGGAGTTGGCAGCAGGAGCCCAAAAATTGGTCTAAAGACACACACTGGAGTTGGCAGCAGGAGCCCAAACATTGCTTGCAAGAGACACGGAAGTTGGCAGAAGCAGCCCAATAATTGGCCTAAAGACACACCCTGGAGTTGGCAGCAGCAGCAGGAGCCCAAACATTGCTTGAAAGAGACACTGGAGTTGGCAGAAGCAGCCCAATAATTGGCCTAAAGACACACCCTGGAGTTGGCAGCAGGAGCCCAAACATTGCTTGAAAGAGACACTGGAGTTGGCAGCAGGAGCCCAAATTTGGCCTAAAGACACACCCTGGAGTTGGCAGCAGCAGCAGGAGCCCAAACATTGCTTGAAAGAGACACTGAAGTTGGCAGCAGGAGCCCAAAAATTGGCCTAAAGACACACCCTGGAGTTGGCAGCAGCACCAGGAGCCCAAACATTGCTTGAAAGAGACACTGGAGTTGGCAGAAGCTGCCCAATAATTGGCCTAAAGACACACCCTGGAGTTGGCAGCAGCAGCAGGAGCCCAAACATTGCTTGAAAGAGACACTGGAGTTGGCAGCAGGAGCCCAAAATTTGGCCTAAAGACACACCCTGGAGTTGGCAGCAGGAGTCCAAACATTGCTTGAAAGAGGCACTGGAGTTGGCAGAAGGAGCCCAAAAATTGGCCTAAAGACACACCCTGGAGTTGGCAGCAGCAGGAGCCCAAACATTGCTTGAAAGAAACACTGGAGTTGGCAGCAGGAGCCCAAAAATTTGCCTAAAGACACGCCCTGGAGTTGGCAGCAGCAGCAGGAGCCCAAACATTGCTTGAAAGAGACACTGGAGTTGGCAGCAGGAGCCCAAAAATTGGCCTAAAGATACACCCTGGAGTTGGCAACAGCAGCAGGAGCACAAATATTTGCTGGAAGGCACACCCTGGAGGTGGCAGCAGCAGCAGGAGCACAAAAATTGACTGAAAGACACACCCTGGTGTTGGCAGGAGCAGTAGGAGCCCAAAAATTGACTGAATGACACCCTGGAGTTGTCAGCAGCAGCAGGAGCCCAAAAATTGACTAAAATACACCCTGGAGTTGGCAGAAGCAGCAGGAACCCAAACATTGGCCTAAAGACACACCCTGGAGTTGGCTGCAGCAGGAGCACAAAAAATGGCTGGAAGGCACACCCTGGAGTTGGCAGCAGCAGCAGCAGTAACCCAAACATTGGCTGGAAGGCACCCTGGAGTTGTCAGCAGCAGCAAGAGCACAAAAATTGACTGAAAGACACCCTGGAGTTGGCAGAAGCAGCACGGACCCAATCATTGCTTGAAAGAGACACTGGAGTTGGCAGCAGGAGCCCAAAAATTGTCCTAAAGACACACTCTGGAGTTGGCAGCAGCAGCAGGAGCCCAAACATTGCTTGAAAGAGACACTGGAGTTGGCAGCAGGAGCCCAACAATTGGCCTAAAGACACACCCTGGAGTTGGCAGCAGCAGCAGGAGCCCAAAAATTTACTGAAAGACACCCTGGAGTTGGCAGAAGCAGCAGAAACCCAAACATTGACCTAAAGACACACCCTGGAGTTGGCAGCAGCAGGAGCACAAACATTGGCTGGAAGGCACACCCTGGAGTTGGCAGCAGCAGCAGTAACCCAAACATTATCTGGAAGGCACCCTGGAGTTGTCAGCAGCAGCAGGAGCACAAACATTGACTGAAAGACACCCCGGAGTTGGCAGAAGAAGCAGGAGCCCAATCATTGCTTGGAAGAGACATTGGAGTTGGCAGCAGGAGCCCAAAAATTGGCCAAAAGACACACCCTGGAGTTGGCAGCAGCAGCAGCAGCAGGAGCCCAAACATTGCTTGAAAGACACACCCTGGAGTTGACAGCAGCAGCAGGAACCCAAACATTGCTTGAAAGAGACACTGGAGTTGGCAGCAGGAGCCAAAAATTGGCCTAAAGACACACCCTGGAGTTGGCAGCAGCAGCAGGAGCCCAACAATTGACTGAAAGACACCCTGGAGTTGGCAGAAGCAGCAGAAACCCAAACATTGGCCTAAAGACACACCCTAGAGTTGGCAGCAGCAGGAGCACAAAAATTGGCTGGAAGGCACACCCTGGTGTTGGCAGCAGCAGCAGTAACCCAAACATTGTCTGGAAGGCACCCTGGAGTTGTCAGCAGCATCAGGAGCACAAAAATTGACTGAAAGACACCCTGGAGTTGGCAGAAGAAGCAGGAGCCCAATCATTGCTTGAAAGAGACACTGGAGTTGGCAGCAGGAGCCCAAACATTGGCCTAAAGACACACCCTGGAGTTGGCAGCAGCAGGAGCCGAAACATTGCTTGAAAGAGACACCCTGGAGTTGGCACCAGGAGCCCAAAAATTGGCTGAAAGACACCCTGGAGTTGGCAGCAGCAGCAGGAGCCCAAAAATTGGCTGAATGACACCCTGGAGTTGGCAGCAGCAGCAGGAGCCCAAAAATTGAATGAGAGACACACCCTGGAGTTGGCAGCAGCAGCAGGAACCCAGATATTGTCTGGAAGGCACTCTGAAGTTGGCAGCAGCAGGAGCACAAAAATTGACTGGCTGGAAGGCACACCCTGGAGTTGTCAGCAGCAGCAGGAGCACAAAAATTGACTGAGAGACACACCCTGGGGTTGGCAGCAGCAGCAGGAACCCAGAAATTGTCTGGAAGGCACCCTGAGGTTGGCAGCAGCAGGAGCACAAAAATTAGCTGGAAGGTGCACCCTGAGGTTGGCAGCAGCAGGAGCACAAAAATTAGCTGGAAGGCACACCCTGGAGTTGGCAGCAGCAGCAGGAGCACAAAAATTGACTGAGAGACACACCCTGGAGTTGGCAGCAGCAGCAGGAACCCAGAAATTGTCTGGAAGGCACCCTGAGGTTGGCAGCAGCAGGAGCACAAAAATTAGCTGGAAGGTGCACCCTGAGTTTGGCAGCAGCAGGAGCACAAAAATTAGCTGGAAGGCACATCCTGGAGTTGGCAGCAGCAGCAGGAGCACAAAAAGTGACTGAAAGACACACCCTGGAGTTGGCAGAAGCAGCAGGAACCCAAACATTGGCCTAAAGACACACCCTGGAGTTGGCAGCAGCAGGAGCACAAAAATTGGCTGGAAGGCACACCCTGGAGTTGGCAGCAGCAGCAGTAACCCAAACATTGGCTGGAAGGCACCCTGGAATTTGTCAGCAGCAGCAGGAGCACAAAAATTGGCCTAAAGACACACCCTGGAGTTGGCAGCAGCAGGAACACAAAAATTGTCTGAAAGGCATACCCTGCAGTTGGCATCAGCAGGAACCCAAAAATTGGCTGAAAGGCATACCCTGAAGTTGGCATCAAATTGAAATTGACCTAAAGACATAAATATGTTTTGCACTATTTGGAAAGTGTAAAACGTGGCACCATGATGAATCTACTCGCATGCATCAGCCATTGGTGGGTGGAAATCCTAGCTGATCCATCCCTGATTCATTTTCACAAAGGTGAGTCTCTCCACATTTTTAGTTGACAGACGAGTTCTCCTCGGCGTTACTATGGCCCCTGCCGCACTAAACACCTGCTCAGATGGCACGCTACTGGCTGGGCAGGACAGCTTTCCCAGGGCAAACTCTGCTAGTTGCGGCCATCTTGTGATGATGTGGATGACCGCGTTAACCAACCTACGACGGCAGATGCGTTGCTGGTGGAGACACGACCGCTAGCAGATACTGGCAGATCAGGTCTCTCACCGCGACTCCTGCTGCCACTCGCCCCTAGTCTGCTGCGACCTCTGCCTGCTGAATCTCGGCCTCTGCCACTCCTCTGTGAACATCCTGGCACTTGTCTGCCTGATATTTTTATGTATTTGAAATGCGCAACAGGCACTTTAAAAAATGTGTTTACTTTAAAAAGCAGAAAGTAAATAAACTGAGGAACTGCTTCTCTGTAACAGATACTATGAAAATTGGCAATATGGGATGCCCAGTGCTCAAGGGTTTTTAAAGCAGGCACAAAAACACTTTTAAAACTGTGGTCTAGTTATATGAAATCAGCTGAAAGACCTGTTTCTGTGTGACAGATACGGTTAAATGTGCTAACATGGGATGCCCAGTGCTCAGAGGTTTTTAAAGCAGACACAAAAACACTTTTAAAACTGTGGTCTAGTTAGATGAAATCAGCTTTAAGACCTGATTCTCTGTAACAGATACTTTGAAAATTGGCAATATGGGATGCCCAGTGCTCAAGGGTTTTTAAAACAGACACAAAAACACTTTGAAAACTGTGGTCTAGTTATATGAAATCAGCTGAAAGACCTGCTTCTCTGTAACAGATACTATGAAAATTGGCAACATGGGATGCCCAGTGCTCAGGGGTATTTAAAGCAGACACAAGAACACTTTTAAAACTGTGGTCTAGTTGTATGAAATCAGCTTTAAGACCTGCTTCTGTGTAACAGATACGGTTAAATGTGCTAACATGGGATGCCCAGTGCTCAGGGGTTTTTAAAGTAGACACAAAAACACGTTTAAAACTGTGTTCTAGTTAGATGAAATCAGCTGAAAGACCTGCTTCTGTGTAACAGATACGGTTAAATGTGCTAACATGGGATGCCCAGTGCTCAAAGGTTTTTAAAGCAGACACAAAAACACTTTTAAAACTGTGGTCTAGTTATATGAAATCAGCTGAAAGACCTGCTTCTGTGTGACAGATACGGTTAAATGTGCTAACATGGGATGCCCAGTGCTCAGAGGTTTTTAAAGCAGACACAAAAACACATTTAAAACTGTGGTCTAGTTAGATGAAATCAGCTGAAAGACCTGCTTCTGTGTGACAGATACGGTTAAATGTGCTAACATGGGATGCCCAATGCTCAGAGGTTTTTAAAGCAGACACAAAAACACTTTTAAAACTGTGGTCTAGTTAGATGAAATCAGCTTTAAGACCTGAGTCTCTGTAACAGATACTTTGAAAATTGGCAATATGGGATGCCCAGTGCTCAAGGGTTTTTAAAGCAGACACAAAAACACTTTGAAAACTGTGGTCTAGTTATATGAAATCAGCTGAAAGACCTGCTTCTCTGTAACAGATACTATGAAAATTGGCAACATGGGATGCCCAGTGCTCAGGGGTATTTAAAGCAGACACAAGAACACTTTTAAAACTGTGTTCTAGTTAGATGAAATCAGCTGAAAGACCTGCTTCTGTGTAACAGATACGGTTAAATGTGCTAACATGGGATGCCCAGTGCTCAAAGGTTTTTAAAGCAGACACCAAAACACGTTTAAAACTGTGGTCTAATTATATGAAATCAGCTGAAAGACCTGCTTCTGTGTAACAGATATGGTTAAATGTGCTACCATGGGATGCCCAGTGCTCAAAGGTTTTTAAAGCAGACACAAAAACACTTTTAAAGCTGTGGTCTAGTTATATGAAGTCAGCTGAAAGACCTGCTTCTGTGTAACAGATACGGTTAAATGTGCTAACATGGGATGCCCAGTGCTCAAGGGTTTTTAAAGCAGACACAAAAACACTTTTAAAACTGTGGTCTAGTTAGATGAAATCAGCTGAAAGACCTGCTCCTCTGTAACAGATACTATGAAAATTGGCAATATTGGATGCCCAGTGCTCAGGGGTTTTTAAAGCAGACACAAAAACACTTTGAAAACTGTGGTCTAGTTATATGAAATCAACTGAAAGACCAGCTTCTCTGTAACAGATACTATGAAAATTGGCAATATGGGATGCCCAGTGCTCAAGGGTTTTTAAAGCAGACACAAAAACACTTTTAAAACTGTGGTCTAGTTATATGAAATCAGCTGAAAGGCCTGCTTCTCTGTAACAGATACTATGAAAATTAGCAATATGGAATGCCCAGTCCTCAGGGGTTTTTAAAGCAGACACAAAAACACTTTTAAAACTGTGGTCTAGTTAGATGAAATCAGCTGAAAGACCTGCTTTGTGTAACAGATATGGTTAAATGTGCTAACATGGGATGCCTAGTGCTCATGGGTTTTTAAAGCAGACACAAAAACACTTTTAAAACTGTGATCTAGTTAGATAAAATCAGCTGAAAGACCTGCTTCTCTGTAACAGATACTTTGAAAATTGGCAATATGGGATGCCCAGTGCTCAAGGGTTTTTAAAGCAGACACAAAAACACTTTTAAAACTGTGGTCTAGTTAGATGAAATCAGCTGAAAGACCTGCTTCTCTGTAACAGATACTATGAAAATTGGCAGTATGGGATGCCCAGTGCTCAGGGGTTTTTAAAGCAGACACAAAACCACTTTTAAAACTGTGGTCTAGTTATATGAAATCAGCTGAAAGACCTGCTTCTCTGTAACAGATACTATGAAAATTGGCAATATGGGATGCCCAGTGGTTTTTAAAGCAGACACAAAAACACTTTTAAAACTGTGGTCTAGTTAGATGAAATCAGCTGAAAGACCTGCTTCTGTGTAACAGATACGGTTAAATGTGCTAACATGGGATGCCCAGTGCTGGGGGTTTTTTAAAGCAGACACAAAAACACTTTGAAAACTGTGGTCTAGTTAGAAGAAATCAGTTGAAAGACCTGCTTCTGTGTAACAGATAGGGTTAAATGTGCAAACATGGGGTGCACAGTGCTCAGGGGTTTTTACAGCAGAAACAAAAGCAATTTAAAACTGTGATCTGGCTATTAAATCAAATGAAAATTAAAAAAAAAGGCTTTCTCTGTCACTTTATCTGCTTCTCTCTTCTGCCTCGATCTTTCTCTGGCTCTCTCTGGCTCTCCCTGGCTCTCCGTTTGTCTTTCCCCGTCTTTCCCTGTCTCTCCCCAGCCCCGTTCTCACTGCAATACAACACTGAAATGCGCACCAGCAAGATGGCGCTTATATAGTGCTGTGACATCACCGGGGTGCCTGGCTGCTGATAGGCTGCATGTGACCTTCCCATGATACCTTGCCCCAGGGGATATGTCCAGACATGTCCCTCCACCATTTTAGAATGCCTGTAATTGCAGTACATGGAGTTTTAAGAATAAATTTGATCGATCAAATCGCAGAGAAATTCGGATTCGTTCAGAATCGAATATTTCATGAAATTCGGAACGAATTTGGATTCGTCCGAATCGATTTGCTCATCTCTACTTATAATAATGAATGTCTCCTCTTACAGTAATAGGAGCAATACTCACCTTTATCTCTTCATCAAATCAAAGCCCATTTGTGTGCCCTAGTATCTATTTTATTAGGGCATGACAAATGTCATTGTTTGTCATTTTTATTTTATTCCAGTGTTATGGATAGAGCTGCTGTTTATATGTTAAAAATTAAATTTTACCTGCTTTTTGCCTGCCTCACTTTGGCAAAATTAGAATCAAATCTGGATTAGTCTCATCATATCCTGGCATAACATTTTAAATGAAAAAGGCCAAGCAGGATTTCATATATTTTTTTTTGTTTCAAAAATGCAGTGGTGGCTCTTCTGAATATTCCAATGCGGCACACCAGGCATAAGGGGTCAGAGGTTGAATGATCGGTCCCTGATCATTGCCGTATACTAGTCTCTATTGTCCTCTGCATGGGTTCAGTGCTCTTCCGGGAGCGGACCATACAATGGGCAGCAAACAGGCACTGGGTGTGTAGGCATAGGTAAGTAGGTATAGGTAAACACCATGGTACACATGACAGGTGGCTTGCCACTCTCACCCTTTGATCCCTTCCTCATTCACTTGTCTTCTGCGGGTCCGATTTGTTGATTGATCTTTCTAGGCTTCCCTGGCATCTTTTGGGCATGACATGGTGTCTTCAGACCTACTTCAAGAGGCTCAAGTCATCAGCATTTCTTCAATAGAGGAGTGCAGTTCCCCTGAGGATACCAGCACCTATGCTTGAGGCATTAAGCTTGTAGCCTTGCGGGGATTCCATGTAATTTTTTTAAACAACAAACATTAAAACAAGGCAGAAAGAAAGGCAGATTACACCTGAATACCCTTGGATTCAGAAGTACCCAGATCCTGTTTGTATAGTAAATTTGGCTGAACTGCATTCACACTGAACAGAGCCTTATTCAAGCAGCACTAGTCATAGATACAAATTCACCCTTTTAACTTAGGGCCTTATTCATGAATGGATAGCGCCAGGTAGTGGCTATTTAGCAACATGTAGCGGGAGCTATTGGCAAGAGAACGCCGGCCACAGCACGCAATTACACATTTATGAAGCCGATCTTGATGAGCGACTGGGATAACACCATGTAGCGTACGATTCATCATTATCCCAGCCTCAGCGTACAGCACCTGCGTTCAAACTTTAACAATGCCACCTATTACCTCTCACTACCTGCCGCTCTCCCATACATTTCAATGGACGATCCTCAAATCCCATTGCTCATCCCAATTTATTTTTTTTTCAATTCTACAAATTATTCCTGAACTGTATGTATGTTTTGGAAGTTTTTTTTTTTTTCAAAAATGTATTTTTTAGTCTGCCGTTAAAGTGTTAATGTCACACCCCTCCAATAATGTCATTCCAGTGTATTTCGCTTGCTTAATGTTGTTCATGTCTTCTAAAAATCACTTTAATCACACAACGACTTGCGCTATGTCCTCCATCCACACAATCTAGACCGACTGCGTTTGGTCGCTGTGAAATTGTGTTGAATACGTTAGGATTCGCAAAGATTCGGTCGCACTGAGCAGTCGCTGTAGTTCGCAGCATGCAGCGCTCCACAGTTGTTAAATATCGATTTTGCGTGTGTGTCTCTAGCGCTGAACATTGGTATGTGTACGCATTGTTAACTTTGCGTTTCATAGCGGTATCATTGGCATGTGTTAGCGTATTTTTAATGCAAGGAGTGTCCAAAGTTTTGCTTTCACTTTCGTTTTTGGTACTTCCTGTTTGCTACCTACGAGGATCCACCACGCGGCCCAGACGCCCAGCAAGACCTCTCCCCAGCTCCTCCTCAGAATCTGACCCCCACACCCCTCCCCTCCCGGCCCTCCCTGCCCCCCCTGGCCCTTCAGCCTCTGCCCCAATCCCAGAAGAAGACACGGAAGAGGGTGGATCCACGTGTCAATGGGCAGGTTGTTAAAGTGAGTGTTTTTTTAATTGATTAATTTCTAAGGTTATATTTTGAGTTGTTTGAATCAAAAATGTACTGTATTTTTTTGTCTTTATGTTTTTAAGCTTATGACTATTTCTTATGTGTTTTTTTATTTTAAAAAATGGATTGACATTGGTTTGTTTGGAATATGTATAAAGGCCTTTTTATTATAAAATCCAGGAAATGCAATGTTAGATGTAGATATTGCTATGGTTTCAAGCGCCGGGACAATGATGGCTTTTTCTGGCTCTATGATGCCTACGCATCAGGTAAGTGTTACATCACTACATACTTGTATTTACTATAATGTGGGATGAGTAAGGTATTTGTTTTTAATTTGACCATTTTTTCCTTTTGTTTCCTCTCCACAGATAAGCGTCCTCCCCTGGGGAAACACGGGAAGGGTCCCTCTCGTCGTTCTCATCTTAAGGACCCAGGGGAGGAAGGGGATGATGCCCCAGTGGAGCATGCTGCTGGGGTGAGGGCAGTATGGAGCCTCAGCTCCTCACAGTCGGACTCAGCTGAGTCTCAAACCCCTTGTGGCCACTCTCAAGTGGGGAGTCCCAGTGGGGTAGAGGTGAGGGACTCGCCCACACTCCCTCGAGGATCAGGGAGTGAGAGGGAGGAGGGTGGCCCATCAGGTTTGGGATCTGCCGGGCCCATTGTGAGGAGTGAAAGCTCCACGCCTCCACCTCAGAGTCCTCCCTGGGATACCAGCAGCAGCTCATCCCCTGGTGAGTGTATTTCTAATTGGTGTTTTTAGGTTCCATGGTGAATTTCTGTTTACTTAAATATACCTTTCCACCATTAACTGTTTTACAGGGCATCATAGAGCCGGTACCTCCACCAGCTATGCTGCAGATCTTGCACTTGGGCATAGTCGTGGTAAGTTTAGTTTTAATCTGATTTACATGGTGTATTTAATGTAGATTTTAAAGACATACACATGTTTTATGCTACACAGCATTATATGGCGCCTGATTTATCAAGCACTTCTGTCAGACAATGCCATTTCATTGCAAAGTACAGTAGTGCAAAATATGATTTTTTGTTTTTAAAGCATGTTGCAGCACTGCTACTGTTGTAGGAAATGTGCTTATTGTACTGCTGCAACAAGTGTGATAAATCGAAAATCTATAAAAGTTTGGCCTACTATAATTTGCACGGCCGTGGCACTGTCTTGCAAAAATGCATGAGCAATGGTATTGAGTGGACCATGTGGACTAGTTCACAGAAACAGCTCAACTCATGAACCCCTAAATACCATGCAAATGTGTTCAAAACATCTGTTGAACATTGTTTGAAAAATTTCATAAATGCCTGAGTAAATATTTATTAACATTGTTTGACCATATTTGTAAAGAGAAACATACAGGTGGTTGTGGAATAATAACATCCATTGTTCCAAACTTATGTTTTTTCTGTTGTGTTTTTTTCAAAAAACAGATGTTTCCACACAGATGGACCCCGTAATCATACTCCCCACCCCTGTTCCAGGTACCCCCAGCAGCATGGTTCCTAGCCACAGCTGCGATGGTGAGTACAATGCAATTTACTATAAACATACATATCAACCATATGTCTATATACATGACCAGGCATAAAGGTTCCTGACATGATGGGGTTAATTATGAGACATGTAGATGACATTTTTGCAAGCCACAGTCATAATTGCATGTATGCATGCTAGATTGTTGGCTCTGCTTAGGTTAAGTTCAAATACATTATACATGCAGCCTGTGAGTGTGTGTGGTCAATATACAAATCCTTCCCTAATAACGTGTAGACCTATAATTGTATTAGATCAAGGATTTGTTTAGTACTATGGACATAAGTAATTAAACTAAACAGGAAGTACACTCCTCAAAAGCTTAAACCGGACCAACACCCCTCGAGCTTATTCTCAGCAGCAAAGAGCGGGACCAACACCAGTTAATGTAATAATGGGTGTTGGTCCGGTTTAAGTAGTCATTCTTTGTTTTCATAAGGTAAGTAAAATAGTAAGGCGAGGGAGGATGAAAGCAAATGGTAGGTCCCAAATTAAAATAATGGTGTAAAATAATTCAATACACTAGCCTAATATTCTATATCCCTAAAATTTAGAAGCAATAAAAATTAAGCCGTACAATTAATGACATCTCATAGATGCTTTCAGATTTTTGTGATGTACACATAATAATGACCTTTCTTTCACCCTACAGCTTGCAATAACGAGCATCGCAGACTGTGGCAGTATGGCCGAAGGACAAAATTTATGCTGCTGGAGAAGATGAAATAGCCGTAGGGTGGGGGGTAAGCGTTTGGCCGCTATGCGGCTTACAGTTATGCCCATGTTGGGCAGTTTTTTTTAAAAACAAATAAAACGTTTTTATATGTAGACTAACATTTGTTTTCCGAGTTTCCGAGTGGTGCTATTAGTAAATCAGCCTGCCCGCCAGCAAAGTCACACAAATGTTTACAATAGCTGCTCATTTAAATTAGTAATCCAGTATACTTATTTTTTGGGCAAGTTAAACACTTTGATTGTCCAAAAAAACACAGGTGTTGTTTCTTCTGCATAGTAAACTAAAAGCCAATACAGAATTTAGAGCCTTATTTATGAAGTGCGCAGTTAGGCATCTTTCTGGTGGCTATAGCACCAGTTTTGGAGCACTGTCATCGTTGCCTTTTTTATGCTACTATTTTGACGGTGGCACTGGAAGCCGCATGCCAACTAATTTGCTTTAGGCCAGCCTGTATCAGCGCCTGTTGGACCCGCCTGACAATTATACCAGTGCCAGGGAGTGCCACCACCGTCTTTTTGGCGTTGCACTGCTGGGGACAAAGGAAACACACTTTACAGTGCGTTTAGGCTGCATTTTAGTTGTTGTTGTCCAACTTACACATTGGTAAGCCAAAGAAGCCATGCAAAACGGTTTTACAAAATGTCATTTGGCGACATGTAGGTCTTGCGTTTACATTTTTGACAAGTCACAATGCAAGATCTGCACAAACAATGTGTGTAATATTAATTAGAAGCATAAAACATGTCAGTAAAGTTCTGCCCATTGTGCTGTATGAGATCTTGGCCTACAGCACCCAGCACTGCAACCTACATGGCACTAGTGTTAAATTGCTGAGTCAGGGTGGCGGCCGCATCGGCACAGCCTGTTTTTGGTTTCTTACAGTTAGTCGCACACTGAGTGCCACAGAGGCAAAAAATTGGCACTCAGTAACAATGTACTTGGCTGTTGAACAAGGATTATTTCTACGCTTGATAAAAATGTAAAATGGATGTAGCCAATTGCGCTAATGTTACTATTTCTTTACTTACTATTTTTTCTTTACTGAAAAAATAAAATGTGCTTACAGGTGCCTTGGTTTGTATGTGGCCTTGTTAGACCCGTCTTTTCTCTTGTGCAGACAACATATATCTGCAAAAGAAGAATTAACTGGTGCCCTGCTGACTAAATTGTTCTCCTGAGTGGTATTAGTTACTAAATGTCTGAGTTAAGTAAGCCTAATGCTTGAAATGGCACAAAGCAGTTGTCATTAGGAAACTGAATGGCTGTGCACTGGGGAGTGTATAAATGTAAACTGGGGTGATAATGTCTATAAAATGTACACTTATACAAGTTACATGTTAATCAATATAATCAAATCATTGCTTGTGTGATGTGTAAATACCATTTTGAAAATCTCTTTCGTCAAAGTTATTATGAATACACCTGTGATTGTTTCTAATGAGATATATATTTTATTCGGAAAAATATGGGAAATCCAAACAATTAAAAACAAATGTAAAATTTTAGAAGCTATATTTTGATATTGTGAGATTTGTAAAATTGGCGAACACCATATTAAAGTTTAAAGGAACAGTCCAGGCAACAAAATTAAAAGGCGCTACTCTGCTTTTGTCCACTGCAGCTCATCCATGCTGCTCTTGTTTTCCACTGCAGTTCATTCCTGCAGCTTAGGTGTCTTTACTTAATAGTGGCGGAGAATGATAAATTCCTTCCTTCAGCACCGGTGACCAGACATTACTTATTGCAATGAAAGGGGCCTATCAAGGTGGGTTGAGCATGTTATCGACTCAGCATGCACTCTCCAGTGCAATTATTTGAATTGGAATGTTAGACTTCCTGATGGATGCCGTCATAATATTGTAGATTTCTAAAACATTAAACGTTTTTCCACAGAAGTAGAGTGTAGAGTGTGGAGTTTAACACCTTTTCTGTTTTGAAGATTATATTCAGTTTTCAAGTAGAAACAAATGCTGTGCACAACAGGGATTGGTAGTCCCTAAGCTCACTTAGACCTTGTAGAAGAATATACACATAATAGTAAAAATTCATACACTTATTAATTTACAATCATACATACATTCCGTTTGATTGATGGCAACAACAATGAACATCATGGATGTAGCAAAAGCATTATTTGCCCCAAATGGGGCAAAAGAAAAACTGAAAACTCAGAACCCATTGAGCAAGGGTTCCTATGAGAATAGAAAAATATGAATTGTGAGTAGAGTGCAAGGGAAAAAGAGAGAGAGGAGTCTTAACTATCCACAATCGGTCACAAGGATATCACACTCCTTTGGTGAATAGTTTGGTGGGAGTATTTCAGCCATGGATCCCAAATCCAATTTATGGTGTGAATCCTGTAAGATTGCAGTTAGTTTTCCGTTAACCGTAAATCCATCAATCTATGCTCGAAATTCAGAAAAGAGTATTTTTTTCCAAGCTGCCGCTATTGATTGTTGAGCTGCTAGTATAATGAAGGTAATGAGTTTTTGTTGGCTATTAGTGAGTCAGTTGATTTTTTTAGAAACAAGGGTCCCTAGCAATGTTATATTCAAACAACAGCAGGCCCATTATCCAGGACCAAAAACAGATCACCTGTGGACAGGAACACCAAATGCGGAGCACCGTTCCCTCTGCACCGCAGCCTCTGAAGCACCTACCCAACCTGCCAGACAGAGACTGACATTGGAATGGAAGAATTGCTTTGTTATAAATAAGATTGTTTAAAGCGAGTTCAGGAGCTTTCGTGAGTTCCGGTTGTATTTTCAAGTGAGGTTGTGTTATAAGTGAGGGGACTTTTCATTGGGGGACTGCAAGTGTTCAAGTCTTCTTATTGCCTATGTGCTAAATAAGAAGTTAAAAGCCAAAGTTGTTGCAACTGTTAACACTAAAAAAGTTTTTACTGCTGTTTTGCAACTAGGATAATGGCTAGCAATATTGGAGGTCTACTCCAGTGCACAGTTTGTCATATATATATACACTGTGGAAAATGTGAGCAAATTGCAAACCTGGATGCTCGGGTTAGGAACAAAATGCAGCACTGAGGAGGATTGACAATATGGAAAAGAGAGTTCTGCTCACTGAGAAGGAAATAAGTGTGGTAGATACAGAGGGTGGAGTAATGGGTCTGGAGGAGCAGATAAGTAGCTGGGTAAATGTAGATAGAGGGAGTAGAAAGGGTGCACAGAAAAGGAAGGCCATACCTGTGTCTGTGCACCCTAGCAAAATTGCCAGGTTGGGTAATGATGCAAGAGTGTCAGTCTCAGAAATGGTAGCCCTAGCGAATACTGCTCTCCCTAACGGCCAGGAGGACAGCCCAGCTAGTGAGCAGGTGGTTAGGACTGCAGGTAGGACTAGACAGTTAGTGGACATAGGGGATTCTATTATCAGGTGGACTGATAGAATAATTTGTTACCAAGACCACCTCAACCGAATGGTTTGCTGTCCCCCTGGTGCCAGGGTTCGGCATGTGGTGGAAAGGGTGGATAAATTGCTGGAAGGGGCTGGGGATGACCCAGCTGTCGTGGTCCACGTGGGGACCAATGACAGAATTAATGGGAGATGGAGGATCCTTAAGAATACATTTAAGGAATTAGGCACCAAGTTGAAGGGAAGGACCTCCAAGGTTGTGTTCTCTGGAATACTGCTTGTGCCATGCGCTACACATGAAAGACAGTGGGAGCTTAGAAAGTTAAATGCATGGCTCAAGTCCTGGTGCAGGGCAGAGGGATTTGGGTTTTTAGAGCACTGAACTGTACAACTGAACAAACTGTATTCTACAGATAATTTGCACCTGAATCAAAGGAGGGCTGCTGTGCTGGCAAGTCTGGCAAGCAAAGTGGGGGAGCGTGAGGCTCCGGTGCTGGAAGAGAATATTGATGTTGTTGGTGTGGCTGAGACATGGCTGGATTCCACACATGACTGGACTGTCAATCTACAAGGTTTTGCTCTTTTTCGGAAAGACAGAGCAAAAAGGAAAGGGGCGGAGTGTGTCTCTATGTAAAGCAAGAATTCAAAGCATATATTAATGAGGGGATACTAGCAGAAGATAGTGAGGATGTAGAATCCTTGTGGGTAGAAGTGGGGGGGGGCGATGTAAACAATGTTAAAATACAGTTTGGGGTAATCTATAGCCTCCCAAATATAACTGAGGAAATAGAGGGTCAACTGCATAAACAGATAGAGCGGGCTTCACAGGCTGGTACAGTGGTGGTGATGGGGGACTTCTTCTACAAGGGGGAGAGCATTCCTCAGCTTGCTACAAGATAATTATATGAATCAGTTCGTGGAGGCACCTACTAGGGGTAATATCAAGTAATGATGACCTGATAGGGACAGTAACAGTCCGTGAAAATCTTGGTAACACTGACCACAATATAGTTGTATTTAACATAAACTGTAAGAAAGATTTTCTGTCGAGGAGGGCAAGAACACTAAATTTTAGGAAGGCCAACTTCCACAGACTCAGAGCAGCACTCCAGGACATAGACTGGAAGCATCTGTTCAGGAATAAAGATACAGATGCCAAATGGGAGTGCTTTAAATCAATTGTGAGTACCAACATTGCAAAATGTATTTCTATGGGTAACAAATATAAGCGGCTAAAATTAAACCCCTCGTGGCTGACATCTGCAGTTAAAAGGGCAATAAAGATCAAAAAAGGACATTTAAACAAGGCTGAACTCTCAGTTGTAACACTTGAAAAGAATAAACTAGTAAATAAAATGTGTAAGGAAGAAATAAGGTTGGCAAAAGCACAAAATGAAAGAGATGTGGCCAAAGAAAGCAAAACAAACCCTAAACGTTTTTTTTAATTATATTAATTTGATGAAAACTAAACCAGAACAGGTAGGTTCCCTAATTAATGATGATGGGGAAATGGTCACTGGGGATGAAGATAAGGCAGAGCTGTTAAATGGATTCTTTAGCTCTGTGTAAACAAGAGAGGAGCTAGGAGCCCAAGTATAATAATTAAAAAGCTAAACATGGAGACCATCCAAAAAAAAAACTAAATAATTTAAATGTGATTAAGACTGCAGGACCAAATGGACTTCACCCAAGAGTTCTAAAAGAACTTGGTTCCGTTATCTCAACACCTCTGTTGTTGATCTTTAAAGACTCACTAGCAACGGGTATAGTGCAAAGGGACTGGCGCAAGGCAAATGTGGTGCCCATTTTTTAAAAGGACTCTAGGTCTTCTCTGGGCAATTACAGACCTGTTAGCTTAACATCCATTGTGGGGAAATTGCTTGAGGGGCTATTAAGGGACTATATACACAAATATGTAACTATACATAATATTATAAGTGACAACCAGCACGGTTTTACTAAGGACAGAAGCTGCCAGATTAACCTGATTGGCTTCTATGAGGAGGTGAGTAGAAGCCTGGACAGAGGGGTGGCTGTGGATATAGTTTTTCTGGATTTTGCAAAAGCATTTTACACTGTTCCCTATAGACGCTTATCGTGGAAATTGAGATCTTCAGGATTAGAAAATACAGTTTGTAACTGGATAGAAAACTGGCTGAAGGATTGTGTGCAGAGAGTTGTGGTTAATGATACCTACTCGGAATGGTTACCGTTGTAAGCGGTGTACCCCAGGTTTCAGTGCTGGGCCCACTATTATTCAACTTGTTTATAAACGACATAGAAGATGGAATTAAAAGCACTGTCTCTATTTTTGCAGATGACACAAAGATATGTAGCACAGTGCAGTCTATTGAAGGTGTTCACAAGCTTCAGGCTGACTTGGACACATTGAGTGTCTGGGCATCCACTTGGCAAATGAAGTTCAAAGTGGAAAAATGTAAAGTCATGCACTTGGGGTCCAACAACCTGAAGGCCACATATGTCCTCGGGGAAAAAAAAATCGGGAGAGTCAGTTGTTGAGAAGGATCTGGGGGTATTGGTAGATCACATGCTTAATAACAGCATGAAATGCCAAGCGGCTGCTTCCAAGGCCACCAAAATACTATCATGCATTGAGAGAGGCATGGAATCACGGGATAGGGATGTAATTTTGCCTCTTTACAAGACACTGGTGCTCCCTCACCTGGAATATGCCGTCCAGTTCTGGGCGCCCATTCATAGAAAGGACACTCTGACTCTGGAAAAGGTGCAAAGGAGAGCCACCAAACTAATAAAGGGAATGAAAGATCTTAGTTATGAGGAAAGATTACGAGAATTAAATCTGTTTAGTCTTGAGAGGAGACGACTGAGGGGGGACATGATTAACTTGTATAAATATATAAATGGCCCATACAAAAAATATGGGGGAACACTATTTCAGGTAAAATCCCCTCTAAAGACAAGGGAGCACTCCCTTCGACTGGAAATTGGAGACTGGAAATTTAGTCTCCGGAGGAAACAATCATTTTTTACCATAAGAACTATAAATCTGTGGAATAGCCTCCCTCAGAAGCTTGTTACAGCATCAACTGCTGACAGCTTCAAAAAAGAATTAGATGCTTACTTAGAAGAAAATAACATTAACAGTTATTATTAGCGGTTATCAGTAAAAAAACAAAAAATAATATAAATACCTTCTACCTATAAAATTAAATAAAAAATAACTTCCCCAACACCCTTGGTTGAACTTGATGTACATATGTCTTTTTTCATCTGAGCATTGCCTCAAGTGTGGTTATGTTAATGGAGCATTTGGCTACGGTACTCACATTTTTTATCCAGTTTTCCTCTGATCTAGAGGTTCCCAGGTCACTGTCCCATTTTTGTACATGGAAAAGGAATGTTTTATGTTGGGCCTCAGGGCATTAATTAGCGTATATACTAAAGATATTAATTTAGGGCCTGATGGGGAGGGGAGACATGTGCTCAAAAGGGGAAAGAGTAGTAGTAGATGACGGAGCAAGTCTGAGGAGCAGGGGCAACCGGTGTTTCAGCTGCCCATATCTGGACCATATAGTGCCAGGAATCTGATGACACTCCTTAAGCATGTTCCAGCTAATCAAGGAGTTATTGACCAGAAGGTCATATATTTTATAGAATTTGGGGTCTTGCCTGGTACACGGAGAGTCCCTGCTAAGTGTCCTTAGAAGGTTAGATAAGCTGATTAGGGCTTGTGTGATGGTTAGCAAAATATCGTCTGCAAACAAACTGAGTTTGTTGTGCAGTTCTGCAACCTCCACTCCCTTTATATTAATATTGTTTCTTATAGTAATTGATATAGGTTCAAGGGCCAGAATAAACAGTATAGGGGAGATTGAGTACCCCTGACTAGTCACTCTCTGTATTTGGAAAGATCTTGATGTAAAGCCTAAATATTGCACCTTGGTCATTGGAGAGTTGTGAGATGCAATGGATCCAGGCAAGGATAAATCAAAACTTGAGAGACTGTGATACATATAGTCCAAGAAAAATGAGTCAAACACTTTGGTGATGTCAAGCAAGATTAAATGGTCCCGTAAGCATCTCTCCTGCATCACATGCATTGTAACAGATGTTATCGGGAGCCTGTCTACAATAAGTGGTCTTGATGAATTAGATAACTCAGTATTGGGTTAACCCTTGCAGTCAGGATCTTTGCCAGGAGCTTGATGTCTGTGCTAAGCAAATATATTGGCATGAAGTTCTGGGCACCAATACGATGTGGGGCATCATCGATGTGGGGCATAAGAGCATCTCTACTAAGTGAGGAGCCTGGTTTGGAGTTAAGCATTTTTTACTTGGATTAGGGTGCCTGAAGTTCTGGATCTTGGAGATGTCCTTTCTGGGTTTGGGCACCATCACGATGCAGGTCATAAGAGAGTCTCTCTTATGAGAGGAGCCTAGTTTGGAGTTTAGCACTTACTTGGAGTAGTATGACTCTACACATGTCATTGTATTTCTTATATTTCCAAGAGTTGAAATGCAAACATTAAATCTGCATAAATATCTGATAATCTCCCTAATCTCATTTATCTATATAAAAAAATGTTCATCTTAGCAAAGTGTAGATCTTCCCAATTCTGCTTTAAGATTGGTTTTCTTGTCACTTTCATCCTACATAAGTTATTTTTTATTTACCTACAGTTGCTTCTAAACCTCAAAAGACAAATATAAGTATAATACGTATAATAAGTTGCAGACTAACTGGCAATTAAAATGAGTTCTATAGTGAATCTGAATAAATTTTTTATGAATTACTAAAATTGTTTAATTTTTAATGTCCTATTAATAGTTATCTCTATAATCTAATTTGAGATTTTTTTTTCTGTCATATAGGACTTATCTGGTTCCATTGATGACTTGCCAACAGGGACTGAAGCAACATTAGGTTCTGCTGTAAGTGTTTCTGGGTCAACAAGCAGCCAGGGGGAACAGAGTAATCCTGCACAGTCACCCTTTTCTCCTCACGCATCACCACATCTATCAAGTCTCCAAGGCGGGGGTCCTTCGCCATCCCCTGTGGGCTCTCCAGTTGGGAGTAACCAGTCGCGATCAGGTCCATTATCACCTTCAAGCATTCCTGGTGAGTACAGATGCAGAACACACAAAAAGGGAAATCATTTCTAAAGTGCTAAAACACAGGCAGACACAAACATATAAACTGGCTTAAATGAAAAACGAGTGGTGCTCTTAAAGCATTAGTTTGTTTTACCTTTGTAATGTTTTCCACATTGTAGATAGTAACACCATCTTTGGTCACCAAAGTGAAGGTTATCTAAACAATTGATTACATTCTGGAGAGACTAAGTTTTGGAAGTTTTTGATAAAGTAAAATATCTACTACGCTGTACAAAGCATGTACTGTGCTGTACTGTATACCTGTCCCATTGCAGTGTTTAGTGGGAAAGTCTCTAAAGGGAAAACTCAGCTTATCCAGGGGTCCTAAAATCATTTGGGTACTCCTGTAAGTATAATAAAGATAATTATTTTTTTTCTGTTTCAATATATTTATTGAACATTTTCAAATACATAATAAAAATGATGCAGGCACGATCATATAGTAGGATACAGAGTTACATAGAAGTATGAAGGCCAGATATAGTTATATCATAGAGGGACAGATGCAGGCTACCACTCAAAAATCCCCAAAACGTTTTGTTTCTTCATTTTAAAATGGTCAAAGGAATGGGGGGAAGGGGGGGGGCATAGCTGTACCAGATAGTAAAACACATCTAGCGCTAGGAAGAGCCACCACCGATTGCTTCTGAAAGAAGAAGGAAGGGGATAGGAGTGAACCACCATAGAATGTATCCAGCAAATGGAACTTATCATTAATTAGTGCATAAAGCAACATCAAAACGTGAATTAAGACCTAAAGGGACTCTAGTATTTAAAAAGAAAATCCATCTGGATTCTACATTCAATAATCATTTTTTTAGGTTCCTGTCTGCCAAGTGTAACTTTTTCAATAATTTGTAATTTAAGAGTTACTGGGGAAGGCTCATGTTGTTGTATACAATGTTTTGCTATATGTGTTATATTAGTAGTAATCTTCCACATGTTCCATCATTCTTTTCTTACAAGGTCTTAAAGTACAACCTACATATTGGACCTCACATACTTTACACATAACCATATAAATGAACAATTTTGTCTCAAAATTCATAATTGTATTGGTTTTTCGCCACATATGATATATAAAACAATCACCCTGTTCCGCTACAGCGTGGTTTGCACATTTGTAGCACCCTTTTAAATGTAACCACATTCATGATCAATTGATTTCTTCAGGAAGCATGCTAGGGGACAAGATTGAGGCAAGATTTGGGGCTCTTTTTGCCACTGTTTTTATTCATCCTTCAATATACAGACTAAATTTTTGATCAGTGCTTAAAATGAATAGATTGCATTTAACTATCTCAGAAATGTCATTGAATTGAGAACTGTAAGTGGTAATAAAAGAAACCCTATCGTCTTTTTTTCCTCTGGGAATTAGAATACAACATGTCATTATGGCTCCTATTTAGCACTCCTTTAGGCTAGCCCTGTTTGCCCAACCTTGATAACATTTTTCGTTCTTTTTGGGCATATGTATGATTTTCTTTACAGTTTCTTTACAGTTTTTAAATCTTAAACCCAGAGGGATAATTGCATCCTTAATATATTTCATCAGTGTGTGATGATCACACTACACTCGGAGCCCTTGCGGCATCAGATCTTGATATTTATATAGCATTGATTTAAGATCAGGATTGTCAATTGCAGTGTCATCCAAAAAATCATCAAATCTCTTATTACGATTGGACGACCACTCTACATAACAGTCAGGTATTTTTTGTTTCGCCATATTCTGTGACAAAGTGCTCATAGAGTTCCCGCTCCTCATATACTCCTCATTCGGCTCCTCATATACCCGCACCCGGCTCTGTCAGATGCCGGTGGTGATCGGAGCAGGACAGGTGCCTCCCCGCCTCTCACCCGCCCTGCTCCAATCACTACCGGCATCTGTCACTGACGGATGACAGCAACGCGGGACAGCGGCGAGGGCTGCAGGATCGGAGATGGGTAGAGTAAAAAAAAAAAAAATGTAATTTTTTTCTCTTTGTGTCAGTGTCTTTATTTTTTACATTTAACCCCTTGTGAACTGGTAAGGGGTCCATGAGACCCCTATACCAGTTCACAAGGCTGGGGGCTGGCAAGTCACCTGCCGCTAGCGGGTGATTTGCCATTAACCCCCGGCACCCACAATTACCTGCCTCCCCAAAGCCTGAGGGGGGCAGAAGAGCCCGTGGCCATGGGCAATGCGGGCTTGTAGCCTGCAGGGCCAGGGGCCACAAAAGCTGGCCCCTGCGCCCTGTTCCTACAAGCCCTGCATAGCTGGTCCCGGGCTGGTTACTTCGGGTAAGGGGGACCCTATGTCATTTTTTTTTTATTTTTAAGGGTTTTTAACCCTTAAAATTAAAAAAAATGGGGTTCCCCCCTGGGAAGGGGGACCCTATGTCATTTTTTTTTTAAATTAAACTCTTATGTTCTGTCACCCAGCAGCTATAAAAGGCTTCCAGCAGGTAAGCGGAAGCGAGTGATTGTCAAGGGACATAGTGCTCCAGGATGGATGGGAGGTAAGTATTAAAAAAAAACGAATAAAATATTTTTTTCTCTGTGTATGTGTGTGTTTTTTTTACATTTTACCCATTGTGAACTGGTAAGGGATCCATGAGACCCCTATACCAGTTCACAAGGCTCGGGGCTGGCAAGTCACCTGCGGCTAGCGGGTGACTTGCCATTAACCCCCCCACCCCCAATCACCTGCCTCCCCAAAGCTCGGGGGGGGCAGAAGAGCCTGTGGCCCTGGGATATGTGGGCGTGTAGCCTGCAGGGCCAGGGGCCACCAAAGCTGGCTCCTGCACCCTGTTCCTACAAGCCCTGCATAGCTGGTCTCGGGCTGGTTACTTCGGATAGGGGGGACCCCATGTTATTTTTTGGGGGGATTTTTAAGGGTTTTCAACCCTTAAAAATCCCCCTCTATGTCATTTTTTTCTCGATTTAACCCTTTGTAGTATGGATGGTAGTTGTATTTTATTTGTAAATGTTATAAAATACTTGTTTCAGTTTGGGGGGTCTCCTGGACAGGAACGGGGGACTACCGATAAATATGTGGTACCGTTCTAATCGGTAGAAATGGGGCTTTCACATGCAATATGGTTTCTTTAATAAAATACATTTTTTATTTAAAATAAAGGACACAATTTTCTAAAAAAAAATTTATTTATTTTTTTTACTTAATAATATTGTAAAAAAACTGAATACAATTTACAAACAAGACATTTCATGTTAAAGCCTAAACTCTGCTGCAAAAAAAATATATATAATTTTCCGGAAAATTCCAGCAAAAATGGCGCAAAACATGGCGCAAAATGGGGAACAATTACCTGTCAACAGAAGGTGACAAAATCTCAAGTAGGCTGGCAATTAAAAGGGTTAAAATTAGCTAAGCATGTTGGGTATTGTTCTGTTCGGGGGACCTTGCGCTTTCAGACTTGTTTTTTCTTGTTTGCATATTTATATTTTAGGAAAAAGTGTTTTTTATTCAGCTTTTTTTATACATTTTTTAGGGAAACCCTGCGCAACCAAAGAATTATTTGAGGGATTACTTCCTGAAAGATCAGCCCACTACAACAAGCTGGGTACGCTTAGAAAGCTTAACATGTGTACTTTCGGGGAATATATGGTTTGTGGGGGATATTCCAAATGTAAAGGGTTGTTTTGGTTGAAAAAATGCAAGGTGCGCATCTTTGTCTGCAGAGGTGAAATTTTCAAGTAAAATTACCATTACGCACATGCTTTACTTTGGGGTGTTTGGCAACTCTTCCCTTGCCAGTAGCTATGCATGTTGGGTATCGTTCTGTTCGGGGGATGTTGCTTTTTCAGATTAAACTTGTTTTTTCTTGTTTGTATATAGTTTTTTTTAGGAAAATGTGGCTTTGCTTCTGCTTTTTTATCCTTTTTTTAGGCAAACTTTTTGCAACCAAAGAATACATTGAGGGATTACTTCCAGAAAACTGTGGCCACATCAACAAGCCTGGTACGCCTAGAAAGCTTAAGGTGAGTACTTCTAGAGAATATATAGTTAGTTGGGGGTATTTCAAATGTAAATGGTTGTTTTTCTGGAAAGACTGCAAGGTGCGCATAGCACATAGCATAGTTGTATTTTATCTGAAAATCCCCTAAAGCTCTGTTTCAGTTTGGGGGAGTCTCCTGGGCTTTGCTGGGATTTCACACTCAATAAGATTTTATTGACAAACTTCACCACACGCTGTGAAAGGCTCTGAGCGTCTTGCTGGAACGTCAGCCTGTGTACTGGGTCACGTAAGCATATGGAGCCAGTATAAGTCATGTTCCCAGGATAGATTCAGCTTTTTATGCTGCTTATGTGGCCGAAGGGGCGGCAATAGCCCTGTGTCGTCTGCTGGACATTCTTGTTTAATGTGGAGCCCTGAGATTGGCACATGAGAAGTGGCTAGCCGAGCTTAATGCTGACCTAAAATATCTGCATGCAGGAATTTGAATGACACTTATTAAGGCGCCCAACACTGACGAGTATATGTTTACCAACTCTGGCCATCCGAGTCTACAGTGCAATAGTGTGTGTGTTTGTGTGGATGGGTATTTGGTGAGGCATGTGTGCAAGCGGGTGGGCCCGCCCTCTTTTTTAATTACACAATGTTGCATGTTTTTTAATAATTTTTGAATATCATTTTTCCTTGTCTACATTATGGGTTGTGTGCAATGTGTAAAATAAATTTATTTTACTATGGCAGATTGTTGTCAGTGAGAGTCCTTAGTGCCTGTCCCACATATAACCATTAGTGCTTTGTGTATTCTTGGGATGTGTAGGCAGCTATAGATGAGCGTACTCTCTGCTTTTTATTCTTTTTGCTAATTAGAAGCCTATTTATTTCATCTGAGGCCAGCCTTCTGACTGTTTGTTAGACTAGCCAGAGACTGACACTGGTGAAGGAAAGTATTGCTTTGCTATAAATAAGATTGTTTTAAAGCAAGTTTAGGAGCTTTTGTGAATTCTGGTTGTATTTTGAAGGGAGGTTGGATTATAAGTGAGGGGAGTTTTAATTGAGGGACTTTAAGTGTTTATTGCCTTAATGTCATAGAGCTAAAATAAGAAGTTGAATGTCATAGAGCTAAAATAAGAAGTTGAAAGCCAAAGTTGCTGCAACTGTATGCACTAAAATTGTGTTTTCACTGCTATTATTGTAACTGGTATAATGGCTAGTAACATTGTAGGTCTACTTCAGTAAACAATTTGTCATATGTATTCACTTCAGGAACAGCAGTTCCAGGGTGAATACAGTGTTAAATGCAAGCATATTGCAACCTTGGAAGCTCGGGTTCCAGATCTGGAGGCACAAAATGCAACACTGAGGGAGATTGACAATATGGGAAAGGACATTCTGCTTACTGAGCAGGCATTAAGCGTGAAAGAAACAGAGGATGGAGTAATAAGTCAGGAGAAGCAGATAACTAGCTGGATAAATGTAGATAGAGGGCGTAGAAAGGGAGCACTGAAAAGGAAGGCCATACCTGTGTCTGTGCGTCCTAGCAAAATTGCCAAGTTGGGTAATGCTGCAAGAGTATCAGTCTTAGAAATGGCAGCCCTAGCAGGTACTGCTCTCCCTAATAGCCTGGAGGACAGCCGAGACTGCGAGTAGGACAAGACAGATAGTGGTATTCTATTATCAGACAGACTGATAGAATAATTGGTCGCCAAGTTTGCCTCAACTGAATGGTTTTCTGTCTCGCTGGTGCCAGGTTCAGCATGTGGTGTAAAGGGTGGATAAATTACTGGAAGGGGCTGGGGATGACCCAACTGTTGTGGTCCACGTGGGGACCAATGACAGAATTAATGGTAGATGGAGGATCCTTAAGAAATTATGTACCAAATTGAAGAGAAGTACATCCAAGGTTGTATTTTCTGGAAGTCCAGGGCAGAAGGATTTGGTTTCTTAGAGCACTGGGCTGACTTTTCATTGGGGTACAAACTGTATTCTACAGATTATTTGCACCTGAATGGAAGGGGGGTTGCTGTACTGGGTAAGAAGATACTAGAAGGGTTGGAGGGGTATTTAAACTAGAGATGTGGGGGGAGGGCAAGAGAGAAAATAAAGAGGAAGACAGGTTACCTAGGGAACAGCATATGATGGTGGGTGGAGATTCAGAAGGGGAGGACTGCTATGATTGATAAGGAGATCCATGTGTTGCAAACCAGCAGTAAAAAAATAGTTGGATGTATTACTGCAGAATCTAATACTAAAGCTCAATGTGTTAAACAACATTGAAACTTAATGTGTATATTCACAAATGCAAGATGCCTGGCAAGTAAAGTGGGGAAGCTTGAGGCTCTCACAAATGCAAGATGCCTGGCAAGTAAAGTGGGGAAGCTTGAGGCTCAGACAGAGCAAATAGGAAAGGGGGTGGAGTGTGTCTCTATGTAAAGCAAGAATTCAAAGCATATATTAATGGGGGGATACTAGCAGAAGATTGTGAGGATGTAGAATCTATTCCAAAAGTAGAAGTGTGGAGTGTGGAATCTACAGACCCCCAAACATAACTGAGGTCAGCTGCATAAACCGAGTGGGCATCACAGGCTGGTACAGTGGTGGTCATGAGAGATTTCAACTACCCAGGTATTGACTGGAGACATGGTTCTGCTTCTACTACAAAGGGGAGAGCATTCCTCAGCTTGCTACAAGATAACTATATGAATGAGTTCACAGAGGCTTCTACTAAGGGTGATGCCCTTTTGTATGTTGTAATATCAAATGATGATGACCTGATAGGGATGGTAACAGCCTGTGAAAATCTTGATAACGGTGATCACAATATAGTTGTATTTAACATAAACTGTAAGAAAGATTTACTATCTGGGAGGTAAAAACACTGAATTTTGGGAAGGCCAACTTCCCCAGGCTCAGAGCTGCACGCCAGGACATAGACTAGGAGTATCTGTTGAGTAATAAGGATACAGATGCCAAATCAATTGTGCTTTAAATCGATTATGAGTACCAACGTTAACAATTAAACCCCTCATGGCTGACACATGCAGTTAAAAGGACAATAAAGATCAAGAAAGGGGCATTTCAAGGCTGAGCTCTCAGTTGTAACCATTGAAGTATAAACAAGTAAATAAAGCATGTAAGAAAGAAATAAGGTTGGCAAAAGCACAAACAAAAAAGAAATGTGGCAAAAGAAATCTTTAAAGACTCACTATCAACTGGTATAGTGCCAAGGGATTGGCGCAAGGCAAATGTGGTGCCCATTTTTAAAAAGGGCTCTTGATCTTTACAGACCTGTGAGAACCAGCATGATTTTACTAAGGACAGAAGCTGCCAGACTAACCTGATTGGTTTCTATGATGAGATAAGTAGAAGCCTGGATAGAGGGACAGCTGTAGATATAGTTTTTCTGGATTTTGAAAGCATTTGACACTGCCCACCATAGATGCTTATTGGGGAAATTGAGGTCTCCAGGATTAGAAAATACAGTTTGTAACTTGAATGAAAACTGGCTGAAGTATCATGTGCAGAGAATTGTGGTTCATGTTACCTACTCGTAAGCAGTGTAACCCAGGGTTTAGTGCTGGGCCCATTATTATTCAACTTGTTTATAAACGACATGAAAAATGGAATTAAATGCTCTGTTTCTATTTTTGCTAATGATACAAAGATATGTAGCACAGTGGAGTCCATTGAAGATGTGCACAAGCTACAAGCTGACCTGGACACTTTGAGTAAAAATGTCTAATAACCTAAAGGCAATATATGTCCTCGGGGGAGCAAAACTGGGAGAATAACTTGTTGTTGAGAAGGATCTGGGAGTACTGGTGGACCACAGGCTAAATAGCAGCATGCAATGTCAAGCAGTTGGTTCCAAGGCCACCAAGATATTATCATGCATTCAAGAGGCATAGAATCATGAGATAGGGATGTAATTTCGTCTCTTTACAAGGCAATGGTGCGCCCTCACCTGGAATATGCTCCCCAATTCTGGGCACCAGTTCATAGAAAGGACGCTCAGACTATGGAAAGGGTGCAGAGGAGAGCCACCAAACTAATAAGAGGAATGAAGGATCTTAGTAATGAGGAAAGATTAAGAGAATTAAATCTGTTTAGTCTTGAGAGGAGACGACTGAGGGGGCACATGATTAACTTGTATAAATATATAAATGGGCAATACAAAAATATGGGGAAACACCATTTCAGGTAAAATTCTCTCTAAAGACAAGGGGGCACTCACTCCGAATGGAAAAAAAGAAATTCAATCTACGGAGACGACAATTAATTTTTACTATAAGAACTATAAATCTGTGGACTATCCTCCCACAAAAGATTTCTACAGCATCACCCACTGAAAGCTTCAAAAAAGGATTAGATGCTTATTTAGAAGAAATAACATTAACAGTTACTATTAGCTGTTATTGGTAAAAAAAACAAACAAACAACAAAAAAAAGTATAATAAAAAATAACTTCCCCTACCCCAACACCCTTGGTTGAACCTGATGGACATATGTCCTTTTTTCAACCATATTAGCTATGTAACTATTAATCTATATTATAAGTTCAGAAAATGTTATATTTACAAATCGTTTGGTAATATTGTGTTACAGCAAGGTCTCATTTATGACAAATATCCACAGGACAGTAAAACTGCCACATATTTTTAGATCAATTATTGAATTACACACAATAACGTATATAAAAATTTTACTACATCTTTAGGGCTCAGAGACATTCTTTATATAACATTTTCCTATGCAACTTTATTTATCTAGCGCATGACCCTAATATACTGCTAAATATTTAAGATCCAATATGTCATTTTTACACGTTGCTTGGCAAACTGCTGACAAATGGTTTGAGCCTATAAAAACCTTGAAACAGTTTTCCTTATTTACATATTTGCTTTGTTAGTAAACTGGTACAATTTGGCACAGGGAGCAAGACAAATGAAATTAGCATTTGCTATGTTGTCTGGCAGCAGCCATGCATTTTGATGATGTGCTGTGTCAGCTTACACTGCCGAGTTCGGTGAAAAAAAGAAGGAAGGTGAAAAAAAAATTCTAATATACAGACAAATTTGATTTTAATGTTGTTCTCATACTAGTTTGTTTTCCTAAACTATATTCATCATGGCTTTATCACAACACTGTGTTTTTCCCCTGAATCAAGGAGAACTAATTGCACTTAAAGTGCACCAAAACCCAACCTGGAGTCTATGAGACTCTAAGGCTGGGATGCTCCACTATGTGAAACCCCCCAGGGCGCCCGATATTCTTACTTTTCCCACGAGCCCACGGCACATGTGTGAGTGGCATCGGCATCACTCCCTTATCGGCTATGCACAGTCCAGCCCACCTCAACTGAATGGCATTAGGTTTACACCTAATGAATCATCATAGAATAGATTTCTTTTCTGTCCCTCTCTCTCAGTCATTGCATAGGTGCGGCATTTACATCATTGCAATTCACAACTCTGGCAACAACGAGGTGGGACATTACCTCTAAAACAATTGACAAAGTGGCAATGACTTGAGGAGGTCATGCTTTACAGCAAAAACATGTGGCAAAGGGGCAATAATTCGAAGAGGCAAAGAGAGTGGCAAAAATGACAGTACACTTCATGGAGGAAGCAATTCAGGGATGCCAGTTGGGGCTTTTGGTCCATTTGAACAAAAATACAAAACTCAAAGATCTAAGACTTTTTCTATGTACACAAACGGCCTTTTGCTTTTTAATATTGTTCACAAATTTGTCTAAATCAGTGTTAGTAAGAAATTGTCCTTTTCCGATATAATCCATCCACCACACAGGTGCTGAATCTATTAGACAGCATGATTATTTCATAGTTGTGCCTTAGGCTAGCCACAATAAAAGGTCACTCTGCAATGTGCAGTTTTATCACGCAACACAATGCCACAGATGTCACGAGTTTTGAGGGCGAGTGCATTCAGCCTGTTGGCTGCAAGAATGTCCATCAGAGTTGATGCTCATTTCTCTACTATAAGCTGACTGCAGTTCGTCGTTGTAACCAATTTGAGGAGGCAGCTGCTTACATTTGCATGCTCTGGGCATTCACTCTGAGACTTTGATTGAACCCGTATGTATCTGAGCAAGATTTTATTCTCCTCTGCAGCAGGGGAAACCTTTGTCCAAAACACCTGATATTATGGTTATAGTGGGTGTCATCCACAGTGAGAGCCTTTGGTTATATATATTACATACCCCTTCCCCTGTCATCCTGGGGCTGCCCTGCACAACCCCCCATATTGACTGTGAGAGTGGTCAAATTGTAAAATAGAGTCCCAGCTGCTTTCAGGAGTGTTTAGTCATGCCTTTACATTTGTCCAGCGTCAGTCTTGCTACGTTGCCAGGGCCTTATCTCGAGTGATGAATTTTTACCTCATCTCAATATTTGAGACCTTCTGTGTACATAGAAAAAATCTTAGATCTTTGAGTTCAACTCATGAAAATGGGAGCAAAACCAAAAGTGTTGCATTTCTATTTTTGTTAGAGCAAAACAAAACCAAAAGCGGCCAGCCCTGGGATTTAAAAGGATCAAGGGCTGTCCGCTGGCCACAGAACTCACCTGCTTCCTGGCTGTCTCGGTGATGCAAACATTGGGTGGCCACATCCCTGCATCATTGGGCTGTGAGCATGCTCCCATCTGGTCATTCAGATAGGCTGGGGGGGAGCGCACCAGATGCTGGGGAGTCTTTTGCCGAACATTAAACATGCTCTGATTGGACGAGAGCCTGAGCATGCCCCACAGAATAAACAGTCCACATCTATCTGTACAGTATTTGTAGTTCTAGGATGAAGGTGGTAAATTCAAGTTCTTTTACAATGAAGTATAAATCATTCTTTAGTTATTGATTGTAAGTTAAGTTTCATCACTCATTCTCCCCCAGTGTTAGCTCCTTTGATATCTATGGTGCATCCTCATGATGTGATGTGTTGTTGATTAATGAGGAACAGAATTGGACTTGGCATGAGACAAACGGAATGCCGAGATTAATCCCAAAATACATTAATCTTTAATAATCCACATCTGCATCTTTTATGGTGGAGCTAGTGAGTGTCTTGTTAGCAGTATACCCAACTTTTCAAAAGAAAAAAATATTTTTGATAACTATTTACAGTAGCCTTAATGATGGTAATAAACACACGCTCTTTTTGCTTGATTAAAGAGGTTTAACAATATAAACAAAATTGTTTTGACTGAGAAGCAATAGAATACATGTTTCTAATTTCTTGCACATAATAGGCAAAAGCATCTAAAAACCTCAGCAGTACTGCAATAGACACACAACAGGGACATGCAAAGGACAGAGATATGTAAGATTATGGTGCTCGCATGCTAGGAGTCAAATATACATACCTATAAACTAAACAATAGTGGTCCCAGGCAGGCCCCAAATGGCCCCTAGCAATAATGTGCTGCACATATAGACCAGGATCTTGTAAAATAGACTATTTTTATTGATCAAATATATAGATAGACGAAAACACAAGATAAGGATATACAACAATCCACAAGACATTTATGCATACAGTCTATGCTCAGCAACAGGTATCAGATGATGGTCAAACAAGGAGGGAGAGTTAGTTAGGAGAAGGCTTGAGAAGACGCTCAATGCATGGGACTAAGCCCCACATGGTGGCACGGGAACTCTCGGTCATAACATCCATGTACCATCCCCAGATGTTGCCCAGATGGCACCATATGGTTATTCGTCTACAAAAGACACTATAATTCATACAATCCAACAACAGTGATCCCAAAATAATATATATGTGGTTCATACAATATAAACTAGTGATAATGCCCCCCACCCCCCCCCCCCCAATATGTTACCTGGTCCAACATACAAATACTGTGAATATATGCATCAAAACATGAAAAAACACCTGATATGAAATGAAAACCTATACTGTCATTCTTATGCAAAAGAACAATCTTAAATATTAGACTATTATTATAAACCAAAGTGTGACCCCACCCATACCCATACCCCAGAGGTGAATATTGCAGGTCAAATGGAACAACAGATTATGAAATCAACATCCCAAAAATGGGGTAAAGGATGAAGCTTGCATGCCCAACAGGTGTATCCATCGCAACTCCTGTTGTTGCACCACCCCTAATGCCTAGGCTTACCCTCTCCAAGATGATGACCTTAAGACTCTGTCTGAGTTGATCCCTGAGGTTGGGAGCCCATCTTGCTGTCAGCTTCTGGCCATCTCTAACCCAACCGGCCAAGTAGGGGTCACTACACAAGACACCCCAATGTTTATGCAAAATTTCTTCCACAGACCCTCAATTCTGAACATCCTTTGGTGTTCATCCTCTCGGTTGTAGGACGTCTGTTCTGTCACTGGCTTTCGCTCGTTGGTAAGCCACAGATACCATCCTTCTGGGGAACCCCTTCCTCCGAAAATGATCCGAAATTCAAACTGTTTGGGAGAGAGGGTATACATAAGATGGATGATGTATTTTGATTGAACAATTCCATTAATTCCTGACAGAGCTCCTCCGGGCCCTGCCATAGTATCAACACGTCATCAATGAACCGGTACCAGCCCAGAACATGGCACTGGTACCGGTCCAGTTCATCTGCCAGGACTACTTCCCTCTCCCATCAACCTAAAAACAAGTTGGCAATGAAGGGCACATATCATGGCCACGCCCCTTGCTTTCCTGTAATGTTGGCTGTCAAAAATGAGTGCATTATGCGTGAGTACGGATTGCATAAAGTCAAAAGCAAAATCATATTGTCATTCATACTCACTAGATTCCATATTTTAAAAAGATCTCAAGTAATCACAAGTAATCAAAACTGAGTCAGATGGTAAACGGACACCCTCCAATTGATGGAGGAGGTCCGCCAAGTCCCTTACATGTGATGCCAAGCCCAACACATGGGGCTGCAAAAGGGCATCAAGATATACACAGGCATGTTCTGTTAATCCTCCGTAATATTCTTGTGGAAATTTATGGATACCAGTTTGGGTCAGTTTTATTGAATATTTGGTGGGGAGATTTTTGACGCTACCCCTTTGTTTTTAAATGTCTATGATGTGCTTTCATCTATGTATATATTTTATCAATTAAAATAGTCTGTTTTACAAGATCCTGGTGTATGTGTGCAGCACGTTTTTGCTAGGAGTCATTTGGGGGCTGCCTCAGACTCCTATTGTTTAGTTTATAAGAATTGCAATAGAACTTTTATGCTTGTAAAACTGCCCTATCCCTAATGGAAATGTATAAAGTGTTATTTTATAGTATACTAAAAACACTCACAATGATTAAAGACAAGGCTAGGCTGGTTGCTTCTGGTTACCAGGGGGAGCAAACTGCTATACTGGCAATGCCGTGAAACTTGGATAAGAGCAGCTGGAATGCCAAGAAACGCATATTTTGGAGAATCAATTAATATAAGACCTGTCTAAGCGTAGAAAGAACAGATCAGCTTCTGGAGGCAGTTGGCCGGGCCGGGAGCCTAATGACAGTGTCCCCAGCAGAAGGAATGGCGCAGACGCGGAAGGTCACGGCGGATCAACAGTGGCCCCAAGGTAATCTGATAATGGCCCCAACGGATAGTATCAGGGCTTCGCTGGTGCCAGCCCAGGAGGAGAGTGAAGAGGGAAGGTGGCACAACCACCGGCACAGCAGCGTGCGGCAAGATGTGATGGCCGGACTGGGGGAATGGTGCGGGGGAGAGTACCCAGTGGGGGAGGATGGAAAACTTGGGCTTGAGTGCAGCACAGGGAGGGGGCGGCAGAGGTCCTGGGTCCCAGCCAGAAGCGGAGGCTCGATCCCTTGGCCGGCAGGGACATATGCCCCATCAATCTTCTTCCCCAGTCCCAAGCAGTGAGGAAGAAGACCCCTGCCCGGGAGTGCACCAGTGGGTTGGGGGACCCAGATGGGCTAAGGAGGCTACCAGCATAAGGCTCTCGACGGAGGTGACAGTGGGGCTACTCGGTAGGGATCTGGGGGGTCCTGGTGGAGATGTGGAGCATGCGCGGATGCTGCCCTCTGTTTGTCTTGCCTGCAGATCTGCTGGTAGGTCCTCTCTGTACAGAGGCGACGACCCCTGACTCGAAGTGGTTGACATGCCTGCGTTTAATGTACCCAGCCCTGATGATGATCGGCCATACGGAGGAAGGAGCCCGGCGTTTTCTGAAGAACCCGGCAACAATACATCATTGCGATCAACCCGTTGCTGCGGCTGCCCCCAGCTCTGGGCTGGCCATGTTGAGGAGCGGAGACCCATTGGAGCAGTGAGGAGGAGACGCCTGGTCCCATTGGAAACAATGATGGGGGTCCCGGACGCCGGCCCGCGTTGCCCCCACTGGGCTTAATCTTGGAATCTTGGGGACAGTCTTACTGACGCATATGCGTCGGGTGTGATGTTAAGTTTCTAGTTGCCCAGATAGTGAAAAGGGGCTTCTTGACCGATGGCGAACTGGGGCAAGGTGGGGCCTGGGAGGTCCGGTTCTTGGGACGGCCGGGGCCTACTCGCCCTGTCGGGTGTCTGCCCCGGTGTTTTGGTTGGGGCGGTGTGTGCTGGTTGGGAGTGGGCGACCGAGGGCGCTGGGGGGGCTGCACCGATGGGACGTGCTGACGTGACTATGATGTGCTAGCCTGTTGGCGGTGTGGCTTGCCCTGCCCCCCCCCCCACACACAATGAGCACGTCTTCGGGGCCTTGGTCCGCGGGTCACTGAGTGCCATGCGATGCTGGAGGGGCTGGGCAGTGGGGGGGTCCCTTTTAACGCCCCGCCCCTTGAAGGAGGGGGCGGCGGAGGGAGCATTAAACACGATTGGGCTTGTTGTTTGTGGTTTGTGTTACAATTTCACGTCCGTAGTCCTCCACTTTCCCCCAGTAGGCCGGTTCGCTTACTTCATTCTTGGAGAGCACTCTCTTGTTCTTTGTTAGTAAAACTCCCTCTTCTCTTTCTACCTTTACGTGTATCCTTTTCCGCTCTTGCTTCTCCTTCCCTCCCTTTTTGGTTCTACTTTTGACCAATCTTCCCCCCAACCACCAACTACTCCCTCCCCTTTATTTATGCTTAGAGCTAGAGGCGGGGCCACATGGGCAATGGCGGATCTGGTAATAGGTTCCTTTAATGTTAAGGGGCTGAACATCCTGGAGAAACTCTCCCAGGTGTTATATGATATGCATAAACAGAGGGTAGCAATTTTGCTCCTCCAAGAGACCCATTTGAAAACAGGATGCATGCCTACCATTAAGAATCGGTATTATCCCTCCTGGCATCACGCCCCCAACCCCAACATTAAGGCAACCGGGGTCTCGATCGCTATTCACAAATCCCTTCCCCATAAAGTGCTGGACCTCAAGATTGACCCGAGTGGACGATTCCTATTTCTTAAGCTTGAATTGTTCACCAAGTTATATACCATAACTAATGTTTACGCCCCTAAAATGGATCAGGTTAGCTTCTGCGTGAAGGCGCTTAGGATGCTAGAGAAAAGGGGCTTCTTGACCGATGGCGAACTGGGGCAAGGTGGGGCCTGGGAGGTCCGGTTCTTGGGACGGCCGGGGCCTACTCGCCCTGTCGGGTGTCTGCCCCGGTGTTTTGGTTGGGGCGGTGTGTGCTGGTTGGGAGTGGGCGACCGAGGGCGCTGGGGGGGCTGCACCGATGGGACGTGCTGACGTGACTATGATGTGCTAGCCTGTTGGCGGTGTGGCTTGCCCTGCCCCCCCCCCCCACACACAATGAGCACGTCTTCGGGGCCTTGGTCCGCGGGTCACTGAGTGCCATGCGATGCTGGAGGGGCTGGGCAGTGGGGGGGTCCCTTTTAACGCCCCGCCCCTTGAAGGAGGGGGCGGCGGAGGGAGCATTAAACACGATTGGGCTTGTTGTTTGTGGTTTGTGTTACAATTTCACGTCCGTAGTCCTCCACTTTCCCCCAGTAGGCCGGTTCGCTTACTTCATTCTTGGAGAGCACTCTCTTGTTCTTTGTTAGTAAAACTCCCTCTTCTCTTTCTACCTTTACGTGTATCCTTTTCCGCTCTTGCTTCTCCTTCCCTCCCTTTTTGGTTCTACTTTTGACCAATCTTCCCCCCAACCACCAACTACTCCCTCCCCTTTATTTATGCTTAGAGCTAGAGGCGGGGCCACATGGGCAATGGCGGATCTGGTAATAGGTTCCTTTAATGTTAAGGGGCTGAACATCCTGGAGAAACTCTCCCAGGTGTTATATGATATGCATAAACAGAGGGTAGCAATTTTGCTCCTCCAAGAGACCCATTTGAAAACAGGATGCATGCCTACCATTAAGAATCGGTATTATCCCTCCTGGCATCACGCCCCCAACCCCAACATTAAGGCAACCGGGGTCTCGATCGCTATTCACAAATCCCTTCCCCATAAAGTGCTGGACCTCAAGATTGACCCGAGTGGACGATTCCTATTTCTTAAGCTTGAATTGTTCACCAAGTTATATACCATAACTAATGTTTACGCCCCTAAAATGGATCAGGTTAGCTTCTGCGTGAAGGCGCTTAGGATGCTAGAGAAATTTTTATTCGCATGTGGTGGGGGGATTTTAATATTCCTATGCAGCCGGAGCTGGACACTTTCTCTGGTGGGTTGGTGGTGTCTCTGAGCAAAAGAAATGGGCTAAAAAAACGGCTCTTTGATATGCATCTGGTGAACTTTTGGCAGGTACTACATGGGCGAACTAGAGATTTTACGCTCTTCTCGGCCGCTAAGGGTTCATATAGCAGAATTGATTTTCACCATCATGCCATGGAGTGGGCCCCACTAGCGTGGATTGGTCAGATTCTTTGGTCGGACGATTTGCCTATCAGGGGTAAGGGAGGTCATGGCGGAGTTTTTTAGGAACCAAGAAAATGACCCTACATCCCTTCTGTACCAGTGGGAGGAGCAGGCCTCCACGATATCTCATGCCTTACAGCGAATTCACGTACTGGACCTGGACCATAAAAAGAACCCCTCTAGCACCATACTTCTTGACCTGATGAAGGCCAGGGATAAACTACAGGGTTTATACAACCAGGCATATATGAGATTTAGAGCGCGGCAAAAGGTGCTTTACTATAAGTCCTCGGATAAGTGTGGGCGAATGCATGCCAGGGCATTACACCTGAGGTCCGCAGCCACATATATCCCCAATATTAGAGGGTCACAGGGGCAGTCAGTTGCTATATCATCCCAAATTGTGGACAATTTTAGGGATTACTATCGATCTCTATATAACTTGCGGGAGGATAGTGATACCTTAATCGGAGCGGATCCGTCAGTCAGTAGAGGCCTATGTGCATAATACACCCCTCACTCCTATACCCGAAGAGGAGGCAGAGACTATGGAGGACCCTTTTTCTGAGCAGGAGGTTGCCGGGGCGATCAAGGGGACGCCGCAGGGTAAGGGCTGATGGCTTCACCCCCAAATATTATAAGCAAACTGGGCCCAAATTAGTTTTTGACCAAAGTTTTTAACTCCATTGGGCTGGAATGTGGGTTCCCCAAATAAATATTCTCGGTCATCCCTAAACCAGGGAAAAACCTAACGGTATGTAGTAGTTACAGGCCGATCTCCTTGATTAATGTCGATATTAAACTGTACACCAAGATTCTGTCATCAAGGCTTAAGCCACTCCTTCCAGGCCTGATAGACCTGGATCAGGCTGGATATGTACCTGGGCGGGAGGCGCGGGACAACACTAATAAGCTCTTTGACTTAATAGCACATGCCAAGGCGGAAAAGGCCCGGGTGTGCCTTCTCTCATGCGATGTGGACAAGGCATTTGATAGAGTGGATTGGATGTTCCATACGGCGTCCCTGCGGCAGGTTGGTGTTGGCCCACTACTCCTGTCCAGGATCCTGGTACTGTACACTGAACCCACGGCAAGAGTGAGGGTAAACGGTGGAACAACTTGCGGTGGCCATAGGACAGAATCCAGACATCAGGGGTATAGTGGCAGGAGATCAAGAATACAAGGCCTCTCTGTACGCGGATAATCTACTACTGCACTTGACTTCCCAGCGGCCCTCAAAGAGTTTGAGGCATTTGTCAGAGTTAGCAATTTTAAGACTAACTACACCAAATCAGAGGCTCTTAACATATCCCTCCCCATGCAGATGGTGGAACAACTTAAATCAAATGGCAACCCCACTCGATTAAATACCCCAGGGTCCAGATCCCCTCAGACCTCTCACGACTGTATGAGCTAAACTATCTCCCATTACTCTTAAAGACCCTGGCTGATTTGTCAACATATGATAAGCGTCAGTTCACCTGGTTTGTGAGGATTAACGTGTTACAAATGGACATCCTCCCAACATTTCTGTATGTCTTTCAACAATACCTATTCACTTGCCTAACAGTTTTTTAGGAAGCTAAGGACCGCTTTCTTAAGATTTGTTTGGGGCACAGGGAAGCCCTGGGTAAAATTTAGTACCTTAACTAGGCTCAAGTCAATGGCGGGGTTGGCCTTCCGGACCGGAAACATACCATGAAGCGGTCATAACACTGTGTATTCTGGATTGGACACGGACAGTAGATGGGAAGAAATGGGTCAGGATGGAGAGGACAATCTCCCCTGTGAGTCTCATTTCACTGCCTTGGGGAGGCCCGATCCCTGGACAGGTACGAGAATCGCTGCCATTTTTGGAGGGGCAGTTCCTACTGGCCTGGGATGGGCTGACTAGGCGACGTGCTGTGATCAGTAGACCGGGCCCCTTGACTCCCCTCTTTGATAATTACTAATTTGCGCCAGGAGTAGAGGTTAGAAGGTTTTTGTCATGGGAAACTTCACCCAACATCACAATGGTTAGTATTCTGACACAGGATGGACTCCCTACCTTGGACGAAATAAGAGAAAAGGTCCCAGGCCAGTACATCTCGTGGTTCCTTTATAGACAGTTGAGTTCATTTGTTGCGGCACAAAACCTGATGGAGCGGGACACGTTACCTATGAAGTGATTAGAGCATGTCATCACGCGAGCGCCGCCCGGTGCGCATGCAGTCGCTGTCCTATATTGAACCAAATTGGGAGCATCGCATGATTCCCCACCTGGATTCATAAGGAAATGGGAAAAAGACCTAGGAATATCTGTCTCTGGGAAAGAGCTCACTAAAATATATCTGTTTACCCATAAACTAGCAGTTCCATGCATAGCCCAAGAAAGGAATTACAAGATTCTTTCACGATGGTACAGATGTCCGGCAGACCTAAGTAAGTTCGACACCTCTTAGGTGTTGGAGATGCCTGGTTGGGCACGGGAATATGGTTCGCATTTGGCGGAGCTGCCCACTAATTAAGGCTCTTTGGGAGAAAGTCCTTTCGACATTACGGGAGAGTCGGTACAGAACTCACCGCAGCTGGCTCTGCTGCCGTTGCTCCCCGGTCCTTTCTCCCAAGGCAAGAGCTCTGAAGTCAGTCGTCCTAAGGCAATGGAAATCTACAGGTCCTCCCTCGCTTGTTGAGTGGGTACGAGAGGTGGTGGCCATTCGCCGTATGGAGGAGCTGATTTCAGAGTCTGAGGGCACGCAGGAGAGATATATAATGACATGGACTGGTTGGATGGATTATAGGGATACACACTTACTGGTAGAGACGTGATAGAGGACCCTGCAATGGCTTTTGCTCTTGCTCCGGCTCCTGCTCCCGCCCTTGTCCCCGGCCCTCCTCTATCTCGCTGCCTGTTCATACCCCCACCCTTGCCCTTAACCCTATCTTGTCTCAGTTTCCCTTTCTATTCCTTGTTCCTATTTTCCCTATCTTGTTACACTTTCCCACATGTCTATGAGGTCCTATGCTTCTCCGGCCTCCTGGCCCCTCCTTCCCCCCGTGACCGCTCCCCCCCATTGAGTGAGATACTTCGAGGGGCCTTCTGCCTCCGGTCCACCACTTTCTCCGCTGGTGTTGAACTTCATGGTCTTGATTAATAGACTGTTCCTGGTTGGTGGGCCTGGCTTGGGATGAATCAGAGGTGGGGAGTGTTACCTATTTGTATGTTGTAGGGGTGAACAGTGCATTGATCCCTGGTGTAATTGGGCACCTTAGCTATGAGGTCTGGTAGGGGGCGGGTCTGGGGGTTTGGGGGGTGAGCTTTCAGATTCTAGTGTGTTATTAATGTCTACATGCCTGCGGCATAGAGAACAACATCTCCTGTTTATTCTTTCTGTTCGGCACTAAATCCTGTATTGCTTTGTTACATGCTGTAAATCTTAATAAAACTTAATAAAAAGATATTGAACAAAAAAAGTCAAGACTAAAATCACAGTTCGCCTATAAACGATTGCCATAAGATCCACACCTTTCTGTCATTGGAAAACATCAAGATCCTTGAGCAGACTAATGTAAGCCAAGACCCAAGTGGTGAAAGTACTCAATAACAACAACACAAAAATTGTAAATTTCATAGGTAAATATACACATCAGACAATACAAATTGTGTCCTAGAAATTATTTCTCTACAATGAAGGTAATAAATAAAATGCACAATGTGTCAACATGCATGCAAACACAAATATAACTCATCAAAACACACCTTATAGCAAACTAAACTAATCAAAACACCCTGGGAAATATGTACTGCAATTAAAATGCTCCCGCCTCAAAGTGATGAAAGGAAGTACTTACAGAAAGCCAGTGAGCATAATGCCAGGAGAGATCCTACATAATAAAAATGCCATAATACCATGAGCATAATGCTGGGATGGATACTTCTCCCAGCCTGGACAGTTCCTTTAAATCTTATGTTACATGCTTTATTTTTCTATCCTGCCTTTCCTACGCACAAGCTATACAATGCCTAATGAAATGCTAGGGTCTACACAACATGGTCGCTAAGAGAGGGCACATGCCATGTTTCCAGAGACTTGCTGGCAGGTGCTGGCCTCCTTAGCGTGGCTTCTAACCATAGCAGTGGTGTGGCCATGGGCTGGTGGCAGACAGAATGCGGAACTTAGTAGGGGTTGTAGCAACATATATCACAATTCAGATATGGTCAGGCACAGGAAGCAATAGGTAAGTAATGGCTTGTGAAACCCACCTTGCAATACACTGTATTCAATTTTATCAGGGCACTGTTTTAAAAAGCTTTACTAATCTTTTTGCTATTTTTGAGGGATTTAGCTTTGTTCACCTGTTATTGCTTCCCCACATTTAGGAAGCCAGATGGCACCACAATCAGCAGGCAGTCAGACTGAACCCAGCTCACATCCTGCACTGAGCCAGTCACCAATGCCACAAGACAGAGGTACAGTAACAGTCATAATGAAGAATTAGCCAAAAGAAATCTAGCTTTGAGATAGGTATCTTAGAATCAAAGGAAAAGATGCAAAAGCTTACATTGATAGATTACTGTTTAGATTTATACACAACCATTGTTAAAGATGAAAACACCCTGGATTACACTCTTCCGCGGGTTGTTCCTCTCTGGTAGGGCATTTTGCTGTGTGTTTCCCTACAGATCGCTGGTAAAAACCCAACCCCTGGAAAATCAGTGCTCATGCTACACTCATAGATTCCTCGACTGACTGACATTAGAGCTGATGTCAGTTCAGCTAGAATGAATGGAACGTGCACCATTGGCCACACCCCCACTCTGCATAGCTAAATTGCCTGGAACAGGTTCGCACCTCGGATGTAGGCATAGTGGCAGACACGTGTTGTGGGATCGCTGGCTTTGTAACTATGCACAGCAATCGCAGGGGTCTCTCGGCGGGAAAGGAAATTGGCCAGCCTTGGAGTCTTTTAGATAGGCCATTGTTCCTCTTTACGTGAGGAGCTTGCTTTGACAGATACTTTGAGTCAATGGGGAGTAATCAAATTATTTTGGGAGATTCTGGAGAGGCTGATGTTTGAGAGACAGTACTTTTCTCACTCACAATAAAGTGAAAACATATTTTCTTCTATTTAAAAAAAATCAAAAATCTCCTGTATTAATGATTCAATTTGTTTTTCATGATGTAGATAAATACCAATAATTCAAGGCAAATTCAAACATTTGGATGAGGCGGCCACACACTTACATTTTTCTGTAACTGATATTAGAGACTTATGCAGACAAATGGCTCCAGCAGATATATTTCATCCTAGTTAGAGACAGGAAAACAATCCTGGCAGAATCTAGAAGTTGTCTTCAATTTTATAGTTTTCCAAGTATATTTGTGTCTGTCCACAGCTCCAACTATGAGGTTTTCAACAATATTTTATTAGCAGTAAAACTCTGAGCACTAAAAATACCAGATATGTGTTTGCTTAGGGGGGCACAACCTATACATAGATTGGGAAGTGCAAAGGGCTCTAGCCTGTTCAGTAATATTTAAATTATTATTAATTAAATTAATTTAAATTACATTTATTATACTTATTTTGAGTATTTGAGCCATATTCAGGCTGTAAAAATATGATGTGGAACATGGAATATATTAACTGTCATGCCGAGCTTTGCCAAAGTCTGGCAGACATGGCTACAGGTTTCATGCTAGGCCAGAGGCCCCATCTAGATTCAAGAATATGAATAAAAATGACTGCATGAGTCATTTTGAGTATGCATATTTTACATTCTGTATTTGCAACTAAGGACTTAGATAAAAAACTGCAAAGGTTTGCCCTCCAACGTACCCCACCCCCCAATATTTTTGCCCCTACTTCATACCATCATTTTATACCATCACTGAAATGGTTCCTTTCCTGGGTGCTCTTCATGGGCTCTCCAGCTTTGTTTCTCCAGTACTACCTACTGTGATAAACTTGGGGCAAGGCTTGACCTCGTTTATACTTGATTTAAGGAAAATACACCAGTGGGGGTTGGCCATGTATTTATGAAATCAAAACAGAAATAGAAAAGCTAACGTTTTAAGCCAGCTTATGTTTGCATAGGTTTATTATTCCACACAAGGTTTCCTGCTGGGAACTACTGCACAGCCAACTATTCAGTGAGGGATTTTCCTTTTCTTTCTTTTTTTTTAATTGTACACTGCATTCACCTATCAATCTGCTGAGCTATTGTGTAGCATAATGAATCTGATTAAGTTCTTATTTACCAGACAGAGCTTGCATAATATTAGTTTTAAAACAGCCACCTTTGGAGCAGAGACATTTCTTTATTCCTGCTTCTGCATGCTGTTAAAAATTATTATTCATGCGTAAAGACTTGCTATTTTGTAGCAGAAGCTTGCATGGATTTTAACCCACCTTTCTTTTAGTTTTTAGCTCTTAGAAGATTGCAATAACTGAGATCTGATAATACGAGTCTAATTAGTATTTGGGGGTGATAGAATGTCATTGGCTTCTACAAAGGAATGCTTTTACTTTTTATAGTGTTCATAGGAGACAGTTATCCACTGATTTAGGGGAGACACTGTGGCACTTAAAAATAATTAGCCTTGTTTTGCCTTAAAAACATTGAAATAGAAAGCTGTTGAAATTACGCATATGTAGGTGTATTAATATAGCAGTACTTATCACAAGTAGATTTACTGACTAGCTCAAAGACCATTCTAGTCTAATTTGACTTGGCAGTCACTTCAAAATATCCCTGACATGGCATTAATCAAAGATAGAAATGGTGCTTGTGACAGACAGGAAACCTTTGGTGATGTAGGCAACATTTTGGGGTTGGACAGTAAAAATAAATCCATTGGCAAAATTGACTGCATGAAGAATGGATAAGGATAATCAGCAGAAAGAGAGGGTAACCCTGTCATGTCCCATAAAGGGACTTTGACCAGGTAGATAAGTCATAAAGTAGCCAGCAAAAGGAATCATTTTATTCTGCTGAAATTATGTCTGTAAATATATTAGTGGACTACAGAAGCACTGGCATTGCCCTCAAACAAGAAAAGTGTATCAGGTCCATCACCTGCACTGTATTGTCTCTGACCTCATGGTCCTGAATAAACCTCACCTGGTAAACATTGGTCAGAGACTGCAGAAGATTTGTTGTAACAAGCAGAGATATGTATGTACAAAGAACATTATCTGGCATCTTTCACAGTTCGAAATTAGAGTGGATGTTACTTTTAAGATCTTTACCTTGGTCTCTCTGAAATGCTGCTTAGGATGTTGCGGTAGGTATCCATTTTCTAAATTGGACAAAATGTCTTAAAAAGACTTGGCTAACATAAAATATAAAAATATTGTCTAGAGAGCACCCCCCACAATGTCAATGCAATGCTATAGAAATCACTGCACCGTATTCCTGCAGCCAACTATGGCATTCAGCAAAGCACAGTTGACATAAGTGCTCCCTCTTCTCTTCCATAGACTCCCTCTGGCTGGAAACACTCTTATTAAGAAACATTGTTTATGGGCCTAAAGTATTTTTTAGAATCAGGGCTCACTTTGGTCTTTCCTGGCATTTAGGAGATACCAAGGTAAAGATTGGTCTTTTGGACTTTTAGAGTACATAGTCCGCTATAAACTCCCTCTTGCTGTGCAATGTAACAAGCAGGGTTGGGCAATGGTCTTACAGTGCAAAAAGCCAGCCAGCTCCTTGTTGCATATTGCATTATAAAGAGCTTTAAAAAGGTACATCAGCCTAAATAAGAAATAATAACCAATATCTAAATCCTCAGTGACAAAAGTATATACTGTATACAGAAAACCCCCAGAAGGCCACTCTTATGAGGTAAAGGAACCAATATCAAATCATAATAAATAAGATTATATATATATTTTTGGAACTGGAGCTTGAACAGCGGCCATTATCCTTTGTCATTCATCTGCTCAGTTCTGTGGCAATTTACACATCTGAGTATGAGATACACTTATATAATTATGGATTTGTTTTTTGTGAATTAATTATTCTGTAATGAACACTAAGATTATGTATTGAGCACAGTGTATACAGGTATTATATGTAATTACTTTATATATAGTTAGATATAAATGTGATCCTAATGGAATGTCCTCCCAATCAAGATAGTTAGATATAAATGTATTAATTTATTCCACCTGGCAGTGGTGATTATATAGTATGATTATCAGGCCCCCAGTTCCAATAAAATATATTATATCTTAATTATTGTATAATTCAATATTGGTTCCCTTACCCGGAAACTTTGTCCTCAAGAGTGACTTTTGAGGATACATTATAAAAGACCAAGCTTATGGCTGCTATTACTTTGTAACCAGCTCATAGCTGACGCACAGCTGACTACAGGGTGATTCAGCACTGTATTTTCTCACTCATGTTTTTATGAGAGAAAACACTTTTTTTGCAATTCAGCACCATATTTTTAGAAAATGACACGGCTAAATATGGTGCTAAATTGCACTGAGGAAAAAAAGACCATTTTCTCTTAAAAAAAACATGAGTAAAAAAATTCTCACAGTGCTGAATCAACGCTGAGTCCACTTTCCAACATGCTGGTGCGATATAGAGCTTGCTTTAAAGAATGCTGTATCTGTAGATCTAAAAAACTATGGGAAATGTATAATTATAACTGATAGTAAGAATTAAAGAGTATCTCCAGTCAAAAATGACTGGAAATCCACTCACCCCTACAGCCGGTGGGGGCATTCAGACTTACAATGCTCTGCAGGGCTGACACCAACAGGAGGCCTGAGGCTAAAAAGACCTGCTTCCGTATTTCTGCATTGCCTTGCTCTCTGGAGCCCCATGTGACATTTGGGAGCGGTATGTCCCCACAGCACTGTGCAAGCCTGCCAGCAAATGTTCTCTAGTACTCAAGTGGGGCACCAAACCCTCCGCCGGTGGCCAGGGAATGCAGAAATAGATGTCAGCCCTCGGGTCCTGTTAAGGTCAGCACAGTGGGGGGGGGGGGGGGGTTGAACAGACTTCCAGTCAAATCACAAAGCAGGGCTGTGGAGTCGGTAAGCCAATGTTCCATCTAACATAGGTCTTAGATTGATAGAATATAAAATGTATCTATAAATAACATTTTACGCTTCTTATGAAAGCTATTTAGAGATTGTCTTTCTTATGCTGGAGTTGACACATTTCTACCGACTCCACAGCCCTGGTTTTCTAGCCAGAAGACCCCGCTTTGTTTTCCGAAATAAACGGTTGTTTATGTTCATGCTTCATACCTGTCCCTTTACAGCACTAATTATCACAGTAAAAGACAGAGTAAGAAGAACAGCAAAGACACATTTGCAGTGGGAGGGTCCACCGAGGATTTTAAACTTGGCTGTCTTTTTTACCTGACTGGCTAAAATATGTAAAACACTTTCCTTGTGGTTCAGCATGCCAAAAACATAGGTAGCAACTATGCTACAGATAGGTGACTGAGGGCATGTGAACAGGCTGATTTGTTTTATAAATGCATGTGCATATGCTTTATAATGACAATTGTCCAACATTCTGCCTCTAAAGCACGTTACATATTTAAACTTTTTAGTATTTAAAAAGTGTAATTCTGTTAAAGGATAATAACAAAAAATACTGTACTCATCTTTTGTTCCCCACAGCTGTTCCTTCCTACTCTGGTAGCATAAAACTTACCAGGTCCCCGAAGTGTGAACATTTTTTTTTGCCTGAAAATACTCTTTAAAGTTATTTAATAGTATTTAACATTTGAAATACCTATTGTAGGTTATATGCCTGGTGCACAGAGAAACCATCCATTACCACAATACGGACCTCACACTGGACCTTCTATGTCTCCACATCCATCTCCTGGAGCTCAGATGCATTCTGGTATGGGAAACTATCCACAAGGAAACTCAAGCGGAAGTTATGGACCTCATATCAACCAGTACGGATTGCAAGGCAAGATAAAACAAACACAATAGCAGTATTTATTAACACCATGTTTTTCAGTTGTCTTGTGTAATATAATAATGTATACCTCACATTGGCAGGGTGATTCAAGGTCTCAGCCAGATGCCTTTTTATTATGTTTTATTCTATGGACCATGTTTTAAGAATACAGTTCCATCCCATATGATTTATGCTATAGCAGCAAACAATCTTTTTCTACAATTGAGTTTAGAAAGACTTTCAAACTCAACAAAGTGCAAGATCTTTCTCTATTTAAAATGCGTCTGCCCATGTCTGGGTTGCGTGAGCAGTTGTACAGGTGCAGAATGTTCCAATCTGTTAAAGATTTTGTTTGTACAAATGTGTAACTTATGGGGTAATCAGACAAATTTAAAATGAAATAGGCAGCAAGCAGATCAACTGAATTATGTTTCACCTACCTCTTCTCCATTTCCTGCATCCTGCAGCATGCTGTAGATGCCATAGCAGATCTTCTAATTTTGGCCCTCCTTTTAATTCCACACACAAATGTGGTTGCAGAGCTGCCAGTCACTTGATGCTGCCAGCATGATTAGCATGGCAAGCCACAGTGGTCCCTTTGGCCAGCTGCGACCACAGCAGAGCATGTGAATGACTCATCAAGCAGTACTGCCCATGCTGCTGGTCACAAACCATGCCCAGGAATGCAAACTGCAAGACAGTACTTTACTTAAAATATAAAAAATATGTTTTATATTATAAATATAATGTATTAAAATGCTTTCACATAGTAGATTTTATATTGCTCCCTTGGGGGATAAGGTGGAGGAAGAGCCTATTTGCCCAGCTCAGGACATTAAATAATTATAACTGAGCTTCCCACCAGCCATCCTAATCAACAGCACAGCATTACTCAGTGATCGTATGTATCACTAAAACTAAACCATTATCATTATGCAGCCTTTAGCTGACCAGTATTTGTCAGACATCTAATAACTGACTGTACAAAGCATCACAGGACTCGATTTAACCAACATACCCAATGATCCTCTACTGCTGTATCCCCAAAGATTATAAAAGATGCAGATAGTATAAATAGTAATGGTGTCCTTCCTCCTATCATCTGCAACTTTTATGAATTTTGTCCAATCAAGGATTCAGTGAGACTCTTTGAAAGATATTTTAAGATTATGGCACAAAATGGTGTAAAGAATGTGTGGTGTTTATTGAAAAAAAAAGTGTGTATTAGATTTTGCCACAATTTTCAACGAAAATTATTTATACATAAAATTAAGTCAAAAGTACTACTCAAACAGTTGAGTAGACTATTACCAAAGTGATTTATTTAACTTTAGTTTGGCAACATTTAGTTAATTGCATATATTTTATTCAAACCCATAATTGTCTCCTCTAATGGATAAATGGTTAGCAGGCCTATTGACAAAAATAGTATGTTATACTCTACATAGTTCTATAAAAAAAATCTATACCTGAAATGGAGCAAGTAGACATTTTTTTCTGGTCAGGTAAAAATGTAATTTAACAAATTTTGAAATAAGAGCCCCCATGGGGTATTTAAGCTGATTGCACCGCCTGCCGCACTCCCACTCACCTCAAGCTGTGTACCCCCACGGCTATTCACAAATGCCTGGCCTGGGATGCCACTAGCTAAAGTTATAGCAGGCATGCGGCCCATGCATGCACCATGTGAACGGCTGTTATGATCACGTGGCTTTCACACAGCAAGAAGAAGCCGGGCACCCCTGGCTTATTTTAGACTCCAGAGCTGGCCAAAGCACTAATCTTGCTTGAAGGCAGTTTGTTGGCACAACTACAGGACACTAGGTTTTAACAGGATTATTGCATGTCCAAACAATGAATGAGCAATCATTTCAGTATGCTAAATAATGTCTGCCTAAATGTGACTATGCCATCTGATCATTTGTGCTGAGCATGTGAAAATGGAAAGCTACTTCAAAAGTTGACTGGAGATTTTGTCACCTCTTTCGCCAGACCATTTTTCACTATTTTTTATAACACTATACATGTTTAACTGTGTTTTTATAATGAATTTTCATGGACTTCCCAGGAAAATGATATATTGTTTTTTTCAGCTGGGCTTTAACATAAAATGTCTTGCCATTTTTTCTTTATTGCATGGCACAGCCTGCTTCGGTATTCATAACAGTTGGGTTATTCCGCCACAAGGTGGCGCAGTGGTACTGCAGAAAGCTGTGGCATCTCCCGGCCCCCTATAAAAAGGGGGAGTTCCCAGTGTTTCCTCTACAGTGATACTGCGAAGTTAGAAGATGGTTCTCTCTCTTGCGCAGGTGAGCGGGGCAACCAAGCCTGCGGCCCTGCATGTCTATTTCCATCCATTTCTGGACCCTCACTGCCTCCCAGCCTCGGCTGACAGATCGGGTGAAGGTAGAAGAGCACTAGGGTCAAGTGCTCCAGGAGCGCAGCTCCAGCCGCAGACCCTGTACCACAAATGGTAGCCGGCCATAGGCTTTATGGTGAGCCTGATAGGGATGCGGAGTTCATGTTCTGGCTTCTGAGGGGGTGAGTGTTTTGGGGACTATGTCTCCTTCTTTTCCTTCAGGGCCCCCCCCCCCTCCCTGGCCTGGATACTCGCCGCTGGCCTCTCGTCTCTCTCCCCCCCCTCTCTGCCTTTGTTGGCGGGGGCGGGTGTCATCGGCGAGTGGGATTCTATGTGGTGTTTTGGCGTTTATTGTGTGTTTTTTGGTGTTTTTCAGCCTCTGCGCTTTGTACTGCGCTCCGCGGCGGTTGGCGATATAACCTGCGGCGTTTTTTTGCTTTGTCATGGTGCCGGCGGGGTCACGTGAAAGCAGTTTTTTCACTCTCTTCGGGGGGGCGGGGCCTTAGAATAACGCATATCGCGTCGTCTCCCCACGGCCCGCCCCTCGAGGTACCTCTGCCAGCGCCGTTTTGGACTAGCTGCGCGTCTGGATTTCTCCCTTCCTGGCTGCAGCGCTGCTTCCCCTGGTGTGTTGCTTCATCCTGCAGTCTGTGCCTTGGTGACCCTGCGGTGTCTTTGGTCTGTGAGTCCCCCTTGGGTTTTTTTTTTATTGACCTTGGGGATATGTGCTGTGGGATGCTCATGTTTCTTTTTCACTTATGTCTTTCAGGCGGGACACCATTGGTTTGTGGTTTCTCCCGGCTCTATTCCTTCCTCACCCTCATCCCCCTCCTTTCACCGATTTCTGGGGGCATCCCATAGGAGGGCATTCCGGGTGGCTTCTGTGTTAGCCTTTACCCACCGCTGGCCTATTGTTCCTGTGTTAATCACCATATGGAGGCTTCTGGGGATAGCGTGCTTGGGGGTCCTTCGGGACAAGCTCGGCTGTGTTCCATGTGTGGGGTATCCCCTGTGAGTAACAGTGTCATGGTGTGCGTGCCGTGCACTGAGAGTGTAATTGCGCTTCAAGCTGGTTTGCCTGCTTCGCTTCCCAGCTCTGCGCCTCCCTCGGCTTCACCTACTCCCCCGCTCCTGCAATTGGGCCCTAGTGAAGGGGATATTAGCAGGGAGTCACACTCTGATTGGCTCTGCGGGTGGACAGCATTGAGAGGCAGCTTGCTAGGACTGTTCCTAGGAAGGCCTCTGGCAAGAAGCGGCACCTGATTTCCGCTCCCTCACACTCTACAGAGGAGTATGAGGAATTTGATGTCACTGCTGGACGTTATTCCCTAGAGCAAGGGGAACTGCTCCAGGACTCTGACTCCTCTGGGGACCAGTAGGAGGGTTGTGATAGTGACCCTGAATCTGGGGAGGATTCATGGTATCCTGTGGACACTGATAATTTGCTGTCTCACATTTTTGATATTTTACACATTGCTGCCCCTGTGGAGGCTAAAAGGAAACAGGGTGAGCTGTTTCATCCTAGTAAACAGCGTCTGGAGTTCCCTGAGCAGGGACATTTGACCACTATGGTGCTTAAAGAATGGGAACGTCCTAACAGGCTGCCTGCTGTGCCCAAGGGTTTGGATAAGAGGTATCCCCTTCCTGCTGATCTTGTTAAGAGGTGGTCATTTCCCCCTGAAGTGGACGCTCCCGTGCTAGGCTTGTCCAATACTTCGGTCATGCCTTCACCTGACACTACCACTCTGAGGGACAGTGAGGACCGGCGCGTGGATCAGTTGGCCTGCCATGCCTTTACCTGTGTGGGGGCTGGATTGCGCCTGGCCTGTGCGGCTGCCATTACAGCTATTGCCGTTAAGAAACTGCTCAAGCATCTCCTTGATGGTGCTACGGATCGTAGCGGGGGGGAGGAGTATAGGACTCTCTTGGTTTACTTTGATTTTGTGGCCTTTATCCTTACTGCTATGAATGATGCTGTGCGGCTGAGCGGTAGGGCCTCTGTGCTCTTGGTGGCCATGCGCCACTCTCTCTGGTTACATCAGTGGGCAGCTTACTCCGCTGCTAAGAAGGCTCTCCCTGGACTCCCCTTCGTGGGGCTGCGGCTATTTGGGGAGCGTCTTGATGTTCTAGCCAAGGGTTGCAGGCTACCTCAGTGTAGGAGGCAGTCTTAGCCCTTTCGGGGGTCCTCCGTCCCCCTCCCTTCCTTTCGTGCTCCCAGAAGAGGCCGTGGCTCCCTCCTCTCTAGTGGCTGCAGAGCTTCTTGGGGCCGTGGCAGATCCCGTGGTCCTCCCGGTCTCTCCTGGAGTTCCAAGCCCAAACCCTCTTCCAAGCCCCCTCAGACATGAAGGGGCGCCCTCACCCATCTGGGTGGGGGGACGGCTTTGGCTCTTTGCTCACGTCTGGAGGCTTCACATCTCAGACCGGTGGATTCAGGAAGTAGTGTCCTCCAGTTTCAAGATAGAGAGAAAGAGAGAGAGAGAGAGTTTGCAGCCTGGCCGCCCTCAAGATTCATCAGATCCCAGATGTCTTTAAACCCCCTGTCTGCTCAAGGGTTGCTTTTGGCGGTTCAATGCCTGTTAGAGTCAGGAGTCATTTGTCAGGTGCCCTATCAAGAACAGGGTCAGGGGTACTATTCCAATCTTTTCACGGTCCCCAAAAAGGACAGCTCTCTGAGGCCCATTCTGGACCTGAAGGGCCTCAACAAATTTGTCAGATTCAAGCATTTTCGCATGGAGACGCTACGCTCTGCTGTCAGTACCCTTCGCCCGGGCGACTTCATGACTAATGTAGACATCAAGGATGCGTATCTTCATGTGCCTATCTTCCCAGGTCATCAGATTTCTAAGGTTCGAGCTGCAGGATCAGCATTACCAGTTTGTGGCTCTACCCTTCGGTATCACCTCAGCGCCTCGGGTGTTCACCAAGGTACTGGCGGGGGTGATGGCTCTGCTAAGGAACCAGGGCATACGCATCATTCCTTACCTGGACGACATCCTGATTGTGGCCAAGTCCTTTTCTCAGGCCGAGCAGGACACTCAGATGGTGACATCCACTCTAGAATCCTTCGGCTGGGTGATCAACTATCCCAAGTCTTCTCTGTCCCCGTCCTTGGTGAGGTCCTTTCTGGGCATGACTCTGGATACCTCTCAGGTCAAGGTGTTCCTTCCTCAGCAGAAGGTGGGGGGTCTTCAGGTGCAGGCTCAGGCTCTGCAATCGTGTCCTCATCCCTCCATCCGTCAGGGGATGCAGTTGGTGGGCTTGATGGTGTCCTGCTTCGAGGCAGTCCCCTTTGCTCAGTTTTACATGAGACCTCTTCAGTTGCACCTCTTTTCAGTTTGGGATCGGGACCCTGTGTCCCTGGATCAGGAATTTGCTCTGTCTCCTCTGGCCAGAGAGTCCCTCTCGTGGTGGCTGGACTCAAGGAACCTTCTGGGGGGCAGGACCTTCCTGCCCCGTGCTGGGAGACGGTCACCACAGATGCCAGTCTGACCGGTTGGGGAGGCTTCTGGAAGTCCCTGAAGTTCCAGGGTTGGTGAGGCCCACAAGAGGCCCATGCTTCCATCAACATCCTGGAACTGAGGGCGATCAAGCTGGTTCTTTCTCGCCTAACCACTCACCTTCAGGGTCAGGCTGTTCAGATCCGCTCAGACAACCAGACGGCGGTTGCCTGCATTAATCATCAGGGAGGGACTCGGAGCAAGTGAGCCTTCAAGGAAGTGTCCCTGATTCTGTCTTGGGCAGAACGGCATGTTCTCTGCATCTCAGCGGTCTACATTCCGGGAGTGGAGAACCAGGTGTCGGACTCCCTGAGCAGGGGGACGTCTCGTCTGGGGGAATGGTCCCTCAATAACCGAGTGTTTCTCTCCCTGTGTCACCGCTGGGGTCAGCCGGACATGGACTTGTTTGCGTCCCGTCACAATCACAAACTTCCCAGATTTGTCTCTCTATCTCATGGATGCACTGGCAATACATTGGATGGAGTTTTGGCTTCTCTATGTGTTCCCTCCGTTCCTCTCCTGGGCAGGGTCATGCGCAAGATAGCCCAGGAGCGGGTGCCAGCCATCCTGGTGGCCCCTTGTTGGCCAAGAAGAGTTTGGTTGCAGTTGGCAGTAGACCGGTACGTCTTGCCCAAGGATCCAGATCTTCTCACTCAGGGGCAGCTACGCCATCCCAATTTACAAACGCTGGCTTTAACGGCTTGGCTTCTGAAACCTCCATCTTGATGGAAAAAGGGGTTGCCTGCTTCTGTTGTTGATACCATGATTAGGGCTAGGAAGAAGTCTTCGTACTTTACAGGGTCTGGCATGCTTACATTGCCTGGTGTGAGTCTAAGTCTCTTCCCTGTCTGCATTTTTCTATTCCCAGGCTTCTGGAATTATTGCAACATGGTTTGGATCTAGGCCTTCAACTTAGTACCCTAAAAGGCCATGTTTCAGCTCTGGCAATTTTTTTCCAAAGATCCTTTGCCAATCACTGGTTGGTTAAAACCTTTTTCCAGGGTGTTTCTCATGTGCGTCCACCCCGTAAGCCTTTGCTACCAGTCTGGAATTTGAATATGGTGAATATGGTTTGAGCCTATCCGTGAGGCTTCCTTGCCCATTATGACTCTTAAGGTAGCCTTTTTGGTGGCTATCACTTCTGTAAGGCGAGTTTCTGAGCTGGCGGCGCTTTCCATCAAACCTCCTTATTTCGAGCGGCATCAGGATAAGGTAGTGTTCCGGCTTAAGGTGGTGTCTGCCTTTCATCTCAATCAGGACATTGTTTTGCCTTCATCCTGCTAATCCTGCTAATTTCAAGGAGCGGGCATTGCATTCTCTGGATGTGGTCAGGGCTCTGAAGTTTTATTTGGTCGCTACTGAGACTTTCAGGAAGTCTGATGCTCTTTTTGTTCTCACTTCTGTACCTAGTAAGGGTTTGCCTCCGGCTAAGTCCACTATCAGCAAGTGGATCCGTCAGGTGGTGGTTCAAGCCTATTCTGCTAAGGGAAAGGAACCTCCCTTTAGAATTACTGCTAATTCCACTCGTGCTATTGGTGCCTCTTGGGCTTTTCAGCACCAAGCTTCTGTTGAACAAGTTTGCAAGGCCGCTACTTGGTCTTCTGTTCATACCTTTTCCAAGTTTTACAAGGTAGATGTTAAGGCCTCAGCGGACGCTGCTTTTGGCCGCAAGGTGCTTCAGGCGGTAGTGACTTGAACTACTGGCCATTACTCTTTGTGGATACCACCCTACTTTTGGACACTGCTTTTGGATGTCCCAACTGTTATGAATACCGAAGCAGGCTGTGCCATGCAATAAAGAAAAAAGCAATTCTGTGAGTACTCACCTGTAGAAATGTTTTAAAGATGAAATATAACCGCGCTAATATTTCTTAAAATTATTCAATTATTGAATTATTATTGCTCAACGTGTGTTAATCCTTTACCCCTATGGATCCTAAATGCACATATTATTCCAAAACCACAGAGCAATCAATGATAAAACAACACACTTTTAACTCTTAAAACATTATATAAAAAAGTCCAAGCTTCTGGGGTGGTTCCCCAATCTGAGAGTATCCTCTAAGGCCAAGGATTTTAGTGACCTTCTATCACAGGAATGTTCAAAACACTGTAGCAAATTCCACCACGTGTATATAACAGCAAATTGCTGATGAGAATCTCGTGCCCACCACCTCCTTCAAAATACTCTTACCAGATAATAATAAGCTTTAGTGCCTTATTAAAAATCCTCCATGATTTATTCCTCTCTTATTGGATAGGAGAGCCGGTTAAGTATTCTGGTCCCCGCTTTAACAGGTGGAGGTGTGCTTGAATGCCTTATTAGATCCTCAATATTCCATTCATCTCTTGTTATTAACAGAGCCGATTTGATATTCTTATCCCACTTTGGCTTTTAAAATTGTCCCAGATTGGACAAACCACATAGAAAGGAAAACCAAATAGAAAAATCTAGCGTAATATCGTTTTAATCATGTGCACTGATTAAGTTAAAAATGCACTCACATAAAAACAATGTATATCAATTATTTAGGAGACGCCAGGCAAGATTCTCACCAAACCCTCAATGTATCTAGGCCGATTGATGTCTCAAAGGGAGGGAGGGGAAGTGAAGCATCCCTGGAGTGTAGCTTGCCCGCGTACTGATAAGATCCGTCCGCCGCCGTCAACGAAACACGTTGACGGCGGCGGAAAGAAAAAACAAGTTAAATCTGAAACAACACCTCAAAGTAAAGCATATGCAGAAGGTTAATTTCACTGAAAAATTTCAGCTCTGCGGACAAGTGCACACCTCAGGCTTTCTAGGCTTACCATGCATGTTGTTGTGGGCACAACTTTCTGGGGGTAATCTCTCAATGAATTCTTTGGTTGTGCAGGGTTTCCCTAAAAAGATACTAAAAAAAAAGCTGAATCAAAACCATATTTTCCTACAAAAATACAATATGCAAAAAAATATGAAAAAACAAATTAATCTGAAAAAGCAAGGTCCCCTGAACAGAACAATGCCCAACATGCATAGCTACTTTCATCAGTAGGGTTTCTAAATACCCCAAAGTAAAGTATAAGTGTAAGGGTAATGTCACTTCAAAATTTTCAAATTTTCACTTCAACAGCTCTGCAAACTGCACCTTGCAGTTTTCAACCAAAACAACCCGTTACATTTGATAACCCCCCTCAAACTAACTATTATGTGAAAATAAACACATTAAGCTTTCTAGGTGTACCAGCCTTGTTGTAGTAAACATAGAAGTTCTGTCAAAACCCTTGAATAATTATTTGGTTTCACACGGTTTGCATATAAAAATGAATAACAAAAACCAGAATCAAAACCACATTTTCCCAAAAAACAAGAAAAAATAAGCTGAATATGAAATAGCAAGGTCCCCTGAACAGAACAATATCCAGCATGCATAGGTTACATTTACATTTTCTTAATGGTACTAAGAGGTGCAAATAGGACTAGTCTGGTAGGATGCAATTAGGATTGTGGCATCAGATTATAAGATCAGTAATCACGATCTTGAAAGGGATCATCAAGTACCGCAAATAAATGGCGAACAATCAACTGAAGTAGAACCCCCCCCCAGAGCTCAGACAGGCTTGCTTCAATCATTCTTGCCTCACATGCAGCGATCAAGCTTGCAGCATGGCGTATGCACTGGCTTCTTTTACGGCCAGTGTAGATGCCTGTTGATGAATTCTGCCCTCTTTTCCCATTGGCTCCTTTGAGGCCAGGTCACAGGAGGGTCATTCTTGTGACCCGGACCTGAACCCCAAGATGGCACAGGACACAATCTGCCCAGTGCCAACTTGCTGACGGACCCTCGATGAGCGGCAGGTAAGTTAATGCTCAGGAAGGTAAATTCTACATGCTTGCCACTTATTGATAGGAGAAATAAGCAATTATAATCTACGTTCTTGGCATTTATTGGGTTAAAGTAAAAAAAAAAAAGGCTAATGGTTTTTATACAGAAAAAAAGATATATCGCTCAAACTTTTTGATCTTGTTTTTTTTTAATAAAAAAAATAGAAAATACACCACTAACATGGGATCATTTCTATTAAAGGAAATTATTCAAGGCCACCATCGTATTCAGGAGTATCAAGTGCAAATTACAATGGCCCGGGCCCTGGCATTAATTTGAACGCCAGTACACAGATGCATGGACAGGGACCAAGTTCCTCCATAAACATGGGCAGGATGCCAGGCAGTACAATACAGGGCAGGCCATATCCTGGAAACATGGAAAATATGATCCCCAATTCCCCTAGTATGTCTCAGCAGGGTGGTCCAGGGATGGGACCACCAATGCCAACTGTAAATCGCAAGGCGCAAGAAGCAGCAGCTGCAGTGATGCAGGCAGCAGCAAACTCTGCTCAAAACAGGTACGTTTATTGTGGAGCATGTTTACTGCATGTTGGTACATTCCTGTGCTCTGAGGGCCTTCCTGTGGAACTGCTAGTGATTGATTATTTTATAAATGTACATTATACATGTTTTACTAGTATTTATTTTTTTTGTTTGTTTCTATTCCAAAATAATAATCTGAAAAATTATGGAGAGTTTTATGCATGTGCAATAGCTACAGTCTTTTTGTATATGTTGAAAGGAAAGTTAACATTAAAGATACATGTGCCCTTACTGACCAGCCCTTTCATTATGATAGTTGCCTGGCTATTCTGACTCTGACTATACGGACGTGACTATGTATGCTCTGGTTATAATACACAGAAAGCAATAAAGATTAAAGGACAAGTATCATTTGCCTGTTCTCTTTGACGATGGGTGCAATATATTATTATGACAGACAAGTCTTCTGCCTCTGCTATTGAGAATGACCATTACATTGTGATACATTGTAACATTTTTTAGCTAACTAGACAAGTGGGTTATACTATTTATTTCTGTGAAGCAATTTTAACTTTTGGCACATTTTTGGGTGTGAACTGAAACTTAAATCTCAGTGAGATATTTTAACTTCAATGCACAAAAAAGTGCACTAATTTATTTATTATAAATTCATCTTTCTGTGATGGAGCATTGTCCCAGGCAAGGAATATAATTTTTCCAGTGTGGAAAGGATATTTTTTTGTTTGGAAATATTAGCACCCTATGGGCTATGCATAAAAAAATGCAAATTCTTTAGCAATACCCCATGGGGTGCTGTTGTTTTCAAACTTTCGAGAAATTAACCTAACCTCATTGGAAAAATTATTGACACTGCCTGTAAAAATGCCCTATTGCAGATGATTTGGGGGGGAGGGGGAATGAGAAAAAACAAGCTTCACTTTTTACAACAAAAGTGCAAACCTACTTAATTGGCATGACTCCCCAATGTATCACATTGTAATGGCCAGTCTCAGCAGCAGGAGAAGGTAATGTTTCAGCTGAGAAGCAGAAAACAGTGATGAAAATATATTCAACCTGTTGCCTGAAAGAGCAGGCACATGATACTTGTCCTTTAAATGTCAAGGTAACCTTTTCTCCCGCATAGCAGTTATTCCTTTATCTGGACAAACTTCTAAACAGAACAACACTACAGCCAATATCACAATGAATAGTGAAAGGGTGGCTCGTTCCATTGCTGGACTGCCATTCAGCATCCCTTAACTGACTGGAGAACGCATATCCTTAGCACCTGATTTAGGTTTGGGGGGCAGTAGTTCTCTGAGGGAGGTGCAAATGTTTTCCAGCAAAGCCAAAGACATTTTTCACAAATGTGTAAATTACACATTATGTTGTTATTAAATGGACATCCCAGGCAAAGGGTTAAATGACCTGGTTTCTGCTTGACCCATTCTGGCAGGTCAGGTGCTGCATTTTTTAACCCTTTGCTTGAGATCTTCCTTTAAATTTGGAGAACGTCGCATCTTGCTCTTATCCACAAATTTGTGTCTTAATATCCATATTGGAAATCATCTACACATCACACAACCAAAATCTCTTAATCCAAACCAAATAAAATCAACCAAATCAAACACAAGGGGATATTTTAATTATTTTTTGCAGCTTTTTATGGTGAGATGGAAAAGCTCCCTAGTTTTTCTCCCACTTAGTCCATCCCTTTTTCATTAAAGCAAAGTTTCCAGTTAAAATTCTTTCCCGTTTCTTTTGTTTTGGCTTTACATACATGGTTGGCAGTTGCTAATCTAATATTTATAATGTGTTACCAAATAGAAGAAAACTAGTTTTCTTCCACTTTATTTCGTGTTGGGCTGCAATTATCTTTCAAAACTCTCTAAAAATTGCAAAAGCTCTTTGGATAACCACTGCCATTCATCCTTAGAGTTGACTGGGTTTTTTATTCCATCAAGGTGCAATAAGGTAAAGACAAAGTTTTGAGAGCATGGACCATGAAGTGTTTAATTTTTAATCTTTAAAGTGGACCAACACCCATGCTACAATAAGACAGACTGGGGGGGGGAAGAATCTAGAGCGCCCTGCACATCACCCATTCAAGCAGACCAAAACCTGGGATCAATCCCAGCCCCCCCCCCCCCCCCGGGTTTTGGTACACTTCCCAGGACCATCATAATTTGTACGCAGTGAAAATTATCACACAAATCAGGGATGCTATAGCAATGTTTTGAAAATAAAAAAAGTAAAAGAAAGTAAAAATAATACAACATTTACAGTTAAATGTCCCAGGGAGGGCAAAACCTTCACAGGCAAACTGGGGGGACAGGGAACGACTTTACAAAGTGAAATATTGGGATAGGTAGATGCAGCTCTAATTCACACCCCACATTCAGTTACTAGCCACCCCCTGTGGCCATCAAATCAAAAATATCCCCTGCATCTATCGCTTCCTCACACCTGAAACTACTAAAATTAGAAATGCATGCCTGGATCATCTCCTGACTACAATAATGGCAACCAGTGGCAGCCCAGGATTTTACCAGCACCTAGGGTGCTTGGGTGAGGCGGTAGAGTGGTGAAGGGGATGGGGAGCTGGGATTGGATGGGAGTATTAGTAAATGTAGCAGCCCAGACTGTCCCAAAGCAGTGCAGCCCACTGGGCATTTGCCCTGGTCTCCCTATGGCCAGTCCACCCCTGCTGGCAACCCTGCAAACTATTCTCATCTCTGCTGGAGGCATCATCTATCTATCCTTCCTCTTTTCTTCTCACTCCACTGGCTTCCAGTATCTGAAATAATTCAGTTCAAATTCCTAAACGTAACCTACATGGCTTTCTACAGCCAAGCTCCCTCATACATTTTATTACTAGTGCAAATATACTGACCCAGACGCAGTCTCTGCCCTGCCCATGATCTCCTCCATTCCTTTACCTTGATATCTTCCTCCCCTTCTTGAGTCCAGGACCTCCCACATGCCGCTCCAATCCTCTGGAATGCTTTCCTCATAATTTGTCACTCCCCATCCCTTAATACCTTTCAAAAGTGCCCCTAAAGCCCACCTATTTAGACCCACCTATGCAGTATATCAACACCCTGCATACATAGACAGAGAGCAGTCCCACTTATTATAGGGTTATTGTGGTGTGTAATCTTAATATGTTTTGGCAAGTGCTGCATTTGTATTTCTAGCAGGTTATACATTGATTCCTTTGTGGGATATCTTTGCTCAAAACAAAATATATTTTAATACAATACCATACTCTGCAATTTGGTTTCAATGTTTTTTATAGGGCTATTTTTTTCTAGTACATACAGTATACATAGCCTATTCTTTTGTCCTGCTTTAGGCCACCATACATTAGGTTGCCTGGTTATGCCAGCCAAACTGGGGTTGGTGGATGGCCCATGTTTTCTTCACAGCATCCAAATCATGGCAACACTCAGGTTCCAATGGTGCATCAGCCTGATCATTACGGGTAGGTAGCAGTGAATTTGCTTTGGGACCTCAGCTCTTGTTACTTTTTGTTTTGCTTGTATTTTATACTTTGTTCTTTTTTGCACTGGATCATTGCTCCTCCCTCCTTATATTGCTCCTGCCTATTTGTGGAATGTATATATGTCATATAGTATGGCTTTTGGCCCTGAACATTTTTTTGACATGCAGATGTAAAATTTTACCTGCTGCAATTCTAGCTATTACTAACCTATATGATGACAAATGCATGTCCTGCATGACTCATAGTCTTTTTAACTCTTGCGGCTGTCAATTACTTGTGTCATGAGAACTGCGTTGTATATTTTGTTACATTATAGTGTCTTGTAATTGTTATGTGTTTTTGTATGTAAATAATACTATACAAATAAGCTTTACAGAAGAACAGTGTCAGTGGCTACTTTGAACATAGGTGTGAATGAAGAATGAAAGACATTGCACTGGAAATGTTCTGGATTGATACTGTAAAATGTCACCTATTTATCAATGTGTTGTACATCTTAAAGGGACTTACTAGTAAGCTTTAAAATAATTTGCAGAAATGAAGGCCTTCAGTGCCTCCCCCTGACCACCAATTCAACCATGGGTCAGGTGACACCCCCTCTGTTAGAATCAAGGCCAGCTCTCTCCAGTGCAATGTACACAATGTGCTTGCGTCACTCAGACCTGCCACTCCCATCACAGAGGTGAAAGTTTAATTTAAAATTGCTCAATGCAGCTTAACAATACAGCTACGTTTTTAAAAGGGCAAAATATTGCCATGAGTAGCCTTACAAAATGGGAATACTTTTGAGTGTGCCTGAACAATTACTTTAATTCAGGAATGCCCTTAACTTGACCTAAACTCAGTCAGTATTGTTATACTGCCAGGAATACTGTAGTGGTCTTGAGGACCCAGTGGTATTGGATTGCGGTAAGTATATCAAAAGGCACCAAATTCCAGGCTGCACCAGCTATTTATACAGTTCACAGCACTTAGGTGTGCATAGAAAGTGTTTTATTTAGTAATGATACAAAGGCATTCCTCTCTTCATACATGTCCTATTTTAATCTTTTGATTGATTGACTGATCATTGATCCTTTACAAATGGAAACAATAAAAAAATAAGTAACAAACAGAACAAATAATGCGTGTAATGTTTAGCGTAAATTTGTAACTCATTTGCCATACATCAGGAGCCTGATTTACTAAAACCTTGCTTGCTCCTCAGCAGGCCCACACATACCTAAAAACTAAACCCAATAGTTCTCCCTCTTATTGTCCAGGCTAACATAAAAAAAGCTTTATACGTACCTTTTGTCCCACAAAGGTGGCGCTTCTAGTCTGGCGCTATGTGTCTTACATGATCGGCAGATTCATGCCCTCAGCCTTCAGTTACAGTAATGCTGGCACACACTCTGCATTTACTGCAGTTAAGGTGGACGTGTGGTGTTGTGGGATCAGCAAGTAACATTTTTAAGTTCTACGGTAGCACCTTATATTTAATTTTTTCTCAAATTTATTTTTTTTCACAGCAGCCTTAATAATAACTTCTGACTGTATTGAAGTATATATATATATATATATATATATATATATATATATTACATTTTTCAAGCTATCAAAATAAATGTTACCATCCTAAAAAAAATCATAGAAGTCAGATTCGTAACATGAGTGTTGCCACTTATTACATATGTCATTCCAAATATTTTTCCCCTTTTTTCCCCTTTTTTGTATTTGTCAGGCTAGTGGTATAAGTCCACCCAGCAGTGCTGCGCCTATAATATCAGTAAATATAGGTTTACATATGCATGCGTATTATAAAATGAAAGATGTTTTTTAATTTATCAGATGTTGGCTGCTCATGAGCATTAACAATACTCGCTTCCTGTCTGTATGCACAGTTAATGGTGCGTGTACAGCAGACACGGCTGCGTGCAGATAATCAGCTGAGCTTGAGAACGCCTTACATTGATTTCAGCAATCTCCATATATTAATCATTTTAATAGGCAACATGAAACAAAAGATGTGTATTTATTACGTCTCTCAGCATTGCTTTGCACATAACAAACGATACAATATACATATATGTCTAAGCTGAAGGTCCTCAGTTATATGTTTTGTGTATTGCTTGGAGTTCTCCAAATACTATTTCTTCCACTTTTGGCACCAAAATGCCTTGTCTAAAAAATAGATTGTTTCTGCTTAGACGAACAAGTTTGTGGTTACTCTTTATTTGTGACCTCCTCTGGTCAGCAAAATGTCACTTGGACGTGAACCTAGCCATCTGCGCAGTTTTAAGCATGCTTTTATTACAGCCAGAAATCTCTTTTAATGACGTGATAAAGCCTGGTGCCTCGGCATGATTGCTGTTCCATTTACCAGTCTATATTCTGCAGAGCAGGACAATCTTGTGGTTACGCAAGGACACATTTTGTAGCCATCTAAAAGTCTTATGACTGTGTTGTGTCAGGTCAGACTTTTCATTTTGCTTTTGTAGCAGAGAAATTTATACATTTATTTTTCAAGAGTTTTGTTATCCTTGCTCTGAGGATTGCTCTGGCTCTGAACTAGATCTATTTTTCTACTCCCAACAGTACAGTATACTCGTTCTCTGTTGATCATGCACTTCAGCGAATGGAAGGCTAGTAAATCCCACTCTCAAAATTATGCTTAACTTTTGAAAAACATAACATATATGTCTCATTTCACCTTAACAAACGTAAAGAGGAACATGGGGGAAGGTTAAAACCTCCCCTAAACCTCACTGGACCACAACTGGGCAGTATTTACTCACCTGGCTGGGGGATCCATCTTCGGCGTCCCTCGATTTCTGGGTGACCTCCCTACAGGAGGCATCATCTTGCATCCCAATCTCGTGCCTGTGCAGTGCCCATGATAGAGTGGGACATTGAAGAGCACAGCTAAAGCCGTGCTTGTCAGTTAGGCCGGCTAAGTGGGCGGAGGGGTAAGGATTAGGCCCCGAAGCAGCAGGCAGCAGTGACATCCAAAGGGTAAAGAGAGTCCGATGGGGGGGGATCGGCCCCTTTTTATTTTAGGTCTGATGTTTCTCTTTAAATAGGGAGTACAGAATGTTTGAAAAGTGCAGTTACTTAATAAGCAGATTAAATGATATACTTCTTTTTGTAGTGACAACAGTGTCACTCACCAAACTGTTGCCAAGGTCACTCCAAAATCACTGATACAGCAAGGAAATATAAACGCAAAACAATTAATCCCTATACACTATTTCATCTGAGCAAAACAAAAGATTTACTAAAGGAAACTAATTTTGCTCACAATATTTATTAACAATAAACCCACAAAAATCATTTAAAAAGACAGAGTGCAGACAATAGTAAGCCAGCAAGCAGCTCATCTGATGCCTGTTTTAAGTGCCTCTCCTCTATTTTTAGCAGCAATGGGGAGTGGCTGCCGCAAGGTTGCAAACTTTGCTCCATCTTGCATCCTTCATTTCTCTAGGACAACAGCCACTCTGTCCCTTGAAACTCTTAGCGCAAGCGAGCCTTGCAAGCCACAGTGGCCTGCCGCTGTCTCTGATCACAGCAGAGCATGCTCATGACATAAAGCTGCACCATGACATGTCCTTCCCAGCTCAGCCACAACAAGGAATGAAAGCAAAGCCAATTTTACATGAAATCAGAGATTTTGAGATGCTGCAAAATGTAGTGTCTCAGCTACAATTATACTACTCCAACTGGGTAGAAGAGAGGAGAAAGTTAGCACATGCCTGTGCACCAATATCACATACTAAATGCAGATATTATTTAATTATTATTTTTAATGAGTATTTAAATTTAGAAGTACGAATATAACAGCAACCTATGGAAAATCCAAACACACAAAAAACAAGCTTCTCCAAGTGTGAAATGTTTGGATCCAATCTAGGTTGATTTTTAATGTCTAAAATAAAATATCTACCCAATATAAAAAAAAAACAGTAGAGCTGTCCCATGGCACGTGCAAATAATTTTGAGTTTTTATTTTACTTTATTGCTCATCTAGTGAATAGACTTTCCAAGCTCAGCCTCTCCAGAAGATTGAAAATCATTTGGATAACCCCCAGTATTGTAACATAGAAGGTATATGACCCCGATACCACAAACATTTCACAGAGTAACAATAATCAGGATTTTCACTATCGTGATTGTACCTCTCAAGTAACACATACAGTGACCCAACTATGTACAACTCCATGGATCGCTTGAGTTACTTACCCAACCAGCAATCCCACAGTGAATGCTCCTCCAATCTGCTTTTTAAGCCGCTCCTACGTAGGAGTGGTTAAGTAAAGCTGAATGGAGCTTAGCTGCTGGCCACTTCCCTCCGGCTGTGCATTCCCCCACCAGCCATTCAGATACTACTGGCACTGCTGGGAGCAGCACCTAAATGGGTGCTGGACTGCATTGTGATTATGGGAGGGGGTGTCCAGGTTCCTGGAGCCTCCCCATACATAGATACCTACAAACCCTACTTTCACTTACCTCCACCGCAATCCCACACCCGCAATTAGTCCCTCAGCAGTCACACGGCCCATGTATCAGCCGGTGACCGAAAGCAACTCTAGACCATGTGATAACCAACAGCCAATCGCAGGTCTAGATTTTGTGGGGGGGGGGGTCGCTTTGGAGGTAATATTAAGTGGGGCTTGTGGGGGTCTATGCACAGGAGGGCCCCAGCAATCTGGACTCCCCCTTAACTATCACAACGTAGCCCTGCTTTAAGTAACTTATATAGGTCACTTGAGTTTCCACATCCTGGTCTCCAGAAAAGTTAACAACAGGAAACAAAACAGGTTTTATTTTGAAGTTGGTTTACTTTTCCTCGGAGTTTGTAAACAGCTGATATCTTTAATTAAAATGGAAGCATTTGTGTTATTTACTTGTATTCTGAATGAAATGTGCTATCAACCCATTTTGCTTTTCTCCGTGCCTTGTTTTGACAGATATTCTAAACACTTTTCATTGTATCGCCATTTGCTAAATGTTTTGTGGCAGATGCTAAAGCTTTTATAGAAATGGTGATTAGCACCTTTCATCAGTTTGATTTCGGGGACATCGCTTTTTTGTGTCTAGGTTTTTCTTATGTGCATGTAATAATTATTTATTTGGAAAAATCTAGAAGTACCCTGCAACTCTTAACTACACTGGTTCCAAACATCAGTCATTTAGGTAGTTATAAATAGTGATAAACATACACGTTTGCCATATTAAACTCAGCAAAATGCTTGGAACTGGAATTAAACCATACATTTTGTCTTTTTTCTGCCCAAACAGACAAAGTGGGTTGCACCAAAGTGGTGTCATGGGATCAAATTCTCCATTCAGCCAGTCCTTGAATAACAGTGTTGCCATAATGAACCCACAGGTATCTCCGTACAGTGTGATGAACAATTCAGCAGGTAATATCATTGTTTTACTGTGGCAAATAAATATTGCACTCCTGGGTTATTGAAATGTGCTTTTCTTGGAACCAAGACATGGAAATATTGCAATGTCAGTGTTACTGCCAGACATATTTGGCATGATTATATTAGTGCATCACAAATGACATTTATGAAGTGAAATCCTGATTTCGCATCTAACAGAAGACAACCCGCACTTTCATAACCTTGTTAAACAGCCTTGTATGTCTAAAAACGCAAATTTTAACCACACTGCACATCAGGCACATTCTACAAGCTCTGAAGGCTTAAAGCGGAACCTCAGTCAACTATGAGGCTGATTCACTACTAGCGCCACGTATTGCGAGATGAGCGTCTGTATAGCAGCGCTTAGAGGGACCGCTAGTAGGCGCTGTAAGCGGGTATGGGACGCTGTAACCTAGCGTTGCGTTCGCTGCAGTAACCTGGCCAGTGCTGATGAATATGATGTGTGTTGGGCCCTGCAACAACAGTACAGCGCTGCAGCGAGAGGTAGCGCCAGCTCAGTGCGCCCGGGCACTCGGCGCTCCACACCATATTTAACAAAAAACTACAAAAACCTGGAGTAGGCATGCATTGCATACCTTTCTCCCACTGGAAGCACCACAAAAATATATATAGTTTCAATCAAAAATAGGTATTTTATTAGTACAAATATTTAAAAACAATCAAACATATACACACCACAAGACAATTAAAAACAATCGATATGGCCGAGAACTATTGATTAATATCTATACACTGCCCAAAAAAAGGGGCTATCCAATGTGTAATGTGCCCATGGGTGAAGACTGTGCATGTGCTATTATTTATTTGTGCCGGCACAAAACTCCAAAAATATCCAAAGATATATATATATATAAAAAATTTTTTTGAAAAATGTATATTTATAAAAAGTGTGTATAACAACCAAATCACATATCTATACCAATGCACATATATACAAAAAATATGCAAAACTATTATATACAAAAATTATATACACAAATTACTAAACATATATACACACATATACACATGTATGCACACAAATGTATGCACACACAAAAACACACAAAAAATATGTGCAAATAAATTTAAATACCAAAAAAATATAACTAACTGAACTACAGTGCTACCGAACAACCTATTAGTGTGAAATCTATCTATCTAAACTGTGACCTAACAAAAAAAACGACACACACAGCAGCATAGAGCGTCAGACGCTGTGTGATTAAAGTCTGTTTTTGAACACATATCCACCAGTAACATAGCGAAAACACATGGAATGACATTGTTTTAACACTGTGACAATGACACCTTAGTGCCAGACCTGTAAATAGAATTCTGCATAAAAATATAAAAAGTCCAAAAAATTTATAAAGTTGTTTGTTTGCAGCCAGGAGAGGTCACACAATGATTTGAGCAACAAAAAAAAGAATTTTAATTGCCAAACACGCTATTTAAACACAAACAAATGAAAGCCCATTGAAATGTATGGGAGAGTGACACTGAGTGAAAGGTAAAACCTGGCGCTCTTGAACCTAGAGTGCCGGTGCTATACGCTGAGCCGCCTGTAGTAATACATGTGACGCTACATGGCGCTGTTAGAGGCGCTCACTTCGCTTTCTTAAATGTGGTTTTGCGTACAGCGCCCGGCGTTCACGTGCCACTACGAAGCACTACCTGCCCCTATCCCTTCTTAAATAACCCCCTCCCTGCCACCCTACCTGAGACAGGAAGGGGGGTTACAAGGAAAAAACCCTTACCTTAATCCAAGCGCCCATGTGGCTCCTCCTGGTCTCCCACAGCCGCTGCAGTAAAAGATAGAAAGCGTCATCCCCCAGGTCTGTGCACGCTCCAGGCACCCATTCAATTGCATGGGTGAGAGCACGCTGTTACGCACCGGGTTGAACGTGCGAAGAAGTGGACCCGCGGGATCTGCAGAACTGTTTGGCAGATACCGCGTCAGGGGAGCGGAGTCTAAGGAGCCACTGGTTTTCACCAGAGCCCACCGCAAGGCGGGATGGTCTTGTGCGGCAGGTGACTCCCAGGTCGCTACCCCCCAACAGCGGCACAGTTCCACAAACTGCTGAGGTGACGTGCAGTAGAGACAAACAGTGGTCAAAGGAGAAGGCCGAGGTCAGGACTGGCAGCGCGGGTTCAATAGCGGAGAAACAAGCCGAGGTCGGGACGGGCAGCACAGGTTCGAAGGTCAATGGGAGAGCCGAGGTCATACACGAGGAATCAAGCAATACAGCGACTGTCATTCACGGAAGAACACCGAAGATCCGGCACAGGAAGGAAGGCAGGGTTCAATTTATGGGAAGAGCCGAAAAGGGATTGGATGGCCAGACACCAATAATCAGGACCTTGGCCCTTTAAATCTGTGAAGGTTGACGCGCGCGCCCCCTAGTGGCCGGGGACGTGCGCGCACGGAAGGCGGAACTGCAGCAGTAGGAGGAAGCCGGCGGCCATGCCGGTCAGAGGAGGAAGCGCGGGGACCAGGTAAGGGGAAAACGCAGCCTGGGGGGCCAGCAGCGGACGCCCAGATGGCGGTAGAGCGGGGAGTGCTGCAGGAAGGGGACGCAGCGCTCACCCGAGGAGAGGCACGGAGGGGGGCGCTGCGCGGGGAAGACGCAGCGCTCGCCCTAACAGTACCCCCCCCCTTAGGTCTCCCCCTCTTTTTGGGACCGAGGAAGTTTGAAATAAGGCTCCGATCGAGGATATTCTCCTCAGGCTCCCAGGACCTCTCTTCTGGACCGCAATTCTCCCAATCCACTAGAAAGTATCGTCTCCCTCTGGATGTTTTGGAAGCCAGAATCTCTCTCACCGAGAAGGCATCTTCGGTACCCGCGACCGGAAGTGGCTCCAACGTTTTAGAAGAGAATCGATTAGTCGTCAGAGGTTTTAATAATGAAACATGAAAAGAGTTGGTAATACGTAAGGAGGCTGGCAGATGAAGTTTGTAACAGACCGGATTAATTTGTTGCTTGATCTTGTACGGCCCTAAATAGCGAGGACCCAATTTATAACTGGGTATCTTGAAACGAATGTACTTGGCTGAAAGCCAAACTTTATCTCCAGGAAAGAAAACAGGAGCGATTCTCCTTCTTTTATTAGCGCTGTTCTTCATGCGGGTAGAGGCTAGAACAAGAGAATGTCGTGTTTCACGCCAGATAGAGGAAAAAAACTGTGTTAAGTCATCCACGGCGGGTACCCCTGACTGTGTAGGTAAGGGTAGAGGAGGCAAAGGTTGGTGGCCATAAACAATGAAAAATGGAGATTTCTTTGTGGCTTCAGAATCTTTGAAATTATAAGAGAACTCCGCCCATGGCAAGAGATCGACCCAGTCGTCTTGTCGGGCCGAAATGAAGTGACGTAGATATTGTCCTAGAACCTGATTGACCCTCTCCACTTGGCCGTTGGACTGGGGGTGGTAAGCCGAGGAAAAATCTAATTTCACTTTTAACTGAGTACAGAGAGCCCTCCAGAATTTTGAAACAAACTGAACTCCCCTGTCGGAGACAATGTGGGAAGGAAGTCCATGGAGCCGAAAAATATGCTTAAAAAAGTTTTTAGCCAACTGAGGAGCGGATGGGAGTCCTGGTAGCGGAACGAAGTGCGCCATTTTTGAAAAACGATCCACAACAACCCAGATCACTGTATTGCCTTGAGATGGAGGAAGATCCGTGATAAAGTCCATAGCGATGTGTGACCAAGGGATTTCAGGAATAGGAAGAGGATGAAGAAGGCCCGCCGGTCTTTGGCGAGGGGTTTTATTACGTGCACAGGTGGTACAAGCTTGCACGAATTCTGCCACATCCTTCTCAATGGAGGGCCACCAATAATATCTGGCAATAATTGCGTTAGACTTTTTGATACCAGCATGCCTGGCAATACGGGAAGCATGACCCCATTTTAATATTTGGAGGCGTCGGCGAACCGGGACAAAGGTCTTCCCAGGCGGAGCCTGCATTAGGGAGGCAGGAGCAGAATGAATCAAATGATCAGGGGATATAATGAACTGAGGAGCAGTGTCCACGTCAGTGAAGTCCGAGGAGCGAGACAGAGCATCTGCCCTGATGTTCTTAGAGGCAGGCCGAAAGTGAATGCGGAAATTAAACCGCGCGAAGAATAGTGACCAACGAGCTTGGCGAGGATTCAAGCGCTGAGCAGTTTGTAGATACAAAAGGTTCTTATGGTCGGTAAAAATAGATATGGGGTGAAGCGACCCTTCTAGAAGATGTCTCCACTCTTCAAGAGCTAATTTGATAGCCAGAAGTTCACGATCCCCAATAGAATAATTTCGCTCCGCGGAAGAAAAGGTCCTAGAAAAGAACCCACAAGTATGATTTTTCCCTGATGGAGACCTTTGTGTGAGTACAGCTCCTGCTCCAATGGAAGAAGCGTCAACCTCCAGAGAAAAGGGACGAGAAGGGTCTGGTCTGGAGAGCACCGGGGCCATAGAGAATGTCTTTTTCAATGTTAAAAAGGCTGCCTCCGCCTGTGGAGGCCATGACTTGGGGTTGGCTCCCTTTTTGGTGAGAGCCACAATGGGGGCCACGATAGTGGAAAAATGGGGTATGAATTGACGGTAATAGTTGGCGAAGCCCAGAAATCGTTGAATGGAACGCAGACCAACAGGCCGAGGCCAGTCTAATACCGCTCTCAATTTGCTAGGGTCCATTTGTAGTCCTTGGGCTGAAACAGTATAACCCAAAAAAGGCAGAGCGGTCTGGTGAAAGAGACACTTTTCTAATTTGGCATAAAGATGATGCTGCCGAAGGCGGGATAGTACCAGACGAACGTGCCGGTGATGCTCTTCGAGGGAAGAAGAGAAGATGAGGATATCATCTAAATAGACCACGACACAGGAGTACAACAAGTCCCGGAAGATGTCATTGACGAACTCTTGAAATACGGCAGGAGCATTACAAAGCCCGAAGGGCATCACCAAATACTCGAAATGACCGTCACGGGTATTAAAGGCAGTCTTCCATTCGTCTCCCTTGCGGATGCGGATCAGATTGTAGGCTCCTCGAAGATCTAGTTTGGAAAAGATCCTGGAGCCACGAAGACGGTCGAAGAGTTCTGGAATTAAAGGTAAGGGGTATCGGTTCTTTACCGTGATCTTGTTAAGACCCCGATAGTCAATACAGGGTCGGAGAGAACCGTCTTTTTTCTGTACAAAAAAAAAACCTGCCCCAGCGGGAGAAGAGGACTTCCGGATGAAGCCCCTCTGCAGATTTTCTTGTATGTAAGTAGCCATTGCTTGAGTTTCGGGGACGGATAGTGGGTAGATACGGCCACGAGGAGGAGTGGTTCCAGGCAGGAGATCGATCGGGCAATCATAAGGGCGATGTGGCGGAAGGATCTCAGCTTGCTTCTTACAGAAGATGTCAGCGTAGGCCCGGTAAACTTCGGGTAGGCCCGGTAGAGATGTGGTAGGATGATCGGTTCGAACTGGTAAGGCTTTCAAGCAATTCTTTAGGCAGGTTGTACCCCACGCCTTGATGTCCCCTGTGACCCAGTCTAGGGTAGGATTATGGAGTTGAAGCCAAGGAAGACCCAATAGGATTGGGGAAGTACAATGGGGTAACACAAAGAGTTCCAAGTATTCCTGGTGAAAGAGGCCAATCTTAAGGAGCAAAGGCTTGGTACGGTACTGCACCATACAATTCAGTCTATCTCCATTAACTGAGGCGATGAATAACGGTTTGGCCAAGCGGTTAACTGCTATGTCGTGTTTCTTGATCAGGGAGGCCTCTATGAAATTGCCCGCCGAACCAGAATCCAGGAAGACCGGCAAATTAAGCACAGAGGCAGATGAGAGACAAAGCTGTGCAGGTACGGTAAATCTTGGAGAGGAAGCACACACACCCAGAGACGCCTCTCCCAACGAGTCTAGGTGCGCCCGTTTCCCAGTCGAGAAGGACGAATGGGGCAATCTCTTAGAAAATGATCAGGACTGGCGCAATACAGACAGAGATTTTCATTCCTCCTGCGAGACCTCTCCACGGGGGTTAGGCGAGAGCGGCCGACTTGCATGGCTTCCACCTCTGGAGATGATGGTACAGACAAAGGTTTCTGAAAGGTAGGAGCCAAACGAAACATCCTCCTGTCGCGTTGGGAATCTCTCCAGGCGAAGTTCTTCACGCCTCTCAGCAAAGCGTATGTCAATGCGAGTGACGAGATGTATGAGTTCAGAAAGGGAGTCAGGAATCTCTCGGGCCGCTAGAACATCCTTGATCTTGCTAGAGAGACCTTTCTTAAAACAAGCGCAGAGAGCCTCATTATTCCATGCTAACTCGGAGGCCAAAGTACGGAATCGAATAGCATATTCACCAACAGAAAGATCGCCTTGCGTTAAATTCAATAGAGCGGACTCGGCAGATGAGGCTCGAGCGGGGTTCTTCAAAAACCTGACGGAATTCTGTAACAAAGGCCTGGACGGTGAAGGTGAGAGGATCATTACGGTCCCACAAGGGAGTGGCCCAAGCCAAGGCTTTTCCGGAGAGCAGACTAATGATGAAGGCCACTTTAGAGCGTTCGGTGGGGAATTGATCGAACAATAATTCCAGGTGCATAGAGCACTGGGCTAGAAAGCCTCTGCACAACTTCGCGTCCCCCTCATATTTTGCTGGCAAGGAGAGGCGGATTCTGGATGAGGAAGCCGCTGGAGACTGCGGTGGCGGCACCGGTGGCGGTGGAGAAGGCGACTGCTGCTGGGTCAAGAGTTGCTGCATCATAGCGGTAAGCTGATTAATCTGCCGGGACTGCAAAGCCACCAGCGCTGGGAGTTCGGAAGTCTCCGGCAAGGGCACCTCAGCGGGATCCATGGCCGGATCTTACTGTTACGCACCGGGTTGAACGTGCGAAGAAGTGGACCCGCGGGATCTGCAGAACTGTTTGGCAGATACCGCGTCAGGGGAGCGGAGTCTAAGGAGCCACTGGTTTTCACCAGAGCCCACCGCAAGGCGGGATGGTCTTGTGCGGCAGGTGACTCCCAGGTCGCTACCCCCCAACAGCGGCACAGTTCCACAAACTGCTGAGGTGACGTGCAGTAGAGACAAACAGTGGTCGAAGGAGAAGGCCGAGGTCAGGACTGGCAGCGCGGGTTCAATAGCGGAGAAACAAGCCGAGGTCGGGACGGGCAGCACAGGTTCGAAGGTCAATGGGAGAGCCGAGGTCATACACGAGGAATCAAGCAATACAGCGACTGTCATTCACGGAAGAACACCGAAGATCCGGCACAGGAAGGAAGGCAGGGTTCAATTTATGGGAAGAGCCGAAAAGGGATTGGATGGCCAGACACCAATAATCAGGACCTTGGCCCTTTAAATCTGTGAAGGTTGATGCGCGCGCCCCCTAGTGGCCGGGGACGTGCGCGCACGGAAGGCGGAACTGCAGCAGTAGGAGGAAGCCGGCGGCCATGCCGGTCAGAGGAGGAAGCGCGGGGACCAGGTAAGGGGAAAACGCAGCCTGGGGGGCCAGCAGCGGACGCCCAGATGGCGGTAGAGCGGGGAGCGCTGCAGGAAGGGGACGCAGCGCTCGCCCGAGGAGAGGCACGGAGGGGGGCGCTGCGCGGGGAAGACGCAGCGCTCGCCCTAACACACGCTCAGAGCTGGGGGATGCGGCTCTGTGTTTTACTACCAAGATGGTGGCTCCCGGGATCCGGAGCACCACGGCTGGCCCCTGGTTTAAGGTATAGGTTTTTTTCTTTGTAACCCCCATCCTGCCTCAGGACAGGGGGGTTATGGTTGACTGAGGTTCCGTTTTTAGAATGCCATTTGGTCAATCCACACCTCCCCCACAGAAGTACAATTCCCATGTATATGTTATCATTGCGGAGGATGGAATAGTATGTTTTTTAAATCTAGCTTATATTGGGATTGATTCAACACCAGCTTGTTCACCTAAAGGGAACTTAGGTGGCGGGCTTCAGATTTGAGCCAAAGCTAGATTCGACCCAGATCTTACTGATCCGCTCTGGTTATCTCCTATACCAGCAAGGTTTAATTACCCAGCATGCCACCTGCCAATGTTAGCAAGGGGCATACCGTCCAACACTACTCTGTGAACTGGTATAGGGATCTCCTGGACCCCTTACCAGTTCACAAACAGTTAAAAAAAAAAAGGTTTTAAAATTTTAATTTTGAAGGTCTACCAAGTTTGTGGTTCTCCTCTGTAGTGAGGTGGGACACACGTCCTCCCTGCTCCTTCCCACCAATCAAATGCCAAGCTGCCAGAGAAGGAGGCTTGTATATCACAGAGACATGTGACTAATGATGTCACAGGAGGAGAGGGACATGGAGGGAGATTCCCACAATACCAGCTCACACATTGTCATGGCCAGAGCTATTGCATCCATCCTGGAGTCCCTTTTTATGCTGAGGTCTCTAACACCCCCTCTCCCCTCTGGGAGGAGGGCTGTTCCCTCCCTCTTAGCTTGTAACCGGAGACGTTTATGGATCATAACTTTGTGTGGAAAGGTTGTTCTGGTGTTAAACCATCCAGTCAGGTGCTGGCCATTCTATGGCTTCAAACATGACTGTTTGAGATGGTTCTGGGACCAAATTCTCCATAATGCAGTCCTAAAGTATCTGAGAGTTACATAAGAGATACCACTTTGGAGTTCATATGTGGTTATAATGTTAGGATATTTCCCATATCCCTCACACATGGGATTTTCTGGAAAGAATTAGAACATTATTATTGTGCATTAAAGTGAAAAAGCTGGACAAGATGCAAGTTGCAGTTTTGCACCTAAAAGCACAAGTTAACCTCGCTTCAGCAAATACATGATCCTAAATTCCATGGTGCTTCTAGATTAGTTTATTTTTTATTGTTAAATATCTATTAGTTAGTTGGAACTGTTTAGACCCTGAATTGTATGTGTTTTATTAAACTTGAGTTGGGTATAAAGCAGTGGCATGAAACAAGCAGCTGCCTATATCTACAAATATCTGCCCTTATCTAGCTTGTTTCATTTGTTAAGATGTCCTATGTTTGGATACTAAACTAATACTATCATATCGCACAGTAAAAGTTTACAATGCTTCAACTTCTGTGTATTTTGCTGTGTATGACCTCAAAATTCAATTATTTGAATATTTTCTAAGAGGTTATTTAACATGAGATCTGTAGTATTTCACAGTTGCATTGAAAGATATGTCAACATGCCTAAGAGCATGCAATTCAGTAAGAACCTGGAGGCTGATTCACTACTAGTAGACGCTGTAAGCGGGTATCGGGCACTGTAACCTAGCCTTGCGATTGCTGTAGTAACCTGGCCGGCATTGATGAATGTGATGTATGTTGGGCGCTCTAACAACAGTATAACGCTGCAGTGAGCGATAGGTGTTCAAAACCATGCTTAAGAAGAAACTACACACACGCGCGTCTAAAACTGAGTGCTGTAGCATAGAGCGCCAGACGCTGTGTGATTAAAGTCTGTTTTAGAACACATATACACCAGTAACAAAGCGAAAACACATGGAATGACAGGCAGGCTGATTCATTACTAGCGGCAGCTATCAGCAGATGAGCGTCTGTACAGCGGAGCTAAGAGCGACCGCTAGTATACACTGTGATCGGCTATCGGGTGCTGTAACAGAGCGCCTCAGTTGCTGTAGTAACCTGGCCAGCATTGATGAATGAGATGTATGTTGGGTGTTCTAACACCAGTACAGCGTTGCAGGGAGCGAAAGGTAGCACCAGCTCATTGCAACCGACTCTCAGCGACTCACACCATATTCAACAAAAAAACAAACACACAGAGCGTAGGTGCTCTGAATCTGGTCGCTATAGCATTTAAATCACAAACAAATGAACGCCCATTGAAATGTATAAGAGCGCGACACTGAGTGACAGGTAATACGTTGCGCTCCTGAACCTAGAGTGCTGGCACTATATGCTGAGCCGCCTGTAGTAATACATGTGACGCTACATGGCGCTGTTAGAGCCGCTCATCAGATTTGCTTTCTTAAATGTGGTTTTGCATACAGCGCCCAGCTTTCACCAGATGCTAGGTAGCATTGCCTGGCGTTATCTCTTAAATAACCCCCATAGTCTAAATAATACCCACATATTAATTTAAAATAAAGCCTACATTTCAACCAACACCGTGTATAGTGACAATAAAATCAGAATGTCCACAGTTTTTTGACACTAACATGCTTTGATTAAAGATTCATGCACTTGTTTTTTTTTTCTGTTGTCAGCTTATGTATTAGAATGTCCTTTAGTTGTCTAAAAATTCTTACAATTCCATATGTACATGCCAGACAGAAAGAGGAAAGGTTACTTGTGCATGCTGCATAAAATCCTGTTAGCACAGGGGCTTCCACGCAACATTAGTAGTAGATTCTATGGCAAGAGGTAAAAGCTTTGCAATGCACAATATATGTTGCCATAAAACTGCACATAAAAGGATGGGCACTGTTTAAAATTACATCAAATGGATCCTGTTTGTGTGTTCTGTATTTTTTTTTTTTTGGAGATGTTGGAATATATGTGGCTTGTAAGTAATATTATACACTGCTTACAGAAGTATTGCAGAAAGGATCATAAAGGATCCTACCCATCCGTGTCACACTTTGTTTAGACTATTACCCTCAGAACCCAGATTGAAAGTACTTCCAGTTAGAACTTCAGGGTTCAAAAATTGCTTCTTTCCCAGAGCCATTCATCTTTTAAACCGCTAAGGGCTATATATGCATCTATGAGCCTCATTTATGCACAGCGCCATTTTGGCTGCCCACCTTGGAGCACCCGTATATTTTTATATATTGGTTCTTATTTTCTTTATTGCATGGCACGGCCTGCTTCGGTATTCATAACAGTTGGGTTATTTCGCCACAAGGTGGCGCAGTGGTACTGCAGAAAGCTGTGGCATCTCCCGACCCCCTATAAAAACGGGATTAACCCGTTCCCAGTGTTTCCTCTGCAGTGGAACTGCGAAGTTAGAAGATGGCTCTCTCCTGCGCAGGTGAGCGAGGCAACTGTTTCTGGACCCTCACTGCCTCCCAGCCTTGGCTGACAGATCGGGTGGAGCGCTGCTCCAAGCCGCAGGCCCTGTTCCACAAGCGGTAGCCGGCCATAGGATTTATGGTGAGCCTACTAGGGATGCGGAGTTCCTGTCCTGGCTTCTGAGGGGGTGAGTGTTTTGGGGACTGTGTCCCCTTTTCCTTCAGGGGTCCCACCCCCCGCCCTTCTGGCTTCTCTCCCCCCCCCCCCTCTCTGGCGAGGCGAGTGGTATTACTTGTGGTGTTCTGGCTGTTTACAGTGTGTTTTTTTGCATCCGTGCCGTTTTGTACTGCGCTCCGCGGTTGTGGGAGCTATAACCTGTGGCATTTTTGCTTTGTCATGGCGCCGGCGGGGTCACGTGGGTGCCGTTTTCGCGCTCTTCGGGGGGGCCGGGCCGGGGGATGAAGCGTATCGCATCGTCCCCCCGCGGCCCGCCCCTTGAGGTACCTCAGCTGGCGCCATTTTGGATTAGCTGCATGTCTGGATTTCTCCCTTCCGTGCTGCAACGCTTTTTCCTCCGGTGTGTCGCTTCATCCTGCGGTCTGTGCTTTGGTGACCCTGCGGTGTCCTTGGCCCCTGAGTCCCCCTTGGGGGTTTTTTTATTGGTCTCGTGGGGCATGTGCCACGGGATGCTCATGTGTCGTTTTTACTTATGTCTTTCAGGCGGGATACCAGTGAGTTCTGGTTTCTCCTGGCTCTACTCCTTCCTCCCCTCATCCCCCCACCCATTTTTGCTTATCTGGGGGCATCCCGTGGGAGGGCATCCCGGGTGGCTTTTGCATTAGCCTTTACCCAGCGCTGGCCTATTGCGCCTGTGTTAATCACCATATGGAGGCTTCTGGGTATAGCGTGCTCAGGGGGCCTTCGAGGCAATCCCGGCTGTGTTCCTTGTGCAGGGTATCCCCTATCAGCAATGATGTCACGGTGTGCTTGCCGTGCGCTCAAAGTGTCCTTGCACTCCAGCTTGGTTTGCCTGCATCGCTTCCCAGCTCTGCGCCCCCTTCGGCATCACCTACCCCCCCCACTGCTGCAATTAGCTCCCAGTGAGGGGGATGCTAGCAGGGGGTCACAGTCTGATCTGGCACTTCGTGTGGCCAACATTGAGAAGCAGCTTGCTGGGCCTATTCCTAGGAAGGCCTCTGGCCAGAACCGGCACCTGATTTCCACTCCCTCACGCTATACAGAGGAGTATGAGGAATTTGATGTCACTACTAGACGTTATTCCCTAGAGGAAGGGGAACTGCTCCAGGACTCTGACTCCTCTGGGGACCAGCAGGAGGCTTATGATAGTGACCCTGGGGAGGATTCATGTTATTCTGAGGACACTGATAATTTGCTGTCTCACATTTTTGAAATTGCTGCCCCTGTGGCTGCTAAAAGGAAACAGGGCCCAAGGGTTTGGATAAGAGGTATCCCTTTCCTGCTGATCTTGTTAAGAGGTGGTCATTTCCCCCTGAAGTGGACGCTCCTGTGCTAGGCTTGTCCAATACTTCGGTCATGCCTTCACCTGACACTACCACTCTGAGGGACAGTGAGGACCGGCGCATGGATCAGTTGGCCTGCCATGTCTTTACCTGTGTGGGGGCTGGATTGTGCCCGGCCTTTGCGGCTGCCATTACAGCTATTGCCCTTAAGACACTGCTCAAGCGTCTCCTTGATGGCGCGGGGGGGGGGGGGGGGAGGAGTATAGGACTCTCTTGCTTTGCTCTGATTTTGTGGCCTTTATCCTTACTGCTATGAATGATACTGTGCGGCTGAGCGGTAGGGCCTCTGCACTCTTAGTGGCTATGCGCCGCTCTGTTTGGTTACGTCAGTGGGCAGCTAACACAACTGCTAAGAAAGCTCTCACTGGACTCCCCTTCGTGGGGCTGCGGCTATTTGGGGAGCGTCTTGATGTTCTAGCCAAGGATGGCAGGCTACCTCAGAGTAGGAGGCAGTCTCGGCCCTTTCGGGGGTCCTCCTTTCCCCCTCCCTTCCTTTCGTGCTCCCAGAGGAGGCCGTGGCTCCCTCCTCTCTAGTGGCCGCAGAGATTCTTGGGGCCGTGGCAGATCCCGTGGTCGTCACGGTCTCTCCTGGAGTTCCAAGCCCCAAACCCTCTCCCAAGCCCCCTCAGGCATGACGGGGCGCCCTCACCCATCCGGGTGGGGGGACGGCTTCGGCTCTTTGCTCACGTCTGGAGGCTTCACGTCTCAGACCGGTGGATTCAGGAAGTAGTGTCCTCCGGTTACAAGATAGAGTTTGCAGCCTGGCCGCCCCCAAGATTCATCAGATCCCGGATGTCTTTAAACCCCCTGTCTGCTCAAGGGTTGCTTCTGGCGGTTCAATGCCTGTTAGAGTCAGAAGTCATTTGTCAGGTGCCCCATCAAGAACGGGGTCAGGGGTACTATTCCAATCTTTTCACGGTCCCCAAAAAGGAATTCTGGACCTGAAGGGCCTAAACAAATTTGGCAGATTCAGGCTATCACCTCGGCGCCTCGGGTGTTCATCAAGGTACTGGTGGGGGTGATGGCTCTGTTAAGAAACCAGGGCATACGCATCATTCCTTACCTGGACGACATCCTGATTGTGGCCTTTCCTCAGGCCGAACAGGACACTCAGATTGTGACATCCACTCTAGAATCCTTCGGCTGGGTGATCAACTATCCCAAGTCTTCTCTGTCCCCGTCCTTGGTGAGGTCCTTTCTGGGCATGACTCTGGATACCTCTCAGGTCAAGGTGTTCCTTCCTCAGCAGAAGGTGGGGGTCTTCAGATGCAGGCTCGGGCTCTGCTATCGTGTCCTCATCCCTCCATCCGTCAGGGTTGTCAGGCTGATGCAGTTGGTGGGCCTGATGGTGTCCTGCTTCGAGGGAGTCCCCTTTGCTCAGTTTCACATGAGACCTCTTCAGTTGAACCACTTGTCAGTTTGGGATCCGGACCCTGTGTCCCTAGATCAGGAATTTGCTCTGGCCAGACAGTCCCTCTCGTGGTGGCTGGACTCAAGGAACCTTCTGGGGGGCAGGACCTTCCTGCCCCCATGCTGGGAGACGGTCACCACAGATGCCAGTCTGACCGGTTGGGGAGGCTTCTGGAAATCCCTGAAGTTCCAGGGTCGGTGGGGCCCACAAGAGGCCCATGCTTCCATCAACATCCTGGAACTGAGGGCGATCAAGTTGGTTCTTTCTCGCCTAACCACTCACCTTCAGGGTCGGGCTGTTCAGATCGGCTCAGACAACCAGACGGCGGTTGCCTACATCAACCATCAGGGAGGGACTCGGAGCAAGCGAGCCTTCAAGGAAGTGTCTCTGATACTGTCTTGGGCGGAACAGAATGTCCCCTGCATCTCAGTGGTATACATTCCGGGGGTGGAGAACCAAGTGGCAGACTCCCTGAGCAGGAGGACATCTCGTCTAGGGGAATGGTCCCTCAACTACCAGGTGTTTCTCTCCCTGTGTCACCGCTGGGGTCAGCCGGATGTGGACCTGTTTGCGTCCCGTCACAATCACAAACTTCCCAGGTTTGTCTCCCTGTCACAGGATCATCTGGCCTTCACCACTGATGCACTGGCAATGCCTTGGACGGAGTTTCGGCTTCCCTATGTGTTCCCTCTGTTCCCTCTACTGTGCAGGGTCATGCGCAAGATTGCCCAGGAGGGGGTGTCAGCCATCCTGGTGGTCCCTGTTGGCCAAGAAGGGTGTGGTTCGCAGATCTCGTGCAGTTGGCAGTAGACCAGTACGTCTTGCCCAGGGATCCAGACCTTCTCACTCAGGGGCAGCTACGCCATCCCAATTTACAAACGCTGGCTTTAACGGCTTGGCTGCTGAAAACTTCATCTTGACTGCCTCTGTTGTGGATACCATGATTCGGGCTAGGAAGAAGTCCTCGTCCTCTATCTATTACAGGGTCTGGCATGCTTACATTACCCTGTCGGGTATATTCCATTCCCAGGATTCTGGAATTTTTGCAACATGGTTTGGATTCTGGCCTTCAACTAAGTACCCCCAAGGGCCATGTTTCAGCTCTGGCAATTTTTTCCAAAGATCCTTTGCCAACCACTGGTTGGTTAAAACTTTTTTCCAGGGTGTTACTCATGTGCGTCCACCTCGTAAGCCTATGCTACCTGTCTGGGACTTGAATCTGGTGTTGTCTGCTCTGCAGGGCCCTGCCTTTGAGCCTATCCGTGGGGCTGCTTTGCCCATTCTGACTCTTAAGGTAGCCTTTTTGGCAGCTATCACTTCTGTAAGGAGTTCTGCGAGTTTCTGAGCTGGCGGCGCTTTCCATCAAACCTCCTTATTTTGAGAGGCATCAGGATAAGGTGGTGTTTCGGCTTAAGCCGGATTTCTTGCCTAAGGTGGTGTCTGCCTTTCATCTCAATCAGGAAAATAGGCTCGATTCAGAGGCACATTCGTCTGGACTTTCGTAGCTGTCTGTGAAAGTTTTTGTGTGTGTTTGTCATTTTATTCGTTTTTTTCATTCATTTTTCATTCGTACGAATATTCGGGCTAATGCGTATATGCGCTTTCGAAGAACGAAAGCAAATCGGATCATTTGTGTGAGTTCGGATCATTTTCCCATCAAAACCTGATATTTTGCATTCGTTCAGATAACTTACGTTATTGCTATGGGCTTGCGTCACATTCAGAGAGCTGATTGCCGAGGGACCACCACCCTATAAAACAGTTTAATTTGCGATCCCCTTACGGGACCATTTTGACCTCGGATACCCTTGCAATGAACCAGTTGTGTGCCTTTGTGGAGGAGCATCACAAGCTCCAGCTAATTGGAATTGAATGTGTCAGCATCGGCGACGCATGCATATCGATGGCATGCATGACGTTGAGCTGTTCGAGCTGACCAGACTTAATCGTGCTTCCCTCCATAAATTGTATAGTGAGCTGTGGCCATGGTTAGCCCGCACCACAAGGAAGGGGCAAGCAATTTCAGGTATGACCAAGATGCTTGGCTGCCTGCAATTTTTGGTGAATGGCTTGTTCCAGAGGCTGGGTGCCCTCTCCGTGGGGATCTCCCAGCCTACGCTGAGCCGCGCGCTATCCAAGTTTTTGGAAGGCATGGCTACCATTAGTCAGAAATATATTTTATTTCCTGATGACATGGTAGCCTGGAACGTGCTTAAGCTGGCATTTTATAATATCGCCAACATGCCCAACGTCATGGGTGCCATTGATTTCCCCCACGTTGCTTTAGTCCCTCCTGCAGCCGACGAGTACATCTATAGGCAAGTTCAATCAGTCATTTTTTATATAGTTGACATAAATGGTATTTTAAATATCTGTTAATCCCTCCTTGTAAATAGTCCCTGTGAAATAGCTTACACTGTATATCTGTTAATCCCTCCTTGTAAATAGTCCCTGTGAAATAGCTTACACTGTATATCTGTTAATCCCTCCTTGTAAATAGTCCCTGTGAAATAGCTTACACTGTATATCTGGTAATCCCTCCTTGTAAATAGTCCCTGTGAAATAGCTTACACTGTATATCTGTTAATCCCTCCTTGTAAATTGTTCATGTGATATATTTGGCCGGATTTAGCGTCATCAATGTTTTTCATGTAGCCCAAAGCCAAATATTTGCATGTGGACCTTAATTTGTCATGTGAAAGTTAATATTTAGTTGATCCAACATACATATCCTTTGTAGGCCGAAAAAATAGGTACTTAGTTAGTGTTATTTGTATTGGCCAACATGTTTTTTGGAGGATGTTAGGAGTTAGTGTTTGAGTAGTTTACCTAGCCTTGCTAATTTTTTTTTTTTCTTTTTTCACAGGAACCGCAAAATGGGCCACTCACTGAATGTCCAAGCAGTGGTGGCCCCAGACATGCGGTTCCTTAGCGTCCTCGCCGTGTTTCCAGGCTCATCCCATGATGCGTACATCTTGCGACGATCTGGATTGTACCGTCGGTTTGAGTTTGGAGAATTCTCAGGTGGATGGCTCCTTGGTAAGTTGACGTAAATAACGTCATTCACTTTTCAATGTATGCCTATTAATATAGTTTCGGACCCATGTCTGAAGCTATGGCTGTTTTTACCCCTTGATGACAGGTGAAACCGGACCTTAACCATGATCTTTAGCAAAGCACAAACCCTTACAAAATGAATTTCCACAATTAGTAAATAATTTATTTATACTTTCTAGTAAATTACTTATTATTCTTCCCCACACTCGGCTGCAATTCTGTTCTTGATTTTATGATAGGGTCTGCTCAGAAGCATGACACTTACTGAGTAGAGGAGAGCGGGATAAAGTGCAGGGGGCGGGTTAGAGCTGTGCTTGGCTCACACAAAGCAGATCTGGTGTCCTGAAAAGGTAAGACATCCAAGAATGCTGAGCAGCACAGTCCTAAGCCAATACCTGTTAGCAGTCTGCCTGATTTGCCCTCATCCGCTATTTTGTTTGTTTAAAAGGTCAGAACATGCAGTAGATGGTGTTAGGCTGTTTATTTAGCAGAGCAATCTGTATGTTCAGGGTGTGTCTAAAATATAAGATAGGCTCTTATTCAGGGTGAACGACCTTTTTTTTTTAATACATTTTTGTGTCGTGTGTAATTTATGTTAGTATTTTCTTATTCTTTCAGGGGATTCTGGCTATCCACTACTTCCCTGGCTGCTTACGCCCGTCATTCGGCCACAGAATGCCGTACAGGACGCCTACAATCGGGCCCACCGGAAGACCCGGGCCGTTGTGGAGAAGGCCTTTGGCCTGTTAAAAACACGCTTCCGGTGTTTGGACCATACTGGGGGAGCACTCCAGTATAACCCCAAAAAGGTCATAGACATCATACTGGCCTGCTGTGTCTTACATAACTATGCCATCATGCAGCGTGTCCCTCGGTATTTGGATCTGCCCCCCTCTCCACCCAGCCAGGACCCCGAAGACCACTACCGTGGCACACCTAGTGCCTCTGGCCAAGCAGTTCGGGCCAATTTGATTCAGACACATTTTGCATAATTTTTGTTGCCTGTGTTTGTTTTGTGCCTGTAATTATTATTTGCTCCCCTAATGTTGCCTTGTAAATCTTTTATTATTTTTTGGTGTATCAACTAGTAATGAGTTAATTACTAAAATATTCACACATGATCTGAGACTCATGCATTTTTTTTGCCCTGTTTGTTTAGGAAAACCTTAAGTAATGTAAAAATAACCAAAACATTAATGCATTAACTTAGTCAACAACAGGTCAAGTCACATTCAATATTTTTTATTGAAATATGAAAATTTGGAGTTGAAGGGCGCTTGCATACTTCATGTACATACATAGTACAACATTAAAATACATTTGTGGCAAATCTTGGCACCTAGCAATTGGCCACATCCAGGAGTTTTAAAGTAATGCACTCCAGGCAAGTTTCAATCCTAAATAAAATGCACAGACATAGGGAGCAAGCATTTGTATGTCAATATTTGCCCTGTAATAAATAGGGCCACATACACACCCTCTCCTGCTTGGCCACATTTGCCACAGGCACAGGTGGAAAGCAGCCATACCTATGCCACATCCACGCCTGTAAGTCAGTGGCCCACCCAAACAAGAAGCCCCAGTCCAAATCCAAGTCCAGTACAATCTCGGCCACGGTTCAAGGTAGTAGTTTGCCAGCCCAGAATGTCCCCCAATCATGCCTACAAACAGGATGAGCCAGAAGCAATGTAATTAGGCCAAAGCCTGCAGTGCAACAGCTAGAGTGGCAGGTTCAGTGAGGCTTGAGCTCAGGCATTGGCTAGTGGGGTATCTCAGCACTCTAATGAGCTATATGGGCGAAAATCCAAAGCATACAAGCAAAGCCATACCAAAAGGCTATATTGGTAGCGCTCACCAGACAGGTCAATACAGTGGGGATGTAGAGGAAAGATGCGGAGCAGATACAGGGGAAATAGGTGTTAAAATGGTTGATGCCCATAAAACCCTGGTGGTGGGCCTTGGAGGTGGCCCATCACCTGGGCCTGTGTGGCATTCATAATCTGCAACTGTTCCAACATGTTTCTATTGGTTGTACGAACTTCATCCAGCATGGCACTGAAATTACTACTTAAGGTGGCCACGTGGGTGTTGTTAGTTCGAACTTGCTCAAGCATGGCTGTGAAATGAGTAGATAAGGTGGCCATGTGGCTGTTGGTCGACCTAAATTCTGTCAGCATGGTGTTTAAAGTATTATTTAAGGTCTCTAATTGTGCATGATGCTGCTCTGTGGTTCTTTCAGTTAGCTGGCGAAATAAACGCCTCTCGTGGTGCTATGCTGACTCCATGATCGGCACGCGCCTCTCCTGGGAAACTGGGCGACGTAGCTGACTACGCCGCCCAATTCCCCGGCATGGAGCGCCTGCAGATGATGGACGTCTAAGCCGACCAACAGCCACAGATGTGCTTGCCAAATCCTCTGCAGCAGACCTATCACTGGGGACTGTAGGCTCAGTCTCTGCATGCTGCTCACGATGGGCTGGCAGCATGCGGCCAGCTTCACTCTGCTGCAGAGGATTTGGTGAGGAAACATGTTGGGACAGTTGCAGATTATGTTCCAGGGGGGTCTGTTGTGAAGGTCCCATCAAGGTGGCATTCTCCTCCATCTCCATGTGCCCTAAATATATTTGTTATGCAAATTGGTCATGTTAATTCACATGCATCAGCAGATTCAGCAAATTGCACTTACCGTATATATCGGGTCCTGGCTCCTAGGCAGCATGGAAGTTGACGGCGTGGTCCAACTGGATGAGGCTTCCACACTAGCTGAGGGTTGATGCTGGGCTGTATTATTTAAAAAAAAGGCACATAAACACTCAATATGCATTGATGATCTGTCTTACTACATATGCTTTACTAAAGTACGTGGGAAAGCAGGAATGGCAACTCCCCCAACGGTCCAAGTTGTCCTTCACTATGAATGTCATTATCTGTTACATGTATGAGTCACCCTGTACATACACATTGGTCACCTTAAATAAAACAAACATGCATAAAGGGCCATTAGGGGCCCACACTCAGCTTGCAAATAGCATTTGCCTTAAGAGTATGCTGGTGGGCATTCTTCCTATGTAGACCTTTCCCTGACCCCAGATCAAGTATTTGAGACCAAAGCACAGCTCAAACCCAAGTGGCCTAAAGACAAAGAAGTAAGTGTTGGATATGATTGAGTAGAATCACATAACAGGCAGTCCTTAGCTAATATTAAGACTTTAATAGTGACCAGAAATACTGTTCAAGGTCATGTATGGCCTAGCAAACCTTCTAAAACTGTAACCTCCTCTACAAGCCACTCCCTAGGGGCATTTGTTCATATATGCCTGTGAGCCTTATTTTACAAGTTTAAAGCATTTCACATACACACTAACATTACTAACCTGCTGGAATAGTAGGGATGTCAATGCCTCCCCAAACCTGCCACTCAACTGCCCCTGGGAGGTAGTTGGACGTGTCTGTGGTGATGCTGAGCTTTGGGGGCTGGGACTTCTGTCCCGGTGGATTTTCCTCTTCCCATGCCCGCTTTTCCAATGCGTGTGTGGTGATGCTGAGCTGTGGGGGCTGGGACTTCTGTCCCGGAGGCTTTTCCTCTTCCCATGCCCGCTTTTCCCACGTGGGTGTGGTGATGCAGAGCTTTGGGGGCTGGGACTTCTGTCCCAGAGGCTTTTCCTCTTCCCATGCCCGCTTTTCCCACGTGGGTGTGGTGATGCAGAGCTTTGGGGGCTGGGACATCTGTCCCGGTGGCTTTTCCTCTTCCCATGCCCGATTTTCCCATGTGGGTGTGGAGATGGTGACCTTTGGGGGCTGGGACTTCTGTCCCGGTGGCTTTTGCTCTTCCCATGCCCGCTTTTCCCACGTGGGTGTGGTGATGCTGAGCTTTGTGGGCAGGGGCTTCTCACACTCTTCGTGGGCTTTTTTGCGGCCGTATCTGTCTGCTTGGTGGCCTGGGGCTTCTTCTTCGCCGCTGCCTCCTTTGGTTTGCTGGTTGGTGGTGCCTTAGCAGACTTTGTTGGTATTGTCGCCTTGGTCTGCCCACTGCGGGTTTCCCGCACCTTCGGCATTGGAATTTTTGAGCGAGTGGGGGGGCCTGAAGAAGCCTCCTCACGCTTATCTTGCTTTTTGCTGCTGCCCTCCTTGGCTGCTTTTGCCTTCCCGACGGCTTTTTTGGGTGCCATAATGATGAGACTCTGAAAGAGAATGAGCTGTGGGTCCAGGACCCTTTAAATACTAATACCTGGGTATGACGCTTACGCGTTCGCGTACGCGTGCGTACGGCCATGCGGAACCCGGAAACTGCTGGGGCATTACTTATCTGCTGCAGACAAGAAGAAAGGTGGCGCCCACGATCTTCACCCGCCAACAAGAAGAGCTGATTATGCTCGTAAGTGTATTTTAATGCCTTTGATTTGCCATCTAAATGCATGCCTAGCCCTTAAGGAAGCGCAGGAAGAAACGGTTTGGTTGAAAAGTGTCTAAAACTCCGTGCCAAACAGAAGTTAGGGCCCACATGTGCGAACCAAGTCACTTCCATCTAGAAGGATAGTTTTAGCCTAGAAATGTGTCTGGTAATGTCTTTAGTCAACTGATCGATTTGTGACAGATATTTGTATGCAGTTTGATCTAAATACTATGTTTTTTTTGTGTTTTTTAGACGATGCTTCAGCGCATGTACGACTACCTGCCCAACTCTTTTGAGAAGAGGACCGTCGCCCTGCAGATCATGCAGCACTGGTCGGACCTGAAACGGCTCCACATGCTCCATAAGTACATAGCGATTGCATGCTAGATGTAACTAATACACAAGGTAGGCCTTTATTTATAAATTATTTTCTTTTCTAGTGCTGGAAATGGAGTACCGAATCCGACGCACCCGGAGGCGCACAGGCCGACCAGGAAGTGAAGGTGGTGGATCTCCAGGGCGACGGTCCTACCCCTCCTCTGTAGGGGCCTCCGACCAGCCCCTGGACCTTTCTACAGAGGAGGGGCGTCACGGCGTGGGCAGGGAGTCGTACCAAGCGACGGAGCCGTTAGCCTCTGGTATGTGACTCTTCATGTAACCGCACACACATACATGCTATTTGAAACAAAGCTGATTCTCTTTTTCTAGATTTTGATGTAGCGGGTGAAGGATCTGTGGTAGAGTCTGCAGCAGATCAGGCCCAGGAGGTGCATGGAGAAGGTGGGTGATGCCACACACACATTGAATTTGTCATTTGCTTACTGTTGACTAAGACATTAGAAGTGACTCTATTTGACATGTCTCTACAGCCTCAACTTCCCAGCAGTGGCAGGGCCCAGAACGGAGGGTGGCCCCGAGGCACACGTCATTCTTTGGATTATGTGGTAACTGACATGATCACCAAGATACCTAAAGCCATAGTCAATAGCATTAGCATAATGACATATGCCCACTTCCTTAGATCAATTACTTAGCATAATGACATATGCCCACTTCCTTAGATTAATTACTTAGCATAATGGCATATGTCGTCGTGAGTTAGCTTGCCACCTAAAAAACATTCCATCCACAGGTGAGACACACGTATTTGTCAAAAAATAATGTTTGTTTCTTTTTTCTCCAGGGACCACACTTGCCAGAGTGGAAGCCATGAGTGAAAAGGGTCCTTCAGTTGGGGGCCGACATGCAGGAGCTGTGTGACTCTTTGGGGACCACAGAAGAAGACTAATGTTCTGGGTCCTGCCATTGTTTTGTATATAGTTTTTAATTATTTTGTTGCCAAGCACATTATATATTTTAAATATTTTAAAAGTTTTATAAGCCAAAAAAAAAAAAGTTTGTACATTTTTAACAAAAAAATTTTACAAAAAAAAGCCACAAAAAAATGGTATTTGGTTATAAACCAAAAAAAAACTGTTTCTGTGTCATTTTATTTCAAAAATACATTAACACAAAACGAATGGGCAAAGAAATATTTAGAGATGAAGATTCACATGACCGCGAAGTGATTTGGGTAAGTTTTAGGGGTTATACATGGAAGAAGAACCTAACCGCGAAGTGATTTGGGTAAGTTTTAGGGGTCATACATATAAATAAAGGGGGTGGGAGCAGCTCAATCACTATTATTTATACAAAATTATTATTATTCAGGGCCTGGGAACTAATTTACCGCCCAGTTTAACCCTCTCATCAACTAAATATCAAGCAACAAACATGTCTAGCTGTGTGGAAAAACAGAGATTTGGTTGCATATACAGTATCTGCAGATACATGTGGAAGCCACACTGCCCCGACAAGGCACTCTGTGTTTAGTGTGGTCCCTACTCTTAACTTTGAGTCCCCAACATTGGGACATGCAAGGCAGACAAATATTTGAGAGCTACTCACCTGGGAAGCTGCCAGCCTCCCTTTAGAACACTTCACAGGGAGAAATCCATATTGACTAAATTCCTCCCTGCTTGTGCTCATGGCAATTCAAATGAATAAAGGGGGGGTGGGAGCAGCTCAATCACTGTTATTTATACAAAATTATTATTATTATTATTCAGGGCCTGGGAACATACATATAAGAAGAACCTAACCGCGATATGATTTGAGTAAGTTTTAGGGGTGAAAAATGGAAGAAGAACCTAACCGCAAAGTGATTTGGGTAAGTTTTAGGGGTAAAAAATGGAAGAAGAACCTAACCGCAAAGTGATTTGGGTGACTTTTAGGGGTGAAAAATGGAAGAAGAACCTAACCGCAAAGTGATTTGGGTAAGTTTTAGGGGTCATACATGGAAGAAGAACCTAACCGCGAAGTGATTTGGGTACGTTTTAGGGGTGAAAAATGGAAGAAGAACCTAACCCCGAAGCGATTTGTGTAAGTTTTAGGGGTCATACATGGAAGATGTAGGAAAGCGCAAAGTGATTTAGCTAAGCATTGTAGCAGAAGTGAGTGACCCAAATATGTAGGCGAGCACTTTAATGAGTTAAGTTTGTAGTGCACAGGCGTAAGATCGTAAGGATTTTCGTCTGGACGATTATTAATGGAAAAAGGGAATCAGAATCTAACGGGAAACGTAAAGGATTTGTGGGAGGAGTCGATGGAAAAAGGGCAAAAACGAAAGCCGACGTTGTAACATGAGAAAATAAAACGGAAAAGTCACGCTGGAAAATTACATTCTCGTACTCGTACTCTGGCATACGAACGGACGTTGACGTTACAGAAGGCTCATACGAGAGCGGGAAAAAAAAAAACAGATCGACACAAAAACGAAAGTCTTTTTTTGTCTCTCTGAATCAACCCTATTGTCTTGCCTTCATTGTGTCCTAATCCTACTAATTCCAAGGAGCGGACACTGCATTCTCTGGATGTGGTCAGGGCTCTGAAGTTTTATTTGGTCGCTACTGAGGCTTTCAGGAAATCTGATGCTCTTTTTGTTCTCACTCCTGGACCTAGGAAGGATTTGCCTCCGGCTAAATCCACTATCAGCAAGTGGATCCATCAGGCGGTGGTTCAAGCCTATTCTGCTAAGGGAAAGGAACCTCCCTTTAGAATTATTGCTAATTCCACTTGTGCTATTGGTGCTTCTTGGGCTCTTCAGCACCAAGCTTCTGTTGAACAAGTTTGCAAGGCCGCTACTTGGTCTTCTGTTCATACCTGTTCCAAGTTTTACAAGGTTGATGTTAAGGCCTCAGCGGATGCTGCTTTTGGCCGCAAGGTGCGTCAAGCTGTAGTGACTTGAACTGCCGGCTGTTGCTCATTGGGGATCCCACCCTACTTTTGGACACTGCTTTTGGATGTCCCAACTGTTATGAATACCGAAGCAGGCCCTGCCATGCAATAAAGAAAAAAGCAATTCTGTGAGTACTCACCTGTAGAATTGTTTTTGTTCTTGCATGGCACGGCCTGCTTCGCTCCACCCTTGTTATCGTTATTCTTGGTTGCCTCTTTATGGTGATTGTTCTAAGTTAATTTTACCCTTTTTTACATTTTTTACCTTTATTCTCTCCCGGCTTCTTGTCTCACTGCTTGTCTACGCTGGGAACCCTATGGTTAATCCCATTTTTATAGGGGGCCGGGAGATGCCACAGCTTTCTGCAGTACCACTGCACCACCCTGTGGCGGAATAACCCAACTGTTATGAATACCGAAGCAGGCCGTGCCATGCAAGAACAAAAACAATTCTACAGGTGAGTACTCACAGAATTGCTTTATTTTTACTGAATAGTCTTGCAAGTCCAAACACCTGATGTTCAATAAACAGTTTCAATAAGTGCACTAGATATTGGCCAGACTGTGTCAGCGCCTGTTGGACCCGTATGCTGATTATAAGAGCGGCAGTGAGCTCCACTCTGCGCTGCCAACTTTTAGGAGCTGCACACCAGATTTATTCATTTTTTACACACTGACAATTTTGGGGCTGTATGTAAAAGAGTGTGTTTAGGCTGTTTTTTTATTGTACTACAAACTCCAAAAATATGCCAGCACCACTATAACCACAACTGATATATATATATATATATATCAACAAGTATAAAAACGTATTATCACATAATTGTCACTATACAACAACACAACATATTAGGAACAATTAAAAAACATACAACAGGAGGGGGCGTGGCTTGACATGGCCAAGTAGAGACGTGTAGGGAAGGAGCTCCGCACCACTGATCTGATAAGCTGAGGCAAGACGATCGGACGGCGACCGCAGCTGAAATGTCTAGGCGGGGAAAGCTGCGGGGAGCACCCAGGAAGCCCAAGCCCCGCATGATCCCGGCACTGTTCCGCCCTAGAGACCCCGCAAAGAGAGAGCCGGCGGGGACGAAGATGGCGGCCGCAGAAGAGGAGACGCGACCACATGACCGCGAGGTGGCGGCGCGGCGAGAGGAGACCCGGCCCTGCTCACCTCTGCCCGTCTGTAGAGGAAGACCCAGGGAGGAGGGGGGCGCCCACCCCGCCGCTGGAGCTGAGCTGCGGAGGTGTCAGAGCCTGTTTGTGACGGCGGAAGTCCACCGCGAACCGGACGGAAGGAGGAGAACACCCGGCGGGTCCCAGGTTAGTGAGGACCCCTGCCCCCCCCCACGGGCCCCCACAGCAAAGCTCTGATCGGTCCACACTGCGCAGCCCTGACCTTCACGGAAGCTGGCTGGAGGGGGAGTGGGAGTACAGTGTCCTCACATGAAATGTCTGCCATGCAGGAGCTGCAGCAAAGCTGCGGGGAATACGCGCAGGGGGGCCCAATGAGCCCAGACTCCCCACCACGCAGTACGCTAGGGGGTACCCCAACGCTAAGCCCACTGATGCAAGGCTATTCCTCCCCCCAATTAGGAACAGAGGACATGCTGTCAGGCGCCAGCTCCCTGACGGGCACCCTGTCGCTGCCGCTCAGCCCACAGCCAACTTGGCAATCCGGGCCTGGAACCTCAGGCGGCCCTGAAGAGGGGGAAACCGCCGGGGGGGCACCCCATTCTTATATGGTCCCTGGGACGTCACTGCGGGCCCTCCGAGACCTGGCTCCCACACTGGGGACGTGCAGCAAGCCCCCCAGTCAATATCATTGATGGCCACAGCTCCGCTGGGGTTGAGATCCCCAAAGTATCCTGCCCTGAGCCCGCCATGGCACACATCGCCGAGCGCTGAGCATTCGCTACAGCATAGCACAACAGCAGTCATTCCAATGGATCTACTATCGCACACCATAGTGGAGGCGGTTAAAGTCAATATCGAAGAGGCCCTGCGGGGGCTCCCCACACGTGGAGATTTTGACGGATATGTTTCCAGGATGGAGGGCACCATCAAAAGAGAACTGGCTGCACTACAGGGCTCGGTGGCTGAAGTCACGGAGAGAATGGATGGGGCAGAGGCTTCGCATAGGATCCTTGAGACCCGTGTGGCGGAACTAGAACAGCAACAAGTTTGGAACAAGCGCGTCCTAGCTGACCTATCCCTGGCCCATGATGATGTCGAGAACAGGAGTCGTAGGAACAACTTGCGTCTTCGTCCCTGAGTCAATAGAGCCACAAAACCTCCTAGAAGCGGTTACCTCTATCTTCAATGAGCTCCTGGATCTCCCCAGTACAAATCACATCGAAATGGATCGTGTGCACAGAGCCTTGGGCCCCCGTCCGCAAGATCCGAACAGGCCCAGGGATATCATTTGTAGAATACATTTCTTCAAGATTAAAGAAGACATACTTCGTCGTGCTTGGGAGAAAGACCCGATCAGATACAAAGGCGCTCAAGTGATCATATTACAGGACCTCTCACGCAGGACATTACAGATGCGGAAGCTATTAAAACCTCTGTTGGATATCATCCAGAGACAGGGGGCGTCTTATAGATGGGGGCACCCTTTCCATTTGCTGGTGCTGGGAGGAGGAAATGTGTTCACTCTCAGGTCCCCCGGACAGCTACCGGACCTGTTTCATTTTTTGGAGGCAGAGAACGTGGATATCCCAGATTGGACAGTGCCCGACTTGGCTATATACAACGAGCAGCTGCCGCAATGCCCGGGTGGAGTCCCCAGAGGTGACAGAAGAGGAGTGGGGGTCCGCAGAAGGTGAAACCTTGGCGCTTTGGGTCCCGCGTGGCGTCTCCCGCTGCCACCTGGCCTAGCCACTAAACAATAAAAATTGCCGCCTACGTACGCGTCTGACGCGTTGGCGGGGGGTGTGGTGGGGGCGCTGCGGGGGGTGTGGTGTCTGGGGAGTGGGGCCCGCCTCCTATATTTGGTGGGCGTGCCGCTCTCGCTGGGCGCCAACCTGACTTTCGGGTCCGTGTTTGGGCCCCCGTTTTCCATATTTTTTCCTATTTTGCTTATCGTTGTTGTTGGTGTTACCTTTCTTCCTGAAAATGTTAGCATTCTATGCCTAGAGTTTATTTAGACCTGTTTGACGGGGGCTCTTATTCTCTTGGATTGTGCCGCAGAGCGAGGCGAGGGCTAATCTTGGACCCTCGGGTCCCCATGCAATGGCACTGCAACAGATGGCAGCATATTGCCGAGATGCGCCTCGCTGGGCAGCTACAATCTAGGTGCGCCTCCTAATCCCTTGAACGAGTGCTTAGTCTTCCTCCACCCCTCAACATTTGGTGCACCCCTCTGGGGAAGCTTTGGGCCTCCTCCAGACGGGAGTAGAGTTAGCGCTAGGCTCGTTAGCCGGTGGTGGTGGGTTCTCCCACGGAGCCCCATCCCACTAAGTGGTTATCTCAAAAAAAGGCACTGCTTCCGAACTAGGCCACTAGGCGAGTTCTTTGTGTTGTACCCTCTGAACCCCCCTCCCACAGATTCCTAGTGTTATACCCCACATCTCCCCCCTGTACACCCCCTCCCTCCCATCTTTCCTGGTTGGCGTGTGGGACCAGACTTGGGACAAATAGAAGCTGTTGCGCAGCGGAACTTCAGGGGCTTCTCCCCCTCCACCCTGTGAGTCATTATCACCATGTGCCCCATAAAAGTAGTGTCCTTGAATGCCAAGGGCCTCAATATTCCGGAACAAAGAACAATTCTAGGGCAAGAACTGAATAGAGGCAAAGCAAAGATAGTTTTTCTACAGGAGACGCATTTTAAAAGGAATGCGGCCCCTAAACTCTGTAATAGGAGGTTCCCCCAGGCATTCACCAGCTGCGTGGCAGACACCAAAAAGAAAGGCGTAGCAATATTGTTGGCGAGAGATCTTCCTTTTATATTAAAGGAGTCCTGGGAGGACGAATCAGGAAGGGTGATACTGATCAAAGGGCAGATCAACCAAAGAATGTACACACTTGCCTCTATATATATGCGCCCAATCAAGGTCAGATACAATTCTTAAAGAACACGCTTGACAGGTTAGAAAAATTCAAGGAAGGAGAGATAATACTGGGGGGGGGACTTTAATTTAACCATAGAGCCCTTGCTAGACTCTTCGGAGGGTAGATCAGCAATCTCCCACCTAGCTCTGAGATCTCTGAAGAAAAAATTACATAGTCTGCAGCTGGTGGATGCGTGGCGCACAAGAAACCAAGGGATTACTCATTCTACTCCAATGTGCATGGGACGTATTCCCGGTTGGACTATATATGGGTTTCACATGGGCTTCTGGGTCAGGCCACAGGAGACGGAATATACCCGACCTCCTTCTCAGACCATGCCCCGGTATTCCTTGACCTAGATTCAATGGACAGACCCCCATCCCCCTCTATGTGGAGGCTAAACTAATCATTTCTCCAAAATGCAGTGGTGGCACAGGCCAAAAAAGAGGGCCTAGAGATGTACTTTAGAATCAATGACAATGGGGAAGTCTCCCCACTGACGTTGTGGGAGGCGCATAAGGGGGTGATAAGGGGAATCTTGATCAGTCATGGAGCAAGGCTTAAAAAAGAAAGAGTATCCCAAATTGAGAAACTTGCGGAAAAGGTTAGGCTTCTCAAGCTATCTCACAAACAATCCGGGGCGGCGAGGGCCCTCGGGGAGTTGACCCAAGTGAGGGAGGCCCTCAACGCTCTACTGAGACAGAAGGCCAAACATGTAATTTGGAGATGTAAACGTTCATATTATGAACATGGCAACAAGAGTAGCGCACTTGGCTAGGGCACTTAGGCAACAGCAAGCCCAGAATTTCATTGCTGAGATACGGGACAACACCCAACAGACGCAACACACCACAGAAAAGATAGTGGACGCGTTCAGACAGTACTACTCGGGTCTGTAGAAGATCCAATCGGGGTAGAAGAACTGCTAGAAGCGATTAAGCAAACCCCTTCAGGAAAGGCCCCGGGCCCAGACGGATACACCGTCAAGTACTATAAGACCTTTGTCTCGATTTTGGACCCTCGAATGATCAAGGCGTGGAACTCTATAACAGACCCGGACACGCCGGGCTCATTCTCTGGCAGAGATCTAGAGGCGCACATTTCCGTCTTGCATAAACCGGGAAAGGATACCTTGTCATGTAGGAGCTACCGTCCCATCTCCCTCCTCAATGCGGACCTGAAACTCTACGCTAAAATCTTGGCCAACAGATTGGCCCCAGTGGTGGCTCAGGTGGTCCACTTGGACCAAACGGGGTTCGTGCTGGGGAGGGAGGCTAGAGACAATGTTGTGCGGGCACTTAGTGCTGTGTATACAGCACAGAGCTCTGATGTACCTATGATGCTCCTATCCACGGATGCGGAAAAGGCCTTTGACAGGGTGAGCTGGCCTTTCCTGGGGGGGACACATAGACACATAGGCCTAGGGGACAACATGAGAAAGCTTATCGGTGCCCTATACACAATTCCCTCTGCCAGGGTTAAAGTTAATGGCCACCTCTCTGCTCCGGTCCATATCTGCAACGGTACACGCCAGGGCTGTCCCTTGTCACCCCTGTTGTTCACCCTGTCCCTGGAATCATTCCTCTGTAGAATAAGAGATAACATTGACATAGGGTGATTGAAAATCAGTGGTGACAGCCATAAGGTTGCGGCCTACGCCGATGACCTCCTCTTCTTTATTTCGAACCCCACGATCTCTGTGCCAGTACTGATGAAGGAGTTCGAGGTCTTTGGCATACTGTCCTTCTTTAAAATTAAATTTAAAAATCAGAAGCTTTAAATATATCTCTCCCGGGTGACGTGGCCAGGAACCTTCAGCAAACATTTTCATTCAAATGGCAAAGTCATCGATAGCATACTTAGGTACTCAACTACCGAACCAGTTATCGAGGACCCTAGAGCTGAACGTCCTTCCCCTGTCTCGGAGGATAAAATCGGACTTAGATAGATGGGACTCCCCCACCTTTTCGTGGATGGGCAGGGTAAATATAATCAAAATGTCTATCCTGCCAAAATTCCTATTCCTATTCCAGGCACTTCTGATAAATATTCCTGCACACATCTTCAGGAAATTGGATAAGATTCTAATGGGGTTTGTCTGGCAGAAAATGAAAGCCAGACTCAGGCGCCAGTTACTATCCAGACCCAAACACCTAGGGGGCATGGCGTTACCGGATGTGCAATCCTACTGGGTGGCAACCCATCTGCAGAGAATATGTGAATGGCACACATGCAGAAATACAAAGAGGTGGGTCCAACTCGAACTTTCCCTGGCGCAGGCCCCATTAGACGTAACAGTCTGGAACAGGGACATATGTAGGTCTGGATTGAGATCCCACCCAAAAGTAGCAGCCACACTAGAGGTCTTTCGGCGCCATATAAAACATCCGGAAATTTCCCCCTGGCCCACCTCATTGATTGCACTAATAGATAATCCTCCACTCCTACGGGACTGCTCCAGGGTGGCCCTCAGGGAGTGGGGGACAGTGAGTCACTTGAGGGCCTGCGATCTGATAACGGAAAGGGGTTGGGTTGATATAGGAGACCTAAGGGGTAGGCTTGAGAATGGGAACCTTGACCCCTGGACACTTCTCCGATTCCGGTCAGTTTTGTCCCGGATGGGCTACAGAAAAGAAAACATCCGGAGTCACACTGAGTTTGAGAGGATCTGCTTAGAGAAGCAGCCATATCCTCATTTGATATCTAAGCTATACTCGCTCCTCATGGGCGGGCAGGAGACCCCTCCTTCGATCTGGAGTGACTGGGAACTTGACCTGGGCAGACCCATAGGGGATAAAGAGAGGACTAAAATAGCGACTTTGGCGCACAAATCCTCAGTGGCCACGAGGATCCAAGAAGCTAACTACAAATTGTTGACACGTTGGCACTACACCCCTGATAGACTGGGAAAGATGTTCGGCACAGTGGACCCAAGCTGTTGGAGATGCAGTGAGAGGCGAGGAACATTGTTCCACATTCTCTGAACGTGTCCCGAGATTCAGGAATACTAGGGGGCAGTCCTGCCCATTGTCACACAGCTTACGGGCAGCACAGCTTAGACCCAGCTCAGATTCTCCTCCAATCAAAAAAGTACCAACGGGGAAGTATAAAAAAACCTTGCTGATCCACCTCTTACATGCCGCTAAGCAAACGATCCCTAGATTCTGGAAGCAAAAAAAGCCCCCCTCTGTCAATAACTGGATAAGGGAGGTGTTAAATGTTAAGGAAATGGAGGATCTAACACTTTCCTTACATGACAGGGATGAGCAATACAGATCCACATGGTTGCCCTGGCTGTTATACGAGGAATCAGCAGAGTTCAGAACCCTATTTGAGTGATAGAACAGGGGGTCTCGATCGGGCTGCCGGCTCCTCCTATTTCGCTTGAGTTGGATGGAATTCGACTGAGCCCATGTGTTGCTTATTAGGGAGGAAGCGGTATGGCCCCTGCCGGGTTTCGTGTCCCACACGCCTCACCCCATTCTATTTTTATCCGTATACCATATTCCTAATACCACCAGTCCTTTCCTTCCCCTCTCCCCCCTTTCACCCCCTAACCCTCTTAAGTCCTAGTGTTCTGCCCCACCCCGCCCCTGGGTTGGACAACCGGAGGCACCTGGCGCTGGAGAGCCCAAACCCCCCATGGAAATGGCAAGTTAGACTACATCAGCCTGTTGCGTGGCGAGCACCGCCAATCTTGAGGTGGCCAGAAATACACAACACCTAGTAGTGGAATCCAAGACCCGGCCATACAGGTGCCCTGCCCCCCCATGCAGGGGTCCTAATCGGGCCCCTCTCACCTTGTACGGTGTACTGGGAGACAGATGCTGATACACAGTTGTGATTTTCTACATGCTTGTAATAGGTGTTCCTGGATGCCTTCCCCCCTCCCTTATGTTTCGTGCTGTATGTTTAAATGTATGTAACGTTGTAAACTGCAAAATCCTTAAATAAAGAATAAAAAAAAAAAAAAAACATACAACAAACACAAGGTGAAGTATGGATCTGGTCTGGAAATTGTGTAGATAAAAATGCATGACTTCAAAATTAATTAATGCAATGTTAACTACTATATTAAATGTCCTACCTAACATCTCTATATCACTAACAAAAAAGTCTAAAGTGCTACAGCGCAATATATATATATATATATATATATATATATATATATGCTGACAAAAGGCACACATAACTCATAGCATCACACGTGGAGGCTGATTCACTACTAACGCCAGGTATTGCCAGATGAGCGTCTGTACAGCAGCGCTTAGAGCGACTGCTAGTAGATGCTGTAAGGGGGTATCGGGCTCTGTAACAGAGCGTCTTGGTCTCTATAGCAGCCTGGACAGCATTGATGAATGTGATGTGTGTTTGGTGCTGTAACAACAGTATAGTATAGTATGTGAGCACGAGGTAGCGCCAGCTCAGTGTGTCCGGTACTCGGCACTCCACACCATATTTAACAAAACACTAGACACACACAACGTTGTGTGATTAGTCTGTTTTAGAACACATGGAATCACATTGTTTTTACACCATGACAATGGCACTTTGGGCTTTATTCATCAAGGGATAGCGACAGGTAGTGCCTTGTAAGCGACAGGTAGCGGCAGGTAGTGGCAGGTGAACGCTGGCCGCAGTACACAATACCACATTTATGAAGCCGATTCTGGTGAGCCCCTCTTACAGCGACACGTAGCGACCAATTCATTATGGCAGATGGCTTAGCAGATCCCGGCGCCGCTCTGGTATTACCTGTCGCTACCTGTCACTCTCGTATACATTGTGTGACCTCTCCTGGCCTATTTAAATACATTTTTGAAAACTTTTATTAATTTTTTTTTTAATGCAGAATTGTCATTACAGGTCTGGTATTAAAGTGTTAATGTCACAATGTAATAACAATGTAATTTCATATGTTTTCGCTTTGTTACTAGTGGATATGTGTTCAAAAACAGCCTTTAATCACACAGCATCTGGCGCTCTGAGCTACAGCGACACAATTTTGAGCGCCGGCGCTGTGTGAGGCTGTTTTTTTTATGAATATGGTTTGAGTCTCTCACACTGACCAGTCGCTACTGTTAGCTCCCATATAGTGCTGTACTGGTGTTATAGCGACTCACACATCAAATTCATCAATGCCGCTAATGTTACTACAGCGACTGAGGCGCTCTGTAATAGTGACTCACGGCCAATCAGAGCCGACCACTAGCAGTCGCTCTTAGTGCCGCTGTACAGACGCTCATCTGCCGTTACCTAGCACTAGTAATGAATCAGCCTGCCCAGTGCCAGACCTGTATATAAATGTAAATATGAAAATATAAAAATTCCAAAAAACTTTCTAAAAGTTTTTGTTTGCTGCTAGGAGAGGTCACACAATGATCTGAGCAAAAAAAAAATTTAAATTGCCAAACACACTATTTATACACAACTAATGCACCTCCATTGAAATGTATGGGAAAGCGCTACAGAGCAACAGGTACTACATGGCGCTCCTGAGAGAGTGTCGGCGCTATACACTGAGCCACCTGGATTAATACATGGGATGCTACATGGAACTGTTAGAGGCGCTCACCAGATTCACTTTCTTAAATGTGGTTTTGCGTACAGTGTTGAATCTTATCCAGGGTTTCCCTGTACCCCACACAAACCTTAAAAAGGCTGTTTTTATCTTCCTAAAAAAGCTGTTAGGCAGGTGGATAGGTACCGTTTGGAATATATATAGAAATTTAGGAAGAATATCCATTTTTATCACGTTAATCCTTCCAAACCAGGTAAAAAGATGTTTATCGTATTGTATTCAGCTCATTCATGGTTCTTAAAAGTAGGGGGGAATAGTTTAGCTCATATAGGAGCGAAAGATCAGAGGGGATCTGCACCCCAAGGTATTTAATCGAGTGGGGTTGCCATGTAAATGCGAAATTCGCTTTAAGTTGTTCCACCGTCTGGTTGGTAAGAGATATATTAAGGGCTTCTGACTTATTATAGTTGATCTTAAAATTGCTCACGCGGCCGAATCTCTCAAATTCTTTGAGGGACGCTGGGAAGGAGATCAATGGGGCGGTTAAGTGTAAGAGAAGATCATCTGCATATAAAGAAGCCTTATATTCCTGTCCCCATGCCACTATACCCCTTATGTCTGGGTTCTGTCTTATGGATACAGCAAGGTGCTCCATTGTAATAACAAAGTAGTGGAGACAATGGGCAGCCCTGTCGGGTGCCATTGCCAATCCTAAAGGAAGAGGAGAGAAGGCCATTAACCCTCACTCTTGCCGTTGGTTCAGAATACAGCACCAAGATCCTGGACAGGAGTAGCGGACCAACACCAAGCTGCTGCAGAGACACTTTAAAAAACATCCAGTCGGCTCTATCAAATGCCTTGTCCGCATCACATGAGAGAAGGCACATCTGAGCTCTGCCATTCTTAGCATGTGCTATTAAGTCAAAGAGCTTGTTGGTGTTGTCCCACGCCTCCCGCCCAGGCACAAAGCCAGCCTGGTCTTGGCCTATCAGACCCGGAAGAATTGACTAAAGCCTAGAGGACAAGATCTTAGCATATAGCTTAATGCCCACGTTTATGAGGGAGATCGGCCTGTAGCTGCTACATAATGAGGGGTCCTTCCCTGATTTTGGAAGTACTGAGATTATCGCTTCTAGGGACTGTCTAGGGAACCCACGGTCCGGCCCGATGGAATTGAAGACCTTGGTCAGGAAAGGTGCTAACTGTGTTCTGAATTTCTTGTAAAGTTTAGGAGTAAAGCCATCCGCCCCCGGGCTCTTACCCTGTGGTGTTTCTTTGATTGCCCTAGCAACCTCTTGCGCAGAAAAAGGATCCTCCAGAGCCTCCGCCTCCTCACCAGGTATTACAGGGAGTGGTGTATTGTGTACATAGGCTACAACCGACTCTGGTGACTCCGCCTCCATCAAGGCATTGCTGTCTTGTCGCAGGTTGTATATGGATTGGTAATAATCCCTAAAGCTATCTACAATTTGAGAGGGAATTACGGCTGGCTCACCCTGGGGCCCTCTGATTTGGGAAATATATGTGGCTGCAAGCCTAGGGTGCAACGCCCTGGCGAGTAGCCGCCCACACTTATCCGCAGATTTGTAGAAAAGCACCCTCTGCCTCTCCCTGAATCTCGAGTACACCTGATTGTATAGACCCTGCAATTTATCTCTGGCCTTCATCAGATCCACAAATATAGAGCTTGATGGGCTTTTTTTATGGTCACATTCCAATATCTGGATCCTCTGCACCGTCTGAGTTATCAAGGAAGCTCGTTCTCTTTTTAATCTGGTTCCATGTTTAATGAGTTCACCCCTAATCACACATTTCAACGCTTCCCACTGGTACGGGAGGAGCGTAGTATCATGCTCGTGGTTCTTTAGAAACTCTGTCAAGACTTCCCTTACCCCTGACAGGCATGTAGCGTCCCCCAGCAGGTTATAATTAAGCCTCCAACTTTTGGAGTAGAGGCCGGGCAACATCACCAACAGAAAGATTGGAGCGTGGTCTGACCATAATATCTGGCCAATCCACGCACGTGGTGCCCACTCCATAGCATGATGATTAAGAAAGAGATAATCAATCCTGCTATAAGAATTCCTTGCGGCTGAGAAAAACAGGAAGTCCTTGGCACGCCCATGTAACACCCGCCAAGGATCCACCAACTGCATATTGGTAAGCAGTTTCTTCAGCCTATTTCTTTAACTCAGGGACACCGCAGACCTGCCCGAGGAGGTGTCCAGCTCGGGCTGCATAGGGATGTTGAAATCACCTCCCACCAAAAGCGTACCTTCAGAAAATTCCGCTAGCGTCCCTAGCGTCTTCATACAAAAGCTAACTTGGTCAGTGTTTGGGGCGTAAATATTAGCTATCGTATATGTTCTAGTAAACAATTCGACTTTCAGAAATATAAACCGCCCATTCGGATCCGCTTTATGGTGGAGGGACTTGTGTATGTCGACTGAGACTCCTGTTGCCTTAAAGTTAGGGTTGGGAGCGTGATGCCAGGAGGAGTAGTAGCGATTTTTAATAACAGGGATATGGCCCGCTTTAAAATGCATTTCTTGGAGAAGTAGAATGACCACTCTCTGCTTATGCATATCATACAGCACCTGTGATCAATTTTCAGGGGTATTTAGCCCCTTAGCATTAAAGGAGCCTAATATTAGTTCTGCCATTGCCCGCGCGCCCCCACCACCAAAAGGATGATGTTAGGCAGGAGTGGGGGAGGGATCAAAGGAGGTAGGGGGTTTGAGGGGAGAATAGAAAGGAAAGGAAGGAAGGAAAACATAAGAAGGATAAACAAGAAAGAAGGGTGAGCGAATGCTAATGTTCGCTAACTTCTCTGCAAGGGAGTAAGCAAACTAGGCCTACTGGGGGAAGGTGGAAGATTACGGTCGAGGATCTGGAGATGCCCTCTCTTGCACATATATTGTAAACAGCCAACCGCACCTCCTTCCCACAACCACTATTAAGCATATTCAGAACCTTAACAATTAAATGCAACTGAACTAACATCCCACTTTTGCCCGGAGGCCTCCTCGCCGGCTGCCCCCACCAGTGGCACGGTCGGCGGTGAGGGGACCCTCAACAACCCCTCCCCTCGACAACCCACCGCCACCCAGTGCCCCCATGCCCAGGGCCACAAAAGCATAGCTACAGTGGAGGGGCCACGACGTCATGTCGGTGGCGCAGCCCGACAGGACATAGCCATATCAGCCCGCCCGCACAACACAGCCCCCCCGGCCCAACCCTGCCATCCACCCATCCCGAGCGAGCAGGAACCCCCCCCCCCGCCCAACAGCCCACAGTTGGGCCGGACGGGCCCAGCCAATCCCGAGACCGGAACTCCGCTTCATCACCTCTCCAGCTAGTCGCTCAGGGCGGCACCACCACCCACCAGACTGCTGATATCCACCTATTCAGGGAGAACTTTCAGACCGAGATGGCCACCACCAGACAGGGCGAGACAGGCCCGCAACCCGGCCACCCCAGGCTCCCCCCGATCCTCATCTCCTGGAATACTTTTGGGCTCTCAAAATTACAGACCCAGTGCCGGGGACAAACGCCGCCGGGGCGAGCCAACCGACATCCCACGCCGGCCCACCCCATCGCCGTCGCCACATCAGCATCCTGGGCCACCCGAACAAACATCGCCGCCTGATGATCATCCAGTCTCCAGAACACTCCAGGGGGGGCTACCACGTATCTGAGCTGCGCAGAGTCCGGGTCAAAACGCGGGAGAGGAAACAGTTACTCACCATCGCCAGGAGCACTTAAAAGCAGGGAGTCGTCCGGCCCCTTCAGTACAGGGACAGAGCAGCCAAGCACCAGGGCACAATGGGGGAAAGGGCACATAAACAGGGGGAAAGGTGGCAGTTGAAAGAAAAAGGAAAGTCGAGCTCTTCAATTCCCAAACATCCACTTCGCGTCGCAGGGGAGAAAATCAAAACCAAACAACAAACGAGCAGACTCCTTATATATAAAGAATAGTCACAAGCCGGTCTTCCAAGCTGTTTCCATGCGTGGTTAGACTGGACGCCGTCCCATGCCCCTAGCCCTGATTCTCTGGGGCTGAAGTCCCCCAGTGTAGTAGACATTCAGTCCTCCAGCTGCATATCTGGGATTCCTAGGAAGTTGAAAAGTTCTGGGAGTTGCGCATGGGATCGTAGGACAAACGGACGGCCTCTCTTCGTGACGACCAGATGGAAGGGGTGCCCCCACCTGTACGTTGCACCGCTGGATTTAATAGCTTCCAGCAATGGCTTCATGACACGACGCATCTGAAGGGTGCGTCTGGCCAGGTCTGGCAGCAGGGTTATTTGCGATCCTTTGTAGAGGATGGGCCCTTTTTCCCATGCTCTTCACATGATTTCTTCCATAACTTGACACACCACATCTCTCGGTCTAGCAGGATCAGTGGAGCACGGGCCGGGCACCCGGTGAGCCCTGTGGATCTCAACGTGTTCATCCGATGGTTTTCCCAGAAGGTCGTTGAATATCGCAGTGATGGTGTCGCTGAGATTGTTATTCTCCGATGTTTCTGGGAGCCCGCGAATCCGGATGTTGTTCCTGCGGTTCCGGTTCTCCAGATCATCCAGGTGCATCAAGGATCTCACGGTTTGTTGGTTAGAGTCCAATAGAGCTTGTTGCAGTGCTGACTGTGCCCTTTCAAGCGCACCCAGGCGCTGGTCGGCGGTTAAAACCTTTTTCCACGGGTGTTTCTCATGTGCGTCCACCCCGTAAGCCTTTGCTACCAGTCTGGGATTTGAATCTGGTGTTGTCTGCTCTGCAAGGGCCTCCCTTTGAGCCTATCCGTGAGGCTGCCTTGCCCATTCTGGCTCTTAAGGTAGCCTTTTTGGTGGCTATCACTTCTGTAAGGCGAGTTTCTGAGCTGGCGGCGCTTTTCATCAAACCTCCTTATTTCGGGCGGCATCAGGATAAGGTGGTGTTCCGGCTTAAGCTAGATTTCTTGCCTAAGGTGGTGTCTGCCTTTCATCTCAATCAGGACATTGTTTTGCCTTCATTGTGTCCTAATCCTGCTAATTCCAAGGAGCGGACACTGCATTCTCTGGATGGTCAGGGCTCTGAAGTTTTATTTGGTCGCTACAGAGACTTTCAGGAAGTCTGATGCTCTTTTTGTTCTCACTTCTCGACCTAGGAAGGGTTTTCCTCCGGCTAAGTCCACCATCAGCAAGTGGATCCGTCAGGCGGTGATTCAAGCCTATTCTGCTAAAGGGAAAGGAACCTCCCTGTAGGGTGACTGCTCGTTCCACTTGTGCTGTTGGTGCCTCTTGGGCTTTTCAGCACCAAGATTCTGTTGAACAAGTTTGCAAGGCCGCTACTTGGTCTTCTGTTCATACTTTTTCCAAGTTTTACATGGTTGATGTTAAGGCCTCAGCAGATGCTGCTTTTTGGCCGCAAGGTGCTTCAGGCGGTAGTGACTTGAACTACTGGCCGTTACTCTTTGGGGATCCCACCTTACTTTTGGACACTGCTTTTGGATGTCCCAACTGTTATGAATACCGAAGTGGGCCGTGCCATGCAATAAAGAAAAAGCAATTCTGTGAGTACTCACCTGTAGAATTGTTTTTGTTCTTGCATGGCACGGCCCGCTTCGCCCCACCCTTGTTATCGTTATTCTTGGTTGCCTCTTTATGGTGATTGTTCCAAGTTAATTGGGGTTTTTTACCCTTTTTTACATTTTTACCTTATTCTCTCCCAGCTTCTTGTCTCACTGCTTGTCTACGCTGGGAACTCTATGGTTAGTCCTGTTTTTATAGGGGGCCGAGAGATGCCACAGCTCTTCTGCAGTACCACTGCTCCACCTTGTGGCGGAATAACCCAACTGTTATGAATACAGAAGCAGGCCAGTGAGTACCCACAGAATTGCTTTTTTACAGAGTAGCACCCTCCAGGAACATGGGGCGAGTTCGGCTGACATATTACAGTAGCTCTTTCAATTTTGTAATGAAAATGTAGAACAAATTGAGATTGTGGAAAAATATGACATACCCGTAAATGCCTAGTGCATCTTTTGTAACCAAATTTAATTTAAGTCCCTGTCTTATTTTCGGGGGAAACACTGCAACCATTAGACTTATTTATATATTTGTATTGTTCACAGGGGCAGGTAAATGTTTCTACGTACAATAGTTATATAGTTATCATTTTCTTCTGGGGAAGATTCTACTCTATTAGCTAGGCAATACTAAGAAATAAGGGGAATAAGGATTAATTTAACCAGACCATTTTTGATAATGCAAAATCTTCATTTAACAGGGAATATAAGTGAGAGTCAATGGACCTGATCTAATATGATCAGTTATAGCTTAATTCTAGCTATACCTTACATTTCATTTTTTGCAAAGCTGTTAAAAGGGACGTGTCTTTAGCTTTTAAAAGTCGAAACATGGGCAGATGATAGGTAGTTAGAAGTTTTACTCAACTATTGATGCAATGTCTATGTAGGATAGAACATAAACAGCATGAGCTTATACCGGACCAACACCCATAAATCGCGGGACTCCATTCTCGCCGTAATGAGTGAGTATTAAGAGCTTTCTGGGCTGTTAGGTGCAAGGGGGCTCCAGCATTCTTCTTCATGGCAGAAAAACCCAGAAGGTAGCTGGAGAGGCCCTAGGCCATTGTCCCCCAACCTTCTCATGGAGAGCAACCAAGAGGTCAGGTTTTGAAGATCAGAAGTAATTAGATCAGAAGCAGGACCGGAAAGCCACCTATGTGGAGATCCAGAAAACATGATCTGTTGGTGGCTTTTGAGGAGAGGGTTGGGAACCACTGACTTAGGTTCCCTCCTGCTACTGGTGGGTCAGTACATATAAAGTGATACATTCTTGAATCTAGGGAGTCTGATAACTCAGTCAGTTTGTATGTCAAAATCTGAGACAGACCTACACAGAAGTATTACTTCATTTGGTGTCTACCCCACAAAATATGACTGGGCTACTTAATCTTTCACAGGCTGGCAGCCCTGTTATTGAAAAATTTGCTGCAGAATATATACATATATAAATAAAAAACATCATGTGAGGTTAGGAGCAAATGGTAGATCCAGAAATCTTTGGATCCACCACTGTTATCAAGTTGTCATTGTTGCATCACACCTATTATATAGTTACTATTACTTCTGTATTGCTACCAGTGTTTGTAATTGGATGATATCGCCCTAATAATAATAATACCAGGTGTGTGACCTCGTTGGGGAGCTCTAGCCTCAATTTTTTGGGTCGATATTGGCTTTGTATATAAAAGGAAGCTTGTATTCAGGTTGGGGTTTATAGATGCTGGAATTATTATTATGCGTTTAAATTTATTTTGCCCTTTATATGCTGAGCTTTGGATCTTACCTGCAGCAAGCAGATGGCAGCTTGCCCTTCCTAAGAAATTTATTTACCCCTGTGGAATATCCAAATTAAATATTTAAACCACTTTAAACATTTAAATGTTTCTTAGCTACTGTAATAAAATATGCTTGGCGCATTATATTGTGCTTTAAAACTGCAGCAAAAGAAAATCT